>OX411270.1:2674844-5349688 GCA_948150575.1 Tinea pellionella | reverse complement strand
GATAAATTAAAACGTGATCTATGACTTAACGACCTAATAGACAGTGGACCATTTTGACATCTTTGTGAAATAATATTGGTTATTATGCTGCTAAAAATTCCAATTAAATCCCATTATAAATATTGTCACGCCTTATATAATGAAATGAAATAAAAATGTTTTATTAGCATATAAGCATGGTCTTACAGGTAGGTCTGTATAACCGACTGGATTACTACAGTAGATATGTTGGTCACGGACCTAGACCACATTAGCATTCAAGCCAAACAAAGCTACACTTTCAATTCTAGAAGCATGGTCTGCGTCCTCCTCAAAATCCTTCGTCCAGAATAATGTTTAAAGTGCCTTTTAAAATGTGCTACATGTAGCAATGTGTGCTTTTTTTGTGTTGTGTTTTGTTTATTTACGGCGTTCTAATTCATATTACGTCGTATATAAAGGTCCCACCGCGATCACGATGGCTGCAAAGCTTTCGAAACAAGTCAGATCTATTTCATAAAAAAATAATGCTACGGTAAGCCGAATAAAATTCTGTTATATTATTTAGACAGCCAGGTATAGCGAGAGGAGTGTGCACTGTCAATCTAGATTGTACATGCTCATCTCCTCAAGTCGGCATAGTGGAGGTGACTGCTGCCCGTACAGGTTTCTCTGTAGTAGCAGTTGTTTCCATGAGACCGCAATCTAGCTTTACATCAGGCGGATGTTCTTACATGCTGAGCTACAATAAAAAAAAAACAAATATTTGTAAGTGAGAAAGTTGCGTAGGTAAATAGAAGAGTTACTAGGTATTGTGAAAGAAAGAAAGAAATTTTTTATTGTAATTCGGCATAATATTATGACAATACGCCCGCTAGAGTGCGGTCCATGAACGGATTGAACTGCTACCACTACTGCTATACCGCCCGTCTTGAGGAGACGAATGTACACTGTCAGATTGACAATGCATACTTCTCTCGTTAAATCTGGATACTTCGAAACAGGATTAGGTCACTTTATGGGTGCCTATCAGTCGTTATTTAGTTTTGACAGTATTGATTTTCAATATTTATTAATAAATAGATAAATTGTAACATAAAATTATAGACAAATCGTCTTGATGAATAAATTATACCTTTGTTATGTAGGTTTGCTTGTGTGTTCCACTTGTTTATAATTTATTCAACTTCAATGCAAAAAGTTATATCCAATTTATTATTAATCTTAACCTTTTTTTACCAAAACTCTTTATACAGATATCTCCCTCTTTTTTTCAGTAAGTTGTTGATCGAAAAACACGTGGTTATAAGTGCCATGGGATTTCGCTTAATCTGATCAAACCCAGCTATGCTCATAGGCAAATACCCATGAATTGTTTAATAATAACTCGGTCTAGTTCTCATTTTCGGCGGAAATATCGAAAGAATCACAGCCATAGTCGAGGTTACATTTTTTAAAAATTGCATCTCACGATCGATGTGACCCGTGTTCGAACCTCGCTAATTCTGACCGGTAACAATGTAACTTTGTTATAAGTACCTATAGACACTATTAAAGAGTAGTAGGCAGACTGATGGTGGCTATTGGCCCAATCTGCCGTCCTGGGGCAGTACCACCACTTTCGAATGTAACGCCTGTGACGTGACATTGTCGCGTTTCGGGAGCAGTTTGAAAGTAGCCAGGTATAACGAGAGGAGTGTGCACTGTCAATGTAGATGGTGCATACTCGTCTCCTTAGGCCGACATAGCGGAGGCGACTGCTGCCCGTAGAGATTTCTCTGTAGTAGCAGTTGTTGCCGTTCATGGACCGCACTCTAGCTTTACATCAGGCGGAGTGTTGTCTGAGCTATAAAAATAACAACACTCCGCCTAAGGTTAAGCTAGAGTGCGATGCATGAACGGAAACAACTGCTACTATAGATAAATTTCTACAGGCAGCACTCCTTTCGCTCAAACTATTTCCGAAACCTAACCTAACCTATTTCCTACTATGGTACTGGGCTAATAACCATCATCAGTCTGCTTATCACTCTTTAAAAAGGTAATGTAATTTATTAAAATTATTTTACCGTATTTTTCCGGTCTCAATCACAGCCGAAATCAAAAACTCGTCTACTTATTAATAACTTATAATAAAGGTCGGTAAAAACCACAGACTAGAAACATTCAAATGTATTTTCTGATAATACATCGTGAAGTTTCTATGTATAATATTTAGTCTGTTAACCAAACAGGACCTTTGATAGTTATAATCAGTATAATAAGGTTTCGGTACACGTGTTTCTGTTGTAAATTTTTGAAGGGTCGGTTTATTATTATCATATGAATTAGTTAGAAGCCAATCATAAATTGTAAGTTTATTTATAATGAATTATTTTGGTAATACATTATTTTTGGATCAACAGTCAGTAAAGGTTATATTAATTAATATTCGATGAGCAATTTGGAGCGGCCCTGGTCTAGCGTTAGAGACGATGAGACCAATGTAACTATGTTATATGTACTTTGGTCGCTCAGTACCTCAGTACCAATGATACAAACACTAACTTAGGACAGGCATTGGGAAATATTGGGAGATTCAGAGTTGATAGGATTGAGCTCTTATTTAGCGGAATTAGCTTCAAAAGAATATAGATTAGATTAAATTAGAATAGAATAGGATAGGATAGGACAGGATAGGATAGAATCGAATAGAGAGTAGAAAATAAAAGATACATTTTGGGCTTTTGAATTAGAATAATATGATTTTACATTGCAATTTTTATGATAATAAATATGTTTTGGGAAAGGTTTTATCGGTAATAAATATAGTATTTTTTGCGTATATATTCGAAATATACTATATGTACATTGTACATTATAGTACGGTTGAACGCGTATTCACGCTGTACGCTTTTACGTACCTTTCTTCGGACATTATTTAATCGTACCCTCTTTACCTAATTATCGTAGCAATTATGTTTTTATCGCTATTTCGTATTAAAATACTGCATTATGAAAGAATGTAATAGGATAAGTAAAGATATATTAAAAGGCTTTAAGATAATAAACTACGTTTATGTTTGTTTCCGAGTTATTGAAAACTAATGTAGTATCCCAGTTAGTGAATAAATTATTGAAAAATAAAATGATTGAAAAATGTCCGTTTTATGTTAGCCCGTCATAGTCACTCCGTCTGATTAAAAGCTAGAGTACGATCCATAAGAAGAAGCGACTGATCCCACAGAAGTCCTGCGAACTACTGTCGTATTCACTATGCTTATCAAGTGCTTCTTCACACTGCGCTTTCGACCATGACTTCGGAAAGACGTTAGCTTAGCTTAACTTGCCAATTATAGCATGTAATGCTTACAAAAAAAAATAGTTGCAAGAGAAATTAGTGACGTTGCTGAAATTGTCGTCTCACTGTTTAATAGTGTCTGAAACGGTTAGTTTTGTTATTGAAGTCCATGTTACATGGTTATTGTTAAGTAAAAATTAGAATAAGAATTAACTGAGAATAGTAAAATCCAGTTAAGATCTGTCATCAATATCAGTACTAAAGTATCTTCTAAAATACTAATCTACTCTTTCATGTTTAAAAAAAACAATAAAACGGTTAAAAACTACAATTTTCAAGTGTAAATAACTGTGTCAGCTTATCCTCCATGTTTTCATTCAAATTTTATTTATTCCACGTCCAGTAAGTATAAACCTAGTAAATTGGATTGTCTCTGTAAGTCATACGATTCTCTGTTTATTAATAACGACCTAGAAATGTACGTGTTACTTAAATTTGGAGAGCTGCCAACCGTTAGTTCCTTTCAGTTATTTCGAGGCAGACGTTTACGTTTCTAACACCAACGTGGTTAATTCTACACCTATTTTAGATGCATTTTTGTATTTTTAATCATGATTACTTTTAATAATTTTGCTATAAGGTGTGTATTTTATAGTGTTTTCTATTATTTATTTGATAATGTTTAATAAAAGTGAGAGTGAAAGAGATAGTTTATTATGATTTGTTAGTGTTAAAATGTGATAGATGTATGTGTTTTTAATAACTTACAAATGAGTAAAAATTAAAAAGTATTTTGTTGCAAAAGTTAAATCAAACTGTGAATGAAGTGTTATTCACATATAAAAGTGTATAAAAGGAGTATCTGTCAGTCTCGTGCACTCGTACCAAGCCGGTATAGCAAAGGTGACTTACTTCTATTACAAACATTCTCTACACCTAAGGATTACACTCTAGCTTAACTATAGAAAAAAAAAAGATAATTTTATATCCATTACATTTAATATTCTTGTGATGAATTTAAAATTGATTTAAAGATTTTTATTTATTTCAGAAGTATTATATTTAGTTTACTTTTAAGTGTAGTTTACGGACAACCACAAAAATGTGACCAAACTCCGGTTAAAGCGACAGTATTAACTCCATCAGAAATGGAGCATCAACTGCGGCTTTCTATTGAAACAAAACAAGCGAATAACACTTATTTACCTGATCAAACATATGTTGGTAAGATTTCTATATCATCAAGCTTATAAATCCTACCTAAATGTAAGCACACAACAATTAATAATATCTAATTTCTTTAATTAATAGCCTTTGTTCTATCTTTCCAACAGTTGGGGATTTTCACACAATTAATACTAGGAAGCTCTATTTTGGAGTTGAGATTTTATAAATTAACTAGTTTTTTGGGCGCGCTTCGCGGCGCTGCAAAAGTTTATTTTCGGGTATTTTAAAAAAAAAAATTTTTTTGAAAAAACAAATTATGGATTTCGATATTAGAGGGCATTCCCTACGACTTTTGTTCTGGCACTTGTGCCCTACCTCGTTTCGTTGCCGAGATATCGGTATCGCTTCCGGTCCAGAGTCCACTTCCGGTCAAAGTCGAGGTTTTCCTGGGGTCGCGGGAACGCCCTCTACACGCCCCAAAAAGAATCATCTCTCTAACCCCCCGGCAAGTGCTTCATAATATATGTCAGTCAGTCAGTCAGTGAGTGGTAATCGAGCTTTATATAATATGATGATGATCTTTGTCAAATGAATTAATTATTACATACTTAATTACTAAATATGGTGTTACTTACATACAGGCGATTTAAAGTTATAGGCAGTCCAAAGATGTAGCTAATAAATGAAATAAATAGAAGTTTGAAATAGAAAAAAAATACCAAACATTATATTTTTAATTAGTTTAACCTAAAATATAAGTACAGTAACACCCCGCTTTACGCGACCCCGTTATGCGCGGTTTCGGTTTTACGCGAATTTCAAATCTCGCGCTAAAATGGCTCTTTCAAAGATTTATTCATGTTTGGACATATTGCAGAGCATATACAGTGATGATGACCGTGTTTTAACCGTGCGTCAATCAGTAAAAAACAGTGTTGCATGTATATATTTTTTAAACGAAACGCAACCCGGAAGACAATATATAGGTACATTTATCCGTTAAAAATGTATAATGTAACGCTACACAATTGATTTGCATTTTGTACTTTTGGTTATGCTTATACTTGTACTTGTACTTGTACTTTTATACGCGAATTTCACTTAACACGAGTTTTTGCGGAACGTATCCCTCGCGTAAAGCGGGGTATTACTGTATTTTAATTAATATTACAGTAACATTACAAAATTATAACACGACAAGACCATTTAAATGGTTCATGATAACTGCTGAAGATCCAGATATAGATGATACTAATTACCAAGAGGATTTGACGAATGTAGATGTTGGCACTTTGAAACCTTTAGGTGGACAATCTAGACATAGTGAAAGGTGTTTCAAAACCGTTGAGGAAACGGATAATAGTGATAAAATTAAAGTTGAGGTAAGCACGATAACCAATAGTTGGCAAACTGATGACTTTTATTAGACCAGTATGATGGTCTCGGGACGCCACATCACGTACCTGTAGAGCTATCTCGTCGCGTTTCGATATTAGCTCAAAAGTAGTCAGGTATAATGAGAGTGGTTAGCATATCGAAATAGCTGTCTCGATATGCCGTCAATAAAAAAATGTAGGTATAGGTATAATATTTTAAAAATATTGTGACAATTGGAGCGCGTAGAAAATGTGAACTTCCCTCATAACTAAAAAGTACATTAGTTAAAATAATTAATTGTAAAAGGTACACTGGATATCACCAAAACAAAATAACAGACCATACGTAAGATTAAGAGCGATGGTTGGTGAAAATGAAGAGGTCTGGTATACTGGCGATAATCTTACTTTAACTATTTATAAGAATGACATGAGACCTGTTGATAGCCCACCTTTTGAACCAAGAGAAGTTTGTGATCTATGCAGTGAAGCCCGATATGAGGTAACTTAAGTAAAAATATTTTATACAGATCGTGTATAGTCCAAGGAGAGAGTGTTTATTTGAGTGAAAATAGCAATTATTTTTTCGTTTTTGTTTAATCGAAGATTTTTTTATTCATATTTTACAAGCTTTAGAATCTAGATCGATTCGTGGAAGTTATTATCGCGATTAAGGTGATTATTTTTACTACAACAAATAACTGCATTAAACAGTATATTTTTAGGTAATATTTACGGGCAAATGGTCGAGGCTAACGCATCCCCTACATTATCCAAAGGAACCAGATAATAATGGATACAGTGATATGATTGGAGCATCACACGATTTTAATTTTAGGCTCTGGCAAATTGATAGTGAAGCTAGTCCCGGTTTAAAACTCCTTGCTGAGAAAAATAATATTTCTATTATTCAAAGGGACATAATTCTTAATGTGAGTATATTTTATCAGTGCATAAATAATTATGAACTCAGTCTTTGGAAGAAGCATCTAGAATTCTAGTTAGAAATCAAAATAAATAGAAGTACTGCTAGATCTTATATATATATATAGGAAAGAAGGATTACATTTACAGTACAGTGTATTTGGTAGATTTTAGCAGATGGACGGTTTACTTTGAACTGATGAGTTAGAAATGGAATCAAAATTTAATTCGGATGGCGAACTACTTAGAATTATTTCTATTTTATAACGAAAGTTGAATTTAAAAAAACGGTAATGCATGATGTCAACTCCGCTGTTGGAAGAGCTGTCGATGGAAAATAGAATTGAGTTCGAAACGACCACGTGTTGTTTGATCAGGATATACTCGTAGCATATAATAGAATTTAAATCCCAGTTGACTTTTCAATTCCATTTTCATTATAATTGAAATAAAAAATGCAAAAAATAATCAATAATTAATTTCCAGATATCATTAACAGAGGGTGTCAGAACGTTAATTAAAGGAATAGGTCATATGCATCCACACATGCACGTGCCATCTTATGCAATATTTAGAGTAGACAGATTTCATCATCTTTTTTCACTCGTGGTGTCTCTGATTCCTTCGCCAGATTGGTTTCTTGGCACATCAATGTTTGAATTATGTACTGATGATGGATGGTTAGAAGAAAGTGTAATTCCTTTGTATCCATGGGATGCTGGAACTGCTAATGGAATTTCTTATGAGGTTAGTTTTGTTTGTGATTCATATCTAAATCTAATATTCGGATTTGGATTGGATATTAAAGGCTCAGCTACCAGCTACTTGTTATATTTTAAAAGAGTCATATCTCGAAAAATAAATACGTCAGCGTAATCATGTAAATACCACTTTTATTTTCATATCCCAGTTTTCATGGAGTATCACGTACAATTCATGCATTATAACTCGCGCGCATGCATGACCATAGTGGAATGGGATACAGGGCTCACTGATTACCTTGAAAGTTCCTATTCATGGTAACTTTTAGAAGTAGGTAATTTGAGACACATCCTCAGTCACTTATTTCTAAAAATGCGCTTTGTACCTTCTTTTCATTACAGTCAGAAACATCAGTTACCCAACCAGTAGATACAGTTCAAAGAGTACAAGTTGGTTCCTTCGATGAAGCTTCACCATTTTATCAAATGAATCTGAACGATCTCAAGCCATTTGCGACCTTAACAGTGCGAAAAGTTGATGAATATCCAATAACTGATGATAGTTGTGTTCAAGATAAAAGTGAGTAAATCAAATTCGAACTTTTACCAATCGAATCAGTTACTATAATGGACAGAGAATTGTTGGCGAGAAGACTTGAAGATTGATGTGGTATGTTTTCCGCAATTAAAAAGTTTTGTTTTTACTTTATCTTTATCGTTCTTTTTTTTTTCATTGTAGCTCGGCATATAACAACATTCCGCCTGATGTTAACCTAGAGTGTGGTCTATGAACTGAAACAACTGCTACTACAGATAAATTTCTGCTGTCCTCTCGTTATACTTGACTACTTCCAAACTCATCCCGACACGCGACAACATCATTTCACATGTGTTACATTCAGGACAGCAGACTGGGCTAACAACCCTGATGATGGACCCTGGGATGGATCTTTAAATAATACCACTTTTATTTGTTACAGAGGAGATTGAAAAAGTCGAGTTGACTGAGTAAGTATTGAATAATTAATGAAAATTAATGTTTGTTCGCTTGTTCTTCAAGAAGAAAATACTTATAAATATTTCTTGCAGAGAAGAAGAACCGAATTTAGGTGAATCGAAGAGTTTTATTGACGCATGTGACAATTGGGGTGAATGGTCCCCATGTGAACCAAAGTACGGCGATTGTGGTATTGGTACTAAAATAAGAAGTAAAAACGGAAGAAAGAAAAATCTAAGATATTTTAAGGTAAGATCTGAACTGAGTATTTTTATAGAAAGCATTCGAATGCAAATAAAAACCTTTAAATTAAAACTGTAAGATTCAGTTTCTATAACTCCTTCCGTTTATTTCTTTATGTTTCTTCGGTATAAACCAATTTTTGTAAGGAATTTAAGTTTTATTTAAGCGCCTGGAAATAAATAACAGCAATGCAATTTTTTCATATTTAAATATTAAAATTATTTTTAAACACTGTGTTCTTTTTAAATTCTTGAATTTGTTTATTCTGTTTCGCAAATGTACTCTTTGACAAAAATATGTCTTAACTAGGAATGATAATCTTTGCGGACAAGCAATGACGCAGTTAACATCTTTTTGTGATTTTCATCAGTGTAATATTGAATTATAACACACTGCTTTGCAACTAATTTCCGCTAATCAATGTTAGTGAGGTTTGGTACACAATCACATTAGCTGTCAATGTTAGACCCTTTACCAAAATGCAAAAACGTCTCGACGCGTTTCGCCACTCCACGTGACTCAGAAGACGTGTGGTCACTTCGACTTCGCAAATTGATTATGAATTTCCGCAAATTAACTCCTAATACTATTAAACACATTAAATGTTAAAGTTGTAATTATTAAATTTAAAAAAATTGAACAGAGTAAAGAGCCGGCACACATTAATGAAGTGCGAATCGAATCCGAGTTCTACCTTGACCAACCACATTAAATAAATTTTTGTTACAGGATTCTGTATTGCAACCAATTAATGATAGATGCGACAATGAAGAAATTTCACAAACAGAAGAATGTGTTATTGAATGTTGATGGAGATCTTCGTTTGTGGGCCATATTATATATAAAAATAATAACCAATTTATTATAGTATATATGAGATAGATAGATAAAAATCAATCATATATTTCTTATTATTCCTATTAGACATAATAAAACTAATATTATCACTATAATGCAGAGATTATAAGGGTCTGTTTTTTTTTTAATTGTAGCTCGGCATATGACATCACTCCGCCTGATGTAAAGCTAGAGTCCATGAGTGGAAACAATTGATGTATGTGAAGTTGGCCCCCCATTATGAAAATTTTGAAAATTTAAGTGGAGTTCTGGTAGCCCCTCCAATAGTTCTAGAGTTCCCTATTAATAAAAAAAATAGTTCCGCTGATTAAAGTGCTGAAAACACGAAATGAAGTTTACACAATTTCGAAATTTTAAACACCTGTAACTCTTTCATTTTAGCTCCGATCGATTCCGTTTCTTTAACAAATCGATAGAACTCCGAGGGGGGCCAATAGAACTCCAAAAAAAATTAACGATTTCTGAGAAATAAATTTTTTTTCATACAAAATATGCTAATTTTAAAAAACGAAATTTCCGAGCCCCGTAGCTCTTTCATTTCAGTTCCGATCGGTTTCATTTCTTCGACAAATCTATAGAACTCCGAGGGGGGCCAATAGAACTCTAAAGAAAATTAACGATTTCTGAGGAATAAAATTTTTTTCATACAAAATATGCTAATTTTAAAAAACGAAATTTCCGAGCCCCGTAGCTCTTTCATTTCAGTTCCGATCGGTTTCATTTCTTCGACAAATCGATAGAACTCCAAGGGGGCCAATAGAACTCCAATGAAAATTAACGATTTCTGAGAAATAAATTTTATTTTCATACAAAATAGTAATAAATATAGTATAGTAATAAATAGCATATTTTGTATGAAAAAAAAATTTATTTCTCAGAAATTCTTAATTTTCTTTGGAGTTCTATTGGCCCCCCTCGGAGTTCTATCGATTTGTCGAAGAAATGAAACCGATCAGAACTGAAATGAAAGAGCTACGGGGCTCGGAATTTCCGATTTTTAAAATTAGCATATTTTGTATGAAAAAAAGTTTTATTCCTCAGAAATCGTTAATTTTCTTTGGAGTTCTATTGGCCCCCCTCGGAGTTCTATCGATTTATCGAAGAAATGAAACCGATCGAAACTGAAATGAAAGAGCTACGGGGCTCGGAAATTTCGTTTTTTAAAATTAGCATATTTTGTATGAAAAAAAAATTTTATTTCTCAGAAATCGTTAATTTTCTTTGGAGTTCTATTGGCCCCCCTCGGAGTTCTATCGATTTGTCGGAACTGAAATGAAAGAGCTACGGGGCTCGGAAATTCCAATTTTTAAAATTAGCATATTTTGTATGAAAAAAAAATTTATTTCTCAGAAATCGTTAATTTTCTTCGGAGTTCTATTGGCCCCCCTCGGAGTTCTATCGATTTGTCGAAGAAATGAAACCGATCGGAACTGAAATGAAAGAGCTACGGGGCTCGGAAATTTCGTTTTTTAAAATTAGCATATTTTGTATGAAAAAAATTTTATTTCTCAGAAATCGTTAATTTTCTTTGGAGTTCTATTGGCCCCCCTCGGAGTTCTATCGATTTGTCGAAGAAATGAAACCGATCGGAACTGAAATGAAAGAGCTACGGGGCTCGGAAATTCCGATTTTTAAAATTAGCATATTTTGTATGAAAAAAAATTTATTTCTCAGAAATCGTTAATTTTCTTTGGAGTTCTATGGGCCCCCCTCGGAATTCTATCGATTTGTCGAAGAAATGAAACCGATCGGAACTGAAATGAAAGAGCTACGGGGCTCGGAAATTCCGATTTTTAAAATTAGCATATTTTGTATGAAAAAAAATTTTATTCCTCAGAAATCGTTAATTTTCTTTGGAGTTCTATTGGCCCCCCTCGGAGTTCTATCGATTTGTCGAAGAAATGAAACCGATCGGAACTGAAATGAAAGAGCTACGGGGCTCGGAAATTCCGATTTTTAAAATTAGCATATTTTGTATGAAAAAAAATTTTATTTCTCAGAAATCGTTAATTTTCTTTGGAGTTCTATTGGCCCCCCTCGGAGTTCTATCGATTTGTCGAAGAAATGAAACCGATTGGAACTGAAATGAAAGAGCTACGGGGCTCGGAAATTCCGATTTTTAAAATTAGCATATTTTGTATGAAAAAAAATTTTATTCCTCAGAAATCGTTAATTTTCTTTGGAGTTCTATTGGCCCCCCTCGGAGTTCTATCGATTTGTCGAAGAAATGAAACCGATCGGAACTGAAATGAAAGAGCTACGGGGCTCGGAAATTTCGTTTTTTAAAATTAGCATATTTTGTATGAAAAAAAAATTTATTTCTCAGAAATCGTTAATTTTCTTTGGAGTTCTATTGGCCCCCCTCGGAGTTCTATCGATTTGTTGAAGAAATGGAATCGATCGGAGCTAAAATGAAAGAGTTACAGGTGTTTAAAATTTCGAAATTGTGTAAACTTCATTTCGTGTTTTCAGCACTTTAATCAGCGGAACTATTTTTTTTATTAATAGGGAACTCTAGAACTATTGGAGGGGCTACCAGAACTCCGCTTAAATTTTCAAAATTTTCATAATGGGGGGCCAACTTCACATACATAATAAATTATGCTCTACAATATAAACAATTATACATATATTAACTTGCGTTTCACCCCGAATAAAATGGGTTGGATTTTTGCCAGATTTACTTAATTCTTAGTATTTTTGGTCTACACACAGCAAAAAAAAAAGAAACGTATTTCAACATTTCCCGAAATTCAATCTGAAAGGGGGTGAAAGGGGTTGTACGAGTTTCTTTTTTATTAGATTTGTTTAATTTGAATTACGATTAGTATTTGTACGTTTAATAGGGAGTTTATGCTGTTTTTGGTCCGCTACCCTAAAAATGGAAAAATAAAAAACCTTTTAAAAAAAAAAAAAAAAAAAAGTTGAATCGACTTCAATAAACACGAAATGCACTCAAAAGTGAAAAATAATTTTTCACAAGAGTAATAAACATAAACACTAATAGGTGTTTATTATGTACAAGTTAAATGCCTACATACCTACCATATTTTTGGAGTAGGTGCCAAGCTATACCAATTCAAAATTTCAGGATAGGAACACTTGGATATATATCTTCCTAGATATCAAGTATATAAACGTTTGCTTGGCACCTACTCCAAAAATATGGCAGGTATGTGGACAATTAATTTGTACATTATAAACACCTATTAGTGTTTATGTTTATTACTTTGTGTGTAGATACTCTTGTGAAAAATTATTTTTCACTTTTGAGTGCTTTTTGTGTTTATTGAAGTCGGTTCAACTTTTTTTTTAAAAGGTTTTTTGGAAGTCGGTTAATAATAAGCATCTATTCATGTTTATGCTTATTAAATTGTGTGTATGTAGTAGTATGTACTCTCAATTAAATTATTTTTTTACTTTTTAGTGACTTGTGTTTTATTTAGAAGTCAGTTCAATTTTTTTCAGAATTTTTTTCTTTTTAAAAGGTTTTCATTTCTTATTCTGTTGTAAATAAAATCTTAATTTCGCACACCAGACAAAGTAGTGGGTGGACCGGTTGATAATCTTTCGTATTTGTTTATAGTCGAGAGCCGCGCATGCGTCTACCCTCCCTCGGTTAGCGGCGGTCAGTGTGCGTGTGAACGCCGAAGCGGACGGGCGCGTCGCGGATGCGGGTTTTGACGTTGCAATGGCGACGGTGAGTCTCGTGTTATAGGATTTGTTTATATGTAGCAGGAGTGTTCTTCTTCTTCTGCTATTCTTACATTCAAGACCGACTTAGTATAATGATTGTGTAACGGCGACGTGTTATTAGTTGTTATTGTGTGATTGATTGATAAATACACACATAGTTCTAGGTGATATTATGTGCCGTATACGTTTTAAAATGTGCATAATCAACACACAATGTTGACCCCCTCGGCATGATCCACTGACAATCAGCGATGACGGACGACGTGGTGCGCGCGTCGTTGTTGTATGACTATGATAATGAGTGTGTGTTGTTACAGTGCAATTATCTCATGAGATGAGTGTATGCGGTTGTCGCTGCCTTCCCCCTCCTCCCTCATGTTACGCCGCGTGTTCGCGCTCGCGCTGATCGCGCACGGTGAGTAGTTACACCGCTGATGACCACGATCCGTTAGTGACTGCAGACGAGATCTTCGAGAGGACGCGAGCGCGGTGGAGTGCTGCTACCGAAACCACGGTGGTAGTAGTGGTGAATCTTTGCGAATGAATCTTCGAATTTATTTATAACCCCTAAAACATAAAATGACCCCTCAACTTCTCGCTGATCTCCCCCTCGCGTCGTGAGCCATGTAATACCGGCGACGTGATCTACATTATAATAGAATGGAGATGAGCACAATTTTGTGACTAGTGAACACGGAACACTCGGTCTGTTTTTTATACTCGTACGATGTCATATCGTCTGCCTTCCTATGAAGCCGCCGAGGTGAAAATGTAAATTGGTAATTTATATTGACAGTGACCGCCGCCGATCCCTCCGCTCCTCCTTCCGCACCCTACCCTTCCTCTTCCCCGTCCACGGTTCATCCCCCATCGACGACCGCGCTATACGACGGTACACGGAGCGCCGAGGAGCTGACGCAACTCGAGAGGCCGCACAAGCCCGTAGTGACGACGACCGACGACGTGACGCGGCACAGGCGCAAGCGGGACAACAACGACACGAACAAAACGAGCAAGGTGACGGGAGACACACCATCGACGCATCAGCGGGCGGCGGGCCGTCTTCGCGATACGATTATAACGCCACCGGATTTACAGCGTCGTGTCGTGACGGGCGCGACCGTACTCAGCTTATCGGGTACGTTACGAGACAGCATCTCGGCTCCGCTCTCGCCCAGCGCGGCCTCCGCGTCGGTCTCGCGCGTCTCCGCACTCGTCATACGTCCGGCCGCGGCGGCCACCGTCAGCGCGCCGACTCACACGCGCGATAAGGTAACGGAGCGACGACGGCGCGATTCGACGCTTGTGTCGACACGAGCTCGTGTGCAGGTGACGGTGAACAAGAGCGACCTACGCGAGTTGGTGGTGTCGCCGCACAGCGTCGCCTCGCTCGTCTGCGATCTCGAGAACGCGACGCGAATCGAATGGTACAAAGACGGCGAACTCGTCACCGTCGCGCCCTCCTCGTCCTCCTCCGGCTCCGTGTGGCGGTCGGAGTCCGCGGGCGGCGTGAAAGTGCGCGCCGGACGGGGAGAGGCCGGCAGCTGGCGGTGCGCCGGGAGGAGTCCCAGCGGCGGAACGCTCGCCGGAAGACCCGTACGACTGGCGCTATACGGTAATCAGGGGAGAACGCGGGCCGTGACGCACGGAACGAGTCATATCGTTCGTTTGTACGCAGAATCGGTGCGCGGCGTCTATCTGACCGTGGACAACAGACGTCTGGATGCGAACACTTGGATGCCGCTGCGTGAATCGACACCGCTCTCCTTGGCTTGCGTCGCCGAAGGTGATCGACCGGCCGCCGTTCCTAATAATAATAATTATTACTTTATATGCTATGGCAATCGACCATCATCAGGTGGCGTCCCCGCTCCGGAGTTGTCATGGCGTTTGATCAACGGAGACGTCACATTGGATCACAGACACTATCTGCACGTAGAATCGAACAACCATAGCGCAGGCGATGGAGTGACGCGATCAGTAGCGACGGTGACGGCGACGCGTGAACTGCACAACGCGTCTCTTTTATGTCGTGCGACGCAACACGTCACATCTGACATACCGCAATCGACGCAGGAGGCCAAGTTGGAGCTGCACGTCACGTGTGAGTATCGCCGCTCGCTTCGTGTCGTCCTCGTTCTGTTCTGACGTCACGGTTTTTTTATATAGGGATTTATGTATTTCCCGTTATAATAAAAATGATCGTTGAAATGACAGATCCGCCGTCGTTCGTGATATCTCGTCGTCCCGGATTCGGCGTCCCGTTGCGGGCCGGCGGCGGTGCCGTGTTGAGATGCGACGTGGACAGTAATCCTCCATCGCAGCCGTGGTGGACGCGCGACCAGGAGAACACCGCGACCAGGTGATATCTCAGCGATGAGCGAACGACGGGTCGATAACGGTGTCGTGACGATGCGGATGTTCGACCAGTTCACCGCCGCCGTCCGGTCGCGCCGGGTGGTCGGAGATGAGATGGTCGCGTCTGTCGCCGGCGCACGGCGGCTGGTATAGATGCAGGGCCGTGTGGACCGGCGCCGACTACTCCTCCATCGGATATTACCTCAACGTACAAGGTATATGACGACGCGGATGTCTGCCCCGTCGCCGTTGAATACTGTCACGTGACACTCTGCGGACAGGTACGGACGAGGAGGGCGAGGTCTCGCAGGAGAGCGTCGACGAGGCGGGGGCGGAGGAGGAGGAGGAACGCGAAGACACCGAGAGGGGCGAGGAATCGTCACAACATCACGTGAACGTGCCGCTCGGTGGCTCCGTACAACTGCATTGCCCTAAAGGTGCGTCTGATTATGTTGGGTTATTGATATATTTATAATAATGAATGAACGTTCAGGCAGTGTCGGCTGCTGGTGGCGTAGGTCGGTGGGTCGCGGCTGGTCACCTGCGGGCTCCCATCACGCGCACGGGGTGCTCGGCATAAGGGATGCGATATATCAGGAGGGCGGCGAGTACAGGTGCGTCGGGGTGGACGGGGCGGGCGCGATACGCGAGCTCAAACGCGTCACGTTGAGCGTGACGGGCGGTCCTCAAGCGTCCGCGCTGTCTTCGTCTCCGTCGACGGGCGGCTGGCGGCTCGTGTGCGGCGCGTGCGGCCGCGGCGTGTCCGCGCGTTGGTTGTTGCCGCGCGGTCACTGGACGCAGACGCCTCTCACGCCGGACGCGGACACGGACACCGATAATTCCGTGAACGACGAGACGCCGCGATGCTGGCGTACGCAACTGCTGCTGAAGACTCCGCACGCGCAGGACGTCCTCTGCGTCGTGACAGGAACCGATGGTGAATACCGCGCGCCTCACGTTCGCAGTCGACGGCGTGTCGCGCTCGCACTATATCGATATGTATCGCATAGGTGGCGCCGTGGCCGTGTTTCCGGCTCGCGCTCCCCCCTCCCCCGCGCACCCTCGTCACCTCACCGCTTCGCATTCGACGGCTGTCGCGGCGAGTGCGACACTATTGCCGTTGTTGCTGTTGCTGTAGCGCTACAACGAAGGAACGTCTCATAATTACATAACAGGAGGTCAACAATGTGCCAACGATACTTTTTTATACGAGAATATTTGTCAATGGGTTATATTTCACATAATTTGTGTACTTTTAATATGTCGTAGCGAATGTGTGTGTTTTTGGTCATCATCATCATCGGCATTATGAATGCTGATTAATTGATTGATGGTTTTTTATACGTTTACTATTTGTAATGGACATTTTTCTTTTGTTACTATTACTAGTAATTATATGTTAGTCGATGTATTATTATAAATAATAATGACGGAGGTGTCGTGTGCTCTGTCGCGACTCGACTCCTGTTCGTTGTAAGTCTTAATACGTGAACACCAATATAATGTGTAGTGAGTAGCGTTGTGTGTGTGCGTGAGACGGATGTGATGTGCGAGTGAGTGATCGTGGATGACGTGTTGTTTGATGTCAATTTGTAATTCACTGTTATTGTATGAAGACGGAATTGTATCGAATTTATTAAGTTTGTCCTATTATGATAATTAATTTGTTGTCAATGCAATACGGCTCTCCGTCCCATCTCATAGTCAGCGGAGTCAGTGAGTGATTCAGTGATTCAGTGAGTGAGTGTGATGCGTTCGTATAATAACAGTGACATTTAGTCGTGTCTTTTGTAGTGCATAATAATAATAGTTTTTATTTTTATATAGGCATTAATATTAATTATGTCCTGGAAGGTGCGCTCTCAACATAATTACTCAATTGTTAAGACAACACGCGGGCCGGCATAGCGGTGTGTATGGAGAGATATATATATATTTTAGTTTAGTACCTGAAACGTGTCACAGACATAACATTGTCCGTCCATCGCGGCGACCACCGCCTCCTCCTTTCCGCCGTACGCGAGCACGCACGTCGACATCGCGTGCGTCGTGCGCGGTCGCGTCTCTATCTCTCTATTCCTTATTGCTATAATTGGGCAAACTCTCCTTCTCCTCCTCCTTCTATTCTCGGCTGCTGCTGCCGGTGGTGGTGACTGCATCAGTGGCAATCACCTACGACTGCAACAGCGGTCGCTCGCCTTCCTCTGTGAACTATTATTCCTCGTAATGGCGAGAGCCGCGCTTCTTCCTCGCGCCTCGTGGTGCCAAACATTATTATATCAATATATTCAATACACAAATTGTTTTATTTTCTGCACGAACACGTTGCCTATATAGTGACCTCTAGCGACGACGGGTTCGATTCCCGCTCGGGAAAATGGATATTTCAAAGATGTAATGATGCTGTTTTAGTGTTCATGAAAATCGGCCTCTTCCTCTCAGTGTTTCTCGCTATCGCTTATAGTTCGTCTCGATGTAATGACACAGATGTAATGATACAGAATCTGATGAGAGGAGCGTTTCCTATTGTAATGAATAGAACGAGTAGACGAAGCGCATCTCAACTACGTACATACATCCTCGTGTTATAAGTAATCGTTGAATGTGAGATTTTTGTGGAAAACTTTTACCAGAAGAGAGAAGGGTCCCGAATAAATCTGTCGAAAGGAATTACTTTCTCGACTCTGCCCCTCGAGATCCCGCGAGCGCCCCTCCCCCGGCGCACCCCCGCGCCGATCCCGTACCCTCCCTACAGAATAGTATCGATAACTAGAGGACCTGCTTTAAAAACAACAACATTGCAATTGTAACAGAGGTGCATTATCGTGCGTTTGGAGTGATCGGTGACACTCCAATTAAATAAACATGTTGTTGCTCGAGTTAAAATATATTTTATACTGCCTGTAAAAACAAAAGATCGAAGCTTGTCATATTTCTGACATATTACTTCATAAAACAAAACTATTAAATAGAGGTCGCCACATGCGTATATTGTGATGACCAAAGTGGCAAAGTAGTCAAAGCGGCCACACCCCTGCTGCACCGTGGCCGCATGGGACATACGTATACTGCAAAATGTCGCGTCTGTTCGTTCGTGACTCTGTGCGATGTGTCGTCAGTGCGTGTTGTCACGTCATCAATCATAACATTATGAACAGCCGGACCCGCGCGTCCGTCTCGCTCTCTCGCACGAACGCGACGGGCGTGCGAGCGAGACGGCGAGTGCGGACTCTGGATATTATTATTTAGAGATTTGCGATTGAGCGGAAAACCGTATCTCATGTTTATTTGAAGTGTTCCCCTGTGACGTCACACCCGCTTCGACGTTTCTCATGAGGAGCGCGCTATTTAACAGAAGTATCATTACGCCTGTCATCTCATAGTGAGCGCGGAGGGTAGGTAGAGTGTATAGACGGGCGGTCGGTCGTAGTTCATCGATCGTGACGTCATCGGCTTTCGTGAGCGTTCATGTTATAATCGTATTGAGTGTTAATTCGCGCTCCACCTGGCTGCCAGCGAAGAAGTAGAGCGCCTTCAAAGACTTTTTATTTGTTGAGTGGGTGTGTGTCCTCGGCGGTCGAGCTGCGCACCGAGATAAGAGAGGGTGGCCCCTACACTTCGCACTACAGCCACTCATTTATAGCGAACTCATTCGTAACACCGAAACACACCGTTATGACATCTATTCCGATAATTCTTTTCATTATATATATGATAGTTTTACTTCTGAGTGACTGAATGATTATCGACGTAGGTGCAACCGAGATAGTCAGCGACCAGAAATTTTAAGTGCGTTATAGTGTAGACGTGCAGGATGGGTTTTGCTGAGTTGTGATCTTCGACCGGAAGCGGCCGCCATATCTCGGAGACGGAACGAGTCGAACGAAAGTTTTAGAGAAGATCATCTTAATATGGCGAAATTACATCAATTATAAATAATCAAATCGAAAACAATTTCCCACACTTTGCAAATATGCTTTCAGACTGAATTGATTGTCAGGAGATACCTAATAAGTACATATGTATTATATTACATAGAAACATCATCGTGACTGCATTATAAGCAACAGAACGACTGCGCAAAATATGATCTGCGACAAACAAACATTTCACCTCATTATTATGATCATATTATTTGTTTGTGTTGATAATTCGGCGACATGCGATATTTGAATTTGTTTATTTGACAAGGCGACGTGAACTCACGTGTGTGTGTGTGAGGGTGTTGGAGGGTGTTGGCGGGTGGTGTGGTGTGGCGTGGGTTATTCACACGTTCTTGTGTATTTATTGTGGTTAATATACTCAATAAATGTCGATGCGAGCGAACTTTTTGTGGCCAAATATGGTTAGACGGTCACGGTGACGGTGACGGGCATCGAATCATAAATACGATGAGACGTTCGATACAAAAGCAAAATAACAATAAAGTTGTTAAAATGGAGATAGTAAAGGTATGCAATCTCGGCACTTGTAGTGTCAATAGGGGTGTGTATGTGTGTGTAGAGGTTACGAGGTGGGTGAAAGGAAGGAGGGAAGCAATTTCGTCGTCTGTTCCGGATAACGTCCGGATGGATTTACGTGTTCACATAATACGGATAACCGGATCGTATTGATTTTGTTCAATATTGCTGATCATTTTGGTGACATGCGACACCACCACGTATTCTCCGCCCATTGATGCACAAATATATTGCACATCGGACGTCAACTCTCTCTCTCGCACAATATTACAATGAAGCCATCATCATCATTATGATGTAAATGAAGCAAACTGAATTCGAAGGAAAGTGCTTTCTTGAAGGGTGAATAAATTCAATTTATTTTGTCAATTGCAATTATACGCTTCGACGTGTCTCAATAGCACCTCCCACTATACTGACCGCTCCCCCGCTACCCGCTATCCCGACCCTCAATGCATATGATAATTTGCTGTGAACGCTTATAATAAAAACATTATTTTCCAACTTTTTGTTTTTCCATAACTTTGCCTACGATTGCTATTCATGCGAACCAATGATGACACCCCAATTATGTAATGCAGCCTCAATACGCATCGTCCATTCGGTCATCTCATATTATTATACTTGTTCAAATTATTTCACCTTTTTAACCGACTTCAAAAGGAGGAGGTTATCTATTCGTCGTGTAGTTTTTTTTTTTTTTTTTTTTTTTTTTTTTGTGGCGATGTTCCCTCATATCTCCGCCGTTTGTGGACCGATTTTGATGATTCTTTTTTTGTTGGATAGAGTATATGTCCGCATTGGTCCCGTTTCAATTTGAAGATAATATTCCATCTCTAAGGGTAGAAAATTAGGAGATGTTTCGCCGTTTGTGAACTGATTTCGATGATTTTTCGACGATTTTTCTTTTGTTGGATAAAGTATGTCTCGTGATTGATCAGTTTTAAATTTGAAGAAAATATTCCATCTCTAAGGGTGGAAAATTAGGGGATGTTTCCCTGTTTATAAACCGATTTTGATAATTCTTTTTTGTTTGATAAAGTACGTCTCGGGATTGGTCCTATTTAAGGAATAAAATATTCCACCTTTAAGGGTGGAAAATTAGGGGATATTTCGCCATTAGTGAATCGATTTTGATGATTCTTTTTTGTTTGATAAAGTAAGTCTCGGGATTGGTCCCATCTAAGGAATAAAATATTCAATCTGTAAGGGTGGAAAATTAAGGGATATTTCGCCATTAGTGAACCGATTTTGATGATTCTTTTTTTGTTTGATAAAGTACGTTTCGGGATTGATCCCATTTAAGGAATACAATATTCCACCTTTAAGGGTGGAAAATTAGGGGATGTTTCGATTGATTTTAATGATTCATTTTTTATCGGGTAGGACTCGAGAGTGTCTGTCTATAAGCCCACTACTCATCACATTTTATTTGAACAGCGCGTTTAGAATGTTATCCATACAATCAATCAACAGTTACAACTAAAAATTACAAAATAAAAACATTTCTGAAAAAAATTGAACCGACTTCTAAATAAAACACAAGGCACTAAAAAGTAAAAAATAATTTTAATTGAGAGTACATACACACAATTTAATAAGCATAAACATGAATAGATGCTTATTATTTATTTACAAATTAATTGTCTGCATTTTATTTAGCATATATCTGAAGTCGGTGCCAACCAAATATGAAACTCCTCATTGCTTGATTCTAGGTACATTACCAATCATAAAACATGTTGCCTTGTGTTTTATCTAGAAGTCGGTTCAATTTTTTTCAGAAATGTTTTTATAGTGGTACATATTTAGCTGTAGGTCGCTTGTGCGGTTATCATTCGTGTTGAGCGCTGTTCAAATGAGACGAAAGAGGTCGGGCAACATCGCCACAATATGAAACACGACGAATTAATAACCTCCCTCGTTTGAAGCATGTTTAAAATAGTATGTTGCACAGACAACGACACATTTGATACTTTGCGCCCTGGCACCAACAATTCACACTAAAACCAACTAAGGATCAACTTTCCACCGCATTATGGATGGTGCGGGCGGTTGCGGGCGGGAGAGGGCGGGCGTCCCAAGACATTGGGCGTTCGTGTCGTGTTGTCTTTATGGCTCAATAATAATGGCAATGTGGGATATAAAATGTGACAGCTAACTATTTGTTCGTCATGAACAGGGGCATGTAGTGTCTTCAAAAATATTATGCTTTGATCCATGAATAGGATTCGTTCGGAGAACGGAGGCGAGCGGGGGTGAGCGGGGGTGGGAGATGGAGGACGTAGTTGTGACTCTCGCGGAGAGAGATTCTATTGAAGAAACTTTTAAATAAACTTTATTTTCGCCAACTTATGTGTCTGAGCCGTGTTCTCCGATTTTCGTTTCGAAATGTTAAAAACAATCTCATAAATTTTACTCGTATGTTTGAATGCACCACATTCGCATGTCGCTCTTTGCCAAAGCCACGACATTCATTCTGTACATGCTTCATTATAATAATCAACTGGCGAAGATAACGGTGACGGTGACTTAAAACTGGCACTAGCACTTTACTAGAAAGTGAAAAGTAACACACAAATTACATGGTGCAGGTGGGGGTTGAATTACGGGAAATCCTGAAATACGAGTTTCATTATTTCATTAGCATGGTTTAGAGCATTTTCATGGCAATTCATTTACGAGATAACCTGCTTGGGGTTGAATTTCCAAAAATGCTGAAACGAGTGTTCATGATGTGACGTATGCTTCTAGTCGTGAGTGCTGCGAATGGTGTTTAATATTTCAGGAGTTGCTCGCTCGACTGACTCGAAGCCAACAATGTCACGATTATTATGTACATATATATATTCAGGCGTTTCATATAATATTGTGATATTTAATTTTCAAATATCAATGCATTCTTATGAACGGACTCCGAAACACATTTATGTACCATTTAGGTACCCTTTGAGGCAACAATACAAAGCCTTCATTTATGTCATTCGTATACCTGGCTACTTTTAAACTGTTCCCGAAACGCGACGAGGTCACTTCACGGGTGTTACATTCGAAAGTGATGGTACTGTCCCAGGACGGCAGACTGGGCTAATAACCATCGTCAGTTTGCCTACCACTCTTTAAATTGACAAATGTATGAAATATTATCAAATGATCCATAAAGGGCGAAACAGATTGTTAATGCGTCTGTTGTGTCTAGTGTCTGATCTGGGAGTGATCGCCACGAATTAAGTTAGCCAACCCTCTACCAAAAATATAGTATTTTGTTAGTGCCTTCGTGCCATTGCTGTTCAAGAAGTGTGGATGATTCATACATACGCGGTGATTCATACATTGCTCATACAATGTCACTTGTTAGTACAAAACGTGAGAATTATTATAAAGTGGGTGGATGTAGTAGCAGCAGGTCTTTGTACTATTATATTTTGCCCGTTTCGATGCAGTGTAGTAGATTCATTTTGAGTATCTGACTGACAGTATCTGACGTTCTGAGACTCACAATACAATGTTAATAGAAACTGCACAATGTAACCATTATTACATAATATTCGGATAATTAATGCGTCCCATATATTCGAGTGCAATAAAGGAATGGAGTGCAGTGGTGGACAGGGGTGGGCAGTGGTGGGCGTCGCGACGATAACGAGCTTCGTGTTTGGTGAAAAATTTGTCAAAAATCGGCCGAAGGGCAGACGGAAGCATCGTTTTGTAAAAAGGAATTCAATTAAATGAATTGACAGGATTTTTGTGCACCCCGCCATGCCCCGCCCCGCCCCGCCCCGCCACTCATTTTCATTTCCCCCTGTCACTCCGATGCTGAATATTTTCGGGAGTTTTTTTTGGACAAAATGGTATTTTACATCAACAAATTGTTCGTTAACTTAACTACCGACAATTAATAAATTAGACAAATAAATAATTATAAAATATCAAAAATAGAAATATCAGCTACAGAAAATAAATCAATTACAAACAACAAAGTCTCTATAGTGAGGCCTAATCCATAATCCAATCCACGACAAGGTCGGCCGGTCGTCTTACTGGAGGAGATTACATAAATGTAATTGTTGTAATATGTGTTAGGTGTAATAAATAGAGATGTGATGCTGCTCACTGCAGCCGATTGCTCCGACCCCGACATGACTCGAATATTTAACCGACTTCCAAAAAGGAGGAGGTTATATGTTCGTCGCGTATGTTTTTTTTTTTATGTATGTTCATCGATTTTTTGAAAACGGCTGGACCGATTTCAATGATTCAAATTGTATTGTGTTAAGCTGCATCCCATAGTGGTCCCATTTATTTTTCTAAGATGCACAGTGTTGCCGTTTTTTCGTAAAGCGGAAAAAAAGTCTGTAAAATTTTTTTGCTCCGATTTACTTGAAATTTGGCATACATACTTTACAAAATAAATAATGAAACACGTGTTTCAGTATTTCTTGAAATTCAACCCTTAAGGGGGTGAAATGGGGCAAAATGGGCTGAATTTTTTTTTAGTCAGAATTACTTGAAATTTGGCATACATACTTTACAACATAAATAATGAAAACATGTTTCAGTATTTCTTGAAATTCAATCCCTAAGAGGGTGAAATGGGGCAAAATGGGTTGAATTTTTTTAAATCAGAATTACCTCAAATTTGGCATACATACTTTACAACATAAATAATGAAAACATGTTTCAGCATTTCTGGAAATTCAACCCCTAAGTGGGTGAAATGGGGCAAAATCGGTTGAATTTTTTTTTGTCAGAATTACTTGAAATTTGGCATACATACTTTACAACATAAATAATGAAAACATGTTTCAGCATTTCTGAAAATTCAACCCCTAAGGGGATGAAATGGGGCAAAATGGGGTGAATTTTTTTTAGTCAGAATTACTTGAAATTTGGCATACATACTTTACAACATAAAAAAAACATTTCTGAAAAAAATTGAACCGACTTCTAAATAAAACACAAGGCACTAAAAAGTAAAAAAATAATTTTAATTGAGAGTACATACACACAATTTAATAAGCATAAACATGAATAGATGCCTATTATTATTTACACATTAATTATCTGCATTTTATCTAGCATATATCTGAAGTCGGTGCATGCATTTGAAACATGTTTTATGATTGGTAATGTACCTAGATTCAAGCAATGCGGAGTTTCATATTTGGTTGGCACCGACTTCAGATATATGCTAAATAAAATGAAGACAATTAATTTGTAAATAAATAATAAGCATCTATTCTTGTTTATGCTTATTAAATTGTGTGTATGTACTCTCAATTAAAATTATTTTTTTACTTTTTAGTGCCTTGTGTTTTATTTAGAAGTCGGTTCAATTTTTTTCAGAAATGTTTTTATTTTGTAATTATTATTATACTAATATATAGCTGCAATACCACTGACTCACTCACTCACTGACATCAATTATTTCGTACTTGCCGGTATAGTAGAGGGTAGCGGTTTTTTGGGTCGTATAGAGGGCGTCCCAAAACCGTCGAGAAAAATACGATTTTGACCGGAAGTCGATTCTGGACCGGAAGTGGTAGCGATATCTCGGAAACGGGGCGAGTCGGGGCAGTCACCCCGAAGAGAAAGTTGTAGGGAATGCCCTATAATTTCGAAAACGATACTTTTTTTTTTCAAAATTGCTCGAAAAAAATTTTTCCTCGATCGTATTTTTATCCTTTTCCCGCCGGTACGCCAATATGAAACGGAGCATGGCGCTTGGGCGTGGCCTAACAGCATCCGCGACGAGGCATTTTCGGGACGAACGATCGAAACGGCTTTACCTCGGTCAGTCGGACGGTGAGCGCGGCCGCGTGAACATCGAATTTGCTCCGCGCGGCGGGCTTTCTTTTAAATATCTCAAGAAGTAGATACGTCAGAGTAACCATGTAAAGAACAATTTTGTTCAGTGTGACCAGCACTATTTTTTTAAATTTTTGTTTTAGTTTTTTTTTTAATTTTTTAAAATCTTCATATCTCGAAAAGTAGATACGTTAGCGTCACCGTGTAAAGACCAATATTGTTCAGTATGACCAGCACTATTTTTTTTTTAATTTTTGTTTTTTTTAAATTTTTTAAAATCGCCATATCTCGAAAAGTAGATACGTTAGCGTCACCGTGTAAAGACCAATATTGTTCAGTATGACCAGCACTAATTTTTTTTTAAACTTTTGTTTTTTTTTTAATTTTTTAAAATCGCCATATCTCGAAAAGTTGATACGTTAGCGTCACCGTGTAAAGACCAATTTTGTTCAGTGTGACCAGCACTTTTTTTTTTTAATTTTTGTTTTTTTTTTTTAATTTTAAAAATCTTCATATCTCGAAAAGTAGATACGTTAGCGTCACCGTGTAAAGATCAATATTGTTCAGTATGACCAGCACTATTTGCTTTTTTTTTTAATTTTCTAAAATAGCTATTACTCAAAAAGTACATACGTTAGCGTCACCGTGTAGAGACCAATATTGTTCAGTATGACCAGCACTAATTTTTTTTTAATTTTTTTTTTTTTTTTAATTTTTTTAAATCGCCATATCTCGAAAAGTAGATACGTTAGCGTCACCGTGTAAAGACCAATTTTGTTCAGTATGACCAGCACTAATTTTTTTTTAAATTTTGTTTTTTTTTAAATTTTTTAAAATCGCCATATCTCGAAAAGTAGATACGTTAGCGTCACCGTGTAAAGACCAATTTTGTTCAGAAACGTAAACGCTTTTAGATGGCGAGCTAAATATTTTCAAAACTGCCTAAAATCTATTCGATCTAATACGTTTTACGACAAAAAGGGCCTCCGCGGGCCGCTTGCGCCCGCGGCTTTTACCCAACAGCTAGTACTAATATATAGCTGCAATACCACTCACTCACTCACTCACTGACTGACATCAATTATTTCGCACTTGCCGGTATGGTGGAGGGTAGCGGTTTTTTGAGTCGTATAGAGGGCGTTCCAAAACCGTCGAGAAAAATACGACTTTTACCGGAAGTCGATTCTGGACCGGAAGTGGTAGCGATATCTCGGAAACGGAAAGAGATGGGGCAAAAGTGCCGGAACAAACGTTGTAGGGAATGCCCTCTAATTTCGAAAACGAAACTTTTTTTTTCAAAATTGCTCAAAAAAAATTTTTCCTCGATCGTATTTATATCCTTTTCCCGCCGGTACGCCAATATGAAACGGAGCATGGCGCTTGGGCGTGGCCTAACAGAATCCGCCCGTTCAGAGCGCGCAATGAAAATATAACGACGCATTTTCGGGACGAACGATCGAAACGGCTTTACCTCGGTCAGTCGGACGGTGAGCGCGGCCGCGTGAACATCAAATTTGCTCCGCGCGGCGGGCTTTTTTAAAATATCTCAAGAAGTAGATACGTTAGCGTAACCATGTAAAGACCAATATTGTTCAGTATGACCAGCACTATATGTTTTTTTTTTTTTTTTCAATTTTTTAAAATCGCCGTATCTCAAAAAGTACATACGTTAGCGTCACCATGTAAAGAACAATTTTGTTCAGTATGACCAGCACTATTTGTTTTTTTATTTTATTTTTTTATTATTTTTTTTTTTCAATTTTTTAAAATCGCCGTATCTCAAAAAGTACATACGTTAGCGTCACCATGTAAAGAACAATTTTGTTCAGTATGACCAGCACTATTTGTTTTTTTATTTTATTTTTTTATTATTTTTTTTTTTTCAATTTTTTAAAATCGCCGTATCTCAAAAAGTACATACGTTAGCGTCACCGTGTAAAGACCAATATTGTTCAGTATGACCAGCACTACTTTTTTTTTAAATTTTGTTTTTTTTTTAATTTTCTAAAATCGCTATTACTCAAAAAGTACACACGTTAGCGTAACCGTGTAAAGACCAATATTGTTCAGTATGACCAGCACTAATTTTTTTTTTAATTTTTGTTTTTTTTTTTTTATTTTTAAAATCGCCATATCTCGAAAAGTAGATACGTTAGCGTCACCGTGTAAAGACCAATTTTGTTCAGTATGACCAGCACTAATTTTTTTTTAAATTTTGTTTTTTTTTTAATTTTTTAAAATCGCCATATCTCGAAAAGTAGATACGTTAGCGTCACCGTGTAAAGACCAATTTTGTTCAGTATGACCAGCACTAATTTTTTTTTAAATTTTGTTTTTTTTTTTAATTTTTTAAAATCGCCATATCTCGAAAAGTAGATACGTTAGCGTCACCGTGTAAAGACCAATTTTGTTCAGAAACGTAAACGCTTTTAGATGGCGAGCTAAATATTTTCAAAACTGCCTAAAATCTATTCGATCTAATACGTTTTACGACAAAAAGGGCCTCCGCGGGCCGCTTGCGCCCGCGGCTTTTACCCAACAGCTAGTACTAATATATAGCTGCAATACCACTGACTCACTCACTGACTGACATCAATTATTTCGTACTTGCCGGTATGGTGGAGGGTAGCGGTTTTTTGAGTCGTATAGAGGGCGTTCCAAAACCGTCGAGAAAAATACGACTTTGACCGGAAGTCGATTCTGGGCCGGAAGTGGTAGCGATATCTCGGAAACGGGGCGAGTCGGGGCAGTCACCCCGTAGAGAAAGTTGTAGAGAATGTCGTCTTATGCCGAAATCAAAAAAAAAATTTTCAAAATCGGGCAAAAAAAATTTTTCCTCGATCGTATTTGTATCCTTTTCCCGCCGGTACGCCAATATGAAACGGAGCATGGCGGTGGGCGTGGCCTAACAGCATCCGCGACGAGGCATTTTCGGGACGAACGATCGAAACGGCTTTACCTCGGTCAGTCGGACGGTGAGCGCGGCCGCGTGAACATCGAATTTGCTCCGCGCGGCGGGCTTTCTTTTAAATATCTCAAGAAGTAGATACGTCAGAGTAACCATGTAAAGAACAATTTTGTTCAGTGTGACCAGCACTATTTTTTTAAATTTTTGTTTTAGTTTTTTTTTTAATTTTTTAAAATCTTCATATCTCGAAAAGTAGATACGTTAGCGTCACCGTGTAAAGACCAATATTGTTCAGTATGACCAGCACTATTTTTTTTTTAATTTTTGTTTTTTTTTTTAATTTTTTAAAATCGCCATATCTCGAAAAGTTGATACGTTAGCGTCACCGTGTAAAGACCAATTTTGTTCAGTATGACCAGCACTTTTTTTTTTAAATTTTTTTTTTTTTTTTTAATTTTTTAAAATCTTCATATCTCGAAAAGTAGATACGTTAGCGTCACCGTGTAAAGATCAATATTGTTCAGTATGACCAGCACTATTTGCTTTTTTTTTTTTTAATTTTCTAAAATAGCTATAACTCAAAAAGTACATACGTTAGCGTCACCGTGTAAAGACCAATTTTGTTCAGTATGACCAGCACTACTTTTTTTTTAAATTTTTTAAAATCGCCATATCTCGAAAAGTAGATACGTTAGCGTCACCGTGTAAAGACCAATTTTGTTCAGAATGACCAGCACTAATTTTTTTTAAAATTTTTTAAAATCGCCATATCTCGAAAAGTAGATACGTTAGCGTCACCGTGTAAAGACCAATTTTGTTCAGAAACGTAAACGCTTTTAGATGGCGAGCTAAATATTTTCAAAACTGCCTAAAATCTATTCGATCTAATACGTTTTACGACAAAAAGGGCCTCCGCGGGCCGCTTGCGCCCGCGGCTTTTACCCAACAGCTAGTTATATTATATACAGCTCGATTACCACTGACTCACTCACTGACTGACTGACATATATTATGAAGCACTTGCCGGGGGGTTAGAGGGGTGATTCTTTTTGGGGCGTGTAGGGGGCGTTCCCGCGACCCCAGGAAAACCTCGACTTTGACCGGAAGCGGACTCTGGACCGGAAGTGACGCCGATATCTCGGAAACGGTAAGAGATGGGGCAAAAGTGCCGGAACAAACCTTGTAGGGAATGCCCTCTAATTTCGAAATCGACACCTTTTTTTTCAAAATTGCCCAAAAAATCATTTTTCCTCGATCGTATCGACATCCTTTTCCCGCCCGTACGCCGATCTGAAACGGAGCACGGCGCTTGGGCGTGGCCTGGCGAGCCCCGCGGCGCGTGCGTTCGGACATCGGCGTAGGGGCGACCCGATTCTCGCTACGTCGCTCGTCGGGGTCCGCGTTGCTATTTACAGCCCGCTCAGAGCGCGCAATGAAAATATCGAGTGCGGTGTCCGGACGAAAATATCTGCTACCATGGTAGGGGCCTCCGATGCTCGGTATAGATTGTTAGTTGTGTCGGCCGTCGCGTGACGTAGGCGGCGTCGTACGCCTCGCGGTGCATTTATTTTTATTTATTTCTACTAATATATCGTGTGATAGTGTGAGTCAGTGTCATTTTGTGAGGTTCTCAATGTGAAATATACGAGTGTTTTCTTTTACTTTAGTGAGGACACAAATCTCCACGTGTCTCTACAACGACGCTTATCCCAGGTTGTAGGTTTTATTTATTTATACAGCAGGATACAACAAATTTCGTATACTAATAATTTATCAATGGTTTCATGTCCCCCCAAACGTATATACATGCAATATGACATGAGATTGTCAACTCACTATTAATTTCAACATTAAACGCATTACAAAAATAAACATTAAACTATCTTAAAAAATAACAATAATAATAAAAATAAGATAAGTAAAAAGAGAAAAAATAATAATATTAAAATAAAAACAACTATAAATAAAAAATAAAAACAACCAATAAATTCATTTTTATAATTCATTCGTTAATTATTAGGACACGGGATGAGTAAGTCATGAACATTTTTAGTGTACCAAAGCAAATAAATACCTAAAGAAAGAAATAAAGCAAACTTGCCAAGGAAAACTAAGTCTTATGCTCCGGAGTCAAAATATGGTAATTTTAGCTTTTTGTTATGGGAATTCTATAGGGAGGCCATAAGGAGAACAGGTTTTTGTTAACAATGACAAAACACAGTAATTATAGTACCCAATGAGGACAGGTATTCATTAACAATGACAAAAACAGCATGAACATTTGAATATATTCCATTTTATTATATTTATTGAATTAAAGCAACTTGTATGTGCACTATATAGGTAAACAATTAAAAATCACATACAGTTACACTCACTAAATAGACTACCTACATCATAACATAGAAAAAAAAAAACAATAAACATAGGTAATCTTGAATTTTACACCATTAAACATTTATCAGTACTTTGAGCTTTATAATCTCCGTTTTTCATTAAACTTTATAATATATCTGTATTTCTCAATTTCTGTTGTGTTTTAATTCAACTCCTAAAACAAAAAGAATTGTGTAAAAACACAAAAACATAAAATAAAAGGTAGGTAGTTATTGTGACCATAGTTAGTTGTTGTTATGTTCCCATACATAAGTAGTATTGCCATTTATTTGGTGCAATGTTTTCTGTTTTAATTCATCCTCTGAAATAAATTGAACTGAAAAACAAAACTACTATAATAATTATATATTTATAGAATTAGGTTATACTTTTTACCAACAAAAATATTTTTTTAAATATAAGGCACCGATCTTAGGCCACCAGCCTAATCACATTAAATTTAGGTACTTAAAATAAAATAAAACAAACTAAAATAACAAATTAAACACTTGAGTAATATGCTAAATAATCCTCATCTAACTTTAAATAATATTAAGAATTAAGAAAACATAAACAAAGATTGGCTTCATTAACAAACAAAAATGGCGAAAATTAGACATGACAGTCTTTATAAACACTTATGACAAAACGTTAGTATTTATGTCGTAAAATGATTAATATAATATATTTACAGAAAATAAAGTAATTTTATATTATGTAGTCGTATTTTTAAATAGATTAATATTGATGATAAAATGAGAATTCTCCACCAATAGGATCGCTTCATTTGAATTTTTTATGCCGCGAAAAGGTAAATGCATACTCAAACCTAAACACGAAAGCGTATCATGTAAATGTCGTAACCCGATTCATTTTAACAATTTTATTTATTTAATTTAATATAATAGCTTATTGTATAAAGAACTTGTTAAATACGTCATATTTGTTAAAATAATTTATTTTTATATTATTGTAATAAATTGATTTAGCTGTGGCATGAAGTACCTTTATAATACTCTGTGGTCGAGGGTTTTTTTTGTCAAATTCGAGGTTAAGGTATAGCGATGTAGTGAAATTGCATTTATTACGAAAATTATGAAGTATTTATATTATGTGAGAGTCTAATGTGTAAGAAGAAATGTATTTTTAATAATCTATCTATATTGATATGGAATTTTACGACGGTATTTCGAGGTCGAAGTGCTCATACGCATATAAAGGTGAGTATTGTTTTTAAATTAATTGATATCATATTCGACATAATTATCTATTCTACCTGACTGACTCAAGTGTTAACGTAAAGCATGGTAATTTAGTAAACACAGAAATCCGTAAAGTAAAACGGGTTTTTGCTGCCTGTGATAGGTACATACTACATACAGTCGGCCGCTTTACCTGAAGCAATTCATAGTAGGGCTTGAATTATGAAATAACATTTCTTTTTTAGAATATCAATAGTTTGTATATAGTATAGAGTTGTGAAAGATTGACTTTCAAGGATCGACATTCTATGTCCAGCCTTCGTTTTTCTTTGTTTATAACGAGTTGTTAAAGCAGTTCTTGCACTTGACATGAGACCTGCTTAATATTCACTGATATTCACCAGCACCACTCAGTTGTTGGCTCTATAACAGGGCAATGTCTGCGCAACAAACTCTTATTTACTTTTAATGTTACAGACATCCCCCTATGTAAATGATATATGGAAGCTCACACATGTGTTCTTGGAGTACATGTCAGGAATTCCTCTGCATGATAAGGACACTTCCGGAGGTGTGAAAGGAATGTATCAAGTGGCTGCGGTGATCTTCATTTTACAAGATTTGTCAAACAGAATGTACTCTGTACTCTTTTTATTTAGCTTCAATTTCTTTTACTAGGATACCTACTATAATATATGTACATACAGTTGCATTGGTTTGATAATTGTGCCAAAATTAAATAATATTATAAAAAAGGCAATACTTCATGCTGTATTTTGTCTTCACATATCTATCTACAAACAAGTGTCCTCAATACAATGTAAATGTATGAAGTACTATACACCCTTCTCTTTGTCGAGGCGTAAGACACAAGATGAGCTCTATTATTATTTTTAGGTTACCGAATCACGATAATTATATAACTACTTTTATGTGTTTTAGCCATTGTAATTGTTTTAATAAATACATTATTGTTAATAAGTAAATTGTTTTATTATAATGATTCCTTTTACGTGTACGAAAATCCCCTCAAGAAGGCCCATTGTCGCGACGGTCGATTTTGGTTCCAAGCGGGGAGGATAGATGGAGTTTAATTCGATGATAAGGGGTGGGCTCAAACACGAGTAAAGCGCCATCTATCAAATATTGAATGCACTACCTTGATTGGTAGATTATATCATGTCATCTTTTAATTGCATACTATTTTATTAAAATACTTTTATTGTTATTCAATTAAGTGTATTATATTTAAATTAAAACTAACAACCGATGACACGGCATTCTTCATTCGTCTGACACTTCCCTTCGCGTTCCAGTTCTTCCTATGTGTAGCCTACGCTCACACGTTCCAGTTTTATATAACAGAGACAAATACTATAAGTACATACAGTTGGATAGGCTTGATAATTGCGCCAAAATTAAATAATATTTTGAAAAAGGTAACACTAAATGCTGTATTTTGTCTTCACATATCTATCTACAAATAAGTGTCCTCAATACAATGTAAATGTAGAAAGTACTATATAATTTTACACCCTTGTCTCTGTCGAGGGGTAAGCAGAAACTTTTCTAAAATTACTGTATCTTGAAAAGTAGAAGAGTTAGCGCGTTCGTATAAAAGGCGATTTTGTTCAATATGATAAGCACTATAATTTTTTGTTATTTATTTATTTATTTTTATTTTTTTAAGAAACGGCTATATCTCGGAAAGTAGAAGAGTTACCGCGTTCGTGTAAAAGGCGATTTTGTTCAGTATGACGTGCACTAATATTTTTTGTTATTTATTTATTTTTATTTTTTTAAGAAACTGCTATATCTCGGAAAGTAGAAGAGTTAGCGCGTTCGTGTAAAAGGTGATTTTGTTTAGTATGATGAGCACTATTATTTTTATTTTTCTTAAGAAACGGATATATCTCGAAAAGTAGTTGAGTTAGCGCGATCATGCACAGAGTGATTTTGGTCATTATGATGAGTACTATAAATTTTTAGTATAATTGTTATATCTCGTGTAAGTTCTAAACCCTTTTTTCCGAAAAGTACCCAAAAAAAAGTTTCTCCAGAAGCCCGAAACGGTCACGAAATAGCCCTCCGCGGGCCGCTTGCGCCCGCGGGAACACCCAGATCGCTAGTTATATTATATACAGCTCGATTACCACTCACTGACTCACTCACTGACATATATTATGAAGCACTTGCCGGGGGGTTAGAGAGATGATTCTTTTTGGGGCGTGTAGAGGGCGTTCCCGCGACCCCAGGAAAACCTCGATTTTGACCGGAAGTGGACTCTGGACCGGAAGCGATGCCGGTATCTCGGAAACGGAACGAGATAGAGCCGAACTCCCAAAACAAAGGTTGTAGGGAATGCCCTCTAATATCGAAATCCATAATTTGTTTTTTCAAAAAATGTTTTTTTTTCAAAACTACCCGAAAAAAAACTTTTTCAGCGCCGCGAAGCGCGCCCAAAAAACTAGTTATATTATATACAGCTCGATTACCACTCACTGACTGACTCACTGACATATATAATAAAGCACTTGCCGGGGGGTCAGAGGGGTGATTCTTTTTGGGGCGTGTAGAGGGCGGTCCCGGGACCTCGGGAAAACCTCGACTTTGACCGGAAGCAGACTCTGGACCGGAAGTGACGCCGATATCTCGGAAACGGAGCGAGATAGGGCCGAAGTGCCGGAACAAAAGTTGTAGGAAATGGCCTCTAATTTCGAAATCGACACCTTTTTTTTCAAAATTGCCCAAAAAATCATTTTTCCTCGATCGTATCGACATCCTTTTCCCGCCCGTACGCCGATCTGAAACGGAGCACGGCGCTTGGGCGTGGCCTGGCGAGCCCCGCGGCGCGTGCGTTCGGACATCGGCGTAGGGGCGACCCGATTCTCGCTCCGTCGCTCGTCGGGGTCCGCGTTGCTATTTACAGCCCGCTCAGAGCGCGCAATGAAAATATCGAGTGCGGTGTCCGGACGAAAATATCTGCTACCATGGTAGGGGCCTCCGATGCTTGGTATAGATTGTTAGTTGTGTCGGCCGTCGCGTGACGTAGGCGGCGTCGTACGCCCCGCGGTGCGTTTATTTTTATTTATTTCTACTAATATATCGTGTGATAGTGTGAGTCAGTGTCATTTTGTGAGGTTTTTACGTGTATTACATTTTCAATGTGAAATATACGAGTGTTTTCTTTTATGATATACCCTAAATATACGTATAAACATGTACCAAAGCAAATAAACGCCTAAAGAAAAAAAGAAAGCAAACCTGCCGAGGACGCTCCAGACTCAAGCTGAACTTAACAAACATTACAACATTATTTTGTACAAAAATAAACATTAAACTGTCTTAAAAATTAACAATAATAATAATAAAAACAAGATAAGTAAAAAGAGAAAAAAATTAAATTAAATTAAAATAAAAAACAACTAAAAATAATATCCTCTATTCACCCAACACGATACCAGCGATTCCAACAGTGCCCTTCTTATGACACGAGATGAGTGATAATCATGAGCATTTTTTGTGTGCGTAAAAAAGTAAGCAAACGCTGCAAACGAGGACGCTCCGGACTCAAGCTGAGGTGTAATAATGTTTTGATTCCATGTGAGGTCTCAGGGTGTTTATTGGCAACATACTAACCTGACAATGTTCATGACCAAAGACCGTGTACAAATGTGTGACATAATAATGAATAAAAACAACATTTTCATTAATATCACAGTTTGAGTAAGTACCTATACTGTGCAGCTTTTTTTTTCTTTCCCTGGGGGTTTATTTACATCATACAAGGTAGATACTCTGAGAATTGGTGCAAACAAACAAACGTACATCTGAAGAATGAAAACAATTCTGCAACAGGTGCTCCGGAATAAAACTGTTATCATTATTTGTTATTATATGATAGATTAGGACACAGTCGTTGGTCATGACCATTTCCAAGTCATTATGAAGTAAATAAACCCACAGAGAAGGAAGTCTTGGTTTTGACTTGTGCACCGGAGTCAAACTGTGGTAATTTTAGCTTTTTGTTCTGGGTGATTCTATAGGGAGGTCATGATGAGGACAGATATTTATTAACAATGACAAAAACACAATGAAATGGTAACATTCTTTTAATATATTCCACTTGTTAAATTTTTTATTGATTTTAGCAACTTGTATGCACACTAGATATGTAAACAATAAAAATTACACACAGTCTCACTCACTAAATAGACCATATCATAACATAGGAAAGAAAAACACAAATAATATTAAATTTTACACCACTGAGAATTTATTAGTCCTGTGAACTTTGGAATCAGTGTTTTTCATTAATGTGTAATATATTTATCAACTCTTGTTTGTTTTATTTCAACATCAGCAGCCCTGAAACAGAATTAATCATGTTATTAATAAAATAAAACTTCACCAAGCTATTAAAGCTACCAAAAAAAATTAACTGTTTACCTGTTATGATTGTATTTCATTTTTGTTCTATTTACATCTCCAAGTATATAAAGCATTATATTTTTTTAGATTAGACTAAGTTTTATTTCAACCTGATGCTACTCCGGAATAAAATTGATTAAAGTGCAAAACATACTACAAAAGCTGAAGAAAATGCAAGGGTTAGGTTTTATTTTTTACTTTAGTTTTATATGGCATTCTAACAATGTGCCATTGTCAAAGTCAATATTTACATCGAGTTAATATTATTGCATATTATGGATCATTCATTTATCACACTAAATGGCGGTGTCCCAGTCAAGTGAAAAATAGGTTCAGTAAAGTGGCAGCATCTTTGCTAAATCTTTGCTTTGAAGGGAAAAAGAAAACGAACGTTCTCTTCTTTTGAATTGTTTGCCCACACTCAGGCACGTTCACGCACACTAATCCACCATTATTACACATCAAAATATTAATTTTTTTCTTAAATAGCTTATTATGCGTAAGCTCATTCATAGATTAGATACGGAATTATTATGCGGGGAAACAATGCATTAGAATCTAAGTTAGTATTAAACAAACAGATACATGTAGGGGTCATTTTATTAATTTAAACATTTTAACATTAACATCAATATATATTTTTGAATTAAGTAAGTTTGTAAGAAAAAGTTATACGTAAATGACGTAGTCTAAAAATCCGATTTGCTTTAATAATAATTTTTTATACCTACTACAATTTAAAAAAAAACCGATCCGAAGCTATATATTATTTCATTAAAATTTTCTCAGTAATTATGAGAACAAAAAAAAACAAAAATTATTTTTTTTATAGAAGGTAGATCTATATAGATTTTTGCAAACATAATTACCTACCTTATAAGGCATTTTCTGGCAGTTAACATTTATTATGGATAGATAAAGAAATAAGTCTTAAAAAATGTGTGTATATAATCGACCTTAATACATCGAAATAAAGACTACATTATATTGACGATAAATTCTCTTAAAACGTTTTTAAAATCAAATCGACCGGTCGCTATGTATCACTGATTGAATGGGGGTGCAAAATTCTCAAGAGCAACAATAGACCTTAATTAATATTAGATCATAAGTTTCATTTTTGATTGTACGATTTATTTTTGTGTACAATGTTTTGTGGTACTATTCCGCGGGTTGGTGGGGAGCGGTGGCGCGGGCGCGGTAATAGAATTTGCTACTTTTAATTTCATTGATTTTGGTTTTGTCAAGGTGAGTGCATCTTTTTTCTTAGTAATTTTTGTATTTAAAAAAATATCAAATATAGCTGTACTTTAAATTCATAATAAGCAATTTAGTGTTAAAGTGAGTGAAAATTATTTAAAAAATATTGCTAATAATGTGCATTTCGATGATTTTATTAGTTTTTTTTTGTAATATTGCGCAACATTATTGGACGCCATTTTGAATGTGGATACAAGGAATATTTTTAAAATTTTTTGAATCTAGCAGTGAATTATATTAATTTACGGCGATATTTCCAGATGGTGGATGGTGTATGACGAATGAAGTATTAACTTCCTCCAATCAAAGTATATATTCGTCGTCATACTCTGCATCCAGGTGTTTTTTTACTTTTTGTTGACAATATCTCAAAAAATGTGAGATTGCATCGCAGCCCAGGGGACTCTCCAGGAACGACGTAGTTGATTATCCAAGAGTGATCGATGAATGTGTTCTATCTTTTCTATTTTCCTGATTATTTCTATCACAAATTGTATGTTAGTTTACTATTCGTTCACCGCACAGTTTCAGATGGAGTGTGCTGGGTTAGCTGTGAAGAGATGAAGATGGAGTGCGTCGCAGTTGGTGAGTTGTATTTTAATTTTTATTACAATTAAAGTTAAAAAACTGTTATACTCTTTGAAGCAACCTGTATTTAAAAATGCGTCACAACTTTTTCAGAATACCTTCTATTTATTTTACGACGGTATTTCGGGGTCGAAGTGCTCATACGCATATAAAGGTAGTCGTTCCTGGTGAGTATTGTTTTTAAATTGATTGATATCATATTCGATATAATTATCTATTCTACCTGTTTCAAAGACTGACTCAAGTGTTAACGTAAAGCATGGTAATTTAGTAAACACAGAAAGTCGTAAAATAAAAGGGGTTTTTGCTGCCTGTGGTAGGTACATACAGTCGGCCGCTTTACCTGAAGCAATTCATAGTAGGGCTTGAATTATGAAATAACATTTCTTTTTTAGAATATCAATAGTTTGTAATTGTTGGTATATAGTAATATATACTCTTAGTATATAGAGAGTTGTGAAAGATCGACTTTCAAGGATCGACCTATGTCCAGCCTTCGTTTTTCTTTGTTTATAACGAGTTGTTAAAGCAGTTCTTGCACTTGACATGAGACCTGCTTAATATTCACTGAACCCAGCACCACTCAGTTGTTGGCTCTATAACAGAGCAATGTCTACGCAACAAACTCTTATTTACTATTAATGTTACAGACATCCCCCTATGTAAAGGATATATGGAAGCTGAAGAGATGCAATCACACATGTGTTCTTGGAGTACATATCAGAAATTCCTCTACATGATAAGGACACTTCTGGAGGTGTGAAAGGAATGTATCAAGTGGCTGCGGTGATCTTCATTTTACAAGATTTGTCAAACAGAATGTACCTACTCTGTACCCTTTTTATTTAGCTTCAATTTCTTTTACTTGGATACCTACTATAATATATGTACGTACAGTTGCATTGGTTTGATAATTGTGCTAAAATTAAATAATATTATAAAAAAGGCAACACTTCATGCTGTATTTTGTCTTCACATATCTATCTACAAACAAGTGTCCTCAATACAATGTAAATGTATGAAGTACTATACACCCTTCTCTTTGTCGAGGCGTAAGACACAAGATGAGCTCTATTATTATTTTTAGGTTACCGAATCATGATAATTATATAACTACTTTTATGTGTTTTAGCCATTGTAATTGTTTTAATAAATACATTATGGTTAATAAGTAAATTGTTTTATTATAATGGTTCCTTTTACGTGTACGCAAATCCCCTCAAGAAGGCCCATCGTTGCAACGGTCGATTTTGGTTCCAGGCGGGGAGGATAGATGGAGTTTTAATAGATGCTAAGGGGTGGGCTCAAACACGAGTAAAGCGCCATCTATCAAATATTGAATGCACTACCTTGATTAGTAGATTATATCATGTCATCTTTTAATTGCATACTATTTTATTAAAATACTTTTATTGTTATTCAATTAAATGTATTATATTTAAATTAAAACTAACAACCGATGACACGGCATTCTTCATTCATCTGACACTTCCCTTCGCGTTCCAGTTCTTCCTATGTGTAGCCTACGCTCACACGTTCCAGTTTTATATAACAGAGACAAATACTATAAGTACATACAGTTGGATAGGCTTGATAATTGCGCCAAAATTAAATAATATTTTAAAAAAGGTAACACTCCATGCTGTATTTTGTCTTCACATATCTATCTACAAATAAGTGTCCTCAATACAATGTAAATGTAGAAAGTACTATCTAATTTTACACCCTTGTCTCTGTCGAGGGGTAAGCAGAAACTTTTTTAAAATTACTGTATCTTGAAAAGTAGAAGAGTTAGCGCGTTCGTATAAAAGGCGATTTTGTTCAATATGACGTGCACTATAATTTTTTGTTATTTATTTATTTATTTTTATTTTTTTAAGAAACGGGTATATCTCGGAAAGTAGTCGAGTTAGTTAGCGTGGTCGTGTAAAAGGCGATTTTGTTCAGTATGATGAGCACTATTATTTTTTGTTATTTATTTATTTATTTTTATTTTTTTAAGAAACGGCTATATCTCGGAAAGTAGAACAGTTACCGCGTTCGTGTAAAAGGCGATTTTGTTCAGTATGACGTGCACTAATATTTTTTGTTATTTATTTATTTTTATTTTTTTAAGAAACGGATATATCTCGAAAAGTAGTTGAGTTAGCGCGATCATGTGCAGAGTGATTTTGGTCATTATGATGAGTACTATACATTTTTAGTATAATTGTTATATCTCGTGTAAGTTCTAAACCTATATGGTCGAAGCTATTCTTTTTCCGAAAAGTACCCAAAAAAAAGTTTCTCCAGAAGCCCGAAACGGTCACGAAATAGCCCTCCGCGGGCCGCTTGCGCCCGCGGGAACACCCAGATCGCTAGTTATATTATATACAGCTCGATTACCACTGACTCACTGACTCACTGACATATATAATGAAGCACTTGCCGGGGGGTTAGAGGGGTGATTCTTTTTGGGGCGTGTAGAGGGCGTTCCCGCGACCCCAGGAAAACCTCGACTTTGACCGGAAGTGGACTTTGGACCGGAAGCGATGCCGATATCTCGGAAACGGAACGAGATAGGGCACAAGTGCCGGAACAAAAGTCGTAGGGAATGGCCTCTAATATCGAAATCCATAATTTGTTTTTTCAAAAAAAATTTTTTTTTCAAAACTACCCGAAAAAAAACTTTTTCCGCGCCGCGAAGCGCGCCCAAAAAACTAGTTATATTATATACAGCTCGATTACCACTCACTGACTGACTCACTGACATATATAATAAAGCACTTGCCGGGGGGTCAGAGGGGTGATTCTTTTTGGGGCGTGTAGAGGGCGGTCCCGGGACCTCGGGAAAACCTCGACTTTGACCGGAAGCAGACTCTGGACCGGAAGTGACGCCGATATCTCGGAAACGGAGCGAGATAGGGCCGAAGTGCCGGAACAAACCTTGTAGGGAATGCCCTCTAATTTCGAAATCGACACCTTTTTTTTCAAAATTCCCCAAAAAATCATTTTTCCTCGATCGTATCGACATCCTTTTCCCGCCCGTACGCCGATCTGAAACGGAGCACGGCGCTTGGGCGTGGCCTGGCGAGCCCCGCGGCGCGTGCGTTCGGACATCGGCGTAGGGGCGACCCGATTCTCGCTACGTTGCTCGTCGGGGTCCGCGTTGCTATTTACAGTCCGCTCAGAGCGCGCAATGAAAATATCGAGTGCGGTGTCCGGACGAAAATATCTGCTACCATGGTAGGGGCCTCCGATGCTTGGTATAGATTGTTAGTTGTGTCGGCCGTCGCGTGACGTAGGCGGCGTCGTACGCCTCGCGGTGTGTTTATTTTTATTATTTATTTCTAATAGTTCTAATAGTGTGTTAGTTATTGTGAGATAATAAATATTTATATTAAATTTTCAATGTGAAATATACGAGTGTTTTCTTTTATGATATACCCTAAATATACGTATAAACATTAAACATGTACCAAAGCAAATAAACGCCTAAAGAAAAAAAGAAAGCAAACCTGCCGAGGACGCTCCAGACTCAAGCTGAACTTAACAAACATTACAACATTATTTTGTACAAAAATAAACATTAAACTGTCTTAAAAAATAACAATAATAATAATAAAAACAAGATAAGTAAAAAGAGAAAAAATAATAATATTAAAATAAAAACAACTATAAATAAAAAATAAAAACAACCAATAAATTCATTTTTATAATTCATTCGTTAATTATTAGGACACGGGATGAGTAAGTCATGAACATTTTTAGTGTACCAAAGCAAATAAACACCTAAAGAAAGAAATAAAGCAAACTTGCCAAGGAAAACTAAGTCTTATGCTCCGGAGTCAAAATATGGTAATTTTAGCTTTTTGTTATGGGAATTCTATAGGGAGGCCATAAGGAGAACAGGTTTTTGTTAACAATGACAAAAACACAGTAATTATAGTACCCAATGAGGACAGGTATTCATTAACAATGACAAAAACAGCATGAACATTTGAATATATTCCATTTTATTATATTTATTGAATTAAAGCAACTTGTATGTGCACTATATAGGTAAACAATTAAAAATCACATACAGTTACACTCACTAAATAGACTACCTACATCATAACATAGAAAAAAAAAAACAATAAACATAGGTAATCTTGAATTTTACACCATTAAACATTTATCAGTACTTTGAGCTTTATAATCTCCGTTTTTCATTAAACTTTGTAATATATCTGTATTTCTCAATTTCTGTTGTGTTTTAATTCAACTCCTAAAACAAAAAGAATTGTGTAAAAACACAAAAACATAAAATAAAAGGTAGGTAGGTATTGTGACCATAGTTAGTTGTTGTTATGTTCCCATACATAAGTAGTATTGCCATTTATTTGGTGCAATGTTTTCTGTTTTAATTCATCCTCTGAAATAAATTGAACTGAAAAACATAACTACTATAATAATTATATATTTATAGAATTAGGTTATACTTTTTACCAACAAAAATATTTTTTTAAATATAAGGCACCGATCTTAGGCCACCAGCCTAATCACATTAAATTTAGGTACTTAAAATAAAATAAAACAAACTAAAATAACAAATTAAACACTTGAGTAATATGCTAAATAATCCTCATCTAACTTTAAATAATATTAAGAATTAAGAAAACATAAACAAAGATTGGCTTCATTAACAAACAAAAATGGCGGAAATTAGACATGACAGTCTTTATAAACACTTATGACAAAACGTTAGTATTTATGTCGTAAAATGATTAATATAATATATTTACAGAAAATAAAGTAATTTTATATTATGTAGTCGTATTTTTAAATAGATTAATATTGATGATAAAATGAGAATTCTCCACCAATAGGATCGCTTCATTTGAATTTTTTATGCCGCGAAAAGGTAAATGCATACTCAAACCTAAACACGAAAGCATATCATGTAAATGTCGTAACCCGATTCATTTTAACAATTTTATTTATTTAATTTAATATAATAGCTTATTGTATAAAGAACTTGTTAAATACGTCATATTTGTTAAAATAATTTATTTTTATATTATTGTAATAAATTGATTTAGCTGTGGCATGAAGTACCTTTATAATACTCTGTGGTCGAGGGTTTTTTTTGTCAAATTCGAGGTTAAGGTATAGCGATGTAGTGAAATTGCATTTATTACGAAAATTATGAAGTATTTATATTATGTGAGAGTCTAATGTGTAAGAAGAAATGTGTTTTTAATAATCTATCTATATTGATATGGAATTTTACGACGGTATTTCGAGGTGGAAGTGCTCATACGCATATAAAGGTGAGTATTGTTTTTAAATTAATTGATATCATATTCGACATAATTATCTATTCTACCTGTTTCAAAGACTGACTCAAGTGTTAACGTAAAGCATGGTAATTAAGTAAACACAGAAATCCGTAAAGTAAAACGGGTTTTTGCTGCCTGTGATAGGTACATACTACATACAGTCGGCCGCTTTACCTGAAGCAATTCATAGTAGGGCTTGAATTATGAAATAACATTTCTTTTTTAGAATATCAATAGTTTGTATATAGTATATAGTAGTATATAGAGTTGTGAAAGATTGACTTTCAAGGATCGACATTCTATGTCCAGCCTTCGTTTTTCTTTGTTTATAACGAGTTGTTAAAGCAGTTCTTGCACTTGACATGAGACCTGCTTAATATTCACTGAACCCAGCACCACTCAGTTGTTGGCTCTATAACAGGGCAATGTCTGCGCAACAAACTCTTATTTACTTTTAATGTTACAGACATCCCCCTATGTAAATGATATATGGAAGCTCACACATGTGTTCTTGGAGTACATGTCAGGAATTCCTCTGCATGATAAGGACACTTCCGGAGGTGTGAAGGGAATGTATCAAGTGGCTGCGGTGATCTTCATTTTACAAGATTTGTCAAACAGAATGTACTCTGTACTCTTTTTATTTAGCTTCAATTTCTTTTACTAGGATACCTACTATAATATATGTACATACAGTTGCATTGGTTTGATAATTGTGCCAAAATTAAATAATATTATAAAAAAGGCAATACTTCATGCTGTATTCATACAGTCTTCACATATCTATCTACAAACAAGTGTCCTCAATACAATGTAAATGTATGAAGTACTATACACCCTTCTCTTTGTCGAGGCGTAAGACACAAGATGAGCTCTATTATTATTTTTAGGTTACCGAATCATGATAATTATATAACTACTTTTATGTGTTTTAGCCATTGTAATTGTTTTAATAAATACATTATGGTTAATAAGTAAATTGTTTTATTATAATGGTTCCTTTTACGTGTACGAAAATCCCCTCAAGAAGGCCCATTGTCGCGACGGTCGATTTTGGTTCCAAGCGGGGAGGATAGATGGAGTTTAATTCGATGATAAGGGGTGGGCTCAAACACGAGTAAAGCGCCATCTATCAAATATTGAATGCACTACCTTGATTGGTAGATTATATTATGTCATCTTTTAATTGCATACTATTTTATTAAAATACTTTTATTGTTATTCAATTAAGTGTATTATATTTAAATTAAAACTAACAACCGATGACACGGCATTCTTCATTCATCTGACACTTCCCTTCGCGTTCCAGTTCTTCCTATGTGTAGCCTACGCTCACACGTTCCAGTTTTATATAACAGAGACAAATACTATAAGTACATACAGTTTGATAGGCTTGATAATTGCGCCAAAATTAAATAATATTTTAAAAAAGGTAACACTCCATGCTGTATTTTGTCTTCACATATCTATCTACAAATAAGTGTCCTCAATACAATGTAAATGTAGAAAGTACTATATAATTTTACACCCTTGTCTCTGTCGAGGGGTAAGCAGAAACTTTTCTAAAATTACTGTATCTTGAAAAGTAGAAGAGTTAGCGCGTTCGTATAAAAGGCGATTTTGTTCAATATGATAAGCACTATAATTTTTTGTTATTTATTTATTTATTTTTATTTTTTTAAGAAACGGCTATATCTCGGAAAGTAGAAGAGTTACCGCGTTCGTGTAAAAGGCGATTTTGTTCAGTATGACGTGCACTAATATTTTTTGTTATTTATTTATTTTTATTTTTTTAAGAAACTGCTATATCTCGGAAAGTAGAAGAGTTAGCGCGTTCGTGTAAAAGGTGATTTTGTTTAGTATGATGAGCACTATTATTTTTATTTTTCTTAAGAAACGGATATATCTCGAAAAGTAGTTGAGTTAGCGCGATCATGTACAGAGTGATTTTGGTCATTATGATGAGTACTATAAATTTTTAGTATAATTGTTATATCTCGTGTAAGTTCTAAACCCTTTTTTCCGAAAAGTACCCAAAAAAAAGTTTCTCCAGAAGCCCGAAACGGTCACGAAATAGCCCTCCGCGGGCCGCTTGCGCCCGCGGGAACACCCAGATCGCTAGTTATACTAATATATATATAGCTGCAATACCACTGACTGACTGACTGACTGACATCAATTATTTCGCACTTGCCGGTATGGTGGAGGGTAGCGGTTTTTTGAGTCGTATAGAGGGCGTCCCAAAACCGTCGAGAAAAATACGACTTTGACCGGAAGTCGATTCTGGACCGGAAGTGGTAGCGATATCTCGGAAACGGGGCGAGTCGGGGCAGTCACCCCGTAGAGAAAGTTGTAGAGAATGTCGTCTTATGCCGAAATCAAAAAAAAAATTTTCAAAATCGGGCAAAAAAAATTTTTCCTCGATCGTATTTATATCCTTTTCCCGCCGGTACGCCAATATGAAACGGAGCATGGCGGTGGGCGTGGCCTAACAGCATCCGCGACGAGGCATTTTCGGGACGAACGATCGAAACGGCTTTACCTCGGTCAGTCGGACGGTGAGCGCGGCCGCGTGAACATCGAATTTGCTCCACGCGGCGGGCTTTCTTTTAAATATCTCAAGAAGTAGATACGTCAGAGTAACCATGTAAAGAACAATTTTGTTCAGTGTGACCAGCACTATTTTTTTAAATTTTTGTTTGTTTTTTTTTTAATTTTTTAAAATCTTCATATCTCGAAAAGTAGATACGTTAGCGTCACCGTGTAAAGACCAATATTGTTCAGTATGACCAGCACTATTTTTTTCTAAATTTTTTTTTTTTTAATTTTTTAAAATCGCCATATCTCGAAAAGTTGATACGTTAGCGTCACCGTGTAAAGACCAATTTTGTTCAGTATGACCAGCACTTTTTTTTTTAAATTTTTTTTTTTTTTTTTTAATTTTTTAAAATCTTCATATCTCGAAAAGTAGATACGTTAGCGTCACCGTGTAAAGATCAATATTGTTCAGTATGACCAGCACTATTTGCTTTTTTTTTTTTTTAATTTTCTAAAATAGCTATTACTCAAAAAGTACATACGTTAGCGTCACCGTGTAAAGACCAATATTGTTCAGTATGACCAGCACTACTTTTTTTTTAATTTTTTTTTTTTAATTTTTTAAAATCGCCATATCTCGAAAAGTAGATACGTTAGCGTCACCGTGTAAAGACCAATTTTGTTCAGTATGACCAGCACTAATTTTTTTTTAAATTTTGTTTTTTTTTAAATTTTTTAAAATCGCCATATCTCGAAAAGTAGATACGTTAGCGTCACCGTGTAAAGACCAATTTTGTTCAGAAACGTAAACGCTTTTAGATGGCGAGCTAAATATTTTCAAAACTGCCTAAAATCTATTCGATCTAATACGTTTTACGACAAAAAGGGCCTCCGCGGGCCGCTTGCGCCCGCGGCTTTTACCCAACAGCTAGTACTAATATATAGCTGCAATACCACTCACTGACTCACTCATTGACATCAATTATTTAGTACTTGCCGGTATAGTAGAGGGTAGCGGTTTTTTGGGTCGTATAGAGGGTGCCCCAAAACCGTCGAGAAAAATACGACTTTGACCGGAAGTCGATTCTGGACCGGAAGTGGTAGCGATATCTCGGAAACGGGGCGAGTCGGGGCAGTCACCCCGAAGAGAAAGTTGTAGGGAATGCCCTATAATTTCGAAAACGATACTTTTTTTTTCAAAATTGCTCGAAAAAAATTTTTCCTCGATCGTATTTTTATCCTTTTCCCGCCGGTACGCCAATATGAAACGGAGCATGGCGCTTGGGCGTGGCCTAACAGCATCCGCGACGAGGCATTTTCGGGACGAACGATCGAAACGGCTTTACCTCGGTCAGTCGGACGGTGAGCGCGGCCGCGTGAACATCGAATTTGCTCCGCGCGGCGGGCTTTCTTTTAAATATCTCAAGAAGTAGATACGTCAGAGTAACCATGTAAAGAACAATTTTGTTCAGTGTGACCAGCACTATTTTTTTAAATTTTTGTTTTAGTTTTTTTTTTAATTTTTTAAAATCTTCATATCTCGAAAAGTAGATACGTTAGCGTCACCGTGTAAAGACCAATATTGTTCAGTATGACCAGCACTATTTTTTTTTTTTAATTTTTGTTTTTTTTTTAATTTTTTAAAATCGCCATATCTCGAAAAGTAGATACGTTAGCGTCACCGTGTAAAGACCAATATTGTTCAGTATGACCAGCACTAATTTTTTTTTAAACTTTTGTTTTTTTTTTAATTTTTTAAAATCGCCATATCTCGAAAAGTTGATACGTTAGCGTCACCGTGTAAAGACCAATTTTGTTCAGTATGACCAGCACTTTTTTTTAAAATTTTTGTTTTTTTTTTTTAATTTTTTAAAATCTTCATATCTCGAAAAGTAGATACGTTAGCGTCACCGTGTAAAGATCAATATTGTTCAGTATGACCAGCACTATTTGCTTTTTTTTTTTTAAATTTTCTAAAATAGCTATTACTCAAAAAGTACATACGTTAGCGTCACCGTGTAAAGACCAATATTGTTCAGTATGACCAGCACTACTTTTTTTTAATTTTTTATTTTTTATTTTTTAAAATCGCCATATCTCGAAAAGTAGATGCGTTAGCGTCACCGTGTAAAGACCAATTTTGTTCAGTATGACCAGCACTAATTTTTTTTTAAATTTTGTTTTTTTTTTAATTTTTTAAAATCTTCATATCTCGAAAAGTAGATACGTTAGCGTCACCGTGTAAAGATCAATATTGTTCAGTATGACCAGCACTATTTGCTTTTTTTTTTTAATTTTCTAAAATAGCTATTACTCAAAAAGTACATACGTTAGCGTCACCGTGTAAAGACCAATATTGTTCAGTATGACCAGCACTACTTTTTTTTAATTTTTTAAAATCGCCATATCTCGAAAAGTAGATACGTTAGCGTCACCGTGTAAAGACCAATTTTGTTCAGTGTGACCAGCACTTTTTTTTTCAAATTTTTGTTTTTTTTTTTTAATTTTTTAAAATCTTCATATCTCGAAAAGTAGATACGTTAGCGTCACCGTGTAAAGATCAATATTGTTCAGTATGACCAGCACTATTTGCTTTTTTTTTTTAATTTTCTAAAATAGCTATTACTCAAAAAGTACATACGTTAGCGTCACCGTGTAAAGACCAATATTGTTCAGTATGACCAGCACTACTTTTTTTTAATTTTTTAAAATCGCCATATCTCGAAAAGTAGATACGTTAGCGTCACCGTGTAAAGACCAATTTTGTTCAGTATGACCAGCACTAAATTTTTTTTAAATTTTTTAAAATCGCCATATCTCGAAAAGTAGATACGTTAGCGTCACCGTGTAAAGACCAATATTGTTCAGTATGACCAGCACTAATTTTTTTTTTAAACTTTTGTTTTTTTTTTAATTTTTTAAAATCGCCATATCTCGAAAAGTTGATACGTTAGCGTCACCGTGTAAAGACCAATTTTGTTCAGTGTGACCAGCACTTTTTTTTTAAATTTTTGTTTTTTTTTTTTAATTTTTTAAAATCTTCATATCTCGAAAAGTAGATACGTTAGCGTCACCGTGTAAAGATCAATATTGTTCAGTATGACCAGCACTATTTGCTTTTTTTTTTTAATTTTCTAAAATAGCTATTACTCAAAAAGTACATACGTTAGCGTCACCGTGTAAAGACCAATATTGTTCAGTATGACCAGCACTACTTTTTTTTAATTTTTTTTTTTTAATTTTTTAAAATCGCCATATCTCGAAAAGTAGATACGTTAGCGTCACCGTGTAAAGACCAATTTTGTTCAGTATGACCAGCACTAATTTTTTTTTAAATTTTTTAAAATCGCCATATCTCGAAAAGTAGATACGTTAGCGTCACCGTGTAAAGACCAATTTTGTTCAGAAACGTAAACGCTTTTAGATGGCGAGCTAAATATTTTCAAAACTGCCTAAAATCTATTCGATCTAATACGTTTTACGACAAAAAGGGCCTCCGCGGGCCGCTTGCGCCCGCGGCTTTTACCCAACAGCTAGTACTAATATATAGCTGCAATACCACTCACTCACTGACATATATTATTTCGCACTTGCCGGTATAGTGGAGGGTAGCGGTTTTTTGAGTCGTATAGAGGGCGTCCCAAAACCGTCGAGAAAAATACGACTTTGACCGGAAGTCGATTCTGGACCGGAAGTGGTAGCGATATCTCAGAAACGGAAAGAGATGAGGCAAAAGTGCCGGAACAAACGTTGTAGGGAATGCCCTCTAATTTCGAAAACGATACTTTTTTTTTCAAAATTGCTCAAAAAAAATTTTTCCTCGATCGTATTTATATCCTTTTCCCGCCGGTACGCCAATATGAAACGGAGCATGGCGGTGGGCGTGGCCTAACAGCATCCGCGACGAGGCATTTTCGGGACGAACGATCGAAACGGCTTTACCTCGGTCAGTCGGACGGTGAGCGCGGCCGCGTGAACATCGAATTTGCTCCGCGCGGCGGGCTTTCTTTTAAATATCTCAAGAAGTAGATACGTCAGAGTAACCATGTAAAGAACAATTTTGTTCAGTGTGACCAGCACTATTTTTTTAAATTTTTGTTTTAGTTTTTTTTTTAATTTTTTAAAATCTTCATATCTCGAAAAGTAGATACGTTAGCGTCACCGTGTAAAGACCAATATTGTTCAGTATGACCAGCACTATTTTTTTTTTAATTTTTGTTTTTTTTTTAATTTTTTAAAATCGCCATATCTCGAAAAGTAGATACGTTAGCGTCACCGTGTAAAGACCAATATTGTTCAGTATGACCAGCACTTTTTTTTTTAAATTTTTGTTTTTTTTTTTAATTTTTTAAAATCTTCATATCTCGAAAAGTAGATACGTTAGCGTCACCGTGTAAAGATCAATATTGTTCAGTATGACCAGCACTATTTGCTTTTTTTTTTTTAATTTTCTAAAATAGCTATTACTCAAAAAGTACATACGTTAGCGTCACCGTGTAAAGACCAATATTGTTCAGTATGACCAGCACTACTTTTTTTAAATTTTTTTTTTTTAATTTTTTAAAATCGCCATATCTCGAAAAGTAGATACGTTAGCGTCACCGTGTAAAGACCAATTTTGTTCAGTATGACCAGCACTAATTTTTTTTTAAATTTTGTTTTATTTTAAATTTTTTAAAATCGCCATATCTCGAAAAGTAGATACGTTAGCGTAACCGTGTAAAGACCAATTTTGTTCAGAAACGTAAACGCTTTTAGATGGCGAGCTAAATATTTTCAAAACTGCCTAAAATCTATTCGATCTAATACGTTTTACGACAAAAAGGGCCTCCGCGGGCCGCTTGCGCCCGCGGCTTTTACCCAACAGCTAGTTTTTAGTTGTAACTGTTGATTGATTGTATGGATAACATTCTAAACGCGCTGTTCAAATAAAATGTGATGAGTAGCGGGCTTATAGACAGCCATTCTCGAGTCCTATTCGATCAAAAATGAATCATTAAAATCAATCGAAACATCCCTTAATTTTCTACCCTTAGAGAGGGAATATTTTATTCCTTAAATGGAATCAATCCTGAGACGTACTTTATCAAACAAAAAAAGAATCATCAAAATCGGTTCACTCGTGGCGAAATATCCCCTAATTTTCCACCCTTAAAGGTGGAATATTTTATTTCTTAAATGGGACCAATCCCGAGACGTACTTTATCAAACAAAAAAAGAATCGTCAAAATCGCTTCACCAATGGCGAAATATCCCCTAATTTTCCACCCTTAAAGGTGGAATATTTTATTCCTTAAATTGGACCAATCTCGAGACGTACTTTATCAAACAAAAAAGAATCATCAAAATCGGTTCACTAATGGCGAAATATCCCCTAATTTTCCACCCTTAAATGTGGAATATTTTATTCCTTAAATGGGACCAATCCCGAAACGTACTTTATCAAACAAAAAAAGCATCATCAAAATCGGTTCACTAATGGCGAAATATCCCCTAATTTTCCACCCTTGAAGATGGAATATTTTCTTCAAATTTAAAATTGACCAATCACGAGACATACTTTATCTAACAAAAGAAAAATCATCGAAATCGGTTCACAAACGGCGAAACATCCCCTAATTTCCCACCCTTAGAGGCGGAATATTTTCTTCAGATTGAAACGGGACCAATGCGGACATATACCCTATCCAACAAAAAAAGAATCATCAAAATCGGTCCACAAACGGCGGAGATATGAGTGAACATCGCCACAAAAAAAAAAAAAAATACACGTCGAATAGATAACCTCCTCCTTTTGAAGTCGGTTAAATAATAAAAACACGTGTTGCAGCGTTTTTTGAAATGTAACCCCTAAAGAGATAAAACGGTTTCCCCGTTGGTTGAATTTTTTAAAATCAGATTTACCCGAAACAGCAGAATTGCTTTACCACGTTAATAATGAAACTTGCGTTTCAACCCCGAAGGGGGTGAAACGGCGTGATAATAATAAATATTTTTAGTGACAAAATACATAATAAATAATGCTCTATAATGTAATATAAACATTTGACATGCGTTTCACCCCGAAGGGGGTGAAACGGGTTAAAATGTGTTGAATTTTTTTTGTCAGATTTACTTAATTTTTAGTATATTTGCTCTACACACAACATAGATAACGAAACGTGTATTTCAGCTTTTCTCGAAATTTAATCCGAAATGGGGTGAAATTGTACGAGTTTCTTTTTGCTAGATTAATTTCATTTGAACTACGATTAGTATTTGTACGTTTAATAGGGACTTTTTGCTGTTTTTGGTCCGCTACCCTAAAAATGGAAAAATAAAAAACCTTTTCAAAAAAAAAGTTGAACCGACTTCAATAAACACTAAAAGCACTCAAAAGTGAAAAATAATTTTTAACAAGAGTATCTACACACAAAGTAATAAACATAAACACTAATAGGTGTTTATTATGTACAAATTAACTGTCTACATACCTGCCATATTTTTGGAGTAGGTGCCAAGCTATACCAATTCAAAATTTCAGAATAGGAATTACACTTGGATATCTTCCTAGATATCAAGTATATCTATGAACGTATGCTTGGCACCTACTCCAAAAATGTGGTAGGTATGTGGACAATTAATTTGTACTTAATAAACACCTATTAGTGTTTATGTTTATTACTTTGTGTGTAGATACTCTTGTTAAAAATTATTTTTCACTTTTGAGTGCTTTTAGTGTTTATTGAAGTCGGTTCAACTTTTTTTTTTGAAAAGGTTTTTTATTTCACATTACACTTAACAAATAATCCATGCTTCGATTATGATATACACACGGAACAAACCACAACAAAACTAGACGATCTCTTCCTCGTGTTGACAGGACTTACCTAATTAAGATAAACATCAAGCCCGTTGCTGATATATACTATAGGTTAATATAGGCAACTAGATGTGCTGCAACATCGGGAGAATGCGATGCGAGAGAAAGATGTTCGCACTCACTCGTAGGGTATTCGACGGCAACATTGTGAACGTGGCCTCCCGCCGTCCACTGCGCCACCGACGATCACTGCACATCGCATTCACATCATGTACGCTCGAACATTGTTTGTTGTTGTTGTAACTCTACGTGGAGCGAGTGCGGACCGTGAGAGGAAGCGACCGCATCACAGAGGAACGTCTGTTTGACAGTGCACACTCCTCTCGTTATACCCGGCTCACACGCACACGCTAATAACAGTATTAGCACATAGCACCATGGGATTCTCACTGATCACGCTCAAGTGTGGGAAATCGCACAAGCACTATGGAAATACGTCTGTAGATTGCGAGTGTCCATAAATACTGAAATCGTCGTGACTCTGTGTTATTGTGCATTTTGTCTGTATGCGAATTGCCGACATACTAATATACTTATTGATCAATTTCCATCACACTCGACGACTCTCTTCATAAAAAGCCAAATGGTGTATATAATAATAAGCGCCACAAAATAAATATTCTTAGTGAGACACTAAATTGTATAAGTATTTTGTATGTTTCCTTTTTAAATTCACGTCGTATTTTATTGCATTTGCAGAATATCTCGGTTATTGTGATTGCGAGTAGACGGTGTACCTAATGATGAGGCGATGTCTGCCGTCGGAGACGTCTTCTTGCGGTGAATCACACTTTAAACAGACGCACAGGACTGATTATGATCGAGGGCGCGGTTACTCGTGTTAATGTTGTAATAATAATTGCAAAGTATATCTCGATGACAATGAAGGTGTTTGTAAGGGAATATGCTAATTTGTGTGAAAGCTCAAATAATGCTTCGGAGATAGCGAACAATAGAAACACACTTACTTTTGTGAATAACTGCCGCCGCACCCGCCGCGCGTGACCACCCCCCTCTATGCTGCGACTGTGCTCTCAAACGCGAACGCAATAAGGGCGAATATAATTCAACTATCTTATCTTAAAGTAACATTATATGAATCGTTTATAAAAGTTACTTTTATAGGTATTCATCTAGATTGTGGATTGCTTTTATTTGTGTTTTATTCTACCCACCTATAAGCAATAGACTTTCGTTGTTTGTTTTCACATAAAGTTAGTGATGTCAAAGTTATAATGAGTCACGCGACATATTCACTGTTGAAACCTTCCATTTAGTACCAATGTACAATATTACTCATGTTTTGTTTTAAGACCATGTACGGGTAATATCGGCTTTATCGGGACAAGAACGACATAAACATATCACGTACACCGAGACCACAAATTAATATTTGCATTTGTATAAGTTAATCGTGGGAATGGACTGGGCATTCGTCCTGTCCTGTCCGAATCGAACGGGTACAGCGAACGATTTTTCGATGTTTTGTCATAATTGTAATAATAAAGGATAATATCCGTTGATGCGGTTGACCGAATCACTTACTAATAATAACACAATAAATGTATGCATTTTTCTGAAACGGATCAACAGCGAGCAGATGCTTTGGCACCTAATGTATATTAAGAACATTGTGGTTATGTATTTTTCCCTTTTTGTTAGGAATCATAAAATGTAATAATAAAGTAGAAACGAATTTTTAGCCGACGCGTCTCTGTCCGATCAAACAATAATACACCGAGACCTTTTAAATTGTAATCGTAATAATGGGTGTGGATTACATTTTGATAAGGGTCACTCACTCACTGTACAATGCGTCGGTGGCTGGTGGATTATGTATTAAGTTTCCAGCGGGACTTATACACAATATCCCAGAACACGCCGTTTAACCAATGACAAACTAGTTGATTGAGTGAGTGATTCATAGCGCCTCACTAGTTCAATGTCGAATCACTTGCTACGAATAACCGCCGACCGGAAGTGTCGCCATTAATTTCCGGGTGAGCAATACTACTAATCATTAGAGATTATTAAAATATTTGGATGCCCGAGAATATTGTGGAAGTACCTAAATCTAGCTGGTAGTGTATTTCCGTATTGCCTGTCTACATGGATGAACGAACGAAGGTAGGGTGCTGCAGGTCGTGCTGAGTCACCGCAAGGTCGTTGTAATACGACCGCTTCACAATAATAAGATGAACATTTCTGAGAACGCGTCTGTGACTATTACTTCCCGCTCACATTTACTACAAACAAACAAACAAACACGTGTCACGAATATTTGAGTAAAGTTGCAAATTCTCATGACGCCATCGTTCGCCATTCATTCATTAAAATATGTAACGTTATTTAACAAATTATCAAACGGAAGTATAATAATAAACGTAAACAATAATATAGAAGTGCGAGTATATGTATGTAATTCCCACATGAGGCGAATACAATACATCGGTACCTATCCTGTGTGTACATTCTACCTATGCACGTCTCATTATTATAAACAATAACTCATTCATAATTCATAATATGACTTGATGAGGAATTTTGCACACTTTGCACCATCACAAATGCTGCGGTCGCGCCCTCTACCAGCAACTACTACGAACGAATATAATAAAGACGTCTTTACAAAATACATAATCGCAAGTCATTATCAAATGTAAATTGCACGAATAATCGTTAATAAATGGCTAATAATAATAATCATGGCAACATTGATGACTAATAATAATGAATTAATTAAATTATTGGTGGTGGTGGTGGTGGTGGTGACGATTATGGCCGTTATGAGTCACGCTCGAATACCAGGAAATACTCGCTCACTGTAAACCGAGCTACGAGCGCTTTTGGCGGAATCGAGACGTAATATAATGAGAACGCGTATCGGGGCGGACACCATTTGCACGCCGGCCAGCGGACCAAGTGCTCACATAGGTCGATTATTATTCTCAAAATGGCGAAGCTGTTCAGAGTCGTGCTGTGTCTCGTGAACTTGATATACGCGGTGTGCGGCCTCGGCGTCGCGTGCGCCGGCGCCTGGTACTTCGTGCAACTGTACCAGCTGATGAGCCTGCGCAACGTCAACCATTACACGCTGGATTATAAAATATTCTGGGTGCAAGTGTTGCCCTGGCTGTACATGCTCGTCGGGCTGACCGTGCTGCTGGTCGCGTGGTGCGGATTCTGCGCGGCCGACGGGAAGCGGAGGAACACGCTGCTCATGTACATCAACCTGCTCGTGTTGACTATACTCTGCCACGTCGGACTGACGACGCTCGTGTTCGTGTACGGCGACGGAGAGAACACGGATCGTTTCATCGCGGACACGATACTGGACGCGTTCCAGAACGCCGCGACCAACGAGGAGATCGGCCGGGACTTCAACGCCATCGAGAGGAAGTACCATTGCTGCGGAGCCGCCGAGCCGCGCGACTACAGGAAGAGGCGCGGCGACTTCCCGCTCTCGTGTTGCGACGAGGACGTCTTCTACGACGGTAAGACGACGTGCGAGTTCATAGACAGCAGCGCCAACGACAGATACGGCTGCTCCACCGTCGTCACCTTCTACGCGAAGCGGGTGCTCATATATCTGGCGATCGGGTCGGTCGTGGTCGCCGTTATGGAGCTCATCGGACTGATCGTGGCTCTCACCGTCTACCTCAAACCGAAGGACAAAAAGATGACTATACAAGATTGCGAAAGCAAAAAGGTCTTATTATAAGTCTTATCATAGTACAGGTATAGGCAGAGATTACGGATTATGAATCTTTTATTGTTCGCGGAGATCGTCGAAGACACACTCGCTCTATTATTGTCAATGTCAAATCAATAAGAACTTCACGACAGAGGAATATAGACCTTAATACGATGGCTGAAATTTCTAAATATAAGCCACGGTCGGAGACAATTGACGCGTTCGGTTCGAATCCAGGAAATCGTAGCGGCCGAACGTGATGTTTGAGTGTGCGCGTGTGTAAAGATGCAATGTCACGTGACCGAACAGTCCTTACTCTTTACATCCCGAGCGAACGTGCAAATGTCAATTAATTAAAACACGTAGAGATTTGACATTAATGAGAAATTCGCGCGTCTACGTATGGTACAAAAGAACAAAACACTTAAATACTTTCATTATTTTGCTCTATTAAAATAATGTTTAAGTACTTATGTACAATGTGATCACGTGCGTGTGTGTGAGTGTGTGTGCGTGTTTCAAAGTTATATCAATTGAATATTGTATCAATTGTGTCTCGTTTGTTGAACAAAACCTAATTGTGTCGATGTACTACATTGATTACTTTAATTAACTTATTTGTCTGCAGCTACATGGGAGTGAAGCGTCACTCGGATGACGTCACAGACACGCACGCGTTACATAACCACAAATATATTAGATAACAGATTTAAAAACAAACCTATGTCAATAGTTCGGTTTTTATTGTGAGTAAAGAGAGCGCATTCTCATGGAAATATGCAAACATAAGCGATACGAGACTGGGGGCTCATTCTGACTACATACGAGTATGTGGAGAAATAAATTTGGCTTATTTTTGGCAGAATTGAATTTAAAAGTTTTGTTGTATAAAGATCGTGCTTGTAGCTTTCCATAATTAACTCTGTCGAATCGAAGCAAAAACGAGTCTTTTCGAGCTCGGAATAGGCCCCCGGGCTACATCTGAAATTAAGGACTTTTTGTAAAATCTAAAATATGAATCTAGACGATGTTGTCAAAACAATGTTCGCATTTATTTTAAATGTTGTATGTTCGTCGAACCTAACTCACCTATTATGTGAACCAAAAATTAGTTTATATTTCAGACATAATAATAACTAGTCATGTTAATGATCAGTTGTAAGGCATGAAATCATTCTCATAATTGTTAATAGTTTAAGTAATTTATATTAATTTGTATTGATTAGTCTAAGTATTTTTTGTAAATAATTAAAATCGCGATTTTAGTAAATTTTACTTTTATACAATTTCTGTTCTTGTTTTATTTTATTTCCAAGTCCATTTTTGCAATTAATTATACCAACAAAAAAAAATACACCACGAATTGATAACCTCCTCCTTTCGAAGACGGTTAAAAACACTCTGAAAAGAAGAAAATAATATAGTATAGAAAGTTAACCGCAAAAGGAGAATGCCCATTTTTGGGCCCACTTGATACCTAATAGTTCGTTAACATATATTAAATAATCCGGGTCAAAAAATTAATCTGAATCGTGATAAGGAATATATATTTATTTTTCTACAAAATTATGTAAAAATCATCGGCAAACTCAAGGAAACAATTGTGAGCCAATTAGGCGAATGGCCATTCTCCTTTGATGATAATTCAGAGGTGACAATGTACGCGTCTCAAGCGTCTATGATTCAAGCGAGAGGTATTATTGCATCTAATAAAATGAGTCAGACGTAATGAGTCACATTTAAGTTAGCCCTTAACACGCCGTAATATTATAATGGGTGTTTCAATGGACTGCAAAACAAATAGGCTTCAGGCGTACAACGTGCGATGTGAACCGTGTAAGGCGTATAAGGCGTGCATGGAGGTCACAGGCGCACAGTTTTCCTTTAAAATGACTAAGAGTGTGTTTTCACGAGCGGTTTTTTATGACTCACGTGAATATATGTCCGTTGGTGATGGCGTCGACGATGGACGCTCACCGGAGACTCGTTTTAGGAAAAGTTCGTTATATAATTTGCATAAAACGAGTTCCGAGTGTTTTTGCATGAACCGTCTTCGGATAGAACAAATATTCACAAACGGCCGTAATAATGGCTCTCAACATAAAAGTACATATGTAAGTAAATATAACTTATACATATTTACTTGAAACCCATTCGTTTTCCAAACATCGGTAAGTTTTTTAGAGTGTTCCCCTTCGTTTCGGGATCAGCTTGTAAGTGGCCGGGTATAACGGGGGTTGGAGTCTCCTTGAGCCGGCATAGCGGAGGCGACGATCGTATACTGAGAGCCTATATGCTGTAGTAGCAGAAATTGTCACCGCTCATGGAACACGCTAATATCTAACTGAATAATTAGAGAATCTTAAGAAGAAAATTTTTTTCAAATACTTTCAAATTATCTTTATTAATTAGTTTTTACATAAATCGACACACAACCCCTCTGTCGCCCAAATAATGAGTGCGGGACGGCGAACGGCAAGGTCAACGGCGCACATCCAGCTCTTATGGACTCATCAGGGACATTTAATTAAAACCTAGACTATAATTTATAATTATCTTTTATTAATATCTATTTATATTGTAATGTTGAAATGAGTAATTGCATCATAAAAAAAATGAATCATTCGCTAATTATTACTGAATACATACTTATTAAATAAGAAGTGTCACAGAGGAGGCACCATCTACGCCACAGTGCCCATCAGTGCTCATCAGTGGCCATCAGTGTGTTGCTCAGACTGACAGTCTTAAAATGGCGAATGAAATCCTCCGAAGTAATTAGCAAATAATTTGCAGCGAATTAATGTGAACAAATCTGTTATAACCTTTTTCATTAACGATTAATAATTCCTAAAATATCCGTGATCATCACCATCATCACTGCTAACTATCGACGGATGCCCTATTCGCGACTTCGATCGGATTAGCAACGATATTGAAACGAAACAAGATCGTAACCTAACACATATCATTTAACTTAATTAAAAGCTTTTTACTATTTCGTATTGAAAGCTTTGCAGGCATCGTCGTAACCGCGACGTAAACAAGAACAGGTATCACTAGTCCCTACTGAATTATATTATATTTTTGTATATTTATTAAAAAAAACCGAACCAGGTGGCGTCCAAGTAAGTACGTCCGACAAAAGCGAAGCGAATTTTTATATGGAAGTAAAAGCAATCGCGATATTTCGCTTATTTGGATAAAAACCCACTTTTTTATTGTAGCTCGACATGTGACAACACTCCTCCTGATGTAAAGCTAGAGCGCGGTCCATGAATGGAAACAACTGCTACTACAGAGAAACCTGTGCGGGCAGCAGTCGCCTCCACTATGCCGGCTTGAAGAGACGAACATGTAGCATCTAAATTGAGAGTGCACATTCCTCTCGTTATACCTGGCTACTTTCAAACTATTTCACTTTAACAAATACTCGTACGGATACAACAGACTGAATAATCCAGAGTGTTTGTATTTATTCGAAACAGACAGTAGCGCTGGTAACGGGAGAAGTTAACGGTGATGGTGGCGATTACGTTATTCTCCGTTAACACCACGAGAATATAGTTTAACGAATATAATAAAACCGTAACGTATAAAGAATTCAAAATAGGAGAAACGTGTGTTTTGGGAATGGTTTTTTAAAAGACTCGACCAAATCGGTGCCGTCGAAGCTTCGTTCGATTCGCTCGGGACACGGAATATTAAGTTTGGCACTTTTGTCGTAATTAATGAGAGAAAGTTAACGTAAAAAATGTCACAGAACCTGAGACCTTCAGCTTTAGTCATAGAAACAAATCAATTAATTGTTTTAATAGAAATCGCATTTTGTAATTAACGAGGTCGGCACAAATTGTTTTATAATCCCTCCGTCGGTGGGATCACTCGAAGGAAACCATCACAATAAATTCACATCCGACATATTGATGGTAGAGATTGCACGTTCTAACAAACGACACGAATACACCATCTGATTAACATGGTGGAGTGTAGATCTCGTCGCGATCGCGGCCGGTCACCCAGTCACTCGTGCGCAGTCATTCGAGCGGTGTGGACGCCTCCGCGATGGCGAGCGAAAGTTCTTTGAAGAATGTGATATACGTGGTGAACGTGCTGTACGCGCTGATCGGCCTCGGCCTCGCCGCCACCGCGATATGGTTCTTCGTGCAGGTGACCGAGTTCACGAACCTGCGCAACAGCAACCATTACCTGCTCGACTACCGCGTCTACTGGCTGCAGATCTCGCCCTGGTTCTTCATCATACTCGGCTTCGTGGTGCTGTTCGTCGCGATGTGCGGATGGCTCGGCGCGACCAAGGACAGCAGCGGACTGATGACCGTCCACGTCGTCTTCCTGATCATCATCATAATCGGACACACGATCGCCTCCGCGCTGGTGTTCATCTTCGTCGACAGCGAGTACACGGACAAGTTCGTGAAGGACACGGTCTACGACGGCTACAACAACATACAGAACGACATCAGAGCGGCGAAAGCGTTCGGCATCATCGAGAGGAAGCTGCGCTGCTGCGGCGCGAACGACGCGCGGGACTACAAACGCTTCAGACACGACCTGCCGATCACGTGCTGCAACTCGAGCTACATCAACAACTTCGACCTCGACAACAACTACTACACGAACTCCTACGACGCGAACAACCAGTACTACAGCTCGTACAACACGTACAACACGTACACCGCGGGGGAGTACAGGCCGTACAGGATCTGCGAGATCACCGACAAGGAGGCGAACGAGAGGTTCGGCTGCATCAAGGTGGCGGCCGTCTACTCGAAGATCATCGGCCTGTGCATAGCCGCCGTCTCGATAGTGATGGCCGTGCTCGAGATCATCGGGCTGATCGCGGCGTGGCGGCTCAACAAGGTGTACAAGGGCGAGGAGCACTACATATCGCGCAACGGGATACATCACTACCCGCATCAGCCCGAGAAGAGCGAGACGGATTGCTGACCGCGAAGAGCGGCCGCGAACCACTACTAGACCACCGACCGCCGGACGAGACTCGCCTCTCTCCCTCCAAACGTGAGGTAAATAATTGCACGAAACGATTCGAACGATCGATCGGACATCGCACAGATGAAGCTCCAAATATCCTCTTCGAGAAGAAATCCAACGGCAGCTTTGTGACGCGATTCTTTTATATTGTAAGTGATCGGTCGGTGATATACATTCCACAAATAAACTAATATGCCATCAATTGTTCGTGTAATAAACAGCAGTTGTCGAATAACACAAAAATATTATTAGAGAGTCCCATTGCGATGGTGATCTGTGATCTCGAGCTGCGGCCTGACCTCGTAGTTTCACTTTCGTATAATAATATTCCAACTCGATTCATTGCGCGTTTGCGTTTCCATAGAGAGCGAGCGATGTGTATTAAAATGTGATCAATTACGTCACTAAAATTTGTTGCATTATTAATCTCGGTTTGATTTCGTAACGTACGCGGGTAAAGCGCTCGGTCGGGCCGGTGGAAGCTCGAATAGCATTCGAAACCGCGGTTTGCGCAATGTGTTCAAACACGCCTTTTGTGTGTCGCTTTCGTTCGACACACTTTCATATTATTATGTACATTGTCTTTCGAAGTACATTGTTACAAAGGAAATACAAAGATATGAATGTTACCATTTAAGTATAGCTATTTTGTATGTTATCGACATTTTAAAATGTATTCGTGTCGCGAATGTATGGAGTGCGTTTGCAATATTGTTCTATTTCATTAACTACATGGACCCTTCGACCGAACCGTTCGTCGCATCGCCCTCTCTATTCGTGGTGTTCATGTAACGGCGGAGGGCTGGTCGATGCGACGTGGACAGAGTTGCAAAAGAGCGCCAACACGAAGGAAAATGGCGCGCACTTTTCGCGCTCTTTTCGCCGCGGGAATTGTCCGCGGACTTTTTTTAACAGATTTTATCTCTTTTACATAAGATCTTTATTATTTAATTTCATGAAAAATGTACTGGATAATTTTAGTTAAGTAGATAATTTTATAAATATATATAAGAAGGATATTATGAAATGCCATAATTTAATGATTAAGTATTTTGTCCGTCCGTCGTGTAATAGTGAAACGCTGCTTCTACACATGTTCTCCACGATTGTTTACAATTTATTAAGTATGACTATAAGGTGCTATAATTTGTGTATATTGTCTATTTGAGTATATCGAGAGTGTGTAGAAGTATGTCTTTGCATTTGTTTTGTTGTAATAGAAGAGGTGCTCTATTATTTGCTTACATTTAAATTATTATCTTACTAAAAATATTGTAATTAGATTAAGTTAACTTTAAAGGAGAAATTCAACAGCAATATTGTCAGTTTAGTATTATTGGACCGTGACAAAAATTACCACCTACATTTACGTAAACATTTGGATCGACAACAAAGCCAAAGAAGTTCTTAATGTACAAGCAAACCTTTCACGGCACAATTATAAGATGTATGGTATGGGCAGCTATATTATTTAACCACCGAATGTCAAATGTAGTGCTCGTGTCTTTTGAATATACCCCTATATGTGTTGTTCGGAGATTAATCTTCGCATGTTCATAATAATTAATATAAGTTATTGTAAGAGAATACTAGTCTATAAGATTTCGTTGCGTTTTATTTTTTAATTAAAAAGATCTTATTTTAATTATATACAATTTTGCATTTTATTTTGTCACACCAACACACACACACGCACACAGACAGAGACAAAACATGTATTCAGTTAGCTTAACAATTAATTATTGAAACAAGTGTTTATTATGAAAAACGTCGCATATAATAATTTCACAACTAAATTCTGTAACAATACTATATATGTATGTAACTTATACATGTACATTAGTCCGCTCTTCTAAGTACATATTACAAGGTCCAAATTAGAAGAATGCGTGTTCGACCCCGTCTCGCACGGGCTGTATAGTGTGTGTGCCGGTGACTTCTTTTGTTCAATCTTCATAATAATCAATGTTAATCGCATTTATTTCGCGGATTATTTGTAATAGTGACGTTTTCTTATGAGCTTCCTTGGTTCAGAAAGCTTTGCAAGCGATCCGTGGTCGTGGTAGCGGTCACTGCACCAATAATCAAAATAACAACAAATCTATAGTAAACGAGAGAAAGCAAACACGTGTTGATATTATAAACAGTAAAATTATCTAAGAAAATGTTTGTCGTAGGCACCTACGCGTGTAAAAGGAGGCAAAGCATCGCGTTGCATAATAATAATATAGTAAAGAGGAAAAGTCGCGTTTGGAGTCAAATTTCTAAACGAAAACAACATTTTTCCCTCCAAAAAACGAGTCGCCATTAACAACCAGTTATTGTTTGTCTACTATGTTGTAGTTGTTATTATAGAATGACATTACGATGGCGTAATCGACGCGAATGTGATCTCGACACACTACACGGCATCAGCACTCCGAATGCGAACGATATTGTACCTTACGTCGCTCACAATGGATACTAAATTGCTAACAACGTCGTCACGTTGGAAATAAAAAATATAAAAATATAGGAAATTCAAATAACTTCTAAGATAAGGTTGAAAATGGGCCGGTATTGTTATTTTTTTAAGGTGTGTTATTAATTGAGCAGTGACCTCATCTCTGTGCGTCTGCAGTAAGGTCAGGTCGGTCAAATGGACTGGAACCAGAAGCATTACGCTCCGAATCGAATCACTCGGCCGTAACAACGATCTAGGACTTTTTTTGTGATAACGGTCATATAACTTATAAATAATATTGTTGAGTAGAATCTATTTGAGATTGAAAGAGGTATATTGAATAATTTAAGTGATTATTACAAGTTCGCTTCGATCCTGAAGATCTGAAGCGCAAGTCCGACAAGGACCGTCACAATCTGCGCGAGGGGGATGTTCGAATTTCACAAGAAATCTCATCCGGTACCAATGTATATATTGCTATCTCATTAAGTGTATTAATCACTTTCCCATTAAGAAATGCGTACATTTTCCAACATAATTAGCATTTCAAAAAAGTTAAAATAATTGTTTCAGCAAAATTCCTGTCATGTCATATTTATTGATTACGAGATTCTTGCACGTCGAATGAGTGAGTGAGCGGGTGAGTGAGTGAGTGAGTGAGTCATCGATGGTGAATGCGACGGAACGGTGCAGGCAGGCGAGCAGTGCCGAGAGTGGGTCACGGCCTCATTATGGAGGTGAATTGAATTATAAGTTGTTGAGATTATGCCCTTTTGATCCATATTATTACAGCACGGGCAGACGGCGAAAGCTGCAATGTAGCTACAATAAAGCCTCAGTCAAAATACGCTCGCCATCTACATTGACAGTGCACACTCATCTCGTTATTGTTCATTATACAAACAAACAAGTAGTTATGTAATATAGCTCATTGCGAGCTCAAGGGCAGTGCAGTAATCAGGGTGGAAAGAGGTATGTTGAGATGGTTCCCTTGTAATGTGGAATTTGAGGGTTTCATCATTCAAATTGGTCAACCGCTCAGAAAGGGAGCGACTCCATCGCGGCTCAGCGTTCCGTCCGCTGCCCACCCTCGTAGAGCTATTCCGTTATTTGTCATTCGGCCGATTATTAATTAATCTGGTACTTAAGAGATGATGAGATACGAATCTGAGACGTCATCTCAAAGTTATGTATCGAACGATATACTAGATTTAGTTTATCACATTATTTTATGAAAAACGTGATTTTGTTTGAAACGTGATTTTAACACGTCTCGATTTATGGCAGCCATTACGTGGATAATCAAAAATAATCAAACCGGCATGACGGAGGCGACGGTTGCCTGCGTATCACATGAATTCTCTTCAACATATGACATATTAAAATGAATACTTTAAAAGTAACTTTCTACTGGCGAGTAGTATTGTTGTAGTGCAGTTGGCCAAATATAATGGGCATCTGAATTCCGGTCACAATGAACCCATTTGAACATTACACGCCATTTGCCACGCGCGAGTCTCTCTCATTCCAAAGCCACTAACGCACGTTGAGGAAGAGAGTGAGATGCTAGGACATTGCTATCATCAAATGGTATTATCTTCTGGTACGACCACTTGCAAATGCAACCTTCTGGAGCGAGCTAGTATTTCTGGCTACATTTGTACAGAACCAGCTTTATTCCTAAGCTAGGAAACTAATAATCAGCCAGTGTCTCAAAACAGGAGGGTTTAATAGTTCCCAGGTTCTATTTTTTGAGTCATACTGGCTTGCTGGATTAACTCGTAACACTGGCCTTGTTAATTAGGATTAGGTATAGCGGAGGTGACTATTACATTCATGTCTAAAAGAAGCAATTGCCCGCACTCTGGCTTAGTGCATCAGGCGAAGTTCGGTCACATACTGGACTACTTCGAAAAATATATCTTTGTCTCTATCTAATTGTATGTGATAAAAAGAGATGGCACGTGTCTCTAATTGCAATCGGTATATGCCTACACAGAAAGAGAGAGATGCAACAAATCGTAAAGTTAACAGAATGTTGTTAATTTAGAAATTCGTGTTAAAAAGTGAATTGTATCTAACTTCCTTGCTCATTGCATTCTGTTTTACTATACATACATAGGGGTAGGCAGATACTATATAATTGTGTTTAGTGTATGTGCGGAGGTTCCGGCTTCGATTTCCGCGAGAAATATAAAACTTATCTAAAAAATTAGTGTAAGCTTGACAGAAGCGAATCAAAATAGAGTTTAATAGATGGTGACGGTTACGTTTCTTCCCAGTTTACTCTTCGGCGCGTGACACCCGTAAAGTATGCTTCAAACAGCATTTGTTTTCAGGTCTCTGTGTTACTATGTTTATGTTGTTCTTGTCATAATACCCATTTGAAATAATATATTGTATATGTTGTAAGTCGGACACGGTTAAGAAGTCACAATTGTAATGATTCAAGGATAGAGATGACAAAACGACCTTTTAATGGGTGGCGAGTGTGCGTAGAAGCAGCACCATGTCCCTTTGCGAGTACCTTCATATTTCCACACTATAATTTGAGTCCATGGTCATCATACTCGTGTTGACAAAAACATGTTAATATTTTGCGTGAATATTATTGTGTTAAGTGACTCAAAAACTTGTAAATAATACGTTTTCTATTAGGTCATCTGATATCCGGTGATGTAGACCGAATGGTGAGGAACCCATGCAGACCCACGACCTGCAATAGTACTAAACAATTAACCCACTTCCGAATAAAAGCGCTGATTTTAGATTTGTGTTAACGTTAGGTTTGTGTTGTTCTCGTCCTAACAACAGCAATAGGCGATACATACTCCGTGTGTGGAAAGAAAGACATTAATTCCGCATAGTGGAGACGAGATAACGACAGAGCACATAGCGGTTGTTGTTTACATAATATTATAACGAAAGCCGTGAAATAAAATTATAACACGTACGTTAACTATTATATGAAGTGCATTTGTCTAATAATGATCACGGCCGTTGCATTTACTCTCTATATACTAATTTGCATTACGTCGAGCATCGAACCCGCTCCTCTGAGGTCACACGATACATTATAATCATTCATTACAACAAGAATATCTCTGCTAACTCTACGTTCTTCATTATATACGTAACTAGCTGTTGGCCCTATCTGTTGGGCTTATCAATTTAACAGCTCTCGAAGTATGAAAATTTGTGCATAATGCATTAATTTCGACCAAATTTGATTATCATAAAAACGGTTATTGTGAGTTAATCTTAAAAGATAGACATATACTGTCGTGGACATTTTTTTAGATAATTTAAAGAGGAATAATTCTTTCATACATATTTTTTGGGTATCTCGAACGGTTTTCGCAGCGCACGCAACGGAAGCCCTCAAAGATGAACAATATTCCCCGTTTTTCCCACATTTTCGACTGTTTCTTCGCTCCTATTAGTCGCAACGTGATGTTATATAGCCTAAAGCCTTCCTCGATAAATGATCTATCCAACACAAAAAGAATTTTTCAAATCGAACCAGTAGTTCCTGAGATTAGCGCGTACAAACAAACAAACTCTTCAGCTTTATAATATTAGTATAGATTTAGTGCGAACAGTATTGACCAAAATATTCATGGAGTTTCTTTATTATAATGAGCGAGAAGTACAGCCTACTTGCAAACAAAAGGAACATGTTTGCAACCACCAAATTACAACTACCTACGATTGTGAGGCACATATGAATGGCCCAACGTACGTGCGCACGCGCATACACTTATGTACATATTCACACAATAACCCGTATCGTTTACATAACAATATCGGAAAATAGCGATTAGCTACTTATGTTGTGTTTTTACAGTAACCCGACATGCGACTGCACTCTAGCTAAAGTGCGGTCGCTAGGCTGTCTAAGTTACTGCCATTATATTTATTTCGATTGCTTTAATCCGATGTCTGTTACACGGTGGAGGTGATACGACCAATTTGAGAAGTCGCTCTAATTACCCTAATATAGTCTATTATAATCTTGCGTACATTATAATCACAGGTGCTATTGACGCATACGACGGCGCAGAGTGCTCTCTGCCCACCCCCGGAAATACTATGCTAAATCTATTATCATTTGTTAACACTCACTAATTAAACAATGAAACATTATTGTACTCGATTCGTGGCATATGTATAATCAAACTATATCCCCGTCCCTTTCTAACACACCAATGGTACCATAAAGCTATCTCACTCGTTTAGGAAAAGCGAACTAAATCAATTGTTGTCAAAATCAAATAGTTCGTAAAGTTATTGTTCAAAGCTTCACCATTTAATGATTACTTAAATTAAATAGTGCCAGTCTGCTCTGTTTTGGTGTTGTGTAACGCCCGTGAAGTGACCTTGTCGCGTTTCAGGAACATATTGGAAGTATAACTTGAGGAATATGCACTGTCAACACATTTTATACAAAGAAAACATAACATCAATATTCGAGAAACGAGTTTATTTAGGATTTTTTTATGAAAATAAGATTTTTTTATAATTATATGCAATTGAGGATTGCTTGTTCTCTTGATACACCTTTCCGAAGCCGCGGTAGAGTCTGATGCTGAGACTATCCAGAAGAAGGGCGTGAGGGTTCGAATCCCATCCGAAAACAAAGCCAAGCAATGTTATAATGTTGTATTTATTTCAAGAAGTAAATTCTTTTGTGTTATTTGTGAGTCGGTTGGTTGATAACCTCGTCCCACTTACAACTTGTGAATAACTTAATGTTTTAAACTTTATTGTTGTCCTTCTCGCGCATTATTAATGTCGTCGTACGCCCCACTATGCTCACATTATAACAAATATATCACATTTGGTGTTTTTACTTATGTAAAATTATTCTTCTAAGAGTAAGATTATTCTTACATGTCACCTATAAATGTTAAGCTAGAGTGCCGCCTTCGCTGTGCCGGCTTGATGAGGTGAATACGCCCTCTTTTCGTTGTACTCCAGCTATTATTTCCATTAGGTTAGAAACTAATAAATAGTCGTATAGCTATTTATCTCATTGTATTTTGTGTAAGACATATTGTAATATGACAATGACAATTGTGATATCTGTCAGTCCTCCACCGGTATTTACTTGGGTGCATATACCCTCGCCCTCTGTCCCACAGGTATCTTTGTAAAATATGGTGTAGTGTCATTTTACATGTAGGTTCCTTGTAGGTGCATGTAACATGTGCAACGCCGACTGTGTTGAAAATCTCGCCAGTGTCCGTCTTCATTCTATCATCAGTTGGGTGTATCGTGCCTTTTATGTATTCTTCTAATGTACTCGTATTCGCCAGATCTTCGAAAGTGTATTTTGTAGGGTCTTCAGGAGAGCATAGGTCGTATGCTTTCTGATGTAGCTCTGGGGGCAAGGTGGATAAAAGTGTGTACACTTTGACCTTACCGTCCGACTGATTGTTTAATTTTAGGTATACGTCTAACCTTTTTACAAAACATCTGAATGATTCAGTTAATTGGAACGGCTGAAACGCAACTTTTAACTGCATCGGTTCATGGCGGTTCTGTGGGGTGGGGTATTCGTTTAAGACTTTTTGTATGATTATTTTGATTTGGGTGATCGTTTGTTCTGTGCAGTGTCTATTCTCCAATTCTTGTTCGAACTCTTCGTCAGGTACTAGTAGTTCGTACTCATCCTGTATTTTGTTGTATTTTTCTTGAAACTGTTTTATAGATTCCAGACGTACTTTCGCTTCGTGTAATTGTATTGCGTTTGTTGTCAGGTGAGTGTGTAGACGGGTGATCTGGGGGCCTATTGCGCAAAATACGTAGAAGTTGAAATGAAGTAGAAGTGTAGTCGAAGCGCAGCGGAAGTCGAAGTTGAGCGGTTTTATAACTTGGTATTGAGGACAGATAAAGGCGTAAACTTATAATCTGCTATCGACAGAAGTTAAACATGGTTCAATAGAAGATAAACTTCTAAATGGGGAGACCACAGTAAAAAATATTTTTACAAATTCAAAATTTACACTGTAATAATTTGAGAATTTGAGTTTTAAAAAATATTGTTTTTATTTTATAAGAATAAAATTACATATCTTTATTACTATATGGGCAAAATAATCATTTAAAATGATAAAAAAATAAGAATGAATTTATTAAATTATTTTCTGACAATGGGGTTGAACACGTTTTTTTATCCCGACAGAGGTCGCATGGGCGAGTGTTCTCACAAAATCTGTCACAGGTGTCATACACCATATAAAATTTTGTAAACAAACCGGTTTTCTATTAATAAAAACTAAAAATGACTAAATGTGCTGCCTATAAATGTAAAAATATAGGTGTTCATAAATTTCCTAAAGATCCTATGCGCAGAAAGTTGTGGGAAAGAAGTCTTAAAAGAAAAAAGTGGAAAGCTATAGATTCGGCGAGGTTATGCTCTGCTCATTTTAAAACTGATGATTACTATGGCAAGAGCGCTTATACAGGTACGTTATTATGTGTAATTAAGTTACACCGACATAATGTCTCATGTTTTGATTATAAAGTTGCTAATAAAATATTTCTTTTTTAGGAAAAGCGCCAGTTGCGAAATTCCTGAAGCATTTCGCTGTACCAACTATATTCTCTTACGAAGCAAGAAACTCCGCTAGCGAGAGAGAGCGACAGGCACGTGTTGAGAGAAGATGTCAAAGAAAACTTACTTTTACTTCTACAGAAACAATATACACATCAAATGTAGAACCTGTACCAGATGCAGGAAATGAAATTGAAGTGGATGTTGTTGTGCATAATGTCAATAAGCCTCAAAATGTGCTTCATATGTTACTAGTTACTATTATATCTTGTTTATTTAACTTTGAGCCCGATGGTAGAAAAAATAAAATATTATGGTAGCTTTGTAATAAATGTTAGTGCTGAAGATCAATTTTTTTTTTAACTCTAATGAAACTTCGACAAGATAAATGTAACTTGGATAAATTTTATTCGGATATCCTTTTGGGTTTTGCCGCACATATGGAGGGGGTGGAGGGGGTGGCGGGGGGAGGGAGGGGGAAGAGGGGAATGTATTCTACCCTTCAGTACCACTTATACCCCTATACGATGTCTGGTTACTGAAATATAACACTTTGAAATACCCCAAATCGCGGCGATTTTAGATCTCCATTTGGGTTTTGCCGCACGTATGGAGGCGGGAGTAGGGGGTGAGGGGGAAGGGGGGAATGTATTCTACCCTTCAGTACCACTTCTACCTCTATACGATGTCTGGTTACTGAAATATAGCACTTTTAATTTTCAAAAAAACTAACCTCAAAATCTGACATTTACAGTATAAATTTGAGAAGGGCGGAAGAATTTAACCTTCATATTCCCTCACCCCCCACCACTTATTTACTGAAATATGTAACTTCAAAATTTTTTAAAAACTAACCTTTAATGAAATGAATAAGAAGAATCTATTTTTTTATATTACAATTTTGTTCAAGGCAGAGATATCGAAATATACAGCATTTAAAAAACTTAACCTAACCAATTTATCACGTGTAATAGAATTTCTGCAAGGCAATCGCTTCGCTCTTGCCTTGAATGGATACAATTCTTAACCTAACCTATTCGTAGCGGATGGAAGGATTTCTGGGTGGCAATAGCCTCGCTTCGCTCGGCTCTTGTATTAAATGGATACAAACCTGAACCTAACCTAACCTATTCGTAACGGGTGGAAGGATTTCTGGGTGGCAATCGCCTCGCTTCGCTCGGCATTTGTATTAAATGGATACAAACCTGAACCTAACCTAACCTATTCGTAGCGGGTGGAAGGATTTCTGGGTGGCAATCGCCTCGCTTCGCTCGGCTCTTGTATTAAATGGATACAAACCTGAACCTAACCTATTCGTAGCGGGTGGAAGGATTTCTGGGTGGCAATCGCCTCGCTTCGCTCGGCTCTTGTATTAAATGGATACAAACCTGAACCTAACCTAACCTATTCGTAGCGGGTGGAAGGATTTCTGGGTGGCAATCGCCTCGCTTCGCTCGGCACTTGTATTAAATGGATACAAACCTGAACCTAACCTAACCTATTCGTAGCGGGTGGAAGGATTTCTGGGTGGCAATCGCCTCGCTTCGCTCGGCTCTTGTATTAAATGGATACAAACCTGAACCTAACCTAACCTATTCGTAGCGGGTGGAAGGATTTCTGGGTGGCAATCGCCTCGCTTCGCTCGGCTCTTGTATTAAATGGATACAAACCTGAACCTAACCTAACCTATTCGTAGCGGGTGGAAGGATTTCTGGGTGGCAATCGCCTCGCTTCGCTCGGCACTTGTATTAAATGGATACAAACCTGAACCTAACCTAACCTATTCGTAGCGGGTGGAAGGATTTCTGGGTGGCAATCGCCTCGCTTCGCTCGGCTCTTGTATTAAATGGATACAAACCTGAACCTAACCTATTCGTAGCGGGTGGAAGGATTTCTGGGTGGCAATCGCCTCGCTTCGCTCGGCTCTTGTATTAAATGGATACAAACCTGAACCTAACCTAACCTATTCGTAGCGGGTGGAAGGATTTCTGGGTGGCAATCGCCTCGCTTCGCTCGGCTCTTGTATTAAATGGATACAAACCTGAACCTAACCTATTCGTAGCGGGTGGAAGGATTTCTGGGTGGCAATCGCCTCGCTTCGCTCGGCTCTTGTATTAAATGGATACAAACCTGAACCTAACCTATTCGTAGCGGGTGGAAGGATTTCTGGGTGGCAATCGCCTCGCTTCGCTCGGCTCTTGTATTAAATGGATACAAACCTGAACCTAACCTAACCTATTCGTAGCGGGTGGAAGGATTTCTGGGTGGCAATCGCCTCGCTTCGCTCGGCATTTGTATTAAATGGATACAAACCTGAACCTAACCTAACCTATTCGTAGCGGGTGGATGGATTTCTGGGTGGCAATCGCCTCGCTTCGCTCGGCTCTTGTATTAAATGGATACAAACCTGAACCTAACCTATTCGTAGCGGGTGGAAGGATTTCTGGGTGGCAATCGCCTCGCTTCGCTCGGCATTTGTATTAAATGGATACAAACCTGAACCTAACCTAACCTATTCGTAGCGGGTGGAAGGATTTCTGGGTGGCAATCGCCTCGCTTCGCTTGGCTCTTGTATTAAATGGATACAAACCTGAACCTAACCTATTCGTAGCGGGTGGAAGGATTTCTGGGTGGCAATCGCCTCGCTTCGCTCGGCTCTTGTATTAAATGGATACAAACCTGAACCTAACCTAACCTATTCGTAGCGGGTGGAAGGATTTCTGGGTGGCAATCGCCTCGCTTCGCTCGGCACTTGTATTAAATGGATACAAACCTGAACCTAACCTAACCTATTCGTAGCGGGTGGAAGGATTTCTGGGTGGCAATCGCCTCGCTTCGCTCGGCTCTTGTATTAAATGGATACAAACCTGAACCTAACCTAACCTATTCGTAGCGGGTGGAAGGATTTCTGGGTGGCAATCGCCTCGCTTCGCTCGGCTCTTGTATTAAATGGATACAAACCTGAACCTAACCTAACCTATTCGTAGCGGGTGGAAGGATTTCTGGGTGGCAATCGCCTCGCTTCGCTCGGCACTTGTATTAAATGGATACAAACCTGAACCTAACCTAACCTATTCGTAGCGGGTGGAAGGATTTCTGGGTGGCAATCGCCTCGCTTCGCTCGGCTCTTGTATTAAATGGATACAAACCTGAACCTAACCTATTCGTAGCGGGTGGAAGGATTTCTGGGTGGCAATCGCCTCGCTTCGCTCGGCTCTTGTATTAAATGGATACAAACCTGAACCTAACCTAACCTATTCGTAGCGGGTGGAAGGATTTCTGGGTGGCAATCGCCTCGCTTCGCTCGGCTCTTGTATTAAATGGATACAAACCTGAACCTAACCTATTCGTAGCGGGTGGAAGGATTTCTGGGTGGCAATCGCCTCGCTTCGCTCGGCTCTTGTATTAAATGGATACAAACCTGAACCTAACCTATTCGTAGCGGGTGGAAGGATTTCTGGGTGGCAATCGCCTCGCTTCGCTCGGCTCTTGTATTAAATGGATACAAACCTGAACCTAACCTAACCTATTCGTAGCGGGTGGAAGGATTTCTGGGTGGCAATCGCCTCGCTTCGCTCGGCATTTGTATTAAATGGATACAAACCTGAACCTAACCTAACCTATTCGTAGCGGGTGGATGGATTTCTGGGTGGCAATCGCCTCGCTTCGCTCGGCTCTTGTATTAAATGGATACAAACCTGAACCTAACCTATTCGTAGCGGGTGGAAGGATTTCTGGGTGGCAATCGCCTCGCTTCGCTCGGCTCTTGTATTAAATGGATACAAACCTGAACCTAACCTATTCGTAGCGGGTGGAAGGATTTCTGGGTGGCAATCGCCTCGCTTCGCTCGGCTCTTGTATTAAATGGATACAAACCTGAACCTAACCTAACCTATTCGTAGCGGGTGGAAGGATTTCTGGGTGGCAATCGCCTCGCTTCGCTCGGCACTTGTATTAAATGGATACAAACCTGAACCTAACCTAACCTATTCGTAGCGGGTGGAAGGATTTCTGGGTGGCAATCGCCTCGCTTCGCTCGGCTCTTGTATTAAATGGATACAAACCTGAACCTAACCTAACCTATTCGTAGCGGGTGGAAGGATTTCTGGGTGGCAATCGCCTCGCTTCGCTCGGCTCTTGTATTAAATGGATACAAACCTGAACCTAACCTAACCTATTCGTAGCGGGTGGAAGGATTTCTGGGTGGCAATCGCCTCGCTTCGCTCGGCTCTTGTATTAAATGGATACAAACCTGAACCTAACCTAACCTATTCGTAGCGGGTGGAAGGATTTCTGGGTGGCAATCGCCTCGCTTCGCTCGGCTCTTGTATTAAATGGATACAAACCTGAACCTAACCTAACCTATTCGTAGCGGGTGGAAGGATTTCTGGGTGACAATCGCCTCGCTTCGCTCGGCTCTTGTATTAAATGGATACAAACCTGAACCTAACCTAACCTATTCGTAGCGGGTGGAAGGATTTCTGGGTGGCAATCGCCTCGCTTCGCTCGGCTCTTGTATTAAATGGATACAAACCTGAACCTAACCTAACCTATTCGTAGCGGGTGGAAGGATTTCTGGGTGGCAATCGACTCGCTTCGCTCGGCTCTTGTATTAAATGGATACAAACCTGAACCTAACCTAACCTATTCGTAGCGGGTGGAAGGATTTCTGGGTGGCAATCGCCTCGCTTCGCTCGGCTCTTGTATTAAATAGATACAAACCTGAACCTAACCTAACCTATTCGTAGCGGGTGGAAGGATTTCTGGGTGGCAATCGCAATTAACGTGATGAATGATTCGCGATGCACAATATTATTTATTTGATGCAAAAATATTTACTTTGGCATTGACAAATAGTTATAATGCCATATAAAACGAAAAAAGAACTCAAAAATTATGAGCAAAAGGATTGAAGAAATATAGTAGAAATCAAGAAATATAGTAGAAATCAAAAAATAAGACACAAGTCGTCAGAATTCTATTACTCACTATTTACGAAATTACATAAAACGAATCTAAATAACGCTTTATTATATTATTAAAAATCATTATAAAGCTTAAACACAAAAACCTGTGCCTAAACAGTCTTAAAAGTAAATAATTGCATGCGCTACCATTTGATTGGTCCACTTACATCATTCTGCAGTATGTCACAAAACCAATGATTTTTATTGGTGGAAAGTCGTGCGTTACTATTTGATTGGTCTATTTACATTACTTTGCAGTACATTCTAAAAAGTAGTCATGGATTTTTATATGTGTTTCTAAATTGTTTTAATTTGTTATATTTTAATTAGTGTAATGAAAAAGTAAGTGTTTCGCGAGAAGTGAAAGTGATTTCGTTATACATTTTGTTCATGTCCGACTCAAGCTGACATCTATATATAAAAAAATCCTACGTGCGGCTAAACCAAAATGACAACCCATGTCCATTATTATCCTCGTCGCCACTAATAAATAGTCGTATAGCTATTTATCTCATTGTATTTGGTGTAAGACATATTGTAATATGACAATGACAATTGTGATATCTGTCAGAAACTATCATCAGTCTGCCTAGATAGTAAAATGAAAAATGACAACTTTTTTTATTAAGAACAATTTAAAGCATAGCGGAGGCGACTGCTGCCCGTAGAGCTTTCTCTGTAGTAGCAATTGTTTCGGTTCATGTACTGCACTCTAGCGGAGAGTTGTCACACGCCGAGCTATTCAAAAGAAACCCACACAATTGATCTACCTACACCATAATTTAGATATCAACCGTACTTGTATGTACGCTTACAAAAAGTCAAATCTCACGATTTCTAATAAGGTGCGAGAGAGAGAGAGGGAAGACGGCGCCGGAGAGAGACAACACTAGACACTTATTAAAAGAGTATGTCGATATTTTTCGCAGCTCTATTAATAATCCAGTTTCTTAGTAAAAGTGTGTTTTTTTCTCAATTAATATAATTAGTACTAAAATAAAACACTAATGCTTTCAACGTCGCGTCGTTACACAAATACACAGAGGTTGGGTCACTTCCTATTACCTAAATACCGAGTTGTATATTATTATGTTATTTTTAACTAAGTTAGTATCTGTTAATTAATCTTTTTTTAACAAAAAGATGTTTTGTCTATAAACGAGTCAAACCGATACCACAGACAGCGATCGCCTCTCCTATGCCGTCTTGAGGTAACGGATGTACACTGGCCAGGTTGACTATACTCCTCTCGTTAGAACCAGGTCACTTGACGGCTGTTGGTACTCGTTTGAAAGATGAAGTAATAGTCCCTGCCTATCTCAATACGCGAGCGAAGCGTCTGTCGCAACGATAAAGGTGGTCAGCCTTGGTGTAGAAAGGGCCCCTCAACCCCCTCCACTATGCATGCAGCGTGACCTACTAACGAATACACACTATGGTTCTCACGTGGCTTTTGTGTGTAAATTGGCATATATTATTTTGTAACTTCAAAATTGCTTTTGGAGTGCGATCTACTACAAGGCTGCAGGCAGCAGTCGCCCGCGCTGTGCCGGCTTGAGGAGACGAATGTCCACTATCTAGACTGACAGTGAACGCCAGGCTACTTCCAAACTGTTACTGAAACGCGACAAGGCCACTTCACGGGTGTTCCTACTGGCCTAATAACCATCACCAGTCTGCCTACCACTCTTTATAGTGAGTAATAATATAGAAATATTGAATTTAATCAAAATAATTTCCCCTCTCTCATAGGAGTCTGTGATTGATAGCATTTTAATATTTATTGATATGTAAAGCAAGCTTTAAGTTGACGAAACACCCCTCCCCTCCCCCCTCATCCTCCCCTGCTCCTCCTGCTCCTAGGTACACAGTATTTTTGAAAAGTTGTAAGCGTGTGTGTTTGGAAGCGAAGCACCCTCACCTGATGTTCAGGCGTGACAGTGTTCTCGAAGCCACGATAGAGTCTGACGCATGCTGAACTGAGGATATCTCATTTGCAGCTTGAGTATACAGCTGCCAATATCCACATAGCGCGTGGCGTATTGAAACAGGCTCTACGCGAAACCCGTGCCTGTATAATCTATACTAATATTATAAAGCTGAAGAGTTTGTTTGTTTTGTTTGTTTGTTTGTTTGTTTGTTTGTTTGTTTGTTTGTTTGTTTGTTTGTTTGTTTGTACGCGCTAATCTCAGGAACTACTGGTTCGATTTGAAAAATTCTTTTTGTGTTGGATAGATCATTTATCGAGGAAGGTTATAGGCTATATAACATCACGTTGCGACTAATAGGAGCGAAGAAACAGTCGAAAATGTGTAAAAAACGGGGAATATTGTTCATCTTTGAGGGCTTCCGTTGCGTGCGCTGCGAAAACCGTTCGAGATACCCAAAAAATATGTATGAAAGAATTATTCCTCTTTAAATTATCTAAAAACATGTCCGCGACAGTATATGTCTATCTTTTAAGATTAACCCACAATAACCGTTTTTATGACAATCAAATTTGGTCGAAATTAATGCATTATTTCAAATTATTTGTCAGAGTTGTATCAACATAATAATATTAATCTTTATCCAAATAAATGTGTTATTAATTAAGAGTATTTAACTGTGAACACAATCGTCTTTGACATCACCTAATTTCAATAAACATCTTATAAGATAATACAATTTTAAAATAACTCTAAAACAAAATTCACACGCGGCGTATGATGACGAGGCGGGGAGGGGCGGGCGGAGGGGGGTGTAGCTCTACGAGGTACCATGCCGCTTTAAAAAATATATTCTTTTTAAAACTACTTTAAAATATATTCTATTAATTATGTAACTAAATCGTCTAAAATGAGTTGTGGGTAACAGCTATAGGTAATTTATAATAAAGCATTATCTTTATCTTATGTGTAACAATAACTCGAAAAAACCCGGGCAGCGCCGGGCACCGTCAGCTAGTGTATGTATATTTCCATGGCAACATTGTATATTATGATAATATAAATAACCCGCCGCTTATTGAAGATCAAAAAGGCGAACGTTACTTATGAGAAAATATTATTCCTTTGAATTCTTTTTAATAATAATATCCACCCTATTGAATACGCAATAACCCTTATTGTGGAAGAGGCGAAGTCTCCATCCGGGGTAGGCAGAGAGGCGCCTGTCACTTCCACATCACACCTTACTCATTTCAAGCATGCAGGAAGAAGGCTGATCTACCATCCACTTTTGCTACTAATCATATTTATTTTTTAAGTGCGCGCCATGTTGATCTCTCTTTTCGTCGCTCGGCCAATCTACTTCTTCTAACGTGTAATTGCGATTCTGCATTGAGGGCTTTTTTAAAGACGGCTCTATTTGTTATTAGGACAAAAGGTAAAAGTTGCCTTTGTTGGAACCTATAATAGCAATTTAAAACTTTCATATTTGGCTGCCTACCTCATTTGCATAATATTATTACTAGAACTTTCCTTGTTATATATGTACAATGTACATACATACGTGTGTTTTAATCTTTTTGTCTTATATTAAAAGAATGTTTTTTGTTTGTTCCGTTAGCGTTCCGGAATTACATCGGTCCGATTTGATTTGATTTTCAAAGATTGGCTGGTCTTCTAATAGAAGGCTTTGGATTTTTTGTTTTGAACCGTGCGAGCCGCGAAAGGGCGACGGCTACCTTTCGACCGATTACGTTGTTTAAATCGTGACTGCATATATCTAAACCGAAGCCTGTTTCTTCATTTCTAAGTAGGAAATATTTGAAAGCGTTCACTTTTTAAAAAAAGCTACATTACATAAGATGGCGCGCGGGGCCACGGACGGCGCGGGCGACCCAGATTCGAACTGTGAACCAGCACATTATGTAACTATTCTAAGATACGAATCATTACATTTGTCTGCTCTTTTATTTCACTTTGGCAATTCTATTATTATTATATCATGTTTTTATGTTACAATATACTGGTGTTGAGCTAGAATGCGGTCCACGAACAGAAGAGGGAGAAACGGCCCAGCTCTATGGGCAGTGGACCTCAGATATGATTTTTGTTTACCAAAAGGCATTACAACTCAAGTTAGTGAAAGTGACACACACACACACACACACACACACACACACACACGCACAGTGTTATTTTCTATTCAAAGGGATTTTAGTAAAAGTAAAAGCGATTTCTAAATGATTTAATCTTCATATGCGAAGTATTAAATTAGTTAATTTGTAATTTACTAATTAACACATTATTATATCAGTTGAGTAACCAGTGGTAGGTATGACCCGTAGCTCGCGGTCCTTTGACCGTGAGTGACAGTGTCGTATGGGATGGCACTGTTGGAGTTGCCCCGGCGCGAACCAAAACCAGCAAGGTGGGGTCTCTCCTCGGGTCTCACTCTGCTTTCAGAGAAGACCTGAGTGAGAGACCACCCTTCATCGCGTGGGCGGAGGCGGTAGCGGGGTACCAAGCGTTATCTCTTTCGCCCCGAGCCAAGAGGTAGTCCCGGGGTTGCACTGCCGCTCATTTACTTGGCTGGAATGGTGTTTCCTCCCGATGGGGTATTATCATTGTACGAATTTCGTCTAGAATTAGAAATCTCTTCTAGTTCCTTTCACTGTAAATTTCCTCGCCGTTACAAAATTTTTTTCTTTTAATATTGTTACGTGCACCTAGGGTGCGAAAGAGATAGCATGTGTCGAAGTTTCTAGAAAGTTCTCGTATAAGCGGCGTAGCGTAAACAACTTGGCCACGCCCACAAAAGTGGCGTGACCTGTGACCTTGTTTACATTATAATTAGTAAACAACTTCGACGAGATCTTTCTAGAAACTTCCTCCTGTTTGGGTATAAATACCGACACCCGAGTGTCCCAAAAGAATAGTCCTATTCTGGATGCGATACAAGCAACACCTGCGATAACAAGCGATACTGAACAGCGACTGAAGGCTATCCAGCGACTATCGCACCACTCCTGCTTCTACGTTATTGTGTGTCGTATGCAATAAATCGGTGTGAAGTCCGAAGTCGTGTATTATTTATTTTGTAGCCCCCCACGAACGTAACAATTGGTGTCAGAAGTGGGATACACGATGATGTTCACATCGGCAGAGAAGCACGAGAGGATTGGCACGAGAAACCGGGATGCGAGCGAGTCTGCGGGTTCGATGGAGACTGCATCCAGTGGTGAAGCAGTTACTTGTGGAAGTGTACCTGTTGCGCGTGGAGAAATACCCTCTGACTTAGAGAGATGCAGGGGAAGTTCGGATCTTTCCAGTTTATTTGGAATCCTTCTGGAACAGATGCAAAAATTCTCTTTGGAGGGGAAACAACGAGAAGAGAGGTGGGAGAAGCTTTTCAATATAAAGTTTAATGATGTGTGCGAAAACGTCAGTTTCCTGGAAGAAACCGCCGCAAAGACCGAAGAGCGCGTTTCCAAGTTGGAACTTGGCAACGCTGAAGTTATTAAACAAGTTAAGGCGATTGAATTAAAGCTAGAACGCAGTGAAATGGGAACGTCCACTATAACTGTGGGTGGCCCGCGAGTAAAGGTTCCTCCATACGACGGAACCACTGCGTGGAATGCGTATCGCCAGCAGTTCGAAGCCGTCGCTAGAGTAAACGGCTGGAATAGTGAGCAGTGCTTAACAGCGCTCACAGTGGCTTTGAGAGGAGACGCTCTCTCGATTCTAGAAGCTCTGCCTGGGGGTCGTAATTATGAAACTCTCCTGGAAGCTTTAGAATCAAGATATGGAGATAAACATTTGGAGCATGTGTACCGAGCAAAACTGCGCAAAAGAGCACAAAACCGTAACGAGGGATTGCAGCAGTGGGCTCTAGAAATCGAGAAGTTGGTACGCAAAGCCTACCCATCTGCTGATGCCACGCACCTTAATTTGGTGCAGTATTTTGTTGATGGCATCCGAGATCCAGAAGTACGATCGGTGGTACAATTACAGCACCATACTTCGCTGAAGGAAGCCCTCGCACATGCACTCGAAGTGGAAGCTGTGCGACAGAGTTCGCATTTATACAGAGTGAGGAAAGTGGTAGAGAGGAAATCTACCAAGTACTCGGGTAATAGTAGAGGAATGAGGTGCTATGAATGTGATGAACTAGGACATTTAAGACCTGATTGCCCAAAAAGAGTGTCTCGGTCTCTAAGGCGGAAATCGGCCGAATCTTTGGAAGTGGCTGGTACCGCGGGGCGAGTGCTGGCCAGTGGAACGAGAAGAGTAGCCCCAGGAATAATCATCTCTCAGGTTCAAGATGGAAACACCTTGGTCATTGATGGCAAAGTTAATGGTTTACAGTGTGAGATAACGTTAGATACGGGCGCATCGCGAACAGTAATCAGCTCAAGATTTGCAAAGAAAATCTCTGGAAAATATTTGAAAGCTTGTGGAGCTACTCAGCTCCTGACAGCCACTGGCCATCACATAACCGTCCGTGGAGAGAGAGTGATTAAAGTTGAGCTCGGAAATGACATATATCGACATAAAACCATCATCGCCGACATAACTGATGACTGTATTATCGGTTTGGACTTCATGAGGGAATATCAATGTGGAATTGACATGATGAATGGTGTATTTCGGTGTGGAGAAACCGAATTATTTATGAAGAAGTGTTCAACTGGTAACGTTTATTGCATGAGAAGGACCATCATTCCAAAAAGATCTCAGACGTTGGTTCCTATTCAACTACCTCAACATGATAAAGAAAAGCATATGGGTTATGTATTAGTGGAAAGTCTGAAAGAGGAACGTCCATGGATTACAGCCAGAACAATGTTAAAATGTTCTAATAACCCTGTGTTACCAGTTTTGAATACTACAGATAAAGAATACGTCATTTATAAAGGTGATGCTGTGGGAATTTGCAATCAAGTATCATGGTTACGCACATGTCAAGAGTTGCCATCTGTTGCTAAACCACAGTTCAACATACAGCCTATGTTGGAGGACTGTAAAAAGGATCTGTCTACAGAAGAACTAGAAAAAGCACGGAAAATGTTACTCCGATACTCTGATCTCTTTTCCTCTAATGATACAGATATTGGAAGGACGGGCATAGTGAAACACAAAATTTACACAGGTAATGAGTTACCTATAAAACAGCGGCCGAGAAGGGTTCCTCTAGCTCATGAAACTGTCGTCGACGACATGATAAAACAGATGGAAAAGAGTAACGTAATTGAACCTTCTACGAGTCCGTGGTGTTCACCAGTAGTCCTCGTGAAGAAAAAGGATGGAAGCTTGCGCTTCTGTATTGACTATAGGCGGCTGAATAACATCACAAAGAAAGACAGTTATCCGTTACCCAGGATTGACGACACGTTGGACACATTATCTGGAATGAAGTGGTTCACCACATTGGATCTGAAGAGTGGGTACTGGCAAGTAGAGATAGACCATAAGGATAAAGAGAAAACAGCTTTCTCTACAGGAAGGGGACTTTGGCAATTTAAAGTAATGCCATTTGGACTATGCAATGCGCCTGCAACGTTTGAGAGGCTTATTGAGATTGTACTGGCTGGACAATTAGGTAATGCTTGCTTGGTATACTTGGATGACGTTATTGTCTTCGGTAGAACTTTTGAAGAACATATTTGGAAATTGGATCAAGTTTTGGCAAAAATTCGTTCAGCCAACTTGAAGTTGAGTCCAAAGAAATGTCTGTTCTTCAAAAGAGAAGTTAATTACTTAGGCCATATTGTAACAGCAGACGGTGTAAAGACAGACCCGGAAAAAGTTAAAGCAGTGGAAGATTGGCCCGTACCCAAAGATAAGACACAAGTTCGAGCTTTCTTAGGTCTATGTTCCTACTACAGACGGTTCGTAAAAAGTTTTGCCGATGTGGCTAAACCTTTACATAGACTCACAGAAGAGAAAAGGCCATTCGTGTGGGACAGTGAGTGTAATACTGCATTCAAGACTCTGAAGAAACGTCTGTGCAGCACCCCCGTTCTTGGCTATCCAGGTGAACATACTGAATTTATTGTAGATACGGATGCCAGCAATATTGGAATTGGAGGTGTTTTGTCTCAATGGAAAGACGATAAAGAAGTCGTGATTGCTTACTTCAGCAAGTCCTTGTCAAAAGCTGAAAAGAACTATTGCGTTACTCGCAGAGAACTATTAGCAGTTGTGAAGACATTACAACATTTCAGCAAGTACCTTCTTGGACGAAGATTTCGGTTAAGGACTGATCACGCGGCCCTTCAGTGGTTACTTCAGTTTAGAAACCCTGAAGGCCAAGTAGCACGCTGGATTGAACAACTCCAAGAATATGACTTCGCGCCTGAACATCGCAGTGGAAAAGCGCATGGAAATGCAGACGCCTTGTCCAGGCGACCGTGTCCTGAAGACTGTAAGCACTGCTTGAAACAGGAAAATAATGACATGGTTTCAGTGCGTGTTTTGAGGACAAACTCGATTAGTGAAGAATGGAGTAATGAGACCATGAAAAAGGCCCAGCAGGAAGATCCAGACATTGGTCCAGTCATTCGAATGATACAGGCTGATTCAACGAGACCGGATTGGAGTGAAGTAGCTTCATTCAGTCCCGCCACGAAGAGCTATTGGGCACAATGGAATAGTTTGTCGTTACACAATGGTGTATTGTGCCGAAAATGGGAAAACAATAGAGGAAATAACGTTCATTTACAAATCGTTATACCGAGATCAAAAGTAAATGAAATTCTTCAAATGTATCATGATGGACCATCCGGTGGACATTTGGGTGTTAAGAAAACTTTGTTGAAAATAAGGGAACGATTTTATTGGACCTATTGTCGTCAAGATGTAATGGACTGGTGTCGAAAATGTATTAGTTGTGCAGGTGTAAACGGTCCCCGAACACGCAGTAGGGGAGCTCTGAAATTGTACAATGTGGGTGCACCCTGGGAAAGAATAGCTGTGGATGTAGCTGGTCCATTTCCGGTGTCTGACTCCGGGAACAAATACATACTGGTAGTAATGGACTATTTTACCAAATGGCCAGAAGTATTCGCCATTCCCAACCAGGAAGCAATAACAGTTGTTAACAAACTGGTTAGCGAAGTATTTAGTCGTTTTGGAGTTCCACTAGAAATCCACAGCGATCAAGGAAGAAACTTTGAATCACAGATATTCAAAGAAATGTGCCACATAATGGGAATACACAAAACCCGAACAACTCCCTATCGGCCGCAGTCTGATGGAATGGTGGAACGCTTTAATCAAACCATTGAAAGACATCTCGCGAAGATTGTGGACACCCATCAAAAAGACTGGGATCAACACATACCACTCTTCTTAATGTCATATCGCGCAGCAGTTCATGAAAGTTCCGCGGTTACTCCAGCTTTTAGTAATTTTGGAAGAGAACTCCGATTACCAGCGGATCTTGTCGCGGGTCGTCCCCCAGATACTCATAGCCACATAACCGAATATACAAGCGAACTGCGCGAGAGACTACGCGATATACATGATCAAGTAAGAAGATCTGAATTAGAAATGAGCAATAGCATGAAGACCCGTTACGATCGAAAATTAAATTTGGAAAACTTCAAAGAAGGCTCATACGTGTGGCTACATAATCCTTTACGGCGAAAAGGAAAATCACCGAAACTCCAGCCAGACTGGGAAGGGCCGTATAAAGTGATTACTCAGATTAACGACATAACTTATCGGATTCAGAAAAGTTCCAGAAGCCAAATGAAGATCGTACACGTGAACCGTTTGGCAAGGTACCATGGGTTAAACAGTGCTCGGGACGAGCACGTCTTAGGAGGGGGCAATGTTACGTGCACCTAGGGTGCGAAAGAGATAGCATGTGTCGAAGTTTCTAGAAAGTTCTCGTATAAGCGGCGTAGCGTAAACAACTTGGCCACGCCCACAAAAGTGGCGTGACCTGTGACCTTGTTTACATTATAATTAGTAAACAACTTCGACGAGATCTTTCTAGAAACTTCCTCCTGTTTGGGTATAAATACCGACACCCGAGTGTCCCAAAAGAATAGTCCTATTCTGGATGCGATACAAGCAACACCTGCGATAACAAGCGATACTGAACAGCGACTGAAGGCTATCCAGCGACTATCGCACCACTCCTGCTTCTACGTTATTGTGTGTCGTATGCAATAAATCGGTGTGAAGTCCGAAGTCGTGTATTATTTATTTTGTAGCCCCCCACGAACGTAACAATATCAACTTCTTTAAGTTTGTCCGATTATGTTTTACATAAGAATCCAAGCTCATTTCTCCCGCGTGCGTCCACCATAGTTCTACATCGCCAGAAAGGTTACGCGTATATTTGCGATGCTGATGGAGACCAGCAGCCGTATTGCGAGCGACTCGTGTGTCATTGGATGTAATGAAGCAGTGTCGTGGCGAGCCCTATGTGTGTGACGGACGAGTGTCAAATGTCAAGTGAATGAATAAGAGCGGCCGGATGCGACACTCTCTGAGGTCAATTACACTAATTGCTTATATTAAGTACGATTTGCATTCATTTATTACTTTCCTGACATTTTAATCTTTGACCACACATCCAGATATGCTCTCAGACAATCTCCATGTTTTTTTTTATTTAATTGCAGCACGTGGCATATGACAACTGCTACTGAAATCTCTACAGACAGTAGACGATTGACAGTGCACATTCCTCTCACTATGCCAGGTACCTATAGTACTTCCAAACCGTTTCCGTAACGCGACAAAGTCGTTGCGTCATCAAATCGCATGACTAATGTTTGTTGTATTATTTTAATATCTAGTAAATTACTCGAGCGAAGTAAATGTAGATTTCCTACGTGTAGGTATATCTCGACATTTGCAACATACTTAAGAGCGAGTAGGCATTACGTGTCAACTGCATTCCAATAATAGAGCCTTCAAGACACACACACACACACACACACTGTAAATTAATAATAATACACGCTAAAGTATCTAGAAGTAAAAGAACTAGTGGTATGATATGGAGACTGCTGATGGTTATTTCATGTTCATGGCCATATATCGGGAGTACCAGTTTACTGTCTTCTTCGTACGCTCGACGAGACATGGCAAGGCAGGAGGTCTCTATGCGATCACTTGGAAGTTCAGGGCAGTTAACGGGTGTTATACTCGAAAATGCTTTTATTATTCCGTGCAGGAAATGCTGCTTGCTGCCTACCACTCTGATACATTCGCATTACACGGTTTAGTTGCCAAATGCAGGAATAGGCATTAGTATTAGTGCCTTGTATCCGAGCGACCAAAGTAACAGGTATGACCGAAGACCGGTTTATTTAATGAAACCTATAACAGATATTAATATAATATGAATAAGATTTGTGGTCAAACTAATTAAGAATACAATTTTCCTGTTTACGTCAACATTCGAACAGAGTCATCTTAATGTAATGCGTCTCTTTCGCACATTCTCACTTAGAGTGAGACGGATGGCGGGTAAATTATTTTCCCAAACAGGGCATTGTTATCACGAGCGTATCTCCTTTGAGAGGTGATCAGAAAAACGTTTATGAAACAAAAAATACAACGGGTTTTGTTCTTTCAGATGTTTAATTAATTATTTGAAAAGGTTAAAGCGGTTATTTTTAGATTATTTGTTAATTAGGGCCGGACATCGGGAAATATTCGGGAGCATTCGCCAGCCAGCGTCGCTTAGGGCGTCAATTATTTTTCAGTTAAGTAATTGATAATTATCACGTGCCTCAAATGACTTAACTTTAAAAGGTTTGGTAAAAGCAGCCCCTAAGAGCCTAAATAATGTCACCACCCGAGGCTGGTGCCACCATTTGTGAGATTCCGGATACATTTCGGGGAGTGTGCGCAAGAGCTACACAACCTGGTTCTACCGTCCCCTTTCTTCTATCGGACGTCCAGGCACCCGGAGAGGTACCATCCGTTTATGGTTCAAGTTCCTAAAGTACGTACGAGGCGTTTTGACAACACGTTCCTCGTGCGTACTGCGAAACTGTGGAACTCCCTCCCGGTGTCTGTGTTTCCCGACACGTACAACATAGGTCTCTTCAAATCGAAGGTGAACAGGTACCTCATAGGCAGGCGTGCTCCACCTTAGACCGCATCACTGCTTAACACCAGGCAGGGTGTGGTTAAACGCCTGCCTATTAAGCATAAAAAAAAAAGATTCCCACGAGCGAAATCCATGTTAAGAGAAATATTAACTTATTCTAACTACTTACTAGATTTCAATTATTATTAGTTAAAACAACCTTTAATGTACATATTTTTACCTCGTCTCCAGATGAACCGAGCTGAACCTGCGACGCAGAGTAGCAGGGATGCCAGAGTTGCCTCTGTCTGCAATTATAAAAAAATCTTTAATTACAATGTTGCGACGTGATTATTCGCATGAGAAGTGATCGCACCCATTAATTAAGATACGTTTGTAATCAAAAAGTATTTAAAACTAGTTATTGATGTGGTGTGAGTGTGTGTGAGTGTGTGTGGGATGCTGCGACTTAAATTCATGACATAAGGTTAATATACTGTAACCTCGCACTATGACACACGGTTAAATGAATTAAAACATCACGAGGCAGTTTGTTTTCACAAGCCGGCATAGTGGCGACATGTGGAGAGTTTTAGTGTTATTGCAGGTGGTGATTACTTCTAAATTAGCTGTCAGAAAGACCTGCTCGTGATAAACCTTTGGCCACATTTAAGAGAATTTCGCATTAATTTTATAACCAGTTCACTATCTACAATTATGTAATTTCAATTGAATTTTCCGATGTATGTAGTATTTTATTTAAAAAAGAATATTTACGATTAAATTATTATTAAATATACAAAAAAAGGTTGTAAACGATCTCACACGTAATTAAAAATAAAATAGACAATACGGATGTTAAATTCTTACGCGTTTTCAAACAAAATATTATTTAATTGTGCATATATTCGCATACAACGAACACAATGCAGGTGCGAGCCGTTCACCAATAAAAGGTCACATATAACACAAAACATTACACGAATATAGACTTTATTCATAACGACGGAAATACCGAAAATCCCACCGACGATTCGTCTAACAATGGGATTTGCCATTGCGAGCAATTTTCAGCTTTGTCACGGTGCGTGTAAGCGCTATATTAGTTCGTGTCGGTCGCGGTGGCCTGACTCAATTGCTATAATCAGTGAACGATTGCAGATGAGGTACATGAATGACTCCACAATAGACGCGCGTTGGTAACCTTCAACAAAATACTCGAGGATAAACACAACTTCGGAAAACATCAAAAGTAAATGTATCATAATGAACAGCTCTGTGCTGGCCGAGGCTCGATTTCCACAACAAACAAATACCGATTTGGATTATTTTTGCGTTAGATATCCCACTTACCCACTTATCAGGGAACGGTTTCCTAGGAATGTAACGGGAACCCGAAAGTCTCAGGAAATAGTTTTACTAGTATAAAATGTGACATAAGTGTTTGATTCGGATCATAAATTATGACTCTGCCTAGACTAACAAGACGATTTCAAGATCGCACAAGAATTCAAAACCTCACCGAACGTAGGTAGGTGCTTGATACAACGTCACACGTCACCACGGCCACGCTATACCTGTTAAAATCTAATCGCAATTATTGATAGCAAAACATTATCAAACGAATTAATTTGTCAAATATTTCTTATTGATAATAATTCAAACAATATTAATGATCAGTTATGTTTGTTTGTTCATAATAAATGTATTGAAATGTGTGAGTACCTATTCGTAATTTATTTGATTTAAATTAAATATTATTTGTTGCCGCATTGTATCCGGGATCATTATCGATGTTATTTCGTAATCTCTTCTTCTAGTACGGCATTCTTTTCTGATTAATTAACAATACCGGGATAATAGAAGCGCTTTCAAGACATGTGACATCCATTTAGGAGTTTGGGGCTAATTCCACATGATTTGTTAAAATAGAATAGCTACTACACTTACAACTTCTCAGTTATATACTTTTCTTTTTGATAACACTCCACCTGACAGTGCAGCAGTCACCATCGAACAGTAGTAGCTTTCGCTATGCCCGCCTCGCAGAGACAAATGTGTATACATCAGGTTGACGGCACGCACTCTTCCCGGCATACTCGGGGCTATTCGAATTAATCCCGAGGCGAGACAGACTGATGGAAATGAGTGATGCACGTTTTCCCAGAAGCAGCATCTATTAGGAAGTAGCGTTTGATGGATGAAGGCAGCAAAGCTTTCGAAACCTCTCATAGAATCAAAATAAACAAAATGCCTTTTAATTCATGCAAATTATTATTGAATATGATATTTGCACTTCGAGAAATGCCACTCTGATCAACCTACATCTGTCTCCACTCTCGCATAGTGGAGGCGACTGCTGCCTGTTGACTTTTCTTCATGATAGCCGGATTGTTCGTTCCCTAGCTTAACATCAATAAAGAAGTTCACCGCCATTATTTTGTGAGTAAATCCAAGTCCGTTTTCTTATTTGATGTAGTGATAAAGACGTTTATGTATTTCGCAAGTTATCAGCGAACGGGTTGACATAATGAATCTCGAGTTAAGCCGGTGTCGGATGCTGCGCGTGGCTACTCCTAAATAATACTCGTATTAATTATAACCGCGCGTGCTACCGTCGTAACTCGATTGCAATCAATGTTCGCGCACAACACTGGTCTACGCGAGCTTTCAGGACACACTCCTCTCATTATGTCCGGCTAATTGTAAACTGATCCCGAAGTCCGCTGTCACGGCGACGAGTGAGTACTCTCCGTCAAAATAATATTGCCTGATTGGTGAAGAGATGTCGCATTACGTCGTGATAGCGTAAATATAAATACATTCTTGGGTCTCTAGTCATATAAGGTAGTGCAATTTACAATTATTAGGGAATATTTTAAATGTGTTGAACTAACTGTACCGCGCGGCTTCATCAGTCAACGTCGACATTAATGAAAAACTCACAGAACTTCATTAGCCCGTTTGAGTGTAATTTGGTGACAAACTAACATACATTCCTGATTCATAATATTAGTATTGCGTTAAAACAATGTGCGTGTCTAATAAAACGTGATGTATTTAATAATTGTTAGATTTTAATAATTGATACTTTTAATATATAATCATGTTTTTAATAAAGATTAGATTTACTACGATAACATTATTATATTTTTATTGTTTTATTACTTTGCAATTGCTACTTTTGGCATTTTAATTGCAGCACGATTCAAATAAACTTATTTACAAAATCCTCATAAATATGTCGGCCGACACCTACCGATGTAACTTTGGTCTCAACAACTCTGTCTGTCTGTATATAAGTCTGAAATTAAATACACTGAAAAAAACACCGATTTGAAATGAAAGCGAAAATGAAAAGCTCGAGTTATAAGAGTGCGCCTCGTGGCTTAAGAGATTAGTATTGTGGAATTATGCATGTGATCCGGCAGAAGTTAGCATTTTGCTACGAGAGCCCGCGCCGCCCCGCCCCGCGCCTCGTCCGCGTCCCGGACTTTATTTATTTTATCCTTTAATCTTTAAACCGTCCACTTATTATTATAAAGTCTGAAGGACGTATATTTGCATAACAATTACAACACAAAACTAACGATTATTTTTAAACTGACTGTAATTAGGAGAAACCATTTTAAACGCAGAGGACATATTATGACAACATTCCGCCTCCGTTATGCCGGCTTGAGGAGGCGATTGTGCGCCATCCGAATTGACAATGCACACTCCTTACGCTATACTTTGGTGCTTCCAAATTGATACCGAAACGCAACAAGGCCACTTCACATATGTGATGGTACTTCCTCAGGATAAATGTAAGTAAGTATATATTTTTTGCAGATTGGTCCCGTGCATTAGTGTTATGGTCGTGTGCATTATTCCACACAGTCTCGGGTTCTCTCTTGATCCGTGAGCCAGTGCCTGCACCGCCAGCTCACAATACGACGGAGCCTCGTGTCGGACGGTTCAATGCAAGATTGCACCATTTCGATGCGTCTGTTACTGACCACTTCGCCATTGTGAGTATCAATCCCACTTTATGGCGTCTCTGAAGTTAGCCGCAGGTGCAGTCAAGTTTGCAATAATAACGTGAAGAGTTAATTTTACATATGAATAGAACATGTTAAAATAACTTACGGGCAGCGGCGATTCGTGCCTAACTTCGGTGCGGCCGTGAAGCTTGGTCCGTGATGTATAATATGTCCCGAGTAGTTTCCTGAAAGTCGTCCTTCATTTAAATTCGATAGGGTCAAGCGGGACCAGGGCATTCGCTTTGTATGTATGTACTTTTTAATGTTGTAAAAAGCAGATACATATGTACAATTGAGCCATCTATGTGAAGACTAGTACGTAAATGTGCATGCAAATGTATCAAACGGGAACGACCGCTTGCTATTATAGACAAATTTATACAGGCAGCAGTCGCCTCCGCTATGCCGGCTCAGAAAGACGAAGGGCGGACCGCGCTAAGAACTGTCAAAGCACGTATTCACCTTTTGTCAACAGAAATTCTACTATCAAGAAAATCAATCAAACTACACTGACAATGTGCTCGTGTTTATTGGTGGTCCATGGAGCATCAGCGGCGATTGGTTGAGATCCAGTCTCGTGGCAGACCTGGCGCGTAGTCTGGGCGGTCTGGGTACCTTCTATCTGGAACATAGGTTTTATGGTGACAGTGTCCCAAGTGGGTGAGTAAATAACCTTACTATGGGTATCATAACAAAATGGGTATTTTACAAGTCTTCTTCTTGCGGGAATCGAACCAGAGACTTTCGCGTAACAGACTTACATTCATATACCCTATTACCTCACATATTTAAATAATCCTGAAAATTGGTGTAGACCATGCAAGAATTAAATGGAGCCAGTATAGTGGGAGCCACATTAAATTATAATCTTTTACATTTAGTAGAGGAATTGATTGCATAATTATTCCAGCCACCCGAGCGCGCATAGTAAGAGTCGGCGGTGGTGAAGTGTTATTTGAATTGGCAACGTCGCCGTACACTCGCACACGACTATGCATACTGATGTTAACGGTACTGTCGGGGAAATGATAGCATTACCACACACAATCGTCTGATGTGTGAACTAGAGTGCGGTCCATGAAATTAAATGTGTTAAAATTAATTTTCTTGGTTAACATGAAGTCTGAAGGAAAACAGATTTCGATTAAACTTAGCACGGAGATAGTTTGCTTCCTTGGAGAGATCAAACATGAATTACATGTATTGTTTTTTATGAAAAGAAAATAAAACGATCTCGTCCACAAATAAGAAAAAACAATTGTTGAATTCATTTGAAATTTTAAACATGACATTACTTTTTTTCTTTTTGATTTATAGGCTAAAGTTGTTGAAACTTTTTGCTTAAAATAGCAAATATAGTATTTTTTTGTGTTTTTTCAAAAGAGTCAGATCTCAAGGGGATGAAATTGGGGTTAGGGGATGCATGAGGGTCTAATTAAACGCGTACAAAGATAAGAGTAATAATTCAGAATAAAATGAATTTAATTCCGATCAAGAGATAACGTCGCCGACTGTACTCTGAGATTGTATTTATCGGAGCTGTGGAAATTGGTGGAAACCTCCGAATAAGCAGAATCAGGCTCGATCACTTTATTTTGGGAAACTCCTATAAGATAGTGCTAAAAAAGGATAGAACTAAATGTCGTTTGCATAACATTGTACATTCTATACACATTTACTTCTGTTTGTTTATACTTACTTATGTAACTGGATATTTTTTGATGTTATGAAAAGATAAACATTGTTTTATCCTTGGAACGGTCTCTTTAGTGTAGTGGTGAGCGTGCGAATACTTAGGTCGGGGGTTCGATTCTCGCATTAATTTATAATTACATAAGTAGCTTAAAAGCTAAGTTATGTAATTTGTTTCGTGGCTAGAGTGGGGGTTGGTGTGGAAATGTGCCAAAATGGAATCGTTACTTCGCAAAACGATTGCCGCCCACGAGCATAAAGTGAGCCCCCTTCCTGTCTACCCCATAAACTACAAACAGTATAATGAAAATAATCTAATTAGATTTCTTCGAGATACCGAATTAAACCAAAATGGCGGATTTCGAGCAAACAATAAAATTGTCGTTCCCGTATCTCAATCGGTTTAATTCCCAAGATAACGTACCTCCGTCGCCGTCCCTCTCGCGCTCGTGCGTGTTCTCATTGTGTGCATCTCTCTCTATGCGAGACGTAGGAGGAAATCAAATGTTCAGATTAGTGCTTATTTTTGGTTCACGTTCAGAAACATGTCACAAATAATAAAATATTATTTTTTATTATTTATCTGTCTGAACGCATAGTATACGTTTAGAATAAATATTAATGCAATGACTCAAATTAGAATAACCAAAAATTCTTGCGGTAATCAAACCCGTGACATCCGTGTTACAGAATGCGCCACAACCACTGTCCCAAGAGCGAAACGAGAGTAGAAACAAACTTAATTAATAATATTGTTAGGAGTTGTTTCGGAACGAACTTATATTTAAGCTCGCGACAATTAGCAGAGGCTTCGTTCGTATTCAGATATATATTATGTTGATTAGATTCTGATGAATTTAAACAGGCTAAAAAATACTTTCTATTTACTCTTTGGGTCTGTATGACAGCTCATAGATTACAGAGTATGAATGGGGTAATTTGTACGGAATTAAAATAGTAAATGTTATTGATGAGTAACTTTGTGTTGGTATAATGTGTAGTACCTACGTAGCATAACTTCATTGTGTTTGAATTGGGGTCAAACGTTAACTATGTGTAACATACGTAGGTACCTATGCTACCGTTATAATCTAGCTGCTCCTAGCAGAACGTGACAATACACGAATATTGTTCACAGGTTTATCTATTTGTGTTAATCTATTTACTCTTCATACATTGATCTGTATGTCTATTGAATACTGGAGATATATTTGCAAATCGGACTGGAATAGTTTCCGGAACTCATGCGGGATAAACAAACAAATAACATACGACATACATTATTGTCTATTTTAATTTACCTCATTTCTTTGAGCAGTTTTTTCCTCATAGCTCTGGTTCGTGAGGTTAGACATTCGACTCTATTTGTTTTTTAATATTATTTATTACATTACAGTCTCGTACGCGTACGTCACGCGTGTTAGCAGCCTGTACCGCACTAACAAAGCCTGCCATCCGCCGCCATGTTTTTTGGCACTGTTCAGATGGGAACACTTTTCAGGTTTTAATAATTATAGCAATATTTAATAATTGTTTCAGTGATAGCAGTCTGACGAATCTGCGCTATTTGACAGCCGATCAGTCGTTGGGTGACATAGCACAATTCATACAATATATTAAATCTGATCAATTCCAAAATGGGATATTTAGGTATGTATGTGGTGATAATTGATATATGGATGAAAATACACACCATCCACACTCTGGTAATAATGGTGTCGGTGACGGTGACGGTCATATTTTTCCCCAGTTAACCGAACGTGCGATGTCATCAAAGAACCCCGCCCTGTTTGTGTTTTAATGTTTATTGCTTTTAATAGAAATTAGTTTTTTTTTGTAGCGGTTCAATGACCTCCAAATTGTCCAATTTACATTTGACAGAATGGAAATCGTGAATTTCACATCATTCTCTCCAAATGACAATGACAAAAGGTTGTTGACGGAACAATCGAGCACTTCATCTCTCATCATCTCGGGAAAACGTTCAATACTAAAAATTATATACAATTTTATGAGAACAATAAACGTAGACCTTTTAAAATGGATCTCGGTTTTTTGTGCACAAATTAATGACGTACAGCTCGCGATTGTCATTTTCGTGTTAATGTTAAAGCATACTTTATAATAATTACTAACAATTTGTAAGGAGTGGCAAAAACAACAAATTATCCCACATTATTATAGTAGTTCTTCCTGTATGTGTGACAGCGCTAAATGGCCTAAAATAACCGCCCACACGGTCGCCCCCGCTATGCCGGATTGATGAGGTGAAGAAACCCCACGTTATTTTATTGTAGCTCGGCATGTGACCACATTCCGTCTGATGTTAAGTTGAAGCTCTGTCCATGCGGCTATACGATTGCTACGGCTACCACAGAGAAATGTCTATATTCACCTCCTCTATGCCGGCTTTGATTAGTTTCGTGTAATTTGTTTTAGTGATGCAAAAGTAACACTACTCGGCTGTTCGTTGGGTGGTACATTGTCAACATGGATGCGATTGGGTTATCCGCATCTCGTGCAGTATGCTGTGTCGGACAGTGGACCTTTGGAGACGACGGAACAGTTCCCTGGTAAATAAGTACACAAATATATTGTTGGTCACGAAACGACAGTAGATACACCTCATAAAGCCGACCTCTTAAGAGCGATCGTGGTTCAGCGGTAGAGGACGAAATGATCGACGAGACCCGTGTTCGAATCTCGCTAAATTCTTACTGGTACCAATGTAACTGACGTTGGCGATTGTCGCTCGGTGAATGTGCTACAAGCAGTGTACCAGTGACTTCATTAATATTTTTTTCAGAATTCCTCGAATTAGTATCGGAGAGATTGAGACACGAGGCTGGGGGTGATTGTCACAGTACACTCGAACGGGGAATCGACGATGTGCGGACTAATATGGGAACGGTGGAGGGGCGACGACGATTGGCTGATTTATTTAAGTATTATTATTTTTATAGTAGTCCGGCATATCGTTAGGTTAGGATGTGGATACAGTTGCATGCATAGAAATCGCCACCGCCATGCCGGCAACTTTAAAGGACTCGTCACCTACACTTCGGTGGATTATAATACCAATCAATCTATCGACCACATTTTTTATTAGTAGATTATACCATACCTGGCTAAACCATTCAAATATCGCTATAAAACGAGATCTTGAAAGAAGATCTTTGACTTTTATTAAACTTCTAAAGATATGTAAAATCAATTTAATTTTATGCTAACTTTAGTCATCTCTTTCGTTCTAGTACAAGCGTCCCCGAGTCAGAGCGGGACATATCATCGTTCTATTGGTACGGCCTGATAGAAACGATCGCAACATTTGTACAAAATTCAAACAGAAATGATATTAGAGACGCCTGCAATCAAATAACAGGTGGTGATGTGCAAGGTACGTATGCAAATATATTCAGGCGTTTCTTAGCATACAACGATATGTCCAGTGAACAATGGAAAACCTCGCAGTACACGCTTTCTAAGAAAAAACTATATCAACGGCTTTTTATTTTCTAATAATACGATTAAAGAGAGAAGGGTGGATATGTTTTTGAAGTCTTATGGTGTATTTCTTTCGTGTAATCCCTTTAAGCACCTGCGATAAAAACCTATAATAATAATCTGATTGTAAATTATATTGTTAGAATATAAAAAAATTCAGGCGTTTTATACAATTAAAAATCTAAGTCAACGAATTGTAAAATCACAAGTCACAACATTAGAGCTTCCGAAATATTGACAACGACTGCTTCTCTCATTTTCAGGTGACGCATTACAACGCCTAGTCGCATTCGTAAACGCACACAGATTGGACGGTGGCTATTTCACAAACGAGTACAATAGCATCATTAATAACTACAGAAATGCATCAAATGTATCTCCTTATAGAGAAAGTAAGTATTTATTGTGACATAAAAGAAAACACATAACAAACAAAAATTTAAAGGAAAAAACAATTATTGTTGCGATCGATCATTGAAGAGTCTTGGCCTGGTAGATAAAAAAATACATTTTCAATGAACAAATTCTGCGACGCGTGAATTCATGTAAAACTTGTACAGCGCCGTATTACAGCGCGATCGCGATTATTATTGGACAAATATCGTACGAATTAAATTATGCAAACGAGAAACGAAAAGGAGACGAAAAACAACAGATTTGGAGAAGCTGAGTTAAATTAGCCAAACAACAGAACGAACATTTAGGTTTTTCAGTCTATTAGCGCTGGTCGTCGTTCACTGGGTCTCTGTTGTACAAAACAGATCAATATCTAGTTGAGAGTGCGTCCCGTAACAACAAGAAGGAACAAAAACCATATTTAACACTAATGAATATATGTAAATGATAAAATATATTGTAGTAATAATACAGAGTATTATTCTGTGATAGAAAACAATTTAAGTTGCTCGTGAATTGGAGACTGTTACATCAAGCACTAGTTAAACCTATTTCAATTGCACATTAAAGACAATTTAATTACTATAATTTAGGAAGGTTTACCGATTCCAATCAATGTTTTAAAATAACAAATGAAAATATAAAAAGCTAAATAAAAGGTCCAATATTCAGTTCATCACTGGCAAAACAAACTAAAAAATGTCATCACAACAACCAGCCAGGCACTAAACTTGTGGAAAATGTACTTATTCAAATAAGTAACAAATGCAAACGCAATAGTCAATAACATTCGTAGATATCTTTAGTTAAGCCGTTTGTTGTCAATAGCAGCCCTAACCTGAAATGTAAAACAGCCCCGCAGTAGCACAAAGGCAAAATTTGAATTGCTAATACATTCACTCACTAATCCGATTATTTGCGAGAAATTTCTGGACATTTCATTTGCAGATTTCATATTGAATAACATAACTTTTGCTCGCGATTTAGTTTTTTTTAAATATCTATATTTACAGATATATTTTTATGTGGTTAACATTGCGATAGACTCAATTACAAGTACCATTTTAGGTGCTGGTTGTTAGGCCAATAAACAAGCGCAAAACCCTGGTCGCGTTTCAGGTTAATCTCCACCAGCAGCACTTAGCTCTTGGACCGAATCTAAATTCTAACCAGACGGAAATCTAAGCAAAAAAATGTAATCATTCCAGGACGCATATGGTTATATCAAGCGTGCATACAATACGGTTGGCATCAGACGACATCGACGCTAGGTCTCTTCCATGACACAGTATCCGATGATTATTTCAAAGGACAATGCAGAGACGTATTCGGGAATGTGTATGTATTTGGACTACGTTTTGCCATTAGCGGAGACAACCGCTGCAAACAGAGAAAAGAACTAAAGAGTGTTAGGCAGACTGATGATGGTTTGTAGTCCAGTCTGCCGTCCTGGAGTAGTACTCGTACCACCACTTTCGAATGTAACACCCGGAAGTGGCCTTGTCGCGTTTCGGGAGCAGTTTCAAAGTAGCCAGGTATAGCGAGAGAAGTGTGCACTGTCAATCTAGATGGTGCATACTTGTTGCCCGTCGAGATTTCTCTGTGGTAGCAGTTGTTTCCATTCATGGACCGCACTCTAGCTTTACATCAGACGGAGTGTTGTCCTATGCTGAGCACAAACAAAGAGAAATGTCCGCAATTGGAAGTCGCCTCCGCTATACAAGTACAGTCATTACACCAAATAAAAAACAAAATTGCAAATTTATATTTTATTAATTAATTGTAATTTTCAGTTTCTCCGACGCATTCATCAGCACCAGCATCCAGAGGACCAATTTGTTCTTCGCTGGAGGATCTCACATACCTGATTACGTGATCTCGGCCACCACCGACCCGTGGTCTCCGGTCTCGGCGCGAGTAGACCGCGATAATAGACCGCTCACTCCGGTCTATCACATTAATGGATTCGGCCAATGTCAGGTTATGAGGTAATATATTTACTATCACGTTTTTAGCTCCAAAAGGCATAGGCAGTGACAGTGGATCACCTGACGCACCCCGCTAAATTATGCAGTCAATCTTAGATACAACTTTGTGATGAAGTTTTTTTATACTACATTAATTAAAAATTACCAAAATTAATTTTGTTCCGGGTTATGACAAAACTCCGCCTGATGTAAAGCCAAAGCATGAACGGAAACAACTACTACTACAGATTAATTTATACGGGCAGCAGTCGCCTCCGCTATGCCGGCCTGAGGAGACAAATGTGCGCCATCCAGATTAACAGTGGCACACTCTTCTAGTTATACTTGGCTACTTTCCAACTTTACATTCGAAGGTGGCGGTACTACCCCAGGATTTTTGTATAAATTGTATGTCTGTATGTCTTCAGCATGTTTTTCAGTGGGGATCTTATGTTCCAGGCCACTGCCGAAGTCCGAGGACGGCGAGGATGATGAGCTGCATCGAGTGCAATTGGCAATTGAGGAACACTTGCTGCATTGGATGAGGGGCATCGAACCGAATGCTGCAACCACAATGCAACATAGCGTTCTAACAGTCATATTGGGAATCACTTTGTTCAAATTATTGTTTTAATTAAATTATATATTAATACTAGCTGTTGGGTAAAAGCCGCGGGCGCAAGCGGCCCGCGGAGGCCCTTTTTGTCGTAAAACGTATTAGATCGAATAGATTTTAGGCAGTTTTGAAAATATTTAGCTCGCCATCTAAAAGCGTTTACGTTTCTGAACAAAATTGGTCTTTACACGGTGACGCTAACGTATCTACTTTTCGAGTTATGGCGATTTTAAAAAATTTAAAAAAAAACAAAATTTAAAAAAAAATTAGTGCTGGTCATACTGAACAAAATTGGTCTTTACACGGTGACGCTAACGTATCTACTTTTCGAGATATGGCGATTTTAAAAAATTAAAAAAAAAAATTAAAAAAAAAGTAGTGCTGGTCATACTGAACAATATTGGTCTTTACACGGTGACGCTAACGTATGTACTTTTTGAGTAATAGCTATTTTAGAAAATTAAAAAAAAAAAAAAGCAAATAGTGCTGGTCATACTGAACAATATTGATCTTTACACGGTGACGCTAACGTATCTACTTTTCGAGATATGAAGATTTTAAAAAATTAAAAAAAAAAAACAAAAATTTAAAAAAAAAAGTGCTGGTCATACTGAACAAAATTGGTCTTTACACGGTGACGCTAACGTATCAACTTTTCGAGATATGGCGATTTTAAAAAATTAAAAAAAAAAACAAAAATTTAAAAAAAAATAGTGCTGGTCATACTGAACAATATTGGTCTTTACACGGTGACGCTAACGTATCTACTTTTCGAGATATGAAGATTTTAAATTATTATCAAACGACAATTTTTTTAAATTCTTAATAGGCAAGCGTTTGACCGCATCCTACCTGATGTTAAGCAGTGATGCGGTCTAAGGTGGTGCACGCTCGCCTATGAGGTACCTCGAAGAAGGTCGATTATGTTTTCTGAACTGTGTTTTTATTGATATTAATAGTGAATTATTCCAATGAACCTTCACTGAAACATTTCACTACAACACTAAAACTAATTGAAAAATAAAACTGAAGATCAAACGGAAATGTTACTGAAGACTGAGCTGCATTGACGATGATCTCTTTGCTTTCAAAACGTTGCCAAATTAAACGCTCATCAATTTATTTAGCACTGTTTTAGAACTAGGTCCCACGGCGTCCATGATGCCGATGGCTGCAAAGCTTTTCAAACTATAACCTGATATTATTATAATTGGCAACTTACGAATTGTGCAGCGTGATTATGTTTGCTAATACCTAAGAAGAAGTATGTGGGCTGTGTCGTGGCCCACGTCAGTCTGATTGCATCTCTCTGCGCGTTATGATGGGGCGCACTCGACACCAACACCACTATTGGGACGTTTGGACTCTCGCACGATGGTGATACAGGTTCTATTAGAATATTCTCACTGGAAATGTATAATGGCGAACATGAAAGCGGAGTTACGAGCAGAAACAACTGCTATTTTCTATATGGAAATGGCAACAGTCGCCTTCACTGTGTCAGCTTAAAGAGACGAATTTGCACCGTCCGAGCTGACAGTGCCGACTCCTCTCGTTATACCCGGCTACTTTCAAACTATTCCCGTAAAGCGACAAGGTCACTTCACGAGTGGTACATTCGAAAGTGGTGGCACTACCTCAACACGGCTGACTGGTCTTAAGACCATGCCTACGACTCTTTCAAAGATTACGATGAGTAAGTTAAATAATTTTTATATGTGTAAAAGAGGTAAAGATTATCAAAAAATCAGAATTACAGTTTTACAGTAACTCGACACTAATTAAGATTATTCGACGAAGCCCTTAGTAAGTCAACTCTTTTCAATAGTGTCGTGGCCAAACCACCAAGCGTTCTCAAACAACAGTGGTGCCATCTAGTCATAAATTAAGACATGAACATACTGGCTAGGGTAAGTTACAAAGGGAAAGTTCCGCGATAAGGCGTTATTATCACTATTTTATGACAAATATCTAACAAGCTCATACTCACGTTTCATTAATATAATCATACAAACGCCTACTTCTCATGTAATGTCTGAAATCATGTTGCATTGTTTCAGGTGATGTTATTATGTGTATTATTATAACAATACACGTTATTACGACAAACACAACAACTGAAACAAAACACTGTCATTATATCAGAAATAACAAACTCACTGAAAGATTCTAACAAATATGGCGCTCAAATCTCGCACAATTACTAATTTTTATATGTACTTTATCTAGGTACAGATTTGGTATTAATTATAAGAGTTGAAGATGATACGATTGCCTCCACCATTGAGGACACACTGCCTATTCATCACCTCGAGCAGGCATCGCTTAGGGTGGTTTGCACCAGAAGGCCAGTTAAAGTAACTTTACTTACTACGTTCACTTTAACCGTTACGTTTACATTATAGTGTATATTTATTATATACTTTAACCTTAACCGTAACCAGCGAATCTTGGCTTGGTTAAAGTTAAAGTAATCGTCGAACCAATGCTGCTAACGTAAAATGTATGAAAAGAAGCCAAATATGTTTTTCTATTATTATTCGAGATCAGCCACCCTTTTAACGTTAACAATATGAATTTACACGATGTTGCAACGCGTGTGGAGTAAATGTAAACATTCAACGGTCGTCGTCGCCGTAAAAGTAAAAAAGCATAAGGAAGATAGGTGCCCGTGACCGCGTTGTAACCTTTACTAATTATTTTTTTTATGAAACAATTACTCATTATTGTGAAACTATTTTTTCGTCATCCGCACACACACACGCGAAAAGATCAAATTAATAAAACAAATGAACTAATTATATCTTGGTAACGACCAATAATACATAAATTAGCACTCTCAATATACTCACATACATTAAAATAAGTTTTAAACAATTTCCTTTTTAACCAATTCAGTAATTTAATAACATTTAAGAAATACATTTCACCGCAACGAAGGGTAACGCGTGAGATCGATGCTCGCGCGTTCCTCGACTATTCTTATCACTTTAATATTATCAACGAATATGAGAGATAACTGAGTGCCTTTCACAGTACAGTATACAGGTTGATCATTTAAATTTATTAAAAACAAGAACACCCTCTTTTTTTGTTAATCAAGTAATTTACAACAAACAATTTATTATAAAGCCTGAAACTGCACTATAACGATAGCTTTTTTATATTTATTTATGTATCGAATTTGCCTGAACTCTAACTACAGCGACTAGTTTGCTCCCGAAGAATATTAAACCGCGGCACATGTCTACTATTGCCTAGAACCTGCGGCGTTTCAGGCACACGCTCACAGATGGCGTTGTCTGATAGATAACACACATTTCGACAATTATAGGCATATTCCGGTATAGTACGAACCAAACTTCATGACGGCTCCGAAGTTAGGCATATGCCGCAGTGCAGTTGTGTATTGAGGTATCAACGGGGTACGATCAACGTGAGAGGGAAGTGCACACTCGCTCGCTGGTTATTCTATTCGTAAACTTAACTGTACCTACGTGAAATAGTCGTAAAGTTTGACATATAAAAGACTATATAAAGCAATAAGTTGATGTCGCCCACCGAGTATAAAAGTGATATCACCAGTGATGTCGCCGATAGGGCCCGTTATCAGTCCCAGGCAGGCAGTCACACCTGTGGTTTTTTCATCAGAAAGATTTATTCATTAGTTATAAAACAGGCATGCTACCCAACAGAACCACGCGATAGTAGGTAGTGCGTTTTTTTATTTTCAATAGTGTCTAACCACAAAAAACACCCTTGGGAAATTATACATAAACAAAGATTATAATCAAAGTAACATTTTTATCTGTGCGCATAATAACATAATATATCGTGGTCACGTAATACATATAGTGGCGTAATATCGTCCCTCCATACTTTAAGGTAACGGTATGCCATGTCGGGGTGGCACCACCACGTTCGATTATTATTATCCATTCGTTTTTGCAAAACAATAGAAAATAGTATTCCTTCATTATTTTACCACGTTATATGGCCGCACTGTTACTAGAGCACTAGAGTGCGATCCATGAACGGAGGCGACTGCTGTAGTAGTGATAATGGAAAACTCATAATTCATAGAATTTCAACGTTAACTTCACTTACACCATTTAAGACTGCATTTGTCTCCGCCTGTAGTTTTTGCAGCTAAGGGCCAGGTACGAGGTTACATCTACGCCGTGACATCGTTACGCGAGTACTCTCATCCAATCAGACGTTGTTATCTTAATCGCGTGTTAGTTACTTGTAGTAGTGGCTTGCAGAGATCACTCTGTAGTAGCAGTTGTCTTCGCAACCTCGAGTTCAGCATCAGAGTGACGTTTAGTCGCCTCCGCGGAGAGCGAACCTAATTCTACGATGAATTAGAAAAAAAAACCATAAATCTCCTTTTTGATCTTTATTCACATCAATCAAAGTCATAGTAAGTATGTCACGTAAAAAGCAACACAAATATTAAATAAATAAGAAATTTTTATATTAAAAAAATGTGCATTTCAAAATCTATTATCGAGTTAGTTTTGTTCAAGAATTTACATAATGCGTGTATACAGCGGTGCAGGTACGGTGCGTGTCCTCGCGGCATGAAGGTCACCGTGTGCGGGGCTGCTGGTGCTTCCGGTTAGTTCACCATCATCATGCTCTCGCGACACTTTACTATCATTATGAAGAATTGAAGCTATTTAGAGCGGCTGTAGATTAGCGGTAGGACGCGTGAGCCAACGATCGATTAAACCCCTGTTCGAATCTCGCTAAATTCGGAATAATGTAACTATATCAGTCGTGAACTATGATACGAGCACTAGCTTTAAACGGTCACCTCCGCTATTCCCTTTTCTTTATATTTTTAACCGACTACTAAATAATGTGTTTTAGGTCAACCGTTATCATTATTACTGAAGGAATCCCAAGTGATAGACCAGCTCGCACTCTACGACCTGGTGAAAGTGTCCGACTTCGGTCTGGCGTTGAATCAAGTCGACACAAAATGCAAAGTCACCACATATACAGGGAGGCAGTGTCTCTGCGAGGCGTTGAGGGTGATTCATGCTTTGTTTCCTATGTGCAAAGGCGGGCGACCGCTGCTTATAGACGTTTCAGTGCGGTATAGTACGAAGCAAACTTTACGGCGGCTCCGGGGTCAGGCGCAAGTCGCTTGAGTTATCATCGGAGCACGGTGAAGCTCTCGCCTCCAAGAGCACACTCCCGCGCTACCCGCCCGCAGGTTATTTTTGTGTGTTCTATTCTGTTTATTATTGTGTACTTGCGTGAAGTAGCGCCCGCAGCTAACTTCCGAGACGCCATAAAGTTTGACGCGACCTATAGCAGTTATCTCCGCTCAACGTCAGTCTTAATTGCCGGAAAGTACGTCCATATATAATGTGTTGTTATAATATATTCCAGGGAGCAAACATAGTGTTACTGATGTGCAAATCGCCATGCGACACGCTCGCTCATAACTCCGCCGTCATCGCCGACCTCACCATGCAAATATGCACACATTGTCCATCGGTAAATGTTATAACCATATCATTTTATTGGAGCCACTAAAACCCCATGCGCAGTACAAATATGTTTAGAATTGATACGAATGTTTAAGCATCTGTCTGTCTGCAGATCCCCTTCTCTGACAGCAGTCGCCTCCGTTCATGGATCGCACTCTAGCTTAACATCAGGCGGAGTGCGGCCATATGACGTGCTAAAAGAAGAAAACTACTCTTCCAGTACTATAAGACTGTGTATCCCAGTAATCTCTCCCGGTACTAATGTATATTTGCCTTAATAGCTTAATATTTTTTGTGTCCACAATGGCATGCGTGAAGTAAATTCCATATTTTAATTGGATGATTTGTAGTTGTGTGGGATTACAGGCGTTCACATTGGTCGCGACACAACCTGTCGACATCCTCCTACCAATTGTTGCAAATATACAAAAACTACGAGGCGTCTACAATCCGAGGACTCTGGTCGGATGCGTCGAGTGGCTCAGGATCAGGGCGAGCGGGATACTCGCCGAGTATCTCATGACGTGCGGTGATGATGCCGGTTAGTTGACGAGCAACTTAGGAAAGTAAACATTATGAAAAATTGTTTTTTTTTTGTAGCTTGGCATAGGACGACACTCCGCCTGATGTAAAGCTAGAGTGCGCTCCATGAATGGAAACAACTGCTACCACAGAGAAGTCTCTATAGGTAGCAGTCGCCTCCGCTATGCCGGCTTGAGGAGACGAGTATACACCATCTAGATTACCAGTGCACACTCCTCTCGTGGCTACTTTCAAACTATTCCCAAAACGCGACAAGATCACTTCACGGGTGTTACATTCGAAAGTGGTGGTACTACCCCGACACGGCAGACTGGGCTAATAACCATCATCAGTCTGCCTATAGGCACTGAGCGACCAAAGTACATATAACAAAGTTACATTGGTAAGAATTAGCGAGGTTCGAACACGGGTCTCATCGATCGTGAGTCCACGCGTCTTACCGCTAGACCACGGCCGCTCATTCTATTAAACCTCATTTGTGTAATCCAGGCGTAATAAAAGTATCGAGTGAACATATTCAATTGCCGTACGTGGGTGGGGCGACCGCATGCACCATGGTGCCGCTGCTCTCGCTGGCCAAGTATCCTGGGAAAACGCTCAACAAGGCGAAGGTTATATTCGTCCACATATTATCTGATAACGTCCCTTGCCTTGGCCTTGATTTGTTATCAGCATCGTGCAATAATCGTCCATTGTCAAATCACCAAGCAAGGACATATTATAAGAATTCGAGTAAACGTTTGCTTCGAGTACATACGCAGTTTGATAATTTTTTTTTGTTAGTTCCGGACTTTCGTTAAGTAATACAAAGTAGACAGAGAAACGAATACGAGGTTTAATCTCGCTAAGTTCTGACAAATGTAACTTTGTTATATGTACTTTGGTCGCTCATTAAAGAGTGGTAGGCAGACTGATGATGGTTATTTGTCCAGTCTGCCGTCCTGGGGTAGTACCAGCACTTTCGAATGTAACATCCGTGAAGTGACCTTGTCGCGTTTCGGGAATAGTTTGAAAGTAGCAAGATCTAGCGAGAGGAGCGTGCACTGTCAATCTAAATGGTGTATACTTGCCTTATCAAACCGGCATAGCGAAGGCGACTGTTGTCTGCAGTAATTTCGCTGTAGTAGCAGTCGTTTCCGTTCATGGACCGCATTTAGCTTTTACATCAGGCGGAGTGTTGTCATATGCAAAGTATTTAAGGGTTGTGTACCTACTAACCACTATGCTACGCTTACAAGCTATTTTTCTATTCAATTTTCGTGGACATGAAAAAGAATAATGTATATTTAACAGGTGGAGGATGTAACAGCAAAAATAATGGACTGCAACTCGAAGCCGACACCGACGACTAACCTCGCGGGCGCGTTCAGTCTCGCGCGCATCGTCACGAATGTCGTGAGGGGTATGCAGGGTGACAAAAACATAACACAATTAGCGTTCATGGACCACATGGGATTTGCTACTAAGGAATGTCAGTTTATGTCGACACAGGTTAGTTCAATATGTACCTAATTTGAGGTTAGGAGTTTCTACAGGCAGCACTCGCCCCAGCTATGCCGGCTTGAGGAGGCGAGTATACACCATCCAGATTAACAGTGCACACCCCCGAGCTTACATTTCTATCAAAAATATTATAAGAAATTATAGTAACAATGTTTTTAGGTATTGCTCGGTCCATCCGGTGTGGAGAGGAACTTCGGTCTTCCGAAGCTGTCCGAGTTTGAGGCGTGCGTGTTGCGGAGTGTTATACCATACATACAAACATCACATTACAAAGCCAATCAATTTGTTAGTATTCAAATATCCATAAAATGCGTCCAATTTTGGACGAACAAACTTTTAAACAACTTGACGGTACTCTAAGCTATAACTTGAGGATCGATGACGTCCGATGAGACCTGTGTTCGAACCTTACTAAAAGCTGTCCGATGTTATATGTCATACTACAGGCATTAATAAAACCCTGTCTACGACTCTTCCAATAAAACTTAAAAGCTCCATTACTCGCAAAACCAGCTTTTGTCTCACGAATAAAATTATAAAATATTTTGAGAGTTAGCGAACCCGTAGCTAATTAGGATAAGAAAACTTATTTAGTGTTAATTTAGGTCTTAATCCACGCTCCCCGTGCTTTTATCAATCCCTGCAATTCTACGAATACTTTTATGTAAATGTTTTTATCAAACCGCTAACAGCGCGTCTGCCCGTCTATCAGCTGCGAGTTGAACGACCGCCAGCACACGCGTTCCCAGTCGTAGCTATATCTCCATTGCTTGTTTATGATATTTTAAGTAAATGTTTTTTTGGGTCGTTTGTACCAGAAGGCCAGTTAAAGTAACTTTAACTATTACTTCTACGTTTGAAGTAAACGTAATACGGGTAACCAGCGAATCTCGGCTTGGTTAAAGTAATCCTCAAACCAATGTCGCTAACGTCAAATGTATCAAAAGAAGCCAAATATGTTTTTCTATTATTATAGTTTTCGAGATCAGCCGCCCTTTTAACGATAACAATATGAATTTACACGATATTTAGGAGTAATTGTAAACGTTTAACGGTTAAAGTAAACGTAAAAGTTACTTTAACCGGCCTTCTGGTGCAAACGACCCTTAACAAATAATCGTAGGTACCATGATTTTGTATAGTTAATATTGGACAAAAAAATTGCGTTTTTTTTTTAATTATAATCTCATAAACAAAAGAAACCTTATGCCATGTATACAAGTTCTTGTTGACAGGGTTTATTAAGTATAATTTTACACTCAGTATGTATGTCAGGTGTATTCATTGTGGCGTTCGAGCAGTTACCCAGCGCGTGAGCCCGTCTGCGACGGCAACAACAACTACCCGCCACCAGATTGCTGGAACTGTCACACGCATTCGAGAGATGACCACATGCAAACTGTGAGTTAAATGTTAGTTCAACGTCATCACATTTACTCGAGATTATTTAATTAGATCCGGCGAAATTTCTCACTGAACTTATAGTAGCGCGACATTCCGTCCGATGTTAAGCTAGAACGGCCGTGGTCCAGCGGTAAGACGCGTGAACTCACGATCGAAAGACCCGTGTTCGAACCTCGCTAATTCTGACCAATGTAACTGTGTTATATGTACTTCGATCATTCAGTATTAAAGAATGGTAGGCAGACCCTCCAGTCTGCCGTGTTGGGGTAGTACCACGACTTTCGAATGTAACACCTGTGAAGTGACCTTGTCGCGTTTCGGGAATAGTTTGAAAGTAGCCAGGTGTAGCGAGAGGAGTGTGCACCGTCAATCTAGATGGTACATGCTCGTCTCCTCAAGCCGGCATAGCGGAGGCGACTGCTGCCTGTAGAGGTTTCTCTGTAGTAGCAGTTGTTTCCACTCATGGACCGAACTCTAGCTTTACATCAGGCGGAGTGTTGTCACATGCAGAGCCGGGCTACTCACTGAAAAGCAGGCTGCATGGGATACAATCCGTTTGCCTTTAATATTTGCAGAGTTAATCTAAAGTACTCTGTAGGTATGTACAAAATACTCATCATGAAGAACGTATCTTTCAGGTCTGTCGCAATATGATGAAAGCTGCCAAATGTTCGATGTTGAAAATATAAATATTGTGTTGTCCAAACTGCTTTTTATTTTATTTTTTAAGTTGACAACACAGCGCCCTCTATACATAATTGTACGCGCCTAGGACGATACGCCTACTAACCCAATGCCAGTAGTTTCTCATTCTAGGTAAGTTATAATTAACGAATTAAATAAAACATAATAAAGTATATTTTTAACAAATGCGTCGATATATATATATATTATTTAAAAAAATAAAACAACATACAAAGTTTCGTATAACAATAATATATAAAAAAATGCGCAGTGGGAGAAACAATGGATGGGACACGTTCATTCAATCATTTGGTCTATTTTTATCTACAATTAACTAATATAATTACCAATATATATATAGATACACACAAAACTGGTACACCACTATTGACGGACGTCATTATTTTGTACGCTTGCCAAGAGATGATTTTTACAAGAATTAAAAACACTCGTAAGCGACCTTTGGAATGAGTCTGGTATAGCGGTGGTGACCGCCGTCCGTAGACATCTTAACCACATGCCAAACTATTATAGGAAAAACTTATATTAATATTAACACTAAGTGATTAGGATTAATAATTCTCGTAAAAATGGGCGCAGTGTTTTGTGCGCATGTGGTAAAGAATGGAATATGGCATATCATTATGTACTAAATGTTTTTATTTATTTGTATATCTTCACTTTTAATATAAACTAACAGCTTAATACGTACACTCAAATTGTACAAAATGCATCGGATCGGGTTCGAACCAGTCTCCAACGACCGCGATTCGTATTTACGAAACGCAACAGTTAATTAATGCAAATATTTTATATTACTGTAGTTCGGTATATGATAACACACCGCCTGATGTAAACCTATAGTGCCGTCCACGAACGGAAACAATCAACCTCCGCTATGCCGGCATGAGGAGAAGAATGTGCACCATCCAGATTGACAGTGCACACTCCTCTAGTAAAACCTGGCTACTTTAAAAAACCGAGTCCGAAACGCGTAACTTGAAGGAGTCTAGACAGGATAACCATCATCAGTCTGCCTACCCCATATTATAAGCACAGTTTAGGTACAGTCAAGCACAATAAACAATATAGTTAATTTAACAAATATAATTTGAGTGTACGCAAAAAATATAATCATTATATAATCTATAGTAACATACATATAATATAATTAAATACAATAAAAACAAATAAGGAATCATATAATGATTACAATAGAAAAATATACTCATTTAATTAAAAAAAAAACCATGATTGTACGACAACTTCATATTTTACAATTTTAACTTATTATATTTACAAAATCGGAAACATTTCCCTTTTAAATAATAAGAAATAAATAAATAATAATAAAAAATAGAACAAATCTTACGTATGGAATTTAATCCTAATTAAAAAAAATTTAAATAATAAATTAAATACATATAAAATATATACAAAAACTAGCTGTTGGGTAAAAGCCGCGGGCGCAAGCGGCCCGCGGAGGCCCTTTTTGTCGTAAAACGTATTAGATCGAATAGATTTTTGGGTAGTTTTGAAAAAATTTTGCTCGCCATCTAAAAGAGTTTACCTTTCTAAACAAAATTGGTCTTTACACGGTTACGCTAACGTATGTACTTTTTGAGATATAGCGATTTAAAAAAATTTAAAAAAAAATAAAATAAAAAAAAAGTAGTGCTGATCATACTGAACAATATTGGTCTTTACACGGTGACGCTAACGTATCTACTTTTCGAGATATGGCGATTTTAAAAAATTAAAAAAAAAAAATTAAAAAAAAAGTAGTGCTGGTCATACTGAACAATATTGGTCTTTACACGGTGACGCTAACGTATGTACTTTTTGAGTAATAGCTATTTTAGAAAATTAAAAAAAAAAAAAAAGCAAATAGTGCTGGTCATACTGAACAATATTGGTCTTTACACGGTGACGCTAACGTATCTACTTTTCGAGATATGAAGATTTTAAAAAATTAAAAAAAAAACAAAAATTAAAAAAAAAAATAGTGCTGGTCATACTGAACAATATTGGTCTTTACACGGTGACGCTAACGTATCTACTTTTCGAGATATGAAGATTTTAAAAAATTAAAAAAAAAACTAAAACAAAAATTTAAAAAAATAGTGCTGGTCACACTGAACAAAATTGTTCTTTACATGGTTACTCTGACGTATCTACTTCTTGAGATATTTAAAAGAAAGCCCGCCGCGCGGAGAAAATTCGATGTTCACGCGGCCGCGCTCACCGTCCGACTGACCGAGGTAAAGCCGTTTCGATCGTTCGTCCCGAAAATGCCTCGTCGCGGATGCTGTTAGGCCACGCCCACCGCCATGCTCCGTTTCATATTGGCGTACCGGCGGGAAAAGGATATAAATACGATCGAGGAAAAATTTTTTTTGCCCGATTTTGAAATTTTTTTTTTTGATTTCGGCATAAGACGACATTCTCTACAACTTTCTCTACGGGGTGACTGCCCCGACTCGCCCCGTTTCCGAGATATCGCTACCACTTCCGGTCCAGAATCGACTTCCGGTCAAAATCGTATTTTTCTCGACGGTTTTGGGACGCCCTCTATACGACCCAAAAAACCGCTACCCTCCACTATACCGGCAAGTACGAAATAATTGATGTCAATAGATCAGTGAGTGAGTCAGTGGTATTGCAGCTATATATTAGTACTAGCTGTTGGGTAAAAGCCGCGGGTGCAAGCGGCCCGCGGAGGCCCTTTTTGTCGTAAAACGTATTAGATCGAATAGATTTTAGGCAGTTTTGAAAATATTTAGCTCGCCATCTAAAAGCGTTTACGTTTCTGAACAAAATTGCTCTTTACACGGTGACGCTAACGTATCTACTTTTCGAGATATGACGATTTTAAAAAATTTAAAAAAAAAAAAATTAAAAAAAAAGTAGTGCTGGTCATACTGAACAAAATTGGTCTTTACACGGTGACGCTAACGTATCTACTTTTCGAGATATGGCGATTTTAAAAAATTAAAAAAAAAGTAGTGCTGGTCATACTGAACAATATTGGTCTTTACACGGTGACGCTAACGTATGTACTTTTTGAGTAATAGCTATTTTAGAAAATAAAAAAAAAAAAAAAGCAAATAGTGCTGGTCATACTGAACAATATTGATCTTTACACGGTGACGCTAACGTATCTACTTTTCGAGATATGAAGATTTTAAAAAATTAAAAAAAAAAAACAAAAATTTAAAAAAAAAAGTGCTGGTCATACTGAACAAAATTGGTCTTTACACGGTGACGCTAACGTATCAACTTTTCGAGATATGGCGATTTTAAAAAATTAAAAAAAAAAACAAAAATTTAAAAAAAAAATAGTGCTGGTCATACTGAACAATATTGGTCTTTACACGGTGACGCTAACGTATCTACTTTTCGAGATATGAAGATTTTAAAAAATTAAAAAAAAAACTAAAACAAAAATTTAAAAAAATAGTGCTGGTCACACTGAACAAAATTGTTCTTTACATGGTTACTCTGACGTATCTACTTCTTGAGATATTTAAAAGAAAGCCCGCCGCGCGGAGCAAATTCGATGTTCACGCGGCCGCGCTCACCGTCCGACTGACCGAGGTAAAGCCGTTTCGATCGTTCGTCCCGAAAATGCCTCGTCGCGGATGCTGTTAGGCCACGCCCACCGCCATGCTCCGTTTCATATTGGCGTACCGGCGGGAAAAGGATATAAATACGATCGAGGAAAAATTTTTTTTGCCCGATTTTGAAAATTTTTTTTTTGATTTCGCCATAAGACGACATTCTCTACAACTTTCTCTACGGGGTGATCGCCCCAAATCGCCCCGTTTCCGAGATATCGCTGTCACTTCCGGTCCAGAATCGACTTCCGGTCAAAGTCGTATTTTTCTCGACGGTTTTGGGACGTCCTCTATACGACCCAAAAAACCGCTACCCTCCACTATACCGGCAAGTACGAAATAATTGATGTCAATGAGTGAGTCAGTCAGTGGTATTGCAGCTATATATTAGTATAACTAGCTGTTGGGTAAAGGCCGCGGGCGCAAGCGGCCCGCGGAGGCCCTTTTTGTCGTAAAACGTATCAGATCGAATAGATTTTAGGGCAGTTTTGAAAATATTTAGCTCGCCATCTAAAAGCGTTTACGTTTCTGAACAAAATTGGTCTTTACACGGTAATAGCGATTTTAGAAAATTAAAAAAAAACAAAATTTAAAAAAAAGTAGTGCTGGTCATACTGAACAAAATTGGTCTTTACACGGTTACGCTAACGTATGTAATATTTGAGTAATAGCGATTTTAAAAAATTAAAAAAAAAAAAAAAAAACAAATAGTGCTGGTCATACTGAACAAAATTGGTCTTTACACGGTGACGCTAACGTATTAACTTTTCGAGATATGGCGATTTTAAAAAATTAAAAAAAAAACAAAAGTTTAAAAAAAAATTAGTGCTGGTCATACTGAACAATATTGGTCTTTACACGGTGACGCTAACGTATCTACTTTTCGAGATATGGCGATTTTAAAAAATTAAAAAAAAAAATTAAAAAAAAGTAGTGCTGGTCATACTGAACAATATTGGTCTTTACACGGTGACGCTAACGTATCTACTTTTCGAGATATGGCGATTTTAAAAAATTAAAAAAAAAACAAAATTTAAAAAAAAATTAGTGCTGGTCATACTGAACAAAATTGGTCTTTACACGGTGACGCTAACGTATCTACTTTTCGAGATATGGCGATTTTAAAAAATTAAAAAAAAAAATTAAAAAAAAGTAGTGCTGGTCATACTGAACAATATTGGTCTTTACACGGTGACGCTAACGTATCTACTTTTTGAGTAATAGCTATTTTAGAAAATTAAAAAAAAAAAAAGCAAATAGTGCTGGTCATACTGAACAATATTGGTCTTTACACGGTGACGCTAACGTATGTACTTTTTGAGTAATAGCTATTTTAGAAAATTAAAAAAAAAAAAAAGCAAATAGTGCTGGTCATACTGAACAATATTGATCTTTACACGGTGACGCTAACGTATCTACTTTTCGAGATATGAAGATTTTAAAAAATTAAAAAAAAAAAAACAAAAATTTAAAAAAAAAAGTGCTGGTCATACTGAACAAAATTGGTCTTTACACGGTGACGCTAACGTATCAACTTTTCGAGATATGGCGATTTTAAAAAATTAAAAAAAAAACAAAAATTTAAAAAAAAAATAGTGCTGGTCATACTGAACAATATTGGTCTTTACACGGTGACGCTAACGTATCTACTTTTCGAGATATGAAGATTTTAAAAAATTAAAAAAAAAACTAAAACAAAAATTTAAAAAAATAGTGCTGGTCACACTGAACAAAATTGTTCTTTACATGGTTACTCTGACGTATCTACTTCTTGAGATATTTAAAAGAAAGCCCGCCGCGCGGAGCAAATTCGATGTTCACGCGGCCGCGCTCACCGTCCGACTGACCGAGGTAAAGCCGTTTCGATCGTTCGTCCCGAAAATGCCTCGTCGCGGATGCTGTTAGGCCACGCCCACCGCCATGCTCCGTTTCATATTGGCGTACCGGCGGGAAAAGGATATAAATACGATCGAGGAAAAATTTTTTTTGCCCGATTTTGAAAATTTTTTTTTTGATTTCGGCATAAGACGACATTCTCTACAACTTTCTCTACGGGGTGACTGCCCCGACTCGCTCCGTTTCCGAGATATCGCTACCACTTCCGGTCCAGAATCGACTTCCGGTCAAAATCGTATTTTTCTCGACGGTTTTGGAACATCCTCTATACGACTCAAAAAACCGCTACCCTCCACTATACCGGCAAGTACGAAATAATTGATGTCAGTCAGTGAGTGAGTGAGTGGTATTGCAGCTATATATTAGTACTAGCTGTTGGGTAAAAGCCGCGGGCGCAAGCGGCCCGCGGAGGCCCTTTTTGTCGTAAAACGAATTAGATGGAATAGATTTTAGAGTAGTTTTGAAAAAAATTTAGCTCGCCGTCTAAGAGTTTACCTTTCTGAACAAAATTTGTCTTTACACGGTTACGCTAACGTATGTACTTTTTGAGATATAGCGATTTAAAGAAAAAATAAAAAAAAAATAATAGCGCTGGTCACACTGATCAAAATTGGTCATTACACGGTTACGCTAACGTATGTACTTTTTGAGATATAGCGATTTAAAAAAAAAAAAAAAATAATAATAATAGCGCTGGTCATACTGAACAATATTGGTCTTTACACGGTGACGCTAACGTATCTACTTTTCGAGATATGAAGATTTTAAAAAATTAAAAAAAAAAAGAAAATTAAAAAAAAACAAATAGTGCTGGTCATACTGAACAAAATTAGTCTTTACACGGTGACGCTAACGTATCTACTTTTCGAGATATGGCGATTTTAAAAAATTAAAAAAAAAATTAAAAAACAAATAGTGCTGGTCATACTGAACAAAATTGGTCTTTACACGGTGACGCTAACGTATCTACTTTTCGAGATGTGGCGATTTAAAAAAAATTAAAAAAACAAAAATTTAAAAAAAAATAGTGCTGGTCATACTGAACAATATTGGTCTTTACACGGTTACGCTAACGTGTGTACTTTTCGAGATATGAAGATTTTGAAAATTAAAAAAAAAATATGTTTAAAAAATAAAATAAAAAAACAAATAGTGCTGGTCATACTGAACAAAATTGTTCTTTACATGGTTACTCTGACGTATCTACTTCTTGAGATATTTTAAAAAAGCCCGCCGCGCGGAGCAAATTTGATGTTCACGCGGCCGCGCTCACCGTCCGACTGACCGAGGTAAAGCCGTTTCGATCGTTCGTCCCGAAAATGCGTCGTTATATTTTCATTGCGCGCTCTGAACGGGCGGAACATAGAGAGCGCGAGCCCCGACGAGCGATCGACGCGGATGCTGTTAGGCCACGCCCACCGCCATGCTCCGTTTCATATTGGCGTACCGGCGGGAAAAGGATATAAATACGATCGAGGAAAAATTTTTTTTGAGCAATTTTGAAAAAAAAAGTATCGTTTTCGAAATTAGAGGGCATTCCCTACAACGTTTGTTCCGGCACTTTTGCCTCATCTCTTTCCGTTTCCGAGATATCGCTACCACTTCCGGTCCAGAATCGACTTCCGGTCAAAGTCGTATTTTTCTCGACGGTTTTGGGACGTCCTCTATACGACTCAAAAAACCGCTACCCTCCACTATACCGGCAAGTACTAAATAATTGATGTCAATAGATCAGTGAGTGAGTGAGTGGTATTGCAGCTATATATTAGTATAATAATAATAATATACAACGTAAATGAAATGGTATTATCTTTTTACTTAAAAAAAACAGTATATTTTTATAAGCTAACGTTTCTAATACAGATACACATTTGGAAGTTGTTTCTCTTCAATCATCATCATCATCATCATCACCCATCATCATCACCCACCATTACTACCCGCATCCTGAAACAAGACAACATTACAGTACGTATTCGCTATGCCGACACGAGGAGACAAGTGCGGCCTATAGTAGACAGTGCATATAATATTTGTTAAGATAAAAAAATCAATTACCGGATGAATATCTTCCTCGCCGGGTCGTAGGTCATCGTCGGCCATGTTTTGAAAATCTGTTGTCAAGTTTTATAAATTAGTTACATTCTTAATATTCGTGGTCTAGCGGCGGGACGCGTGAACTCACGATCGATGAGTCCGGTGTTCGAACCTCGCTTAAATTCTGACCAATGTAACTTTGTTATGTGTACTTTGGTATTAAAGAGTGGTAGGCAGACTGACGATGGTTATTTGCCCAGTCTGCCGTATTGGGGTAGTACCACCACTTTCGAATGTAACACCCGTGAAGTGACCTTGTCGCGTTTCGGGAACAGTTTCAAAGTAGCCAGGTATAATGAGAGAAGTGTGCACTGTCAATCTAGATGGCACTGCTCGTCTGCTCAAGCCGGCATATGGAGGCTCCGCCTGATGCTAAGCTAGAGTGCGATCCATGAACGGAGGCGACTGCTATCAGAGAAGCGGATCAGCAGCCTCTATGCCGGCTCTTCACACTGCGCTTGAAAGGCGTGACTGGGAAGGTGTTGAATTATGGAGACTGTACCTATGAGCGTCGTATGCGCGCGCAGGTCTGACGTCTCTCTATTGTGCAGTCGCAGCGTTCGTATCCTGTGCTGGTCGCTGTTGAGCGCCAACAAGCGGGATATGGAAGACTCCACCACTGAGCACGGCGACAGAAGACGGGCGGCCAGGGCGCGGGCTGACTCTGCAATATACGTGCAATTTGTTGCAATTCATAGCGGTGGCAGGCATTTAAAGTGCGGTCGATGAGACCCGTGTTCGAACCTCGCTAATTCTGACCAGTGTAACTTTGTTATATGTACTTTGGTCGCTCATTAAAGAGTGGTAGGCGGACTGATGATGGTTATTAGCTGGGGTAGTACCACCACTTTCGATTGTAACACCCGAGAAGTGTCCTTGTCACATAGCGAGAGGAGTGTGAGTCACCTTGACCCGGCATAGCGGAGACGACTGCCGCCTATATACAGAGCATACTAACCATGTTGTTGCATATCACAATCGGTGACCATATCGAATGACTCCTTGCTATTGGAAGTGTCCATTGCGTCGGGCAGGGGCTGGTGGCACGCATCTGAAATATACAAGATAATTAATTGTGCAATATATAAATCTGATGTTAAACAAGGCAGACCCAGAAGGAAATCTGAAACATCCTCATGAAAGCTGGGCTGCCTAGTGCCCATAACCGTAGGGCGTGCATGAAGATAATTGTGGATGTGAAGGAAGCGAGGGTGTTGTGTCGGGATCGTGTAAGTGACGTCCGTTGTCTCTGCCTACCCCTGTGTGAGAAAGGCGTGACAATTGTAATCTGTGTTAAACCCATGAGTCTCATTTGATACCATCCCATGAAAATATATATTACTTTTATCTTATTTTAAAATTAATATTATATACATTTATTAATGGTTATTAGTGCCCCTAGACCCCGGGCCTTTTGGGCCTGTGCACAAACAAAGACTGTCATTGTTGTTTTTAAGCAATAACCGTCGCAATAGCACTCGATATATACCTTTTTGTATCCTATTATTGCACGTGTCGCACAGTGAGCGTGAATTGCGTGCACTCGGCACATAGTTCACGTCCGATGAGATGGCGCGCGATATGCGCTCGGTCAACTGCGCGGCTGGAAATAAACATTATGCATTACTATAGTATAATTAATGCAGAGTCCATTTAAATACTCGTCTCCTCAGGCCGGCATAGCGGAGGCGACTGTAGTAGCAGTCGTTTCCGTTCATGAACCGCACTCTGGCCTTCCATCAGGCGGAGTGTCGTTACATGCAGAGCTACAATAACAAAAAACCTACTATTACGGCGTAATGTCTGCAGGCAGCGGCCACTTCCGCTATGCCGGCTTAAAGAGGGGAATGTTCACCGTCCACACTACTACTCTGCGACCTCACGATCGACGAGACCCGTGTTCGAACCTCGCTAATTGTGACCAATGTAACAATGTACTTTGCCGTTTACCTTGCTGCTGTGCCGCTAACAGTAACTGTTGCATGTCGTCCTCTTCCCAGACGTCCGGCTTGCTGACGCCCAACTCGCCGCGCACGTCTGCAATTCAATAAATCATCAACCGATTGGGACAAATAAAGCATTTAGCGCTGATTCGGTCTCGCCACGAACAACATAGTTGCAAGATACAACTAAATATGTAATAACGCTCTCAATGTGACACGAGGGAAAAGATGACTGCAGTCACCTTTAGGTTCTCTGTCAGTTAGTATTTGCCTTGTCAGCAACATTGTGAAATCGTTTGAAGCGGACTACGATTTTTTTCATGTCAGATGTATGAAGTTTGCACTTCTAGTATATATATATATCTATGGTTTTTGCTGTGATCCGCTCAAAAAGCGAGATACACAAAAATCACTCAGCAGGTTTTAAAGAAATAAGTCAGGCGTTATAAAACTATGCGTCAAACCTTTTTTTATATAATTATTATACCCCAAAATATAGCGAGACGAGTGTGCACTATTGGTGCATACTCGTCTCCTCAGGCCGGCATAGCGGAGGCGACTGCTGCCTGTAGAGATTTCGCTGTAGTAGCAGTTGTATCCATCCATTCACCGCTGACTAGCTTAACATCAGGCGGAGTGTCGTCGCATGCCGAGCGTAGCGCCACCTACCGGGTACGATTGTGAATCAAAACAAGCAAAGTGACTGACCGACATGTCCCAATGTATCAGCGACTGCGATCTCGGCCACCTCCGGGTAACAATCCGCTGGAATGCCCAACATTGTGCACACTATGCGATTCTTCTCAGCCATCGCGGCCGATATCGTCTCATCCAGACGACGGAGTTGTTCTGAAATTTAGCAAAAAACATTAACCTCAAATATTTCAGCCTAATTGTCATCTACACAATGCAACACTAATAAATTACAACTAAATCTTAAACTATTCTTTACTTAAGGTGAAAGCCAACACCTGAGCGTCCATACAATTTGTTTTACAACATTGTTTGAAACATATCAGATTTATGTTGAAATTAAGTAATTTTATAACTTTCTCAGCACTAATTATTATCGCAAATCACTATAATAAACAAATAGCTACGGCACAGAATATATAAAATGCTTGTGAAATATAACCAATATAAAATGCATTTTATATATTCTGTGCCGTAGCTATTTGTCCATTATAGTGATTTGCGATAATAATTAGTGCTGAGAAAGTATCAAATTACTTAATTTCAACATATTTTTTTTGTTATATGTACTTTGGTCGCTCAGTGCCTATAGGCACTATTAAAGAGTGGTAGGCAGACTGATGATGGTTATTTGTCCAGTCTGTCGTCCTGGGGTAGTACCACCACTTTCGAATGTAACACCCGTGAAGTGACCTTGTCGCGTTTTGGGAATAATTTGAATGTAGCCAGGTATAAGAGAGGAGTGTGCACTGTCAATTTAGATGGTACATGCTCGTCTCCTCAAGCCGGCATAGTGGAGGCGACTGCTGCCCGTAGAGATTTCTCTGTGGTAGCAGTTGTGTTTCCATTCATGGACCGCACTCTAGCTTTACATCAGGCGGAGTGTTGTCACATGTCGAGCTACAATAAAAAAAAAAAAAAAAATCTGCTATGTTTCAAACAATGTTGTAAAACAAAATGTATGGACGCTCTGTAAATATTTACAAAATCATATACAATAGTATTTCCAACAAATGAATCCCCAATTTATTAAATATCTATGCTAATATTATAAACGAAAAAGTTTGACCGTTTGTCCCACAAATTCTTTTACCATTAGATTTTTAAATCTTTGAATTAACGCATTGCGAAACAACTTGTAAGAAGCGGGTATCTGCCCGTATCGATACCCACATTACCGGGTATTTAAGTTTACACAGAAATGCCAATGGCATTTTGTTTTATTTAGTTATTTCAATAAATTAGTGCGAAATGTGTCCATACCTTCGGGCGAGACGGCCGTGATGGCCTCGTACAGTACGGCCGGATCGTTGACTTGCAGCACAGTGCTGTCCTCCAACGGCGGCGGGGGATCATCGTTGTGAGTGCTAATACTGCCGACCCTATTAACAAATGCGTTAACTGTAGCTCGGCATACGACAACACTACGCCTGACGTAAGGCTCGAGTGCAAATCTCTACGGGCTGCAGTCGCCTCCGCTATGCCGGCTACTATGCACCGTCTAGATTGACAGTGCACACTCCTCTCGCTATACCTGGCCACTTTCAAACGCGACAAGGCCACTTCATGGGTGTTACATTCGAAAGTGGTGGTGCTACCCCCCAACACGGCAGACTGGACAAATAACCATCATCAGTCTGCCTACCACTCTTCATTAAAGTATATATAACCAAGTATCCGTATGCAGGTGTGGCCTTCGCTGTGCTGGCTACATGTTATATCATCAATCTGCCTATTATCAAAATTTTTCATATAAATTGAAACGAAATAACAGTAGAATTTGTCTCACTAAGCCGGCATAGTGGTGGCGACTGTTGCCTGCAGAAATGACTCCCCGGTCTCAGTTTAATAAACAAAAAAGACATACTTCCTCTCATCTCTATCTTCGTGCGTTGCATCATCATTAGGCGGTTGAGTGTTGTTATTGTCCTCGGTCGGCATAGGGGGGGACGGCTCAGTAGACGGTTCGGGCGTATCTCTCGGACACTCCTGTGACTTTTCGGACGCGTCCGACGGATTTCGCGAAACCGATGCACCACCGCCGCTCACTGAATTCAATTTTCATTTTGTTAATCATCTGTTTGCGCGCTCATCAAGTTTCCTATTTAATTGAGGGTAAATTAATATGCACTTGAAACTATAAAGAAAAGTAGAAATAACAGTGGATAAAGGAAAGATAAATAAAACATAGAATAAAGAAAATAATTGTAGAGAACTGGTCCTCTTTTTTTTTTTGTTTTACTGGCAATATAACAATTTGCCAGTGTCAAAGTAAACATTTTGCATCAAGTTAATAACATTGTGCATCACGAGTCATTCATCCATCACACCAAACAGTCAGGTCAAGGCTCAGTCAAGTCAAAAAAATTTCCAGTAAAGTGGTAGAATCTTTACTGAAACTTCCTAGGGAGTTTTGGAGGGAAAATGGAAACAGAGGTTCTCTTCTTTTGAATTGTTTGCCCACACTCACACACGTTCACGAACACTCAATGGTTAATAATCCACCATTATTACACATTAACACTCGAAGAACACACAAGTTAGGAAAATAATTCAAAACAGACAACCTGACGTCTCAAGATGGCCGCCAATAAATCTTAGTAGGTAATAAAAATTAGCAAACAGGGTCTCTGACAAATATTATGTCAGAGGGGACTAGAAAAAAAAAAAATGAACCTTGTTCATCCTGTGTTCGGAGTGATTGCGTGACAGGCCTAGTTCCTCTCGCCTCCGCCAGGGGCGCCTCTTGGATGTGACGAGACCAACTGGAATAATAATTAAATTTAAGGACTGCGAACCATGTGCAGAAACAACTGCTGTCACCCAGCAACAGTCGCCTCCGCTATGCCGGCCTTTTGTTACTTCCAAACTGTTTCCGAAACGAAACAAGCCAGGTGCAACGAGAAGAGTGTGCATTGACGATCTGTATGGTGCAAATTCGGCTCCTCAGGCCGGCATAGCGGAGGCTTGTCATATGCCGAGCTACAATTTAAAAAAATAATTGTATTTTTCACACACACCCTGTATATTATACTCACGTGGCATATTCGGCTGCGGTGTTAGTTGACAACTCGTGCATCTGAACACCATTTATATTCATAAGGAAGAACGTGTTCTTGACGGCGGCGTTCGGACGAAATAATACGTTACGCCTGAAACAACCAACACGTTAATTAAAAAAAACGTCACCGGCATAGTGGAGGTTTACTTCATAAATCACTATTCCTTATTCGATATGTATTTTTGTTGTTTTATATAGATTTTTTTTTAAATTCCTACCATAAATACAAATAGAAAAACTGGCCACAGTCTAGTCATTAGACTGTAGTCCAAGAGAGGGACTTTTGGGGATTCCCGAAATAAAAAAAAGAACGCGGGCGCAGATAGTGTTGCCAATACAAATTTCATTAAACTATCGATCCAATAGATATAACATAATAAATGGAAAAATAAAAAAAGTCATTCGAAACAATTTCCCAAATCGAATTGGGGATTCCCCTTAAGATTGGGAAAAATCCCAACAAATCGGCATTGACTAGACATACCATATAAGAAATACAGTATGTCCCAAAAAGCAAAACATTAAAACAAAAATAGTTATAAACAGGTTGCTCTAAATAGCTTCAAAACATGCCGTATGATATAGCTAGATATGGTACGAACCGAAGTTAGGCGCAGTACACAAATTGAGTTATCAGCGGGGCACGATTAACGTGAGAGAGAAGTGCATATTTAAAATTAACTCTCAATTTTATTATTGTAAACTTGACCGTAGCTCCTGCAGCTAACTTCCGAGACGTATAAGAGAGGTATAAGAGAGGAGTGTGCACTGTCAATCTAGATGGTACATGCTCGTCTCCTCAAGCCGGCATAGTGGAGGCGACTGCAGCCCGTAGAGATTTCTGTGTGGTAGCAGTTGTTTCCATTCATGGACCGCACTCTAGCTTTACATCAGGCGGAGTGTTGTCACATGTCGAGTTACAATAAAAAAAAAAACCGTATATATACGCACGTAGTATAGAGTACGTATAGTATACATACCATTTAATAATTGGTGATAAGGTGGTCGCAGATTGTGTCGTAATATGCTTCAATATATACTTGTCACCCTCTCTCTGCAGCAACACCAAGCATTCGGATAACATCAACGCCTGAAACATAAGTGGTTGATAAAAAAATGGTACAAAGCAGACTGATGATGGTTATTAGCCCAGTCAGCCGTGTTGGGGTAGTACCACCACTTTCGAATGCAACACCCGTGAAGTGAACAGTTTGAAAGTAGCCAGGTATAACGAGAGTGTGCATTATCAATCTAGATGGTGCGTACTCGTCATCTCAAGCCGGCATAGAGGAGGCGACTGCTGCCCGTAGAGATTTATCCGTAGTAGCAGTTGTTTTAGTTAACGGACCGCACTCTTGCTTTACATCAGACGGAGTGTCGTCATATGCCGAGCTACAATAGAAAACAAGTGATACTGCGTATTCGTAACCTCAGGTCGGCATAGTGGAGGCGACTGTTGCATGTAGACACTTCGTAGTGATTTATTTAACAGACTTCAAAAGGAGGAGGGTTATCAATTCGCCATGTTTGCGGTTATGTTACCCGATATCTTCGCCGTTCGTGAACCGATTTCGACGATTCTTCCTTCGTTGTTTAGAACATTCCTCGGGCTTGGTTTTTATTGCGCCAGGTAACCCGTTTATTATGCAAGAGTTTAGTTTATATTAATAAATTACCGTGACAGTGGTCTTCTTGGTATCACACCGGAGCGTCAGTTCACCCTCCATCGTGAGCTGGTGTTTGTGCAACTCCAGTTTGCGCAGCTCCTCCAGCTCGGCGCCGGAGACAGGACTACTGCGCACTTCCAGCTTACTCTGGATGCTCTTCAGTCTGAAATATAATGACATAACCTCAAAATAAAAACAAGATATAATACGGCCGTGGTCCAGCGGTAAGACGCGTGAACTCACGATCGATGACACCCATGTTCGAACCTCGCAAATTCTGACCAATGTAACTTTGTTATATAGACTTTGGTCGCTCATTAAAGAGTGGTAAGCAGACTGATGATGGTGATGATGGTACAGTCTGCCGTCTTGGGGTAATACCATCACTTTCGAATGTAACACCCGAGAAGTGATCTTGTCGCGTTTGAAAGTAGCCAGATGTAACGAGAGGAGTGTGCACTGTCAATCTGGATGGTACATGATCGTCTCCTCAAGCCGGCATAGTGGAGGCGACTGCTGCCCGCACAGGTTTCTCTGTAGTAGCAGTTGTTTCAAGTTAGAGTGGACCTCACTCTAGCTTTACATCAGGCGGAGTGTTGTCACATGCTAATGTGCGCTCCATGAACGGAAACAGATAAATCTCTGCAGGCTGCAGTCACCTCCGCTATGCCGGCTCGAGGAGATAAATGTGCACCATCCAAATAGACAGTTCACACTCCCTTCGTTTTACACCCGGCCATTTCCAAACCGATTGCGAAACGCGACGAGATCACTTTACGGGTGTTACATTCAAGATATCTCGGCCACTTTTGATCTGGGCCGAACTTCGCTCCGGTCGCTCAGCTATCGAGTGGCAGGGTACCTGTGTTCGTTCTCCTTCTGTCTGACAGCGCTGTCGACCGCGTTCAGGACACTCTTCGCTGTATGGAGCGCCCCTCTGAGCAACTCCACCTCGCTCGGGTCATCCTCCGCGGACACACTTCGGACTATATTCTCCAGCAGCAACTGGTACTTGGTTAATCTGGGGAGTACATTCATCATCATTTACGACGCGGAAGCTGGCTAATTCCTAATGGACGCAGTTTCATATGTAAGCGAATTTATGCGACGCAAGAATTTTGACAGAATATTATATTGGTTGCTAAAATTGCGCAGTTGAGTCCGGCCGCACCCGCTATGCCGGCTCGAGGCAATCTAAAACCGAGCTAATCCCAAAACAGTAAATATATACCTCTGCCACACACAAGCGAGTAAATCTCTAAGCTGCAATCTCCCGCACTGCGGCATTTGCTCCCTCGCCAACAGAAACTGATGCAGCTCCTTGTTCTTTCTCCTTCTCTCTCTCAACCTGTCGAGCGCCCTTCTCTGTCCGCCGCAGAATTTAGACAAACAACTCGCGTACGTCGGAGAGGAGAGAGTCTTGGAGACCGCGCTGGCCAACGGACCGATCGGCACCGGGTTGAGGTTCGATCTGAAAATATACATTTTATATATAGACAGTTATAATACGAACCTAACTTCATGGCGGCTGGGAACTTGGTCCGCAGCTAACTTCCGAGACGTCATACCTGAGCGCCATGAGATCCTGCAATAGCTTGAGATGTCTCTCCCTGACGGCCGGCAGGTTGGGGAACAGTTCGCGGACGTCCTCCGTCGGCAGCAGACGCGTCTTCTGCAACGGCTTGGCGAATATATGCAACAACACTTTCAACCATCGCACGTGAGATTGCTCGGAGACTATCAATTCTGGAGGGAAAGAAACAACAAATACAAATCTAGAGTGCGGTCCATGAACTGAAACAACTGTAACTACAGATAAATTTATACAGGCAGTACAGTTTCCTCTGCTATAGCTGGCTACTTTCAAACTGTCACTTCACGGGTGGTACACGGCAGACTCGACTAATATCAATATTAGTCTGCCTACCACCTACCACTCCTTATTTCTCCGTGAAAGTAGTTTTTTTTTATTGTAGCCCGACATATGACAACACTCCATCTGATGTAAAGCTGGAGTGCGGTCCAAAATCTCTACGGACAGCAGTCGCCTCCACTATGCCGGCCTGAGGAGACGTGTATGATGGTACATGACTTAGATTGACAGCGTACACTCCTCTCGCTATACTTGGCTACTTTCAAACTGCTCCCGAAACGCGACAAGGTCACTTCACGGGTGTTACATTCAAAAGTGGTGACACTACCCCAGGACAGCAGACAGGACCAATAACCATCATCAGTCTGCTTACCACTCTTTAATGAGCGACCAAAGTACATATAACAAAGTTACATTGGTCAGAATTAGCGAGGTTCGAACACGGGTCTCAGCGATCATGAGTTCACGCGTCTTACCGCTAGACCACGGCCGCTCTTTAGGAGAAACATGGATTCTATTGTCTTTGAAAGTCCAATTTGGGCCTACAGTACGTCGCCACAGCACACAATCACTCCCATACCGCCATAATAGATTTTATTTCATTATAGCAGTCAAATGACCGTCGTTACAGTAAAAGAAACTCACCATGTATGACCTCCTGCCGCTTCCTCAAGCGGGGCGACAGATTGAGGGAGTCCAACACTTCCGGCGATATAGACTCCGTCCATACCGAACAGAGCGGCTCCTCATCCTCAGACATCTCCGACTGGGAACCTGTACAAAGAAATTTATACGTCGCTTCGTGCTTATAGGCACTATTAAAGAGTGGTAGGCAGACTGATGATGGCTATTTGTCCAGTCTGCCACCACTTTCGAATGTAACACCCATAAAGTGACCTTGTCGCGTTTCGGGAGTAGCCAGGTATAGCGAGAGGAGTGTGCACTGTCAATCTGGATGGTGCATGCTCGTCTCCTCAAACCCGCATAGTGGAAGCGACCGATGCCCGTAGAGATTTATCTGTAGTAGCAGTTGTTTCCGTTCGTGGACCACACTCTAGCTTTACATGCTATGCCGGCTTGATGAATTACCACCTCCCGTAACGCGTTTCTGCATCACTTCACGGGTGTTATAGACACCCAGGAACGGCAGCGTGGGCTTAACGACCTTTTCATACGACTAGAGAACCGCTTACACGGTGACTCTAGTCGCCATTACTATGCCGGCCTGAGACGATGCTTTCTCATACTCCGCTCGAAGGTGAAAGGACAGGGAGGACTGTCAAATATTAAACTGTAACGTGCACTTGTGTCACGTAGTGTGTAGTGTAGTGTAGTATAGTGTAGTGTAGTGTAGTATAGTGTAGTGCAGTGTAGTGTAGTGTAGTGTAGTGTAGTGTAGTGTTACCTTGCTGATCGGCCGTCGTGTTGCTCTCATTGCTCCGCGACGACAAACTGGAACTGCTGGAACTGCCCGAAGGCGCCGTCGCTGCGTTCGCCTCCAGATCACTGAACAATACATCTTCTATAATAGCTGATAACACGACTATTAGCTACCAGAGAGAGATACATGCAGACAGCACTCGCCTCCGCTATGGCCATACCTTTTTTATTGTAACACGACATATGACAACACTCCGCCTGATGTTAACGTAAAATAAACCGAAACAATTGCTACTACGGAGAAACCTGTGCGGGCAGCAGTCGCCTCCGCTATACCGACCTGAGGAGACGAGCATGTACCATCCAGATTGACAGTGCACACTCCTCTCGCTATACCTGGCCACTTTCAAATTGACCCCGAAACGCGACAAGGTCACTTCACGGGTGTTGCATTCGAAATACTCTTTGAAAGAGTGGTAGGCAGACTGATGATGGTTATTAGTCCAGGCTGCCGTCCAGGAGTAGTACCAGCACTTTCGAATTCACCACCCGTGAAGTGACTGTGTCGCGTTTCGGGAATAGTTTGAAAGTAGCCAGGTATAACGCGGGGAGTGTGCACTGTCTATCTAGATGGTGCATGCTCGTCTCCTCAAGCCGGCATAGTGGAGGTGACTGCTGCCCGCCATGGTTGTTTCCATTCATGGACCGCACTCTAGCTTTACATCAGGCGGAGTGTCGTCATATGCCCAGCTACAATAGAAAAAAACCATTTCGTCTAATAAGACGACTGTTAGCTACAAGAGAGAGATATATACAGGCAGCAGTCGCCTCCTCTATGCCTATAATGCATTGTAACAAATTGGTGTACTTTTCCGCGCGAGTGTTACTGTTTGTGCCGAAGAAATTCCTGTATATTGTACGCGTGTATGACGCGACGCCTCCGTGTAGCGTATTACCTTTCAGAGAGTGTTCTCCTCGCGATCAGTGTGACCAGCGGCTGTTTACCGGACGGCAATGATATATTTCTGGAGACACGCGGCTGTGCACCACCACTACCACCACCACCACCAGCACTGAGACCGGCCATTGTTTGTTGTTTTTTACGTTTCAACACTTTTCACGATTCACACACTGATTATTTTCAAACACACATCTACGTAACAATGTTTATTATAATAATACATTTTACGACATATGCTTCTTTTCATACAGTAGCCCGACACTCGACCACCGCACTACGCTTAATATTCAAGACCTAGATCTTTGTAGCCTAATCTATGAGCATGTTAGCAACCGTTATCGCAGTAAAAAAATCTACAGTACCCTCCGCTATGCCGATATATGTGCATCATCAACCGACGCGGCTAGGACACTTTACGGGTGTGCTGTGCCGTTGGTGAGACAGAAAGTAATTTAAAAAAAAACGTAATCGCGCCTTATTAACATCTTGACTACCAACCACAGTGAACTAAACTACAGTCAGCAGTCGCCTCCCCTATGCCCCCCTTGAGGTGACCAATACGACGATATATCTAAAAAATACTTGTCTTTAAGTTTAGTATAATGAATTTTAATTATTTAATTTAATTAAATGTAAAAAACTAACAGTTTAATAATGAAGGTAGCTTTAACACGAATTCGCATGCACCGCTGGCTCCTCGCTTAGGTCCAATTGCACCACATAACCTCACTATTACTTTCTCGTTAAATTTTCAAATTAAAATTGCCTCAACAAAAAAAACTTATCAGTTTTGACGTTTACTTTAACGCTAACCGTAACCAACGAATTTTGGCTGGTCAAAATTAAAGTAACAGTTAAACCAACGTCACTAACGTCAAATGTATGAAAAGAGGCCAAATATGTTTTCTCTATAAATTTTTCGGGAATGTACTCTTAATTACATCAGCCACCCTTTTGTTGATAACGATATGAATTTACACGATGGTGCAACGCGTGCGAAGTAAATGCAAACGTAACCGTTAAAGTCCTAGTAAAATGTAACAGTCAAAGTAACTTTAACGGACCTTTTGGTGCAACTGTACCTTAACTTTACTATTTTTATAGTTGTTTTCTAAATATTGCAACAGACGAGGAAAAATACAGACGACGCAGAGAAGACGGTGAAAAAGTATTAGACATCTTTTAGCCACAGATAAATGTCTACAAACAGCGGTCGCCTCCTCTATGTCCCGGTTCGAAGAGACAAAAGTTCCCAGTGACACACATCATGCATACGGGTCCCAAAACACTAGCTAATCACTTCACTGGGATACAAAAAAGCCATAAATTATCAACGAGACACGTGAATAAAGTAATCAATTATTTATTCGAGTACTACATGCAGTACCACACGCGCTGGCTGTCGATACATTGGTCAGAATTTAGCGGGGTTCGAACGCGCTCATCGATCGCGAGTTCACGCGTCTTACCGCTAGACAACGACCGCGAAAATCATGTCAATAAATATATGTTCTTTAACAATGTATATCGACAACTTTGCCTTAAATACCTACATAGCAGCGTTACCAGATTTTTTTTTGCCAAGTCGGGATTTCGAAACTTTTTGAGTGAAAAAAAGCGGGATTCTTTCTTTGAAAGCGGGACATAGTAAAAACATATATAATCAGAAGTGTTTAAATATGTATCTTTTATTTGAGTTTTAAATTACGTTTACGTGACAATAGATAGCAAAAATAGCCATAGAAAATGTACTTTATTAAAAATATGATATTTTAAATCAGATTCACCCTATCGTTAGGCAGTTGAGTCTTCTCGTGGCCGGTTTCTGAATTCTTCGGTTTGCGTAACAAACCGTTATAACCATACGACAGATCGTAAACGATAGTTATATAAAAATGTATGGGGAATGTGTCCATTAGAAAAATGTGGTGTTTCAAATAATAGTCTGAAGAGTGGGTTACAAATTGTAACTCTTTTTACACAGTTTACAGTAAGCTTTATACTCATCTGACGTCACAATACACACACACAAGTCCGAGAAGCGGGACATTTAATTTTGATTCTAAAATCGGGACGTCTGGCAACGCTGCTACATAGTAATATTCTAAATAACACGAGTGACCTCCCCCTATGTCTGTATCTAGTCTATAATGAAATGCTAATGCTCTAGACGTCCTAGGCTTTCCTGATTGACACCATGATCAGCTTACAATAGTTCACAATGATTTATTACATACACCAATAAGGCTACGAGAATAAGTAGACGCTCGGATTGGTGTTGAGCTAAGAGTGCGATTCATGAGCATGTTAGCATAATCGTTGTCACAGTTAAATGCCTGCAGTGCCCTCCGCTATGCCGGCCTGTACCGAAAAATTTGCACGATTCACTGACAGTGCAGACTTCTGTCGTTATACACGTGTTCATAATCCCACCTTGGATCCTTCAAGCGGAGTGTGAAAAAGCACCTTCTCAGGCCGGCATAGTGATGGCTACTAGAGTCGTCAGTGCTCATGGACCTCCGCTCCGCTTACTATCAGGCCAGTCGAGGTCACATGTTGTGTCAAAATAAAAACACTTCCATCCGAGCTGATCCCGTATTAGGTCACTTCACAGGTGTGCAGTGTCGTCGTTAGGACAAATAATAATAATTAAAAAAAAAGTGATCTCGCCTGGACAGGTATAGGTAGGTAGATATCCAAATAAAATTTCTCTTAAACGTTCAACCTCTAACAATATTGATACACCTGCGATACATAAATAATCAATCAATTGGCGCTGGATCTGCGAATAAATAAATAACGGATATCTGCGCGCACGCACGCGCGCCACTTTATGTATTTCCTGTTTGCTGCCGACAACTATTTACAATTTTTATAGGAAAAAAGAAACTTCTTAAATTCGAGCCCGAGAGCTTCACGCTATTAACCACATCGTACAGCTTACTACAGTGAAACATGCTTAAATGGGTAACTGTCACCCAAGTCCTGGGGCAGTACCACCACTTTCGAATGTAACACCCGTGAAGTGACTTTGTCGCAGTTTCAAAGTAGCCAGGTGTAACGAGAGAAGTGTACACTGTCAATCTAGATGGTACATTCTCGTCTCCTCAAGCCGCCGTAGTGGAGGCGACTGCTGCCCGCACAGATTATCTCTGTAGTAGCAGTCGTTTCCATTCATGGACCGCACTCTAGCTTTACATCAGACGGAGTGTCAAAGTCACTTCACGGGTGTTACATTCGAAAGTGGTGGTACTTCCCCAGGACGGCAGACTGGACAAATAACCGTCATCAGTCTGCCTACCACTCTTTAATGAGCGACCAAAGTACATATAACACAGTTACATTGGCGAGGTTCGAACACGAGTCTCATAGATCGTGAGCTCACACGCGTCTTACGCTAGACCACGGCCGCTCAAACGAAAGGTGCACATTCCTTTTCTCAAGCCGGCATAGCGGAGGCGACACTGCTGCCTAGAAGAAGTCTTTTCCACTCATAGACCGCCTCCTAACTTGATATCAAACGGAGTGTCACCTACAGCGTAACCCTCGAGTATTCTAGTTTCAAGGTGGATTGGCTCAGTTATATTGGTTTGACTGTAACCTGTTATTATTATAATTCTGCGAAAAGAGTTGATTATAAACTAAAATAACTTTGTATAACTTCTGCAGTAAGTCGTATTCATTCAGGTATTAGTAATATTTGGTAATAACATTTTTTTTTATCGTGAGATCTATTCCCTCCCTCCCATCCTTAGGGTTATGTCGATCTCTCCCTAATTGATAACATGGTTACGAGATGCTGCAGGAGTATTCGTCCAACCCCCAGCAGAGTACAAGAGCGGTCGTGGTCTAGCGGTAAGACGCGTGAACTCACGATCGATGAGACCCGCGTTCGAACCTCGCTGAATTCTGACCAATGTAACTTTGGTCGCTATTAAAGAGTGGTACGCAGACTGATGATGGTTATTAACCCAGTCTGCCGTGTTGGAGTAGTGGCACCACTTTCGAATGTAACACACATGTAATAATTTAAAAGTAGCCAGGTATAACGAGAGAAGTGTGCACTGTCAATCTGGATGTGGAGGCGACTGTTGCCTTCTTTCTTAATTTCTCTGTAGTAACAGTACTCTCAGTTCATGGACCACACTCTAGTTTAACATCAGGCGGAGTGTTTGAAAAACTTTTTTTTTATTGTAGCTCGGCATGTGACAACACCGCCTGATGTAAAGCTAGAGTGCGGTCCATGAATGGAAACAACTGCTACCACAGAGAAACCTGTGCGGGTAGCAGTCGCCTCCACTAATGCCGGCTTGAGGAGACGAGCATGTACCATCTTAGATTGACAGTGCACACTCCTCTCGTTGTACCTTATATACGTTGAAAAAAAAAAGTAAAAAGGGGCCAACAATTATTTTATGTCGAGTGTGTCGATGATTTTTTGTTAATTTTGTAGAAAAAAAATCTTCCTTATCAGTTTTAATTTTTTCATCCGGATTATTGAGTTATTATATGTTTTCTGATGCAATATTTGAGGTTATTATTATTTTAAATGCTTTAATAATTGATGATATCTGTTTTTTATGTAACTAAACATTGTCTATTGATTGGTAATCACAGTGTTGATATAATTAAAATATAAGGATATTATTTTAGAATATTCTTTCCACTCGTAACCGTTGCAGCACACTGAGATCAGTATTGCAAGTACTAACAATATTAAACAAAACGACGAACGGAAATGACAACTGATATTTCAGTTGTGTTATGTAAACGTAAATTTCAATAAAAACACTCAAATCCATTATTAAATATAACACCATTTACATGGGTGATTATTTAACCCAGCTGTGACGTCATGGGGTAGTAACAAGTGAAATTGCCTAGTCGTGTCTAGTGATCAGATTGCAAGTAACCACGTCTAAAACGAGATGTATTTTTTATTATTGTAGCTCGGCATGTGACAACACTCCGCCTGATGCAAAGCTAGAGTGCGGTCCATGAACACAATTGCTACTACAGAGAAATATCTGCAGGCAGCAATAGCCTCCGATATGCCGGTTTGAGGATCATCTAGATAGACAGTGCACACTCCTCAGTATTTCTAGCTACTTCCAAATGGTTCCTGCGACAACTCACTTTACGGGTGTTACATTCGAAACATTATAGTCGAAAATAATATCTAGGCATTACAATCTACAAACTAGATTTAGATTGAAGTGTTTACTCGACAATAGAGCCACTGTGGTGTAGCGATAACACGCGCGAACTCACAATCAATGAGACCCGTGTTCGAACCCCGCTAATTTCTGACTAATGTCACTCTGTGGCTAAAACACAAGCACTGTTTAAGTATATGCATTTAAAAAAAAACTATAAAAATAGGCATTATTATTGAAAAGTTACATTCATGGACCGCACTCGAGTTTAACATTTAAAAAAAATTGTAGAAAAAATTTAGAACACATAATTAAAATAAAGTAAAACTTCGCATAAATAACAGACTGGAACGAATATTAAGACACTTCCGTCCACGAGCGTCTGTCCACGACCGTGACCGCGCATCAACTGACTACTGTCGCGTTTCGGAAGCAGTTTGAAAGTATCCAGGTATAACGAGAGGAGTGTGCACTGTCGATCTAAGATGGCACATGCTCGTCTCCTCAAGCCGGCTTAGTGAAGGCGACTGCTACCCGCACAGGTTCCTCTGTAGCAGCAGTTGTTTCCATTCATGGACCGCACTCTAGCTTTACATCAGGCGGAGTGTTGTCACATGCCGAGCTACAATAAAAAAAAAACCTGGCTACTTTGAAACTGCCCCAAGACCGCAGACCACATGCAGAGTATTATCTATTGTAGCGATTGTTCTCGTTAATGGACCGCTTTCTTAACATCAGGCGGATGTTACTGAAAACCCTAATTCTTTCTACGGGATGCAGATGATTAGCATTTTCCATTACAATATAAATATTAAACGTGTAGGTGTGTGTGTGTGTGTGTTGATATATCTATACACGTGTATATATTGCGCAGTGGGTGTTAAGCCGCCCCATGACGCAAACCCCATCAAAACCACACCCGTGTCTTGCAAGGCGACGCCACCAATCTATATAATGCTACGAGTACATTCTCTTTCTTGTTTATATATATATTTTATTACATCGAGTAAACAACATAATATATAATATTGTATCGTACAGTTAAACAAAACCTAAGTATGTGACAACACTCCGCCTAATGTAAAGCTAGAGTGCGGTCCATGAACGAAAACGACTGCTACTACGGAGAAACCTCTGCGATCAGCAGTCGCCTCCACTATGTCCGGCTTGAGAAGACGAGCATGTACCATCTTAGATTGACAGTGCACACTCCTCTCGCTATACCAGGCTATTTTCAACAACTTTGACACGATATAACGAGAGGAGTGTGCATTGTCAACTCCGAATTGACATTGGTGCACACTCGTCTCCCCCAAGCCGGCACAGCGGAGGCGACTGGTGCCTGTAGATATTTCTCTGTAGTAGAGTAGAATATTTTTTTTTCGTTTATTATTTATTTAGCGGCTGTTTCCGTTCACGGACCGCACTCTTCGGAGTTTCGTCACATGCCGAGCTACTACAAAGAAACACATACGTAAGAGTGACACAAGATAATTGTATCAATAGATTATGAGTATAGCCTGGACTAAGCTAATAACCATCATCAGTCTGCCTACCACTCTTTAAAGATTAGATTATTGAGAACTCTATTACGATAGCGATAGGGTTCAATTCAATTCTATATCACAAGTTCAGGTAATATTCCGATAGAGTTCTAGCCAAAGAGAGTTGTTTGTAAACAAAACCTACTTATTTTTAGTTGCGAACGAGGATAGGGTGCGGTCCTGACTGTGTCTGTGTATAAGTATGTAGGTCAGCCACCACACATGCTATAGTGGAAATACACATTTTAAAATATAACATCCACTATACCTGCTCGTTTTGGAAAATAGATGAGACCTGTGTTCAAACCTCACTAAATTCTAACCAATGCGACGTATGATGTATGATTGTACGAGTATGTGTAAAACTACAGGAGTGTGCACTGTCAATATAGAAGGTGCATGCTCGTCTCCACAAGCCGGCATAGTGGAGACGACTTGTGATGTGGGGCGTGTACAGAAAACTCCTGTTACATTTATTTAAGGTTTAATGGTATTATTCAAAAGTATTAGCATGGTGCCTCTTCATATATATACACCTCACACTGTTTCCATTGATGGACCACACTCTAGCTTTACATCAAGCGGAGTGTTGTCACAGGCCGAGCTACAATAAAACTTTGTTCGCTCAGTGCCTGTGATACGAGCACTACCTTACTACAGGTGTTAATTTTATTCTTTTTTGTTTTTTTTACACGTTGGAGACACTCCAGGCCAAGAAAGTCAGCCTTTGTAAGATATGTGACAAAAATGTGTCGCTGCCTCTCGGACTATAAGCAACCTACAATAATTATTCTACTACTCAAATCACGCCCTGTTCCCACTGGGGTAAGCAGAAACTATGGATCTCCAGCGACTCGACAACGACTTTCGCTTCGACCACATCCATTACTCCCCTCATGCGTGCACGTCGGTTGAGGGTGCTCCTCACCTGACCCTTTCTCAGCAGTTGACCATCACTGTCATCCACTTTTGCACAATAAATCTTTTTAATTAATCCCCTATCATCCATTGTTTTTTTTATAGTAGCTCGGCATGTGACAACAATCCGCCTCATGTAAAGCCAGAGTACGGTCCATGAATGGAAACAACTGCTATTACAGAGAAACCTGTACGAGCAGCAGTCGCTTCCACTATGCCGGCTTGAGGAGACGAGCATGTACCATCTATTGACAGTGCACACTCCTCTCGCTATACCTGCCTACTTTCAAACTATTCCCGAAACGCGACAAAGTCACTTCACGGGTGTTACATTCGAAAGTGGTGGTACTACCCCAGGACGGTAGATTGAGCTAATAACTATAATCAATCTGCCTACCACTCTTTTAATAGTTCCTATAGGCACTGAGCGACCAAAGTACATATAGCATACGTTACATTGGTCAGAATTAGCGAGGTTCGAACACGGGTCTCATCGATCGTGAGTTCACGCGTCTTACCGCTAGACCACGGCCGCTCTTCACTCATATTCACCCCAAAAAAAAAATCACAATAAAAGGAAATATAGTGTAAAGTAAGCAATTTTTCTATGTTCATACGTTTCTGATAATAACATGACCGCGAGTACAGAATCCAGGTCATGGCGAATGTTAGGTAATTGTATGGCATTTGGTTTATATCATCACAACTCGAAATAAATTCAGGAATACACCATACGTACGCAGTATAGGGCCGCCTCTAACTCTATGGCGTCGCGGAAGTTAGCTGCGGACGCTATTTCGCGCGGCTGCAGTCAACTTCACACTAATAAAATATGAATAGAACTCCTTCGTGTCCCGTTGATACCTCAATTTGTGTACTGCGCAGCGCAAGACTTGTACCCAACTTCGTAGCCGCCATAGAGTTAAGTTACAGTACTGTACAATACATACAAACATAGCCGTAGGCGTGTCTATTAACGAATATAATTAACAGATTCTAGATAACCTTACATTTGATAGTTTGATAGACAAATCTGTCTACGTGCGTTCGTTGATTCCTTTTCTGTTTAATTTCCATTATTTAATAGTAGTTAAGCTAATGTGCTATTCACGAGGAGAAAACAACTGCTACCACAGAAATAAGTCACCTTCGCTATGCCGGTTTGAAGAGACGAATGTGCATCTATTGAAAGGGCACATTCCACTCAGACTACTTCCGCACACGCAACACGCAAGACTGGACCAATAACCATCATCAATCTGTCTACCAACATTTTAAAACTGTTATTTTTGACTTGACTTTACTGGGAATTTAATTATAATAAAACACAATATACCCTATCACTTATTTACTTATCAGTGACAAAACTATCTATTCGGCATTACCGCGGGATATACGATACTGGATCTTTAAAATCATTACAAAATCTGTATTTCAAACAATTAATCAACTAAAAAATTAAATTAACAATCCCAAAATAACTGATTAATTGGGGTCACCTCGTTATTTTAAAAACGGAACGCGCGTGCGGTGCTACTTTGACAGCTGTCAATTCGCAAAAGCAATCACGTTATCAATATAACAATTAGCGTAAACGTCAAATAATGATAACACACGATAACGCTTGATCGATTCGAATATTAATTATAACACATAATGTACATAAATACTTAAGTACATTTCTATTTTATATAAACAGAAACACGTGACCGCACTCGCACTTATGATAAAAGCTAAAGTGCGGTGAGTAAGATGATTGCAACCGCTGAGAAATGTTTGAAAGCGGCAGTCACCTCCGCTGTGCTTTAACGTAGTCATTGTAAATCGGGCGCGTTCGGGCACTCGAAATTTTTATTTAGTTTAATTATTCCATACAAAAAAAAAGTGTCCTATAAACAAACAATAAGTTGTAACCACCCTACATTACGGTTAGATAGCGCGTCGTCGCTTTTCGCGCTAAAATCCTGTTTCAGTGTTCGCGCGTCTGAACTTTGTTGAAACGGCGACGACAATGCACATTCTTATATCTCATTGAGGTGTATTTAAAAAAAAATACATACAAATTACACAAACAACTCTGACCTTGAACTAAAATACCATTTGCTATGACCGAGGACAACACAAACCAACTAAAACATACAAGACTGGGAATCAGTTTTTTTTTTGCCGCAATCGACCTGACGTCGAGCTAAAGTGCGGTCCATTAACTCTGCAGAGAGTAGTCGTCTTGATATACCATCCAAGTTGACAGTGCACACTCCCGTTATACTCGGTTACTGACAAGCCGACTCCGAAATGCGACTAGCTAGCTATTTTTTATTACTACAGATTTAACGCTCGTCGTACGCCTGCGTGCAGCTTAGCGTTAACTAAACTGCAAATTACGCTTCGAGAAAATTTACCTAAATTAAAATACATTTTTTTTTATTATTTACCCAATTATCTGTATTGTTCTTGTCCTGATAGCCATAGACACAATATAGGTATCCTATTTTAACGGTTAGGGCATCGCATGTACCTAAATCTTTAATAAATACCTATGCACTAAAACACGATTGACTTCACAAAAATGCACTATAAAACACAAATCCAAGCCAGAATAGTGGTGCACACAACGTCCGCGACGGAATGCGGCTGAAAGGCGACTGCGAACGGCTTCAGGGCAATCGTCGACAACGAATACCATCGCGTGTTTATTTTTAAATACAATCACTGGTTTATATCTTCATTTTAATTTAACATAAACGCAAATTGGTTACGTACGAAGGTTGTCTACTTTAAAAAAAGCGATCTATACATTCTGTCTATGCCAGTAGAACTGGACGATATACTCGTAGATAAAAATGCAAAGAAATTTAATTCTATTTTAATTTAGCACGTCACATGACCGCATTTTGCTTGATGTTAAACTGGAGTGCGGTCCATGAACGGCGGCGACTGCTATCAGAGAAGGGGAACTGCAAACTGCAAACCTTCTAGTATTTAAAATTCCAAAACGTAATAAAAAATAAAAACCGTTAACTAATATACTTCTTTTTTTTAGAAATCCCACGGTCATGTGACCGCACTCCGCCTAAAGTTAGTACTAGAGTGCGGACGACTGCGCAGACTACAGATAAATGTTTGAAGGAAACGACCTCAGCACCTTGCTCGGAGAGACTAACTGTGTACCGTCCAGGCAGATGAAGGATTTTTTTAAATATAAGGAAGAGGTTTAACTAACTGGTTTTCACGTACATATAGCTAGAAAATGTTGGTTATATTAATAACACTCACCGTGCATGATCGGGCGCAGTCAGTCTGTTGGGATCAGAGGCATTCCTCTGCTTGCCCCTTCTGCTGTGAGGGGTGTCTCTCTCGCGACAACTCTCGGCGCGGGTGACACCACGAGGTGATTGCTTCTGTTTGCTATGTCAAATCAGAAAAAAATACATTAAAAATTACAGCGACATCTGTTAGCACTTGTCAGAACTAATTGCGGGACTAAAGCACTTTATAACACCGTTAACGCCCACTAGATGGCGCTAGTACATCGTCAAACTACAAAATATCAAAGGGTGTCTTATTAGGCGCACTTTTTATGATAGCAAAACAAATTATTGAAAATTTTACAAACTTATTTTCTTTGTCATGTTGATCTTTAACATCTGTGACGTCACCGTCGCCCTCTACAGCCGCCGGCTCCTCCGACGAGCCCTCCCTTTTCGTGTCACCTGAAAATATACATAAACACATTAATATATGAATTAATTTCATAACAAATGCAATAAAACACTATACCTTACAACAAAATTTTACTTGGTTTATTGCGTACCTACCTATATGAAAAATTGCAACCTCTTCCGAGTAAGGTCGTCATTCCACCAGAGTCCAGAATAATTATACAATACTTACCGATACAGGTGTACAAGGAACTCATGGCATTGAAGAAACAAATAATTAACGTGATTGTAATGTGAAAAACCAACTACAGTATATTTAATTACTCATTGCTAAATATTCAATAGATGTCAAATTTCCCTGTAGTTGAATACGGAGAATTTTATTACCCCTATTTGCCATGAGATTTTGGTAGACCTATAGTCGAGTGTAATAAGAAAATGTACTTACTACAGTGGTCAGCCAACGAGGAAAATCAAAATTAAAACCTAAATTGGAGGAAAATATTTCACGTCGCTCTCATTATACCTACCTGACCTGTCCGTGTGATTCAAGCGTGACAATAAAAGTGAAATACGAAGAGAATATCAGGAAAAAGCGAGACATGACAATCCAACTAAAAAAACTTGAAAACCCCAATTACCCCAATTATTATGAGATGAGACGAGGTCACGTGACCGCCGGCATGGAACCTACAAAGAAGTGAGACGAGCATGCACCGCGGTCCAGGCTCAGAGATCAGACCCCCATCTTAGCGAACAAAATAAAACAAATCTTATTTCTACGATGATATCATTTACTGATGCGCCTGCGCCGTTAACATACACAGCGACAAACACGTCATCAATAACTTTGAAATATGTATAAAAAACATGACTTTGATAAACTATACGTGTTTTACTTTAAAGTGGAAAATTTTTGTCCATAAAAATTAGCATTAAGGTTCCAAGACTCGTGGGAGAGCAAGCAACATTCAAAATCTCATTGGTAGATATTAGACGTTTAGTGCTTTGATTGGTCACTTTGGAAAGAACCTAGGCGACACCAGCGAATTAAGAAATTACAAATAATAATGCGATTTTTTTCCCTCACATTTAAACAATAAATCATGAATTCAAAACGTGTACATACATACTAATCCCATATATCTATCTACCTGTATATGTACACTGTATAGTGAGTGGTACCTACGTGATAGTATTAAATAATAACGGCAAATCGAGGATATGAGAGGTACCTGACATATCCAAAGCCGTATACGGGCCACACGATGAGTTCTTTGACAGCGTTCGAGTGCCTTCAACGCAAACTAACAATGTAACAATATCAACAATGACGTCACACATATATATATGTATGTATTGACAACATTATAAATAAACATTAATTAGTTTCAGCATATTAGTAAAACTAGAACATAGTAAAGCTAGAGTGAACGTTTGTATAGTGTAGTTTAACATATATTTTTTTAAAAGATAATTTCGTTACGTGTTACGGAGAAAAAAGGTTTTAATCCCCTTCAGTTCCAGCACAGTTCACATACATCAGAGCCTTAAACCTGTTGTGATCGCTCGTTGAGTGAAAATGAAACGCAGTAAGATTTTTTTTAAACAGGAAGATCATCTAACAAGAGTAATAATTCGCGGGCGAAAACCCAGTACGACTCGGGAGCGCGTCATTGTGGTCGTTGCCTCGTGGCTCGGTGACGTAATAACGTGAACTTCTGGACTACGCGGAATTCTAACAATATCCACGCTTTATTAGGAACAATGCCCACCTTCTTATATATTACGAATAATAATAAACACGCTCTAATAGACGGTTCATTAAGAATACCAATATAAACAAATAATAAATCCGATTCTAAATATACTTTTTAGTATAGAACGTGAAGTATTTTTCGTATTGTAAATAAATAACATACCTAATTAAGATATTCGAAAGCGAACTTTATTGCGTCTTCATAGACCTGAGACCACGGACTAAAGCCAATCGACGGTGGCCGAACGAAACGGTTCGGCGCGTCCTTTTTGTGTCGCACAATTGACAAGTGGAATGCCTTGCCCTCCCGTGTGTTCTCCCAGTCCTTTCACCTTCAAGCGGAGTGTGAAGAAGCACCTTCTCGGGCCGGCATAGTAGTGGCGACTGGAGCTACGTGTTAGCGGTTCTCCAGTCGTCAGTGCTCATGGACCATCAGGCCAGTCGAGGTCACATGTGTCAAAATAAAAAAAAATAAAAAGTTGTCACATGATCGAATCGAAAACAAACATGGAATTTGACGTTTCGTTATCACTTGGATGGACTTGATTTCACGGTGTAAAGCGAAGACAGTCCACCAATAAGATCGCTTCATTTGAAATTTTTTAAACCTCCCCGGCCAAAATAATATTGTCTAATAGGAGGAGTCATTCGTAGTCTGGATGAATGCGAACGTTCGCCCAAACTCCGTCCCCTATGAGTCGAGTGAAACACCGTGGGATTTTAGAGTGGGGACCGACATTAGCCTGGCAACTTCCCCACGAAAAAAATAGGAGAGTGATTTGTCGGCTACAATACACTTGGACAGCAGGAGCTCGTACACTTCTTTTACTACTCTAGTTCTCATATCAGAGTAATCGTAAACGCGGGAACTGTTTGGCCTCTTCATGGATGTCTAATCTATTTATTCGTGGACAGCAGACAGCATAGCTGAAAGTATTATAAGGCACATAAGCGAACGTCACTTTGTAAACTGACCACCGACAAAATGTCAATCATATTGCCAATGTGTGTGTGACAGATACACAAACACACAAAACAACCTCGAAATATAACAAGAATAATGATAAGCAACGACCATTATCATCGTACACGACTGACTACGAGCCGCGACCTTCGTTCGAAACATTGATTTATTGAAAATAGCTTCGCGTAACATCAAACGAGACCGGAGCATCGAGAAAACATCAAACAAATACATGTCATTAGAATCGGGCGTTTCGCTAGAACAAATAAATGCGCCCAATTAATTTTTATTTACACCAGCGACTGAGACACCAGGGGAGTTGTAATCTCTAAAATATATACTGGGAAAAATATCTTTTTTTATTGTAACTCGGCATATGACAACACTCCGCTTGATGTAAAGCTAGAGTACGGTCCATCAGTGGAAACAACTGCTACTACAGTTAAATCTCTACAGGTAGCAGTCGCCTATGCTATGAAGACATGAGGAGACGAATGTGAACCATACAGTGCACACTCCGCGTTTAAAGAGTGATTAGGCAGACTGATCTTGATATCAACCTCGATAGAACCACCCGTCAAGTGTTTCGGGATTAGTTAGGACCAGTAACCAGGTATTTCGTGAAGAGTGTGACTGGTGAAGCCTTTCTCTGTGGTAAATGTTAAAAATTACCCTCAAAAAAACACCATGCAGTAAAACCGAATCGGCTCAAACCGTAATGACGTTAGACAAATTGCGTGTTTGAAGATGCGAAAGGAAAAAGCCGCCGATCGCGCGCACACGTGTGCCCCGCTGTAGTCGGACGTGTATGCAAAGGTCACCGCGCTTTATTATTAGCTGCAATTGCTCCCGAACAGGAAGGCGTATGATAAATAAACTCATTATTGAGCAGACATCTTCGAACAACACAATTCGCTTGCACACTTTAATTGGGAACATTATTGAACGCGGAATGCTTATTTATTTGCTAAACGCTTTTAAAACATCAGGTCAAATTTAACGTTAACACTATCCAGGGCCGCTCGTTTACACAGAAAGCGTAACTAACTGAATTTTTACTGAAGATATATGCGGTAAAATGCGGTCTATGATCAGAAACGATTCTTTCCACAGCGAAATGACGACCATTGGCTCGAGGAAACGATCGGTACATCTTCCTATTTTCAAGTTAATCCAGAAACATAACTAAGTCACTTCAAGGGGTTACATTTGAACCCCTAATGCAGCAAACTGGCCGCAAGTCTTTTAAAATTAAATACAACAAGCTATCTACTCGTACACACAGAGTAGGGCAACCGAGAAAATCGATACCAGTGCAAATTGTCCCGAGTGCATCTCCGTGACCCGCGAGTGCAATAACCGGGTCATTCGCTAACCAATTGGGAGACAACCGCTCCTCCATCAATGACATCATAATAATATGATCTTACTCAAAGAGAAACGTAAATTAAAGAAGCAACAATATGTATTGGTTAGTAATATAATTCAGCCCTTTTGAACCGACTACAAAAGGAGGTTATCAATTCATCGTGTATTAGAATAAATGTAAACGTCTAAATAGATAATAAGCATCTATTCTTGTTTATGCTTATTAATTATTTGTAGATACTCTCAATTAAATTTTTGTTTATATTTTAGTGTTTTATTTAGAAATGTTTTTTTTTATTCAAAAGACAACCTTAGCCTGCAAATGTGAGAGTGTGAAGTTGTTTTCTTATGATATTTTAACGGACTTGCACGAGCATCGCCTTAGATTATCACACAGATGCTATCAGAGAGATCTAAAACAATAAAAAAACAAAAGAAATAGAGGAAAATAGACTAAACAAAATCTGTACAAACAAGTCTCTGAAAAACCTTGAATTTAAAATTCTACCGATTGTATAAGTCCGTTTGACAGTTAAAACGGCCAGACCATCGGCCTAGAGTATTCCCCTGACGAAACCTGTTTTCGGTGTCCATGACTCATGAATGGAGGAACTATGCGGTTTCGTACGAGATGCTAAGACATTTCGGCTTCATTATGTTAATGTTATTTAAAACGAAAGGGCTGCACCTATATTTTTATCCGTGTAAACAATTCTTTATTCACACAAGATTAGATTAGATTCGAGGATATAATGATACAGTCTATATATTGACCAAAACCTCAGACCGAAAATAAAACGCACAACATTCCAAACGCAAAAATGTTACTCGATATGCATGCGCACAACAAAATCCTTGTTATCTAAAATCACTAAATCATAAAATATTCGGGCGGCTTTCTAATAATGGAATGTGACGTGACAAAATCAAACGTTAATCGTATCGAGGATCCTAGTAACCGACTGACCCAATAATGGTTTATTGACAGAACACATGGACAATGCGAAGAATACATAAAGTGCAGATTTCTATAGCGTATTATGAATCTAATCACCTCGGTCGGACCTTCGAGGGATCGTGATTCGTGACCCACAACAAACCTGTTCCCGTGACCATCATTAGAGGTCAATTTATGTTCACAAAACAAGAACGCGATACATACGTGTATATGTTAACTGATCAGACTCACCTCTATGAACGCTGAACAGCCACGAGTTATGTTTCAATACATCGGACTTCTTCTTCACGACGCTAGGTTCAGCGAAACTCGCCTGACGACTTCTGCCGGGCACCGGCGTCTTTATTCCTTTCTTCTTGGCTTTTTTCAGGGTACCGCTGTGCGATTTCCTCAGTGTGTTCACTTTGACAGATTGCGACTTCCCTCGCGCTTTACTTTTGCTTCTCGACGTTTGGCGACTCAATCTCCTCCTCTCCCCGTTGGCGATGATGCTCTTCGGCGTGACCGGCTCCTCGTCGTCGGAATCGGTCTCGTCCGACGGTTTGCCTTCACATAGAGACGCGTGACGTTTCTCATGTTCGAGAAAGAATTTTGTATGAGCCAATATCATACCGTCGAGTTTGGTGGCATTGTCTACAACTTCATCGACGACTTCGACCATTTTAGGTACCAGAGTCGGCGTCTTCCTGCGACGTAGAAAGATGAGCGCGCCAACCGAAGACGCTTTGCTCGGCTTCCTGAACTTGGGTTCATCTGCTGAACTACTCTTTCTCTTTTCCTCCTTTTTGCTGTTTTTCCTCGTTTGTTCTACTTTAATAGTATTATCGTTAGAATCCCTGTCCTCTTCGCTCCACAGACTCTCTCTGGACTTCTTTTTATCCGAATTCTTTTCTAATTCCTTCTTAGCGGCTTCGAGCCACTCGTCACCGAGACATCTCACTATTTCGAGCGGATTCGAGAGGGACATCGTCTTCCTGTGCCCTTTCTTATTGACTTTGAGGTCCGCCTCTTCGTCGGTGATTGCTAATTTTAGTGATTCTTTGCTAATTGTTGGTGGCAGTGCGTCATCGCTCGCCGATATGGCATCACTCTGACAGTCGGCCGATTCGTATAACGACTCGTCGCTCTCGTCTCTTCTTTCTGTTATTAAATAAAGAGAGTCGTAATTAGAATTCGATTTATTGTTATCTTAATTGAAAACCTTTCATATCTGCTCGTTCATAGTGAGATTCCTTGACGTTCATAATACAAATAATTAAATGAATGAATAAAATAGTAATCAATAGGAAATATAATTGAATGTCAAGTTCAATTAACTGCAATGACTCATACGATACCCGTATTATTGTTCTATTACAAAATTACCATTATGGTGGTCCACTATAACATGACCGTCTCTCATGCTAACTTTTATAGAACGATAATGATAAATGAGTACAATTTTACAGTAGTCGAGTTATGCTTTTTTTTTTAATAGTTCCCACGTTTTCGCTTTCCGACGTAATCATGTAAAACAGTTTATTAGCCGTGAGATTCTTGTATTTTCTATACTGTTAAAAAAAATTAACATAGCACGTAGTACGTAGGTAATTTAATTTATTACATAAAGTTTTATTAGGCTAGGTCTAAACTTTCCTATAAGTGCTGAGTGTATACAGGATGTTAGCTAAATAGGTGTGGATGACTTCGTAGGTTCTAATGAATATGCCCTCTCAGAAAATTTAATTAAAAAATTATCCATTATTTACCAGTTTTTTGTGTCTGTACTAAGCTAGTGGTCATACCAGAGTGCATATAACATAGTCACATTGGTCAGAATATAGCGAGATTCGAACACGGGTCTCATCAGTCGTGAGGTCAGTTCCTCTACCGTTGGACCACGGCCGCTCTTTTAAAGATATAGGATAAGATGGATTCAATCGACCTAATTATAAAACACCTGATAAAAATTTTATTTTGTTTACAATTAATCACACAATCTATAATGAACTTTACTCCAATCCATTATGTATCATTTTAACATGAATCATGGCTTGTTAAAAACTGTCCTAGATAAGATTAGAAAGGGGCGCTATTCTTTTTCTTTAGAGGTTTGGTCCAGAATAAAATATTTTATTGTAGCTCGGCATGTGACAACACTCCGCCTGATGTAAATAAAGCTAAAGTGTGGTCCATGAATGGAAACAACTGCTACTACAGAGGAATCTCTACAGGCAGCAGTCACCACCACCATGCCGGCTTGAAAAGACGAGCATGCACCATCCAGATTGACAGTGCACACTCCTCTCGTTCTATCTGGCTACTTTCAAACTATTCCCGAAACGCGACAAGGTCACTTCACGGGTGTTACATTCGAAAGTGGTGGTACTGCCCCAGGACGGCAGACTGGGCAAATAACCGTCATCAGTTTGCCTACCACTCTTTAATGAGCGACCAAAGTACATATAACAAAGAGTACATATAAGAAAGAGGTTAGAAAACGGGTCTCATCGATCGCGAGTTCACGTGTCTCACCGCTAGACCACGGCCGCTCTTAAATTGTATAATATGCTCTTTCTGTTAATTTCGACTTAATGAACCTTTTGAATTCATTAGTCAGGGATTTTATTGTAAAATTCAACACTTGAACCCATAAAGGACTTTTTTATTTTAGCGAGTCTGAATCTGGGTATCGATAAACCGCTCCTCGCGCGTAGTGTTTAGGGCAGGTATCGCTACGTTTTTGCCTAGAATCAGAATACAGGCAACATGATATATTTAGCAATAGTTTAATAGTAGTTAGTAGATAAGGTGCATAACGGTCTGTTTGTTAAGGATAAAGCTTTTGTTTGTTCATGTGTACCTAGGTACCTTACCTAGTTGTATACAATGGCGTAAATTCCATTCTAGATAGCGAGCGGTTGACAAACTATACGACCTTGACATATACAACTGTGAGAAACGAAAGGCGCGAACTTTCGATGCAAGCCGGCATAGCGGAGGTGACCGCTGCCCGCAGACATTCCTCTGTGGTAGCGGTCGCTTCCGCTCATGGCAAGCGGAGTCTTGTTCATAGACTTAAAAAAATTCCGAAAGAAATTGATATAACTACGAGTATGTAATGATTCAATTAATAATTGTATTTCTTTTTTTAAAAAAAAACTTGGCGCACAACCACTCGGGTATCACAAGGTATCGGCACGAACTTCAATTGTCCTAGATTTTTTTACAACACTAATTTACAATAAGGTCGAAAATTCTAAATCAATTTCACTGCCTAACTTAGATATTATTCTTGTTAACCTAAAGTCGGTCTTAAAGTACGCGATTGCACTAAACAACTTAGGTACAGGCATGTACAAATGTAGGTACTATACATACCTACATACACATATAACTCACAGATGACTAATTTACCAACGTTTACGAGTTAATTTCCAAATGTATTGTAACTTACAGTTTTTGTTATCGAAAATACACCGATACGATAACGCGGACTTTTTTTTACATATTTTCTGCTGTAAAGAAACAGAGAAATCTCTACGTGCAGCAGTCGCCTCCGCTATGCCGGCTTAAAGAGGCGAGTACGCACCATCTAGATTGACATTCCTCCCATTTGAAACTGCACCCGAAACGCGACAATATCACTTCATATGGCAACACTCCGCTTTATTTTAAACTAGAGTGCGGTCCATGAACGGAAACGACCGCTACTACAGAGAAATTTCTACAGGCAGCAGTGGCTACCACTCAGGTTGGCATGCAAGTTCAAACTGCAACTTAGAATACGATCTTTTAACGATTAATGAAAGATATCTACTTTCCACGGAGGTAGCTCGTTATTAATTTGTACGCTTCTGCTGTATAAAAATATTACGTATCGCAACACCCATATCAAAACTGTTTCAGACACAAAAATCACGCCTCACGAGTATCACCTACTTATTTTCAGATACTATACAATTTCACTTAAATCAATAGCATTTCAAAACATAACTTTTGTTTATAATATTATCTAAGATCTTTTGGTGTAACGAACTGTTGTCAGTTTTTATTGATTCCTGAATTATTGATTACATTTGAGACAAAAAAAAAACACTTCTGAATGAAGTTGAACAATTAAATCGATCGGATGAACGTCAAGGAATCTCATGGGAAAGAAACCACTGAAACCCGAAATAGTTACCTAGCGAAACCTTCATATCGAGTATGTCAGAATACCTCCGTCTCTCGATCTCACTCTCTGTCGAGGTCTCCCTCTCGCTGGACTCCCTCGTCGGTTTCAACAACACGGCCTTCTTCCTTCTCAATTTACTCACAACACTGTCGTGTTTATCAGCCAGTAACGGCTTCGGTTCGCGTTTAAACCACATCATTTTTTTTTTCACTTAACTAATACCTCATACCTAACACTTCAGGAATAGATATCACAATAACATCACTACATTTTGTTACACAACACTAAGATGTTCAACCACGACACTGCAATCCATTCTCTTCGTATAACATTTCCTGAAAAGTTTGCTAATTAATTTTTAATATAAATTATTATAATTCACCTGAATTTCATAAGTTACCTTTTTTTTTTAAATTGACTCAAAGGACAATGCCCATACCTGGCCCTATTCGATATCTAATGGTTTGTTAACAAAACGATCAATGATCATATAAAATCTTATCTTATTTTTTCATTAATTTAAATTTTAAGTTTACCAATCAATAGACAATGTTTAATTACATTAAAAAAAACATATATAATCAATTATTAAAGCATTTAAATTAAATTTAATATTATTTCTTTTTCTACAAGATGAACTAAAATTGTGGGCCCATTTCTCTTTGGCGAATGGACATTCTCCTTTCAAAGCTTCATTTATCCCTAATAAATAACTTAAAATATATTTTGTGCCTTATTCCGTTGACAATAAGCGTCACATAATTGTGTAATGAATGGCCGGCAACACGGGATATCGCGTACGGATGCGGCCTCCGCACTTCCGCACTCCTACGTGAATATTAAATATCACATTAAAATTATACTATTAAAAAATTAGTTAATAAAAACATTTCTGAAAAAAATTGAACCGACTTCTAAATAAAACACAAGGCACTAAAAAGTAAAAAAATAATTTTAATTGAGAGTACATACACACAATTTAATAAGCATAAACATGAATAGATGCTTATTATTTATTTTCACATTAATTGTCTACATTTTATTTAGCATATATCTGAAGTCGGTGCCAACCAAATATGAAACTCCGCATCGCTTGAATCTAGGTACATTACCAATCATAAAACATGTTTCAAATGCATGCACCGACTTCAGATATATGCTAGATAAAATGCAGAAAATTTATTTGTAAATAAATAATAAGCATCTATTCATGTTTATGCTTATTAAATTGTGTGTATGTACTCTCAATTAAAATTATTTTTTTACTTTTTAGTGCCTTGTGTTTTATTTAGAAGTCGGTTCAATTTTTTTCAGAAATGTTTTTATTTTGTAATTTTTAGTTGTAACTGTAGATTGATTTTATGGATAACATTCTAAACGCGCTGTTCAAATGAAATGTGATGAGTGGCGGGCTTATAGACAGACACTCTCGAGTCCTACCCGATAAAAAATGAATCATTAAAATCAATCGAAACATCCCCTAATTTTCCACCCTTACAGATGGAAAATTTAATCCCTAAATGGGACTAATCCCGAGACGTACTTTATCAAACAAAAAAGAATCATCAAAATCGGTTCACTAATGGCGACATATCCCCTAATTTTCCACCCTTACAGATGGAATATTTTATTACTTAAATGGGACTAATCCCGATACGTACTTTATCAAACAAAAAAAAATCATCAAAATCGGTTCACAAACGGCGAAATATCCCCTAATTTTCCACCCTTACAGATGGAAAATTTAATCCCTAAATGGGACTAATCCCGAGACGTACTTTATCAAACAAAAAAAGAATCATCAAAATCGGTTCACTAATGGCGAAACAACCCCAAATTTTCCACCCTTAAAGGTAGAATATTTTATTCCTTAAATGGGACCAATCCCGAAACGTACTTTGTCAAACAAAAAAAGAATCATCAAAATCGGTTCACAAACGGCGAAACATCCCCTAATTTTCCACCCTTAAAGATGGAATATTTTCTTCAAATTTAAAATTGACCAATCACGAGACATCACTTTATCCCACAAAAGAAAAATCATCGAAATCGGTTCACAAACGGCGAAACATCCCCTAATTTCCCACCCTTAGAGGTGGAATATTTTCTTCAAATTGAAACGGGACCAATGCGGACATATACCCTATCCAACAAAAAAAGAATCATCAAAATCGGTCCACAAACGGCGGAGATATGAGTGAACATCGCCACAAAAAAAAAAAAAAAAAAATACACGTCGAATAGATAACCTCCTCCTTTTGAAGTCGGTTAATAAATACGATTTATTTTTTTTATTATTTATTGTAGCTAGTCGACATTCCGTTTGATAAACCTCCACTATCACTCGGGTGACAGTGAAACGCGACAAAGTCACTTCACAGATGTCACATCCGAAAGTGGTGGTACCAGTCCACCACAGCAGACTGGACTAATAAACATCATCAGTCTACCTACCACTCTTGAGGTATAAAGTTCAGAACTAATAGGAAAAGAAATTGAGTTGGCAACACTGGAGGGAGATGTGCATTTATACCTTGCACACACCTGTTACAATCACTGAAGCATTGACACAAACAGACACGCAAAGGGCCGGCATAGTGTGCGGAGGGGTTGCCGTACGATCACCTCTTCCCTTCCAACAAGGTTGAGTCTAGGTCATATTATGTAAATACTTCCTCTGATGCTTATCATTTTTTATTCCGCCTAATGTAAAGCTAGAGTGCGGTCCGTACACGGAAACAACTGCTACTACACGATACATCTCTATGCGCAGCAGTCGCCTCCGCTATGCCAGTTTAAGGAGACCACTGTACACCGTCAAAGTTTCCAGTACAACACCCCAACTTCCAAGCTGGTCACGTCACGTGGACTGGACAAGACGGCAAACTGAGCTAATAACAAACATCAGTCCGCCTACGACTCTTTAATTCGTCAGGTATAGTAGCCAGGTATAACGAGAGGAGTGTGCACTGTCAAGCTAGATGGTACATGCTCGTCTCCTCAAGCCGGCATAGCGGAGGCGACTGTTGCCCGCACAGGTTTCTCTGTAGTAGCAGTTGTTTCATGGACCACACTCTAGCTTTACATCAGACGAAGTGTTGTCACATGCCGAGGTACAATAAAAAAAATAATTCATAATGTTCGAACAAAGACACTTATTTGCCAACTTTTTACTTTTCACAACCTATATTATATGTAAACTATGAAATAAGGTAGTGATTTTGACAGAAGCATCCTACAGATGTAAATTCTATTTTTGTACAGTTCTCGAGCACACAGAAATCGGAACTTAAAAAACCAAAAAGGCAGCAAAAAGAAGAGAAAAAAAAGCGTTTATCGGCAGACGACGACGACGAGGCTCTCCAGACACGACGGGGGCGAGGGGGACGAGGGGGGCGGGGAGGACGCGGGGTGGTTGTAAACACATTCACCCCCAATTCGTGTGAAGTAGACAAAATGTAATATTAAAATATGTTACGTTTACGGGGACCTATACCGTTGATACAACTATTTACGGGACATACTGTATATCCCAATTAAGATGAACACGGCGCGTCATTTTCACGTCTAAAATTAAAAAATTAGATTTGAAATTTTGCAAACATAATTTTATCACATTTATGGGAAGTGATTAAGAAAGGACGTGAAAGGAAAATAACGAAAGGAGTGTGCACTGTCAATCTAAATCGTACACGCTCGCCTCCTCAAGCCGGCATAGTGGAGGCGAGTGCTGCCCGCACAGGTTTCTTCACGCAATTGTTTCCACTCATGGACCGCACTCTAGCTTTACATCAAACGGAGTGTTGTCGCAAGACAACAACCACGCCCAACTTCATAGCTAGTAGTTTAATAATTTTTTTGTGTCATAGTGACTGAAGCGGCTCCGTGGTCTAGCGGTAAGACGCGTGAACTCACGATCGACGAGAACCGTGTTCGAACCTCGCTAATTCTGACCGATGTAACTTTGTTATATGTACTTTGATCACTCAGTGCCTTATACAGACCTTAATATAGTAATTTCTTTTTTTTTTATTTATTGTAGCTCGGCATGTGGCAACACTCCGCCTGATGTAAAGCTAGAGTGCGGTCCATGAATGGAAACAACTGCTACTACAGAGAAACCTGTGCGGGCAGCAGTCGCCTCCACTATGCCGGCTTGAGGAGACGAGCGTGTACCATCTAGATTGACAGTGCACACTCCTCTCATTATACCTGGCTACTTTCAAACTATTCCCGAAACGCGACAAAGTCAGTTCACGGGTGTTACATTCGAAAGTGGTGGTACTGCCCCAGGACGACAGACTGGACTAATAACACCATCAGTCTGCCTACCACTCTTTAATAGTGCCTATAGGCACTGAGCGACCAAAGTACATATAACAAAGTTACATTGGTACCGGTCAGAATTAGCGAGGTTCAAACACGGGTCTCTCTAAAAATATATTGTCACAAAAGTATCTCAAAGTAATATGTATTTTAAACCCTCTAACTAAATTGCTTAGTAGGCACATTGTGTATAATTTTAGCAACGGAAACACATCCGCCCTCCTCCCTATTGCCTTTCAACACTTCCACGTCCCTTCTTGTTCGTATATCTCTTGTTTAGAATACACGTTTACACGCTTAAAGACCGGAGTGTGCCCTGTCAATTAATTTGTCATTTTAGGCTGCCTCTAGATATTGCTTTGTTTCGGTCACTTAGGTGACAGTGAAACGTCAAACGTTAAAGAGTGGTAGGCAGACTGATGATGGTTATTTGTCCAGTCTGCCGTCCTGGGGTAGTACCACCACTTTCGAATTACACACCCGTGAAGTGACCTTGTCGCGTTTCGGGAATAGTTTGAAAGTAGCCAGATATAAGAGAGGAGTGTGCACTGTCAATCCAGATGGTACATGCTCGTCTCCTCAAGCCGGCATAGTGGAGGCGACTGCTGCCCTCACAGGTTTCTCTGTAGTAGCAGTTGTTTTCATTCATGGACCGCACTCTAGCTTTACATCAGGCGGAGTGTTGTCACATGGCGAGCTACAATAAAAAAAATTCCTATACATTTTGTTTTAGATTGAATCAAGTGACTGTCGATTGGCTTTAGGCCCTAGACCACTCCTCTTATCAAACCGCCATCGCGTCATCGGCGGAAAGGGTTGAAGGAGATTTATAAGTGGAAATCGAATAAGCGAGGAGTTTTGGCGGCCATCTTGAGACATTAGGTTATCTGTTTTGAATGATTTTCCTAAACTTGTGTGTTCTTCGAGTGTTATTGTGTAATTAATGGTGGATTATTAACCATTAGTGTGGGGAAACAGTTTAGTCCTAGGAAGTTTTCAGTAAAGATTCTACCACTTTACTGGAGCAATTTTTGACTTGACCATTTAGCGTGATGACCCGTGATGTATAATAATATTAATTCGATGCAAATAATAACTTTGACAATGGCAAATTGTTATAATGCCGTAAAAAAATAAAAAGAAGAAATGTTTTTGAACTACACCGAATCGCGAGACGGTTAGTGAGTAAAGCGCCATATTTTTTTTTAATACACGAGACTCGTCTGTTTAGATTTTTTGTTAGTCTACAAGAACTTCCCAATACAAAAAGCCTTCGTGGTTTTTTTTCAAGTAGCAACACCATTTTCGTTGATGATTAAGACTTGTTTCTTTAAACGTTTTTTATTATAGAGTTTATTGATATTTTGGACCTTATTGCATAATGTTTTCTAATGAAGAGTGGTAGGCAGACTGATGATCGTTATTTGTCTAGTCTGCCGTGTTAGGGTAGTACCGCCACTTTCGAATGTAACGCCCGTGAAGTGATCTTGTCGCGTTTCAAAGCATGAGAATCTATGGTCCATGAAGCGAAGCAACTGCTACTACAGATAAATTACTACAGGCGGTAGTCGCCTCCGCTATGCCGGCCTGAGGAGACTCGTGCGCACTCCGTACTTATACTGGGCTACTTGAAACTTAACAATTATTACATTAAATTGATGCATAACCTACATAAATCAACCCACGCATTCACTTATATATATGCTTTATCATGAGATTGTCTTGAATAATTGAGCTATTTCCGTATTGAGTGATGCAACATGGCCCCAGGAGCTGGCATCGAACCAGGACACTCGCTCTGTGCCTGATACACTTCCCTGACTTATAATCTAAGGCGTAATACACTGCGAACAGGCATAGCGGAGGCATTTACAGCCTCTATGATCTAGTTTCTGTCTTAACATCAGGCGAACTTTGGTCATTACCTTACTTTAGATTTTTTTTAAATTTTCATAATTAACACTAAAAATAGGAACACGAAGTTAGGTTTATTTTTTTATTGTAGCTCGGCATGTGACAACACTCCGCCTGATGTAAAGCTAGAGTGCGGTCCATGAATGGAAACAACTGGTACTACAGAGAAACCTGTGCGAGGAGACGAGCCTCTACCATTCAGATTGACAGCGAACACTCCTCACGTTATACCTGGCTACTTTCAAACTATTCCCGAAACGCGACAAAGTCACTTCACGGGCGTTACATTCGAAAGTGGTGGTACTACCCCAACACGGCAAACTGTACCATCATCACCATCATCAATCTGCCTACCACTCTTTAATGAGCGACCAAAGTACATATAACAAAGTTACATCGGTACCGGTCTTTAGCGAGGTTCGAACACGGGTCTCATTGATCGTGAGTTCACGCGTCTCACCGCTAGACCACGGTCGCTCAAGGTTCCAGTTAATAGTAAAATATAACCTAGATAGTGAGTTCTTCTTATTTATTATTTGCACTTTTCTACTAACATTAAGATATACTAACATATATTATGTTAATAGTAAAACATAATACATTTAGATATAACGTATTAATTAATTTGTTCACGGTCACGTTGTCGTTGATGTTAAAATTTATTGAGATATATTCTTGACAATATGCCAACGGACGCACACGCGAGCATCGCTATTTCTTCACAAACATTATTATTATTAGGTAAATAAATAATTAACAACTTTTAATTAACATAAACCGGAAACCTAGTCGTGTTTCCCGATCACTTTGGAAGTAGCCGGATATAACTAGAGGACGTGTGCACTGTCAATCTATACGATGCAGATTCGTCTCCGGAAACAGGCATAGCGGAAACGACAGCTGCCTGTAGAGCTGCTACAAAACGAGCTACTGACAAATATAGGTCGTCACGTGTGTTAACAATTGCAATAATAATAATTGTAACATCACAACATACCGCATACAACACACGCAAGGGGAAAATCAATCACAATCGAACGTGCTCCAGAGCTAAAACAAAAATAGCCGGGGCGGGGTATCGAACCCTGGTCCTTCAACATCGATACCTAAATACCAAGAATCTCATTGTAAACAATAACCTAACATTATGCTTCTACGAAAGCACGCGCCCACTAAACACAAATATATACAACTTATATCAATCATCAGCGGGGATAGGCAGAGACAACGTACCACCACTTGCCACGAACTCCCTCGCATGCACAATTCTCTTCGTGCAAGCGCAACGGTTATAGACACCAGGCAATCCAGCTTTCATGAGGATGTCTCCGCCTTACCTATATTATCACGCTTTTTAAGCATATAGGGGTAATCTCAAAGACGATGGATCGCCATCTTTCACCTCCTTCAGAGCTTTCCCTCAAACATGCTCAAAGTTACAGATTTTTTTTTTTTTTTTTTTTATTGTAGCTCGACATGTGACAACACTCCGCCTGATGTAAAGCTAGAGTGCGGTCCATGAATGGAAACAACTGCTACCACAGAGAAATCTCTACGGGGTTGCAGTCGCCTCCACTATGCCGGCTGACGAGCATGTACCATCTAGATTGACAGTGCACACTCCTCTTGCTATACCTGGCTACTATATATTAAATAAAATATATATATATTAAATAATAAAGGAGAATGCCCATTTTTGGGTCCACTTTATATCTAATAGTTTGTTAACAAAGCAATATTCTAAAATAATAACTTTGTTTTTTTCTTTTAATTATATCAACACATCGTTTATCGATCAATAGACAATGTTTAATTACATAAAAAAACAGATATTAAACCATTAAATATTATAATAACCTCAAATATTGCATCAGAAAACATCTAATTACTCAACAACCCGAGTAAAAAAATTAAAACTGATTGGTAATAAGGAATGTAGATTTATTTTTCCTACAAAATGAACTCAAAATCCGCCACGAACTCGAGAAAAAAATCGTGGGCCCATTTCTCTTAGGCGACTAGGCAGTCTCTTTTAAGAAAAAATCAAACGACACATAATCTCACACTAACGTAGTACATCGAATATCCAAAATGAAATAAAGTCCCAAGTCGTAAATATCCGGCCAACCCAAATTCGTCTTTATCAATGAGAAATAATGCATACACTAAAAAAAAATGTCTGTTTACATTATATGAAACTATAAATAAAACCGAGTTCAGAATCGCGAGCACTCGATTAAGCAAATAATAATTGCTTTTGGTTGAGCACAAACCGTCAATTTCTCCGCATCCATTACAGGTTTCCAACAAAGCTTTACAACGTGAAGCTTAAGGTATTCATAACAAAAAGTGATATAGGTCGCGTCAAACTTTATGGCGTCTCGGAAGTTAGCTGCGGGCGCTATTTCACGCAGCTACAGTCTAGTTTACAATAATAAAATTAAGAGTTCATTTTAAATATTAATAGAACCTCGGGAGTGTGTCCTACCAGAGGGTAGAGGGAGGAGAGCCTCGTGCCCCACTGATACCTCAATTTGTGTACTGCGCGGCGACTCGTGCCTAACTTCGGAGCCGCCATAAAGTATGATTCGTACTATATATTGAGATGGTTCTGTCAAAATAACAATGTGAAAGAATGGAAGAGAGAAGAGCGAAAGTGGATGGTATTTGAGGAAGGAAATGCCCTAGAAAGATATTTTCCTTAATACAGATTGGTAAACTGGTATGAGCAACGATGTTTTTAAAGGATTATAGTTACCCACTGCTTCCGTTGTTCAATAAATTAAAGGAAATTGTGCAGTCACCTAAGAGCAATGGGCCCACAATTTTTTTCTATCGAGATTGTAGATGATTTTTAGTTATTTTTGTTAGAAAAAATCTACATTCTTTATTACGAATCAGATTTAATTTTTTTACCAAGATTATTGCTTTAATAATTGATGATATCTGTTTTAATGTAATTAAACATTGTCTATAGATCGGCAAACTATCAAGGCTGACGAAAGAATATAATGAGCTTGGTGTGGATATGTTCGGCGACTCGCTTGGCATATTTAGGTCTAAGGTGGTCGCTGGTTCTGCCTCCTGTTGACTCTTATCTGATTCTATCTGACATTGATTTTAATCTTTAACTTTATTTTTAATTTTGAATTTTATTTTGACTTTAATAATGGTTTTAGGTTTGATTTTAATTTTAATTTTGATTTAGACTTTAATTCTGATTTTGATTTTATTTTATTTTATTTTTTTATACTACAGTTTATTGGTTTATTGTGTAAGATGTGGCACCTAAAGGTGGATCATTCGCCATAGGATTGGTCTACTTAACAGAAGCATGATATAATGATTCCCACCACTGGTCGCCCTTAAAATATAAAAATAAAAAAATAATACGATGTGTTGATATAATTAAAATAAATTAACGAAACAAAAATAAGACAATATTTTAGAATATTGTTTTATTAACATCTATTAGAGCCAAAAATGGGTATTGTCCTTCGAATATATAAAGTTAGTTAATTTCCTATGGAAATGCCCCCCACATTAGACAACTTATAACAACAGTTGCAGTTAGTTATAAGGAAAATATTGTAATACCTATCAACGAGTGAATTCATTGTTAACACGTGGCCCACTACGATCTACTACAACTCATAATTCCAATTATAGAAACAATTTTGCCAAAATAGGTTACCCCTGCGTGTGCGCCGACACATGCCGCGAACTATATACGACTACGGCCTGGAGCGAATATCTAGAATTATGGATCAAATTTATTTATTTTTAAACAAGCTATACTAGAAAGTTCACTGTACACCGATACATTACACATCGAAGACAACTCACATGTGAGCGTACACAATGATGACAACACTCCAATGCGTTCGGCATATGACGACTCCGCTAGAGTGCGATCCATGATTGGAAATGTCTCTTACCACATAGAAATGTCTGCAGACATCAGTCGCCTCCGCTACAACTGTGTAATGTGCACCATCCATTGACAGTGCACACTCCTATTTCATCTAGCCACTTCCAAATTGATTAACGAACGCGTTTTTTTTTTAAAATTCTAGTTCAGCATATGACAACACCCCGCCTGAAATAAAGCTAGAATGCGATTCGTGAACAGCAGCAGCTGTTACTACAAATAAATTTCTACATGCAGCAGTCGCCTCCACTATGCCGGGTCGAGGAGACGCATATGCACCGTCCAGGTGTTGAAAGTGCACAATTCACTTGAAATGCACTACCCCAGGATATGACAAACTTTTTATACCAGTCTTTATCCATTTATTTATTTTTTTCTAATTTTATTTAGGGACTTTTAACGTAGTTCTGTCAAGCCACTCCCATCATACCTTGAATATTAGTAAACAGAAAAAATAATCTAACTTATAACAAGTCTTTACCCATACTTTTAGTCTTTACTTTTAAGAGTGGTAGGCAGACTGATGATGGTTATATGTCCAGTCTGTCGTCCTGGGGCAGTACCACCACTTTCGAATGTAACACCCGTGAAGTGACCTAGTCGCGTTTCGGAAGCAGTTTGAAAGTAGCCAGGTATAAGAGAGGAGTGTGCACTGTGTGCAATCTAGATGGTACATGCTCGTCACCTCAAGCCGGCATAGTGGAGGCGACTGCAGCACGTAGAGATTTCTCCGTGGTAGCAGTTGTTTCCATTCAAGGAGCGCACTCTAGCTTTATATCAGGCGGAGTGTTGTCACATGCCGAGCTACAATAAAAAAAAAATACTGACATGAAAAACTAGACTAAGCCTGAAAAACACATCTTTAACGTTTTCACTACAAAATTCGTCCGAATACAAAATTCTACGTAATTATTAAGCGTTTAGCGTAATAATAAAAACTATATATTAACAAGAATACGCTAAAAGTGAATTGATCAATGAATGAATGCATCACATAAACAATTTGATTGTGGACTCGTGTTATTTGTAAATAATTATCAGATTATATTATCTATTGTTTAGTTGCCCTCCCTTTGCATAACACCAGCAGTCGGTCGGCACGCGGCTTCGTACGATAAAACACAAATTACAAGTGAAGCCAGGTATCCTGCCGACTTGATCCATATGTAAGCGTGCCTGAATTTTACGACGATAAACAATCTTCAAAGTGCATATTAGGTAGGTAGGTGGTTATTTGAGCAAAATTCGCTACGCTAGAAACGAGTTTTATGGTTTTAAAAATCTATTATTATTCAATGACATCATTTATGTTAAAACAAATATGTCGTCACTGCTTATCTCTATGCTGTACAATAATACTATTATGACCATAAACACGTTACAACAGACAGAGCGTCTAAAACTTGCAATGGCAAAGGAAAATGAAATGGGCCCACAATTTCTCGAATTTGTCCATGATTTTTAGTTTATTTTGTAGAAAAATAAATCCACATTCATTATTACCAATCACTTAATTTTTTTACCCGCGTAACACTTGAGGTTATTATTATATTCAATGCTTTAATAATTTATAATATTTATTTTTTATGTTATTAAACATTGTATATTGATTGGTAAACGATATGTTGACATAATTAAAATAAATTAATGAAAAAAACATGATATAATTTTGGTATATTGTTTTGTTAACTATTAGATATCATCAAGTGGGTCCAAAAATGGGCATTGTCCTTTGATAAGGAGATATATTGCAACATAGGATAAACATGGATGCACTCGACCCGACATGGAATATTACTTGGCAGACGTTTCCCTGTGTGGACTGACCTCTAACTTAACATCAAGAATTGGGGTAAGCAGGCCTTGAGACGCCGATTAATAAATGATTAAATACTTTCTTTGTTTTTTTTTTATTGTAGCACGGCATGTGACAACGGCCCGCCTAATGTAAAGCTAGTGTGCGGTCCATGAATGGAAACAACTGCTACTATTGCGGTCAGCAGTCGCTTCCACTGTGCCGGCTTGAGGAGACGAGCATGTAGCATCTTGAATCTAGATTCGAAGGTAGTGGTACTACACCAACAAGGCAGTCTGGACTAATAACCATCATCAGTCTGCCTACCACTCTTTAATAGTGAGCTACCAAAGTACATATAACGTAGTTACATCGGTCAGAATTAGCGAGGTTCGAACGCGGGCCTCATCCGTCGTGAGTTCACGCGTCTCACCGCCAGACCACGGCCGTTTAAAAGGGACACATGTTCCACCAACCTTGAATTGTAACAATTATCCTGTTAATGGTTAATTATTAGACAATGACGTCATTAAACATATTGTTACAAGCTAGGAGGAAACTTACAACTGGGTTCAACATCCAAATCCCAGGATCGACAAGCTATCGTTATAGCTTCGTACGCTTGCATAGAATATTTATAAATACCTCATAATTAGTGTTTTGTACGTTCCCAAACAACGCCAGTTTAAATTAATATTTACTGAGAAACTGAAACGTCAAACGCAGAATACTAATTTATTTATACGAAGTCGCGGTCAATAGCTAGTGTTAAAAACAAATTGGATACATTTATCGACAATTTCTATATAGGCGTACAAAATGATGACGTGACGCCTCTTGTCACGACACGAGGCTGATATTATTAAAACTCCCCTAAATACGGCACAATATTTATCAATAAATTATTAATTACATGATTTATCTTAAAAAATTAACCTACCTAAATAAGAAACCAAAATTTTGAAACGCAAATTCGAAACGTTTTTTTTAAATATAAAAGGTAACTTATGAAACATAGTAAATAAAAACTTATAAATACCAATGAAAAATAATAAATCCAAATAAACAATCAATCCTACGAACTCCGAACATGAAAAATAACAAAAAAAATCACAACACAACAACGTATTCCCGAAACAGACGTCACGCGACCGACGCACGCGGCAGCACGAACTAAACTAATGGACGAAGCGAGACGGAAATTCAAAACAATAGAGTGCGACCAAGACGACAAAACTCCACCTGTGCAATGACTGCTGAAGCGAGACACGAATAAAACAATACGTATATTAGAACGAGACAAAACTACCGGCCGCTTGCGATTCGGGTTCGAATCAAAACGCACAACCGTCAACAGAACGATTTAAGAATTTAAACTTTACAAATTCGCGAATAAATGCCATTTTTGTGTGTTTATTTTATAGTAATTGTGACGTAATGAAAACAACGTTGCGTTTTATTGTCACGGTCGAGGCGTGTTATGGCGAAAAAGCGCAATCCTCGGGCACCATAGCTGTTGACGAAATTCCAGGAAATATGACTAACTGGTGTGCGGCCGCGGCATCAGCGCCCTCCAGGACTCTTTCATTCAAACTTATTTAGATATATACCAACAGCAAATTTAAAACTATTGCATATGTAGGTAGGCAGACTGATGATGGTTATTTGCCCTGTCCCCCATGTTGGGATAGTACCACCACGTTCGAATGTAACACCCGTGAAGTGACATTGTCGCGTTTCGGGAATAGTTTGAAAGTAACCAGATCATGGAGGACAATGGAGTGCGCATCACACACAAAAGCGCCAATCATACATAAGCGTAAATTGCACTAATGCTATAAATATTACGTTAGTCTGAGTTATTCGATTTTTGTGTTTGCACGTCGATCGCTCCCGCTTTAATCGCAAATAAAAACGTAAATAATGCCTAGTTGTGCAATTAAATGGTGTCAAAAAAGGTCCAAAAATTCAAGTTACAAAAAAGATGGGATAACATTTCACAGGCAAGTAATTATCTCCTTTATTTTTTAATTTAAATATTATAAACAAATTCCTTAGACGCCCCGTCTTCTTTCTCTTTCTAATACACTGACAGTTGTATCTTTTCTTCGCAATAGTGCTGTTCAAAGCGTTGCGACGATCTATATCGATAAAATTATAATTTAATAATTTTAATTAATTTATTTAGATGAAATATTTTTATTAATCGACCTAAAAAGAGGAAGTTAGCAATTCGACGAATTTTTTTGTAAATATGTTAACTGATTTCTACGCCGATTGTGAACCGATGTTAACAATTCTTTTTTTTGTTGAATTGGTTACATCTCGGGGTGTCCTATTTGGAAAGAAAATTTGTCACCTGTTTTTTTCAAAATCGAAACCATTCTGCATCTCGAAGCAATCCTTAAGATATTACGTCTTTATATCGTATTGTCACGATTGTAGGAATTGTTGGGATAAACAAATTAAAAACTAAACAAAAAAAATTACACAAAATAAAAATTCAAATAATTATCGATATTTTATAATTTATAATAAATATCGATACATCACTAGAGGATCACGTGATGTTGCGTCAGCCGTTAGCGCGCGGGAAAGTTTTCCCCCCCTCCTGCCTAAAATCGGCGAGTTGTGTTTCGAAGAAAAACGCGTCGATGCGCAATCTATTCTATATTATCTTTGAACCAGATATAACGAGAGGAATGTGCACTGTCAATCTAACATGGTACATGCTCGTCTCCTCAAGCCGACATAGTGGAGGCGACTGCTACCCGCACAGGTTTCTCTTTAGTAGCAGTTGTTTCCACTCATGGACCGCACTCTGGCTTTACATCAGGCGGAGTGTAGTCGCATGCCGAGTTACAATGAGAAAAAAAGTGTAATGTCAACAGTCGTCCCATCAAACGGACATAGCGGAAGCGACCGCTGTCTGGCTGTCCGCAGACTATAGTAGTGTGTGATTTCAAACAAAACAAAACTCAAATAACAATGCCAATTAGAGTGGATTGCCAGAATTGAAATCTTGGCAAAGGCAGCGGAGTTCATCAACTATAATTTGACAGCTGTGTGAGTATGAATTTGTCTTACACCTATTTGCTGTAGGAGAAAACTCTCTCTCTCTCTCTCTCTCTTTTTAATGGTTTTTTTTTTGTTATTGTAGCTAGTTAAGCATGTGACAACGCTCCACCTAATGTAAAGCTAGAGTGCATACATGAACCGAAACAACTGCTGTTATAGAGAAATCTCTACGCGCAGCAGTCGCCTCCGCTATGCCGGCCTGAGGAGATGAGTACGCACCATCTCGATTCGAGAGTGACAGTACACACTCCTCTCTTATACCTGGATTTTTTTCGAGAATGTACTCCTAATTACATCAGCCACCCTTTTAACGATAACGATATGAATTTACACGATGGTGCAACGCGCAGTGCCGGATTAGCCACGTAGCAAGAGTAGCAAATGCTAGAGGCCCCGCGCTCCAACGCCTGTCTGTCCGTAATAAAAAAATATTAATTTAGATAGGACCGTAAAATATCTTGCATGCTTTAAACGCGAAGCTCCTTCGGCTATGCTTCACTTACACTTATTTAATACCCTAAACTTGAGAACCTAAAGCAAACCAAGGGCCCCTTGACAGAATTTGCTACAGGCCCCGCGCTAGCTTAATCCGGCACTGGCAACGCGTGTGGTGCAAAAAAGTGAAAAAGTTATGGTAAAATGTAACAGTCAAAGTAAATTTAACAGGCCTGTTGGTGCAATTGGACCGGAGGCTCTAACTCTATGGATATCTCAACCGAGGTAACTTCCATCAAGCACTACTGCAATAAAAAAAACATTTAGGGAAGGTGTAGAATATTTTTAGATACCCAATTCTGCATTCCAGAAGTTCTGCAATAATTGGGATTTATAGACAAACACACTCCTACTATGCTATATATATTATCAACAATATTTATGCATGACAAATGCAATGACCTCATAGTATTGTGTTTGTCTGATATCCATATTTAATGTTTGAAATCTAAAAATCATCTGACTAATGGCACAGGTTTTTTTTATTAAACTCAGTCTGAACATTTATTTATCTTATTAATCATCTATTAACGACACGACACGATAGTGCACATTTGCGTCCTCAAGACTATCTATCCATAGCGGAGGCGATTGCTGCTACTATAACAGTTGTTTCCTTCTTTAAAATTATTTTAGCACGTCATATGACCGCATTCCACATGATGTTAAGCTAGAGTGCGGTTCATGAACGGAGGCGTCTGCTATCAGATAAGAAGCCAGACAGCAATCGCGTCTGCTATACCAGCTTGATGAGATTCCTCTTCACACTGCGCTTGAAGTAAGTATCCCAGGAAAGACGTCGCTGAGAAGGTCGTTCCACAAATTGTTGGAAGTTCTTTAAAGTTTCAAGGTATTAATTTAACTATCCAGAGATGAATGATACTAGTTTTGTAAATAAACTAATAAAACATGCGGTCTCTTCACTACTATGTAAATCTTAATTATCGCTTTTGGATGATAGCCAGGCAGGCAATACTACTTACTAGAACTGGGGACTCAGAATCTAGACTGGATAATTGGATGGAAGATTCAGAGAACCATCTAGTGTATGGCAGGATTAGTAACTCTCCTCATGTCGCCATAGCAGTGGGATGAAAAAAAGAACTACATCTATCAAACCTCTAGATATTATATTCAAATCTTTCAATAAGTATTAATTTAACTTAAATTCTATCATAATATCCTAAATTCTTTCTTAGTTTTTTTGAAGATCTCCGTTGTACAGATATTATTAAGAAATGGTTAGGTTTGTTTATTATTAGATTATAATTGAAAACTCGGCATTTGGATGGGAATATCGACTCGAGCGCGTCAGGAGATTCACGAGCAAAGATTAGGACGTCGCTATGTTCGATTCCCACCTCGGCACAGGCGTGTTGCGTCCGCATTGTTTTTTTTTACCGTTCAATTAGTTTCAGCACCTAACTACAAAATCAATAGCACATAAAACATCGCAACCTTGATAGAATATTTAAAGTCTCCGTGTTAGCTCCCCGGCGGAATAAGACAATTAAAAAAGGCGTAAATAAGCCGCCCGCGCGCAATCGCCAACGCGACGATCAAGCGAACACCTCTCCTGCTGAACGCGGCTAATTATAATACAACAGAACCAAAATGTGCTAACAATAACTACACGATTATTGGAGTATGGCTGCTGGCTAATGTTTTTTTGTATGCCTGATTTTAAGTTAGTTAGAATGCGGAAAAGACGACTTGAGTTCCGGACAGTAATTTCAAATTACACTTGAAAGTGGTGGCACTACAATGGGACACCAGATAGTGCTAATCATTCATCAGCCTACTACAAAAAGCTCTCGTTACATAAAGATGACCCTCCACCTGAGCGGAAAGTTCTGTTGTTACAAAGGTAATATTGCTCTTTACACTACGGTCTATGAATGGATAAGATCTCAAATAATATGAATAACTAAATTGATACAACTTTTTAGATAGAACTCTAGCCTGAACACTTAAAAGGGTTAACTTGTAACAATAAATAACATTTACAAAGAAATCCTCGTACGCATCACACACTTTTCGAATTGTGTCAATAGCTTTCCCAACCGACGCTAAAAATAAACTACTTAATAAAATTTTTGAATTCAATAAGGCTTTCGATAGACTGCACCATTAATATTTTTCAATTACGTAAAATCGTATAAATATTAGTAAATACAAATAAACTATATAGATATGTACAATGTACATATACAAATTGTATATAACAGTAGACTCGTGCATGCATGTGACGAAGGCACTAAAATCCATTAGATGACTTTGGACAATTGGGATTCCACAAGGGTGATGTTTGTGACCGATTTTAAATCAAAGGGTTATGCTTATTTGTCTACAATCCGATTTAAATGTCTTTAGATTTTTAAAAAGGTTGTGTTTAAGGAATAATTGAGGTAGGCAGACTGAGAATTGTTATTAGCCCAGTCCTGGGGAAGTACGATCACTAGTCACGTTTTGGGATCAGCTCGGAAGTAGTCAGGCTATAATCGTCTACAGAGGAGCCCACTACTGTCTGCATAATTTCTCTGTGATAGCAGTTGTTTCCGTTCATGGACCGCACTCTAGCTTAACATCAAGCTACAAAGTGTCGTCGCAGAGATCGAGATTAAAACACGTAGGTTTATAAAACATCAACAAATTAAACTGAAAATTCCACAAATTCAACAAAACAAAAATAGACCGCCACAAAGCTTTTAAGAAGAGGATCGATGTGCACATCCAGAAGGAGGTGATTGAACCGTGTAGTTGGACCTTCGCATAACCAAACTGTCACATTAGTGAGTTTAAAATAAAACCGATAATCCGAGATGAAGACGCACACATACATACACATGTCCCCTTATTTACTAAATTGATTATATTTCCAGAAGACGTGACTGAATAAGTAGTCATAGTGCTCTCTCTGTTGAAATTTGTTAAAATTTTTGATTACTAGATAGATAGGTAGTTAAGGTGCTGGGCCTCTCAAATAAGCCCATGTGGGCTTTGAGAGGCACAAGATTATTTCAATTTATAAAGTATAAATAAAAAAAATAATGAAAAAAAATAAATTGTATTGTATTACCAGAAAACAACTGAAAAAAAAAACTTCTGAAAAGCAAAACACAAAACCCGTCTTACTTTCTATATCTCATAACATACGGAGGACGTTAAAAAAACAGCTGTACTCGAGTGTACCTGTAGCAATCCAAAAAATCGTCAGCTGCACAATATTTCGGTGGAGACCATATGTTATTTGTGACGTCATAATGCACCTTGCAACAATGCACCTGTTGCATCACTAGCCAAATATTGTTTTCCATATAAAAATAAATAATTACTTCAAATAAATATTATTAATATAATAATAACAGAAAACGAAATTCTAACAAAAAAAATTAAACGAGAAATCGTCTAAAATATCGCACGCCATCTATTAGGAAACCTGAAAACTAAATTCAAAAAAAATCATCTTACCTTTGACGTAGTTTGCGAGAAAAACCACAGATGGCGCTGCATTATTAGTGTAATCGAACGTTTAAAAATTGCGCTTACCTTATAAATTCCGGTTATAATGAACATGTAAATTATATTTAATATATTACCTGCAACAAACAAATATGATTTAATATACAACAGCAAATCGAGAGTTGTGTATAGGTGTAAAAAACACAGCATATAAAAATACCCTGGTTGGCAAACAAACAGTCTTCACCGTGAAGCGTCCATCTAACAAGTTCGCAGTGAGTGTCCAATAAACATTGTTAATGTAGTGTTATAATTAATTTGAAGGTCAATATTATGTGTTGTACATAATAATGTTTAACATCTGCCTCTAACTGTGACGTCACGGCTCATTCATAAAACTATCACGAGGCAAGAGAGGGATGGAAGAATAGATTTCAAATCATGATTGAAAATTGAAGTGTTTCAAACAAAAATATTCCCTCCGCTATGCCGGCCTGGGGAGGAGACGAATGTGTATTATCCATTGACAGAGTACAATCCTCTCGTTATACCGGGTTACGTGTCAAACTGCTGCCCGTAGACCGCACTATAGCTTTACATCAGGCGGCGTATTTCATAAAACACAGTAATACTATTAAACCTAATAGTTATACATAACATTGGTTAAAAAGAACAGTATAATTATTATAAAATAAATAATTAAAAAAAAAATGCCGAGCTACAATAAAAAAAATATATTACAAACAATTCTATGACCTTATTAAATAGAATGAAAGCGGAATAAATCATCTAGATGCTCCACTTGCATCGTGAGGAGAGAAGGGCGAACTATTGACAGATATAGACGTGTGGGTGGAGTTGGAAGAGGGGGTGGTGGTTCGTGGTGAAAAGGTTGTATTGACATTCAGAGATGAAAGGTCAATTTTAAGTTTACAAACTTTATTATGGACGCTTTCAATAACATTAAATATTTCATTATATTTGATATTAAATTTTCAGCCCACGCTGACTCAGACCCTCTGCTGGGTGTAGGCCTTCATTCCCTTATCAATGTCGTCTTTCCACCTGGCTGGTTGTCTGCCCACTTTCTGGTCCTGGGTCTCCATTCCAGAATTATACGCGCCCAACGTCTATCTTCCCTTCTGCAGACATGTCCGGTCCACTATCACTCGAGTGCACTCTCCGACGTCTAGACGACATGAATAGAGCGGCCGTGGTCCAGCGGTGAGACGCGTGAACTCACGATCGATGAGACCCGTGTTCGAACCTCGCTAATTCTGACCAATGTAACTTTGTTATATGTACTTTGGATCCTCAGTGATTGTGATATAAGCTAGGGGTGTAAAAATAAAAAAAAAAAGCAATCTAGTTGCCTGTTAGTACATAGATTCTATATCTGCACCATCAATGATGAGGAAAAGAAAGATATAGAGACTTCTAAATTGCGTAGAAAATTAAAGAACGCAAATAATAAATTCAGTAGTTTTTCCATAGTTTCTTCCTACCCACAGTAGAGACATGGAAGTGAACTAAATAATTGCTTATAATGGTAGGCAGAGTGATGAAGGTCATTAATTAGATCGGCTTGGAAGAGTATTACTAGATACGTACACATATTACCGAAAATGGCCGGCATAGTGAAGCCAATACGCGTGTATGTTTATACAAAGTGCCAATAATACAAACGTAACAGTAACCAGAAGCCAAACTAATGAATCAATCGTTGTACAACTATAAATTATTTAACACACAATTTGCGATAACATAAAACAACAATAACTTCCGCACCTTGAACGCTCAGGCACTATAGGCACTATTAAAGAGTGGTAGGCAGACTGACGATGGTTATTAGCCCAGTAGCACCACCACTCGAATGTAACCAGGTATAACACATTCGTCTTTCGAAGCCGGCATAGCGGTGGCGACTGCTGCTACAGAGAAAACCCCGAAACGCGATTAGTAGTTGAACAACCATATGACGACAGACTGGACTAATAACCATCATCAGCACTCTCCACCCTGTTTCTCGTTGCGCGCGGATTCTGAGCTACACGGCGCTCGCATGACCCCCAATTGCTGGCTTGATCTCACATATTACTTACTGGTTTCTTTATCAACATCAACATTTACTAGATTTTATAATATAAACGACGTTGAGAGCGATCGAAGCCGTCATAGCGGAGGCGACTGCTATAAAAACATGATAATACTATATTATTAGAGTAAAGGATAATATTGAACCTGTTGGCAGTTTATCGGCTGTCAAACTTCTCAATAATCTTTTGATGCTGCGCCTGCGACGCACGCCCGTCGCCGTGTCGTCCGGGGAACTCATCACGTCACTGAGAACGCCGCACTCATCTCGCCAACACGTACACTTTCACACTTACATTACACATTACACTACATAAATTTATATTTGTACAAAAATTCATTTAAAAAAGTATAGTATATAGAAAAAAATGAACTTTAATCACACACAATGTTCCAATATAACACAATCAACAAAACTGAGATGATTCGTCGTCAATAACAATATTATAATCATATAGATAACGACAATTTAAAATATTATTCAAAATAAAAGGTCGATAGCAGAAAATATTTTGTTTAACTAAATCTATTATATGATTTGCAAAAGTTCATGCCGATTTTTCTACAATTAAAACACTTCTAATAAATATGGAAGAAACGCGTAAACCGCTGAACAGATTTCGATAAAATTTGCCAAGAAAATAGATTACTTTCTTAGGAAAAAAAATATCAAAAAAAAAACAGGGATATGAAAATTCACATTTTGGTCAGAATTACAATACAATACAATTGTCACGCCTTTAGGTCAGCATTGAAAAACGTAATTTAGCGTATAAACAAAATCAACTGTCAATTTTCTAGTCTCCTCGAGCCGCTATAGTGAAGGTGACTTTTACCGACATTTCTGAAACAGTACAGACTGCTAAAAAAAGCAATACATTGCGATGTCTCCGTGTGTAGTGAGGTTTAAGCTATAACACGAGAAATCTGATAACCTATACTAATTTATCCTTGATATATATTATTATATTATCAACGCAAATAATTTGAAGAAACCTCGTTAGTATATATCTATCTATTTAGTCAATAACAAATCAAGCATCTGAATATACGACTACTTAACTCACACCCTGTTCCCGCTGGGGTGAGCAGAAACTATGGAGCGCCAGCAACTCCTCTCTCTGCATACTACTTTCGCTTCGACCACATCCATTACTCCCCTCATGCATGCACGTCGGTTGAGGGTGCTCTTTCTCAGCAGTGGACCATCACTGTCATCCACTTTCGCACAATAAATCCTTAGTTAATCTCCTCTCATCCAGCCTTTCCAAACGACCGAACCGCCTTTCCATTTGAATATGAGAAGAAATAATAAAAAAATATGTAAATAATAAATGTAATAAATGTCAAAAACATAATAGAAATATTCGGGTCTGTAACATAGGTCGGTTGTAATGTAACCTAGGTCGTTTGATGTTACGCCGAATTACCCTAAAAATATTCAATGACCCCTAAATTATATTATGGTAATATAATTTTACGCCAAAATGCGTTAACTTTTACGTTTATTATATTCTATTTAGGAATATGTTACAATAAAAAAAAAATCAATAATGTTTAAACAAATGGTTAATTACAAACAAATAAATATATTTTTGCAGTAGCACGGCATATGTCAACCTCTGCTATGCCGGCTTAAGAACCGTCAAAGTTGACAGTGCTCACTCCTCTCGAGTATAACTTAGCTACTTCCGAGCTGATCTCAAAACGCGACTATATCATTCGAAAGCGGTGGTACTACACCAACACGACAGACTGGGCTAATAACCATCATCAGTCTGCCTACCACTCTTTAATAGCGATATAAATATTAGTCAAGGTTAACTTTACGAGTGTGTTCGACCAATAAACGTAGAAGTATCAAAATAAAATAACGCTTACATCATTAAAAATAAGGGTCACAATTGCTTTCTATTTGCACGGGCACATAACTTAGTAATAAATATTTTATATATTTATATTTTCGCGTCATAAATCGTGTTATTACGGGAGTGTCGCCTGAATACGTCACGAGTAGGGAATGCAATCCCGACTCGAGATCGCAAATTCGAGATCCCGCGGGATTAGAAATATCAATCCTGCGAGATCCCGGAATTTTCGGGATCTCGTCTAGTTTTAAAAATATGTAAAGTTCGGATGACTGAAAACGATGAAAACTCAAACAAATAAATCAATAATATTTTTTTTTCTGCAATAAGCATTATTAGTCGAACGACAATGCTTTTATCTTGTTTAACAACTCCTTCCAAAACGGAACTGTTTTTGTTTACAAACAGTTGATGGATTCAACTGGTTTCGCTAACAGCGAAAAAACGTTTTACTTGTTGACAGTAGAAAAACAGTTGATAAAAACAGTTCGTTGAATCAACGCCCATCTCTAGTTAGCCCGAGTAGATGTGTTTAGCGTTACTGGCCACTGTCGCCCAATCCCGTCAATCTCGAACGGGATCTCGTCATATTATGCTTCGGGATTGATCCCGAAGAATTACACGAGATCTCGCGAGATCGGGATCCCGCGAGATCGGGATTGCATTCCCTAGTCACGAGACGATGAGTTGATCTGTCAACACCACGACAACACGGAGTGCCGAGGAATAACTATGAAGACTCGATAATAAAACTCACTCTTGCGTAGCACGCGAAGTGTTACAAGAAGATGAATAACAAAATTACATGTTTGAACAACTGTAAAAGTCTAAAACGATTGCCGGATGTATTGAGAAAAAAAGAAACCGGACAAAGTTAGTATAACATAACCACAAAAATTTGCAACAAACTAAACCGGTCAGAAACTGGACATCCGGCAACCCTAGTCGAATAACATCGAACATGCAAACTTTATTTTTTATTACATTCGTTATCCCGCTGCTGGGTAAAGACCTCCCTTCCTTCTTTTCACAATCCAATATTCCCCGCAAGTTCTATCTACTTAGTGTCAAGCACGTCCCCTATCTCCGTCTGAGTCTGCCGCGATATATTTGCAGTCTAGAATCAACCGGCCCGATTCAAATTTAATCTGGCAACTTTTGAAACGTATTTAGAAAAAAGAAATCGAAAGTAAACATTAGATATTCAATGCAGCAATAAGGAAATGATAAAAATAACAGATTAACTAAAAATAAGACACATTTTACAAAACAAGAACATTCTAAGCTGATTCACCTACAAAATAAAACTCGAAAACAATTTCATCAAATCCAAGGTCACATATTTTAGGTAAATTCGAGTTACACGAGTGCACCTTTACGACGGGCGCATCCCGCACTTGACCTTTCCATCATTCCCTGGCCACTCGCCAACGCTCGACTTTCACAAACGCCAACTCCTTAACCACCCTGAACAATACTTTGTTAAATAGGTGAAGAAGGGGATTTGAACATTTATATTGTGAGTATTTATATGAGATGGAAAATAGATAAAATCATCGACCAGCGGCATATTCTACGAACCAGCGCGCGCTGGGCACAGAGCAATTATCTCGTAATAAATCTGTATATACAGGGTGTATCGGGCAACGTGTAAAAAATTTCAAGAGATGACTCAGTAAGTGATTCTGGGCAGAAATTAATTTAAAAAATAAATATATTTTTTTATCCATATGTCCACCTTTTCCTTGTAGAAACATACATAATTTACTACACGAACGCGTAATCGTTGTGTCGTCGGGCGGTGCATCAAACAAATGACCTTGCCTTTGATCAACGCCGACAACCTTTGCCGCCTCGCCTTTGATCTCGCGCCGACGAGCCGTGTGCCGACCCACCTGCAATGGCGGTCCACGTCGGCCGGTCCATTTATAGACCTTTTGTTTTTGTGATAATACCATACACGAGAACTTTTATTTAGTGAATTTATTTTTTGAGGGGTGTTCATCCCTTATTTAATATTTGCCTTAATTTTTTTACACGTTGCCTGATACACCCTGTATATATATAAAATAAATCTTGATTAACCGGCTGATTGATCCACAATAAACATACAACCAAAACTATGGTAGCTGACAACAACCTGAAATATTTAGGGTAAGATCTCTACTTATTTCATCTCGGCAAATGATAACACTCCGCCTGATGTTAAGATAGAGTGCGGTCCATGAACGGCTTGAAACAACTGCTAATACAGAGAAATTTCTATGGGTAGCAGTCGTCGGCTTGAAGAGACCGAGATTGACAGTGCACACTTCGCTCAAAAAATAAACTAACGGGGTGAAATAGTGGATGGAGGTTTGTATGGGATAACGCATCATTGCTCAAGTTAAAACTCGTATGAAGTTGCGGGCAAGAACTAGTTAATAAAAAGTATTATAATAGGTAATAAAGTATGGCTCGTTTGATGCGAGAGACTGATGGGAAGTCAATGCTAAACTGTCTTATAAAGGTGGTTACACACTAGCGCTGATGTAACAATCTACGTAAAAAAGGGCTCCATTTATTCATTACAATAACAGTAACAAAGAGAAATGTCCGCAGTCAGGGGACGCCTCCGCAGTAGTGTACACTATTGAGGTACATTAGCACTCTCATTTCATAATACGAGATTATATCACTTCTCGAGTGTTACTACCCCGAGACGCTAAACAGAGTTGATAATCATCATCAGTCTGCCTAACACTCTTATTAAAATTCCGAGTAGTTTATTAATATCAATACATTGTTTTCAGTTAACTAAAAAAAAATTACAGTTGTATTGTAGGCACTCATTCATCACATCTATCCATTTTCATATTCTATGTCATCTCATCTAGATTTTTATAATATCCTTTGGTAAATTACCATGGCAACTACAATAAATCAGTTCGACTTTTGTTTTACATAAAAGTGAACTTATCCTTTAATATTCCACACAATGTTACGCGTGTAGTTCGTTACCCACATGTACAAACACCCTCGACAATAGTTACGGACAATAAAAATATCGCAACAATCCGCTCTGTTGGCAACATTCCAAATGTCTGGCGTTCGCAGAGTTACGGCATTAACGTGGTGGAGAGGCGAGGAGAGGAGACAGGTCCTACTACGTACTACATGCTGAGATGTTTTGCTAGACAATGAAATAATGTAGTGAACTGTGAAACGTAGTTGATTGCTATCCACAGGTTTATGAGCGGCCGTGGTCTAGCAGTTTCAAATCTTACTAGATTCCGACTAATGACAATCAATGCCTGTGATACAAGCTAGGCATTAAAAAAGAAAAAGATTGCAATAAACGTTCACAAAGTTTCAGTATTTGTTATCAATAATCACGCGTTTATGACGATACGCCTCGTTTGTAGCAGTTCATAGTTGCACTGAGATATAATTTTAAACAATTACGTGAGACGGACGAGTATAAAACAAATTCTTTTCTAATAAACATTTTAATAAGATTCAAGTGTGCTAGATCAATTGTGATTAGGTCAGTCTGGCTTGTTGGAATAAAACAAAGTTAACATCATATTCATGGGAAAATCCAAATTTTTCCCAAAACACGCCACCCTTTACAAACCTACCCCTAAAAATTATAGTAGTTCAACTGTTGTTTTGAGGTACACAAAGAAATGTCTGCAGGCAACAGTAGCCTTCGCTATGTTTTTCTTTTATATTGCCCAAGACTGAAGAACCGCAGTACACTATGACGGCTCAAAAAAGTGATTTTCACGATACATTGGTACACTATCTACCATGTTGATAAGATGGACTCCTCCCTTCAAACACGGTCTATAAAAATGAATCTCACAAGATCTACTCTATCAAAAGCCTTCGACACAACCTTGCATCGTGCATGTATAAAATTCAACCCCCTTCCACCTCCTCCCATATCTGCATAATAGGCGGTTGTTCAAGTGTGCGGGTGTGTGGGTGTTATTTCCCATTAGGTATTCGTTCATACAGAATGCCCTCGACACATCATATCGTGCATAGCATCCACTATGTTTATAGTCGTTGCTTGACATTATTATAGGACAAACTATGATCACAATGAAAGCTAATTAGTAGGAAGGTAGGCAGATACTTAGATAGTATTCAAAAACTTAGACCAAATAATTTTTTTTGTTCTTAAATTTACAATGTAAATTTAAATTATGATTTTTTAATTAAAAAAAAAAAATAGCTAGAGAGCTAATATATTTTTGTAAGAGGCGATGGAACCGTCTGCTGCCCTAGCCCTGAGCCACCCTCCTTTGAATTTCTACGGGACGACTTCCCGGAGAGAAGAAAAAGGGGAAAGCCACTATTTTGGAATTTGAGGCATATCTGTGGATCAGGAACACTTGCGAGGGTTAAATTCTGCAGAATGTATGTACAAACTAACTGTGCTTCAGTGTCATCACTCCACCCCGAGATATTCCAAAACCCCGTCTTGGGGCACTACCGACAATATATGTCATGCAGCTGGTTCCATGCTTAACACAAAAATGTATAGGGAGCTTTCTCTTTTTTTTATTTTTTTATTTTAGCACTTGATATGACCGCACTCCGCCTGATGTTAAGCTAGAGTGCTATCCATGAACGGAGGTAACTGCTGTCAAAGAATGGGATCTGCAGTCGCGTCCGCTATGCCGGCTTAATGAGATGCCTCTTCACACTGTGCTTGAAGGTTCCCATGTTATAGGAAGGGGGAAAGACGCGGCTCTAACTAATATAAAAGATTTATTTTATTCCTACACAATTTTCATTCATTGTATGAAAAGAATTGTTAGAGAAGCGAGGGAGTTGTGTCAGAATGGTGAGGGTAGCGTTCCGTTGTCCCTGCCTATCCCTGTGAGAAGAAGACGTGACAATCGACGATGATGATATATTTGTTTACAATTTATTGGCGCATTCAAAATAGCAGCAAGATACAACATAATTATTTAATAATGAACATAAATTATAGTTGCGACATGTAGTTCTGTCAAATATGTAGTTTTGAGCGATAATTAAACTCCCTGCCAATGGATACAAAATATTTCTAAATTACGGATACATTTTAACAAAACACACCCACAACCTACCGACACATCTATCCCTGTCGTCCTGGGGTAGTACCACCACTTTCGAATGTAACGCCCGTGAAGTGACCTTGTCGCATTTCGGGAATAGTTTAAAAGTAGGCAGATATAGCGATAGGAGTGTGCACAGTTAATCTGGACGGTGCATGCTCGTCTCTTCAAGCCGGCATAGTGGAGGTGACTGCTGCCTGTAGAGATTTCTCTGTAGCAGCAGTTGTTTCCATTCATGGACCACACTCTAGCTTTACATCAGGCGGAGTGTTGTCACATGCCGAGCTACAATAAAAAAGAAAAATTAGCAACAGATTGCTTTAAGGAGTGAATTGGCTTATGTACAATATCACTGTTATGACCAGATTCTTCATTTACAACGAAATTAAAAGCGAACGCTTTTCCTTAAGACTCTTAAGCGGGCTACACACGTTCAGTTCTAACTGTACAGTCGAACTGTTCAGTTAAAATCGTGTGTGTAGCCCGCTTTACCTACACAAGCTAGCTTAAACTACCGAGTTAAACTGTACAGTTAAAACTGAACGTATGTAGTCGCCCTTATTAATTGGAAGATGGAAACCGCAAAAGGAGTGCTGGAGATCCTGCACTGCACGCTGACAGTTGCATCAGCGTCAAACAGACGTGAACTGAACTGCTTGAGGTCTACCGCACCCCGCATGCTTTATACAGACCGATAGAACGGGGAATATCCGCATGCTGTACCAATGAAAATAAGCCCTAACTTTACAAGAGAGAGAAGAGGTAAACTAGAAAAAAAACGGAGCCGCGCGTCACCGACACTATGGAACTCAGCGCATTTAAATTTTATTCATTCTGCCCATTCGCCTAAGAAAAATGGGCCCACAATTTTTTTTCTTGAGTTTGTCGATGATTTTTAGCTTTTGTATAAAAATAAATTTACATTCCTTATTACCAATCAGTTTTAATTTTTTCACCTAGTTAATTGAGTAATTAGAGGTTTTCTGATACAATATTGATAATATCTGTTTTTTATGTAATTAAACATTGTCTATTGATTGGTAATCGCAGTGTTGATATAATTAAAGTGAATAAAAGTAACAAGTAGGGCCAAATATGGACATTCTCCTTTACTAAAGAATCTGCCTGCTAACCTAACAGAGAAAAATGCGAAATATTTCCCTGTATAATGCAATAAATATAAAATAGAAATACATTTAACATAAATAATTTTAACACGAACGTAAATAAAAAACAGACTAAATTCACTGAAGATACTCGGGAGTGGAGCAGAATTGCTGCAACGCGATTTAAAAAGCATTCAACACGCGAATATAAACTCTAACGACTCAAAAATAGAGTTTATATTAGTTGATGAAGTTATAAACATAATAAATTACGTTTTCACGAGCGCCGTATAGTTTTCAAATGTAAATACACTATTACACGATGCGCATCTACTTTGTTGTTACTTCATTGAAGACATTTTGGGAATATATAATACAAGAGTTTTTGGCGGCCATCTTGAGACGTCAGGTTGTCTGTCTTGAATTATTTTCCTAAACTTGTGTGTTCTTCGAGTGTTAATGCGTAATTAATGGTGGATTATTAACCATTAAGTGTTCGTGAACTTGCGTGAGTGTGGGCAAACAATTCAAAGGAAGAGAACATGTGTTTCAATTTTCCCTCCAAAACTCCCTAGGAAGTTTCAGTAAAGATTCTACCACTTTACTGGAGCAATTTTTGACTTGACTGAGACTTGACCTGACTGTTTAGTGTGATGAATGAATGACTCGTGATGCACAATATTATTAATTTGATGCAAAACATTTACTTTGACACTGGCAAATTGTTATAATGCCATATAAAACAAAAAGAAAAAAAATATATATAATACAATTGACTGCAGCACCTGAAGGATTTTTAATACAACTATAGATAAATTAAAGCGGACAGAAGTCGCCTCCGCTATGCCGGCTGAGGGAGACCTAAGAGTTGGGTGAGTGGCTACTTTCAAACTGATCCCGAAACGCGATACTTAACGGGTGGTGGTACTAACTACCCCAGGGCTGCAGACTGGGCTAAAACCACCTCCAGTCTGCCTGCCTATCACTCTTGACCATTTCCACTAGTGCTGTTCAACAATTTTAAGCTACTTGGATATCGTCCATCCGTCAAGTGCCGGTGGATATAGCGATTTCTGTCGACTCGAGCCCAGTCCGGCACCTTGGACCTTCTCAGAGCGCTAACATTTGCCCAGACTACTTCCACTACGTGTACAGTGAAACACGGTACGAGTACACCAGCGTCAGGCTGGAGAGACCGACATTACCCAGGTACTTACCTTCCCAAAGGGGCACGGCATCCGTAAAGCTAGAGTGCGGTCTATAAATGGAAACAACTGCTACTACAGATACATTTCTATAGGCAGCAGTCGCCTCCGCTATGCCGGCTTGAGGAGCACCATCCACTCAAGTAAAAATAGTTTTAATTTTTTATTTAATTAATTAAGGTGCTTCGTGTAAGTTCGTCTTCTCAATACGTGGATCGATGTCCGTTAAAATGGATCCGGGTACTATTTGTGGAACGTTTTAAAAACATATATTATTTTACACTATACAATAATGATTACGGCAGGTCTTCTATTAAATTAGGACGGTGTTATGCAACAATTGACCAATATTCGAAGAGCGGTAGCCATAAAGGATGATTTTCAACATTTTAGTCGTATTTCGGAATCAACTTGGAAGCTTATCATGAAGGTATAGTGAAGGCGACCGCTGCGTACATGCATACCCACCCACACTCTAGCTTGACATAAAAAATAAAATTTTGTTAATCTTGTTTTTTTTTAACTTAACTCGTTTTTATTTATTTATTTATTTATTAGATGCTCACTACAAGTTGCAGCCGAAAAAAGTCACATACATATATTTTAAGATCTGATCAGTAAAGCTGGGCTGCAACTCAAAGTGTGAACACTACATTAATACATAAATTATTTTAATAGTCAAGTGTGGTTAGTAGTTTCACCCCTTTTATAGAAGGTTTCCCTGGGAATCAAACGCCGAACTCATAGTATCAATTACGGGCGTACGAAGTAGCGGACAATAGGTATTTAAATAGAGTAGTGTACATAGGGTAAGTGCGACAACACAATTTCGGTACACGTAATAGTTACGGAAATCCAGAAATAGACGCATGCGCATGACAGGCGAACGCACCGGCTCTACAATATTCAGAATATTTCACTATGAGATTCCACTATGCACTACATCCAGTTATTATTTATAGAAGTTGTTTTTTTATTATTATTATCATTTTAGTTTGACAACACAAAACTAGAGTGCGGTTCATGAACCGAAACAACTGCTACTATAAATAAATCTCTACAGGCAGCAATTTCGCGTTTCGGGGATAGTTTGAAAGTAGCCAGGTATAAGAGAGGAGTGTGCACTGTCAATCTAGATGGTACATGCTCGTCTTCTCGAGCCGGCATAGTGGAGGCGACTGCAGCCCGTAGAGATTTATCTGTGGTAGCAGTTGTTTCCATTCATGGACCGCACTCTAGCTTTACATCAGGCGGAGTGTTGTCACATGTCGAGCTACAATTTAAAAAAAAAAGCAATCGCCTCCACTATGCCAACTTGAAGACATGAGTATGTAACATCCAGATTGACAGTGCACACTCCTCTCGTTATACCTGGCTACTTTCAAACTACTAGGTGCTACATTCGAAAGTGGTGGTACTACCCCAGGACGGCCTCCTGGGCTAATAATATGACATTGTTAAATCGGTCAGAATTTATCGAGGTTCGAACACGGTACGATCGTGAGTCTTACCGCTAGACCACGGCCGCTCTGAAAAAGTCTCAACCCTAAACAGAAATACTCTATCAGGTCTAAATTGGTATATTTGCCTGTGGAGTGATTACGGAATGTTTATTGGCTGCGACAAGGGCTACGGGGGGGTCACGTGACATAGCGAGTCTCTACCGCCAGTTCTGTTTATGCCCTTTTCGGGTTTTTAGCACTAATAAAAAGATGTTAATTAAACTCTCAGATAACTGGAAGGTTGGACAGCTCGTTAAAGGTTAGGAGGGGACTAGGGGAGGCGCGTTCGTGTCCCACTAACGATTCAATGTCATTTACGCCTCAATCGCTTTCTTATTGTCAAATGATTCATCTTACGCCCTGTTTCCATTGGGGTAGGCAGAAACTATGGAGCGCCAACGACTCCTCCCTCTGTACACCAACTTTCTTTTTTTATTGTAGCTCGGCATGTGACAACACTCCGCCTGATGTAAAGCTAGAGTGCGGTCCATGAATGGAAACAACCATGGCGGGCAGTAGTCGCCTCCACTATGCCGGCTTAAGGAGACGAGCATGTACTATCTAGACTTATAGTGCACACTCCTCTCGCTATACCTGGCTACTTTCAAACTGCGACAAAGACACTTCACGGGTGTTACATTCGAAAGTGGTGGTACTACCCCAGGACGGCAGACTGGATAAATAACCATCACAACCTACCACTCTTAAACCGCACTTTCGCTTCGACCACATCCATGACTCCCCTCATGCATGCACGTCGGGTGTTCCTCATTTGACCCTTTCTCAGCAGTTGACCAATCTGACTGAAAAAGGTCTTCCTAGGGCGCCCCCTTTCAACACTGTCATCCACTTTCGCACAATACATCTTTTTTGTTAATCTCCTTTCATCCATCCTTTCCAAATGACCGAACCACCTTAGCATACTCCTTTCCACTCTGGTCACAATACTGTCTTTGAGTTCGCAACGATTTTTTTCTTTTGACTTCGCTTTAATTAAAAATCAATTATTAAAGTCCGTATATAGGCGATGACACGCTAGTCAAGTCTCGGCTACAAAGTCTTGAGCACCGACGAAACGTCGCCAGTTTGTCGGTCTTTTACCGGATACATTACGGAGAGTGTGCGCAAGAGCTTCACAACTTAGTTCTACCGTCTCCTTTCTTTCATCGGACGTCCAGACACCCGGAGAGGTACCATCCATTTATGGTTCAAATTCCAAAAGTGCGTACGAGGCGTTTTGACAACACGTTCCTCGTGCGTACTGCGAAACTGTGGAACTCTCTCCCGGTGTCTGTGTTTCCCGAGAAGTACAATATAGGCATCTTCAAATTAAGGGTAAATAGGTACCTCATAGGCAAGCGTGCTCCATCTTAGACCGCATCACTGCTTAACATCAGGCAGGGTGCGGTCAAACGTTTGCCTTTAAGCATAAAAATAATAATAATAATCGATGAACGTAATAATAATATTTAATGGCGTCGTATCACATCGGCAGGATCTAAACAATTGTCCAAATTACACGATTCCTAATTGTTGTACAAATTGTTGGGAATTCCGAGATAGCAGCACCCACTCACTAACAAAAAGTTTTCTTCTGCTATTGCTTGACTGGAGAAAATGGATTTTTGCAATTATCAAAAGCTTGAAAAGTACAATTTGTGAACGACAACTACTACAGCAGTAGCCTCCTCTATGCCGGCTTGAGGGGACGAACCACCCATTGACACGTTTCTTTTCGTTAAATCCGCCTATTGATCCCGCAACACACTTGACATGTGTTAACATTTTAGGATGAACAGCAGACCGTACTGATCACCATCATTAACCTGATTAAAATTCTTTAAAAAATTATGAATGATTAAGAAAATAAAAGTCTGCAGTCTCGGGGGGCAGTACCACCACTTTCGAAAGTAACACCCGTGAAGTGACCTTGTCGCGTTTCGGGAATAGTTTGGAAGTAGCCAGGTATTGCGAGAGGAGTGTGCACTGTCAATCTAAGATGGTGCACGCTCGTCTCCTCAAGCCGGCATAGTGGAGGCGACTGCTGCCCGCACAGGTTTCTCTGTAGTAGCAGTTGTTTCCATTCATGGACCGCACTCTAGCTTAACATCAGGCGAAGTGTTGTCACATGCCGAGTTACAATAAAAAAAATAAAAGTTAATGATCGTGAATATGATGAGACGTGATGCAATAAAAGTTAAATTACCCATTCGCAGAAAGGTATATAAAAATGGTCGATAAATTGATTACTTTTAGAAGGTTTGATTGAATTGAAACGTGGGCGGAGAGGATAGAGATTCGACTCGTACTCATCTCTCCTGGTAACAACGAAACTTTGTAACATGATGTACTTTGCTCGTTCAGTGCTTAAGATACAAACTTTACTTGTATCTTTTCTTAACAATCTTAGAGTTTAAAGACGGGTGATTATTAGCTCAATCTGCCGTACTAGGGTGCGCGGTAACACTAGCGAATTCGTTTCTTCAGGCAGCCATAGCGGAGGCGACTTCTACATAGGTAGTCGTTTCCGTCCATACACCACTATAACTTAACACGGAGTGTTTTCAAATGCCGAGCTACAATAAAAAACAGAATCGCAATCGAGATAAAAATTGCTTCAGCACATAATGGCGTGACCGGAGAACCGCAGCACGCCATCACTATGCCGGACCAAGAAATAGCTTATTTTTCACGCTACATATAAAGGTTCCAAATAATTAAATAAAAATTATTTAATGTTTTTTTTTCCTCCAAATAAACTGCTGCAAAGACAACAATAGTGCAGGGTCTTCTGGTCTCGGGGTGACGACATTTGAATAATCAACTCAGGATTCGAAGGCCGCCCACGAAAACATCAATTAGCACCGAGGGAAAAAAAAGGGAAAAACACCAGAGAATACCGTTCAATACGGAATCTGTGTTACTTAATATTCCAATGTTGTGCTCGTCCGGGGAGCAAGGTCGAACCTATTAAGTTGTAGATCCTCTCAAAGTCAATGTATTCACGAAACGTACTGCCTATTATGATATAGGATTAAGTTTTAGGGTATAGCTATAATAGTTTGATAGTTATCAACATGAAGTTCCTGGGCACGACAAGGACGCTCCCTGGGAGGTGTGCAGGAACGTGAAGAGTCTCCTGTCCTACCTGGAAGACATCGGGGACATGCTACAATCTAGTTATCAACATTTCCTTTCCATTCTCTTTTCCTTACAATTTATTTATTATCAATTGGTTGTCTGGAAGAAATTGCTTTTAGTGATAAGACCGCCAATTGCAGTAACTTATTTATTATTTTGTATTTCTTTAACTGTGTTTTATATGCAATAAAGAATTTATTATTATTATTATTATTATTATAGAGATATATACTAGAGGTGCAAGCTTCAAACGATTTGACAATGTTGCCGTCAAGTCAAACACTAACCGAGAGAGACCTAAACGTGGCTGTGGTCATCTTTTCACTCGCGTCACATTGGGAGCGTTAATGCACATCCAATTGTATATTATTAACCTTTTTTTTTTTTTTTTTTATTGTAGCTCGACATGTGACAACACTCCGCCTGATGTAAAGCTAGAGTGCGGTCCATGAATGGAAACAACTGCTACCACAGAGATATCTCTACGGGCTGCAGTCGCCTCCACTATGCCGGCTTGAGGAGACGAGCATGTACCATCTTAGATTGACAGTGCACACTCCTCTCGTTATACCTGGCTACTTTCAAACTATTCCCGAAACGCGACAATGTCACTGCCTACCACTCTTTAAGGTTGTTATAACAGGTCTATAAAAATAGACAATATTTTATTCGCCGTACGTAACGAATGCATTTGTAATCTTTCTGTGTAATTGTCGGCCATTTTGTTTTAATATCAGTTGAATTTCCCTTTTAGATATTATGTTGTGTACTAGTCGACCGTGCCCGGCGTTGCGCGGTCTTATTTGTATTGGCAGATTGATGTCTGCTGGTTTAAGAAAACGAATCTGCACCATCTTGTGTCATAAAACACATTTCAACGCAAAGACGAGGGAGGAAGGGGTGACAGGAAAACAGTGATACAAATTGTTCCGACCTTGACAATGTGCGAGGTCGCGCACTGTTGACAAACAAACACCCCTTACGTAACCATAATAAGAGCTACAATCCATTGGCACATCAATACCTCATTTTTTATCACAGTATAGCGGAGGCGATAGAGGAAGGAGGTGGGTTTTCCCTATCCCAATCTGGACAAGGCGGACTCTTCTCACTTACGCGTCAAGTTATACTATCCCAGGATGCAGGACTGGAGGGAGACCAATCATCAGTCTGTCTGCCTGCCTGCCTGCCTACCTCTCTCAAGCGGCTAAACAGACCTTGTTGAAACACAAAGTTAGATTATAAACTTTAATAGCTCCGCCTGATGTTAAGTTAGACTGAACTGAACGGAAACAAGTGCTTGCTACCACAGATAAATTTCTACAGGCAGCAGTCCCCTCCGCTATGCCGGCTTTACTAGATTGACAACGATGTAAATTCAATAAAGCAATAAAAAACTACTTTTAAATTCCTATACGTGACCTTTTTCTCTTTCATTAGACATTGGCTTCTATTCAAGCGGGTGACATAGGCCCCGTGGTCAGGTGGGTTGAGGAAGAGAGGGAGAGGGAGAGCGACGGGAGTGGGGGCCCCACCCCCCTAGTGTACTTTAAAAAAGATTAAGTAATCTATAGTTAAGAAGTTTAGTAATTTAAACTTTGTTGGAGACTAAATTGTACCAGAACGTAATCGTTCATTAATTATACCTATTTTATGAGAAAGAGATAGGGAGAGAGAGTCAAATTAAAAGGAGAATGCCCATTTTTTGACCCACTTGATACCTAATAACAATATTCCAAAATAATATCTTATTTATTCATTAATTTATTTCAATTATTATCAATACATCATTTACCAATCAATAGACAATGTTTAATTACATAAAAAACAGATATTATCAATATTGCATCAGAAAAACTCTAATTACTCAATAACCCGGGTAAAAAATAATAAAACTGATTGGTAATAAGGAATGTAGATTTATATTTCTACAAAATCAACTAAAAATCATCCGACAAACTCGAGAAAAAAATTGTGGGCCCATTTCTCTTAAGCGAATGGGCACTCTCCTTTAATTAATTTTTAAAACGATTAAATGTATAGACAAGAAGAACCGGCACGAACTTATGCAATAATCTCACACAGCTTACAGTACGTAAGTTTAATTCATCTTAGAAAACTAGACGACATAGTTAAAAACACTGCCACCAGCAAAACGTGCACGCCTGAATTGCAGGTTAACAGTTAATACTAAAAAAATATTACTCGAATAGTTTGCTGAATATATATTTAAAACTAAAAAATTAAAAAACAAAATAAGAAAAAAAAAATGGCACGAACTTATGCAATCATACAAAATACACTTTTAAAAAAATCACTCTTGAGTTAAAAAAAAAACTTCACTGTAAAGTTTCATAATAAAAAAAAAACACATTTTACAAAAAAAATAACGTAGAAACGGTTCGCGTCTCGTTTAGACGTACGCGGTTGGCGGGCGACCGACACTCGCGCCTGAAAAAAGGAAAGCGCACGTGCGAAAGCTCCGGGCGCCCGAACGCTACTTCATTTCAGCGACGCTTTCTGTCATAGACTAAACAACGCGTTCAGACACGACATTAATTTTTTATATTTGACTTTTTTTGGATCAATGACTTTTTCCACATAAATTAATTGTAGCTCTGGATTGTAAATCTCTATAGGAAGCAGTCGCCTCCACTATGCCGACTTGCGGAAACGAATATGCACCGTCCAGATTGACAGTGCACACTGCTCTCGTTATACCTGGCTACTTTCAAACTATTCCCGAAACGCAGACTGGACAAATAACCATCATCAGTCTGCCTACCACTCTTTAATAGCGCCTATAGGCACCGAGCGACCAAAGTACATATAACATAATAATAATAATAATAATAATTTATTTGTAGGATTTTGGTTTGCATAATTAAATATAGTAACATAATTTTGTCCGCAAAATCTACCATAAAGGTGTACAAATATTTAAATTTTAATAATAATTGTTATATAATTATAAAAATGTCATAATGAAAATAATATTAACATGGTAACACAATACATTCATGCAGTAATCACAAACATCATAATAATACAAAAATTAATTTAATGAAAAATTGTCGGAGAAATATTCCTGAACGTCATAATATAGTTTTTCTAATAAAAGTCTACGCACTTTATTTTTAAATAGTTGAATTGGGTATTCCTTAATATGATCTGGTAAATGGTTATATATTTTAATAGACATATGATGTACATTTCTCTTGCACAATGTTAAACGTGTGAATGGTAGATACAGTTTATTACTTTGCCTTCCTCTGGAATTGAACACATCACGAATTTTAGGAAACAAATGTATGTTAGAATGTACAAAAACACATATTTCAAAAATGTACATGCACGGAAATGGGAGAATTTTTAATAGTTTGAATAGCGGTTTACAGCTTTCTAGATATCCTTTACCGCACATTGCTCTGACACACTTTTTTTGTGCTTTAAATACTGAGGGATATTCTACCATAGTTACAAAATGCAACAATCGATATTATAAAAATTATTTTTGTAATAGTGATTTGGGGGTCGATAACGCGCACATCCCTAGCACTATTAGCGTTTATTTTGAATGCGGACATTTCGAAAGTTTTGCAGCCAATCGTAATCAGAAAAAAAAAAAAATTATAAAAAAATTTTTTTTTGGTCCTGAGTACAAGATGCACTGCCATTGAAACTAGTCTGGCGACTGTATCTCCAATGGCAGTAAATGCTACAGTAAAACGCATAAAATATTTAAATTTACTTTTTATAAAAAAAATACATAACATATAATACAAATGAAAGTTTGTTTGTTTATCTAAAATATGTAAAATAACTCACCTTGTGTATTAAGTAGCGCTGGCCCAAGATCGGCGTGACACTCTTCTTCGGCTTTACGCGAAACACGTTCCACTGTGCAAAACAAAAATCAAAATATAATCATAAACATGGAGTTTTGGCGGCCATCTTGAGACGTCAGGTTGTCTGTCTTGAATTATTTTCCTAAACTTGTGTGTTCTTCGAGTGTTAATGTGTAATAATGGTGGATTATTAACCATTAAGTGTTCGTGAACGTGCGTGAGTGTGGGCAAACAATTCAAAAGAAGAGAACCTGTGTCTCCATTTTACCTCCAAAACTCCGTAGGAAGTTTCAGTAAAGATTCTACCGCTTTACTGGAGCAATTTTTGACTCGACTGAGACTCGACCTGACTGTTTAGTGTGATGAATGAATGACTCGTGATGCACAATGTTATTAACTTGATGCAAAATGTTTACTTTGACACTGGCAAATTGTTGTACGCCATAAACACGCGACCAATGTACATAACAATATTACAAATAGATTTCTTTCTTAGGTTTTTAAATTAAATAAGCCGGCATAGCGGAGGCGACTGCTGTCTGCAGAAACTTCTCTGTAGTAGCAAGCTGTCGTTTCCGTTCACGGACCACACTTTAGCTTAACATCAAGATTAGTGTTACAAAAAGAAAAAACTTGCCGATCACAATGGCGTTTATTTGAATTATTTTTTTTCGACGAACGTTTCAAAAGCTTTGCAGTCACCGTGACCGTAACGAGACGATTAAAACTAAGCAAAACAAACCTAATAATACGCTGGACACAATTTTTTTTTTTAACAATAATTTTGGCTTTCATTTTAATTTAGTTTTTGACTTGTGACTCTACTGGCCTTTTAAAAAAAATTAATATTGACTCCTCTAATAGATGCATAAGATATTTACTTACTGTTAAGAAAATTCGATGTTTTATCGGACGCCTTCTTTGACTTCTTCTCAGTTGAATCTAGATTGGAAGAATAACTAAACATTAGATAATCAGTATGTTTATTAGTAATACATTTAGACACGTTTATTGTTACTTATATTCGTTAATTAATTTTTCCATACAAAATATAATAATTTCGATGGATTCTGACGATATTTGGGGGTGGTTTAATTTTTTTTTTTTACATATTATGACGTCTATATTTTCAGTCTGATTTGTTTTTTTTTTAAATTATAATTTTAACTCGTCATATGAACCGCACTCCGTCTGATGTTAAGCTAGAGTGCGATACGTGAACGGAGGCGACTGCTATCAGAGAAGGGGATCCGCAGACAGCAGTCGTCCCCGCTCTTCACACTGCGCTTGAAGAATCCTACAAGGAGGAAAAACATGACTGACATGTTAAGCCAGAGTGTTGCCACCGAGAGAGACCTACAACAGCCACGTCCGCTATGCCGGCTCAATGCCTAGTCACCGATATTCAGCAGATACGTTTAAATAACTCAACAAAATATACCTGCATGTATCCTCTCGAGCAGTCTGCTAATCCTATTAGTGTGATGCTCTCCATCGGCCACGCACGACTCCTCCAACGAGCGAGCGCATGAAAGGTGAACACGCAGGTCACAGTATTGTACTGACAAATAAATTACAACAAACATTACACTTAAGTCCAATTGCCCCACACGATTTAACTATTACTTTCACGTTAAAGTAATGGTTAAAATTAAAATTTGGTTGCTACAAAGAAAAAACTTGTCAGTTTTGACGCTTACTTTAACGCTAACCAGCGAATTTTGGCTGGTCAAAGTAACAGTTAAACCAATGTCATTAACGTCAAGTATATGAAAAGAGGCTAAATACGAGTTGAAATATTATAGAAATTTATTAGTAATTATTTATCTATACTAATATTATAAAGCTGAAAAGTTTGTTTGTTTGTACGCGCTAATCTCAGGAACTACTGGTTCGATTTGAAAAATTCTTTTTGTGTTGGATAGATCATTTATCGAGGAAGGCTTTAGGCTATATAACATCACGTTGCGACTAAAACATAATTGTAATACTGACCTGTGCAGACATAAGCCTGAGGTGCCAGTCCGCATATCACGTTGGCGCAATTGTGACAATGGCACACCGACGTCAGCGACACCAATGTCAAATGATGACCACGGACTACGAACTGATCAATTACATTACGTTTTATTTACATTACATCACACACAATTGCATATACGATACAAAATAAAATAGACATTTTTGTGTCTAAAATATAATAAAAACATTAAAAGTTTTTGCTGGTGGTATAGGTCGCGTCAAACTTTATGGCATCTCGGAAGTTAGCTGCGAGTGCTACTTCGCACGGTCTTTACAATAATAAAATTACGAGTTATTTTAAATATTAATAGAACATATAAAAATAACCTCCGGAGTGTGTCCTACCCTCTCATCGTGCCCCGATGATACCTCAATTTGTGTACTGTGCAGCGACTTGCGCCTAACTTCGGAGCCGCCATAAAGTTTTGTTCGAACTAAACTTGTTTGAACTTTTTTTTTATTCTAGCTCGGCATGTGACAACACTCCGCCCGATGTAAAGCTAGAGCGCGGTCCACTCTAACTTGAAACAACTGCTACTACAGAGAGAAACCTGTGCGGGCAGCAGTCGCCTCCACTATGCCGGCTTGAGGAGACGAGCATGTACCATCAATGTCAATCTAGACAGTGCACACTCCTCTCGTGCTATCTGTCTAGTGAAGTTAATTGCAAGTCTAGTTCTATTCCAACTTAAGAAGTTACAAGTAGACGAGCGAGCGGCTTCTCAATCTGGACGTCGCGCATTCGTCTCTTCAAGCCGGCATAGCGGAGGTGAGGTATAGAGTATGGTTTACATACCGGTTGCGGTTGCTGTTTCGTGAGATGTTTAACTTTTTGCTTGTAATGTTTGTCTATTTGAAGGAATGTACTCCGTGACGTGTTGTTGTTATTGCACATCAGAGCGGCGATCGTCGCGGGCCTGGTGAACGCAACAAAAAAAAAACCATAATAAATAAAAAAAACATCTTTAGCCGCACAGTGGGACCAAATGATACGAAATTCTTAATCAACACCAAAAACCATAAAAAAAAAGAATTTTCTATCAATTACTTGATATATCGACTTTTGGTCCCACCATGCGCCGCCATGATCTACTGACATAGTGAAGCGAACGGAACACACTTCCACCATTAAAATAACGTAAAATCGGATACGACCACACCCCGCCTGTAAATGTAAACTGATGTAAAGCTAAAATGCGCTCCATGAACGGAAACAACTGCTACTACAGATAAATCTCTACAGGCAGCAGTCGCCTCCGCTATGCCGGTTTGAGCACACTCTTCTCTCCATATATTGTACATAATACTTTATTGAATATAGTTACTCCTCAATACTAAAAACTTCAGATTAAGCGAATTGAGAAAAAACGTGTTCATACCTGCAACTGAGTTGTCCAGCGGCAGTGGCTATGGCAGCACGCAGTAATATTGCCGCCCGAGAACCACCACACGATAATTCAGTGTCACGCATTATACGTGATACTAACTGTTCTACCACTGTTTGCTCCTGTACAAGAGAAATTCATAGATTGAAACTAAAGTTATCATTATCCCAGGACGGCAGACTGTAATAATAATTAGTATCAGTCTAGCCTACCACTCTATAAAAGTTAACAGACAACAAGGCAATACAAAAATAATTCAGAAAATTCTTTGTTTTTACTAAGGCATTTGACAATGTAAACGACCAAACAAAAAATCACTATTCCATTAATATTTGCACAAAAATGCATACGGTTATACTTAATTAAAAACATATTTACTTTATTCTTTAACCCAACACAAAAAACAAATAAATATTATCACCGGTTCATTCAAAAAGTTAAAAACAGGTGTTCCACAAGGCACTATTATTGGCCCTCTCTTTTTATATTCTTGCATAAAACTATTACCTACAACCTACCTGAGCTTTATCGACATCACATTTCTCTAATACTGAATCTTCTGGTCCATAGAATGTACTTAAACCCACTTGTCTTTTGACCTGGAACAAATAACATTAATTTCTTTTTTTGTTTTTTTTTTCATGCCCGCTATGCCGGCTTAAAAAGATGCCTCTCCACACTGCGCTTGAAGGATCCCATGTTATTTTTTTTAACCCGAAACTTTTCTGTCTTCGTTCTTTCCTGTCGATTAAAGACAACTAACTCCTAGAGGTCGACCAAAGTGGTATATTATTCTGGTATAAACCAAACAACCTAGTGTATACATATTTTTTTATCTTTATTATTGTAGGTCATGGCATAATGACAACTGCTACTACAGATAAATTTCTACAAGCAGCTGTCATCTCCACCATGCCGGCTTGAGGAGACGAATATGCACCATCTAGATTGACAAACTGCTCCCGAAATGTGACATGGTCCCTTCACGGGTGTCACATTCGAAAGTGATGGTACTACTCCGACACGGCAGACTGGGCTAATAACCATCATCAGTCTGCCTACCATTCTTAATAAAAAGATGTATATATGATAAAGATTTGCTATTTACCTGAAATTCAGTCAATTGCCTAGTGAGTTCGTCTTTGGCTTTTTGTCTAGCTTTCCTGAATACATTTCTTAAGAGATCTTCACTTTCATGTTCTGCAATAATACACAAAATAATCCAATAATGTGACACTCATGAACAGTTCGAAAGTAGCCATGTATAGCGAGAGGAGTGTGCACTGTCAATCCAGATGCCGTGTTGGGGCAGTACCACCACTTTCGATTGTAAGATTCGTGGAGAGACCTTGTTGCATTTCGGGAACAGTTTGAAAGCAGCCAAGTACAACAAGAGTGTGCAATGTCAATCTGGATGGCGTGCACAATCGTCTCATCAAGCCGGCATAGCGGAGGCGACTGCTGCCTGAAGAAATCTCTGTGTAGTAGCAGTTGTTTCCGTTCATGGACCGCACCCTAGCTATGCATCAGGCGGAGTGTCCGAGCTACAATAAAAAAAAAACTAACTCACCATTTTCTAATACTTGTTCAATTTCATTTGCCATATTTTCGTCGACACCGTTTAACGGCATTAACTGCAAAAAAAATTGAGGATTTAAAAAAAAATCGCCCACAACAGGCTGAGCTGAAGCACTGAGATAGGGACCGAACCTAAGTCCTACCACAACGCTATGTGCACTGATGCTCTGACTGCTAACCTACAGAATCATTGGCGCTTCACGTGACCGTGTCGACATTCCCCTATTCCAACCATTAGCTGCTGGGTTGACTTCTACTTTCTCAAGTTACATAGAGGCGGCCATGGTCTAGCGGTAAGACGAGTGAACTCACGATCGACGAGTACCGTGTTCGAACCTCGCTAGATTCTGACTAATGTAACTACTACATGTACTTCAGTCGCTCATTAATGAGTGGTAGGCAGACTGATGATGGTTATTAGCCCAGTCTGCCGTGTTGGGGTAGTACCACCACTTTCGAATGTAACACCTGTGGAGTGACCTTGTCGCGTTTCGGGAACAGTTTGAAAGTAGCCAGGTATAGCGAGAGGAGTGTGCACTGTCAATCTAGATCAGGGATGCACAGACCGCGGCCCGCCGGTCGAATACTGGTGGCCCGCCGACAGCAAAAATAATACTCTCGTACATTCGAAAAATATTGAATTCTATTCCAGAATAAAACAAAAAAAAATGTTCGAAATTTGAATCTCGCGCGCCCGCTCTTAAGTGCGCTTATCGGTGCGCCGTGCGTGCGTCGGTAATGTCGGAATTCCCGATTGCTCGCGTAGATACACGAAGCTTCCAGAGTCGGTTTCGAGATTTCTCCAGACAGTTTTCGACTCTATACGCGCGGTATAAAAGCCACGCTAACCGCAGCGACCGACACTTCGGTTTTAATTTGAGCGACAAGCCGGTGTCATATATTTTGTTCCACATTCAACGTAGGTTTCCTGTTGCAGTGTCAAGTGCCGTGTATAATTGTGTTGTGAAATCGTAAGTAAAACTCTGTTATTAATAAATGTTTCCCTACCTATTTAATTAATGGGTAGTAATAAAACGAGTGACTGTAAATTACAAATTCATACCGCTTAAGTTATTAAAACAGTATGTCATCATCAGTCGCAAAGTTTTTTTTTATTCGCTCGTTTTATAATTCCCCTTAATCAATTATTTTTTGTAATTTAAAAAAGGATGGGTAATTTAAGTAGGTACTGTAATTGTTTTTAGGTGCTGTGTTAATCCTAGCCAGGATTAGAACGCAACATGGACAAGCCAGGACCTAGTAAAAAACGTAAGGTTAAAGATGAAAATCGGCAGTTTCAAGAAATTTGGACTGAGAAATACTTTTTTGTATGGTCGCATAACAAAGTCGTTTGTTTAATTTGCAAGAATTCTGTTGCGATTGCAAAGGAATATAATGTAAAAAGGCACCATGAAACGCAGCATCCTACTTTTAACAAGTTTACAGGTGAATTAAGAAAGCATAAAATGTTGTCTTTAAAACGGGAGCTTATTGGTCAGCAAGCTATGTTTACAAAACCCATTCAAGATTCAGAAACAGCTACAGAAGTTAGTTATGAAATTTCTCGAATGATAGCAAAGCGAAGTCGCCCCTTCAATGATGGGGATTTTGTAAAAGAATGCATAGAAATTGCCGCTAAGAAAATGTGTCCAGAAGCAGCAAAAAAGTTTGAGAAAATTCAACTGAATCGTATGACTATCCAAAGACGAATTATGTCTTTGTCAGGTAATATTGCGGAACAATTAACTGAAAAAACTAAGATCATTGAATTTTTTTCATTAGCACTCGACGAATCCACTGATATTAGTTCCACAGCTCAACTTCTCATATTTGGACTTTGGATTTGGACTTATCAAAATTATCGGGAGTTGCGACTGACGGTGCTCCTTCGATGATTGGTGTCAATTCCGGGCTAGTTACTTTGCTGAAAAAGCATCTGCAAGAAAAAAACATAAACGCTAAAGATTTCATGCAGTTTCACTGCATTATACACCAAAAAGCCCTCTGTTCTAAAAAAATTGAATTTCAAAATGTCATGAAAGTGGTAGTTTTGACTGTAAATTTCATAAAATCACGAGAACTCAATCACAGGCAATTTAAACAATTCCTTGATGACATCGAAAGCGAATATGGAGATTTACTGTATTACACAGAAGTAAGGTGGCTAAGTCGTGGATTGACACTGGAACGATTTCTAAATTTAATAGAAGAAATTGGAATATTTCTGGCGGAAAAGCAAAGGGATGTCCCGGAACTTAAAAATCCTGATTGGTTGTGTGATTTGGCTTTTTTAGTTGACATTACAAATCAGTTGAATGTCTTGAACACACGGCTTCAAGGCAAAAATCAACTGATATCCCAGCTCTACGCTCATGTATCATCCTTTCAATGCAAGCTGACACTTTTCAGATCGCAATTGAATTCTGGAAATTATAATCATTTTCCGAATTATAAGAAAATGGCTGAAAAATTCAACAAAACTGCGATTAATTTCAGTTATGTAGAAAAGCTAGATATTTTGATTCAAGCTTTTCAAGACAGATTTCGGAGTTTAAAAAAGTGAAACCTCTGTTGGACATATTCAGCAATCCTTTCACGATTTCAGTTGAAAATGCGCCAGAGTCAATGCAGTTAGAAATTATCGACATTCAAAACGACCAAGATTTACGCAACAAATTCAACGAAGGAGACTTGCTGAACTTTTACCGCTGCATTGATAAAAATACGTACAAAGAGTTGCGCATAAACGCTCTGAAATGTGCCAGCTTATTTGGTTCTACCTATATGTGTGAACAAACCTTTTCAATATTAAATAATAATAAAACAAAAAATCGGAACCGCCTTGCAAATGAAAGTTTGGAAGCAGTTTTACGTGTTGCTACAAGTAAATTTGAGCCAAATATAAAAAAGATTGTAAGCACTATGCAGTGCCACGCTTCAAATTAATAGATTCTTTTTCAATTTTAATACATTATTATCAATACTTTATTGTCTTTAATTACCTATACTTCTGGCGGCCCGCCATCAGTTCATGATTTGCCCGAGTGGCCCCTAGTCCTAATAAGTCTGTGCATCCCTGATCTAGATAGTGCATATTCGTCTCCTAAACCCGGCATAGCGGAGACGACTGCTGCCTGTTGCGATTTCTTTCAGTCGTTTCCATTCATGGACCGCACTCTAGCTTTACATCAGGCGGAGTGTTGTCACATGCCGAGCTGCAATAGAAATATACTCACGGCATTTGGCATAAGGAAGGTAGAGTGTATCTCGTACGCCCATCGACGCAACGTGGCTATGTTAACGTTCGGTATATTTCTGTAACCGTCTGTTATTAGAAGGAATAAGTTTGCGCACGCGCATCTGTAACAAGCATCACTTAGATTGATACCTTCTTCAACTTCAATCTTTTCTCATCGCCTAATATTATTATCATCTCATAAAATGCATAACGTACGCATGCGTAGTAAGTTTCAAACACAAAAGATCTTTCAAAATATATTTAATCAAAGGAATAACTTATGGTACTAATAATATTGTTACGTTCGTGGGGGTACAAAATAAATACAGGACTTCGGTCTTCACACCGTTTTATTGCATACGACACACAATAACGTAGAAGCAGGAGTGGTACGATAGTCGCTGGATAGCTTTCAGTGGCTGTTCAGTAACGCAGAGTCGCTTGTATCGCATCCAAAGTGGGACTACTCCGACAGGAGGAAGCTTCGAGAAAGATCTCGTCGAAGTTGTTTACTAATTATAATGTAAACAAGGTCACAGGTCACGCCACTTTTGTGGGCGTGGCCAAGTTGTTTACGCTACGCCGCTTATACGAGAACTTTCTAGAAACTTCGACGCATGCTATCTCTTTCGCACCCCAGGTGCACGTAACAATATAATGAATCTGTTAATTTTTTTTTGTTTTTTTTAATCGCTATATATCTTAAAAAGTACATATGTTAGCGTAACTGTGTAAAGACCAATTTTGTTCAGTATGACGGGAGCTATTTATTATTATTATTATTTTAATTTTTAAAATGAATAACTCAAAAAGTAGATGCGTTAGCGCAACCGCGTAAAGGCCAATTTTGTACAAAGGTAAATTTTTCAAAACTACCCTAAAATATTTTTCGTTCTAACACGTTTTGCCATAAAAAGGGCTTTTACAGAACTTCTAGTACATGTCCTAAAACTTAATTACCAAGCTTTTCAGCTGTGACGCATTGCCCCAGATGCTGGCAACGCTGTCCCAGCTGAAATGCATAGGGAAGTCGCCCTTCACACATGCGCATTAATCTTCAATACCTTAGAATAATTTGCACAGTTTTTTTTAACCTGTCTGTCTGCCTTACCTTTTCTCAGCGAGTAACCAGTTAAGCAGTACAGCCATGCGCGCCTTCGATTGCAAAACAGAACGAACATTCGAGAATAGACCGGAGTATGTCGAATTGTCCTGGAAAAAAAACAAGGAATCCATGATTATCATGCATCAGACTGCCTCTGACCACTGTTGCCTTCACTATGCCGGCCTCATTCGCCTATATTCAAGTGGATCGTAGTACAACCCCAAAACGATATATTGGACTAACAACCATCATCAGTCCGACTACCACCTTAAAACTTATTGAGTAAGTATAGTGAATACGAACCGATGCTGGTGAATCATCATCCTCCATTGATATTATTGCTCTTTGTGGGTCTGTGCACGGCTGGAACAAAGATTTTTTTATATAGCTCGGACACGTGACAACACTCTGCCTGATGTATAGCTAGAGTGCGGTCCATGAACGGAAACAACTGCTACTACAGATAAATCTCTACCAGTCGCCTCCACTATGCCGGCTTGAGGAGACGAGTATGCACCATCTAGATTGACAATGCACGCTCCTCTCGCTATACTTAGCTACTTTCAAACTGCTCCCGAAACGAGACAAGGTCACTTCACGAGTGCTACATTCGAAACTGGTGGTACTACTCCAGGACGGTAGCCTGGGCAAATAGCCATCATCAATCTGCCTACCGCTCTTTAATGAGCGACCAAAGCACACATAACAAAGTTACATTGGTCAGAATTAGCGAGGTTCGAACACGGGTCTCATCGATCATATCCATCTCTTAGAGGGATAGGAATAGAGTAAAACCCGTACAGTTTGAAGAATAGTAATGAAACGACCATTGTGATGTCATGACCTCATAATAACAGTTAGGTCCGTTTGCACCAGAAGTAACTTTAACCATTGAGATATATACTAGAGGCGCAATAACGCTCCCAACGTGAGGCGAGTGAAGATCTGCCCACAGCCATAATTAAGCTTTCTGTCAGTTGGTATTTGACAGGACGTATATAAACTCATAATGGGCAAATATGTGGTGAAAACGTGCAATTATCGATCCCAAATGCACAACAAAAAAAGCGAGTTTACGTTTCACACGTAAATATATCCTTGCAACATCTATATTGTCCTTAAACAACAAAAAAAACAAATAAAATTAGGAATATTTTTTACATTTAGTGTTGCTAGTAAAACATCGTCTCCCATAACCCGTATTATAATATAAAAAATAGAAATATTTTATTTTTAAGAAAGAAGATTTTCAACTTACGAGTATATTAAACAATAAAAACATTGAGCTTTATTTTATTTAGCTAAAAATGCATGCCTCTAGATATATTATAATCGACACTGAATAAAAATATCTAAAAATATAAAAAAAAAAAAAAAAAAAAAAAAAATTAGTGTGTGGAAAATTTTTAATTATACCGGCAACACTAAGATTGACATTGTCAAATCGTTTGAAACGTCCTACGGCTTTTTCATGTCAAATGTATGGGGTTTGCGCCTCTAGGTATATATCTCAGTGACTTTAACTATTACTTTTACGATTACTTTAACCGTTACGTTTACATTTACTCCACACGCGTTGCACCATCGTATCGTCGCACCTGTCATTTTTGTCGGTTACTTTAACCTTAACCGTAACCAGCGAATCTTGCCTTGGTTAAAGTTAAAGTAACCGTCAAACCAATGTTGCTAACGTCTAATGTATGGAAGGAAGCCAAATATGTTTTTCTATTATTTTTCAAGATCAGCCACCCATTTAACGATAACAATATGAATTTACACGATATTGCAACGCGTGTGGAGTGTGTAAACGTTTAACGGTCGTTGTCGCCGTAAAAGTAATAGTCAAAGTTACTTTAACGGGCCTCCGGTGCAAAAGGACCTTATAGTGACATATACCTTCTTGAATTAATAGTTTAGCAGTTTATACCTGTGTATTGTGTACATAAGGTGGTGGCGGAGTACCAGGTGGTGGCATATACAACTCCCACCAGTCCTTTATCTTCTCATCATCCTTTTCCATCGCTGAAACAAACGACCTATATTCATTATTTTGTAAAAAAAAAATCGTTTTTTTCCCAAAGGGATCTATTTTTGAGGGTACTTTTAAAAATGAATGTACCCTCATTAATTCATCAACTATTGTCACACAGATAAATATAAAACAGGCAGGAGTCAACACCGCTATGCCGGCTTATAAAAGTCGTGTCTCAATTAAGTTTTTTTTTTAATTATTATTAATGTCTTAATTAATAAAGCTGTAACACATACATTTTGGTCCTCGATCAAGGTGTTCAGGCGATGATTGACTCCTTACATGTACAGGTGTCGGTCTGCTCTCGGGCGGCATCGACGCTCTATTGTCCATCTGGTAATTCATTTTGTTTATTATTCCAATATGAATAAAGATACATTGATACCGATCTGTAGATATGTACAGTCAAGTGCAGATACTTTTGAAAATTTTGTAAATAAATGATAGATACATTTTAATAATTGAAGTGTTCAAAATTTTGAGTTTGACTGTACGATACAGGGTGTGTTATTCAGATGAAAATATTGAATAAAAATAATATATTGTTTATATTTTTTTGGTACATTCAAATACTATGACGAAAAATGGATAGAAAAAAATCACGAAGGTTTGCCAATGGAAATATTCCGTGCGTATAAGGGAAGACACGGGTTTCCATTCCGACATTCCATTGCGTGTACGTTGTGAATTTTTCTGTTTAATTTTCACCATAATTCAATACTAAAGAATCAATTGTCTGCAGATTTTATCCACTTTATAATGCAGTATACAGAATACGGCGTCAAGAGCCGACCCCAATTAAACCATAGACATACATCAATTTTGTAACCTGAAAGTTGGTAATAATACAGGTAAGTTAATTACAAACGAAACCCTATCATTATAATCAAAGAAATAAAATTTAAAGCAAATTTTTCATATGACATTTTTCACAATTCATCTTAGATTCTAGAATAAACAAAATTGAAATTACTTTAAATTTTATTAGGCAAGGAGGTATAACACGACAAAAAATGCATAGACGAAACAAGCGTGTATGAAAAGTATAGTGTGGTGTGATAGAGACAGAAATATACGTATGGTAAAAGCACACAAACACCAAGAAGCCGAGTTATATGCGATAACCAATATCACAAACTATAGATACGTTACCCGCTTTAAAAAGAGACAACCGACAGACTTCGTAGAGCGTCGTCTCTGTTGCACGAAACACGAAGGTGCGAGTGAGAGAGAGATGACGCTATACGAAAGCTAAGTCTGCTATCTTTTTCAAAAACTCGATGTGTATTATTTACTAGTTCATCTACGTTCATATTTCACTAAAAATCGTTAAAAAATTAATAACATAGAAACGAACCAAACTTTATTGAGGCCTCAGGTTATTATTATGTTTTATTCATATTTAAAATTAACTCTTTAATTTTATTATTGTAGACTTGACTGTACCCGTGCGAAGAAGCACTCGCAGCTAACATCCGAGACGCCATAAAATTTGACGCGCGAGTAAAAGAAATGAATCTATTGACATTTTTTAACAAGACAAGAATTTAGTCATCTCGCACTCGATTTTAACAAGAACCGATTTAAGCCCGTATCTATAGTTTGTAATATAATTGGCGACAACACAAACATACCTGCAAAGATGGCGGCGGCACATTAACCAGAGGATAGTTCATTTGCAAAGCGATCGAATTAGGTTGCGGCCCGTCCAGCTCACCGTCCAACGAATGCGACGACCTCCTCGTGTTCTTCTGATTATGTCCGAAATCGTTCGGCATCGATTGGTGCATTCTCGGCGGGTACGGATACTTATTCGGATAACTGGGACTGCCGTACCTGAACGGTTTGGCCATCGGATTGATAGGTTTGGGTCGCTCTATGGAACGGGGGGGCAAAGGCGGTGGGGATAGGTTATCGAGACAAGTCGTAGGTACGATAGGAACTGTATTATTATGTCGTTTCTTTCCATTTTCGTCCGAATTCTGTCGTATTAAGGGCGGTTGTCGTCTGGTCTGTCTCAAGTTTTTCAAACTCTGTCCGGTGAGGTTACTCAGCGATCTCGGTATACCGCTGAGGAAGGAGCTGTTCTGCGGACTGGTCGGTTTCTCTGTCTTCATTTGCTCCGGGCTCGTCTGTTTATTAGAGTGTTAGGTTCAGTTCCCGATGCGTTAATTTTGCGTTTGTTACTGTTTTTTTTTAATAATAATCCAATGATGAGATTACTGCTAATACATGTGTAGTTTGTTTATTTGATATATTGGTTACGGCTGCAACTTATGCGGGTAAAAAGATATAAAATAATTAAAAACTAATTGAATTTAACCACAAATGAATGGACAAATGCATTTTACAAACACAGCACGCACACATAAGCAATATTATTATTATTATTAATGTTTATGAGTGAGAGTTCAAAAGAGCGTATGTGTTCACAGTTACACACACTATAAATCAATTGCTGAGCAGATCGAGGGGTCCTCAAACTCAATGGAGGACAACTCGAGTATTGTAAGAAAATATGTACATACGTCATACATAATCAGGTATATCATTCATTGAGCATATAAAAATGTATAAGCTCGTATAAGTACCAAAGTACATGAAAAAAATACATTGGTACCGGACGAGATTTTTATGAAATTCGAGTACGAGGAAGCTATTGAACGCGAAACCACGTAATGCCAAGCAACTAGGCCACGGTCGCCTTATATGACAATGAAATGAACAAATAACCAATTTACACAAACTAAATTGCACACTATCTATGGTACGTTTATAAATGAAAATCATATAGATACTACACTCTATTTTTTTAAATCTGCCATTTTCTAAACTTTTTTTTATATGACCACACTGATGCTAGGCTATAGAGTGCGAGCATCATGAGCGGAAACGACTGCTACCATAGAGAGAGATATATATATGTCAAGCAGTCACCTCCCCTATACTGGCAGTGCACACATAACAAAACCGAAAGCAGACCCTAAAACGCGACAATGCCACTTCACGGGTGTTACATTCGAAAGTGGTGGTACTACTCCAGGACGACTGGGCTGATAACCATCTGCAACAGTCTTATTACCACTTTTTAATATGAATAAAAAAATAGAGTATAATATTAATAAAAAAGCAAATTACAAAGGAGAATGTCCATTCGCCTAAGAAAAATGGGCCCATTATTTTTTTTCTCGAGTTTGTCAATGATTTTGTAGAAAAATAAATCTACTTCCTTATTACCGATCAGTTTTAATTTTTTCACCTAGGTTATTGAGTAATTAGATGTTTTCTGATGCAATATTTGAGGTTATTATTATTTTAGATGCTTTAATAATTGATGATATATGTTTTTTATGTTTTTTTTTTTTTTTTTTTTTTTTTTTATTGTAGCTCGGCATGTGACAACACTCCGCCTGATGTAAAGCTAGAGTGCGGTCCATGAATGGAAACAACTGCTACTAAAGAGAAACCTGTGCGAGCAGCAGTCGCCTCCACTATGCCGGCTTGAGGAGACGAGCATGTACATCTAGATTGACAGTGCACACTCCTCTCGCTATATCTGGCTACTTTCAAACTATTCCCGAAACGCTACTTAGTCACTTCACGGGTGTTACATTCGAAAGTGGTGGTACTACCCCAGGACGGCAAACTGGATAAATAACCATTATCAGTCTGCCTACCACTCTTTAATAGTGCCTCTAGGCACTGAGCGACCAAAGTACATATAACAAAGTTGCATTGGTACCGGTCAGAATTAGCGAGGTTCGAACACGGGTCTCATCGATCGTGAGTTCACGCGTCTTACCGCTAGACCACGGCCGCTCTGTAATTAAACATTGTCTATTGATTGATATATGTTGTGTTGATATAATTAAATTATTTTAGAATATTGTTTTGTTACCATATTATTAGGTATTAAGTGGGCCCAAAAATGGGCATTCTCCTTTAAAGCCGCCAGTCTATCCACTGATACGTTTCATCATCCACCGCACATATTGTTGTAATTCGTACGCGTCTATGACGATACGCCTCAGCGGAATGTTCAACTACCTTCGTACTATTCAACTAGGTACTCTGTTACAGCGAAATAAGTGTTAATGTATCTCCTCACCTTATCACAGGCTAATGTATCAATCTCCCTTTGCAACTTGGCGCATCTCAGTTCGGCCGACTCGAGTTCCGCTTGTTTTCTAACATCCGGTACTTTTGACAGCTCATCTAGAAATACAAAATATAATTATTCACTCGATTCAAATTATTCGGACCCCGAAACATTCGAGTTCTAATCCGAAGTGAAAAACGATCGAAAGGAGAATGCCTATTCATCCAAGAGATTTATGAGAGGACTTTTTTTTCTCGTGATGATTTTTAGTTAATTTTGTAGAAAAATAAATCTAGTTCCTTATTACCAATCAGTTTTAATTTTTGCACCCACGTTATTGAGCAATTAGAAGTTTTCTGATGTAATATTTGAGGTTATTATTATATTAAATGCTTTAATAATTATAATTGATACGTATATCAATTTTTTATGTAACTGAACATTGATTGGTAAACGATGTGTTTAATTATATCAATTGGGGAGGTGTCTCTGGTGACAGCTGTCTTTTTTACATATTTTTTAGATAATATAGATTAATTTAGTCGACACGTGTTTCTGGAAAACTTTTGTAATTGCTTTGTTCTTTTTTTATTAATTTTTAAAAATTGCGATCGTAATATTGGCAAACCTGAGGATTCGTTCGGAACTAAACCATTGCCAATGAACAAAAAAAAAATCGTTTGTCAAAAGTTCAAACAAAACTTTTGATTTTTAAAAGTTCCTGTTAATTAAAACATCGTGTTTATAGTGTAGTTTTGTTTTAAAAATTACAATAGTTATTCGTATAAAACACTGTTATTGTTAGGAAACACAAACAAAAGATATTTGACAAACTTGTGAGGCGACAACCATAGACAACATAATAATCTACAAAACTGTTAGGTTGGTACTTTGTATTCTATCTTGTCAAACGGTACGAAAGTCGAAGTGAAAGGTCGAAGACGGTCATTACAGTTTTTCAAATATCTCCTCGATTTTTAAGTATTTTCAGACGAGAATCAAAAAATTCTTCTAATTGAAGTGATATCTCGAAATGGTTTTCGATTCACCATGGGTTAGTTTTTTTGGACCTTGCCCATTAAAATAAATTAATGAAAAAATAAAACATAGTTTTATAATATTGTTTTATTAACAAACTATTAGATAGCAAGTGGGCCAAAAATGGGCATTGTCCTTTAGGTCTTGGGGCCAATCGAATACATACTTTTTAAGTCTCTAATATATTTCTGCTCATTCTCCAACATCATACGGAATGTATGTACTTTTGTATTCTGCACCTGACGCTGTTTCTCGGACTGAAAACAATAAACAAAAAAAGCATTGACTAAAAAAAAAAAACTAAAGAAAGTAGCCAGGTATAAGAGAGGAGTGTGCACTGTCAATCTAGACGGTACATGCTCGTCTCCTCAAGCCGGCATAGTGGAGGCGACTGCAACCCGTAGAGATTTCTCTGTGGTAGCAGTTGTTTCCATTCATGGACCGCACTTTAGCTTTACATCGGGCGGAGTGTTGTCACATGCCGAGCTACAATAAAAAAAAAAAAGAGTACTATCTCTTCTTAGACACGCTATCTATTGCAGCGTATCGTCACGGACGCGTACGAATCGCAATATTAAATGTTTTTTGCATTGATTTTCAGTACACGGGACAAGCTAAACTGAAAACCATTTAGCTCATGCTATTTTATAAAGACTGTGAGAGTGGTAGGCAGCCCAGTCTGCCGTCATGGGGTAGAACCACCACTTTCAAAAGTAACACCTGTATAGGCGCCGCCACATTTCGGAATCAGTTTGGAAAGTATCAAGGTACCTATAGCGAGAGGTGCATGCATACATTATCGATCTGCATGGTGCACAACCCGCCTATAGTGGAGGCGACTGCTGTCTGTAGAAATTTCTCCGTGGCAGTAGTTGCCTCCGCACATGGATTGCACTTTAGCCTAACATCAGACGGAATGTAATCATATGCGGAGCTACAATGAAAATAGACGAAGCCAACGGTGACGATCAGGTTTTCTTCAGGTTTACTCTCCAACAGACGAGCGGCTTTCATGGTAAACGATGTGTTGATATAATTGTAACAAATTAATCAAAAAATAAGATATTATTTTAGAATATTGCTGCGTTAACAAACTATTAGGTATGAAGTGGGCCCAAAAATTGACTTTATACATTAACAAAACTTTGCTGAGCTACAATAACAATAAAAAAAAAATGTTAGAGAAGCTAACGGTGACGATCAGATGTTTTTTAAGTTTACTCCCGAACATCCGTGTGAAAGCACCGCTAATTATTCGTTAAATGTAGATATATGTAATAATAAACAAAATGACATTGGCACCGATCTAATGAACGAGAATCGAATGTTAATCCCCCGCTGCTGGAGCACATAAAAACTTCATTGCTAATAAAAATCTTTATAAAAGCGGCATTTAAGTATGATTGGTATGCGATGACGTCACGGCGCATCGTAACGGGGTAAACAGCTGAACACACAACAGTCACCTTCACGGCGTATTACTGTAATTATTGTGTACCACATAAATATTACGACGTGTAGAAAACAATTGTATTATTTACATATCTATCTGTCGGAACGGTCATGAATACGGACTCTAATTTGAACGATTACGGAAACTAACTTGGAACAAAATGAATACGCGGTCATGAGTACAAGCACTAACTGAATATGAAACAAAAGCGTCGTTACGCTTTGACACAAAAACACGTCACACGGCGAACACGTTGTGACTTGTTTGTGCGGAGGAACTGTCGTGTTTCAGCATATTTGCTTAGTTATCGCCCACAAATGAAGGGTAGAAGCGTGTGTGCTCTAACATTTTTTTTTTCTTCTAACCATGCAGATATCCGCAGCGTTGGTAATTTTTTTAATCTCTACACAAAACATGAAGTGCTCTACCACGCGACATTGGCAGTAGTTCCCTCTCGACGTTTGAAGGGAGATTGCCATGCAACCCAAATAAGAAGAAGAAGGGTAGAAGCCTTGGACCGCTCTCCCGTCCTGTCATATCTATATTTTAACTTCCCTTTACCAGCCAATAAACTAAGAAACTAATCCTATCAAAGGAGAATGACCATTCGCCTAAGAGAAATGGGCCCACAATCTTCTTCACTCGAGTTTCACAAACATTTTTAGTTCATTTTGTAGGAAAATCCTTATCACCAATTAGTTTTAATTTTTTCAATCAAGTTATTGAGTAATTAGACTTCTTTCTGATGCAATATTTTAGGTTATTATTGTATTAAATGGTTTAATAATCGACGATATCTGTTTTTTATGTAATTAAACATTTGTATATTGATTGGTAAACGAGGTGTTGATATAATTGAAATAAATTAATAAGATATTGTTTTAGAATATTGTTTTGTTAACAAACTATTAGATATCAGGTGGGTCCAAAAATGGACATTCTCCTTTTCCAGGTTTTAAACACTAGCTTACTAGCCCAGAAATTCTGTACAAACGTAGCCAAAGGTAATAGTGTACTAGTGTATTCCGGGCGTAAATCAAAGGGGTTGAAACTTTAAAATTTATATAAATACTATCCAGGTCGACAGTGCACACTCCTCTACATCCTGACTACTTCCGATTTCGAAAAGCGCCTAGGTCACTTCACGGGTGTTACATTCGAAAGTGGTGGTACTACCCCAGGACGGCAGACTGGACTAATAACCATCATCAGCGTTCTTTAATGAGCAATCAAAGTTACATTGGACAGAATCTAGCGAGGTCTGAACACGGGTCTGATAAATCGTGAGTTCACTATACCACGACCACTCAAATAATTATATAATTAAATAAATAATGTTAGTTTTTTTATTGTTCTCCCATTCTGGGAAGGCAAAGGGTGCAAAGCCTATACAGCTATTTTTTTTCTTTCTGGTATCGATGGTGTACATAATACTTACATTGACAGGCCTAGGTCCTGTAATGGGTACTTGATTTATTGTCTTATTACGAGCACTCTGTCGTACAATCAGTCTTGCCATGGGGTTTGCTGAAACATACATCATATAAATGATATCATTTTACGTAATTAAAAACAATATTACATAAGATAGCAACACCATGCTATTGTGAACTCCTCTCGTTATGCCCGGCTACTTTCATACAAGCTCACTTGTTACATTTGAAAGTGGCAGTACTACCCCCCAACACGGCAGACTGAATAACCATCATCAGTCTGCCTACCACAAATTAATGAAATAATAAGATATCAGTATAGATCATTGTTTTATCAACAAACTATTAGATTATAAATGGGCCCAAAAATGGGCATTCAGAAAACTTCGTCTCAAACATTCAAAATATTTAAATTCATCGGGAGATTCACCAGACTTTTAAATCTCTGTTAGGAGTAAGCTTTTAAAATTTATTTATTTAATTGGATGCTCACTACAAGTTGCAGCCGAAAAACGTCACATATGTCGGCACGGTCATGAATACGGACTCTCATTTGAACTATTACGGGAACTAACTTGGAACAAAATGAATACGCGGTCATGAGTACAAGCACTAATTGGATATGAAACAAAAGCGTCGTTACGCTTTGACAGAGTCTCTGAAAACACGTCACGCGGCGGACACGTTGAGACTTGTTTGTGCGGAGGAACTGTCGTGTTTCAGCATATTTGCTTAGTTATCGCCCACAAATTGAGGATAGAAGCCTCGGACCGCTCGTCCCGTTCTGTCACATATATTTTAAAATCTGATCAGTAAAACTGGGCTGCAACTCAAAGTGTGAACACTACATTAATACATAAATTATTTTAATAGCCACTTGGTCCAGAGTGGAGCACCGCGTCGCGAAGTCAACCAAAAATACTAACCTTTAATCATAAGTACAACTTGTTGATGCGACATGCGAAACACATTCTGTCCGTTCACCTCCTCTATACGATCACCGGCGCGAAGACCAGCTCGCCACGCGGCGCCGGCCTCCTTCACCGATTGGACGTACACGGGATTATCACCTGCATCAAAACACGCAATATCAGGACCAAGTTTTAGTTCATATTTACGATGTCACGGCGTAACGTAGCCGCCGAGGTGACAGAGTAAATGTAAACTCATTCGTGGCCCTCTGATCTGCTTTCCTGAGATAGTACTACCACGTTTAACCCTAGTCGCGTTTTTTAATTGTAGCTCGGCATGTGACAACACTCCGCCTGATGTAAAGCTAGAGTGCGCTCCATATACGGAATCAACTGCTGCTACAGATAAATTTCTACGGGCAGCAGTCGCCTTTGCTATGCCGGCCTGAGAAGACAAGTATGCACCAACAGCGCACACTCCACTCGTTATACCCGGCTACTTTCAAACTGCGACAAGGTCACTTCACGGGTGTTACATTTGAAAGTGGTGGTACTACCCCAACACGGCAGACTGGACAAATGACCGATTTTGAGGATTGATTTGAGCTACGCGGTTTTTTTTTTGATGAGTATTCATCATAAGTTAATAACACAATATATTAATTGCTCACCGGACACCTTCATCCCGTATCCGTGTTCATCTCGCAGCACGACAACCGTGAGCAGCTCATCGCCGCCCGGTGACCCCGCGCCACCTAACATCACCTGAAACACGCAAAACAATAACTTCTTAGTTCAGAAAACGAATTAAAAAAAAATTTAAAGTAATAAATTAAAAAAAAAACGTTTTGGGAAATGTCGTCTGTTCCCACTAGGATATGCAGAAACTATGGATCTCCAGCGACTCCTCTCTCTAGATACGACTTTCGCTCACTCCCCTCATGCATGCTCCACACCTGATCAATGCCATAGCAGCAGGTATCATTAAGACAAGAACAGCAAAAACATAATTACAACCCTCAGACACAGAAAATAATTTATATAAATAATGTAACATTGTTATATAATGTACTTTGGTCGCTGATTAAAGAGTGGTAGGCAGACTGGTGATGGTTATTAGCTCAGTCTGCCGTCCTGGGGTATTACCACCATTTTCAAATGTAACACCCGTGAAGTGACCTTGTCGCAGTTTGAAAGTAGCCAGGTATAACGAGAGGAGTGTGCACTGGCAATCTAGATGGTGCATGCAGCATGCTCGTCTCTTCAGGCCGGCATAGCGGAAGCGACTGCTGCACGCACAGGTTTCTCTGTAGTAGCAGTTGTTTCTGTACATGGACCGCGCACTCTAGCTTTACATCGGGCGGAGTGTTGTCACATGCCGTGCTATAATAAAAACGAAAACTTAGACATGGAATCGAAGCACCTGCACAAACAGAATGAGGACACTACAAATTTTACTAATAAATAAGATAAAGTAAAAACATTTCTTATAATGTAAGGTATATTTTAATCGATATAAAAATACATGAAAAAAAAATGACGTCACAAATCTTGTTTTAGTAATTTAGGTAACGTTGAGAAAATATATATTTATTTAGGTGACGTAAACTGTACGTAATGCCAAAAAATATTATACATATAGCGCCTACACCTGGAAATAGTATTTAAATGCATACATCTAGTTATAATATAGGTACGTAATACACATAAAAAAACCATTTTGATATCCTGTATATGTATAAATAAGAGACAATTTATTAAAAATCAACACTTTTCTTTGGTTTGCCGTATATCATTACTTCCCAGAATTTGATCCTTATCAGGAACACTATCAGATGGTGCAATAATACAGTGTTTTTTTTTCTTAAAATCAACAGGTTCGATTCCTGGCCGGGAAAATGGATTTATCAAAAATCTAATAATGCAGTTTTAGTTTTCATCAAAATCGGCATCGAGACTCCTTTCAGCATTTTTCGATATCTCTTATAGTTTAGGATTTAGCCATGAAATCCCACTTGAAAAATTCACCCTGTATTCAACTAGATGTGCAATAACGCTGCCAAGTGAAAGCGAGTGAAAAGATGACCACAGCCACGTTTAGGTTCTCTGTCAGTTAGTATGATGGATGAAAGGAGATTGACGAAAGGAATATATAAATCTGATGTGAATGGATCGTTAAACAAGGCAGACCCGGAAGGGTGTTTTCTGATCAAATAGGAGACATCCTCATGAAAGCTGGGCTGCCTAGTGCCCATAACCGTCGGGCGTGCATGAAGAGAATTGTGGATGTGAGGGAAGCGAGGGTGTTGTGTCAGGATCGTGGTAAGTGGCGTTCCGTTGTCTCTGCCTATCCCTGTGGGAAAAAGGCGTGACAATTGTATTGTCAGTTAGTATTTGACTCGACGGCAACATTGTCAAATCGTTTGAAGCGGTCTACGGTTTTTCATATTTGCACCTCTATGTAAAAAAAAACCATAAAAAACAATCTTATTTCAGTAGCACAAAAGTTAAAATGACGACCATCTTTTAATATCACTAGCATAGACATATGATTGGTCGAAGTTCGAGCGGCGACCAATGCATAAATCTATGTTTACTAGTGATTTTTAATTGTAGCTCGATTGTAAAGCCGAGTGCAGTACATGAACGGAAACAACTGCTACTACAGATAAATTTCGACAGGCAACAGTCGCCTCCGCTCTGCCGGCTTGAGGAGACGAATGTGCACGATTCAGCTTACTACTTCCAAATTGATCCCGAAACGCGGCTTCACGGCAGACTTGGCTAATAACCATCATCAGTCTGCCTACCACTGTTTCCTCTTATCATTCTTGTAGTACGTTATTTATGCACATAAGTAATTAAATTAGACATCGAGATAGCATAGAGGTGAGGAGTGACGACGAGACCGATCGTAAACAATTCACTGCGAGCATTATAAATCAACATTTATTAGTTTTAAGAAGTATTTTATTAAATGGCATACTGCTAACTGTTGCCCGCAATTTTGGCGTCAGGGAATCTTTTATAATAATTTTTAATACGTATTAAATTTTAACCTGACGCAGAGTTAGAGAACCACCACCGTCACGTGACCTATTCACATTTCGTTATCAACCTGGAAGTAGTCGGGTATAACGAGAGGAGCGTGCCCTGCCAATAGATGGTGAACATTCAACGATCATGGATCGCAGCAAAGAAAGTTAAAAGTTTATATGCAAATAAAAATTATGAATAACAAAAACACATCGATAAATAACATTAAAAAAAGCGTTGATAGACGAATGAGGTCACAAAATATGATTCAGTTATCAACTTCAACTGATAACGGACGAGTCATTACCTACACATACCAGCAGCCCTCTAGACGCCAACCAAAAATATAATTAAAACAAAACATTACATTTTTTATAGTTGTATAAAGTATTTTAAAGAGTGGTAGGCAGACTGATGATGGTTATTTGCCCAGTCTGCCGTCCTGGGGCAGTACCACCACTTTCGAATGTAACACCCGTGAAGTGACCTTGTCGCGTTTCGGGAATAGTTTGAAAGTAGGCAGGTATAAGAGAGGAGTGTGCACTGTCAATCTAGACGGTACATGCTCGTCTCCTCAAGCCGGCATAGTGGAGGCGACTGCAGCCCGCAGAGATTTCTCTGTGGTAGCAGTTGTCTCCATTCATGGACCGCACTCTAGCTTTACATCATGCGGAGTGTTGTCACATGTCGAGCTACAATAAAAAAAAAAAAATAATACCCACACTCCGCTTGTATTGATAAGGACACCTCACGTGTGTTCAAGCATGGTTCAGGCCTCTCTTCCGTAGGGGAATCCTTGTTACGGTAAGCAAAAGGTGCGTGATACAGCAGGACACCTGGCCTTCAGAAACAGGCACTACTACAATATGTTACAGAGGATATCTGGTACAGGGGGAGACTCCTTCTGAGGCGTACTGGTCCTCAAGGAAGAAATAGGATGGCTTCTATAAGTACGAAAGGTAGCCTGAAAGAACAAGATCCCTGTCACGGATGCCCTGGCTCTTCCTTGTTTCACTCGACGCAAAGTTGCGTGTTTACAAATGCTTCTTCATCTCAACACTTCTATGGTATAACATGGTGGGTGTGTAGAAGGATACGTAGCTCTATACAAATGTTGACACGTAGAATCATTCGGAAATACGCGTCTGGACACACGCTAGCTTTCATCCAGTGTTCAACCCTAGCTAACAGAAACGTCATCCTAAATATCTAATGTACATTTTATTGCAGGCAAGGTACTAGTACATAAAATATTAAGATGTAAGAGGCAAGAGTATTTCTAATATTGCTCCGTTTATTAATATATTAGTGTAGCGTCTATATTTATATTGTGTGGAATGTGTTTCGGTACCATTATGACACAATTTGCATGCGAAAACATTTTTAAGATTTATCTACCTATTTACTTTTGTTTTTTTAATTATTTGCATTGCAGAAGGGTTGCTTGTGGCAGCCGTCTCGGAATACGCCATGATAGAGTCAGCAAGCCCAAACTAAACCCACACCCATGTTAATTTTTTTATTATTGTAGCTCGACATGTGACAACACTCCGCCTGTAGTAAAGCTAGAGTGCGATCCACGAACGGAATCAACTGCTGTTACAGAGAAATGTATATGAACAGCAGTCGCCTCCGCTATGCCGGCCTGAGGAGACGAGACCCCTCTCGCTATACCTGGCTACTTTGAAACTGCTCCCGAAACGCGACAATGACACTTCACGGGTGTTGCATTCGAAAGTGGTGGTACTGCCCCAACATGGCAGACTGGACAAATAACCATAAAATATATTCTTTTTTTATTTTCAAAAGCACTTGGCAAGATACCTTACTTTTTTGTCTATGTTGATACGTATATGCCGAGTGCAGCGGCCGTAGATGTGATACGGGCATAAAAGTAGTCGTGCCTAACGTATTAAAGTAGACAGTGCACATTCGTCTCCTAAAACTGACTGTCTATCCTTTATAAACACACTACATAACAGAGTACCGTTCTACTATAAAAAATGTATATATCTATATCTATCTATACTAATATTATAAAGCTGAAGAGTTTGTTTGTTTGTTTGTTTGTTTGTTTGTACGCGCTAATCTCAGGAACTACTGGTTCGATTTGAAAAATTCTTTTTGTGTTGGATAGACCATTTATCGAGGAAGGTTATAGGCTATATAACATCACGTTGCGACTAATAGGAGCGAAGATACAGTCGAAAATGTGGAAAAAACGGGGAATATTGTTAATCTTTGAGGGCTTCCGTTGCGTGCGCTGCGAAAACCGTTCGAGATACCCAAAAAATATGTATGAAAGAATTATTCCTCTTTAAATTATCTAAAAAAATGTCCTAGACAGTATATGTCTATCTTTTAAGATTAACTCACAATAACAGTTTTTATAATAATCAAATCAAAATTGTTCATCTTTGAGGGCTTCCGTTGCGTGCGCTGCGAAAACCGTTCGAGATACTCAAAAATATGTATGAAAGAATTATTCCTCTTTAAATTATCTAAAAAAATGTCCTAGACTGTATATGTATATATTTTAAGATTAACTCACAATAACAGTTTTTATAATAATCAAATCAAAATTGTTCATCTTTGAGGGCTTCCGTTGCGTGCGCTGCGAAAACTGTTCGAGATACCCAAAAAATATGTATGAAAGAATTATTCCTCTTTAAATTATCTAAAAAAATGTCCACGACAGTATATGTCTATCTTTTAAGATTAACTCACAATAACCGTTTTTATGATAATCAAATTTGGTCGAAATTAATGCATTATTTCAAATTATTTGTCAGAGTTGTATCAACATAATAATATTAATCTTTATCCAAATAAATGTGTTATTAATTAAGATTATTTAACTGTGAACACAATTGTCTTTGACATCACCTAATTTCAATAAACATCTTATAAGTTAATACAATTTTAAAATAACTCTAAAACAAAATTCACACGCGGCATATGATGACGAGGCGGGGAGAGGCGGGCGGAGGCGGGTGTAGCTCTACGAGGTACCTACCATGTCGCTTTAAAAAATATATTCTTTTTAAAACTACTTTAAAATATATTCTATTAATTATGTAACTAAATCGTCTAAAATAAGTTGTGGGTAACAGCTATAGGTAATTTATAATAAAGCATTATCTTTATCTTAGGTGTAACAATAACTTAAAAGAACCCGGGCAGCGCCGGGCACCGTCAGCTAGTAATATATATATAATACGGTGGACGTTATTATAATAGTAGACGACATTATTTTATACGCTCGCAATGAATACGATACGAGAGGTATCTTGGGAGCGAGGTCCATGGCCGAATTCGTGTTACATATAACACGTACTCACACAAACTCTGTTTACATGACATTGGCAATAATAATAAATGTCATATTTATCAACTAAAACGATGATAATTTCATTAAATAATGCGCAAACAATTATTATTGATGTTAACCGCTCCCCCTATGCTTCATACCGATTTATTTTAATTAATAGGGAAAAATACTTAATTAATATTATTTATTATAGTGCCTGTTCGCTTTGTTGTTAAAGATTGACCTAGCCGGATATAACGAGAGCAGTATACATTCGTCTCTTCAAACAGGCATAGCGGAAGCGACGTTTACTTGCAGAGACTCTGTAGTAGCAGTTGTTTCCGTTCATGGCCGCACTCTGAGGCTGCTTCAAATACTAACTGACAGCAAACCTGAACGTGGCTGTGGCCTTGTTTTCTCTCGCGTCACATTAGGAGCATCAATGGTTATCAACCTACTACTGTACATCATGAGTGATCAAAATGCATTATTATTATTATGACGTACCTAGATATAAGATAGAGTCTGTGATCAAGCGGTAAGACGCGTGAACTCACGATCGATGAGACCCGTGTTCGAATCTCGCTAAATTATGACCAATGTAACTAACTTATTATTACAGGCATTTAAAAAAAAAAGCCTGTAACTTGGTTAAAGCATTTATTTCTAGTATAATTTTTTTAGATGTGGTTTGAAAGATGATGTGGTGACGAGGATTGAGAAAGGAATATATAAATCTGACGTGAATGGATCGTTAAACAAGGCAGACCCAGAAGGGTGTTTTCCGATCAAATAGGAGACATCCTCATGAAAGCTGGGCTGCCTAGTGCCCATAACCGTCGGGCGTGCATGAAGAGAATTGGGAAGCGAGGGTGTTGTGTCAGGATCGTGGTAAGTGGCGCTCCGTTGTCTCTGCCTATCCCTGTGGGAGAATGGCGTGACAATTGTATTGTATTTTTTTTATTATGTAAATTATATTGCAGAAAAGAAAATCAACCTAAATCTATTTATTAGGTTTCTTACCTATCTGGAATTGTGATTTTGTCTTGTGTTTAAATAAATAACGCGTTACGCAAGTCAGCAGTGTTGGTCGGCGTTAGCGTGCGGTTTAGTGTGTGATATCTAATGAAACTGTTAATTACAAAGGAAGAGATGCTGAGGTCATAATCATTGACACTAATACTTGAAACATAATTGTGTTACTGCTCTTCATTCCCTTCCTTTTTTATGAAGCTTTTACTTATTGTAGAATGCAATAAGTTTGAAGACCTAAAATATAAAAATACGACTCGTAGAAACAATTTAGCATTTCATTAACAACTACAAAGGTATTATTTTTTATTGTAGCTCGGCATGTGACGACACTCCGCCTGATGTAAAGCTAGAGTGCGGCCCATGAACGGAAATGACTGCTACTACTCCAGATTGACAGTGCACACTCCTCTCGTTACATAGACGGGACGAATTAGAATTGAAACTGAAATTCATTGTCCGAAATGTTCAGTATCTCGAAATCTATTATAAAGACTCAAGGATTGGTATGTATGTATATTTTTTTACCTATTAAAAAAAATGTAATGTTTAAAAGAATTTCTGCTTCACACGAGTTTGTCAATTTTAATTCACCCTATGACAAAAACACAAATTAAGGCGTGGATTTTTTTGTGACGACACGATGTGTGACCTCGACTGGTTTGGTGGTAAGCACAGTGGAGGTTCTACGAGCACTGACGACTAGACAACCACTTACACGGTTCAAAGGAGAATACCCATTTTTCGGCACACGTGACATCTAATAATTTGTCAACAAAACAATATTCTAAAATTATATTTAATTTTTTCAATTACATCAACACATCGTTTACCAATCAATAGACAATGTTTAATTACATAAAAACAGATACCATCAATTATTAAAGCATTTAATATAATAATAACCTTAAATATTGCATCAGAAAACATCTAATTACTCAATAAGCCGGGTGAAAAAATTTATTCTTCTACAAAATTGATTGTGTGCCCATAAAATTGTGGGCCCATTTCTCTTAGGCGAATGGGCATTCTCCTTTACTCACAATTCAGAATTATCACTTTGTTGTAAAAGATTAATTGTTTATCGAAACAATAAACGAGTTTCATCCCAAACACAAAACGCTATGACATCACAATGTTCAATGTATTACTCCATCGCACGTCGACCACTCGCCACACTAGTCGCAGAACACGCAGAACCAGTTTAATCTTTCAATACGACGTAATTTCCCCTGTCTGCGACCATTTATTTTTTTATAGTAATGTAAAGCCAGACTGCTACTGTAGATTAATCTCTACGTGCAGCAGTCGCCTCCGCTATGCCGGCCTGAGGAGATTGACAGTGCACAGTCCCTTTGCTATACCTGGCTACTTTTACTTAAGTTACTTAAACTGCCCCCGAAAGCGGGCTAGGTCACTTAACGCGTGTTACATTCGAAAGTGGTGATACTACCCCCGAGACGGCGGACTGGACAAATAATCATCATCAGTCTGCTTACATCTCTTAAATAATGCCTATAGGCACTGAGCGACCGAAGTACATATAACAAAGTTACATCGGTACCAGTCAGAATTTAGTGAGGTTCGAACACGGGTCTCATCAATCGTGAGTTCATGCGTCTTACCGCTAGACCACGGCCGCTCCTATTCTAGTTTTTTTTTTTTTTAAATTCTAGTTATTTTGATATGCATATAGGAGAATGTTTATTCACGAGAATTGTCGAAAATTAGTGAATTCAATTTCACTTGACTGTAATATCGAATCTTATTATCAATCTTACTAAACCAGAAAAATATCTAATAAATGTAATGACGTAATGTAAGTAGCCAGGTATGAGAGGAGTGTGCACTGTCTGGATCTGGATGGTCCTCTCAAGCTGGCATAGCTGAGTCGACTGCGGCCCGTAGAGATTTCTCTGTAGTAGCAGTTGTTTCCATTCATGGACCGCACTCTAGCTTTACATCAGGCGGAGTGTTGTCACATGCCCATGTATCCAAACGAACGGACTGATAATTGCGTAACAAACAAACATAAAAACATTATACAACACAATTATCACGCATTTTTCCCACAGGGATAGGCAGAGACAACGGAACGCCACTTACCACGATCCTGACACAACACCCTCGCTTCCTTCACATCCACAAGGCAGCCCAGCTTTCATGAGGATGTCTCCTATTTGATCGGAAAACATTATTTTTACTATTATATCTGCCTGTGGTCTAAATTGGACGCAATCCGATACGGTTTAAAGCGAACGCTCGCCCTATCCTCTATAATACGTTACGTACACATCTCAAAAACACTTTGAAGTGGTCGTTTTATTGTTCCGTTTAAATATTTGTGTTAATTCCCGCGAGTGCTTGAGATCACGCCTTTTATGTTCGGCGGTTGCAAGTTATTTTTGTTGAATGATCATTTAAAAAATGTCTTCATCATTAAGGAGAGTCCATATTAATTGTTTTTTTTTTAATTGTGGCTCGGCATGTGACAACACTCCGCCTGATGTAAAGCTAGAGTGCGGTCCATGAATGGAAACAACTGCTACTACAGATAAATCTCTACCAGTCGCCTCCACTATGCCGGCTTGAGGAGACGAGCATGTACCATCTAGATTGACAGTGCACACTCCTCTCGTTATACCTGGCTACTTTCAAACTATACCCGAAACGCGACAAGGTCACTTCACGGGTGTTACATTCGAAAGTGGTGGTACTGCCCCAGGACGGCAGACTGGACAAATAACCATCATCAGTCTGCCTACCACTCTTTAAATTACACAAGAGCGGAGAGTGGACTAAGCAGTACGAACTCACGATCTACGTGACCCGCGTTCGAACCCCGCTAAATTCCAACCAATGTTATATGTACTTCGGTCGCTTGTAGCGAGTTATAACGAGAGGAGTGCGCACTATCAATTTAGATGATGCACATACGTCTCCTCAGGCCGGCATAGCGAAGGTGACCGCTTCCTATAGATTTTTTATTTTATTTTAGCACGTCATATGACCGTACTCCGCCTGATGTTAAACCAGAGTGCGATCCATGAACGGAGGCGACTGCTGTCAGAGAAGGGGATCCGCAGACAGCAGTCGCGCCCGCTATGCCGGCTTGATGAGTTATCTGTAGAAGCAGTTGTTTTCGATTCGATCAACTGACACAAGTGTCGATTAGCTTCTGACTTTAACCCCTGGACTGCACTCCAGCTTTACTTTAGGAGTGTTGTCATAGCCTCCCCTATGCTGCTCGTTATCGCTGGTCTAATAACCATCATCAGTCAGTCTGCCTACCATTGTTTAATTAAAGCAATATTAAGTAGTATTAGATAAATTAAATACGAAAGCCGATGGATTAAACGTTGTCAAAGCGCTTCTAAATAGATAAGATATAAATTACATTATTTCACGTTTTATCAACATTAATAATATTAATTGCATTATGTACAATACATATATATAAACAACATATTAGATATTACATATACGATTAAATCTATACTATAGCGAGAGGAGAGTGTACTGTCAATCTAGATAGTGCATACTCATCTACTCAGGCCGGCATAGCGGAGGCGTGTATATGATGATGATGATGGTTATTCGCCCAGTCTGTCGTCCTGGGGCAGTACCACCACTTTCGAATGTAACACGCGTGAAGTGAGGTTTAGCGAGGGGAGTGTGTACTGTCAATCTGAGATGGTACATGCTCGTCTCCGCGAACCAGCATAGTGGAGACGACTGCTGCCCGCACAGGTTTCTCTGTAGTAGCAGTTGTTCACGTTCATGTACCGCTCTCTAGCTTTACATCAGGCGGAGTGTTGTCACATGCCGAGCTACAATACAAAAAAAAAGTAACACAGTATGTTTGTTACGTCTTTTCACGCCTGAAACACCGCTGAACACATTTTGATAAAAATGTAGACCACCTTTTGTCTGAAGCCGGTAGAACGCGTGAACTCACGATAGACGAGACCCGTGTTCAAACCTTGCTAGCCGGAACCAATGTAACAACCATAGAACATAGAAAAGGTATTTAAAAAACTTATATGTAATGTCGAGGTAAATTAGGTCAAATACGTGTGAGCTAACCCCCTTATTGTATATGCAACATTGGTGTTGCTTAGTAACACAAATGACCTACTTAGAGAGCACTATTTAATAATCAAACAGGCTTCCGAGTATCAATAAATTGTTTCTTCAAGTCCTACCTTCATAGAAACGCGCGGCAAACTTCGTACCGCTTCAGAATCAATAAATAAAAAAGTATTTCTGAACGACTTTTAAATTTAATTGATTTCTGAACGACGGGACGAACATCAAATGTTTGACATTCAAAACCAAAGGAATAGTTTCTAAGGGAAAGCGAAATTGTTGTTTTTACTATACTCCAAGCATTTTTTCATATTTACTCACCTTTTAAACCTTCCCTGGACTTCCACAAATAATTCAAACCAAAATTAGCCAAATCAGTCCAGCCGTTCTCGAGTTTTAGCGAGACTAACGAACAGCAATTGATTTTTATTATATAGATTATAACAATTTGCCAGTGTCATTGTAAATATTTTTTGCATCAAGTTAATAATATTGTGCATCACGAGTCATCCATTCATCACACTAAACCAGATATGGGCAACCTTTGACATGTTGAGGGCCGAACTTTAGCGTGCAAATAGCTTAGCGGGCCGCGTTTAAAAGTACTTAGGGTGGTTTGCACCAGAGATGGCCGGTTAAAGTAACTTTGACTGTTACTTTAACTTTAACTTTGACAGTTACCTTTACTTTTACTCCATCAAAGGATGTGATGTTTGCCGCCTCACTGTCACTCCCGTGAGTATAAGTACCTAATGTAATATTTTTTAAATTAGGTTTTTTCAAAATGTCTCGCGGGCCGGATCATATCTTACAGCGGGCCGGATCCGGCCCGCGGGCCGGCTGTTGCCCATATGTGCACTAAACAGTCAAGTCTAGTCCCAGTCAAGTCAAAAATTATTCCAGTAAAGTGGTAGAATCTTTACTGAAACTTCCTAGGGAGTTTTGGAGGGAAAATGGAAACACAGGTTCTCTTCTTTTGAAGTGTTTGCCCACACTTACTCAAGCACGTTCACGAACACTTAATGGTTAATAATCCACCATTATTACACATTAACACTCGAAGAAGCACAAGTTTAGGAAAATAATTCAAGACAGATAACCTGACGTCTCAAGATGGCCGCCAAAACTCTAACATAATCTTTAATTATTGATAGACTAATAAAAACAAAAGAACTAATAATAATAATGAAAACTATACGAATACGTGGAATTAGTTTATAGAGTAAGTATGAGCGGCCGTGGTCTAGCGGCAAGACGCGTGAACTCACGATCGATGAGACCCGTGTTCGAACCTCGCTAAATTCTGACCAATGTAACTACGTTATATGTACTTTGGTCGCTCATTAAAGAGTAGTAGGCAGACTGATGATGGTTATTAGCCCAGTCTGCCGTGTTGGGGTAGTAACACCTATGAAATGACCTCGCGTTTCGGTAACAGTTTGAAACCTAGCTAGCTAAGGTATAACGAGAGAAATGTGCACTGTCATTCTAGATGGCACATGCTCGTCTCCTTAAGCCGGCACAGTGTAGGCGACTGCTGCCCGCACAGATTTCTCTGTAGTAGCAGTAGCAGTCATATGTCGAGCTACAATTTAAAAAAAAACTTAGATTATTATTGTTCCTTATGCAAATGTAGGTTAATACAAGGTGCAGTACCTAACTATAGTGTTATATACATAGTTAGTGAACAAGTTTTAATAAATGCCCTCAGTGGTTTACCAACCGTGCGGTTTAAACACACAGGTGCCTACTATAGTACGAATGTACCTATTACTTGGTATAAATAAATAAATGGACAACAAAAAGTTTTTAATACCTACACCGAGCTTGTATCTAAGGCACATATAACGTTAGAATTTAGCGAGGTTCGAACACGGGTCTCATCGATCGTGAGTTCACGCGTCTTGCCGCTAGACCACGGCCGCTCATACTTACTCGTATATTGTATTAGGCTGCTGGAGGTTTTAATATACCAAGAAATTGTAATATATAAAAAAAAATTTCATTGTTATTTATGGTTCTTTTGTTTTTATTAGTCTATCAATAATTAAAGATTATGTTTGAGTTTTGGCGGCCATCTTGGGACATTCTTACTCCATAATGAATATCGGTACTCGTCTAGTGAACACACGCCCATATACGCTCTAATATTCACTTATTACATCGTTTGATAGTGATATACATAATTATATTTATCTCTCGCATCTTAGAGGAAGTGAAACTGCAAGGTGCAACCAATTACTACCGCTTACTTACGCAATCTCTATAATATATGTTATACATATCTAATTAGTCATATGACTACGAAAATAAATGTACCCACTACATGTTTAAAAAAAAACCTTATAAAGGACAATGCCCATTTCTGGGCTCAAGAAGAATTACATGCTAAGTAGACCAAAAGTGCCGAAATATTATTTTTCGTGGCGTGACAATTGTATTGTATTGTTTATTATTTTTCATCAATTTATTTCAATTGTATGAACACATCGTTCACCAATCAATAGACAATGTTTAATTACATAAAAACATATATCATCAATTATTAAAGCATTTAAAATATGTAATAAGAACCTCAAATATTGCATCAGAAAGAAGTCTAATTACTCAATATCCCGGGTGAAAAAAATAAAAATGACGGTGATAATAAATGTAGATTTATTTTTTTTTTAAATTAACTAAAAATCACCGACAGACTCAAAAAAAAAAATTGTGGGTCCATTTCTCTTAGGCGAGTGGGCATTCTCATTTCAAGAACAATAATTTAAAAAATATGTCTTGTCCAAGCAGTCTTATTAAAAATATCGAAATGAGACTGTGTTGCACACCTGGACATATGGATGGACATGTCTCCTCAAGCCGGCATAGTGGAGGCGACTACTTTCATACGTATACATAGACCAGATGGATGAGACACCAGAAAGTAACTCACCAGACCCAATGCATACCAGGACTTCATAGTGAAGATAGGATAGCCTCTCATGAGCAAGAATTAAGTAGATGGAGTAATATTGTAGTATCTGCTGACCCTCATCAGAAGGAAGACATCATCAAGGATATTATACAAAACAACCTTGTTTATTTAAAATATTCTCATGTTACGCTATTTATAATGCCTGCCTAATAAGTAAGAACATATTTGAATACTTGATTTGTTATTACTAAATTATGTTGAAAAATCAGAGCAATTCTTGTCTAATGAGGCTAATTTCAGCTCCATGGCTAAGGCACTGAACCTGCGTTGTTCCCTTTGAACATGGCTGCTAGGATTGTAGACCTTTTCTGCAATTACGTAACTACGTTCTCTCTTAAAATAAACATGGATGCTTCAACTACTAGGCTGCACAGCGTCTTTGAAATTCCTCTGTTCTAACTTTTCAACAGTAGCCATCTCAACTGCTGGCTTGAAGTCATGTTACCAGGTTTTGTTTCACTATTATTATGTATGTGGAATCACGATAGCGGATAGAATGAGGAATAGTGTTGTGTGTGATAGATGTGCTTTGAAAGATGATGTAGTGACGAGGATTGAGAAAGGAATGCTTCGATGGCTTGGGCACATGGAAAGGATAAATGAAAGAAATATATATATCTGATGTGAATGGATGCGATAAACAAGGCAGACCCAGAGGGGTGTTTTCCAATCAAATAGGAGACGTACTCATGAATGCTGGGCTGCCTAGTGCCCATAACCGTCAGGCGTGCATGTAGAGAATTGTGGATGTGAAGGAAGGGAGGGAGTTGTGTCAGGATCGTGGTAAGTAGCGTTCCGTTGTCTCTACCTATCCCTGTGGGAAAAAGGCGTGAAAATTGTATTGTATGTATTATTTATTATTATTTATTGATTTATTATTCCAACAGCGCCACAGTTTTCACATCATATCATAAAATGATTAAGGTTCTACGTTCACCAGTCAACCAATTACGGGCAAACACAGCAAGTGTGAAGTAAATAATTAGTATTTATTAGAGGTGCACTTGGAATACATTAGTACACTAATTATGGTACTATTTCAGTGCTTTCATTTATGATAAACAAATATTAATTAACAATCCGATGGTCTCTCTAGGGCACACTGACCACTGAGGCCGGAATACTCAAAACTTATTTAATTATTCCAGGTCTGTATGATGTATTGTTGTGAAAGTTAATTATTTTAAGATTGGGTAGGTTTCTTTCTTCTCACAAATTCCGTCATTATAGGGCAGAATTTTAAGCACTTGTAATTATAATAACAAAATCAAAGCTGTAATGTAAATCTACAACATTTATTTTTTCTTTTCTTTTCTTTTATTGTAACCTTGACCTATTTGAGAAACACTACACACTAAGGTATTCCGTCCGAGAGTTTGAGATTCAGAAAAGGAACTTATATTATAAAAACAAATAGGAATGACTACATAAATTATAACTACAATAAAACAGAAATAAACCTCATTGTCAGCGACAACAGTACGGGAGGCAACAATGACCTAATCTACATCCTCTCCACTGATAACCAGAATACAATGAATATACAACATTTACGAGGGAAAAAACAACAAATACACACATCTAATCATTCTTAAAATAAGCAATAATGATGTCACTGCAGTATCGCCGCACTTCCTACGCGACTCACTCACGCTTTATCTCATTCTACCGACATACCTGACCTCCAACCCGACGCCGCTAATATAAATTATTATTTCGTAATAGGTCAAACCAAAACAATAACAAATTCTACGCGGCACACTTTCAAAAAACTAGAGGAGTGACACGACCCTCTAGGTTGCATACCAAAAACACACCCGTCTCGCTCTGACCTACGTAATAATCCTTAGAGGGAACGAAACGACAACATCTGCCAAAAAGTTTACTAAAAGAACAAAAAACTATTTACACGCGCTACCAAAGTATTACAAACTTTTTAAACGGTTTTAATATATGAAGAAAACCAATACTCACCGATTTCGAGTCACCATAAATCCAAAAACGATAATCAGGAACGAGATATCCTTTAAAAACAGAGTAATAACACGATTTTTAACACTTTATTCACTGCACAATATCATTTAACACTCAGTAGTAACCGAACAATCACATCCACTGTGCGTTAATAATAAACACTCGCGTCGAAAAACTATTTATCACGAATAACTATAGCGACATTTTAATTGAAGACGTCCGTCGCGCTCGCTGGACAATCGGCCATTTTTGCTATACGAACGAAAGAAGGCCGTCTCGAACCAATAAACGGCGAATAAACAAAGCAAATGGCCATGTGGCGCCACCAAGTGTCATTAAGCTGTCACTTCGCGTTCAATTTATGCAAAGTTTCATAGTTAAATCAAATTGAAGCTAGATATATGCAAAAACAAAATGTAATAATACAAAAAATATTTTGTTTCCGTAGGTACATATAATTTTAAATAATACATTACTAATAAATAACTCTCCAATCATGTTTTCAGTCAAGACTTTGACCCAACATACAGTTTCTAAAAGGCTGCAAAAAAAATTCAACCCGTGGGGCATCAGGATTAGGAATGAGGATTATTAAATTATAAAAAATATATATTTAAAATATATTTATTTCTTACAGATTAATTCAATAATAACTCTACACCGTCATTAGGTTTCTGTGAAAATAGTCTACTATTAGGATCAAAATGTCTTAATTTATGTTTTTTTAAACAAAATGATGTTTTAAATTTACTTGGACAGATATCACAGTGATATGTGGGAGCCCAATGTTTCCTTCTCAAATGTTCCATACGCCTCGACGCAGAGAGGAACCTCTCATCGCATTCCGGACAAGGATACGGCTTCTCTCCGGTGTGAATTCTAGTATGATACAACAGAGCCGCCTTCGTGACGAACTTCCCGCCGCAAATTTCACACGTGAAATTCCGTTCTCTCGTATGCTTGACTATATGACTTTTTAATTTACTTTGAGCTGAAAATTTCTTATTACACCAACCGCAGACATACGCTTTGCCATTCTCATGTTCGAACGTGATATGTACTCTTAGAGAACCTTTCTGTATAAATCTTTTATTACAGATGTCACACTTATATCTGTAATCTGGTGTTTTATTGTCATATTCTTGACTTCTAATCACACCGCACGATTTTAATGCCAAATGTCTCTTAAAGCTGTTATTATTCTTGTATCTTTTATTACAAGTAGGACATATCTTGTCTTTGTGTGACCTGACATGCATTTTTAAAGCATGTATATTATCATAAGTCTTTCCGCACTCTGAACACATAACAATGATGTGGCTCTCGGATCGATGCAGCTTCAATAAATATGCCGAACCAAATTTCTTTGGACAATCGGAGCATTTGTACGTCTTGGGTGCGTGTACTCTTAAATAATGAGATTTTAAATTAGTGCTTCTGTGAAATACTTTTAAACATTCAGTACATTTATACATGTTATTTTGTGTGTCAAATATCATGTTATCCATCAACTCTGGCGAGGGAGGGTCATAGTAATCATTATCATGATGTTTCATTTTATTCCCTTTCTTTTTAGTTAATGACTTCAATCTTTTTAAAGCTTTTCGTTTTGTTTTTGCATGCGTCTTATTGTCTAGATGTAAATTAAAGTCTGAATTAGCAACTGTTATGTAAATAGACCTGGCTGTTTTGTCATTTGGTAAACATTGATCAAACTTATCGAGTATATTGTTTAAAGTTTCATGTGCATTTTGACATGTTTTCATAAAATCGTAACAAGTGACAGAGGCTTTTGTGCACTCCAAACAAACGTTGCTATCTGCATTATTCTGAAACTGAAATTTACGTACTAATTGCAATTGAATTATTAAAAAAGAAAACAGACTTCAGACAAAAGTAATACTAACCTCCTGTCCCAATATAAAGTTTACCAACTCTTTCGTTGTCAAAGACTTGTTATTCTTTAAGATAATCTCGTCATACATGCCTATTGAATCCTCTTGAATCTCTTGTAAACATAAAATACATATATTTACACCTTTTACTATGTTATTTAAAAACTTTGATATATTCTCTAGCATTATGTCTAAAATATCGCTACATATAGGTACTTTTTATAGTGCTTTTCTCTTTCATTAGAGTATATCGAGGTACAATCCAAATATTAAATGCACTTTTTATGATAAACTCTATAAGTAAAAACTGGTATACAAAATTCATCCCACATGCACATACAAAACAAAAACAGTCGAACGAGGGTCAGTCGGTCGAAAATTGGTCGAAAATTATGTCAATTATTTTTTGGTGGCATTGGAAATAAATTGGGGAGGTGTCTCTGGTGACAGCTATCTTTTTTACATATTTTTTAGATAATATAGATTAATTTAGTCGACACGTGTTTCTGGAAAACTTTTGTAATTGCTTTGTTCTTTTTTTATTAATTTTTAAAAATTGCGATCGTAATATTGGCAAACCTGAGGATTCGTTCGGAACTAAACCATTGCCAATGAACAAAAAAAAAATCGTTTGTCAAAAGTTCAAACAAAACTTTTCATTTTTAAAAGTTCCTGTTAATTAAAACATCGTGTTTATAGTGTAGTTTTGTTTTAAAAATTACAATAGTTATTCGTATAAAACACTGTTATTGTTAGGAAACACAAACAAAAGATATTTGACAAACTTGTGAGGCGACAACCATAGACAACATAATAATCTACAAAACTGTTAGGTTGGTACTTTGTATTCTATCTTGTCAAACGGTACGAAAGTCGAAGTGAAAGGTCGAAGACGGTCATTACAGTTTTTCAAATATCTCCTCGATTTTTAAGTATTTTCAGACGAGAATCAAAAAATTCTTCTAATTGAAGTGATATCTCGAAATGGTTTTCGATTCACCATGGGTTAGTTTTTTTGGACCTTGCCCATTGTCATTGCAACCTATGTTACTTTATAATTTTAATAGACATACCAATAATTTTTATACCTAATTGAAAATAATTGTAATGTTATTACTTTGTATAAAACAATAAAAATGTTCATTTAAAAAAAATTGAAACTCAAAACGCGCCATTATTTCTAAAACGTTCGAATCGCGAAGTATAAAAAATGTTGGTTTATCATATAACTTATTTATAAATCACAAAACACAAACTTTGCAGTCTTAAAATAAGTAAGTATTCTCTATATAAAATAACAGATTCGAATAATTCCGATTTCATCTATCTTACAAGTTATTTAATTATTTTTTAAGGTAAACAAACAAGCACCACATATGTTTTGAACGGTCTCGTTCTGTTCGGGATTGAAAATAATGTGACGTTTAATGGCGTCCTTTTTCAAGTCTAACTTCAATGGAATTTCATCTTTATCGTCATTATTCTCATTTTCAAGTTACCTCAATTTTCGAACGAAAATTCTTTTTGACAAACGAAACGGTTGCAGTGTTTGTTTACTTTTTCATTTCGAATAATAGGTGTTTTGGTTTCTAATTCTAGGGCTGGTGAAAAACATTGTATCATAAAATGGCGAACAGGCCTTTTGTGAATAAATTGTTAGCAAACGTCCTCAAAAATATCAATGGAAACCATTGCAGGATATGTCTGAAGGAAATAGCACCTCCTGAATCTACTTACACTTTTGATGATATCGTAACTAAAGAGGATTCAGACTTTTTTCAAGTAAAACAACTCTTGTGCGATGTTCTAGGCCCAGAAGTGAGTATTTAAAACATCTAAAACTATATTGCAGTCAGGTTATGTTGTGAAATTCACATATACGTATTTTTCAGGCATTAACGATACTGCCAGGTTTAATGGAAGTGTGTATGGACTGTATACAAGCATTGATGGAGTGCCACAGTTTCATATTGAAATATAGAAATACAAATAAATTCCTGGGCGATGTCTTGGATAATGTCTTAGATACAATATATAATGTTGAGAATGATTCTCTCGATGATAATCAAATGTTATTCTTAGTGGCGGATCCTTATGACTCCAAGGCCGTGTTGACAGCGAGAGCGGACAGGTACGAGAAAGTCAAAAGAGACCATTTGATTTGTAAGAAATGTGATAGAGAGTGCTATTCCGATAAAGACTTCGAAGAGCATCATCGCTTTGTGCATGGTGTTCTCCTTTGTGACATCTGTCAACAGACATATATAGACCAAGAGGAGTTGGATAAACACACGCGACAGATGCACACATACCAATGCAATGAATGTTTAAAAGTATTGCACACTAGAAGAGCGATGATATTGCATTTACATAAAAAGCACAGATCATCAAAGTATATATGTAAGAAATGCGGCGTGATGTGCTCTACTGTCAAAAAGTTACTAAGACATGAAAGTTCTCATTCCAAAATGACATGCCCTAAATGTTCAAAGAGCTATATCACTCTCGCATGTTACGTGAAGCATAGAGACCTGTGTCTATCAGGCCGATATGATCCGCAGCCTTTTAGAAGTAGACTGAAACATTCGTATATTTGTGGGATATGCGGTAAGGGTTATAGCACTCCGGGAGGGTTGAGAGTGCACGAGAGATTCTCACATGAGAATGAGACACCTCACAAGTGTCCGCATTGTCCTAAAGCGTTCACAGCTCCCAGTTACTTAAAAGCGCACATGATCACTCACACCGGAGAGAAAAACTTCAATTGCACAATTTGTAGTAAGAAATTTGTCACCAAAGAGGCGTTACTGTATCATACTAGAAGACATACGGGGGAAAAGCCTTACAGCTGTGAACATTGTAGTGAGAGATTTGTGAATTCATCCGCGAGGGCGGAACACATAAAGTACAGGCATTCTCAGCCTACATTGAAATGTAGTGAATGTTCTAAAATGTTTGTTACTAGGTTCTTCTTGAAGAAACATTTCGCTAAACACTTTGATCCTACTAGTAAACTGTTTAATAGATCGGGTCCGGCCAATGTGCCTAGTATTGAAAACATGAGAGCTAAAATTGAGTCTTTTCCATTTCTGGATGTGAAGATATGAGACTGCACAGTAGTGACTGTTCGTAATAAGATAATCAACTGTTATTGAGAAAATTGTACAAATCTTTTATAACAATTGATAGATAATATTGCAGCTAACAATTATATTTATTTTACCTTATTAAATAAAACAATATATATTTATTCATCACTCTTTTAATTTAGGAAATGAAAACGCTGTTTTAATAGTTTAAAAATATTAATCGATAATTCATAAGACACCTTAAATATTATGACAGTCTTATAGCAAATTAATCTAGAAATAAGAACAAAATGAACAATTTATTAGAACGCCCCTGTAGAGCCCATCAAGAGCTTTTAATAGTTTCTTTGTACAATCAGCGTGAAGCTATTTGTGATTACGCTGCTCGACAAGTACACTCCAGGTCACTTAGATATTGATCAACAGAAATCTGTTTGTAATCAAGTTTTCAAGCGATGCAATAGTTTGTAAGTATTTGTTTTATAATATCATAACATCGACATCTTGAGTCGGTTGTGCCTCTGGCGCATACAACTTGCTTTGAGGATTAAAATGCCTCTCGACATGCTTCATTAATTGTGTACGAGTCACAAACTTTGATTGACAAACGTGACAATTATGTTTAGGACCAAAATGTTTTCTGTGCTTGTGCTCCATGCGTCTAGAAGCGGAGAGAAAAGTCTCATTGCACATATCGCACGCGAAAGGTTTCTCGCCAGTATGAAGTCTCGTGTGATAAACCAATGCGGCCAAAGTGACAAATTTACCGCCGCACGTTTCACAATGAAAGTTGCGTTCTTTAGTATGCTTAACGATATGCATTTTCAATCTACTTATTGCATCAAATTTCTTATTACACCATTTGCAAGTGAGCACATTGCCGAAGCCGTGATCTATTTTCAAATGTGTGCGTAGACCATTTTTACGCACATAACCTTTATTGCAAATATCACAGAAAAATGATGCTTCTTTCTGTTTCGTTCCACATATTTTAGAATGAAATCTAAACGTCCATTTATTTAAATAACTCTTTTTACATTTGGGACATTTCAATACGTCATGCTTATCGAGATGCGTTCTGAGCGCATTCCTAGATGCCAGTTGCATGAAACATATTTTACATACAACAGACTCATGATACAGTTTTTCGTGTTGTCTCAACATCTTATTAGTACTGTACATCTTATCACATTTGCAACATTGTATTGTTTTTTCATAATGTATCCTCTCCACGTGCTCGTTCAACTTTTGTATAGTAGTAAATACTCTAGTGCATTGTTTACAATTGTTTATTGAATTGTCATGCGTCCGTAGATGTCTGTTCAGTGCAAATTGTGACTCAAAGTGTTCACCGCACTCCTCGCACATGCTGACACTATCACATTTACTTTTCTCATAATTACTACGACTTTTAATAACTGTTTTCACTTTTTTCAACACCGCCTCTTTACTATTCAAGTTGTGTCGTTTTCTACTCGTGTAAATTATTGAGTTGTTATTATTTATGATTATGTACAACGACTGTGTCGTCGGGCTCACCGCTTCGGTCTGTGTTACACTCTCGCCTAAGCGATTGACGATATTTGTCCAGTTTTCATTTGAATAATCACATTGTTTCATAAATAAATAACTGTTAATGACGCTGTTCGCGCAGGTGCGGCACAGCTCTTGGGGCATCTCATCATTTATGTCAATATGCAACCACTGAAAAGTTATTTAAACATTGGTTTTGTGACATTAGATGACCTACCTGCAGCAACATTTTAAACCAGCTTGTTAATTACGAATTACTTACACCGAGGTTCTGAAACATATCATAGAATGTCACAGATTCATCACAATAATAAGCAGAATGTGTCACAGTGGTATCAAGACAAATATTATAACTTTCTGTAGACACTAAACATAACCTACAAACGTGCTCACTGGTTCCGCTTATAAACTTTAATGCTGAAACCTTCATTGCAGTTTCGGTAACCATTGTAGGCATTAAATTAACATACGACGTCAATAAAGTAATATTGATGAACAAAAAATTAAAGAGTAAACAAAAATAAAACTGACAACTAAACCGACCAATAACAGATTTTTTTAAAATTCCATTAAATTCGTTAAGGCACTGGTCATCAAACGACCATAGATAATTATTATTACATTTTTCTTGTCCCATTATGGGAAGGCAAAGGTATTAAAGCTGTCACATCTAAGTTTTTTTATATATTTTTGAATTTAAGTTCATATTTTACAATTCGAATGTTTTCTGGGAGCGTTCGGCAACATTTTGCTCAGAATCATCATGAGCATTTTCACGGCCTGCCACAAAAAATTACTACTTACTTCACGTTACGTGGACTACTATCGTCGAATAAATAATTAGGTCTCTACAAATCTTCAACTACAAACTTCGTCGACGTTTCCAATGAAACTTAAATAAGAAATAAAACTTTATATAACATTTTTATTAAATAATGACTTAAAACAAAGCGAGTAAAGAAATACATTAAAACAATTACAATTTACCGAATATAGCACTACTCGGACAAATAAAGTATGGATTTTTTTTACTATGACATTCTTTCCAAAATAGACAAAAAAAATAATATTTAACGCACTTATATGCTGACGGTACAGTTGCCACACACCGCCCCTATTAAAACCCATTCTTTACTTAACCGAGTAGTATATAAATAATTTTCATCACAAACTTACTGTATCTGATTCTGGGAGACGATTCTCGAAGTGTAGATAAATCTAAACATGTAAATTCATTTATTACAAAATTCCAGCCATTTTCACATTATTGTAACTTTTAAAAAAACAATTTAACATATATTTTATGGTTAATCTATTAGATAAGTTTTAATTCTACTACATTCTCAAATTGTCCCCTGTGATAAAAACAATCGAATCAAAACTCATCAAGTTTTTTTATTCTAAAAATTAATTAATTTCATCAGTACGAGAACAATAAATGTACGAGGTCTATGTAAAAATCACTACTTAAATTTATCGTAAAGTTATATTTGTAAATGCCTAGGAACAACGATTACAATGAGTGAGTATTTGCAGGTCCACTTCTTTACTGTTCTAAATCTTCATTAGTGTGCGTTTGACTACTCACAAAATAAACATATTTACATTTTTGGGACCTTGGGACTCGTTCAGTCTCCTCTGCTCACCATTCTATAGTGGAAGCACCTCTATGAAAATAATTACCAGCTCAAAGGTGATAATGGAGCCCGCTCCTGGGAGGCTGGCATGAAGTGTAGTAAAAGTAGCCAAGTATAACGAGTGTGCTCTGTCAATGGATGATGCACAATTGCCTCCTTAAGTCAACAGCGGCAGCAATCGTCTTCACTAATGGACCGCATTCAAGCCCATAAGACAGTGTGATACTTAGGGTTGCCGGATGTCCAGTATTTGTCTCAAGAGCTGGCATTGTACAGAACTACCGTTAGACAGTGCGAGACATATCTCTTCTATTGTGGTTAAGATTCATTATGCCGGAAACAATCATTTGTTAAGCTGGCAACACCTTATATGTCTTCCCATTATGTTCGTTGGCCCTAGGTAAAGGCAATTATAAAAACAGTTTAAATTAATAAATAAACATTAACATTTTTTTGGTTCCGTTCTCCCACTCTGGAAAGGCAAAGGGATCAACCCATACAGCCATATCTTCGATATTATAATAATTGAACATTTACATGAGAAAATAATATCATGTTTGTGTAGTAAATGCAAAACTAAACAAAATTGCTTGCATAGAATAAGTTACAATTCATAAAATGATTTTGGTAAACCAAATGAACCTTAATAATATAAATTACTATTATATACAAAGAAATAACAGTTGTGTTCGAGTCACTCTCTTCTCTATGGTCTATTTGTTTCCAATTTTAACAAGGCAACACTGGGTCAAGCGCACATAATTTTCTTTCGCTTGTTTGCATTAAGTACATTAACTTGTGTGTACCCGCGGCTTCACTCGCATCGTAACAAAAATAAATCTATTTTTCCTTATTCAACGCTTCAATAAACTCTTCTAATTTTTCTTGAACTTGTCGCACTCGTTCTGTTGACAAAATTATCAGAAGATAAATAAAGAAGAATGGTAGGCAGACTAACGATGGTTATTAGCCCAGTCTGCCGTCCTGGGGTAGTACTACAACTTTCGAATGTAGCACACATGAAGTGACCGCGTCGCGTTTTGGGATTAGCTTGAACGTAGTGGAGAATAACGAATGGAGTGCGCCCTGTCAACAGTTGTCTCCTTACGCCGGCACATTTGCACATTTCTTCTCTTCTCGAATTTATAAAACCAAAAACTTACTTAATTCCTCAGCCAATTCTACTCTTCTACCGGATAGTAACTTCTTTTTTAGCTCCTGATCTGTTGACATCTGAGAAGAAGAAATAAACAAATTACAAAATAACTCCGTACAGACTCAGTTTAAAATCCACTCTATGAATTTTACTGTTGCGAACTCAGCGGAGTATTACGAAGCCCGTTCCGCTCGCGGTGGAACTCTGATGTTAAACTAGAATGCGGTCTATTAGTGCCATTGACAGGGCACACTCCTCTAGTTATACCTGGCTACTTTTACTACACTTATCCAGTCTTCCACTGCAAGAAGAGCAGGCTCCATCAAGACCGTAGTAAACATAAAAGCATTTCGAGTGTAAAAAAGGCATTTCCCGCTCATTTCCCCACCCTTTCGAAATGGAAGGTTGGCATTACACTTGAAAATTGTCTCACATACAATCTTAGTTTGTACGTCTACTATTATTTATAATTAGGTCAAAAAACATTTCTGAAAAAAATTAAACCGCCTTCTAAACAAAACACTAAAAAGTAAAAAACAATTTATCGAGCATAAACAAGAATAGATGCTTATTGTCTATTTACAAATTATTTGTCTATATATTATCTAGCATATATCTGAAGTCGGTGCATACATTTGAAACATGCTTTATGATTGGTAATGTACCTAGACTCAAGCGATGCGGAGTTTCAAATTTGGTCGGCCCCTTAGAGTTGGAATATTTTCTTCAAATTTAAATGGGACCAATCCCGACATATACACTAACCAACAAAAAAAAAATCATCAAAATCGATCCACAAACGGCGGATGAGGCCACCAAAAAAATATACAAGACGAATTGATAACCTCTTTTTGAAGTCGGTTAATAAAAGCAGAATTCCTTACCTCATCGAGCACTTCTCTTAGGTCCCTGTCTAACCTATCAGCTTCTCTGTTGTGTAATTGTTGTCTCAGAGCGTTAGCGGTCGTGTGTAGCGTTTGTTGCACTCGCCAGAACATTACAACCTCACAGCACTCCTTCTGCAATACATGTAATAACATTTATTCCTATGTGGAGCTACGGAGAGGCTCAAGATCTATGAGACCTGTATTCAAACCTCACTAAATTATGACTGATGTTATACGTACTTTGGTCACTCATTAAAGAGTGGTAGGCAGACTGTGATGATGGTCATTAGCCCGGTTTGCCGTGAGGTAGTACCACCACTTTCGAATGTTAGGTCGCGTTTCAGGAACAGTGTTGGAAGTGTAGCGAGAGGAGTGTGCACTTTCAAACTGGATGACGCACATAATCGGTACGTCTCATCGGGCCGGCATAGCGGAGGCGATCGTAGAAATTTATATGCAACAGCAGTTGTTTCTGTTCCTGGACCGCACTCTAGCTTAATATCAGACGGAGTGTTGTCATATGCAGCGATACAATAAAAAAAACTAATATTGTAAACGTGAAAGTGTATTTGTTTGTTTCTCAATCACGCTCAAACGGTTATTCTTGATGAAATTTAATATAGAAGTATTTTATTTATCTAATTACATGTTGTGGGTTAGTAAGGTCTTATATCTATGTTAGTTTCACCATAACTGCCCATTTGCCCGGCGTGCAAATATTTACCATATCATACATATAATAATAGAATAACAAAAAATACATTTCAGTTTAGTTTAAAATTACAATACCATACATTACAACAATGTTAGCAATATTAAAAAAAAAAATTGCATTAGATATGCTCGTTTTAAGGTTTATAAATTTTTCCTATCAATGAAACGGAAACATTAAACAGTATGAAGTTGTAAACAAATTTTACACAACACTTACCCCAGTGCCATTCTGCTGGCTGTATAGGTAGAAACTCTTCTTGCAGTCATGCGATCTTGACATTGCTTTTTGTAAAAAGTTCCTGTAAATTAAGAAGAGTTACAAAATAGTTCTGTCACGTTGAAACACTCCGTCTGATGTGAAGCTAGAGTGCGGTCCATGAACGGAAACAACTGTTACTACAGATAAATCTCTACGGGCAGCAGTCGCCTCCAATATGCCGGCCTGAGGAGACAAGTATGCATAATGACCATCTAGATCATACTTTCAAACTATTCCCGAAACGCGGCGAAGTCACTTCACGGGTGTTACATTCGAAAGTGGTGGTACTACCCCAGGACGGCAGACTGGGTTGATAGCCATCATCAGCCTGCCTACCACTCTTTTAATACTGAGCGACTAAAGTACATTGATACCGGTCAGAATTAGCGAGGTTCGAACATGAGTCCCATCGATCGTGAGTTCACGTGTCTCACCGCTAAACCTCGGCCGTTCAATAAAGTACGACACTTGTTTCGAATATTTCAATAGTACTTTACGGTAAATAAATAAAGAACTTGATAGGTTAATATAAAAATAAAAAATAAAATTAATAAATGCCAAAAAAGAGGAAATACTACAAGTTCACAAGTAGGTACATACTTGAGATATAGCGGTCTCCACGTATCCCTAATGTAATCATTGTCCACATGAACATCCTTCCGTCTCAACGTATCTCGGACAGAGACAAGTTCGTCGTACGTAAGCGCTGGCCTGTTACTGCCCAGCTTCTCCAATTCGGCGCGCACGGCCGCTCTCTGCTGCTGTTCAGGAGATGCACTCTGCCAATACATCCAACGTTCACTCCAAGATGGACCTAAATGTTTACACACTTATCATTTTTTATAATAGCTGACAACACTCCGCCTGATGTAAAGCTAGAGTGCGGTCCATGAATGGAAACAACCGCTACTACGGAGAAACCTGTGCGGGCAGCGGTCGCCTCCACTATGCCGGCTTAAGGAGACGAATGTTGTACCACCCAGATTGACAGTGTACACTCCTCCCGTTATACCTGGCTACATTCAAACTATTCCGCGACATATTCACTTCACGGGTGTTACATTTGAAAGTGGTGGTACTACCCCAACACGGCAGACTGGACAAATAACCATCATCAGTCTGCCTACCACTCTTTAATGAGCGACCAAAGTACATATAACAAAGTTACATTGGTACCGGTCTTTAGCGAGGTTCGAACACGGGTCTCATTGATCGTGAGTTCACGCGTCTTACCGCTAGACCACGGCCGCTCAATTTGCGTAAATGCTCTTGACCAGACCCCATAATGTGTGTGTCTGCATATATTAATTAATTAATTAATAATCACCAGTAAGCTCCTTGAGCTCTTCGTCGACGCCACCCAACCGCTCCTTGATAGCTTTCTCCATCAACTTGACAGCCTCGTCCCAGTCGCCACGAGAACTCACGCAGCGATCTTGTAATGCGTTCACTTGAAGCACACGTAGGACCTGAAAACTTACTATTATAACAGCTATTTTGACAAAAAAATAAAGATGATTTTGTACATTAAGGTTCAATTGCACTAAAAGGCTAGTTAAACTTAACTTTAATGATAACCATAACCAGCGAATTTTGGCTGGTCAAAGTTAAAGTAACAGTTAAACCAATGTCACTAAAGTTAAATGTATGAAAAGAAGCCACATAATGTTTTTCTATTATTTTTTTCGGGAATGTACTCCTAATTACATCAGACACCCTTTTAACGATAAAGATATGAATTTACACGATGGTGCAACGCGTGTGGAGTAAAAGAGTAAAAAAGTAATTGTAAAATGTAACAGTCGAAGCCCATTAAAGTTAATGGGCCTTTTGGTACAATTGGACCTAATAGTTATAGGCAATGTCCTGTCAACGAACTGCACTCTAGTCAAATATAGCACAGCGTTAGTGTAAAATAAAGGTAAATAATACTAACATCTTGCGCCCTATCTTCCCATTGATGCCTAGATAAAGCCTCTTCGACAGCCTGTTGAATGAGCGGTTCAAATATAGCATCAGATTGATCCACATCTTTGCTCATCATATTTCTAAATTCTTCACCGAGAGCTTCGCGACCGGCTCTTATAGATTCTAGTGGCAAATCGTTCTCGGCCCACTCGCGTAGCTTTATATCGACAGTCGTGTTAAATTTATCTGCAGATTATAAGAAAATTATATAGTGTAGGTAGTAAAAGAATGGCCTCAGGACGCTACCTTGAGGTGCACCCAGATGTTACAAAATTACATAATCCTACAGTGCTAACTTAATATATACAATGTCAAATACGTTTAGGAAACTGCCAAAATGCATTATAAGTATTTCTAACTAATAATTCTAAGAAAATACTAAATGAAAACTATGGGTTTACATGGTCGAATGCCTAAGTGAAGTATTTGGGGGTATGACACGGCTTACTATTATTAATATCGTATTGATCTGGCCAAACTTGCGTCATAGCAGTCTTGCTCTTGTAATTAATTCGATGCGCTGTTAAAGGAGCTGTGGAAGGATGTGAGGGATATATTTTTTATTGTAGCTCGGCATATGAACGCACTCCGTCTGATGTAAAGCTAGAGATATCTCCACGGGCAGCAGTCGCCTCCACTATATATTACCGATATCGTCTAGAGCGGCGGCTGCGGCGGGCAAATACACGTGTTCCCATACTCTGGTAGCGGCTGCTGTCCACAACGCCTGTCTGAGTCTGCTCTCCCACACGTTGGCAGGGACTGCACTCAATGCCGCGCTGCGATCCAGCAACAGAGTGCGCGCGCGTTCGAACAACTCACTGCGATCCAACTCGCGCTGTCTGCATGCAAAATTAACAATTTAGACATAAAATAATCTTGTTGCGTTTCGGGAACAGTTTGAAAGTAGCCAGGTATAACGATGGTGCATGCTCGTCCCCTCAGGCCGGCATAGCGGAGGCGACTGCTGCCCGGAGAGATTTCTCTGTGGTAGCAGTCGTTTCCGTTCATGGACAGCACTCAGTGGCGCGCTAAGTCTAAAGCGGGCCCTAGGCAACATTGTAATTCCGGGCCCCAAAAATTACGGGTCCTAGGCACGGCCTTGGTCTGCCCATGACCGCACTCTAGCTTTACATCAGGCGGAGTGTTGTCATCCTCGTTGATACTAACCTTGGGAAAGTGTTCTTCCATTCTGTCTCTAGATTATATCTCATAGCTTTGAACGAGTCGGCTTGTTGTTCGACAGACGCCCTCACCATTCTCCAAAAACATTCGGCGACGGCGAGTGACAAATTGCGCGTTGTCACTTGGGAGGGTGTCACTAAACCGTCCCTGTATAAAAAAAATTAATACTGTTAATTTATTTTTTTAAATATAGTTTGGTACACGGAATCAACTGCTACTGCAGACAAATTTCTACAGGCAGCAGTCACCTCCGCTATGCCGGCTTGAGACAAATGGGGCCACTCTCCTCTCGTTATACCTGGCTACTTTCAAAACTATTCCCGAAACGCGACACAGTCACTTCATGGGTGTGTAACTCGCAAGTGGTGGTGCTACCCCAAGATGGTAGACTGGGATAGTAACCATCATCAGTCTGCCTACCACTCTTTAAAATACTGCATTAATTTGTATTTTTAAACAGGCAACTTTATATTGTGTTGAGTTTACTTCCACAAAGATGAGAGAGACTTCTTATAGGACTCACTTGGTACTCACTTAAATAACTTGGAAGTCCTGAAGAATCGTTCCTCATATTCCCTTATACTTTGTATGGAGTCCTCTTTCCTGCTGCGTCCAGTCACCACGGCGTAATAACCTAAAGCTTTCATCGGGAACAATTTGCCTTCTAATATACGACGAATCTGTTGAAATTTAATTGAAACAATTTAAAAAAGCCATTTTGAAGGACACTCCGCCTTATGTAAAGCTAAAGTGCGGTCCATGAATGGAAACAACTACTACTACAGAGAAACCTGTGCGGTCAGCAGTCGCCACCATTATGCCGGCTTGAGGAGCCGCTCGACAAGCATTATACCTGACTACTTTCAAACTATTCCCGAAACGCGACAATGGAATCTATGCGGAAAAAATAGAATGGTAGGCAGACAGTAGTTGGGACTGCTGTCCTGGGGAAAGGCCCATCGACCATTGGAAGAACCTTTACGAGTGATAGGTAGACTGATAATGGTTATTAGTTGGAGCAACCAACACCTTCGAATGTACCACCTGCGTAGAGACATTGTCGCATTTCGGGATGGTGCACATTTGTCTACTCAGGCCAGCATAGCGGAGGCGACTATCGCCCGCTAGATTCATTGTAAACTTACCCTATTAGGATTAGTGAGATTTTCCTCGGCCAAATCGACTTTAGTTAGTACGAAGATAGTACGCTTCCCTGATGGATCACACGATGATACCAAATCTGTCACGTTGCTTCTCTCAGCATCAACTGAACCATCCTAAAATAATAGATACGTACCTAAGAATGTATACCTCAACTATACTCAAACGACTGATTATCAACACTAAACAGTCAGGTCGAGTCCTAGTCAAGTAAAAAATAGTTTTGGCAGGCATCATCATTTGCTAGAACTTCCTACAGAGTTTTGGCCTTGGGTTCTGCGAATCTTGCAGTAATGTTGCCAATTAAAAATTCATTGTTATATTTACTATTAAGTCCTTAATTGGAGTTTTGGCGGCCATCTTGAAACGTCAAGTTGTCTGTTTTGAATTATTTTCCTTAACTTGTGTTTCTTCGAGTGTTAATGTGTAATAATGGTGGATTATTAACCATTAAGTGTTCGTGAACGTGCGTCAGTGTGGGCAAACAATTAATTAATAAAAGCAGAGAACATGTGTTTCCATATTCCCTCCAAAACTCCGTAGGAAATTTCAGTGAAGATTCTACCACTTTATTGGAACAATTTTTGACTTGACTGAGATTTGACCTGACTGTTTGGTGTGATGAATGAATGAGTCGTGATGCACAATGTTATTAACTTGATGCAAAAATATTTACTTTGACACTGGCAAATTGTTATACGCCATATTAAAAAAAAGAAAAAAAAGTCCTTAATTTTTTTTCTCTTCAGTGATTAGATCATGGTTATCATACAAGTTGTATGTTGTTGTATGGTACAACAGGATAAATTAGTTTTACAATAAAACACTGTACAGTCAGCAAAAAACAAACGATGACGTCATCAAAATGGCGCTCGAACGCGTGAAATACTGATGGTTACTTTACCTGAATACATAGTATGATAGCATTAGGATTTTCCATATAATGTTTGGTCATCTGCTTGATTGAGTCACGTGTGTCCGATGCCATGTCCACTGTCTGCGTCTGCAATACGTAATAACGTCGGAAATTAATACATATCGAATGTAACACCCGTGAAGTGACCTTGTCGTTTACGTAACCAATCCAGAAGTAGCCAGGTATAGCGAGAGGAGTGTGCACTGTCAATCTAGATGGTGCATACTCATCTCCTCAGGCCGGCATAGCGTAGGCGACTGCTGCCCGTAGAGATTTCTCTACAATAGCAGTTGTTTCCGCCACCATGGACCGCACTCTAACTTTACATCAGGCGGAGTGTTGTCACATGCCGAGCTACAACAAATTAAATTTTTATACACTTTGATCACTTTTTTTTAATAGTGGGATATGCGGTGGCCCCATTCACCGTCACTATGCCGGCCCAGGAAGGTGCAATCCACTAGACAGACCCAAGGAAGGCAAAGGCTCTATTTATCAATAAGGATGCGCCGAACCGTTTCGTAAAGATAACTTTAAAACTTACAGAAATAACACCAGGTAGATCGACCAGCACCATTCTCTGCAACCCGGGCCCCTTCACAGACATCGATATCACTTCAGTAGACACGGTACGACCCCCTCTAACACTGTTCCTCATACGCAGCTCCACCTCTCTAAAAGTATTACCAACATTATGAACTTGATAAGTCACCTTCACTATGCTGATTTATAGTTATAGTAGCTCGGCATGTGACAACACTCCGCCTGATGTAAAGATAGAGCGCGGTCCATGAATGGAAACAAATGCTACTACAAATAAATCTCTACGGGCAGCAGTCGCCTCCACTATGCCGGCTTGAGGAGACGAGCGTGTACCATCTAGATTGACAGTGCACACTCTCTCGCTGCTCTCGCTATACCTGGTTACTTCCAGATTGATTATGAAAACGACAAGGTCACTTCACGGGTGTTACATTTGCAAGTGGTGGTACTACCCCAGGACAGCAGACTGGACAAAAAACCATCACCAGTCTGCCTACCACTCTTTAATCAGCGACCAAGGCACATATAACAAAGTTACCTTGGTCAGAAATTAGCGAGGTTCGAACACGGGTCTCATCGATCGTGAGTTCACGCGTCTTACTGCTAGACCAGCGGCCGCTCTATGTGAACTTACTTTCTCAAATCAGCTAAGTCTGACTCTTTGTTCAAATCAAATTCTCTTGCCGAATCACGAAATTGAGCAACATGATATGGCCCCTCTGATAATGTCACTTTTACAGGAGCCCTGAAATTTTTAAAAGTTTTTTTTATTGTAGCTCGGCAAATGACGTCGCCTGGGCTATGCTGGCTTGAGGAGACGAATGTGCACCGTCCAGATTGACATTGCATACTCTGTATAACAACCAGGCTACTTCAAAATTAATCCTGAAACGCGACAAGGCTACTTCACGAGTGTTACATTCGAAAGTGGTGGTACTACCCCAGAACGGCAGACCGGGCTAATAACCATCATCAGTCCGCCTACCAGTCTAAACGATCAAGGTACAAAGTTACATTGGTCAGAATTTAGCAGGGTTCGAACACAGGTCTCATCGATGGTGAGTTCACGAATCTTACCACTAGACCACGGCCCGCTCCATCTGCTTGTCCTGCCTGTATTACCTTTGTTGAACGGTACAGAAGCGCCATCTAGTGGTGAATTACAACAAAGTATTGTACCTGGTACACATTTCACCAGCTCCTCTCGGAAAAATCCTAGCCTGAGCTACCATTTCTAATACACTAGTTTTCCCAGCACTCTGATCGCCGACAACGACAACTCGCGGCAATCTATCACCCTCCGCAGACTCCCAGCCCGATAGCTCATCCAATACATTCGAGTACATGTCAATTAATGAACGCTGAAATTACATATTAAATATTAAAGTGGGGGGAAAACTGATGATGGTTATTAGCCCAGTCTGTCGTTCTGGGGTAGTACCACTACTTTCCAATGTAACACCCGTGAAGTGACCTTGTCGCGTTTGCAAGTAACCAGGTATAGCAAGATGGTGCATACTCGTCTCCTCAGGCCAGCATAGTGGAGCCGACTGCTGCCTGTAGCGATTTCTCTGTAGTAGCAGTTGTTTCCATTCATGGACCGCACTCTATCTTTACATCAGATGGAGTGTTGTCAAATGCTGGGTAACAATTTAAAAAAAATACGACGCAGAGACGTGAGCACTGTGTAGGCCAATGGTCAAAATATAAGTTTTTTTTAATTGTAGCTCGGCATGTGACAACACCCCGCCTGAGGTAAAGCTAGAGTGCAGTCCATGAATGGAAACAACTGCTACTACAGAGAAGTGCCTAAAGCGGAGGATTTGGGTGTAATTCTAACCTCGTATAAGATTTTCCAACTTTGGCATATGTTTAAAAAACTGCAATAAAACATACCTTTAGTTTTCTAGCAGGTGGCTGTCTACCCTGTCTCAATAGCATATTTTGTTGTCTCAATTCTCTGTTCTCTTGTTCCAATCTCTGTAACTCCCGTTGATATCGCGCTTGCAATGAGAGCACTTCCTCTTGGAGTACATGAACACGTCTTTCTGTCGACGAGAAAAAAGTTAATAAAAACACGTGCTAAGAAATCATAAGCGTCTGCCTGGTGGTTACTAGCCCAGTCTGTCACTCTAGGGTAGTGTAACGCCCCTCAAGAAGTCATGGTAGAGGCGACTGTGACAATAGTCAACTCGTCCCACTATGTAGAGGGTGTCCGGAACAAGAGGAAATGGTACGCATGCTCTTGGAGTGTAGCAGAAATTGCGGAAGACTCCATGTGGCGGGCTAGAACGTCAATGGCATATAGGACACACCAGGGACCACACATAGAGGGTCCAGACCGAAAGAACCAGAACAAGCCGGCATAGCGGAGGCGACTTCCGCCTGAAGAAATGTATCCGTCTATAACATCAGGTGGAGTGTTGTCATGTGCTGAGTAACAAATAAAAAAAAAGTGGCATACCATATACGTTAGTATCATCGCTCGTTGATCTCGCAGTTTGTGGAGCAGGTCTACTTTGTAAGTTGTTCACGATTTTTGGTGATGCCTCTGTAAACAAGAACACACGTTACAATTTCCCCTACCACTGGTTTTTAAGGGTTTTGTTACTCAATGAACTGTTTTTTAATTATGAGCAAAGATATCCTGGTATACAACAAACATTCATACAGATTCAGTCATGACCCCAGTTGACAGTAGAGTAACAGGTTAGTTATTAACCAAGACTACCATGTTGGGGTAGTACCACCACTTTCGAATGAAACACCCGTGAAGAGACCTTGTCGCGTTTCAGGACAAGTTTGAAAGTAGCCAGAATAACAGAAGTGTGCACTGTCAATCTAGATGGTATATATTCGTCTCCTCAAGCCGGAGGCGACTGCTGCCTATAGAGACTTCTCTGCAGTTGTAGGTGTACCATGGACTACACTTTAGCTTTATATCAGGTGGTGCTACAATAAAAAAAGAGACAAGTTAGTCAAATATTTACCAACAGAATGTTGATCCTGAGCAGTAGCTGCAGCTGCCACAGCATCCTCATAACGCTGAGCCAACCATTCCTTGAGTTCTGCACTCTTCTCGCGTAGACGAGGATCTGCACCCAGCCATAACACTCGATCAACACCTATATATAGTCTGTGCTAGATTACTTACACTAACTATACTATATATAGAGTAATATACAATTCAATTATTATATATATATCGAGGTATATCATCAGGAAAAAAAGGTTAAAGGACAATGACCATATTCCCGAAACAAGACAAGGTCACTTCACAGGTATTACATTCGAAAATGGTGGTACTACTGCAGGATGGCAGACTGGACTAATAACCATCATCAGTCTGCCTACCACTCTTTAATAGTGCCTATAGGCACTGAGCGACCAAAGTATATATAGCAAAGCGAGGTTTGAACGCGGGTCTCATAAAAAAGGTTTACTGACTTCGAAAACACTATCTAAGGCTTACCAAAACGTTTGATAGTGTTCAAGGGAGAAATAGGATTACAGGGAGACGGGATGGATTAATAAAGCATGCTTTTTGATTATTTTTTTTTATTATAGCTCGGCATGTGACAACACTGCCTGATGTAAAGCTAGAGTGCGGTCCATGAATGGAAACAACTGCTACTACAGGGAAACCTGTGCGGGCAGCGGTCGCCTCCACTATGCCGGCTTGAGGAGACGAGCATGTACCATCTAGATTGACAGTGCACACTCCTCTCTTATACCTGGCTACTTTCAAACTATTCCCGAAACGCGACAAGGTCACTTCACGGGTGTTACATTTGAAAGTGGTGATACTACCCCAGGACGGCAGACTGGATAAATAACCATCATCAGTCTGCCTACCACTCTTTAAATGATGAACTTGAACATGCAAAGGTCAGACTATATTACCTATAATACATATGTTATCATAGATATATTATTTGGATTGGATTTATCTATACACACATATATTACACAATTTATCACTTTTGATTGTTATCAGAAGCCTGAGTACGAGCTTACATTTACGCCGTCACAGTACTCCACCAATAGGATCGCTTCATTTAATTTTTTATTACCACCGTGGTCAAAATAACACCAATCAGACGGCGGAGAATTTCGCGTTATTGCAGTAAGTTGTTTATGACTTTTCTTCTGTATCTTTGTTATTTTTTTTTTATTTTATGTTATTTATTTATTTATTCTTACCTATATGTAAATTATCACCAATAACATCTTTAGCATTAATGAGTGTCGTTGTGAATTTACTCCATTGTTCATTGTCGGGAAGTAACTCATTTAACCATCCCATGTCCGGTAGACCATCCTTCCACTCCTCATATTTCTGAAATAACGATAATATACCTGAGTGGTAGGCAGACTAATAATGGTTATATAGTTCAGTCTGCCGTCCTGCAGTAGTACCACCACTTTCGATTGTAACACCCGTAAAGTTGTCGCGTTTTGGGTACAGTTTGGCAAGTAGCCAGGTATAACGAGAGGAATATGCCCCGTCAACCTGGATGGATTAAAATAGAAATAATTTTATTTCGTGGTTGTAATGTAAGTTCGAGATATGCATATAATTATGTTTATTTTGATGGTTCATAATTTATAGATTTTTTTAAATTTTATTTATTCAGGAGAAAATACAGCGACAGGCAGAAGCAGAAACAAAGAAGCATTAAAACATAAATACAATAGTTTTACCCGCCACCAAATAAATTTCCCACTATGTTTATTTTTTTTTTAAATTAAAATTCCGTTATTTGTTAGTTAATAAATGTAAAATTTGGCTAACTATAGCAAGTTTCTTGTGACAGTGTTCTCATCATGTACCTTTGTGAAGTCATCTGACACTTAACAGACTATAATATGTCACTTGACACAACTTTAACCCATTTAATGTTATTCCGTCTCGTTCCTCTTCTTTAATCTCTCATTGATAATAAATGATAATAATAATAATAAAATTTTATTGCAAAATTTAAGTGACTGTGTTTTTTCTTTTTTGCAATTATTTTTATATATTTATGTTAAAAGTACAAAAAAAGGTAATTTAAAATTTATTTATTTATTCAGAGAAAAAAGTTTGAGAAAAGTTAAACTTGAGTTATAAAAAAAAATTAACAAAAAGAAAAGCCAAATACACTTACATCACAATTAGAAAGAAAAATATTTTTTTAAAAAATAATAATAAATACTCCACAATACAAAATATACAAAAAAAAAATTAAAACCCAAGTTATGTAATATCTGTAATTTTACAACAAACAAAAGATTTTTATTACTTACTTAGATAAATCTATTTTGTGATAAATAAAGTTTGTGATGGCAGTTCTTACCAAGAAACATTGTATGTTACAGTTCTTACCAATTACAGGTATTAGAGAACCCATTTTCAAACAAATAATTGTTTATTGCTTTCTAAATAATGAGGTATTGTTTCACTGTTGTGTGTGGGACATGGGGATACCACACGGTATGTATAAATGTGTGGGTATTGAAATAGCCATATCAAGTCTTTTATGTTTTAGACCATTTCAACTGTGATAACATCACAGTTTCAATAAACATACCTTGTTTAAAGTCATTCCTCCGCCTACAGCTCCCCCCAATACAATGTATCTAATCTTCAGAAGACCACGGACAGCTCTTGCGACCAACATACCATATTTTCTACTTTGAATATGTCTAGGGTCTATCGGTTTGCGCAACAGCATACTGCGGCCATTCCATACCGAGAAGGCGACCGCCCTTTTGTCCACACATGACCAGGCAGGCCCTTTTCTCATGGTAAACCTACAAAATTTGTGTATTTTTTATTTTTATTTTAGTAATAGTTTACGTGTTTGGTACTAACCGTTTGAATGAATACGCACCTCATTTTATTATGTAGAATACGAGACATTTTTATAGTTTTTTACTTGCTTAAATCATAGCAATTTAAATATTCTTGGGTCTACCCCTATTTCATAACCCTTCACCGGTGGTTATGTTGGCGCGCGATCACGTAATAATATATACAATTGTTGTAAATAATTTTTGTTAATTATAAATAATTACATAAGACCTACATGTATAAAATAATATTAAACAAATTCATTATTGTGGAAAATGACAAGTTACGATCTCAAAGGCCATTTCTCGTTTTTTTTTTTCCACTGATATTTTCGCAATACAATTTTTGGCTCGGATTTTAAAACTTTTTAAAACATTTCAGTTATTTTAGGAAAAAATAAAATTAAACTTTTGTACAAGAAATAATGGTATTTTATTAAATTATGTGCATTATATATTATTTATATTCTTGTAAAAACAAAAGTATATTCTTTCATAGTAACACCAACTAATATAAACGTCAAAAAATATGCACTCTGCATTATTCTTATTGTCTTTGGCACTCTGCTGATTGTGAAGGAAGGAGGAAATAATATACCTGTGTTTTAGGCTATTTATTAACATAAAATAAACGTGTATATCGTATTTAATTTCACAAAACATTGAGCATTACACAACGGTTTTATATTAGCATAATATTTATACAATTATTATTATTTATCAAAGATATGAGTGTTCAATAGCGACTCCACTTCCCATGTAAGTTCATATTTTGGCTTATAATATGTGGGAGAGCTCGATGTCAAGGTTGATATATGTTTATTTTAGTTCTATAAAGTCCTGGTAAGCATTTTACGCCGCAAAAATGATGATATCACACTTAACTTGTTTAGAATTTTAATAATGATGTAATAATAATATATATTCTTATATGTAATTGTGAGGTTTCTGTGTTATTTTTAGAGCTTGTATGCTTATACTATCGCGCATGTCGTTATGTGTGTGTTTATTAGCATTACGCATTTGTACTCAAGTTTTCCTTCAAACTCTCACTTGCGTTTTAAAAATATAAACTAAAAATAGATACTTGATGAATTTTTAAAAGCACTTGTATTGATTGCAGCCAAAGTTTCACTGCAGACAATTTTCAAGTGCAAACACATATTATTTGGTAAAAAAAAAACTATAAATATATCTTTTGAAGTATATTTGAATGAACAAACACTGTGGTTGTCATGAGATGAATGTAATTTGATCTAATGTCTAGGTATTAGTTACATTTACAACTAATATAATTCTAACTAAAATATTATTTATAACTGTACATAGATAAATTGTAATGTAGCATGCTGTTTTTGCAAGAATCCAGTATCATTGGTGTATTAGGGATGTACTACTTTCTCAGAAGCACCTTCATTAAATCATGTCTAATTTGTAGAGATATTATCATAATCTTTTATTGTAGCAGTCTTACTATCTCTCTCTTGCCCTCTGCTCCCACTTGGTGCAGGCCATCTTCTATGCATCTGCAAGGCTGTATTCCTTTACTGCGGGTGTTAGCATGGGGTCTCTAATTTAACGCCTTTTTAACACAACAACTGTGGTCCATTCTGGCAATATGTCTTGTCTTACTATCTTTTATCTGATCAACTCATTCTTCATCCTATCTTAGAGAATAAAACAAATTTTCTACATTAGCACATTCCACTTTGATGGCACTTAAGGCACGTGCCCTGCCTCACCCTTTGCTTGCTTTGATTGCTACTTTATTGTACTTCAATAAAACTGTACATTTAATTTTTTTATAATAGTTATTATTCAATTTTGTTTTAAGTAAGGTTGTAAGATTAACCTTTTTTATGAATTAGGGTCAAACTAATTTAAATACTACATTGTAAATGCATTAGTCACAATTGATACCCATTATTATTTCCTTATTACGGAACATATTAATTGTCTACTTAGTTATTACACACCAAAATCATCTTCTCTGTAAACAGTACCTTTTTTGAATCCCTTATGTATGGGGAGATTAATTTAGCGGCCGTGGTCTAGCGGTAAGACGCATGAACTCATGATTGATGTGACCCATCTTCGAACCTCGCTAAAGACTGGTACCAATGTAACTTTGTTATATGTGCTTTGATCGTTCAGTATTAAATGAGTGGTAGGCAGACTGATGATGGTTATTAGCCCAGTCTGCTGTCTTACCACCATGAAATCACACGTGATAGTACTACACAAATAAAAATTTAACTAGACTAATGCGTAGAAAAGACAAAAATAAAATAAAATTTATGAAAATACAATATTTATTATTAATTTTTATCATAGATCTGTGGTTTTAATAATAAAGAGTTTTTATAAGTTGAGTTTCCTAGCATCACACTCTTTAGTTTGTGCCTGGAGCTTTTTTTCTTACTTCTTTTATATGTATAGATCAGGGATGAGCAACACGCGGCCCGTTGAACATGTTTATGCGGCCCGCCAAGCATTTGTAACATTGAATTTATTTTATCAACTTTCACCCATTTGTTATAAAATTAATTATAATAAAATGGTGCCAAATTTCTTGTTAAAAATTTCAAGTAAATTAGTTTTTCTGTTCTTTTCTTGTTTTTCTTTTCTTTTTTTTCTGTGAAGTGACCTTGTCGCGTGTCGGAAATAGTTTGAAAGTAGCCAGGTATAGTGAGAGTGTGCACTGTCGATGTAGATGGTGTATACTCGTCTGCTCAGGCCGGCATAGCGGAGGCGACTGCTGTCGTAGAGATCTCTCTGTAGTAGCAGTTGTTTTCGTTCATGGACCGCACTCTAGCTTTATATCAATCAGGCGGAGTGTTGCCACATGCCGAGCTCTACTTTTAAAATCATGAGTATTATATAAATACAATGATTTATTTTATCAATAATTTTATAGTGCTTATCTCTTTGGCTTCTGTAGAGGATGCTTAATTACTATTATGATAATGTTTTATCATTATTTTTGTAATTTATTAATATTTTTCTCATTGGAGATAAATTATTTGTGCACAATTCGTATCTCACGCATTCGTCCTTGCTGGGGTAGGTAGAAACAAGTTACAACCCGATAAACTACAAGATAATCAAAAACACAACACAGCATCATTTTAAGGGTTGGCAGCGGATACATGCATAAGCATGGATGAGACAATGTGTGCAGGCAGCAGTCACCTCCGCTATGCCGGCTTGAGGTTGACAATGCACACGGCTCTCTTTATTAGTGTTACACTTGGTAAATAAACGCAACTGTTGTATTTATTTATGCAATAGTTTTTTTTGTTTATTCAACAGCTATGAGTCATCATAATGGCGTCCGTGTGGAAACGTCTGCAGCGCGTAAACAAGCGCGCGGCCAAATTCCAATTTACCGCATCCTATCATCGCATCGATTTGGAAACGACGCCCAAATGGTAAGCTACATGTAGATTCTATTTAACACATACTCTGCGTAAAGTGAGTCCTTTTTTAATTTTAGCTTATGTAAAGCTAGAGTGCGGTCCATAAACAGTAAACATCTATATAATAAATCTCTGTATAGACAGCAGTCGCCTCCATTATGCCGGCTTGAGGAGACAATGGTGCACCATCCAGATTGACAGTGCACCCTCCTCTTGTTGTAGCTGGCTACTTCCAAATGCAAGTTTCAGTTACAGCGTTACATTCGCAAATGGTAGTACTATACCAGAATGGCAGACCGGGCTACAATAGCCATCATCAGTCTGCCTATCACTCGTTTAAGTGTAAATGCTATGTGAACAGGAAACCAACAAAATTATGCGTCGTTTGGACCCGCCGTTCACGTCGTGCCGTCACTGAACCGAGGGATTGGGAGCCATCACTCAAAGACCCACTTAAGTTAGTATATAAAAAGTGTATTTTGTGTGCATATAATTTTTTTTTATTGTAGCTCGGCATGTGACAACACTACGCCTGATGTAAAGCTAGAGTGCGATCCATGAACGGAAACAACTGCTACTAAGTAAAATCTCTACAGGCAGCAGTCTTCGATATACCATCTTGATTGACAGTGCACACTCCTCTCGCTGTACCTGGCTACTTTCAAACTGCTCCCGAAACGCAGACGTCTTAACAACCATCATCAGTCTGCCTACCACTCTTTAATGAGCGACCAAAGTACACATAACATAGTTACATTGGTCAGAATTAGCGAGATTCGAACACGGGTCTCATCGATCGTGAGTTCACGCCTTCTATCGCTGTGCACTATCTTGATTGACAGTGCACACTTCTCCGCTATACCTGGCTACTTCCAAACTGATCCGGAAACGCGACAATGTCACTTCACTACATTCGAAAGTGGTGGTACAACCCCAGGACGGCCTACCACTCTGTAATATATTATATATAATTTTGTAAATATATATTCCAGGGGTTCAGTGATATACCCAGTGCCTGAAAATCAAACTGTAACCGTTACATTGTTCAGGGATGCGAGAACTAATGAGTTTGAAGATAAGGAATGGACATTTGTTTTGGAAGATGTAAGTTGTAATGTATTATAATGTTTTCAAGTGATGAAGTAGATAGGTGTGAGAAGAAGTGGTCGGCCAGCATAGCGGAGACTGCTACTTAATAATTCTCTGTGATAGCATGGTCACATTGTTTTGGAAGTAGTCAGGCATTGTCAATCTAGATGGTGCACCTACATCTCCTCAGGCCGGCATAGTGGAGGCGACTGCTGCCTGTAGATATTTCTCTGTAGTAAAATGTATTTGCAGGTTTCCCGTACAGGTAAACGTCGTCGTTTGTCGTCGTGTTCGTTGGATCTACGCGAGTACGCCGCGCTGCAATCACGTACGACGCTAACTCTGAGTCTGACGCCGCTCTCTGTTAAAGTGAAGAGTGCATCTATATCGTTGACGCTGCACTCTTTGCTGGTTAGGGAGGGGAATGCAACGTTAGTATAACATCTAGTGCCTGCGCTATTTTGTTAGTTGTGACGTCACAGATTTGTAGGGGGCCCACACTCCAGTGACGATAAGAAATTTAAAAAAAAAATTAAATAAAATATAAAATAATTTCTAAAAAAAAAAAAGTTTTTGTGCTAGACGCCAGAAATTAAGTTTCGTATACGACATATTTCGATTTAGAAAAAAAAACCAGGATCAGTTTGGTAGTAGCCAGGTATAACGAGGTATATCAATCTGGATAGTGCATTCTCGAGCCGGCATAGCGGAGGTGACTGTTGCCTGCACTCAAGCTTAACATCAGCTGAGGTGTTGCCATATTAAAAATGCAATGAAACTGAAATGAAAATCCTTTATTAACGTAGGCATGGACTTGGCATGCACTTGTTCATTGTCAGAATCTACTCTTGGCTTCGGAAAGGCATATGACGAGAAGACAGCCATAAGAATCTCAATATGCATAAATACATGGAAATAAGAGACAATTTGTTAAAAATCAACACTTTTCTTTGGTTTGCCGTATATCATTACTTCCCAGAATTTGATCCCTATTAGGAACACTATCGGATGGTGCAATAATACAGCATGTTTTTTTTTCTTTCAAAATCAACAGGTTCGATTCCTGGCCGGGAAAATGGATTTATCAAAAATCTAATAATGCAGTTTTAGTTTTCATCGAAATCGGCATCGAGACTCCTTTCAGCATTTTTCGATATCTCTTATAGTTTAGGATTTGGCCATGAAAGCCCACTTGAAAAATTCACCCTGTATATAGTCGTAATGTTCTCATATGAATAAATATAATAATTTACAGCGACGAGGACATGCAGTCGTTGGCGTCGTTGTTATCTGTTAATAATAATTCTGATATTGCTGTGTTGGAAGATTTGGATGAAGATGAATATTCCATGTCGGATAATTCTGCTAAACATGTAAGTTAAGCCCGCGATACACATGCCAGTTACCAGGCATTCTTTTGTGTGGCACTGGCATGTTTATCACGGGCTTTATATACCCTGTTGGGTGGAAAAAATTGTTAACAAAACAATATTCTAAAATAATATCTTATTTCTTCATTAATTTATTTTAATTATATCAAAACATTGTTTCCCAATCAATATACAATGTTTAATTACATAAAAAACATATATCATCAATTTTATTAAAGCTTTTAATATAACAAATATTGCATCAGAAAACATCTAATTACACAATAATCTGGGTGAAAAAAATTAAAACTGATTGGTAGATTTATTTCCCTACAAAATAAACTAAAAATAATCATGAAATTTGAGAAAAAAATTGTGAGCCCATTTCTCTTAGGCGAATGGGTATTCTCTTTTGTACCCAGGATAGTGGGGGGTACCTATATTTATGATACCATTTCTATTGTCCTTTCTAGTATTTATTAAATCTGTCGACCTGGTTTAGTACCACTATTTTCAAGTGTGATAACCGTTAAAAACTCTTCTCAAGCCGGCATAGTGGAGGCGACTTTTTTCTGTGATAGCAATTGTCTCCGCTGTGTGGTCAGATGCTGGGCTACTATAAAAATAAACCTATATTCTTACAGATGTTTGATTTCCGCCAACAAATGGAAGAGATGACTAACAGTCTGACAAACAGTGATATAGCGGCGACACCCAACAGTGTACAATCGCTAACCTTCGATAACAACACGACACCCACAGGCCACCTCACACCGACGACACCCGCCACACCCACATATGAGATACCGCAAATAATAGAGAGGGAACCGGAGAGAGTGGAGAAACTCAAAAATCCATTTAAAACTAAACATTTCTCTAAACAGAATCTTAAGCCGTTGCAATTAACTAGTAATTTGAATGATTTTTTGGACAGAAATGATAATAAGAAGTCACCCGTTCAAACACCCGTCGAAGAGTTAACACCCATCTGCGGTGTTGATAAATTATTTCCATATAAAAATAATCACGATAAAACGCCAGTAAGTATTGTATTGTCACTCTTCATATGACAACAAGCATATAAGAGAAATCTCTACACGTAACAGTAGCCTCCGCTATGCCGGCCTTAGGAGTCGAGTATGTACTATCTAGATTGACAGTGCACATTCCTCTCGTTATATCTGGCTACTTTCAAACTGCTCCCGAAACGCGACAAGGTCACTTCACTGGTGTTACATACGAACTACTACGGTACTACCCCAGGACGGCAGACTGGACTAATAACCATCATCAGTCTGCCTACAACTCTTTAATGAGCGGCCAAAGTACATATAACAAAGTTACATTGGTCAAAATTTTGCAAGGTTCGAACACGGTTCTCATCGATCGTGAGTTCACGCGTCTTACCGCTAGACAACGACCGCTCTCTTCTTTTTGATGACAGTTTGTTTCCAAAAACAAAAAAATAAAAAAATAAATGGCACATATTTGAGTCATCTTATATGTTATTTCCAGATGTCTGAGTTACTATGGTGGTGTAAATCGGTGACGTCAGAGTATGGGTGTGAGGTGAATGACCTCACGAACAGTTGGAGTACCGGACTCGCATTCTGTGCTATTGTACATCATCATAGACCTGATCTCATGTACGTACTATTAATCTAAGACTATTATAGAGATTCAAGCAGCATTCTTGCTGTGGTTGGCAGACTGATGATGGTCTTAGCCCAGTTGCTAGTAGTAATAGTAACCAGGTATATTTGAGTGGAGTGTGAAAGGTCTACTGTGCGAAAGTGGACGGCAGTGTCGGAAGGGGGCGACCTACGAAGACCTTTCTCACTCAGATCCGTCAACTGCTGAGAAAGGGTCAGATGAAGAGCACCCTCAACCGACGTGCATGCATGAGGGGAGTAATGGATGTGGTCGAAGCGAAAGTGGTATGTAGTGGGAGGAGTCTCTGCCTACCCCAGTGGGAACAAGGCGTGAGCTAAGTGTGAACTGTCTTCTTGTTCTTCTTGTCTTTCCGGGCTGGTTTCCGAACACAGGATTTTCCAGGGGGGGGTCCTTGGTGCGTCTTTTCGTACTTATACAAGCCAACCTATCTCCTCCATGAGGGCCAGTACGCCATCGACGTCCCCACACGCCTCAGTGTGAACTGTCAATCTGGATAGTGCACTAAAATGAAAATTGCTTTCATCCCCAAAACTCTGTTGGAATCATGTTAGATATGCTTAAGGAAGTATTATTTAATATTTTCAGTGAGTATTCTTCTCTGGACCCTGACGATGCTGAGGGAAATCTCCGAGTGGCATTTGAAGCGAGTGCCAAGTTGGGCGTTTCTCAAGTGCTGACCGCTGCTGATATTTTAGCAAAACCAGTACCCGACAGACTCGCGGTAAATATATTTCTATCTAATTACAAATAGATTTAGAGCGGCCGGTCAATGAGACCTGTGTTCAAATTTTGATCGGTACCAATGTAACTTTGTTATATATACTTTGGTCGCTCCCTAAAATTGTGGTAGGCAGACTGATGATGGTTATTAGCCCAGTCTGCCGTCCTGGGGTAGTACCACCACTTACGAATGTAACACCCGTGAAGTGACCTTGTCACATTTCAGGAATAGTTTGACAGTAGCCAGGTATAACGAGTGAAGCACTGTCAATCTAGATGGTACATGTTCGTCTCCTCAAGCCGGCATAGCGGAAGCGACTGCTGTCCGTACAGGTTTATCTGTAGTAGCAGTTGTTTTCATTCATGGACCGCACTCTGGGTTTGCTTCGGGCGGCGAGTTGTCACATTCCGGAGCTACAATAAAAAAAGAGATGTTTTGGATGTACGTAAGGCACTGTGTGAGCAGCGGACAAAGTTACTTTGGGACCAAGTTCGATTCTTGTGAGATTTTTTATATTGGTGTACTGCACTTCTTGGCCAGCTTTTGGAGTTGGAAGGACTGTGAATAGAATAGGAATTTCGACGCGTTCACGTGAACCGCTAACGTCTGTCTAACTTAGTGGTCACAGCGTCCGTGCTCAAAGAACCGAAGCTGTGAGTTCGATTCTCGGCTCAGTTCTCTGCCGGTACTCGGCGTGTTGATTTTTTTTTGTTTTGCTTAATTTTTTTTTGACAAATATTGTTTTTGTAGATAATGACACATCTATTTCAACTGCGCGCGCATTTCACTGGCGAAGAATTGCAAGTGGAACAATTAGGTGAGTCATATTTACCAAGAAAATTTTCTCTTTATTGTAGCTCGGCATGTGACGACACTCCGCCTGATGTAAAGCTAGAGTGCGGTCCATGAATGGAAACAACTGCTACTACAGAGAAACCTGTGCGGGCAGCAGTGGCCTCCAATATGCCGGCTTGAGAAGACGAATGTGCACCAACCAGATTATCAGTGCACACTCCTTTGCTATACCTGGCTACTTTCAAACGGGACGAGGTCACTTCACGGGTGTTACATTCGAAAGTGGTGGTACTACCCCAGGACGGCAGACTGGGCTAATAACCATCATCAGTTTGCCTACCGCTCTTTAATGAGTGACCATAGTACATATAACATAGTTATAATGGTCAAAATTAGCGAGATCGATCGATGAGACCTGTGTTCGAACCTCGCTAATTCTAACCAATGTAACATATGCTGTATGTACTTCGGCCGCTCAGTGCCTATCATACAAACACTAGCTTAGTATTTAAAAATATATTTAATTCCAGGCACTGACCCGGGTGAATCTTCATACCTGGTGGGGAGACATGACACAGATGAAGAAGTTCCTCGTGACCTGTTCAGCAGAGAAGTCGCTGTTAGGAGATCTAACAGAAACTGTGCACCGCCTATTAATAGGTATACACATATAGGCACTATTAAAGAATGGTAGGCAGACTGATGATGGTTATTACACCATACTGCTGTCCTGGGGCAGTACCACTACTTGCAAATGTAACATCCGTGAAGTGACCTTTGTCGCGTTTCGGGAATACTTTGAAAGTAGCCAGGTATAGCGAGAGGAGTGTGCACTGTCAATCTAGATGGTGCACGCTCGTCTCCTCAAGCCGGCATAGCGGAAGCGACTGCTGCCCGTGGAGATTTCTCTGTAGTAGCAGTTGTTGAATTAAAAAATATATTAGAGTGCAGACAATTGCTTTCACAGATACCACTCGCCTTCGCTATACCGACTTGATGATACTGTCATGTTTTTATCAACCTATATTGTATGCGCCGTCTGGCGTGGTACAGCGCTATCCCCACCCCCGCTCTCAACTTTGGGAACTAATAAAAAACGGTTTTTTTTACAGATTAGCATCACCTTTAACATCTAGTCCAAATGTATCGTCCCAATCGCCTATTACTGATAAACACTTAGAGGTGAGTGCGGTCCATGAACGGAAGCAACTGCTACTACAGAGAAAAACTGGCAGCAGTCGCCTGCACTATGCCGGCTTGAGGAGACGAGTGTGCACCATCTAGATAGACAGTGCACACTCCTCTCGCTATATTAGTACAGGCATTTAAAAATAAACTAATAAATATATTGCAGCCGCCACCTGTACGTCCCGAGAAACTAATGACACGTAAAGAATTGACAGATCCGTTCGGGTCTGACGAGGAAGATGAACAGGAACATGTTGATGCAGGTAAGATGTCGCATATTAGTCGATTTGTGTGTAGCGCCATCTGGTGGTACCCAACGTAGTCTACAAGAAGAGTGACAACCCCTCTGCTATGCCGGCTTGAGGAGACGTATGGGCACACTCCTTTTATTACTTCCAAGCCGATCCTGAAACGCGACTGGGTCACTTACCTTTCATATTTCACCCGTCAAGTATCAGGTCCAATCGCACCACATGACTTAACTATTACTTTCACGTTAAGGTAATGGTTAAAATTAAAATTGGGTTGCTTCAAAGAAAACACTTGTCAGTTTTGACGCTTACTTTAACGCTAACCGTAACCAGCGAATTGGCTGGTCAAAATGTATTCTCCCAATCCTTTGGATCCTTGGATCCTTCAATCGGAGCGTGAAAAAGCACCTTCTCAGGCCGGCATAGTGGTGGCGACTGGAGCCACTGTGCGAGCGGTTCTCTAGTCGTCAATGCTCATGTACCTCCACTGCGTTTACCATCAGACCAGTCGAGGTCACATGTCGTGCCAAAATAAAAAAAAATTAAACCAATGTCACTAATGTCAAGTGTATGAAAAGAGGCCGAATATGTTTTTCTATTATTTTTTTCGGGAATGTACTCCTCATTACATCAGCCACCGTTTTATCGATAACGATATGAATTTACACGATGGCGCAACGCGCGTGGAGTAAATGCAAACGTAACCGTTAAATGTAAGTTAGGGTTAGTTTCCCTTGACTATTGACTATTGATCTGTATTAAATTAATATACAATTTTATTATTATTTTCAGCGAAACCGGAATTAAAATCACCCAAAGAGTCATCTAGAAGTTCAAAATCGCCTGAGAAACGTTCGAATTCTATCGAGAAATCACCAGAACTACCCAAACCTCCTTCTGTGAGTATATTGTTTGCGTAACAGCTGGATGTTGTTTTTTGCTCAAAGTAACCAGTGGGCCAAGTACAAGGTTTACATTTACGCCGTGACAGTGTAACGCGAGTACTCTCCACTCGTACTCAGCCCCCTGCACTCAAATCATCCTCAAACTATTCACTCACTCAAGGTACCGTCACCTAGTCACCGGACTAGGAGTGTGCAATTTGAACCTGGGTGGTGCACATTCGTAATTACAAGCAGGCATAGTGGAGACATTTGTGGTACATGTCCGCTCTCTGGTTTAATATCGTGCGGGGTGTACCAGACTAAATCCGCCACTCCACGACCGCTTCTCAGGAAGACTCTTTGACTGACGGGGAGCTAGCAGCCACCACACTAACGCGCTACAAGGCGCCGCGTATTGTGCGCCAACTTCCCCCAAACTAAGACTGGAGGGGGTAAAACTAGCTCCCCGGTGGATCATCGTCCACTGAGTTCAGACACGATGTACGGGGAAGCATCTCCTTAGCGCTTTAATATTAAAATGCTATAGAAAAAAAAGAACCTTCTTTCTAACTTGAAGTAGTTGATTTTAGAGTAAAACTTGAGGTGTTTTTGAGTGTGAGTGGAGGAGCTTTTTACTTTATAAATAAGTATTCGGTGGTTTTGTTTGTTTGTTGTTTGGGGTGTTTTATTTTGGCATGCAATAAGGCTGTTTATTATATGTACAAATAAAGTATGTATTCGCATCTCACTCTAATTTCATATTGTTGATGAGTGTAGCAATAAATCAGGTCTGGCCAACACGTGGCTCACGCTTGGTTACTTTTGTATATTAAAGAGTGGTAGGCAGACTGTTGTCCTGGGGTAGTACCACCACTTTCGAATGTAACACCCGTGAAATGAATATGTCGTATTTGGAAGTAACCAGGTATAAGTGCACATTAATTTCTTTGAGCCGGCATAGCGGAGGCGACTGCTCTCCGTAGAGATTTATCTGTAGTAGCAGTTGTTTTCGTTCATGGACTTCACTCTAGCTTCACATCAGATGGAATGTTGTCACATGCCGAGCTACAATAAAAATGAATTGTGCTAGGATCAAAGCGGGCCGCGGAACAATTGGGGAGGTGTATCTGGTGACAGCTATCTTTTTTTAAATATTTTTTTAGATAATATAGATTAATTTAGCTGACACGTGTTTCTGGAAAACTTTTATAACTGCTTTGTTCTTTTTTTATTAATTTCTAAAAATTGCGATCGTAATATAGTAATCGTGAGGTTTCGTTAGAACTAAACCATTGCCAATGAACAAGAAAAAATAATCATTTGTCAAAAGTTCAGACGAACTTTATTTTTAAAAGTTCCTGTTAATTAAAACATCGTGTTTATAGTGTAGTTTTGTTTTGAAAATTACAATAGTTATTCGTATAAAATACTGTTATTGTTAGAAAACATATCTTGTCAAACTGTCTGAAGGTCGAAATCAAAGGTCGAAGAAGGTCATTACAGTTTTTCAAATATCTCCTCGATTTTTAAGTATTTTCAGACAGGAATCAAAAAATTCTTCTAATTGAAGTGATATCTCGAAATGGTTTTCGATTCACCATGGGTTAGTTTTTTTGGACCTTGCCCATTAGAGTTGGCCAGACCTGCAATAAACAATTTCATTGTCAATCCATTATAAAGGTTTATAATGCTTTAATCATAGCTTATGTGTGCAAATTGTCATATCACAGCGTGTGTTATCTCGACACGACGAACTTAAGGAGAGAGCTAGACAACTGCTGGAAGGCGTCAAGAGAGACGTTAAAGTACATGAAAATAATATAACGAATGGAGATACTTCGCCTAAGAAAATGGTATTTGTATAATCTATTTATCTATTCATTTTAGCTGTGTCCCCAAGCCAGAATAGTGGAGGCATAAATAAAAGCGGACGTGGTCTAGCGGTAAGACGCGTGAACTCACGATCAATGAGACCCGTGTTCGAACCTCGCTGATTCTGACCAATGTAACTGTGTTTACTTACTTTGGTCGCTCATATTAAAGAGTGGTAGGCAGACTGATGATGGTTATTAGTCCAGTCTGCCGTCCTGGGGCAGTACCACCACGTTCGAATGTAACACCCATGAAGTGACTTTGTCGCAGTTTGAAAGTAGCCAGGTATAGTGTGCACTGTCAATCAAGATGGTATATCGGAGACGACTGCTGCCCGTAGAGATTTATCTGTAGTAGCAGTTGTTTTCGTTCATGGACCGCACTCTAGCTTTACATTTGACGGAGTTGTTGTCATATACCGAGCTACAATAAAATAAACCTTAATAAAATATTGCCCACAATTCCGTCGTATGCAAGATGAGAGAGACGCACTGTGAACTAAGCCTAAGTGTTTTTATTATGCACTCAGATGACAGAGGAGGACAGACAATCGGCTCTACGCGAGAGAGCGAGAAAGCTAATTGCCGACGCCAGAGCGGGAATTGTTAGGTAAATTTTATCTTGACACATTTCAAGCTAGTCCCACCGATTATGTATTTACGGCTTCTACTGCTAGATAAAGAGTGGTAGGCAGACTGACGATGCTTATTAGTCCAGTCTGCCGTGTTGGAGTAGTACCACCGGACACCACTGGCAAATGTGACATCTGTGAATGGTTAGTCGCGCAGAAAGTAGTTGAGTTTAGCGAGATGTATGTGCACTGTCAATATGGCTTAAGCCGGCATAGGGGAGGCGATTGTTGCCTCTAGAAATTTATCTGTAGTAGCGGTTGTTTCCGTTCATGGACCGCAATCTAGTTTAACATCAAGTGGAGTGTTGTCATAAGTTATTAAGATTATGGGCACTACGGACCCGTGCTATTTAATCTCTATTTGTATTTTCAGTCCTACGTCTCCAACGCGTTCATCATCAGCTCGCGGTGCCGTAGAAATAATTAGTAGACAGTCGGTGCTGGAAGAAATTGCAGCTGGTAATTATTTAACCTTTAAGCTTCAAAAGCCAAGCGAAAGTTGTCACTTGATCGAATCGACAACAAAAGGAGAATGCCCATTTTTGGGCCCACTTGGTAATAAAACAATATTCTAAAATAATATCTTATTTTTGTTTCATTAATTTATTTTAATTATATCAACACAACATATAACAATTAATAGACAATGTTTAATTACATAAAAAACAGATTACAGTACCCGGCGATAAATATTGCACATCGACCTTTGGAAAGAGACAATCGGTTAATTTCGGCTTCGTAGAGCGTTATCTCTGTCGCACACTATCTATACGACTGACAAAACGTCACCGGCAGTCGTTGTTCAAGTGCGGTGGGGTGCGGTCGCGTACAATTCAAAATATATACTGAGAGTTGTTAACACCCCCTAATTTAAATAATTTAAAGTTGTACTATGGCATCTTTAGGAAAAAGAGGGAAACCTTTACGAGGTCAGTCCCGCGAAATTATCTACAATGTTTACAAATATTTTGTAACCGAAGCTGACAGATTTAAAAAAAATGAAGATGAAAATTTAAGTTGTTATTTTAAGAAGGTTCAAGAGCGAGTTGCAAATGCCACTGGAATTTCAAGAAGAACTTTGAACAATATATTAAACGAAGTTAGTACCGAAACACATTCTGCTGAAATTAAGTTCAACTCTCCAAAAAAAGGGAGACCAAAAAAGCAATTTCGTTTGGATATGGACGATTTTGATTATGATGTTGTTCGAAGAATGGTGTATGATTTTCATTTACGATTTAATGAATTGCCAACAATAAAATCATTAAAAGCTAAATTATCTGAAGCTATTAATTACAATGGATCTGAAAAGACGTTGAGAAAAATACTTCATGAGATGGGATTTCGGTTCACTAAAATGGAAGATAATCGAAAAGTTCTAATGGAAAAGCACGATGTAAGTCTCAAACGAATGGAATACCTCGATAAAATACGCAAATTTCGCGAATCAGGAAAAAATATCGTCTACATGGATGAGTCCTACATACATACATCCCACACTAAAGGGAAATCTTGGAGTGATGATAAGAAAAAAGGAGTAAAAAAGCCAATTTCAAAAGGTCAACGTTTGATAATAGTTCATGCGGGAAATGAAAAAGGCTTTGTACCCGGTGCCTTTTTAACGTATAAATCCACGGACACCACAGGCGACTATCACAATGAAATGAATAACGATAACTACGAAAAATGGTTGGTTAATCAATTAATCCCAAATATACCTAGTGATTCTGTTCTAGTTATCGACAACGCACCCTATCACAACAAATATGTTGAAAGACCCCCCAACTCAAACACCATTAAACAGGAAATGATCAACTGGTTAAACAGACACGAAATTCCAGTTGATCCAAAATTAACAAAAACCCAGATTTACGCTATTATATGTCAGCACAAGGAGAAGTATACAGAATTTTCCGTGGACAAAGTACTTGCCGAACATAGGCACACTGTGTTGCGATTGCCACCATATCATCCGGATTTTAATCCAATTGAAAATATATGGTCTCAACTGAAAGGCTATGTAGCCTCTAGAAATGTGGGTATGAATTTAACTACAGTAAAAACACTATTGACTGAAAAAGTAAACATGATCGGGGCTGAAGAATGGAAAAAGGTTTGCGATCATGCAATCAAATGTGAGAATGAATATAGAAGCATTCAACACGGTTTAGACAATTACACTGATAGACTAGTGATAAATACGACTGACAGTGACAGTGATATTGACTTGTTTGAGAGCACAGATAGTGAAATGGAAGTAATTGAGAATTAGAACAATTATTATTTTTATTACAATGTCTCATTTCAACAACAGGTATAACGGTGTTTCTTATGTACACTACAGCTGTAATTTTTCAAAATAATTAAATACGTAAACATAATGTGAACATATTTTTATTTTATTTTACCTTAACCTAAAACCAACACTTACAGAAAATTAAATTATTGGTGTATTTTATACAAAGAATAAAAAAAAAATCAAAAGAAGCAAATCATAATTGTTTTAACAGCTCCTAATAGATACCGGACTGTTTGATTTCGTGCGACAGAGAAAACGCTCTACGAAGCCGAAATTAACCGATTGTCTCTTTCCAAAGGTCGATGTGCAATATTTATCGCCGGGTACTGTACATCAATAATTAAAGCATCTAAAATAATAATAACCTCAAATATTGCATCAGAAAACATCTAATTACTCAAGCACCTGTGTGAAAAAATTAAAACCGATTAGTAATAAGGAGGTAGATTTATTTTTCCACAAAATTAACTAAAAATCATCGACAAATTCGAGAAAAAAATTGTGGGCCCATTTCTCTTTGGCGAATAGTCATTCTCCTTTATGGGATTTGACGTTTCACCGTCACCCGAGTGATAACGAAATGTTTTTTTTTTATTGTAGCACGGCATGTGACAACACTCCGCCTGATGTAAAGCTAGAGTGCGGTCCATGAATGGAAACAACTGCTACCACAGAGAAACCTGTGCGGGCAGCAGTCGCCTCCACTATGCCGGCTTGAGGAGACGAGCATGTACCATCTTAGATTGACAGTGCACACTCCTCTCGTTATACCTGGCTACTAACGCGACAAAGTCACTTCACGGGTGTGTAATTCGAAAGTGGTGGTACTACCCCAGGACGGCAGACTGGACAGATAACCATCATCAGTCTGCCTACCACTCTTTAAAATCTCCAATACATTTTGTTTTTGGTTCGATCATGTGACAACCGTCTTTAGACCCTGTATTCCTTAATTACGTTTATGGTCGTATACACAGCAGGTGGTGTTGATCAACTGGAGAGTATCTTATCACGTGACAACACACCGAGCAGCAGAAAGTCATTATCACCCGATAGATCTGGTCAGTGTTCCATTGGTTTTTTTTTTAAATTGTAGCTCGGCATATGACATCACTCCGCCTGATGTAAAGCTAGAGTGCGGTCCATGAACGGAAACAACTGCCACTATAGAGAATCTATAAGGACAGCAGTCGCCTCCGCTATGCCGGCCGTGCACACTCCTATCGTTATTCCTGGCTACTTTCAAACTTCTCCCAAAACAAGGTCACTTCACGAGTGTTACATTAGAAAGTGGTGGTACTACCCCAATACGGCAGACTGGGCTAATAACCATCATCAGTCTGCCTACCACTCTTTATTGAACTATCAAGGTACATATAACATAGTTGGTCAGAATTTAGCGAGGTTCGAACACGGGTCTCATCGATCGTGAGTTCACGAGTCTTACCGCTTACACCACGGCCTCTCCTAAAGACCTAGGACTACTAGACTATATAATCATCTTTCCATACCATACTATAAGTAATTGTTTTAAATTTTTTTTTTTTCAGTCGAGGAAGCGTCCGATGACAATAAATCATTGAAAAGTGTCGACAGTAATAAATCACCACTACACTCGTTCAATGCTATCATCGATGATAATATTACAGGAAATGGCGATGAGGTAACATATGGGCGTAGAATATGATTACAATAAACGTCGGCTTGTTATCTTAGGCGGTGGTCTCCTTTCGATTAACGCTCGAATGTTAATAATGCTACCACAGAGATAACAATAAGAAACAGAAAGTGTCTGCAGGTAGCAGTCGCCTCCACGGTGCCGGCTTGAGAAGAAAAAAAAAATTTTTCCATATTATCTGTTTAGTCGAGCCGTGACAGTGTGATTGTTGACTCGTACTTGGTCCTCTGAGGCGGTACCAGGATTGCTTGACTCTCGGTATTCAATCGGGGATTCTCTTGCGCCGTGCCACGACTCTCTCTCTGCCCACGATGACACAGTAGTCTTCTTTTCAGACTACAGAATCCGGTTCGTACATACAAAGTGAGATGGAGGCTTTGGAGCGTGAACAGAGCGCCATTGATGTGCAAGCGGCCGCACTTGAGAAGTTACTTAGAAACGTCATGGATACGGCTGATAATACTCAGGTAAATTTTCATATAGTCAAACGTAGTCGAGGTCAAGTCAGATTATTGTTTCTTTTTTTTTTTTTTATATGGCATTATAACAATTTACCAGTGTCAAAGTAAATATTTTTGAATCGAGTTAATAATATTGTGCATCACGAGTCATTCATTCATCACACCAAACAGTCAAGTCAAAAATTGTTCCAGTAAAGTGGTAGAATCTTTACTGAAACTTCCTACGGAGTTTTGGAGGGAAAATGGAAACACAGGTTCTCTTTTGAATTTAATCAAATTAATAATTGTGGGCAACACGTATTACTTCGTCCATTACATCATAAATGTTTTTTTTTTATTGTAGCTCGACATGTGACAACACCGCCTGATGTAAAGCTAGAGTGCGGTCCATGAATGGAAACAATTGCTAATATAGAGAACTCTCTACGGGCCGCAGTCGCCTCCACTATGCCGGCTTGAGGAGACGAGCGTGTACCATCTAGATTGACAGTGCACACTCCTCTCGTTATACCTGGCTATTTTCAAACTATTCCCGAAACGCGACAAGGGTGTTACATTCGTACAATGTTAAATTAAAATGTAGTGTAATTATATTGTTATATTTAACAATATAATATTCAGGTAATAAAGTAGCCAAGTACACCGAGAGGAGTGTGCATTGTCAATTTCGATGGTGCATACTCGTCCCCTCAAGCCGGCATAGTGGAGACGACTGCTGCCCGTAAAGAGTTCTCTGTAGTAACAGTTGTTTCCGTCCATGGAGCACAGTCTACCTTCACATCAGGCGGAGTGTTGTCACATGCCAAGATACAATAAATAATAATAATGATTAATTTCAGAAAAAATGGCGTCTACTATTATTGTTTTGTGTCCGAAATAATACGAATGATAATATGGTATCCTTATTTCGTTTACTTCCTCTCATTTCCTAAGTACAATACAATACAATACAATTGTCACGTCTATTTCCTAAGTCCTACTGTATAAGTGTCACACATACAAATGTAAAATGTAATAATGAAGTTAAATATATGTGTAGAAGGCATTGATGCCTGTAACTGCATTATTAGATCAGTACAGGCCCTAGGGCTCTCCAAACGGCCGAAATTGTGCAGATTTTTTTTTATATTGTAGCGCTTGGCATGTGGCAACGGCTACTACAGATGATTCTCTACAGTTAGCAGTCGCCTCCGCTATGCCGGCTGAGGAGACGAATGTGCACCATCTAATATAACTCCTTTTTACTTGGCTTCTTTTAAACTGTTCCCGAAACTACCCCAGGACAGCAGACTGAGCAAACAACCATCCAGTCTGCCTGTTGGTTCATATAACATAGTTACATTGGACAGAATTTACCCAGGTTCGAACGCTGGTCTCATTAATCGTGAGTACACGCGTCTTACCCGCTAGACCACGACCGCTCTAAAACTATTAGATCATTACACAAAATGTAAAATTTCTACAAAAAATATTATTAAAACGACAAAGTAATTGTTGTGACGTCACGTTGCAGGAAGAGGACAGACTGATGTCGCAATGGTTTAATTTAGTGAATAAGAAGAATGCATTATTACGACGGCAAATGCAACTTAATATATTGTAAGTATACAGGAAAAACTTACAGCTGAAGAAAAGTGTTCACATTAAAACTTTTTATGATGCCAATGGGCAAGGTCTTCAAAATATAACCCATGTTAAATCGAAAACCATTTCGAGATATCACTTCGATTAGATGTATTTTTTGATTCCCGTCTGAAAATACTTAAAAATCGCGGAGATATTTGAAAAACTGTAATGACCTTCTTCGGACAGTTTGACAAGATAGAATACAAAGTACCAACCTAACAGTTTTGTAGATTATCTTGTTGTCTATGGTTGTCGCCTCATAAGTTTGTCAAATATCTTTTGTTTGTGTTTCCTAACAATAACCGTGTTTTATACGAAAAACTATTTTTAGGAATCCGAAGCGATTTGTAGTTTTTAAAATAATTAACAACCAATTAGGTTAGATTCACGACGAGAGCCACGACGCAAAAAAAGCAAAGTGGGGAGCCTTGTCTATGCGCCCTCTTATATAGCGTTTCAATGTTGCCATCTTTTTTATTTTTCATCAATTAGGCAGTGGCTTCTAAAACACTATTGTAATTTTTAAAACATAACTACACTATAAACACGATTTATTAATTAAGTGCAGTTCTGCCCTTATTCATCTGCGATATAATATTGTATTTCGCATTCAGAGAGCAGGAGGAAGATCTGAGTCGTCGGTGTGAGTTATTAGCGAGAGAATTGCGGCTGTCGCTCGCTGTGGACGATTGGAGAAAGACACCGGGACAGAAGAAGAGAGAAAGACTACTCCTACAGGTATACCTAAACTATGCACATCCGTCTTCACGAGTCATAGCGGAGGCGACTGAGGCCTGTATACATTTCTAAATGGCAGCATAGGCGGATCACAGTCACATAACCCTCTTTCGTGCAAAACGTGAAATATTAACGTTTTTAATGCATTTTAAAAACATAGTCTTCTCAAGCCGGCATAGTGGAGGTGACTGCTGCCCGCACAGGTTTCTCTGTAGTAGCAGTTGTCAGATTATTTTGCATTAACTCGTTTGTTATTAATAATATTTAAAATTATAAAAATATCTTAAATCGGGTTTGAATATATTTTTTAAAATCTAATTATGTTCGCAGGAGTTATTGTCAGCTGTGAATGAAAGAGATAGACTGGTACAAGAAATGGACGAACAGGAGAAAGCGTAAGTAGACATGGTATACTCATATACATTCCATAAGTCAAGAAGCAACATTTCTTCACTGTAATTAAAATAACTGTAATCGATTCACCCCTTTTAGGGGTCAAAAGTATTTAACTTTGCAATAATTGAATTATTATTTTAATAATCATTACGGTGTTTTAATTACAAAAATTCCTGTTTTTCATGTTCATCCCTTAAGGGGTGAAGAGTGGGGTGAAAATGTTTTTTTTTTTAAATTGTAACTCGGCATATGACAACGCACCGCCTGATGTAAAGCTAGAATGCGGTCCATGAATGGGAACAACTGCCAATAATCTCTACGGGCAGCAGTCGCCTCCGCTATGCCGGCCTGAGGAGACGAGTGAACACCATCTAGATTGACAGGGGCACACTATACTCCTCTCGCTATACCTGGCTACTGAAAACTGCTCCCGAAACGCGACAATGACACTCCGCGGGTGTTGCTTCTTATTTCCACTGTAATTAGTTTTTTTTACTAATTATCGTGTTTTTTTTTTTTACCAAAATCCGTGTGTTTTTCATGTTCAACCCTTAAGGGATGAAAAGTGGGGTGAAAGTGTTTTAGTTGCTAATTACGGGTGTATTATTAAATTACAGGATAGCAGATGACGATGCAATTGAAAGGAACCTAACGCAAGTTGAATTTCAAAGGAAAAATAATTGTGCTATTCAATAATATGTTATGCTGTTTGCAGTTTTGTTTAATATCGAGTAATTAACGAACGGTCGAGATAGTGGAGGTGGAGGAATTTGCACACATTAAGGTCCAACTGCACCGAAAGGCCCGGTAAAGTTACTTTGACTGTTACACTTTACTAGGACTTTAACGGTTACGTTTGCATTTACTCCACACGCGTTGCACCATCGTGTAAATTCATAACGTTATCGATAAAATGGTGGCTGATGTAATTAGGAGTACATTCTCGAAAAATTAATAGACAAAAGATATTTGGCATCTTTTCATAGACTTGACGTTAATGACATTGGTTTAATTTTAACTAGCCAAAATTCGCTGGTTACGGTTAGCGTTAAAGTAAGCGTCAAAAGTGACTTTTTTTTTTGAAGCAACCCAATTTTAATTTTAACCATTATTTTAACGTGTGAGTGATAGTTAAGTCATGTGGTGCAATTGGATCTAAGCAGGTTCAGATAACTCGATATTAAAGAAAACTCTATTTTAAAAACTTAAATTAAAACAAAAAAGAGGAAGATACGTTACGCACGACTTAAAAGTGGACCCCGCGAACTAGGTCTAACTGACATACTTTACGCACACGTACATTGATAGACTTTTTTTTTTGACACGTGTGACCTCGACTGGCCTGATGGTAAGCGCAGTGGAGGTCCATGAGCACTACCGCTGCCATGAGCCGCTAACACGGAGGCTCCAGTCGCCACCACTATGCCGGCCTAAGAGACTGACAGCATTCTGGGATTTTGTTTAAAGTGGCAACTGTCGAATGACTTATGACTTTTGTCACGCTCGCGTGCACGAGTGTCGGGAACTTACCGTATCCTCATCTTTTTGTTCTAATCTAAGATAATAACAGATATATACGCTTTTTTAATATAATATATTTAAAAAAAAAAACAACCAGTCCATTAGTATAAAGTAGATATGTACAATGAAATGCTAATCACGTCCTTATGTCTTATAGGATAAGGTTCGATATTATATGTGTGTATGCCATATTTAGTGCAAACGAAATTACAGTGATTAAGAAAAGATAGGCGCTGAAAAGATTACACCAGTCTGCCGTCCTGGAGTAGTACAGCCGTGAAGTGCTGGTAAAACTGGACGGCGCACATTCGTCTACTCTAGCCGGTATAGCGGAGGTGACTGTCGACTGTCGTAGCGGTTGTCTCCGTAAATAAACCATGTTATATACTCCACTTTAATATTCTGTTTTTTTTTTCATAGGCTCGATAATCGATAACAGATTCGTATGAAGTTCGATTCGTATCAGCAGAATATGGAATGGTTCATTGTTTCTTAATCACTGCACGTAAATATAGTTAATTTTAAATTAATAATACTCGTATAATAATATTTATTATGTATCAAATTTAAGCATTGCCTTGTTTAGCAATTTATTAGAGTAATTTTTTTTGCTTCATTTTTTGATAAAATATATAAAAATAGTCATTAATTATTATATATAACATTTTAAAAAGTACAGTCGGCTACATATAAAATAAAAGTGGTAACCTAACTGGCCGTGCTTATTAAATAGTCCTTATGACGTTAAGTACGTATAACGAACGAATACGTAAGTCGGTATAGGGGAGGCGACTATCTCCTTGTAGATATTTCTGTGCGGTAGAAGTCGTCTCCGCTCGTGGACAAAATTTAAAGGTACAGTCAGTATAAAAAATATTGGGATGAAGTTGAGTCTACCATTTTACTTTACTACAACAGACAAACCATTATGGTTTACTGGCGTGAAGCTAAAATGTAAAAAAAATAAAAACTAAATACTACCAATACCAATAAACTGAAGCTATTTATTGACTTGACTGGGACTGTTGTAGTGTGATGAATGAATGACCCGTGATGCACAATAATTTTTTTTATATTTAATTGTATTTTAATTTGATGCAAATAATTACTTTGACAATGGCAAGTTGTTATAATGCCATAAACAGAAAAAATAAATACATCGTCTGTGCTTCATTTTTACTGTAAATAGGGCCTATATTATTTTTATTTTATGAAAATATTTCTATGTACTTAGAAAGTTGTAATTTCTTTTTTGGCGTGACAATTGTATTGTATTGTATTCTTTTTGTATACAATAATGAAAAAATGTTATTATTATTATTATTTTTTAATTTGGTGTACACTTTTAACCAAAGAATATTTAAAATATGTAACTATCAAAATATTTTGAAAATTATGGGGATTACTATTATCTTGTCTTTTTTAGAGGACTACTGCCACCGACAAAGAAATGTTTGCAGACGGCAGTCCCCTCCGCTATGCCGGCTCGAGGAGACGAATGTGCATACTCCTTTTAGCTGACAGATGATAATTTAGAACCGACTACCTTAATATATATGACAGAACGGGAGAGCGGTCCAAGGCTTCTATCCTCCATTTGTGGGCGATAACTAAGCAAATATGCTGAAACACGACAGTTCCTCCGAACAAACAAGTCACAACGTGTCCTCCGCGTGACGTGTTTTCAGAGACTCTGTCAAAGCGTAACGACGCTTTTGTTTCATATCCAGTTAGTGCTTGTACTCATGACCGCGTATTCATTTTGTTCCAAGTTAGTTCCCGTAATCGTTCAAATGAGAGTCCGTATTCATGACCGTTCCGACATATATATTTGTTTTTTATTCCCCATAAATTAGTGATAAATTAAGTACAATATTATTTTAATTATTTTAGTTTAATAAATAAACACTTAACTATACATAAACAAAATCAAATATCTTTTTGTTTATGTATATTAATAAATTTTAATTGTATATTTTTTATTATTCGTTGTATTCTATGCCCTTGCCTTGTGAAGAACAAATTATATTATTTTTAAATTATTTTAAATTAATTAGAGGTGCTAGATCATTTTATTTTTATATTCTTCGTATGTGTCTGTATTATTATTTTTTTGCCATACATTTGCTCTTTACTGCGTTAAATGATTGCATGAGGGAAAAAGAGGAAGGTACGTTACGTACGACTAAAACGTGGACCCCGCTGACAAACTTTGACACACGTACGTAAACAGTCTGTCAACGTTTTTGTATCTTTGTCTCCTGTATAGGTACTGTAATAGTGTGTGTGATTTCAGTAGTAAACGACAGGGAACGTACCGTATCTTCCTCTTTTAATTTATGGTATTCTAGACTACATTATGGTCATGGCCCGCAAGACCATTCGGGTTGGACACGTCAGGGTCCGATTACGAACCGAACTCACCGTGAGCCACGGTGGGACTTCCTTGTTGATAGTCGTCCTATTACGTTACAAAGCGAGCTCGAAGGAAGTCAGGTACTCATCGTGACTCACGGTGAGCTCGGTTCGTAATCGGGGAACCCTGATCTAAAATATACTTTGTCATCTAACAATATACGATCTCACATACTTATTCTGCTATAGTTTATACATACATCACAATATTAGCTTCATATATTACAAAAATAAAGTGATATAAAATTTTTTTTTTTTTTTTAAATTTCCTAAACCTTTATTTGAATGCAGCAAATAGAAATCTCTTTACGGGCAGCGGTCGCATCCGCTATGCCGGATCATAACTGTTTAGTGTAAAGAACAAATGACACGTGATGCACAATACCAACTTGATGCAAATATTTACTTTGACAATGGCAAATTGTTATAATGCCATAAAAAGAAACAAAAGAAGAGGCGCGTGAATAAATGAAAATAAGATGACTGTGGACTGCCTGATAATAAAACACGATGAAATAGTATTATTTATTTATTTCATTAAATTAAAATTGTACAAATATATTAAAGATATTTTTATAACAATTGTCCCCTCTATTATGTCTAACTATTGCGGGGGTAGTTCTATTTATTGAGCTACCCTCGCATGTCATCCCTTAAACCCCACAATAACACTTAGAATCTAAGTACAAATAAAGATTACAACAAAAACATTTAACTAAGACCCCCAGAAAGTGCAGTCATTATTATGTACGCCTGCTTTAAAGAAAAAAGAAAATACACGCGAGTACTAAGGACAGCAAAAAAATTAAAATAATAATAATTTAAAAAAAAATTTCGTTCTTTTATAATTAAACCATTTATATACTAGAGGTGCAAACTTCATACATCTGACATGAAAAAACCGTAGGTCGCTATGAACAATTGGACAATGTTTCCGTCAAGTCAAATACTAACTGACAGAGAACCTAAACGCGGCTGTGGTCATCTTTTCTCTAGCGTCACATTGGGAGTGTTATCGCACATTTAGTTGTATATATCAATGCCTATAAAGTACCAATTAAAAAAAAATTATACTTCCTGCACCGTTTACTAATTATTATGAATATTAAATTATGATAAAAATTTAATAGAAAAAAAAACTTGCTCGACATCCGGCCATACTAAACTAGATTGAACGAGCGGAAAGCACTACAGGGCAGCAGCAGTCGCCACTATGCCGGCTTGAAGAGACGCATGTGCACCATCCATTGACAGCGGATACACCTCCCGTTATACTTGGAAACTTCCGAGCTGATCCCTACACTAGAAAGTGGTGGTGGTATTACCCCAGCGTCCAGCATAACCATCACTAGTCTGCGAACCACTCTTTATGTGGTTTCTCTTTTAATTTCAAAGCAGGCGTAAATAATAATGACAAAACACCACAAAGGGCATCAAGTTCATTTACTTGTGAACTGTTTTTGCGAAAAGAAAAACTTAAAAAAAAATTCGTGACTTAATCCTATACTTACGGCTATAAACCTCAACAATTGAGATAGACAGAACATTTGGAAATAGCTTCGTTTATTTACACTATTTCCAGTTAATTTTGCATTCTTGGGGAATATTTTAATAGGCACGTGTACCAGGAAAATTTAATTACAGCTTTAAAAAAAAACACGACCTAACACATTTTTAGACCAAAGGCAAAGGGAACATGGCCCATACAGCCATCTCATAATCCCGCTATGATGTCGCCAACAAAACATGTTTGAAACAAATCTGCTAAAATGCTTACTCCCCAGAAGACAACCAAAACCAGTCAATACATTAATTGTTATTTACATGTAATTTATTTTAAAATCCTAACTCAATATGATAAGAAAAAAAGTAACTTCGACTTCGAGGACTTGCCAACTAGACCAACTGGTGGATCTCTGTGATACTAGTCTTCTAAGACCAAATTAGGTCCTCTGACACAATAAACCTGGCAGATCCTAGGAAAATTCACTATCCACATGGGCCCGACCAGTCGGTAGGTCTCTGAAGACAGTCAGAGATCCATCGGTGAGTCTGCTTGATGCATCCTTGGTGACGTGGCGAAAATACAGTAGGTAAAAATAAAGGCACTTGTATGAAATAACATAAAGATTGGTGTTTAATTAACCTTAGCATTGGCAGTGTTTATTAATATATAAAACATAATTCTAGTACTCAATTCTCTTAAAACGTTGTTTCTTTTTAAATTGTAGCAGTGGCCTCCACGATGCCGGCTTGAGGAGACACTCGACACTCCTCTCTATATACCTGGCTACTTTCAAACTGTTCCCGAAACGCGGGCGTTACATTCGTAAGTGGTGGCAGACTGGTCTAATACCCATCATCAGTCTGCCTACCACGCTATAATAGTATAAATGAATATACGTTTTAAGTTAAGAATTGCTCCTTTTTTATCAAGTGTACAGTCAAGATCAAATCACAGTGCAAACACAAGTTTCCTAACAGACCGGTCGCATTAGTCTTGGTTTAAAAACTACAATATTTGATCAACTTTGTTTTCCACGACCCCTTTCAGGAAACAAGTTCATTTTTAAAACAAAAAAATCTCTAAAACCAAGCTCGAATGATCATCAATCACTTCACCTTGATTAGCACAAAAACATAACAATCAGTGTGACCAGCATAAAACGAAACAATTTTCTTTATTTGACAATTTCATCAGGAACATAATCTTGTAAAAATCAGTCTGATCTGCTTCTGAAAATAAAACAGAAGGAAAACATTTTTAATATTTTTTTATTACGTTTTATTTTTTATTATAGCTCGGCATATGACAACACCTGATGTGGAACTAGAGTGCGGTTCATGAAGGCAGGAGGAATTGACAGTGCACACTCCTCCCATTATACCTGGCTACTTCCGAACTAATCCCAAAACGCGAAATTAGTCACTTCACAGAATCATCACATTCAAACAGACGACAGACTGGACTGATAACCAGTCTGCCTACCATTCTATGTTATAATTCGATTCCCAATTAAATAATATGTTTCAATATATCTTACCTCAAATACGCTTTATATAACATACTAGATTTAGCCATATCAGGTTCCTGCTCTAATAGAAACAGCACATCTCTGACAGTGATCCGTTGCAACCGGGAACGTAACGCCGACTGACCACGTCCAGCAATCTGCAATTAATATTCAGCATAACTTCTTTATCACATTTTTAGAACTGTCATGGCTGAGCAACTGAGGCCGTAGACTCTAGCAGGGCACCCATAATCTCATCTAACAAAATTCCGGCCAGTACCAAAGTAAAAGAGTGGTAGACAGACTGATGAAGGTTATTAAAGCAAGGTTCGTCACCCCGCGGTTGGAATGAACACTTAGCGAATGTACGTCTCCTGAGGATGCCACGTGGAGTGGCGAAACTCGTCGAGAGGTATTTGCGTGTTGGTGTGGGGTCTATAATTGTCAGTTCCTATGTTGCTATAAGGCGATTCTCACACTGCCCCGATTCACGCAGCGTAGCGCGGCAGTGCGTGCTCTTATGTACCTTTGTTTGGATAGAAAACACGCGTAGTGCAACACACAGGAAACGCATTCACGCGCAGTGTTGCAGATCACGCGCCTACACTCGGAGAAACACGCAACCCCGCGCGTTTGTGCGGAGAAATCTGCATGACGATTCGCACGTGTGCTGGAATCGCCTAAATGACTTACCATATTTTGTCCAGTGCTACTGACATTAGTGTCGGGTACGTCCAGTCTCGGTTTCTTCCTTGGTCCTATCGCCTGCAACGCTGTCAGATTCGCCTCTCGTTGGCGCAACTCTTCTAACTCGACACGCTGCATCTCCTTCGCCTGAAAATTTATAATGACACTTCAAGATTGGCAGGCAGATGATGGCTTTCAAGTGTAATATATACATAACTGAAGTGATCTAATCGCCTGAAAGTGGGAGTTCTGTCTCATAAAGCCGGCATAGTGGGGGTGACTGCTGCATGTAAATATTTCTCAAACAAAAATAAATATATATACCTTAGCTTTTAGTTTCGCCTGTTCGGGATCTTCATTCTTAGACCTAGATTTGGCGGCACGTAACAATATCTCCCTCTCGCTATCTTCTGTCCTTTTCTTTTCTAATCTGTCCAATTCTTCCAGAAACTTCAATTGACCTTTCACGTCTTGTGTCACCTCGTATCTCGAATCCACCTGATAAAAAAAGGCCTGAGGAGACGAGTATACACTATCTAGATTGACAGTGCACACTCCTCTCGCTATAACTGGCTACTTTCAAACTGCTCCCGAAACGCGACAAGGTGGTGGTGGTGCTACTACTCCAGGGCGGCAGACTGGGTTAATAGCCATCACCAGTCTGCCTACGACTCTTAAATGAGCGACCAAAGTACACATAACAGTTACATTGGTTAAAATTTAGTGAGATTCGAACACGGGTCTCATCGATCGTGAGTTCACACGCCTTACCGCTAGACCACGACCGCTCAAACTCTGACCAATGTAACTATGTTACATAAGTTTAACTTAGTATAGACATAAAACTAATTGAAAAAAAAAACCTTGGGCGGTGGTCTGTGCATGGCGATAACGGCAACTTTCTCGATAATAGTCTTGAGTCTGTCCTGCAACGCGTGTGCCAGCAGTAGAGACACTCCGGGACTCTCTTCCAAAGAATGTCTGTTTAAAGCTAATCGCACACGACACTGAATTGCGGCGGTCGACACAAGAACCTCGTCTTTACATGAACTGACAGAAGAAACAGTAATTAATTTTTTTTTAAAATCATCACTTAGTTTATGCGTTAACATATAATAATGATCCTGCACCTGTCAAGTGACCTAGTCACGTTTAACTTGAAATTTCTCTGTGGCAGCAGTCATCAGACAGAATGCAGAATTGCCATCCTGCCATCGGAGATACAGTCCCCAGACTAGTTCCGATGGCAGAGCACTATTGTACATAGGTAAAATTTTTACATCGTTATTATTATTATTATTATATTATTTAACAAGTGTCAAATGAAAATATTGCTATCAAATTTTGCACTAAGGGTTTAATTGTAGCTTGGCATATGACAACACTCCGCCTGATGTAAAGCTAGAGTGCGGTCCATGAACGGAAACAACTGCTAATACAGATAAATCTCTACAAGCAGGTTGCTAAATACTCACCGTATTTGTGTACCAATCATATCGGTGGAACCGAGTATACGTTGAGACTCTTCAGCCAAGTTGACACCACCCATGGCGGCCACGTCATTTATGTCATCATCTCCTGTCATTTTGTCATCTGTTAAATTAATTCAATTTTATAGTAGCTCAGCATGTCGAATGCGGCATGAACAGAAACAACTTCTGCTATAGATAAATTTCTACAGGCATCAGTCACCTCCGTTATACCGGCCTGACGAGATGAATGTGCGTTGTTCAGATTGACAGTGCACACCTGGCTACTTTCAAACTATTCCCGAAACGCGACAAGGTCACTTCACGGGTGCTACATTTGAAAGTGGTGGTACTGCCCCAGGACGGCAAACTGGGCTAATACCCATCATCAGTCTGCCTACCACTCTCTTAGGTCCATTTTGACCAAAAGGCCTGTTAAAGTTACTTTAACTATTACTTTTACGGCGACGTAACCGTTAAACATTTACTCCACACGAGTTGCACCATCGTCGCGCCTGTCATTTTTGACGCTTACTTTAACACCGTAACCAGCGAATCTTGGTTGGTCAAAGTTACAAGTAATCGTCAAACCAATGTTGCTAACGTCAAATGTATGAAAAGAGGCCAAATATGTTTTTCTATTATTTACCTTTTAACGATAACTATATGAATTTATACGATGTTGCAATGCGTGTGAAGTAAATGTAAACGTTTAATGGTTACGTCGTCGCCGTAAAAGTAATAGTAACTTTAACGAGCCTTTTAGTGCAAATGGACCTTAGTAAACTGAAATATATGAACCAATAATAGTGGAAACAAGTTAATGATAATAGAGAAAAATGTTACCGAAAGGGTGTGAAAATACTCCTGAAGGTTTCTTCTCGCGTTCCTTTATTAATGAGCGTCCGGGCATAACTGTATTAACAACAGTGGGTGTGTTACTGCGCACTTTATTGCTGTATTTATTTAACTTTGCAATATTTGTCACGGGCGTCGAATCCAGAATAGTGATTCCTGATGCGTTGCCTTTAACACCTAAACATACTTTCTGTGCTGTTAGCTTTTGCTGAAAATACAATTTAATAAATGTATTTTTATGTACAGACATATGGTTTGAAGTCAAAAGGAGAATGCCCATTTGTCTAAGAGGAATGGAGTTCATATTGTAGGAAAAATAAATCTACTATACATTCTTTATCACTAATCAGTTTTAATTTTTTTACCCGGGTAATTGAGTAATTAGACTTTATCTGATGCAATATTTGAGGTTATTATTATATTAAATGCTTGAAAAAAATTATATCTGTATATTATATTGACTATTGATTGGTGAACAATGTGTTGATATAGTTGAAATAAAATAATGAAAAACTAAGATATTATTTTGTTAACAAACTACTAGATACCAAGTGGGCCCAAAAATGGGCATTGTCCTATATATTTCACAAATTTTTAATATAAGATTTATTTAAAAAATTTGCTCCAAATAATATTCATTGGCATCATAAAAATATCTCCTATATTTTACATGAATGACCTCAATTTCCAATTGAAATAAACAATTTACCAAAAAAATCAGTAGTTCAAATAAAACTTTCTCACCAGAGGTATATTTGTTGCAGTAGGTTGACCCATCGAAGGTGGATTGATGCCATCTATTACCAACTCCTTGTTGATCATGGATTGACGGAGTAACGGAAGACTTTTCTATAAAAACAAATTAATTTTCAATTTCCCTGCAAAACTGTTTTAGTAACATTTCCACGACTTCTCGTTTCCGTTCATGGACCGCACTCTAACTTAACATCAGGCGGAGTTGTCATATGCAATAAAAGAAAGAGTATGATTTGTATTTAGAAAATATTACCTTGAGAAATCCAATCAAACATGGTTGTGGACTCGCATTTAATAATCTCTCTAATCTATCACAGAATTGTTCCGGTTCAACTTGTGAATCAATCAATTCCTGTATTAGACTTCGCACATTCACCTCCACAGATTTCGGCTCCTTACTCGACAGTTCTAGGAGATTCGATAGGAAATTTCTACATTTCTCCTTTGTGCTGTCGGAGGGTTTCGTCTGAAAATATATATATGCCTAATTGTAGGCCGCACTCCGCCTCATGTTAAGCTAGAGTGTGTTCTATGAGTGCCTACACTATGACTCTCTTGTTAAACTGTAGTTCAGGTCAGTCCGCACCGGGTCAATAGAGAGCGATAGGCTGCTGGGACCCCAACTACGCTGAAAAACCAGCAACTCAAATTTTTTTTTTATTGTAGCTCGGCATATGACAACACTCCACCTGATATAAAGCTAGAGTGCGGTCCATGAGTGGAAACAACTGCTACTACAGAGAAATCTCTACAGACAGCAGCCGCCTCCGCTATGCCGGCCTGAGGAGACGAGCATACACCATCTAAAATGACAGTGCACACTCTTCTCGCTATACTTGGCTACTTTTAAACTGTTCCCGAAACGCGACAAGGTCACTTCACGGGTGTTACATTTGAAAGTGGTGGTACTTCCACTATTAGTCAAATAACCATCTTTAATAGTGTCTGCCAACCACTCTTTAATAGTGCCTATAATCAGAATTTAGCGCAGTTCGAACACGGGACTCATCAATCGTGAGTTCACGCATCTTATCGCTAAACCATAGTTGCTCATAAAAATGTAGTTGTTGATACATTATATATAAATCACTACAAATATTGTTTCGCACTGGGCCTGGTGAGCACGAGTCACGTTACTTAGGGCACTTACAAAGTACAGTTAGGCTTTACCTGTGCAGCAGTAGTTGCTGGCGTTGCAGTCTGTTGTTGTGTTACTTGTTGCAATTGAGATGACGTAGATACAGCTACCTGCTGGCATATTTCCATGATGAATGTTTTTATAATAATTTGTTTTTATTGTTAAGTTCATTTACTGAATAAAAAATAATACTAGCAGCGAATTTTTAAGTGATGAACTTTTAATAAGTTTTAGTTTTTTTTTAGTAAATATTTCATGCAAAGACATAATTAATGTATGAAAATGATAGGCATTAAGAACATTCTCAAATATTCTATTGATAATACACCCGTAACACCCGTGAAGTGATCTGGTCGCGTTTCGTGATCAGTTTGAATAATGAGAGCACAATTGTTTTCACAAGCCAGCATAGCAGAGGTGACTGCTGCCTACAGATTTTTGTGGTCGTCATACGCTGGGTAACAATGAAAAAGCTAATTATACTAAAATAAATTAGATATATTACATTACACTAAGGTAGCCTATAGATGTGTAATGCCTAAGCGACAACGACTACTACCACAGAGAAATGTCCAACCCCACTATGCCGGCTTGAGAAGACGAATGTGCACCATCCATTAACAGTGGCACACTCCTCAATCTCATGCACCTGTATTTATTATACTCTATACTAATTACAAACAAAAAATTTGTAGTCTCAACAGAAAAGAAGTGACAGCTAGTACGAATGTGTTTTACAGATGTTAAGAACAAAATATTGAATAAAATATTTCTTGTTGCCAAATACAATAAAAACTTAAATCATAAAAAACACAACATATTTCATCACTCAAAAACTTATATACTCAAAATAAGTCTAACATATATTCATCAGCTGTTTATAACAGGTAAATTTTGTTGACGATCTGTAATTAAAATCTAGAATACAAACTACATAAAACAATACCTCTATTATAGGTAGTTATGGTGTATTAACATGGTGTTTTATTATATACATGCATTAGTATTAAAGGCATTAATGGAACATGCTGTATTCCAATTAAAGCTACATTCAGAATAAATGAACAAAAACATGTATGTTTTATGGTATAGTACTGTTAAATAAAGTCCATGCTCTCTGCCAAATGTAAGTAGGTATAATTATGATTTTTCATATATTTCTAATGCAACTTTTAATTTAGTGCACTTGTAACATATTCTAATGATATCAACAATATGTGAATGGACAGATCAGCAAGTCAAACTCTGACACCACTAAAGTGAGCACCACTTAGAACAGTACTACACAAATTTGTTCACTCACTCTGCGTCACGTGGTGTGTACATGCTAATTCTTACAAAATACTGTTGACAGTTATTAATGGCTGATAGACGATGACATGTCGTTCTCCTATCGTAGGAAGTAGCGTCAAAGGGCGCCTACTTACGGCGGACGGCGCGGGAGACGGTACGGCGTTGGCGGTAGAGGCATTCGCGAGGCGGAGCGCGGGACTTGGCGCGGGACCGACTCTCAACAGCTGATATTGTCCATTCTCCGTCTTTAGTAACAAATGACCCTGCTGGCCCGCCTGAAGGCTCTGCAGCGTTATCTAGAACAATCGCCGCTCTCTTTTACAACTGTCTTCTCAAAGCATATAACGCGACAGGCTATAAGCAACCGCTGTTTCAAATAGTGAGATTCATTTTAATACATTTCATGAAACAATGTAACTATAAACTCACTTTGATGAAGGTAAAGCAGTTTTTCGGTTTTTTTTGTTTTCTGTTGCTAAATCTCGGATCAATCATGTGGAGAATCATAATCTAACATTTATGAGGACTGAGCATATTTTATTATCTATTACAAATCTAAGGTATCTTCAGGGGATATCATAGACAATTTTCTTAGCTATATAACGATTGTGTGAACAACTAGCATGATGATGGAAGAGCTCCAGTCGGAGAATTACCATCCACGATGACCCGACCTAAATTCAATATTAATTTCAGGAATTTTAGATGTTATGGCATCGGTTTGCATGTGCAATATAAGGCAATCTTAATTGTCGCCAGAGCAATGCGATGACTTGATACGCCAATTGGCAAATACAAGCAATATTATTTTGGTGAAGTTAATTTTTATGCACTGATTACACCACGAACCATGAATGTTAAAAGCCAATGTAGGATGAAAATGATTTTTTTAGATCAGTGCCTCGTTTATGTACAGCGGTTAAATCAATAATTGAACTCACCCCCGGGGTAGGAGCCCTCGTGCCGACTACTTGTGGACCCCCGATCACAACACGAGGGGAGACCGTCGCTACAGACTTTTGTGCGGCAACTCCTGGGGCTCCGAGCCTCATATTTAAAATCTGAACATTCGGTATTATAGTTGGCTGAGTTGCGTTTATGTTTTGCGACGTTGCAACTACTGTTTGACCCACTGGCTTGTTTATTGTCATCACGCCTGCTGGCATACTTGAATTTACACTCATTGGCACCGTCACGATATTACCTTGGACGTTAACTTGCCCAGAATTTCCCTGTTTCAATACAAGTGAAGGTTGCATCTTGGTTCCTTTCTTACTTTTGGTTTACCACAAACTTTGTTTACATTCACTTATTGTTAATAAAATTTAAATTAACTAACTGTAAGTTCAAAAATTACTCAAACAAACAATATCCAATTAAGCAGATAATAATAAGGAAATAACTAAAAAGCAAACGAAATCGCTCCCCCAGAGACAATCTCCCCCTACGCCATTGTAAAGTGTCATGCAGTATAGACACAGTTTTGTTTTTTTAAAAGCAGCCATAGATACATGGCATAGGAACTTAACGCTGCGCGCTGGGGTGTTTAAAAAAGACGAAGTCCTTGAAAACAAACAAAAAGATAAAAACACTCATAGCAAAGGTGAAACTTGAGATTTAATTTATTTATTCTGTTTCCGTTGTTTAAGCTAGACATCAAATAAATTGTTTTGATTAAAAATTTGCAGCGACATCTATTAGTGAATAGTAAAAATAATAATAAAACTTTTAAAGGCATTGAGTTAGAAACAGGGTTTTTGTGTAAAGAAAATAAACAAATAAACAGGAAAAGTAAAATAATTTTATTCGTTATATAAGCTGTTTAATATAATAAAATGTAAATTATAATTTAAATATGGAAGAACATAATTAATATTGCATTGCTCTTTAATTAATGTTTTTAGCTAAATTAATATTAATAAAAGTAAAATTTTAACTTGAACGTTTTAATTTAAATCAATAATAAGTAGGTACATGGTTATGTTTAAGGATAAAACTATGTTAATTTTAAATAAAATATTTCAAAAATTATTACCATACGAACTTATAAATTAGTGTTTCTACTTTCTAGGGTATTAGGTACTATTAGTATTGGTCATAATTATATTGTTAATTAGTATTACAAAATTGTGTGGGGAAGTTTGTATTGTACCTAATATTGTAATGAATATATATTTTTATTTTAAAAAATCTTACTATTTTTTATTAGTTAATAATTTTATATTTACATTTTTTTCTTTAGTTTTCATGATTTACTCAAGAAACTACATAAACGTTGGTCTCAAAACAATGAAATACTGGAAGTCACATATTTCGATGGGTGTGAAATTAAAAAATACCATTATTCATAAATTCTAAATCTTGTACTTAGTTGTTATTTATATTATACAATTATTTTAAATATAATTTAATATAAAATTTATTTTTTACATTTTACACAATTTAATCGATTGTGTATTTAATCGAAATGAGCACATCTCTAGGACCGCATAATGGCGCGTCATTATGCGCGGGAATTATGATTGTTAGCCGTCACTGGTGGAGCTTGTTCTTCCGACATTGCTGCTTCCGCTGCCAATTTACGATATTTTCCTGGAAATTGTACAAAATTAGTAAAATATATACGTATATTATTTACGGTTTTATAGTAAACATAAAAATGCCGTAAAAAAATTAACTATGGGAACTATATTATTCTGAAATCCGTTGAGATAAAATTAAATTTCTTTGTGTCGTGATATTTTAATTAATGATGACTGTACAACAAATTAATAACAGAATTTATTATATTGTATTATTAGATTTATTAGTATATATTAAATTATTTATGTTTGAAAAAAAAAACAAACTATATAATCAAATTATTTCCAAAAGTTCTGCCTATGCCTATACCGACAGTAGTGTGTGTATACTCACTAGAAACTCGTATCATAATAACACCCCACCAAATGGACCAACCCCATCCGACCAAACAAAACAACACGGTAAACAATTGACCGCAACCAACTAACAAATTAATTACGAATGAACCTGTAAAAAAAATCGTCATTAATTTGTACGCTTACATACAATAAATATCACTAAAAATAAGATGGGAAGAAAAACATAGAAATAAATTAAAGCACATATTTTTAAAATGTACCACCACTTTTGAATGTAACACCCATTAAGTGTTGTGTTTCAGGATTAATTTGAAAGTAACCAGGTATAACGAGAGGAGTGTGCACTGTCAATCTGGATGGTATAAAGAAGCCGGCATAAAGAAGGCGACTGCTGTCCGTAGAAATTTATTTGTAATAGCAGTTGTTGCCACTCATGGACCGTACTCTAGCTTTACATCAGGCGGAGTGTTGTCACATGCAGAGCTACAATAAAAAAAGAAGATTCGCTATTTGGAAAAGAAATATTTACGTTATAAAAGTAGAATATAGTAAACCGTATAAAATCTTTTAATTTCTTTTTTTTTAAATCTTTATTTAATTAGGCGCTTACACTCACGAGTCGTGGCAATGTCGGCCCCATTGAAGCCTAAACAACAATAGTATCAAAAACTAAAACATAAATATAACTAAAACTAATCCATAAATCAATAATAAAAAAAAAACCAAAAACACAAACACTCTATCTTTAAAAAAAAAAGAATTCTATAGCGGCTACTGAATCGGGCTGGGACAGCATACTATTGTATGTACTACTGAAATCCATAGATAATAAACTCACCAATTCTATGTTTCAATCCATCGTGTGTACCAAATCGAGGTATGCCAAAGCACAAACAAAACAGTCCACTCAATATTGTACCTGAAACAGAAATTGTTTAGTAGAGTGGTTTAGTAGCTTTATTAGCCCAGTCTTATGAGCGGCCGTGGTCTAGCGGAGAGACGCGTGAACTCACGATCGATGAGACCCGTGTTCGAACCTTGCTAATTCTGACCAATGTAACGTATGCTGTATGTACTTTGGTAGCTCAGTGCCTATAGGCACTATTAAAGAGTGGTAGGCAGACTGATGATGGTAATTTGTCCAGTCTGTCGTCCTAGGGTAGTACCACCCACTTTCGAATGTAACACCCGTGAAGTGACTTTGTTGCGTTTCGGGAATAGTTTGAAAGTAGCCAGGTATAGCGAGAGGAGTGTGCACTGTCAATCTAGATGGTACATGCTCGTCTCCTCAAGCCGTTGTAGCAGTAGCAGTTGTTTCCATTCATGGACCGCACTCTAGCTTTACATCAGGCGGAGTGTTGTCACATGCCGAGCTACAATAAAAAAAAAGTCTGTTGACCTGTGGGTAGTACCACCATTTAACAACTTAGAAGACAAGAGGAAGCATAGAGGAGGCCTCTGTGTTCGCCACTGTTTCCATTTATGGGTCGCCCATCGCGGAGTGTGGTCTCATTTTTTTTGTAGTAACATATCACAACACTCCGGCTGATGCAAAGCTAGATTGCGGTCCAATTGCTACTACATATAATTTTTTACAGACAGCAGTCACCTCCGCTATGTCTGCTATAGGCACTGAACGACCAAAGTACATGAGCTTCGAACGCGGGTCTCATCGACTGTGAGTTTACGCGTTCTACCGCTAGACCACGGCCGCCCTGTAACATGAAGGGTTTCATATAACTAATTGCAAATAGTACACGCTATACCTACCTAAGCCTGGTACAAGAACGTTGCACATTAAACAGAAATATGCCAACGATATTGGTAAAACAGGTATTGCTCCTCTCATAACACTCGTGTGCTCGATTAATGACGGATCTAGCTTTGGCCGGGTATCCTGTAATTTAAAAAAAAAGTTTATTATCATTAATCAATGATGGTTATTAACCCAGTCCGCCGTCTCCTGGAGTCTTACCACCACATTCGAGTGTAATGTACCCGTGAAGTGATCTGGTCGCAATGTCTCCTCAAGCTGGTTATTTGTCCAGTCTGCCGTCCTGGGGTAGTACCACCACTTTCGAATGTAACACCCGTGAAGTGACCATGTCGCGTTTCGGGAATAGTTTGAAAGTAGCCAGGTATAGCGAGAGGAGTGTGCACTGTCAATTTAGATGGTACATGCTCGTCTCCTCAAGCCGGCATAGTGGAGGCGACTGCTACCCGCAGGTTTCTCTGTAGTAGCAGTTGTTTCCATTCATAGACCGCACTCTAGCTTTACATCGGGCGAAGTGTTGTCACATGCCGAGCTACTAAAAGAAAAAAGCCGGCATATCGAAGACGACTGCTACTTAGACATATTTCTCTCTTGCAGTAGTCGTCTTCGCTCACAGGCTGCTCGCTAGCTTACAGGCAGAGCACCCTATTCGCGTTATACCTGGCTGCTTCCAAGCCGATCTCGAAACGCGACACAGTCACTACATGGGTGTGTAACATGAATGTGGTGGTGCTACCCAAGGACGGCAGACTGGGCTAATAACCATCATCAGTATGCATTGAAAAAATAAATCTATATCCCTCGTCACTAAACAATTTTAATTTATTCTAGACTATTTATGATGCATATTTTGAGGTTATTATTATATTAAATGCTTTAATAATTGTTTTTTTTTTTATTGGTAAACTATGTGTCGATATATTTGTAATAAATTAATAAAAAATGAGATATTCAAAGCGGCGGTGGTCTAGCGGTAAGACGCGTGAACTCACGATCGATGAGACCCGTGTTCGAACCTTGCTAATTCTGACCAATGTAACTCTGTTATATGTACTTCGCTCAGTGCCTATAGCCGGCATAGCGAAGGCGACTGCTGTCTGTAAAAATTCCTCTGTAGTAGCAGTTGTTTCCGCTCATGGACCACACTTTAGCTTTACACCAGGCGGAGTGTTATAACATGCCGAGCTAGTATTAAAAAAAATATCATTTGTTAACAAACTATTAGATATAAATTATGTATCGACTTTTGCAAGTGATCGCAGATTTTTTTTTATGTGTGTAACTTTGCCTGCAGCCATTTCTCTATGATAGCAGTCGTCTACTACAAAACAAAGAAGAATAAACAAAAAAAATTACACTTAACTAAAGACGTACGTTAATTTCTTCTATATCCGTATCAGATTTCATGAAATCAGTCGCAATAAATTGTCTAGAGACACGAACAGATCTTTCACCGTCCATTTTTATGTTTAATAACACCAAAAATACGTGTAGTTTTCATTAAAAAATATGAAAAACTAAAAATGTTTATTTTTTTTACAGTATAAAGCCTCCATTCATTTCTTTACACGTTCAGTATTTAATATTCGTTTACTTATTTATTCTAGTTATTTTTTTTTCAATTGTAGTTCGGCATATGACAACACTCCGCCTGATGTAAAACTAGAGTGCGGTCCATAAACGGAAACAATTGCTACTACAAATATTAAATTAAGCGCTAACACCCGTTATGCGACCTAGCCGCTGATCCGGGTATAACTAGAGGAGTGTGCACTGTCTTCTCAATCCGGCATAGCGGAGGGGACTACTGTCTACTCATGCAACTTTAGCTTAACTTCAGAGAAGAATTCGTTCAGTCATTTTCAGTGAGTGAAAGATAAACTAAATTTTAATTGTTAACCGACTTCAAAAGGAGGAGGTTATCAATTCGTCGGTGCATGAATTTGAAACATGTTTTATGATTGGTAATGTACCTAGATTCAAACAATGCGGAGTTTCATATTTGGTTGGCACCGACTTCAGATATATGCTAAATAAAATGTAGACAATTAGATTGTAAATAGATAATAAGCATCAATTCTTGTTTATGCTTATTAAATTGTGTGTAGGTACTCTCAATTAATATATTTTTTTAAATTTTTAGTGTTTTATTTAGAAGTCGGTTTAATTTTTTTTTCTGAAATGTTTTACTTAATGTATGGTTTCCTTATATCAATTTCTTTGATTAGAAGCAATGAACAATAATAACGTAGGTACTAAGTTTTGTAATGTAACCTTGTGTTGACCCATTTTTTAATACGGGCAGTGAATTTAGAAATATTTATAATAAAGCGATTTCCATCGCTCGCAGTCACGCGATCTAGGGAAAATAAGTCTTAAGATTGTTTATTGTAGCTCGACATATGACCACACTCCGCCTGATGTAACGGAAACTACCACTACAGATAAATTTCTACAAGCAGCAGTCGCTTCCACTATGCCGACTTGAGGAGACGATTCTTTAGTTGTTTTCGCAAAATTCTATATAAATAATATGGATAAGTACTTCGGCTTTGATTAAATTAAAAAAACAACAGTTAAATGTGAATGAATCATGGTAACACCGACACTTCTTGGTGACGTCATATCATATTATTATATTCGCACGAAATTGCATATTAATTAATGAATAACAAAGAATTTCTTTCGACATTGACGTGAGTAAGTAAGTAACAATTTTCAGCTTTGTTTTTGTGATAAGACCCCTTATTAATTTAATAGGGTGTAATTAATGGTTACTGATTTTTATATTTTTTTAATTGCAAGTTTTTGGCAAACCCACGTCTAAATTCTTCTATTCTATATCTCTTCTTCTAACTTCTGGATTATTACAATGTTATTACAGAGTTTAAAGGCCCAGTTTTTCCTTTTTAATTTTCATAATAATTTAATTTGTATTAAAAAACACCTATTTCTTTAGCCATATTAAATGTTGCCTGCAGCCATTTCTCTATGGGTCTAGACTCTAGACCCAGGTCAGACGAAGTATATATAGGTTTACTATAAAAAATAATTAGGAGTTTTGGCGGCCATCTTGAGACATATCTGTCTTGAATTATTTTCCTAAACTTATGTGTTCTTCGAGTGTTAATGTGTAATTTAGGTGGATTATTAACCATTAAGTGTTCGTGAACGTGAGTGAGTGGGCAAACAGTTCAAAGAAGAGACCATGTGTTTTCATTTTCCCTCTAAAACTCCTTAGGAAGTTTCAGTAAAGATTCTATCACTTTAATGGAGCAATTTTTGACTTGACTGAGACTTGACCTGACTGTTTGATGAATGAATAACTCGTGATGCACAATATTATTAACTTGATGCAAAAAATGTTTACTTTGACACGGACAAATTGTTATAATGCCATATAAAACAAAAAAATAAATAAAAAATTATGAAATAAAATCAAGATGGCCGCGCCGTGTTACACAGCGTCGCGTTGTGACAATACAAAACTTTCGTGTAAAAATAATAAGGGTCGTTGATTTATTTAAAGGTTAAAGTATGACGTGATTTTATTATACACAATTATATTTATTTAACTCATAACCCTAAACAAATGTATTAATTGAATTTGGGCTTGTTAGACCCACTCGTTAGTATTTTGTTCCAATAGTAAATAAAGATTTTAAATATACACGAAGTCTAGTGTGGTCCATAAACGGAAACAACTGTCACATATAAATTTCTACAGACAGCAGTCGCCTCCGCTATGCCGGGCGAGACGAGCATGTACTATCCAGATTGACAATGCACACTTTTCTCGTTATACCTGGCTACGACAAGGTCACCTCACGGGTGTTACATTCGAAAGTGGTGGTACTACCCCAGGACGGTAGACTGGGCTAATAACCATCATCAGTCTGCCTACCACTCCTTAATTAACGCTGAGAGACTATCGTACACATAACATAGTTGCATTGGTCAGGATTTATGGAGGTTCTTTTTGTAGCTCTGTATGTGACAACACTCCGCCTGATGAAAGCTAGAGTGCGTCTTACCGCTAGACCACAGCCGCTCAAAGCATAGCGGAAGACCAGGCTGCATGGTTAATGAAACAACAACAAAGGACACCTTCATTCCTGTCCTGTATTTTGCCCTTCAAAATTCAATAATAGCTGACTCAGCTAAAACAGTCCGTTGTATTTCTTTTTTCAGTCCACTTTACCCGACACGGTCATTTCCTGTTACGAAAACTTTAACACGACATATGATCGTTATACTCGTGACTAAAGACCACTTGGGCCGGCATAGTGGGTGGACAATTTTATTAGTCACTCAACTAGTTACACCTTGTATTAAATTATACAATATAATTGGGTCTAGATGACACGAAATAAAATAAAAAGATTAATTAAGTGTTAACTTACCTCAGGAGGTAATGTTGGTGAGAGACTCTTATTCTTGGAGAACATACTTGGTCTCCTTTCTGGTATATCAGGACGACGTTTACCTCTGAACCAGTTGAACAGACGGTTATTGCAGCATCTGACGATGAAGAGCATTTTATATTTCCTCTTTAAATACTAATTTAAATTCTATATAGAACTATATTTTTTATGACGACATGTAACCTCAACTGGTCTGATGGTCAGCACGGTGGAGGTCCATGACCACTGACGACTTCAATGGTGGTTCCAGTTCCAGTTCCAGTTACTCATGAAAGTTTTCAATATAAACCTTTGAAAAAGTTTTTTTTTGAGTCGATGTCCTACAGTCGCGTTTCGGTATCAGCTTGATATTAGCCGTATTTATGTCAATAAATGGTGCATTTGTGTCCTCAAGCCGACATAGCGGAGGCGACTAATAACTGCAGAAATTTATTTGTAGTAACAGTTTTCTACGCGCATGGACCGCATTCTAACTATAGCAAAAGGTTTTGTTCAGATATAAACTTACTTTCCAGGTGGTCTATCACTAAGTATACTGTCCCTTCTTTCAACGACTTCAGGGTCTCGTCTTCTACCAAAGCAACCCTGGTCTGCAGGTCTAGTTGCACCCGAATCGCCAACTCGGTGTGACTTTTTGCAGCATCCGCAGAAGATGTCGCGGAAACTTCTTTTGCGTTTTGTCTCATTTTCAAATTCAATTGTACTTAGCTGAAAAAAATTTATGATTTAAAAAAATAAAAAATATATTTTTAGGCCCACTACCACAATATATATTAAATATATATATTTCATAGAATAGAGGAATCTCGACGCCGCAAGACGCTGTGCAGGTTGAGTAATTGGGTGCAAAGAGGATGATTTCGTTCGATTCGAACCAAAGAGTATAACTGTTTGTTGAATTAGAACTAATCTGTTTTTTTTTCTGTTGATATTTCATCATAATGTAATAATATTTTTTTTGTTTAAAAAAGTTTATGTAACTTTTCCGAAAACCTATCTTTTGCATCTTTTCAGAGTTGTTTAACATAGCTAAGATTTGTATTTTAATAAAATTATAACTATAAATAAAGAGGTACTAACTTTAGCAGCAGATTTTTCAACCTCCTTCATTTTATCATCAGCTTGAGTTTTCTTACACAAACTCCATTTAGCCATTCCAGTCTTCTGTTCTTTCGGTATATTCGTCTTCTCATCCTCGTCTACTTGGGGTTTGACACAGCACGAACAACATTTGGTCTTCTGAGCGCATTTACCTAATAATCTTTGACATATGTTTTGCTTTTTCTCGTCCTCAATTGGCGCAGTGGTTTTTGTGACGGTTTGCTGGGCTTCCTTCTTCGTCCGGGCTGGTGGTTTCGGTGTTGTACTCGTGCTTTGGGGAAACCTGTCAGAATTGAAAATCAACATTAAATAATTAAAAAATTAGGAAAATAGTTTTTAACAAGTTTCAGCTGAAGGGACTATCCATTGTTAACTTTAAAAAGACTAACAATTGAGAAAAAGAAAAACTTTAGTTGGCTGCAAAGTTTTCAAAACGTCGTCGGATAAAAATTAACCAAAACAAAACGCTTAAACTCTTTTAATTTAGTCAAAATGAAACAAATACTTATATTAGACTGAAACACGAAAGTTTTGATTCAAATCAAGTAGTAATTTATTTAGCAATCATGAAAATTAACATCATGCTATATCATTTACCTTTGCAACGTCGACTTTCCCGGATATCTAAAAAACAGTTTAAAATATGCAATAAATAATTTTACATTTAGTTTTGTTTTGTTACGGATTCAAAATAAGATTTTTCAGGCATCGCTAAATATCAGAACCCAGACTACATTTTAAATAAGCGACCGTAGTCTAGCGGTTGAAGACGTGAACTCACGATCGATGAGCTCCGTGTTCGAATCTCGCTAAATTCTGACCAATGTAACGTATGTTATATATACTTTGGTGATTCAGTGCCTGCGATACAAGTCCTAACTTGGTAAAGGTATTAAAAAGAATGAATTTGAGTAGTTAACCTCACTCTACCGGTACCAATGTATCTTTGAACCTATCATAAATAGTAATTTGTATTTAATAAACAATCAAATAAAGTTATTCCTCCATCTAATTTGACGTTTAAATAGCTATAAATGAATAAGCGAGGTCGCCGTGGTCAATGGGTCTAAGTCTAAGATATAAGTCGTTTCTCGCTATATTTTTAGCTGTATTTAATACTATTTTTACCCGTCATCATTGTCGTACCGCTTTGGTAGTAATTCATTTGGTAATATATACACTGTTCTATTATGTATCATTATAATATAAATAAAAACATTTTTTCAGTAGTTCTTAGCGTTAGCATTTGTATCACTTCCGGTTGATAACTTTTTTTCATTGGCAACACATAATCTTTTAGAACGGATTTTGTTTTAAATTCATTTCTGAACGCACAATACTGAAGTTTGTTTTTTTAATTAGAGGCGAAGATTCGAGGCGAGTTGTCTTTTTAATTCGCGGGCATTGGATTTAAATATTCATGCAAACATTTCTTTTCGCGCGTTTTTTTTTATATGCGGCTATATCAGTTGAGGTGTTTTTGTGAACTAAACCAATTTCTTAAGTTGGAGTACGTAGAATTACGTGTTTCAATAAAGGGAGGGCGCGGGTTAATCTATACACGGGTTGAATAGTTATGATACTTGGAAATAATTAAATAAAAACTGAAATAACATTTTTTTAAGAATATAAAAATAAATACAAGATTTATATAATTATTTTAATTAACGAGTGTGCACCGCCTACACACTTCTCTCGTTATACGTTAATCAATGTTTTAAGCGGCCGTGGTTTAGCGGTAACCCGCGTGAACTCACCTTTGATAAGTCCTGGGTTCGAACGTCGCTAATTTCTAACCAGTACCAATGTAACTTTATTATATGTACTGTGGGCGCTCAGTGCATATAGGCACTATGTAGGTAGACAGACTGATGATGGTTATTTGCCCAGTCTGCTGTCCAGGGGTAGTACCACCACTTTCTAATGAAACAGCCGTGAAGTGAGAGTTGCCCGCAGAGATTTCTCTATAGTAGAAGTTGTTTCCCTTTTTGGACAGCACTTTGGCTTTACACCAGGAGGAGTGTTGTCATATGCCGAGCTACAATAAAGTTAACCCCGAAACGCGACTTACTTCGCGGGTGTTACATTTGAAAGTGGGAGTTCTACCCCAGGACGGCAGACTCGACTATCAATCATCATCAGTCTGACTAGCACACTTTTAATAAATAAAAAATGGAGTTCATTATTCAGATTTTACGTTTTGTTTACTTTTCAGATATGTAGGTTGATTGTCAAAACAAAAGAAAAGGATCAAAACTGTTTAATCCACAGCGGTCAAAATATGAGAAACCTGGCTCTAAGAAATTCACTATAATACTATTGCAATAATTAACTATAACACTCATATTGTGTAAATAATATTTCCATTACTGCCCGTCTAGCGAGTAACTCCTTAAAGTTACCTACAAAACACGCAATGGAGTCATGCTCTAACAAATATTTACGAATAAAATTTTTCACGTAGTAGAAGTCGACCTCTAGCTTATCAGATTAGGGTTGGCCCAATTTTATTTTTTCAGGAAATTAATACATAATATAATGATCTTCTTTTCGCAAAGATTATGTGTGAAAAATTGTTGTTTTTTTAGGTTAAGCTCTAGTTAAAGGATTTTAGTTAATTTTGTTATCCGTTTATAAATATAATTAATTTTTATTACCTCGACGTTTGGCATATGTTGCAAAATAAGTTGTGAAGTATTAGGTAGAGACTATATGGCTGGCACCAGTGACTTCTCTCTCTACATCCCACTTTCACTTCAACATTACTCTTCTCATGCATTCACAAGGGTCCTCCTCACCCCACCTTTTCTGAGCTGGAGGGCTATTGCGGACGCGAGCTCATCGTGAGTCACGGTGACTATCTGGTTTCCTTCCGGCACTATTTGTAATGTAATTGGACGAGCCACTGTCAACAGGGAACGCCTATCGTGGCTCGTCCAATTACATTACAAATAGTGCCGGAAGGAAACCAGATAGTCACCGTGAGCTCACCGTGAGCTCGCGTCCGCAATAGCCCCCCAGTTGACCAATATGACTGAGAAAGGTCCTCCTCTATCACCACACTGTACTAGAGCTCGCAACGATTCCTCATAATGTTATTTTGAATTCCACACGTTTACTTCTCAACGACTGCATTTATTAGCCTCTCATTCCTCATCTTCCAAATCCTATTGTGCATCAAACTAGAAATTATGTATTTAGGAATCCGAATAGCGTCTTTGAATTTTAGGTTTTGTGACAATCGATTAAATCTAACTTAGCTTTGCTTCTTGCGAGAAATACGCTTCACCAACACCTAGATACCGAGTTAATTGTGTAAAATAATTGTGTTTTTCTTTTGTATGTAGATAAGTAGATAAAACCTCAGTCTTCACTAAGAGTAAAATATCCAAACTTGCTGTCTACTCATAGAAATCGTGTAATATATATTGAATAAGGGAAAGTATATTATTAGGAAATGATTGTAGATCAGTATCGGTTTAAAAATATTAATTAATTCACTGTCCAATCATGTGTAAATGTTTTCATGTATTAACAATATGTAGGAAGTACTTATGTACATTTTTATTGTATACTTCCCAATTAGAAATGTTTTTTGAACAATTAACTATTAGTTACAAATAAAAAACACTGTAAGCAACCGTGGTTTAGCGATAGAAGGCGTGAATTCATGGTGTTCTGGATTTTCAGAAGACCAAATACGAGAACATTTACGCCGTGCGTCTGCTACCATAGACCACTAGTTTATCATAGGATACTAGTGCAGATTATTTTTGTAGATAACGATACTTCTAATTTAAATTAAACTGTGATTTTTTAAGGATATGACCATGATGCGGAAGTGTCTATGAGCGGAAACAGGTGTTACCATAGATAAATATTAGCAAGTAACAGTTTCCTCTGCAATGTTGCCTCGTCGAGACGAACGTGCATCGAAAATATTGACAGGCCAGACTAGCTAATCTTGAAACATACTTCACAGTTTACAGGTATACTTGTGTATTAAGATGGTTAGGCAATATGAAAAGAAAAATAATGAAATAGATTAAAAGTATCATGTGAAGGTGGATAAAAGTGTCGTAGTAGGTTGTCTTGGGAAGGCCTTGTTTAACTGCTCAGAAAGGGTCAGAAGGAGCACGCTTAACTGGCGCGTGTAGAGGAAAAAAAAAAAAAGGGAGACACTGGCGTGAAGTATATCTGTATATATTTAATAAAAATGAATTATACAAAATAATTAAAAAAACGTTAGTTGTTTTTTAATTGATATATGCCAACCCTATCAAGTTATAGTATAAATTCACAAGATTGGTGACTCCTTGGCCCCTAGTTTGTACAACGTATGCTAATAAGCATCGCGAGTTGGTCACGCCACCCCCTTGGTCGATAAAACATTTGAAATAAAAAAAACAACACCTAAGAAAACTTTAAGGACAATTTGCCCAAAAAATAATGTAAAAACACGTGCTCCATTTATAAATCATGGTAAAAGGATAATGAATTTTCACAATAAATACACGCATTAGTGTGGAGATAAATTTTAATGTTAAGAAATATTGAATTTCTGAAAATGAACCATTTTCACAATTTAAGAGAAAAAAAACTACATTTCACTCATTTTTTATCTAACTTAGGAATCAATTGACTCAATTAGAATCAATTGACTCAATTAGAATCAAAAACACATCGTTATATGTTTTTATTATGAGTCTCTAATAAATCTGATATTCAGTGGAATATGAAAAAATACAATTCAAGGCGTTGGCCAGAAATGCGAAGTAAAATCGTAAAATCAAGATAGACTAGTCCATATCTGAGCAACGAGAATTTTAAGAGCGGCCGTGGTCTAGGGATAGAACGCATGAACTCACAATCGATGAGATACGTGTTCAAATCTCTAAATTCTGATCAATGTAATTAATTATGTTATATGTACTTTAGTCGCTCAGTGCCTATAGTAACTATTAATGAGTTTTTTTTTATTGTAGCTCGGCATGTGACAACACTCCGCCTGATGTAAAGCTAGAGTGCGGTCCATGAATGGAAACAACTGCTACCACAGAAATCTCTACGGGCTGCAGTCGCCTCCACTGTGCCGGCTCGAGGAGACGAGTATGTACCATCTAGATTGACAGTGCACACTCCTCTCGCTATACCTGGCTACTTTCAAACTGCGACAAAGTCACTTCACGGGTGTTACATTCGAAAGTGGTGGTACTGCCCCAGGACGGCAGACTGGACAAATAACCATCATCAGTCTGCCTACCACTCTTTAATAGTGATAGGCCGACTGATGATTGTTATTAAGTGCACTTTGCCGTCCTGTAGTACTATCGCTTTCGAATGTAACACCTTGTCGCGCTTTGGAAATGGTCAGGAATAACGGGAGTAGTGTGCAATGTCAATCTGGAAGGTGAACTTTCGTCTTCTCGGGCCGGCATAGCGGAGGCGACTGCTGGCGGTAGAAATTTATTTGTAGCTGCTACTGTAGCTTGTCGGAAACAATCATGGACCGCACTCTAGCTTAACATCAGGTGGAGCTACAAAATGTAGAGTGGTTTAAAAGATGATGGTTAGCCAGTATGCAGTGGACATTAATGTAACAGTAATTAGAAAATGACATCCGGGAATTAAGTCATATATTTTCACTGCCTAGAGGATAGTACAGTCCAATACGTAAGTCCTTTGAGAATAATGTACTCGCTTTTTTATTGACATAAATCCCTTGATAATTACCAAGTTATAATCAATATTATTTTCACATCGGTATAGTAAATCTTAGGGTGGTTTGCACCAGAGAAGGCCGGTTAAAGTAACTTTGACTGTTACTTTAACTTTAACTTTGACAGTTATCTTTACTTTTACTCCACGCGCGTTGCACCATCGTGTAAATTAATTCGTTATAGTTAAAAGGGTTGCTGGTGTAATGAGGAGTTAGATAAATAATACAAGATTTAAATGAATTCTCTCAATACAAACAAGAGCGGCTTTTCAAAGATTTGACGTTAGCGACATTGATTTAACTATTACTTTAACTTTGACCGGCCGAAATTCGCCAGTAACGGTTAAGGTACAATCGTCAAATGTGACAGATTTTTTTTGAAGCAAACCAATTTTAACTTTAACCATTACTTTAACGTGACAGTTAATAGTTAAGTCATATGGTGCAAATGGACATTAACAAAGTCGAGGCTTGTTAAAAATCCCATCCTATCTATCCATACTCCATAGCTATATGAAATCTTTTTTAAACAGTTTTAAATTAGCGCTAAATGAGTTTGGTAATTTTTTTATTGTAGCTCCGCGGAAACAACTGCTACTATAGAGAAATATCTACAAACAGCAGTTGCCTCCGCTATGCCGGCCCGAGGAGACGGATGTGCACCATCTAGTAATCGTTATACCTGGTTTATTTTAAACTGCTATCCGTAACGCGTCAAGGTCACTTAACGAGTGTTACATTCGAAAGTGGTGGTACTACCCCAGAACGACAGACTGGGTCCGTTGAAACTAACACAACTTAAATAAATCAGTTTTAAACTCACCCTCCATTACTATGTATAGAAAGATCAGATCCATTGCCATCAGCCGTATTCTGCTTCTTTTCTTCCACCTTTAGGACGGGAGTAGACACGTTCGAACTCTGGACTTCTACTTCAGGATCACCTTTCACTAGACTCTCGTTAACTTTCTCCACGATTTCACTATTTTCAACAATATTTGGTTTATTTTTTTCATTAACAACCATAACTATTGGTTCTATATCTTTCTTTATTTCTTTTATCTCTTTTTCTGGAACAATTACTTCTTTCGGTTCTTCTACTGGCGTTATAATGCTCTCTACAATTTTAGTAGCTTCAGTTCTCACTTCCTCAGTAAATTTTTCAGCTTCTTTCTCCCCCTTCACGGCCTGATTCTCTATCTCTTCTTTTATTTCATTAAATTTCCTCGCTGTACCATCTTTTTTCTCTTTAATCTCGTTTCTTGTTTTATTAGCAATACTTTTTAGTGTATTTTTTACTTCAGTACTTTCTATTGTTGCTGTGTTTAATATATTTTCTGTCGACACTTCAGGTGCTTTCAAAATATCGTCGATTTTCTGTTTAGCTCTTTCTACTTGTGGATTATTGTACGGTGGTTGTAATAGTTTAAGTTTTACATTGTCCTCGTTAAATACCTTCTCTTTTTTATTTTTCTTCTCTTCTAAGTTATTATTTTCTTCATCTTTAGGTGCAAGAGAGTCCTTAGAGCTATGTCTTTCGAAAATACCCTTTTCTCTTGCTTTCTCAAAAGCGGCTGGTAATTGATTGGTTACAGTTGTAACAACTTCTAAAGGTTGAGCAGTAATAGCGGCTGTTGTCATTGATACGACGTTTTTCTTTGTAAGAGTGATTAAATCCCCCTTTTCGTTCGTTATACTATCGTATTGTGTCTCGTTGTCCTGTGTTTCTATTTCTTCAGCGTTATTTGTCGTTGTTTCAGTTTCAGCTACTGTTTCCGGTTTCTTTTTAGCACTACCCAGAGTTTTTGAAGCTATTTTATCACCTTTAGCGTCTTTCTTTACTTTTGCACTCCCTACTTCATTCATTTTTGTATTAGACTTAGCTCTTTCTAACATATCTTTCCTACTTTCTTTTCGTTTTAAAGTGGGTGGTCGTTCGTTCAATGTTTTAGTACTAGGTGTACGTGTGAGATTCTTTACACTGTTTGTGCGACTTATAGGTTTTTTTACTTCAGGTTTATTAGAAATCGGTGGTTTTTGTATACTTTTTGTACTCGGTGTTCTGGTTATATTAGGTTTATTTGTAGTTCTATTTACCGTGGACCGGCTATTTGGTGTTGGTCTTGTTGTGGTCTTCTTGTCAGGGCTTACAGATCTACTCGGTTGTCGTGACGTCACTCTAGATATTGAAGGTGTATTGCCAGCAGTTTTATTTGTTTTTCTAACAACAGGTGAAGCTTTCGGCGTCCTAGCTGATCCAGGTTTAGAATTTTCATTAGGACTTCTGTTAGGTGTTCCGACGATAGGCGAAAGACGTTTCGGATTGATAGTCTTATTTGAAGGCGGTGGACCTCCTCTACCGGGTGATATTGGTGGTTTCCCGCGTATATTTGATGGTGATATACTCAAATGTTGAGAGCTTTTACTCATTCCTTTCTTTTCTGAAACAGTCTCTATCCTTGTCGAGTCGTTGATGCTGCTTGTACTGCTCGATATGAATCTTTGATTTTTATTCAAGTTGTTTTCAATCTTTTTAGTAACTTCACGCTTAGCAGCCCTCGGTGGTGATACCGAATTTTGTCTTTTCGGTATTTTGGAATGTTTTGGAGAACCGTTGTTCGATTGCGGTTGCGATCTCGATACGGAACGCACTCTGGATTTATGCATTACTTGTTTGGAGGTACCATCGGAAGGGTTTATAAAATCTCTGCTATCAGCAGCTATGTTTTCGAAATGTAAAATAGCTGACGGTGAATTTGAACGAGACCTTAAATTGATTTTGCTCGGTGAGTTAGATCTTGACGTGTTACGTGAACCGATTACGCTTCGTATAGCATCAGTTTTGACGGTAGTATCTATTAAACCCATTTCTTTTAACAAAGCCTCTTCTTCTATTCTTCTCTTCTCTTCCGCTTCTGCTTCGTGTTTTTCACGATTCAACTCGCTCAATTCTCTCACCTCCTCTATATTTTGTTTAACAAAATTGATTGGTGAGTGTGGCCTACTTAACGTGTGAATCGGAAGAGGTGGTACAGCTGTCGCCGCCATGTCTATTTTTGATAAAGAGTTAGTTCTTCTTCTTGGTGGTGAGTTGGCTCGTGAGTTAGTCGTGGATGTCTTAGGGGTGTTGTGTCTCGACGTTTCTTCTCTGAAACCTCTACCTTTGAATGGTGATACTCTTTCTTTTCTGGGTTCTATTGGTAGTGATCTTGGACTGGATGGTCTGGAGCTGATGGTGGTCTCTGTAAGTATTGCGAATGATGATTCTTTCTTCTTTTTTGCAGTTGAGACGGCTCTGAAAAGAGAGAAAGGTTCGGTTAGACTATTTGTATTAAGGGTTTATTTTCTTATAATGAAAACGAACTAATAATAGCAAAAAAACCTTACTATAATTGTAAAAGTTATATACAAATCATGGAATCGACAGCTAGTCCGTCCCCCTCCCCATGCTACCCTATTCATTTCCCAAAGCAATCAATCTTATCTCCAGACAAGGATTGTTGTTGTGTACGAATTATCCAAATTACAGTGAAGTTTTTTTTGTAAAGGTTAAAAACGCGTCGAGTCATTCAAAGGAAATTATTTCGCGTTGGCAGGTTACGTAAACGTGTGAGTAAATTACTGAACTATATATTTTTCTTAAATATCATTTACACACTGCGAGACACTGTGTTATAGATTACCCCGAGATTTTTATCGTCATGTTGCGATTTTATTATTACCCATATATTAAGGCTAATTTTTAATTAAGTATTTTTAGTAAATTGGTGGAATTTTTATTACGGCTTTCAGCGGTATTTTGGAGGGAAACACGATTCAAGTTTGCTTACATTAAGAAATAGGTACACATGTTAAGATCTAATGTTAGTTTGGTTGTACACGCCGCTTTTGTTTTTACTCCGCCTGATGTAAAGCTAGAGTGCGGTCCATTAATGGAAACAACTGCTACTACAGAGAAACCTGTGCGAGCAGCAGTCGCCTCCACTATGCCGGCTTGAGCAGACGAATATGCACCATCCAGATTGACAGTGCACACTCCTCTCGTTCTATCTGGCTACTTTCAAACTATTCCCCAAACGCGACAAGGTCACTTCACGGGTGTTACATTCGAAAGTGGTGGTACTGCCCCAGCACGCCAGACTGGATCATCAGTTTGCCTACCACTGTTTTAATAGTGTCTATAGGCACTGAGCGACCAAAGTACATATAACAAAGTTACATTGGTACCGGTCAGAATTTAGCGAGGTTCGAACACGGAACCCATCGATCGAGTTCACGCGTCTTACCGCTAGACCACGGCCGCTCTTGTTGTTGTGATCGCGTGGTTTTACATCATAAAAATGTAACAACAATCTTCTGATGACGTGTTAGAAAATAAAAATATATAATTTATAATTAGGTCAGTGGATAAACCTAAATTAGGTACTTATAACTACAACAAATACTATATGTATTAATTCCACAAGTACTAAGTTACCTAAGGCACTGAGCGACCAAAGTAAATAAAAAATAGGTACATTGGTCAGAATTAGCGAGGTTCGAACACGGGTCTCATCGATCGTGAGTTCACGCATCTTGCCGCTACACCACAGCCGCTCTAATCTAACATCAACGGAGGAAAACAAAAATTACAAGTAAACATTCAAAGAGCGGTTGATTGTTATTACCCCAGTCTGCTATCCTGGGGTAAAATTCAACTCGTGAAGTGACCTTTTCGCGTTTCAGGTGCAGCTTAGAAGTAGCCGGGATAACCGAGGCGACTGCCTGCACTGTGATACCAATTGTTTCTGCTCGTCTGTAACATTACGTGGAGTGTATAAAATACATAATTGTATATTTCTCAACAAAATTCCAATCAATAATTGCTCAGTCAAATATTTCCAAAACATTTCATAATAATATTTAATTGATAAAACAATAATTTTGCCAAACAATACGCTTTTGTAATCCTTCTTGCATAACCTACGACAATAGGATGCGCCACGGTGATGGTAGGACGATTGTGGGTGTGACAGGTTGTTGTTTAGTAACACTAGGCATATGCTGCCTTACAATTACTACTTATCAACATAGAGATATATACTAGAGGTGCACTTCATACATCTGACACGGAATGTGCATGGAAGATTCTTTCTCGTCTCAGCTTCCTTTGCTCAGATTTTTTTCACTTTAGCATTTTAGTGTACCAAAAATTATGTGAGAGTATGTTTTGTTTTTCTTTTCTATTCCTAACGAGAAAGCCAACACCTGAGCGTCCATACATTTTGTTTTACAACATTGTTTGAAACTTAGCAGATTTAAGTTGAAATTAAGTAATTTTATAACTTTCTCAGCACTAATTATTGTCGCAAATCACAATAATAAACAAATAGCTACGGCACAGAATATATACAATGCATTTTAAATATTTTAAACATTTTATATTAGTTATATTTCACAAATAATTAGTGCTGAGAAAGTTATCAAATTACTTAATTTCAACATGAAGCTATGTTTCAAACAATGTTGTAAAACAAAATGTATGGACGCTCAGGTGTTGGCTTTCACGTTAATATTAAAGTACATGTTTATTTGTCCCGTATGCGTTTCGGAAGTATTAGTAGGGTTCTCAGGTGTTTTTGCATGTCTGTCCGGTCTGAAAAATCGAAATGATTTTACAAATTGGAGGTTATTTTTACACGGTTTCTTTTCTCAACACCCTAGATACCAGTCCTATTTGAAATAATGTTTGCCTTACATAGCCTAATTTATTGAGCTTTTTACCTGGATTAATGTAGGCAATTTTTTTAAAATTAGTCCATAATGTATTGTATTTTTATGTGGCCAGTGTTTAGTACCTAGTTAGTTAGAATGCGTCCGGCCAATTAAGGCAAAAACCGACAATGAAAGTGTTCGGGGTAACTTTTACTTGTTACAACGATCATTTATTAACCACAAGATAAGAAAATGTGAAAGTTATAGGGTTTTATAAATAAACACCACTCATTTTTTTTTATTGTAACTCGGCATGTGACAACACTCCGCCTGATGTAAAGCTAGAGTGCGGTCCATGAACGGAAACAACTGCTACTATAGATAAACTACGGGTAGCAGTCGCCTTTGTTATGCTGGCTTGAGAAGACAAATGTGCACCAACCAGATTGTCAGTACACACTCCTCTCGCTATACCTGGCCACTTTCAACTGATCCTGAAACGCGATAATGTCACTTCACGGGTGTTACATTCGAAAGTGGTGGTACTACCCCAGGACGGCAGACTGGACTAATAACCATCGTCAATCTGCCTACCACTGTTTAGTAGGGTATATAGGCACCGAGAGACCAAAGTACATAATATAACATTAACTATGATACCGGTTAGAATTTAGTGAGGTTCGAACGCGGGTCTAATTGATCGTAAGTTCACGCGTCTTACCGCTAGACCACGGCCGCTCTAATTTATTATACCATTATTATAATTGATATAGGCAACGCAAACCGAATTCTCAGAATCGAAACAAATTATAACTGACTGAAACTCGAACCCAGGACCTCGCTGTAACAGACTAGGGCATCATAACCACTGCGTCACAGAGGTGGTTAAATTACGCTTAATTATTGAATTTAAAAAATTAATAAAAAACAAATAACAAACAAAAGAAAATTTTAATCGATTATTTTTCACCGAAAAATCGTATCAAAATTAATTTAGATCTTACTTCACGATTTTTTTTCTCATATTTATAAGACATAATTTAAAAAATAAAAAAAAACAAGTTCTACTTCATATCCTGTAGTTTAATATATATATTTTTTAGACTCGTAAGTGTTATAGTTACTGAGTAAAATCGGTTCAAAAAAGTACTCTGTTAACAGTGACAACGTTAAATATAATAATCCAGATTTTCAATATTAGGTTACACCATAGACTTTCGCCGGCCACGCGCCACTTAATACAGAACGCATCGCAGCAGCGCAGTGCGTCACTTAATTGCTTATTAAATTGATGTGATTTTTTTTTTTTTTTTTTTTTTTTTTTTTATTGTAGCTTGGCATGTGACAACACTCCGCCTGATGTAAAGCTAGAGTGCGGTCCATAAATGGAAACAACTGCTACTACAGAGAAACCTGTGCGGGTATCAGTCGCCTCCACTATGCCGGCTTGAGGAGACGAGCATGTCCTATCTTAGATTGACAGTGCACACTCCTCTCGTTATACCTGGCTACTTTCAAACTATTCCCGAAACGCGACAAAGTCACTTCACGGGTGTTACATTCGAAAGTGGTGGTACTACCCCAGGACGGCAGACTGGACAAATAACCATCATCAGTCTGCCTACCACTCTTTAATAGTGCCTATAGGCACTGAGCGACCAAAGTACATATAACAAAGTTACATTGGTACCGGTCAGAATTAGCGAGGTTCGAACACGGGTCTCATCGATCGTGAGTTCACGCGTCTTACCGCTAGACCACGGCCGCTCTAAATTTAAAAAAAAAAAAAAAAAAAAAAGATTACAGGCCATCCACCTTTTAGTTCACTGACTTTGTGAAATTAAACCTAGGTTTTGTGAACACGGGAGGAGACTTCTTTTCTCTGGTAACTCCACTTATCTATTCCACCTGATGTTAAGCTAGAGTGCGATCCATGAAATAAAATGAAAATCCTTTATTAACGTAGGCATAGACTTGTTCATCGTCAGAATCTACTTTTGGCTTCGGAAAGGCATATGACGAGAAGACAGCCATCTCGTCAATTATAGCCTGTGCTTATAATAACAAAAAAAACTGAATTATAGATTCAGAAAAAAAATGAACGGACGGACCATGAACACAACTGCTACAGATAAATTACTGCAGGCAACAGTCGGCTCCGCTATGCAGGTTTGAGGAGACGAATGTGCTTCATTCATGTTGAAACTGCACTCTACAGGTATATCTTGACTACTTACAAACTTATTCCGAAACGTGACTAGGTAGGTAGGAAATGCAACTGTTACCACACAGAAATGTCCGAAGAAAACAGTCACCTCCACCATGCCCAACACATAGATTTTTTTTTAAATATGGGATGTGTGTGTTGTACATATATAAAAAGTGGGGTAGTACCACAACTTTTGAATGTAACACCTGTGAAGTGACTTTGTCGCGTTTGAATATAACCAGATATAACAAGAGGAACTAGCACTGTCAATCTAGATGGTACATGCTCGTCTCCTCAAGCCGGCATAGTGGAGGCGACTGCTGCCCGCACAGGTTTCTCTGTAGTAGCAGTTGTTTCCATCCATTCATACATACCATTGATACAGGCCTCTTAAATAATGCAATTGCATAATGCATAGTCATTAGTAATAATTTAGTTAATGTGGGAATCGCTTCCCACACCTCCGCTATACTCGCCCACAACTTGCTCATGCCTAGGTAGATATCTATAGAATCTATCTTTATTTACTCCTACGAGTACATTGATATTTTCCTTATATTGTTACTCCCACGCGTTTGGGGTAGGTAGAACATAGTTTTTTTACTATGATTAACTTGTAATGAAAGTTAGCAATATAATATGTCGGCGTAGTTAAAAGGGCTATCGGTGGAAAGATAGAATTGAGAAATTTTAACACAAAACACGCGAAGTTTCAATGGGCAAAGTATTAAAAAAATAACCCGTGTTAAATCGAAAACCATTTCAAGATATCACTTCAATTAGATGTATTTTTTGATTCCCGTCTGGAAAAACTTTAAAAACGTGGAGATATTTGAAAAATTGTAATGATACGCGATCGACCTTTCTCGGACAGTCATAAACATTTGTGTAGATTAACTAAAAAGTAAGTAACAAAGACCATGTCGGTTGTCACAATATACGAATACACCTTCCCAATTGCGTGTGGTAATGGTCAGGGTTTAAAGCGATGAGTGTGGGTTTGATTCCCATCTCAACTTAGTCTCTTTTGTGTGCGAGTTGATTTCTTTTCCTTAAAAACAATTACTAGAAACATCTTTAAAAAAGCTATTTTTTTATTGTAGCTCGGCATATAACCGAACTCTACCTGATGTAAAGCTAGAGTCCGGTCTATGAGCGGAAACAACTGCTATTATTATTACAAGCAGCAGTCGCCTCCGCTATGCCGGCTTGATGAGACAAATGTGCACCATACAGATTTACAGATTAATATAAAAATAACGTATTTTTTTTTAAATTTTAGCACGTCATATGACCGCACTCCGCCTGATGTTAAGCTAGAGTGCGATCCATGAACGGAGGCGACTGCTGTCAGAGAAGGGGATCTGCAGACAGCAGTTGCGTCCGTTATGCCGGCTTGATGAGATGCCTCTTCACGCTACGCTTGAAGGATCCCATGTTATAGGAAGGGAGAAAGACAAGAGATTAATGAAAAAAGAGTTTAATGGAACGACAAGAGAAGGACTGCCCGAACCTTTTGGTCCGCGAGGGGATCTTTTCGACGGCGATGCATACGATGTGGGGTATGGGGGATTAAATCATGGATCTCTGCTGAACATTCACCGTGGCAATAACGGTAGAACGCTGAGAGGGAGGCTACGTCTCGCCTGAGCTGCAGGGTTTCGAGACTTCTAGCCTCTACCTCACCCTCCCATCGCACATGTTTATATAATCAAAACGTATTATATGTAATGCATCACAATGCAATGAATAGAGCTTTCTTCAAAAACATTGCAATATTGTGCATACAATGACATTGTGTTAAACTTTAATAACATATTATTTGTAGTCAAACAGAGTGGAACAAATATGTCAACAATAAACACAGTTAGATACCCTTTAGACCCGAAGACCACGGAGGCATGCGTTTATATTATCGCGTCTTTGCGAGCCTGCAGGCCATTTCCTACGCAGATCCTTTCACTTTTTTAAATTGTAGCTCGGCCTGATGTAAATCTAGAGGGCAGTCCATGAACGGAATCAGCTGTGCAGCTGTATATATTCAGGCAGCAGTAACCTCCGCTATGCCGGCTTGGGGAACACTCTTCTCGTTATATCCTGTCTACTTAGAAACTGATCCTGAAACGTGACTAGGTCACTTCACGGGTGGTACATTCGAAAGTGGTGGTACTACCTCACGACGGCAGACTGGGCTAATAACCAGTCCAATAATAATAATCAGTCTGCCTATAGGCACTGAGCGACCAAAGTACTATTAAGAGCAGGGGAGCAGTCCCAGTTTTTTTTCAAAATTGTTTATCGGAATATTACAGTTGCCTCTCTTTCTGATTGCATTATAAGTAAAGGAGATCAATATTGTTGTCAATGTTTCTATATGTTTTTTACATATTGCACCTTATTTAGTTGTCAATGTTATGAGGGAAAAACGAAAAAAAAATGACATGTAAATATCAATCAAATTAATCTTCACACGTCAGTTGTCATAGCAACGTAAACATAAGTTATATTTAAAGTAGGAGCTGAGAGAAACATAAAAATATGCAAGTAAAATTAGGCCTTAAGGTGGGACTGCTCCCCTGCTCTTGATAGTACAAATAACATAGTTACATTGGTCAGAATTTAGCAAGGTTCGAACACGGGTCTCGATCTGGAGTTCACGCGTCACCGCTAGACTACGGCCGCTCTAATTGCGTAATATTTATTTATTTCTGTAGAATTTGATGTACTCAGCGCGATCTGGTGGCGAGTTACGACAAAGTAGATAGCATATAAAAGTTTTCCATAAAAAACTGTGCCGACGAGATATACCAACAATTAACATCTACTTCTATATAAATATAGATTAAAACCTTGTTTGTAATACTTAAAAAAACAAAGAAACAGTACAACCTTGACTAACAGACGCCCATTGACAATTACACTTTGGAGGTTTTGTTTTTTTACATAATTATTGTTAAAGTATTTTTTTAGGAAATTGTCGGCTTTGGAAGAAAACCTAATTCAAGGTTTTGCCTTTTTTTGTATCATACGATATAGTAAAACTTAAAAACGATGATGGTTATTATCCCAGTCTGCCGTCCTGAGGTAGTACCACCACTTTCGAGTGTAACACTCGTGAAGTGACCTTTTCGCGTTTCGGGAGCAGTTTGAAAGTAGCTAGGATAACGAGAGCAGTATGCAGTTTCAATCTAGATTGAGCAAATTCGTCTCTTCAAGCCGGCATAGCGGAGGCGACTGCTCCCTGTAGAATTTTATCTGTAGTAGCACTTGTTTCCGTTCATGGACCGCACTCTAGCTTAACATTAGGTGGAGTGTTCTCATATAATTAGGCTACGCAGTCATTCATCTCAAAACGTCCCACGTGAAATTAATAAGTAGTTAGGATAATTAAGTGTTAGTCATATGAATACAATAGTTACTGCGATGTCAAGGTCCCAGGTTCGAAGACAAGTGAAAGATGAGCTTTTTGTTTATTATTGTGTAATAGTACAATTATATATTTTATGCGGTTGATAGGCTTAACAATTTTGTTTTTTATTGTAGCTCGATTTGTTAAGCTAGAGTGCGGTCCATGAACGGAAACAACTGTTACTACAGATAAATTTCTACGAGCAGCAGTCGCCTCCGAAACTGGGAACCAATCACCATCATCAGTCTGCCTATCACACTTTAAAGAAATGAACTAAAATTTTTCGTAAAAAAATTATTGAGGTCACTTATTGGTAACTATGATCTTGTACATGATATCCCGCAAAGTTTGACTATTCTAGAGATATAAACAGCGACCGTGGCCTAGCGGTAAGACGCGTGAACTCACGATCGATGAGACGCGTGTTCGAATCTCAATAATTCTGACCTATACAAGTACATGTTATATGTACTTTGGTCGCTCATTAAAGAGTGGCAGGCAGACTGATGATGATTATTATCCTAGTCTGCCGTCCTGGGGCAGTATTGTAACACCCGTGAAGTGACCGTGTCGCGTTTGAATGTAGCCCGATATAGCGAGAGGAGTGTGCACTGTCAATGTAGATGTTGCATACTCGTCTGCTGCCAGTAGAGATTTATCTGTAGTAGCAGTCGTTTCCGTTTACGGACTGTACTCTAGCTTTAAATCAGGCGGAGTGTTGTCATATGCCGAGCTACAATAAAAAAAATCATCCAAAGATTTCTTGCCTAGGGATTTTATTTTTTTAATTTTTTTATTGTAGCTCGGCATGTGACAACACTCCGGCTGCTGAAAAGCTGGAGTGCGGTCCATGAATGGAAACAACTGCTACTACAGACAAACCTGTGCGGGTAGCAGTCGCCTCCACTATGCCGGCTCGAGGAGACGAGCATGTACCATCTTAGATTGACAGTGCACACTCCTCTCGTTATACCTGGCTACTTTCAAACTATTCCCGAAACGCGACAAAAAATATGAGGGGTTCGCATACAATCTTGTCTCGTCAACATACAACATAAATAAAGTACATGCTTTAAAATTAGGCATATAGGTACTAAATGATTGCGTTGTTTTGCTTAAAAACCGTTGCGAACAAAATCACCGAATTGAAACAATCTTCGTATCCTTTGGTAGGTATTGCACAATTCAAAAAGTATATCTTTGGTTTAATTTTTATTTTTGGCTCGTTCGAAACAACTTCTATCATAGAGTTTCTGCAGACAGCAGCCGCCTGTTCCCTATTCATCGACAGGGCACACTTCTCTCGTTCTCGGCAACTTTATTTACGTAATTCCGAAACGCGACGGGCCAAGGCATAACAGCTACGAAGAAAATATTTTAAAAATTAAATTAGAGTATTTTTAACCCTTAAATGCACACTGTTGCCAATTGTCTACATTCATTTTCACATGAATATATTAAAAACCTGAGTTTGCGTTTGCACAGGACTTTCACGTACTGAGTGCAATCAAAGGCAACGTTGCTTTGTGTCATAACAAAAATCGAAATTGCTTTGCTCAATTTCATTCATAAATAATAATGAAATTCCTATACTAAGGAATAAAAATACAATATGGCTATTTGTTTTATTTAAACTTACGTCTACAGTGAATTTAGCAATAAACGCATATTGTTGCCAAAAGTATACACACAAAATCTTTTTCAAAATATGTATTAAATATTATTACCTAATTTTTTTTTTGTAATTTTTTACGTAATCTATGACAAATTAATTATTAATACTTGAAACAAAAAATTATGCATTTACGGGTTAAAATTAGAGGCATTTGAAAGAAGTCGATAAATCCATAACTATAACATAACATAAGAATATAATAGAATATAACTATATTCTATATGTTTACGGACATATAAGGATAGGCAGAGGTGTTTGAACTTATGCTCTTTTGGAATTACTGTAAAATTATTAATGTCATTGACTTTTGGCAGTCTTTATATGGCGCCAATTAAAATTATTACCTAAAATATCATTTTAATATAAAACGTGCGTTGGAAAAGTTAGTCATGTTTATTACACCCATGAAGTGACCCTTTGGAAGTGACTAGGTGTAACGAGAGGAGTGTGCTCTGTCAACCTATAGAACACTTCGTCTCTTCAAGTCTGTTATGAATGTCTATAATCTATGGCTCAACGTCCTTGCCTCGTCGACTGTAGTCTATGCCAGTCTAGGAGAGTTGTCAAGATTATGTATTAGAAGGCGACTGCTGCCTGCAGAAATCTCTCTGTGGCGGACCGCACTGTAGCCGGTGCCGGATTTAAGCATAGGCAACATAGGCAGTTGCCTATGGGCCGCCACCACACCACAAAAAAAAAATTAAATAAAATCGTTAAAGGCTCAGCAGAAACAAAAAAAACTGAGTTTTGTTTTAAATTTTGTATTAGCCAACTTATTTAGTTGCTCTCTTCTTTACCTTGGCCTTAATAGAAACTTTTAACAGTTAAGCACAAACGATTTGAGGGCCTCCATAACATGCTCTGCCTATGGACCGTCGAAGTCTAAATCCGGCGTAGACTGTAGGTTAACATCAGTATCCCGAGCTACAATAAAAAAAAGATGAGCGCAGTCAGCCTGGTCTCTTGGTTTAGATAATGCAGTTTTGGTTTTCGTCGGGGTCGGCATCGAGACTCCTTTCAGCGTTTTTCGATGTCTCTTGTGGTTTGGGATTTGGCCGTGGAATCCCGCTTGAGGGGTTCACCCTGTATATATATATTTTTTCTGGATTTATAATTCAGTTTTTTTTTTGTTATTATAAACACAGGCTATAATTGACGAGTTTCTTATGGCTGTCTTCTCGTCATATACCTTTCCGAAGCCAAAAGTAGATTCTGACGATGAACAAGTGCATTCCAAGTCCATGCCTATGTTAATAAAGGATTTTCATTTCAGACTTTTTAGCGGAGACGGTTATTATTTCTTATTAACCCAATTAATAAAACAAAGACGGCTTTAATCACTGCGGTTGTTAAATTAAATTATTCATAAAAACTAACTTTCACTGTTTGTTATGATTTTAGAAGTGAAACACCTTTCTTTATGTAACAAAGACTTTGAAGACTTCTAAATTATATTAAATTAGGCAACCAAACGCATCGGCCCTGCGCACAAATATCTCGAATGACTCTATTATATACTTTTTTTATTGTAGCTCGGCATACGACAACACTCCGCCTGATGTAAAGCTAGAGTGCGGTCCATAAATGGAAGCAACTGCTACTACAAAGAAACCTGTGCTGGCAGCAGTCGCCACCACTATGCCGGCTTGAGGAGACGAGCATGTTAGATTGACACTGCACACTCCTCTCGTTATACCTGGCTACTTTCAAACTATTCCCGAAACGCGACAAGGTCACTTCACGGGTGTTACATTCGAAAGTGGTGGTACTACCCCAGGACGGCAGACTGGACAAATAACCATCATCAATATGCCTAAAACTCTAAAGCTAGAGTGCGATCCATGAACGGTAACAACTGCTACTACATATAAATCTCTGCAGGGTAGTACCCCAAAACGATCTATTAACCATCATCAGTCTGAATTACTCTGAATGCACAAAGAAAATAATTAAATTAACGATAAATGATTGTGTACTTAAAAAACCTTGTACTTTATGGGCATTTTTTTGTTTGTGATAAAAAAATCGATACTCCGGAAATGCGTAAAAGAATTATTCGCTTCATTTAATTTAAATAATTATGTTTTTGTTTGTTATATAATATTAAGACAACATTCACGGCTCTTTGATTTTCTTTAAGATGGCTTTGTAGTTTTTTTTTTCTCTAAATGTAAACTATATTTATAGAATACAGAATGTACTTCTTTTTATAATGTCTATACTAAGTTAGGGCTTGTATCTAAGGCACGACCATAGTACATCATATAGTAGTTACATTGGAAGGTTCGAATGCGAGTCTCATCGATCATATATGTTCACGCGTCTTACCGCTAGACCTCGGCCGCTCTATTATACATACATATATTAACATAATTTAATAAAAAGAAACTACCGCTTATTTATCAATTCTTCCGCGACTCCTTAATTTATTTGGCAATTTTATTGTAACACGTCATGTGACGACACTCCGCCTGATGTATAGCTAGAGTGCGGTACATGAACGGAAACAACTGGAGGAAGCGTCACAAATGTGCACCATCCAGACTGACAGTGCATACTTCTCTCGTTATACTTGGCTACTTCCAAACTATTCCCGAAACGCGACAAGGTCACTTCACTGGTGTTACACTCGAAAGGTGGTACTACCCCAACGCGGCAGACTGGGCTAATAACTATCATCAGTCTGTCTACCACTCTTTAATGAGTGACTAAAGTACATATAACATAGTTACACTGGTCAGAATTTGGGTTCGAACACGAGTCTCATCAATCGTGAATTCACGCGTCTTACCGCTAGACCAAATCGTTACTCTAAATTTGTTTTAAATATAATATTTAATTAGAACAATTTTCCGAAATTCACGCACATTTACGAATAATAAAAATACATTTTAGCGTCAAAGCCTTAATTTTCAACGTTATGTGTTTTTAATGATTATCATTAAAGTCGATTCTTGGTGTTATTTTTTTGGTCTAAGTAAATATTGTTTCTACGTTTTTTGTGTAATTCTAAATTTTAGTAAGAACAAAGGAATTGAATCGAATGAGACATTGACGTAAGCAAACTTTATACGAGATCTTTTTAGACAAATAAAGTAAATTATAAGAGAGACCCGTGTTCGAACCTCGCTAAATTTTGACCAATGTAACTGTACTAGCTATGTACTAGCTTAGCGTAGGCATTAAAAAAAATTAAAGCCCTTTTATATCATTTTAAAATGGAAAGAAGACAAAATAATGTCGACGCGTTTACGTGACCGCCCTGTGTGTGTTTCCACCTCGGCAAGCCCTCTGTACGAATCGATTTATTTTCAGTTCAACAATTAAATAAATATAAAGTATTTAGGCAATTTATATTTGTAGATAATTAAAAAAGAATGTTTTTAAAAATATATCATAAAAAGTTACTGTAAAACACGAACGAAGGTGGTCGGAAACGAAAGAAGAGTGTAAGGTCGTCTATTAACTCTGTCTATCCTTGTGGGATTAGAAACGTAACAATATGAGTAAATAAAATCAATTTTAATAACGTTTAAACTAAAATCCTAACAAAATAATATAAATAAATAAATATACGTGAAGTTAGTAAATTAAACTACCTTATATCTTATTAGATTACTTATAATTTCACGTCTTGATTTATCATAATTAATTCGTTATGTCATATTTATTAATTTATTAACTAATTATAATTATATTAATTTAATATATGGCGTATTAATTTTTAACTTTAATTTAATTGGCTAACTTTAAAAAAAATTTAACGTACAATTGAGATGTGCTCAAAGCTACAGAAAAAAAGCAATACTCACTGAATATTCGCAGCGAGTTCGACTTGAATTTCCCTCGTAGGTTTTTCAGCTGAAAGCACTCGAAACGCGTCTTTAACACTAATGTCACTAGCACGACTTTTAGCCGAACCCGGCGCACTTTTAACCGCACTATTAAATTTGTTTGTCAATTTCCTTACACGATTATTCTCTAAAACCCTCACAGGTGTATCACTCAACACAGTCAAAGAACTCTGTTTTGTAGATAAATCGAAATATCGATCTTGGGCGTGTATCAATTGAGTGACGCTGAAAGACGGTTCCTCTTTGAGATCACATTGCGCTCCGAACAAATTATCTTCCTTCAAATTTAATTGATTAAAAAATCTATCGTCTTCAATATCTTTCGAAGGAGAGTCTTCTGATTTTATAGTGATGTCTAATATTGAATTATTTCTATTGGTGAATGCGTAGGGCGTGTTCGCGAGTTCCTCTTCGATACTGTTGTATCTGCTTCGGAATAATGATCTAGCTTCGCTCGCCCCACTATTCCCCCCACTTTCGTATTTAGCCCCGAATAGATCATATTGGCCGAAGCGGTGGTTTATGGAGTCGAACGTGGGGCTTTTCAGTTCTGGATGTGAAGTGTCTGTGTCGATGTTCGGGCTCGATGTCGGACTCATGTTGATGTGTAATATTCCGTGCTCATCAGTGTATTTTAACTTCAATGCCATACTTTTACATTTTTAGGTTTTTTTTTGTCTGAAACAATTGAAATATTATTATTCTTTTTTTACTACTGGATTTGTTCTTATAGATTTTTTTAAATTTATTTATTTATTTGGTCCTGAGTACAAGATGCACTGCCATTGAAACTAGTCTGGCGACTGTATCTCCAAAGATTATTATTATTTAGATTATTATTAAGATTATTTCTAGAGTAGATCCAGGAGACATTTTTTTATTTTTTTATTGTAGATCGGCATGTGACAACACTCCGCGTGATGTAAAGTCAGAGTGCGGTCCATGAATCGGAACAACTGCTACTACAGAGAAAACTGAGCGGGCAGCAGTCGCCTCCACTATGCCGGCTTGAGGAGACAAGTATGTACCATCTAGATTGACAGTGCACACTCCTCTCGTTATACCCGGCTACTTTCAAACTATTCCCGAAACGCGATCCTTATGAAAGCTGGGTTGCTTAGTGCGTCGAGCTCGTATGGAGAGAATTGTGGATATGAGGGAAGCGAATTGCGTCAGGATCGTGGAAAGGAAATATAATATAGGAAGAAGTCGTGACCATTGATGATGATGACTGATGCCTGAAATACAACGACTAGTACACGCAAAAGGGCTTAACAGAAAATGTGCTTGTTGTGGCATCTAGTAGCTGATTTGAGCACAAAAAATAGATGGAGCTGCACAAGAGCCTAACATTTTGAAATGTCAAAAACTGAGACAGAAGACTTCTTCATGTACGTTCGCACAGACAGGAGAAAACATCAAGAATTGTCTCCAGATAAAAGCAAGACGCAGTCCAGTTTAAATTGCATACAACAGTGCAATTTTAATTTTTTCGAAATAAAGGTTTAATTTCTTTACAATACAATCGTATGAAAATTATAGTAATATGTTGGCATCTCATAGAATAAATAAATCAAAAAAATTAGGTCAAATGAGTTAATTATATGCAAGGTTTTTAATTTACATAAATTCTATGTTTAATATACCATATTTCAATTTTTAAGGAATTTTTATTATTTTTCCTATTTGATATTCTACTGTCGAGTCGTTTAGCTTTGTATCATAGTACCTTTTGGAGTGTCTCACCCGCTTGAAGTGAGTGAGACACTCCATTATTAATTAAAACAAAATTTTGGTAAAATAATACGTTATGGTTGTGTTCAAAAGTAAAATGTATTCTCTTGTAAACAATATTAACAATTGACAATTCAAACTGTTAATTGTGATTTATATTATTTATGTTATGATAATTTTTATGTTGAGGTGAAAAGAGGTTGCCACAACCTATATTATGCAAAAATGGTAATTGTAAAACGTAATATCTCCGACATACATAGATTTTCATTCACGGATGTTACATTCGAAAGTGGTGGTACTACCCCAGGACGACGGACTGGGCTAATAACCACCATGAGTTCACCTGCTCTTTTAATTAATTCTTCTTAGCTCATACTTTTTTTTTTATTGTAGCTCCGCCTGATGTAAAGCTAGAGTGCGGTCCATGAATGGAAACAACTGCTACTACAGAGAAACCTGTGCGGGCAGCAGTCGCCTCTACTATGACGGCTTGAGCATGTACCATCTAGATTGACAGTGCACACTTCTCTCGTTTTAAACGCGACACACTCACGGGTGTTACATTCGAAAGTGGTGGCAGACTGAGCAAATAACCACCCTACCACTTTTTAATAGTGCCTATAGGCACTGAGCGACCAAGGTACATATAACAAAGTTACATTGGTCAGAATTAGCGAGGTTCGAACACGGGTCTCATCGACCGTGAGTTCACGCGTCTTACCGCTGGACCACGGTTGCTCAGACCCTGTTCCCACTGGGGTAGGTAGAAACTATAGAACGCCAGCGACTCGTCTCTCTACATACCACATTCGCTTCGACCACATACATTACTCCCCTCATGCATGCACGTTGGTTGACGGAGCTCCTCACACGACCCTTTCTGAGTAGCTGACTTTTCAATTATTGTCTATTATACCATAGGCGCTGAGCGACTAAAGTATTTATAACGTTTTTACATTGGTACCGGTCAGAATTTAATGAGATTTGAACACGGGTATCTCGATCATGAGTTCTCATGGCCGCCAATGAGGATTCGACTGAATCGTCTCAGGACGAATATTCAAATACCTAAAACGGATGTATATGAAAATTAGTATTTCCGTATGTAATGGCTTTCTTTATTATTGAGGCCAAGGCCATGAAGTGGGCAGTCGATTTGGACAGCGTCCTTGAGACACTTTTCTTTGCCACTTAACTTTAGGAATATATTACTCGTAGCTGTAAATTCATGAAGCTAAAAGTCACTAGAGTAGACGTTTAAACAAAAAACATAAACGTTCGAGCGGCTAAAACGTTTTTCAAAAATATAGTTACAGCATATGACCAACATCTTTTATCGGACGTCCAGACACCCGGAGAGGTACCATCCATTTATGGTCCAAGTTTCAAAAGTACGTACGAGGCGTTTTGACAACACGTTCCTCGTGCGTACTGCGAAACTGTGGAACTCTCTCCCGGTGTCTGTGTTTCCCGAGAAGTACAATATAGGCATCTTCAAATTAAGGGTAAATAGGTACCTCATAGGCACGCTTGCTCCATCTTAGACCGCATCACTGCTTAACATCAGGCAGGGTGCGGTCAAACGTTTGCCTATTAAGCATAAAAAAAACACTCCGCCTGATGTAAAGCTAGAGTGCGGTCCATGAACGGAAACAACAGATAAACTTCTACAGGCAGCAGTCGCCTCCGCTACGCTATTTAACCGGATTGGTGGCTGTTTTTGGACCTTAATGAGAAACAGGCGTAGTTGTATTGAAAAAGATTATGTCTATCATTCTAATGGTATTCCGCGGTACAATCTGCATGTCTGCATCGATCGTAAGGAAAACTCGGATGTACGGTCAGCAGTAATATTATCAATCATAAATATTGTAATTATAATTAAAAAACATGTTTTATTGACCTTACCTACCCTTGTAGGTGTGTAGCGACCTTCCCAGTCACGTCTTTCCACCTTCCTATAACATGGGATCCTTCAAGCGCAGTGTGAAGAGGCATCTCATCAAGCCGGCATAGCGGGCGCGACTGCTGTCTGCAGATCCCCTGCTCTGACAGCAGTCGCCTCCGTTCATGGATCGCACTCTGGCTTAACATCAGGCGGAGTACGGTCATATGACGTGCTAAAATAAAAAAAAATAAAAATATGCCAGAGAGAGAGAGAGAGAGGACGATCGTCTTTCATATTTTCAGGATGATTTCTTTTCATTCAAGAGTTGTCATGCTGCACAAATTAATCCTAAAAAATCTAGTAGCAATCGCGCCTAATCAAATGCCCAGAAACTCATCACTTCGCTTTTTTAGATTCCGCGACATACTCGCCAGTTATGGGGCTCGAATTAGGCTTTTTGATATGTATTCAGTATTTTTATTAGGAGTTCTGTTTACCCCCCTAAAAGTTCTATCGATTCGCTGAAGAAATGAAATCGATCGGAGCTAAAATGAAAAAGTTATTATGAAATTTTGAAATTGTGAAAACTTCATTACGTGTTTCAACCTCTTAATCAGCAAAACTATTTCTTTTTTATTGATAGGCAACTCTAGAACCTAGAAGGGCTACCAGAACTCCGCTTAAATTATCATAATGGGGGCCAACTTCGCATACATCCAATCAACAGCATTAGATTGTGCAGCGAAGTGAACCACAAACTTCCCAAATTGATCTCTCAAGGAATGCATAAAGATCCTAGTTTGTTGGATAGATAGTGAAGCTAACATAGAACTACCCAAGTTTTTTGGGCAAAGTCCGTAAAACAACTAGCCAGGTATAGCGAGAGGAGTGTGCACTGTCAATCTAGATGGTACATGGTCGTCTCTTCAAGCCGGCATAGTTGAGGCGACTGCTGCCCGTAGAGACTTCTCTGTAGTAGCAGTTGTTTCCATTCATGGACCGCACTTTACATCAGGCGGAGTGTTATCACATGCCGAGCTACAATAATTTTAAAATAATCTGATAAATTCCATACAAGCCATTCACGCACCCTTATCTTTTATTAATATGCTAACGGTACTTTCGAGTGCTCAAGTCAGAGTTCAGTGACTTGGCAAAGAAACATAGCTGACTCACGACGTATAATAGCACGTGTGGAATCGAATCTGTGTACCTATAAATCGCAACTTTATCCATAGGGGTTAAAAGTTTAATATTTCAGTCGCGTTTCGGGGGCAGTTTGAAAGTAGCCAGGTATAACGAGAAGAGTGTGCACTGTCAATCTAGATGGTACATGCTCGTCTCCTCAAGCCGGCATAGTGGAGGCGACTGCTGCCCGCACAGGTTTCTCTATGTTAGCGGCTGTTTCCATTCATAGACCACCCATCAAACGGAGTGTTGTCACATGCCGAGCTACAATAAAAAGAAAAGAAAAAAGATTTACTCGGATTCCCGTGTTCAAATCCCTCAAGAAATTACGACAAATAAGTAACTTTGCTTTTTTTAAATTAAAATAGTGGTACGTAGTTGACGGCTATTTTATAGTAGCTTCACGTAATTATGTCTACACTCTGCCTAATGCTAAACTAGAATCTAGTCAAAAACGCAAATTTTTTTGTAGGCATCAGTTGCCTCCGCAGGTCGACAGTGTATACTTCTCCCGTTTTATTCTTGTTTCAAAATGATCCCGAAACGCATCTAGGTCACTTAACGGGTGTTACACTTGAAAGTGGTGATACTAACCCTAACCAAGGGCGGCACAGTGGAGGTTATTAATCCAGTGAAGAGAGCTAGTTACGTTTCAGGATCATTATGAAACTAGAAAACGAATGTGTTTTGCCAACCTGAACGACGCAAATTCGTCTCCGCAAGCCGATATAGCGGGGGCGTCTGCGACCTGCAGTTGTCTTCGCTCGTGGTTCGATATATATATATATATTTTTTAATTGTAGCTCGACATGTGACAACACTCCGCCTGATGTAAAGCTAGAGTGCGGTCCATGAATGGAAACAACTGCTACCACAGAGAAATCTCTACGGGCTGCAGTCGCCTCCACTATGCCGGCTTGAGGAGACGAGCATGTACCATCCAGATTGACAGTGCACACTCCTCTCTTATACCTGGCTACTTTCAAACTATCCCCGAAACGCGACAAGGTCACTTCACGGGTGTTACATTCGAAAGTGGTGGTACTGCCCCAGGACGACAGACTGGACAAATAACCATCATCAGTCCGCCTACCACTCTTTAATAGTGCCTATAGGCACTGAGCGACCAAAGTACATATAACAAAGTTACATTGGTGCCGGTCTTTAGCGAGGTTCGAACACGGGTCTCATTGATCGTGAGTTCACGCGTCTTACCGCTAGACCACGACTATAGACATATTTTGTTGACGGTTAATGCTATACTCGTAATAGGGCAAGTTGATATGGAGGATGAGAAAAGTATGAATTGTAGGTAATGTCGAGAGTACATGAAGCTTTTCACTTGTAGTACGAGCCTCACATCTACGGCGATTGTAATAACAACGGTACAGAGTCTAACGTGTAAAGCTACACGAGCTCTTGACTGTAAATAATAAATAAATTTACATTTAACAACTTTTTTAGAATCTCTAGGGGGGGCAGCTGCCCCTCCCTGCCCCCCCTTGGCGACGCCCTTGTCCTGGGGTAGTACCACCGCGTTCAAGTGTAACTACCGTGAAGATTCGGGATCAGGCCTCAGAGTAGCCGGGTATGCATGGGTGGGTCTATGGTAACTCCGCAGTTGTTTCCGTTCATGTACCGCACTATAACTCAACATCAGGTGGAGTGTTGTCATATACCGTGTTACTATAAAAGAAAGCCTTAGAAAACCTATTAATCAAAGTATAGACAATATATTTTCTATCATTAATCATAATTCAGCTATTCATTTAACGTAATTTTATCTTTTTTTAACATCGATCTATCATCGATATGTAACCAATAACGATGACTCACGAAAAATAATTTTTTTTTCGAAGAAAAATTGAAGCTTTCAATAGAATAGTTTAAAGTTTTAATTAATAAATATACATATATACGTCCCGTAAGTGGTATCAATGGTATTCTGGCGATAGAGGAGGTCATTATCTAAAAGGTACATTAGATTTTATTTTAATTTTTTTATATTTATAGTTAAAAAAATAAATTACGCGACAATAACTTACCAAACATGAATTCACGTTTTTCTAAAAAAAAATACACACACAATCGCACATTGTTTATTATTACAAAAACAAAAGAAAAAAATCACATTTTTATTTATTATCATTTAAATTTAATTTTGTATAAATAAATAACAATTAATTTTGTGATTCGATTTTTGGACGTCCGCTTCTTTTTGGCACACATGTTCTTCATTGTATTATCATTTTTTTATTTTAATTATTAACACGAAAATATAATAAATCGTTTGTTAAATACCAAGGTTATGAACACTTAACGGTAACTTATTTTAACTTCAAAGAAGAACTTAAATTTTCCCGAACGAAATTAGTTAAAAATGATAATTTTAAAATATATGATTTTGTTTTGTTTATTTTGTTTATTTTTTTTTAAATTTTAAATCACACCGGCACACGTGCTCGCGTTATTGTACAACTGACCAAGTAAGGGTGGATTTTCTAAGGCGTTTAGGGGGTGTAGGTGCTACTTAATCACAAGGGGTGGTTCGCCGTTTTTAATTACGTAGAACGTTGCGTTTATATATTCTATAGTTTTTATTAATCCTTTTTGGGTTAAGACTAAATTATTTAAATAAAATTTTGTGTAGCTTGCGTAAGAGCGGCCGTGGTCTAGCGGTAAGACGCGTGAACTCGCGATCGATGAGACCCGTGTTCGAACCTCGCTAATTCTGACCGGTACCAATGTAACCATGTTATACGTACTTTGGTCGCTCAGTGCCTATAGGCACTATTAAAGAGTGGTAGGCGGACTCATGATGGTTATTTGTACAGTCTGCCGTCGTGGGGTAGTACCACCACTTTCGAATGCAACACCCGTGAAATGAATTTGTCGCGTTTTCGAAGCACTTTGAAAGTAGTCAGGTAGTATAACTATATAGTAGTCAGAGGAGTGTGCACTTGTTAATTTAGATGGTGCATACTCGTCTCCTCAGGCCGGCATTGCGGAGGCGACTGCTGCCCGTAGAAATTTCTCTGTAGTAGCAGTTGTTTCCGTTCATGGACCGCGCTCTATCTTTACATCAGGCGGAGTGTTGTCATATGCCACGCCATGTGATGCGTTTCGATACATTTTTTTCAACTTTTATCATATTAGTACACCCTCGTGGAGAGAGTACCTAAATATTTGATTGAAAACCATTTATTACACGTGTTTACTTAACTTTTGATATTTAGTCGTTATTCTTTCTTAACGCGGTCAGGACACTCCCGAAGGAGGAGCGTGAAAAGTCTCTTGGCCTTCCTGGGCGATATTGGGTAGCTGCAGTGATGTAGACCACCTCACGTACTACGAACGACCTTACCTGCTTAATTGCGGATTGGTAGGATGTAAAGCTAGAGTGCGGCCCATGAGTGGAAACAACTGCTACTACAGAGAAACCTGTGCTGGCAGCAGCCGCCTTCACTATGCCGGCTTGAGGAGACGAGCATGTACCACCTAGATAGACAGTGCACACTCATTATACCTGACTACTTTCATATTGCTCCCGAAACGCGACAAGGTCACTACTTCACGGGTGTTACATTCGAAAGTGGTGGTACTACCCCAGGACGGCAGACTGGACAAATAACCATCATCAGTCTGCCTACCACTCTTTAATGAACGACCAAAGTACATTTAGCATCCGTTACATTGGTCGGAATTAGCGAGGTTCGAACACGAGTCCCATCGATCGTGAATTCACGCGTCTTATCGCTAGACTACGGCCGCTCTTAGTGCATACTCCTCTCGCTATACCTGGCTACTTTCAAACTATTCCCGAAACGCGACAAGGTCACTTCACAGGAGTTATACTGAATGTGAAGGTGCTTTTTGACGCTCCGCCCCACTCTGCCGTCCTGGGACAGTACCACCACTTTCGAATGTAACACCCGCGAAGTGACCCTGTCGCGTTTCGGGAATAGTTTGAAAGTAGCCAGATAGAACGAGAGGAGTGTGCACTGTCAATCTGGATGGTGCATGCTCGTCTCTTCAAGCCGGCATAGTGGAGGTGACTGCTACCTGTAGAGATTTAGCTTTACATCAGGCGGAGTGTTGTCACATGCCGAGCTACAATAAAAAAAAAAAGGATCCAAAGTGAAAGGTTTGTGCCTTGGCTACAAAAGCTCTAATGCCGCCAATTACTACCCCGTTATAGTATTCGTAGCCTGGGTTAATATATAACAATGCGGATACCTGTATTTTTTATTATCAGGTTATTAATTACATTGGGTGAGGCTATATACTGCGGTAGGCACACCTAAAACCTAACCTTAGGCTAATCTAATTGCATTTGTACCTAGGGTTGGCAGATGTCCGGTTTATAAGCAGACAGTCCGGTTTTCTGCATGTCTGTCCGGTCTTTAAGATCCGTTTGCACGTTTCTTTGCCCGTTAAAGTTACTTTAACTATTACTTTTACGGCGGCGACGTAACCGTTAAATGTTTACATTTATTCCACACGCGTTGCAATATTGTTATCGTTAAAAGGGTGGCTGATCTCGAAAAATAATAGAAAAACATATTTGGCTTCTTTTCATATATTTGACGTTAGTGACTTTTTTTTGAGGTTATATTAACTCACGCATTACTGCTACTGGGGTAAGCAGAAACTATGGAGCACCAGCGACTCCTCTCTCTGCATACCACTTTCGCTTCGACCACATCCATTACTCCCCTCATGCATGCACGTCGGTTGAGGATGCTCTTCATCTGACCCTTTCTCAGCAGTTGACCAATCTGACTGAGAGAGGTCTTCCTAGGGCTCCCTCTTCCGTCACTACCATTAACTTTCAGGTTATGTTATTGGATTATAAACTTTTATCCGGTTTTTTCTCTCAACACATCCGGCAACCCTAAAATGTACCAAATGAGTTTCAAATCGGTGCAATTTTTTTTTAAATTCAGTTTTTCTTTTTTGTGAATTATTTTATGCACTGGCTATAAGTAATGAGTTCTTTTTTTCTCGTCATATATTTGCCTTACTATCAAGAGATTTCGACCGTCACGTGGAGCGCTTAGTGGTCATCATGTAAAGTGGAGGGCGTGAGTTCGAATCCCAACTCGAGCTGTTGTATTTGCGTTAAGTTTTTCCCTACATTTTTCACAAATCCACCATTTTAATATACTAATCATTATTTTTAATTTTGTTTATTTAACTTGGACGTCGAAATCCTGTGTCTTTGCTTCTAGGTCTTTGGACCTCAGACATAAAACAGGCGCGAAGTCGAAATTCAAATCTCTCAAACGACAATATGTCAAAGTGACTTATGTCTGACAAATGACAGGAGACTTGTGTTGCCAGATGTGAAAATTATTCATTATTAACTTTAGGTAAGGCAATGAAATAAAATAAAAATATTAAATCATATTTCAATTTATTTTTAAAATACAGAAGTTTAAAATTATTTTTATAACTGCATATATTATACACCTATGTACATATATAACACTCACCTTCATTACACATACACTGTTAATAGTAAATAATAAAAAAAACTGTTATGTAGACATAAAGCGAAAATCAGGGAGGATATTACGGACACGAGTTCACCGTGAGTCACAGTGACTATCTGGTTTCCTTCCGGCACTATTTGCAATATGATTGGACGAGCCACTGTCAACAGGGAACGCCCATCGTGGCTCGTCCGTGACTCACGGTGAGCTCGCGTCCGCAATAGCCCCTCTGTTCAGTAATTTTTCTGTAATATGATTTTTTTTTTTAATTTAGCACGGCATATGACAACAATAATCCGTCAGATGTTAAGCACGGAGACAACTGCTATTAGAGAAATTGCTGCATACACCAGTCGCCTCCGCTCTGCCGGCTTGAGGAGACGAATATGCAACATCCAGTTTAACAATGCACACTCCTCTCGTTTCGCCACGGTTGTACTAACGCAGACTGGCAGACTGGGTTAATAACTATCATCAGCCTGCTTATTGTTTTGCTGGAGATGATACCAAGTATGAGTTTATATTTACGCTATCACGGCGTAAGGTGAGAACTTTTTCACCAATCAGACATATTATACACACGGCGGAGGTTAATTTTTAAACGAAGCGACACTATTAGTAGAGCTTCACTTTACGCAGTGAAAGCGTAAATGTACACTCATATTTCGCTCTCTGATGCAGTTAACAGTAAATAGAGTATTTCTAATAAATAACATTGTAAGATCTAAAACATATTTTTTAATAATTTATTTTAATATATTATTTATAAAAAACTTAATAAAAAAATATATACAATTGGGGAGGTGTATCTTTTTTACATATTTTTTAGATAATATAGATTAATTTAGTCGACACGTGTTTCTGGAAAACTTTTGTAATTCCTTTCTTCTGTTTTTATTAATTCAAACTGTCAAACTGTCCGAAGGTCGAAGTCAAAGGTCGAAGAAGGTCATTACAGTTTTTAAATATCTCCTCGATTTTTAAGTATTTTCAGACAGGAATCAAAAAATTCTTCTAATTGAAGTGATATCTCGAAATGGTTTTCGATTCACCATGGGTTAGTTTTTTTGAACCTGGCCCATTATATTAACAGATTTTATGCGGTATACATGTTACGTTTATTTTATCGTTAGCAACATTTTAATTTAATGAAAAAGCTGACACTGTCTAGTCGTCTAGTACTTAAGTTAGACTTTAGGTTTGAGTGTTTTAACGCCTGTACTAAGCTAGTGCCTTGTATCTAACGTCCGAATAAAAAAAAACGCGAAAGTAAGCCGTATAAAGGGGATTTCTGGGCCCACTTGATACCTAATAGTTTGGTAATAAAACAATATTCTAAAATAATATCTTATTTTTTTAATTATATCAACACATCTTTTACCAATCAATAGACAATGTTTAACTACATAAAAAACAGATATCTTCAATTATTGAAGCATTAAAAATAATAATAACCTCAAATATTGCATCAGAAAACGTCTAATTACTCAATAACCCGGGTGAAAAAATTAAAACTGATTGGTAATAAGGAACAAAATTAATTTTTCTACAAATTGAACTAAAAATCATCGACGATCACGAGAAAAAAATAGTGGGCCCAATTTTCTTAGGCGAATAGGCATTCCCCTTTATATTGTATGTATATTTTATGTATATTACAAATAAGATGCCAATTATTAAAAAAAAATTATACGTGTGGAAAAAGGGTAGCTAGCAATCCAATGAACCAGAAGTAGACCTCGTATTGACGACGTAACTTTTTTATTTTTAAAACCATAACTTAAAAAGAGCATTTTTTTTACATTTATTGGTCCAATATTAACTACAAAACATTATATGTTAAAAAGTAATCCTGTTTTTTTTTAATTGTAGCTAGGTATGTGACAACACTCCGCCTGATGTAAAGCTAGAGTGCGGTCCATGAATGGAAACAACTGCTACTACAGAGAGAAACCTGTGCGGGCAGCAGTCGCCTCCACTATGCCGGCTTGAAGAGACGAACATGTACCATCTAAATTGAGAGTGCACATTCCTCTCGTTATACCTGGCTACTTTCAAACTATTCCCGAAACGCGACAAAGTCACTTCACGGGTGTTACATTCGAAAGTGGTGGTACTACCCCAGGACGGCAGACTGGACAAATAACCATCATCAGTCTGCCTACCACTTGTTACTAGTGTTGTTTCTCTGTAGCAGCAGTCGTTTCCATTCATGAACCGCACTCAAGCTTTACATCAGGCGGAGCTACAATTTAAAAAAAGTGGTTGAATAGATTGCTAACTACCTTTTTTTAAAAATAACTTATTCACGTATCCTTCAACACCTGTTTCAATATAGCACCCTCACTATTCCTCGTCTGATTGACGCCAGAGTCTAACATTGTATTCTGTATAGGAATCGGTCTTATGGATGCAATTTCTGCATTTTGTGGTTCGATTGCCTCGATACTTTGAAAGAGTACATTTTGGGAGCCAGTTGAAGAGTTCCGCGCGTGCTTTTGATACTCCATCGGTTGAGGCGTACCTTTAGAGGAGAAAAAAATATATATTATATTATGAGCGGCCGTGGTCTAGCGGTCAGACGCGTGAACTCACGATCGATGAGACCCGTGTTCGAACCTCGCTAATTCTGACCAATGTAACTCTGTTATATGTACTTTGGTCACTCAGTGACTATAGGCACTATTAAAGAGTGGTAGGCAGACTGATGATGGTTATTAGTCCAGTCTGCCGTCCTGGGGTAGTACCACCACTTTCGAATGTAACACCCGTGAAGTGAATACGTCACGTTTCGGGAATAGTTTGAAAGTAGCCAGGTATAACGAGAGGAGTGTGCACTGTCAATCTAAGATGGTACATGCTCGTCTCCTCAAGCCGGCATAGTGGAGGCGACGAGGTTTCTCTGTAGTAGCAGTTGTTTCCATTCATGGACCGCACTCTAGCTTTACATCAGGCGGAGTGTTGTCACATGCTGAGCTACAATAAAAAAAAAAACAAAAAAATATATCGTTCCACTCCCCAAGCCGGCATAGCGGAGGCGACTGCTGCCTGTAGATATTTATCTGTAGTAGCAGTTGTTACCGCACTCTAGCTTTACATCAGGCTGGGTGTTTCCACATGCTACATGCCACAATTAAAAAAAAAATGGCCGGACTACCTTAGCATACGCCTCACTCCTTACCACCCATAGCACACTTAATTCTTAATAATAGAGACTCCAGACTACTTCCAATGGCAGTGAACTTTGTATACAGGTCAAGAATAAATAATTTTTAAAAAAAATAGACTTACTTGAAACACTTGTTTTCCTACTGCTCGGGGTCGTTGACCTCGGCGCTGAAGATAGAGTTTGCATCGGTGGCAAAGCGGGAGCAGGACGTGATTCTTTTTCTAGAAATCTAGAGTGAAAAAAAAGAGATTATTTTCTTATTGCAACCCCACCTGATGTAAAGCTAGAGTACGGTCCTCGTGAGAGGAAACAACTGCCATTACAGATAAATTTCTACAGGCACCATCCATGCACCATCCAGATTGACAGTGCACACTCCTCTCGTTACACCTGGCTACTTTCAAACTATTCCCGAAACGCGACAAGGTCACTTTACGGGTGTTACATTCGAAAGTGGTGGTACTACCCCAACACGGCAGATTGGGCTGATAACCATCATCAGTCTGCCTACCACTCAATCATCAGTCTGAAACCCTTTACAGTTTAAAAAAAAAAAAATAGCTCTTTTTTTTGTAAATGAACGGCACACAATTAAAGACAGTGTCTCACCTAACAAACTCAGTGGCCAAGCTATCTTGTGTATTCTGCGGCTTGACTAAGCCAAGTCTCTCGCATTCCTTCTTATTAAAGTCCAATACTGTGCTTAGGAGGCGAAGAACTTGAGTCCTGAAAAAAAAAACCACACTTTTTACATGCGAACGAAGTTACCCGATCGATGAGACCCGTGTTCGAACCTCGCTAATTCTGACCAATGTAACTATGTTATATGTACTTTGGTCGGTCATTAAAGAGTGGTAGGTAGACTGATGATAGTCATTAGCCCAGTCTGCCGTGTTGGGTTAGTACCACCACTTTCGAATGTAACACCCGTGAAGTGACCTCGTCGCGTTTCGGGGATAGTTTGTGCATTGTCAATCTGGATGGCGCATACTTAAGCCGGTATAGCGGAGGCGACTGCTGCCCGTAAAGATTTATCTGTAGTAGCAGTTGTTTCCATTCACGAATCGCACTCTTGCTTTACATCAGGCGTAGTGTTGTCACATGCCGGGCTACAACAGAACTAAGCCCACGTCAATGCAGTTGACAGTAATAGTGATGTACAGGCGGTTAGGGCTGTACCCGCTACATTAATCGATTCTTGTTTGAATTTTTTTTTTATATTGTAGGTCGGCATGTGACAACACTCCGCCTGATTTTTTTTTTATTTATTTTTTTTTTTTATTTATTTTATTTGTACACAAGACAGAAGAAAGTACAATTAAACTTAGACTATTACATATTCATTTACATTCATGGCAGTACCCTCCCAAAACAATGTGTACCAGCATGCATAAAATTCCCTGTTTACTTAAAACAACCCACCACCAAAATGAACAGCAGATTTTTATTTTCCTATTTCTATTTTTTTTTTTTTATCTTTTTATTTATTTATTTTTTTTTTTTTATTTATTTATTTCTTATTTTTTTGTGTAAATGATTTCTGTATGTACTATATTTGTCGAACAAATCTGGAGCATCGCCCTGTATGCAAGCGTCGTTGTACTGCCTACATATACGGGTTAAGGGATTATTAGCCGCAATGTTGTTAGCCGTGAGAGGAGTTGCAAACAACATATGCCTCCTTTTGCTCCGCTGTGGTACTTTAAAATACATGTCCTCGATGAGATCTGTTTTCAGTTCGGCATTGACAATTTTATATAGCAGCACAAAATCGGACGAAGTACGTCTGGCTTGCAGCGTGCTCATACTGAGATGAGCCAGTCTATCTTCATATGTACATTTTTTCCGTTGCAATCCCATGCGTTTAAAACACATTCTTGTAAAACGCCTTTGAACAGATTCCAAATGAGCGGAATGCGTTTTATAATGAGGTGACCAAATAGAAGCAGCATATTCCATCCTGCTCAAGATGAATGCCCTATAAAGCGAGAGGAGACTATTAATTCCCTTGAAGGCTTTGGTAGTACGGTTTATGAAACCGAGTAGTTTGTAACATTTGGACACCAGACTATTACAATGCTCTCCAAAAACAAACCTGTCATCGAGGATCACACCCAGGTCCCTTATAGATGATACTTTCGTAAGTGGATGATTGTTGATGTGATATTGGTAATGTATAGTATTTCTATTTCTTGTAAAAGATATGACATTGCACTTGTTTATGTTTAATTGCATTTTATTTTTTTGACACCAATTTGATACCTTATTTATATCAGATTGTAACTTCAAGCAATCATCCACATTACTTATACGGAAGAAAACTTTGAGATCGTCGGCGTATAGTAAGCTGGGACACTGCAATTCACCAGCAAGATCATTAATAAACCCGACAAAAAATAGGGGACCTAGATGAGATCCCTGAGGCACTCCCGATGGAACTGGCGCCATTGAAGACAGATAACCGCCGATTGCAACGATCTGGCTGCGATTGGCAAGATACGATTCGACCCAGCGCAACAAGCTTCCGTGTATTCCATAAGAAGAAAGTTTGTTAATGAGAAGGCTATGGTTAACCTTGTCAAAGGCTTTCTGGAAATCCGTATATACAGCATCAACCTGTATGCGCTTGTTGTAGGATTTGCATAAGTAGTTTGTATATTCCATTAGATTTGATACTGTAGATTTGCCCCTAACGAAACCATGCTGCTGAATTGCTAGATACGGTGACATCTGGCTCTGAAAGTGATCATAGACCACGGCTTCGAAAACCTTAGCAAATGAACTAATCAAACTAATTGGCCTATAATTTTCACAACGATTCCTATCCCCTGACTTAAAAATGGGAACTACATGGACTAGCTTCCATTTATCCGGGAATATACCCAGCTGTAGGGACCTTTGAAAGATAATATGTAAAGGTTCAGCCAAAGATTCAGCACATGATTTTAGAAATCGCGGTGGTATGGAATCAGAACCTGCACACTTATTAGGGTCAAGTTTACGAAGTTTCAGCAAGATATCAGACTTAGATAAACATACATTGGACAGGCTGGTATTGACTGAGATAGAACAAGGTGAGGACGCTATGGGCTGTGCATCATCAGTCTCAAACACAGATGCGAAGTAAGAAGAAAACAATTCACATACGCCTGAACCGCCCGTAGCAGATTTATCACCGTAATATACTGTTTGAGGAATGGAGTTATTGCACTTTTTGGACTTCACGTACGTAAAAAAGAGTTTGGTGCTTTTTTCGAGAGAGCTTTCGATAGAGGAAATGAAAGAGCTATGACAAGCTTTTATAAGTTTTTTTGTTCTAGTTCTAAGTAGGCAAAAAGTATCATAGTCCCTCGGATTTCCATATTTTTTATATTTTTTATGGTAAGAAAGTTTCTCTTTTATACATTTTTTTTTAAAGGTTGAGAAAACCAAATAGGGTAATTATCATTACCTACTCGTTTGTATGGCGTGTTTCTACAAATAACCGGCATCAAAATATCATAAAAACAAGCTACACTCTTATTAATATCCCTATCTTTTAAAATATCAGACCATACGATGTTCTTTAGTTCATTGTTGCACCTTGCGTAATCACATTTATTAAAATTTAAGATCTTATTGGTTTTATTAGCGGTTAACTCCCTCTGTTTACACATGTCCAATGCCACCTCTATTGCCGGATGATGTTTATCAGTTGTCGTCACCCCTGCGCATTCTGTCACCGTAATATTTGGTAAGTTACTGAGAAGAAGGTCAAGTATGCGGTTATTACAGTTAGGCACATGATTGTACTGGGAAAGACTACCCATGGACATTAGATCTAGTAGTATTGAAGCTTTCCTGTCTTTTGAGTTGTCAGGGATCATAACGGAATTAGTTGTAGGATCCTTCGCCCATGATATCGATGGTATGTTAAAATCCCCAAGAAGGATGACGCCCGACTTGTTGTCACATTCTGAGATGCGCTCAAAACAATTATCAAAAAAAGCGTTGAAGGCGTCCCTGTCGAGATGGGGTGGTAGGTAAACAAGACAAATATATAACGAGGATATTGAGCCAATGACGTTAACTCTCACCCAAAGGTCTTCGGCCTGTGTTTCCCATGTTAACAACCGAGTACAATTAAATTTTTTATTGATGGCAAGCAGTACGCCTCCTCCACCCTTTTTAATAGAACTCGTAGATGATCTGTCCCTGCGATAAACAATGTACCTATCGTCCAGACACTCACTTGACTCGATACTATTATCCAGATTTGTTTCGACAAGACATATTAAATCGTAATTGGCATTCAACACACTCATATACAAATCCGAAAGTTTAGTACGGATACGATTAACATTTTGATAAAATATATACATTATAGGACAAGAATAAAAACCTAATTAGCATGCAATAAATATATTAATATAAATATAACTATATATATAAACTAAGCATGATGTAAAGCTAGAGTGCGTTCCACGAATGGAAACAACTGCTATTACGGAGAAACCTGTGCGGGCAGCAAGCGGGCTTGAGGAGACGAGCATGTACCATCTAGATTGACAGTGCACACCTGGCTACTTTCAAACTGTTCCCGAAACGCGACAAGGTCACTTCACCGGTGTTACAGTCGAAAGTGTTGATACTACCGAAACACGGCAGACTGGATAAATAACCATCATCAGTCTGCCTACCACTCTTTAATGAGCGACCAAAGTACATATAACACAGTTATATTGGTCAGAATTAGCGAGGTTCGAACATGGGTCTCATCGATCGTGAGTTCACGCGTCTTACCGCTAGACTACGGCCGCTCTATTTTTATTTTATTTTATTTTTTTCATTAACAATAATTACCTATTATGGTTACTCTGATTAGCTGTTTGAACATAATTCAAAACTAGGTTCTTCACCAGATTCTTGTCGACCCGATCCTGTTGATTAGAGACAGCACCGACGTACTTCTCCTCAACAATTCGTACAGAACTTTGAAGATTTCTCACTGTAACATACATAACAGGATAATTTTAAATAAGTTAATTATTTTATTTAACCATCTCTTTACTAAACTGGTACTTGTATCACAGGCAGCGAGCAAACAAAGTGTCAAACACAAAGGTCGCGTCAAACTTAATGGCGTCTCGGAAGTTAGCTGTACAGTCAAGGTGATATCTCAATTTGTGTATTACACAGCGACTTGTGCCTAACTTCGGAGACGCCCTAAATGGTTCGTACTATCGTAGGATTTCACAGTCGTGTCTAAAGACTATGAAAGTATATAGAGAGATTGGTAAAACATTAGCACGCAATCAGTTTTTATTGATTGTGAGTGAAAACAGTACTTTCGTCCCGGTACCAATGATACAGGCAATAGCTTAGTTTAGGCACGTATAAAACAATGTTTAATAAATTGGTCTTTACAATAATTTTAAATTTTTATAAACTAAATTTAATTTTAAAAAAATGAATAAAACACTAATTTATGTAAAAAAATAATAATACAAATAAATCTAAAAATGTAACATAAAATCTCTTACCATGCAACTAAAAACTACCTTCATTCAATCGCCTGATGATTTAGCGCGTACAACATCCAAGTATTTACTCAGCCACTGGGCGGGTGCAACATGACCAACGACCAGCCTTAGCTAAACAAAATGAGCTAACATTGGCCTGAAATACATGCTAACATTGGCCGAACACACATGCTATCATTGGCCATAAATATATGCTAAGGTTAGCCAAAATATTGAGCTAACATTGGCCTGAAATACATGCTAACATTGACCAAAAATATATGCTAAGGTTAGCTAAAATATTGAGCTAACATTGGCCTGAAATACATGCTAACATTGGCCGAACAGACATGCTATCATTGGCCAAAAATATATGCTAAGATTAGCCAAAATATTGAGCTAAGATTGGCCATATTACCAAGCTACAACCCATTCATAAAAACACCAGTACCTGAAGTAATACTCAAATGCGATACGGCATTTTACAAATCTTGCTGAAATATTTCTGAAAAAGCTGTAATTAAAAATGATTACGTGACTTTTTGTATTGTATTTTTATGAAATTTACTAGAAAATAATAATTAAATATTAAATTAAATTCCTGATTTATAAGAGAACTAAGGAAACTTAGTTTGAAATTTACACCTAGCACAGCTGGCGAAGCGAATAAAGAATTTTGAATAGCCAATTTTTTTTTTAATTGTAGCATGTAGCATGTGGAAACACTCCGCCTGATGTAAAGCTAGAGTGCGGTCCATGAATGGAAACAACTGCTACTACAGAGAAACCTGTGCGGGTAGCAGCATACTAATATATAATATAGACTTGTTGGAATTAATTAAATGTTGGAAAACTCCCCCCGCTCGCCCCGGTGGCTTCACATTATATAGAGTGTGTATTATTTATATTATGTGACATGCAATAAATTGCAATAAATAAATAAATAAACAACTAGTCCACGAGTCATTATCATAATCAATATCGACCTTATTACGATGCAAATACGGTCGTTTGTTTGGCAAAAATGGAATAATAATTTGGAAAATTTGGCCTTCGTAGCTTTAAATTAATTACCAATACAAAAAGTCAATATTAAAACATAAAAAACTACGACACGACATAATGCGTGAAATAAAAAAATAAATAAAAAATACTCGGCTGGTGCATTTATTTTTATCGATAGATCACTTTTATTCATGTAGGTATTTATAATAACCGATTCGGTACGTCGTAAGCGAAATACAAATAAGTAGCTTCCACTATCCCGGCAAATTAAACAGTTAATATAATTAAGTTTTGCAAAAATATAAAATTATGTTTTTTATTGTAGCTCGGGATATGTCGACATTCCGCACAAAGAAATTTCTGTAGGCAGCAGTCGCCTCCACTATGCCGGATTGTAGAGCATTAAATCATCGAAAACAACGTTTCGATTTTCAACATACAACTAAAAAAAAGTGATCAATCAATAAAAAAAGGGTCGATTAAAACATGAAAAGCTCATCGGTGATTGGACGTTCACGTTGTGACGTCACGCACAATCAAACCCCACATGGTAATATGAGTAAAATATGTCGATATGGACATATAAGTAATTGTCTCACAGTTACCAAATGAGATTAGAATGGGCGTGGCATAAGCTCCTTGTTATCTTTTGGCGGCAAACTTGTGAAAATAATATAAAACTACATAAACCTACAAAATAAAATCAAATAAAAATATATATATTTTTTTAAATTTCTATTTAATTGCAGCGTGTTAGAGAAACACGGTAGGTGCATAGATATTGCCCATTTGGAAGATTCAGTTTTTTTATTACATACTAGCTGACCCGGCAAACTTCGTACCACCTCAGAATCACGACGGGACGAACATCAAATGTTTGACATTCAAAACCAAAAGAATAGTTTGTAAGGGAAAGCGGAATTGTTGTTTTTACTATATTCCAAGCATTTTTTCATATTTACTCACCTTTTAAACCTTCCCTGGACTTCCACATATAATTCAAAACCAAAATTAGCCAAATCAGTCCAGCCGTTCTCGAATTTTAGCGAGACTAACGAACAGCAATTGATTTTTATTATATAGATTTTATAATAACTGCAACATTCGTTGTAAATATCTCCCAAATGGGTATCTATGTTTACCCGCACGTGTACCAAATCTAACATAACACCCTGAATTTTATTAATTAAATGAAACAAATAAAAAAAAAATCAAAAACACAAATAACAACAAAAAATAAAAAAAAACATTAAAAGCAAAAAAAAAAACTCGTAAACGAACGTCACAGTTTTCAAAATCACAACAAATAACTTACTCAGTGATCGGTCGTTTTTTTTTTTAAATTTAAAAAAGAAAACAATTATTACATTAATTGCGCATGCTGATTTGTGTAATATTTGACGTTATACCAGTCGGCAGTCTGGGCTAACAATTATAACGCCCAGAATTACCAGCTGATATTTAGTCATCTATCCACGTCACTTTCAAAAGCTATAAACTAAAAGAAATGTAGAGAGAAAAATCCTTTATAATTTTAACCAATAAAAGTAAAAACACTTTTGGCACACCGTAGCTACCATGCCAACAATAGACAGTAAATAATACATAGCTTCGTGGTGCGTAATATACACGTCTTTCTAAGACTAATAAACGTCTCCATAAACGTCTTTACGTAACCACTGAACTGAGTGCGGTCCATGAACGGAAACAACTACAGAGAAATCTCTACAGGCAGCCTTCGCTATGCCGGTTTGAGGAGAATGTTCACCATCCATATTGGACAGCGTTTGAACTTTATTTAGATTGAACTGGGTGGGTGCAAATACAACTTTTGCGGACGTTTTAAAACATGTTTTAGAGTTGTCAATTTTACGTACATACTAGATGCGTCAAAAGTGTCTTTTTGGCCAATAAATAATTGTAAATTACACAAGAATGAATTAGTAAAATCTAATCTAAAATAATAATAATAACAAAACATTTTTGATAATATTTACCTTGCTCTTTTAAATCGTTTATCTGAGCCGTCTTCGTCTCCAACTGATCACCAAGTCTTGCAGCAGCTTGGAGACCAGCTATCGACTCGTTCAGCTTAACATTCAACCTGTCAATTTCTAGAGACAGCCTGTCGTTTTCCGCTTTCAAATCAGCAATTTTGTTTTGTAACTTGACCGTTGCGGCTTCGATGTCACGGTCTTTGTCTGAAATAAGTTTTTGATCGCAAACCACACCCTCGCTATGCCAACTTGACAGTGCAACTTTGTTATATGTACTTTGGTCGCTCTTTAAAGAATGGTAGGCAGACTGATGATGAGTAATTAGCCCAGTATGCCGTCCTGGGGTAGTACCACCACTTTCGAATGGAACATCCGTGAAGTGACCTCGCGTTTTTTTTATATATTGACGTGATATGTGACCTTGACTGGCCTGGTGGTAAGCACAGTGGAGGTCCATGAGCGCCGACGACTGGAGGTCCGCGGTACTCGGGGGCCCCAGTCGCCGTCACTATGCTAAAGTAAAGGATTGGGAGAACACGTGGGAGGGTAAAGCATTCCATTTATCGATTGTGCGACATAAAAAGGTTTCAGGAAGTTTGAAAGTAGCCCAGTATAACGAGAGTGTGCACTGTCAATCTGGATGGTGCACATTCGTCTTCTCAAGCCGGCATAGCGTAGGCGACTGTATAAAATAATAATAAGTGTTACCTCTTTGGAACTGTTCAAGAACTAATTGCAAATTAGTTAATGCAGCATTACTCCTGTTATTCTGATCTTCAGCCTCACTCAGCCGCAGCTGGATCTCGTCTCGCTGTTTCTCGATTAGGCGCATCTGATTTCTGATCGATTCCACCTCTTGGTTCGCTCTGATGCTGAAATTTTTACAAAATACATCTTTAATGGTACGTAGACTGATGGTTGTCTGCCATACAAGGCGTGAGAAGTGTGCCCTGCCGACGGTAAAAGTTGTGCATCGCCACTCCACTATGCTTGCTCACCTGTTACTGGTGTAAACAGTACTGCTTTGTTTGTGCCGTTCCTCAACTTGGTGCAATCTGGACATGCAATCTTGTAACTTTTGTTCTGTGACCATCAGCTCTTGTGTGTGACTCTCCTCCTGCTCCAGTAGATGATGACGGAGACGCTCCAGCTCTTTTGTGGAATTGTGTTCTTGCTCTGACAACTGGAAAGCCCACGATAAAGGTTATATGCCACCAGGCATATGACAACACTCCGCCTGATGTAAAGCTAGAGGGCGGTCAATGAACGGAAACAGAGAAATCACAACAAAGTGCACCCGTGGTCTAGCGGTAAGACGCGTGAACTCACGATCGATGAGACCCGTGTTCGAACCTTGCTAATTCTGACCAATGCAACTATGTTATATGTACTTTAGTCGCTCATTAAAGAGTGGTAGGCAGACTGATAATGGTTATTCGTCCAGTCTGCCGTGTTGGGGCAGTACCACCACTTTCGAATGTAACACCCGTGAAGTGACCTTGTCGCGTTTCGGGAACAGTTTGAAAGTAGCCAGGTATAACGGGGGGAGTGTGCACTGTCAATCTAGATGGTGCGTGCTCGTCTCCTCAAGCAGTTGTTTCCATTCATGGACCGCACTCTGGCTTTACATCAGGCCAAGAGTTGTCACATGCTGAGCTGCAATAAAAAAGAAAACAAGCAGTTGCCTACACCATGCCGGCTTGAAGAGACGAGTAAGCCTCACCTAGATTGGCAATGGACACACTCCTCTCGTTTGGTAAATAAAGGAAGTACGTACCCTAATAATTTCAGATTTTAAATTTTTAACAGTTCCCATTTGAGCGTGTCCATTCTTTTCTAATTCGTCACATTTCGTTTTCAATTCTTTTATAGTATATTTAGCTTGTGTCAATTCTTCATTAATTCCTTCAAAATTCATACATGCTTCGTCTTTCTCTTTGAGGGCAAAAGTTAAAGTTTCGCAATTTGTACAATGTTTACCGGATTCAGTATTATTTAATAACGTATTTCTTTCTTCGAGTAAAGCTTTGAATTCGTTTGAATTTTGATACAATGTTTGGTTTAATCTCTGTATTTCATTATGATATTGTATGTTTTCGTGGTGTTTTAAATTTATTAGATTTATCAGCTCCTGTTTTTCAGTTTCAGCTTTTTCCATTGCTGTTTTATTTTCAGTATGAGTTTGCATCTCTTCTTTTAATTTAGTAATTTCTAAAGAGAACTTGTTTTCGGATGATTCTAAAGCTTCGTTTAGTTCTTTGATTTTTTTATCTTTAATATCTAGCAATGTTGTATATTGATTCGTTGCCATTTCAAATTCAGAAACTTTTTCATTTAAATCTAATAATTTATTTTCTTTTTCGGTTAAATCTTTTTCCATTTCTAGCAACTTTGTTTCTATAATACTTTTCTCTTTCATTAATTTCTCGTATTCTTCATTTGTTTTATTGACGCTGTTGTGCGTGTCCTTTAGGTTTTGTATAGAATCGTTTAGGTTTCTGATACATTCGTCTTTACTTGCCACTATATTTTCAAATTCAATACATTTAGATTTCAAATTTGAGGTTTGTGTTTTATTTTCTGCCATAACAACGTTCAGAGCCTTGATTTCTAACTCTTTGGCCTTCAATTCGCTCTCTACCTTTTCATAATCTTGTCTCAAATCCTGAATTATTAGTTCATTAACAGAAATATCATCCAATAAACGTTTCTTTGTTTGTTCCAGTTCAGAATTATTTTCTTTTAATGTTACCAGCTCTAATTGTATAGATTCTTGTTGAGTAATTTTGTATTTAAGTTTTTCTATGATTTCCTGAAGTTCGTTTGTTCTTTTGGTAGTATTGCTTCTCAATGTATCCATTTCTTGTAACAGTTTCTGTTCATTGTCTCTTAGAATTGCAATTTCTTCAGCCAAACTCATAATTTTTGATTGTAGTTCGTTATTTTCTGCAGATATTTTTTCTATTAACGTATTATTGTTGTCGTTTTCCAAAGATTTTAATTCTTCTAGGTTCTTCTCATTCTCTAGCAAATCCAATGTGTGTATTAGACCCAAGTTTTTGTTATTATTTCTAGTTTCTTCCGCTTCGTTTATTATTCTTTCTAATTCTTTGGCCTTTTGTTCCATTTCATCAAAAGAGGCAGATTTTTGTTTTATATCATTATTGAGCTCATGAATCTGTTTCGTTAGAAGTATTTTATCATTTTCAGTGATCGAGAGGTCGATAGCTAATTGTTCGCTTCTTGTATTCGCGGTGAGTAAATGTTTTTTTAGTAAATCAATTTCTTCGTTTGCTTTTTGTAGTTTCGTCGGGTCATAATTTGCACAGACGTTATTTTGTAGCTCCTCAACTTGACTCGTTTGAATTTTACAATGATCTAATTCCTGTAACATAACGTTGTATTTTTCTCTCATGTCGATGAGACTCTCTTCGAGTGTAACTTTCTCTTTTTGAACTTCAGAGAGCTCTTTTTCAATTAGAGCTATTTTTGATTGGAAACTAACGTTCATTCTGTTACTATCAGCCAATTCGGACTCTAATTTCTCTAAATTGTCTTCGTGCGTCTCCATTATTGGTTCTAATTTAGACGTATTTTTAATAGTCGTAAGCTCTGATAGCAAGAAGTCATTGTTTTTCTTCATTTCTGATAGTTCTGAATAATAAGTATTAACGTCGGCCGAAAGGACATCATTATCCGTAGTTAATTCATCAATTTGCTCCTGCAAGCGTTTTTCATTCATGCTTTTCTCAGATAGAGCATGTTCTAATGCGTCTATATCTTTTTTATATTCGTGTAAAGTTTTAAAAGCGCCCTCTAGTTTATACATAACCGTATTATCACCGGCGGAAGGTATATTCCATATATAGTCAACGGGAAGTTCAAAGTTCACATACTGGTCATACAAATATAATATAGTGTCCGTTTTAATGAATTTAGGGTCTAAGGTATTCGGCTCCTCTGAATCTTTTTGTGCTAGTTTGTGTTTCAAATCAGATATTTCTCTTTTCAGATTTTCTATAACTCCTTTTGCATTGTCATCTATATTAGATTCATCTGGAAGTAATCTGTGAGTCCTTTTCTCAGAATTACGAATATCGTTGAGTTCTTTTAACAAATCATCGTATCTTTCTCTTGGAACCATGTCTGAAAGCTCACAATTCTTCGATGTCACTTCAATTTCATGTTCTAGCTTCGTAACTTGCTCTTGTAATTTGAATGTTTCTTCGTGTAACTCCTGGTTTTCTTCCTGAAATTTCTCAGTGCTCTCCTTCAATATTCCATGGATTCTTTCTAAATTCTGATACTTATGTCTTAAAGTGTTTAAGTCTGCACGCAGTCCTGTAATTGCTTCGAGTTCTTTATTTTGATTCTCAATTTTATTCCTTAAAACTTTTATTTCTGCGCTGTATTCATCGTTTGTATTTTTCAAGTCTTCGTGTTCTTGCTTTAACACTTCGAAATTCTTCTGTAACTCCTTCTTCAGTGTCAGAAGTTTTTCCATAGCCATCTGATGTTGATTGTCCAAATCTTCTAAACTCATAGTAAGGTTCTTATTATCTTCCTTTAATTTAATTATTTCTTCATTCGACTCCTTCATGGTGGATATTTCATCGTTGAGAGCGTGTATTTGTTTTCTAAATGCAATTTCAGTATCTGTTTGAGATTTTTCAGGCTCTGGGAGTGATTGGTGGTCCCAATTCCAGGATGCCTCTTCATCTTTGACGCCATTTTTCCTTGATAATTTCTGAAACAAGAAAAGTATATCCATTAGTATTGTATTGTAGCCCGTCACTGTGATCACCTGATGTTAGGCTAGCAGTTCTACCACAGTCAAATGTTTGTAGGAAGCAATCGCCTCCACTATGATGACTGTGCTAATTAGTATAACCATAGTGAGTCTTTTATTATTATTTTCTAATAGAATCTACACCCATAGAGGTATAAGAGAAAACAACAAAATGAATAAAGTTTAAAAAAAAATCGTCACACACGTCCACAGCTACTCAGTATGCACATAATAAAAACATTTGAAATTCAAAAACACATCAACCCAATTTCGTAATATTCGAGAAATTTTCATGAATTTAACTTCTTTTTTTTCTTCTCAGAAATAGGCCATCGAATACATAATCGATTTTATTTGTGTTTTTATCGATTTTATTATTTTTGCTGCGTTGCACGACGGATAAATGTCTACAATGAGCAGTCACCTCCACTATGCCTGATTGATAAGATCATTACATTTCGTTTTTTTTATTGTAGCTCGGCATGTGACAACACTCCGCCTGATGTAGAGCCGCTAGAGTGCGGTCCATGAATGGAAACAACTGCTACTACAGAGAAACCTGTGCGGGCAGCAGTCGCCTCCACTATGCCGGCTTGGAGAGACGAGCATGCACCATCCAGATTGACAGTGTACACTCCTCTTGTTCTATCTGGCTACTTTCAAATTAATCCCGAAACGCGACAAGGTCACTTCACGGGTGTTACATTCGAAAGTGGTGGTACTACCCCAGGACGGCAGATTGGACAAATACCCGTCATCAGACTGCCTACCACTCTTTAAATTAATGTCTAACTTGACACTTAACACCCGTGAAGTGACTATGTCGCGTTTCTGGATCAGTTTGGATGTAACCAGGTATAGCTAGAGGAGTGTGCACTGTCAATCTGCATGGTGCAGATTTGTCTCCTCGAGTCGGGCGTAGCGGATGGGACTGCTATCTGCAGAAAATCTGTAGCTGCAGTTGTTTTCGTTCATGGACCGCACTCTAGCTTAACATCAGGCTGAGTGTTAGTTACTACTTGCCATATAACGAAAAACAAGAAAAAAACCGCGGCTAAAGAAGTTGAGCCATTATTTTTTGTTATAATTACAATAACGAGAGGAGTGGGCACTGTCAATCTAAGATGGTACATGCTCGTCTTCTCAAGCCGGTATAGTGGAGGCGATTGCTGCCCCCACAGATAGCAGTTGTTTCTACTAATGGACCGCACCCTAGCTTTACATCAGGCGGAGTGTTGTCACATGCCGAGCTACAATTAAAAAAAAAATCTTTTCAAATTGAGGTTACACTAAAACAAACCTTTAAAAGGATAAATTGTCGCACACACAAATAGTGTGTGTGTTTGTACGATGATAAGGGGTGTTATCGGATATCTTTTTCCAGTTAACAGTGACTCATCGTTACGCTTACTCCATGTTGCTTGACCACCATATCATACACCCTTTTTTAGGACGAATTAAATCGCATTTCTCTGCGGTAGGAGTCGTTTCAGCACATAAGAGTCATTTTTGTTACAATAAAAAAATTGTGGTTTGGGTACATATAAATCTGGTGTGAATGGATGCGTTAAACAAAGCAGACCCAGGGCAGTTTTCCGACCAAATCGGTGACAACCTCGTGAAACGCTGGGCTGCCTAGTGCTCATAACCGTAGAGCTGTTGTGGATGTGAGGGAAGCGAGGTGGTAACCTTACCAATTGTGGGTTAGCACCAGAATCAAGACAAGCAATCTTTACTTGGCAGTTGAAGTGAATTCTTAATTGAAGCTACCTGTGTATTTATATGTAGTTTTTTTTTAAATTGTATGTAGCTCAGACATATGTCCGCAATCCGCGTGATGTAAAGCTAGAGAGCCGTGAACGGCAATAACTGCTACTACAGAGAAATCTCTACAGGTAGAAGTCGCCTCCGCTATGCCAGCTTGAGTTTGTCGAGGTACGAGTATGTATCAAATTGGTGCAAGTAAAAAGCAATCTTTTTTTATTATTGTAACTGGACATGTGACAACACTCCGCCTGATGTAAAGCTAAAGTGCGGTCCATGAATGGAAACAACTGCAACCACAGAGAAATCTCTACGGGCAGCAGTCGCCTCCACTATGCCGGCTTGAGGAGACGAGCATGTACCATCTAGATTGACAGTGCACACTCCTCTCTTATACCTGGCTACATTCAAACTATTCCCGAAACGCGACAAGGTCTCTTCACAGGTGTTACATTCGAAAGTGGTGGTATTGCCCCAGGACTACAGACTGGACAAATAACCATCATCAGTCTCCCTACCACTCTTTAATAGTGCCTATAGGCACTGAGCGACCAAAGTACGTATAACAAAGTTACATTGGTCAGAATTAGCGAGGTTCGAACACGGGTCTTCACGATCGTGAGTTCATGCGTCTTACCGCTAGACCACGGCCGCTCTGATCTTCTTGGTTTAGTTTATTTTATTTATTCTGTATTTAAAAAAACATTGCGCGAGAGTGGAAGGCAGTATCGGAATACTTTATTCATAGTATTAAAAACAGTCGATCAGGAATCGAAGGTAAAACCGCGGTTTATGGATAATGGAGGTTTAAATGAACGTGTTAGCACAATAGTGCATAAACTCACGACCTAGGCATTATGTAACTCGAGTCGCTTGTTGTGACCCTTCGAGATTTTATGTTTTATTCGAGGACATGCCGTTTCGACTATTCCAGCTCGAAGTCCGTAGTTAAACTACGGATTGTTATTTATTTATTTATTTATTTGGTCCTGAATACAAAGTGCACTGCCATCGATCTAAATTTAATTAAAATTTGCTGCAGTACGTGTATGTCCATTAAATTGTGGAACGACCTTCCCAGCCACGTCGTTCCCCCTTCCTATAACATGGGATCCTTCAAGCGCAGTGTGAAGAGGCATCTCATTAAGCCGGCATAGCGGACGCGACTGCTGTCTGCAGATCCCCCTCTCTGACAGCAGTAACCTCAGTTCATGGATCGCACTCTAGCTTAACATCAGGCGGAGTGCGGTCATATGACGTGCTAAAATAAAAAATGTATGCGTGTATTTGCGATCCTAACTTTAACTATTACATAGAGATATACAGGGTGTCCCGTAAGTAGTGGTATCAACGGTATTCTACAAATAGAGGGGTTCAATATCTACATATAATTTGGTAATTTTTGTTTATACCTTCTGGTTTAAAAGTTATGACATTTTTAAGAAATTACCATTTTTTCCCCGTTTTTACACAAAAATAATATTTTTAAAATATGTTTATAATTATTTTTCATTGATGTTTTTATTTAAGTGCATTGAGAAAACAGGCTTTCTGATTACAATATTATTTGGAAGCAATTAATAACTATGATTAAATAACAAATTGAAATATAAACAAGATTTAATTTTTCAAATTTTTAGCAAAATATTTAAACGAAGCTGGTGTAAAAAAATTGTATGTCAGATTAGTGGACCATTGTTTTAAAAATATCTACAATTCACGCAGATTCTAAAAAGGTATAACAATGTTCACTATAATTTTAATTTAATGTTTTGATTTAATTTAAATTAGCTAGGATTCGCATCTCGGCATGTGACAACACTCCGCCTGATGTAAAGTTAGAATGCGGTCCAGATTTAAGTTGGGGGTGGTGTAATGTATTGGTATAAAAATAATATAATATAAATAAGGTAGATGTATATTTGAATGAAAAATAAATGATTCAGTTGACAACCTACTGCCTTGTTTAATTGACGTCCCAGAAACAACTGCTACTATAGACAAATCTCTACGGGCAGCAGTAGCCTCCGCTATGCCGCGCGGCTCGAGGAGACGAGCATGCACCATCCAGATCGACAGCGAACACACCTCTCGTTATACCTGGCTACTTTTAAACTGCCAAGGTCGCTTCACGAGTGTTACATTCGAAAGTGGTGGTACTACTCCAACACGGCAGACTGGGCTAACAATTTAATTAGAGGTAGGCAGACGAAGTGGACGCGATTAATAAATCGTTTCTTTATTGGCGTGGGTTATGCATACATACGTAATATTAACCGATGATGTACAATAGAGAGGACCTTGGCCAAGTTTTAGAACACGCATATATATTTTTTTCATGACGATGTCATAATTGTCAGTCACCGGTTTAGACGTAATGGTGAGAAAATAACAGTTTTTGTTACCGTACGTGTATTGTTTCCGTGAACACAGGTTCGATCCCCATCTTCAGATAGGCGCAATCACGTGCTACAAACGTCTCTTAATCGTTTTTATACGGATATAGTAGCAGTCGTATCCACTATACCGGCTTAAGGAGTCCAGATTGACAGTGCACATTCGTCTTCGTAGCTCAACATACGACAACACTCCGCTAGAGTGCGATCTGTAGCGTACATAGTAGGTGGCGTAACACGCTATCGCTTTCGGCCAATGAGCATGGGTCATTGGTGTGACGTCGCAGTAGTAAAAACTAGGAACACAAAGGTCCAGTAACCAATGACAAGCACTTCACACTATGAACGGCTACTCCAACAACTGCTACTACAAATAAATTTCTACAAGCAGCAGTCGCCACCGCTATGCCGCCTTAAGTAGATAAATATCCACCATCAAGATTGACTGTGCACACTCCTCTCATTATATCTGACTACTTCCAAACTAAAACACCCACTTCACGGGTGTTACATTCGAAAGTTGTGGTACTACCCCAACACGGCAGACTGGACTAATAACCATCACCAGTCCGCCTACCACTTGTAACAATGGGTTAATGCAAAATGGCGCCACCGTTAGGTCCATTCTTTACTTGGCCAAATAATAAAGAAAATACGAACCAATAAATGATGAACAGGTATCTGTGGCACTTGCGATGGCCACCAATGATTGCTATCACTTAATACTGGCAACACTGTCGTTATTATTATTACAAAAAACATTTCAGCACTTTCTTTTCGATTGATTTACGAATAAAAATTAATGTAACACATTTTCCCTGTTTATCCTAATTTTATTAACGTCAAGAAAGGGTAATTAATGAACGGGAAATGAAACGGAATGGAAGTGTGTTATTAGCATGGATATAGGTTTAATTTGGGGTTGATCATCGTCAGACTCTACCATGGCGTCGGAAAGGCGTGTGGTAGCGAGCAGTTGTTTCCATTCATGGAGCGCACTCTAGCTTTACATCAGGCGGAGTGTTGTCACATGCCGAGCTGCAATAAAAAACCCCATACAATAAATCCGAGCAAAGCCGGGTACCGTCTGTTATTACAATCTGTTTTCTGTCAGCTGTTTGGGCCAGACAAATATACAAACATTCATACATTCAGATTTAATTCTGAATCTACCATTAGGATTTCTTATCAAAAATAAAATCTATATATAAAAAAAATATTTACAGATCGTTGGTTATTGTTTTTGACAATTATCTCGCTCCACATACTTTCAATAGATTTATAGTACATACATATACATACGTACTCTCACGCTATTTTCACACAGAGATGCGTGTTATGCATCAACTCGTCTCTACATATAAAAGTCCCTGGCGAGCGATCTATGAACTGAAACAACTGCTATCAAACCGCAGACAAATTCTCACAATACAATGTCACACCTCCGCTATGCCTGCTTGGTGAGACGACTCTGTACCATCCATAGACAGGTGATTCCAAGTTGATTTCGAAACGGGACTTGTGGTGGTGGTACATATTATGACTTCAAGATAAGTTGGAAGGGCTGCCGAATGAATTTCGACGTAATCACGTGAAGTTTAGTGGTCCTAACAGCCGTATGTATTATGGATAGCTTTGGTTCGATTCCCACATCACCTCAGGCTGTTATGTGCGTGTTGATTTTTTTTCTATTCAAGTTTCACTACCTTAATTAATTTTTAAAAAATCTAGCATTTTAATATGCCTATAAAATATAACTAATAATTTTAATCACACTTTATTTCACTTAACAAATTAAACTCGACTAAACACTAAAAGCAAGTAAAAGTTGCATACTAACATCGCATTTCTTGCACATTTGTTTTGGTTAAATTTCAAAAACAAATGAAACCTAAACGTTACGTGAAATTTTCTCTCTTTATTCTAGACTTTAAAGGCCTCAGTATGAGTTTACTTTTCCGCTATCACGGCGTTAAGTGATATCTCTTCACCGACAGGATCGCTTCATTTTATCTCCGCGGCCAAAATAATATTATCTGACCGTATACATGGTTCCCCCTGTTTCTAGAGTGTCTAAGTATTCGTTTTTTATTATAACTCGACACATGACCACACTCAAGCTGAAGCTAGTGCGGTGTGGACGCAATCCTCTCCGCTATGCTGGCTTGACTGTGCATTAACTTTAGTTATAAGTAGCTACTTCCAAGATGATCCTGAAACGCGACTAGGTCACTTAACGAGTGTTACATTCGAAGGTGGTGGTACTACCCCAACACGACAGACGAGGCTAAAAACCATCATCAGTCTGCCTACCACTCTTTAATAGTGCCTATATATTTATTTATATCTTTTTTATTGTAGCTCGACATATGACAACACTCCGCCTGATGTAGAGCTAGAGTGCGGTCCACAACCAACAACTGCAGGAAGCAACACGAATGTGCACCATCTAGATCAGGGCTTCTTAAACTTCATTCACGACCCTATTTATGATTGCAAGTTTCCTGGCGACCCCATATTAATATAAAAGAAAGATAAATAAATATTTTTTGATGATTTATTTATTAGGTAACAATATACATATGCATACGAAAATATATAGTTTTAGAATTCGTTTAGAAACATACAAAAAACTAAAATTAAAAATTGCACAAAAAGTTGTAAAATTGTATTTATTATAGTAACAAAAATTATATGCCCTATTTTTCATCAAAATTGCATTTTTGCAATAACATAAAATAAAAGGGAATTTTGACCGTCTTAAATCTTATTAAACCGTTATTAAATCGTGTATTTAAATATTTGACAATAAAATCTCTCGCGACCTCAGAATTTTAAGAAGGCCTGACCTAGACAGTGCACACTCCTCTCGCTATACCTGGCTACGTTCAAACTGCTCCCGAAACGCGACAAGATCACTTCACGGGCGTTACATTCGAAAGTGGTGGTACTACCCCAAGACGACAGACTGGGCTAATAACCATGTTTAGCTGCAATTTTCCTTTCTTCCCTAGCAAGATGCATGTTTCGGGTCAGAGCGTTGTCTCTCTGAATGCATCTAGTACTTATCTTATTTAGAATTATTAATAATAGCGACCTTAAACGGTATTCAATGAACATCATAATCCAAACAATGTTTATGGTAAATTGAAATTAATGTCGTGTGTAATAGAGTCGTTTATTGTTAACGATGCACTCGTCCACATAATTAGTTGTGCACGCAAACCGTTCCGCTGTTGCATACTGAAGGTCGTAACAGAATTATACTCTGTCACTATATATTTATTACTTTGTAGTACTAGTATAAAGTACAGTGAGACGCAAAAAAACAAAAAAAAACAGCCCTGGTCTAGCGGTAAGACGCGTGAACTCGCGATCGATGAGATCGATAAATTCTGACCAATGTAATAATAATAAATTCTTTATTGCATTTAACAGAGTTAAAGAAATACAGAATCATAAATAACTTACTGCAATTGGCGGTCTTATCACTAAAAGCAATTTCTTCCAGACAACCAATTGATATTAAATAAATTGTAAGGAAAAGAGAAAAGCGGGTGATGCAGTCAAGAAGTACCTATTATTAAATAATATAAAATTATTTATAATAAAGATACGAACAATAATATAATAGTAACATACTATACAATACAATAAAATACATACATATACACATTATAAATACATACATACATGTAACTATGTTATATGTACTTTGGTCGCTCATTAAAGAGTGGTAGGCGGACTGATGATGGTTATTAGCCCAATCTGCCGTCCTGGGGTAGTACCACCACTTTCGAATGTAACACCCGTGAAGTGAGCTTGTCGCAGTTTGAAAGTAGCCAGGTATAGCGAGAGGAGTGTGCACTGTCAATCTTGAAGTCGCACATTGGTCTCCCTCGAGCCGGCAAAGCGGAGGCGGCTGCTGTCTATAGAAATTTATTTGTAGTAGCAGTTGTTTCTATGGTTTGCATTTGTCGGGAAACAGAGATACTAGGAGCGAGTTTGGAAACTTGAACCATAAACAAATGGGACGGTAGAACCTGAACCTGAAAGACTGTAAAGTGGAGGCGACTGTTATTCGCAGACATTTCTGTGTGGTGGCAGTTATCTCATTCGAGTGTCGTCACATGTCAGATTACTATAAAAAATATATTTAAAAAAATAACTCCCAAAAGTTTATTGCACTTCAACGACAAAATAAACAGTTAATTAACGTTAATTCAAAAAGGAAATAGAAAATATATATTTTTATTTGTTATTAATTAAACATTGTTAATTATTAGACAAAATATTTTATCATTAAACGTTTATAAACATGGCGGAGTGGTTAGCGCGTTTGTTACTGCAGAGTGCAGATACCCTGTTTACACTTATGTAAAGCTAGAGTGCGGTCCATGAACGGAAACAAGTGTTAACTACAGATAAACTACAGGTAGCAGTCGCCTCCGCTATGCCGGCTTGAGGAGACGAATATGCACCATCTAGATTGACAGTGCACCTTGGCTACTTTCAAACTGCTCCCGAAACGCGACAAGCTCACTTCACGGGTGTTACATTCGAAAGTGGTGGTACTACCCCAGAACGGCAGATTGGGTCAAATAAAGCAATCCTATTGGTGGAGAGAGCTCGCGTTACGCTATCACGGCGTAAATGCGACTTCGTATTTAGCCCTCTGAAAGGAGAATGCCCATTTTTGGGCCCACTTCATACCTAATAGTTTGTTAACAAAAAATATTTGAAAAAAATCCTTGTTCCGTACCAGAAAAGATTATTTTTTATTTATCAAATTTATAATTAGTAATTTTGCTGGCTGGCAACATCCATGTCCCCTTCTATCCAATTACTTTTTCCTACAACTGCGCCATCTGGTGGCCACCGCTCTCTTGTGACAACTACTGTGCGACGCACACGCTCGGACCTCCGACAACAACAAAAAAAGGACGATTTCAAACAAAACGAGATAAATTCGATCTAGCTTTCTCGCCTTGGTACCAAGCGATAAGGATACAGGAGGAAATAGGTGCAGCCGTATCACAACGTGAGTACCTTTCTTTCTCCATCCAGCCTACCTTCCGCCAGCCAGTGGATATCCCATACATATTATTTTTGGTCATTCGAGTCGAATCCATCTTTTAAAATCGTTTGAAATAAGCTTCTTAGTTCACGTCACAAAGTAGCCACAAATCACGGTATACTCGTATTTCAGTGTACAAAGTTTCAGAACCTACCGCATAGCAAAATTAGCCTGTGTAATCTGTTACTCTTCGTATTACTAAAATCATAATTTAATTATTTACAGTTATTTACATTTATTACAAAAAAATATAAATTTAGCATTTTTTGTTACGTACCCACTAGTACATATTTTTTTGTATTTTTTCATATATTTCTATATTTATCCATTTAATTGGTGTTTTTATTGTGCAATACGATCATGGACGATCTTAATCAATTATATTTTGAACGGGATGTCGTTCTTAACGACCTAACTAAAATGTTAAATTTTTCTAAAGATAACATATCTCAATTTAAATGCAGAGTGCCAGAATTAAATACCTTAAAAAAGGATTTTACGCGTATTCAAGGCAAAATAGAAAAGAGTTTATTTAAAGCGGGAAAATTCGATAAAGATTCGGAGTTGCAAATGAGAGATAATTTTAATACTCTTTACTACAATATTAAAATAGCAGCTGACGAGCTCAAGTCTAATTTGCGACAACAATCATTAAATACATCCAACTGTACACATGCAAAAATCAAACTTCCGCCTTTAAATCTTCCTGAATTTCGCGGTGAACCGACCGAGTGGAACTCATTTCATGATTTATTTCTTTCTATTGTGCATAATAACGATTCCCTATCAAATATTGAAAAATTTAGATATTTACTATTATCTGTTCACAATGAACCACTTAACCTAATTAAATCTATACAATTAACTTCTGAAAACTATCCTATTGCATTTAATACTTTAGTAAAACGTTATGACAACAAAAGAATTATTGCTACAAAACACTTAGAAAAAATATTAGATTTAGAATCAATGTCAGACAAAATTAATCAAAGCGAAATTGGTATAAAAAATATATTAAATGTTTATCAAGAAAATATATCTGCTTTAAAAGTTATGCAGTTCCCTGTCGATGAGTGGGATTTCATATTATTAAATATTATTTTACGTAAACTATCTCCATATATTCGTAAACGTTTTGAGTTATCATTAAGTTGTGCATTACAGATTCCAACAATTAATGAGCTAATTAGTTTTCTTGAAAAGGAAGTTGCAGCGGCTGACGTCATGCAAAATAGTGTTAAATCTAGTGATAAAATAATAATAAAAACAAAAGAGCCGCGTCGCGCGCTCGCTGTTAACTTACCTAATAATGTAAACAACCACAATAATAATAACAAGATAAATAATAATAATAAATTTAAAAAATGTTTTTGTTGTAAGTCTGATCATTATTTATTTAAATGTCCAGTTTTTCTTAATTATACTATTAATGAACGTTGCGAATTTATTAAAAATAAAAATATTTGTGTCAATTGTTTGAATGTAGGTCATAATGTTAGTAAATGTCAATCATCTTTTACTTGTCGTTCGTGTCATGAAAAACACCATACTTTATTACATAATACGGGCAATAATAATAATATTTCAAATAACTCCGTACTGAATATGCACCACGTAGATACTAGTGTTAACATCGAACCCTCTCATGCGCTCGCGTCTGTGAATGAGTCACGCGCGCCGTTCATTGATCGCTGTGAAAGCGCACATACTGTTCTTCTTGCTACGGCGCTTGTCGATATTCACGTAAATGCGTCTTCCCATACCGTGCGTTGTATTATCGACTCGGGCTCGCAAGCGACTTTCATTACTGAGCACTGTGCTCGCCGCTTAGGCCTCGCGCGTCAACATAGTAATGTGCCGATTTTTGGGTTAGGCAGCGATAAACCCTTATTACCAAGGGGTCAAACTAGTTTTATGATTTCACCGCGGAATCGAAGTGAGCCGCGTATTCACGTCGATGCACTCATTATCAATAAATTAATGAGTAACATGCCCAGTGTAAAATTGCCAAATAATAAATGGCATCATATTAAAAATTTTTCTCTTGCCGATCCATTCTACTACATACCTCAACCTATCGATATATTGCTAGGAGCAGACGTCATGTCTCAATTGATGCTAGGTAACACTGTCGTTGGCGAGCCAGGGTCGCCGATGGCTATCGATAGCGTCTTCGGGTATATACTTATGGGTAAAATTGATATGTTGTCAAACTCGTTGACAACGTTTCATCTTCAGGTGAACTCGGTCGTAACCGACGTTGATCTACAACGGTTTTGGGAATTAGAATCTATTCCCGAGACTAAGCTTCCTACTCCCGAGGAACAACTTTGCGAATCTATATTCCAAAAGACATTCACACGTGACAATACAGGTAGGTACACTGTGTCACTTCCCTTCAAGCCCAACGCGGTACCGCTCGGCGCGTCACGTGATATCGCTCTTTCTAGATTCCACAAACTCGAATATCGTTTGCTTCGTAATCCCAAATTACAAGCAGAATACAATAATTGTTTACAAGAATATCTCGATCTTAACTACATGGAACCGGTAGCGAAGTGCGAATCGGTGTCTCCAGTATATTATATACCACATCATTGTGTAATCAAAGAGAGTAGTACAACTACGAAAACTCGCGTAGTTTTTGACGCCAGTTGCAAAACAACTAACGGCAACTCCTTAAATGATAATTTATTCACAGGACAAACGTTACACAAAGATATCGTTATTATTCTATTAAAATTTCGAATTCATGAAATCGTCTTAACAGCTGACATTAAGAAAATGTATTTACAAATTCTCGTTCAAGAAAAAGATCGCGACTTTCAACGCATACTATGGCGTAAATCGACAAATGAGCCCGTCTGTGATTACCGTCTACGCACCGTCACCTTCGGCGTAAGCTCGTCGCCATTTTTAGCTATGCGCACGATCATTCAGCTCGCGAACGACGAACAACACCGTTTCCCACGTGCGGCTCGCGTTCTCCTCGACGACATTTTTGTTGACGATGTCGTCACAGGAGCGCCGACTGTTCAAGACGCACTGTCCCTCAAGAAGGAATTGATTGCTATCTGTCGATCAGCCGGTTTCACACTGCATAAGTGGCAGAGTAATCATTCCGGACTTCTCGATGCAGAAGTGAGGTGTTCTCATGGTGAGCGGCCCTCAGGCTTACCTTTCGCGGAACTCGAGAATAATAACAGCAAGGTCTTAGGTCTTCATTGGGACTCTCAGAGCGACTCATTCGGGTTCAACGTACACGTCTCTTCTTCGAGCTGCACCAAACGCACGATTCTTTCCGAAGTCGCACGTGTATATGATCCCATGGGATGGCTCGCCCCGGTGACACTATTTGCTAAATATCTGATTCAACGACTGTGGATTTGCGGCGTAGGGTGGGACGATCAACCTCCCGTCGATATCGTTACCGCCTGGGACGAGTTTCGAAGTCAATTACCGTCGTTATCAAAGTTTAGTATACCGCGACGCGTTTTTCAAAATCATTCTTCTAATATTCAACTACACGGTTTTTGTGATGCCTCGGAGCGAGCATACGCAGCATGTGTGTACCTTCGTCTTCAACACGAAGAAGATAGGGTCACCACATCTCTTCTGTTAGCGAAAACAAAGGTTTCCCCCCTTAAGGTCATTTCTATGCCGCGCCTCGAACTCATGGGTGCAGTGCTACTATCGAAAATAATCGATACTATCATGTCCGTCTATAGTGACAAAATTAGTCACGACAATATTTTTGCGTGGACCGACTCCACAATCGTCCTCGCGTGGTTGCGTTCCTCTCCGTATGAGTGGAAAACATTCGTTTCTAACAGAACTAGTGAAATTCTGTCGCGCGTTCCCGCCAGTAGATGGCAGCACGTACTCTCTAGTGATAACCCTGCTGACTGTGCGTCGCGAGGTATGTTACCTAATACATTTTTAAAACATGAATTATGGTTAACCGGACCTCAATGGTTAATATTACCTCCATCTCAGTGGCCGACGACTACTAATCACGACGTTTCACTAGACACAACATTAGAAAAACGTAACATAAAGGAAATAATTGTTAATGTGGCCAATAAACAAGCTCAATTTGATATCGATTTCATCGAGCGATTTTCGTCTTTAGGGAAACTTGTTCGCGTGACGTCATACATATTTCGTTTTTATAATAATTGTAAAAAAATTAATTCAATCAAACAATCTCATGTTTCAGTTAGGGAATATAATTTTGCACTTCAACGTCTAATTAAATTAGTTCAACATAATGTTTTTTATGATGACATCAGTAAATTGATTAATAACAATCCTTGTTCATTAAAATTACTTCGATTAAAGCCATTTATCGATGCAGATCAAATAATACGCGTTGGTGGGCGGCTAAATAAATCCTATTTACCGTACAGCGCTAAACATCAAGTAATTTTACCTAAAAAACACCACTTAACAAACTTAATCGTAAATCATGCACATATATCATATCTTCACGTAGGTCCACAAACATTACAGTGCCTACTCTTCCAGCGTTACTGGATATTATCCGCGCGCGACGTGATCCGCCGGATCGTCCATCGTTGTGTTCGTTGTTTTCGCGCGCGTCCACGCCACCAACAACCATCGATGGCCGATTTACCACCGGCACGTGTGCGTCCTCACAGACCGTTCGTTAGGGTCGCCGTCGATTACGCCGGACATTTCTACGTACGCGCGAATAAAGTTCGCAATGCAAAAATCGTAAAATGTTACGTAGCAGTCTTCGTGTGCATGACCGTTAAGGCAGTCCACCTCGAGTTAGTCTCGGATCTGAGCTCTGACGCTTTTCTGGCGGCATTTCGCCGTTTCATATCACGTAGGGGTCTCTGTACAGACATTTATTCCGATTGCGGTAAAAACTTTGTCGGTTGCAATAAATATCTAAAGGATCTTTACGAATTTCTTCGCAATGAAAAAACTCAAAATTCAATCGTAGAATATTCCTTAAATCAAGGAATAACGTGGCATTTCAACCCACCATATGCTAGTCACTTTGGTGGACTGTGGGAGTCGGGTGTGAAGAGTTTTAAACATCATCTCCATCGAGTAATCGGAACTCAGACGTTAACATATGATGAGTTTAACACACTTCTCACTCAAATCGAAGCAGTTCTTAATTCACGGCCTCTGTGCGCCCTCAGCACGGATCCTACCGATCCGTTGCCGTTAACTCCCGCTCATTTCTTGATTGGAGGACCAATGACAACTCTTCCAGATGTCGCGTTGCACGATGAAAATACCAATCGTCTCACTCGTTGGCGTTTAATGCAACAGTGTTTCCAAAACTTCTGGCGTCGCTGGAGTAATGAATATCTTCATCAACTTCAGCAACGTACAAAGTGGTTGCACGATCGTGATGCACCGATTAGCGAGGGTGACGTTGTAATAGTCAATGATCACACCCCTCCGTTACAATGGCGTTTAGCTCGTGTCCATGCTTTGCACCCGGGCAGCGACAATATCGTCAGAGTAGTTACTTTAAAAATGGGAAACACTCTTGTCAAGCGCCCTGTAGTAAAAATATGCGTATTACCTAAACATTAATTTTAGTATAATATCAAACCTATTCTATAGTACCTAGTTAACTTATTTGCATTTAATCATAATATTTATTTATGTATTTATTTATCTTTCTTGTTACGTCTTACAAAGGCTACTTTTATATGCGATAGAAGCTTAGTGTTAGTGTTTATTCTTTAAAAGAAACGAGTTCTTTTAAGGTGAGCGGCATGTTCCGTACCAGAAAAGATTATTTTTTATTTATCAAATTTATAATTAGTAATTTTGCTGGCTGGCAACATCCATGTCCCCTTCTATCCAATTACTTTTTCCTACAACTGCGCCATCTGGTGGCCACCGCTCTCTTGTGACAACTACTGTGCGACGCACACGCTCGGACCTCCGACAACAACAAAAAAAGGACGATTTCAAACAAAACGAGATAAATTCGATCTAGCTTTCTCGCCTTGGTACCAAGCGATAAGGATACAGGAGGAAATAGGTGCAGCCGTATCACAACGTGAGTACCTTTCTTTCTCCATCCAGCCTACCTTCCGCCAGCCAGTGGATATCCCATACAATCCTTATTTCTTCAATAATTTGCTTTAATTATATCAAAACATCGTTTACCAATCAATATACAATGTTTAATAACATAAAAAATAAATATTACCAATTATTAAAGCTTTTAATACAATAATAACCTCAAATATTGTATCAGAAAAAGTCTAATTACTCAATAACTTGGGAGAAAAAATTTAAACTGATTGGTGATTAGGAATCAGCGTTACCAGATTTTTTTTGCCAAGTCGGGATTTCGGAACTTTTTGAGTGAAAAAAACGGGATTATTTTTTCGAAAGCGGGACATAGTAAAAAACATACATATAAATTTGACAGATCGTAAACGATAGTTATATCGAAATGTATGGGGAATGTGTCCATTAGAAAAATGTGGTGTTTCAAATAATAGTCTGAAGAGTGAGTTACAAATTGTTGCAACTTTTTACACAGTTTACAGTAAGCTTTATACTCATGACGTCACAATACACACACAAGACAGAGAAGCGAGACAGAGCCTTAAAGAGATTTAAAAATCGGGACGTCTGGCAACGCTGTAAGGAATGTAGATTTATTTTTCTACAAAATGAACTAAAAATGATCCTGAAATTCGAGAAAAAAATTGTGGGCCCAATTGTCTTAGACGAATGGGCATTGGGCATTCTCCTTTATTACGTTTAAACACCAGGAAATAATAAGAAATCATTAAAATCCCTTACATAAGGAACTTCCAGCTAATGTAACACGAAACGTCACGCTTTATCGTACAACAAACCCTATTGTTGTCTTCCTCGCACCTATGAGTTTGAATGATGTTATCCCGCTCTACTTTATGACGAGTATAATAGCTAGCGTTGCTAAGCAACCATTGTTTACGCAGGTTGTTTGATATCAAATGGTTTATTTGTACGGTGAAATGAAAATAGTTAAAATATTTCAAGTGGGATTTCGTGGCAAAATTCTAAACTATAAGAGACATTGATATATGGAACTAGATAAGCAATTGCAATTTGATGCAAAAATCGGGCAATCCTTCTTCTGTCGTCCCATCAAATTGTGGAACGACCTTCCCAGTCACGTTTTTCCCCCTACCTATAACATGGGATCCTTCAAGCGCAGTGTGAAGAGGCATCTCATTAAGCCGGCATAGCGGGCACGACTGCTGTCTGCAGATCTCCTTCTCTGACAGCAGTCGCCTCCGTTCATGGATCGCACTCTAGCTTAACATCAGGCGGAGTGCGGTCATATGACGTGCTAAAATAAAAAAAAAAACATCAAGAATTTACTACTCGACATTGGCAGTTGTCGTTGTTATGACATCCGAAGCCATTTAACAAAACAAGAAGAAGAAGTCAGATGTATGAAATTTGCTCCTCTAGTAGTCTATAAGTCATTTGCGGTCATTTTTTCTCCTGCGTCACATTGGGAGCGTTATTGCCATACATGCAAAATTACTTATAAATATACACACAATTTATAAAATTAATAAGTTATACTAGAGGTGCAAACTTCATTCATCTGACATGAACCGACAGAAAACCTAAAGGTGACTGTGGTCATCTTTTCTCCTGCGTTACATTGGGAGCGTTATTCCATATCTAGTCGTCTATATCAATGACGGCAACATTGTCAAATCGTTTGAAGCGGCCTACGTTTTTTTCTATATTATATAAAAAGGATCAAATTCTGGGAAGTAATGATATACGGCAAACTAAAGAAAAGAACTTGAAGAGTGGTAGGCAGACTGATAATGGTTATGACCTGGGGTAGTACCACCACTTTCGAATGTAACGCAAGATACAACGAGAGCAGTGAGTACCGTCAATCTTAATAGTGCAGATCCGTCTCAGTAATTCGGCATAGCGATCTGTAGTAGCAGTTGTATCTGTTCACGGACAGCACTCTAGCTTTACATCAGGCGGCAATGTGGGACGAATATCACAGAGGGGTCGTGTTGAAACCTTTTAGCGTTCATTTCGCAACGGCTCGCTATTTACTTTTTAAATACCAAATATCTAAACGGATAGAGAAGCGAGAATTTGCGGGTGGGTGGCCTCCTGTACACGCACATTTTTTTATGTTAAAAGTGTGAGTGTTTTTGTTTGTTTGTTTAAGCCGGCATAGCGGAGGCGACTGCTGTTGCAGACCTCTTTTAATAACAGGAAACTTCGTTGCTTAAGGATATCACACTTGTTCCGTCAAAATAAAAACCTTCGATATTTTTTATTTCATTTCATTTTTAATTACTATCTTTTTTTTAGTTATTTCGTCGTCATGGTAACTGTCCTGTCATTGTGTTTTTTAAAGTCTTAAGTCCTGGACGTAGACAGTGCACACTCCTCTCGCTATACCTGGCTACTTTCAAACTATCCCCGAAACGCGACAAGGTCACTTCACGGGTGTTACATTCGAAAGTGGTGGTACTACCCCAGCTAATAACCATCATCAGTCTGCCTACGACTCTTCAAATATAAAAACTAAACTAAATATTTAAAAAAAAAGCCACAATGCATTATTATATAACGTAACCCCCCGTGCCATCGACAAAACAAATGTACACTAAAATATTCATTCCTTTGTTATTCCAATTATATGTCGAAAGGGTAGACAGTAGTCTGATGTAATCTTCGAAGTTTTGTTCTCGGAAATAGGTCGCCTTTTCATTTGTAGATTAGTTGTTGAGAAATTGATTTACAATGCTTTTGCGTAGTTAAGATCTAACCCTGAGTCCCTGACCCTAAAGTGGAAGGAACCAGGACGAAGATAACTTAGCAATGAGTGTTTCTATCAAACCAAAGTGTGAAAGAATGGAATGCATGCAGACTGATGATGGTTATTTGCCCAGTCTGCCGTACCCGAGGGCAACACCACTTTCGAATGTAACACCCGTGAAGTACTCTTGTCGCGTTTCGGGAGCAGTTTGAAAGTAGTCAGGTATAGCGAGAGGAGTGTGCCCTGTCAATATAGATTGCACATACTCGTCTCCGCAGGACGGCATAGCAGAAAAAGAAAAAAAGCTGACCACTTCACGGATGTTACTACACCAAGACAGCACTTTCTGAACACTGCCATCTAACTTCGCACGATTGACTTGTTTAGTTAATGCCTTTATGTCCATTTTCCTTTAAAAAAAATTGTTTTAGTGGGTGCAATAACCTTTATCTAATCGCTGTTAAGTAGATGCATTTCTCGTGCACTTAACGCTTCAACCCACTAAATACTTGAGAAAGGGAGTTCACTATGCTTATTCTGGTATTCATTTGTGATATCATTGCCTGTCCGGAGCTGCTAACTACTGCCCTAGGCAGTGATATAAAATAAATTAAAGGTAAATAAATAAAAATATATGAATAATTGCATGTTATTTAGAACAGGGGAAAAAATCAAAGCAAATTGGAGAATTCGAACTGTTCAAAATAATTATTCTAAGAGCTTTTCAATGCTATGAAAAGTGGATCGATGTAATTTTCCACCTATAAACTTCTACATGCAGCTGTCGCCTTCGCTACGACGGCTTGAGACGAATATACACCAACTAGATTGACAGTGCACACTACTTTTGAACTGCACCCGAAACGCGACAAGGGTACTTCACGGGTGTTACATTCGAAAGTGGTGGTACTGCCCCAACACGGCAGACTGGACAAATAACCATCATCAGTCTGCCTACCACTCCTTTAGCTACTGAGCGACTAAAATACATATAACATAGTTTGTCAGAATTTAGCGAGGTTCGAACACGGGTCTCATCGATCTCTAGACCACGGTGGCCGATTATAAAAAATGTGATTAGTTGTAAACGTGACGCATTTACTTATTCCGGTCGCATTGTTACAATTTGAACGTGTGCTACGTTTGTTACCAGCTGACGTGATCGGCATCTCATTAGTTGATAATTAAAAAAAAACATGCGGGCTTGCACTTTCATGTTCATATAGGCTATTCGGAACATAATGTACTGTAGACAGTATTTTTTTAAATTCTGATGTAAAGCTTTAAGTGCGGTCCATGAACGGAAACAACTGCTACCACACGGAAATTTCTACAGAAACGTCCGCGGAAACGAATATGCACCACTCAGATTGACAGTGTCCACTCCTCTCATTATACCTGGCTACTTCTAAACTGTTCCTGAAACGCGACAAGGTCACTTCACGGGTGTTACATTCGAAAGTGGTGGTACCACCCCAGGACGGCAGATTACCCAAATAACCATCATCAGTCTGCCTACCACTCTTTAATAGTGCCTATAGGCACTGAGCGACCAAAGTACATATAACAAAGTTACATTGGTACCGGTCAGAATTAGTGAGGTTCGAACACGGGTCTCATCGATCGTGAGTTCACGCGTCTTACCGCTAGACCACGGCCGCTCTATATTTTTTTTATACTGATTTAAAGCTATAAGTGCGGTCCATGAACGGAAACAACTGCTACCATACAGAAATTTCTACAGACAACATCGCCTTCGCGGAGACGTATGTGCACCATCCAAATTGACAGTGTCCACTCCTCTCGTTATACCTGGCTACTTTCAAACTGTTCCCGAAACGCGACAAGATCACTTCACGGGTGTTACATTCGAAAGTGGTGGTCCTAATAACCATCATCAGTGTGCCTAACACTCTTTAATAGTGCCTCTCTGCGACTCGAATTAGTTTTATTCCTACGAGACTGCAGGCAACTTCTAGACTGAAAGAAACGTGTAAGGTTGCTTGCATTAAGTTAATAATATTGTGCATCACGAGTCATTCATTCATCACACTTAACAGTCAGGTCAACTCTCAGTCAAGTCAAAAATTGCTCCAGTAAAGTGGTAGAATCTTTACTGAAACTTCCTACAGAGTTTTGGAGGGAAAATCGAAACCGTATTCTCTTCTTTTGAATGTCCACACTCACGCAAGTTCACGAACACTTAATGGTTAATAATCCACCATTATTACACATTAACACTCGAAGAACACACAAGTTTAGGGAAATAATTCAAGACACATAACCTGATGTCTCAAGATGGCCGCTAAAACTCGGCCGCCTACTTCTGCAGGAATGAAGGTGTGACAATATACCTGAGACCTGAGTAGAAGCTTACGTTTACGCCGTGATATCGTAACGCGAAACTTCTCCGCCGTCTGATTGGTGTTAATTTGACCGCCGAGGTAATAAAAAATTTAATGAAGCGATCGTATTGGTGGAAAGATCTCGCGTAAATTGGTATTCAGGCCTCTGGATAGTAAAAAAATAATTAAAAACCTGCAAGTACTTGAATTTAACAAGAATTATATTATTATATCAGAAGTACATACCATTCGTTTCAGCTTTAAAATTCTTCGAATACGCCATCTTGCTTTATCAATTACGAATTGACGTCAGTTCGAAAGGGACAAAAACTAATAATAGAACACATTTACAAAGGAAAATAGCCCTTATTGTCTCGTGTGTTAAGGTGTGTGTTTGAATGCACGCAGTACGGTCACGGTTGTATCTTGTTTACACAAATGTAAAGTTTGCTTTGGGATTGGCAGGATGTCAGCCTTTTCAACTAAGGATGTTGAACTTTGACGGTGAAAGTTCATTTATCTTCTTACCTTAGAATGATATTGTTAATAATTTCCGATAGTTAAACTAATCGAGCGGCCGTGGCCTAGCGGTAGGACGCGTGAACTCACAATCGATGAGACCCGTGTTCGAACCTCGCAAAATTCTGACCAATGTTGGAGGAGATTGAAGAAAGGAATTTATAAATCTGATGTGAATGGATGCATTAAACATTAAAAAGAGCAGGCCAGGCACGGCAAGGCAAGCGCAATATGAAGAGGCATAGCGGAGGCGACTGGTGTCTGGTAACAGCCGCCTTCGTTCATGGATCGCATTACAGCTTAACATCGGGCGGAATTCGGTCATATGACGAGCTAAAATAATATAAAGGGTGTTTTCCGATCAAATCGGAGACATCCATCATGTAAGCTGGGCTGCCTAGTGCCCATAACCGTCGGGCGTGTTTGAAGAGAATTGTGGATGTGAAGGAAGCGAGGATGTTGTGTCAGGATCGTGGTAAGTGGCGTTACGTTGTCTATGCCTATCCCTGTGGGAAAAAGGCGTGAGAATTGATGATGATGATGATCATGAAAGATATTGTTAATAATTTTTGATAATTAAACTAATAGAGCGGCAGTGTTCCAGCGGTAAGACGCATGAGCTTGCGATCCGTGTTCAAACCTTGCTAAATGCTGACCAATGTTACTATGTTATATGTACTTTGGTCGCTCAATGCCTATAGGTACTCTTACAGAGTGGTAGGCAGACCGATGATGGTTGTCAGCCCAGTTTGCCGTGTAATACCACGAATGAAGAATGTAATACCCGTGAAGGGATCTTATCTTGTTTCGGCTTCAGTTTGGAAATAGCCAGTTAGAAATGAAATGAAATGAGAGAGAGAGAGAGGACTGTGTTCTGTGTACATAGCGGAGGCGACTGTTGCCTGAAGAAATTTATCTATGGTAGCAGAAACCTATATCTGTGGTAGTTGAAAGAGGGAAAGCCATATACGCGCCAAGCATCAGCTTGCCTCGCGTCAGTAAGAGATAAAATTCACAATGTTTTTACAAAAAAAAATTGGTCAAAGCATTAAAGATACTTGAATTTGAAAGTTAAATTGCTATTTTATTTGACTTTATAATGTCATTAAATATTAACATATAATAGATTTTTGGAGCGTGTTTTTTGACCTGCGGGTCTAAAGGTTACGTAGGTACATAGCATTATTGTTTTTAAATACCACCCGCGTCCGTCCGGGCGTCCGTTTATTGCACTTTCGCGATAAATTTTAGATTTATTGTAGCTCGGCATATGACAACACTAGAGCGAGTATAGCTAGAGTGCGGTCGGTGAACGGAAAAACTGTTTGTACAAAAAAAACTGCAGTGACAACATTCGCTTCGTGTACCCGGTTAATTCTGAGCTGATCCCGAAACATTATTAGTACGAGCAAGTTTAGAGTAGTACTACCCTGTCTATCTCAAGGTTCCTGAGACGGCAGGCTTTTCATTAGAGGAACTGGTTACCAGCATATACGAGTATATGGCAAAAGGCAATTTAAAAAAAAGTGTCACGTAAAAACGGAAGTCGAAACCAGTAATGTCATGCTTCATAAATTAAAAAAAAAAAGCACATAGACAAACACCTTACCTTATAGATAAGGGAACAGCAAAAAAACTCGAGAAACATGCTCAAAACCGTTACGAATACTTATCGATGTTTTTATCTTTGAAAAATTTTATGCGATAGAAAATACAAATTCTGAAAACCATGACATGCCAAAACGCCATGCGCGGGGGAAGACGCAGCCGGGTTCTTCATTATTTTTCATTTTGAGGCATTTTTATAACATTAGCCATTGTTAAAGTAAACCCAAATATTTGTATCAAGTTAATGTGCATCACGGGTCATTCATTCATCACACTAACCCAATCAAGTCAAAAATAGCTTCAGTAAAGTGGTAGAATTTCTACCGAAACTTCCTATGGAGTTTTGGAGGGAAAATGAGAACACGCGTCGACGAAACACACAAGTTTAGGTAAATAATTCAAGACAGATAACCTAATGTTTCCTGATGGCCGCCAAAGCCACGCGGCAGGGTAGGACTCCGATCTCAACAGTTCAGGAGCCAATTCTTAGATGCAATCAATTCCATTTCATTTTTCAAATCATTTGATAGCAATAAAAAGCGAACCTACCGGTGACGCCCTTAACTAAAAACTTTCATAACTTTGACAATGGCAAAATGTTGTAATGCCATAAAAAATAGAATAAGAAAGAAGCTTTCTTGAACAAAACGCATTTAAAAATAAACTATTGTTTGTCACACATTTGCATTAACCTAAACTGGCACATCCGCTGATATCCACCCTCGTACGAGCAAGTGTGCGCAGGCGTAACGACTTGATAATTAAATACACTTAAATAAAAAGAGCAATTTAATAAATCCTAAAAATCCCTTGTTATTTAATTAAAAGAGTGATGATGAACAACATTAAGGCGATAGTTTAGTTTAGTTTGGTAACAGCGGCCGTGGTCTAGCGGTGAGACGTGTGAACTCACAATCGATGAGACCCGTATTCGAACCTCGCTAATTCTGACCTGTGTTATATGTACTTTAATTGCTCCTCGCCTAAAGCTACTATTAAAGAGTGTTAAACAGACTGATGATGGTTATTAGCCCAGTACCACCACTTTCGAATATAACACCCGTGAAGTGACCTTGTCGCGTTTCGGGAGCAGTTTGAATGTAGCCAGGTATAGCGAGAGGAGTGTGCACTGTCAATCTAGATGGTGCATACTCGTCTGAAGCATAGCGGAGGTGACTGCTGCCCGTAGAGATTACTCTGTAGTAGCAGTTGTTTCCATTCATGGACCGGACTCTAGTGAGTGTTGTCACATGCTGAACTACATAATAAACAAAAAAAAAAGATGTTGGCGCAATACTGAAGGAAGCTTCATGATGATCATTAGTCCATGGGTAGTACCACCACGACCAGATCAGTTTGTTCAACAGCCGGGAAGTGCGCTGTTCGTTCATAATTTTGGCTGTATGTTGATAAAGATGAGTGAAAGGAGATTGACGAAAGGAATTTATAAATCTGGATGTTTTTCAGTCAAATCGAAGACATCCTCATGAAAGCTGAGCTGCCTAGTGCCCATAACCGTCGGGCGTGCATGAAGAGAATTGCGGATGTGAAGGAAGCGAGGGTGTCGTGTCAGGATCGTGGCAATTGGCGTTCTATCGGGAATAGTTTGAAAGTAGTCAGGTATAGCGAGAGGAGTGTGCACTGTCAATCTAGATGGTACACTCTAGCTTGACATCAGGCGGAGTTTTGTCACATGCCGAGCTACAATTTAAAAAAATATATATTTATATATCTCGTATCTGCCTATCCCTGTGGGAAAAGGCGTGACATTTGATGATGACAAATTAATTTAATTACACGTAATCTAATTGTAATTATTGTTGACGCTACGCGGTTTCCTTTATCAACAATATTTTATGTGAAAAACAAAATATTCTTGCTGAGTTTACTTTGGCATTGTTTTAATTATGGTGTCAATTTTTATGTCTACAGTACGGAAAATAGTTTTTTTTTAAATAATATTCAGGTCAATAAATAGCAAATACGATTTTTATTTTACAATTTTATTTTATTTTCTCTATTAATTTACAAATAAGGTACAGATAGCAACAAAAACAAAAAAAAAAGGCTAACGCTACATTCTTTAATAGACTGTACTACTTATGTCCATTTACACCATATGACTTAACTATTACTGTCACGTTAAAGTAATGGTTAAAGTTAAAATTGGTTTGCTTCAAAAAAAATCTGTCACATTTGACGATTACTTTAACCTTAACCGTAACTGGCGAATTTCGGCCGGTCAAAGTTAAAGTAATAGTTAAATCAATGTCGCTAACGTCAAATCTTTGAAAAGTCGCTCTTGTTTGTATTGAGAGAATTCATTTAAATCTTGTATTATTTATCTAAATTTGTTCTTATATCTAGTTATCTATTTGTATCTTGTATAGTTCATCAAACTTACAGTTTATTTTCCAGAAGAATTTTGAGATTATCCATTACTCAGCTGCTTCTTTGACTATCTTTTATAAATTCCAAATATTTTGTAAATACTAAAAGACGATACAAATTTTTCTGTGGTGCAACGCGCGTGGAGTAAAGGTAAAGATAGCTGTCAAAGTTAAAGTTAAAGTAACAGTCAAAGTTACTTTAACCGGCCTTCTCTGGTGCAAGCCACCCTTAGAAGCCTTCAGGGGCACATAAAAACAGTGGTAGGCAGACTGATGATGGTTATTAGCTCAGTCTGCCGTCCTGGAGTATTAACACCGTTATAAAGAGTGTGCACTGTCAATCTAGACACATTCGTCTCCTCAAGCCGGCATAGCAGAGACGACTGCTTAGCTGTGGACATAGCTTTACATCAGGCGGAGTGTTGTCACATGCCGAGCTACAATAAAAAAAATTACTAGACATAGTATTTTGAAAGTTTTACAACCGTGCACGTTTTACGTGTGATGTCATAAATGTATGATAATCCGTGCCCAAAAACACCAATGTAAATAGATTATAACTTTATTTACATTATTAGATAAGATACAACACTATTCTGGCCTTAGATAGTGATGTAACGTGGGTAAAATATGTTAGAACTAAAAATACTTTTTTTATTATTTAACACTCCGCCTGACGTTGAGCTAGAGTGCGGTCCATGAACAGAAACAACTGCTACTACAGAAAACCATCATATCCTACCGCTCTTGGGAGCAGTTGTCACCGTACTCTGGATTATAAGAGCGGTCGTGGTCTAGCCGTGAGACGCGTGAACTCGCTATCGATGAGACCCGTGTTCGAACCTCGCTGAAGACCGGTACCAATCTAACTTTGTTATATGTACTTTGGTCGCTCAATGCCTATAGACACTATTAAAGAGTGGTAGGCAGACTGCCGTCCTGGGGTAGTACCACCACTTTCGAATGTAACACCCGTGAAGTGACCTTGTCGCGTTTCGGGAATAGTTTGAAAGTAGTCAGGTATAACGAGAGGAGTGGGCACTGTCAAATCTAGATGGTGCGTGCTCGTCTCCCCAAGCCGGCATAGTGGAGGCGACTGCAGCCCGTAGAGATTTCTCTGTGGTAGCAGTTGTACCGCACCCTAGCTCTACATCAGGCGGAGTGTTGTCACATAATAAAAAAAAAATTGAGAAAATTTTCGTTGAGGTCGATTCGAGGAGCTTTCGAGTGACAAATGAGACGTTAATAATATATTCCTAACCATCGCGGTTGGCTACACATTAATGATAACTCATTAATACAATGACAATTAACGGCGACCTCACGTTTTTTTACCTTCGATCATTGTCTCGAGACGCGTGTTATGACGATTCGAAAAAAAAACCTGATCATTTAATTGTATAAAAAACGAATTGCATATAATTGTAGTGGCTCGCGTTAGGATTAGGTCAGTATAGTGGAAGTGATACGCAGACTGATCATGGTTATTAGTCCAATATGCCGTGTTGGGGTAGTACCACCACTTTCAAATGTAACACCCGTGAAGCGAGAGGAGTCTCCTCAGGCTGGCATAGCAGAGGCGACTGCTGCCCGTAGAGGTTTCTCTGTGTAGTAGCAGTGCAGTGGTTTTCGTTCATGTACAGCACTCTAGCTTTACATCAGGCGGAGTTCGACATATGAGCTACAATTTAAAAAAATCCTCCTAAGGTCACTTAACAGGATCCCAGACTAGGCCAATAACCATCATCAGTCTGCCTACCACTCTATCAATGAATACCTACATCATGCCAAAGGCACAGATATCAAAATACAGGCAAGAGCGGCCGTGGTCTAGCGGTAAGACGCGTGAACTCACGATCGATGAGACCCGTGTTCGAACCTCGCTAATTCTGACCAATGTAACTATGTTATATGTATTGTCGACCGGTGCCTGTGATACAAGCACTAGCTTAGTACGGGCATTTAAAAAATAGTAATGTGTAATATTTTTCTACGCAGACGTACAAAATGATTATCCCATGAATAAATTTGAAGAGCACCTTTAAGAATATAAGTTAATTAATTAATTAATTTGTCCCATATTTGTACCCAAAACTAATACACCCTACTATTCAAAGCACACGTGCCCCGTTTTATCGCTAAGGATCATATTTCCCTGTCAAATCAACTTACAATTAAATCTAATAATTCACATTTCCAATGTATACCGTTTTTGGAATTTATGCTTTATTGATAATTATGGCGAAAAGGAGTGTGTCCTGTGAACACTCAAGCCGGCATAGCGGAGGCTAGTGTTACCTGCAGAGTACCACTCTTACGGCAGACTGATGATGGTTATTAGCCCAGTCTGCCGTGTTGGGGTAGTACCACCACTTTCGAATGTAACACCCGTAAAGTGACCATGTTTCGGGAGAAGTTTAACGAGCGGACTGAAACGAACGTGTGTACTGTTAATTCCGATGGCGCGCATTCGTCTCATCAAGCCGGCATAGCGGAGGCGATTGCTGCCTGTAGAAATTTATCTGTAATAGCAGTTGTTGTCGTTCATGGACCACACTCAAGCTTTACAGCAGACGGAGCATTGTCATATGCCGAGCTACAAGATAAATAAAAAAATCTATACGATTTTGAAATGAAATGAAAATAGTTTATTTGCATAGGCAAGGTGCAAGGTAAGGTATAAGGTGGCTTAAGAAAGGAGTATGACAAGAAGATTGCCACAAGAAACTCGTCAATTTACAGCCTGTGCTCCGTCTAAGTCTAAGTAAGTTTAAGAATTGCCCTCCAGTAAAAAAAATATCAATACAAAGCCGAGTAAAGAAATTTTGCGTAATATCTATGTAAACCAAAATGAAGGCGACCTCCCACCTTTTAAACAAACTGTTTAATTCTTAAAAAGAAGCTAATTAAAACGATAATATGATGCGCCCAGGATATAAAGCTTGAGTGCGGTCCATGAACGGAAACAATTGCTACTACAGACAAATCTCTACAGACAGCAGTCGCCTCCGCTATACCGGCCTAAGGAGACGACTATACACCGTCTAGATTGATAATGCACATTCTCTTACTATACCTGTCCACTTTTAAACTATTCCCGAAACGCGACAAAGTCACTTCACGGGTGTTACATTCGAAAGTCGTGGTACCAACCTAGGCCGGCAGGTTAAGTGCGTTTTACCAGATTATTGTAGTTGTAATTGTTGACGCACAAAAGTGCTGAAAATCAGCCTCCTTGTATAAATAAATGAATTTGAAAACTACGCCCGCCTGATAGAACCGAAGCGAAATCTTTGGTGGAAGTAAAACTTTTAAAATCACTACCCGTTGCAATATTTCGCTTATTTATTAAATTTCTGTAACTTTGCACAAATAAAAATGTTAACGGTGATAGTAACGCTTACGTTTTTTTAAGATTTATACACTGACTTCGCTCCAATAAACAGTTTTCTTTCAGACCAAAGACCAGTAACTCAATTCTGATTAATTCCGACTTCAAGTCAAGTCGTCTTACTGGTGATAAAGCGATCTAAAATCGACTATAGGCACTAAAGTCTCAAATGCATCCCTTAAAAATATTCTGAGAAAGCGAGTCAATGTTGAAGTCAAGAAATGTAGATTTAAAGGAGGATGGAAATACCAGCCCTAAGGAAAATCTAAATAGTAAAACATACTTGTAATTATCGTTTAGTTTTATCACTAGGAAAAATTCACGTTACTTCTAGAAGACGTAAAACATGTATCACCTATACCATAATATGTCAATTTAAAAAATAGGTATCTTGAAAAAAAAAATCGTAAAATACAAAATCGAAGTTGTATTCATCAAGAATAAACCCCCATAAAAAGGTGTTAATATAATAAATAAATAAAAAAAAAACACTTACTTAATCAGCTAAAAAGCCTTCTCTACCAACTCACATTAAAATTAAACGTCTTATGTATTTATTTAGGGCGTAAAATAAACAAAACCCAAGGGACGTCAGCCCCCGACGACGTCTCATACACGACTGTGTTTTAAAAACCATACGTGCTGCGCGTAAGCACACGTTTAAACATCACTATAGTGACAATGGATTAATTAGCATTAGGGACATTTTAAAGAATAAATACTTGTTATTTTTATTGTAGCTTGACATATGACAACACTTCGCCCGAGGCAAAGCTAGAGTGCGGTACATGAACTAAAATAACTGCTACCACAGAGAAATTGATGCCAGCTTGAGGAAATAAATGTGCACCATCTAGATTGACATTGCACACTCCTCTCTTATACCTGGATACTTTCAAACGCGACAGGGTCACTTCACGGGTATTACATTCGAAAGTGGTGGTACTGCCCCAGGATGACAGTCTGGGCTAATAACCATCATCAGTCTGCCGACCACTCTTTAATAGTGCCTATAGGCACTGAACCACCAAAGTACATATAACATAGTTACATTGGTCAGAATTTAGCGAGGCTCGAACATCGACTCTTGTACCACGAGTTTGTCCGAGGTCAAAACGGAATCATTGTCACAATACATCACAGGTCATACAGGTGAATGCGGTAAGTGACAAAACATACAACTATACTGAAAGGAGAATGACTATTCGCCTAAGAGAAATGGGTCCACAATTTTTTTTTTTCGACTTTGTTGATGATTTTTAGTTCATTTTGTGGAAAATGAAATCTACATTCCTTATCACTAATCAGTTTTAATATTTTTTTTTACCCGGGTTATTGAGTAATTAGATGTTTTCTGATACAATAATATTTGAGGTTATTATTATATTAAATGCTTTAATAATTGATAGTATCTGTTTTTTATGTATTACGAAGTGTTGATAAAATCGAAATAAATTAATAAAAAAATAATAATTTTTTTAAAAATATTTTAATTTATTTTTTTTGGAATATTGGTTTGTTGGCAAATTATTAGAAATCAAGTGGATCCAAAAATGGGCATTGTCCTTTAAACATGCTTTTGTAGTCGCTATAGGGTAAACAGAACAGTTAGATATTATTTTTTTTAAATATTTGTGTGGTTAACTTTTTTTGACAAATATGAATTGAGTTTGCTGCAGTCAGCAGACGCCTACGCCTTGCTGACTTGACAAGAAGAATGTGCACTGTCCAGACGGACAGAACTCGCTCATCTCGTTACACCTGGCTACTTCAAACTGATCACGAACGCGACAAGGTCTCTTCACGCGTGTTACATTCGAAAGTGGTGGTATTACCACAAGGCGGCAGACTGAGCTAATAACCATTATCAGTCTGCCTACCACTCTTTAAATTTTCTTTTTTTGCACTTTTTATAGTTCTAATTCCCCCAGAACTAATTCTACACCTCGTCACGACTTCAAAAACTATTTTAGTTGAAAAAAAATAGAGACAAAACGCAAGGAACAAGAATACTCGAGTAATGTGTACAAAAAATTTAACATTAATATTTATACAAGTGTTTTAATTGTTAACGAGTGAATTTAATAAGCAAATAACATTTGTATGTGTATGTTAATAAAACCTACAATCCTGTAGCAGTCTGTCGTACGACTACGACTTCGGAACTGCCTCATAAGCCAGAACAACTAGCTGTGTCAGGGGACAGGCTGACAGTCGATGATTTTTAGTTCATTTTGTAAAAAAATTACAATTAATTACAATAATTTGTAGAAAGATTACAAATCAGTCTTCATTTTATCACCCGGGTTATTGAGTAATTAGATGTTTTCTGATGCAATATTTGAGGTTATTATTATATTAAATGCTTTAATAATTGATGATATATGTTTTTTATGTAGTTAAACATCGTCTATTGATTGGTAAACGATGTGTTGATAATAATTGAAATAAATTTACGAAAGAATAAGATATTGTTTTGTTAACAAAATATTAGATATCGAGTGGGCCTAAAAATGGACATTCTCCTTTGTTATTAAAAATAAGTAGATTTATGTAATAGTTATAAGTTAGATTAATTTTGTCCTCTTTTTTAGGGTGGTTTGCACCAGAAGGCCAAGTCTGCCGCGTTTCGTGTACGCTTTGCCGTGTATAACGAGAAGCACACTCCTCTCGGTGCATTCAGCATGAAGCCGGCATAGTGGAGACTACTGCTGCGTGCAGTAACTTTTAACGGACCGTCTACGGTCTCAAAATTATTGACAGGATTTTTTTTTTATAAGAGCGGCCGTGGTCTAGTGGTAAGACGCGTGAATTCACGATCGTTGAGACCCGTGTTCGAACCTCGCTAATTTTGACCGGTACCAATGTAATTTTGTTTTATGTACTTTGAGAGAAGAGTGGTAGGCAGACTGATGATGGTTATTAGCCCAGTCTGCCGTCCTGGGGTAGTACCATCACTTTCGAATGTAACACCCGTGAAGTGACCTTGTCGCGTTTCGGGAACAGTTTGAAAGTAGCCAGGTATAGCGAGAGGAGTGTGCACTGTTAATCTAGATGGTGCACATTCGTGTTGCTTCCTGCAGTTGTTGGTTGTGGACCGCACTTTAGCTTTACATCGGACGGAGTGTTGTCATATGCCGAGGTACAATTTAAAAAAAATAGTTCAAATTGTGGGTCGCTGTATATATGTAAAAAAATACATACATACATACGACAAAATTTAAGCACTCACCAAATTGGAACACCCAAGCAACGGCCACGCTCCACCAGAGAGAACGAACGAACCAAAATTAATATTATTTATCACACCTTTTATATAGGGCGTATCTTATCAAAAAAGTAACCCCCTTTATTACAATAAATGGCGATCAATAGATTTATCTTTAAAAAAAAACTAATTTCAGCGTTATAAGAGTCAGTATTAACAAAACTAATATTTGATTAAGTAGTGTCACCATTTTAAAGAGACCCAGCAGCGTCAGCATGTAGCCGGCATAGCGGAGGCGACTGCTGCCTGTAGATTTATCTGTAGTAGTAGTAGTTGTTGTCATATGCATTTTTTTTTTCATTGTAGCTCGGCATGTGACAACACTCCGCCTGATGTAAAGCTAGAGTGCGGTCCATGAATGGAAACAACTGCTACTACAGAGAGAAATCTGTGCATGTACCATCCACATTGACAGTGCACACTCCTCTCGCTACACCTGGCTACTTTCAAACTATTCCCGAAACGCGACATGGTCACTTCACAGGTGTTACATTCGAAAGTGGTGGTACTACTCTAGGACGGCAGAATGGGCTATTAACCATTATCAATCTGCCTACCACTCTTTTAATAGTGCCTATAGGCACTGAGCGACCAAAGTACATAAAACAAAGTTACATTGGTATCGGTCAGAATTAGCGAGGTTCGAACGCGGGTCTTAACGATCGTGAATTCACACTAGACCACGGCCGCTCTTATAAAAAAATTAAATCCTGTCAATAATTTTGACGCCGTAGACGGTCCGTTAAAAGTTACTTGCACGCAGCAGTCGTCTCCACTATGCCGGCTTCATGCTGAATGCACCGAGAAGAGTGTGCTTCTCGTTATACACGGCAAAGCGTACACGAAACGCAACTAGGTCACGAAATGTTACTACGTTTTGCCTCCATAGAGAACTCAGTGTTCAGGTTGACAGGGTAGACTCCTTCAATCGTATCAAGTTTTTTACATACGACCTTCGACTAAATCACGATCAACAATTTATTCTTCAAGGAAACATCAAAATGCAAAATATCTTTTTTAAATAAAAAAAAGTAATACATTCGTAAAAAAAGGCAAATGGTAGGTTACCACCTGCATACAATTTAAATAAATAATCAAAGCGAAATGCATTTTAATGGTCCGCTAATGAAGTCGGGGTTCGAATCTGGGACCTTGCTTCCGAAATCCATTGACTTTGACCCTTGGACGTTAAAGAAAATTACACTAATATTTTTTTATCGTTTCCGTTATTTAGCCGTATAGAAAAAAAAAAGTTATCTGGAGTGGCAGGCAGTCTGCCATTCTGGGGCAGTACCACCACTTTCGAAAGTAACACCCGTGAAGTGACCTTGTCGCGTTTGAAAGTATCCAGGTATAACGAAAGGAGTGTGCACTGTCAATCTAGATGGTACACACTCGTCTCCACGAGCCGGCATAGTGAAGGCGACTGCTGCCTGTAGAGATCTGTCTGTAGTAACAATTGTTTCCATTCATGAACTGCACTCTAGATTTACATCAGGCGGAGTGTTATCACATGCCGAGCTACAATTGGGGAGGTGTATCTGGTGACAGCTATCTTTTTTACATATTTTTTAGATAATATAGATTAATTTAGTCGACACGTGTTTCTGGAAAACTTTTGTAATTGCTTTGTTCTTTTTTTATTAATTTTTAAAAATTGCGATCGTAATATAGCAAACCTGAGGTTTCGTTCGGAACTAAACCATTGCCAATGAACAAAAAAAATCATTTGTCAAAAGTTCAAACAAACTTTTGATTTTTAAAAGTTCCTGATAATTAAAACATCGTGTTTTAATTTTTGATATTTGTTTTGTTTTAAAAATTACAATAGTTATTCGTATAAAACACTGTTATTGTTAGGAAACACAAACAAAAGATATTTGACAAACTTGCGAGGCGACAACCATAGACAACAAAATAATCTACAAAACTGTTAGGTTGGTACTTTGTATTCTATCTTGTCAACTGTACGAAAGTCGAAGTGAAAGGTCGAAGACGGTCATTACAGTTTTTCAAATATCTCCTCGATTTTTAAGTATTTTCAGACGAGAATCAAAAAATTCTTCTAATTGAAGTAATATCTCGAAATGGTTTTCGATTCACCATGGGTTAGTTTTTTTGGACCTTGCCCATTTTAAAAATAATCAAAGTGGTGGGTACTACCCTAAGACGGCAGACTGGATACCATTATCACTTCTACCTACCATTGAATATACTGTTTATGAAAACGTCGGGACAAATAACGGATCGGTTGATCTAAATTTTAAATGTGCATTTGTCCATAGGTTACAATGAATGCGTTCAAATATGTATTCTACGTTTTACATTTCTATAAATAAAATACATTTCAAATCACATCCTGTTTGTTTATTTATTTATTATTTAATCTACATAAAAACATCGGACTAAATGACAATACTCCGCCTGATGTAAAGCTAGAGTGCGGTCCATGAGTGGAAACAATTGACTACTGACTGACTACTTTCAAACTGTTCCCGAAACGTGACAAGTGTTACAGTCGAAAGTGGTTGTAAAAAAAATATTTCAGAAACGTCTTTACAGTGTACAGATGTCCTATTCATATAGATATTGCAAAAACTCTTTCACACTGTAAAAACACTTCTGTGCCAGCAATTTTATTAACTTTTTTTTAAACCTTAGCACTGGTAACAATTCTTTAAATATGTAAGGGTAGGTTGTTATATATTTTTATGCACATGTGGTGGTTATTCCTTGAAACTATCGTTAATTTTGTGAGTGGTCTACAAAGATTATATTTGTATAAATGCTTGCATGATATGCGTGCGATGTCGCGAGCAACACCCAGTATACCCATAGGTTTTCATTTAAGGTACATGTTGTTCCATTTAGTTGCAATCGCCGAGCATACGTCGCTTATAGGGTAGATAGCCTATCACAATGTAAACAGAGTTATCAGCAGATAAGAATTGTTTAAATAACGGTTTTAGAGTTGTGCAGGAAAGACCCATGGTGTGGTGGCATGTTTCATACCACCAATAGATTTAACCAGTCTTAAGCTGGGCCTACATCAGACTTAATACTGCTACATAATAACGAGAAAACCATACAGACCGGCCGCTGGTCTAGCGGTAAGACGCGTGAACTCACGATCGAAGAGACCCGTGTTCGAACCCCGCTCATTCTGACCAATGTAACTATGTTATATGTACTAGAGGCACTAATAAAGAGTGGTAGGCAGACTGATGATGGTTGTTAGTCGAGTCAGCACTTCTGCAGTCGTGGGAAAGTACCACCATTTTCGAATGTAACACCCGTGAAGTGACCTTGTCGCGTTTCGGGAGCAGTTTGAAAGTAGCCAAGTATATCGAGAGAAGTGTGCACTCTCACGACTGCCTGTAGAAATTTATCTGTAGTAGCAATTGTTTCCTCTCATGTACCGCACTCTAGCTTTACATCAGGCGGAGTGTTGTCGTATGCCGAGCTGTAATAAGAAAAGAATAACCTACAGAACCCTTTACATATTTTCCAATAATAATAATTTTATATCTAATCCCGATAGGTAGATATGGTCAAACGTTACACTATTACTTTAATAACCAATATTAGGGAGATATGTACACACTATACCATAGCTAGCATGGGTGTCACTAGTGGTGGTCACCCCAAAGAAAAAAAAACTCATTGGATAATTTATTTAAAATGGCTTCAATCTAAAATGAAGCAAGCCTAAATAATACTACGGTTCAACTGCGTCTTAACGCGTTAGTTAATGCATCACGTTAATGTAGCCAAGACTAACGCGTTATTCAATTCATGTCAATACTAATGGCATTAGTCGTTAAACGATAACTCGAGCAAAATCGTAGTTTTAATGCCGTTAATTATCGCGCAATTAGACGCAGCCATTAACATTAACGCAGGTGTAGCCGTAGCATAGCAGTTACTCTAGGTACCTTCGCCTGACGCGGAAGATTGCGAAAGCTCACCCGTATCTCTGCCAATATTCGATCGAGAGGAACACCGTGAGGTTTTAGTCGGTACATCTCGCGTGCATGCGCTATCGAGCATGCCGCGCTGGCCCCCATACTGTAATATGTATGCGCGCTTGCCCCAGGGAGCCCGACATACCCCCGGCATTATCCCAAACAAAAAAAAAAGGTACCTTCGCCTACCTAGGTACTTTTAAATATATAGCCATCAAATTGCAAAATGCTAGTACTACGCTAGTGCTCATATTGTAGGCACCAAAGTACTCATAAGATAGTTACATTGGTCACAATTTAGCGAGATATGTACACGGGTCCCATTGATTGTGAGGTCCATTCTCTGCCGCTAGACCATAGCCACTTCTGCTCAATTCTTTCTTTAGTATTGTGAGAAGTTTTTATGTTGCTATATTGGCAAGAACATTTAGAGGAAAACAAATGTAATAGGTAATTTAGAATTACTTCATAGGTAGTCAACATATTGTTTGACATCTAATAAAAATGGTACCTAACCCAACACAAATAACCTTGATCAAACTTATCTATCTACTTACTTAATTAATATACGAGTAAATGATAATGTATCTATTTTAATTATTAATAGAAATGACTAAATAATATTTACAATCTTTTGGTTTGGTCAGAATCACATCCGTTACCCTCCCACGTGTTCTCCCAGCCCTCTAACCTTAGATCCTTTAAGTGGAGCATGAATAAGCACCTTCTCAAGGCTGCATAGTGACGTGACTGGAGCCGTTGTCAGTGCTCACGGACCTCCACTGTGCTTACCATCAAACCAGTCGAGGTCGCATATTACATCCGGAGGTTGTAGTGTTTTAAATTATTTTCCTAAACCTGTGTCTCTTCGAGTAATAATTGTGGATTTATATCCATTCAATATTCGTGAACGTCGCTTGAAGGTAGGGCGTCCTTGAAGCGTGTAAACACAGTGCTAGATGATGCACATATGTATATACGATACGCAGTGCACCTAATAACCCAGCTAGTTATATTTCAGTATGAATCAACTTCAACGCGTGTATGGTGCGTCAAAGAACCTCCAGAGCTCGAGTGTGAGCAAATAATTTAAAAGAGAATTTCCATATTCCTTCTCCCCAGAAAACTCTGTTTTGCGAATGTAAGACTCCACTATTCTACTAAAACTGTTTTCTACTTGATTGTATGACAGTGCCATAATAAAATAAAGGAAATTAAGGTAGAATATTTATGATATACCTATAATAAAGTTATTGAGATAGGCCCTAGGTCCTAGGCTAATTCACTTTCTGTTTATAATCTTATTTTGAATTGAAATTCTTTATCCTACTTTATATATGAATGGCGTAAATACTTATAAATAAAATGAATAATAAATTAACAAAAATTGCGTCTTATTTTTTTAACAAAAACGGTGTTTATGATGTCACTCAACCCTCCAATAACATATGATATAACCTTCAAATGAGCTGTCAAAATTTCATACTTTATTAAAATACTTTTTATACATAAAACTAACCTCAAGTTCTTGCTGGTTGCATTTTTCTTGTAGAATATTTAACTCCTGATGATTTGTGGAAGGTATAATCTCAGATTCTTTACCTGAAGCTTCAGAAAGGACTTCAGAAGCAAAACTAGTAATCTGTCCCTTTAAACTGTTCAAACTCTGATTTAAATTTAACCACGACATTTTAGTAGCACTTGTCTAATGTCACATATCAACACGATAAATTATTACGATGAACATTGCACGTAATGTTATGTAAACAATACAAAAATTGCATTATTTTGCAATTATGACAGCACTATGTCTAGTTGGCAAAACAATAACTTTGACAGATGATTTTTGCCGAACATTTTTGATTTTTATAATTTTATAGATTAACTATATTAAAAAATTGTCTTAAAATGTTTAATAATAGATGTATATCATCTAACTACTTATGTCTGATAATTACTAAAATACTGTGAGCGAAAAATAATTTTTAATAAGATGCCCAGAATGCAATAACAAAACGTTTTTCCATATTTTCTCAATTACTAATAATTAGCATTCAAATATTGTACAATAAACAGTTATACATAACTTTAATTGATATTTATATGTTATAAAATTGTAATAATTATCAATTATTTATAATTACAATTTTCTGACTTGTACAATTATTTGAGTTTGATTTTCTGATTTTTGACGGACCGCCATTTTTTACTTGTCGTCACGTCATCCATCACAGTCCGAAGTTATGCGGTGCTTTAATTTTTGTTATCCTTTATTTATACATTCAAATTAGTTAATTTTGTGTAATGCCAATCGTCAATTTGCATTATAAACAGACGTGATTTAGTGAATGTGAAATAATCTGCATAGATTGTTTGCTTTAATATAGATTTTAAATCTAACCTCAATGGATCTTAACTTAGCTGAATTTTTAAAAATCCCTTCCCAGCCTGAGAAGCGGGGAAGTGAAACGTTTGCTGGAAGAGTGCCTCTCACTTCAAAAAGGGGCATTGAGTTGCTTATGGAGGGAAAACTTGGTTCTAAAGTGTGTAAATTTTGCCTACATGTAGAATCAAATATGTATGAAATGGGGCAAATATTTGAAATAGCTGGTAAAAAAGCGTCTTGCAAGGTTACTGTAAGGGATATGGTAGGATGCATTTATCCTTTTGAGGTGAGATCTTAATTTCTATATATTTTTATATATTAAATTCTTGTCCACAATGAATTCTGCTGGTTTTTAATTATTATTATTATACTAATATATAGCTGCAATACCACTCACTCACTCACTGACTGACATCAATTATTTCGTACTTGCCGGTATAGTGGAGGGTAGCGGTTTTTTGAGTCGTATAGAGGGCGTCCCAAAACCGTCGAGAAAAATACGACTTTGACCGGAAGTCGATTCTGGACCGGAAGTGGTAGCGATATCTCGGAAACGGGGCGAGTCGGGGCAGTCACCCCGTAGAGAAAGTTGTAGAGAATGTCGTCTTATGCCGAAATCAAAAAAAAAATTTTCAAAATCGGGTAAAAAAAATTTTTCCTCGATCGTATTTATATCCTTTTCCCGCCGGTACGCCAATATGAAACGGAGCATGGCGGTGGGCGTGGCCTAACAGCATCCGCGACGAGGCATTTTCGGGACGAACGATCGAAACGGCTTTACCTCGGTCAGTCGGACGGTGAGCGCGGCCGCGTGAACATCGAATTTTCTCCGCGCGGCGGGCTTTCTTTTAAATATCTCAAGAAGTAGATACGTCAGAGTAACCATGTAAAGAACAATTTTGTTCAGTGTGACCAGCACTATTTTTTTAAATTTTAGTTTGTTTTTTTTTTAATTTTTTAAAATCTTCATATCTCGAAAAGTAGATACGTTAGCGTCACCGTGTAAAGACCAATATTGTTCAGTATGACCAGCACTATTTTTTTTTTAAATTTTTGTTTTTTTTTTAATTTTTTAAAATCGCCATATCTCGAAAAGTTGATACGTTAGCGTCACCGTGTAAAGACCAATTTTGTTCAGTATGACCAGCACTTTTTTTTTAATTTTTGTTTTTTTTTTTTAATTTTTTAAAATCTTCATATCTCGAAAAGTAGATACGTTAGCGTCACCGTGTAAAGATCAATATTGTTCAGTATGACCAGCACTATTTGCTTTTTTTTTTTTTAATTTTCTAAAATAGCTATTACTCAAAAAGTACATACGTTAGCGTCACCGTGTAAAGACCAATATTGTTCAGTATGACCAGCACTACTTTTTTTTTAATTTTTTTTTTTTTAATTTTTTAAAATCGCCATATCTCGAAAAGTAGATACGTTAGCGTCACCGTGTAAAGACCAATTTTGTTCAGTATGACCAGCACTAATTTTTTTTTAAATTTTGTTTTTTTTTAAATTTTTTAAAATCGCCATATCTCGAAAAGTAGATACGTTAGCGTCACCGTGTAAAGACCAATTTTGTTCAGAAACGTAAACGCTTTTAGATGGCGAGCTAAATATTTTCAAAACTGCCTAAAATCTATTCGATCTAATACGTTTTACGACAAAAAGGGCCTCCGCGGGCCGCTTGCGCCCGCGGCTTTTACCCAACAGCTAGTACTAATATATAGCTGCAATACCACTCACTGACTGACATCAATTATTTCGTACTTGCCGGTATAGTGGAGGGTAGCGGTTTTTTGAGTCGTATAGAGGGCGTCCCAAAACCGTCGAGAAAAATACGACTTTGACCGGAAGTCGATTCTGGACCGGAAGTGACAGCGATATCTCGGAAACGGGGCGAGTCGGGGCAGTCACCCCGAACAGAAAGTTGTAGAGAATGCCCTCTAATTTCGAAAACGATACTTTTTTTTTCAAAATTGCTCAAAAAAAATTTTTCCTCGATCGTATTTATATCCTTTTCCCGCCGGTACGCCAATATGAAACGGAGCATGGCGGTGGGCGTGGCCTAACAGCATCCGCCCGTTCAGAGCGCGCAATGAAAATATAACGACGCATTTTCGGGACGAACGATCGAAACGGCTTTACCTCGGTCAGTCGGACGGTGAGCGCGGCCGCGTGAACATCAAATTTGCTCCGCGCGGCGGGCTTTTTTAAAATATCTCAAGAAGTAGATACGTTAGCGTAACCGTGTAAAGACCAATATTGTTCAGTATGACCAGCACTATTTTTTAAAATTTTTGTTTTTGTTTTTTTTTTAATTTTTTAAAATCTTCATATCTCGAAAAGTAGATACGTTAGCGTCACCGTGTAAAGACCAATATTGTTCAGTATGACCAGCACTATTTGTTTTTATTTTTTATTTTTTTAAATTTATTTTTTTAAATTTTCTAAAATCGCTATTACTCAAAAAGTACACACGTTAGCGTAACCGTGTAAAGACCAATATTGTTCAGTATGACCAGCACTATTTTTTTTTTTATTTTTTGTTTTTTTTTAATTTTTTTTAAATCGCCATATCTCGAAAAGTACATACATTAGCGTAACCGTTTAAAGACCAATTTTGTTCAGTATGACCAGCACTATTTGTTTTTTTATTTAATTTTTAAAATCGCCATATCTCAAAAAGGACATACATTAGCGTAACCGTGTAAAGACCAATTTTGTACAGAAACGTAAACGCTTTTAGACGGCGAGCTAAATATTTTCAAAACTGCCTAAAATCTATTCGATCTAATACGTTTTACGACAAAAAGGGCCTCCGCGGGCCGCTTGCGCCCGCGGCTTTTACCCAACAGCTAGTACTAATATATAGCTGCAATACCACTCACTGACTGACTGACTGACATCAATTATTTCGTACTTGCCGGTATAGTGGAGGGTAGCGGTTTTTTGAGTCGTATAGAGGACGTCCCAAAACCGTCGAGAAAAATACGACTTTGACCGGAAGTCGATTCTGGACCGGAAGTGGTAGCGATATCTCGGAAACGGGGCGAGTCGGGGCAGTCACCCCGAAGAGAAAGTTGTAGGGAATGCCCTATAATTTCGAAAACGATACTTTTTTTTTCAAAATTGCTCGAAAAAAATTTTTCCTCGATCGTATTTCTATCCTTTTCCCGCCGGTACGCCAATATGAAACGGAGCATGGCGGTGGGCGTGGCCTAACAGCATCCGCGACGAGGCATTTTCGGGACGAACGATCGAAACGGCTTTACCTCGGTCAGTCGGACGGTGAGCGCGGCCGCGTGAACATCGAATTTGCTCCGCGCGGCGGGCTTTCTTTTAAATATCTCAAGAAGTAGATACGTCAGAGTAACCATGTAAAGAACAATTTTGTTCAGTGTGACCAGCACTATTTTTTTAAATTTTTGTTTTAGTTTTTTTTTTAATTTTTTAAAATCTTCATATCTCGAAAAGTAGATACGTTAGCGTCACCGTGTAAAGACCAATATTGTTCAGTATGACCAGCACTATTTTTTTTTTAAATTTTTGTTTTTTTTTTTAATTTTTTAAAATCGCCATATCTCGAAAAGTAGATACGTTAGCGTCACCGTGTAAAGACCAATATTGTTCAGTATGACCAGCACTATTTTTTTTTTTAATTTTTGTTTTTTTTTTAATTTTTTAAAATCGCCATATCTCGAAAAGTAGATACGTTAGCGTCACCGTGTAAAGACCAATATTGTTCAGTATGACCAGCACTAATTTTTTTTTAAACTTTTGTTTTTTTTTTAATTTTTTAAAATCGCCATATCTCGAAAAGTTGATACGTTAGCGTCACCGTGTAAAGACCAATTTTGTTCAGTGTGACCAGCACTTTTTTTTTTAATTTTTGTTTTTTTTTTAAATTTTTTAAAATCTTCATATCTCGAAAAGTAGATACGTTAGCGTCACCGTGTAAAGATCAATATTGTTCAGTATGACCAGCACTATTTGCTTTTTTTTTTTTAATTTTCTAAAATAGCTATTACTCAAAAAGTACATACGTTAGCGTCACCGTGTAAAGACCAATATTGTTCAGTATGACCAGCACTACTTTTTTTAATTTTTTTTTTTAAATTTTTTAAAATCGCCATATCTCGAAAAGTAGATACGTTAGCGTCACCGTGTAAAGACCAATTTTGTTCAGAAACGTAAACGCTTTTAGATGGCGAGCTAAATATTTTCAAAACTGCCTAAAATCTATTCGATCTAATACGTTTTACGACAAAAAGGGCCTCCGCGGGCCGCTTGCGCCCGCGGCTTTTACCCAACAGCTAGTACTAATATATAGCTGCAATACCACTGACTCACTCACTGACTGACATCAATTATTTCGCACTTGCCGGTATAGTGGAGGGTAGCGGCTTTTTGAGTCGTATAGAGGACGTTCCAAAACCGTCGAGAAAAATACGACTTTGACCGGAAGTCGATTCTGGACCGGAAGTGGTAGCGATATCTCGGAAACGGAAAGAGATGGGGCAAAAGTGCCGGAACAAACGTTGTAGGGAATGCCCTCTAATTTCGAAAACGATACTTTTTTTTTCAAAATTGCTCAAAAAAAATTTTTCCTCGATCGTATTTCTATCCTTTTCCCGCCGGTACGCCAATATGAAACGGAGCATGGCGCTTGGGCGTGGCCTAACAGCATCCGCCCGTTCAGAGCGCGCAATGAAAATATAACGACGCATTTTCGGGACGAACGATCGAAACGGCTTTACCTCGGTCAGTCGGACGGTGAGCGCGGCCGCGTGAACATCAAATTTGCTCCGCGCGGCGGGCTTTTTTTCGAATATCTCAGGAAGTAGATACGTCAGAGTAACCATGTAAAGAACAATTTTGTTCAGTATGACCAGCACTATTTGTTTTTTTTATTTTATTTTATTTTCTAAAATCGCTATTTCTCAAAAAGTACATACGTTAGCGTAACCGTGTAAAGGTCAATTTTGTTCAGAAACTTAAACGCCTTTAGATGGCGAGCAAAATATTTTCAAAACTGCCCTAAAATCTATTCGATCTAATACGTTTTACGACAAAAAGGGCCTCCGCGGGCCGCTTGCGCCCGCGGCCTTTACCCAACAGCTAGTTCTATATATACATCTAGAAATCTAGTACAAACACTATTTACCTAGCAATTTCTTTATTCTACAATTTTTCCAGACGGTAAACGACAACGAATTACCACAATCAATCTGCAACAAATGTCTTAACCGTACCATCAGCTCGTACCTCTTTGCCCAACAAATTGACCGCTCTGAACGTGCTCTCCATAACTTTGTTGAAGACATGAATGATAAGTTTGATAAATTAGATCCTTTGGAACGTCCTAAAAAGCGGGGCAGACAGAAGACAAATCCTAATTCGGACACGTTATACGCAGCCCATGAATTTGTTTATGACTACGCGGACCCTCAGATGTGTCTCGTAAACAAAGGTAATGATTTGAAGAAAGATACAATAAGTCCGTTGGAGTGTCCGAAATGTTGGCGCCGATTCAGTAGTATAGAATTGAGAATGAGCCACGAGATCGTCCATCCCGATTCCATGTGGTATTGTTGCCGTATTTGCGGCTATTCATTCCCTAAACATCAAGGATATAAACGTCACATCCGGGAAACTCATGACGCCCCTGTTGTCGTCAAAACACCATCTTTGACGTGCCAATGTAAATGTGGTAATATTACTGAGAATTACAGTGAACATTTACAACATATTGAGAAGCATAAGTTTAGAACAATAATGCAAAGTATGGTTAGCGGTAAAATGGATAAGTTGTGCGTTATTTGTTTGGGTAAGGAGCGTGGTATGGTCAGTTTGGATATGAAGTTGAGATTACATGGTGGTTATCCTGAAGTTACGGGTGACAGATCACTTCACAATATTCTAAATACAACTTTGCCTGATGTGAGTATAGTTCATTTTTATTATTATTACTAATATGTGATGAAAAGTGAACACGAAAAAAATCAACACACCAGAGCTCTGGTTCGTACCCTAAGCCTCTGTGTGGATATTTTAAATTAAATTTCATTATAGTTTATGATTTTATAAATTCGGAACTTCAATAAGTTTGACACTACCTTCATACATAGGTTTTTTTTTTGTATAGCGCCTTTTTACTAAATTAAAAGATAATTTATTTGATCTAAGTCCGTTTCCTACTGTAGTTGGGTGGTTCTATGCAGCACTGACAATTTCCCTGTACATACCGATTTTACTTTAACAACACCAGTTGAGCTTGCTGAAGTCATTGTGGTCGCGGCTAGACTGGTGGGTTATGTGTCCCAGTTATCATTGTTTAAATTCAACATAAATACAATGATTTTGATTCGGGACATCTTTTAATTTAGTTGAAACGTGTTTGTGTGAATCCTACAAAATCTGGGTGCAATATCTTTTTTTATTGATAATGCAGCATGGCTCGAAAACTTTGATAATTGATTTGTTTCATTGTCTTTGAATGTGGCACTTAAACTAAAACTTGCTAATAAATCCATCCAAGTATAATTTTACAGGATAGCATCTAAAAAAATGAGCTCTTTTATGTTTAATTTTCTTCTAAGGAAATGGTACAAATTCATACCTAGCCTAAGATGTAAATATTTATATACTTGCATTATTATTTCATTCCTTTTTTCTCATATAATGAAGATGATTAAGTACAAAGATATTTCATATGGACAGAGAGCTTCATAAATCATTAAAAAATACTACATTAGGCAGTATTTCTAGGAGGGAGGTTTGCATGACATATTCTAATTAGATTATCAATAAGATCTCGTCCTAGTCCAAATGTAATATCTTTATTAATCACGCTTAATTTATTAACACTTTTCTTAAACATGTATCTTAAAATTTTGTGTATAAAATATTTTGAAATTATATTAAAAGTCTGGTTTCTAGCAAAACCAAACAAAAGCAAATCAGCGAGAGCTCACCGTATTGAATGTCGCGAAAAGGATGAAAATGTCGTGGAATGCAATGAAGACAAAACGGACAATCGAAGTTGATAAACAGCCCAAAGATAATACAAACATCTTCAATTACACTTTTTCTAATCCAACTGTGTGTAATATGACTGTGAACAGAAGCGTTAACAAAGAAGCTGATGAAAATAATGCTGCAGGCAGTGCTGAAGTTGAAGCTACTGTTCATATATCAGATGTACCAGAAGCCAATAATAACAATATTCAAGACAAGCCAAACGCTAACACAGAAACTACTTATAAAGAAAATCGGACTGGATCACATAAAAGAAAACATGAAGAAGACATAAATGAAGTTCTATTTGATAAACCTGTAGACCTAGAAGCTGTGACTGAAATAGAACCTGAGAAAAGTGATCCACAAATATTCAAAGAAGCAGAAATTATCGAAATTATAGATAAACCTGATATTATAGATACTTTAAATGAAACTCAAGAAGAATCTTTAAAAATTACTGATGTTCATGAAGTAGATCGTATTGCAAATGAAAAAGCTGAAACTGAAAATATTGAACACCCTGTTAGGTCTGAAAACGTGGAAACTATTGAAAAACTTGATATTGAACGTGTTGTAACTAATGAAACTATTAATGATGAAACGAATACAAAAGCTGTTCAGATTAATTTAGATATACCAAAGGAAATATTTAACATTAAAGATAATATTGCGCCCGGAAAAGATGCTGAAACTCAGACTGACGGAGATCTATTAGCTCCCAAGCAAGTCCTAGACGAGAAAGCTGTACAAACTGAATATTCCAACGTTGCTGAAAAAGGTGTACAAGTAGACAAAGAAATAGTTATTAAAAATGTTGAAAACGAACCTTATAACGAGATGGACATCGATGAATTTGTTGAAAATAATAAAACTATAGTAGAAACATCAATCTGCACAATCTCTAATAATAATATTCCTAATTTTAGTACAAATTCAAACAATAATTGTTTGTTAGTCCCGAGCGAAATGAATGAAAATTCTGTAAATTCTGCAATTATTACACCAAAGCCTCAAGCGCAGTTTGCATTTCGTTCTGATAATGATCCTACTCCAATAATCATTCCGAAGACTCAAACACCATTTGCATTTGGTTTGGATAATACACCCGCTCCAATCAACGCACAGAAAACTCCAGCACCATTTATGTTTAGTTCGAATAAAACATCTACGCCGAAAACTCAAGCACCATTTACGTTTTCTTTGGATAATAAATCTACTCCAATTAACGCACAGAAAACTCCAGCACCATTTATATTTGGTTCGGACGATAATAGGCAGAAAACTCTAGCGCCATTTATGTTTGGTTCAGAGAATAAATATAGTGCAATCGATCCGCCTAAACCTCAAATTCAGTTTACAATTGGTTCAGATAGTAAACCTAAAACCCAATCGCAGTTTGTGATTGGCGCGGCCAATAAATATGACCAATGCCAGAACATGAACAGAAGAGTTATCAAAGCCAAAAGACGTCGCCCATAAATAACAATAAATTAAGGTACATGTCAGCACCTCGCCACTACCTTTTCCTGCTTGGCCAAGCTACTAAAACCACTTGTAGAACTAGTTAGAAGGAGCAAATTGAACTTTATTACGTGATTTATTAAAACTTTAATGACTTAGACAAATTTTTTGCATATCAATTTACTCTTTCTAATTAACGATTTAATTGAAAGCTTTTCATTATCGTCTAGGCTGCTTTAGCAGTTGACATGATGAGAGTTGTCGACCATGTTAACCCCTGCACTTTTATATTTTCCTAATTTTCCCAGTATTTAGTGCTTTAATATAGGAACTAACTTTAAACACTTTCTGCATGCTCAATTTTGTCGTACAGCTGTTTAAACTAGAGGTTTTTTTAAGTCGCGTTTCGGAATCAGTTTGGGTACAAGGTGTGCCTTTTCAATGGTGCCTCGTCAAGCTGCCATAGCAGAGGCGACTGGTGTCTGCAGATATTTCTCTGTGGTAGTAGTCGGTCCACTCACGGAGTGCACTCTAGCTTAACATCAGGCGGGGTATGATGCCAGACTACTATAAAAACTTGAATTGTCGTGTTAAAAGACAAAAATACGAGATATCTTACATTGAACTGTTAGTAATAATTATTTTGGAAATTATGTCCATCCATAGAGATTGGTACCTGTCTGAACAATAATTAGTTTGTTATCTTTTCAGATCACCCGTCCATCTGAACTAACCGGAACAAAAATCTGTGAGTCATGTCTAGACCGTGTCATGTCTACATATCTTCTTTTACAACAGTCACATTGCCTAAAATCCAGACTCTCAAGCTGTATGGAACACATGATAAATAACTTAGATAATATACAAAGTCCAAATCATAAAATATTTATAGAAATTTCCTCTAATTTGATAATGCCCAAAGTAGAATCGGATATTTTTGATGTTGATACGGATGAACTGAAAGTCGAAGTCTTAGAGGATGAATTTAGAATCGAAGAGACTGACTCTGAGAGTGAAAAAGAAATTAATATTAAAACTGAGAAAAGTGATGTAGAATATGAAGTTAAAGTATTGAAAGACAAATGTCAGAAGCAATATACTGCTAAGAAAAATTCACATAGTAAAATTACTCAACCGATTGTTAATGGAATTGACGTAAAAGAAGAGGATGTGTGTTCAGAGTTCTTAACGTTTCATGGTAAGAAAAGGAAGAGATTCAGCAAAGAAGGTCACGTTACCTGTTTAGTGTGCGACAAGAGATTCATATCAAACTACTTCCTAATGCTGCATGTGAAAAAACATAAATATTGCGACGTCACTTGCCCTAAATGCCACAATAGATTCAAATCCAAATTCCATCTACAGGAGCATATTAAAAAGAACCATGGAGTGAATCCGTTCATATTGGCGTGCGGCGAATGCGGTAGGAGTTTCAAGGGCGAATCGAAACTGCTCAAACATGAAACGACGCATCTGAGGAATAAATGTAGCTATTGTAATAAACGATTCCGGAATTACAGTCGATACCTAGAACATTTGCAAAGACATCTCATTGTGATGAAACGTTCAGAGGCTCAAAGGACCAAAAAACATATTTGCAGCATCTGTGAAATGGAGTGTGGCAGTAGTAATGAACTGTACATACATATAAATAAGCATCATTTATTATTGAAACCATTTTATTGCGATATGTGCGAGAAACAATTTTATTCATCGAAATCACTTTTATGCCACAAACGTGTTCACAATCTACCCTCGAGTGAAACTTGTACATTTTGCAATAAAGTGATGAAGAATAGACGCCATTTCGTTATTCATTTGAGGAAACATTTGAATTCTAAACCTTTTAATTGTCCAGTGTGTAATGTTAATTTTTATTGTAAAAGCAAGAAAATCAGTCATATGGTGAGATGTCATGGAGGAAAATTTGTCTGTACGACATGCAGCAGAATATTTTATAAAAAATCTGATTTAAAATTTCACAAAACAATACATCACAAACTCTTTTGTTAAGGATAGTTTCTATTTAGTAAATAAAAATATATTTTATATATTAAAAATATAGTTTTATTTATTACTGAAACCTAAATAAATAGCAAAAACAATAATAGACAATATTTGCGAACAATCAAGTGACGTTGCAGAGGTGACTATGGCCTTCTGACATTCTAGTCACTAGTGGAGGCTGTCATTTGTCTTCATGTCTGCTTTGTCAACCTTTTTTTCAGAATGAGAATCTCTCTTATGTATTCTAACAGCACTTTTAGTATAGTACATTTTTAGGCATATATCACATTGGAAAGTTGGATCAAAGTGCTTCCTTATTCTATGAGCTTGTCTACGACTCGCCGAAAGAAACTTTTCACTGCACAAATCGCAAGGGTAAGGTTTCTCGCCCGTATGAAGACGCACATGGGTCTTTAATGCTTTCTTACTGACAAACGTATGGCCGCAAATGTCGCATTGTTCAGGTTTTACCCGCAAATGTGTTTTAACATGCTCTTTCATGGTAGATTTTGCATAAAACTGTTTATCGCATTGTTCACATTTAAAAGGTCTTATGTTCAAATGATATCTGTTAATATGCGCCTCTAAACAATCGTGAAAATTCGAAGTATAATCGCATCTAGCACAATGGAAATCTTTCCTTTTTCTACTTTTAATTTTTACATGAATTTTTAAATGCTTTTCGTAGTCAGTCTCATTTATATATTTTAGGCATGTTGCACATCGGACATGGTCTTTATGCGTTTCTATATGATTCTGTAACGATTTTTCATTTATTAAAATAGTACCGCAAATGTCGCACGGTATTCCCTTTCTCGGTGGTTTCTTGACGAGTACATTTGCATGCCATTTCATATGCCTTTTAATAGAATATTTATCGAATAGCTTGTTGCAGTACAGACATTCGGAATCCTTCTTTAGAGTAGGCCTATTATGTTTTCTTATATGATATTTATAGTTAATTAATGATAAAAAAGTTGCGTCGCAATCCTCGCATTTATATCTCGAGGAACAAAGTTGAGAATGCTCTAACAAGTCCTTAGATGTAAATAACGTATGACATTTTTTACATTTTCTCATTGGACATTTACTACAAGTTAATTCATCCTTATGTTTTATGGTGTGATCGGTGAGGTCCACTTTTTGATTACAATTTGCTTTTTCGTCTTTGCTATACAAATGTTTATTTATATGTTCTTTTAATGATGTTTTTGTATATAATACATTGTCGCAATAATCACATACATAGAACGAATTATTATGACGTTTTAAATAATGTTTTCTTCTTATATTCCTAAGGAAAATTATATTACAGATGTTACAATGATAAATTTTATCTGTATGCGTTTGTTTTCTATGTTTTATTAGAGATTGGAGTTTTTGAAATGACATGCAGCAATGTTTGCATCGGAAGTCATTATTTTTATGCACTTTAATATGTGATATGATTTCTTTATATTTTTTAAAAGTATTATTGCAAAAACCACATTCATAAATGCATGTAGTCGTTATTGTTTTAACTTTACTAATTTCAGCTTGGGGCCCATCAATCGAGCCCTCTATAGTTTTTACTACTTCTTTTATGGGTTTTTCAGAAATTTCATATTCCTGAAAATCTATTTCATTGATAATTTTCATGTCAATCTGTTCAGATATTTTCTTTAAAATATCATTCATTAATTTTATGTTTCGAATAAAAAGATATGCTTTTAATATTGTATTTATGCAGTTGTTGCATAAGTTTTGTGTTGCTAATTGATTGTCAATCTGAAATTAAAGGAAAATGATTAACTTGTAGCCTAGGAGGAACTGATGTTGAGCTAGTGTGGTCAAAGAAGCAACTGTTATTACAAAGAAGTGTTTACAGACGTCAGCAGTCTCCATGCTGACTTGAGCAGATGAATATGCACTATCCAGGTCGTCAGTACACTCTCTTGTTACCTGCTACCTCCAAACTAATCCTAATGTACAACTAGAAAATACACATGGTGGTGAACTAACCCAGACTCGACTTTTTTTTATTATAACTCGACATATGAACACTCCGACTGATGTAAAGCTAGAGTGCGATCCATGAACAGAAGCAACTGCTACTACGGAGAAATCTATAGGCAACAGTCGCCCCTCTATGCCGGCTTAAGGAGACGAATGTGAACCGTACAAAAAAAAAACCTGCGAGGAGGAAGAATACCTGGCTACTTCCAAACTTCCTGAAATACGACATAGTCACTTCGCGGGTGTTACTTTCGAAAGTGGTGGTGCTACCCCAGAGAGTAGAAGATGAAGCATCATTGCCTGTCTACTCCAGTCGTACAACAATAAATAATGATAGTACTCACAGAATATCCATAAACAGACTTCATAATATTGCTCAATGTGTAATGTTTATTATCAATAACATAAATGGTGTCCAATCTATCTAATTTTTCACTTTTACATAAACAACTGCCGCATACATCATGATTGTCTATCATATAATTTATTATTTTCTTTGTTATTATTCCTGCCATATTTTAATCTGTAATTAATTTAAGAGATATAGTGGTTGGGGCTGCAACTTCTCTCCCGATCATAATTTAGCAGGGTCTGAACACTGGTCTCAATGATCATGAGATACCTAATGGTTCAAGACAGAACAACATACCATTTACTATATTCAGGGTTCATATGATTGAAACCTGCAAACAAATACCAAAACCTATATAGATAATTCCGCGTTTATTCCAAGATTATCTTAAAAATGTAATGCGTAAACACAGGTGTATTACCTATAAAAACTGGATATTCACGATATTCACTATGAAAACTGAATTCATTCTCCAATTTTTATTTATTCTGTATCAAAGCTCTACTTAACGTATACCGAGTCTGTCTACTAGTAAGTAATTAAATTATATATTTTGTGTAATATTTCAGTTCAAAATTAAATGTTATTTACATACGGGAGTTTTTATTTTCTTGACATTTTAAGAATTTGCCAATGTCAGTAAAACCACTAGTCTCGCTAGGGGCATCGTTTCTTGCACGTTTTGTTTTTGCAACTTAACACGGTAACACTTTGGGATAGGTATAGAATAAATAACGAACTACAATATTTACTACGCAAAATGAGGAAGTCCTTTTTTTAAATAGAAATCGTATTTAAAAATTTATTAACAGTAAAAAAAAATTATGATCATAACAAAAAATTGCTTATTTTAAAAACTGATTGGAATTAGGGTAATTAACTTTTTAAAGAACCCTTTTATCTTTGAAGATATACATATCTTTTTCAGACAGATGTAACTGAGACATGTCGATTTCACCCTTCTTTATATTGAAATGTATCTTTTTAATATGCGCCCGCACATCCCTTGCAGAATAATACATATTTTTACATATCGGACAAGGTACATTAGGCGTCGTATGTCGCTTCAAAATGTGCTCTTTTTTACGACTTGACGATATAAATTTTTCCCCACATTCGTTACAAGAGTATGGTTTTTCACCTGTGTGTAATCTCATATGAGTCCTCAAAGAAAAACTATTGCAAAAATAATCACCGCAAAGCTCACATTGTCGACCTGTGACTGTCGTATCAGTATGACATTTCATATGCTCATGTAAAGTAATTTTACCGTAAAAGCCTTTTTCACATATCGTACATTTGTATGGCCTCACTTTAGTGTGCATTCTGTTCGTATGTGCATCCATACATAAAGGGTAATTAGTCTCATAATCGCATTGGGTACATTTTAACTTTTTACGACCCAATGTTCTGTTTGTATGGCTTAGTAAATGAGCTTCCATGTTAATGGGGCGTAGGAATTTCTTACAAATTTCACATTGGGTCTCCTCTTTGTGCTTCTGTTTGTGCCGTTTTAGTACTTTAATAGAGGAGAACCATTTACCGCAGAGTTCGCATTTACAAACTTGTTTTACATGCTTAACTTTCTTCCTTGATAATTTATCTTTGGAATGGCTCTGTAAATGATAATTTAAATTGCATTTACTGAACGTTTTCCCGCAGATGTTACAAGTAGTTTTGCCCGCAGCGGAATGCACATTCATTATATGTGAACGATGATTGAATTTTGAATTGAAAGTCATCTTACAATGTCGACATATATGTTTTGAATTTACCGGATGTGTCGTTATGTGTGACGAGTATTCTTCTTGTGTATGAAAATCTTCTAAACACATAGAACAAGATATTTTAGTTTTATGGTCTTCCCTTATATGAATGTTAAGTTTTTCCTCACTATTAAATTGGTTATTACAAACTGTACAGTAAATAAATAAGTGCTTTTTCGTGTGTTCAGATAAGGTTTCTTCGTCATTGAATGTAGCGACGCATTGAAAGCATTGAAAAGCACGTCTTATATCCTTACAGGTACTCTGATGGGTCAAAAAATTCACCTTCCCCTTAACAGATTCGTCACAATACTCGCAAACGTGAGCTTCTTGGTGAAATTTCAATTTGTGTTGAATCAGAGAATGTTTCGAATGAAAACTCTGATTGCATTCATTACAGAAATGATTGAATAAATTCAAGTGATCGAGATTCACGTGAGATATGAGGCTGGTTTTTCTTGGACATTTATAATCGCATTTGGGACATTGGACGGCATTTAGACCTGCTTCCCTTTGGTTGCGATAACTTAAAAGATACTCTTCATGGTGACAAGGCACTTCCTCGCATTCAGAACAACGATATTTACATTTGTGGGTGTTAAGAGTAGATTTTGTAAAGTAACTTTTATAACACAGTTTGCAGGAAAAGATCGAGTCTTTAGATATTATGTTGTGTTTCATTATTAAATGTGTCGTGAAACTGCTTACACTATAAAAAACTTTGTCACAAACGCTGCAATGCCAAGTTCTTTGTTCGTGAAGTTTTTTGTGCTGATCAAACTCTGAATTTTTAACCCAAGTCTTGCAATCTTCGCATTCTGTCTCGTCTACGTGTTCTAGGTTCAATACTTCTTCGGGTGGCTCAATCGGTTTCATTGGAATTTTCACGATTTCATTTTTAGCATTTTTATGTATATTAATATGAGTTTTGTAAATTTCTTCATCACAAAATTCTAAACGGCATATTTGACATTTATAAAGTTGTTCCCTGGTCTCCTTGTGTGCATCAATTATCTGTCTCAAATCAAAGCAAATTAACGATTTTTCATAATTTTCTAAATTATGTATAGTGTTGAAAGTATATTCAACATTGTCTTCTATATTTTTTAAACACGTTTGCAAAATATTTGCTGATGTTTTGATTTTACTAATGAATATTGTTAATTGGATTGATAATCTTGCGCAATCCTCGCATAGGAAGTTGCTGGCGAATATTGATGAACTCTGAAACACAAGCAAACAAATAGGTATCAGTTTTCACCCTACTACAACTTTCTATTTCTCACCTAATTTAAGTATGAGGTGGATGCTGAGATGGAGTACTTTTTGGAGTGTCAATGTAAATGTGTAATAAGGGGGATTATTATCCTTTCAGTATTCGTTATTCAGCCAAAAGTTCACTGAAAGTTTCAGTATAATATTTGGTGGAATAACTTTCCACGACTTTTCTAAGAATTGAAAAAAAAAACCTTTCATGAAATGATGCATGAGTAATGATCCCTTGGATAAAACAACTTCGGCTTTCCTTTGCGATTCCACAACAAATGAAATAAAAAGTGCAAGACCATTTGATCAGCTTATCATATTGATCAAATTATGATCGTTCAGTAGAAAGTAAATAAACTGAACTTACATAACTGGAACACAACGTAGAAAGTATATCTTGAAAAGTTGTTTCATACTTTCGGCTTATTTCAGTTATACTAACAGTTGCCTCGATATCGAATAGATTATTGCTCTCTTCCAAACAAATACCACAATAGCGTGTTGTATGTAAAACGGTATTTAATTTCTTTTTCCATTTAAAATAATCTTCCATTCGTGTCTCATCGTGTTGCGCTTCCTCTTCATTGACAATGCTTACATGTATCATTATTCCTGAAAATTATTATTTTTTTGCAATAACTAAACGCGAGCGATTAAAATAATGCGACCAAGGCCAGGAATATTTAAAAAAAATACACTACACTTGCAACGGCGTCGAAATTCCCGTTAATCGGCTTCGAATAAAAAAAACATTATTATTATGTGCTTAACAATCACATTATGCTGCACACAACATATAAAATTAAAAAGCTGTACAACGTTTTGGAATTTAATATTATTTTAATAATTTACCGTATAATAACAATACACCAAGAGCGTCATCCGTTACATTATGCAACAAATCTGAATCGGTGTTTGGAATGAGTTCTTATTTCTCATTTTTCTAACAGCAAATTATGTTAAAGTTTAGTTTAGCTAGTGATAATTATAAATAGTAATTGTACAAATATTTTTCTATATGATTTATACAAAGATTCGTCTAGAAATTACCTTTTTAGCGTTTCAAAACACCTCAACACGTTGCGTTCAACACAAAATGGCTACCGTGGCTACCTCTACTTGTCAATTTGGTTTGATTTTTTTGTCATATGTAAGTAATATGAACTTGTTAATATTATATTAATTATAATTTAAATAATTTATCGCTTTGAAATATTGTACAATTTGTTTTTAGTTTGTTCTTGAGTCCCTTTTTATTTTTTTTATTGAAAACATTTGCCTGTTAGGTGTTTCCTTCATCTTTGACAATTGACGTTTTTGTTCTGTGCAGGTTTTCTTCGCATTTTTTGCTGTTTGTGTACATATTTGCCATTTTCCATTTGAAAATCAGGTTTGTTTGTTTTTATTTCAATTCAAAAAATAATGTTAATTAAGTTCCGGTGCGATCGTGATGTACGTATTACTACGTATATAGATAGCTATAATGTAGTGTTGAAATTATGATTAACTTTACCTTGGTTTATGTCATGTTTGCAATATTCTCCTTATTATTTCTTAGTAGATGTAAGATTTGAATATGAACTATGATAAAATAACGATGTATGAAATCATAATTGGCGCTAAAATCTCGAATACTAGATTCTTTCGCTGGCTATCCGTTTAAGTAAAAATGGTCATTTTTATTTTTACCATCTTACATCGTTTAGTGTTTTATAATTTTGTCGGATTATAATGCTAGTTTTCGCGAAACTACAAAATATTATCATAGTTTTTTGGGATTATTAATGTATAATTTAGAGTTGCATACGTTTTTTGTTTTAATTAATTATTAACTATTATTATATGAAGTACTTTTAACGAATAGCTTTAATATTTAAAATTGATAGACTATATTTTTCAGTGAAACATGTCTGTCTCTGAAGATGAAGTATTACAGATTGACTATGTAAAAATAAAAAATGATGAATTTGCAAAATGGAAGACCAAGCTGACAAACTTAATACATTCTAATACTTTCTGCGGATTGTGTTTAGAACAGGTATAACTTGATCATGATATGTTATTTTAGATGAACGTAAATACTCAGCGAGCCCCTTATCTGCAAGTGGAATGCCCAACAAACTCCTCACATTCCTACACACCTCCAGTGTCCGCGCCGTGTTTAAGAACGTTTGAGGTGGTTGTTATTCTAGGTTTCTGATCATACGTCACGTTTTTTACAGCAACTTACAGCAAAAAAGTCTACACAAACTCTGATTAACATCATAATAATATTTGCAGGGTGATTGGACATGGCATGTAAATGCACAGATCACAATTGCGGAGTTGGGGCCGCGACATGAATGTGCTATGCTGCATGTACTGGAGTACTTGTTTGGTGAACATGTAAGTTTCTTTTTTAAATAATAGGTCAGTGAGCACACTCCGCCTGTTAAGCTAGTGAACAAAAACAACTGCTATCTTCGAATAATGTCTGCAGGCAGCAGTTGTATATATTTCAAATTACCTAATTCATTTTAGAGAGAAAAAGACCCACATCAACCTCCAGCAGTTAGGAGGGGTGATGGTGAGATAGAACTGAGGAATATAAGGTGTTCTATCTTAGTGGTGTCAGCACCGATGCACAAAGTTAAGGACGTCAGTTTGATTGCCACCTCAGCTGAGGCTGATACAAAGTGTGTTCATTTTTGTTTTATTTTTATCTTAAAAAAGTTTTTTGACCAACTTACAGATACAAGATTCATTAGCGAGCGCACTAATATGCGAAGAATGCATCGACAAATCCATACAATCATACCTTTTCATACACAAGACAAAGAAGACGAGTCGCATCCTCTCGACTTGCGTTCAGAACATCAGCGAAAACATTGATCAGACTTTAACTGACTGCGCATTGGAACAGTATGAGAAGTCTATAATTTGCTTGAGTTTAGAAGGTATACTTGACCACGAGAACGTTAAAGTAGACAAAGAAGAACCGAGCGATTTTGGTTGTCCAAATTGTAATCGGAGATATGCCACAACAATCGGTCTCAATAAACATATAGAGACCGTTCATGAAGCGAAAGCACTAATGAAACACGCGAGGTTATCAATCATCAAATGCAACGAATGCGATCTAGTTTTACTAGACAAAGAATTGGAAGAACATAAAAAGACGCATCAAGTTAAAAATTGGATTTGTGCCATTTGCGATAAACATTTTTATAGTACTGCATGCTTCGAATCCCATATTCGTGATGTTCATAACAAGACGGAGGGCGAAGTCATGACCTGCGATTTATGCATAAAAACGTTTTTGAGCTCCGATGATATTAAAATACATAAATGTAAATATTCTTGCACAGAATGTACGGAAATGCCCTGCGTACACCACAAGTACTTAGTTAGTTACAGAAATCAAAAGGAGAGTGGCGTCATAGACGTACAATGCTTAGAATGCGATTATACATGCTCTAAGAAGATCAGTATGATATCTCACAGTAATGTAGAACACTTGAATAGATACGATAACTTGTGCAACATCTGCGGAGTTTCGTTTCAATGTAAACCTGCGTTAAAACAGCACAAACTTAAATACCATAACGAAATGTACGAATGCGAACATTGCTCCCAATTTTTTGGTAGTTTAAACATTCTTAATAAACATAAAGTATTTTGTTCTGTAATAAAAAGGCCGTACGTCTGCGATATTTGTAATACGACATTTGACGATGAGCAAACGTTAGCTGTACACAAGAATAATCATTACGGACCGGATTTGGTATGTAAAGTCTGCTCTATGAGATTTACTAAGGAAAAAGATCTCAAAATACATGAAAAAGGGCATAATATTACTATACCTTGTTCCATGTGCACAGATGATTTTGATTGCAAAGAAAAATATCTGGAACATGTAGCTACACATCCTCCAGGCTCTAAACATATATGTAGAGTGTGCGGCGTGACATTTAATTCCAAAATAAATCATAGAAAACATATAAAATGGCACGGAAAATCTTTAGAGCGAGAACAGTGCAAAGTTTGCAAGAGATACATCAACGTTTCCTATCTGAACACCCACATGAAGGTCCATAACAAGGGTGTGAAGCCAGAAGTCGTGTCTCGGAATATAGATAGGAAATTCTCCTGCGATTTGTGTAAGAAGAAATTTGTTAGTGTAAACGTTCTGAAACGTCATAGGGAGACTCATAAAGAGCATATAATTTGTGAGATTTGCAAAAAATATATCAGACCAACGGCTATGGTAAAGCATCTCAGAATGCACTCCGGGGAGGGTGGCTCTAATAAGAAGCTAAACTGCGAATTATGTTCATACGCGACATATTTTCCGGCTTGTCTAGAAGCTCATAACAACCGTGCTCATTTGAAGATTCGTCCTTTCGTTTGTAACATTTGTAATAAAGGCTATTTTGGTCGACCTCATTTGACCGAACACTTGAAGAGCCACGAAACGAGTAATGATTTTAAAAAGAAATGTGAAATTTGCGGTCACATGTTTGCGAATACTCAATGTTTGAAGAAGCACATGAGACTTCATACAGGTGAGAAGCCATACCCTTGTCCGCACTGCCAAGAGAGCTTCATAACCGCCAGTCGGAGGCAGGAGCATGTGAAGAGACGGCACGCAGCCCCGAGTGTCAAGTGTCCCATTTGTAATAATTCATACTACACAGCGAGAGATGTGAGGTCGCATATAAAAAATACCCATTGCAATATTCAGAGAAAATTTGGTGAAGTTTTCATGGTGGAGGAATTGAATCCGGAGCATCGGTATATATTTAGAGATCAACGCCACCCTGAGGATGTTTAGGCTATGCTGTTTGTGTGTGAGCAGGACGGACATACTGGTTGTCTCTTTCGCGCGTTAACTTATAGGTTATCTTTTTAGAATTTAGATAGTTAAATGTTGTAAAATTATATATTATTTATAAAAACATTCGTTTTATTGTCTGTCTAATAAAAGGAAATAAATAAAAATGTTTTAGCGAATTATTTATTTATAAAAAAGACATTAGGTACAAAAGGTTCCTTATAAAAACTAAACTTATTTTCTACAAATACATAATAATGATAGTTCATTTGAGTACATAAATTATGAGTACATGGTTGTGACTACTGTAGGGTACTTTATTTTTATTTTCTACACCCAAGAAAATTCAGGGAAAACTAAATTTAAAACAATAAAAAACTTCTAAACCAAACTTGCTAAAATTTATTTAATTTGTATGAGTTTTCAATCACAGTTGCCAAGATCTAGCTAAAAATAGTTAAATAATATAAATCCTAAAATATAATTTTAAATATTAGAAAGTTTAAAAAAATATAAATACAACAATTTTTTTTGTTTTTTCTATTTTTATAATAAGTAAATATAATTAATTTAACAATACATATATATCTATTATACATAGATTTGTACTAAATTACATTTTTAAATCTTAAAATGGATCGAGTTTATTATAAAGCAAGAGCCTCATAAGAATGAAGTGATCGCATTTTGCCGCCTTTTTATAGGAGATAACTTCGAGCAAAAATTATCATAATTATGTTTTGGTGAGTGTAGTATAAAAAAATAAGCGATAATTGTCTATAAAGATAAATCTATTTTAGGCAAATCCTGTCGTGGTGTTGCCAACACAGTGTGCTCAAAGCAAATCGACAGTTGTCTTCTTCTTTTGTTAAATGGCCTCAGATGTCATAATAACGAAATTCTGCCAATGTCGAGTAGCAAATTCTTGATGTTTTTGCGTCAAATTGCAATGGTATTTTACAATTTGACGCTTTCTTGGAGTATTTGGCGGCAATTCACCCGGTCACGTCACAATATGAGCGTTTTCGCGGCGTGGGATAACCACAAAAAAACCGCTTCCGTTGCCTCATATAGAGTGAATTTTAATGTTTCCACAATTACTCACAAGCGCAGCTTAAAATTATGCAAAATAACACCAATTTTACACAATAATAACCACTAAACTAATTAAGGAAAGGGATAAAAAAACACCTCAACCTTCCTGGGCGAAAGCGCGCCAAACGTCACTTGATCGAATCGAAAACACAAAATATGGGATTTGACATTTCACTGTACTTGTATCACAAGTACTGAGCGACCAAAGTACATATCACATGGTTACATTGGTCAGAATTTAGCTAGGTTTGAACACGGATCTCAATCGATCTTAGGTCCGTCTACCACTGGACCATAGACGCTCAATAGTTAACAAACTATTTTGTAATTAAATATAAAATGAAAATTATATAATTGTAGACCCTCAAACACGAAAAACTAGAGTATTGAATAAATTTTGTTAGAGCACATTTTAGGAATTTTTGATATAAATGTTGGCAACACCATAGCAGTATACCCCACCCATAAAGTCCGGATAAACGGGAACTATTTTTGACAATAGCTAAATTAAATTAAAAAGTCTATTTTTACAATAGTTCTGAGTATAAATACAAATAATGGCCAGTAATTAATAAATTAGACTTAATTTAATATTTGTATCCGCCTCCCTGTTGAGGTGGTACATACGCCTGACCTGGTCCACTGGCTGGCCCGCTACCATAACCTCCTGCTGGTTGATCAGGGTATTTAGCTTCACCCTCGTAGGATACCTGAAAATGGAGCAACAAGCTGTTCATAGTAATTAGTATAGACAGAGCAGCTGAAACAATAAACCAGCTACAAACAGTATGGCAAAATTAACATAAGAAATAATTCCTTATTTTTAAGTACTTTATTAGCAAAAAAAAGGTTGAGTGTGGTTTGCTGTGACCATTGTCACCACAAATACATATATGTAGGCAAGAGACACCTCCGCTATGCCGGCTTGATAAGACAGAACAGACTCTGTCTGAATAAACATAATCAGTCTGCCTAAAAAATGTTTAAAAATCCCAGTGTGCACATTTGTCTCCTCGAGTAAGAAAGGACTATGCCCATTTTTGGGCCCACTTAATATCTAATAGTTTGTTAACAAAACAATATTCTAAAATATTATGTTATTTTTTTCATTAATTTATTACAATTATATCAACACATTGTTCACCAATCACTAGACAATGTTTAATTACATAGAAAACAAATATTATAAATTATTACAGCATTGAATATAATAATAATCTCAAATATTGTATCAGAAAAAGTCTAATTACTCAATAAACCGGATGAAAACAATTCAAACTGATTGGTTATAAGGAATGTAGATTTATTTTTCTTCAAAACTCGAGAAAAAAAATTATGGGCCCATTTGTCTTAGGCGAATGGGCATTATCTGTGGTAATATTGTATTTAAAAAAAAAAACCTCAGCGTTAAATCCATTCTTCCAATCTGCAGTATATTTAACGATTTGTGTTCGCCCATCAGGTAATGCGACCCGATATTCTCCTCTGGTAACATCGCCGTCTGATATCGCGTTGTGACTGTAGTCGTTACCGTCTTCATTTACCGAATATGAGAAATCGAATGGCATCCCTGGTTCATGGTGGTGATGCTCGTCGTGATGATTCTGAATTTGTAACAAAAAATTTGCTATTAACAAAAATTCAGGCGTTACAAACGAAATACTGTTAATGGCTGGGTCACACCGGGTGCGTGGCGTGACGTGACTCGCGCACGCAATAGTTGTAATGTATGAAAGATGCCAGACCAGATGCATGTACGCACACGCATCGGTCGATGTTGCACCTGCGCACGCAAGCAAGTTGTATTTATTTACAAACAAAATATAGTTTACGAGAGTTTTTTTTTCGCAATGGAGACAATTAAGGAGTAATTCTTTTCTTCTCTTATTGATATCATGGACCCAAAGTTTCTTTGTAGCAGCCGAAGATTCTTGGCATAGTAGCAACAATAATGCATCTTCATCAGAAGAACTGCTGTTGTCTAACATCTTCTCGCCAAATGCTCTCAACTCAATATGGCTCGCACGCACGTGCAGAAGTTACCTGCGTGACGTGATATGACGTATTCCTGAACCGCTCTTACCGGTGTGACAGGGCTTACACGTGCGTGCACAAGTCACGTCACGTGTCACGCCACGCATCCAGTGTGAATCAGGCTTTAAACTCTTTGAAATAAAAATAGACGTTTATATAATTTTGTTTGAACTTACATTTGCTGGTCCAGTTGGTTGAGGAGGTGGCGGTATGTAGCTTGGTCTTTGAGGTGGTGGGCTTGGTGGACTTGGTGGTCTGTAGGGACCGTTTGGTGGGATCTGTTATAAAATTATTTTTTTATTACAAAGTTTTGATCTATTCAAACGCTAGAGTGCGGTTCATGAACGGAAACAACTGCTACTATAGGTAAACCTCTACAGGCAGCAGTCGTCTTCACTATGCCGGTTTGAGGAGACAAATGTGCGCCATCCAGATTGACAGTGTTCAACTCCTGTCGTTATACCTGGCTACTTCCGAATGAATCCCGAAATGCAACAAGGTCACTTCACGGGTTATATTCGAAAGTGGTGGTACTACCGGGCTAATAACCATCACCAGTCTGCCTACCACTATGAGCGACCACAGTTACATTGGTACCGGTCAAACTTTGAAGACTGGTCTCATCGATCGTGAGTTCACTCGTTCTACCGCTAGACCACAGTCGCGTTTCTGTTTTCATTTGGGAGTAGGAATCGAATTCATTACCTTATTGGCATTATTGTTTGTCGGGAAAGGAACTGTAGGCGGCTCGTAGTTATATCCTTTGTTAGGTGGTAAATATTCATTCGCCGATGATGCTAAAGCTAATATAGCTGAAACTAGAGTTAGGCAGAGCCACATCTGTAAAAAACATAATTTAAATATTTATTTATTTTCTTGAGTATCTTTGAGTGATGGCTGGAGGCACTTAAAATAGATAGATTTAAGTAATAGTTTCGAATGTGACACCCGTGAAGTGACCTTGTCGCGTTTCGGGAATAGTTTGAAAGTAGCCAGGTATAACGAGAGGAGTGTGCACTGTCAATCTAAGATGGTACATGCTCGTCTCCTCAAGCCGGCATAGTGGAGGCGACTGCTACCCGCACAGGTTTCTCTGTAGTAGCAGTTGTTTCCATTCATGGACCGCACTCTAGCTTTACATCAGGCGGAGTGTTGTCACATGCCGAGCTACAATAAAAAAAAAGTTATAAATTAGATTAAATTTTTCTATGCTGGGAATTTACCCAGCCAGGAAAAATTAAAAAAAAAAAACTTTAAGTGTGTGGAATATTGGTAGATTTGATTGTGCTCGGGAAAGTGGGTGAGTGAAATAAAAGAAGGTTTTCAAAACTTCGTTGGTAGCTATTACATATTAACTTGACTAGGTTGCAAGACGTTTCAACTTTACAGCTCTCGCCGCGACGACGTTGGTTACAAAGCTTTTAAGATGTCAGAATATTTTATGTAATTTTTTTGTTAATTATCATGTTTTTTTTTATTGTAGCTCGGCATGTGACAACACTCCGCCTGATGTAAAGCTAGAGTGCGGTCCATGAATGGAAACAACTGCTACTACAGAGAAACCTGTGCGGGTAGCAGTCGCCTCCACTATGCCGGCTTGAGCATGTACCATCTAGATTGACAGTGCACACTCCTCTCGTTATACCTGACTACTTTCAAACTATTCCTGAAACGCGTCAAAGTCACTTCACGGATGTTACATTTGAAAGTGGTGGTACTGCCCCAGGACGGCAGACTGGACAAATAACCATCATCAGTCTGCCTACCACTCTTTAATAGTGCCTGAGCGACCAAAGTACATATAACAAAGTTACATTGGTCAGAATTAGCGAGGTTCGAACACGGGTCTCGTCGATCGTGAGTTCACGCGTCTCACCCCTAACCACGGCCGCTCTTGAGTACAGGCGATCGAGGAGTTTCTTGTTGTAGTCTTCTCTTCATACTTCCGAATCCATGGTAGAGTCTGACGATGAGCAATTTTACAAATTTAATTTTATTTCTTGAAAACACGATTTGCAAATGTAGATATCGGTTATGGCCGTTATCTTTGATGCGTCTCTAGCCATTCTAACATAATGATTATCCTTCAATATGTGCCGATTACTGTGGTCAAAGCATATATTTTATATTACAGTTTTACTGCAATTTTGTTGTCATTATGATTACATAATATTGACTCGTTAGGAAGGCTCTATTATTATTTTAGTAATCCCACTTGTGACCACACTTTAGTTGATGATCGAGTAAAAAGGTCTAAGCAGATCTATAAAAGTATTGAAACGTTTTTGAAAAAAAAAATCACTTCTATAAACATTGTATAGGTCGCGTCTATGGCGTCTCTGAAGTTAGCTGCGGGCGCTATTTCTCGCTGATACAGTCAAATTTACAATAATAAAATTCAGAATTAATTTTAATTACGAATAGAACATATAAAAAACCTGCGGACGGGTAGAGGGGGTACCCATCCCTGTCACGTTCATCGTACCCCACTGATTTCTCGATTTGTGTACTGCGCAGTGACTTGGGGCTAACTTCGGAGTCGTCATAAAGTTCGGCTCGTACAGTAAAGTTTAAGTCAGTGATTATTTATGATAAGAGAATATTATTGTATCTTTTTTATGTTAGTATCCGCTATGCCGTCTTTAACAAAGGTGCTGTCATAATTTGTAGTTATTTTGTTGACGGTTAATGAATTGAAACGAACCTTATTGTTTTAGTTAAATGTTTGCATACAATGTGCTTGTACTGTCGGCAAAATAATATTAATAAATTATATTTTTAAGCAGTGGTAGGCGGACTGATGATGGTTATTAGCAAAGTCTGTCGTTCTGGGGAAGTACCTACCATTTAAATGTGACTCTTGCAGTGACTCTAGTCGCGTTTCAGGATTAGTTAGGAAGTAGTTAGGCATAGTAATGAGATGTGCACTGTCAACGTAGACGGTGCACCTTCAACTTCTTAAAATCAGCTTAAAATCAGGCGGAGACCGTCACGTGTACTCTTGAGTAAAAGTTGTTCGTTTTGCTGACGCTACGTAGATGAATTGTTACACGTAGAGACAATACATCGACTTAACTATGCTTTGTGATAGTGCAAGGACATTTAAGAACATGAATGAAATGTAATAACGCAATTTTAAGAGCGGTCATAGTCTAGCGGTCGATTGGAGTCGTGTTCAAACTTCGCTAAACTCTAACCACAGGCTCAGTCCCGCTCCTCGGACTTGTGTGTGTATTGTGACGTCGGCTTACTGTAAACTGTGTAAAAAGAGTTACAATTTGTAACTCACTCTTCAGATTATTATTAGTCGCTGGCCGCCCAAGGCTAGATTTTTAAACCCGGACTACAAATGAAGCCCCGCCCGGACGTTCCCGGATGCCTTTTAAACTAGGACAAATCCGGGGAAACCCGGACTGATGGCAGCCCTATGTTATATGTACAAATCGTCGCGTGCGGGCGCGAGCAACGACCATTCAGAAAATGGTTGGGGATAATTTAAAGGTCTACAATTTTATACCAAAAATTTTTCAAGATAACCTCAAAATTATTGAGAAAAAACGCTTTTAATTTGACCTAGTAACATTAAAATTATAAACAACAATAAAAAAAAACTTAGCTAACAAACTACATAATTCAGATAATATGTGAGAAAAAAACTATGAAATCGGCGCATACATTTCGAAAAATTATTGTTTTCTGAGTTAATTTACAAAAAAGAAGATTATAATCTTGTTTTATTAATTAAATGGGAACATTTTGCTTGTGAATTTTATTGTTTTGTTTTAAGGTCGCGATGTGATCATAAAAACTCTTTTCAATCTCATCTTTAAGCTTTTCTTTTTAGAAATAACTATCTATCTATTTTACGAGTAGAATGGCTGTGGTCTAGCGGTAGGACAAGTGAACTCACGATCGATGAGACTCATGTTCGAACTTTGCTTAATTCTGACCAATGTTATATGTACTTTGGTCGCTCAGTGCCTATAAACGCTATTAAAGTGTAGTCGGCAGATCAATCAGGTTATTAGCCCAATCTGCCATCCTGGGGTAGTACAACAACTTTCGAATGTAACACCCGTGAAATGACCTTGTCGCGTTTCAGGAACAGTTTGGTAGTAGCTAGATATAACGAGTGGAGTGTGCACTGTCAATCTGAATGATGCACATTCGTTTCCTAAAGCAGGCATAGCGGAGGCGACTACTGCCTGTAAAAATTTTCGTGGACCGCACTTTAGCTTTACATCAGGCGGAGTGTTGTCACATGCCAAGCTACAATTTAAAAAAAAACGAAGAAATTTTGACAAACATAACTTTTCTTTTTAAATTGTGGGTAAATAGGCACCTCATAGGCAAGCATGTTCCACCTTTGTTGGTCTATTAAGAATAAAAAATTAGAAATAAGTGCATACTATTATAATAAATGTGTTAATATTTACCTTAAAACTAATCTAGGAGCGTAAATATTTCCTAATTTAATTAGAATTTACCCGCATAGTGGCATCGCAATTGTAACCGCAAACGTTAAAACCCGTCACGATATCGTTCAGAAATGGTGGGAGACTGGGAGGCGTGAACCACGATTAAAGATGCTTACGAAATGAGAAAATACCACTGCTGCATATTTTCAATCCTTTATTTGTTTGGATTACGGCTGGAACTGAAGAGGATTAAAACCTTTTTTCTCCATAACCCGTAACGAAATTATCATTAAAAAAATATATGTTAATCTACACTAAACAAAACATGTCTTCTTCATTAAAAAAAAATAGTTTTAAATATCATTAATATTCATGCAAAGTAACCCCTGTTTTAGAAATATAAAACCATTTTTCTTCTAAACTATTAATAGCTAGGTTTTTTTATTTTCATCATACAATACCTAGGGAATCTTCGGTTTATTTTTTTTTTAATTATTTTTATTATTTTACATAAATCAACACACAATCGTGCGAGCAACCCAATAAATCAGTGTGGGACGAGCAAGCTCAACGGAGCGGCGTATACCCAGCTCTTAAGGTTCGATTCCCGTAACTAGACTTGTAAATGACAATGCCTATTCTGGGTCTATTTGATATCTAATAGTTTGTTAACAAAACAATATTCTAAAATAATATCTTATTTCAATTATATCAACATATTGTTTACCAATCAATAGACAACGTTTAATTACATAAAAAATATATATTAAAGCATTTAATATAATAATAACCTCAAATATGGCATCAGAAAAAGTCTGAAATATTCAATAATCCGGGTGAAAAAGTTAAAACCAAGTAATAAGAAATATAAATTTATTTTTTTACTAAATAAAATATTATCGACGAACTCGAGAAAAAAAAATGTGGCCCATTTCTCTTAGCCAAATGGGCATTCTCCTTTTTTTAATGCAACTCATTCTAGCTATCCATGCTATTACAAATTAATGTCTAAAGGCGGCAATCACCTCCGCTATGCCGGCTTGCACTCCTCTCGTTACACCTTACCTGGCTACTTTCCCGTGTTCAATCAAATCTTGCAAAAATTCTAGCAGTAGTAGCTAACGTTGCGTTAAGAAAATTGCGTCTTATGTATTTCGATATAAACTTCCGTTATAATAAAATGTGTTGAAAGATGCTCTATGCATAGTTAGGTACAAAGATTGTTCTGGAAAAAGGTCACAAAAACAATACCCTGTTGAACCATTTCTTCATCTATTTGACATTAATGAAATATGATGAAAATGTAACAGATGAGTGGAGTATTCGATCTGGATGGTACCTACACATTCGTTTCCTTAAGCCTGCTGCATGTAGTAATTTCTCTGTAGTAGCCATGACGTGGTCACTTAGAACTAGAATAAATTAGCATTTGCAGCGCCATCTATCCCTTAAACTCCTAACTATTTCGGCCCAGAAGTTGCCAAAATTGCTATCTTGTCCCAGTCTTGTTACTTGACAGGTATGATTATTATTTTTTTTATTGTAGCTCAGCATGGGACAATACTTCGTCTGATGTAAAGCTAGAGTGCGATCCATGAATGGAAACAACTGTTACTACAGAGATACCTGTGCGGGCAGCAGTCGACTCCACTATGCCGGCTTGAGGAGACGAATATGCACCATCTAGATTGACAGTGCACACTCCTCTCGCTATATCTGGCTACTTTCAAACTATTCCCGAAACACGAGAAGGTCACTTCACGGGTGTTACATTCGAAAGTGGTGGTACTACCCCAGGACGGCAGACAGGACAAATAACCATCATCAAAGTGGGCATTCTCCTTTATAAAAAAATCTGTCAACAACTAAATCGCGTGTTAAAGGAACGCGTGGCTTTCAAAACAATTGCAAAATGTTACTTCTAAACGTCTATTTTAACAATGCGACAGTGTCAAGTGCATTTTGGTGACAATGCACGTGGGAATCAGGTTTTTTGGTATTGAACTTATTGACTAGGTAACTTTGTCATTGATTTATAATGCCTACCTAGTACTTGCCAGAGAAAAAATAACATAACCTCAAAATATAGTAAAACTACATTATATGGACGGTTTACTGCGATTTTTAACACAAAACAGACACACAATAAACTGATTATCTGGTCAGAAACCAGACATTCATCAACCCTATGCCTGCCTGTTCCTGTACGGGTATTTGTAGTGCCCATCGCAGAATTATTTAGAAACCAATAAAGACTGTAGTGGTAGCAGACTGATACCACCACTTTCAAGTTAAACAACACACGTGAAGTGACATAGTAACATTTGCCTTTACAAACGGAAGCGACTGCATTAGTTGGTCTGTGTATTATGTTTATAATGTACTTTCCTATTTGTAAATACGAGTAAGGGCGTTATATTCTTCCCTTTGAGTGTTAATAATCCCGGGACATATGTACTTTATACATTACAGGTAAAGTTATAATACTTACAATCTTACAATTGTATTATTTCATAGAATAACGAAATATAATTATATACACATTATTGCGTCAAGCGCGTGAGAGTTACTGTACGTTATTTAACCATAATTTGTTGCCTACTAACTTTGTAACACAATTACACGACGACCCGACTTCAAATCCGAGAGAAAATCAACAATGAACCTACATTCTTTGCATGTGACCGTTAATTTTGAATCTTGAATGAAACCAATTTCACTTTTACAATATTACTTCATTATTATTTTATTATCGCATAATAGCCTCTTATTAACTCACAATAGTAAGTAATATGTCGTTTTATGCTTATTAATGTTTGTTTGTTTATGTTATGCAGGCAAGCATCGCTTTTAGATCCATTTGCACCAAAAGGCCCATTAAAGTTACTTTAACTTTTACGGCGACGTAACCGTTAAACGTTTACATTTACTCCACACGCGTTGCCCATCGTCGTGCCTGTCATTTTTGATGCTTACTTCAACGCTAACCGTAACCAGTGAATCTTGACTTGGTTAAAGTTAAAGTAATCGTCAAACCAATGTCACTAACGTGAAATGTATGAAAAGTAAGGTCAAATATGTTTTTCTATTATTTTTTCGGGATCAGACACCTTTTAACGATAACAATATGAATTTACACGATATTGCAACGCGTGTGGAATAAATGTAAACGTTTAACCGTTACGTCACGGTAAAATGTAACAGTCAAAGTAACTTTAATGAGCCTTTTGGTGCAAATGGACCTTACACTGACACACGCTTCCGGTAACGTAGGCTCGTTCTTGTCTTCTAATTGAAAATTGCTTTTTGCTCTAAATTAGACGCGTTTGTTATATTTTCTTCTCTGATCATATTATGCTTTCAGAGAAGACCTGAGTGAGAAGGGACCATCCTTCATCTCGATAGCGGAGTCGGCGTACCGTTGCCTCTTTGCCCCGAGCGAAGAACGATAGGTCCGGGGTTGGGCTGCTTGCTTATAAACTTGGTTGGAATGATGTTTCTTTCCGATGAGGTGGGACCAAGCCTGCCCGTGGCCTCACCATATTAGTTGAGAGGAACACGGGCTATACCGGGGAGTCAGACATCACCAGATTTCCTCCACGTAAGAAACGTCCATTTGTTATGGAAGGTTATGGTTTCCTTGATAAAAGTATACTAAACTTTGACACTGGCAAATTGTTACAATGCCATATTTAAAAAAAAAGAGATAAATATCGATGTTTTTTTCTAAATAATTACTTAAATAAACACTCAATCATTCAGACAAAAAACACAAAAGAAATAAACATTTTGTTAATAAAATGATGTTTATTATAAATACATCGATTACTAACCGCGTGTAGGTGTAACAATCGATTCTATTAGTTTTAAGGTAACCGGAACTGTTATAGACATTGTATTTTATAGACATTGAACGGCCGTGGTTCAGACCGATTTGGAGATAGCCAGGTATAACGAGAGGAGTGTGCACTGTCAATCTGGATGGTGCGCATGTACAGGCGACTAGACTGCTGCCTGCAGAAAGGAGAATGCCCATTCACCTAAGAGAAATGAGCCCACAATATTTTGCTCTCGTTCGTCGATGATTTTTAGTTAATTTTGCAATTTAATAAATGTAGGGTTTATGGCGTTTTTCACTATAAAATTAACATAAAATAGATGAAAAATGGTAGATAAAAATACCTTTTTTAAAATTCCTTAGAAAAAGCCCTGCGGCATGGTCACGGTTGCTATTTTTTTTATTGTAGCTCGGCATGTAACAACACTCCACCTGATGTAAAGCTAGATTACAGTCAATGAACGGAAACAACTGTTACCACAGAATTCTCGCTATGCCAGTTTGAGGAGACGAGTATGCACCATCTAGATTGGCAGTGCACACTCTTGTCTACTTTCAAACTGCTCCCGAAACCCGACACGGTCACTTCACGGGTGTTACATTCGAAATGTGGTGGTACTGCCCTAGAACGGCAGACTGTGTTAATAACCATCATCAGTCTACCTACCACTCTTTGAAAAAGAAAAATGTATGGATATGTCAGAACGGGAGAGCGGTCCAGGCTTCTATCCTCCATTTGTGGGCGATAACTAAGCAAATATGCTGAAACACGAGATTCCTCCGCACAAACAAGTCACAACGTGTTCGCCGTGTGACGTGTTTTCAGAGACTCTGTCAAAGCGTAACGACGCTTTTGTTTCATATTCAGTTAGTGCTTGTACTCATGACCACGTATTCATTTTGTTTCAAGTTAGTTTCCGTAATCGTTCAAATGAGAGTCCGTATTCATGACCGTTCCTACACATATATGTTGGTTTGTTGTCTATGATAGACGCAGTTACCTCATAAAGTAAGAGTGATCATTAGTGCGTGAGGTCATGGCGTAACATTGAAATTAAATAGTTTGCATCAATGATGATTATTGATGATTAACTTCCTTTTGTTCAATTATTATTTTAAGATACAATTATACCAAAAATATTAATTATTTCTTTGATATTTTTTGTACAGACTTATTTAAAATACATAAAGGATAACGCTCATGATATATCGATGTTTCTGAACAAAATGCCTGCAATTCTATGAATGAGAGAAGAAAATATTGTACAGATACTTTTTTTTTAATTGTAGCTCGGCATGCGACAACACTCCGCCTGATATAAAGCTAGAGTGCGGTCCATGAAACAACTGCTACTACAGAGAAATCCAGATTGACAGTGCACACTCCTCTCGTTATATCTGGCTACTTTCAAACTATTCCCGAAACGCGACAAGGTCACTTCACGAGTGTTACATTCGAAAGTGGTAGTACTACCCCATGACGGTAGATTGAGCTAATAACAATCATTAGTCTGCCTACCACTCTTTAATGAGCGACCAAAGTAAGTAAACATAGTTACATTGGTCAGAATTTAGCGAGGTTTGAACTTGGGTGTCATCGATCGTGAGTTCACGCGTCTTACCGCTAGACCACGGCTGCCTGCCGCTCTGTTAAATAGTATTATTTATTTATTTATTATTTATTTATTTAGTTAATTTACAAATTTTTTTTTTTATTTATTTAAAAACTTTATTGTTATTCAACAAAAGGCGAGCTTAATGCCGCAAGGCATTCTCTTCCAGCTGGCCTTCGGGAAGCAGCAAATATATGTGTGTTTTTGAATTAGATTATTTATATTGTCTTATTTAAATAAATAAAACATTGTAACTGGGACACGGAAATTAGTGTTTTTCTTACATAATATAAAAATATAGACTAAATCAATCATTATTGTTGGGAATCGTAACAGCGGATTGCGAAATATAGGGTGACAGTGCGAAGAAAAGACGGGTTGATGTTGGATCGCCGTTTATTGTGTTCTTGATAATAATCTCCTCGTACGTTGATTTCTTCGTCGTAGATCTTGAATAGTCTTGAATTGACGCGTAGATAGGTCTTCTCTTGTTGCACTCCCGAACGATACTACAATTGGTTGGTGCAACTGTACTGTTTTTAACGCGTCGCAAGCGCCGCTGGCTCCTATGGTCGTATTCCGTTTTACTGCGGTGGGCGTGGCTTATCCCATTGTTCTCCCCGCAGTCGTAGAGCGCTCCATGGTGCGGCAGCGTGGTCGTAACGCGCTCGTTTAGCGCGTTAGCGCGCTTCTTCACTCGACGAGTAGTGGGGATAGAGAGGTGCGGGTGTAGCGAGCTAGCCGTGGGGGAGGAGCGGGGCGCATTTCCACTTATCTTTATGTATTTATTTATTTGGTTGCGCCCCGATCCTTAACATCCTCCCCCCAAGCGACATCTCCTAGTCGCTTCTTACCGATAACACGGCTAGCTTGCGTACCGGTCGTCGAAAAATGCCTCCTTTGGTCCGCACCTCTGCTACTCGTATTCTTCCGTCTGGTCCTGGGAAAACACGCATTACTTCTCCGCGTGCCCAGACGTTGCGTGGTAGAAGGTTGTCGATAACCAGGACCAGATCTCCCTCCTTTATGGATTTGTTGCTTCCTTCTCCGCCCCGTGGTGCTAAGGTAGGCAGGTATTCTCTTCGCCATCGCGTCCAGAATCGGTCAGCTAATGCCTGCGCCTTCCTCCATTGCGCTTTGTCGGCCTCTTCTACTGCGCCTGTCATCGGTATTCCGGTCGATGACCCAATGAGGAAGTGATTCGGTGTTAACGCCTCGGGGTCTTCGATGTCGGTGGGAACATGGGTCAGTGGTCTTCCGTTGACACAGTGTTCCGCTTCAGCCAGTAACGTTAACATAGTCTCTTCTTTTGGGTGCCTCTCTCTTAGGGTAGCGGTTAGCGCGACTTTAACCGATCGCACTAAACGCTCCCAGCAGCCGCCCATGTTCGGTGCTCCTGGCGGAATGAAGTGCCATTCCATCCCGTGTAGCAATCCATAGTCTCGTAGCTCCGGCGCCCATTTTTCGTACGCTGTTCGCAGCTCGGCGTCGGCTCCTCGGAAACATGTAGCGTTGTCACTCCAAATTTGTTGTGGCCATCCCCTTCTGGCGGCCATTCGTCTTAAAGCCATTATAGCGGAATCGGTGCTTAGTGAATGCACCAATTCAAGGTGAATGGCTCTCGTGCTTAGACAGGTGAAAAGTGCCACCCATCTCTTCTCGTGTCGTCGTCCCACCGTAACTGATAGCGGTCCAAAATAGTCCACTCCGCTATACGAAAACGGTCTTGGTGGTTTCTCCCATCGGGCTTGAGGTAAGTCTCCAAATGCCGGCACGTCGGGTGAAGCTTTTCGTATACAGCAGTACTGACAGTTTCTCGCCACCCTTCTCACAGCTGGTCTTAGGTGAACAACCCAGTATTCCTGCCGTAGGTCGTTCACCACACGCTCGTTGTTAGCGTGATTCGCCCTCTTATGTCGTTGCAGGATTAGGAGCCGCGTCAGTGGGTGTCTTCCATCTAAAATCGGAGGTCGCCTCATGACCTCTGGCAATGTAGAAGACTGCAAGCGGCTGCTCACTCTCAATATTTCATCTTCTCCGACGATTGGAAATAAGTCCTTCAATTTGCTATTTTTAGGCAGCTTCTCCCCCCGCTTTAGCGCCTTAATCTCTGCGCTAAAGCAGTCCTGTTGAGACTTTATTACCCAAGCTGTTGTTGCCTTCTGTATGTGTTCTAACAGCAGCTGGGTTCTTCTTCTCTTGAATTTGTCCGCTGCTACTAATACGTACGCCGAGGCGTAGATTAGGCGTTGGTATGAGGAGAAGCGCTTAATGTCTGGTAGCCAATCCGTTTGCGTATTGTCGACGGTTAACATATGGACCGTTTCGACGTTCTCGTCGATCTCCGTCGGCTCTTCCTCTGGCCATTCATCTTCTGCGGCATATAGGAAGGCCGGTCCCCTGAACCATCGCGTCGCATAACTTATTTCTCCACAATGTTGTCGTGTGGCGTCATCTGCCACATTTTCCTTGGTGGGTACCCATCGCCATTGTCTCTTGTCCGTGACTTCATCGATTTGACCCAGTCGGTGAGCGACGAACGGATTGTACTTGCGTGCGTCGCCCCGTATCCAATGCAGCACTGTCTTAGAGTCGGTCCAGTAGGTTGTTCCTTCGGCTTTCATACGATGCTCCTTTTGAACCGCCTCTGCCAACTGCGTCCCCAGCACCGCTGCTTGCAGCTCCAGGCGCGGTATGCTCATCGGTCGTAATGGAGCCACTCTGGCTTTTGCGGCCGCCAATGATACAGTCACTTCGCCGCTCGCGTCTTCAAGGCGCCAATATACCGCTGCTGCGTATGCCTGCGAGCTAGCGTCGCAGAACACATGTGCACTTATCTTCCTTTCACGCCACTCCGGGCTCTGACATCTGGGGATGCGGAGCTTTGCTACTTCTTTAAGTTCTCCGCACCACTTTAAAAAGTCGGTAGACTCTGATTCTGGAATCTCTTCGTCCCATCCAGTCGGGCAGCGCCATAGGTTTTGCAGCGTTATTCTCGCCGATATGGAAAAGTGGCTGAGCAAACCCAGCGGGTCGTATAATGACATGACCGCGCTCAGCATCTCTCTTTTCGTTATCGCTCGTTGTCCCTGGAGTACTTCTTTGGCTACCCGTGGCATTGCGGTGTTGAATCCGAGCGTGTCGCTACTCGGATTCCATTGCAAGCCTAAGGTCTTTTCCGTGCCGTCATTAGTTCCCCCGATATCAACTGCATCTTCCTTGGCGTCTTGGTCGGCACCGAGAGCTCTTCTTACTTCCGCGCTGTTGCTCCGCCATCCGCGTAGGTTAAACGAGGCGTAAGAATGCACCTGTTTAACTTCCCTTGCCAGCGCTATGGCTTCTTCAACGGTGTCTACACTGTCCAGGTAATCATCCATGTAGTGCGCTTGTGTTATAGCTCTTGCCGCTTCTGGGTGCGCGTCCTTGAATCTCATCGCGTTGTGATTCCTTACACTATGCGCAAGGAACGGCGAGCTCTTCGCACCAAATATCATCGAGGTCATTTTATATTTCGTAGGCGGGTTATGTCGATCTTTCCCACGCCAGAGAAACATTTGTGCAGGTTGATCCTCCTCTCGCACTTTAATTTGTAGAAACATTTCCGCGATGTCCGCCGTCATTGCCACTCTACTTTCTCTGAATCGGCTTATAACCCCTGGTAACGATAGTAGCATGTCTGGACCCTCCAGTAGATGATCATTCAGAGATGTCCCCGAAGCGGTAGCCGCTGCATCGAAGACAAGTCGCACCTTTCCTGGCTTATTTGGGTTTCTCACCGCAAAGTGCGGAAGGTACCACGCTACCCGGCTGTGGTCCTCGTCCCCGCGACTCTTTGTGGCGTATGCTTTCTCCAACAGGTTTTCCATTTGAGCCGTGTATTCCTTGGCGAATGCTTGGTCTCGGTCCATCCGTTTCTCCACAGAGCACAATCTTTTTAGGGCGTTCTCATAATTTGGCGGCATGCGTACATCTTCATGGCGCCACGGTAGCCCAATGGTGTATCTATTTTCCTCGATCTTCACCGTCTTCTCGAATTGTTCTATGGCTCGTTTATCAGCGTTGTTGACTCTTCTCGTCATGCCAACTTCTTCCAGCTTGTAGTGTCTTTCGACCAGTTCCTCCAGGTCGGTGTGGTATACGCGTGCCGTGTTCGGTTCTGTCACCCTGGCTGCAATTCCATGCACGACCCATCCGAGCAGGGTTCGCGATACGGCAGGTTCGGTTGGTCGACCGGCGCGAAGTTCTCGAGTCACGATAAGGTGCCAATGGTCGGCGCCTATCAATACTCGCGGCGTAACATTCGTGTAACACAAGTGTCGAAAGTCCTTGAGGTGTTTAGCGTTCATAGCGTCTTCTCTGAGACTCTGTGTACTCAGCTGTAGCTTTGGCACTGTTCGCAGCACTAAATCATGGTAGTCACCGTCCGCTCCGCTCACTTGTATTTTTATGCTTCGCGTTGACACTGTTGCGTCCATATTCACTCCCCGCATCTTCAGTGACGACTTTGGCCCCGAAGCACCTATCTGTCGGGCAAGCGCTTCGTCTATTAAAGAGACTGAAGCGGCCTCGTCACAGAGAGCGTAAATTGTCTTTTGTCCTCGCGGTCCTTTCACTTTAATTTGACACACGCGCATTAACACTTTGTCCCTCTTAGTGTTAAGAGTGAGCACTGATTCTTCTGACGATGGTTCTTCTTTCTCATATTCCTTCGGCGCTTTATCCGGGTGTAGCAGCCTGTGATGATTCCGCTTGCATTGCGTACATTTTGCTGCTTGACAATCCCGCTTCCTATGCTTTGAATTGAAGCATCTAAAGCATATGCCCTTGTCTTTCACGAAGTTCCATCGTTCATTTACACTCATCTTCACAACTTTGTAGCACTTTGGTGTTTCGTGTTCTTCTCCGCAACACAAACACCGTGGAGGGCGTGCTCCCGAGACTTCTGTCTCCACTGTCGCGTACACTTTCTTCGGTGCTGTCCTACGTTGACTCGTGATTCTGCCACTAGTGACTTCTTGTTGCTGTTGAGAATACTGTATCGCCAGTTCTGCTTGTTCAAGCAACAATTGCGATAAGGCATCCAGTTCATCTTGGTTGTGCCGTCTGTCATAATTCAACCATTGGGTAAATAACGTCGGGCCTAACTTCCCCACTATTGTTTTCACTAGCGTATGCTTGTTCACTTTATCACCTAACTTCTTTGCGACACACCTTATATTTTCCACTGCACTCGCGAATTTATTCAATTCCCGACCATTTCTATGGTCGACATTTCGAAGTTCGTGTGCTTCCTTCTGCAATCGCTCGACGAGCACCTCCGGGTTTCCGAAATGTCGTTCCAATGCCATCATTATAGCCGTCGAATCTTCCGCCGAGTGTAGTAATGATGCAACTATTTTCCGCGCTTCGCCGGTGATACACTTCTGTAGACGTAGGAGGTTGTCCACGGGCCTCAGACGATACAGTTCTGTTGATCGTTCGTACGCCGCCTTAAATGGCAACCAATCCTCGGTCGCTCCGTCGAAGCGTGGTAATTCTGGCGCTCTTCCCGGTGAGATGTGTGTATGGTCGGCTCTTTTCAACAGCTTCTCCATCGCTGTTATTAGCCGTTCCATCGCATCTTCTGAGCTTCCTTGTTGCAACACCGTGTTCCTTGTAGCATCAAACTCCTTCCGTAATTCCGTTTCCTTTGGAGCTTCGGGTTCTGCATGTTCGTTCGGCTGTGATCCGAGCCAATCTCGGACTCTTTCCATCGCCACCGAACTGTTGTCCGACTGTTGAGACGCTGTTTCTACTTGTTTCAATTTCTTTTCGTTTTCGAACACTTTGCGTGCCAATTGTCTTTCCCTTCTAGCTGTCGCCGCTTCTTCTTCCTGCACGCGACGCATCTTGATAGCCAACATTCTTTCTTCCATTTCGTAGCGTTGTGCCCTGTGTTGAGCTAAACGCTGCTTCTCAGCGGCCCAGAGTCTCCTGTCGTTCTCAGGCCCCGCTGCCTTCAAGCGAGCTTGTAAGCTAGATCCCGAACGAGCCGAGCGAACGCTTCCTTCTCGTTCCTTTCCTGGGATTCTTGACGTCGTAGGTCCCGATGCAGTCACAATCCCCGAGGTAGCCGGTGATTCCGGTGCCTCTTCAAACACATGATGTGTCTGCTGAGCCTCTTCGACGGCTTTAGCTTCTCTGGCACTTTCGCTTCTTGTCTTCATCTTCGACTGTCACAACTACTGCTTCGTAATCCGGCTCTCGAAGGACCAACTCGATTCCAATGTTGGGAATCGTAACAGCGGATTGCGAAATATAGGGTGACAGTGCGAAGAAAAGACGGGTTGATGTTGGATCGCCGTTTATTGTGTTCTTGATAATAATCTCCTCGTACGTTGATTTCTTCGTCGTAGATCTTGAATAGTCTTGAATTGACGCGTAGATAGGTCTTCTCTTGTTGCACTCCCGAACGATACTACAATTGGTTGGTGCAACTGTACTGTTTTTAACGCGTCGCAAGCGCCGCTGGCTCCTATGGTCGTATTCCGTTTTACTGCGGTGGGCGTGGCTTATCCCATTGTTCTCCCCGCAGTCGTAGAGCGCTCCATGGTGCGGCAGCGTGGTCGTAACGCGCTCGTTTAGCGCGTTAGCGCGCTTCTTCACTCGACGAGTAGTGGGGATAGAGAGGTGCGGGTGTAGCGAGCTAGCCGTGGGGGAGGAGCGGGGCGCATTTCCACTTATCTTTATGTATTTATTTATTTGGTTGCGCCCCGATCCTTAACAATTATTAAACGTAACAATAACATAATTATGATATAATATTGATCGATTTGTTACACATGTCATTTATACGCCGTATTATCAACACAATGCATTTCTAACATAGTTTTATAAACTTTATTTCATTTTATACCAATGTAAAAGTAGCTGTTTGTTTGTTACTTTTTGATGTTTAAACCGCTGGATAGATTTCGATAGACGATTACTTTAAAGTTAACCGTAACCAGCGAACATTGACTGGTCAAAATTGAAGTAGGTAATTGTTAAATCAACGTCATTAACAAGGTGTATAAAAAGAAGCCAAATATGTTTTTCTATTATTTTTTCGTGAATGTACTTCTCCATTACATCAGTCAACCTTTTAACGATAACGATATGAATTTACACATGGTGCAACAAAGCGAAAATGTAACAGTATATTTATTATCTTTGGTAACAGTCAAAGGGGACTTTTGATGCAAAAGGGTCTTAATATTATTTACAAGTCATACGAAGTCACGGGCAACAGCTAGTTTATTAGATATAACTTTGTGATGTCGAAAGAAAACGAAAGTGTTTTTTTTGCGTCTGATAATGATAGTATTGTATCAATATTGGATCATGGTTCAAATCCGTTTTTTCTTTTATGGACATGTCATTGTGATGCTAAGATTGAGTGCGGAAACTACTGCTATCAAATATATGTGTGAGAGGAAGGCCCTTCCGACCCTATCCACAAAATACGAAAGAGATTTTTGCAGTCAAAATTACTTTAGCCGCGACTTTAGAAATCAACTTTCCGATGGTCCAGGGGGGGCAAGTTGATATGGAGGATGAGAAAAGTATGAATTGTGGATAAAGCCGTGAGCACATGAAGCTTTTCACTTGTAGTACGAGCCTTACATCTACGGCGATTGTTATAAACACGGTACAGAGTCCAACGTGTAAAGCTACACGAGCTCTTGACTGTACAATAAATGAAACTTGCAAATAAGGTATTACACTTATTAAAAAAATAGAATAAAAATAATTTGGGAGTTTGAATTTGAATAAGTATTTAGTCTAGATATCGATCGATAAAAACACGCCAAATGTAATCAAAATTCATCAAGATTTAAGGGTCGAAGAACGTTATGGACTTTTATGCGAATTTGAAACGATGCTTAGTCGAAATGCTCGTCTTAAGTAGTGTAATTTAAAAGCAATACCTAACATCTCCTATTAGACTATCTAATGTCTAAAACCGCGACATATAAATTGCATCAAGAATTAACGTTTCTTTTTAATTCCGCCATTATCTAACGGATTAGAGTTCATAGCACCATTTCCTTTATTACGTGTAACGCGAGCACGTTAAAAATCAATTGCTGGTATCACGATTTTGTTCAATTAGGACACCTTCACGAATTTGTAGCGTTATATAATGTTTAATTGCTTTTTAACAAGGTGTTATTAATATGCATATGATTAAGGTACAATTTATTAATCTGTAGTTAAGTTAACGCTAACTATACGAAATTTTTGACAAATTACCATAGCATTTTTTATCAGATTTCTGTTAAAATTAACTAAAAGTTAGTTTAACCAAGGATCGATTAATTGGACATTGAGACTGTTATTAGTGCCAGCATATTTTTTGAAACCGTTTTACACAGTAACTATAGCACCTACGAGTCTAAATAAAGTATATATTAAACTACAAGATATATAGTTTTAGCTGGTTTTTTTATTTTTCTTAAATATGTCTTATAAATATGAGAAAAAAAATTGTGAAGTTAGCTCTTCATAAATTTTTTATGCAGTTTTTATTTGGCGAATACTTATAAAATTATCTTTTATATTATTATATTTGCAAAATCATGATCTAGGACATGGTTTTTTTTATTTCAATATATATTAGGCGTATTGTGAATATAATGGAGTTTTTATGCGTATTGGCAGCAGTAGGAGTAGAGGAAGGTGAGTGAAGGGATAGGTGAAATTTAATGTTTTTTTTTATGAACAAGGATGAGCCTAGTGATGTCCTACCTCTAGGCATTTAGTGAAAGTTAGTCCTTAAATAATTTAATAGTAAAATAATATATTTTATGCATAATGTGTACATAAATCAAAACTATAATTTTCTTGTCATCGCTCCATATCTTTGCTCATCTGATAAATGATGTAACTACAAAAGAATTATACAAATAAATATAACCTCTACGCCTATCAATTTAAAGGTTATATTCATATAATAAATAAATTTTACATGAGTTTTTTTTATCACAGATAATTCTGACATTTTCCGTTAGAAATGACAGTAATTTGAGTTGTGTCAGAATGTAAAAGTTATGTCATAATTGCAGGAGTATAACCTAGGTAAATATGCTAGAGGCTCTGCACGCACCACACCTGTAACTGCGCGGGAGTCGATTCTCGATTTACAACGGTTTTTTTGGGATTATTTTTTTTAGTGCAACACTATAAATAAATAGTTATGCTAAATACATTTTTTTTTCTAAATTTAAAATTGACGAAGTTTCTTGTGACAGCCTTCTCGTCATACGTCTTTCCGAAGCCATGGTAGAGTCTGACGATAAGCAAGGGTATGCAAGACCAAACTATACTAATAAAAAAAATTTTCATTTAAATAAACACGGGAAAACTTACTTTGCTTGTGGACGTCATTATTTTCTCTAAAACAATCTGAAAAAAAAAACAGAAAATAAATTAAAAGATATTGTTAAAAGCGCGGTCCATGAATAGAGACAACTACTACCACAGAGAAATCTCTACAGACAGCAGTCACCATCGCAATGCCGGCTTGAGGAGACGAATGTGCACCATCCAGAGATTCTCCTCTCATTACACCTGGCTACTTTCAAACTGTTCCCGAAACGCGTTAATTGCTAGTTTTTTTTTTAAATTTAAATCCATGTTCCCCTTTTTTAATTGAAGGATGAATGGAAGGAGATTGACGAAAGGAATATATAAATCTGATGTGAATGGATGCGTTAAACAAGGCAGACCCAGGGCAGTTTTCCGATTAAATAGGAGACATCCTCATGAAAGCTGGGCTGCCTAGTGCCCATAACCGTCGGGCGTGCATGAAGAGAATTGTGGATGTGAAGGAAGCGAGGGTGTTGTGTCAGGATCGTGGTAAGTGGCGTTCCGTTGTCTCTGCCCATCCCTGTGGGAAAAAGGCTTGACAATTGTATTGTGTATTGTATTAATTGAGGACTAAATATTTGTACTCGTAAGTGTATATAGTTTTGTTTAGTTAATAATAGTGTGTCCCTTCACTAAAGCCTAACCTTTTAGTGTTAACATTTTGCCAGTTTCAAATACCTTTTGTGTCCCTGAACTGTTAAGGGCATATCGCGATCACTAAACGATATTGCAGCCTATATCTACTCAAATCACGAGCCAGTCTTCCATTCTGAAGTACTACCACCATTTACAAATTAAATTAGTTTGGTTAACAATTTGTATTGTATTGTATTGTAAGCACCGCTGGCATGATGTGCGTACATGCTTTGGCATACAAGCCAGCCCAAACTTGTAACTGTATTTAATTTAATAAATAAATAAAAGAGAAGTTTCGGGAATAGTTTGAAAGTAGCCAAGTATAACGAGAGGAGTGTGCACTGTCAATCTAGATGGTACATGCTCGTCTCCTCAAGTCGGCATAGTAGATGCGACTGCTGCCCGCACGGATTTCTCTGTAGTAGGAGTTGTTTATATTCATGGACCGCACTCTAGCTTTACATCAGGTGTTATCACATGCCGAGCTACAATAAAAAAAAAGTCTTTAAAAGCAGTATAGCGGAGGCAACTGTTGCCTTCAGTTTATCTGTGGTTGCCAGTTGTTTGTGCTTACAATCGTCGTGCTTTTCAAGTATGCGTGAATGGATAAATCCGAAACTATAGGGGATAGCGAAAAATGCTGGAAGGAGTCTCCAGGTCGATTTTGATGAAAACTAAAACGGCATCATTAGATTTTTGAAAAATACATTTTTCCTGCTGGGAATCGAACCAGTTGATTTTGAAAAATAAAATACACACTGTATTGCAGCATCCGATAGTGTCGCTAATAAGGATCAAATTCTGGGATGTAATGATATACGGCAAACTAAAAGGTGTTGATTTTAAACAAAAATTTTTTTTAATGTCGTGTTTCCAACTAAACTTTGGTTTATTATCGCGTTTATTTCCTTTCCTTTCCACGATCACTGCAAAGCTTTCGAATCATCATACGCGGTAGTTAGTAAGCCATATAAAATATTTTATTCACTATTTTAATTTTTTTACAGTAATTAAATTTTAAGTACCTAATTAATTGTTTAATATTGTATACTATGGATTGTATTATTAATTAATGATTCAGTAGAATTATTGTTGAATTGTTTTGACCCTTTTTAGTTATAAAAAAACACTCTTTTGTAATCTCAATGCTTTTGTACAATAAAATAAAATAAACATTTTTAATAATTTCAATCTATTTTTTTTAATGGCATTTCAACAAGTTGCCAGTGTCAAAATATAATCTATTTTAAAATTAAAACATTTTTTTTTTAATTTGTCATGCTAAGGATTAAAACTCAAAAAAAAATTTATTTCATTTTTTAATACAATTATTTTTTTTTATAAAGCAATTAAATAAATTATTTATTGTAATTTATAAATATTAAATAATCACAATTATTGAAGATAATTTAATTCTAAGGCTCACTATCCTGTCGAGAGTATCGTCATAGACTCGTACAAAACTATTACACACAAATAACAGCTTTTACATTGACACATCTATAACGGTATTTTTTATAACTCATAATTTTTTTAAATTTCTTTTTCGAGTAAAAAACAACACAAAAAACACAAACACACTAAACTTACATTTAATTTATTGCAGAAATAATAATAATAAAAATCACAATTCACACAATTCAAGTATAGCACGTCACGCGTTCGCAAATACACTAACGCCTAAACTTATATTACATGCTTTATATAGTTGATCTTATTTAAGACTCACTTACCAAGTTACTTAAGTTTGAACATTATTTGGCTACACCTATTTGAGAGCTTTTTTACTAGAGCAGTCTAGCATAAACTTACCCATGGGACCCGTGTTCAAAACTCGCTCAATTCTGTCTTCTACCAATGTAACTATGTTATATGTACTTTTTTTTTGTGTTAATTCTCCCATTCTGGGAAGGCAAAGGGAACAAAGCCCATACAGCCATGTCTTTAGTAATATAATATATATCTCATTTGTAGTAAATTCTTGAAGTTTTTACAACAAATTGCAATGGTGTTTTACAATTTGACGCTTTCTTGGAATATTTGGCGGCAATTCACCCGGTCACATCACAATATGAGCGTTTTCACGGCGTGGGATAACCACGAAAAAAAAAACCGCCTCTGTTGCCTCATATAGAGTGAATTTTAATGTTTCCACAATTACTCACACACGCAGCATAAAATTACGCAAAATAACACCAATTTTACACAGTAATAACCACTAAACTAATTAAGGAAAGGGATAAAAAAACACCTCAACCTTCCCGGGCAAAAGCGCGCCAAACACTCTGTTATATGTACTTTGGTTTCTAAGTGCCTATAGGCACTATTAAAGCCAATCGACAGTTTTGACTTGATCACATCCAAGTGATAACGAAACGTGAGTTTTGGCGGCCATCTTGAGACATTAGGTTATCTGTTTTGAATTATTTTCCTAAACTTGTGTGTTCTTCGAGTGTTAATGTGTAATAATGGTGGATTATTAACCATTAAGTGTTTGTAAACGTGCGTGTGTGTGGGCGAACAATTCAAAAGAAGAGAACTTGTGTTTCCATTTTCCCTCCAAAACTCCGTTGGAAGTTTCAGTAAAGATTCTACCACTTTACCGGAGCAATTTTTGACTTGACTGAGACTTGATCTTACTGTTTAGTGTGATGAATGAATGACGCGTGAAGCACAATATTAACTTGATGAAAAATATTTGCTTTGACACTGGCAAATTGTTATAGTGCCATAAAAAAAAAAGATAACGAAACGTCAAATCCTATAAATTCGTTTTCGATTCAATCAAGTGACAAATGTCGATTGGGTTTTTACTTTAGACCCAGATGATGGTTATTAGCCGAGTCTGCCGTCATGGGGTCGCCACTTTCGAATGTCACACTCGTGAAGCGACCCTTGTCGCGTTTCGGGATCAGTTTGAAAGTAGCTAGGAAGTGGATGTTACATTCGAAAGTGCTGGTACTACCCCAACACGGCCGCTCTTAAAAACCGGAACTGGAAGTAAGATTAAAATTATAACAATAAGAAAGAGTGGTCGGCAGACTGATGATGGTTATTAGCCCAGTCTGCCGTCCTGGAGTAGTACCACCACTTTCGAATGTGAAGTGACCTTGGCGCGCTTGAAAGTAGCCAGGTATAACGAGAAGAGTGTGCACTATCAATCGAATTGGTACATACTCGTTTTCTCAAGCCGGCAAAGTGGAGGCGACTGCTGTCAATAGAAATTTCTATGTAGTAGCAGTTGTTTCCCTATATAAGTGATGTCTTATGTCAAGTTACAATAAAAAAAGCATATGTACATCCAATAATTTAATTTTTTTAAATTAAATCAATTAAATAACCTGAATGACAGTGTAGCCAAATCATCGTGAGTTCGATTCACGAGTCATTTGCCCGTATATTAACGGCTGCGCGGGCGCATCGCGTCGAAATACTATTTCGTGCAAATTACCAACAAATATTCACCTTAACTCGTGATTGTGATTTGGGACAGGCAGAGACTATAGAATTTACGATTTATTATTTATTTAATATTTTATCTTCATACTAACATTATTCTGACCTCTATGGCGCAGTGGTTGGCACGGTCTCGGGTTCGATTCTACAAGGAATTGTCATTTTTTATTGTAATTTAATTTAAATGTAAAGCTAGAGTGCGGTCCATGAGTGGAAATAACGACTACTAATGAGAAATATCTACGGGCAGGAGTTGCCTCCACTTTCCCGGATTGAGGAAACGAGTATGTACCATTTCGATTGATACTGCACACTCCTCTCGTTATACCTGGCTACTTTCAAACGCGCCAAGGTCACTTCACATTCTAAAGTGGTGGTACTACTCCAGGACGGCAGACTGGGGTAATAACCATCATCAGTCTGCCGACCACTCTTTCTTTTTGTTATAATTTTAATCTTACTTCCAGTTCCGGTTTTTAGAAGCGGACGTGTTGGAGTAGTACCACCACTTTCGAATGTAACACCCATAGAGTGTACAGCGTTTTGAGATCATAATGGAACTGGTGCACTAGATGGTGAACAATCGTCTCCTCTAGCCGGCAGCATAGCAACGGCGACTGTTATTTGCAGATTCTTCATAGCATTTGAACTGCACAAAAATAATTACTACACAAATTTTCCCACGCGTTTCAAAAAAAAAAAAATCGTGGCGAAGATAGTGTTAGTCCTTGACATTACAAGTATTTTATTTCGAAGCCCGGATGGTATGATGGACGTCAAATTCTGACAGTTTAAGGGCAAATCGTCAATTTACGAAGTCTAAATACCGCGGTAATCTACTCTCGTAATAAATCAATCTCTCGTTTGTCAGAATGATGTGAGCTATCGAAAACACCTGTGATGTGACTATGGGATCAGTTTGGAACGTATAATGTGCACCATCATATTATATAAAACTCGATTACGGTGTACTTGCGGGGGGGTTGGGGGTTGGGGGTTGAAACTTTCGGGGTGTATGAAGATTTTTTCGCGTTTCGGGGATAGTTTGAAAGTAGCCAGGTATAAGAGAGGAGTGTGCACTGTCAATCTAGATGGTACATGCTCGTCTCCTCAAGCCGGCATAGTGGAGGCGACTGCAGCCCGTAGAGATTTCTCTGTGGTAGCAGTTGTTTCCATTCATGGACCGCACTCTAGCTTTACATCAGGCGGAGTGTTGTCACATGTCGAGCTACAATAAAAAAAAAAAAAAAAAAAAAAAAAAAAAAAAAAAAAAAGCCCATGCGACCTCGGGAAATCCTCGACTTGTTCCGAAAGTCCGTTCCGTCCGGTTCCGGAACGCGATATCTCCCGAACGGAACGCGATAGGGTCGAAGTTCCGGAACAAAGGTTGTAGGAAATGCCCTCTAATTTTGAAATGCATAATTTGTTTTTTCAAAAAAATGATTTTTTTCTTTACCCACAAAACTATCCCAGCGCTCTATCCCACGTTTCCAATGTGAGAAAAAGATGACCGTAGTCACCTTTAGGTTATCTGTCAGTTAGTATTTGACTTGACGGCAATATTGTCACATCGTTTGAAGCGGCCTACGTTTTTTTCATGTCAGATGTATGAAGTTTGCACCTCTATGGTTGTTTCCGTTCATGGACCGCACTCTAGCTTTACATCGTGGTCGGAGTGCGATAATAGGTATGTAGAGAGAAAAAAATCTATACAAGAACATAATTGTTCTATCAATTTAAGTTTATTATAATTTTTAAGTTTTATAATTTATTATTTAAATGGTTCCATAGAAAAAAAAAATATTAAAAAAAAAAGCGAAAATTATTAGAATAAAAATAGAATATTAATAATTTATTATATAATAATATAAAAACTATTAATTAATTAATTAATTTATTTAAAACTATGTGATTATGTAAAACTCCACATGTTTTATAGAATAACAGATGTTTTGGTTAAATTAATATATGTATAAAGATTTGTTTCGGCGGGAAATCAATTCTTAAGAGCAGTCGTGGTCTAGCCGTAAGACGTGTGAACTCACGATCGGTGAGACCCGTGTTCGAACCTCGCTAATTCTGACCGGTACCAATGTAACTTTGTTATATGTACTTTGGTCGCTCAGTGCCTATAGGCACTATTAAAGAGTGGTAGGTAGACTGATGATGATTATTTGTCCTATCTGCCGTCCTGGGGTAGTACCACCACTTTCGAATGGAACACCCGTGAAGTGACTTAGTCGCGTTTTGGGAATAGTTTGAAAGTAGCCAGGTATAGCGAGAGGAGTGTGCACTGTCAATCTAGATGGTACAGGCTCGTCTCCTCAAGCCGGCATAGTGGAGGCGACTGCTGCTCGCACGGTTTCTCTATAGTAGCAGTTGTTTCCATTCATGGACCGCACTCTAGCTTTACATCAGCCGGAGTGTTGTCACATGCCGAGCTACAATAAAAAAATAAATCTCTGTCGTATTCTCGTTTCTTTTAACGGATCCCTAAAAAAATTCTCTTACAATAAATTACAGAAATATATTGCAGACAATCACGTAACGCAAAATAATTATTAATATATTATAATTATCATGTTACAATGTTAATGATCAATACAATAATTAAGGTTAAATTATTTTTAATATACCACTTGCGCTTTCAATGCACTATGAATTATATATCTCGAAGGCTACCTTCGTCCCCAAAAGTTTTAGATATCAAACGGTGAATAGGAAATACCACATTCGGTCGCGGTCAGCCAATTCACGATGACTTCAAATTGAAGCAGCCGTGGTCTAGCGGTAAAACTCACGATCGATGAGACCCGTGTTCGAACCTCGCTAATTCTGACCAATGTAACTATGTTATATGTACTTTGGTCGCTCATTAGAGAGTGGTAGGCAGACTGATAATGGTTATTTGCCCAATCTGCCGTCCTGGGGTAGTACCACCACTTTGGAATGTAACACCCGTGAAGTGACCTTGTCGCGTTTCGGGAATAGTTTGAAAGTAGCCAGGTATATCGAGAGGAGTGCGCACTGTCAATCTGGATGGTACATGCTTGTCTCCACAGGCCGGCATAGTGGAGGCGACCACTGCCCGTAGATATAAACATTTTGATTGCGATTTGGCGGCCATCTTGCGACATTAGGTTTTTGACTTGACTGAGACTTGACTGTTTAGTGTGATGAATGAATGACTCGTGATGTAGAATATTATTAACTTGATGCAAAAAAAAAATCTTTGGCACTGGCAAATTGTTATAATGCCATATAAAACAAAAAAGAAAAAAAAACCATTTTGATTTGATTTTGATTAAATCAAAATCGTGTCCCGTCCCGTCTCGTAGTTACAAAATAAATGTAGTTTACATGTATATATTTATGTATAAAAACGTGTTTTGAAATGAGCACACTTGGTTAATAGATATATAATAATTGTGATGAGTGTGAAATGAAAGTGTGGGTAATGTGATATTGATCTTGGTTATTGTTAACTATTTGTAGGGTTACCATTAAATTCGACTAAAGTGGGACAAAAATGTCGCGCGTCGAAATATAGACGCGCAATATTGTTTAAAAAATATCGTATTTGTGTTCGTAAAGTTGAAATGGGCAAGGTCCAAAAAAACTAACCCATGGTGAATCGAAAACCATTTCGAGATATCACTTCGATTAGAAGAATTTTTTGATTCCTGTCTGAAAAAACTTAAAAATCGAGGAGATATTCGAAAAACTGTAATGTTCTTCTTCGACCTTCGGACAGTTTGACAAGATAGATTACAAAGTACCAACCTAACAGTTTTGTAGGTTATTTTGTTGTCTATGGTTGTCGCCTCACAAGTTTGTCAAATATCTTTTGTTTGTGTTTCCTAACAATAACAGTGTTTTATACGAATAACTATTGTAATTTTTAAAACAAAACTACACTATAAACACGATGTTTTAATTAACAGGAACTTTTAAAAATCAAAAGTAATCAAAACAAAAGAATTTGACGTACGTAAAGAAAGTAATCAATTGTTCGAGTACTACTCGATGATTTTAAATATATTCACCTCACTAATTTAATGTAACGTCGGAAGCTGATATTCGACGCTATGATTGGTCGACCGAGCTATGTCTTGATTACTTAAGATGCCGGTAGATTTAAAATAAATCACAAAAAATCCAAAATATTATACAAATTAATTATTAGAAAACAATAATAAAATTAAATACTATTTTGCAAGTGATTTCCGCTAAACAATGTTAGTGAGGGTAGGTACACAGTCATATCAGCTGTTAGATCCTTCACCAACTGTTCGCGCCTATTTTAAATATATTAATTTATACAGTAGGCAACACACTTATATGTTTTTCCTTCCAGGCAACCCTTCCTACCGCACCACTCAGTGTTGACGTCGTGAAGTTCGCGCCGTTGACTCGCAAGTTAAATTTGTAACCGTTTATTCATTCCGCACCGCTTTTAAATCCGCTTATTTCTTTTCGCTTTCACACGAGTATATGTTTAGTGAAGTTTACTAGCACCAACAACCCAAGGACTGATATTACAGCTAATTACATGAAGCCTGGAAGAAGTTCAAAGGTCAGTGGTGCATGTATTTTTTTTCTTTTTGTTCCGCACTGTCTTGATTCCGCCTTCCCTATACTTATATAAGTGTGTAAAACCCGCTGGTCCTTCGAGTATTTTTATTTAAATTATTTTACCGCTTTTAACAAAAAAATAGTAGTTCGCACGCCACAAATGGAGGAGAAATCCTCCATAGTTTGGTCTCTTCGAGTCGGATACGAATCTTAAACCGCTAAATTCATTTAAATCGCCTTATTTTTAAATATAAATGGTATATTGCTAAGAAACTTTTATTGTACAATACCCCACTTCGCATATTTTTTTCCCCGCTATACAATTATACCTAAGTAGGTCATTTATAGGGTTAGGTTTCTTAGTTTATATTTATTTAATAATTGTTTATAATAAAAATAACAGTTATTTTCCGCAAAAATACATAAATTTATAATATTAGTAGGTAGATCAAAAATTCCTTAAGTACAATATTTCATCAAATTTACAGTTATTTCACAAAAATATATTAATTTGTTGTTTCAATCTAATAATAAATATATTAATAGCCAATTATAAATTTAATTATTAGCATTTTTGGTTGTTTTTTGATATATTTTTGTGATAATTTAAGTTGGTCATAATGTCTTCTGAAAAGAAAGAAATTGATTCATCTAGTTTAATCAGATCTTATAAAACACAGTTAGTAATTCTCCAAGGCAAACGTGACGCAATATTTTCTAGATTAAATACTATTTTTGAATTGTCTAAAATAGCCCATCTTAATGAGGAGGCTAGGGAGAACTTTCTTGTTACAACCGCCACACTAGATAGATTGCGGGATGATTTTGAAAAAGTGATGGACTCATGTAATACGACTTCTTTAACTATAAAACCAACCGCAACCGTAGATTATGAGTCATGGTCGTCATTTGAAGAGTTATTCTGCAGAATCAAAAGTGTTATGACTAAATTAGATTCCTCACACATAATGGGTAACCAGCGCACTTCACATATTAATGAATTTCGCCTATCTAAATCGCAGCCTCGTTTGCCACCTATTGAGTTGGTGTCATTCGATGGTGATATTCGTAAATGGCCTTTGTTTTATAGGCAATTTACGGATATTATTCATAACAATTTATCTTTATCTGATAGTGAAAAAGTTCATTATTTAATAGGCAAATTAACAAATAAAGCATTATCAGTGTGTGCTGGCATTCCTCCCACCGCTGAGAATTACTCAATTATATGGTCAGCCCTTGTGGATAGGTATGAGGATACTCGTTCGCTCGCGACCTCATATCTTAATCAATTATTAGATTTTAAACCGCTCGCATCTACAAGTTCAGCTGGTCTTGATAATTTTATTGAAAATTTCGCATCCGCAGTTCACGCCCTTAAACAATTGAGTATTGATGATTTATTAGATTTTATTTTATTACATCTGGCGACAAAGAAAGTCGACCCAGAGACTACAAAATTATTTGATATGTCTGTCCGCAAAGAAAATATTCCTACTTATACTAGTTTTATTGAATTTATTAAAGAACAATCTAAAATACTTTCTCGTGTTAATAATGATAGTTATACGCCCGCAAAAATAATAAATAATAATATAAAATCACAAAAATCTATATCTAATCTTAAAACTAAATCTTTTATTAATACAAATAATAATAATGAAGTTTGTGTTGTATGCAAAGGAGCTGCACACGAACACTTGTATGTTTGTCCCGCATTTATGAAAATGACGCCGCGCGATAGATATAGTATTGTGAAAAAATATAATTATTGTAATAATTGTTTAAGTGTTAAACATAGATTTTCAATGTGCAATTCGAGGCGCTTGTGCTCGTCTTGTAATCAACCGCATCATTCTTTACTTCATTTTTATAAGAAAATTTTTTCTCCCGCATCTCCGCAAAGCAGCAATGCTGTTTTTACCGCACCGCAACCGCTATCTCAATCGCATTCTCCACCGCAATCACAACCACCTGTTCAACCGCAACCGCAGTCGGAAAGTGTAGCAATGTGCAACATGTCACGTGGTGATGTTGACACTCGTTCTATTACAACCTTATTAGGTACCGCTAAAATTGCTACTTTCGATAATAAAGGCCAACGTCATCATCTAAGATGTTTGGTGGATCCCGGATCACAATGTGATTATATTACCTCGGTGTGTTGTGATAAACTTTCTATTCCTATTTCTAAAGAATGTCGATATTCTGAAGTTCACGGTATTGGTGGAACTTCGCAAAAAATATTAGGTGTAATAAATCTTAATTTTAGTTCCGTGTATAATGATCACATATACTCAATTCGGCCGCTCGTAGTTCCGCGCGTAACCGGCCCTTTGCCGGACGCAAGAGTCGATATTACTCTTCTCGATAAAATTAAAAATTTACAATTAGCTGATGATCAGTTCGATGTGCCTGGTGATATTGATGTTTTGTTGGGAGTGAATACTTTCAGCGAAATATTATTATCTGACCGCGTCACCGGGTCATTGACCTCCCCGACCGCACTCGAAACTACTTTGGGTTATATCGTTATAGGGGATGCTCCAAGTGTTTTGTTAAAAAATAATATTACATATAATAATCTGGCGATCAACAACGACCCGCTCAATCAATTACTCGAGAAATTTTGGAAATTAGAGGAAATTCCCTCGAAATCTTTCCTCAGTCCGGACGAGCAAGACTGTGAGAATATATTTGTATCTACTCATACTCGTTCCTCTGACGGTCGTTATAGTGTTGATTTGCCTTTTAAACAATCCACTTGTGAGTTAGGTAATTCTTTTCAATTAGCTAAAAAACGTTTTTTATATTTAGAGCGTAAATTTATTAAAAATACCGAATTATGTGAACATTATAACACGGTAATTCGGGAATATATTGATAAAAAATATTTATCTATTGTTCCTTATCACGCCGCGATTACACCCGGTTATTATATTCCGCATCACCCCGTTATACGTAACGACAAATCTACCACTAAACTTCGTATCGTGTTAGATGCCAGTGCAAAAACTGACACTGGCGTGTCACTAAATAACATCTTGCATACGGGATGCAATTTACAAAGTGACATCTTTAAAATTCTACTCGATGTACGCATTTACCGCATCGCTTTTCTCGCTGACGTTCGTCAGATGTATTTATGTATTGGCGTACACGAATCGCACCGCAAATTTCAGCGCATTTTATATCGCTTTTCCGCATCAGAACCGCTTCAAACATATGAATTTAACCGCGTCGCCTTCGGTCTTCGATCATCACCATTCTTAGCTCTTCGTACTTTGCGACAGATTTGCGACAGAAGATAGCCACTCAGCTGATAGATCTCTTCAAGGCCGGGGGATTCGACTTAGTGAAGTGGTCGAGTAACTCGAAAGAAAGAGCCTAGTACCCGCGCTATTCATTTAGAGTTAGCTTCCGATTTAAGTTCCGCTACATTTTTGGATGCATTTAAGCGTTTTTTATCTCGCCGCGGTCCGTGTAAGTTCGTCTACAGCGACAACGGCACCAATTTTGTCGGTGCTAAGTCTTATTTAGACTAACTTAATAATTTTTTAAAATCCCAGGACTATTATAAAATGTTTTCTGACGCGCTTAAATGCCACCAAATTACTTGGAGATTTAACCCTCCAAATGCACCTCATTTTGGAGGCATTTGGGAGGCTAATATTAAATCAGTAAAAACACATTTATTTCGCGTCATCGGTAATCAAATTCTGACGTATGAAGAAATGCTTACCGTTTTAAATCAAATTGAGTGTCTCCTCAATTCTCGACCGCTTTATATTTTAAGTTCTGACCCGTCAGAACCTACCGCATTGACTCCATCACATTTTCTTTCAACCGCACCGCTAGATAGACTTTAATGAAAAACCGCATTTACTCTCGAGGTTTAGATTGTTGGATTCCCTCGTCCAGTCATACTGGAAGAGGTGGAAAACTGAATATTTACATAATCTTCAAACCCGAGAGAAATGGAATACGGCTAATAACCCTATTACAGTAGGCACTGTAGTTCTTATTAATACTGATAACGCACCGCCCCTACAGTGGCCGCTGGGTGTTATCACGCGCCTCTTTCCCGGCAAAGACGGCGTCTGTCGTGTTGCTGAGGTTAAGACAAAGGCTGGCATTTACGAACGCCCGGTTGTTCGTTTATGCCCGTTACCAACCCAGTAGTAGTAGTAGTTAGGTTTTTAGCAATATACCATATTTATATTTTTAGTTTTAATTTTTTTCTTTTTTCATATATCCGCTACTCCGCTTTAGTTTATATAGTTTATATTCCGCATTATTAATTAGTTAGTTATTAATTAGTAATTAAAAAAAAAAAAAAAAAAAAAGTATTTTATTATTTCGAAGGGTTCCTTCAAGGCCGGGGGGATGTTCGCGCCTATTTTAAATATATTAATTTATACAGTAGGCAACACACTTATATGTTTTTCCTTCCTGGCAACCCTTCCTACCGCACCACTCAGTGTTGACGTCGTGAAGTTCGCGCCGTTGACTCGCAAGTTAAATTTGTAACCGTTTATTCATTCCGCACCGCTTTTAAATCCGCTTATTTCTTTTCGCTTTCACACGAGTATATGTTTAGTGAAGTTTACTAGCACCAACAACCCAAGGACTGATATTACAGCTAATTACATGAAGCCTGGAAGAAGTTCAAAGGTCAGTGGTGCATGTATTTTTCCTTCAGGACAGATTTTATTTCTTTTTGTTCCGCACTGTCTTGATTCCGCCTTCCCTATACTTATATAAGTGTGTAAAACCCGCTGGTCCTTCGAGTATTTTTATTTAAATTATTTTACCGCTTTTAACAAAAAAATAGTAGTTCGCACGCCACAAATGGAGGAGAAATCCTCCACCAACATATAAATTGCCTCTCGACGCGTTTCGCCACTCCAGTGGCATCCTCAGGAGACGTGTAGTAGCTTCGACTTTGGCCCGACGACTGTAGTTAAAAAATAATTTTGGTTATGGATTTTTGCAAAGTAACGCCTAATACTATTAAACAAATTAATTGATAAAGGAGATTGACAGTTAATAGTTTGGTAATAAAACAATATTCTAAAATAATATCTCATTTTTTTTACAAATAGACAATGTTTAATTACATAAAAAATAGATGTAATCAATTATGAAAGCATTTAAAATAATAATAACCTCAAATATTGCATCAGAAAACATCTAATTACTCAACGAGCCGGGTGAAAAAATTAAAACTGATTGGGAATAAAGAATCTAGATTTGTTTTCCTACCAAATGCTTTAAAAATTATCGACAAGATATGGAAAAATAATGTAACCAAAATAATTGATATAATTTATTTGCCAATAAATAAATGTAATAAACGTGGATCATAGTGGTGTGTAGTCTCGACTTTGAAGCAAACCTAATACACCCTAGCATTGCACTGTAATAATTGTTAAATTAAGCCGTCATCGGTGTAATTCTATTTTATGGAATCATCTTGTAAAAGTTTATATTGAATATAAAATTTTAGTATAAATGCATTTCGTTGCACAATTATTTATTGCATACAATTTTTTTATTTTTTTTTATTGTAGCTCGGCATATGACAACACTCCGGATGGTGTAAAGCCAGAATGCGGTCCATGAATGGACACAACTGCTACTACAGATAAATTTTTACAGGCAGCAGCCGCCTCCACTATGCCGACCAGAGGAGAGGAGTGGAGTGAACCCGGCATAGTGGAGAAGAATGCTGCCTGCAGACATTTTTACATCAGCTCATGGATCCGCACTCTAACTTACCCTCTTTTTGATACCGCCGTTAAAATACTTTATACAATACTTCATTACCTATAGGATCAAACTGTGTACCTATTTATTGTAATATACTGTAGTACTATTAACCTATGACCTAGCACTTATAGTTGTGAAGCAGAATATTGAACATTCGAGATTGTTGAAATATTAAACACAAATAAAACCATTTCTTCGGTTATAACTTTATTCCTGTTGCTTTACATATTTACTCTTAAACAATACAATTATCTTAATTCTTTAACCACGGGCAATTACACTTCCTTTCTATTTATTTGACAAAGAACATATCATAGATCACTGACCATTCTAACAACACTTTCATGTCAAAGACTAAATAACACTTTTCTATAATATAAAAATTATTCTTTCAACAGAGTACTTTTCATAGGAAAAGTGCATAAAAACAACACCTCGTACTATAATCTGATTACTCGCATGTGTAGTTTGTACAATGACCTGATCGAAAGTGACAAAGGCCTAGAGATACTATTACTTAGCGCACACCTTGTTTCCATTGGGGTAAGCAGAAACTATGGAGCGCTAGCGACTCCTCTCTCTACATACCACTTTCGCTTCGACCACACCCATTACTCCCCTCATGCATGCACGTCGGTTGAGGGTGCTCCTCACGTGACCTTTTCTCAGGCAGTTGACCAATTTGCCTGAGGAAGTCTTCCTATGCCATCCACTTTCGCACAATACATCTTTTTAGTTAATCTCCTTTCATCCATCCTTTCCAAATGACCGAACCACCTTAGCATACTCCTTTCCACTCTGGTCACAATACTGTCCTTGAGCTCGCAGCGATTTCTTATCACATCGTTTGGGATTCGCTTGCTCAATACTCCACACGTACTTCTTAGCGATCGCATTTCTACCGCGTTTATTCGACTTTCATTCTTTCTCTGCCAAACCCAGTTCATACTACATACATATACAACCTAGACATATTTAATAATAATAATAATAATAATAATTCTTTATTGCACAAATGTTGTACAATGGCGAGCTTAATGCCATTAGGCATTTTCTCCCAGTTAACCATTGGGAGATGGAAGCGGAGATAGGGGCAATAAAATATGAGTAATATAAATACTATGGGTACATAATAATAATAATAATAATAAAAACTCTTTATTGTGCGAAAAAAAAAACAAACAGAACATACAACATACGTACATAAAAATAAATAAATAGATAAGTAAATATCTACATAATAATATAAATACATATTGTATACATATAATATATACATAAATACATACATACAATATAAATACTACATACATATAATATATAAATTATGTCATAATTTGTTTTTATTTATTTTATTTTTTTATTTTATTTATTTAACCCCAAATTTTAAAATCCTTTAAAAACTTAGTGTACTTCTTTACACTAGTGTACTTCTTTGTGTTTCACTTCTTCAATATTTTTTTTATGATAACACTCCGCCTGATGTAAATCTAGAGCACAGCCTTAAGGAGACAAATCTGCACCATCCAGATTAACAGTGTACACTCATCCGGGTGTTACCAGCGCCGGATTTAGACTTCGGCGGCGCAAAGGTAGAGCATGTTGTGGAGGCCCTCAAATGGTTTGTGGTTAACTGTTGAAAGTTTCTATTAAGGTCAAGGTAAAGAAGAGAGCATCTAAATCAGTTGGCTAATACAAAATTTTAAACAAAACTCAGTATTTTTTTGTTTCTACTTGTTTGTTGTGGTGTGGTGGCGGCCCATAGGTAACTGCCTATGTTGCCTATGCTTAAATCCGGCACTGTGTGTTACATTCGAAAGTGGTGGTACTGCCCCAGGACGGCACACTGGGCTAATAACCATAATCAGTTTACCAGTCACAAATAAATAAATTTTGCTAAAATAATGTAGTCAATGTACATATATTTTCTCCGGTACTGTTGTAAGAGGGTACCATAATATATAGCATAGTTAGACTGTGCGTGAGATACTTATTATTGTGTGTGTCATAGTGGTTATTCCAAATGGCGGCATCTTCCCGACTTTAGAACGGCCGTGGTGTAGCCGTAGAGGACGGATCTCACGATCGATGAGACCCGTGTTCGAACCTCGCTGAATTCTGACCAATGTAACTATGTTATATGTACTTTGGTTGCTATTAAAGAGTGGTAGGCAGACTAAAGATGGTTATTAGCCCAATCTGCCATGTATCTCAACTTTCGAATGTTGAAGAGCTTGTCACATTTCGCGATCAGTTTAGAAGTAGCCAGGTATAACGAAAAGAGTGTATACTGTCAATGATGGTGTGTGTATACTGGATGTTGGATGGTGTATAGTAGACGACTATTTTTTTATTTATTTATTTAAAGCTTAGTGTAGCGTGCACCCACGCGAACTTAATGCTCATTAGCATTCTCTTCCAGCTAACCTCCGTGTTTATGACAGATGTGAGCGGAGAGAAGCAGGTTTTTAAACAAATATAAATACAACTAAAGTCTAGACATATATCAGATTAGATCAGACTATCAAGCCGGCATAGCGGAGGCGACTGTTGTATGCAGTTTATCTGTGGTAGCAGTTGTTTATGTTCATTTGTTTATATTCCTACTTCGTCTTTCCATTCCCGTAACACCCGTACCGAGAGGGGGAAGCATCCACATTTTGTCGACCGAATCGGTGGCCGAACGAAACGGTTCGGCGCGTCCTTTTTGTCTCGGACAATTGACAAGTGGAATGCTTTGCCCTCCCATGTGTTCACGTCGGATCCTTCAAGCGGAGTGTGAAAAAGCACCTTCTCAGGCCGGCATAGTAATGGCGACTGGAGCCACCGTGTAAGCGGTTCTCCAGTCGTCAGTGCTCATGGACCTCCGCTGCGCTTACCATCAGGCCAGTCGAGGTCACATGTCGTGTCAAAATAAAAAAAATAAAAGGGGTCGGCACTCGAGCTTTACATCAGGCGGAATGTCGGTGAGCTACGAAAATGCTACAACTTTTTTATTATTTAAAGAAATCGTGTTAAAATTGGTTCATTAATTTTGGAGTTATGTAGGAATAAACACACTGTGTTTAGGCAAACATAAAGATTTTCATATTTTATAGGTCGTTTATTGCTTTAAGAGTACAGTTACAAACGTCTCGTTTTGAATCGTGATATGCGACGGACGAATGGATACCGACTGCCGCGTCGTAGAACCGCGGCTGGAATATGCTCGGTGACAGCGTAGGAGGCGCCTATTGGACGGCGCCTCTGCCAATGAAGCGCTAGCGCATTCTGCGTTAGCGGGAAATCCAAACATACTCCCCCGCGTTGAACGAATCCCTTCGTTCAACTGTGCCAGGGTCGCTGGTAGTATACTCGCGGGCATAGGCGAGTTAGTGTTCGTCGTAGTAGTCTCGTCGTCGTAGTGTAGTGAAGATTTCAGCCATTCTCGATACACCATTAGGTGCGGGAAGCAATTGTATGACTCGACCCAGGCGCCACAATAGAGGTGGCATATTGTCATCTTTTATTAGCACGAAGTCAATAATCTTGAGGCCGCTGTGGCGTTTGTTTCATTGGTTCTTTGTTGCAATTTCCTATGATGTAGCATCTACTCCAGAGGGCCCAGAAGTGACTTCATGTTTTCTCCAGGTGAATGTAACGATTGAGTGTCTTCTCCTTGACAAGGTCCAAAGAAGGAGACGGCAGCGACGTCAGAGGCCGTCCAAGATGAAGTGACCTGGAGGGACAGGAATGCAATCGTGAGGAGAAGAAGATAATGGAACTAGAGGTCGGCTATTTAGTATTGCTTCCACCTGCGTATATAAAGTGCTTATCTCTTAAAATGTTAAAATGGGGTTTCCCCTGATTGTTTTTATATGAAACCTTACCGACTTGTCACCTGCTTCTCACATGTCGCCAAGGTGAGGAGCGTAAAGCGGAGTAAAGATGAATTTAGTACCTAAGTCATTAGCGAAATCAGTTAGAGGTTCCGAATTTGTCTTTAAGAACTAGCCTAATTCATAGCAGCTGCTACAAAGTTGTGTCTATTGTCGCAAAAGATTTCTATAGGCTGGCCTCTGCGCGATGTGAATCTACGCAGAGCCAAAATGAAGCATTCCTTTGACAACTCTGAAATAGCTTCAACTTATATAAAAACAAATAAATAGACAAAGGTAAGTTTTTATTAATTTGACTCCTGACGATTGAAGGCAAGTTGGCAAGTGTAATCTTAGGAATAAATAGATTAATAATTGTAAATAAATTAATTTTAATTTGTGATATTGGTTTGTCTGGGAATAGCTCGTCCCAGCCTTTCGGAGCGAACCCGAGTCGTTTGTATAGGCATGTTGGGCGATTCGCTCGGTGTGTTAGCTAAATAGAAAAATTGAATTGAATAATAAAAATATGTTTGCTAGCTATAAAATTGCAAGTGGTCTAGACACCAACCAACCGAGTTAGGATAACCGTAATGTGGTGTATCTTCCCCTAGAACGTATTGCTCATTGACAAATGATGTCCCGAAAGATCTCGGCATCAATGAGACGTTTTACATAGGTCACTAGGAGCAGTATGGTTGAAGTGAGGATGAACTGGTATATTTAGCTGCTAACTGAGTAAGTATATTTAATTGAATGTCGATTCGTCATTTCGGATGAGAACTAGTGATATCTTGCAACACGAAAACATGATAGCTCGACTCAATAATTTTAATTTTTATATAATAATAAATGATATTGGATGCTCGAGTCTGTTTAGAGATCATGATATAAATAATGTTAGTTACCACAATCCAACGGAAACTCAATAATATTAGAATTTATTGTTATATGATTTGTTTATAGTTAGGTTTGGATGCTCGAGTCTGTTTAGAGATTATGATATAAATAGGTTAGTTACCACAATCCAACGGAGACTCAATAATATTAGAATTTATTGTTATATGATTTGTTTATAGTTAGGTTTGGATGCTCGAGTCTGTTTAGAGATTATGATATAAATAATGTTAGTTACCACAATCCAACGGAGACTCAATAATATTAGAATTTATTGATATTGATTTATTTATAGTTAGGTTTGGATGCTCAAGTCTGTCTAGAGATTATGATATAAATAATGTTAGTTACCACAATCCAACGAAAACTCAATAATGTTAGAATTTATTGTTATTGTATAGATGTACCCTGATATATACCCTGATGACTGCTGTGCAAGTAGTTTGGCACAGGTGAGTATGGTACTGTATTAATTGATTGTGTTAGCACTCGAGTGGTACTGCCTGTTGCGATTCGTTGTATGGGTGCAAAAGAGTATGGTGTGGTTGTTTGCACTCGCGACAAGGACCTAAGCGACATCTGGCCGTTCGGTGACCAGATCGTAAGCAGCTTGAACACAATTGATGTTTGGTGACTTCTGACAATCGCTCTGAAATATTTTTTGATTTAAAGAAGGGACAATCATATATTGTATGATCGCCAGTGCATACAACACAAGATGGCTTGGAACCAGTATCGTTGTCGGTAACAAGAAAAGTTTTGGTATGCGAATTAATTGATTTGTTAAATTGCGATTTAGAAAACGTTGAATTATTATTGTTGCTATATTGCTTTGTAGTGCCAGGTTTGTTGTGATGTAACGCTTCTAGCACATCTGCACGACTCGTTAGAAATTTATAGAATTGATCTAGTGTGGGCATATCTGTATAGGTACTGCGCTGCTCTTCCCATTTTTGAATAGTGCGATTGTCCAACTTAGAAGCCATGATATGAATGACTATGCAATCCCACTGATCCGTAGGTTGACCTAAGGTTGCCAACGCACGTAGATTTTTTGTCACGTGATCGACTAGAAACCTAAGAGATTTTTCAGATTCGCGGTACATTTGTTCCACACTAAGAAGTGAAGTTAAATGGTTGTTAATCAATTGACGTTTATTGTCATATCGATCGCATAATAGTTGCCACGCCGTTTCATAGTTAACATCGGAGACTTCTAGGTTGGATACAACACGACATGGTTCTCCTTCTAGGTATGACAATAAATAATGAAATTTGTATATGTTTTGAATGCGATTATTGTTATGTATGAGGGACCTAAATGTGTCGCGAAATTCAAGCCATCGCGAAAAGTTGCCGTCAAATTTTGATACTTGAATTTGAGGTAGTTTAAAACCTATATCGTTACTATGCGCAGGCGTAACATCATGTTTGCATTTGACAAAATGTGTCGAGTTAGCATCGAGTAGCTCCTGAGCGGCGGCGATATACCTGATAAAGCTGTTATCAATAGAATCTCGTTCCTCAAGTTCGATCTCAATGTTAGACGCATTCAGAACCTCGATCTGATCTTGAATTTTATCAAATTGTTCGTATAATGATTTTAATTTAGCTAACTTCAATAATAATTCTGTTGATTGTAATTTATTTAATGTGGAAATGCTAGTTGCTTTATTTAAATAACTATTAAATTTTGTAAGTTGTCCTTTTATTGAGCTACGTTTGACTAGTGCATTTTTTAAATCATAAGTGGAAGTCGAGGTCTTGTCCTCGTCCTTCAATGTCCTAGACATAGCTGAACAATATTAAATAATAGACAAATTAAATTATAATTGTAAATAGAAATTGTAAAGTATTAAATAATAATTTTAAGTAATTTATAGTACAACGACAACCCTATAAAATATGAAATTGCAATCAATTAATCAACTAATGCACTTAATATTTTGAATAATTAATGATTTTAAATATTACTATAGTTTAAGAAAAATGTGTATGTATATTTTTAATAAATAATATGAATTTGAATTTAATAGTAGGTAGGTGTAATTGTTTAGTGTAATTCTCACGCTCCTCCCTTTGCGCCGCGATGAACGAACAGGTGACAAGCGGCAGGTAGCGGAAGCCGGCCCGATGCGGAGCCCTAGCGCGTACGCAGCTCGAGACAGGCGCCGCTAGCACGGGTCGGCCGCCGTCAGCACGCGTCAACTTGTGCGCAGTGTGCAGCTGAAATAGTCGGCAAATTGGAATGAAATATTGTACCAAACTATTAGATTAGGATAATGAGTTATATTATTGGAGGATAGCACATGAGATGATATTTAATACGTAAATTATTTTCCTATTTTTATGTAAAAACTTAGATTAAATTGAAATTAGCAACACTGTTATGTAGGTAATGTTCTAAAATAGCTGCAAAGTTATTAATATAATAGAAATATTGTAGATTGAATGAAATATTGAATAGGTTAACAATTGCAGGTAGAACGCATATACTTGGACAGGTTGAATATAGCGAAAATACACGCTTTTTACACGGGTTTCTCGTGATTTATAGGAATAGGAATGTTGTTGGGACAGAAGTAGGAAAGTCACTTATCTGGATTGGCCTGACGAAGCTGGCAGACGCGTAGTAGTGGTTCGCGTGACGCTGCAGTCTCCGTCCATGGCTGCAATTGATTGTTCAAATCCTCTTCAAGATAGGTCCTTTTGTTCGGGCGCCAATTTATGTTTAGGCAAACATAAAGATTTTCATATTTTATAGGTCGTTTATTGCTTTAAGAGTACAGTTACAAACGTCTCGTTTTGAATCGTGATATGCGACGGACGAATGGATACCGACTGCCGCGTCGTAGAACCGCGGCTGGAATATGCTCGGTGACAGCGTAGGAGGCGCCTATTGGACGGCGCCTCTGCCAATGAAGCGCTAGCGCATTCTGCGTTAGCGGGAAATCCAAACACACTGTAATCATTTGTTATTAGTAGAGGCGTTCGTTCGCGCGTAATTTACAATTTGTTCGCTTATTAACTAAATAAAAATGTGTAGGTATTTGTGCCTATTAAATTAATTATAAAAGAAAATATAATAAAAATATGTATTTCGCGAGGTTAAAAATAAACTGTTTGAAGCCCATGCTTTGTGAATTAGTGTCATGGGTTCCGTATATATTTTATTTCTCATGTTAAGGGTGGTTTGCACCAGAGAAGGCCGGTTAAAGTAACTTTGACTGTTACTTTAACTTTAACTTTGACAGTTATCTTTACTTTTACTCCACGCGCGTTGCACCATCGTGTAAATTAATTCGTTATAGTTAAAAGGGTTGCTGGTGTAATGAGGAGTTAGATAAATAATACAAGATTTAAATGAATTCTCTCAATACAAACAAGAGCGGCTTTTCAAAGATTTTACGTTAGCGACATTGATTTAACTATTACTTTAACTTTGATCGGCCGAAATTCGCCAGTAACGGTTAAGGTTAAAGTAATCGTCAAATGTGACAGATTTTTTTTGAAGCAAACCAATTTTAACTTTAACCATTACTTTAACGTGACAGTAATAGTTAAGTCATATGGCGCAAATGGACATAAGAGTCATCGGCAGAACGATGTTGGTTATACCTATGTTTTTTTTATAGTAGCTCGGCATATGACAACACTCCGCCTGATTTTAAGTTAGAGTACATTCCATTGACGAAAACAATGTTAGAACAAAGAAAGGAGAATGCAATTTTGGGCCCACTTGATAAAATACTTGATAAAATAATATCTTATTTTTTTATTAACTCATTTTATCAATATCATATACATTTTATCACCAATCAATAGACAATGTTTAAAAAGAGATATCTTCAATTATTAAAGCATTAAAAATAATAATAACCTCAAATATTGCATCACTCAATAACCTGGGTGAAAAAATTAAAACTGATTGCTAAGGAAGTAGATTTTTTTTAAATTAACTAAAAATCACTTGAGAAAAAAATTGTGGGCCCCTTTTTTCTGAAGGCAACAGTCACCGACATAGCGCGGCTTGAGGAGAAGATTATGCGCCATCCAGGTTGATAATGCCCGTTGCTCTGGTGTAGAAACAGATTCCAAAATGCGACAAGGTCTCTTCACGTGTGTTACATACGAAAGTGGTGGTACTACCGTAGGATGGTAGACTGGGTTAATAACCATCAACAATAAGAGCGGCCGTGGTCTAGCGGTAAGACGTGTGAACTCACGATCGAACCTCGATAAATCTGACCGCTACCAATGTAACTTTGTTATATGTACTTTAGTCGCTCAGTATCTATAGGCACTATTAAAGAGTGGTAGGCAGACTGATGATGGTTATTTATCCAGTCTGCCGTCCTGGGGTAGTACCACCACTTTCGAATGTAACACCCGTGAAGTGACTTTGTCGCGTTTCGGGAATAGTTTGAAAGTAGCCAGGTATAACGAGAGGAGTGTGCACTGTCAATCTAAGATGGTGCATGCTCGTCTCCTCAAGCCGGCATAGTGGAGGTGACTGCTACCCGCACAGGTTTTTCTGTGCTAGCAGTTGTTTACGTTCATGGACCGCACTCTAGCTTTACATCAGGCGGAGTGTTGTCACATGCCGAGCTACAATAATAATAAAAAACAGTCCGCCGTCCATCATCCCTTCATGACATTCTCCCTCTCTTTTCATTTGTTTTTCTTCAAATACAATTTTAAGAACAACCGTGGTCGAGTGGTGGAAGTCGAGAACTCACAATCGATGAGACCCGCGTTCAAACCTCGCTAAATTCCGGCCAATGTATAATAACTATGTTATATGTACTTTGGTCGTTTAGTACGTTAATGATACAAGCTTACTAGCCAAGATACTAGCTTAGTATATTAAAAAATGGTAATATGCACTGTCAATGTAGATGGTACATGCTCGTCTCCTCAAGCCGGCATAGTGGTGACGACTGCAGCCCGTAGAGATTTCTCTGTAGTAGCAGTCGTTTCCATTCATGGACCGCACTCTAGCTTTACATTAGGCGGAGTGTTGTCACATGCAGAGCTACAATTAAAAAAAAATCTATCTACCTACCTTAAATTCTTGTTTATCTTTCTTTTTTTTATCCTTAAAATCATAAAAAAGAAAACTGTTATAGATATAGTGTTATCAATTTATTATTACCGAGAAATATAATATTTTGTTATGATAAGAAAGTAAATAAAGAAATATAATTCTATTAATAGCATATAGTAGAATAGGGTAGGGTCAAAATAACTCCTTTGTCGACATATTTTTTTTTATTTTAGCACGTCATATGACCGTAGTCCGCCTGATGTTAAGCCAGAGTGCAATCCATGAACGGAGGCAACTGCTGTCAGAGCAGGGGATCTGCAGACAGCAGGCGCGCCCGCTAAGCCGGCTTGATGAGATGCCTCTTCACACTGCGCTTCCGTCCCGTGACGTCAGAAGACTCAGGACGACCAATCTCCACCTTTTTTATGACATTAAGCTATTGTTATGACGTCCGAGGACATTTAACAAAAGAAGAAGAAGATATTAAACTATAGTGCTATGTATGATCGGTCTCCCACCCAAGAGGCAGGCCTACTGTTTGATCAGATTCGATGAACGATTTTTTTTTATTGTAGCTGAAGCTAGAGTGCGGTCCATGAATGAAAACAACTGCTACTACAGAGAAACCTGTGCGGGCAGCAGTCGCCTCCTATGCCGGCTTGAGGAGACGAGCATGTACCATCTAGATTGACAGTGCACACTTCTCTTGTTATACCTGGCTGCTTTCAAACTATTCCCGAAACGAGACTAGGTTACTTCACGGGTGTGTAATTCAAAAGTGGTGGTACTACCCCGGGACCGCAGACTGGACAAATAACCATCAACAGTCTGCCTATCACTCTTAAAAAATTCCTGTCAAATTGGCGAAAGATTTAAGCTACTACAAAGACTAAATCTTCTACATTTGTTTATTTATTTATTTTTAATATCTGTATTAAGTTAGTGCTTGTATGATAGGCACTAAGTGACCAAAGTATGTATGTATAACATAGTTATATTAGTCAGAATTTAACCAGGTTTAAACACGGGTCAAATCGATTGTGGTGTCCGTCCTCTAGCGCTAGTCTTAGAATTGATGTTGTAATCTTTGAATATTTTCAAATTAGGCAGGAATTTCTTTGTCAATGTTTCATTTATCGTCATCGAATCCAACCCAATTTAAATCTAAATTTATGCAAGATCGCGCCTTCTAGTTAACAGTGCACACCACTAACAGGACCACAGACATACAACACAGGTGTGTTGAAAAAAAAACAAGCTAATAAAATAACCTCAAAAATTCTATTGTCCGTTTGATTAAGATGTTTCAAACCAGACTGTCCTGCCAGAAAACGGACAGCAGGTAACCCTACCAGCGTTGCCAGACGTCCCGATTTTGGCGGGCATCCCGATTTTTGAATCAAAATTAAATGTCCCGCGCGGGACAGGCTCAGTCCCGCTTCTCGGATTTGTGTGTCGGATGAGTATAAAGCTTACTGTAAACTGTGTAAAAAGTTGCAACAATTTGTAACTCACTCTTCAGACTATTATTTGAAACACCACATTTTTGCTGGGTCACATTTGGGATCGGTCAAATTTGTATGGTTATAACGGTTTATTATGCAAACCGAAGAATTCAGAAACCGGTCATAAAAAGACTCAACTACCTAACGAAAGGGTAAATCTGATGAAATATCATATTTTTATTAAAGTACATTTTCTATGGCTATTTTTGCTATCTATTGTCACGTAAACGTAATTTAAAACTCAAACAAAAGATACTCTTTCACTTTTCACCCAAAAAGTTCCGAAATCCCGACTTGGCAAAAAAAACTGGTAACGCTAAACCCTACATACAAACACTACGGTATTTACACGCGAAGACAGTGGTTTTATTAAACTTGACTTGAATGAACTCAGTTAAGTTTTTTTTTTTTTTTTTATGCTTAATAGGCAAGCGTTTGACCACACCCTGCCTGGTGTTAAGCAGTGATGTGGTCTATGGTGGAGCAGAACCTATGTTGTACGTGTCGGGAAACACGCCGTCAAAACGCCTCGTACGTACTTTAGGAACTTGAACCATAAACGGATGGTACCTCTCCGGGTGCCTGGACGTCCGATAGAAGAAAGGGGACGGTAGAACCAGGTTGTGTAGCTCTTGCGCACACTTTAGTTAGCACACTCTAGCGCACAAGTTAAACGAGTAGACAACTAAATTAAAAAAATAAAAACACATAATTATAAAAAAAATATATATTATAAATTTACATACATATTCACTTTTGATCAAATAGCAAAACTAACTAAATCCATTGAAATATTATTTATGTCTCCCACACACGCTACGATTTACTTACATTATGATTTAGAGAAAGAAGTAAATCTTTAGAAAGAGTGTGTGCACGCGTTAGCCGAATAAATCACTCGACGAGTCCGCTGTGCTGGAGATGTCATAGGGAGTACTGTCGGATCCGAATCCTCCAAGATGCTCTGTAGGCGATACGGTAGTGGAAGAAGGCTCAATATCGCTCGACTCTGTTCCTACAACTTGACCCATTTTTACGATAGGCACAACCACTCTCGATTATGAATGAAGTGTAACTGAAGTTTTTGCGACGTTTCGTACATACAAAATGGCCAACGGTTCGTCGTTTTATATTGTTTAGTTTTGATTAAGGTACCGTTATTTAGTTGCGACAAAATAAGGATAATTCTAAATTCCTTCAACGCTCCTCGACTCGAAAATAGCTTTAAACATCTAACTTATCAATGAGTTCGCTAGAGTACGGTCCACACCGCAAAGAAATGTCTTCTGGGAGAAATCATCTCCACTATGCCGGCTTATACTATATTTGAGAATAGGTGTGGATCAAGACTCTTTAGGGTTAAGGGGGTAGGAGTGTGGGAAGCCTCCACTATATTATACAGTAATTTAATTTTTTCCCAGACCAGACTGCTGCCTGCAGATTCCCTTCTTTGACAGCAGACATCAGGCGGAGTGCGGTCATATGAGGTGCTAAAATAAAATAAAAAAATTTAAATCAAATTGTACGCGCCTATGACGATACGCTTCAATAGATAGTGCGAATAATTTGTTTAACTTAAAGAAAATTGTCGCCTTAATTTTTTGTATTTGCTTTATCTTTGTCGGGAACTGCTTTATTGAATGTGGGAAATTCCAATTTTTTTACGCGTGCAATTTTAACTCTTAATTTTGTAGCCGTAAAGTCTAAAATTCAGTACACATATACTCAATTTACTTTACATTATATCGATGAATGGTAACTAAAAATAAAACTAACGTAATCAAGCATTTATAGTTCTAATTCGGTATAATAATAAAGTTTATTTTTGCGTGTACATTATGATTGGGTTTACGTGCCGGGAATATTATTTATTCCCACTTTTAAAAATCCCAAATTATTATTGTTAACTTTTGGGATCTCCTCAGTTCTGTTTAACGGCGGGTAACAGTAGCTTCCTTTATACCGGCTTAATCATAATTTAGCATAGATAAAAAACATAATAACAAAACAAAACACTAAAAACGTTTGTACGAGTAGGTACATCGGTTAAGTTAATTCCGAAATTGGTGGTACTCTCGCAGGTTGGCAGACTGGGCTAGCCATCATCAGTCTGCCTACAACTCCTATATCAGATTAGGAAGGAATATACGTATAGTTTTCCTTGTGTTTTAATGAAATGCCTACTTCGTGGTATTTTTAATAGCTGTCAATTGTTATTCTGATTTAATAGATCTTTAATACTAGCCATCTGTTGATAGGTACACTTGTGACAATGTGAATTCATATTAAATAAATAAAAAACACTTTGTTGCATAAATTGTTTATAGGGAACCCTACTGCTGCCAATCACCTTGACCATACGATTTCCACGACCTGGACAGCGCGTAAACTCTGTTATTTTCATATTACGCCTAATATATTGAATTTAAAAAAAAAAGAAAAAAACCATGTTCTAGATCATGATTTTGCAAATATAATGGTGTAAAAGAAATTTTTTTTCGATGGGTTTTCATCGAGAAAAACAGTATCAAAAATTGATTTAGGGCTCACTTCACGATTTTTTTTCTCATATTTATAAGACATAATTAGGAAAAAGAAAAAAACCAGGTTCAACTTTATATCATGTAGTTTAATATATATTTTATTTAAAGTCGTAAGTATTATAGTTACTGAGTAAAATCAGTTCAAAAAAAGTGCGCTGGCAACAGTAGCCGCTTTAGTATTTAATTTCTAATTAAATGGTGACCATAAGAAAATACAAATTCGAGACGTCAGTATTGTAATTGAATTGCGTGTCCTCCTTTAACGAGGCACGCACATCTAACTTAGATGACCTAATAAGACCTAGATATACTAGATCTCGAATAAATTGAATTAAATCACATTTAAATCACTTGTTATATTATTTTACTTCTTCAGGAGTATTTTTTTAAATTGCAGATCGATGTATGACAACACTCCGCCTGATATAAAGCTAGAGTGCGTTCCATGAAGCAGCAGTCGCCTTCGCTATGCCGGCTTAAGGAGACGATGCTAGACTAGGTCACTTTACAGATGTTACATTTGAAAGTGGTGGTACCACTCCAGGACGACAGACTGGGCTAATAACAATCATCAGTCTGCCTACCTATATTACGACCTTACGCACAAAAAACAAAAGAGAGTCAAGACAAAATTATTTTATTTACAGCTATAATTTAGTAGCGACATCGACTTCTAGGCCGTAACGTTTTCTAACCTTTAAACTTTAATCAATTTTGATGATTAACACCTTATAGAGCTTAGATATGGCCGACTGAAGCTATTTTTTAAAGGAGAATGCCCATTTGTGGGACCACTTGTTACTTAATAGTTTACAAAACAATATTCTAAAATAATTTTACAGTTTTTCATTAAATTAATTTATTTCTATCATAGCATCATTTACTCAATCAATAAACAATGTTTAACTACATAAAAAACAGATATCATCAATTATTAAAGCATTTAATATAATAATAACCTCAAATATTGCATCTGAAAACATCTAATTATTCAATAACCCGGGTGAAAAAATTAAAACTGATTGGTAAAAAGGAAGTAGATTCATTTTTCTACAAATTGAACTAAAAATCATCGTTAAACTCGAGAAAAAAATTGTGGGCCCATTTTTCTTCGGCGAATGGGCATTGAACTCTAGATATTTATTGAAATTTTTTATCGCCTAAGGGAAATGGGCCCAAAGTTTTTTTTATGGGAACTTTAGTCTTAAAATAGTTTTTTTTCTAGCCTTAATAAGAGGTTGATATATCAATAAAATGACCTTAGATCTTATAAGGTAAAGTTCAATCTAAAGATGCAGGTGCAACATTAATAATTCATCTATTTACACATCTTTTTTTATAAAAAAAGTTAAACACTATAATTATCTTAACTACCTAGTTGATCATCGATTTAGTAGCTGGTTTAATTGAGTAAATATTGAAACTTAGACCAGCTGTCCAGAGATGCACATATTTTTTATGATAGCTCGTTATATGACAACACTCCACCTGATGTTAAGTTAGAGTGCGGAAGAAATTGCTGCAACAGTAGGTTAGTCTGCCTGTAGGAGATGAATGTAGGTTGACAGCTATAGATATAACGTACCCGTCTACTTCCAAACTGCGGATCTATAGAGATTGACAGCTGTACTCCAGTAATCACTCCATTACGGCGGCCGTGGTCGCTCTCGATCGATGAGTCCCGTGTTTGAACCTCGCTAAAGACCGGTACCAATGTAACTTTGTTATATGTACTTTGGTCGCTCATTACCTATAGGCACTATTAAAGAGTGGTAGGCAAACTGATGATCCAGTCTGCCGTCCTGGGGTATTACCACCACTTTCGAATGTAACACCCGTGAAGTACCGTAGTCGCGTTTCGGGTACTTTGTAAGTAGTCAGATAGGACGAGAGGAGTGTGCACTGTCAATCTGGATGGTGCATGCTCGTCTCTTCAAGCCGGCATAGTGGAGGTGACTGCTGCCTGTAGAGATTTCTCTCTAGTAGCAGTTGTTTCCATTCATGGACCGCATTCTAGCTTTACATCAGGCGGAGTGTTGTCACATGCCGAGCTACAATAAAAAAAAATCAACTTTGACGTATCGCTAAAATATGAAATTAATTTCGAAACGCGACTAGGTCAGTTCACGAGTGTTATACGGACGACAGACGACGTAATCATTATCAGTGCCTAACCTCTCTTTTAATTAATCCAAACATCCTACATTTATTAAATCTTCACCTTCTCTCCCGATCTTTAAATCTAAACTTAAATCCCTCTATCTATCTTTCTGAATTAGGTATTTATGTAATATACATATATGTATGTATTTATAATGTGTTTATTGTATTGTATTTTACTATTATATTATTATTTATATATCTTTATTATAAATATTTTTATATTATTTAATAATGGGTACTTCCTGACTGCATCACCTGCTTTTCTCTTTTCCTTACAATTTATTTAATAACAATTGGTTGTCTGGAAGAAATTGCTTTTAGTGATAAGACCGCCAATTGCAGTAAGTTATTTATGCTTTTGTATTTTATATTTTGTTAACTGCAATAAAGAATTTATTATTATTATCCTATTTTTATCCAGTGGAATGACGCGTAGGTCTTAGCGAATAGTCGGGAATTGTACGCCTATAAATTGACGCCTAAAACGCATTTTCAAAATACCAGCAACCTACGTTAAACCTCCAATTGTTCCCACTCGCATCTATTACCAAATACATTACACCTATGTTAGTCATCTTTAACAATTTTAGAAATGTGTAATTGTTTAAAAGTAATTATGTATTTACTGTATTCTCCCAATCCTTTCACCTTGGATCCTTCAAGCGGAGCGTGAAAAAGCACCTTCTCAGGGCGGCATAGTGATGGCGACTGGAGCCACCGTGCGAGCGGTTCTCTAGTCGTCAATGCTCATGGACCTCCACTGCGTTTACCATCAGACCAGTCGAGGTCACATGTCGTGCCAAAATAAAAAAAAAAAAAAAAAAAAAATTAGGAAAGTTATCTCACTTAGAGCTCTGACGCCTGGCGAGTTTTCACCATACGCCGTGACAGCGTAATGTTAACTCGTACTAGAGCCACTGGAGAGTGATTTTTGAATGTCGACTTTAAACTTATAGAGTTTATGAGATCAATCCTATAGACCAATCAGTAATCTATGATATGAGATACATTTTTACGAATTTTTTTGTCTATAGATAATCGTTTCCTTAAAATTGATAGATTTCAGTCGCCTACCACTCTTCGGAATCAGGTGAGGCTTGCGGAACTGATGAAAGACCCGGAGAGGTACCATCGGTTTATGGTTCAAGTTCCTAAAGTGCGTACGAGGCGTTTTGACAACACGTTCCTCGTGCGTACTGCGAAACTGTGGAACTCCCTCCCGGTGTCTGTGTTTCCCGACACGTACAACATAGGTCTCTTCAAATCGAAGGTGAACAGGTACCTCATAGGCAGGCGTGCTCCACCTTAGACCACATCACTGCTTAACACCAGGCAAGGTGTGGTCAAACGCTTGCCTATTAAGCATAAAAAAAAAACAAAGTCGTATAGGGGTTGTCAGTTACGAGCCCACGTCTGCACTACAACTCGGCCACGGTCGCACTATTCAATTAAATACAATAGTTTTTCCCAGTAATGACTACTAAATGTTATAAATCACAATTAATATTACTGTGCGTCGTGTAAACAATCTCATTGTTTTTTAAAAATAGGTTTACGCAACGACATTTTTCAATTGATACAAAAATTCAACTTGTTTGGACATTCTTTACTATTGTTGTGTGTATTATGTTAATCTTTTTAACGTTTCTTTGGGAAAAGGATCCTTTTTTTCTTTGTAGCTACTATGACCTACGTCACACCCGATATCTCTGTGCTATGGCGATGCCGATTTTTAAACCAAAATTAAACGTTCCGCGCGGGATAGGCTCTGTCCCGCTTCTCGGTCTTGTGTATGTATTGTGACGTCGGATGAGTATAAAGCTTACTGTAAACTGTGTAAAAAGAGTTACAATTTGTAATTCACTCTTCAGACTATTATTTGAAACACCACATTTTTCTAACGGACCCATTCCCCATACATTTTGATATAACTGTCGTTTACGATCTGTCTAATTTACAATACGACACAGAAATTTCTGCAGGCAGCATTGGGCACCGCTATGCCAACTTGGGGAGACAAATGTGCTCCATCCAGATTGATAGCGCACACATCTTCTCGTTATACCTGATTATTCCCAAGCTGTTCCCGAAACGCGATTAGATAAATCCACGGGTGTTTTACTTGAAAGTGGTGGTACTAAGACTGAGTTAATAACTATCAAAGATATAATCAAACAAACAATCAAATAAATAACAAACATACAATAACAAAAAGCACCTTTTTGGGCCGGCATAGTGACGGCGACTGGGGTCACCGTGTACCGCGGTCCTCCAGTCGTCGGCGCTCATGGACCTCCACTGTGCTTACCACCAGGCCAGTCGACGTCACATGTCGCGTCAATATAAAAAAAAATATATATCATCAGTCCGCCTACCATTCTTCGTTTGGGTGTAATATTAAAAATAATTGCCTAAAGATAAATTAAAACTTGTTATTTATCTCAAATCATTTATTTATTAATATTACAACAACGATGTATTTAGTATCCCGAGGTTTTTTTAAATCCTAATCTTCTAGGCTAACATTTAGTAGTGACGTTTGTAAAAAAACAAAAATAGGAGGAAAAGAACAAACGAATATTTTTTTCTAGACAATTCGCATCAAAATACTAAAACAAAATTCATATAATTTTTTGCAAATGTCGCATAGTAGGCTCATAAGAAATGTTGCAAAACACATCGAAGATTCAAATAAATTGCATTTGAGCGATTACACTAATCTATTCGTAATTATAATAACCTTCACTGTACTAAAATATACGCCTATTGTAGTCAATAATCATTCCTTAAATGTTTCCCCTCCTCCGAGATGCACTTAATTTTAGATTTTTTAATTGTATTTGCATATGTAAATGGTATATGACAACACTCCGCTTGATGTAAAGCTAGAATGTGGTCCATGAATGGAAACAACTACTACTAAAGATAAATTTCTACAGGCGGCAGTTGCTTCCGGTATACCGGCTTGAGGGGACGAATGTGCACCATCTAGATAAATAGTACACTCTCCTATCGTTATACCTAGGCTACTTCCACACTGTTCCCGAAATACGACAAGCACTTCACGAGTATTACATTCGAAAGTGGCGGTACTACCCCTTGGACGGCAGACTGGGCTAATAACCATCATCAGTCCGCCTACCACTCTTTAATAATGCCTATAAACACTAACAAAGTACATATAACATAGTTAAATCGATCAGAATATAGCGAGGTCTCATCGATTGTAAGTTCACGTGTTTTACCGCTAGACCACAGCCGCTCTGAAACATTACATTGGTACCGATCAGAATTTAACGAGCGGGTCTCATTGATTACGAGTTCACGCGTTTTACCGCTAGACCACGTCCGTTAAATTTAAATATACGTGGGATTTAATTTGACGCCCAAAGCCTCAGAGTATTTTTCCAACTCACCTGTCCGTCTGTGAACATGAAAATTGTGCGAGCGGGAGGGAGGAGGTTGAGCGAGAAAACGAGATTGCTTTTTTGGACGGAAGGAGACAGACGTGTGTTGTAAAAAAGTTGTATTTGTTTTGAATTTGTGTAAAAAGTGAGAATAAACGGTGATAATAGTAGAATTGCCTTGTTCTTTAAATCCGCCTGCTCGATAACCCCACATATATATTACTAGCTGACAGTGCCCGGCGCTGCCCGGGTTTTTTCAAGTTATTGTTACACATAAGATAAAGATAATGCTTTATTATAAATTACCTATAGCTGTTACCCACAACTTATTTTAGACGATTTAGTTACATAATTAATAGAATATATTTTAAAGTAGTTTTAAAAAGAATATATTTTTTAAAGCGGCATGGTAGGTACCTCGTAGAGCTACACCCCCCTCCGCCCGCCTCTCCCCGCCTCGTCATCATACGCCGCGTGTGAATTTTGTTTTAGAGTTATTTTAAAACTGTATTATCTTATAAGATGTTTATTGAAATTAGGTGATGTCAAAGACGATTGTGTTCACAGTTAAATACTCTTAATTAATAACACATTTATTTGGATAAAGATTAATATTATTATGTTTCGACCAAATTTGATTTTCATAAAAACGGTTATTGTGAGTTAATCTTAAAAGATAGACATATACTGTCGCGGACATTTTTTTAGATAATTTAAAGAGGAATAATTCTTTCATACATATTTTTTGGGTATCTCGAACGGTTTTCGCTGCGCACGCAACGGAAGCCCTCAAAGATGAACAATTTTGATTTGATTATCATAAAAACGGTTATTGTGAGTTAATCTTAAAAGATAGACATATACTGTCGTGGACATTTTTTTAGATAATTTAAAGAGGAATAATTCTTTCATACATATTTTTTGTATATCTCGAACGGTTTTCGCAGCGCACGCAACGGAAGTTCTCATATTCCCCGTTTTTCCCACATTTTCGACTGTTTCTTCGCTCCTATTAGTCGCAACGTGATGTTATATAGTCTATAACCTTCCTCGATAAATGATCTATCTAACACAAAAATAATTTTTCAAATCGACCCAGTAGTTCCTGAGATTAGCGCGTACAAACAAACAAACAAACAAACAAACAAACAAACAAACAAACTCTTCAGCTTTATAATATTAGTATAGATTTATAATTTTAAAATAGTCCCCTTTTCCATTTGAAACGCTTATGAGTGTTTTTACTTTTACCTCAAATAACAATGGAGCGTATGTTCTCATGCGAGTCGTCCTTGACCCAATTAAATGTGTGATGTGCTTGCAATTTTTTCTATTGATTTATGTTGGAAAAACTTTTAATTAAAAAACAAATACACATTATTTTTAAAGTCTACTAACTAAGGGATCATCTCGTCAAAGATGAGTTACGTGTGTAACCTAACTGCTTTTCGAAATCAATTTGGAAGTAGACAAGTACCTATAACGAGAAGGGTGTGCACTGTGCACTGTTAACAAGGATAGTGTATCCTCTTCGCCTCAAGCCGACTTCTTTTGTTTGTAACAAACAAACAATAATTTTACATGGAGTAAATATTTGGAGAATTTCCATTCGCCTAAGAGAAATGGACCCACAATTTTTTCTCGAGTTTGTCGATGATTTTAAGTTTATTTTCTAGAAAATTTTTACATTCATTATTAGTTTTAATTTTTTTGCCCGGGTGCAATGCAATATTTGAGGTTATTATTTTAAATGCTTTAATAATTATAATTAAGGACATTTGTTTTTTATGTAATTAAACATTGCCTATAAATAAATTAAAAAAAAAAATTAATATTAGACTATTGTTTTGTTAACAAACTATTAGATCAAGCCTTTAGGGCCTAAAAATGGGCATTGTCCTTTGTTAGGATAATAAATTGCCAAAAGGAAACCACTCCAAAATAACAGAATAGTGTGTAATTTTTTTAAGACAAATTAAACGTAATTTATTCGCATGTTTATGTAATATATCTTTCTATATGTTAAAAATAATTATAGGTACATAATAATTATATAAGAAACTACTAAGTAATTTGTGCATTTTGAGGTCAAATGTCAAATTATATAGAATATATGAAAAGTCAAGGGTGACCAATTGTTTTGTATCTTTTTGTTGTTTTTATTAAATTTTTAGTTTGACCTCTGAGGTTTTTAGATGAGGATTCGATTTAAAAGAAAATTAATAAGTTATTGTACTGTAATTATGTAATAATAATAATTACATAGAGAAATAACCCTGACCTCAAATATTTTTTTATTTATTTATTTAAAGCTTCGTGTAGTGTGCACACAGGCGAACTTAATGCTAATGGGCAAGGTCCAAAAAAACTAACCCATGGTGAATCGAAAACCATTTCGAGATATTACTTCAATTAGAAGAATTTTTTGATTCTCGTCTGAAAATACTTAAAAATCGAGGAGATATTTGAAAAACTGTAATGACCGTCTTCGTCCTTTCACTTCGATTTTCGTACAGTTTGACAAGATAGAATACAAAGTACCAACCTTTTGTATTTTGTAGATTATTTTGTTGTCTATGGTTGTCGCCTCACAAGTTTGTCAAATATCTTTTGTTTATGTTTCCTAACAATAACAGTGTTTTATACGAATAACTATTGTAATTTTTAAAACAAAACTACACTATAAACACGATGTTTTAATTAACAGGAACTTTTAAAAATCAAAAGTTTGTTTGAACTTTTGACAAATGATTTTTTTTTTGTTCATTGGCAATGGTTTAGTTCCGAACGAAAGCTCCGGTTTACTATATTACGATCGCAATTTTTAAAAATTAATAAAAAAAGAACAAAGCAATTACAAAAGTTTTCCAGAAACACGTGTCGACTAAATTAATCTATATTATCTAAAAAATATGTAAAAAAGATAGCTGTCACCAGATACACCTCCCCAATTAGTATTCTCTAGCTAACCTCAGCTCCGTGTTTATGACAGATGTGAGCGAAGAGAAGCAGGTTTTTAAACAAATATAAATACAACTAAAGTCTAGATATATATAAATATATATACACATACATACAAATACTATACATAAAATATAAGTATATAATATATAAATACATATAATATATTAATAAATTATAATAAATAAAATAACATATAGATAGTCTGGAGAGGTTAAGAGACGTTTAGTAAAAATTTAAATAACAAATCTTTTAAAAGCAACCCTGTTAGGAGCCTCCTGTATGTCCTCAGGGAGATCATTCCACAGTCTCGAGGCAGTGACTGTGAAAGAATTAGAGAAGAAAGAGGTGTGATGAGAAGGAATAGCAAGTGTCAGGTTATTAGAGGAGCGAAGGGATTTTTCGTGAAGTGAGCTAAGATAGGAAAACATTCATATATTTTATTTTATTATTATTATTTTTTTTTTATTGTAGCTCGACATGTGACAACACTCCGCCTGATGTAAAGCTAGAGTGCGGTCCATGAATGGAAACAACTGCTACCACAGAGAAATCTCTACGGGCTGCAGTCGCCTCCACTATGCCGGCTTGAGGAGACGAGCATGTACCATATAGATTGACAGTGCACACTTCTCTCTTATACCTGGCTACTTTCAAACTATTCCCGAAACGCGACAAGGTCGCTTCACGGGTGTTACATTCGAAAGTGGTGGTACTGCCCCAGGACGACAGACTGGACAAATAACCATCATCAGTCTGCCTACCACTCTTTAATAGTGCCTATAGGCACTGAGCGACCAAAGTACATGTAACAAAGTTACATTGGTACCGGTCTTTTAGCGAGGTTCGAACACGGGTCTCATCGATCGTGAGTTCACGCGTCTTACCGCTAGACCACGGTCGCTCAATATTGTTATTAGGAGAAGAATTACTTACTAATGTGGACGAGTGTAAGTATAGAATACATCAATGAAACTGCAGTTTTTGTTAAAATAATATGGACTGTTTCGAAGTAAAAACAGAGTAAAGAATAAATGGTACTTTTTTTTTGTTTTATATGGCGTATAAGTGTCAAAGTAAATATTTTTGCATCAAGTTAATAATATTGTGCATCACGAGTCATTCATTCATCAAACTAAACAGTCAGGTCAAATCTCAGTCAAGTCAAAAATTGCTCCAGTAAAGTGATAGAATCTTTACTGAAACTTCCTGCATAGTTTTGGAGGGAAAATGGAAACACAGGTTCTCTTCTTTTGAATTGTTTGCCCACACTTACTCAGACACGTTCACCAACACTTAATGGTTAATAATCCACCATTATTACACATTAACACTTGAAGAACACACAATTTTAGGAAAATAATTCAAGACAGATAACCTAGTGTCTCAAGATGGCCGCCAAAACTCTCAATGGTACTGTTGTGGGTAGATTTATTTTTATTGTAACTTTAGGCTATTACTGTTGCCAGTGTGATGATGATGATGAATGATTGATGATTTATTCAGTACATTAGAGTCTAAAAAATATAGACCGGCCGTTGTCTAGCGGTAAGCCGCGTGAACTCACGATTGATGAGACCCGTGTTCGAACCTCGCTAAATTCTGACCAATGTACTTTGGTCGCTCAGTGCAGCTATTAAAGAGTGGTAGGCAGACTGATGATGGTTATTAGTTCGTTCTGCCGCCCTGGGGCAGTACCGCCACTTTCGAATGTAACACCCGTGAAGTGACTTTGTCGCGTTTCGGGAATAGTTTGAAAGTAGCCAGGTATAGCGAGAGGAGTGTGCAGTGTCACTCTAGATGGTACATACTCGTCTCCTCAGGCCGGCATTTTTCTTAATTATGGTCTCGGAGTAAAACAGCATTTTTTAGTGAAACTTTGATATTCAGTTTTGGGTACTACAGTGGTTAGTCCCGAGACGGTCGAGAGTGAAGTAACAGCGCTGCTGGCGTCGTTGGCGGCAACAATGACTAAAAAAACATGAACAGAGCTGTAAATCAATTTTAATATTTTGAGCGGCCGTGGTCTCTCAAAAAAAAAATAATGCAGTTTTTCTCATCGAATAAAATTTTCTTTTACATATACATTATATTTGAAATCGTAATCTATGGTATGGTTTTTTTTTAAATTTAATATAATTAAGCGTAATGTAGTTTTTATATATCAAGGTCGGAGCAATAGTAGGGGCAAGGTGATTGTCAGCAGTAGGCCCCCTAACATCAAGTGGAGTGTAGCCATATGCCAGTCTACATTCTACACTTGTGACAGGAAACGAATAAGAGTAATTCAAACACGATTTGTAATGTGTTCTAAGTTCAAAATTCGAATCCGGCAGAATGGAATGCACCTAAATACATGTTAACACCTTGCATTCCGTCCGTTACACAATACACACCTACCCTACTGAAGTAAGTCGTGATAGGCCAGACCTCGAGATGATATTGTAGATCTGCCGAATTCAGATCAAACTTTGTGTTGTTTAGCTATTGTTTATACGTATATTTCATGTGCTACTTTTTTCTTTGACGATAAAGATGAAATTAAAAAAAAAGTGTCGTTAGGTTAGGAAGATGATAGGAGATAGATGATGGAGGAAGAGAGAACGGAAATTAACGGTAATCACGTTATCACATGAGAGTGGATCCCGAAACACGACCTTATTACTCCACTGGGATAATAGCCGTCATCAATCGGACGGATGTCCTGGCTCTTGAGGAAGATATCACCGGTATATTGACTAAAACCCCACAGTGGCACTTAGTTAGTATTCATTAGAGAGCGGCCGTGGTCTAGCGGTAAGACGCGTGGACTCACAATCGATGAGACCCGTGTTCGAATCTCGCCAAATTACGTCCAATGTAACTATGATATATGTACTTTGGTCGCTCAGTGACTATAGGCACTATTAAAGAGTGGCAGGCAGACTGATGATGGTTATTTGCCCAGTCTGCCGTCCTGGGTTAGTACCACCACTTTCGAATGTTATACCCGTGAAGTGACATTGTCGCGTTTCGAAAACAATTTGAAAGTAGCCAGGTATAACGAGAGGAGAGTGCGCTGTCAATCTAAGACGGTACATGCTCGTTTCCTCAAGCCGGCATAGCGGAGGCGACTGTTGCCAGTAGAGATTTTCTGTAATAGCAGTTGTTTCTGTTCATGAACCGCACTCTACCTTAACATCAGGCGGATTATGCCGAGCTACAATTAAAAAAAAAATACTCGACTTAAACTAATAATTATTGGCACTACTTTTTATCGTATGTACTTTAAACCATCTTCTAAAACGTACACTGATAAAGTTGCTGGTTTTTATGGCAAGGTTAAATAAAACTATTTATTTATTATAGTTAAATACATGTTTGTGGTTTAACTTGTAATTAGATGTTTTGAACGTTTAACTGGTTTTTTTTTTAATTGAATAAAGCAAGTTTAGAGGTTTTATCACTAGGCAGACTGATGATGGTTATTAGTCCTGTCTGCCGTCCTGGAGTAGTACCACCACTTTCGAATGTAACCTTCTAAAAAGACCTTGTCGCGTTTCGGGTATAGTTTGAAAGTAGCCGAGAGGAGTGTGCACTGTCAATCTAGATGGTAGCAGTACTGTAGTAGCAGTTGTTTCCGTTCATGGACCGCACTCTAGTTCTACATTAGGTGGAGTGTAATATAATACAGTGGCCGTGGTGTAGCGGTGAGACGCGTGAACTCACGATCGATGAGACCCGTGTTCGAACCTCGCTAATTCTGACCAATGTAACTATGTTATATGTACTTTGGTCGCTCATTAAAGAGTGGTAGGCAGACTAATGATGGTTATTAGTCCAGTCTGCCGTCCTGGAGTAGTACCATCACTTTCGAATGTAACACCCGTGAAGCACCTTGTCGCGTTTCGGGTATAGTTTGAAAGTAGCCAGGTATAGGAGTGAGCACTGTCAATCTAGATGGTACATACTCGTCTCCTCAAGCCGGCATAGTGGAAGCGACTGCTACCCGCACAGGTTTCTCTGTAGTAGCAGTTGTTTCCATTCATGGACCGCACTCTAGCTTTACATCAGACGGAGTGTTGTCACATGCCGAGCTACAAAAAATAAAAACAAAACATAATGAACAATATTAAAAATCGCAATTAATTTTTTTATTTTCTAAAATTTGATTGTAAATAGTTTTAATAAAAATAATATAAAAATAAAAATGTATGATAAGGTAATCTCGCATGACATTCAGTGCATATTTATTAAAGAAAGAAGTATATACAATAATAAACCTTATTGCTGCCGAAATAAAGAATTAATTTGTATGCAAATAGCGTACAGATAAGTTCTTCTTGACAGGCACTTGTTGATTGTGATGATTGGTTAACAATTTAAGTATTAGTGATGGTAAATATGTTTTTTTATAATTTATCGATATTATATATTTTTTAAATTAATACATACTAAATGAACAACAGATTTCTACAATACATATTAAAGGATGCCCATGTGCCCATTGCCCATTCGCCTAAGAGAAATGGGCCCACAATTTTCTTCAGTCTACGTTCCTTATTACCAATCAGTTTTAATTTGGTATTTTAAATTGTACTCAGGACCAAATAAAAAAAAATAAAAAAAAATTTTACCCAGATTATTGAATAATTAAATGTTTCTGATGCAATATATGAGGTTATTATTATATTAAATGCTTTAATAATTGATGATATCTGTTTTTATGTAGTTAAACATTGTCTATTGATTGGTAAACGATGTGTTGATATAATTGAAATAAATTAATGAAAAATAAAAAAAAAAATTAGAATATTGTTTTGTTATCAAACCATTAGGTATCAAGTGGGCCCAAAAATAGACATTCTCCTTTAAAAAATTAGAAAATCCCACTCAGATTTGGTGTAATATAGGCATTAAATCAAATAGTGGTGGGTAGGCTGATAATGGTTATTCTGGAGTAGCCATTACCGCTTTCAAATGTATCGCAAATGTAACACTCTTAAAGTAGCCTAGTCGCGTTTCGGGATCGGTTTGGAAGTAAGCGGCTATTGCGAGAAATGTGCACTGTCAATTTGATTTGATGCTGGTTTAGTAGAGACGACTATTGCCTTCTTGATGTTGCGAAGCTTTCAAAACAGGACGTTACATTGCTTTAACATATTCAAAAAAATGCGATTGGAACTAGCATAAAACCTTTTAGTTTATAACAAGATCCGGCAAAACACCGTCGAAACAATCTCTTCGCGGACAAAAAAGTTCAGGCAATCCTTCTTCTGTCGTTCCATCAAATTGTGGAACGACCTTCCCAGCCACGTCTTTCCCCCTTCCTATAATATCCTTCAAGCGCAGTGTGAAGAGGGATCTCATCAAGCCGGCATAGCTGACGCGACTGCCGTCTGCAGATCTCCTTCTCTGACAGCTGTCGCCTTCGTTCATGGATCGCACTCTAGCTTAACACGAGGCGGAGTGCGGTCATATGACGTGCTAAAATTAAAAATAATTAATTATTACTTTATTTTAAAATTTTATTCGATTAAAAAAAACATGCACCATCAACATAACAAAGAAATAATAATTAATTTAATAAATAAATTTTAATTTAATTTTTAATTTTTAAACATCGATACAAAATGTTGCACATCACTAGTGTAATACTCATGGCCGTACGGAGATACCCTAATCATTACGTAGCATTGTAAGTCATTTGTCGTTTGCACTCAGTTTAGAATAAAAAAACTTAAACAAAATGGATCCTGTGAAAGTAGAAAATCTTGATCCAGCTGTAGAGAAGGAAATGATAGACCTATTTGGTGGTAAGTTTAATTTTATACCATAAGTATATAATAATTCGGTACAGTAGAGCGGCCGTGGCTTAGTGGTAGAACACGATTATTGAGAACAGTGTTCAAATCTCACTTTTTGACCAATGTAACTGTGTTATACATATGTACTTTGGACGCTTAGTGCACTGCCTTCCCAGACCAATGTAAAGTCATGTTTTGGGATCAACTTGGAAGTAGCCAGATATAACGAGACGTTTCCTCAAGCCGGAGATAGAATGGATGGTTTGTGAACTGTACTCTTAACATTAGGTGGAGTGCGGTCACGTGACTACTTTTTTGTCTTTGATTTGGTCGTGGTGGTACTGTGGTGGGACGGGAGACTAAGCTAATAACCATCGTCGGACCACCTAATATTCTTTAAAAGTGTGCGGATTTTTTGGTTAAATGTAAATAAAAATATTGTTTTCATAAATTAATTAGGGTTATTGTGGTAGGTTGAACTTTGGTCTTTAGTGAAGACATGACGGATGCATTTCTATTTATACAATACTAAAACGTTATTGCAAGACACGGTTATTACAAGAGCGGCCGTGGTCTAGCGGTAAGACGCGTGAACTCACGATCGATGAGACCCGTGTTCGAACCTCGCTAATTATGACGGTGGTCGCTCAGTGCCTATAGGCACTATTAAAGAGTGGTAGGCAGACTGATGATGGTTATTTGTCCAGTCTGCCGTCCTGGGGTAGTACCACCACTTTCGAATGTAACTCCCGTGAACTGACTTTGTCGCGTTTCGGGAATAGTTTGAAAGTAGCCAGGTATAACGAGAGGAGTGTGCACTGTCAATCTAAGATGGTACATGCTCGTTTCCTCAAGCCGGCATAGTGGAGGCGACTGCTACCCGCACAGGTTTCTCTGTAGTAGCAGTTGTTTCTATGCCGTCACTCATGTCACATGCCGAGCTACAATTAAAAAAAAAGACATTCCCCTTCACATTCGCCTAAGAAATATGGGCCCATATATTTTTTCTCGAGTTTGTCGATGGTTTTTAGTTAATTTTGTAGTAAAATATATAATCTACTGCCTTATTACCAATCAGTTTTAAAATTTTCACACGGGTGTTTGAGTAATTAGATGTTTTCTGATGCAATATTTGAGGTTATTATTATTTTAAATGCTTTAATATTTAAAGATATCTGTTTTTTATGTAATTAAATATTGTCTATTGATTGGTAAATGATGTGTTGATATAAATAAAATGAATTAATAAAAAAATAAGATATTATTTTAGAATATTGTTTCGTTACCAAGTATTAGGTATCAAGTGGGCCCAATAATGAGAATTCTCCTTTTTTAGGATTTTCATGTTATAATTAATATTATTAGGCCGCAATGGAAGCGTACATTGTTTACAAAAGCGTACTCGCTTCTCACGCTATACTGTCTCAACATCAGTCGTTGCAATTAGATCGCTTGTTTTTGGTATTTTAACGATATTTTAAACAAAAAATGTCACCATAATGTTATGCAGTTAACATTAGATTAATCAATTGTTGCCACTGTAAAATAATAAGGAAGTGTTGCCGCTGTAAAATAGTAAGGAAGTGTTGCCGCTGTAAAATAATAAGGAAGGCAACAACTATTAGTACCGGAAAAAGGAGGCCAAGACTTTCAACGACAAACGTGGAGGAAAGGGACATAGAGCTCACGTAGCGGGCATAGAGGATAATGAACATTAGGTGCTTTCATTTGAGTCAAGGAACTGATCTGAGTGGTCGTGAATAAAGTTGATGTAAAAATGTTGTATTTAAAAAAAAAATTATCTCAAAAATAAAAAAGAAATATTTGTACTGCATCTGTTTTTTTCATGGCCTGTATAATGCATAGGTATATATAATCAATTATCAGATAAAACAATTTAAAAAATGCAATTTCATTATGATTATTATTTTGCTTTTATCTTGTTTATCGTCACGTCGTTTCTTTTAACTTTAAATCATCTTTTATGTGAAATATTTTTTACAATTTCATTTAGGCAGACTGACGATGGTTATTAGTCTCTTGGTTTAAGTGTATCACTCAACGTGACCTTATTGCGTTTAGTATCAGTATAATGAGAGGTGCCGTAGTGGGGACGAATGAACTTGGATCGCACTAAGTCCACTAATGATAATTTGGTAACAATTAATAAAAATCGTTTTTTTTTTGTTTTGTATGGCATAACAATTTGCCAGTGTCAAAGTAAATATTTTTGCATCAAGTTAATAATATTGTGCATCACGAGTCATTCATTCATCATACTAAACAGTCAGGTCAAGTCTCAATCAAGTCAAAAATTGCTCTAGTAAAGTGGTAGACTGAAACTTCCTACGGAGTTTTGGAGGGAAAATGGAAACAACGGTTCTCTTCTTTTGCCTTGCTTTTCTCTTGTTTGCCCACACTCAGGCACGTTCACGAACACTTAATGGTTAATAATCCACCATTATTACACATTAACACTCGAAGAAACACAAGTTTAGGAAAATAATTCAAGACAGATAACCTGACGTCTCAAGATGGCTGCCAAAACTCCTAAAAATAGTTTACATGTAGATTGTACTTGTTTTCAGGTAATAGCGAAGGTTATAATTATTTTGGTGATTCTAAATATGTAATGCCATCAATGTATAAGGGGCACCAGGATAAATTACGCCAAATGAAAGTTAGGAAGAGTGATTTCTGGGTTGCTACGTTTCCTCGATCTGGTAAGAATAAAAAAATAGTGATACTTATTTACTTTAACACTAACTAATGGTACTCGGCACTGTTCGGTCTTATCGAGTTAACAGCTTCTCTTCTTCTTTTTCTTCTTTTGTTAAATGGCCTCAGATGTCATAACAACGACAATTCTGCCAATGTCGAGTAGTAAATTCTTAATGTTTTTGCATCAAATTGCAATGGTGTTTTACAATTTCTTGGAGTATTTGGCGGCAATTCACCCGGTCACGTCACAATATGAGCGTTGTCACGGCGTGGGATGACCACAAAAAAATCGTTTCCGTTGCCTCATATAGAGTGAATTTTAATGTTTCCACAATCACTCACATGTGTAGCATAAAATTACGCATAATAACATAAATTTTACACAATAATAACCACTAAACTAATTAAGGAAAGGGATAAAAAAACACCTTAAACTTCCCGGGCAAAAGCTCGCTAAACACTCCAAGTGCTTCTCAAATATGAAAACTTCACTCCGCCTTATGTCATAACCCGTGAGAAAGAACTAGATCGAAGTATGGTCAAGAAACGACCGGTTTGTGGGGGATTTATTACAGGCCGATTAAAAAAAATTAGTTTCTTTAACACTAGTTTCGGGATCAATTTGAAGGTGGCCAGGTATAACAAGAGGAGTGTGCACTGTCAAGCTGATGGTGTACATGTCTCCTTAATCCGGTATAACGGAGGCGACTGCTGTCTGTAAAAATATATGTAGTAGCAGTTGTTTCCGTTCATGGACCGCACTCTAGCTTTATATCAAGCGGAGTGTGATCTCATGTCGACTTACTATAAAAGACTATGTAATTTTAAGGCACAACATGGACACAACAATTGGTTTGGATGATCAACAATAACTTGGATTATGAAAAAGAAAAACAAACAGTATTAAATAATAAATATGTTTTTATTGAGTGAGTATAAATATAAATTAGTTCGTAATACATATCACGAAATAACGTCTTGGCGACGTCCTTAACCATTAAACTAAATAACTTCATATAAATTTAATAATATGTATTCTATATAATTCTAGATTTTTCGCTCTAATGTCAGATAAAGCGAAAGAAGAATTAGATTCAATAGAAGAATTAAAAGGCATAGATTTAGGTGAACATGAAGGTGAAGGATATATCTTAGCTGAAACAATGGAATCGCCAAGATTCATTAAGACACATCTGCCATTCTCCCTTCTTCCACCATTTCTGTTACATCAAACGAAAGTGGTTTATGTCGCCCGTGATCCGAGAGATGTCGCTGTATCATTTTATTATCATAATAAATTTTTCAAATTACATGCTTTCAAGGGTGACTTTAAAACTTATTGGAGATTGTTCATTAAAGATTTGGGTAAGTAGGGTTTAGGCATATCACAACACTTTACCTGATGTAAAGCTAGAGTGCGGTCCATCAATGGAAACAACTGCTACTACAAAGAAACCTGTACGGGCAGCAGTCGCCTCTAGTAAGCTGGCTTAAGAAGACGAGCATGTACCATCGAGATTGACAGTGCACACTCCTCTCGTTATACCTGACTACTTTCAAACTATTCCCGAAACGTGACAAGGTCACTTCACGGGTGTTACATTCGAAAGTGGTGGTACTACCCCAACACGGCAGATTGGACAAATAACCAATAGGCACTGAGCGACCAAAGTTACAAATAACAAAGTTTGCAGCAGTTAAGCTATGCCGGCGTGTTACTCTAGAAGTGGTGGTACTACCCAAGAATGGCAGACTGGGCCAGTAATCATCATCAATCTCCCTATCTTTAGTATACCATAGTTACTAAGCGACTGAAGTACATATAACATAGTTACATAGGTACCGTTCAGAATTAACATTGTTTTCAGTACTTTGGGCTCCTTATTTCGCTCATCTAAAAGAGGCTTGGGCTCTCCGTCATCATCCAAACATGCTGTTTTTGTTTTATGAAGAATTGTCTATGGTATGTATTATCTTTTGAATGCCACGGGGAGAATCAAAGACGGGCCGCTGGAAAGCAATAGATATACGGACCCCAGAAATAATACTGCTACTTGCTATATGTTTATTTAATATCTTCCAGGATATTAAAAAATCTGTTCGGAGACTGTGTAAATTCTACAATAAGAATTACACCGAGGAGGAGATCCAGCGTCTCTGTGATCATGTACAATTTGACAAGATGAAGAACAATAAAACTATTGTGCCTGATTGGATGGTCCATTCGGTTGTTGTGAATACTGAAGAGGGAAACGGGTTCGTTAGGAAAGGTCAGTTAATCTGAATTCTCAAAAATAAGGCGATTCTCACACTGCCCCGCGTCACGCAGCGTAGCGCGGGAGTGAGTGTTCTTACGTTGTTTGCAAGTACCTTTGTTTGTATAGAAAACACCGTAGTGCAACACAGACAAAACGCATTCACGCGCAGTGTTGCAGATCACGCGCCTACATGCGGAGAAACACGCACCCCGCGCGTGGATGCAGTATTGTGCTTGATTTTGACAAAACTAGACGTACTATTGCGAAATGGATCTCGATATCCACTGCAAGCTGATGTGAAATGAGGCCTCTAGGCCACCGCATGACTATATTGCAGGCCCGAGTGTTTGTGTGGAGAAATCTGCACGAAGATGCAGATCTACACTCCTGCATCCGCACGTGTGGCTCCGTCGCCGCGCACCCCGCTCCGTAGCGCGGGGCAGTTTGAGAATCGCCTAAGGGAGTAAACAGACTAATATGGTTATTAAGGCGACTGTGGACTACTGACGTCATCCGTCATACGACTTTTAGTTCTTCAGAGTTTTAAAGGCTGTGGCACTGCGCTACGAGATATCGTATGGTAAACTGGTATTGCCACATAGCACTTCGTTGAGTGTCTAACTTGAATGCGCTTAGCCCTATTTTCAACCCTGTGGTAGTGACCTAGTCGCGTTTCGGGATCACCTTGGAAGCAACCGGCTATAACCAGCAGAGGTGACTGATGCCTGTAGAAATTTCACTGTTGCCATATGCTAAACGAACCGCTATAGAATTATAGAATAAAGAGAAATTGATTATATTAATTACTCTAGTCATATGATATTTTGTTGCTTCATATCTTTGGATTTACTCTCTATAATTGTTTGCAGGTAAAGTAGGTGGTTGGCAGGAACACTTTGACGAGGAAATGACTAAGCAAGCAGAACAATGGATTGAGGATAATCTGAAAGGCACCGACATATTATTCCCTCATTTAACTCTAAATTCATCACAACTTAGCGCCATGTAAATTAAGATTATCGTACTATGAAATGAAATTAAATGCTCACGCACTTCGTCAGACTGTACCATGATTTCGCTAAATATTATCATACATAATTTATTTATTTATTTAAATGCGTTTACAGGCTACATATTGTAATAATAAAAAATAAATAATACATATATCATTGTTGTACTGTAGACCAAAACAAAGTGTATGTACATCATGAGCTAATTATACAATTACCATTAATTACCTTAACATAAAAGGAAGAAAGAAACGATAATTATAAAGGATGTTAAAAGTGAAACCAAGTGTTATACAATTAATACTAAACCGTTATATTATTGCTAGGTATTTGTTTTTCGTGAATGAACCCGCGCGAGTTGTGAGACCATCGCGACACCAGCCCGTAATTTATATGGCATTATAACAATTTGCCAGTGTCAAAGTAAACATTTTGCATCAAGTTAATAATATTGTGCGTCACGAGTCATTCATTCATCACACTAAACAGTCTGGTCAAGTCCCAGTCAAGTCAAAAATTGCTTAAGTATAGTGGTAGAATCTTTACTGAAACTTCCTACAGAGTTTTAGAGGGAAATTGGATACACTCTTCTTTTGAATTGTTTGCCCACACTCACGCACGTTCACGAACACTTAATGGTTAATAATCCACCATTATTACACGTTAACACTCGATGAAACATAAGTTTAGGAAAATAATTCAAGACAGATAAACTAATGTGTCAAGATGCCGCCAAAACCAATTTTTATTGTTATAAAATATTTGGTTTTATTTTTGTTGGAACTCGCCTATTTAGACTATATTAAGGGTAAACAGATCGGAGTAAAAGAAACTTCGTCTCGCCGTCAAAAGGTTGTAATTCAGAGTGACAATACAGATAGCAAAAGAGAACATAATACTTATAAACTAAACCAGTAACAAATGGCCAGTGTGTAATATAAATTAGCAAAGAGTTCATTCTCCAACACGCGCCCTTAATCTATATTACAACTAAAATAAAATAAAAACAATTTCATTTAACATTTGTTACATCCATGATATTTTTACTATCTATATCATTCTTTCATTTCACTTAAACACACATGTCATCTACATACAACAATATAACTATTTTAGAATTACCATTCATTCTATAAAACATACACGGTTCTATCTTAGATTGATTTAGGCCAATCTTTAGTAGCTCCTTGTTCAATTCATTAAACCAGGCTAATGAGGCTTGTTTCAATCCATATAGCGATCTTTGCAACTTGCAAACCTTGCCTTCTTTACCTTTCACTACCGCTCCCTCTGGTTGAAACATGTAAATATCCTCATTCAATTTACCGTACCCACTTGTTTTTTTTTTTTTTTTTTTATAGGCTTCTTATCAATTGGTGGGTCAACAAGGATCCACGTATTGTTTTCTTTTAGTGAATTAAGTTCATCTTCCATAGCTTTCAACCACAACTCACGATCTGGTCTGGAAAAAACTTCTTTCACTGTAACAGGATCGGAATGCACACTGTAAGTTATATAATCAGGGAATTCGACCCGTTTCCTATTTCTAAGAGGATATCGTCTAACTACTTCAGCATCAGAAACGTTCTCAATAGATTCAGTTATATTACTATTATCACACGCTTCTTTATTTACACATTCATCCTGATAGTCAGTTACACCATTCACACTGTCGTCCTCATTTAAACATTCTTTTTCAATAGAAACATTCACACAATCATCTTTCGTTACATTTACGTCATCTTCAACATCATTTACATCACCAGGAAAAATATTTTCAAAAAAACCTTACATTTCTAGATATACTAATCTTATGTGTTTTCGGATCCATCAGTCTATAGCCTTTTGTATCCAGACTATAACCCACAAATATCATAGCTGTTGTTTTAGAATCAAATTTCCTTCTTTTTTGTTCTGGTATTAAAACATGACCCATACATCCAAAAATCCTCAAATAGCTAACGTCTATTTTCTTATTCGTCCACTTCTCTTCTGGAACACAGCCTTTTACTGCTTTAGTAGGACTACGATTTTTGAGATAAACTACTGTACTAACAGCTTCCGCCCAATATTTTTTATTAAGATTCGCCTCCGATAATAAAGTTCTTGCCTTCTCAATAATGGTCCGGTTAGCTCTTTCAGCTACACCGTTCTGTTCAGGTGTATAAGGTACAGTTCTTTGGTGCTTTATACCCACAGACTTTAAATAATTCTCGAATTTATTACTGCAAAATTCTCCACCATTATCCGATCTCAGGCATTTCACCTTATTTCCAGTTTCATTCTCAACTAAGGCTTTATACTCGCGAAATTTGTTAAATACCATACTTTTGGTTTTAATAAAGTAAACATGTGTTTTCCTTGTATAATCATCAATAAATAGCAACATATAGCGCGCTCCACCATAAGATGGTTCTTCCATCGGACCACATACATCCGTGTGAACAATTTCCAGTACGTTATTTGCTCTCGTACTACCTTTTTTAAACGGAGTTTTACACATCTTCCCCTTAATGCATGGAATACACGGCTCAACCGAGCTCTCAATATTTTCCATTCCAGTAACAAAATTCTTCAAAATCTCCATATATTTTCGATTCAAATGCGCCAATCTTTTATGCCACAAATTTTTGTCAACAGTCATTGTCAAATGACAATTTAGTAAACATTCATCACTTAATAAATATATGCCATTGGTGACTTTGGCATTTCCGACAGTTTTGTTTTCAAAATTTGTAATGATACATCCTGTCTTATCAAAATGAACATTGAAACCTTTTTCAATAAGTTTACTCACTGATAATAAATTCGTTGACAAATCTGGTATATGGAGTACATCCGATAAACGATGTTCAGAATTTTCTTTCTTTACGATGATGTCTCCTCTTCCTTGTACCGATAACTTATTCCGGAACCTTCATTTTCAAACCATTATTTTCTGTTTTATATCTAACCAAATTCGCCTCATTATTAGTCATGTGATGACTACAGCAACTATCAATGTACCAATTGTTATCGGATGGTGCAGTTTCAGCTTGCATACAAATCATATTAGCATTAGCTTCTTTGTTTTTAACTCTACAATCCGAAGCTTTATGCCCAGGCTTGTGGCATTTAAAGCACTTAAATGCCTTTCGAAAATAAGGTTTCGTTGCGGTATTCTTGTTATCGATTTTACATACAGCAAAAGCTTTTTCTCCAGAACTACCGGCTTGGTCGCCTTGACGGTTATATTCCTGGAGGAGTTTAGTTTTAATCTGCTCCAGCTTTACCTCTTGGCCACTATTATCTATAGCCATAATCATCGGCCCATACTCAGCCGTCAACCCGCTCAGGAGAATAGACGTCGTCCAGCTGTCTTCCACTCTTGCGTCTATGTTCTTCAACTGATTTGTCAGGAACATGACCCTGGCAATATATTCTTCCATAGAGTTAAAGTTTTCGAGTCTACATTGCCAGAGCGTCCGTTGAAGACTTATACGTCGACCCCAACCTTTGTCCTCGTATACGCGCTGTAAGTTTTCCCACACTTCTTTCGCGGTTTTAGCATCGTATACGTGACTATAACAAGACGGCTCGATCAGCAAACATATGGTCGTCCTGGCTTTACGATCTACCTCTTTGTCGATCGATTCGGCATCGTTGCTTTCGATAACGTGCCACCAGTTATTATTTTCTAAATAATTACTTACTGCAAATTTCCAGTCTGCGTAATTACAGGCTCCTTGCAGCTTTTGAATCCCCAATGTACCACTGTTGCCCTTATTGTACTCCATTTTTCTCAAAGTTAGTCTAGTCGTTATGTTATGTGTTATTTTGGTCCTCAACGTTATTCTGGGCCCATAACCTGTTGGAACTCGCCTATTTAGACTATATTAAGGGTAAACAGATCGGAGTAAAAGAAACTTCGTCTCGCCGTCAAAAGGTTGTAATTCAGAGTGACAATACAGATAGCAAAAGAGAACATAATACTTATAAACTAAACCAGTAACAAATGGCCAGTGTGTAATATAAATTAGCAAAGAGTTCATTCTCCAACAATTTTACTATATAGTTTAGTTTGTAAAATAAAGAACTACCTTTCTTACTATGCGACAGATTCTCAATTCTCAAGGACTACATTCACTGCTCACATTCCGTGGCTCTGAACAGTCTGAACATTGAAGCTATAAAAACTATACAGTAGACAATAATATATTTTCAAATACAAATTAATTTATTTATGTATAATTATTATTTTTAATGTGTAATATATTCTTTTTACTTTTGATGTTTATTGTTTTATTCTATGCAATGAGTAATTATAATTATGATGAAAATTTAAGAAAAAAAAGTGCACAGCTTACGGACAAATCCATTAAACTTATTGAACAAGTACAAAATAGGAATAAAAAAAATTTACTTACAAGTAATGACTGAATGTAGAACTTTCTACTTCACTAAGGTAGTGTTTCTATCACAGGAATTGAGCGACGAAAGTGCATATAACATAGTTTATTTAGTGAGATTTAAAAGCAGGTCTTATCGATCGTGAGTTCACACGTCTTACTGCTAGACCACGGCTGTTCATAAGGTCTGTTATCGTATTTCCATTGTTCAAGAGACACGTCTCTAGTTTAACGACAAGAAGTAAATCTATAGTGTAATTTAAAATATATGGAGCATCAAAAATAAAAATAAAAGAAAACCGACTCCATATATTTGTTGTTCCACAAAAAGCATTTTGAGTGCACATGACCGGGTAACATTTTGCAAAGGTTATATTTACTATGTGAATTATCGAGTCAACCATCAAATATATACTTGTACGGAATCGAATCCACGCCTCCCAGTACCGAAGTAACTTTAATTTTATAGAAGCTCGGCACTACACTACATGGTACACGAGATTTTAAGGTAAAGTGCGGTCCATGACCGGATACAGCTGCCAGAAAAATGTTTGCGGGTAGTAACAGCTTCTATTATGGCAGCTTAAGGTATTTCCTTCACCTTCAGAGATGAAAGTAGACTGTGCTAATAACCATCATCAGTTTTCCTGTTACTCTTTGTATCTGAACTGCGCTGGAACTAAAGAGGATTAAAACCTTTTTTCTCCGTAACACGTAACGAAATTATCTTAAAAAGTATATATGTTAATCTACACTATATAAAACATGTCCTCTTCATTTTAAAAAAATTAAACATAGTTTTAAATAACATTAATATTCATGCAAAGTAACCCCTGTTTTAGAAATACAAAACCATTTTTCTTCTAAACTATTAATAGCTAGGTTTTTTAATCTTCATCGTGATATTAGACAATACAATACCTAGGGAATCTTCGGTTTATTTTTTTCAAATAACTTTCAAAATTTTTTTTTTACATAAATCTACACACAATCGCGTCAGTAACCCCTCTGTCGCCCAAGTACAGGACGAGCAAGGTCAACGGCTATTGCACTAAACCACCAAAGTACATATATCATAGTTACATTGGTCGGAATTTAGCGAGATTCGAACACTGGACTCATTGATGGTGAGCCTTCTACCACTCGACTCTATAAGATGAACGTTAGGGCAATGTAAAATAAAAACCAATATACAATTTAAAATATTATTTATATATTTTCTAATCACAGTAAACTATAATAATAATAACAATAAATATATTATATTTAAAGGAGAATGCCCATTAGCCCAAGAGAAATGGGCCCACAATTTTCTTCACTCGAGTTCGTCCATGATTCTTTATTACCAATCAGTTTTTTTTTACCCGGTTTATTGAGTAATTAAACTTTTTCTGATGCAATATTTAAGGTTATTATTATATTAAAAGCTTTAATATAATTGATGATATCTGTTTTTTATGTAATTAAACATTGTCTATTGATTGGTAAATGATGTGTTGATATAATTAAAATGAATTACATAATTAAAAAATATTTTAGAATAATGTTTTGTTAACAAACTATTAGATATCAAGTGGGCCCAAAAATGGCCATTGTCCTTTGTAATTATATAATCTTTGGACCAATCGATGTTATTTTATTATACATATAATATTTTTTATTAAACTTCTATAGAAATATATACAGCACTTTAGAATAGGAAATAAACACAGAGGTAACGCTAGTGTCTCTCCAGCCACACCCCAGAGGCTGCGGGACGTCATTTTTTTATTGTATTATAGCTCAGGCATGCCCAACACTCCGCCTGATGTAAAGCTAGAGTGCGGTCGATGAAAGGAAACAACTGCTTCCACAGAGAAACTGCAGAGAATAGTTGCCACGGCTTGACAGTGAACACTCCTCGCGGTATACCCGGCTACGTTCAAACTGAGAGCCGAAACACGGTCACGGGTGTTCCATTGTGGTCAAAAAAGAGATGCAAAGTCCAAGATGGAAGAAAGGCCAGTTCGTGACTGAGACAATATAACTTAGTCAAAGTATCTTGTAGAAGTATCTAGTAAACGATTACAGGCAATCGAAAACTGATCATAGACTGTTATGTCGTCGAGTGTTCATGGTCGCTGATAGCATTAAGAGCTTTTAAGATAATGTCTACTTTGATTCGCGTCTGTAAACTACTCGTAATTCATTATTAATAATACAAAATTATATTAAATACAACGGACGATTTAGCGTTCCCTTTTGCCGAGGGTCCCCAAGACCCACGCCATTTTATTTTTGTATATTTAAAGATGTATCTATATAACTTTAATTCGATTTATTTTTAGAATTAGTAATGTAAATAATTAATTAATAATTAAAACAGCTTTGCAAGTTGGTTAGGTACTATAAGCTGTACGGGTTACTTCGCTTGTCTGATATCGATAACCTCAACTAAATGCTCTAAAGTGCTGCAGCGTGAAGTGAGATACATTTAATCCATTAGTTTCTAAGTTAAGTACAGAATTTTCTTAATCACTAAAAAATAAATTAAATATTTAGTGCGATAAAGGAACATCAATATTTTTTTTTGTTATAAATTCGGCGGGTTCGAACTGTGGTCGTTTTTGTTGTCCTGCAATTAAAAACCATACCATTTATTTCATATTTTAAATATAACGGACTTCAAAATTATTAGTTAAACAAATCTATCAACACACAAGGTTATAAAAATATGTACGAGTAGTTCTCACTATCTCGCCTTAATTGTTTGCACAGAACGAGAGGAGTATGCACTGTCAACCTGGACGATGCAGTATTTGTGTTGTTAAACAAACTTTATCCAGTTTTTTAATAATTTTTTAGCCCATCCTGGGGCCACTTTCAAGTGTAACACCCGTAAAGTGATTTTGTCCTTGTCGCCTAACAGCCGGTATAATGAGAAGTACGTTTGTCTCCTCATGACTATGTTGGCTACATAGCGGATCAGAAATTGCCTGCAGAAATTTCATGATAGCAATTATTTCCGTTTATGGACCACATTTTAGCTTAACGTCAACCGGAGTGTTGTCATATACTGAGTTACAATAAAAAAATCATGTTATATGTTCTGGGAAACAACCTCGTACCGTGTTTAATGCTAATTTAATTTAAAATATTTATTTCGTTTACACAATGTCCATATACGAGTAATGCTAACGTAGCAAAAATAATAAAATTCATGTTACATATTTGTTCACCTTTCAAGGCTTCAAAGGGTAGATAAACGTAGTAATAGAGTTTTTTCCATAAAGATTTTTCGCCGTACAAGTGAAAACACCCATTTCAGCCCAACGTAGATTGTTTATCAGAAGACTACCGGATGGTAGAACCTATTAAGAAAGAATATTATTCATAAAATTATTTCTTAAATATATCAGTCCAAACAAGCGCAGAGGGGGAAAAATATACAGCACCATCTATATTTTTTTCTTAGAACCAATAAATAAAATAGTTTCACTGGATGACACTAGATGGCGTGCATTATTATGGACTCGTAAAAAACAATGCTATGAAATTATCTCCATGTTATAAATAAAATAGTTCTTCTACTCAATAATAGATGTCGCTACAAAGTTCTTACCCGCATTCGAGGATTTCCGGAAAAATTAACGACGACATCGTCATTATCTTGCCAAATGAGCTGAGATTTCGGATGGCTATGCACACGACACGGTAGGACCACGTTCGTTCCCATTTCTTGCATTATTTCGTTGAAATATGTTGTTATAATTGGCTTCCTTGGCACGGTTAAAAGTTTTCTTAAACTTATTATATTGTTTGATTGAGGATCTGCATAATAAACTTTTATGTTAAAAATGGGATTAAAAAGGGAGTCCATAATGGCATAGCATGCTTTAAATATTTTTAAAAAGCCTGTACTAATTTAAACACGGGTCTTATCGATTGTGAGTTCTACCGCTAGACCACGCGCAACAGAGACGAGAGACATTCACGACTCATCTATATTAAAGATTACCTTGTTCGTTAAAGACTGTAGTGCTGGCAGACATCGTCTTGAGGCCAGCACTCGCGACGCAAGTGTAGACGTCCTCGAGGGTGGAAGAAGGAGTTGTGATAACAAGAGTTGATGTAAGACGCGCTATACTCGAAGGATGAGGGGAGAATATCTCGTTGGTTTCCTCTTCGTACTGAAAAACAAATCTTTGTATATCGGCGGTACTATCAGCAAATGTGGTGCTGCACCACTTCAAAAAAGGTCACTTAAAAAATTATATCGATGTTCAAATTACTGCATCACTTTTTTTTTTCTTTTTTATTGTAGCTCAGCATATGCCAACACTCCGCCTGATGTTAATCTATAGTGCGGACCATGAACGGAAACAACAGCTACTACAGATAAATTTCTACAGACAGCAGTTACTTACGCTATGGCGTCTTGATGAGACGAATGTGCAATTTCCAGATTGTTTATCCACTCGTTATACCTGGCTACTTTCAAACTGTTCCCGAAACGTGACAAGGTCACTTCACAGGTGTTACATTCGAAAGTGGCGGTACTACCTCAACACGGCAGTGGCTAATAACCATCATCAGTCTGCCTACCAACCCCTCTTAAAAAACTTACATCAATCAAAGGTTCTCCATTTCTCAACCAGTGCACAGAAGGAGCCGGTGAACCCATGGCTTCACAGTTAATTTGCACACGACTTCCAATGGGATGCTTCACAGTTTCAGGAGGCGGTTCTGATATATGCACGTAATTCCTTAGACGACGACGGGGTGATTCGATCACTGTTCAACATAAAATTCATACTAAAGTATAGACTGGTGCTAAGCTGGAGTACAGCCCGCAACCGCTGTCATAGTGAAATGGCTAGAGGCAATGTCGATGGCTACAGGCATCAGTCCTCCTCCACTGTCTGCTTGATGAAACAGTAGTTACAGATTTTGTGCTTCACACATTTTACGTAGCCGTGGCTTAGCCCGGGCGCACGACCGATGACTGAGACCCGTGTCTAAATTTCATTGGTATAGATAGACATTAATTGAAGGAGTGGTAGGCGGATTGATGCCGTCCTGGGATAGTACCATTTTCAAATGAGTCTAGTAGATTTGGGGATCAGCTTGGACGTAGCCAGGCGTAACGAGAGGAGTGTGCACTGTCAACGTAAACATGCGACTTCTTAAGCCGATATAGCGATTGTTTGACCGTACTTTAGCTTGAATCTAGTCCAAAGTTATATCGTATGATTTTTTTTCTAGGAAATATATTAATATATTATCATTTATGAAGCAAATGTTATTCATGAAACATGAAAATATAAATTTAATATTTATTTTTAGTTTAACAGCAAAAAATATCCTAAACATATATATTTTTTTATTGTTATTATGTCTGGATTATTATATCAAATGTATTATGTAATATTGTTTCATATGTGGTGTTTTATTTAATTTTTTATGTTATTAACATATGTTAATTTTTCCTATTTTTTAGTAGCTCGGCTGCTGAGGGTAATCTTGGAAAAATGTGATCACCATTTTTCTCCCTCCATTAGCGCTGTCTCTATCCGTTGTTTTCCCTCTTTCCAACACACAAACTCTCTCTAGCTCCAGTTTAGCTTCTCGTCTGTCGGTTGTACTTTTTTTTGTTAGTCACGAGGCAAATCTGGTTATTTTTTCGCGCAAAAATGATATCACCCCACACGCGCCATTATGCGAAATACATAGTAATCCTTGACGATTTAAATTTTAAAATCTGACCAGCCGGTCGTGATTTAAAAGTTAAATTTATTCACATCAGAGGCCCCGTACGTTAACCAACTTTATTTTTTTTTATAGTATGGTATTCGTTTGCTCTTTGGGGGCGCTTTCCTCGTACAACCTGCGAGATGCTCTTGTTTCACTCCCCGAGGTTAGCTGGTCGACAATGCCAATGTATGGCATTAAGGTAAGGTAAGGCTCGCCTATGTACGATTTACAATACAATACAATACGATTTAGATGTGCAATAAAGTGTTTTTTATTTTATTTATTTGCCTTTTTTAATATTTATAATTTAGTCGGTCTAATGGGCTTCGACGGATGTGTCCTGCAGTCCTTGCCTAGTCGGCGGAGTCTCTGAAGATGGATACCCAGCATGGTACGAAATCTTCTATTGTCTATTCTTTTTTATAGTATTCGGGATGTAATTCAGATTGAACTTAGAGTGCGGTAATGAGCACACAGTGGTCGCAGTCGCTGTATACTGTCTAGATTGACCTAGCTACTTTAAAACTAATAAAACTAAACAGTAGAAGATTGAATGTCAACAACGCTTTTTAGCACCTAATCGGCGCGGGCGCGGTGCCTTATTGGCGGTCATCTAATGTAAATTTATTTGCAAAATACTGTAAATATTAAAAAAAAAGATTGTACCTACTTTTTTTTGTGTAATAATATTCTAAAATGTGTCGCATTAAAACATTTTTTACGTTTCAAAAATTCTCGCACTCCTAAGCTAGTTTGCTTCAGGCGCTTCTCGCATGCGCAATGCGAAGAGCATCCTATAAATTCATTTGGCGCCCTCTTGTTGCAATTTTTTTTATTATTTTTTTTTTAATTCAAGATTAAACGTAATATTAAAATAATAGATTTTTTTGCGTGTTGAAGCGATCGTATGCTCAGTCATTGGGAGATTCATTTAATAAATGTAAATAAAGTCACATTAGTACCGTCCGGTATATAGGAGATTTGTACATAGTTCTCTCGCCCTATATTCTTACATATATAATTATTAGTAACATAATAAATAACAAAATAAATCGTACCATTAGGTTGTAAATCATTATCTAAATCGATTTTCGTAGCGTCGATTTGTGCATTAACACGACCCTCGTGAACAATCAGTAGCGCCGCGACGGCCAGTAGAGAAACTAAATATAACATTGCTGCTCACCGCTAGATGGCTCTCGTCAAATTTAAATTGTAATTACTGAAAAATTAAATACTATTCAAGTTAGATCCAAGTTGAAAAGTAGGAATCCCGCGGTAGTACCACCACACTGACATCTACTAGTCTAGTTTCGGGATCTGCCTGGAAGTAGTCAGGTAGAACGAGTCAGACAAGGCAGCATCGTGGAGGCGACTGTTACCTACATGCATTTATCTGTAGTAGCATTTGTTCCAGTTCATTTCGGGCACGTATGACAACACTCCGCCTGACGTTAGGCTAGAGTGCTGTCCATGAACGGAAACAAGTGCTAAAGAAAAGCGCAAGCAGTAGTCGCGACCGCTATGCCGGCTATACCCGGTTACATATTTATTTATTTATATCTTGAGGGCGACCAGCGGTGGGATTCATTAAATCATGTATACTTTCAAATTGGTCCTGAAAAGCTGGTTTGTGTTGATTTTCCTATTTCTTTTTGGTTGTTCTTTTTCTCAATTATGTCTTATAAATAAGAGAAAAAGACGTGGAGTGGAAACTCATTAAATAAAATTTTTCTTTACATGATTTTTTTTTCAGAATGAAGATTTACATTTTTTTTTCTTTTTAAAATTCAATATATTATAGCGTAATGTGAAAATAGAGCGGTCGCGGTCTAGCGGTAAGACGCGAGAACTCACGATCGATGAGACCCGTGTTCGAACCTCGCTAATTCTGACCTATGTTATATGTACATTGGTCGCTCAATGCCTATAGCCACTATTAAAGAGTGGTAGGCCGACTGATGATGGTTATTAGTCCTGTAGTAGTACCACCACTTTCGAATGGAACACCCGTGAAGCGATCTTGTCGCGTTTCGGGAATAGTTTAAAAGTAGCCAGGTATAACGAGAGGAGTATGCACTGTCAATCTAGATGGTAGATGCTCATCTCCTCATAGGCATAGGAGCCGACTGCTTCTTGTAGAGATTTCTCTGTAGTAGCAGTTGTTTCCACTCATGGACCGCACTCTAGCTTTACATCAGGCGCAGTGGAGTCACATGCCGAGCTACAATAAAAAAACATATTGTAGGAAGACCTTTCTCAGCTTGATTGTGCTCGGACGAGGAGCACCCTCAACCGATGTGCATGCATAAGGGGAGTGATGAATGTCAACATCTGCTACTACAGATAAATTTGTACAGGCAACAAACGCTTCCGCTATGACGGCTTGAGGCGACGAGCATGCACCATCCTGATTGACAGTGCACACTCCTCTCGTTATACCTGGATCCCGAAACGTGACAAGGTCACGGGTGTCACATTTTTATTATTATTTAGGTACCTATCTATTATAAATGTAATAAAATTCTAAGAAATATGGCTGGTGCCTGGAAAATAGATTATATCTATTTCAGGTTTCAGCGGCGCCTTCATGTAGTTTAATATAACCTTAATGATTTTTCTTTTACGTTTTAATTTAGTTTAGTTTTAAGGTAAAGTTTTTTTTTTGGCAAAATGAAGAAAATTTTATTTAATCAAAATACGCCTTCGTGGATGCAACCTTTTAAAGATTTTTTTTTAATTGTACAAGCAATGGCCTTATTAATTAATTAATTAATAACAATATTTTAATTAAAAATTATGTCCCTTAAAATTATGTATTACGTACAAATTGTAAATATAATATAAAAAAATATATATTTTTTTAAATTTATTTATTATTCGATCAAAGAATAAAGTAAATGATCACAAAATTTAAAAAAAATCTTACCTTTTTAGTAGAATTTCATAGAAAAATAAAGAAAACCAAGTACACTTTAAAAAAAAAAAACTAAAAAGCGAACACAAAATCTAAAAATATATTTTTATGAAAAGTCCGCGTAATAACTTGAATTATTTTTGAGAGACTGTGTCAAGTTTGAGCCGAAGAATTCGATTGACGATTTGGCCTCTTATCTCAACCCTTATATAGTGCCGAAGAACTGTTCATACTGGACGAAAAAATTTAATAACACTTTTTTTTTAACTACCACTACAAAGTAACAACGAATATCTGCCTGTCTGTACGCATTTGTCACTGAAGTGATCGCGTTTCAGGATGAGCTTGGAAGTAGCCGGACATAACGAGAGGAGTGTGCCCTGTCACCCTGGCATAGCAGAAGCGACTGCAGACTTCCTGAGGTAGCAGTTGTTACCTCATGGATCGTAATCAAGTTTAAAATCAGGCTGAGGTGATTGTGTTTTTTTTGCAACAACTTCTACTATAAATAAATTTCTATAGGCAGCAGTCGCTATGCCGGCTTTATGAGATGAATGTACACCATCTAGATTGACAGTGCATAAAATCTCAGAAAATAAATAAATTTCATTATTAGTTTAAAAACATAATGTATTTGACACTACACCTGTAAGTTTTCCAAATAAACAGATAAAAAAGTTTTTGATAAGATACAATTTCGAATAGTCGAAAAAAAATTTAAGAAAACTACTGTTAGGTACCTATTATTCGTAGGTAAATCCTTTACCTACCTTTATGATAATAAATATGTATATAACAAGCTTTTGAATTCCTAATGCTTACTGCGACCATAATTGTGTTATTTTCACAGACTTTCAAATGTAACAATACCTGTGACAACTTTATATTTTACTTTTTTATGGCATTACAACAATTTGCCATTGTCAAAGTAAATATTTACAATCAAGTTAATATTATTGTGCATCACGGATCATTCATTCATCGCGTGCCCAGACTCCGTCCACTATGCGTCGCGTGAAACACCGTGGGGTTTTAAGCTGGAGAGTCCAACACAACCCCTATTCCCCTAGGGCCAGAGTATCCCCAATAGGGATTTCCTCACGTAAAAAAGAAGGTCGAATCTCAGCTTTAATAAATGGTTGAATCTTTACTAAAACTTCCTACGGAGTTTTGGAGGAAGAATGAACACAAACGATCTCTTCTTTTGAATTGTTTGCCCACACTCACGCACGTTAACGTACACTTAATGGTTAATAATCTACCATTATTACACATTAACACTCGAAGAACACGTCTCCAGATGGCCGCCAAAACTCCCGTCTGTCAAAGCAGTTGTAGTAACATCAATTAGACTGTACTGGATCCCGAAGACATTTGACATTTTGACATTTACTAGGCTAGAATGGAGTTTGCTTATTAGGGCTTCAGGCTGTCGTCGGTAAGGTCACGAATGCGAAAGCCCGTGACCTCACCATATGACGTACAACACTGCGGGGAAAACGTGTATACCCAACATCGGGGAATATCGGGGATTACAGCATGTCAACGTCTTCCCCGAAACTCGAGGAATTTTTAAAAGTAAAAAATTATCGTGCGCCGTACTTAATTTACCTTATTTTCCCCTGTTTTAGAACTTTTATGTCCTGCATTATTAGAAAATGTTTGGTAACACTAAAAAATGATAATGCAAGGAATTTATTTGATTCATAAGAAATATATAAATATATATTACGTCATTTTGTATTAAATACACGTGCTTGTATAGAGAAACAAACCCTTTCTATCGCGCATTAGAAACACGACGCCAGCAACGGTATCAAAATCCTTACGCTTCCGAATTATAATACTTGAAAATTTTCCCCACTTTTTTTAGATTATTGAAAAAAATAAACTTTAAAATTTTTTCCCTAAAGCACGGGAATACAAACTATGTTTATTGTTTACTGGCAACACTGAATGTAAATTTTAATTAATTAAAATTTCGAAATAATACTATAATCTGTGAAAAAAATGTTGCTACCTATTTGCGAGATAACACATACGAATGCTTCGGTTAAAAATATATTTACATGCTTTATTTATTATGATGAAAAATAGCTTAGAAAATAATAATTGTCAACATACCTAAATGTTACACGAAGAAATAAATTTTTCAACAAATAGTATTAAAATCAGATTCTTTTATTACTTGAGAATAAATGAATAAATCAAAACAAGTGAATTTTTATTACAATTTTGACTTGTCATTTTTTCTCGTTTTTCTCTTTGTTACAAGTTAGTAGGTTAGTTTTGTTATTTTTCTATTTAATTTTAAATATTATAAAATATTTTTTAAAAGATAAACATCAATTCTAATGAATAAGCGCTTGAGCAGTTTACTTCAAAGAGTGGTTGGTAGACAGACTAATGATAGTCATTACCTCAGTCTGCCACCACTTTCGAATGTAACACCCGTGAAGTGACCTAGCCGTGCTACGGCATCAATTAGGAAGTAGCCAGGTACAACAAGAGTGTACTCTGTTAATCTGAATGGTGCGCATTCTCTCCTGAAGCCGGCAGCCGTTTTTTTTATTGTAGCTCGACATATGACAACAATCCGCCTGATGTAAAGCTAGAGTGCGGTCCATAAACAGAAACACTTGCAACTATAGAGAAATCTCTACGGGCAGCAGTCGCCTCCGCTTAGCCGGCCTAAGGAGACAAGTATGGACCATCTAGATTGAGAGTGCACACTCCTCTCTTATACCTGGATACTTTCAAACGCGACAAGGTCACTTTACGGGTGTTACATTCGAAAGTGGCGGTACTACCCCAGGACGGCAGACTGGGCTAATAACCATCATCAGTCTGCCTACCACTGTTTAATTGTGCCAATAGGCACTAAGCGACCAAAGTACATATAAGTTACATTGTTCGGAGTTTAGCGAGGTTCGAACACGGGTCTCATTGGCTAGCTTAATATTGACGAATTAGCTGTAGATATAAGTAGATTTAACATTTTAACAATAACTATGTTCTGTTTGCCAATTTTTATTAACACTAATAGTCTGGAAATTTGCCGACGTTTGTGAGAAAAAAACGTATCGTAAGAATTAGTCAGAACTTCGATGCAGGTGTCTTTAATGTTTATGAAGCGGCTTTTTTCTTGGATCGGCGTCGGTTTTTTTTTTTAATCGATACGTGATTCTTGTTATTCGGTCTGAATTAAAAAACTTTTAATTGTATATTAGTGAGTAACTAATGCTCTCAACTTTGTATGAGGAAAATTAATATTATAAGTTTAAGGTTGCTAGTGTTGCCAGTGTACTTTTTAAATAATGTTTTACTCAGTCACTATAGCACTTACAAGTCTAAATAAAATATATATTAAACTACATGATATAAAGTTGAACCTGGTTTTTTCTTTTTTCTTAATTATGTTTTATAAATATGTGAAAAAAAATGGTGAAGTGAGCCCTAAATAAGTTTTTGATGCAGTTTTTCACGGTGAAAACTCATTGAATAAAATTTTCTTTTATATCATTATACTTGCAAGATCATGATTTAGTGCAGGGTTTTTTCCTTTTTTTAATACAACATTAAACGTAATTTGAAAATAACAGGGTTTTTTTTTGCGTGTTTACGCGCTGTCAACTGAGCAATCGTATGGTGATAAGGTTCTTAATTTGAGAAGTTATGAGTTCCTCAGACAAAGATTTATTTAGTGTTAATTTTACAGTCTAGTGGGATGAATTTACAAAAACGCTGAAAAACTTAACAGCAAAACGCGTTTTTACATAGATTATTATAATTTTTATAAATGTTTCATTTGCTCTGTTTTTATTTAATAATTTTAGTTTTTCACTTCAAACATTTGAGAGGGTTAACTCGCAGAAAAGGCCTTAAAGCAATTTTGCAAAGCCTTTTGCAATTTTTTTTTTTTTTTTTTTTTTTATTGTAGCTCGACATGTGACAACACTCCGCCTGGTGTAAAGCTAGAGTGCGGTCCATGAATGGAAACAACTGCTACTACAGAGAAACTTGTGCGAGCAGCAGTCGCCTCCACTATGCCGGCTTGAGGAGACGAGCATGTACCATCTTAGATTGACAGTGCACACTCCTCTCGCTATATCTGGCTACTTTCAAACTATTCCCGAAACGCGACAAAGTCACTTCACGGATGTCACATTCGAAAGTGGTGGTACTACCCCAGGACGGCAGACTGGACAAATAACCATCATCAGTCTGCCTACCACTCTTTTAATAGTGCCTTTTTATAAATTGTGTAACAAATTATTAAATAAAATTATTTTTTAATAAATCGTACAGTGTGATCGAAGGCGGCTTGTTTCTAACGAGCTGAAAATCACAAAGCTGCTCTTACTTATAAGACAGTATAATTTTTTTTGATTTTTTTATATCTATTAATATTTATTCTTCAAAATTTACTATCACGACTTTCACCATTATTGAGACATACAGAGTTTTCGGTTTATAAATATTTATAATAGTTTTTTTTATTAGATCTTACAATCTGAGTTCAATACTGCAGCTAACAGTCGCTTCCATCATGCCGGCTTGAGGAAAAAATATGGCGGTGTGTTCCATTATCTCCTTCAGACCGTGATCTCACCGTATGACGTAGAGAAGAACACCGTAGGGCTTTTAGTCGTGTATACCCAGTATTGGTGAGTACCGGGAGTCCGACAGATTTCCCCAAAAAAAAAATAGAAAGAGAAATTGGCCCACAATTTTTTTCTTGAATTTGTCGATTATGAAATATGAAATTTACATTCCTTATTACCAATCAGTTTTATTTTTTTCACCCAAGTTATTGAGTAATTAGATGTTTTCTGATGCAATATTATTTATTTAAATGCTTTAATAATTGATGATATCTATTTTTTATGTAATTAGTAAAAAATAAGAAAAAAGCCCCCTTCTTTTGAGTTTTATATCTGTGTTGTTCATAATAATATTGTATGTATAGCTTTATTTAAAAAAAAATGGCGTAAAAGGAATAGATGATTAAACAAAAGAGATCACAGCATGGCATCAATAACCGATCATTATCAACATAATTCAATTAACTCGGACAAACAACATTGTTATTGGGTTCAGTGTAAAAGAAATTATAGACGACGCGGGAGGCAATTATTCTTTCTATTCGGCAAATAAATAAATAATAACTTAATTAGGTACGATCAAAGGCTCGAGATTGGATAACAATCCGCTTGATGTCAAGCTAGAGTGCGGAACATGAACGGAAACAACTGCTACTTGCCTTGAAGAATCTCTAATAATAAGTTTGTTATTATTTTTTATATAGTTTTTATATTTTAAGTGAATTTTTATATAATAATAAGTAATGTATATCTATAAGTTTTTTTCAGTGCCCCAACGAGGTTCTTGCAGAACATCTGGCAAGAAGGAAAATAAATATTTTGATTTTGATTATAAGAAACGATCTATTGTGCATATCTAGATTGACAGTGCACACTCCTCTCGTTATACCTGGCTACTTTCAAACTGCTCCCGAAACGCGACAAGGTCACTTAACGGGTGTTATATTTGAAAGTGGTTGTACTACCTCAACACGGCAGACTGGGCAAATAACCATTATCAGTCTGCCTACCAATCTTTAACAGTACCTATAGGCACTGAATGACCAAAGTACATATAACAAAGTTACATTAGTACCGGTCAAAATTAGCAAGGTTCGAAAGTAATGGTGAAAAGTATGCAAGTTGTACACCATTCATTGACAGGGTAAACTCCTCTCGTTACACCCGGCTACTTCCAAACTATTCCACAAGGTCTTTTTTTATGCTTAATAGGCAAGCGTTTAACCACACCCTGCCTGGTGTTAAGCAGTGATGTGGTCTAAGGTGGAGCACGCCTGCCTATGAGGTACCTGTTCACCTTCGATTTGAAGAGACCTATGTTGTACGTGTCGGGAAACACAGACACCGGGAGGGAGTTCCACAGTTTCGCAGTACGCACGAGAAACGTGTTGTCAAAACGCCTCGTACGCACTTTAGGAACTTGAACCATAAACGGATGGTACCACTCCGGGTGCCTAGACGTCCGATAGAAGAAAGGGGACGGTAGAACCAGGTTGTGTAGAAAGATAAAAAAACTGAAGCCGATGAAATTGTTGGAGAATGAACTCTTTTGCTAATTTATATTACATACTGGCCATTCGTTACTGGTTTAGTTTATATAAGTTCTCTTTTGCTATCTCTATTGTCACTTTGAATTACAACCTTTTGACGGCGAGACGAAGTTTCTTTTACTCCAATCTGTTTACCCTTAATATAGTCGAAATAGGCAAGTTCCAACAGAAATAAGAGATGAAAGTGTATGTGGAAATTACTTCTCAAGTTAAACGCGTAATTATGATTACTCGTACGAATTCGCTGGCAACAGCTAGTTATTTATACAAAATGTTTAATTCTAAATTTAGCGGCATTTCTCGTTGAATTTGCATTTTCATTCATAAACTTTAACTTTTATTTGTGGCGACCTCCTCTGATTATTAATCATATTAAAATTAAGGGGCGTGGGTTTGAAAGCGATTTTTATAAAAAAAAATATTTAAAAAGTTCATTGCATTTGATACTCCGCCTGATGTTAAGCTAGAGTGCGGTGACAATGACAACAGCTTTAATTGAAAACCCCACTCCACTATGGTGTAAAGGTGACAGTGCACACTCCTCCCGTTATAGCCTTTTTAACGAGAGAGAAATCTTTTATAGAGAAGATAACTAAGTGATATCGTAATATTCGTAATCCGCAGTACTTCCTAATACACTACGTTCTGGCTACGTCAGGTATAACGAGAGGAGTGTGCATTGTCAATCTGTATGCACATTCGTCTCCTCAAGCCGGCATAGTGGAGACGACTGCTGCCTATAGAAATTTATCTAGCTTTGCTTCAGGCGATATGCCGAGCTAGAATATAAAAAAATATACAATTTACTGGCTTAGTAATAAGCATCATGAAGAAAAAAAATATATTAAAAAAAATATATTGTAAGAATTTCAATTTGTCTTGTACAGTTTAATAACACACAGCAGACTCGTTTATCCTCGAGGATTTCTTAGAAATAAAATATTGCGTGGGATGGTAATGTTTTTTATCAAAAACTACTTTTTTTGTACTATTAAAAAACTTTAAACATTACTTTTTAAATCAAACATATTAGCTAGACACGGATCTTCTTCCACGACCCTTTCTACATCCATCATTTCTCCAAGTTTTTAATATTTTAGCCACTAAAATTACATTTCATTTTATCCGCTGAAATGTGCTGATTTTTTTTTCCCACGTAAAAAAATAACCTTATTTAATATATTAAGGGCTGTATCTTGAGCTAGTTATCGCATCTCAATAGCATACTTAACCCTGATCGAACGCATAAATGCTGTAGTGTGAGTCAACAGTCTTGATTTCATTTATTTTAACAACACTACGCCTACGCGCCTGAGGGCAAAGTGAAAGCTGTGGCAGCAGTAAAGACCACAGAGGTAATAAAAAATCAATTGATGTGATCCTCTTGGTGGAGACTTGTGTCATGCTGCCACAGCTCTTTGATGTACAGCTAAAGGGGTCCATGAACGGAAACAACTGTTAACTGGGTGGTTTGCAACAGAAGGCCGGTTAAAGTAACTTTAACTAGTACTTTTACGGACCGTTAAATGTTTACATTTACTCCACACGCGTTGTAATATCGTGTAAATTCATATTGTTATCGTTAAAATGGTGGTTGATCTCGAAAAATAATAGAAAAACATATTTGGCTTCTTTTCATACATTTGACGTTAGCAACTATGATTTGACGATTAGTTTAACTTTAACCAAGCCAAGATTCGCTGGTTACGGTTAAGGTTAAAGTAACCGTCAAAAATTACAGGCGCGACGATGGTGGAACTCGTGTGGAGTAATAATGTAAATGTAAAGTAAACGTAAAAGTAATAGTTAAAGTTACTCTAACCAGACAGAGGACAATGCTCATTTTTGAACCGCCTTCAATACACTTGAACAATATATTATACTAAAATAATATCTTATTTTTTCATTGATTTATTTCAATTTTATGAACACGTCGTTAACCAATCAATAGACAATGTTTATTTACATAAAAACATATATAATCAATTATTAAAGCATTTAATATAATAATAACTTCAAATATTGCATCAGAAAAAATCTAATTAGTCAATAATAACAGGATTGTAGATTTATTTTTCTACAAAATCATCTAAAAATCGTGAACCAATTTCTCTTAAGCGAATGAGGATTATTCTTGCTACAAGCTGCAGTCGCTATGCCGGCTCAAGGAGGCGTACGTGCACCATCCAGCTCGCTGTCATGCCGAGCTACAATAAAAAAAAATCTGAAAGAGAGACAAGCTTTATTTAAATTATCAAGACTAATAGATCCAAGTATATCGCAGCTATGACACGAATTGCCTAACATAATGAATACCTCTTTTGCATATACATATATTTTTTCAGTAAATATACTTATATGTGTATTTTTAAAAATACCTTTTTTAGAGTTTAATTCTGCATTGACACACTTTCGTTATTTACTGTCAAAATGGGTTTAAAAAATAGCACATGCTTGATAGAATCGAAAACAAAATATATGGGATTTAACGATTCCTTGCAATAGTAGTCGTGTCTGCTTTGCGAATTAGAGAGTTAGGAATTAAGATTAAGAATCCCATGTTGTAGGAAGAAAAAACACGTAGCTGGGATGATTGTTCGGTATTCCACAGATTAATGGAACGGTAGAAAAAAAACTTGTATAAAATTATACTCAAACAAAGTTGCCAGCAGTGAAAATAAAAATTCAATTTAAATAACATTATATTACAATTTCTATAGAGATAGTAATAAAAAAGTGTCATTAGTCTTGTAGATATTAAATCTCGATTTTATTTATTTAAACAGATTTATAAATCCTTAAATCTCACTATCCACTGAGCAGGGGCGGATTTAGGGAGGGGGCAAAAGGGGCGATCATCTCCCCAAGCGCTCTAAAACTCCAAAATCTAATAAAAACAGTAAACAAGTTTAGATATTAGAAAGAATTTTAGGTTTAAAATTGTCTTCGTATTTCTGGGAAAAAAAGGTCCTTACTTTTCTACACAGAGCGGCCGTGGTCTAGCGGTAGGACGCGCGAACTCACGATCGATGAGACGCGTGTTCGAACCTCGCTAAATTTTGACCAATGTACTGTGTTATATGTACTTTGATCGCTCATTAAAGAGTGGTAGGCAGACTGATGATGGTTATTTGCCCAGTCTGCCGTGTTGGGGTAGTACCACCACTTTCAAATGTAACACCCGTGAAGCAGATAGCAGAAGCGACTGCTGCCTGTGGAGATTTAGCTATAGTAGCTTTTCGTGCATAGACCACACACTAGCTTTACATCAGGCGGAGTGTTGACAACTTCTAGTTCGATTCCTTTATTTTTTTACACCTGTATATGAGAATGCTATGAGTGTAGATAATGATAAGTGTTGATAAGTCACGAAACTGGATGCTGAACACCTTATTGAGACACACCCACGTGTAATGCACAACTCATAGACGTGATTATAGTGATGTATTGTTATTTTATCGATGTCGATATTTATTTATTGCATACAATCAATATACAGTACATACAATGTGACGCCCCGGTAGGGCACAGCAATTAAACAAACACAAACACAACAAATTAAATTAAACATTAAATGTCATTTTAAAATTAGTTAAAGTTAAACTTAAGGGAGTGTTTAGCGCGCTTTTGCCCGGGAATGTTGAGATATTTTTATCCCTTTCCTTAATTAGTTTATTGTGTAAAATTGGTGTTATTTTGCGTAATTTTATGCTGCGCATGTGAGTAATTGTGGAAACATTAAAATTCACTCTATATGAGGCAACGGAAGCGGTTTTTTTTGTGGTTATCCCACGCCCCGTGAAAACGCTCATATTGTGACGTGACCGGGTGAATTGCCGCCAAATACTCAAGAAAACGTCAAAATTTACTACTCGACATTGGCAGAATTGTCGTTGTTATGACAAGGCCATTTAACAAATGAAGAAGAAGTTAAACTTAAAATTTAAAGTAGGAAGAGGTAGAGAGATCTTTCGATGTTAAGCTAAAGTGCGGTCCAGGAGTGGCAAAAACTGTTGCCGAAAAATGTCTGCGGGAGCAGTTGCCTGTGTAGCTGCTAATTCCGCTTATTAATAACCCATGACCTTTTTTTTATTGGCATTCGCCAATTGGGGAATCCATGACCTTACTACATGCTTGATTTTCCAAAGACAAGTTTTTTTTATTGTACCTCGGCATGCGACAACACTCCGTCTGATGTAAAGCTAGAGTGCGGTCCATGAATGGATACAACTGCTACTACAGAGAAACCTCTACAGGCAGCAGTCGCCTCCGCTATGACGGCTTAAAGAGACGAGCATGTACTATACAGATTGACAGTGCACACTCCTCTCGTTATACCTGGCTACAAGGTCACTTCACAGGTGTTACATTCGAAAGTGGTAGTTATGGTAAAATTTTAGTCGTCTTTTCGTACCTCACAGTGGTGTGGTAAGCTGCAACTTATGTTGCCTATCCAATATACATACTGTATATTTATAAATTAAGATGGACGCGAAGAGACAGCCTATTCTAGCCGTCAAAATGTCCACATAGAAACATGATAATAATCATACCAAAAACAATTCATATCTTAACATGGAGGAATAAACTACATTATTATCTTTGACTAATCAAGTTACCGGATTCTTTTATTCCTTTACTAGAATGTGTGAAAACTGTAACACTGATTGTTCAGGTGACAGTGACGTCACGTTATTTACTTTAAATATGTTGTTATTATTTGTGAAAAATTCCTTTGCGTATTAATCGAGAATTACCAGAAAAAAATCCTGGTAAGTTATTCTTTATTTTTGTAATTATTATTGTAGCTCGGCATATGACAAAACTCCGCCTGATGTAAAGAATGCAGTCTATGAACAGAAACGACTGCTACTGATTTATTTCTACAGATAGCAGTCGCCTCCACTATGTCGGCTCGAGACGATATCTGCTACTTTCAAACTGTTACCGAAGCGCGACAAAGTTACTTCACGGGTGTTACATTCGAAAGTTGTGGTACTATCCCAGGACGGCAGACTGGACAAATAACCATCATCAGTCTGCCTACCACTCTTTAATAGTGCCTATAGGCACTGAGCGACCAAAGTCCATACGAGTATAACAAAGTTACATTGGTCAGAATTAGCGAGGTTCGAACACGGGTCTCATCGATCGTGAGTTCACGCGTCTTACCGCTAGACCACGGCCGCTCTTATTCTTCTCTATTTCTTCTTATTCTCGTACTTGTTCTTTTGTAAGTTACCCTACTATGTAGGTTAACATTTATTCACTATTACTGCCTCTGAAAAGTGTTGCTAACTAGGTGAACATATCTCTCTCTCTCTCTCCTCGTCGTTGAGGATCGTGACTCCTGGTTGCTCGCTCAATTAGATGTCTCCATCGGCTGCGACTGCTTGCCTGATGGAGAGCTTTATAGACCGGCATCTCCAGACAAATGGAAACCTGGTCTGTCCGGCGGCTTTTGCTTCTACCGCGCGGTCTTCTGCCATCAACCTTCCCTGTCACCACAAACCTTTCCGAATTGTCGCCATCCTTGTGTGCTATGTGGTCGAAGTACTTCAGGATGCGGCGCGGGCGCAGGCAAAGCGATGACAGGTGAACATATCACTCGTGCGTAAAGAAGAGGACGCAGCGTGGGTACCATTCTCAGATCAGTGCTATGAGTGTTTTTTCTGATCAATTTCCATTTTAATTTATAAATCTGATGTTAATGGATGCGTTAAACAAGTCAGACATAGGGTCGTTTGCACCAGAAGGCCGGTTAAAGTAACTTTAACTATTAAAGAATTTAAAGAACTGTGGATGTGAGGGAAGCGAGAGAGTTGTGTCAGGATAGTGGCAAGAGGTGTTCTGTCGTCCCTGCCTATCCTTGTAGGAAAAAGGCGTGATAATTGATTATGAATTATTAATTTTCGTCGTAGTTAAATTTTAGTACCAGTTTCAAACAGGAAGTGCTAAAGTATTTGTTTAGAGTTTAGACAATGTTTTTTGTGATAATTTTTACACTGTATCGTTTACAATCTAATTATAATACTGCTGGTACTATTTACGCTATAATAATAGCAATAAGTTTTATCTTATCTATGTACCGCACTGCACTCCGCTACTAAAAGGCGTACTATGAGTGGAAACAACTGCTATTATAAGTATCCAGGTATAAGAGAAGAGTGTGGACTGTCAACTTGCACATTCGAGAGGAGTGTGCATTGTCAATCTGGATGGTACATGCTCGTCTCCTCAAGCCGGCATAGTGGAGGCGACTGTTGCCCGCACAGGTTTCTCTGTAGTAGCAGTCTCAGTCTAGTCAAAAATTGCTCCAGTAAAGTGGTAGAATCTTTACTGAAACTTCCTAGGGAGTTTTGGAGGGAAAATGGAAACACAGGTTCTCTTCTTTTGAATTGTTTGCTCACACTCACGCACGTTCACGAACACTTAATGGTTATTAATCCACCATTATTACACACTCCATATTAACTTGATTCAAATATTTACTTTGACACTGGCAAATTGTTATAATGTCATAAAGAAAACAAAATAAAAAAAAAATCTTTTAGCATACACTGTTTATGTTAAGCTAAAGTGCGGTCAACTGACGGAAACAACTGCTATCACTGAGAAGAGTGCAGACAGCAGATTTTATATGCAGTATTTTTTAGTTAAACTTAATTTCATTCATGGTATTTTTTTTAAAGGTTATATTATCGATAAATTGTGTCAATATAAATAATATAATAACTTCACTATCGAGTATAGTATTGACATAATGCGCTTATAAAATATGCTTTGTGATAAAACCGAAGCATTCCTTTTTAAAACGTTATCGACTGAAGACGTCCTCTATCGATATTAAGTGAACCATTGTGCGACTCGCATCACTAAATTAATTACCGCGTGTGACAATTAGAGCTACGCAATTTTCTCTTCTGAAAAATGATTAATTCTTGTTTTACGATACAAAATTTTCTTTATTTTTCTATTAAATAATTGTTTTGTTTAATTAAAAGTGGCCGTTTTGTCTGTCATCTTTTTCCGTGAGTATTTTAATTTAATAAATAAATATAACTGGATTAATGAGTGGTAAACCGACATGATGGTTATTAGTCAAAGCAAGTCGGCATAGCGGAGACGACTGCTGACTCCAAATATCAGTTGTCCCTAGCTTAGACCACATTTTAGCTTAACGTGTTTGTAACTGCGTGTTTAAAGATAAATCTATTCGTTATTACCGGTTCTAATTCCTTCTATTGGATTAATGCGTTGTTTTAACAAACTGTTCTTGGAATAATATTTTAAAACCGCGAACTAATAACTGTTTAAGCTTAAGTGGTCTACAATTCTAACACGTGTAACAAATTATGTCGTACTATGAATTAATATCAGTTATTTTTATAGTTTCAAAGCTTCCTTTAGCACTTATTGTATTATTTTTTTATAATTATTCTTTGTAAGAGCGAATAAATTCTTTTAAGGTGATATTCTTGCAAATTTTAGATCGGAATTAAATCACTTTTGTGTGTTTTACATGAAATTTTCATAAGCGGTTTATTTTCTCGGGTGCGGTGTACATAGCGGAGGTGACTGCGTCTATAAAAAAATTCTATGTGACAGGACTGAAATTTTTTTAATGGCATTTCTATCTAAATAAAAAATATACTTATTATTGTGGTGTTACTTTGCAGAAATCCATAACCGAAATTATTTTTTAAACACTACTTTGCAACTAATTTCCGCTAATCAATGTTAGTGAGGGTGGGTACACAGTCACATCAGCTGTCAATGTTAGATCCTTCACCAACATGTAAAAACCTCTCGACGCGATCGCCACTCCACGTTCCGACGACGTCAGTCGTTTGCGTGTTGGTGAAGGGTCTAACATTGACAGCTGATGTGACTGTGTACCTACCCTCACTAACATTGATTAGCGGAAATTAGTTGCAGTTAGTAGTGTTTAAAAAATTAGTTATGATAACAATTCAATTCGATTTAGAACCAGAATAAACCAGTTTTGTTTTTCTGGAATTTTAAGCATGATGATCTTTGATTTTTATTGTTTAGTCGTAACAATTATTTTTACGTTTATTTGTTGTAAAATAAAGCATAGCGTGACAAGTTTACTTTACTTATAATATTAGACTGTTGGGAATTATTTCGCCATTTACTTTGAAACGGGTCAATGACCTCACCTTGGATGACATAGTATAATATGAACAGGAAAAAGAGAAAAAAAGATTTCGAACTGGAAAGATACAGCAACAGAGCAATTTGGACGTGGTCACGTGTGTTGCTTAGGTCCACTTGCACCAAAAGGCTCGTTAAAGTTACTTTGGCTGTTACGTTTTACGGTAACTTTAACGATTACGTTTACATTTAATACAGACGCGTTGCACCGTCGTCGCGTCTGTCACTTTTGACGCTTACTTTAACGCTTACTTTAACGCTAACCCTAAAATTCGTTTCGTCTCAGCTTCATTTAAGGATAATTTTATTGTATCGAAAGGAAAAAATCGGAGTACCGGAAGTTAGTCTTCCCTAATCTCTTATGGTTTCGACTCTCCCTATACTGTTCCAGTTAAAAAATCACAGTATATAATAAATGTTTGTCTTATATTTGTATATATTGTAACTTATACGAGTACAAAGTTTCTTTAAGCCGGCATAGCGGAGGCGACTGCTGCCCGTAGAGATTTGTCTGTAGTAGCATTTGTTTCCGTTAATAGATCGCGCTCTAGCTTTACATTAGGCAGAGTGTTTTTTTTTATTTTAGCACGTCATATGACCGCACTCCGCCTGATGTTAAGCTAGAGTGCGATCCATGAACGGAGGTGACTGCTGTCAGAGAAGGGGATCTGCAGACACCAGTCGCGTCCGCTATGCCGGCTTGATGAGATGCCTCTTCACACTGCGCTTGAAGGATCCCATGTTATAGGAAGGGGGAAAGACGTTCCATAATTTGATGGAGCGACAGAAGAAGGATTGCCCGAACCTTTTGGTCCGCGAGGGGATTGTTTCGAGGGTGAGGCGATGCATTCGATCGCCTGCACGCGTCGACCTCAAGCGATGTGGTGTAGGAGGGATTAAGTCATGGATCTCTGCTGAACATTCACCGTGGCAATAACGGTAGAACGCTGAGATCTACCAATGCTGCATTGTATACACCGATATCCCATTTATTTAAATTTAGTTCCTTAATTAATTTTTCTCTGTCAGCCTGTCCCCTGACACAAGTGGGAAAAAAATCTTTGAAAGAGCCATTTTAGCGAGAAAGAAATTCGCGTAAAACCGAAACGCGCGTAACGGTGTCGCGTAAAGCGGGGTGTTACTGTAGTCTATAGTTTTTATAGTAAAGATAATAGTAAAAGTTGAATGATATACAATATCGGATGATATATCAATCGGGTAAGCGGCTTGATAAGCGTGTCGAGGTCACATAGTTAATATTTATATAAGATAATGATATTATATATTTTAACTGCGTAATATGGAAGCTGTATTGGTTTTTAATATAATTATAATTAGGGTAAATGTACTTTTTATGGCGTAGTTAACTGAAAAATAGATAGTAGCCCGGCATATTGTTACTAATGTCAGTAAGCGGAAACAAATGCTACAACAGAGTTTCCGCAGGCAACAGTCACCTCCGTTATACCGTCTTTGAATGATAAATATATACAGTAGCTGTCCCAGCTGATCTCAAAGATATTAATAACCATCGTCAGTCTATTTAGTTTTTTTAAATGTTTGTTTTAACCCATAAACATTTTATTTTATTTTATTGTGGCTCGGCATATGACAACACTCCGCCTGATGTAAAGCTAGAGTGTGATCCATTAACGGAAACAACTGCTACTGCAGAGAAATCTCTACGGGCAGCAGTCGCCTCCCCTATGCCAGCCTAAGGAGACGAGTATGCACCATCTAGATTGACAGTGCACACTCCTCTTGTTATTTTTCGTCTATTCTTGGCTACTTTCAAACTGCTCCCGAATCTCGACAATGTCACTTTACGGGCGTTACATTCGAAAGTGGTACTACCTCAACACGGCAGGCTGGGTTAATAACCATCATCAGTCTGCCTACCACTCTTTAATGAGCGACCAAAGTACTTAGAATTAGCGAGGTTTGAACACGGGTCTCATCGATCGTGAATTCACGCGTCTTACCGCTAGACCACGGCCGTTCAATGCTCTCTTATTCTTGGTGGTTTAGTGGTTACTTACCCTAATACTCAATGGTGATACTACACTATCTTATCGAAGGAAAAACGGGACCTTATAGTGAGAACTCGGTCACTCAACTCGAAGATTGACGTCACCACTCAGCCATGTGTAATAAGCCCTTAACCGCGAAAAGTATGCGATAAAACCAATCAAAATAAAACATTTATTGTAATAACAATTGTCGTGGTTTAGCTTTAAGGTGAAAGCCAACCACCTGAGCGTCCATACATTTTGTTTTACCACATTGTTCGAAGCATAGCAGATTTATGTTGAAATCAAGTAATTTTATAACTTTCTCAGCACTAATTATTATCGCAAATCACTATAATAAACAAATAGCTACGGCACAGAATATATAAAATGCATTTTAAATATTTCAAACATTTTATATTAGTTATTTCACAAGCATTTTATATATTCTGTGCCGCGAATTCTCCTCCTCTCCTCGGCATAAAATCGAAAAAATGTAATTACTTGACAGCCCAGATAAAAGTTTTGCTCGGTAAAAGAAATGTAGATTTATTTTTCTACAAAATGAACTAAAAATCATCGACAAACTTGCGAAAAGACTTGTGGGTTTATTTCTCTAAGGTCCGTTTGCACCAGAAGGCCCGTAAAGTAACTATTCATATTGTTATCGTTAAAAGGGTGGCTGATCCAAAAAAATAATAGAAAACATATTTGGCTTCTTTTCATACATTTGACGTTAGTGACATTGGTTTGACTGTAACTTTAACCAGCTAAGATTCGCTGGTTACAGTTGGCGTTAAAGTAAACGTCAAAAACAGGTGCCACTCATGTGGAGTAAATGTAAACCATAATATAAACGTAGCGGTCAAAGTAAGCGTAATAGTTAAAGTAACTTTAACGGGCCTTCTGGTGCAAACGGACCTAAGGGCACTTAGTTCTTATAATTATTGGTTGAGGTTTTTTTTTGTTTTATATGGCGTATAACAATTTGCCAGTGTCAAAGTAAATCTTTTTGCATCAAGTTAATAATATTGTGCATCACGAGTCATTCATTCATCACACCAAACAGTCAGGTCAAGGCTCAGTCAAGTCAAAAATTGTTCCAGTAAAGTGGTAGAATCTTTACTGAAACTTCCTACGGAGTTTTGGAGGGAAAATGGAAACACAGGTTCTCTTCTTTTGAATTGTTTGCCCACACTCACGCATATTCACGAACACTTAATGGTTAATAATCCACCATTATTACACATTAACACTCGAAGAAACACAACTTTAGGAAAATAATTCAAAACAGACAACCTGACGTCTCAAGATGGCCGCCAAAACTCTGGTTGAGGTTTTAAATAAATAAATACCCATGAAGGATGTCCTAGATTAGCGTGAGAGCTTTGTTAAAATGTAAAATTAATCTAAAATTGTTAATAAAAAAAGATCAGAAGTCAAAATGTCGCGGCAACGAATAAAAGGCGACGCGCGATTAAAATTGATAGTTCGACCGCGGGCAGACTGCTTGGCGACAAACGCATTCATCAATGGCATCACAATTGTTATTAATTGCGACCTTAAAGTAAAACAATATCAATTAATGAACAATGGTAGGCAGACTGATGTAGTCATTCTGTAGTCAACACATCAGTAGTACCGTTCTAGGGTAGTACCACCGCTTTCGAATGTAACACCCGTAAAGTCACGGTTCGGGCTCAGCTTGGAAGTAGCCAGGTATCAACATGGATGAACGTTTGTCTCCTAAAATCGGCATTAGAATTGCCTGTAGAAATTTATCTGTGGTAACAGTTGTTTCATAAACCGCACTATAGCTTAACAACAGGCGGAGTAGAGTCACGTGCCGAGATACTATGTAAAAAAATTATCCAATGAACGGAGTGCTTAAAGCCTGTCGTCCACTAGAAGCGAGTCGATTCAAATCGCATTTCTAACATTTTTTTTTATTGTGCTGTCCATGAACGGAAACAAATGCAACTATAAATAAATTTCTACAGATAACAGTCGCCTTTGCTATGCCGGCTTGAAAAGACGAATATGCACCATCCAGATTGATCCTGGCTACTTTCAAACTGTTTCCGAATAGTACGGCTTATTCTGATGGTTTTGCAAATTGCACCATATTTCCATGTAGTAAGTTAGTCATCTAGACTTCTTAACCCTTAATTACTCGCATGGGGTATATTTTACCCCACGACACAATTGAAACACCAATTAACATCATATAGAGCGGCCGTGGTCTAGCGGTAAGACGTGTGAACTCACGATCGATGAGACCCGTATTCGAATCTCGCTAATTCTGACCGGTACCAATGTAACTTTGTCATATGTACTTTGGTCGCTCAGTGCCTATAGGTACTATAAAAGAGTGGTAGGCAGACTGATGATGGTTATTTGTCCTGTCTGTCGTCCACCACCACTTTCGAATGCAACACCCGTGAAGTGACCTTGTCGCGTTCGGGAATGGTTTGAAAGTAACCAGGTATAAAAGAGGAGTGTGCACTGTCAATCTAGATGGTACATGCTCGTCTCCTCAAGCCGGCATAGTGGAGGCGACTGCTGCCCGTAGAGATTTCTCTGTAGCAGCAGTTGTTTCCATTCATGGACCGCACTCTAGTTTTAATACAATAATAAAAAAATATATATCTCCGCCATTTTCAAAGTTACTCTCACACAGTTTTCAGTGGCTGCCTAAAAGTACCTCTCCCTATCACGGAACAGTCGCAGGCGGGCGCTCTGTACCATACTGTTTTGTCAGAGTGCGTCAGAGGTATAAATTACCCCACACGAGCGTTTGTGTAACTTTTAGTAGGCGAGTAATTAAGGGTTAACAATGTATGTACGCGTTTTTTTATAAAAAATACAATGGACGTCGGCCATTAGAAATCTGTAGATTATTCTGGAATAGTTGCCATAGCAACAATTAATATGTCGTCATACAGTCTCGCGCAATTCATTGTACGAGTATAGTTAACATTTGAACTGCATCCGTGCACAGCTGCATACTAATTGTGAATTTATTTATTATGAATCATTTCATATTTGACGTTGGGAAACTGGGTTAGGCATTTTTTTATAGTAGCTCGGCACGTGACAACACTCCGCCTGATGTAAAGCTAGAGTGCGGTCCATGAACGGAAACGACTGCTGCTATCCATTAATATACACAACTAGACGTGCAATAACCCTCCCCATGTGTCGCGAGAGAAAAGATGACTGCAGTCACCTTTAGGTTCTCTGTCAGTTAGTTTCACTTAACGGCAACTTTGTCAAATCGTTTGAAGCGGCCTACGCTTTTTTCATGTCAGATGTATGAGGTTTGGCATTGGACATGAAAAAAGCATAAGCTGACAGAAAACTTAAAAGTGACTGCGGTCATCTTTTCTGTCGCATCACATTGGCAGCGTTATTACACATCTAGTTGTATGTATCAATGGCTAACACAGATAAATTTTTACAGGAGCGCAATGTGCACCATCCAGATTGACAGTGCACACTCCCCTCGTTGTATTGCAATAATTGTACATAGGGCGAGCCGAAATTGTGAATACAGAGTAAATAGAAATTTTAAAAATTTGTATTTACGTGTACAAATACGAAAATTAACACCTTAAATGACGGCTTAATTATTATTGGTGTTAATTACCCTTAGTTAATTATTTAAAATTACTAGTAATTTGGATTATATTTCAGGATGTTGTAAGATGACCTTTTATTTGTTACTGTTAACATTGTTTTGGGCTATCTAATTACACTTTTTTATAGTAGAACGGCTCGGGCGCGGTAGTCAGTTACTGTTGCCAGGGCACTTTTTTGAATCAATTTTACTCGGTAAATGTAGCACTTACGAATCTAAAAAAAATATATTTATAACTACAGGATATAAAGTCGTGCCTGGTTTTTTTATTTTTCTTAATTATGTCTTATAAATATGAGAAAAAAAATCGTAAAGTGAGCTCTAAATCAACTTTTGATTTTTTTTTTTTTTTCAGTAAAAATCGTCGAATAATTTTTTTCTCTTGCAAAATCATGAAAATTATGTTTTTTTTTTTTTGAAATGTTCAATATTTTATCATATTAAATGTAAAACCTCACATCAAGCATTTAATTTATTTCCTTTTTTTTTGTCAAATGTGTTTGTGTCCGCCGAGCGGAGGTACTCGGTGGCTATCAATTGCCCCGTCGCGCGTCTCTATGCCGACCCATGAAGCACATAACAGTGTACTATAAAAAGAACAGATTACCTACGTTAACAAATTCGCTGCATGATTTTACAATTGACGTAGAGTGAGAATATTAGAAATGTTGATTTTTTTGTTCTATTTTCATGTATTGCAATTCTTGTTTTCATAAAGATTATTTGATAATGCCATGAATGCCATGATTTTTTGTTTATTTTGTAGAAAAATAAATCTACATTCCTTAACACCGATTAGGTTTAATATTTTTTTCCGGGTTATTGAGTAATTAGACTTTTTCTTATGAAATATTCGTGGTTTTTTATGTAATCAAACATTGTCAATTGATTGGTAAACGGTGTGTTTTGATTTGAAATAAATTCTAAAAAAAAATAGTCCTACTCTGCTATCTGTATATATAAATTTATTGTTAAAGTTATTAAGGATAGGTAGGTTGTAAGTAGATCTAAGTATTAGTTATAAGTTAGATTATTTTTTTATGTTGTCAATGTTTAAGTTATGATGGGACTGGCGTAAGCTGTCGGGTTAAAAGTCCCTAATTAAAATTGAAATAAAACAAAAAAAAAGAAAAAAATATATTTTACAATATTGTTTTGTTAACAAATTATTAGATATCAAGTGGGCCCAAAATTGGGTATTGTCCTTTGTAGGAAAACAAGGAATATAATTAGGTGTGTGTAGTTTTCCCATTCAAGGCATAAAAATACAGTAATAAAAATTCCTTATCTTAAAATGATTAATATTAATGGTAGATAGTAGGTACATTTTAAATAACTTTTTCCACGAATTTTTTGACCAGCTGCGGTATGATGTTCTATTCTGATAAAAAATTATACTGAAATTAAAACGTTTTTAAGAGCGGGGCCGTGGTTTACCGGTAGGACGCGTGTACTCACTAAATTATAACCAATGTTATATGTACTTTGGTGGCTAATAAAGAGTGGTAGGCAGACTGATGATGGTTATTAGCCCAGACTGCCGTGTCGGCAATATAACACACGTGAAGTCACTTTGTTGCGTTTCGGAAACAGTTTGGAAGTTTTTTTCTAGCTCGGCATGTGACAACACCCCGCCTAAAGCTAGAGTGCGATCCATGAATGGAAACAACTGCTACTAAGAGAAACCTGTGCGGGCAGCCGTCGCTTCCACTATACCGGCTTGAGGAGACAAGCATGCAGCATTTTAGATTGACAGTGCACACTCCTCTCGCTATACCTGGCTACTTTCAAACTATTCCCGAAACGCGACAAGGTCACTTCACGGGTGTTACATTCGAAAGTGGTGGTACTACCCCAGGACGGCAGACTGGACAAATAACCATCATCAGTTTGCCTACCACTCTTTAATAGTGCCTATAGGCATTGAGCAACCAAAGTACATATAGCATACGTTACATTGGTCAGAATTAGCGAGGTTCGAACACGGGTCCCATCGATCGTGAGTTCACGCGTCTTACCGCTAGACCACGGCTGCTCTTTTTTTAAATAACCGTATATAACGAGAGGAGTGTACTGTCAATCTAGATGGTGCATGTTCGTCAACTCAAGTCGGCATAGCAGTTGTTTCCGTTCATGGACCGCACTCTAGCTTAACATCAGGCGGAGTGTTTATGCCAAGCTACAATAAAAATAAAGAATCCTTCATCTCCAGGCGTAGAAAAATAGTTTTTTATTAACTAACAAGAATAGACATTTAAAAATTACAATAATCATATACCATGTTCTGATTACATTTATAAAATAGTGTTTCATACTTACATATGAAATGACAAGCTGTCACTCGCAACTTCGCACGCGTACCTAAGTAGTCAAAGGTCCTGGTGCGAAGGAGTAATTGGGCACCGCATCTCCCCATCTCCTTGGCGGCTTTTAAAGTGTCGAAGCCAACTAAATTGAAAAATTAAAATGAAAAAAGTTTATTGAGTTTCAAAGAGTGGTAGGCAGACTGATGATGGTTATTTGTCCTGTCTGCCATCCTGGGGCAGTACCACCACTTTCGAATGTAACACCCGTGAAGTGACATTGTCGTGTTTCGGAAATAGTTTGAAATAGGTTTAGCTAGGAGTGTGTACTGTCAATCTAGATGGTCTCCTCAAGCCGGCATAGTGGAAGCGACTGCTGCCCGCACAGGTTTCTCTTTAGTAGCAGTTGTTTCCATTCATGGACCGCGCTCTAGCTTTACATCAGGCGGGGTGTTGTCATATGCCGAGCCACAATAAAAAATAATTGAAATACTTAAAGCGGAGCGTGAAAAAGCACCTTCTCAGGCCGGCATAGTAATGGCGACTGGAGTCACCGTGCAAGCCAGTCACTGCTTATGGACCTCCACTGTGCTTACCATCGAGCTAGTTGAGGTCACATGTCGTGTTATTATATAAAAAAGATGCAGTTTTGGCGGCCATCTTGAAATATCAGGTTATCTGTTTTGAATTATTCTCCTAAACTTGTGTTTCTTCGAGTGTTAATGTGTAGTAATGGTGGATTATTAACTATTAAGTGTTCGTAAACGTGCGTGAGTAAACAATTCAAAAGAAGAGAACCTGTGTTTCCATTTTCCCTCCAAAACTCCGTAGGAAGTTTCAGTAAAGATTCTACCACTTTACTGGAGCAATTTTTGACTTGACTGAGACTTGATCTGACTGTTTGGTGTGATGAATGAATGACTCGTGATGCACAATGTTATTAACTTGATGCAAAAATATTTACTTTGACACTGGCAAATTGTTATAATGCCATTTAAAACAAAAAAAAAAGACAAATCGATGAGGTAATCGAGCGGCTGCGAATTCGAAAAAAAAGGAATAGAATAACATACATTCAGTTTCACTTACGTCACTTTTGTCTGGATTTCTCGGGATTTTTTCTTTCTAAACTTTATACATAAGTATATTCAAATTTTATTCAACATATAGGTCAAATTCCAAGTTTAGGATTTTATTAATACGAGTAGGTACTTCAGGAAGTTGGTTCCTTTTAAAACTTTATCCTGGGTTAGTAACTTGGTACCACCACTTACAAGTATAGAGTACCACGCATGGGCGGCCAGCCAGCTATGCGGACCTGAGGAGACGAGCATGCACCATCTAGATTGACTGTACACACATCTCTCACAATACCTGGCTACTTTCAAACTGCTCCCGTAAAGCGACAAGGTCACTTCGAGGGTTTTACATTCCAAAGTGGTGGTACCGCCCCACCGGGCTAATAACCATTGTAAGTCTGACTGCCACTCTTTAATAGTGTCTTTAGGCACTGAGCGACCAAAGTACATATAACAAAGTTACATTGGTGCCGGTCAGAATTAGCGAGGTTCGAACACGGGTCTCATCGATCGTGAATTCACGCGTCTTACCGCTAAATCACGGCCGCTTTAGCTAGGATGCCATTTTTTTTATTGTAGCTGAAGTTAAACTAGAGTGCGTGCCTAGGGCCCGTAATTTTTGGGGCCCAAAAATTAGGTTTTTACGAAACGCTATGTATGTATCATGACTAAAAAATAGGTCCGGAATTACAATGTTGCCTAGAGCCCGCTTTAGCCTTAATCCGCCACTGTCACCACGAATATGGAACGCTGACCTTGAGATGCCCAGTCAACGTTTTGTGGGATGTTAGGCAGAAGTCGCTGTGCAGTATACGAATTGAGGTATCAACGGGGCACGATGAACGTGAGAGGGAAGGGCACACTCCCGAGCTATTTTTGTATGTTCATATTTAAATTAACTCTTCATTTTCACTGTAGTTAAAAGTAGCTAGCTTCCGAGTCGCCACAAAGTTTGACGCGACCTATACAATGCACATTTAAACCGTATTTAAGGTGGCTACTGTTGCCAGCGCACTTTTTTGAATCAGTTTTACTCAGTAACTATAATACTTACGAGTCTAAATAAAATATATATTAAACTACATGATATAAAGTTGAATTTGGTTATTTTCTTTTCCGTAATTATGTCTTATAAATATGAGAAAAAAAATCGTGAAATGAGCTCTAAATGAATTTTTGATGTAGTTTTGCTCGGTGAAAACTTATCGAATAAAAATTTCTTTTACACCATTATATTCACAAAATCATGATCTAGGACATGGTTTTTTTATATATATTTTTAATTCAGTTGTTTTCCGATCAAATCGGAGACGTCCTCATGAAAGCTGGGCTGCCTAGTGCTCATAACCGTCGGGCGTGCATGAAGAGAATTGTGGATGTGAGAAAAGCGAGATGTTGTGTCAGGATCGTGGTAAGTGGCGTTACGTTGTCTCTGCCTATCCCTGTGGGGGAAAACGGCATGACAATTGTATTATATTGTATTTTGCGTATTTACGAGCTGCCGTCAAGGTCTAGGAAATGATTGGGAGATATAGGCCCTTTATTATTAAAAAAAAAAGAAATCGAAACGCCTGCGACATAGGCGATATTTAAAAAAACATAATTAGTGTAATAAAGGTGTGTGAAGATCTAGATAGATCAATAATAATCGTAATGTTCTATTAATAGGTGATGAGTTTTTTTAATAATTTAGAGCCGGTGTTTCAATCCTTGTTTAATATTAAAATTTTTTTTACAATTAAACAAAAAGTTACATTAGGTGTCAGTCACTGGGAGTGTGGTGTTGATGTTATTGTTGAAGGAGAATGCCTATACGCCTAAGAAAAATGGGCCCACTATTTCTTTTCTCGAGTTTGTCGATGATTTTTAGTTAATTTTGTAAAAAATTTACATTCCTTATCACCAATCAGTTTTAATTTTTTCACCCGGTTTATTGAGTAATTAGATGTTTTCTGATGCAATATTTGAGGTTATTATTATTTTAAATGCTTTAATAATTGATTATATATGTTTTTTATGTAATTAAACATTGTCTATTGATTGGTAAATGATGTGTTTATGTAATTAAAATGATTTTTTATTTTATTGTAGCTCGGCATGTGACAACACACCGCCTGATGTAAAGCTAGAGTGCGGTCCATGAATGGAAACAACTGCTACTACAGAGAAACCTGTGCGGGCAGCAGTCGCCTCCACTATGCCGGCTTGAGGAGACGAGCATGTACCATCTATTGACAGTGCACACTCCTCTCGCTATACCTGGCTACTTTCAAACTATTTCCGAAACGCGACAAAGTCATAATCAGTCAGAATTAATAAAAAATAAGATATTATTTTAGAATATTGTTTTGTTGCCAAACTATTAGGTATCAAGTAGGCCCAACAATGGGCCATCATTCTCCTTTTTTTCATTAATTAATTCAAAGTGTGGTAGGCGGACTGATGATGGTTATTAGCCTAGTCTGCCGTCCTGGGGTAGTACCACCACTTTCGAATTACACTTTTAGCCAGGTATAACGAGAGGAATGTGCACTGCCAACAACATAGCAGAGGCAACTGCTGCCTGTATAAATTTCTCTGTAGTCGCAGTTCTTTCCGTTCATAGACCGTACTCTACCTTTACATCAGGCGGAGTTGACATATGCCGAGCTAAAATTAAAAAAAAAAATAGTCGAAGTTTATATATCACTACGATCGCGTTATAATTAAAAAAGGTTTGAATAACCAGCCCTAATTCACTAAAATAATTCATAGTTATTTTTTTAATGAATCATATTAAATCTAAATTAATTTTTCAATGGCCGTGAATTGCTTTAAATCGGAACTTAAAAAATAATGTTGCATGTATAGGTTGTTTAGCATTCTCTTCCAGCTAACCTCTGTGTTTAGGACAGGTGTGAAAAGAAGCAGTATTTTAAACAAATATATCTGTCGGAACGGTCATGAATACGGACGCTAATTTGAACGATTACGGGAACTAACTTGGAACAAAATGAATACGTAGTCATGAGTACAAGCACTAACTGAATATGAAACAAAAGCGTCGTTACGCTTCGACAGAGTCTCTGAAAACACGTCACGCGGAGGACACGTTGAGACTTGTCTGTGCGGAGGAACTGTCGTGTTTCAGTATATTTGCTTAGTTATCGCCCACAAATGGAGGATAGAAGCCTTGGACCGCTCTCCCGTTCTGTCATATATAATATATATAAGAATATTGTACATATATAAATATGTAAAGACATAGGTGTCCCTGACAAAGATGTTTCCCATGGATTACCGCGGCCCTATACCGACGGAGATTAGCTGCCTGCAGCACTGCGCTGCCGAACTTTTTTATTTTGACACGACATGTGACCTCGACTGGCCTGATGGTAAGCGCAGCGGAGGTCCATGAGCACTGACGACTGGAGAACCGCGAACGGTGGCTCCAGTCGCCATTACTATGACGGCCTGAGAAGGTGCTTTTTCACACGTTTCACACCCACACTGAACCCACACTGCTTGCTCACCCGACGCAGACTATATAGCCTCGGTGCAAAAGCTCGCTCTTATTACTGATTCAAATTAAATGAAATTCTGTAAATATATACACATACTTGTACATACACTAATCAGTATAATTATCTTTTTAATTTTTTTTTAATTAATAATAATAATTAATTTTTAATTTAAAACATGATGTATAAAATCAAAACACTACTAACTACGAACACCTGTTTTAAAGTTTTTATTGCATTACTTTTTTTCTTTATAAAGGTTGTCATAAAAAAGTGCCGACCAAAGAATTATACCATATTAAGTTTCTGTTATTATTGATTCATAAAAACCATAAAAAAGATGTACCTAAACGAATACATCGATTAATTAATTGTGTTGGAAAAAAAAACCAGTAACTTGTGACGTTAAAGCACCAAGAAAGGTTGCCAATGGAAAAATAGAGGGTTTTTGACGCGGTATAGTCGTGTGAACGCTGAGCCGACCGACATGTATTTTTTTAAATTGTAACCACTAGAGTGCGGTCCATCGCCTCCGCTATGCCGGCCTGACAAGTATACACCATTTAGATTAACAGTGTACAGTCCTCTCGCTATACCTGGCTACTTTCAAACTGCTCCCGAAACGCGATAAGGTCTCTTTACGAGTGTTACATTCGAAAGTGGTGGTACTACACCAGGACGGCAGACTGGACAAATAACCATCATCAGTCTGCCTACCACTCTTTAATAGTGCCTATAAGATAATGGTTATTACACATTAACACTCGAAGAAACACAATTTTAGGTAAATAATTCAAGACAGATAACCTAATGTCTTCAAATGGTATTTTCTGAAAACTAAAAAGAGCTTATTCCGGTGCCCTATGAGCCTTAATTTGTTTAAAAAACAGCTTTAAAAGCTCTCGATAAACATAAATTGAGCTATAAATCACAAAATATTTAATTTTAACAACAAAAATATACCCTAACGTCTTCACTTTAGAGCTTATTTTTCGGTGACAGATAGTGATTTAAGATAAAGTGATATATTCTCGGTTTTTTCTCGATTTAATGCTCTTTCGTTTTAACTAATTACTTTGTAGCTCTTCATTTGACTACACTCTAACTGATGTAAAGTTAGAGTGCGGTCCGTGAACGGAAACAACTGCTATTATATAACCTACATTTAAAAGAGAATGTACATTCGCCTAAGAAAAATGGGCCCACAATTTTTTTTTGTTTGGAGTTTCACGATAATTTTTAGAGTATTTTGTAAAAAATATTACATTTAAAGGAGAATGTTCATTCGCCTAAGAGAAATGGGCCCACATTTTTTATTTTTTTTTGTAAAAAATCTATATTCCTTATCTCCAATCAGTTTAATTTTTTTTTTTATCCGACTTATTGAGTAATTAGATGTTTTCTGATGCAATATTTGAGATTATTATTATATTAAATGCTTTAATAATTGATGATATATGTTATTTATGTAATTAAACATTGTCTATTAATTAGTAAACGATGTGTTGATATAATTGAAATAAATTAATGAAAAAATAAGATATTATTTTAGAATATTGTCTTGATATCAAATTATTAGCTATTAAGTGGGCCCAAAAATGGGTATTGTCCTTTCTACGGGCAGCAGTCGCCTCAGTTATAAGCGGCTTGAGGAGACGATGCACTATTCAAATTGACAGTGCACACTCCTCTCCTTATACCTGGCTACTTTTAAACTGTTCCCGAAACGCGACAGGGTCTCTTCACGGGTGTTAGAATTACAATTATCAGTCTGCCTACCACTTAAAGAGTAGCGACCAAAGTACGTTATATGTATCAAAATCAAAATATTTATTTTCCTTCCTGCCAGATGTTCTGCAAGAACCTCGTTGGGGCACTGAAAAAAACTTATAGATATACATTACTTATTATTATATAAAAATTCACTTAAATTATAAAAACTATTCTTTACTAAAAATGTCTTTAATATATTAACAAACTTATTATAATTAGACTCATCTTTTATATGGCCAGGCAAACTGTTGTAAATTTTTACAGCCATGGCATATGGCCCCGAACTGAACATTGACAAACTTGACTATATAGTTACATTGATCAGCATTTAGCGAGGTTCGAACACGGGTCTCATCGATCGTGAGTTCACGCGTCTCATTGCTAGACCACAGCCACCGCGCTAGAACTAGAGAGTTTACAAACAGATTGCAATCGAATACTAATAGAAATCTATACTAATATTATAAAGCTGAAGAGTTTGTTTGTTTGTACGCGCTAATCTCAGGAACTACTGGTTCGAATTGAAAAATTATTTTTGTGTTGGATAGATCATTTATCGAAGTCTTTAGGCTATATAACATCACGTTGCGACTAATAGGAGCGAAGAAACAGTCGAAAATGTGGAAAAAACAGGGAATATTGTTCATCTTTGAGGGCTTCCGTTGCGTGCGCTGCGAAAACCGTTCGAGATACCCAAAAAATATGTATGAAAGAATTATTCTTCTTTAAATTATCTAAAAAAATGTCCGCGACAGTATATGTCTATCTTTTAAGATTAACTCACAATAACCGTTTTTATGATAATCAAATTTGGTCGAAATTATTTATTGTTTATTGTTACTATGGAAACGAAGTTAAATATGAGGTATTCTTTTCTTACTTTTCATACTTCGAGAGCTGTTAAATTCATAAGCCCGGGTAGCACCGGGGACCAACAGCTAGTAATTTAATAGTTAGTCTACTATTCGCGCGGCAGGTATGTATCTGTTCAATCATAGACAAACATTTCAATAAAACAATTGCCACAGCGTATTTTTTTGTTTGTCGGATCTCATTCGTTTGTTTTTCGTTTAGAATTTAAATTGAATTGTCGATTTGTTAAATTGTTTGTTTGCAACAATCATTTAACGCTACTGTTGTATGAGTAGCATTACTATACAATTATTGAGGTGCGCAACTAAGTTCCCGCTGTTTTTCAAGAGATGGCTCCCTCTAGTAGTAAGTGCTAATAGTTTGTGACAAAACGTCATTAACCAAGCTTAAAGATATGGTAAACAAACCGCTTTGACACATTAGTAATTGCATGCAAGCCGGCATAGTGGAGGTGACTGCTGCCTGTAGAGATTCCTCTGTAGTAGCAGTTGTTTCCATTCATGGACCGCACTCTAGCTTTACATCAGGCGGAGTGTTGTCACATGTCGAGCTACAATTAAAAAAAAAACTTTTGGTTGTGTGAAAATGTCTGATTTTTTATGCCAAATAATCGTCATTCGTTAAATTCGTCATTTTGTTCTTTCAATCGAAGAAAAAAACTTATAGTAGTCCGGCATATGACCGCACTCCGCAGTGTTAAAATATATTTGTAGACCGCAGTCGTACTTTTTTGAGTAAATTTTACTCGGTGACTATAACCGTTGCGAGTCTGAAAAAAATATACATTAAACTACAGGATATATAGTTGAACTTGGTTATATTCTTTTCATTAATTATGTCTTAGAAATATGAGAAAAAAAATCGTAAAGTGAGCTCCAAATCAATTTTTGATACTGCTAGTTTTTGGTGCAGAAGTGTGGCAAATGCGGAGTGCTTTACTCGGCTACATCAAAGCTCATCCCGATCACGACTAGATTACTTTTTTTTATTTATTGTATCTCGACATGTGACAACACTCCGCCTGATGTAAAGCTAGAATGCGGTCCATGAATGGAAACAACTGCTACCACAGAGAAATCTCTACGGGCTGCAATCGCCTCCACTATGCCGGCTTGAGGAGACGAGCATGTACCATCTAGATTGACAGTGCACACTCCTCTCTTATACCAAATAACCATCATCAGTCTGCCTACCACTCTTCAATAGTGCCTATAGGCACTGAGCGACCAAAGTACATATAACAAAGTTACATTGGTACCGGTCTTTAGCGAGGTTCGAACACGGGTCTCATTGATCGTGAGTTCACGCGTCTTACCGCTAGACCACGGCCGCTCAAATTTTAGCGGCGTTATACTAAAAACTGTAGTCGCAGTTTGTCGTATTGTCATATGTCGAGCTACAATTAAAGAAAATATATTCTTTAATGGTATTAGGCGTTACTTTGCGGAAATCCATGACCAAATTATTTGAAAACACTACTTTGCAATTAATTTCCACTCATCAATTTAGTGAGGGTAGGTACACAGTCACGGTGACGTTGGGTATATAAGGACGTCAACTTTCATTCGGCGTTCAGTTCCACCTCTCATTCGTGCTGATAAAACCCTTTTAGGGTTAGCAGCGATTCTCTTTCAGATAAAAATAAAAAAATAAAAAATCGGCGGTCAGTCGTCGGAGCGAAGTCGAAGCGACCACACGTCTCCTGAGGATGCCACGTGAAGTGGCGAAACGCGTCGAGAGGTTTTTGCATGTTGGTGAAAGGTCTAACATGTGACTGTTTACCTACCTTCACTAATGCATTGATTAGCAAAAATTAGTTGCAAAGTAATGTTTTCAAATAATATATTCTTACAAGAATAGCTTCCCAAAATCCTTTTAACAATAAAACTACTCATTACTTAATGCTCTGTGTGGATGTCCGGTGATTTAAGATGAGCGGCGAATTTTTTTTTTGTGCTGAGAAAAAATATTTCGCTCACGCACCTGTGAAGCGATATCTTTTTACCTTTTTTTTGTTTAATAACCAATGGTACTCAAAGATTTTTTCACTAGCTTTTTTCTTCTTTTTCTGGGTATAACTCCTACATAATTTAGATCTCTATTGACTGACGCATCATAGCTTTATTTTATAGCAGCATACTCCGCCAAATGTGAAAGAGGAGATAAAACACCTGCTACCAAAGAGAATTTATTACAGACAAAAGTCATCTCCGCTTTGACGACTTGAGAATACCAATGTGCATCATCCATTACCAGGGCACACTTCTTTTGTTATACCCAGTTACGGGTGTTACACTTGAAAGTGGTGGTACAGCCCCACGATGGCTGTGTTAATAACGACTCTTGCAATAATGTGGGCATTGAACGACCAAAGTACATAGTTACATTGGTACAGAATTTCAACGAGATTAGAACACGGGTCTCGTCGAGCGTCAGTTCACGCCTTACACCGCTAGACTAGGCTTTAAATTTATCGGATTTGTTCGAAGAGAATGAAACTCCAATGGGCAAGGTCCTAAAAAATAACTCATGTTAAATCGAAAACCATTTCGAGATATCATTTCAATTAGATGAATTATTTGATTCTCCTAAAAAAAACTTTAAAATCGCGGAGATATTTGAAAATCTGTAATGTCCTTTTTCGGACGGACCATAGACATTGGTGTAGAAAAAGAGGTGGTGTATAACCTAACAATTTTATAGATATTTTTATTGTCTATTATCTGACAAATCCAATATATTTTCTGTGTGTTTCATACAAATAACCACTGCAGTCTATTGAAGAGAATAGTATACCATAAACACCATGTTCTAATTAAAATAAATCTTTTAAAATTTAAAGTTTGGTCGAATAATTTGACAAGGATTTAGTTTTTATGTTTCCTGACAATAGTTTAGCTCCGTCCGCAACGTTACGACTACTATATTACAATCGCAATTTTTAAAAATGAATAAAAAAAGAACGAAGCAATTATAAAAGTTTTCCAGAAACACGTGTCGACTAAATTATTCTATATTATCCAAAAAATATATAAAAAAGACAGTTGTCACCAGATTTACCTTCCCAATACTAATAAAGTATTTTCGAGAGCACCAGTTCAATGTCAGAGTCGACAGTGTGCAGTATAGTTTGGGAACCACTGTCCGATGAGTCATAAATATTTCGTATAAAAAGAAATTGTGTACTAATCAGCGAGTCAGTGTCAAAGTTATTTGTTTGAAGGCAGACTTGCCACGCTTTTCATTGCATTTCTCTGTCATTGTTACTAAGTGCTTTATTGGGGTGAGTTTCAATTTTGTTTTACGGCAGCAGTCGCCTCCGCTAGGCCGGCCTGACGTAGATTGACAATGCACATTTCTCTCGCTATACCTACCTACTTTCAAACTGCTTCCGAAACGCGACAAGGTGTTACATTCGAAAGTGGTGGTACTACCCCAACACGGCAGACTGGACTAATAACGATCATCAGTCTGCCTACCACTCTTTAATGAGCGACCAAAGTATATATAACATAGTTACATTGGTCAGAATTAGCGAGGTTCGAATCGATCGTGAGTTCACGCGCTCCGATTTTTTTCTTCCGATACAATGAAATGATCCTTACATGAAACGGAATCGAACCGCATCAAAAAAAAAATTTCATCGAAATGACTCATTTTTATGGACAACTCAAGCTTGACCAGAAAAATTACTATGCCAAATTAGTTTTCGTAAAAAAAGAGCAAATGATTCCTAAGACAGTTTCCCTGTATCTCCTGTGGTTTCGGATTTCCCCATACTGCCCCAGTTAAAAATACCCTGTTTAATAGAAGAAAAAATCGTCATCAACACATTTTCATAATAAGCTTTTTTTAGATTTACATTAGATTTTTTTTGTTTTTTTTTTATTGTAGTTTGGCATGTGACACCACTCCGCCTGATGTAAAGCTAGAGTGCGGTCCATGAATGGAAACAACTGCAACTACAGAGAAACCTGTGCGGGCAGCAGTCGCCTCCACTATGACGGCTTGAGGAGACGAGCATGTACCACCTAGATTGACAGAGCTACTTTCAAACTACGAGTATTCTCGACACGCGACAAGGTGTTACATTCGAAAGTGTTGATACTACCCCAGGACGGCAGACTAGACAAATAACCATCATCAGTCTGCCTACCACTTTTTAATTTACCAAAAATAAAAATAAGAATCCTCAAGCCGGCATAGCGGATGGGACTGCTGCCTGTAGATTTCTCTGTAGTAGCTGTTATTTCCGTTCATGGACCGCACTCTAGCTTTACGTCAGGCGGAGTGTTGTCACATGCCGAGCTATATAAAAAAAAAGTAGGCACTTATTATTATTACATCAAGATCGGTTCATATTTCTAGTGTTAGTCTAAGAAGAACTTGGACTAAATAGCCAGGTATAACGAGAGGAGTGTGCACAGTCAATCTAGACGGTGCATACTCGTCCCCTCGAGCCGGTATAGCGGAAGCAACTGCTGCTTGTAGAGATTAATCTGTGATAGCAGTTGTTACCGTTTATGGACCGCACTCTAGCTTTACATTATGGTTCAAGTCCCTAAAGTGCGTACGAGGCGTTTTGACAACACGTTCCTCGTGCGTACTGCGAAACTGTGGAACTCCCTCCCGGTGTCTGTGTTTCCCGACACGTACAACATAGGTCTCTTCAAATCGAAGGTGAACAGGTACCTCATAGGCAAGCGTGCTTCACCTTAGACCACATCACTCATACACCATTGCTTAACACCAGGCAGGGTGTGGTCAAACGCTTGCCTATTAAGCATAAAAAAAAATCATCAGGTGGAGTGTTGTCACATGCCGAGCTACAATTTAAAAAACAAACAGAAATAGCCCTAGAAATTTGCATCAGCTTGTTGCGTCATTTTAAAAATGCCGTGGAACTAATAGTAGCACGTGTTTCCGGTATAGTAGGGTGACCATATAACAAAAAAATAGTGGTAATTTTTAAATTCGTATTTCTATATATATTTTTTTAAATACAAAGTACGTGTATAGTAACAAATCAGACATATTAAAATATTATATGTTAATTTTTTTGTGTGAAAAATGGGAAACGATAATTTAATAAAAATGATAGTATAAAAACCAGCCAGTAATAAACTTTAAGAGCGGCCGTGGTATAGCGGTAAGACGCGCGAACTCACGATCGATGAGACTCGTGTTCGAACCTCGCTAATTCTGACCGGTACCAATGTAACTTTGTTATATGTACTTTGGTCGCTCAATGCCTATAGGCACTATTAAAGAGTGGTAGGCAGACTGATGATGGTTATTTGTCCAGTCTGTCGTCCTGGAGTAGTACCACCACATTCGAATGTAACACCCGTAAAGTGACCTTGTCGCGTTTCGGGAACTGTTTGAAAGTAGCCAGGTATAACGAGAGGAGTGTGCACTGTCAATCTAAGATGGTACATTGCTCGTCTCCTCAAGCCGGCATAGCGGAGGCGACTGCTACCCGCACAGATTTCTCTGTAGTAGCAGTTGTTTCCATTCATGGACCGCACTCTAGCTTTACATCAGGCGGAGTGTTGTCACTTGCCGAGCTACAATAAAAAAAAAATTAACAGGCAGCAGTCGCCTCCGCTATGCCGGTTTGAGGAGACAGATATGCACACTCCTCTCGTTACACCTGGCTACTTCCAAACTGTTCCCGAAATGCGACAAGAGTGTTCGAAATTTATACGTACCTCGGTCAAACTATATTTTAAAATCCTGATAGTTAAAAAGCGTATGGTCACACGAGTATGGAATTCATAAATCGGGTGACAAGTAAATTCTTGGAATCGAACCCCAATGGCCGTCGTCATAAGAGCCACACCCACGAATCGTAAGATAAGTTTTTTTTTAACGACTTCTAACTAAAGATAATGGGATATCTTTCTTTTATTCAAATCTGAGTTTAAGGGCCAACTTAACCAATCTTTGACTGAACTTAAAAGAGAATGGCCATTTGCCTAAAATAAATGGGCCCACAATTTTTTTTGTCCAGTTTAGCGATGATTTTTAGTTAATTTTGTAGAAAAATAAATCTACTTCCTTATTACGTACCAATCAGTTTTAATTTTCTCACCCGGGATATTGAGTAATTAGTTGTTTTCTGATGCAATATTTGAGGTTATTATTATTTTAAATGCTTTAATAATTGAAGATATATGTTTTTTAAGTGATTAAACATTGTCTATTGAATGATAAACGATGTGTTGATATAATTAAAATTAATTAATAAAAAAATAAGATATTGTTTTATAATATTGTTTTGTTACCAAACTATTAGGTTTCAAATGAGCCCAAAAATGGGCATTCTTCTTTGTAGCTATTTTTTAAATAGAAAATAAATCTAGATTCTGTAAGACCAATCAGTTTTAATTTTTTCTTAACCCGAGTTATTGACTAATTAGATGTTTTCTGATGCAATATTTAAGATTATTATTATATTAAATGCTTTAATAATTTATAATTGATGATATATGTTTTTTTATGTAATTAATTATTATCTATTTATTGATTGGTAAACGATATGTACATTTGAAATAAACTAAATTAAAATAATACCAAGTGTGTCCAAAATAAAACGGTGCGGTATTGATTTAAAAAATGAAACACCCTGTGGAATGTCGGAAAAACTCAACAAGTTATATGCTAGTTGCATTTACAAGTTTATTAATCCATGTGGTATTTAAAAAAAACGAGCAGACAATTTGTAGGGGTTCCACCGTGCATACAGTCACGTATTCACTGCATTAGAACACGTTTCCATTATACCAGGGCACGTTACGTCAACAACATTTAATTGATGCTTTTTTTATTGTAGTTTCAAAAGTGGTAGGCAGACTGATGATGATTATTTGTCCAGTCTGCCGTCCTGGGATAGTACCACCACTTTCGAATGTAAAACCCGTGAAGTGACCTTGTCGCGTTTCGGGAATAGTTTGAAAGTAGCCAGGTATAACGAGAGGAGTGTGCACTGTCAATCTAGATGATGAGGAGCATCACCTCAAGGCGACTGCTACCCGCACAGGTTTCTATTTGTAGTAGCAGTTGTGTCCATTCATAGAGCGCACTCTAGCTTTACATCAGGCGGAGTGTTGTCACATGCCGAGCTACAATTTAAAAAAAAAAAAAATAATGTAATGGAAACGCACGTTAACTTGTAAGGTCAGTTTAGTTAACTTTTTCCTCATCCTTATAGCGTTAAAGTTAAGAACTTAACACCATGGCGTGATTCTGGCATTCCACTCTACTTATTTGAGGCGTTATAATTCACCACGCTATTTTAAAGTCGTAATAACTGACCTACATTATTTTTAATTTTTATTAGCGTTCGCTCCTTAACGGCGAGCAAGCTATGCGCTTTCGAATTTTTAGTAATAGAATTATAGTTATTATTCCGACGTATTTTATTTAGTTTTTTTAGTAACTCGACATGTTTTTTCTATTGTAGCCCAGCATATGACAACACTCCGTCTGATGTAAAGCTAGAGGGCGGTCCATGAATGAAAACAATTGCTACTACAGAGAAACCTGTGCGGGTAGCAGTCGCCTCCACTATGCCGGCTTGAGGAGACGAGCATGTACCATCTTAGATTGACAGTGCACACTCCTCTCGCTATACCTGGCTACTTTCAAACTATACCCGAAACGCGACAAAGTCACTTCAATACTATTGATATACTACAGATAAATTTCTATAGGCAGCAGTCTCCTTCGATATGAAAACTACAAGAGACAAATGTGCACCATATATTGACAGGTCATACTCCTCTCGGTATACCTGGCTAATTCCCAACTGTTTGCAAAACGCGGCTAGGTATTACACTACGTTACATTACACTAGCCCCGGGGCTACAATCAAAAGCCATAGAAGTTTGTCACTTAATCCAGGCCTCCTTAAACTATGGGTCGCGACCCCAAGTGGGGTCTCGTAGCAAAATTTTGGGGTCGCGAACGATTTCAATGTCAAATATTTAAATACGCGATTTTATAACATCTAGATGTGTATTTAAGACGGTCAGAATTCCCTTTTATTTATGTTATTGCAAAAAATGCAATTTTGATGAAAAATAGGGCATATATTTTTTTAAACTATAATAAATACAATTTTACAACTTTTTGTGCAATTTTTAATTTTAGATTTTTCTAAACGAATTCTAAAACTATATATTCTCATATGTATATTGTTACGTAATAAATAAATCATCAAAAAAAAATTATTTATCTTTCTTTTATATTTATATGGGGTCGCCAGGAAACTCGCAACCATAAATGAAACGAAATGAAATGAAAATCCTTTATTAACGTAGGCATGGACTTAGCATGCACTTGTTCATCGTCACAATCTACTTTTGGCTTCGGAAAGGCGAGAAATGGGGTGGTGGATGAAAAAAGTTTAAGAAGTAACAGCGAAACGTCAAATCCCACATATTTTTTATTTATTTAAAGAGTGGTAGGCAGACTGATGATGGTTATTTGTCCAGTCTGTCGTCCTGGGGTAGTACCACCACTTTCGAATGTAACACCCGTGAAGTGACTTTGTCGCGTTTCGGGAATAGTTTGAAAGTAGCCGGGTATAACGAGAGGAGTGTGCACTGTCAATCTAAGATGGTACATGTTCGTCTCCTCAAGCCGGCATAGTGGAGGCGACTGCTGCCCGCACAGGTTTCTCTGTAGTAGCAGTTGTTTTTGATTCGATCGAGTGACAACTTTCATTGGCTTTTGACTTAGTGCCAGGACAGCCAGACTGGGCTAATAACCATTATCAGTCTCTATGCTACTACTCTTCAAAGAGCACCAACGATGTCAGCGCGTAATATAATTGAGAATTATACGCCATTTTCCAATCTAATTTCTATTATTAATGATTCTTGGAATTGCACAGTTATTATGTTGGAACACGTACGGGAAATCCGTTCAAGTGAGTTGGAATCGTTAGATGGATGAAGTCATTTCTACAATGTTACAAATAGGTCCTAATTAGGGATGTAACACTATAATGATGAAAAATTGAAAAAAATGGAAAAAAAATTTACACACACTCAGTCTGAAATCGGATTTCAAACCTGTCGTCCTTCGGCTCTGTGTGCCAGGACGAAGGCTCACTTATTCGGGAAATTGAAAATATAAATATTAAGAGTAAATGTAAACGTTTAACGGTCGTCGTCGCCGTATAAGTAATAGTTAAAGTTACTTTAACAGGCCTTCTGGTGCAAACGACCCTTAGCATCAGAAGGACTGTGATCACTCATCAGTTTCTGACACGTTATTCATTATATGGCAATATGCCTGCTCAGCGTTAGACTCTACCATGGCTTCCCACAGGATTGCCTCTTCCTTCCTTCATATAGAGGAGGCTCCGTCCATAAACTCGATTGACCTCGTATTTTTAGTGTGTGTGTGTGTGTGTGTGACACAAGTGACAACCCTGATTTTAAAATCTGACCAATTTGGGTAGGTTTTGTTTTCAAAACAATTATGCATTCCACGTTATTTCTTAATTCAATAAAGGCATTAAGTACCAATTTAAATTGAACGATTAGGAATCGTATCGAACGTGTAATAAGGGCGTTTTTATACAATTAACAATTGTATTAAAATTAGTACTGTTAGTGGAAATTTGTAAACTATTTTCAGTTATTTCGTTTCTGATTTAGGGTTTTGCGTTGCAATTATTGTAATCGCCTGACGTTTTATTGGAAAGAAAATAATTTTCAGATAAATAAATTACTAATTAATAGTTAAGAGATTTTCAGTTTAAATCCACCAGAAAGTCAGATACCTTATTTTTTTTGCCTGATGTAAAGCTAGAGTGCGATCCATGAATGGAAACAACTGCTACCACAGAGAAATCTCTACAGGGTTGCAGTCGCCTCCACTATGCCGGCTTGAGGAGACGAGCTTGTACCATCTAGATTGACAGTGCACACTCCTCTCTTATACCTGGCTACTTTCAAACTATTCCTGAAACGCGACAAGGTCACTTCACGGGTGTTACATTCGAAAGTGGTGGTACTGCCCCAGGACGACAGACTGGACAAATAACCATCATCAGTCTGCCTACCACTCTTTAATTATAATTATTTACATTCCCTATAATTATAATCATAAATATTTAATTTCTTATGTACAAAGTTATATAATTGTGAAAACAGATTGTAAAACTGTCTATTTGCAGACGCGGTTTTACAAAAGACCATCTTACATGGATCTTGTTCTTGTCTTTTTCCAACATCTAAGGGGGTAATTTACGATGTACTCGCAATATAGAGTTGACGCACCGATAATAATTTAAAAACATTGTAAACTCTTTAAACATTGTATTTATATTTAAAAATTGTTAATTTTGTATTAGACGTAGATTTACATTTTATTTGTGATTTTAGCCAGATACTTCATTCAACACCACTGTTCTATTTCCTAAAAGTTAAGAAAATAAACTTTAACGTTTGTTTATTATTTTTCAGCTTATAACTGGTAGTTTATTTATCCTAAATCCGTGTTCGGCGTGAATATATTTATTCTATTTACATTAAATCTATCTTTTTCGACGCTATTTTCTTAATTTATTTGTAATAAACAAATTTTAATTTGTCTTAACATTTCTCTGTGATAAGTGTTGTATTTATTCGCTTATAGACCGCATACTGGCTTAACAGAGACAGAATGCGGTCTCTTACGGCTACGGACACAAAAATGATGGTTATTAGTCCAATTTGCAGTCCTGGGGTAGTACCACCACTTTCTAATGTAACACCCGCGGATGTTCAATTTTACGTCAGGCGGTGAGGGTACGGGTATGCGACCCACCTCATCGGGAAGAAACACCATTCCAGTCACACTCCGCTATCTCCTCTGCCCATGCGCATGCCGTATCGTATCTAGGTTATTTCGGAAAAATCGTAAATTCAGGACTAACCAAGTGTAACAACCGTCAATTTTTTTTAACTTGACAATTAATTTTAGATTCACCATTTTTATAGGCCAAAATTTATTTAAAAAAATAATCGATTTTGTGATATTTTAAAACGTTTTACGTAATACAGGAAGTGCGTAATATCTATTTTTTTTTCTTTAAAAATTCATGAAAAAGTTACTTACAGGAAAAAAAAATTAAGTCGGATGTTTTTTCCATATATTTTGAATTCAGAATCGATTAGCTGCGCGCCATTAATTTTAAATTCGGAACGGTATTCGGATATCGAACGAGGCCTCTCGAGGGTAGTCTGAAATTTAAATTAGTTTCTCATCTGTAAATAGATATTCTTTATCTTAGCCAAAGTTCTATTATTGATTTTTTTTCTCAATTTTTTTTATTATTACTTACTTAGCTCACGCTCTATTCCCACTGGGGTAGGCAGAAACTATGGAGCGCCAGAGACTCCTATCTACATGCATGCACGTCGGTTGAGGGTGCTTCTCACCTGACCCTAGATTTATTAATAACATTATTTTATTGTATCTCGGCATATTCCAACACTCCGTCTGATGTTTTAAGCTGCAGTGCGGTCCATGTACGAAGACAACTGTTGCTACTGATAAATTTTAGAGGCAGCAGCCGCCTTCACTATGCTGGCTTGATCCCGATACCCGACACGGCACTGATGTGTGTGTGTGTGTGTGTTTTGAGTTTTTTTTATAATATTTTTATTTTTATTATGGTAAAATAATTAATTAATAACCGGTAATTAAATAATTAAACTAGTCTTGGAAAAGTGGGCGAAGTACTCTAACAAATTTTCTAATAAACGTATGTGTGTTGGTACCTTTGTGGTTGAAACGTGGGTTGCAATGATATTAATATATAATTTTCTACATTTTGATGCCCCAAATTGTGGTTTAGTTATGTTTGTTAAATTAGTTACGACTATTTTTTTTCTGAATTTATAATTCTGTTTTTTTTTTGTTTTTATAAACACAGGCTATGATTGACGAGTTTCTTATGGCTGTCTTCTCGTCATATGCCTTTCCGAAGCCAAAAGTAGATTCTGACGATGAACAAGTGCATGCCAAGTCCATGCCTACGTTAATAAAGGATTTTCATTTCATTTCAAATAATATAAGTCGTAATAAAATATATAAATGTATTTACTTTAAATTCGTTCATTCATTTTTTTGGCAAAAAAATTTTTGCTAAGAAAACTAATTAGGTTTTTTTAAATGTAAATTTTGTCCTTTTTTCGTTTTCGTTTCTATGGAGTATTTTATTCTTACAAGCATATGTAAATAAATTGTATACATTTAGAGGTAGGCAGACAAATTATGGTTATTAGACCAGTCAGTCCTGGGGTAGTGTCACCACTTTCAAGTGTAACACTGGTGAAGTAACTTGTTCGCGTTTCGATCAGATCAATCTGAACGAATGCTTATTCAAGCCGGCATAGCGGGGGTGACTTGCCTGCAAACAATTCTCTATATAAGCAGTTGTCTCTGCATTTTATAGAGAGCGAAAGGTGTTAGAAGAAAAGTTTTCATACTACCGGTAGCTGTTAACTGAAAAGCCCGTGCAGAGTCAGGCACCGTCAGCTAGTGTATATAGTATTTAAAGCAATTTGTATAATGACAATCTCTTTGGTTTAAGAATGATTCACACTAATTACTTGACGTACATCGAAGAACAAAACTTGATATGTCCATTTATTTATTTGATAATATACATATACCACCAGTTTTAAGTACACCTTTCGGTCTAGCTCGTAGCCGGCATAGCTGAAGCGAGTGCTACCTAATTATCACATACTAAATTATAGTTAAATTATAGGCGAAAATATAAAAAAAGAACACACGTGAAATTATTTTATCGCGTTTTGGAATAGTACAATACAATACAATACAATACAATTGTCACGCCTCGGGATAATAGTCATTAAGTATTCTACATTTTTTATTTATTACTAGCGACGAAACCCAGCGTTGCTCGGGTTAAAATACATCGCATGTTTAATGGTATAAAAAATATTTAAGGATCCGTTTTTAACGTAGATATTGTAGATTTCTATCTTAGATATTGAGAGACTTATTTGACCCCAACGGGAAGCAGATTTGAGTTGGTGGTCATAGAGAAAACCCTGTCTTTACGTACTAACATTAACATTTTATATAAGTATTTAGATTTATCTTTTTGTATTTAGTCGTTTTTTACTTTAAATCTGATTCTTTGATTGTTATTAGGGTTGCTCTTTTTAGTTAAAAAAAATTAAAAAGATAACTTATGTACTTTTGCTGACATATACGTCAATTGAACACGCAAATGAATGGAAAGAAATAGGTTTTATTCCAATATAGTTTGACATTACGTAAGTTTTTTAAAAATTGTAGCTCGGCATATCGGATAACACTCCGCCTGATGTTAAGCTAGAGTGCGATCCATGAATATGACATAAGTTTTTACATGTAACAGTTGCCTCCCCTATGCCGGCTTGAGGAGACGAATGACCTTCCAAGTGGATAATGCACATTCCTCTGTGCTGTTCCCGAAACGTGACAAGGTCGCTTCACGGGTGTTACATTCGAAAGTGGTGGTACTACGGACGACATACTGGGCTAATAACCATCATCAGTCTGCCCACCACTCTTGCTAGTAAATTGTTGTCGAATAAAACTTTCGCCCTTCTAATGATCAATTAATTGAAGCGGCATTTGTTTTAAATACTAAACCGGTGCTCATAACCGTCGGGCGTGCATGAAGCGAATTGTAGATGTGAGGGAAGCGAGGGTGTTGTGTCAGGATCGTGGCAAGTGACGTTCCGTTGCCTCTGCCCATCCCTGTGGGAAAAAGACGTGACAATTATATTGAAATGAAATGAAAATCCTTTATTAACGTAGGCACGGACTTGGCATGCACTTGTTCATCGTCAGAATCTACTTTTGGCTTCGGAAAGGCATACGACGAGAAGACAGCCATAAGAAACTCGTCAATTATAGCCTGTGTTTATAATAACAACAAAAAAACTGAATTATAAATCCAGAAAAAAAAAAATATAATAATAGTTGTAACTAATTTGACAAACATAACTAAACCACAAAATATATATTGTATGTAATATGTATTGTATTGTAAACCGCTATTCCTAAGCCACTTCAAAAGGGGTTATATTTGAAAGAGGAGAATATCGAGAGGAGTGTGTACTGTCAACCTAGATGGTCAAGCCGACGGAGGCCTGCAGTAGCAGTTGTTTCCATGGTACATGCTCGTCTCCTCAAGCCGGCATAGTGGAGGCGACTGCTGCCCGTAGAGATTTCTCTGTAGTAGCAGTTGTTTCCATTCATGGACCGCACTCTAGCTTTACATCAGGCGGAGTGTTTTCATATGCCGTGTTACAAAAAACAAAAAAAAACTATAAATTCTAACCACCATTTTTTTTGTATTTTCTAATTGATTAAGAACTTTAAACGCTGGTTATAGTTTGGTAATACTGGGCGTTTATAATCCAAACTTTTCCAATAGTGAGGTTGCATTCGTTTGTTATATAAATAATCGATTGTTCAGTTGAAGCTCATTTTGTCTTGAGCTTTCGACCTGTGTGCACGTGGAATTAGATCTCATTTGTTTTGTTTCTTTTTCACGACTCTATTTATTTATTTATGTATTTTGTGTTTTATCAGTGAGTTTTAATTTTGTTAAAGGTATTTGGTTTTTATTATTGTTTTCTTTTTTTATATTTTTTGAGACGAGAAAGTGATTTTATGATTTATTTAAGTATTTTAATTCAATAAACTACTTTTTTTTAAAATAATCTTGTATTTTAAAGTAATTTTAATTATATTATTTAAAGGAGAATGCCCATCGGTCTGAGAAAACGGGCCCATAATTTTTTTTCTCGAGTTCATCGATGATTTTTAGTTATTTTTCTTATTAATTCCTTATCGCCAATCAGTTTTAATTTTTTCAACCGGGTCAATGAGTAATTAGACTTTGCGATGATTTGAGGTTATTATTATATTAAATGCTTTAATAATTGATGATATCTGTTTTTTATGTAATTAAACATTGTCTATTGATTGGTAAACGATGTGTTGATATAAATAAGATAAATTAGTAAAGAAATAAGAATTTATTTTAGAATATTGTTTTGTTAACAAACTATTAGATATAAAGTGGACCCGAAAATGAGCATTGTACAATTTTTATTTAAAAAAACCGCGATAACTTCTCTTGTCTTGTTAAATTGTTTAATTTCATTAATTTGTTATTTTTATTCTTTTACGATTATTTCTAACAACAAATAATGATTTAATTGAAGATAAAAATTAATAAATGAATCATTTATTTCTTTTAATTAAGTAAAAATAAAGAGGATAAAAACATTTAAACGTAAACTTAAAATAAAACGTAAATAAACGTATTATCTTATCTTTTCTCGTAAGTCATTATTGAAACTTAAAATTTCGGGTATAATTCGAGACTTCCTTTTTTTCTATTAAAATCAAACTACAATATATTACACATAAAAAAAGTTTATCTGTGTTTGTTTTATGGCCAAATCATAAATCCGATATAATATAAAAAAGGTTCTTTTTATGGTAGCTCGACATTTGTTTATATGCAGAGACAACCTCCGCTATACCGAGTCGAGGAGAAGAATATGAACTATCCGTGTGGACAGTTGCAAAGTTATCCCGAAGCGCGACAAGGTTTACTTAGGACCCGTGTTCGAACCTCGCTAAATTCTGACCGGTACCAATGTAACTATATTAATATGTACTTTGGTCGCTCACGGTCGTGTCAGTGTCGCATTTAATTAAAACGGTAGGCAGACTGATGATGGTTATTTGTCCAGTCTACCGTCCTGGGGTAGTACCACCTGCATGTAACACCTATGAAGTGACCTTGTCCCGATTCGAGAGCTTGGAAGTAGAGGAGTGTGCACTTTCTACCTGGATAGTAATTCGTCTCCTCAAGTCTGCATAGCGGAGGTAACTGCTGCCTGTAGACATTTATCTGTGGTAGCACTTGTTTCCGTTCATGGACCGCACTCTAGGTTAACATCAGGCGGATTATTGTTATATGATGAGCTACAATAAAATAAATAAATAACATACTTTACCGGTAACATTAGGATGGTTTATTTTAGTTCTGGGTGTTTTTGCTGTCCTTGTCCTAGCGATAGGACATGAGCAGCCGTGTTCAAACGGTAGAGAACGAACCTTATGATCGAGGAGTCCCGTGTTCGAACCTCGTTAAATTCTGACCAATGTAACTACGTTACACGTACTTTGGTCTCTTAGTGTTTATGATATTAGTATATAGTATATAAGCATTTGAATAATAATAATAATAACAATATATTTATTTTCAGATAAATAACTTACGAAAGAATCTCTACAGTATTAAAGAAAGAAAAAAATGTGTAAATTATTCGTGTTTCTCGCGGCGGCCATTTTGCTCCAAGATGGTGGTAAAGCGGCAAATATCAAAGTTAACAATGACTTAAATAATGATATTGATACAATTGGTGAGTTTATTTATTTATTTTATTGTAGCTCGGCATATGACAACAGTTCATCTGATGTAAAACTGGAGTACGCAAACAACTGCTACTACAGAGGAATTTTGCAGGCAGTTGTCGTATCCGCTATGCCGGTTTGAGGAGACATTTGTGCGCCCACCAGATTGACAGCGTACACTCCTTTCGATATACCAGGCTACTTGCAAATTATTCTCGAAACGCGGTGAGATCACTTTATGGGTATTACACAGGTGGTACTACCCCAGGACGGGCAGATGATTAATAATTTAGAGCGATCGTGGCCTAGCGGTAGAAGGTGTACTCACGATTGATGAGACCCGTGTTCGAACCTCGCTAAATTCTGACCGGTACCAATGTAACTATGTTATATGTACTTTGGTCACTCAGTACTCAGATTAGCAGAAGGCATTTAAAAATATATATTTGCAAGATTTTTTATGGCATATGTATTTTTTTTCAGGTACACAATCAAAACCGACTGGTTTAAATAAATTTATACAATTAAGCCAAAAGCCTCCTGCAAAAATTACACATGGCATTGGGGAAACTGTGCACCTCACCTGTGAAGCTATGGGATCACCAGCACCTACAATACGATGGTTAAAAAATGATGAACCTATTATGGATGTAAGTTTTCAAAGCTTTCCTCTTCCTTTTCAGCTTGCTCGAATTTCGACGCGATCACGTGAAGCGCCAAGTTAGGTCTAACAATCTGTGAACAAGGTGAAAGGCATGGGTGGGTTCGAATCCCCACGTTTTTCTATTCAATTTTCTTTCAAATTCTCATAGAAAGTGCACATTAGTCTCCTCAAGCCGGCATAGCGGAGGCGACTGCTGATTGTAAATATATCTCTCCGTTCATTGAACGTATTCCAGCTTATTAACATTAGGTGGAGTGTTAAAATAAATTTTAAAAAATGTTTTTGTTTTTTTTCCAGTATAATCCAGAAACGAATCAATTAATAGATAATGCAGATAGTAGTATTGCTAAGGTGCATTCGACTCTCATAGTCTCATCTCCCTCAAAGAATTTAGAGGATCTTTACTCTTGTGTTATAAATGCGGGACATATTGTCGAGAGGGCTGACACAACTGTTTATACCGCTGGTAAGTATAGATCAAATTACCAGGGAGTTATCATGGAGCGCATACTACTCCTTTCTTTATCTCTTCCACGATTAGACGAATTCGAATGGGGCAAATCGGCGCAAGAGACTCTGGCGACGATTTAAGGGGCATCGAATTCATAATTAAAGAAAAAGTGTTGTAAGTTACAACTTGTAACACCCTTATTGCAATTTCGTATCGGTTTGGAAGTAGCCAGGTATAACGAGAGGAGTGTCCGTCAACCTGAATGGTGGGTCGTCTCCTCAAGCCGGCAGCGGAGGCTGCAATAAAAAATAGCACACTTATGCAAAGAGATATATACTAGAAGTGCAAACTTCATACATCTGACATAAAAAAGCGTTGGCCGCTTTAAACGATTTGACAATGTTGCCGTCAAGTCAAATACTAACTGTACCTAAACGTGGCTGTGGCCAAGTTTTCTCTCGCGTCACATTGGAAGCGTTATTGCACATCTAGTTGTATTTATCAATGTATACCTGCTTCTCTTCGCTCACATCTGTCAGAAACACGGAGGTTAGCTGGAAGAGAATGCTAATTAGCATTAAGTTCGCCTGTGTGCACGATACACTAAGATTTAAATAAATAAATAAATAAATATTTATGTAAATTTTTTCAAATTCAATATTACTCTCACGGCCTTGTTCTGATACGTGTAGGCTAACACTACAAGAATACTTCCGGAACTGTGCAGGAACCTAAAGAGTCTCCTGGGTTAAAAGCCGTTTTTTTTTTTTTGACGTTTCACTAATTACGGAAAAATAGCCCTTAAGGAATCCAGGGTATTATATATAATTTGAGCTCAGGGCTTTATAATTATTAATTTTACTCTTTCAGATTCGAACACAGATCTAAAAGAACGTTATCGTACGATGCCATCGAAGCCTATTATCGTTTATACGTACCACGCGTTCATGGATACCATTGGCAACGACGTCGTCATCCCGTGCAAGGCAAAGGGATATCCACGGCCAAATGTCTATTGGAAAGATAACCACGGTCGTATTGTATCTAGGAGTAACCGCAAAATGCAGGTAAGAATGCTATTTAAAGTGTAGTTCTGCTACTTCATACTAGATGGCGCTGAACTCTAGTTAGTTTTATGATTAAATCATAATTAATTGACTAGATAGCTAATAAAATATAACATAAATTGTAAACTCTTTAGTAATTACAAAACGCCCATGTAGATAATGGAACACACTGTATATTTAAGTCACAAAATACAAATAAAACAAATGCCCATGGAGTAAAATCGGCTTGTTGTAGTTCTGTCAATCAATAATAGATGGCGCTGGCCTTTAAATGAGTTCTGAATTTGCCGCACTTTTATTCTTCCTTGTTTGCCTTTATTTTGATTAATTTGATCCAACGTTTCCAAAGCTTTGATCCAAACCTTTGCAGCCATCATGGTCGCAGGCCTGACCTCACATTTAATCGTGATTCCTAAACATTAAACGTCGCTGGTAACAAGTGTTTTAATTGTTTTTCTGTGTTTTTTAGGTATTAAAAACCGGTGAACTTGTAATTAGAAACATCCGTTGGGCCGACATGGGCGATTACACTTGCATAGCGAGAAATGCATTCGGTAGAGTGACATCGGCTACCTTCATTTATCCAGTTAAAGTGAGTATTTATTTTTTAAAAATATAATACACCAGTCATGAGGTAGTACCACCTTTTTCAATTACAATACCCGTCTTTATTTTGCAAGTAACCGGCATTAAAACAGCATAGCGAAGGTGCCTGCTGCATTTCTCTGTAGTAGCAGTCTTCAGTCATCTCCGAAACTTGGCTTTTTAATTAGGTATTAATTTTGTTCTTCTCTTTTACAGGCTGGTTAAACTACGAAACGAGTACAAAAGCTGCGAAATTATATATTTACTTAAACAAGATGTTCCTCTCGATATTAAGTTTTTACATAATTTATATTTTATAAATGAAATCTGCCTATTTTTTATATTATAATATTATTGTTATTATTAAGATAAGAGTTGTATTCAGAAGACGGTTACATACATACATAAATATGCTGAATATTAAATTATTCATTATAATTATGTAAAAATTATATGATATATTTTATATACAAAATGTGACAAAATACTGCAAATATCGAAAAATGTGACAGATAATCGATGCCTTTGCTGCATTGTTTATGTTAAATGTAACACATTAAATTTTGTTTTCAATCAGCGCGCACTTCGCATAACCCCACGCCCCTGGGTTGTTTGCCTGAACAATAAACCTCCACTGATTAGATGACATACAAAACAATATTTAAAGTATTATAGAAATACATATTAGAATATATTATAATGATGTATTTTACCAAATTTTTTATTTATTTTTTGTAATAAGTAAATGAGCTTTTTGTGACCGTCTTTTTAGAATTGGACTCTTTAATTTGTGTTGGAAGGTGTTATTTAAGTTTTTTTTAGTAGCGGTAGTCTCTGCTTGATGTTAAGCTAAAGTGCGGTCCTTGTGCGGAGACAACTGCCACAGATAGACGTCTGTAGGCCAGCATGAGTAGACTATATACTATCTCGTTATATACGGCTACCTCCTAGCCGATTCGAAGACCTGTCTAGGTCACTTCACGGATCGATAGACTGGAATAATTACCATCATAATTCTGCCTACTTAAAATAAAGAAAACTTTTAAACTAATGCCAAAAAATAACGAAATGAAACACACATACATCGTGTTATTTGAAGTCAAAAAGAAATGTATTACTTTTATTTTTACTGTTGTAAACTGTGATTTCAAATAAATATTCTTAAAAATGTCCTAAATTATTGTTTTTTTTTTTATTTTAATGTAAAAAATATCAACAAATAAATAAACTTAAAGGTATGTTTCCACAAGATAGTATGTAACAGATTAATAAAGCAGGCGTCCATGTATCCGCAGTATTTGGATTGCCATGCCGGCGCAGAAGCCGTCAGCCTAGCGATCCGTTCGGTGCGGATTGGCAATGCTTCCGATGTGTAGGATATGACGTTCTTATCTCAACTATTCTCTTTTTATGGAAATCAATTTAAAAAGTAAATAAAACTAAACAGTTTTATACAAAAAATATATAATTTATTTACATTGAGTATACAAAAAGCAAAGCAAACATTTACTTGCGCAAATATTGCAAAATAATTCCTTAGTTTTCTTGTAGAATACTTGAAAATTACTGAAAAACTTGAAACAATTATTTTCAACATATATTTGCACATAAATATATAAAAACAATAATAGCATTAATTATGACTAACATACGGCGAGAAATACTGGCCTCAAATCAAATTAACAAAAACATTCTCCACTAGATGGCACTGTACACTTCACTGACTTCTAGTTTTGCTACCCCATACTAGATGGCGCTAGTAATCGACGTTCATTATAGCAATTTTTTAATAAAAATTATCTGCCTATCCTAATACTCCATAAGTATATATCACTGAGTATTATATTATATCATTTATCCATAAACACGCCAAGTTGTCGTTTCTTTAAAGATTAAGGACCGTTTGCACCAGAAGGCCCGTTAAAGTTACTTTAACCGTTACGTTTACATTATGGTTTACATTTACTCCACACGAGTTGCACCATCGTCGCGCCTGTCATATTTGACGCTTACTTTAACGCTAACCGTAACCAGCAAATCTTGGCTGTACTTGGAAGTGTATCGTCAAACCAATGTTGCTAACGTCAAATGTATGAAAAGAAGCCAAATATGTTTTTCTATCATTTTTCGAGATCGGTCACCATTTTAACGATAACAATATGAATTTACATGATATTGCAACGCGTGTCTTGGTCGTCGCCGTAAAAGTAATAGTTAAAGTTACATTAACTTCTGGTGCAAACGACCCTAAGAAAAATCAGGTACGAAATTAATATTTTAAGAGAAAATAAATAAATAATAATATTTGGATAATTAGCTGATTAAATACGTTTATATAATATTATGTTTAATTTAGTTAATTTAAAAGGTGGGATAAAGGTTTTTGTGTATAGTTAGTTATTTTAGGTGAAAAAAAAATTTTTTTAAGTTGTTCGTCACGTGACCGCTAAAACAAAGACATCTGGTGCCACAGAGAATTTTCTGAAGGCAACAGTTACCTCCACTATGCCGGCTTGAGATGACGAGTATGCACCGTTACACCCCTCAACTAATTTAAAGCTGGTCCTAAAACGCGAATAGGTCACTCCTAGGGGTGTTACACTTGAAATTTGTGGTAGTACCACCCCAGGATGGCAGACTATGCTTTTTCTGTAGCTCGACAGGTAACATACTACTTGATGTTAATTAATCTTCAGTGCGACAGTCACCTCCACTATGCCGGCTTGCGGTACATACGCCTCGTTATAATATTTCTATGCAAGTGTAATAAATAATGACAAAAGGTTAAGATGGTCTCAATTGAAGTTTTGGAGTTAATACGGCCCGCCTTGTCCCAGATGCTGTTCACGGCCGAAGTTTTGGGCGTTTCTATCGTAGCCACCCTGGCCACGTCCCGTATCCTCGTACGATATCTTCGGTTTATATCCATTTTGATCCGCTTCATATTCCACAGTCTGAAAATGTACAGAAAGATCTCACTGGGTGTAGTATTTGTGGTTATTATTATTGAATTAAAAGCTCCCCAATTAGGGGAGGTGTATCTGGTGACAGCTATCTTTTTTACGTATTTTTTAGATAATTAATTAATCTATTTAGTCGACACGTGTTTCTGGAAAACTTTTATAATTGCTTTGTACTTTGTTAATTAATTTTAAAAAATTGAGATTATAATATAGTAATCGTGACGTTTCGGCCGGAAGTAAACCATTGCCAATGAACAAGAAAAAATAATCATTTGTCAAAAGTTCAAACAAACTTTTGATTTTTAAAAGTTGCTGTTAATTAAAACATCGTGTTTATAGTGTAGTTTTGTTTTAAAAATTACAATAGTTATTCGTATAAAACACGAAAAGTTATATCTCGAAGTGATATCACGAAATGGTTTTCGATTTAACATTGGTTAGTTTTTGAGGACCTTGCCCATTGATAATAACTGTTTTTTTATGTAATTAAACATTGTGTATTGATTGATAAACAATGTGTTATTATTTTGGAATATTGTTTTGTACGCAAACTATTAGATATGTCTGCTCCTGAATACCTGTATGATATATGATGTAAGACATACCTGCTTCCGTCCATCTGGTAACAAAACATAGTACAACCCTTCAGCCCTATCGCCCTGTCTTGATTCGCGATGTCCAAAATCGTTGCCCGATTCATCATCTTTGACCATATATTCAAAGTTATAGTTTGCTGGTTCCTGGAGTTAAATAAATTGTATACATTTCAACAATCCATGAACGGAAACAAGTGCTACGACACAGAAATTTCTGCTGTAACAGTCGCCACCGCTATGCCGGCTTCAGGAGGCGAATGCGCACCACACAGTCTGACAGTGTATACTCCTCCTTCCTGCCTACTTTCACGGGTGTTACACTTGAAAGAGCACTCCGCCGGTGTGAGAAAAAAAAATCTATTTAATAAAGTTATTATTATTTAAACATTCTGGTTGAACTTACATTATTTCCATCTTCCCCAGAATTTCCGTCATATCCATTTCCACCCCTACCTGGGGGTAAATATTGTCTTTCACTTTGTCCTGGAGGTCCATACATTTGCGAAGGTCCAGATTGCCCAAAAGACGATTGCCGCGATGGAGTTCCGTATTCGACAGAAGGTTGATTTTGGCCGAAACTTGGAGCTGTATTCACTTGGCTTTGACCGAAATTAGGTGCACCATACTGGGAGGCTGGTCTTTGGGACATCTGTCTGCCGAGTTGTGGAGGACCATATTGATTTGAGGGTCTCATACGAAGACGATTCGGAGCACCATATTGAGTAGACGGTTGTGAACGTTGTGGACTGTAGTTTGAAGATGGACGATTTCTGTTAAAGTGTAAACGTTTAAAAAGTAGCTCCCACTATATCGGGATATCTATTTTAAAATGTAAAGCATTTGATTTTCAAAAAAGGTACCTAAAAACTGCATCGGTCTGCCTCTGCGGCGCATCTGGAGGTCCATAAGTCTGTGATGGTGGAGAGAAATTATTCTGATCTGTTGTTCTGTATCCCTCAGATGGTGGGAGGTATCTGAAACGAAGCAATTATCAGTCCTTTTTCTTAATATCTTTACTAGGGAATGCAATCCCGATCTCGCGAGATCTCGTGTAATTGGATTAATCCCGAAGCATAATATGACGAGATCCCGTTCGAGACTGACGGGATTGGGCGGCAGTGGTCAGTAACGCTACACACATCTACTCGGGCTAACTAGAGATGGGCGTTGATTCAACGAACTGTTTTTATCAACTGTTTTTCTACTGTCAACGAATTAACCGTTTTTCGTTTTTAGCAAAACCAATTGAATCCATCAACTGTTTGTAAACAAAAACAGTTCCGTTTTGAACGAGATAAAAGCATTGTCGTTCGACTAATAATGCTTATTGCAGAAAAAATATATATTATTGGTTTATTTGTTTGAGTTTTCATTGTTTTCCCGAAAATTCCGGGATCTCGCAGGTCTTGATATTTCTAATCCCGCGGGATCTCGAATTTGCGATCTCTAGTCGGGATTGCATTCCCTAATCCTTACAAAGGTGAAACAAATAGTGGCTTATTACGTTTTGTTCACTTACCTATTTTCGACTTGTGGTTCAGCCAACGCTGTTACAGCTATTATCAACAAACCGACTAGGAGATGCTGAAATATAACATTCGTTGTTATGACATCTGAGGCCATTTAACAAAAAAAGAAGAAGAAAGTTGTCTTCCTATTTTCAGGAAAAAGATTTGCTACATAACGCATAAATGTTATGTGTTACATAAATGTGTTGAGCGGCCGTGGTCTAGCGGTAAGACGCGTGAACTCACGATCGATGAGACCCGTGTTCGAACCTCGCTAATTCTGACCGGTACCAATGTAACTTTGTTATATGTACTTTAGTCGCTCAGTGCCTATAGGCACTATTAAACAGTGGTAGGCGGACTGATAATGGTTATTTGTCCAGTCTGTCGTCCTGGGGTAGTACCACCACTTTCGAATGTAACACCTGTGAAGTGACCTTGTTGCGTTTCGGGAATAGTTTGAAAGTAGCCAGGTATAAAAGAGGAGTGTGCACTGTCAATCTAGATGGTACATGCTCGTCTCCTCAAGGCGGCATAGTGGAGGCGACTGCTGCCCGTAGAGATTTCTCTGTAGTAGCAGTTGTTTCCATTCATGGACCGCACTCTAGCTTTACATCAGGCGGAGTGTTGTCACATGCCGAGCTACAATAAAAAATTACTATGTACACAATAAATGTTTTAAAAGTTTGTGATCGAGTACGTACCTTCATTTTAATTTGTCGTTTTCTATATTCTATATTTTTGTTTATTAATCTAAGACCTGGAAATTGTAATAAGTACTTAATTTTTTAAATTAAAAGGGAATAGTTTAAAACTGGTAAAACCAGCTTCAAAACAACCCCTGAAGTAATCTAGTGGTTTCAGTAGGTTTCAATGTAGCCAGACATAACAAGAGGAGTGTGCACTGTCAATCTGGATGGTGCATACACGTCTATAGAAATGTCTCTGTGGAAGCAGTTGTTTCAGTTCATGAAACGCGCTCTAGCTTTACGTCAGGCGGAGTGTTGTTATGTGCCGAGCTACAATAAAAATAATTAACTTGACGGTGCACATTTGTATCCTCAAGCCGGTATAATGGAAGCGACAACTGTCTATACACATTTATTTGTTTAACCGCGGATATTTTAACATCAAACCGAGTGTTCTCACATGCCGAACTTCTATAAAAAACAATGTCTAGCGGAATATATTGTAACTAAAAAATTTGACTTGACGACAACATTGTCAAATCGTTTGAAGCAGCCTAAGCTTTTTTCATGTCCGATGTATGAGTTTTGCAACTCTCTATGTAAAAAATCATAAATAGACTAAAACTAAACTAAAAATCAATAAGATACTATACCAGTGTTAAGATTCACTCACTATGAGAGTTCACTCACGAATTTTAACGTTTATATACCTCAATGATGCTAATAACTAAAATATAACATTACTTGTACATATAGAGGTTGTATGTTTGTGTGCGTGCACGGTGATTGTAGGTGCATCTGCCTTTTTACAGCCGAATGGGATATAAAGTATGCTCTACTACAAATTATGAGTAAAAGGCCTACGCGCGTGTGATTCATCTAACTTCCATACATAATAAGCCGGTATAGCGAAGGACTTCTGTCTACACTTTATTCATATTATATAATACCACTCTATGAAGTCACTTTACGGGACTAGGACGACAGACTAGGCTAATCACCATCTTGAGTCTGCCCATCGCTCTCAACAACCAGCCGTCAACAGCAGTTACAGTCGATGGAAACTTTTTTTATTGTAGCTCGGCATGTGACAACACTCAGCTTGATGTAAAACTAGAGTGCGGTCCATGAATGGAAACAACTGCTACTACAGAGAAACCTGTGCGAGCAGCAGTCATCTCCAGTATTAACAGTGCACACTCCTCTTGTTATACCTGGCTACTTTCAAACTATTCCCGAAACGCGACAAGGTCACTTCACGGGTGTTACATTCGAAAGTGGTGGTACTACCCCAGGACGGCAGACTGGGCTAATAACCATCATCAGTCTGCCTACCACTCTTTAATAGTGCCTATAGGCACTGAGCGACCAAAGTACATATAACAAAGTTACTTTGGTCAGAATTAACGAGGATCGAACACGGGTCTCATCGATCGTGAGTTCACGCGTCTTACCGCTAGACCATGGCCGCTTTTGAAGCTGTCAGTCACAAAAGTAGAGTATAATTTCAGGTTGCGCTGTCTGTAAATTTTGCCTTCTTATTAGAAGTTATCCCTGCATGGAAATATGATCCACTTTACAAACTTTAGTGCAGTGCAGTCTAGATATAATAGACTTAGATACACGTCATTACTCAAACTAATAAGAATGCAACCGCGTAGATACGAACAAATATTATTGTAGTACGAACTTTATGGCGGCTCCGAAGTTAGGCAGAAGTGCACACTCCAGGGGCTAAGTCAAAGGCAATCGACAGTAGTAACTTGTTGAATTGAAAATAAAATATATGGGACTTGACGTTGCATTGTCAGCTAGGTGAACGAAACCTGGCAGGACGCGGAAGATTGCGAAAGCACACCCGTATCTCTGCCACCTGGCGATCGAGAGGAACACCGTGAGGTTTTAGTCGGTACATTTATTTATTTACATGCCACACTTATTTCAAAAAAAGTGTGACGACCCGCTAGGGCACGGTAAAAATATATTTATTTATTTTTTATTTATTTTTTAAAAATATTTTTAAGGGCGACCAGTGGTGGGAATCTATATCATGCTCAACCAAATTGACAATCCAATTGGCGAATGATCCACCTTTAGGTGCCACATCTTACACAATAAACTGTAGTATAAAAAAAAAATTAAATCAAAATTAAAATCAAAATCAGTAATTAACATTTACAAGAACAATTTTTAAATTAAGAAAATAATAACAATAAAATAATTTAAAATACTAATAACAATGTAAAAATTTCACAAAATGTCATAAAATAACGTGTCACATTAAGTACGAGTACTTGAAAATTAAGGGGGGCAGGCATCATTTAGAAATACATCTCGCGTGCATTCGCTATTGAGCTAGCGCCCATACTGTAATATGTATGTGCGCTTGCCCCAGGGAGTCCGACATATCCCTGGCATTACCCCAAAAGCGCCAGGAAGTCCGTAAAGGATTTCCTCACGTAAAAAAGGTGATAACGAATCCTCATACATTTTGTTGTCGATTCGATCAAGTGACCACTTGGCTTTTGATTTTAGCTACAGCGATACCCGCGTCTGTCCGTTTGACGTTGTAAAAATAATGGAACAATTTTAGATTTACTTTTTTTTTACTCATAAACATTGATTTTTAACCGACTACAGAGGGAGCAGGTTATCAATTAATCCAAAGGCACCAAAATAGCTATTTTAACTCTCTGTCGATATCCTTCCTATCTACGCGGTTGTAAGAACGTGCCTCAGTTATTTTGATGAGTACCGTTCACTGCAGGTGACAGATTTCGACACCTGTTGTATCATCCTTCAAGGACTTGCATTAAACTGGAGTATATATGTAACTGTCACGCGTTTTGTACCACAAGGAATAAATAGCTGCCATGGTCTAGCGATAGAACTCACGATCTATAAGACCTGTGTTCAAATCTCACTAAATTCTGACCCATTAGTATAGGTACATTTACCTATGTTATACGTTATTTGGTCGCTTATTAAAGAGTGGTAGACAGACTGATGATAGTTATTTGCCCAGTCTGCCGTCCTGGGGAGCACCACCGCTTTCGAATGTAACACCCGTGAAGTGACTTAGTCGCGTCTCGGTATTAGTTTGGAAGTAGCCAGGGTTAACGAGCGGTGTGTACACTGTCAACCTGGTGGTGCTTATTTGTCTCCTTAAGCCGGCATGGAGGAAATTTATCTGTGGACCACACTCCATCTTAACACGAAGCGGAATGTCGTCATATGCGGAACTACAATAAGGCCCGGTTGCACCAAAAAGTCCGTTAAAATTACTTTGACTATTACATTGTACGATGACTTTAACGGTTACGTTTATATTTATTCCACACGCGTTGCACCATCGTCACGGCTGTCACTTTTGACGCTAACCGCAACCAGCGAATTCGACTAGCCAAAATTTCTAATATATTTTTTTTCGGGAATATACTCCTCATTACATCAGTCACCCTTTTGTCGACAGTGCAACACGTGTGAAGTAAATGTAAACGTAACTGTTAAAAAAGGTCCCATAAAACATAATGCAAACTTCATACATCGTAGACCGACAAAACTGTAGGATTAGATGTAGTAGCTTCAAACGATTCGACAATGTTGTCGTCAAGTCAAATACTAACTGACAGAGAACCTAAACGTGGCCGTGGTCATCTTTTCACTCGCGTCACATTGGGAGCATTATTGCACCATGCACATCTATGCCGTAAAATGTTCCAGTCAGAGTAACTTTCACGGGCATTTTGGTGCAACAGGACCTAAAAAATAAACTTTAACAGCTGCCTTGGTTTAATAGTCGATGAGACCCGTGTTCAAATACCGTTGATCATTACACATAGCTCAGTGCCTATGACACTGAAATTACAAACAGGGCTTGTTCGGTACGATATACTCTTAGATCCCGTTCTTCAATCTTCAAAGGACCAAGTAATAAAGTTTTCGCATAAACCACAGCACGTGATTTGGAACGGTCGCTGTCGTGACTTGCCACTCAAAAGCTTATTTCAACATTTACCTATCGATTTAATTAATCAAAGTCTATCGTTAATATCGATTTATTTAAGCGGTTTATTACGAACTAGATGTTGCACGCGACTTCGTATGTCTATGACCCTTGATCAAAAATGGTCAGATGAGGAGCACCCTTAACCGACGTGCTCGCATGAGAGTAGTCGGTGGAGGCCCTCAAATCGTTTGTGGTTAACTGTTGAAGGTTTCTATTAAGGCCAAGGTAAAGAAGAGAGCAACTAAATAAGTTGGCTAGCACAAAATTTAAAACAAATTTCAGTATTTTTTTTGTTTCTACAGAGCCTTGTGGTGGCGGCCCATAGGCAACTGTCTTGTTGCCTATGCTTAAATCCGGCACTAAGGGGAGTAATAGATGTGGTCGAACCTCGCTAATTCTGACCGGTACCAATGTAACTTTGTTATAAGTACTTTGGTCGCTCAGTGCCTATAGGCACTGTTAAAGAGTGGTAGGTAGACTGATGATGGTTATTTGTACTGTCTGCCGTTCTGTGGTAATGTAACACCCGTGAAGTGACCTTGTCGCGTTTCGGGAATAGTTTGAAAGTAGCCAGGTAAACCGAGAGGAGTTTGCACTGTCAATCTAGATAGTACATGCTCGTCTCCTCAAGCCGGCATAATGGAAGCGACTGCTGCCCCCGCAGGTTTGTCTGTAGTAGCAGTTGTTTCCATTCATGGACCGCACTCTAGCTTTACATTAGGCGGAGTGTTGTCACATGCCGAGCTACAATAACAAAAAAAAAAGTTAATACATTATAACAATATAAATAAATATTTAATAATAAACAGATAATTTCGCGAAGTAAAAATTATGAAATCAATTTAAATTAGTCCAAAAATTGAAAATTGAAGTTGAAGAATTTATAAATACAAGCAACAAGGTCGAAGATCAGAGCAATAGTGATGTGCAATTTTAATTTTTATCGATAATTTTAAAATGTAAACTACGCATATTTAGTTATGTACATTAAAATGGAAAACTTTTTTATTAAGTAAAAAAAATACACGACGAATTGATAACCTCCTCCTTTTGAAGTCAGTATAAAACAGCTAATTTTTTTATGATAGAAAATAAAATTACTTTTAATTCTTTTATATTATTATGTTCGAATTACTATTACTATCATATTTCATTTCGGGCATTGGAAACAATGTAGAATATTAGAAGACAATAAATGTACCTATCTACTTTTAAGCAAAAGTTTAAGTCTATCGACTACTTAGGCCAGTGATTCTCAACCACTGTGCCGCGGCACTTTTGTGTGCCGCAAAATTCTAAAAGTGTGCCGCCAAATTTTAGATAATATAATTATGTTAATATTATTAAATAATATGATTTAAAGAAAAAAAATCGCATTACGAGTATTCTTATTATGAACTTGTAATTAATCCCTTAATAAACGTACTGTTATTTTTGTAGTACATATTATTTTATTTCGCACATTTAAAATTATTACCATAAACTATTTTACGCAGTGTGTTATAGGTAAGTAAATAATTTTTAAACTTATCTTTTTCTTTGTGTGCCGCCAAATTTTTAAATCGTGAAAAGTGTGCCGCATTAAGAAAAAGGTTGAGAACCACTGACTTAGGCGGTAGATGACAGCGCGGGTAGAAGGGAAAGTGCGATTATCCTTCCTAATATTTTCTTAGGTTTTGTGCGGACATCATTGAACTCAATTCGTGAATTGTTCGGCTTACTACAGTGCTTATCTATATAATAAAAATCAATTGCTGTTCGTTAGTCTCGCTAAAATTCGAGAACGGCTGGACTGATTTGGCTTATTTTAGTTTTGAATTATTTGTGGAAATCCAGGGAAGGTTTAAAAGGTGAGTAAATATGAAAAAATGCTTGGAATATAGTAAAAACAACAATTTCGCTTTCCTTTAGAAACTATTCCTTTGGTTTTGAATGTCAAACATTTGATTAGAAATCAATTAAATTTAAAAGTCGCGATCGTTCAGAAATGCTTTTTAATTTGATTCTGAGGCGGTACGAAGTTTGCCGGGTCAGCTAATTTTTAATAATTTTGTTAAATGAAAGTAACAATAAAATTAATTATTATATTTTTATCGATATAAATTCACATCACTAGGTACTGCATTACTCAATAAAACAGCATGTTATCGATATAGACGATGCACCGTTGCAATATAGCGGATCACTTTTTGTTAGATCACTCTTTAAAACGATTTAGTTTTAAAAATCCTCGCTCTATTTTTACTGGCTCTACATTTTATAGTGTTTTTTTTTTCATAATTCCATACTTTATTTAGTTTTGGAGAAACTTCAAATAGTGATAGGCAAACTGATGATGGTTATTAGCCTAGTCTGGTGCCCTGGGGTAGTACCACCACTTTTGAATGCAATGCGTAAATATGTCGCGTTTCAGGACCCTTTTCGGCTTCTTAAGCCGGCATAGCGGAGGTGTGTTCATGGACCATACTTTAGCTTAAAAACAGGCGGAATCGTCACATAATAAAAGAACAAAACAAAAGAAGATTTAATATTATATCGTATTTATTTAAAAAGTAATCAATTAATTTAATGTGATGCCCATCTCTATAAACGCGAGGCCATAAGAAATTAGACCAAAGGGAATGGTTTATTACTACGCATAAACTTGATTGATTAATTGATTAAATTGTTTATATACTGGACTTGCTTTCAATCTACCATCGCTCCAAAAAAACAACGATGGCCTAGCAGTAGAAACGCCTTCCACTAATTCATGGACAAAGTCGGTGTGCACTGTCAATCTCATGCCGGATTTAAGCATAGACAACATTGCAGTTGCCTATGGGCCAAGGCTCATTAGAAACAAAAAAATACTGAGTTTTGTTTTAAATTTTGTGTTAGCCAACTTATTTAGTTGCTCTCTTCTTTACCTTGACCTCAACGTGAAAACCAACACCTGACCGTCCATACATTTTGTTTTACAACATTGTTTGAAACATAGCAGATTTATGTTGAAATTAATTAGATAACTTTCTCAACACTAATTATTATCGCAAATCACTATAATAAACAAATAGCTACGGCACAGAATATATAAAATGCATTTTAAATATTTTATATTACTTATATTTCACAAGGGGCAAGGCCTCTTCTGCCTATGGGCCGCCGAAGTCTAAATCCGGCGCTGGACATAGCGGAAGCGACTGCTGACTGTAGAAATTTATCTGTAGTAGCACTTGTTCACGTACGTAGTATGACAGTTGGTCCTAGTTTGCGGAGTCCACTTTTTGTTTTAATCTATGATAATAATAGGTGATCAAGAATATTAGCTCAATTTTCGTTACAAGCTTTTTGTTCACGATCGTCTAATTTTCTGTTTACGCAACAATAACTGTATAATAATGCATGACGACTTAGGTAACTTAATTCTAGACATCTAGAATAAATCTAGAAACTAGATTTCTATAAATATATAATTATGCCTGAAATAACTTATGTTTTCGTTTATTGTAACACCCATAAAGTAGCCTAGTCGTTATTCGTCTTTGGATGCGTTTACATTTACGTTGTCACGGCGTAAAGTGAAACGCCTTCACTAATAGTTTTTTTTTTTTTTTTTTTGTTAATTCTCCCATTCTGGGAAGGCAAAGGGAACAGAGCCCATACAGCCATAGTTTTTTTTATTGTAGCTCGGCATGTGACAACACTCCCCCTGATGTAAAGCTAGAGTGTAGTCCATGAATGGAAACAACTGCTACCACAGATAAATCTCTACAGGCAGCAGTCGCCTCCGCTATGCCGGCTTGAGGAGACGAGCGTGTACCATTCAGATTGACAGTGCACACTCCTCTCGTTATACCGTAATTACCGAAACGTAATTAATAACAGTTCATTTGATATTTTTTGCGAGGTGCAAACTTCATACATCTGACATAAAAAAAACCGTAGGCCGCTTCAAACGATTTGACAATATTGCCGTCATGTCAAATACTAACCTAAACGTGGCTGTGGTCATCTTTTCTCTCTCGTCACATTGGCAGCGTTAATGCACATCTAGTTGTATATATCAATGTTTTTTTATCTAATTATATTTGGGTGGTGGATAGTTCTTACAATATTTGAGACGATTTTACTTACGATAATAAAATAACGTAACGCAAACCATACGTTTTAAGTTTAAGTTCAGAAACAAACTTGTGAATCATAAATAAAATTTCCTAACTCCGAAAACGTTAAAATTATACCGAAATGCAGTGAAACGTGCAATGCATATTTAATGTTTAAACTATGTTAAGGGCTCGTTGTTTCATTAATCTTTAACTATAGTTTAAACTTAGATACTTGTGCTAATACTTGATTATATGTACTTTGGTCGTTTAATGCCTGTAAGGGCATTTAGAAAACATCTTTTTTTAAAGTAGATTCCGCCTAATGACAAATAAGTCTCCAGGCAGCAGTCGCCTCTAGTAAGTAAGCTTGAGGACAAATGTACGAATTCCATTGGCAGTACACACTCCTCTCACTACATGTCCGGTCAATTCCAAGCTGTTTCTGAAACGCGACTAGACTTCACAAGGGGTTGCACTTGAAAGTAGTGGTTTTATAAGAAATTGGAAGTGGGTAAGAGAGACAGTGCGAAAAGACTATAATATAATATATAAATTCTCTGCGGAACGGACAAGTTTCTGAACGGGTTTGTAGTTTTAAAAAATTGATCATGTGTGTTAAAAGCATAGTTAAAAAAATATAGTCAATGGTTAGTAATCTGTAGTTATTTATTACACCGTTAGTTAACCTAAGTTTAACAGTAACTTGAAAAACCGACCTCGTAAGATCAATTTCACGTACCACCATCACGAATTGAAGATAAGTTGTTGCGAACTCGTTCCAAATGTAACAAAACTATTGCCCGCGACCTCGTATAATTAATAATTTCATTTTACGCGTTCAATATTGCAGTTCTATCCCTGGGGATGATAGAATAGCTTGCAGCGTCTTATTTCATGTTATATTTTATTTATTGTAGCTCGGCATACAACACTCCGCCTAACGCTAAGCTAGAGTGCGGTCCATGAACGGAAACAACTTCTTCAGCCGCCTCGCCCATGCTGCTTTGAGGAGACGAAGTGCACTAAACGGGTTTTTTATTTATTTATATACAGTTGACAGGGCACTTCCTCTCGTTATACCTGGTTACTACCAAACTAAACCCGAAACGCGACAAGGTGTTACGTCGATTTGATAAAAAAACAAACAATTTTTTCGACATAATATGAAGTTTTTATTTATTACTTAATATAAAGTACAGATTTAACCGGGAACTCATTTCTAACTTCAAGTCAGAGGGTAAAATTGTGTGTACAGCTCGGTCTCGAGTCGATCACCTTCCACCCCCTCCGCCTTTCTCTCTTTTAGTACTGACAGTATGAACGTGGGTCCAAAGACCCATTAGTATAAAACACTAAATAAATATATCCAAAAAACAAGTGCGTTTCTTTATTCTAAAAAATAAATAAATGCATTTTTACAAAATAATAAAAAGTATGCTTCAAAACAAAATTAAGTACATTCTCTTCAACAAAAACGAAATTAAGTACATTCTTTGAGATTCTCTTCAGCAAAAACAAAATTAAGTACATCCTTTGAGATTCTCTTTGACAAAAACGAAATAAGTACATTCTTTGAGATCCTCTTCGGCAAAAAGCAAAATTAAGTACATTCTTTGAGATTCCCTTCAGCAAAAACAAAATTAAGTACATTCTTTGAGATTCCCTTCAGCAAAAACAAAATTAAGTACATTATTTGAGATTCCCTTCAGCAAAAACAAAATTAAGTACATTATTTGAGATTCCCTTCAGCAAAAACAAAATTAAGTACATTATTTGAGATTCTTTTCAGCAAAAAGCAAAACTAAGTACATTCTTTGAGATTCCCTTCAGCAAAAACTAAAAAAGTACATCTTTTGAGATTCTCTTTGACAAAAACGAATTAAGTACATTCTTTTTTTTTTTTTTTTTTTTATTATAGCTCGGCATGTGACAACACTCCGCCTGATGTAAAGCTAGAGTGCGGTCCATGAATGGAAACAACTGCTACTACAGAGAAACCTGTGCGGGTAGCAGTCGCCTCCACTATGCCGGCTTGAGGAGACGAGCATGTACCATCTTAGATTGACAGTGCACACTAATCTCGCTATTCTTTGAGATTCTCTTTAGCAAAAACAAAATTAAGTACATTCTTTGAGATTCTCTTTTAAGTAGAGTAAGTAAGTTTTAAACAATTTTTGGCATCAAAAGACTTACGACATTTAGGCTTAATTTCTATTATTTATATTCGGACTAGATTATGTTTCTGTATTACAAAATAACTATCAATCTACCTACATCGGTACTCAAGCCCGTGGTCCCCCGTTCTGATAATTTTTCACGAACTAGCTTTTCAGATAGGATTAGGGCTCAAAAAAAAAGTAGAGACGCCTCTAATTCCCACTGACACGGAGTCGAATTGAATCATCCAAAATTACTTCACGAAACACCACAGACAAGTACCAACTCCGTTTTAATGTGTTATTTGTTGCAATAACAATACATATTTAAATCTGGCCTCGTTTTGCTTACACATGCAGGTTCGTCGCCATAGCTAAAACAAAAAATAAAAAGATAAAACTAACGAGCGGCCGTGGTCTAGCGGTAAGACGCGTGAACTCACGATCGATGAGACCCGTGTTCGAACCTCGCTAATTCTGACCGGTACCAATGTAACTTTGTTATATGTACTTTGGTCGCTCAGTGCCTATAGACACTATTAAAGAGTGGTAGGCAGTCTGATGATGGTTATTCGTACAGTCTGCCGTCCTGGGGTAGTGCCACCACTTTCGAATGTAACACCCGTGAAGAGACCTTGTTGCTTTTGAAAGCAGCCAGGTATAGCGAGAGGAGTGTGCACTGTCAATCTAGATGGTACGTGCTCGTCTCCTCAAGCCGGCATAGTGGAGGCGACTGCTGCCCGCACAGGTTTCTCTGTAGTAGCAGTTGTCTCCATTCATGGACCGCACTCTAGCTTTACATCAGGCGGAGTGTTGTCACATGCCGAGCTACTATAAAAAAAAGAACAAAAATCCTCCCACGTTCATCATGCAGCGGACTCGTGCCTAACTTCGGAGCCGTCATAAAATTTGATTCGTACTATACTCACGCATTAGTCCTAGATATATCTGTCGTATTAATAGTAAATTTATCTTCAAAATTATTATACACCATAAACGCCTCATATACACCGCGCCCCGGACCGACTACAATCTGAAACACAATCGTACCATCAAGCCGGCATAGCGGAGGCGACTGCAATTTGCAGATGGTTATTACACTGCTAATCGGAGGCTGTAAAGTGACCTAGTCGCGTTTCGGAATATAACTATCGACTTGTACGGTGCGCATCAATTTAAAGCCGGCATAGTGGAGGCGACTGCTCCTTTCATACATTTCTATATTAGCAGTTGTCTCTGCTTATAAAACGCTGATATGTAGACTGTTGATGGTTACTAACCAAGTCTGCCGTCCTGGGGCAGTACCACCACTTTCGAGTATAACACCCATGAGACGTGTACACTGTCAACTTGGATCGTACACTTATCACGACAAGCCGGCACAGCGGAGGCGACTGTAACTCGCAGAAACATCTCTCTGATAGAAGTTGAAAGAACACTTCACCTTAACTTCATAATGCTCTTTATGGATTTTGGTGTCGTCGGCAAATAAACCGAGATAACCATCAGCGTCTTTGTTCTTCTTAAATTTCAGCATCTGCTTGTTGACCACTTGCCGCATCACCCATTCGGTCGATATCAACGTTCGAATTGCACACTTGTCTCTGAAAATTAAAAAAAAATACACGATCTATGAGACCCATGTTCGAACCTCGCTAAATTTTGACCAATGTACTATGTTATACGCACTTTGGTCACTATTAAAGAGTGGTAGGCAGACTGATGATGGTTATTAGCCCAGTCTGCCGTCCTGGGGCAGTACCACCACTTTTGAATGTAACACTCGTGAAGTGACCTTGTCGCGTTGCAGGAAGTTTAAAAGTATCCAAGAATAACTAGAGAAGTATGCACAGTCTATCTGGAAGGTGCACATTCGTCTCCTTAAGCCGGCATAGCAGAGGCGACTGTTGCCTATATAAATTAGAAGTGTATTAGCGGTTTTTTCGTTCATGGACCGCACTTTGTATGAGACAAGAAGTAAATTTTGTCACTAACTCTTAGACCATTTGGGGGTCTAAGCTCAGTCTAAGGAGACCTCCACTATTCTTACCATCAGACCAGTTGAGGGGTAACATGTCGAGTCAATATTAAAAAGAAATATCTAAAAAAGTGGAATTGCACTGTCAATCTAGATGGTACATGCTCGTCTCCTCAAGCCGGCATAGTGGAGGCGACTGTTACCCGCAGGTTTCCCTGTAGTGGCAGTTGTTTCCATTCATGGACCGCACTCTAGCTTTACATCAGGCGGAGTGTTGTCACATGCCAAGCCACAAGGAAAAAAAAATTGCTCGACGGACTCACCTGACGTCCTGTGTTAATCGATTAATGTGTGCAATTAATGCATTAACGGCGGCTTCGTACGCGTGCTCCTTATCACTAACCCTGTTCCAATGCAAACACGCGCACCAATGCGGCTCGATACCAGCTTCGCTGCACGAACGGTTTTTTGGTATCTACAACAAAAAGAAATCATAAAAATAATCTAGAGCGGCCGCGGTCTAGCGGTAAGACGCGTGAACTCACGATCGATGAGTCCCGTGTTCGAACCTCGCTAATTCTGACCAATGTAACTATGTTATATGTACTTTGGTTGCTATTAAAGAGTGGTAGGCAAACTGATGATCCAATCTGCCGTCCTGGGGCAGTGCCACCACTTTCGAATGTAACACCCGTGAAGTGACCTTGTCGCAGCATGTCAATCTGGATGGTGCATGCTCGTCTGTACAAGCCGGCATAGTGGAGGTGACTGCTGCCTCTAGAGATTTCTCTGTAGTAGCAGTTGTTTCTATTCATGGACCGTACTCTAGCTTTATATCAGGCGGAGTGTTGTCACATGCCGAGCTACAATAAATAAAAAAAATAGAGAAAAACTTCCACAGCCAACAGCTGCCTACGCTATGCCGGCTTAAGGTGACAAATGGTGCGCCATGTAGAGTAGAGTGCATACTCCTCTCGTTTTTATCTGGCTACGACTAAACTAATCCTGGGTCACTTCAAGGGTGTTACATGGACGGTAGACTGGGTTAATTAATCATCATCAGTCTGCCTACCACTCCTTTAATAGCGAACAAAGTTACATTGGTACCGGTCAAGAATTAGGCTCATTTGAAGACAGTTTTTTTTGTAGCTCGGCATGTGACAACACTCCACCTGATCTAAAGCTAGAGTGCGGTCCATGAATGGAAACAACTGCTACTACAGAGAAACCTGTGCAGGCAGCAGTCGCCTCCGCTATGCCGGATTAAGGAGACGAGCATGTACCATCTATAACATCAACTCAACTTTCCACCTTGTATAAGCAGACTTACCTCGGCCAATAATGAAAAAGATCTTACGATTTCAGATCCAGGCACAAAGTATGTATTTTTATATCTGAAAAAGGGCAACGGTTACAATAAATACATTAAAGCAATTTAGAAAAAAAAAATAAACACTACGGCATGTTCTCCGGGCTAAAAAGGCCCGAAACGTTTTAGCCCATTTTGTTTAATTTTTTTTAGCCGCGTTACTTAGCTTGTTAATTAAATGTATAAAAAAAAATTAAATATAAATTTTTGTAAAGTTTTGTTAACAAATTATCAGATATAAAATGTAACCAAAAATGGGCATTGTCTCTGGGCGATCTACCATACAGACATTTTCCTCCAAAAATTCCGACTGTATATATAGAAACTATACTTAACTTGACTGTCTTATACTTATGATACGATTTTCTTATAGTGACTCAGCACATGACAACACTCCGCCTGATGCAAAGCTAGAGTGCGGTCCACGAACGGAAACGGCGACAGTCGTCTAACCTAACAGCTTGAGGTAGCTAGGTATAAACGAGGTCTCTGTTGTATATGAAGGTAGTTGCAAATAAAGTCAGTTATTATTTAGTACGAACACGGCCGTTTCATTGCTCCCGAATACTACATGGTGTCAGGTGTGATTACGTATTAAAAGGGTTGAATGTTGATTATTAGTGAAAATGAGTGTTTCGCAAAACATAAGCACTAATAAAACAAATTCGAACAATGCGTATTTGTCAGTTCAACAACCGCCGCCGATGGCCGGAGAGGGCAACATGGCGGACAATTGGCGTGAATGGAAGAAGACATTCGACTGGTATTTAATAGCATCGGGACGTGAAGAAGCCCCTAGCCGAGAAAAATTTGCACTATTTTTGCACACGATCGGCAAATATGGCCATGAAATATATGAAGAATTAGACTTCAGTGAGAGTGAAAAGTATGGTTATGCCGCTTTGTGTGAAAAATTTAAAGAGAGGCTCGATCCTGCCAAAAATATAAATTTCGAAAGGCACATATTTTTCGAAACATACCAGAAGAATGAAACGTTTAACAAGTTTTTAGCATCTCTTAAAATAAAAAGTAAAAGTTGCGAGTTCGGCGGTCTGAGGGACAGTCTGATATTGACTCAGATAATAAGAGGCATCGACAACAAACAGCTACGGGAACGACTGCTGCGGAGACGTGAGCTGACGCTGGTGGAGGCCGAGTCGTGGTGTCGAGCTGCGGAGGCGGCGGGCGAGCAGGCGGGCGCCGTGCGGGCGGCGACCCCGCCGCCGGCCGCCGAGATGGAGGCCGCCGCGGTCAGCACCCGAGCCTCCAAGCATAATGCGGTTCGTGGACGAGGGTCACGTAGGAGCGAGCGCGTTCAAAATTGTGTTAAATGTGATGGTGTTCATGCTAAATATAGATGTCCCGCTTTTCGGGTCAAGTGTTATAAGTGCGACAATAGGGGGCATTTTGCCAAGTGTTGTGAGAAAGTGCCGCGGAATTTTCGCGAAATAAGTCATTCTGGGGATGAACTAGAGGATCTCGAAGTCGAGAATATCGAGGTAAACACTGTGGACTGTAAAGGTTGGTACCAAACTATTTTTGTTAATGGAATCAGTGTGTCATTCAAACTGGACAGTGGGGCCGACGCTTGTATTATGTCAATGAATAGTTTTAAGTCTGCAGGTTTTAGTGCTAATTTATTGTGTCCAACTAATGCAATCTTAAGGGAAGTCAGTAAAAAAGTGCTACCTGTTGCGGGTTATTTTACACCGGAATTGTGTCATAATAATTTAAATATTAAATGTAAGATATTTGTGTTAAATATTGAATGCAGTAATCTATTATCTCGTAATGCTTGCGAAAAATTAAATTTGTTGATTAGAATTAATGAGATGCTTTGCAACAATGATTATAATGAGTTATTTAAAGTATACAAAAATATATTTGAAGGAATAGGTCGTTTACCCGGTGAGCACAAAATAATAATTGATGAGTCGGTGCCTCCCGTTGTGAGAAGTACTAGGAAAGTGCCGATTAAGCTTAGACCAAAATTATTAGATGAATTACACCGTTTACAACAGTTAGGCATAGTGGCTCGCGTCGATGAACCGACGGACTGGGTATCTAACATAGTTCTAGTAGAAAAATCTGACGGCAAAATTAGAATTTGTCTCGATCCTCAACACCTAAACAAAGCCATAAAAAGGAGTCACTTCCAATTACCGACGATAGAAGAGATAACGTCTAATTTATCAGATGCGAAATACTTCTCACACTTAGATGCGAGTAACGGGTTTTACATGATAGCTTTGGATGAAGCCAGCTCAAATTTTTGTTGTTTCGCGACACCGTTCGGGCGGTACAAATTTTTAAGATTACCATTCGGGATAAGTAGTGCATCGGAGGTGTTTCATAACGCCATGTACAAAATATTTAATGACGTAGGAGTCGTGTTGTTCATTGACGACATATTGGTGTACGGGCGCACAAAAGAGGAGCACGACGCGCGGTTAGAATTAGTGTTGCGCCGCGCCGCAGAGAATGGCGTTAAATTTAATCTTAATAAATGTAAGTTAGGGGTCACATGTATAAAATTTTTAGGTCATATTTTTGACGAGTCCGGTATACGTATAGATCCGGAACGTATTAAAGCTATAAAAAATATGCCCGCGCCCACTGATAGAAAAGAACTCGAGCGATTTTTAGGATTGGCCAACTATTTGTCACGCTTTATTCCCCACTATGCGGATACCGTGGAGCCGTTGAGAAGACTTCTCAAGCGAAATGTTATATTTGAGTGGCTCAATTATCAAGAGGACGCGTTCAACAATGTGAAGCGTCATCTTGCTAATGCACCTACATTGAGCTACTACGCGCCTGACGATGACGTCACATTGTCAGTTGACGCCAGTGCATACGGTCTGGGCGCATGCTTGATGCAGCGGGGGCGTCCTGTGGGATATGGTGCGCGCACACTCTCGTCGGCGGAGACCAGATATGCGCAAATAGAAAAGGAGCTGTTGGCAATCGTATACGGCTGTAAGAAGTTTCATCAGTTTATTTATGGGCATGAAAATGTAGTGGTGGAAACTGACCACAAGCCGTTAGAAGCTATTTTTAAAAAATGTCTTCAAGACACGCCCATCAGGTTACAGAGAATGCTCTTACAACTACAAAAATATAGTCTTACTATTAAATATGTACCTGGAAAATTACTGTATGTGGCGGACACATTGTCGCGAGCGCCAAGCGCGTCGGCGTCTATAGAAGAAATGGGTGATTTAAGAAAAGTTGAAAAACACGCTAACTTATTTATAGAAAATGTTAGTTTCACAGATAGTCGGTTAATGAAAATAAAAGATGCAACAAAAGGTGACAAACAGTTATGCATGATAATGAACTATTACTATAACGGGTGGCCGAACAATAAGTATAAATCGCGTCCGGAAGTACGAAGATATTGGCACCTCAAAGATGAGTTTCACGTTATTAATGATATTTTGTTTCGAAATGAGAGGATTGTTATACCACAGTGCATGAAAAATGATATAATGGATATAATACACGAGGGTCATTTAGGCATTGAAAAGTGCAAGAGCAGGGCACGTGAATTAGTGTGGTGGTTAGGCATGTCAGAGGACATCGAGAAGTACGTGCGTGCCTGTGTCACGTGCGCAACATATCGAGATGAGCAACCGCGTGAGCCGCTCGCGCCGCATGCGCCGGCCATGCGACCCTGGGAAACTGTGGCCACCGATATATTTCAATATCGCGAAAAATATTATTTACTAATTGTTGACTATTTCTCGAAATTTGTGGAGGTTCTCACATTAGCAAATATACAAAGTAGCAGTGTCATACGTCAGCTTAAGGTGACGTTTGCGAGATATGGAATACCAAAAAAAGTAATTTCAGATAACGGCACCCAATTTACCTCTGAAGAGGCAGGGGAGACAAGGGAGGCCAAGTTGACGTAGTGTACACCGACTTTGACAGCGCATTTGATAGGGTCGATCACAAACTATTGCTAAATAAGCTTATGAATTATGGTATTGGCGGTTCTCTTCTCTTGTGGCTTAAATCATATTTATATGGAAGGACGCAGCACGTAGTTGTCAGCGGGTTTGAATCTCGACCTTATGCACCAGTATCAGGTGTGCCGCAGGGCTCTCACTTAGGACCGTTACTTTTTACCATGTATATTAATGATATAGTCAACAGCATTAAAAACTGCAAATACTCCTTATTTGCCGACGATTTAAAAATATTCAGGGTTATTGAGTCCCAAACTGACGTGGTAATGGTTCAGAATGATATTGAGCGAATTGATCAATGGTGTCTATCTAATCGTATGATAATGAAAGCAGCCAAATGCTCTTTTGTCAGGTATTGCAGGAAAAGGAAGCCTTTTCCTTCCGGGTACAGTATGAACGGTCAACCCTTACAGGAATTGCCTCAAGTTCGAGATCTCGGTGTAGTTATGGATAACAGGTTAAAATTTACCTCGCATATTGACAACATTGTTAAAAAGTCGGCCCAAATGCTTGGATTCATAAAAAGAAACTCGAAGTCATTCAGCACTAAAACCAAGATAGTACTCTATTACGCGTTGGTGCGCAGCCAGCTTGAATTCGCGACTGTAGCCTGGAATCCTGGTTATGCTAAATACTCTCAACGCCTGGAGTCTATTCAACGTGCATTCACCAGACATATAGCGTTCTCGTCACATGGTATTTCCCACAGATGTCCCTATAATCAGCGTCTCAAATTTTTCGAAATGCAATCACTAAGTAACCGGCGCAAGCAGCACGACATGATGTTTTTACATAATTGTGTGAATGGTCGCACTAATTGCGAGTATATCCTTTCGTCATTGTCACTTTCGGTACCTTGGCGCAATTTCCCCAGAAAGCCCATAACCAAAATATTGAGTCCCCCCGCTTGCAAAACTAATGTCGGTCGTCACGCTCCTATTTCTAGAATGTGTTCCTGCTACAATGAGCTCAATGCAGAACTCCCCGAACTTGATATATTTTTTAATAATGTCACTCATTTCAAAAGTATACTTTTCAAACATTTTGGTTAGTTTTGGTTCCCCACTAGTTCTTTTTTGTCAATTATTGTTACATGCATATTATTGTCATAATGGGTCTGTAATTTTCATATTGTTATAGTTTAAATATATTTTTTAATAAGTTTTATAACCAATTATAAATATTATTAATTGTTATATGTTGATGGCAACTTTTCTTGCGAACGTTGTGTACACCAGTAATTGGCTGGTACATCAGTTATTATCTTTTAGAATAAGTTATAGTATAAGTTCAATGTACTCGCTGTTGGTGTATCTAATTTGTATAAATAAATAAATAAATAAATAAAGAGTTCAAAAAGTTTGCAACACATTGGGAGTTCGATCACGTGACCAGTTCTCCTCATTATCCCAGATCTAACGGGCTCGCAGAAAGAAATGTCCGAACGGTAAAGAATTTATTAAAGAAAGCTACGTTAGAAAAATCAGATCCTTATTTAGCGATATTAAACTTTAGGAATACGCCAATAACGGGAGAACAATATTCACCGGCGCAATTACTAATGGGTCGACGATTAAGAACTCGGATGCCGACGGCTAATAACTTATTAGAACCCGAGACACCAAACTTAAATAATATTAAACGCATTCGAGATATAAAGAGGCAACAGGCTAGCAATAATTATAATCATGGTACACGTGAATTATTACGTTTAAGTCCGGGCGATAAGGTGCGTATCCGGGCAGGCGCATCCGCGAGTGGAGTGTGGGCGCCGGCAATAGTGCATGCGGTCGCCAACACGCCACGTTCATATTGGCTAAAAACTGCAGACGGTCGCACAGTTAGACGAAACAGGCAACAAATCATCCTAGACAGCACGAACAGCAACAAAAATGAAAAGTATTATGACGATAACGACTTCGACGTGCCCGTTAATAAGGCGTCACAGCCAGGTACTTCTCATAACGGCGGTAATTATATCACACGTTCAGGCAGGGTGACTCATCATCCTAAAAGATATGGTTTTGAAGAACAATAAGTACTACAAAAATTTACTATAAAAGTAGTTTATAAGTTGTCTGTTTAAAATAAATACTATTATTAATTTATTTACTTATTTAGCCGATCATAAAATGTTAAAGGTAAATAAAAATGTTTCATAATAGGTAGATAAGAAGAGTTGTCATAACTGTAAGATTATAAAAAAAAAAAATGTATATTAAAATTTACTTATTTTTTATATACTTTAAAAAAAAAATTAAAAAAAAAAAAAAAGGTATGGGAATAGGGTTGGCATAATAAAACTTATTTTTATTCTTATACTTTATTACTATTTTTGTTACTAACTCATGTTGTTTTTTCTGTGTTCATTTTTTATTAATGTAATTATCATTGCTTTGTATAAGGGGGGAGATGTTGTATATGAAGGTAGTTGCAAATAAAGTCAGTTGTTATTTAGTACGAACACGGCCGTTTCATTGCTCCCGAATACTACAGTCTCTTTGAACCGGCATAGTGGAGGCAACTACTGTTTGCAGAAATTGCAACTGAAAGCAGTTTTTTCTTCACACTAGCTTCACATCAGGCGGAGCGTTGTCTACTATAAAGTTTCTTGGTTTGTTTGGATTATGCACCGGGATAGTGGAGGCGACTGTTGCCTGTAGAGATTTATCTGCAGTAGCAGTTGTTTCCATTCATTGGCCGCACTCTAGCTTAACGTGAAAGCCAACACCTGAGCGTCCATACATTTTGTTTTACAACATTGTTTGAAACATAGCAGATTTATGTTGAAGTGAAGTAATTTTATAACTTTCTCAGCACTAATTATTATCGCAAATCACTATAATAAACAAATAGCTACAAGAAATAGTTATAAAATTACTTCATTTCAACATAAATACTATGCTATGTTTCAAACAATGTTGTAAAACAAAATGTATGGACGCTCAGGTGTTGGCTTTCACGTTAACGTGTTGCCATGTGCTGATTTAAAAAAAAAAACTTACTGTGGCATACCCATACAATAAAGAAAAGTTGTATGAACATCAAATGGCGTTGTTAGTACGTTAGCGTTATTATTTAGATTAACTTGAAGCTTCGGGTTCGATTTCGTCAATTTTTGCGGCAACCTCAACGCCATTAAGGGCAGACGCTCCTCCTGTTTACCTTGTAACGTACTTCGGACATTTGCAAACCTGAAATAATTTTTTTTAAATTACAGCTCGGCGTACGACAATACTCCTGTTGTAAAGCTAGAGTGCAGTCCATGAACGGAAACAACTGCTACCACAGTTAAATCTCTCTCTCTAGTCGCATCCGCTATGCCGGCCTGAGGAGACGAGTATGCACCATACAGATTGACAGTACACACTCCTCTCGCTGTACCTGCCTACTTTCAAACTGTTGACGCAACAGGCTACAGCTGTCCCGTAGAGATTTATCTGTAGTAACGGTTGTCTCCGTTCATGAGAAAGAGCCGGCATAGTGACGGCGACTAGAGCCGGGGAGTATAAACACAAAAGAAACACACCTAGGTCCATGATCACCCATAACAACTAACAAAGTGTTATCCAAATAACCTTGTTCTAGCAATTCTATTAAATATTTAGAAAAATAATCATCAGCCGTTGTTATCATGTTAAAATCATCATGTGTTATATCAGCAATGAACGTGAAACAGAATTTCTTGCCGTCCAAGTCCATAAACTGTAAATAAAAAAAAAACTTTTTTATAGTAACTCAGCATGTGACAACACTCCGCCTGATGTTAAGCTAGAGTGCGGTCCATGAACGGAAACAACCGCTTGCTACAGATCATTTTCTACAGACAGCAGCCACCCCCACTATGCCGGCTCGAGGAGACGAACGTGCACTATCCAGATTGACAATGCACACTCCTCTCGTTTTTATCTGGCGACTTCTGAACTGATCCTGGGTCACTTCACGGGTGTTACATTCGAAAGTGGTGGTACTACCCCAGGACAGCAGACTGGACAAATAACCATCATCAGTCTGCCTACCACTCTTTGATGAGCGACCAAAGTACATATAACAACGTTGGTCAGAAATAGCATGGTTCGAACACGTGTCTCATCAATCGTGAGTTCACGCGGCCGCTCTATCTTGATATCACAGCAGTCACCTTCACTATGCCGGCTTGAAGAAGGGGAATGTGCACCATCCAGATTGACAGTGTACACTCGTCTCGTTACACGCGACTAGGTCACTTCACAGGTGTTACACTCGAAAGTAGTAGATTCGTCTCCCCAAGCCGGCATAGCGGAGGTCACCGCCAGCAAATTTTTCTGTAGTAGTAGTAGTTGTTTTCAGAGTGTTGTCAAGATAAAAAAATTACCTGCTTAGTAGAATCAAACATAAGTGAATAGGTCGGTCTATCACCAACGCAATATCTATCGTTGACCTTCTTTTTCCACCATTTGGAACCGGAGTTCGTCTCCTCCATGAAGAAAGACCTCAAATAATGATCAGTGGGCTGCCTCTGGAAGCCGTTGAATCTGTACTGGAAAGTGCCAATCCACGGCATATCTTCGAAGTAGGCCGTTCGGTAACTGAAATCAACAATTGCGGTACAAAGAAGAGAAAGAAGAGTGGAGAAATTCTGCCAATGTAACTGTGTATATTTAGCCCAGTCTGCCGTGTTGGGGTTACTACCCGAACACCACCACTTTCGAATGTAACACCTGTGAAGTGTCAATCTGGATAGTGCACGTTCGTCTCCACGAGCCGGCATAGTGGAGGCGACTGCTGTCTGTAGAAAATTCTCTGTCGCAAGCAGTTGTTTCCGTTCAACGACCGCACTCTAGCTTTACATCGGGTTGTCATATGCTACAATAAAGATAAAAGCAGGATGGCAGACTGTGCTAATAACCATCATCAGTCTGCCAACCACGTTGAAGAAAAAGGACTACACCATACCCATGTCTTCTGGCATCAAAAAATATAAACGGCATATTGTCCAAATACTGTTTCTTCTTGGAACGTCTTCTCACATCCGGTAACTCCAACTCCGATTTACCCGTCAATATAGGGAAAAGGGCTGCCGGGGTACCATCCCCTACTATATTGTACCTGAAAAATAATCATATTCCCAAGATTCCCATATATTTTTTTATTGCAGCTCGGCATGTGACAACACTCCGCCTGATGTAAAGCTAGAGTGCGGTCCATGAGTGGAAGCAATTGCTACTACAGAGAAGCCTGTGCGGACAGCAGGCGCCTCCACTATGCCGGCTGGAGGTTGTTGCATGTTGGTGAAGGGTCTAACATTGACAGCTGAAGTGGCTGTGTACCTACCCTCACTAACATTGATTAGCGGAAATTAGTTGCAAAGTAGCGTTTAAGAAATAATTTTAGAGTGCGATACAGCTGTCATAGAGAGGAGGCTGTAGACAGCAGTCGCGTCCACTATGCTTGCTTAATGAAATGCCTCTTCAGCATGAAGGCTCCCACGTTATAGGAAGGAGGAAAAACTTACCCATTCAAGACAGTAGCTCCTAAAACCTCAGTTATGACCTTATAACTCTTCGGCATACGTCGAATGAAGCCGTTCCGTGATGTGGAATCGAATCCGAGCATCAGTACATTAATCCCCTCACTATTATCAATATTAGGCTCAATCTCGAGATTTCTAAAACCCAACGCGAACCCGGACCATTTCGTTGGGGCGCCCGTTGACCTACAAAATAGATAAATACATTAAATAACGAGAGGAGTGTGCCCTGTCAATTAATAGTGCACATTCATCTCCTCTTTACAACTGGAGGAGTGCAATCGCATTATTAATATACTCAATTAATCACCCTGTATCATTTTACTGCTTTTTTTATTGTAGCTCGGACACACTCCGCCTGATGTAAAACTATGCGATCCATGAAGGGAAACAGCTGCTACTACAGATAAATCACTACAGGCAGCAGTCGCCTCCGCTATGCCGGCTTATACACCATCTAGATTGACAGTGCACACTCCCCTTGTTATACCTGGCTACTTCCAAACTATTCCCAAAACGTAAGGTCACTTCACGGGTGTTATATTCGAAAGTGGTGGTACTGCCCCGGGACGACGGCAGACTGGACAAATAACCATCATCAGTCCACCTACCACTCTTTAATAGCGACCAAAGTTAATCCGGCAGAATAAAGCTACAAAATTTTAATTATTAGTGCACACTCATCTCCTCAAGGAGGCATAGTGATTTGTGGAGAATTCACCCTCACTATGCCGACCTACTCACCTGTTAGCCCCAGCACAGTTAACTTTAACATGATCGGATTCTATCAGTGTATAAACATCACGACCTTTCACAATAGAAACTGCACTCAGATGGTAATTATTATCATCAACAAATATAATATCCTGGTAATTACATTTAATATGTTTAACTGTCGCAATTATAGAATCAATAACTTTGCATTCGGACAGCTGAAAAGTAAAGAAGTGAAGCTTCTGTGCCTCTCAAATAAGTCCATGTGGACTTTGAGAGGCACAAGATTTATAAAGCATAAATATAGTGAATAAATGAATAAAAAAAAATACATGGCTATACCAGTCAAAAGTTGTCAAGGGACTATCAATCATTAGGCTGTACTCAGATGTAGAATATCCAGCTACTTCTTGTAGAGCGGCCGTGGTCTAGAGGTAAGAAGCGTGAACTCACGACTAACGGACCTGTGTTCAAACCTCGCTAAATTCTGACCGGTGCCAATGTAACTTTGTTATGTGTACTTTGGCCGCTCAGTGCCTATAGGCACTATTGAAGAGTGATAGGCAGACTGATGATGGTTATTAGCCCAGTCTGAGATAGTACCCCCACTTGCGAATGTAACACCCGGAATCTGTTTGGAAGTAACCAGGTCTTACGAGAGGAGTACGCCCTGTCAATGAAGGTCGCGCATACATCTCCATAAGTCGGCATAGTGGAGGTGACTGCTGTAGAAATTTATCTGTAGTAGCAGACATATGGTCACAAGTTAAGGTACTATAAAAAAAAATTATACCCACATAACACCTGACCCAATCCGTGCCAGCACAAACTACAGGGGGCATATCATTATCAAACTGGGTGACTTCCTTCGAGAATGGATCCAACTTGGGTATAGTACATCCAGACCCTTTGTCCTCCTTTAGGGCGTCTTTGATTCTTCCTTCAATGAAGCTATAAAAAAAAGAAATAAAAAATTAGAACTGTCCTAGGTGCTCTAAAGGTAAGCGTCCATCAGGAGTACGCATCGGATCGTATTATTTTTGTGGCGTCCACTTATCACAGTAATCCGTTTTGTTGACGTGATGATAGCACTTGGATCGCGGGTTATGAATCCGCTTTTTTGTAGTCCGTATAACGTCCTAGGTGCTAGTTATAGACCAAGCTGACTGTATCATGTAATTAGACGAGCCATGCTCAACAGGGAATGCCCTCTGTGGCCTGTCTGATTACATTACAAAGCAAGCCGGAAGGAAGTTAGCTACAAGCTGCTCGGTTCGTAATCGGCACCCTGTAAACATCAGACCTGTTGCGTGCGATTTGTATTAATGGACGCTTACCTTAAGTCCTAACTCACACGCACAACTTTCCGCCCACAAAAAAGGCCGTGTGTTGAGAGTACTAAATTAGCATGGACTGTCGTGATAGCGCCTGTCACAGATGTTAACAGAACCTACTCACAAAAGCAGTCTATACGGTTCACAGTTCAACGACATTACAAACACTGTTTTGTGGTGGGATAGTGGGTCGTGTGAGTTAAGCCTACTACATAAAGTTCGGCGTTATACACATGTGCAATTGATATAAAATCACTACGATAGTCTTTTGTCCGATGCTCCCACAAAAACTGTGCACGAAACACTGTGCAAACATTATAAAGAGCGGCCGTGGTCTAGCGGTATGACGCGTGAACTCACAATCGATGAGACCCGTGTTCGAACCTCGCTAATTCTGACCAATGTAACTTGTACGCGTACTTTGGTTATTCAGTGCCTAAAGACACTATCAAAGAGTGGTAGGTGGGCTGATGATGGTTATTAACCCAGTCTGCCATCTTAGGGTAGTACCACCACTTTCTAATGTAACATGTAACACCTGTGAAGTGACCTTGTCGCATTTCGGGAACAGTTTGGAAGTAGCCAGGTATAACGAGAAGAGTGTGCACTGTCAATCTGGATGGTGCACATTCTCTTTAAGCCAGCACAGCGGAGACGACTGCTGTCTGTAGAAATTTATTTATCTATACGATTGCACTAAAAGTTGAGCTCTTTTTTTCATATCGGCATTTTCAAAGCACCATCAAGTCCAGCTTATGTCCCATATTCCAACTTTAACTCTAGTGCCTTTCTTTATTGTTAACTCGGCGTAAGAGAACACTCCATCTGATGTAAAGCTAGAGTGCGGTGTGTGAATTGTTACTACAGATAGATTTACTTTTAAACATGAACAATCTACTTAAAAGAAAACTTCTGCCAATACTACAAGCATAAAAAAAGAAACAAAATAAAAGCACAAAACTACTTACTTAAAAATATTATCTCTGAAATCATACATGAAAAACAGTTATAAAACTTGACAGGAAACATTCCTTCATCCCATCGCTGTATAAAACCTAATTATTAAAAAAAAAGTGAAAATAAAAATACAGTGTAATCTCTATATAGCGACTATATAGCGCATTTCATAGCCATATAGAGAGTTGTTGTTAAACAGAGAGAAGAAAAATCAATACTATTTTACTAATACAATATTATTTACCAATAAAGTGTATATAACATTATGCATAACAACCTAACGACAGAATCTTCGATCCGTATGATGCCGACAGTCAAGGTAAATACGGGCTAGACAATAAAGCAACAAAAGAACGTACACAGCTGTAGTTCTTATTAATTACTGTTTATTGTTTAATAAGCACATATTGTGGTCGTTATATAGAGTTGGTTTGATGCTACATAGAGTGTATCATTGTATGGACAACAATGTAAACCAACCATAGTGAGGTAATTTCGACGTTTTAAGGAGTTTGTCGTTAAATCGAGTTTACACTGTAATTAAAATGCAATGCTAAGCTCATGCCCATGCCAATAAAATATATATTTGTTTATTTTCATTAGCCCAGTCTGCCATCTTGGGTTAACTAGCTACTACTAACTACTGTTACTTAAAACTTTGTTTTCACAAGGCGATTCTCATACTGCACCGCATCACGCAGCAAAGCGTGTTCTTACATTGTTTGCAAGTACCTTTGTGTGTATAGAAAACACACTGTGTTGCGGATCACGCGCCTACATGCGGAGAAACACGCACGTGGGTGCACACCGAGTTTTGCAGTATTGTGCTTGATTTTGACAGAACTAGACTTTGCGAAATGAATCTCGATATCCACCACAAGCTGATGTGAAATGAGGCCTTTAGGCCACCACATGCCATACTACAGCCCCACGCGTTTGTACGGAGAAATCTGCATGAAGATGCGGATCTGCACCCCCACACCCGCATGCGTGGCTCCGTCCCCACGCACCCCGCTAGCGTGTGGGCCTGTGTGAGAATCGCCTTAATGAATTTGCAATCATTTAATATTAGGTAAGCAGGGATGAAACAAAACGTAGACCTTCAATCTAGCTTAATGGCAGAAGTGGGGTTCAGAGGCCAGTCTACTATATATAAACCTAATTATTCTTACCGTCTCGTTAAATCTAAATTGTCCTCCCGCGGATCAGATTTAAAAACAATATGAATTAACACCAATGTTATGATAACAGAAAGAAATATCAATTGATTCCTTCTAGAGCGATACCATCTTTTGCAATTTGCAGCCATCTGAAATTATATTGTGGAAAATTACCGACTAACAAACCCAATTAAAAACATACATTATCATAACAACCACTTATGAAAAACACACACCTCTATCGGCTTAATTTTCCTGTTGAATGAACGTTTGGATCCCGGTAAAACACAATTTAAAATAATTTAGTCAACCTTGCCCATTGTCATACAAAAATGGTTTAAAGGTAATTTGATACGCTTTTAAAATAATGAATTAAATTTATACTGAAGGTTTTATACATAAAAACAACAGAGATTTTTAAATATTTCGTATTATTCGCTGACGCCATAGACACATTTCTGTTTGTAAACGATTACACTTATAATAAGACTAGAAACACACTGGTACACTCGTTAATTACTAAATCACATTATTATTTATTTACATTATTTAAATATTATGATTCGCGACGCCCATTATCACTTGCATCTTTTTGCGAGTATTTGACAGGAGTGGAAAATCCGAAACAAACACAGACTTTCACATAGTTTAAAGAATACGAAAAAAGCTCACACACGACCTTACAGCTCATGAATTATTTTTATAATAATCATTGGGGAGCGGTAATAGCGACCTTGGTGTATGCGATGAAAACTCGCTTTAAAAAAATTGTGTACATCCCCTTAAACAAAATCTCGTATAAATCCGTGCTTCGTGTACATTTTGTGGAAATTTTTAATGAAAGTTAGCAACACTAGCAACATTACAATAGGGTTGTCAAAGAGATTGCAGAGAGCGAATTTTAAATTAAACACCAATTTAAATAGCTTTTATTTATTTACTAAATTAGAACAATTGAATGTTAACGCAATTAATTAACTTATTTTAAGCTTATTTGTTCAGATAAAACTAATTTATTGTAGGATTTGTTTCCTTAATATTTTAGTTATAAATAAAGATAAATTATTTAGTCACATAATAATTATGCATGTAATACTCGAGTGATTTTATTAATTAGGTTTGTGTACTGTTTGTGATAACCTATGACCGATATTGGATTCGCGTATCGAAATATTAAGAAATCTATATAGTTATTGTTAAACAAATACTTTTTTACATAAACCTTATTTCCTGTTACCATGTTAGAACGCCATAATTGTTCTTGTTTACTTATAATTAAAAATTGATCTATTTTTATGGTTTTTAGAGAAAAGCGTATTTATTTTTATAATTTTTTAATTCAGTATTTATTATTTCTTCATTTATTTTTTTTGCAATTATTGAAATAAACTCTACGCCACTCTATGTTATTTTGTTTTTATTCGTTGTATCACAACAGATTATTATTAAATTTTAGTTGTTTACCAGCTAACTAACGGACGGGTAAGTTATTTTATAAAAGATACTTGGAGAGTGGATAATATTTGCTAATTATCACTTTTCAGAAGAATGTGTATTCTAAAATTATTATTAATTGCTGTATTAACTTTCACAAACGGAGCCGTAATTACGCTTCCAGACGCTTGTGGCGGAGTAACCATAAACGGTGTCTACCATGAAAGGGAGATCCTTAGAGATGGCTTAGCCCGGCCATATTTATTAATAGTTGATAATATAACAAATATATTGTATTATAGTGTAAATAGAAACGCAAATAGTGAAGATTTTCATTCCGCCTATCTCAATTTAAATAATAAAGAAAGCTTTGACATAGAGGATGTTCCGAATGGATTCTCTCAGGCCGTGGACGAGAAAAAACACGATGTATACATAGGGGGTGACGATGGGATATACATTTTTAATTATAACACAAAAACCTCAGAGTTTTATGGCGCGAGATCAGTGAATATTTGGAGGTTATATTTTAATGATATTTTATATTTTATTAATTTTCCAAATCAGTTTTTATATACATTGATAAATGGCGAAATTGAACGTTTTAAAGATTTAGAAGATACTAAAGTAGATCATTTTATAATAGACAGAGATGACGATATGTTTTATGTGAACGATACAGGGTTTTATATGCAAAAGAAAGGGACAAAAGATGCATTGAAACTTGATAATATTTCTAATGTGAGAGCTTTAAGTATGGATGCACTCGGTCAAGTGTTTTTATGCACAAGCGAGGGGATATTTTCGGTTGACAAATCAAACAGGAACGTTGAAAATATTGTTACACTTTATGATGGCTTTGGAATGGCATTTGATAATAAAAATAATATTATTTACTCGGAGGCAACCGAAATTGTACGATTGGTTCCGAGTAATGTTAAATGCGAGAAAAATGGCGTAACAGAAAAAGAAGAAATAGAGGACTCTACGACTGAGAGCAGTACCTAGTTGATTTCTAAATAAAGTTTGTTTTCAAAAGTTATTTTTGCAATTTTATTTCTCTCAAATCTCTCTTTAATGGTCTTTTAGTACGAATCAAACTTTATGGCGTCTCCGAAGTTAGGCGCAAGTCGCTGCGCCGTACACGAATTGAGGTATCAGCCGGGCACGATGAACGTGAGAGGGAAGGGCACCCTCCCGAGCTACCCGCCCGCTGGTTATTATATGTTCCATGGGCGGACTAAGGCAACCTAGGCACGAGCCTGGGGCCCGAGAATTAGGTTTTTACGAACCGCTAAGTATGTATCATGGCTGAATAATAGGCCCGGAATTACAATGTTGCCTAGGGACCGCTTTAGCTTTAATCCGCCACTGATATGTTCTATTCATATTTAAAATTGACTCTTAATTTTTTTTATTATTGTAAACTATACCTGCCGAAATAGCGCCCGTAGCTAACTTCCAAGATGCGACTTATACCTACTTACAATATTCGATACGCCAGGCATTTTTCATGCCCACGACAGCAGCAGACTAGGCTTGCTAATTGCCTAAATTAATTTACAAAGTCACCGCGTATAGTGAGTATCTATTACCAATAGGATCACTTTATTTGTTTTTGACTGTCAAAATAATATTGTCTGATTAGCTAAAAGTACTCACTTGACGCGATGAATGCGTCAATTATTTCATTGGGTTACTTTCCTAAAGATTAATTTGTTAGGTTAGGTGAATATGTAATTTATTTTAGACAAAATTATCTGTGTGACAACCCTGCCATATGGTGTTGCCAACAAAATGTACACAAGTGGAGCCCGTCCGCACAATTTTTTCTTGCCTGTGCGAGCAAGACGGAGGTTACAGCTGTTTTAGATGGAGCGTGTTGAGAATACCACTATACTACCCCAGGACCGTAGCCAGGCCTAATAACCATCTTTAATCCGCCTAAAACCTTTCATGGACTTGCATGTGCGGTTTATCAAACAGTATTTCTTGTAAAATGAGGTGAAATAAAAATATAAATGCAAAATTATAAAAAATATTTATTTAAAAAATAATGGTAAAAAAAAATACAAAAAAGTTTTTTTTAATTGTTTTTAAATTAAACAATATAACATTTTTATTAAATCATTGTAACTTTTAAATTTATTTTAGAAAAAAAAAACAATGGCTGTATGGGCTCTGTTCCCTTTCCCTTCCCCGAATGGGAGAATTAACAAAAAAAAAAAAGAAAAAAAAACATTCATAATTATTTATTACTGAAAAGAAATCAGGTACTTACTATAATCATAATATAAAATAATTTAAAAAATATATTTAAATGGTAACTAGCTCCCACTATCTCTGCTCATATTTTTTTAAAAGTTTTTTTATACAGTATAGCGGCATCTTAAGCTAAAGTGTGGTCAATGAGAGGAGACAACTGCTGCCACAGAGAAATGTCTGCAGACAACGGTCGCCTCCGCTATGCGGCTCGAGAAGACAAATGTGCACCATCCTGAGCTTATTATTATAATAAATGCTTTAATAATTGATTACTATCTGTTTTTAACCGACTTCAAAAGGAGGAGGTTATCAATTCGTCGTGTATTTTTTTTTTGTGTTCCCTCACATCTCCGCCATTTGTGGACCGATTTTGATGATTCTTTTTTTGTTGGATAGAGTATATGTCGGCATTGGTCCCGTTTTAATTTTTATATAATTAAACATTGTAATAAAGTAAATTAATGCAAAAATAAAATATTATTTGAGAATATTGTTTTGTTAACAAACTAGTAGATGCTCAAGTGGGCCCAAAAACGGGCACCGTCCTTTAATTGTGGCAATTTACGAGTTAACAAAGATTTTGAATTTAAATTATCCTTTACTCAATGCTGATAACCTGGAGGCCCATAAGAAGAAGACGGTCTACTCGACCCATGAAAGCCGGTCAATGAACCGCTAAATCCTGAAGGCGCGTTGTAATTATTAAAATTCGACTGTTGATTATAACCTGAAAAAAAACACCATATTTAACCTTGTTAACAGAGAAATGTCTACAGGCACCTCCACTATGCCGGCTTGAAGAGAGGAATGTGCACCATCTTGATCCCGAAACGCGACTAGCTCACTTCATAACCATCATTTGTCTGCCTACCACTCTTTTAATTACCGTAATATAGGTATCATAGGTACTGAGTGATCAAAGTACATTAAGGTCCAATTACACCACATGACTTAACTATTACTTTCACGTTAAAGTAATGGTTAAAATTAAAATTGGGTTGCTTCGAAAAAGAACCTGTCATTTTTTTGACGTTTACTTTAACGCTAACCGTAACCAGCGAATTTTGGCTGGATAAAGTTAAAGTAATAGTTAAATCAATGTCACTAACGTCAAGTGTATGAAAAGAGGTCAAATATGCTTTTCTATTAATTTTTCGGGAATGTACTCCTCATTAGATCAGCCACCCTTTTATCGATAACGATATGAATTTACACGATGGTGCAACGCGGTTGGAGTAAAAGTAAACGTAACCGTCAAAGTAATTTTAACCTTAGTGAGATTTGAACACGGGTCTCATCGAGTGTGAGTTCACGCATCCTACCGCTAGACCACAGCCGCTCAAATCTCATAATAGAGGGGTGTTATATGGCTAAAATTGCCGTAAATAATAAACGGCTGCCTAATAGCCTTGTAAACAAACCTTGCTGTGGTGGTAGATAAGCATTCGATGATCCGTGACTTTGTTCAGGATAATGTGCTTCCCCCTCGTATCTCACATCTGCGTGAAAGCCTGTCTGCCAATCAGCGTGATATGTTACTGAAACGATGAAATTAATTAAGCTGATTTTCTTTTATAGCTTGGCATGTGACAACACTCCGCCTGATGTTAAGCTAGAGTGCGGTCCATGAATGGAAACAACTGCACACTCCTCTCGCTATACCTGGCTACTTTCAAACTATTCCCGAAACGCGACAAGGTCACTTCACGGGTGTTACATTCGAAAGTGGTGTTACTAACCGAGGACAGCAGCATGGAATAATAACCATCATCAGTCTGCCTACCACTCTTTAATAGTGTCTATAGGCACTGAGCGACCAAAGTACATATAACAAAGTTACATTGGTACCGGTCAGAGTTAGCGAGGTTCGAACACGGGTCTCATCGATCGTGAGTTCACGCGTCTTACAGCTAGACCACGGCCGCTCTTAAATATGATTGGGAGACAAACACACAGACATTCTAATTCATGTAAGATCAATTAAAGTAGTATGATATAGTTACCGATCTGTGTCCTGCCGTCTGGGAGTTGAACCCTGTACTCTCCTCGTACAGTGTTGCCATCAGACATTTCCTTTCTGCCGTAATCGTTGCCAGATTGCGCATCTTTCACCGAATAGCCGAATTCGTAGGATTTTGGCTGAAAAATGAAAAAAAAAGAAATGTTAATGGAACCATGAAAATGCTGCCTGTAGAGATTTCTTTGTACTAGCAGTTGTATCCATTCATGGACCGCACTCTAGCTTTACACCAGGCGAAGTGTTATCACATGCCGAGCTACAATAAAAAAAAAAATGCGCGAAAGTGGATTGACGCAGTGACGGAAGGGTGAGACCAAGAAAGACCTTTCTCAGCCAGATTAGTCAACTGATCAGAAAATGAAGTGAGGAGCACCCTCAACCGACGTGCATGCATGACGCGGGTAATGGATGTGGTCGAAGCGAAAGTGATATGTAGAGAGACGAGTTGCTGATGCTCTATAGTTTCTGCCTACCCCAATTAAGTAATAGTAATGTATTTTTTACGTCACTATACATTCGTAATAATTGTCCTGTATATAACAAACAATTAATGTTAATTACCTTCAATGGAACTTCATTCATAATCGTACAGCGTGATGAATAGAGAACCAAAATTAGGACGATTATACATTAGAGATGTAACATCGACATCCCTCGTTATCGAGTTCGAATATCCGTGTTCTCTGAATTTGAATCTCACAATCTCCAAAAATGAATTGTCACGCCTTCTCCCAACGTACTTTTGTTGTATGAAGCTTTGTCTTTCAGTGTTCATGGTTTATTATTTATGGTATTTAAACTAGTGGTAGGCAGTGTAACTGTAAATCTAAACCTGAAGGCAAAATCCGCGTCATTGAGACTGCATATAATTTACACTTTTGATTTTACGTAAAGATGTGCGTCATATCGAATCCTCATCAGCGCCTCTTCCAAATCACTGTCACTATCTAGCAGAAAATATTGACAAAGTCATTTTTACCAATAATGTTTCAATAAAATCTCTACAAGTATCCGTAATCTGAGCACTTTCCGGGATCGCAATTCTTGATCGAAACATCAATCAAAAGAGACGGTAAAATCGTCAGATAGCTTATTGGCACGCACAAACTAAAACTTTCATACAGAGGCCAATCTGTAATCTGTGATCCGTCCGCTGACAGATGGTTAGCATTGAAAAATTACAATTTCAGTCAGCAGATTAGCACGCTTTATTCAAAATCTCGATTGATTTTTCTGAGTCAGGGAAAAGGGATCAAGATTGATTATTAATTTCGGGCGTTAATTGCGATTCGGGATCGGTTTAAGTGTAGTAAGAATGTGACAAAAGGAGTGTGTTGTGTGAATGGACGATGGTTATTCGTTTCTACGAGCCTGCATAACCGCATAACCTACAGTGTAGCTCTACACTAGATCAAGGCGAAACAAACGAGAGAGAGATGGTAATTTTTCCAGTTTACTCCCCAGCAGCTGAGAGTACTGAAGTAAGGAAGCTTCGTTTAAAAAAATATAGACGTTCTATTCATAGAACGTAAAAAAACAACTATGTTCGTTTAAGGTTCGTGACCACAATGTAGAAACAACCTAACCGTGACCCGACCGAAACAATAATAACTCAGTCACTCATAACAATTCGCGCAAAACAACACCGAAAAAAATGTTGCTGGTATTATTTTTATCATTTATTTGTGTTAACGCAAAAATTCGAATTTTTATTACCGACTCCCCTGTCGTACAAATAGCTGGGCGTGCGTACAAACGGGAGTACCTCACTTTCGAGTATAACGACCCAAAGGAGCTGGCCTACGATCCTGGAACCCGAAATCTATTCTTCATGTACATGGACGATGATCTACAAAACTCTGGACGTGCCTTTATAAATGTAGAGACGAAGGAGACGATGAAAATTAAAGGAATACAATTTAATAAAGCAACTGCAGTCGACAGAGAGACTGGTGACGTGTTTTTTGGAAGCGAAAATGGACTTTATAAATATGATAGAAAAACAAATGAAGCTATGCACCTAGGGTTGTACAACGTCAATGTATTAAAACTAGTTGCTAGAGATGGTGATTTGTTTCTAATAGACTCTAATAATCATATGTTGTATAAAGTTTTATTAAACGGCACGGCTGCTGTAAGAATGGGTAATTGGAAGACGGTGATGGAATTCGATGTAGACTATGAGAAGAATATTCATTTTGTGACGATGTGTGGTGTTTTTTGTGCCGTAAAAGGGCATGAGACTATAAAAAATAGAGACATAAATGTTGCCTACCATTTTATGATTAGTAAAGAAGCTACGTTAGCTGTGAATGACGATGGAATTTATGCTGTTAATTGTAAAAATGGTACTGCAGAGAAATTGGGTAAAATTGATTTTGTGCCACGAAGTCTCAGTTTAGGCGATGATGGTGAAATGTTTTATTCTGTAGATAATACTATATTTAAATTAAAACCTATTAATCACTATTATGTTTATAATATACATAAGAAAAATAACTAAGAAGTGTTTGTTATTTTTATTTTGTGGCCTCGGATGTGGCAATTCCGCAGACTGTCTAGAAAGATTTTGTTAAACGGCCTCATTTGTCTTAACAACGACAATTCTGCCAATGTCGAGTAGTAAATTCTTGATGTTTTTGCATCAAATTGCAATGGTGTTTTACAATTTGACGCTTTCTTGGAGTATTGGCGTCACGTCCATAACAACAAGAAAAACCGCTTCCGTTACCTCATATACTCATACCTCATATACCTCATATATCTTGAATTTCAGTATGAGTTTACATTTACGCCGTGAGAGCGTAACGCGATTGCTTTCCACCAATAGGATTAGTTCATTTGTTTTTTATTACCTCGGCGGTTAAAATAACACCGTCTGATTGGTGAAGAGTATTCGCGTTAAGCTGTTACGGCCGTTGATCAGAATTTAGCGAGATTTGAACACGGGTCCTATTCATTGTAAGTTCACGTCTTTTATCACTAGACCGCGGTCGCTCTCAAATGCGTCTTTTTGGATTTAATTGTCGATTGTTATCTCATCATATTATGTAAATAAATAAAAAACTAATAATAAACAATTGATAAATTGTTTCAAAACAAGGTCTTTTATAGATCGACCGTGGTCTAGCGATAAGACGCGTGAACTCACGATCGATGAGACCCGTGTTCGAACCTATGGGCACTATTAAAGAGTGGTAGGCAGACTGATGATGATTATTAGTCCAATCTGCCGTCTCTTTCGGTGTTTAAAGAATGTTCCCTTTATTTTTGTTTGTTTTTTTTATTATTTTTATTGTAGCTCGGCCTGATGTAAAGCTAGAGTGCGGTCCATGAATGCAAACAACTGCTACTACAGAGGAATCTACGTGCAGCAGTCGCCCCCACTATACCGGCTTGAGGAGATGATGTGCCATCTAGACTGACAGTGCACACTCCTCTCGTTATACCTGGCTACTTTCAAACTGTTCCCGAACGCGTGTTACATTCGAAAGTGGTGGTACTACCCCAGGACTGCAGACTACTACTGTTTTAATACATACCACTTCATTATCGTGCCCATGATGATCATGTCCTCCATAGTTCTGGCTTGGAGCACCATAGTTCTGGCTTGGAGCACCATAGCTCTGGCTTGGAGCATTATAGTTCTGGTTCTGAGTAGGCGTACCGTAGTGTTGTCTCGGTGCTTGATAAGAGTTTGGTGGGAGATAACTTTGGCTTGAATGTTGTGCTATCGGGGCCCCATAATTTGTGCTTGGTGGGTTATAGTGGTACGGCGAAGGGGGTTCGCCTCGGGCTAATGTTGCTATCAGAGCTAATACAAAGATCTGAAACAAACACAAATTATATTCACCTTGAGTATACGAGCTTCGACCTTGACAGTGCGTAAGTACTTTGGTCGTTCAGTGCCTATAGGCACTATTAAATAGTGGTAGGCAGACTGATGATGGTTATTTGTCCAGTCTGTCGTTCTGGGGGAGTACCACCACTTTCGAATGTAACACCCGTGAAGTGACTTTGTCGCGTTTCGGGAATAGTTTGAAAGTAGCCAGGTATAACGAGAGGAGTGTGCACTGTCAATCTAAGATGGTACATGCTCGTCTCCTCAAGCCGGCATACTGGAGGCGACTGCTTCCCGCACAGGTTTCTCTGTAGTAGCAGTTGTTTCCATTCATGGACCGCACTCTAGCCTTACATCAGCCGGAGTGTTGTCACATGCAGAGCTGCATTAATAAACAAAAATTAAATAATAGCGTTTACAAATTTTGTTGACTGGTGGATCCCACACTAGGTCTGGCCTGTCCTGTGGGATCTAGTAACAGTATGAGTTCACATTTACGAGTTCGCGCACTAGATTATTATATCACTTAATTACTAAAAGGGAAGTAGAGGTAATTTAGGGTAAAATATGGAAAGAGAAGGAGGGGGAAGAGGAAGGTATGTAAAATGCGATTATACAAATAAATATTAATGTGTTAAAATGTCTACTTTATTTATTTATTTATTTATTTATTTATTTTTAAGGCACACATACAGGCTACAGTACAAACATGTTTCTGAATATAAATTTTAAGTGTTAGCGCTGTACTGTAGCCCAAAATAGTGTGCACGCCATGAAATATACAGAAGAAAACAAAACCATTCAAAAACTAAGCTACTTAAAATCTAATCACAAAAAAAAAGACATGTTCTATAAGTAACCTCACACATGTGTGAGGTTTCGGCTTAATTCTACGTTTAATTTATTTTTAAAAATTGAAAACTTACAATTAAATATATCTAGATCCTTACAGGTATGCTTGCCTATCCACTCATTGTACGCTCTACACATTCTAACTAACGGATTATAATAGGAGGTGTTGTTTCTATGTGTATATATCACGAAAGGGTTAGTAGAATGTGTAGAACGGGCCCTGAGTGGGTATCTCGTGTTCAGACACACAGATGAAAGTAGAGATGGAGAGTCAATGTTCGAGTGGATTATCCTATGAAGGCAGATCAGGTCATATCTGTGACGACGCGCTTCTAGAGACAACAGACCAAACCTACGCAACCTGTCACCATAAGTCAAATTGTCCCTGCCCGCAAAGTATCTATGTGATAGAATTTTTAGGAATTTCCGTTGTATACGCTCAATGTTATTCGTGTGTATCTTGTAAAACGGTGACCATATAGGACAGGCGTACTCCAGGACACTCCTGACTAAACTACAGAAAAGAGTGATGACAGATTTATATTTCTTAAATTCTTTAGTGCTACGGAGTATAAAACCGAGAAGTTGATTGCATCTTTTGATAATTTGATTATAATGATCCCTAAAAGTAAGTCTGTCATCGAATAGGACACCTAGATCCCTTACACTGTTGACGCGGCTGAGGTATTCGTTCTGAATTGTATAGGAGTGAACTATCTTACTTTTTTTGTTTGTAAAAGAAATAATGTGACACTTTTTAGTATTGAGTGACATCTTATTCCTTTTACACCACTCTGTCAGCACATCAAGGTCCCTCTGGATGGCCTCGCAGTCACCCCGGTGTCTCCACATGCGAGAATATCTTTAAATCGTCAGCTAGGGTTTGTGTATTATGTCACTATATCTAGAATATCTTAAAAATTGATTTAGACTTTATTTTACGATTTTTTTTTTACATTCATAAGACATAATTAGGAAAAATAAAATAACCAAGTTCAACTTTATATCTTGTAGTTTAATATATATTTTATTTAGATTCGTAAGTGTTATGGTTACTGAGTAAAATTGAATCAAAAAAGAACACTGGCAACAGTAACATATGTACTTAAAAATGTAAAATAATATTATTTTGGTCATATTTTTATAGACATCTCCAATTTCCGTTCAACGCTCTAGTTTACTGCCGATTATAATTACATAATTACATAAAAACAAAAAAAAAATGTAACAATAAAAACTTTCCATGTCATTGTTTTGAACAATTAGACAAATTCAGTTGCGGTTACGCATGTCATTTTACTATTATGTATAATTCGGCTTTATAGAATTTCATTGTTTTTAATTTTCTTTTATTTGTTTATTTAATTAAAGCAACTTTTTGGGTCGATGACTTTTTTATTTCGCAATTCATTTCAGTATATGTTATTAAGGCATATGTTGCCTGCTAACTTTTTTGAATCGATTTTATTCGGTAATCATAACACTTACGAGTCTAAATAAAATATATATTAAACTACAGGATATAAAGTTGAACTTGGTTATTTTCTTTCTCTTAATTAAGTCTTATAAATTGAGAGAAAAAACCTTGAAGTTAACTCTAAATCAATTTTTGATGCTGTTTTGCTCGGTGAAAACTCATCGAATAAAATTTTTGTCTTACATCATTATATTTGCAAAATCATGATCTAGAACATGGTTTTTTTTTTAATTTAAATTCCATATATGCGCTGTCAAGGTCGAAACAATCGTATAGTGGGGGTGATTGGCAGCAGTAAGGTTCTGCATTAATGCGATACAACTTTACAAGCCCTTATCTAAGCCAGAAGACGCACCCAATCTAAATAATAACCCACTTGTTACTGAAACTATTTTGTGTCTCAGAATATGATGATTTTTTGGAATAATACTCTATTATAGTGCCCTATTCCAGGAAAAATATTGAAAAATTAGTGTAATTCACCGTGGTTCACCTAGCTACCTTCTCTCGAAGCTTAAATGGCCCTCAGCAAATAAGCGCTACGATACTCGTGGCAGTCTTAAACTTCTCTGTATCCCAAAACACAAAACTTCTGCTTTCCGTGGATGTTTCAGATACGCGGCCGCTAAAATATGGAACAATATTCCACCGCCGCTTCATGATTTGTCTTCCCCTTTTTATTTTAAAATTAAATTAAAAAAACATTTTCTTTTGCTACAATTAGATTAGCGGTCGCAGTTGCTGCTGCCAACACTGTTATATATTATGTATGCCTGAGCAACCTATTAATTATTATTATTATTATGTATTTTGTTTCTATATTCTTTTATATTTATGCATTTTATCGTTCCAATACAAACTACTTTCCATAACTATTTTATTACACCTCTTCCCTATCACTACCCCTTTGCCAATTCCTGCGGTGTCAGCTGAAAATCAGCGCTCTGACATCTGCCAGAGCACATGCTGAGCTGATTTCCCTTTTGTCACCTCACCCTGTACATATCTAAAAACATCTGTACATTATGACAAAAAAAAGATATTCTATTCTATTCTAAAAAAATGAATGTTTCTTTGTTTATTGATTTGTTTGATCCTATTTCTATGATATAAAGTTAATTTAAAATAAATTGCAATAAGAAATTGCAATCTCAACGGATGATTTACTAAAATAAACTAAAAATCATCAATCATTCAGCGAGGATATCTGCCTATGTAAAGAAAGCCGATTGAAGCGCTTTTTATAGCGTATTTACCGCTTAAAGTTACTGCCAAAGAAGGCGGGAAGAGGCGTAAAAGTTACATGCAAATATTAGATACAGGCAGTGCCGTCTTTTGCAGTTGAGGGGCTCTAGGCTCACAATACTTGGGGGCCCAGGTAAAAAAAAAATTTCCTTATTTTTTCACACATACAGTATTATTTCAAATTCGTATGTTGTGTGAAATTGAAAAAAAAATTTGCTTCTCAGAGTCGGGGCCCCCAACCGTGCGGGGCCCTAGGTTCAAGCCTATAGAGCCTATGCATAAAGACGGCACTGGATACAGGCTTGACCAATAAAAACATCGTGTGGATCAGTGTCGGTATAAGCATAGGCAACATAGGCAGTTGCGTATGGGCCGCCACCAAACCACAAAAAAAATTTAAATTAAATCGATAAAGGCTCAGTAGAAACAAAAAATACTAAGTTTTGTTTTAAATTTTGCGTTAGCCAACTTATTTAGTTGCTCTCTTCTTTATCTTGACCTTAATAGAAACTTTCAACAGATTTGAGGGCCTCCACAACACGCTCTCCCTATGGGCCGCCGAAGTCTAAATCCGGCGCTGGTGTGGATGATTAGCGTGTAGCGCCGGTATAAGCAATAAACAGATTCTAGATTCAGCGGACGTAGTCTAAAATGTTACCTATAGTTAATTTTATTGTAGCTCGGCATATGACAACACTTCGCCGAATGTAAAGCTAAAGTGCAGTCCATGAACGGAAATAACTGCATGTCGCGTCCGCTATGCCGGCCAGAGGACACAAATATGCACCAACTAGATTCACAAAGCAACACTCCTCTCGGTATACCTGTCTACTTTCAAACGCGACAAGGTCACTTCACGGGTGTTACATTCGAAAGTGGTGGTACGGCAGACTGGGCTAATAAGTATTAATAACCATCGTCAGTCTGCCTAGCACTCAGAGGCGGCTCTAGCCCTTGTGGCGCATGTGTGCAACCAATACCATGGCGCCCTCTAGTAGGAGCGGGGTGAAAATGGAGTACTTACAGTTATATTTTCAAACGGAAATTCGGGTGCAAATAGTGCAATTTTAAATGATGTCGGAAAATGAGTAGTGTCTTTGGAGGTGTCGCATTAGATTAGAGGGTGCTCGGCGCCCCCTTAGACCCGGCGCCCGTGTGCGCCGCACACCCTGCACTATACGTAAAGCCGCCTCTGCTAGCACTATTTAAAGTTCAAAAAAGCTAAATGTTTTTATAAGTTGACTAGCTGACAGTGCCCGGCGCTGCCCGGGTTTTTTCAAGTTATTGTTACACATAAGATAAAGATAATGCTTTATTATAAATTACCTATAGCTGTTACCCACAACTTATTTTAGACGATTTAGTTACATAATTAATAGAATATATTTTAAAGTAGTTTTAAAAAGAATATATTTTTTAAAGCGGCATGGTACCTCGTAGAGCTACACCCCCCTCCGCCCGCCTCTCCCCGCCTCGTCATCATACGCCGCGTGTGAATTTTGTTTTGGAGTTATTTTAAAATTGTATTATCTTATAAGATGTTTATTGAAATTAGGTGATGTCAAAGACAATTGTGTTCACAGTTAAATACTCTTAATTAATAACACATTTATTTAGATAAAGATTAATATTATTATGTTTCGACCAAATTTGATTATCATAAAAACGGTTATTGTGAGTTAATCTTAAAAGATAGACATATACTGTCTTGGACATTTTTTTAGATAATTTAAAGAGGAATAATTCTTTCATACATATTTTTTGGGTATCTCGAACGGTTTTCGCAGCGCACACAACGGAAGCCCTCAAAGATGAACAATTTTGATTTGATTATCATAAAAACAGTTATTGTGAGTTAATCTTAAAAGATAGACATATACTGTCTTGGACATTTTTTTAGATAATTTGAAGAGGAATAATTCTTTCATACATATTTTTTGGGTATCTCGAACGGTTTTCGCAGCGCACGCAACGGAAGCCCTCAAAGATGAACAATTTTGATTTGATTATCATAAAAACGGTTATTGTGAGTTAATCTTAAAAGATAGACATATACTGTCTTGGACATTTTTTTAGATAATTTAAAGAGGAATAATTCTTTCATACATATTTTTTGGGTATCTCGAACGGTTTTCGCAGCGCACGCAACGGAAGCCCTCAAAGATGAACAATATTCCCCGTTTTTCCCACATTTTCGACTGTTTCTTCGCTCCTATTAGTCGCAACGTGATGTTATATAGCCTATAACCTTCCTTGATAAATGATCTATCTAACACAAAAAGAATTTTTCAAATCGACCCAGTAGTTCCTGAGATTAGCGCGTACAAACAAACAAACAAACAAACAAACAAACAAACAAACTCTTCAGCTTTATAATATTAGTATAGATTTATGTGTAAAGCGCTTTAAGCTTATTGTTAATAAGACAGTGAATGCACGGCCTCTACTACAGAATATTTTAGAAGCAACGTTTCCCACGACCGCACGCAGATCTATCTAACACAAAAAGAATTTTTCAAATCGACCCAGTAGTTCCTGAGATTAGCGCGTACAAACAAACAAACAAACAAACAAACAAACAAACAAACTCTTCAGCTTTATAATATTAGTATAGATTTATGTGTAAAGCGCTTTAAGCTTATTGTTAATAAGACAGTGAATGCACGGCCTCTACTACAGAATATTTTAGAAGCAACGTTTCCCACGACCGCACGCAGATCCTATCTTTGCTTTATATTATTGTTATACTTAATATTATTCAAAGAGAAAACTATCAATTTATTTACTCAGGGTGTAAAAAGACATGCAAAGACCAGGTATAGATCGAATCAAACTTTTTTTTTTGTAGCTCGACATGTGACAACACTCCGCCTGATGTAAAGCTAGAGTGCGGTCCATGAATGGAAACAACTAGAGAAATCTCTACGGGCTGCAGTCGCCTCCACTATGCCGGCTTGAGGAGACGAGCATGTACCATCTAGATTGACAGTGCACACTCCTCTCTTATACCTGGCTACTTTCAAACTATCCTCGAAACGCGACAAGGTCACTTCAGGGGTGTTACATTCGAAAGTGGTGGTACTGCCCCAGGACGACAGACTGGACAAATAACCATCATCAGTCTGCCTACCACTCTTTAATAGTGCCTATAGGCACTGAGCGACCAAAGTACATATAACAAAGTTACATTGGTGCCGGTCTTTAGCGAGGTTCGAACACGGGTCTCATTGATCGTGAGTTCACGCGTCTTACCGCTAGACCACGGCCGCTCAATTATGGCGTCTCGGAAGTTAGCTGCGGATGCTTTTTCGCACAGCTACAGTCATGTTTATAATAATTAAATTTAAGGTAAACTGAACGGGATGAAAACCTTTTTTCTCCATAACCCGTAACGAAATTATCTTTTAAAAAAATATGTTAATCTACACTAAACAAAACATGTCCTCTTCATTTTAAAAAAATTCAAATATAGTTTTAAATATCATTAATATTCATGCAAAGTAACCCCTGTTTTAAAAAATATAAAACCATTTTTCTTGTAAACTATTAATAGCTAGGTTTTTTAATTCCATCACGCTATTAGACAATACAATACCTAGGGAATCTTCGGTTTATTTTTTTCAAATAACTTTTCAAATTATTTTCATTAATTTTTTTTACATAAATCGACATACAATCAAAATTTTTGTTAAATGTACTTCTTTATTTACCATTCAGTTTTAATTTTTTCACCCGAGTTATTGAGTAATAAATTGCAATATTTGAGGTTATTATTATTTTAAATGCTTTAATAATTGAAGGTATCTGTTTTTTATGTAATTAAACATTGTCTATTGATTGGTAAATGATGTGTTGATATAATTAAAATGAATTAATAAAAAATAAGATATTATTTTAGAATATTGTTTTGTTACCATACTACTAGGTATCAAGTGGGCCCAAAAATTGACATTCTCCTTTAATATATAAACACTTCCATAAATGCAAAACGATTAGGTTTAGTTTTGCATGCAGAAGAATGCATCAGCGAATACAACTACGTGCGAATTTAGTATCTAGGGCATTTAGTATAGTGTATTTAAATATAGTCTAGATTCTAAAACATGCTGCATTTGAACTACTATAGGAATCCTATAATTTTAACTAAGGCCAACAGTCCACTGCTATGTTTAACGCTTTCAAAGAAATACCAAAATTATGTTGTTTTTTTAATTGGGGAGGTGTATCTGGTGACAGCTATCTTTTTTACATATTTTTTAGAGAATATAGATTAATTTAGTCGACACGTGTTTCTGGAAAACTTTTGTAATTGCTTTGTTCTTTTTTCATTAATTTTTAAAAATTGCGATCGTAATATTGCAAACCTGAGGTTTCGTTCGGAACTAAACCATTGCCAATGAACAAAAAAAAAATCATTTGTCAAAAGTTCAAACAACCTTTTAATTTTTAAAAGTTCCTGTTAATTAAAACATCGTGTTTATAGTGTAGTTTTGTTTTAAAAATTACAATAGTTATTCGTATAAAACACTGTTATTGTTAGGAAACACAAACAAAAGATATTTGACAAACTTGTGAGGCGACAACCATAGACAACAAAATAATCTACACTGTTAGGTTAGTACTTTGTATTCTATCTTGTCAAACGGTACGAAAGTCGAAGTGAAAGGTCGAAGACGGTCATTACAGTTTTTCAAATATCTCCTCGATTTTTAAGTATTTTCAGACGAGAATCAAAAAATTCTTCTAATTGAAGTGATATCTCGAAATGGTTTTCGATTCACCATGGGTTAGTTTTTTTGGACCTTGCCCATTGTAGCTATACATCTGATGTAAAACTAGAGTGCAGTCCATGAGCGGAAACAACTGCTACTATAGATAAATCTTTGGAGTGATAGGAGACACTCCAATTAAATTAAATAAAACTTGTTGTTGCTTGAGTAAAAATATATTTCTTACTGCATAAAAAAACAAAATATTGAGCTTGTCATATTTCTGACATATTACTTTATAAAACAAAACTATTAAATAGATGTCGCCACAAATCTCTATACAGTCGCCTTTACTATGCCGGCTTGAGGAGACGAATATGCACCATCTGGATTGACAGTGCACACTCCTCTCGTTATACCTCCTAAAGTTAATCCCGAAACGCAAGAGTGACGGGTGTGTAAGTTGTAAGTGGTAGTGCTACCCCAGGACGGACGGCAGAGTGGACCAGTAACCAACATCAGTCTGCCTACCGCATACATTGTAGGTATTAACTTAAACCTAGTATTTATGTGAAAACCTAAGTTGCCTAACATGGGAAAAGATGCCTATGGTGAGCATGGGAAAGACGTTATGACCGTATGTGCGTTTCAGTCTTGCATATGTTATTTCGTATACGCGTAAAAGAGAGGAGTCTATTCAAGATTTGATTACAGGTTACAAGTTTCCTTTTGTATTATTCTTACGAATGTATCATTAAGACTTTGTTTTTTATTGTAGCTCGGCATATGACAACACTCCGCCTGATGTAAAGCTAGAGTGCGGAAACAACTGCTATTACAGAGAAGTCTCTACGGGCAGCAGTCGCCTCCACTATGCCGGCTTGAGGAGACGAGCATGTACCATCTAGATTGACAGTGCACACTCGTCTTTTATACCTGGCTACTATTCCCGAAACGCGACAAGGTCACTTCACGGGTGTGTAATTCGAAAGTGGTAGTACTATCCCAGGACGACAGACTGGACAAATAACCATCATCAGTCTGTCTACCACTCTTTAATATTGGTACCGGTCAGAATTAGCGAGGTTCGTACACGGGTCTCATCGATCGTGAGTTCACGCGTCTTACCGCTAGACCACGGCCGCTCTGCACTTTGTTTAGTTTTATGTCGTAGATAGAATTAAGACTCAAGACAAACGTTCAAAGATTAGTATTTTATATTTATAAGCTTAGACCTTGGATGGAGAAATAATAATAGAAAAGCAAAAGAAGAAGCGATCAAGTGATTTTTTAAAAGTTTTATATGGCTTTATAACAATTTGCCAGTGTCAAGTTAATAATATTGTGCATCACGAGTCATTCATTCATCACACTAAACAGTCAGGTCAAGTCTCAGTCAAGTCAAAAATTGCTTCAGTAAAGTGGCAGAATCTTTACTAAAACTTCCTACGGAGTTTTGGAGGGAAAATGGAAACACATGTTCTCTTCTTTTGAATTGTTTGCCCACACTCACGCACGTTCACGAACTCTTAGGGTCGTTTACACCAGAAGTCGGTTAAAGTAACTTTAACTATTACTTTTACGTTTACTTTAAACTTAACCGTAACCAGCGAATCTTAAAGTTAAAGTAATTGTCAAAAAGAAGCCAAATATGTTTTTCTATTATTTTTCGAGATCAGCCACCATTTTAACGATAACAATATGAATTTACACGATATTGCAACGCGTAAAATATAAACGTTTAACGGTCGTGGTCGCCGTAAAAGTAACATTTAAAATTACTTTAACCGGCCTTCTGGTGCAAACCACTCTTAATGGTTAATCCACCACATTAACACTCGAAGAAACATAATTTTAGGAAAATAACTCAAGACAGATAACATAATTTTTCAAGATGGCCGCCAAAACTCAACCAAGTGATAGAGTAATTGCAAGTTTTTTTGCTGTTCTCCCATTCTAGGAAGGAGTTTTCACGGCGTAGGATGTACATTTTGTAATGGACGCGAGAACGTGAAACATTGTTGTGAAAATATAGAAGTTAGAATATATAATAGTATCCTAAAGCACTATTCATATAGCAATTTCGTTACCACAAAACTAATGTTTGGATTGGTCAATAATAACTAGATGTGCTGCAGATGGTCACGATCAACTCTATGATTGGCCAATTTCACAATATGCCCTAGTTTTATACCATATGTAGAGTACCATCAGTTCTTTACTTTTTTCTGTAATTCGAGTACTACTTTATGATTGATGATGTACTACTTTATGTTTGTTAGCCCAGTCTGCCGTTCTGGTCGCTAGTCGTGTTTCGGGATTACAGCGCGGAAGTAGCCAGTTATAACGACAGTAGTGTGCACTGTCAACTGTGATAGTTCCTCAAAAGAAAACTGAATTTTAATTCAGAAAAAAATAGCAAAATTTTTTCACAGCTAGAGTGCAGTACATGAACGGAAACAACAGCTACTACAGAGAAATCTCTACAGGCAGCAGTCGCCTCCGCTATGCCGGCTTGAGCGGTGATCACTACATCCAAACTGTTCCCGAATCACGACATAATCACTTCACGAGTGTCACATTTGAAAGTGGTGGTACTACCCCAAGACAGGAGACCGGGCTAATAGCAATCATCAGTCTGCCTACCACTCTTTAATGAGCGACAAAGTACTTATAACATAGTTACATTGGTCAGAATTTAGCGAGGTTCGAACACGGGTCTCCTCGATCGTGATTTCACGCGACCTACCGCTCTAAAACACTTATAATCCATAAATTATAGACCTTTGTGTAAGTAGTAATAAGGCTTTACGGAGCAATCTTGTATCACTCAAAAGTCTCTGGTCTTACATACACGATTGAGAATCGAATATTGGTCCTATTGTCTACTGACAAGTATTTTCGAAAGTCGAATAAATTATGTTATAGTTCGTTGATTTAATAAATTGTTCTTTCATTATACATATAGGTTATGTCACATATTTTTTATGATTACTTATTATGCAATAAAAAAAATGTTGAAGGACATATAGCTTTTAGACATACTCTTTAATAATAAACTATGATGAATTTGGAGATGAATCTCGAGTGTGTTATTGTAGCTCGGCATGTGACAACACTCCGCCTGATGTAAAGCTAGAGTGCGGTCCATGAATGGAAACAACTGCTAGTACAGAGAAACCTGTGCGGGCAGCAGTCGCCTTGAGGAGACGAGCATGTACCATCTAGATTGACAGTGCACACTCCTCTCGTTATTACTTTCAAACTGTTCCCGAAACGCGACAGTCACTTCACGGGTGTTACATTCGAAAGTGGTGGTTACTACCCCAGGACGACAGACTGGTCTAATAACCATCATCAGTCCGCCTACCATAATAGTGCCTATAGGCACTAAGCGACCAAAGTACATATAACATAGTTATATTGGTCAGAATTAGCGAGGTTCGAACACGGGTCTCATCGATCGTGAGTTCACGCGGCTTACCGCTAGACCACGGCCGTAAATAAATAATAAAAGAAAATATCGCATCCACGTCTTCCGACATGCGCGCTGATGTTAAATTTTTTTCTTTCCAAAGTCTACTTTCAAGGAATAATAAGATTAAATAACGATAAAAATGTAAAATAAAAAAAATTACCTACCTTTTTGAATACCATTTTCGCGTATTTAAATCTGTAATAAAGAAATCATAAATTAGTTCCTATTTTTCTCAATACTTTTTTTTACAGTAGTTTGACACGTTACGTTCTCACAGCGTTAAGTGAGAGCGTTGTGCCATCATAAACTTGTCCCTCTGATCTCAAATTAGAGTACGATCCAAGCAAACAACTGTTACTACAGATAAATTTCTAGAGGCAGCAGTAGCCTCCCCTATGCCGGCTTTACTTCCGGCTGAGCCTTAAATGGGACTAGATCGCTTCACGTGTGGTTTTAAAAGCGATGGTACCTAATAATAAATTAATTATATAATTTTAACAATTAACAACAAGATTAAATGATTTTCGCTTTCACTCACATTTTTTTTTAATTAAACAATGACCGTGAGATTTTTTAGATTATAATCATAATTTTAATAAAAGTTTATTTAAAATAATAAACCATAGTATTATAGTATTAAGAAAGAATGGTAGGCAGACTGATGAAGATTGTTAGCCCAGTCTGCTGCCGTCCCGATCTTGATCGAATCAAGAACAAAATTTGACGTTTCGTTATCACTTGGGAGACAGTGCAACACTCGTGAAAAAATCCCAACGAGACACAAAATGTATATAGATATCTACCACGTAGAAAAATTGTGAAAAATCCTGTAAATATGACGTCAGATTAGCTGTTAATTTTGAAGGTTAACAGTGTGGGTTCAAATCCTACAGATCCCACCACAGCTTAGGGTATTGTGTTTTTTCTAAACAATTTTCTTCATAATTTAAATATAAAACACTTTTTTTCCAATTAAAAATAATTAGTAAAAAAAAAAAAACTATTTTTTAATTATTTGCACACTTTATTAATTTATATATTTCTCTATTAAATAATAAATAAATTATCGTAAATACAAACCTAGATATAGCACAAAAAAAAACTACACAAAGATTACACAAAAAACAAAACACTCGCGTAAATTTTCGCGCGCAAACTTGTATTGCATTCTCCGCGACCACAACACATAAATGACGTTACACGAATGTGATACAATTACACGATTTGATCTTATATATATACTTACCCCCGTATACTTATCTATAACGGCGTTGTAAACATAACTAAATCATTTTCTAAGTACTAAACCAGCAGTGATCAGAGGAGTGTGCTCTGTCAATATATAAAACCATAAAAAGTCTCCTCGGGCTTAGCGGAGGCGCAATTTTTAATTATTTCTAATGTGAGAGTGGTAGATAGACTGATGATGGTTATTTGTCCAGTCTGTCGTCCTGGGGCAGTACCACCACTTTCGAATGTAACACGCGTTAAGTGACCTTGTCGCGTTTCGGGAATAATTTCACCAATTTAAATCCAAATTTCAAACCAATCTAGATGGTACATGCTCGTCTCCTCAAGCCGGCATAGTGGAAGCGACTGCTGCCCGCACAGGTTTCTCTCTGTAGTAGCAGTTGTTTCCATTCATTGGCCGCACTCTAGCTTTACATCAGGCGGAGTGTTGTCACATGCAGAGCTACAATAAAAAAAAAGTTTTACTACCAACTATTTAGAAAGGTAGTTATCGGTAATTTTTTACGCGTTAATTAATGTATTACGTTGATGTGGACAATGCTTTAACGCATTATTGGGAGTACATGTTAAGCGCTAACTCGAGCAAAACCTTTATTGTAGCGAGAGTTCTGATGTAATTCTTATAGCGCTAATTATCGCATTAGGAGTCGAGTTTCTTGTGAACTTCTTCTCGTCATACTCCTTTCCGAAGCCATGGTGGAGTCTGATGATGCTAAGATGCCTATGCTAATAAAAAAAATAGGAATAAGTGCACAAATTCATAGTGGGAAATACAGCGAGCTTAAAAAGTTTAAGTAAGTTCGCTGGGAAAATATATTTGGTGGATGTTTCTATCACTGCCCGCCTCTGTTTTTTCTCTAAATAAATTATGATTCGAAATACAGAGAAAAAAAAAATGTAAAAATATTTTTCTAACGCAAACAAAATAATAAAAAGTTCATTTAACTCTTATTTGATTCTCAGAAATCGAGGTTGTTTCAAATTCTAGATTTCCTAAAACCAAAGTTTAAAAGTCAACGACCAGTTAAAATCGCACTTTGTTTCTTTCTGAGAAAAAGTACAATTAAAGATTATATCTAATGTCAATTTTTACTCAAATATATTATAAATAAATTTGTTTTTTTTTTTTTTTTTAATGGCATTCGCCCTAGGCATTTTGCCAGCATCACGTTAAGAACCGACAGAAAATGAAAGAATCAAAAAAAGGATGAATTTTTCATATGAATGAAGATGGATTGAATGAAGAACTATAGTTGAATTTTATTTAAAGTAATGAATTTAGCGATAGAATGAAGAATAGCAGGAGATGATAAAAATAAAAAAGTTTATTTATTTATTTGGTTCAAAAACTAATTACAACTTATTATATATAAATTAACAAATATAAGAAACAAAAATCTATGTAAACTAGCGTAAATTGGATGAAAAGCTCCTTCGACTTAGGTTGCCCTGTTTTCTGATAAAAATAACCATCATGGCTGTATGGGCTTTGATACCTTTGCCTTCCCAGAATGGGAGAATTAACAAAATAAACTATTGTAGATTCCTTATAGGCCCGCTATATAGCCGCTCGTTGTGATATGGGGTGTTTGGCGCGCTTTTGCCCGGGAAGGTTGAGGTATTTTTTATCCCTTAATTAGTTTAGTGGTTATTATTGTGTAAAATTGGTGTTATACGTAACGTTGTACGTAATTTTATGCCCCGCATGTGAGTAATTGTGGAAACATTAAAATTCACTCTATATGTGGCAACGGAAATGGCTTTTTTTTGCGGTCATCCCACCCCGTGAAAACGCTCATAATGTGATGTAACCGGGTGAATTGCCGCCAAATACTCCAAGAAAGGGTCAAATTGTAAAACACCGTTGCAATTTGATGCAAAAACATCAAGAATTTACTACTCGACATTGGCAGATTTGTTGTTATTATGACATCTGAGGCCATTTAACAAAAGAAGAAGAAGTTATGATGTGGTCCGCATGTCCACAGCTACCAGATGTCTTCCAGAAAATCAAAAATCAATCAGTCTGCCTAACATTAAAAAATAACCTTCTTTTAAGCCCCGGAGCAAATCGTGAAGAGATGTACCAACGTTCACGGTCGCCATTCCGATCTTTAATTAAAAAAAAAACTTAATTCCATTCAAAGATGTTTTTATTTATTTTTAATTAATTGTATAATTATAATTAATGATTGAATTTAACATTGATGTGTAGCTTTTACGTTCTATTGGATCGTTTTTTCCTTTGTTATTTTCTTTTCTTATGGCATTAGAATAATTTGCCAGTGTTATGAGCTAGAATAGGTTATAGAATATCTTTTTTAAGAGTAGGGCTTTTCTTCTGCCAATCACCTTGACCGACCTTGAGAGCGCGTAAACACGCAAAAGATCTACTTAAACATTACGCTTAATAATTAAATATATTGAATTTTAAAAAAAACTATGCACCAGATCATGATTTTGCAAATATAATGATGTAAAATAAAATTATGTTCGATGAGTTTTCACCGAGAAAAACTGCATAAAAAATCGATCTAGAGCTCACTTGACGATTTTTTTTTTCATATTTATAAGACATAATTAAGAAATAAGAAATAACCAAGTTAAACTTTATATCCTGTAGTTAAACATATATTTTTTTTAGACTTGTAAGTATTATAGTTACCGAGAAAAACTGATTCAAAAAAAGACACTTAAGCGGCTACTGTTGCCAGTGCACTTTTTGAATCGATTGTACTCGGTAAGCCGCATAAATTTTTATACATATTTTTATTTATTTAATTACAGACAGTTGGATGTTTGTTAAAATGGAATACTTTGCTATCCCATGTGTTCTCCCAGGCCTTTCACCTTGGATCATTCAAACGGAGTGTGAAAAAGCACCTTCTCTAGCCGTCATAGTAATGACAACTGGAACCGTGTAAGCCTCCACCGTGCTTACCACCACGCCAGTCGAGGTCACATGTCGTGTTAACAAAAAAAAAGTTTTTTTTTGTTGTACGAATTAACGAAACTTTTAACCTAAATATGCAAATGAACGATTGTGTGTGTTTCCTTCCGTTTTTCTGTTATCTATTTAATATCATGTAGCGCCAATTGTTACTTCAATCAATTGGAGCAATTGTGCTTTTTATCACGTGTACGGTTAGCAAACTACGTGTAACTAAAGTATGAATTATTGTTATTTACTTTCAAGTGGAAAACGTTGACTAGAGGACAGACTGACAGAGAATAGAGGTGCAAATCTCATACATCGGACATGAAAAAAACCGTAAGCGGTTTCAAACGTTGTCAAATATGTCGACGTCAACTGTGGAACGACCTTCCCAGCCACGTCTTTCCCCCTTCCTATAACATGGGATCCTTTGGGAAGCGCAGTGTGAAGAGCCTCTTGGGCCAGAAGAGGCATCTCATCAAGTCGGCATAGCGGACGCGACTGCTGTCTGTAGATCCCCTTCTCTGACAGCAGTCGCCTCCGCTCATGGACCGCACTCTAACATCAGGCGGAGTGCGGTCATATGACGTGCTAAAATAAAAAAAAATAAAAAAATACTAACCTAAAAGTGACTGCGGTCATATTTTTTCTCGCGTCACATTGGGAGCGTTATCTAGTTGTATCTAAAGGAGAATGTCCATTTTTGGGCCCACTTGGTACCTAATAATTTGGTAACAAAACAATATTTTAAAACAATATCTTATTTTTTTATTAATTCATTTTAATTATATCAACACATCATTTATCATTCAATAGACAATGTTTAATTACATAAAAAACAGATATCTTCAATTATTAAAGCATTTAAAATAATAATAATCTCAAATATTGCATCAGAAAACATCTAATTACTCAATAATCCGGGTGAGAAAACCGATTGGTAATAAGGAAGATTTATTTTTCTACAAAAATGAATAAAAACCATCGACAATGTCGAGAAAAAAATTGTGGGCCCATTTTTCTTAGGCGAATGGGCATTCTCCTTTATTATTATAATAAAATTATTAAAAATTAGGTTTTTTTATAAGTTGATTTAAGTAATAGTTAGATTAATTTTTCTGTTTACTAATGTTTTAGGCATGCTGGGATTAGCTAGATTAAAAATCTCTAAATTAATTTGAAAAAAAAAAATGATTTATTTGTCCTTTAACAAAATGTACACCAACAGCAAAAAATGCAAACAATAGAGCTCTTAGTGACTTGGCAGAGAAATGTTCGCAAGTAGTAGTTGCCTCCACTATGCTCGTCTTAAGAAGACCAATGTGCATCATTCATTGATAGGCCACTCTCTGACATCCGGCTACTTTTAAACGCGACTGGGTCACTTCACGGGTGTTACGCTTGTGAAAGTGGTGGTATTACCCCAGGACGGCAGACTGGGCTGAAAGTAGTCTCCCATGTAGTCTCTTTTGGAAAATAAATAAATAAATAAACAAAATCCGTAAAATTGTGTTGTATCCAATTTTTAAAAAAAATACGAGTAATATAAAAAACCAAAAATATCTTATAAGCCGGCATAATAAAGGCGACTGCACGTAAAAAAGGCTGCAGAGTGTAAAAACAATTAAAAAAAGCAGTGACTTAATAAATATTATCGATATATTTTTAATTATATCTTACAAAATACGTACCAGTAATACATGGGCTATGGTTTAGCTACCCGTGGGTATAACCTTCAAATCCGACGCTCTCACCAACAAAGAATGGAACCATTAACTTGTCTGATTTATAGGAGATTTTAACTATTTTGTAAGATATTTTTTTTCTACTTCTTGTTATTTATCATTATGCCTTTTTTACGTAGTTTAAGGTATAGCAGGTGTTTTAATTGCAATCACTGTAAGTAGGTAGATAAGTAAGTCAGTCTAGATGGTGCATACTCCTCTCCTCAAGCGGGATAGTGGTGGCGACTGCTGCCCGTAGAGATTAATCTGTAGTAGCATCAGGAAAAAGTTCTTTAAATGTTTTTTTTATTGTATATGACAACACTCCGCCTGATGTTAAGCTAGAGTGCGGTCCATGAACGGAAACAACTGCTACTACAGAGAAATTCCTGCAGACAGCAGTCGCCTCCGCTATGCCTAAAGAAACGTATGTGCACTATTTGTACTGTTTTTTTTTTCTTTTTAAACTATAATTTAATTTAAAGTATACTATCTATATTTTCCTATGTAAAGTACCATATTAAAAGTAATGTACAATGTACATAGAGAGATACATTAACCTTGCTTCCAATAAAATTACAAGTAATCATTATTTACATTATAATTACTAGTTACAAAAATAGAAAGGTTTATTTATTTGACTTTGAATTTGTATATTCACGCTGGTAAACATTATTACGGGTATGTAGATGTTATGGAAAGGAGAATGCCCATTCGCCTAAGAAAAATGGGCCCACAATTTTTTTTCTCGAGTTTGTCGATGATTTTTAGTTAATTTTGTAGAAAAATAAATCTACTTCCTTATTAGCAATCGGTTTTAATTTTTTTACACGGGTTATTGAGTTATTAGATGTTTTCTGATGCAATATTTGAGGTTATTATTATTTTAAATGCTTTAATAAAATTGAAGATATCTGTTTTTATGTAATAAAACATTGTCTATCGATTGGTAAATGATGTGTTGATATAATTAAAATAAATTAATAAAAAATAAGATATTATTTTAGAATATTGTTTTGTTACCAAACTATTAGGTACCAAGTGGGCCCAAAAATGGGCATTCTCTTTGTTTAAAAAAGATGTCTTGGCTAACACAATTTCGAAGTGTAACATGCGTTTCAGGATCAGTTTGGATTTTTTTTTTAAATTCTAGTTCGACATATGACAACACTCCGTCTGATGTAAAGCGAGACGAGTATGCACCATTGAGATCGACAGTGTCCACTCTTCTCTGTTATAGCAGTAGAATTAGAGATTTATCTGTAGTAGCAGTTGTTTCCGTTCATGGACCGCACTCTAGCTTAACATCAGGTGGAGTGTCGTCATATGCCGCCATAAACGGTAGGTCCTTAAAGATATAAATAAATAAGAAACATTAATCTCTCACTGGTACCAATCAGCGTTGCCAGACGTCCCGATTTTGGCGAGCGACTAACCTAACAATAGGGTAATTCTGATTTAAAATATCATATTTTTATTAAAGTACATTTTCTCCGGCTATTTTTGCTATCTATTGTCACGTAGACGTAATTTAAAACTTAAATATAAGATACATATTTCTTCATAACACTTCTGATTATATATGTTTTTTTACTATGTCCCGCTTTCGAAGAAAGAACCCCGCTTTTTCACTCAAAAAGTTCCGAAATCCCGACTTGGCAAAAAAAATCTGGTAACGCTGGTACCAATATCAATTCGTAGGTACAAATAAGGTACTAAAATACGAGTAGATCAAATAATACAAATGATTCAGTAACAAATATGAAAATGGCGTGAAGTGAACAAATAATACGGTCACTTCGTATCTTTATTAAGAATGTATACATTCATATATAAATAAAATAATTTGGAGAAGGTATATTAAGGGCTCTACTGTTGCCAACCACCTTGACCATACGATTACTCTGACCTTGACAGCGCGGCAGCGGTCATAAAAAACTATTATTTTCACATATGTAGTGGCAGTTGTTTCTATTCATGGACCGCACTCTAGCTTTACATCAGGCGGAGTGTTGTCACATGCTGAGCTACAATAAAAAAAAAATTATTGAATTTAAAAAAATAAGACAACCATGCCCTAGATCAGTGGTTCTCAACCTTTTTTTTAATACGGCACACTTTTCACGATTTAAAAATTTGGCGGCACACAAAGAAAAAGATAGGTTTAAAAATAATTTACTTACCTATAACACACTGCGTAGAATAGTTTATGGTAATAATTTTATATGTGCGAAATAAAATAATATGTACTACAAAAATAACAGTACGTTTATTAAGGGATTAATTACAAGTTAATAATAAGAATACTTATAATGCGGTTTTTTTTTCTTTAAATCATATTATTTAATAATATTAACATTATTATATTATCTAAAATTTGGCGGCACACTTTTAGAATTTCGCGGCACACAAAAGTGCCGCGGCACAGTGGTTGAGAATCACTGCCCTAGATCATGATTTTGCAAATATTAAAGAAAATTGTATTCGGTGAGTTTTCAGTTAGTAAAACTGCATCAAAAATTAATTTAAAACTCACTTCACGATTTTTTTTCTCGTATTTATAAGACATAATTGAGATTAAGAAAAAAAAACGGGCAAAACTAAATCCTGTAGGCACAACACAACTTTTGCTTTTTACTTTTAAAAAATATCATTTTTTTTTCTTTTATATGGCATTATAACAATTTGCCAGTGTCAAAGTAAATATTTTGCATCAAATTAATAATATTGTGCATCACGAGTCATTCATACATCACTAAACAGTTAGGTCAAGTCTCAGTCAAGTCATAAATTGTTTCAGTAAAGTGGTAGAATCCTTACTGAAACTTCCTACGGAGTTTTGGAGGGAAAATGGAACCACAGGTTCTCTTCTTTTGAATTGTTTGCCCACACCCGCGGACGTTCACAAACACTTAATGGTTAATAATCCACCATTATTACACATTAACTCGAAGAACACCCAAGTTTAGGAAAATAATTCAAAACAGAGAACCTGACGTCTCAAGATGGCCGCCAAAATTCCAAAAAAAAAAAAAACATCTTATCCATAAATTATTTTTAACATTATACATCACTAATCATTATTACATTCCATATTCGAATAAAAAATAAATACTCTTAAAAATACAATCGAAATTATACTACAGACTTTGCTCGTTAAATCTCGTCCTTATTTCTTACAACATAAAGTGTATTATAATTATCAATAATGGTTTGTATGCATACGAGAATCTTATTGTATTTGTCGTTGATTTTTAGTTAATTTTGTAAAAAAAATAAATCTACATTCCTTATTACCAATTTGTTTTATTTTTTTCACCCGGTTTATTGAGTAATTAGATGTTTTCTGATGCAACATTTGAGGTTATATTATATTAAATGCTTTAATAATTGATGATATCTGTTTTTTATGTAGTTAAACATCGTCTATTAATTGGGAAATGATGTATTAATATAATTAAAATTAATTAAAAAAAAAAAGATATTTTAGAATATTGTTTTGTATGGGCTCCTTTTATTGTTCCAAAAAAAAATCCACCAACTCTTATACTATAAAAGCGTCTAGTTTTTTTTTTCTCTAATAGGATGAGCCAAAGATCTTTCCTTGATTGTTTTTTTAATTTTGACGCAAAGATGACAGGTTGAATTTTATTGTATTCAAAATGTTTTGTTTGTTTGATTGTTTTCTTAGCGTGATTTACTTTGAATAATGCAGATTATGATTTAGGTTAAGGTCTTCGAAATTTTAATGGCTTCGTATATAGACAGATATGTTTACTCGTTTGTAACATATGTACTTTTTAGGGTAGGTAGTTTAGAGTTGCCAGTATAATATAGTATCAAAATCAAAATCAAAATATTTATTTTCCTTCCTGCCAGATGTTCTGCAAGAACCCCGTTGGGGCACTGAAAAAAACTTATAGATATACCTTACTTATTATTATATAAAAATTCACTTAAATTATAAAAACTATTATTTACTAAAAATATCTTTAATTTATTAACAAACTTATTATAATTAGACTCATCTTGCTCCTCTGCTCCCCTGCTCTTGATGGTACTTCGGATAGTTTTTTTATCATTGTAGCTCGGCATACGACAACACTCCGCCTGGTGTAAAGCCAGAATGCGGTCCATGAACGGAAACAACTGCTGCTACAGATTTCTACAGGCAACAATCGCCTCCACTATGCCGGCCGGAGGAGACAAATGTGCACTATTCGGATTGACAGTGCACACTGCTCTCGTTATACCTGGCTACGACGAGTGTTACATTAACTAGATGTACTAGGTTCGATCATAGAACTCACAACATACAACATAGCTTCATTTGAATTTTATTAAACTTTTTATCTTTTTGTTTTATATGGCATTACAACAATTTGCCAGTGTCAAAGTAAACATTTTTGCATCAAGTTAATAATATTGTGCATCACGAGTCATTTATTCATCACACAGTCAGATCAAGTCTCAGTCAAGTCAAAAATTGCTCCAGTAAAGTGGTAGAATCTTTACTGAAACTTCCTACGGAGTTTTGGAGGGAAAATGGAAACACAGGTTCTCTTCTTTTGAATTATCACACACACTCACGTACATTCACGAACACTTAATGGTTAATAATCCACCATTATTACACATTAACACGAAGAAACACAACTTTAGGAAAATAATTCAAAACAGATAACCTGACGCCTCAAGATGTCCGCCAAAATTTCCCCTTTATTAAACTTAGCGGTTAAAATAATATTGTCTGATTGGTAGAGAAAACTCACTTCACGCCGTGATAGCGTAAATGTAGACTCATACTTGGCTGAGAAGTCCTCAGAACAGAGACTTCATTTTGCGTCATCTTATAGTAGGCCTAAAGGATAGATTGAGAAATTCATACATCAAATTAGTCCACAACAATTCATATAGTTATTTCGTAAAAAGTGCCATCAAATTACGTCTGCGGTTTCTTTCTTAGCATTAATGTTTTAATAATTTTTTTTAAATCCAGATAACTAGACTAGTTGGTAGAGGCAGACTAATGATGGTTATTACACAGTCTGGCCTAGTCTACTAGTCCACGCAGTAGCCTGTTTTGACCCCGCGCGCAGCTGGGAAAGGGAGAATGCCCGTTTTTGGGCCCACTTGGTACCTAATAGTTTGATAACAAAATAATATCTTATTTTTTTATTAATTCATTTTAATTATAACAACACATCATTTACAATTTAATAGACATTGTTTAATTATATAAAAAACATATATCTTCTATTATAAATTATTAAAGCATTTAAAATAATAATAATCTCAAATATTGCATCAGAAAACATCTAATTACTCATTAAAACTGAAGGAAGTAGATTTATTTTTCTACAAAATTAACAAAAAATCATCGACAATTCAAATAAATAAATCTAGAACATGTTTTTTTTCTTTTTTCTTTTAATTCAATATTATAATGTAAAATAGGGTTTTACAACTCTTAAATATGATTTAAAGCAATTCGTATCAAGACACAAAGATCTCTCAGCAAAAAAAAAGGCGGCAAAAGTTTCTACTACCACTCTTAACTCAAGGCCTAGGAATAAAAAGTTTTGCATCTCAATCAAAATAAAACAATTTACTTTAACATTGTGCAAACTTTAATTGCTTAGTATTAAACCATGAATCGGTCATTAATTGCGAAATTAAATAAAGCTAAAAAATATAGAGCAATTTTTTTTTATTACGTGCGTGTTGAAGATGCATTTCGTGTCGCGTTATTAAATAATAATAACACATCTTATTGCTTAATTTAAAATATTATGATTAAAGATGGGGGACTGATGATGGTTATTAGCAGCGGTACCAGATATTTTTTGGCAAGTCGGGATTTCGGAACTTTTTGAGTGAAAAAAGCAGGATTCTTTCTCAACAGGATCAGAAGTGTTATGAAGAAATATGTACCTTTTATTTAAGTTTTAAATTACGTTTACGTGACAATAGATAGCAAAAATAGCCATAGAAAATGTACTTTAATAAAAATATGATATTTTAAATCAGATTTACTCTATCGTTAGGTAGTTGAGTCTTCTTATGACCGGTTTCTGAATTCTTCGGTTTGCATAATAAACCGTTATAACCATACACATTTGACAGATCGTAAACGATAGTTATATCAAAATGTATGGGGAATGTATCCGTTAGAAAATGTGGTGTTTCAAATAATAGTCTGAAGAGTGGGTTACAGATGGTAACTCGTTTTACACAGTTTACAGTAAGCTTTATACTCATCCGACGTCACAATACACACATAAGTCCGAGAAGCGGGACTGAACCTGTCCCGTACGAGACATTTAACTTTGATTTAAAAATCGGGACGTCTGGCAACGATGGTTATTAGCCAAGTCTTCTGTCCTAATGTACCACCACTGAAGAGATCTTTTCGTATTTCGGTATTAGTTTGCAAATAGTGGTTACGTTTCGGACAAACATTTTTCTGTGATATCAGTTGACGCTCATGGTTCTTGTTCCTACTGATGATTTCTTATTTCTTATAGTATAATAATTTTTTTTTACTAAGTATAACCTCGTTACATTGGTAAGAATTTACCGAGGTTTAAACACGTGTCCTGTGGACGCGAGTTCACGCCTTCTACCGCTAGACTACGATTTACAGGTATCCAGAAAAGAGAAAGAGACAGATAATCTCGAAATAAGTAAAACGCAAAGGAACCTGTCAAACTGTTATTCCAAAACCTTTATAAACAATTAAGATTAAAGCTAAGTTTTAAATAGATAAGATTATCATTTTCTTCAGATCGCTTCTGTGATCTGCTTTTGCAAAGTAGAGCAATTATGTAAAAACATTATCTTTAAAGATCTTGTGTTTGTTTCCATTGTATGTCTGCTAGACTCAGCTAGAGTGCGGTCTATCTCAAAATATGTTGATGAGGGTCGTTAGATATGTTGAGAAAAAAAACTTTATGTTTTATGAATTTCGTACGTGATTGTACGTGCACTAACCACACACCCCCAGCGCTCTTAACCCGTGGTGACTTTAAGGGTGGTTTGCACCAGAAGGCCGGTTAAAGTAACTTTAACTATTACTTTAACCGTTTACATTATGGTGTATATTTACTCCACATGAGTTGCACCATCGTCGTGCTCGTCATTTTCGACGGTTACTTTAACCTTAACCGTAACCAGCGAATCTTGGCTTGGTTAAAGTTAAAGTAATCGTCAAACCAATATTACTAACGTCAAATATATGAAAAGAAGCCAAATATGTTTTTCTATTATTTATCGAGACCAGCCACCCTTTTAACGATAACAATATCAATTTACACGATATTGCAACGCGTGTGGAGTAAATGTAAACGTTACTTTAACCGGCTTTCTGTTGCAAACCCTAAAATACAACGTACCGTATAAATACAATGGAAACAGTGTCCACAGAGTTACCATTTAATTATAGTTTTGCTTAATGGTTGTGAAGATCTCACGTGGAAGCTCATTCTTATGCGCTATTTTGAAATTGTGGGGTAGTACCACCACTTTCGAATGTAACACCCGTGAAGCGACCTTGCCGCGTTTCGGGAATAGTTTGAAAGTAGCCAGGTGTAAGAGAGGAGTGTGCACTGTCAATCTGGATGGTACATGCTAGAGAGAGTAGAGATTTCTCTGTAGTAGCAGTTGTTTCCATTCATGGACCGCGCTCTAGCTTTACATCAGGCGGAGTGTTGTCACATGCCGAGCTACAATAAAAAAAAAATTAAAAAAATCTGCTGGCAGCCTCCGCTATGCCAACTCGAGGAGACGAATATTTATCAAACTTTGACAGCACACTTCTTTTGTCTGAACTGATCCCGAAGCCCGACTAGATTTGGTTTAATAGTATTTTTTTTTATTGTAGCTCTGCATGTGACAACACTCCGCCTGATGTAAAGCTAGAGTGCGGTCAATGAATGGAAACAATTGCTACTACTACAGAGAAACCTGTGCGGGCAGCAGTCGCTTCCACTATGCCGGCTTGAGGAGACGAACATGTACCATCTAGATTGACAGTGCACACTCCTCTCGCTATATCTCATCGATCGTGAGGTCCATCCTCCGACATTAGACCACTACCGCTCTAATTCGATTCTTTTTCATTTGAGAAGAGTGTACACTGTCAGATGGTGCCCGTTCCCCTCAAGCGGAGACGACTATTGCTTGTAAAAATTTATCTGTAGTAGCAGTTGTTGACAATTTAATAGAAAAAAACAACAAAAAATTTGATAAAAATATACCCCAACGACGAACTGGGCTAATAACCATCATCTACTCTTCATTGTGAATAGATAATTACGCACTAAATAAAATCACAATTTGTAGATCATTAGAAAAAAAAAGTCATTAGCTATCCAATAGTGGGATGTTGTAAGCGCCCCGACATCAAAGGTAACGTCCATATTGTTTTGAAATTATTCGTGTGTAGTACGTCCTTGTAAATATAAAATATGGATAGATGCGTTTCTACCCATGTACGGGTCTGATTTAATGCTTCAGATATACCAAAATAGAGAATTTTACTTCAAATGGGCAAGGACTTAAAAATAAGTCACTTTAAATCGAAAACCATTTCGAGATATCACTTCAATTAGATGTATGTTTAAGTGGAAGCCTGATATGTGTGGTTGGCGAGTAAATTAAAATACCTTATAACGTAGAAATGATTTATTCTTGATAAAATAGTAAGATCAGAGACCAGCATCGCACACAGCTCAGAGAGGAAAGGGAAGAGGGCAAAGACAAACAGCCCATAGATAAGCTATACAATATTTTTTTAAAGAGTATGCACAGAAATCTTACATATAATAACATTTTTTGATTCCCGTCTGATGTACGTAATGACACGCGATCGACCTTTTTCGGACGGACCATAGACATTGGTGTAGAAAAAGAGGTGGTGTATAACCTAACAATTTTATAGATATTTTTATAATACGATAACAGTATTTTATACAATTAACCGATGCAGTGTAACAAACCAAATAGTACTATGGAGACCATTTAAAATAAATCTTTTAAAATTTAAAGTTTGGTCGAATAATTTGACAAGGATTTAGTTTTCATGTTTCCTGACAATGGTTTAGCTCCGTCCCGATCGTAATGATTTTACTATATTACAATCGCATTTTTTTTTATTTAATAAAAAGACCGAAGCAATTAAAAAAGTTTTCCAGAAACACGTGTCGACTAAATTAATCTATATTATTCAAAAAATATGTACAAAAGACGGCTGTCACCGGATTTACCTCCCCAATTAAAATATATGGAACTGAACAGACTGTACGAAGGCGTTCTTGTATGGTCAGGGCGGTGATCGTCGCCAGCGTATATTTTTAAATCGATTTTACGCACTATATGCACTGAGCGCCCAAAACATGGTTACATCGTCACATTTTAGCGAGGTTCGAACACGGGTCTCATCGGTCGTGAGTTCACGCGTCTTACCGCTAGACCACGGCCGCGTTTAAATAATTATTTTTGAAAGCCCGACTATCCGCGCAAGTCAACTCTCTGCGGAGGCTGTTCCGATACGGAAGCGGCCGAAGCACCGATGAGTTACACCCGAGACAAGTTGGTCACGGTGTCAACACTGTTTTTTTTTTATTTTGACACGACATGTGACCTCGACTGGCCTGATGGTAAGCGCAGCGAAGGTCCATGAGCACTGACGACTGGAGAACCGCTAACACGGTGGCTCCAGTCGCCACTACTATGCCGGCCTGAGAAGGTGCTTTTTCACACTCCGCTTGAAGGATCCGAGGTGAAAGGACTGGGAGAACACATGGGAGGGCAAAGCATTCCACTTGTCAATTGTCCGAAACAAAAAGGACGCGCCGAACTGTTTCGTTCGGCCACCGATTCGGTCGACAAAATGTGGACGCTTCCCCCTCCCAGTACGGGTGTTACGGGAATGGAAAGACGAAGTAGGAATAAGGTTAAGGAGCTTATCGGAGCATTCACCATGGTATAGGCGATAGAGGACACACAAGAACGCTATGTCCCTGCGATGTTGCAGGGATTCTAAGCCCCTTGTGACCTCTAAGTCGCCTATTACTCGGACAGCTCGACGCTGCAATAAATCCAGGACATCGAGGAGGTACTTGGCAGAGCCGTCCCAGAGGTGCGAACAGTATTCCGCGCAAGAGCGAATCTTCACCTTGTACAACAATAGGCGGTGCTCCGGCGCGAAAAACTGGCGCACCCTGTTCAGGATGCCAAGTTTTCGGGATGTTGTTGTTAATGCTCGCTCGATGTGATCCCTGTGATTCAGGTCGCAGCGAAGTGACTTCCCTAGGATGTCAAGTCTGTCCGAGGTACCAAGGGTGATACCCCGAAGAGCAGGAAGTGGGGATTTTTGGTCGAGAACGCGCAAACCTGGGTCTTGCTGGCATTGAACTGCACCAGGTTAGCGTCGCCGCAAAGGGCAATACGTTCTAGGACCCGGTCCAGTTCAACAACAACGGACTCTCTCAACTCGCCGATTTCCTGCATACCGGCTGTGGGGGAGACATGTATGGTCCATGCACCGTGCCGTCGTCTGCATAACAATGATTGCTGCGGAAGCGACTCAATGTCTTATCGTTGAAGAGGTCTCTAAGGTCTTAGCTGGTCCGTGGCGGGCGCGGCCTCGACTGACTTCTCACAGCGCCCGTACCCGCTTTTATAGCCCTTTTTTAGTTGAAGGTAGATTCGTCTTCATATTTCTTTAGCACGGCCACCTTTTTTAGTTGAAGGTAGATTTGTCTTCACATTTTAGGGCTGGCCTATTCTGAGTTGGCGGTAGATTCGCCTTCATAATTTAAGCGCGGGCCTATTCTGGTCGGCGCCGATTCTGGTCGGCGCCGATTCTTGCAGTTGTTACATTATTTCTTTATTTACCTACTCAGAACACAAGAAGGACAAGAAGTTTGGACAATAAGCTTGCGGACGCTGCTGGTTGACAAATGGCGAGCGTGCGGTTATTCAGTGCCGAGACGTGCTTCGGCGGACCGTACCCCAGCTTTCTTTACAACACATATGGGCAACAACCGGCCCGCTGTAAGATATGATCCGGCCCGCGAGACATTTTGAAAAACCCAATTAAAAAAATATTACATTAGGTACTTATACTCACGGGAGTCACAGTGAGGCGGCAAAAAAAAAAAATATTATCACTACTTTAAAATGCACTAAGTACTTTTAAACGCGGCCCGCGAACGTATTTGCACGCTAAAGTTTGGCCCTCAACATGTCAAAGGTTGCCCATAGCGGCTTTACAAAATTAAATTACCTAGCTTTGGCGTTATCGAATTGTTCTTATTTACAACGACTTTACTCAACAACTGCTACGACAGATAGATTTCTACAACCAGCAGTCGCCTTCGCTATGCCGGCTTGAGTAGACAAATGTGCACCATCCAAATAAATACTAGCTTTATTTAGATCAGGCAGAGTTTTGTCATATGCCTTAGCTCGGCATATAGAAAAAAAGCTTTTTACCAAATTTTATCGAAATATGTTCTCCAATTTAAGCTTGAAGATGTAACAAACAGGTAGAATTATTTTCATACAGGTATATAGTATTAGAATAGATTTTGTACTGAATTAGTAAATCTGGTCTGGACAATTTTTAAAACGAAAACGCCTGAATAAAATAATAGTACAGAAATTTTATGGCGCTCTTTTTAAATTATGAGAGATTATTGCTTAAATTAAGTATTAGGTACCTATAACCTGGAGGACAAGACAGGACAAGGTTCGATACCCCGTTTAAGAGCGTTAAGGTAGGTGTTTATTGCCAAATTATTTTTTTATACCAAATAAGCTAGCTCGGTATGGGATCGCACTCAACCAGATTATAAACTAAAATACGGTCAATAAGCGGAAACAATTGCAACTACAGAAAAACGTCTGCAGGCAGCAGTCGCCTCCACTATGCTGACTAGAGGAGACGGATGTGCATCGTTCAGGTTGACAAGGCTCTTCTTATGAAGTGAAACTCAAGGTGATCCCGTAACCCGTTGCATTTGGAAGACTTGGTATTACCTCATAAATCTGGGGCTGGTAGGGCTTATAACCATCATCCATTTCTAATCTACCACTCTTTCAAGTAGATGCTAGAAAAAGGTGGTGTTTTATAAACACTAATCGTAATATAATATAAATTATTATATTACAGTAAATATTTATTTTAAATAAACGATAAACATTTTTTTAATAAGATTTCATTAAGTTTTATTTTTATTTAACTTAAAAAGGAACATATTTGATTGCATTTTTAACTCGTTCGCCATTTTCTATTTAGAGTTTTGGACTTTTTCGTGTGGCGCTCTATCAGTTCTTGCAAAATCACTAAAAATCATGTAAATATACAGTTTATTTGCGATTTTAAACAATATACTTAATATTTAATCAATAATTAACGAAATTTATATAAAAGGTGTTAAGGAAGATTACTTATTATTTATTTTATTTTGGTAATTAAAATGTCGGACAACGTAACGAGATTCTTTAGTGCAATCGAAATAAAAAGTAATTTAATGGCAAATAACATTAATCCCGATGTTAGGACGCCTGAGGAAAGTACGTATTGCGTTTGTTTATATATATTTTAAATTTACTCGTGTTTCTTAACTGCCAGTGTCATTTGCTTCAAAACTTTTTTAGCGACTCGTTCAACATAGAATCAATTTAGATTATTTTATTTTCAAATAAGTATTGCGTATTGCTCTTTAGGAGTAATAGGCATTGATGATAGTTATTAGCCCAATTAGTACAATCGCTTTCAAAATTACTTCGAGATTATTACGCGTATTTGTCTCAGCAGGCATAGCGGGGGCGGCTGCGCTATTGCTACTATAAAATAACGATTTTTAAGAGTGGTAGGGACACTGATGGTGGTTGTTAGCCCAGTAGTGTGCACTGTCAATCTGGATGGTGCACATTCATCTCCTTAAGCCGACATAGTGGAGGCGGCTGCTGCTTGTAGAAATTTCTCTGTATTAGCAGTCGTTTCCGCTCATGGACCGCACTCTAGCTTTACATCAGGTGGAGTGTTGTCATATGCCAAGCTATATAGAATAGAAAATAGAATAAAGAGAAGTATGTTTTCAGATAATTCACAAAGTCCATCATATGAGATGATGAGAAGATCCGGTTCTACCCAAAATTCTTTAGTAGATGTTTCTGTGAACTCGTTGAACTCTACTATGAACTCGCTCGTGGATCTACCACCATTTCCGAGACGACAAGTTGAAAATTCGAATACAAATTACCAGCAGGATTGTCTAAGCTTAAACCTAGAATATTGGTCTTTAAATTCTAATTTACGCTTAGAACAGTCACAGAGCCTGTTTTCCGATCTGTCTTCTCCAAGGAAAGTATACATGAAAAGCGAGCAAGCTGCCTTCAAGAAATATGAATTATTTCCTACCAACACATCATCGCCGATAGCAAACGTAACAGGCGTCCAATCAGAATACAGGACACCATATGAATTATTTGCTATTAATAAATCTTCATCGAAAGCGAACTCAACAAGTTACCAATCAAGATATGGGACACATGAGCTATTTTCTACTAATACGTCTTCACCGAGATATGACCAATCAGGATATGGGACACGTTCTACTAATACATCTTCACCAAGAACAAACTCCGCAGGTGACCAATCACGATATGGGCGACATGAATTATTTTCTACTAATACATCTTCACCAAGAACAAACTCCGCAGGTGACCAATCACAATATGGGCGACATGAATTATTTTCTACTAATACATCTTCACCAAGAACAAACTCTGTAGGTGACCAATCCCGATACGGGACACCATATGAATTATTTTCTACTAATACATCTTCACCAAGAGCAAACTCTGCAGGTGACCAATTAGAATATGGGACACATGAATTATTTCCTATTAATACATCTTCTCCAATATCTAGTTCGGCAGGTGACCAATCAGGCTTCAGATCTTATGAGTTATTTCCTATTGATACATGTTCACAGAGAGGAAACGCGACAGATGATGGCTTCATGGCATATGAATTAGTTAACACATCTGCGTTGAGAGCAAACTCGACAGGCGACAAATTGAGATACAGGATAAACGAATCAGTACCTATTAATACGTCAGCTGTATCAAACGACCAATCAGAATACGAGGCAAAAGAACTGGTTCATATTGATGCTTCTTCACCGATTGCAAATTCTTTTATAAATAATTTATTTAGCACTCATTCCTTTCCGAATGCTAATCAATTTCAGAATTCATTGAATAGATGTTTTAGTACATCGTCCGCAACAAGTTCTGATACGGTTACATCGAAACCATCAATATTCTCAACACCTACACGCAGGAAGTACTCGGAGAAAGGTTACGATTCAGAGATACCAAAGTCGAAGATGTGTTCGTTCTGTCGTAAAAATGGTGAAATATCATCCGTCTATTTGAGCCATGCTGTCCGTGAACGGATTGGAAATAAGAAAGTTGTTACTTGTCCAATTTTGAGGGCTTACGTTTGCCCTTCTTGCGGAGAGAGTGGCGACCGGGCTCATACCATGTAAGTGACTTTGTCTATTTTTTTTTATTGTAGCTCGGCATATGACAACACTGCCTGATATAAAGCTAAAGTGCGGTCCACGAATGGAAACAACTGCTACTAGTCTGTAGTAGCAGTCGCCACCGCTATGCTGACCTGAAGAGACGAGTATGCGCCGTCTAAATTGACAGTGCACAGTCCTCTTGATATATCTGGCTACTTTGAAACTGCTCCCGAAACGCGACAGGGTCATTTCAAGGGTGTTACATTTGAAAGTGGCGGTACTACCCCTGGACGGCAGACTGGGCTAATAACCATCAGCCTACCACTCTTTAAATATATTGCATAATGTTTTTTTTTTTCAGTGCATATTGTCCAAAATTGAAGGATGAGGGTAACAGGGTGACGTCAGTCACTGTAGCTCTGAAGAATACAAAGATACAGAGCAAAGGTACGCGAAGACATTAGATGTTAAATATTTAAAAGTTAACCTATAAATAGTTAACTTAGGCGCAAGTTTGAAAAGGGCGCCATTTTTTTCTTTTTTTTTTCGTTTTAGGCTAAGATTCTTTTGAGTTGGCATTGGTTAATTTTTAAAATCAGGTGCACAGCACAATTGTCAAAACAGATATTACATTGGGTGTAATAATAAAAAAAATAATTGTTACGATAAAATTAATAATTGTTTTTTATATTCGGCAAATATTTTTTTATACTATTTCTTAGTATTACACCAACGAAGCATCTCTTCGACAGCTCTGATGTAGTGTTGGCAACAAAATGTGCTCGAAGTCAAAATGTTTGAAAGTCTGTTAATGCTTGGTTTTAGTCTATAGCCTCCTTGATAGAGTCACTTTGGAATAAAAGTATGGTTAACCTTTGATTACTTGCACAAAAAGTTACACAAACACATGCTATACCTCAGACAGACTGTTCTGTGATAGGGAGAGGTATTTAGGCAGCTACTGAAAACTGTGTGAGAGTAACTTGGAAAATGGCGCAGAAATGACGCTTCAAATGTGTCGTGGGGTAAAATATACCCCATGCGAGTAATTAAGGGTTATTTTTAGATTTTATTTTTTTACTTTTAAATATAATGTTTTTGACAAAAATGTTATATGGTTTTATGTGTTAAAAATACATAAACCATTGTCGTTTATAGTTTTGTGTTTAGATATAATCATTATTATGATGATGTGCACCTCAGAATAATAGGGTTGCCAACATTTTTCCCGCGGATTAAAGTATTCGGAAATAGCTATAAAAATATAGTACACTATAGTAGTAGTATATAGTACTATTTTTTTGTCCTCGCGAACATTATATTCCATTCGCCAGCCATTATATCTATCTGTATTAATTAAGATTTATTTAATTAGGCAGTTTCCAATATTTTTTTGACAAAATAATACTTTTTTTATAATCATTTTAAATCATTTTTTTTTAAACTTTATGACTAATAATTATGAAAAAAGAAAATTAATAATGACAATCAAAAATATATTATTATTTTTTACAACTTTTTTGTTTAAACTTTATGACTAATTTAATAATTATGAAGTAATAATAATAATCAAAAATGTATTTTTTTGATAATTTACTTGTTAAAACTATGAGTAATTTAATAATTATGAGGGAAAGAAAGTTATCAATGACAATCAAAAATACATATATATTTTGATAACTTTTTTGGTAACTCAAACTTTTCTGACAAAAAAGCTATTAATTGGCAATCAAAATATATTTTTTTGATAATTATTTCTTTTTTAATATTGATTTTTGATTTATTTTAAATAAAAAATTTCATTATGACAAGTGAATAACTTTTCTTAATAACGTTTTTGTTTGTGTTTTTTCATTATTTCTTTTTAGATATTAAGTTAAAACTGCCTTTTAGCTAGGAGCTATTTTTTGTTTGCTAAAAAGTTTATTCAACTTTGTTTTTGTAAACTTAATTTATCACACTGGAATTTGTTTTTCTTTTAATTTTCTTATTTAAATATAAATTTGATTTGAAATTTGTTGTTTTATTGAGTTAGCCGCATTTGTTGCCTCTATCGATATTTCAGAGTAGGTAGGAACTGCTGAACTGACGATGGATCGTCGTTCTGCATATTTTACAAACGCTAAGAAAATGTCCATATCCGTCCGTATAAAGGAAAAGAATATGTAGCTGTATGGTCTTTGTTCCTTTTGCCTTCCTCGAATGGGCGAGCAATTAAAAAGAATTTCAGTCGCACTTCCCAGTCTTACGCCTAGCCTATAAGTTTATTTTTAGTCCAGCGTTTAATTATTTGATACTGACTAGGTATTTCGTTTAGCTACAAAAATGTCTGAATCTGCAGAAAATTATTTTGGTATGAATATTATGCCGCCTGTGAATTCTATATTATGTGGCATTTATAAACGGTGAGTAAAACTTTAGCCCTTTGTAAATGTTTCTGTTATTTCTATGTAATAAAACGCAGGAATATATTTATATAATAGTTATGTTTAATTAATTAATCTATGTTTTCTATCGATTCTTAAATTAAAGAAGTTTAAATAAAAAAAAACTATAAATATATACTCTTGTAAACAAATTAATACACGAGGCTGGCTCCGTAAACGCGAAAGTGACAACTCAATGTCAAATGTGACATTTCGGATAAAATACGAAATTTTTAGTGAAAATATTACATTATAATACAAAATTAGGTTAAAATGAGCAAAACTGACAGTGGACAAAGCAGTAACACTACTGTAAATTCAAAGAGCTCTGTGGTTAGTGGAGGAGATAAGGAAGATGAGAGTGTGAGACCGGATTTCATATACGGTGGTCCATTTATCGGCCAACCCAAAAAAGACGTATTTCTAAATACTGCTACACCTATTAATGTATGTCTTCAAGGAACGTATAAAAGGTAGGTTTAAATGGTCATTAAAGTTATAAATTATGAAGATTTTTCAGAGGTGTATACTTTATTAACTATACAAGTAAAAAATTGATAAAAGTTGTTTAATATTCACTAAATAAAATAAATTTAACGTTATTCATAATAATTATTTATTCGAAATAAAATTATGAGTATTGTTTAATTATTAGATTGATTTTAATAAATTTCTAATTACTTTTTTTAAAATTATAATAAAATAAAATTAACGTTTGCTAAATACAAGTAAATATTCTATTGAATTTATTATTTTCAAACCATATTATCTTATTGTTTAAGTCTTAATTTGAAGCAGAAAATTACAAATATTTCTCTCTTCTCTTTAGAAGAGTAAAGATAAAAGATTAAAATATACTATATTTGTAAATTCTACCCATCCCTGTTTATGTGTCCAATGCCTTGTAGTTTTTTAGTCTATGTATGCATATATTTATTAATTGTAAATGCAAATTTGACAAGGTCACGCATCAGCCCGGATAGCTCAGTCGGTAGAGCATTGGACTTTTAATCCAAGGGTCCAGGGTTCAAGTCCCTGTTCGGGCGGGTTTATTTTTAATTTTTTTTATTATTTTTATCTAATATATTTTTTAATTTTTTTTACAGGAGTTTTGCCCACTATTCAATAAAGGAACGGTTGCCTGTTATATTAACTAAGGTCATAGATACACTAACTCGTGAGAGATCAGCGACAGGTGGCGTAAGTAACTCTTTTATTGTAACTTGGCATGTGACAACACTTCGTCTGATGTAAAGCTAGAGTACTGTCTATGAACGGAAGCAACTGCTACTATAGAGAAATCTCAACAGGCTGCAGTCGCCTCCATTATGCCGGCTCGAGGAGACGAGCATGTACCATCCAGATTGACAATGTACACTCCTGATATACCTGGCTATTTTCAAACTGCTCCTGAAATGTGACAAGATTACTTCACGGGTGTTACATTTGAAAGTGGTTATACTGCCCAAGGACGGCAGACTGGGATTAATAACCATCATCAGTCTGCCTACACTCCTTTATTTTAGTCGGATGAGGACATTAGGAAGGCTATAGCATATATATCCCAATTAAAAAACGAAGTTGTAACAAACAAGAAATATGTACCGCTGACTGTGGACAGCAAGGAAGCTAAGCTGTGGAATAAGTGGATCGAAAATTGTGACCCAAAAGATTATTTTACAAATACATGGTTATTTACCGAATGTTATGTTTATAGGCGTTTGAGGGAAGCCTTTGAATTGCAGTGAGTATCTAGGAGTTTTTTTTTAAATCGTAGCTCGGGATTTGACAACAGTCTGCCTGATGTAAAGTTAAAGTGCAGTACGGTGCGTACAACTGCCGCTGCAGGGAATTGTCTGCTGGCAGCGGTCGTTTACGCTATGCTGGCTTGATGAGACGGTTTTTGCAATGCACCGAGTTGACAGAGTGCTACTGAAAGCGCGACTTTCCGCATTCAGCGCCATCTAGCGAAAATAGCCTACATCTCTACAAATTATAGTTTTTTTTTTCAGACCAAAGCTATCAAATTATGATCCGTTTTTTACACAAAAGAAATCAACATTCGCGTCCAGTCTGGAGCCGATGTGTGTTATTGCGATGAAACTACAGGATATGGAAAAGGCTGAGAAAGATCAATTGAAACAGAATTTAATTACTTTATTGAAGGTAAAACAATTTAGTGTAGTTAATTATAAGAACTTTTTCTGTTCATTTTTTTAATGTATATAATCTATTCTTCTTGTTCTGACCATCCATGGATTTCTTTGTCTAAAGTCGGTTTTTTTTCGAAGGTTACAGGGGCGAGGGGGAGGGGCCCTCTGTTCGTAACAGTTTCATATTAGTGTCCCAGTGTCGGCTGAGCTTTATAAACAACCACTATAAAAAATATATAAAATAAAAAAAAATGCCACTCAATGTCTCCGGCTGTGCAACACTCTCTTATGATTTATTACACAATAACATAAAGCAGGAGTGGTATGATAGTCGCTGGGTAGCCTTCAGTCGTTGTTCAGTATCACTTGTTATCGCAGGAGTTGCTTGTATCGCATCCAGAATAGGACTACTCTTTGGACACTCGAGTGTCTGTATTTTTACTCGAACAGGAGGAAGCTTCGAGAAAGATCTCGTCAAAGTTGTTTACTAATTAATAATGTAAACAAGGTCACAGGTCACGCCACTTTTGTGGGCGTGGCCAAGATGTTTACGCTACGCCGCTTATACGAGACCTTTCCAGAAACTTCGACGCATGCTGTCTCTTTCGCACCCTAGGTGCACGTAACAATATGATATAATGAAAATGTTTGTGTTTTTTTTAGCTAAGTCTATGGTCTAACAAGTGTGACCTATCTTTAACTCTAGGTGCTATGCCAGACTCTGTACAGGATCCAATTAAACTAATAACTGATTTAAAAGATAAAGTACTGGTTGATGATACGTCGAAAATTGTTGATCAAATTCTAAGTAAAGCCGAAGCTATGCAGAAAAATATTGATAATGTAAGTTTTTGTTTGTGGTGATGGAAGCGACCTCGTCTAGATCAGAGGGTCGAGTATGAGTTTATATTTACGCTGTCATGGCGTAAAGTGGAGAGCGGCCGTGGTCTAGCGAGACCCGTTCGAACCTCACTAAATTCTGACCGGTACTAATGTAACTTTGTTATATGTACTTTGGTCGCTCAGTGCCTATAGGCGCTATTAAAGAGTGGTATGCAGACTGAAGATGGTTATTTGACCATTCTGCCGTCCTGGGGTAGTACCACCACTTTCAAATGTAACACTTGTCGCGTTTAGGGAATAGTTTGAAAGTAGCCAGGTATTACGAGAGGAGAATGCACTATCAATCTAGATGGTACATGCTCATCTCCTCAAGCCGGCATAGTGGAGGCGACTGCTGCCCGCACAGGTTGTCTCTAGTAGCAGTTGTTTCCGTTCATGGACCTCACTCTACCTTAACATCAGATAGAGTGTTGTCATATGCCGAGTTTCAATAAATTCAAAAAAAATTAAAAAAAAAAAAATCTAACCAAATAAATTAATTACAGAAAACTACATTTAAAGAACAATGCAGTTGTACAAGATTAACTGGTGGAGTTAAAGCAGAGGTTAATCTCTTTTATTAATAAATTCTCTATTATAAAAGAAAGTAAAGGGGAGGTGTATCTGGTGACGGCTATCTTTTCTACATATTCTTTAGATAATATAGATCAATATAGTCGACACGTGTTTCTGGAAAACTTTTATAATTGCTTTGTTATTTTTTATTAATTTTTAAAAATTGCGATTGTAATATAGTAATCGTGACGTTTCGGCCGGAACTAAACCATTGCCAATGAACAAGAAAAAAATAATCATTTGTCAAAAGTTCAAACAAATATTTGATATTTAAAAGTTCCTGTTAATTAAAATATCGTGTTTATAGTGTAGTTTTGTTTTAAAGATTACAATAGTTATTCGTATAAAACACTGTTATTGTTAGGAAACACAAACAAAAGAAGATATTTGACAAACTTGTGAGGCGACAAACATGTCTACAAAATAATCTACAAAACTGTTAGGTTGGTACTTTGTATTCTATCTTGTCAAACTTTTCGAAGAAGGTCATTACAGTTTTTCAAATATCTCCGCGATTTTTAAGTTTTTTCAGACGGGAATCAAAAAATACTTCTAATTGAAGTGATATCTCGAAATGGTTTTCGATTTAACATGGGTTAGTTTTTGAGGACCGTGCCCATTGTTTATCAAGCCCCAATGGACGCGTAAATTATTATTATTATTATTATACTAATATATAGCTGCAATACCACTGACTGACTCACTGACTGACATCAATTATTTCGTACTTGCCGGTATAGTGGAGGGTAGCGGTTTTTTGAGTCGTATAGAGGGCGTCCCAAAACCGTCGAGAAAAATACGACTTTGACCGGAAGTCGATTCTGGACCGGAAGTAGTAGCGATATCTCGGAAACGGGGCGAGTCAGGGCAGTCACCCCGTAGAAAAAGTTGTAGGGAATGCCCTATAATTTCGAAAACGATACTTTTTTTTTCAAAATTGCTCAAAAAAAATTTTTCCTCGATCGTATTTATATCCTTTTCCCGCCGGTACGCCAATATGAAACGGAGCATGGCGGTGGGCGTGGCCTAACAGCATGCGCGACGAGGCATTTTCGGGACGAACGACCGAAACGGCTTTACCTCGGTCAGTCGGACGGTGAGCGCGGCCGCGTGAACATCGAATTTGCTCCGCGCGGCGGGCTTTCTTTTAAATATCTCAAGAAGTAGATACGTCAGAGTAACCATGTAAAGAACAATTTTGTTCAGTGTGACCAGCACTATTTTTTTAAATTTTTGTTTTAGTTTTTTTTTTAATTTTTTAAAATCTTCATATCTCGAAAAGTAGATACGTTAGCGTCACCGTGTAAAGACCAATTTTGTTCAGTATGACCAGCACTACTTTTTTAATTTTTTTTTATTTTTTAAAATCGCCATATCTCGAAAAGTAGATACGTTAGCGTCACCGTGTAAAGACCAATATTGTTCAGTATGACCAGCACTAATTTTTTTTAAATTTTGTTTTTTTTTTAATTTTTTAAAATCGCCATATCTCGAAAAGTAGATACGTTAGCGTCACCGTGTAAAGACCAATTTTGTTCAGTATGACCAGCACTAATTTTTTTTAAATTTTGTTTTTTTTTTAATTTTTTAAAATCGCCATATCTCGAAAAGTAGATACGTTAGCGTCACCGTGTAAAGACCAATTTTGTTCAGAAACGTAAACGCTTTTAGATGGCGAGCTAAATATTTTCAAAACTGCCTAAAATCTATTCGATCTAATACGTTTTACGACAAAAAGGGCCTCCGCGGGCCGCTTGCGCCCGCGGCTTTTACCCAACAGCTAGTACTAATATATAGCTGCAATACCACTGACTCACTGATCTATTGACATCAATTATTTAGTACTTGCTGGTATAGTGGAGGGTAGCGGTTTTTTGAGTCGTATAGAGGGTGTTCCAAAACCGTCGAGAAAAATACGACTTTGACCGGAAGTCGATTCTGGACCGGAAGTGGTAGCGATATCTCGGAAACGGGGCGAGTCGGGGCAGTCACCCCGTAGAGAAAGTTGTAGAGAATGTCGTCTTATGGCGAAATCAAAAAAAAAATTTTCAAAATCGGGCAAAAAAAAAATTCCCATACAAATCGGTCGGCCCTCGATGATACTTCCATCTCGCTTTTTTCCATCATTCAGTGCATGAGGCGAGAGCGAGAGGTGCGGAGAGAAAAGTTTTCATACGGCCGCGTTTTCGGGACGAACGATCGAAACGGCTTTACCTCGGTCAGTCGGACGGTGAACGCGGCCGCGTGAACATCGAATTTGCTCCTCGCGGCGGGTTTTTTTTCGAATATCTCAAGAAGTAGATACGTCAGAGTAACCATGTAAAGAACAATTTTGTTCAGTGTGACCAGCACTATTTTTTTTTAATTTTTGTTTAAGTTTTTTTTTTTAATTTTTTAAAATCTTCATATCTCGAAAAGTAGATACGTTAGCGTCACCGTGTAAAGACCAATATTTTTCAGTATGACCAGCACTACGTTTTTTTTTAAATTTTGTTTTTTTTTTTAATTTTCTAAAATCGCTATTACTCAAAAAGTACTTACGTTAGCGTAACCGTGTAAAGACCAATATTGTTCAGTATGACCAGCACTACTTTTTTTTTAAATTTTTTTTTTTTTTTTAATTTTCTAAAATCGCTATTACTCAAAAAGTACTTACGTTAGCGTAACCGTGTAAAGACCAATATTGTTCAGTATGACCAGCACTACTTTTTTTTTTAAATTTTTGTTTTTTTTTTTTATTTTCTAAAATCGCTTTTACTCAAAAAGTACATACGTTAGCGTAACCGTGTAAAGACCAATATTGTTCAGTATGACCAGAACTACTTTTTTTTTTAATTTTTGTTTTTTTTTAAATTTTCTAATAAAGTTTTCTCAAAAAGTACTTACGTTAGCGTAACCGTGTAAAGACCAATATTGTTCAGAATGGTAAACTTTTTTAGATGGCGAGCAAAATTTTTTTCAAAACTACCCTAAAATCTATTCGACCTAATGCGTTTTACGACAAAACAGGGCCTCCGCGGGCCGCTTGCGCCCGCGGCTTTTACCCAACAGCTAGTACTAATATATAGCTGCAATACCACTGACTGACTGACTGACATCAATTATTTCGCACTTGCCGGTATGGTGGAGGGTAGCGGTTTTTTGAGTCGTATAGAGGACGTCCCAAAACCGTCGAGAAAAATACGACTTTGACCGGAAGTCGATTCTGGACCGGAAGTGGTAGCGATATCTCGGAAACGGAAAGAGATGAGGCAAAAGTGCCGAAACAAACGTCGTAGGGAATGCCCTCTAATTTCGAAAACGATACTTTTTTTTTCAAAATTGCTCAAAAAAAATTTTTCCTCGATCGTATTTATATCCTTTTCCCGCCGGTACGCCAATATGAAACGGAGCATGGCGCGTGGGCGTGGCCTAACAGCATCCGCGTCGATCGCTCGTCGGGGCTCGCGCTCTCTATGTTCCGCCCGTTCAGAGCGCGCAATGAAAATATAACGACGCATTTTCGGGACGAACGATCGAAACGGCTTTACCTCGGTCAGTCGGACGGTGAGCGCGGCCGCGTGAACATCAAATTTGCGCGGCGGGCTTTTTTAAAATATCTCAAGAAGTAGATACGTCAGAGTAACCATGTAAAGAACAATTTTGTTCAGTATGACTAGCACTATTTGTTTTTTTTTTATTTATTTTTTTTCAATTTTTTAAAATCGCCGTATCTCAAAAAGTACATACGTTAGCGTCACCGTGTAAAGACCAATATTGTTCAGTATGACCAGCACTACTTTTTTTTAATTTTGTTTTTTTTTTAATTTTTTAAAATCGCTATTACTCTAAAAGTACGTATGTTAGCGTAACCGTGTAAAGACCAATTTTGTTCAGTATGACCAGCAATATTTGGTTTTTTTAAAATTTTTCTTTTTTTTTTAATTTTTTAAAATCGCCATATCTCGAAAAGTAGATACGTTAGCGTCACCGTGTAAAGACCAATATTGTTCAGTATGACCAGCACTATTTGTTTTTTTTAATTTTTCTTTTTTTTTTTTAATTTTTAAAATCGCCATATCTCGAAAAGTAGATACGTTAGCGTCACCGTGTAAAGACCAATTTTGTTCAGTGTGACCAGCACTATTAGTTTTTTTTTAATTTTTTAAAATCGCCATATCTCGAAAAGTAGATACGTTAGCGTAACCGTGTAAAGACCAATTTTGTTCAGAAACGTAAACGCTTTTAGATGGCGAGCAAAATTTTTTCAAAACTACACTAAAATCTATTCGATCTAATACGTTTTATGAGAAAAAGGGCCTCCGCGGGCCGCTTGCGCCCGCGGCCTTTACCCAACAGCTAGTACTAATATATAGCTGCAATACCACTCACTCACTCACTCACTCACTCACTGACTGACATCAATTATTTCGTACTTGCCGGTATAGTGGAGGGTAGCGGTTTTTTGAGTCGTATAGAGGGTGTTCCAAAACCGTCGAGAAAAATACGACTTTGACCGGAAGTCGATTCTGGACCGGAAGTGGTAGCGATATCTCGGAAACGGGGCGAGTCGGGGCAGTCACCCCGAAGAGAAAGTTGTAGGGAATGCCCTATAATTTCGAAAACGATACTTTTTTTTTCAAAATTGCTCGAAAAAAATTTTTCCTCGATCGTATTTTTATCCTTTTCCCGCCGGTACGCCAATATGAAACGGAGCATGGCGCTTGGGCGTGGCCTAACAGCATCCGCGACGAGGCATTTTCGGGACGAACGATCGAAACGGCTTTACCTCGGTCAGTCGGACGGTGAGCGCGGCCGCGTGAACATCGAATTTGCTCCGCGCGGCGGGCTTTCTTTTAAATATCTCAAGAAGTAGATACGTCAGAGTAACCATGTAAAGAACAATTTTGTTCAGTGTGACCAGCACTATTTTTTTAAATTTTTGTTTTAGTTTTTTTTTTAATTTTTTAAAATCTTCATATCTCGAAAAGTAGATACGTTAGCGTCACCGTGTAAAGACCAATATTGTTCAGTATGACCAGCACTAATTTTTTTTTAAACTTTTGTTTTTTTTTTTAATTTTTTAAAATCGCCATATCTCGAAAAGTTGATACGTTAGCGTCACCGTGTAAAGACCAATTTTGTTCAGTGTGACCAGCTCTTTTTTTTTTAAATTTTTTTTTTTTTTTTAAATTTTTTAAAATCTTCATATCTCGAAAAGTAGATACGTTAGCGTCACCGTGTAAAGATCAATATTGTTCAGTATGACCAGCACTATTTGCTTTTTTTTTTTAATTTTCTAAAATAGCTATTACTCAAAAAGTACATACGTTAGCGTCACCGTGTAAAGACCAATATTGTTCAGTATGACCAGCACTACTTTTTTTTAATTTTTTTTTTTTTAATTTTTTAAAATCGCCGTATCTCGAAAAGTAGATACGTTAGCGTCACCGTGTAAAGACCAATTTTGTTCAGTATGACCAGCACTAATTTTTTTTTAAATTTTGTTTTTTTTTAAATTTTTTAAAATCGCCATATCTCGAAAAGTAGATACGTTAGCGTCACCGTGTAAAGACCAATTTTGTTCAGAAACGTAAACGCTTTTAGATGGCGAGCTAAATATTTTCAAAACTGCCTAAAATCTATTCGATCTAATACGTTTTACGACAAAAAGGGCCTCCGCGGGCCGCTTGCGCCCGCGGCCTTTACCCAACAGCTAGTACTAATATATAGCTGCAATACCACTCACTGACTCACTCACTGACTGACATCAATTATTTCGCACTTGCCGATATGGTGGAGGGTAGCGGTTTTTTGAGTCGTATAGAGGGAGTTCCAAAACCGTCGAGAAAAATACGACTTTGACCGGAAGTCGATTCTGGACCGGAAGTGGTAGCGATATCTCGGAAACGGGGCGAGTCGGGGCAGTCACCCCGTAGAGAAAGTTGTAGAGAATGTCGTCTTATGCCGAAATCAAAAAAAAAATTTTCAAAATCGGGCAAAAAAAATTTTTCCTCGATCGTATTTATATCCTTTTCCCGCCGGTACGCCAATATGAAACGGAGCATGGCGGTGGGCGTGGCCTAACAGCATCCGCGACGAGGCATTTTCGGAACGAACGATCGAAACGGCTTTACCTCGGTCAGTCGGACGGTGAGCGCGGCCGCGTGAACATCGAATTTGCTCCGCGCGGCGGGCTTTCTTTTAAATATCTCAAGAAGTAGATACGTCAGAGTAACCATGTAAAGAACAATTTTGTTCAGTGTGACCAGCACTATTTTTTTAAATTTTTGTTTTAGTTTTTTTTTTAATTTTTTAAAATCTTCATATCTCGAAAAGTAGATACGTTAGCGTCACCGTGTAAAGACCAATATTGTTCAGTATGACCAGCACTATTTTTTTTTTAAATTTTTGTTTTTTTTTTTAATTTTTTAAAATCGCCATATCTCGAAAAGTTGATACGTTAGCGTCACCGTGTAAAGACCAATTTTGTTCAGTATGACCAGCACTTTTTTTTTTAAATTTTTGTTTTTTTTTTTTAAATTTTTTAAAATCTTCATATCTCGAAAAGTAGATACGTTAGCGTCACCGTGTAAAGATCAATATTGTTCAGTATGACCAGCACTATTTACTTTTTTTTTTTTAATTTTCTAAAATAGCTATTACTCAAAAAGTACATACGTCAACGTAACCGTGTAAAGACCAATATTGTTCAGTATGACCAGCACTATTCTTTTTTTAATTTTTTTTTTTCAATCTTTTAAAATCATCAAATCTCGAAAAGTAGATACGTTAGCGTCACCGTGTGAAGACCAATATAGTTCAGTATGACCAGCACTAATTTTTTTTTAAATTTTGTTTTTTTTAAAAATTTTTAAAATCGCCATATCTCGAAAAGTAGATACGTTAGCGTCACCGTGTAAAGACCAATTTTGTTCAGAAACGTAAACGCTTTTAGATGGCGAGCTAAATATTTTCAAAACTGCCTAAAATCTATTCGATCTAATACGTTTTACGACAGAAAGGGCCTCCGCGGGCCGCTTGCGCCCGCGGCTTTTACCCAACAGCTAGTCAGTTATATAAGGGCGGTCACTCCTCTCACAAGACCGTTGTGATACCAGTAGTCTCTCCATCGTTGCGTTTACATTGCTTGTTTTTTAATATTTCTATTTTTTTTTAACAAATGGTACTATAATGTTATGTAGTTGATATTACTCTGAAAAAAGTTGTAGTTGTAATTTTTTTGAACTGAAAACTTATGTTGCTAGCTGATCAGTATACACTTCTCTTCGTCTTTTTATAACCTGTGTGATACATATTTCTTTTTGCTTTCAGCCACCACCGGAAGATCCTGAAAATCCAGAAGAGAAGAAGGAGATACCTTGTCCTTCTAAAATGACAATGCCATCTATTGTTATATTCGGTAAGACTTTATTAAGATACTGTACCTCTGTTGTTTACTGTTGAAAGTGGACTACACACACAAATATACGCACTCACCCACACACTTACAGTAACAAGAGTATGGGCACAGGAGATGAGAATTAAAAAAACATGGCCTGACTGGAGACCCATGTAGATTGTAGATTCCTCGCAGGCTCCTTTTCCGCAATTGAGCAGCCATGGCCGCTAGTTGTGCGTGAGGTAGACCCGATGTCTTCCAGGTAGGACAGGAGACTCTTCACGTTCCTGCACACCTCCAGGAGCGGATGAGACCCGTGTTCGAACCTCGCTAAATTCTGACGTTATATGTACTTTGGTCGCTCAGTGTCTTCTAGAAGCACTATTAAAGAGTGGTTAGCAGACTGATGATGGTTATTTGCCCAGTCTGCCGTCCCCACCACATTCGAATGTAACACACGTGAAGTGACGTTGTCGCGGGAACAGTTTGGAAGTAGCCAGGTATAACAAGAAGGGTGTGCACTGTCAATATAGATGGTGCACATTCGTCTTCTCAGGCCGGCATAGCGGAGGCGGCTAGTGCTTGTAGAGATTTAATTGTAGTGGCAGTTGTTTCCGTTCATGGACTGTACTCTAGCTTTACATATGTCGAGGGACAATAAAAATGGGATTTGATCATGGGGGTCAGCACAGTCCGAGACCCCCTGGACCCCCTCTGTTACAATTAATGTTTTTATTTCAGATATAGTATGCGATAATGCAGGCTACGAATTATTTACCGATTTGTGTATAGCACATCTATTAGTTAGCAAAGAGATTGTCAAGAAGGTGAGCTTGTTTTTACTGTTGTGAACAACGTCTGCAGGCGCAAGTCGCCTCCGCTATGCCGGCTTGAGGAGACGAATGTGCGTCATCTATAGAGCATATAGTGGCTCGGCACGTGACCATGTTCCGCCTGATTTTAAGCTAGAGTGCGGCCTGTGGCCTTCGCTATGCCGGCCTGATGGGACGAATGTGCACCATTCAGATCGACGGCTGGCTCGGGTACTCTGGCGTTAATTAGAGAAAAACGTGATCGTCAACATTAATAACACAATTTTTTAGGTTAGATTTCACGTGAAAAAGATACCGTGGTTCGTCTCAGATGTCACGCCTAAAGATTTTAGGTGAGTTCTTTAATGACAGAAAAATTACGTCATATCCGTCTCCTCAAGCCGGCATAGCGGAGGTGGCTGCTGTCTGTAGAGATTTATATGTAGTAGCAGTTGTCTCCGTTCATGGACCGCACTCTAGCTTTACATCAGGCGGAGTGTTGTTATATGGCGAGCTACAGTAAAAAGAGGCAGCTATCGCCTCCCCTATTGAGCTAGAGTGCTTATACCACAAGCGTTTGCCACCATCCGGGTCGACAGTGCATACTCCTCTCGCTATACCTGGCTACTTTCAAACGCGACATTGTCACTTCACGGGTGTTACATTCGAAAGTGGTGGTACTACCCCAGGACGGCAGACTGGACAAATAACCATCATCAGGTATAACGAGAGGAGTGTGCACAGTCAATCTGAGATGGTACATGCTCGTCTCCTCAAGCCTCAATACTGGTGGTGACTGCTGTCCGTAGAGATTTCACTGTAGTAGTAGTTGTTTTCTGTTCATAGACCGCACTCTAGCTTTACATCTGGCGGAGTGTTGTCACATGCCGAGCTACAATAAAAAAATCAGTCTGCCTACCACTCCTCAATGTACGTTAATATATTTTTTAGGTACGTAATAACTGAATGTACGAAGGCTTCGTTTAGTAAAGAAGTTCCCGTCTCTTTGCCTGGTAAGTGTTTTTTTTTAATACTACCATCCGTGGGCCCCGGGACCGATGAGACCCGTGTTCGAACCTCGTTGAATTCTGACCAATGTAACTATGTTATATGTACTTTGGTCGCTCATTAAAGAGTGGAAGGTGGACTGATGATGGTTATTAGCCCAGTCTGCCGTCCTGGGGTAGTACCACCACTTTCGAATGTAACACCCGTGAAGTAACCTTGTCGCGTTTCGTAGTCAGTTGGGAAGTAGCCAAGGTATAACGAGATGGTGCATACTCGTCTCGTCAGGTCGGCAAAGAGGAGGCGACTATTGCATGTAGAGATTTGTATAGTAGAGATTAGCAGTTGTTTCCGTTCACGGACGGCACTCCGGAGTATTGTCATATCCCGAGCTACTCTATAAAAAATCGTGTTTTAGGTACAGCTTAGAAGTAGCTATGTATAAAACGAGGAGTGTGCACTGTCGACTTGGTCGTTGTATTGTCAATTTGTCTCTTAAAGCCTGTTATAGCGGAGACGACTGGCAAAATTCTCTCGAGGTCAGAGAATAAGAGGAACCAAAAATTAAACACGCCGGCATAATGGGAGAAACTTTTACATATTTTCAGCAGATGCCGGTGAAAACGCAGAGCCACCCGCCCCGTTAGTGATAACAGCCGACGCGTTGAACGCATTGGGCGCACAATGGCTTGCATTTGTTGACAATGGAACATTTGTTGTTATTGTGAGTATATCGGTTTATATAAAAGAAATCCTGACTGACTCACTCACTCCTCCTTAACTGACTGACTGACTGATTCACTCACTCAGTCAGTTACTGATTTACTCACTCATTCGACTCACTCGACTCACTGATTTACCGACTCACTCACTAACTGACTCACTCACGACTGATTGACTTACTCACTGACTGACTGATTCACTCGCTCACTGACAGATTGACTTACTCATTGACTAACTGATTCACTCACTAACTAACTGACTCACTGATTTACCGACTCACTCACTGATTGATTCACTCACTCGCTGACTGACTTACTCATTAACTCACTGACTTACCGACTCACTCTTTAACTGACTGACTTACACTGATTCACTCACTGACTGATTGACTCCCTTATGATCAACGTACAGTTAAAACTATTTTAACTAACTAGTCATTTGTTAGCTGCGTAGTATATGTTGTTATCTTTGTCAACCCAAATATGTATAGTCAAGATCAAAAGTGTAAATGCATTATCAATTTAAACGCGTATTTCAAAGAAATAATACTTGTGTTCTCCCATACTGGGAAGGCAAAGGGAACAAAGCCCATACAGCCACGTCTTCAGTTGTTTTTTTTTTGCAGGCAGATGATTTTTGGACATCACCCCACCCTTATAAAGATATGAAAAAACATGACCCAATGTTGTATAGAAAATTGCAATTCGCCGTTGGGATATTGTTCAAAGGCGATTTGAATTATCGGAAGTTGTTAGGAGAGAAAAATTGGAACCCCGTTAATGGATTCGAGAATAGTTTGCAAGGTAAGTGTGGCGAGAGTGATCGTGGTCTAGCGGTAGGAAGCGTGAACTCGCGATCGATGAGACCCGTGTTCGAACCTCGCTAAATTCTGACCATTGTAACTATGTTATATGTACATTAAAGGGTGGTAGGTGGTTATTAGCCCTGTCTGCCGTCCTGGGGTAGTAACACCCGTGAAGTGACCTTGTCGCGTTTCGGGAGCAGTTTGAAAGTAGCCAACTACACCAGTTGCACAAACTGTCAATCTAGATGATGTCTCGTCTCCCCAGGCCGGCATAGCGGAGGCGACTGCTGGCCGTAGATTTTTCTTTGTTTTACGTCCGTGGACCGCGCTCTAGCTAGCTTAACGTCAGGCGGAGTGTTAAAACAAAGGTTTTTTTGTAGGTTTCATACCAGCGCCTGTTATCGCAATTCGTACAGTCAAGAGTGAGCTCATCTGCGGTCTACCAAGAGGGAAGGCTGAACAGATATCAAGAATAGACGAAAAATGGATGGAGAAGGGCGATTATGGGTGAGGATCTACGGAAATAACTGCTATGACAGATAAATTTACAGGTAGCAGTCACTTCCGGTATGCCGGCCTGAGGAAACTAATGTGCACTATCAAGATAGACAGTGCACACTCCTCTCGTATTACCTGGGTGCTTCCAAACTGTTTCCGAAACGCGACATAAAAACTGTCAATTCCACTAGGCTGGATGGCGTTGACGAATGTGCATAGTCCACGTTGACAGTGCACACTCCTCTCCTGATCGAGTTTTTAGATTTAAAAAAAGTGCATTTTAATCTCCTTTTTTTTCGGTACTAATGTATATAGTACTTTGGTCCTAATGCGCCTGTGACATTAAGTAAAAGAGTGGTAGGCAGACTGATGATGGTTATTAGCCCAGTCTTTTATCTCGGGATGCTCGTCTTCTCAAGCCGGCATAGCGGAGGTCGTTGCCTGCAGACATTTGTCTGTTGTGGTAGTTGTCTCTAGTATCATCAGTCTGTTTCGAAATGTAACATCTGTTAAGTGTGACCTAGTCTTGTCTGTGCACACTCAAGCCGGTATAGCGGAGATAACTGTTAGACATTTTTTTTAAATTTTAGCACGTCATATGACCGCACTTTGCCTGATGTTGAGTTAGAGTGCGATCCATGAACACAGACAGCAGTCGCGTCCGCTATGCCGGCTTTTGTTTGACTGTGGTATCAGTTGTTTCGATCTGCTAGAACTGTTATGTATTTTTTAAAAAAATGTTTCCTTTTTTTTCCAGTGTAATACAATTTTGTCCAAAGTGCGAGCCACTGAAGGCTGTAGACACACCCTGTCCGGATTATCCGGGTCTTTGTACTGGCGCTATTTGCCCTCTTCCGTCGGAGTTTTGATTTTTAACTCTGGGACCGAATAAATTTTCTTCTCAATAATATTCTTGTCATTATTTTTATACCTTCGCACAGAAATATTACTCGTTGATTACCGCTGTGTTGGTAATTTCTTAGTACGCTTTTCTGGGATAAGTGTTTTTTTTTGTTGTGTTTGAAAGTTTTTTATAATAAATTTTATTCTCTGTTATGAATTCTGTTTTTATTTACAATTTTTTTTTTATAACAGTGGGAGGCAAATATCTTTGAAATATATTTTAAAAAGAATTAATTATGGAGTTTTGGCGGCCATCTTGAGACGTCAGGTTATCTGTTTTGAATTAGTTTCCTAAACTTGTGTTCTTCGAGTGTTAATGTGTAGTAATGGTGGATTATTAACAATTAAGTGTTCGTGAACGTGCGTGTGGGCAAACAATTCAAAAGAAGAGAACCTGTGATTCCATTTTCTCTCTAAAAGTCCGTGGGAAGTTTCAGTAAAGATTCTACCATTTTACTGGAGCAATTTTTGACTTGACTGAGACTTGACCTGACTGTTTGGTGTGATGAATGAATGACTCGTGATGCACAGTGTTATTAGCTTGATGCAAAATATTTACTTTGACACTGGCAAATTGTTATACGCCATGTAAAACAAAAAAAAAAAGAAAAGAATTATTTATGAATTTAGAGGTAGAGGCTATGTACCACCAGTGGCCTCTGTACATACCAATTTCGTTTGAACCGCCCTCCTGCGTGTGCCGTTGAAGATGCTTATCATCTGACCTTAGAACAAATCTGGTGGAAAAGGATAGGCTAGGAACTTTTGAAAAAAAAACCGGTTATGTACGTAATTTTTTATTATTGCTCGCGTTTATTGACAGTTGTTAGTGTTGCCAGAGTAAAAATACCTGTCAAATAGTGTTGCTGTAGGACTTTTATAGGCATTTTAGAATTTGCGGGATATTTTTTTTTAGAAGGAGCGTAGGAAGACCCACTGTCCACGGAGGCGTTTTAAGTACGTAGACAACAAAAAAATAAGCATAAAATTAAAGTTTCTTAATTTCCCACTCCGTAGACAGTGAACCTAACTCGAAAAACGCAATAAACGGTAAACCTAGTCCCTAATTAAGGTCAAAAGAAAAAGTACTAAGAGAAGTCTAGATTTTTTATATTAAAACCTTTCTATAAAGACTAAAAAAGATATGCATTTCTAATTTATTCATAAATATATATAAAAAAAAACTTACTTTATTTAAAAGAGACGAAAATATTTTTTTTAGAAGCACAATTATCTCCACACTTAAAAATAAGCTATCATTAACTTTTAGACAAAAATACAATTACACATTTTTTATTTTATTTATTTATTTATTTTATTAGACATATATTTATTATATTTAAATATGTATTCTTCTAGACGATAATTGACATTTGCGGTTTGCATTAAACACTAGACAATGCTTCTAAAACGTTACAAATAAAAATTGCTTCTAGTAACTTTAAAATTATATTCAAAATTAAAGAGTCTCTAACAACGATACTATAAAAAGTAGGGTTATTTCTCTGATATTTACCGGTATATTACGAATCCAACTTTATGACGGCGCCGAAGTTAGCCGCAAGTCACTGCGCAGTACACAAATCGAGATGTGAGAGGGAAGGGCACACTCCTGAACTACCCTCCGCATGTTATTTCTATATGTTCTATTCATTGAGATATATAACTAGAGGCGCAAACCCCATACATTTGACATGAAAAAGGCTAAGGCCGTTTCAAACGATTTGAAACGTTGCCGGTATAGTTAAAAATTTCCCCACATTAATTTTTTTTTTCTTTAGATATTTTTATTCAGTGTCGATTACAATATATCTAGAGGCATGCATTTTTAGCTAAATAAAATAAAGTTCAATGTTTTAATTGTTTAAATTATAAGTTGAAATTCTTCTTTCTTAAAAATAAAATTATTCTTTTTTTAAAATATTATAATACGGGTTATGGGAAACGATGTTTTACTAGCAACACTAAATGTAAAAAATATCCCTAATTTTATTTGTTTTTTTGTTGTTTAAGGACAATATAGATGTTGAAAGGATATATTTACGTGTGAAACGTAATCCCGCTATTTTTGTTGTGCATTTGGGATCGAGAATTGCACGTTTTCACCACATATTTGCCCATTATATACGTCCTGTCAAATACCAACTGACAGAAAGCTTAATTATGGCTGTGGGCAGATCTTCACTCGCCTCACGTTGGGAGCGTTATTGCGCCTCTAGTGTATATCTCAATGGTTCTATTCATATTTAAAATAACCTCCTAATTATATAATTGTAAACTTGACTGTACCTGCGTAAAATAGTGCCCACAGCTAACTTTCGAGTGGCCATAAAGTTGAACGCGACATATACAAACAATTCAATCAGATGACATCGAAAATAACGAAAAACTTACCGATTAGATAACGTCACCGCATCATCGAGATGCGAAACTTGAGAATATTCAACGGTATATTTTTTGTAACGTTACTTTTAACGGTAATTTATACCGGTACTTCTATCCCAGTTCAAAAGACACATGCCTCGAAATAAAAAATCGAAAAAAAAAACATAAATAAAACTCAAAAAATATAAACTTACAACTCAACATTTTATTTACTTGTACAGTAATTTTAAGATTTACAATGATTAAAATAAAATAAAAAATGCCCGTACGTACAAAAGTTACAAATAGGCTTAAGAGAATTTCGTAATTATTTCGTACGCCTGCATCTCCATACACAAATCTCTCTCTCACTATGCAGGAGCAGAAAATAATTTTTACATTCGGCGCTTCATAAAAATTTAATTAAATTTGCTTTTGCACGCACGAATAAACATAGTGTAGAGGTGAAACCGAAAACATAGTTTAAAAAGAAAATTATTTTCACTAACAATAAAAAAATAATAAACCCAATTAATACTATAAACAAAAAAAATTAAACATTTAAAGAAAAATAAAGTCGATAATATCCAATAAACGACTTCACAACTTTTTTCTTATCAACCGAATGAAAAAAACTAATTAAAATTAAGGGAATAGATTGCTTAACGACTATCACCTAAATATCTATGAATTTAAGGTCGAATTTACGAGTTGCGCGGACAAATTCTACGAATAAAGTCGCCATAACTGTCTGATTAGCAAATTAGCTCTCGTAGGACGTTAACTCTGGACCTCACGTCAAAATACATTACTACTTTTAATAATCACTATATCGTACCACGATTTTCGCCTACAATCTCTATAGACTTACAGAGGCAAACTTAAACGAGTCGAGTGCCTGCAACTTTTCTCTGTGGCAAAATTTATCTCCGCTAATAGACCACACTCGAGTTTAAATGAGGTGGAGAGTGGGCTAAATATGTCGGGTACAATTAAAAAAAAAAGTGTAATATTTTGACGCTTGATCACCGTTCCTCATCAAGTTATTTTTAAGTAAGAATTTCGAGCAAAACAAATTGATGAGCGTCGAAAGACTTTCTTTCTAGCGGCTAAATTCCAGTTCTTTTGAAGGATTCGTTAAATAATGATTCAACCTCTATTGTGAATTCGTATTCTGCTTATTTTGACGTAAGCTTTCGTTATACTGGAATACGAGTTTTCGTTATATAACGAATTGATGTTAGGTTAACAAAATAACGTTAAAGAATTGGAATTTGGCCGCTGCTAACTTGACAGCTAGACAGAGCGTTCAGACAGTCTGGGTGACGATTATTCTCGCAGAATTTGTCCACTATTAAAAAGAAAGCTACATTCTAATGGAACAAAAATAACAAAAAATAATAATAATAAAATAGTGTAAAATGATAGTGTTTGTTGATGTAAGAGGCACGTTACTGTTTTAAATATTAAACTCGAACTAAATCATAATGTCTTTCTTCAATTTGTGAACCTAATCACGATGTTAATAAGGAATTATTTCATATTAAATGAAAAAGTTATGTCTTTACGATATAATTAAGACGAAAAACTGAGAAAAAAAAACCAAAAACCAAAAAACAAAAAGAACAAAATACTGTTGGCATCTCATGATTTGAAACGAAATTACAATTTTTTATATATTTATTGATTTTTAACATTATTTATTATTAGTATTATTAAATTATGATGAAAAATTTGATCATAAAAAAATGAACACGCACATTTTCGTCAAAATTTATTAAATAAAAAACATTTTTTTCTTTTTATAATTAAACTTTTCGTATACGCGCCCACGTTTTTCCGCTTCCGTGGAAAGCGAGGACGTATATTATATAAAAAAGAAAGAGTTATTAAAAACCCAAGCAAAATTCACATCATGAGATACCAGACAGGGCCCAAAGGTCAAGTGGAAGTAATTGATCAAACGTCAAACTTCAAAAGGTAACGAACCAACAGAAAAACAACGTCCCCGGCTTTTTATTGAAACTTTTTAAAATTAACATATTTTCCAAAATGTATTCGAGATTTAAGGCATTTTTAAAGGAGAATGCTCATTTTTGGGCCCAACTGTTTGGTAACAAAACAATATTCTAAAATAATATCTTCTTTTTTTTAATTAATTTACCAATCAATAGACAATGTTTAATTACATGAAAAACAAATATCTTCAATTATTAAAGCATTTAATATAATAATAACCTCAAATATTTCAACAGAAAACATATAATTACTCAATAACCCGGGTGAAAAAATTAAAACCGATTGCTAATAAGAAAGTAGATTTATTTTTCTACAACATTAACTAAAAATCATCGACAAACTCGCGAAAAAAATTGTGTGCCCATTTTTGTTAGGCGAGTGGGCATTCATTCTCCTTTAAAACGAAAAAGGCCCTCTACACTATCGACAATGATGTGTGATCATAGACAATCACGATTGGCGAACGTACGGTCATAACTTTAATTAGTGAGTGTAACAAAACCGATAACAATAGTAACCAATTTTATTTACCATTGTTATTAGAAAGTGTACTGTTTTAACGTTTGATCAAAACTTATCAATTGCCTTGACAGCCATGTTATAGGAGAAAAGAGTCCCCCCACCGGTGTTTAGGGTTGCCAACTTTTTTTTTCATGGATTATTTTTTAGGCTTTTAAAAAATTCCAATTATTTATTTCAAATGGCCGTATTTACTTGGGCTCTTGAATTACAGATTCAACAATTAAGCTTGGGAAACGATCTATCAGTGATAAACTGAAATACGGGGTAATTTTTTTAACTGGGACAGTATTGGGAAATTTGAAACCACAGAAGATACGGGAAAACTGTCTTAGGAACCATTTGATAATTTTTTATGAAAACGAATTTGGCATAGTAATTTTTCTGGTCAAGCTTGAGTTGTCCATAAAAATGAGTCATTTTGGTTCCTAAGACAGTTTCCCTGTATCTCGCGTGGTTTAGGATTTCACCATACTGTCCCATTTAAAAAAAATACCCTGTATATGTAGTATACCTAATATATATTTCTTTAACAGTAGTACGCCGAAATATAGTACAATCCTATATTATATTATAATATAGTAAGGTTGGCAACCCTATCCGTATCCTATAGTCAATAAGTGCTCATACTTCACTCGAAATGGAACTTTTCGGTTGTGTTGTAACAGTGGACTGATAACGTTATTTTTCTTATTTTTACTATTTCTCCAAAAAAAAAAAATTTTACCGTCAATAAAAAAAAATACAGATATATCGTTGCCCGTCATCAGGGAGAATGTTGTTCAGATTTACCGGTATATCTTTGTAATTATTTTTAACGGTATTCCCACGGTATCAATACTAAATTTATACCGGTATTAAGGTCTCAGGTTGGACCCAGAGTTTATTTAAATTGTATTATATATTTTTTCATTTCAAACAACGCTTTTTTTATCTCTATGAAAAAGGAACATGCCCATTTTTGGCCCCATATGCTATTAAATAGTATGTTTACAAAACAATATTCTAAAATAATATCTTATTCTTTTATTAATTTATTTCAATTATATCAACACATCGTTTACCGATCAATAGACAATGTTTAATTACACAAAAACAGATATAATCAATTATTAAAGTCTAATTGCTCAATAAGATGGGTAAAAATAATTTTCCTACAAAATTAACTAAAAATTATCGATAAACTCGAGAAAAAAAATGTGGGCCCATCTCTTAGGCGAATGGGCATTCTCCTTTAAGCAAATTTTGACTGTAAAAAAAAAACAAGAAATAGACGTCATTTCGAGAGGAGTGCGAGTGAAATAAATGACATGTAGGTGAGAATACGGTGGTTAAATAAACAAAAAAAAAACAGAAAAAGAGAAACAAATTTCACCACCCGTTGTTGTGTGTGTGTGTCCAGCCTTGATATGTGTGTGGGGGTGTCGGTTTGATTCCCGCCGTCTCGATCATTAACTAGAATTAATAATTTGAGTGTAAATTTGACATAAAAGTGTGTTTTGTACAAAAAAGAAAAAAAAAACATTTTACAAGACGAGTTTTAACCGTTTAATGTCGCAAATAAAATCTCATTACACAGGATGTCCCGTTTTGTATCTTATATTCTATTCTACTATTGTTTTTTCTCTAAATAAATAAATAATACAGTAATATTAAATTCTACCCTCGTTTTAGATTGAGACCGAAATCTTGAGCCACATATACAATTTGGTTCAAAATAGACTTAAATATTCCCTATTTTGGGAAAATAAACGATCGTATAATGATTAGTTTTTTTAATAAATCAAATTTAAAAAAAAAAACACTATTGCACAAATAGGCGAGCTTTGGCATTGTCCAACAGCTAACTTTTTTTTTTCTTAATTTGTAAAATAAATTAAAATAGAACAGTTTTGATTTATGGGTCCAAGGTAATAATATAAGTTACCCAGCTAACTTAAAGTCTTGCGAACTAAGGTATCAAATATTGTCGAATATTTATACATATATAATACAACAATAAACAGGCAAAATCTCGTCTTGTGTCACGGGTATGTGATAGAAATCAGTTTTTTTTTTCTTCTCTATGTGTGTAATAAGGTAGGTTAGGTGCACGTGTGGTGTGCTACAGTAAAAAAAAAAAACTAATAAAGTTAATAATTCGCACACCTGGATCGAAAAGTCGAACATCCGTCGCAGACACGGACCATAAAAAGTTTTTCTAATTCACACCGGTATTCCTAAAGACATCTTTAGGATTTATTTTACAATCAATACTGTCAGTTACGAAAAATAATACCGATATCAAATAACGTTATTCAAATTTAATGGTATATATATTTTTGAATCGTTACTTTTAACGGTATTCTCTAATTATTTATACCGGTATTTACGTCCCTGGTCACAGCCCGTGTACCCATAATGTATGTATCACATAGATTTAGTTTCCAGGTGTGCGAAATTAAAAAAAAAATAAAAAAGCAAAAATCAACTTTTTCAGAATTGTTTTCCAAATTTATATCACTAAGAAAACAGCAAAAATAGTTGAGCAATTATCGCGTTAAATTGCTACTATTGCTCGCAATAAACCAGAGCACACAACCAACTCATTGCTTCAAAAGGAATTGCGTCTACTTAATTGCCGATTATTATCTATTCAGAGCATTTTATTGCGTACAGTATAACTAACTGCCTACAAAAGGTGTAAATTTATTTTTATAACAAAAAAAAATCATAAATAATTGACAACAGTTTATGTCTTAGGCCGCGGCTACACGAGGCCGCGATTTGCGATGCGATTAGGGAGCAAATTCAGTGACTGTCGCCCCACCATCTCGAAGCGGACGTGAGGAGAGGGATTCTCTCACACTCTCTCTGTTCCCTCTCCTCGCAATACCAGAGGGGCCCGCTCACCATCACGCAGCGGGCCGACGTCGGCGGAGTCGCGGTCGAATGCGAAAGCGTACCCGCGACTGTGCCATATGACGACCGGGTGGAACACCGTGGGGTTTTAGTCGACACACCCCTGGCCCTTTCCCCTGGGGTCAGGAAGTCCGTAACGGATATCCCCACGTAAAAAAAAAGGGAGCAAATTCAGAAAAACTTGCGGTAACGTGGCTCATTATATGAAGAAAAACAAGCAATGTGAACGAGCAAGGATTGATATACGGTTAGTGTCGCGACTGCCTCGTAGCACGCGCTAGGTCATCTACGAGTAACTCACAGCTGATAGACGACCGAGCGTGTTTCTTTATTGATGTTTTTCCATAAAAATGACACGTTTAAGTATTAATATTGTAACAACGTGCTCAAAGAGACTGCTTTCTGTCTTTTTACAGTCTGTACAGCCACTTTTACATGAACATGTTTGCATTAATCGCTTATGCGTCGCCGCCTAGTGTAGCCAAACCCCATATTGACATACTCGTGTTAAACAATGAGTTGTGTTTAAGATTTCTTCGATATGGGTGGAGTCCAAAGTCTAGCGTCGGACCTAATCGCTATTCTACTGGGTGCGTCTATCACAGACAAACTGAACTGTATAGCCATGTGAATAGGCCCGAAATTCACTTGACCGTAAATATAGCGAATTTTTGCAATTGGATCCGACGAGCCTAGTAAACGCCATCCATAAGAATACAACCGTAAATCAATCACAATGTATTACATTAATAGCGCGTACAATCAGACGCAAAAGCCTATTTAGAAAAATAGAAAACAAAAAAAAAACTACAATACGTATCTAAGACATCACTTTTCAAATACCGCAAACTCTAATTCAAGCGATCGTTTTTTTTTTTTTTCGTCTTAATAAAACTCGTGTAACCGTAAAAAATCAATATGGCGTCGTGCGTTATTACGTTTCGTTTGTTTTTCATACAACTAGGCGAAAACTTATTATACATCCGAAGAATAAGAAAACAGGAAGGTATTTTCCTTCCAATGATTATTCGGAATGGATCAGTGAGGAGGAATTACTTAAACCACAGCAGCTAAGTTCGATTCCCGATGTCCCTCACACAAGAGACTTATTTCAACGATTTTTTATTTAAAAAAACAAAATGGAAAATGCATTTCCCCTCAAAGACCCTTTAAAATAATAAAACAAAATTGCACGAAAAAAACAAACGAAACGGTTCACCTTAAAAACTACTGAACCAAATACGACGTTTACAGACAAAATACGGTTAGACAGCCTTCACGTACAATTTTAATGCTAACTTTTTTTTACACAAAACTAATCCTCCTTCATTAATGACGGATTACATTTAGGCCCATTTGCACCAAGCTTACTACAAATCTTACGCTAAAAGAGACATCACAACATCAAAAAAACTAAGTTTAACGACACATCTGCCGAAAAATCCGTGCCCTGATACATTAGGCCGATGTAACGACGCGTTTTAAATAGTTTTAAAGTTCAAACAAATGTAAAACGTTTTTAAGGGGTTAAATTCCAATATATATGGGATTTGACGTTTTATTTGTCACCCAAGTGATAACGAAACGTCAAATCCCGTACATTTTGTCTTTAATTCGACTAAGTGACAATCTTTTTTGGCTTTTGACTCACTTCTCGGTTGAAAGTGGTGACACAACCCTGAGTAAATAACCCTCATCAGTCTGCGATACCACTCTTTTAATTGACTGAGCTACACCGAACATATGGTAGAGGTATTCGCAGATCGCACGCAACCGAACTTCGAGCGGGCATCATCGGCAGATGTGTAGCTAGACTGAATCACAAAAAATTGGTGCATAAAAAGGGGGAATTATGACAGTTCCCGTTTTTTAAATTGACAGTTCGACGACAGAAATTTTATAGTCACTTAAGATATGTTCATTCATTTATTATTTACATTTTTTTTTAAATATATTCATTTATTTATTCACAATTAACTAACTACATAGAGGCTGCATTAAATTATTTCTAGGAGTTCGGTCACCTTCGGTTCTGCAATTTTTCGGTCGAAATGCTTAATTATGATATTTCCGAAAATTTACTTAAAAAAACATGAAATAAAAAAAACAAGAAAGACTGTATACTAAAGACAGTAGCAGTCCTATCCGCTGTGCCAGCTCGTAGAGATGAATTACACCGAAGCTAACCGAACGCAGCTGAACTTTTTTATTGTACTTAATCACCTCCAAATTAGTTATCTACTCTCATTATACTTTAAATAAAATCTCCATTTAAGATATATAGCTTTGACACAGAGACAACAATTGACTGATAAACAAAAATATTTAATTGATAAAAAGCGTAGATTATTAAAATTAAAAATCTAAACACTTGAGTAGCCGATTGTACTAACACGAATGTGAGGCATATAGTGATACAGGCTGATTTTATTATAAGTAATAATTTATTTTTTCATCTCAAAACTCATGTGATTTTTTCCTTACATACAAAAAAAAAAACCGAATTCTATTTAGTCAAATTTTCTTCCTGTTTGGGCAAATAATAGCAGATTTTAATTTTTATCTCATTTTTGAGACGCAACCAAAAATCACATCTGGGCAGCATTTTTAGAACATATGTACAAAGATATGCGAAAAAAGAAATGATATTTTTATTTTTTAAAATTCTAAACTTTGGCTTTTTTTATTTGGCTTTAAGTATTTATTTGTTTTTTATTACAAAAAATATATACAAGGTGTCCCAAAACTCAACGATAAGCGGGCACCAGAGGGTGGTCCTGCTCATAACTACTCGAGAAAAAAATATAAGAAAAAGTAATCTCCTATTTAAAAAAAAATACAACAAAAAATTAAAATCTTTCGAAAATTGACAACCCTTATGATATTTTTAACTACCATGACCACAACTTTCCAAATATTTATAATTTTTTTTTTGTATCGGCAACCTAAGTAGCACTGCTATCCATCACAACCCTTAAAAATCCCAGATTACCTGTAGTTTTTACACAAAAATCAAACAAAACTACTTTTTACATTAAAATTTCAAAAGATTTTTACTTACAGTCTATTTTAACACATCGTCGTGTAAAAAAAAAGTATGGACACTACTATGGCAAGTTTTTTTAAAAATTGACGCAAGTATCCAGGATTCTAAAATGGTATAATACTCTAGGAAAACTGGCCACAAAAAAAAAACATGCGTACTATTTCTAAACAAGAACCAACTTTCATAAATCGTTGTTTGTTGATAGTAAACACTTTTACCTACCAAAAATTGTTTTTTTTTCTTGTTAAAAAATATTGAATGCAACAAAACAAATGGTACAACAAATGACATTTATTTTTTACCGGATACATTTCGGGGAGTGTGCGCAAGAGCTACACAACCTGGTTCTACCGTCCCCTTTCTTCTATCGGACGTCCCCCGGAGAGGTACCATCCATTTATGGTTCAAGTCCCTAAAGTGCGTACGAGGCGTTTCGACAACACGTTCCTCGTGCGTACTGCGAAACTGTGGAACTCCCTCCCGGTGTCTGTGCTTCCCGACACGTACAACATAGGTCTCTTCAAATCGAAGGTAAACAGGTACCTCATAGGCAGGCGTGCTCCACCTTATACCGCATCACTGCTTAACACCAGGCAGGGTGTGGTCAAACGCTTGCTTATTAAGCATTAAAAAAATCAATTTATAATTTTATTAATATTACAGCAAATATTCGAATTATTCGCTACCGGCAATAATACAGGCACAACATCGTCTTAAAAAAGATCGTTTTATTTGTCGTGCATATCTTCTACCATTGATATGTTTCGCAGCCTGAGTAGTTTTTTGGCGAAGCTCGTCCAATCTTGCAATTGATTTTGAGTAGACCCTGTCTTTGAGACAACCCCAATAGAAGAAGTCCAGAGATAGGATATGACCAAGTCGCCCAATCCAACGCCCTGGATACTCTTGATTTAAGTATTCTCGCACAGGACGGGCATAGTGAGCAGGGCAACCATCATTTTGAAACCACATGTTTTGTAAATCTATTATGGGCACGTCTTCCAATAATTCTGGCAAGTCATTTTGTAAAAAGTTTAAATAACTATTGCCATCTAAGTTTCCTTCTAACTCAAAGGGCCCTATTATTATTCAACAACGAATATCTACTATTTAACTTCTAAATTTTATTGTTTTCATGCAAATTCCAAGAAGTTGCAACAAAAAACCAATTTTTGGTAGGTAAAAGCGTTTATTATCAACAAACAACGATTTATGAAAGTTGGTTCTTGTTTAGAAATAGTACGCATGTTTTTTTTTTGTGGCCAGTTTTCCTAGAGTATTGTACCATTTTAGAATCTTGGTTAGTTGCGTCAATTTTTAAAAGAACTTGCCATAGTAGTGTCCATACTTTTTTTTTACACAACTATGTGTTAAAATGGACTGTAAGTAAAAATCTTTTGAAATTTTAATGCAAAAAGTAGTTATGATTGATTTTTGTGTAAAAACTACAGGTAATCTGGGATTTTTAAGGGTTGTGGTGGATAGCAGCGCTACTTAGGTTGCCGATACAAAAAAAAAATTATAAATATTTGGAAAATTGTGGTCATGGTAGTTAAAAATATCATAAGAGTTGTCAATTTTCGAAAGATTTTAAAATTTTGTTGTATTTTTTAAAAAATTGGAGAATATTTTTTCTTATATTTTTTTCTCGAGTAGTCATGAGCAGGACTACCCTCTGGTGCCCGCTTATCGTTGAGTTTTGGGACACCTTGTATATATTATTAAGAAGGAGGTTAGACTGGAATAAAAGCAAACGATCTACTCAGAAAAATCACCTCATAATAAAAAATTGCTGCCCCAAAAACACTAAATTTCACAGTAAAATTTTGACGTTTTTTTTTTCTTAATATTCGTTCAAAAATAGAGATAGAGTAGAAAAGGGAGACAGAGAGAAAGAGAGAGAGATTAAAAATAATAATAAATAAACAAAGGTTTTCTTTTTTTTGTACACATTATACAAGAATATAGTATAGAACATTTGTTTTTTAAAAATTTAAATACAGTCAGAATAAAAATTTTCGAGATTCATCTCGACCGATATGTGCGGCCATTTTTTATTAGAGAATATTATACAAACGACGATACGGATGGTGTCGTGGCAGCCTAGTGGTCATTCAACTCACAGCATCTATTGCAATTTGATAAAAAGATTTCATCAGATGTAAAGTTAGAATACGGCCCATGAGTGGAAACAGCTGCTGCTGATATAGAGAAATCTCTACGAGCATCAATCGCTTCCACTTGAGGAGACGAGTGTGACAGTGCACACTCCTCTCGCGATTTAGTCTCTTCACGAGAGTTAGATTCGAAAGTGGTGGTACTACCCCAAAATGGCAGACTGGGGCAAATAACCATCATCAGTCTGCCTACCACTCTTTAATAGTGCTTATAGGCACTGATATTAAACAAAAATCTTTAAAGAAAACAACTTGTTTTAACATTTTTGTATTAGTAGTGTAAGACAAGGTTAAATGGATTGCAATCTGTATTTGAACACCCTGTGTATTGTAAACATAGAAAAAATGCTACTGACAACGGGTACCAATGACTTCATCTTACATTGGTTAGAATTTAGCGGGATTCGAACACGGGTCTCACAAATCGTGAGTATACACAAATATGAGACGCTCATAAAAAAAAACAAAAATGGCCGCACTCACCGACCTCAACTTCATCGCTATGGTCCCTACAACAATGAATTTTAAAATATACTTTATTTATATAAAAAACATTCGCACTTCTCAACAAATATAGACAAAGAGGGTAGATAGAGAAAATACATGTTCTTTTTTTTTTAATTCAGTCAAAATTTTACCACACGAAACTTCAAGGAAAAGCGGTGGCCGTTTTACAGCGGTGCCTACATAGAAATCACCACCGTAAGTATGTATTATAAACAAACGGTTAGCTCGTACAATTGGTAGCTAGCTAGTACAGACTAATTTACTATTTTCTTAATTTTTTTTTATTGTAGCTCGGCATGTGACAACACTCCGCCTGATGTAAAGCTAGAGTGCGGTCCATGAGTGGAAACAACTGCTACTATGGAGAAGTCTCTACGGGCAGCAGTCGCCTCCGCTATGCCGGCTCGAGGAGACGAGCACGCACCATCTAGATTGAAAGTGCACACTCCTTTCTTATACCTGGCTACTTTCAAACTATTCCCGAAACGCGACAAGGTCGCTTCACGGGTGTTACATTCGAAAGTGGTGGTACTGCCCCAGGACGGCAGACTGGACAAATAACCATCATCAGTCTGCCTACCACTCTTTGAACTTTGTCAAACGCATAAAAAAAGATTTTAAGCTGGAGTGCGGACCATGAACGTAAACAACTGCTGCCAGCAATCTCTGCAGGCAGCAGTTGCCTTCGTTACGCCGGCTCGAGGAGGCAAATCATTCATTGACAGGAAATACTAATCTCGAAACGCAGCCACGTATACACTTCACTTAAAATTACAATAAAGCCGGCATAATGGAGGCGACTGCTGCCCGGACAGGTCTCTCTGTAGTAGCAGTTGTTTCCATTCATGGACCGCACTCTAGCTTTACATCAGGCGGAGTGTTGTCCCATGCCGAGCTGCAATAAAAAAAAATGTGTTGTCCAAACGTTTTTAAATTTGTATCACCGGCATATTGCGGCCAACGCTTCCCAATAAAACTCTAATATTTACGCGGTAAAAAAAGCGTTTTAAAAAAATCGTTTCTTTCCATTACATCACTAACTAACCACGATTAACCATATATATTTTTTAAAATTTTATTTACAACTTTTCATTTGTGCATCACTCAAAACTATTTTTTTTTAAATTAATTATAAATAAGTAACGATAAAATTTAAGAAGAAAAATCAAACATAACAATTTTAGAATCAACGCCCGCTGTCCATAGAGGCGTCCTGTCATTAATTTGTACGTCTGCATATTTTATTTTTTATTTTTTTTTGTATTTCGGCATGTGACAACAGTCCGCCTGATGTAAAGCTTGAGTGCGGTCCATAAATGGAAACAACTGCTACTACAGAGAAACCTGTGCGGGACAGCAGTCGCCTCCACTATGCCGGCTTGAGGAGACGAGCATGTACCATCTAGATTGACAGTGCACACTCCTCTCTTATACCTGGCTACTTTCAAACTATCCCCGAAACGCGACAAGGTCACTTCACAGGTGTTACATTCGAAAGTGGTGGTACTGCCCCAGGACGGCAGACTGGATTAATAACCATCATCAATCTGCCTGCCACTCTTTAATACTGAGCTACCAAAGTGCGTATAACACAGTTACATTGGTACCGGTCTTTAGCGAGGTTCGAACACGGGTCTCATTGATCGTGAGTTCACGCGTCTTACCGCTAGACCACGGCCGCTCATTAGTTAGCTGTTGTTCCCTTCAATAGCCAGACCGCACTTTAGCTGAAAATCGGACGGAGTGCGGAAATTTAAATGAATCGCTTCATTCTATTGGTAGCACTCTATCACTGCGTTAGTGTAATCTTATTCTTAAGCCACACAGCATATTCTTTGCAGATGCACTATAGATGAAAAGACGCCTTTGTGGATAGCGACCCTAAGGTTAACATCAACAATACGACGCGTGCGGTTCTAAATAAAATACAGTGTAAACTCGATTTAACGACAAACTCCTTAAAACGTCGAAATTACCTGACTATGGTTGCTTTACATTGTTATCCATACAATGATACACTCTATGTAACATCACACCAACTCTAAATAACGACCACATTAAACAATAAACAGTACTTTCCAGTTGACAAAATTACTAACAACTGCAGCTGTGTACGTTCTTTTGTTGCTTTGTTGTCTAGCCCGTATGTACCTTGACTGTCGGCATCATACAGATCAAAGATTCTGTGGTTAGGTTGTTATGCATAACGTTATATATACTTTATTGGTAAATAATATTATATTAGTAAAATAGTATTGATTTTTCTTCTCTCCATTTAACGACAACTCTCTATAACGCTATAAAATGCGCAGTCCCTATATAGAGTTTACACTGTATACTGTGGACATTCGTCCACAACTTGCACTAATCAAAATCACGTTTTAAGTCCCGAATTATAATAGTATTTTAGAGAACTGTCAAATCGATTAATTTTTTTCTACAAGCCACCCTAAAACGTATTATTCTAACACGGCAACACTAAATCAAAATGGCGTCGCTCTCAAAACAAACTTCACTTCATCCCTTCACCGTCTTGGTCTTGGTCCATAACTCTTTTTTTTTAAATTACCAATTTACAATAATAATAATAATATACTATATAAATATATATATAACGTTAATTATACAATAATAATTTTCATTCATACATAAAATAAAGACGTTCGGCATTCGATTCCCACGATAATAAAAAAAATGTACATCATAATTTAACTAAAACAAAACATTGAAGTTCATCAAGCAGGAGCAAACAGCACAAGATCCTGCCATCCTGTATGGTCTGCCGGTGTCGTCACTGCCATGCAGTACAAAAATTTTGACAATTCAAAAGGTGACCCGAAACCTCGACATCACATAAACGGTATTGAATGCCCAACGTTTACTAAAATTACAATTACAAACGACATAAGCGACAACTAAAAAGAGAGAGAGAATAATAAAAAAAAAAAGAATAAATATAATCTATCGATATCGATAACACGTCGATATCGATAACAACACAAAAACAATTAAGTACAATTTTGAAGTAAATTTTTTTTTTATAAATTTTCGACAACTTAAAATAAGAAAAAAGCATCGACATCGACTATCGATATAACACCACACCTATTCTAGACACATTTCAACGCACCTCAACACTCACTCCCCTCTCTCAAACTAAATGAACCAGCGATCAAACATCGAGAGAGAGAGAGAGAGGCGACACAAATAAACGAACCGCGAAACAAAATTTATCTTTTTAATAAAAAATATATACAATATTATTTTATTTCAAAATTAGCATTTAAAATGTAAAAAGTAATCCTTACTAATAATCGTCCTCGGGTAGACCGTTGTTTTGTCCCGGTTGTCTTTGTTGGCCGTCTTGGTTCTTGGTGCTCTTACCCTGGCCGATCTGCCGGGACGATGAGAAGCAGAGCTTCATAACGAAGGGAAACTTTGCACCTGAAAATCGATACACAGGAGACTACATGTAGTTTTTATCACAACACCCCGTCTGATTTTGTTCTATGTACTTTGGTCGCTTATTAAAGAGTGGTAGGCAGCCTGATGATGGTTATTTGTCCAGTCTGCCGTCCTGGGGTAGTACCACCACTTTCGAATGTAGCACCCGTGAAGTGACCTTGTCGCGTTTCGGGAATAGTTTGAAAGTAGCCAGGTATAACGAGAGGAGTGTGCGCTGTCAATCTAAGATGGTACGTGCTCGTCTCCTCAAGCCGGCATAGTGGAGGCGACTGCTGCCCGCACAGGTTTCTCTGTAGTAGCAGTTGTTTTCATTCATGGACCGCACTCTAGCTTTACATCAGGCGGAGTGTTGTCACATGCCGAGTTACAATAATAAAAAAGAAAAAATGCGGTCAATGAACGGAAACTAGAGGTTCTACATGCAGTAGTCGGCTCCGGTGTGCCGGCTTGAGGACCATCTAGATTGACAGTACACACTCCTCTCGTTATACCTGGCTACTTTCAAACAGCTCCCGAAATGCGACAAGGTCACTTCACTGGTGCTACATTCGAAAGTAGTGGTACTACCTCAGGACGGCAGACTGGACTAATAACCATCATCAGTCTGACTACCACTCCTTAATAGTGCCTATAGACACTTTGAGGAAAAGAAATAAATGGTCACGACATATGTAGATATAAGATAGATACCTGGATGCTGTATAGTTGCATGATTGCAGGCCATTATTGCCATGATTGCCTGTGATATGTTTTGGAATTCCATTAGGCCTGATGACGATCTGAAAATAACAAAATAGCTCTTAATTATTGGTCGCATATTGCAATGATTTTAAAGAACGGTAGGCGGACTGATGATGGTTATTAGCCCAGTCTGCCGTTCAGGGGGTTGTACCACAACTTTTGAATATAACACCCAGGATGTTAAGTTTGCGTGCGACCTATGGACGGAAACAACTGCTACTACAGACAAGCTCTCTACATGCTGCAATCGCCTCCACTATGCCGGCTTGAGGAGACGAATGTGCACCATCAGGTTCACAGTGTACACCTCGCTCGTTATACCAGGCTACTTTCAAATTTCACGGGTGTTACATTCGAAAGTGGTGGTACTACCCCAGGACGGCAGACGGGGCTAATAACTATCATCAGTCTGCCTATAACTCTTTGAAGTTTGAGCTAGTTTATTTAGTTAGTAGTGGTTCAATTTAGTTCACCTGTCAGTTTTGAGTGGAAATTTGGAGATGGTGTGAGGTGGTGGCACACCGTACTCTTCAAATACAGTGATCAACTGCTGCTCCGTCACGTCGGGTGGCGTGTTGAAGAAATGTAGAATCTGTGAATAAAAAAAATTACAATTAATCGTATTAAACAGGGGATGTCCCTAAAGTGCATGGTTGAACATTTATTCGAATCATATGAAATTTGTTTCAGTAGTTCGGCATGTTATTGTAAATGTTTTTTTTTACAATAGATGAGTGGTAGGCTGACAAATGATGGTCATTTGTCCAGTCTACCATCCTGGGGTAGTACCACCACTTTCGAATGCAACACCCGTAAAGTGACCTTGTAGCGTTTCGCGAATAGTTTGAAAGTAGCCAGGTATAACGAGAGGAGTGTGCACTGTCAATCTGGATGGTACATGCTCATCTCCTCAGGCCGGCATAGTGGACGCGACTCCTGCTTGTAGAAATTTATCTGTTGTAGCACTTGTTTCCATTTATGGACCGCACCCTAGCTTTACATCAGGCGGAGTGTTGTCATATGCCGAGCTACAATTTAAAAAAAAAAGATCGACGTGCTATATTACCACAGAGACACAGTTCAACTTTTACTATAGGGAGATGCCTGCAGATGCCGACTGAGGCTTTACACTCGACCATTTCCAAGCTACACGAGTGTTACTGGTGGTGGTACTACCCCAGGACAGTAGACTCACCATTCTCCAATTATGACAATGTCGAGAGGTCTACTCACCTTCGAAGGAGGCTGTATTCTATTTTTGTGAATAGACATTGGTGTTAGAAACCGGTTGTTCTTATTTCCGACGTAGTCCTTAAAAGATGGCGTCTTGTCTGGCAACGGATAGGGGTTCATCACTTCCGAGAGATATGCTTGTTTTGAATAGCTGGCAAATAAACATTTATCATTACTACTAATAATAATGATAATCAACAATAATCGGATGTTTGTTATTATCAATTACTTTATCAATAATTATTACGTTCCATAACACGGAATTACTGCACTGTTAAAGATCCTCTTATAGGAAGGACCCGTGGCTCGCGGTCCTTTGACACTGTTTTGGGGGCACTGTCGGAGTTGCTAGTCTCCCATCGGGCGGTGATGCAGACCACCTCACGCACAACGAACGGCCAGAGCTTCTCAATTGCGAAAAAAGGCACCCGCAATCTACAATAATCGCGTGGGCGGAGGCGGTAGCGGAGTAGCAAGCGTTATCTCCTTCGCCCCGAGCCAAATGCTATAATCCCGGGATTGCACTGCCGCTCATTTATTTGGAATGGTATTTCTTCCTGATGAGGTAGGGCTTAACGGCCAAGCGTCGGTGGGGTCGCGGATGAATGCGAAAGCGTGCCCGTGACGTAGAGAGGGATACCGTAGGGTTTTAGTCGTGTATACCCGGTATTGGGGAGTACCGGGGAGTCCGACATAACCTCGTCGTCTTCCCCGAGACGGCGAGGCGTCTATAAAAGATTTCCCCCACGTAACAAATAAAAAAATAATAATAAAAGTTTAGGAAGGAGGAAAGACGTGGTTAGGAAGTTTGTTCCACAATTTAGTCATCACCATATGGCAGTTTGACGACACCCCCCCTGGATCTGGAGACTGAATGATGAGGAGATAAAAACTTACGCGAGTATTAGTGTGTTCTCACCGACGGACGCATTGTTTAGGTTCTGAACACATCTCTCGACGGATACACCGTCACCCATTTGCACCATGGCCGTGCCCTCTTTCGTTTTGAGGAACTTTATCTGAAAATTTAACATGGAAGTAAATTCAATTACAGCTCAAAGGACTGAGGAGCACTTCATATTCACTTCAAGCGGCCGTGGTCTAGCGGTAAGACGCGTGAACTCACGATCAATGTTCGAACCTCGCTAAATTCTGACTAATGTAACTATGTTACATGTACTTTGATCGCTCAGTGCCTATAGGCGTCATTAAAGAGAAGTAGGCAGACTGATGATGTATATTAGCCCAGTCTGCCGTCCTGGGGCAGTACCATCACTTTCGAATGTAACACCCGTGAAGTGACGTTGTCGCGTTTAAAGAACAGTTAAAGCAGCCAGGTTTAGTCGTCTCCTCAAACCGACATAGCGGAAGCGACTGCTGCCCGTAGAGATTTCTCTGTAGTAGCAGTTGTCTCCGTTCACGGACCGCACTCTAGCTTTACATCAGGCGGTCAAAAAAACTTCGCAAAACATAACCTTACCCTAACAACGTTTCCGTATAGGCAGCACAAATTAAAGAGCCTGTCGGCGTTCGCTGTCGCCGGATCCAAACCGTAGACCATCATGACCGCACCTTGCTGCGGCGGACCGCCCTGAAACATGTCACAATCCTGTTCTCCTTTAGTATATTATATTACACTACATTTGGAATTGGTTGAAGAAAATCCATGCTTCTAAAATTTTCTATTAATTTATGTTAGTTGACCTAAATAAGAACAGAAGATTCGACATCGGCATAGAAATCAAGCTTTCATCTCATTGGCTAAAAATGAAGAGGCCCAAAACTCATGAGACCTCAAACAATTATTTATTAAAGATCTGCAACGTGCATCATTCATTTTCAGACTATCCTACCTGATTTTGTGGTCCCATATTGTGATGATGCATCGGGGGTGGTGGTGGGAATCCGTCACCATAGCCATCTGGACCGAAACGACCTTCGCGCTGAAATAACAAACACATCCATGTTAAGCCTTAATAACCCAGTCTGCCGTCCCCAGGGTAGGACCACCACTTTCGAATGTGACGCCCGTGAAGTGACCTTGTCGCGTTTCGGGAATAGTTTGAAAGTAGCCAGGTATAACGAGAGGAGTATGCACTGTCAATCTAGCGACTACTGCGCGTAGAGATTTTCTGTACTGCTTTACATCAGGCGGAGTGTTGTCACATGACGAGTTACAATAATAATTAAAAAAAAGCCAGAGTGCGGTCCATGAACGGAGACAATTGCCACCACACAAAAATGTCTACAGGCGGCTATCAACATCGTAATACGGGCTTGATGAAACGAATTAGCTACTTCCATGCTAATCCAGAAACGCGCCCGGGGCAAAAGACTGACTCTCATCAGTTTGCCTACACTTTTCGAAGATCTACAATTGCTAAACATTATCCCGTTTTTTTTTTATTATAGCTCGACATGTGATAACACTCCGCCTGATGTAAAGCTAGAGTGCGGTCCATGAATGGAAACAACTGCTACTACAGAGAAATCTCTACGGGCAGCAGTCGCCTCCACTATGCCGGCTTGAGGAGACGAGCATGTACCATCTAGATTGACAGTGCACACTCCTCTCTTATACCTGGCTACTTTCAAACTATCCCCGAAACGCGTTTATCTAGTGTCACTTATTTCTGATTGAGCGATTCTGAAGAACTTACCGGATGATGATGTCCATGTGGATGTCTGTCCTTCATCAGACCAGGTCCGCCACTACCAAACTCCATATCTGCAATTAGAATTAATTTAAATTAGACATCTAATTTCGAAAAACGATATTTGCAATTGCTCCGGTACGGGCCGATGTGACGATCAATAATACATTTTAAAATGGGATTGCAAAGAATAATAACCCTTGGAGTAACAGTTTTAGGGATTATTCTTCTATAAAGGTTAGATTATACTCGATATAAAATAGTTAGGATGATTATTTGTTAACCTAAGCATACTTTTGAAGAAATCTTGCTTACAAAAGTTTCCCATTACAAAACTAAATTTCCTATTATAGAATTAAGAGGTTGGCAGTTGACTCGAATAGGCAGTAGTCAACAAAAGAAAGGTTTAAATAATATACAAGCATGCGTTTCGTTTACAATGTAACAGGATCATGCCACTGAAGATGGTGTTGTCGAGATGAACACAAAATCATTGTTAGCAAACGAAGGCGCAATAAATTTTTTATTTAAAGTTTAATTCAAAGCAGACGCTCTAGTCTTTTTTTTTTAATTCTAGCTCGGCATGTGAAGCCGCCTGATGTAAAGCTAGAGTGCGATCCATGAATGGAAACAACTGCTACTACAGAGAAACCTGTGCGGGTAGCAGTCGCCTCCACTACCGGCTTGAGAAGACGAGCATGTACCATCTTAGATTGACAGTGCACACTCCTCCCGCAATACCTGGCTACTTTCAAACTATTCCCGAAACGCGACAAAGTCACTTTACGGGTGTTACATTCGGAAGTGGTGGTACCCCAGGACGGGAGACTGGACAAATAACCATCATCTACCTAAAATCTGCGTGTAAAGAAATAACTGTTTTAATATAATATTAAATAACTGTAATAAACATTTATAGCCTGCTTTACGCGACGATAATAATGAATTCAATGGTCAACAATGGTCTGGTTCATCTCGACTTAGCGAGTACAAAATAAAACTCTTTTTTTTCTGAATAAAGTGTAATATTATAGAGATAGTAAACACAGGTAAATAAGAGTTAGATCTGATGAGAAACAATGTTTTGTGTGTCTTAACTCCTGTTCCCGATGCTGTATCGAACCCGTTGATTGGTCGACATTTTGTTACGATGTGTCCAGTTTAGAGTCAAATATTCTGGGTCTGATGAAATACACAAAGTCTATGCAAAAACAATTGAAACGCTATTTGTAGTGTGTAGTGTTTGTAAAGTATAATACTGAGAAGAAGGGGGGGGGGGGGGGGGGGGGAAGAGGAGGGGAGGAAAAGGAACACACACACAAATCATGCGTTTGTTTACACTTATATAAATAGTGACGTTTAAGACCTTATTAACATTAGTGCACTAAAAATGAAGGTATAGTACGAATCAAAGTTTATGGCGGCTCCGAAGTTAGCCACAAGTCGTACACATACACACATTGAGGTATCAGCGGGGCACAATGAACGTGAGATATATTCTATTCATATTTAAAATTAACTCTAAAATGTATTATTGTAAACTTGACAGTACATGAGCGTAATAGCGCCCGCAGCTAACTTCCGAGACGCCATAAAGTTTGACGACACCTACCGAGTAGGTAAAAAAAGACAACTACCATCATCTTTGGATTTTACATCGAACCTAAGATAAAAAAAACACATCGATCCATGCAACGGACAGTCAAGTCTAAACAAGGTAGACCGAGTAAATGGAGATTCATTAGATAGTTCGAACAGGTCATAAACGTCACACCTTTGACACAAGTGTTTATTACCACTTTGATTATGATCGCAAGAATGATGGCTGTGTTGATTGCTGGTTTCCTCGCAACACGATTTGTTGGCCGACTGGTTGGGTACGGTTGCCGGATCTGTCGATCAGTAGCTAGATTAATATAGAAGGTTTCCTTCGAGGTTGTTGGTCTCACTGTTGCATCGACGATCGTGTCTAGTTTTTGTGAGTTCACAACTTATTTTTGTATGTGTGTGCATGTATTTTTATGTATGTGTATCAGTTTTAGTCCAAACAAGCATTTTGATATCAATTTACTTTTTTACAAAGCCACGGTAGGCTGTAGGCACCAAACAGCTAGCACCGAGGGCTAAGACCGCGCGCCCTAGGCAAGGCGAAGTCTGGATGAATGCTAACGCGTACCCAGAAGTGGAGTTTTAATCAGTAAACATACTGATTGGCGGGAAGTAGGCTGATGCCAAGGGAATAATAGATTTCTTTACCTAAAACCTACCTAAAGAAGGTGGTACATTCAGATTCTAACTCAAGGGCTATCGATTGAGAGTCCATTCTTCCACGTTCTCGCCCTTCACGTTTTTTTTAATTGTGGCTCGGCATATGACAACACTCCGCCTGATGTAAAGCTAGAATGCGGTCCATGAACGGAAACAACTGCTACCACCGAGAAATCTCGGTCGGCTTGAGAAGACCATACTCGTCTCTATTCTAGATAGATCTAGATTGACAGTGCACACTCCTCTCGTTATACCTGGCTACTTTCAAACTATTCCCGAAACGCGACAACGTCACTTCACGGGTGACACATTCGAAAGTAAAACGTGATAATTATTAGGTTATATTTATTTCCATATAGAAGTCCAGGATAATGGAACGCCTCCGTGGACGGCGAGCCTTTTTAACAGACTATGTAGTCAGTTCCGTGAAATGAGAGAATTGATTCGATTAATTAATCACAATAATTTTATGAATAGATACGCTCGAACAAAAAAAGCAGCACCTGCGCCTTACTCATAAATATCATGAAAAGGTGACTGAAAAACCTGAAATTTTCTCATGAATAAATGTCACGGAAATGTATATTCATATTCAAATTGGGATAATGGAAGAGTAGAGGCGCCGTTTTATTTAATTTTTACCTAGGTTTAGGTTCAAAAATAGCCAGGTATAAGAGAGGAGTGTGCACTGTCAATCTAGATGGTACATGCTCGTCTCCTCAAGCCGGCATAGTGGAGGCGACTGCAGCCCGTAGAGATTTCTGTGGTAGCAGTTGTTTCCATTCATGGACCGCACTCTAGCTTTACATCAGGCGGAGTGTTGTCACATGTCGAGCTACAATAATAAAAAAAAAGAAATACCCATTTTTGGGCCCATTTAATACCTAATGGTATGATAACAAAACAATATTCTAAAATAATATCTTATTTTTTCATTATCTTATTTCAATTATATGAACACATCATTTACTAATTAATAGACAATGTTTAATTACATAAATAACATATATCATCAATTATATATTATAGCATCTTATCTAATAATAACCTCAAATATTTCATTAAAAAGGTCTAATTATTCAATAACTCGATTAAAAAAAAATTAAAACTGATTGATAATAAGGAAGTAGATTAAATCATCGACAAACTCGAGAAAAAAAATTGTGGGCCCATTTCTCTTAGGCGAATGGGCATTCTCCTTTATTTGACTGTCAGAGAAGGGGATATGCAGACAGCAGTCGCCTCCGCTATGCCGGCTTGCTGAGATGCCTCTACACAATGCGCTTGAAGGATCCCACGTTATAGGAAGAAGGCAAAACGTGGCTGGGAGGGTCGTTCCACAATTTCATGGAACGACAGAAAAAGACTGCCCTGTACCTTTTGGTCCGCGGGAGGATTGTTTTCCTGTGCTGTCCCATCTTCGCCACATAATCTTGTAGTTTGTAGACAATTTAAATGTCGCGCTTTTCACAAATCCACTCGTAACTTCCATTAAACTTGAGAGAGAGCTGGTTTATCTTTCTCATCTTCGGCTTTATTGACCACAATCTCCAGACCACCCCCATACACACAAATATTCACTTAAAATATTGTAATAATGTTACATTGAAAACAGTCCAGTTAACAGGGAAACTTTGTCCACCGGTTCAAACTTCTTCAACATTGCACAGTGGGTTGTCTCTAGCGGGGCGTGGCGGACAAAATTTGTTGCCGCACAGGCGATTTTGTATGTAGTTGACAATTTAAATTTTAACTTGCACTGTCAGACGTAAAATTATTTTAGAAACACTGTTTAAATGCTAAAGTTCCAATGTCGAGAAATAGTCTTCGTATTCTCTCTCGGTATATGACAACATTCCGTCTGATGTTTAAGCTAGAGTGCGGTCCATGAACGGAAACAACTGCTACTACAGACAAATTTCTACAAGCTTTGAAGCTGCATTCGCCTCCGCTATCTAAATTGACATTGCACACTCCTCTCGCTATACCTGGCTACTTTCGAACTGATCCCGAAACGCGATAAGGTCACTTTACAAGTGTGAGTCTGCACGTAGTAGCAATCGTTTCTGTCCATGAACCGCACTCTAGCAACATCAGGCGGTATGTTGAAGCTAATAAAAAAACAACAACGTAACAGTTTTCAAAAATCATCCATTACCCTTAACGACATTGTCTAAAAAGTTTAAACTTTTACGTGCACTGAAACTTCTAGAAACTTAGATTCCAGGCAGCGTATGCACAAGGAATTCAGAACTGAAATCCCTAACTATTAATATTCCCCAAACACTGTTTTAAACATATTGATATATACAACTAGATGTGCAATAACGCTCCCATTGTGACGCGAGAGAAAACATGGCCACAGCCACGTTCAGGTTCTCTGCCAGTTAGTATTTGACTTGACGGCAACATTGTCAAATCGTTTAAAGCGGCCTACGCTTTTTTATCGCGTTTCGGGAATAGTTTGAAAGTAGCCAGGTATAACGAGAGGAGTGTGCACTGTCAATCTAGGATGGTACATGTTCGTGTCCTCAGGCCGGCATAGTGGAAGCGACTGCTACCCACCTACAGGTTTCCCTGTAGTAGCAGTTGTTTCCATTCATGGACCGCACTCTAGCTTTACATCAGGCGGAGTGTTGTCACATGTCGAGCTACAATAAAAAAAAAGATGTATAAAGTTTGCACCTCTAGTATATATCTCTGTGTTTAAACACATTTCGTTTTTAGTGGCCCGCACGTGTAACCGTACTGCTAAGCTAGAATGCGGTTCGTGAACGGACTACTGTTATTACCACATAGACAATATCTGGCACGCATTCTGACGGGTCGGGTCGTATCACTCCTACCGTACATTTTGCATGCGTCTACCTGAGACACCTCATATAAAATGCATAGCAGGCGAACTTTTGCGGTCCGATCTGGACCGGCCCCACCCGTCTGGTGATCGACCTCTGTGGCATAGTGGTTGTGGTGCCAGTCTGTCACGTGTAGGTTTCAGGTTAATTTCCCGGTTGAAACAAATGTCAATCTAGATGGTACATGCTCGTCTCCTCAAGCCGGCATAGTGGAGGCGACTGCAGCCCGTAGAGATTTCTCTGTGGCAGCAGTTGTTTCCATTCATGGACCGCACTCTAGCTTTACATCAGGCGGAGTGTTGTCACATGTCGAGCTACAATAAAAGAAAAACAAAAAACAAGCACTTGTTTCTGGTTGTCACATGTTTGTGTTCCGATACCCATGGGTAAAGGGTATCCTGGTTTGGGTATAAACTATTATTATGTATTTAGTAATATGTACAATCTGTTTTTTTTTTTAATTTACTGTTAAATTTACTTTTACTATTAAATTATTATGAAAATTGAATAGAAAAAAAATAAACAAGCACACAGCTTAACCTGAGATGGAATTTGAATAAACGCCCTCCGCTATGCACTGAACCGACAACTAAACTCAGCAATTGACGTTTTCCCCCCTATTCTATCTTTCCATTGTTTTTAAATTCAATTTTCATAATAATTTAGCATAATGTAACTTGTAGCTTATAGTCTACTCACTATACGGTTGCGGTCTTCCGCCAGTATACTGTGGTGATTGGAGTAACGGTGCATTGCGCTGCATCGGCTGCGACGGCTCATCTGATACTGCAACAATGGAACGGACAAACAGATTTAGTACTTGGTCAAATAAATAATCGATTTGAAGTTGGCGACGCATCTATGTCTTGTGTATGGACAGCAAAAAAAAGATTCACAAGATATTCTTTAATTTTTTAAATACACGAGAGCGGCCGTGGTCTAGCGGTAAGGCGCGTGAACTCACGATCGATGAGACCCGTGTTCGAACCTCGCTAATTCTGACCGGTACCAAGGTAACTTTGTTATATGTACTTTGGTCTCTCAGTGCCTATCGGCATTATTAAAAGAGTGCCTACCAGATTGATTATGGTTATTAGCCCAATCTGCCGTCCTGGGGTAGTAAGTACCACCACTTTCGAATGTAACACCCGTGAAGTGACTTTGTCGCGTTTCGGGAATAGTTTGAAAGTAGCCACGTATAGCGAGAGGAGTGTGCACTGTCAATAGATGGTACATGCTCGTCTCCTCAAGCTGCCATAGTGGAGGCGACAGCTGCCCGCACAGGTTTCTTTGTAGTAGCAGTTGTTTCCATTCATGGACCGCATTCTAGCTTTACATCAGGCGGAGTGTTGTCACATGCCGAGCTACAATAAAAAAAAAACACTAAACCAGTTACATTGTTATAATACATTGGTCAGAATATACCGAGATTTGAACACGGGTCTCATCGATCTCTATAGAGTTCACGCGTTAGAGCATGGCCACTGTAACAATGTTGTATATGGATGAGAAATATAAGACGATGATTATTTTAAATTATTTATTTATTTTAACTTCTTCTTCATCCCCATTGATTTGCGGTAGACGAATTAATAACGTAAATAGGGTAGTATTAAAAAAACATAGATGTCGCGATTGGTCCTTCACGCCGGTTTCGAAAGTAGGCAGAATCTTTTTATAATACCTTCACGTTATAACGATATCTAGTGTAAATGAAAACTAGGTAGGCAAAGCATAAAAAAAACTGCATTTATTGGAACTTGATGAAAAATTGTGTAATTACGAATTTGAATTGATTGATATATTTTATTTCTCAGTCGTCCCTCAAACGCGATATATTTATGGTCCAGTTTGCACAGGCACAGGCAAGCGGGTGGGAGAGTCTGTTTTTTTTTTTAAATATCACACCCATCGAAATATTTCTCCGACAACCAAATCTATTTCAAAGTCTAAGGTTTATCGAACTACAACGGTAGTAGAGAACACGACAATACATAAAATGATTAATACATGAAAAATAGAGGAAGGTAGCTTAAAATCGAGTGGTTGTTTAAGAACGTTCACGAGAGGAACGTGGAGTAATGTTTGAAGTACGACCGAGATTAATTCTGTCAGCAAGTTTAGTTTTAAACAAAACTCCCCATCGAAATTGGCACATGGTATGTGTGTCAGTGTCAACTCACCATAGAGGAGCAGGCCAACATTGGTCGCACGTCTGACCCCACCATGCACCAACGCAACCCTGCACACATAAACAGAGAGACACACTCGTATTTTCCGATTTCTTCACAATTAAAAAAAAAAAAAAGAAAAACAACAGAAAATAAAACAGCGACATGGCATGCCAATTAAATTATTCCAAGAAAAAAAAAAGCTACATATAAAAATAAAAATTGAGGGTAGTTTAAGTTTTCTCTTTTAAAATTTGAAGGTATTTATTTTTGTGAGTGCCATGGTGTGTCGCGTGAAGAGTCTGTTCTGAACATCTGTATAACTGTATTATATAAATATATATATATATTTAAAAACAATATATCGGCGAGTGTGTTTGTCTCTTGTTTATAAGTGCATGATTTTTTTTATTATAAAAAGATACATACATAAATAGATGTATAATGTTTAGAATAAAACGAAATTTATTGGTTAGATTTTAAGCTACAATTTTGTTTGGCTACATACAATATAATGTTTAAAAAAAACATGTATTCGTAACGCTTGCATCAATCATCTAATCACCATCACTATGCCGGCTATACGGTTAGACAGCAAGCGAAATTCTAGCATCCAAGCAAAACCAATAAAGTTCAGTGATAAATTCCAAACGGGAGTAAAGCCTCATTTCTGTAATGTATTAAAAAAAATGTTATTCTATGATAACTAAAGCCCTTTTTAAATCGCTTCTAAAAAAAACTAAAATACTAGAAAAAGCACACATCTATAATTGCCGGGAATCGAACCCGATCCCGCTGAAACAAAATCATCGAAGCTAAATGCTACAGAGGTTTCAGTAATTTGACAACTGATGTAAAGCTAGTATGCGGTCGATGAACGGAAACAACTGCTACTACAGATAAATCTCTGCAGGCAGCAGTCGCCTCCGCTATGCCAGCTTGAAGAGTAGAGTATGCACAAGCTAGATTGACAATGCACTGTGACAATTAATATTTAGGTTACGCAGATTTGTTAACCTTTTCTTTTAAACTTTTCTTAATAAATTAGGCTCTATAGTTTCACCTCTACTTGGGGTGAAAACAGACGACACAAGTAGCGGAAACGGGGGCTTTTATTGAAGTCATTCTTTAAGCAGTACGATGTTTTTTTTATTTATTTATTTTATTGTAGCTCGGCATGTGACAACACTCCGCCTGTTGTAAAGCTAGACTGCTACTACAGAGAAATCCCTACGGGCAGCAGTCGCCTCCACTATGCCGGCTTGAGGAGACGAGCATGTACCATCTAGATTGACAGTGCACATTCCTCTCTTATACCTGACTACTTTCAAACTATTCCCGAAACGCGATAAGCTCGCTTCACGGGTGTTACATTCGAAAAGTGATTGTACTACTCCAGGACGGCAGACTGGGCTAATAACCATCTACAGTCCGCCTACCACTCTTTAATAGCGACCAAAGTAGATATAACACAGTTACATTGGTCAGAGTTAGCGAGGTTCGAACACGGGTCTCTAGACCACGGCCGCACTCATTTAGTTTTATTTTCAGCGAATTATCAACTACTTATTATAGCAATTTAAACAGGGCTCTGCAACTATGTTTGCGGCTACAAATGTTAAAAAAATAAAATAAAACAGTGATCAAATGATATATTTTTAACTTCATTTTAGGTAATCGAGTTAAAAATGGAAATAGAAAATCCAATCGTTATGAACAGGCATTATAAATATTTTAAAAAAAACAAAAGAATTAAATGACAACACTGTCTGATGTTAAGCTAGAGTGCGGTCCACGAACGGAAATAACTGCAACTACAGAGAAGTTTCTGTAGACAGCAGTTGCCTCCGCTATGCCGGCTTGATGAGACGAATGTGCACCATCCAGATTGACGGTGCGAATTCCTCTCGTTATACCTTGCTACTTCCAAACTGTTCCCGAAACGTGATAAGGTCCAATTGCACCATAAGGCCCGTTAAAGTTACTTTGACTGTTACGATGGCTGATGTAGTACATTTCCCGAAAAATTATTAGAAAAACATATTTGGCTTCTTTTCATACACTTGGCGTTAGTGACATTGGTTTAACTATTACTTTAACTTTGACCTGCTAAAATTCGCTGATTAACGTTAGCGTTAAAGTAAACATCAAAACCGACAGGTTTTGAAGCAACCCAATTTTAATTTTAACCATTACTTTAACGTTTTTTTTTATATTGTAGCTAGGCATGTGACAACACTCCGCCTGATGTAAAGCTACTACAGAGAAATCTACGGGCAGCAGTTACAGTTACGAGCATGTATCATCTAGATTGACAGTGCACACTCCTCTTTTATACCTGGCTACTTTCAAAGTATTCCCGAAACGCGACAAGGTCACTTCACGGGTATTACATTTGAAAGTGGTGGTACTACCCCAGGACGACAGACTGGACAAATAACCATCATCAATCTGCCTACCACTCTTTAATAGCGACCAAGTAGATATAACATAGTTACATTGGTCAGAATTAGCGAGGTTCGAACACGGGTCTCATCGATTGTGAGTTCACGCGTCTTACCGCTAGACCACGGCCGCTGAAAGTAATAGTTAAGTCACATGATGCAATAAGACCTAAAACATACAATAATATCTACTAATATACAAAATCAAACCAAAAACAACAAAAACAAAAACCGAAATCCTTAGAGTAGCTAACAATACAATAAGTATATTTATGTGATAAAAAATAAAGTGTAGGTAGGAATGATGTCGATGGAGATGTTTCGGAGCGTGTGTTGTGTTGTGACAGCTTGGTTCTAAGTAAAAAAAAACATGCTCAAAACTAAACAGTATTTTTTTTTTCTCTACAGGCAGCAGTCACCTCCACTATGCCGGCTTGAAGAGACGAGCATGTACCATCCAGATTGAGAGTGCACACTCCTCTCGTTCTATCTGGCTACTTCCAAACTATTCCCGAAACGCGACAAGGTCACTTCACGGGTGTTACATTCGTAAGTGGCGGTACTACCCCAGGACGGCAGACTGGACAAATAACCATCATCAGTCTGCCTACCACTCTTTAATAGTGCCTATAGGCACTGAGCGACCAAAGTACTTATAACAAAGTTACATTGGTACCGGTCAGAATTTAGCGAGGTTCGAACACGGGACTCATCGATCGTGAATTCACGCGTCTTACCGCTAGACCACGGCCGCTCATAATTTATAGTAGCTCGGCATACGAGTTAAGCTATAAGCATAAACTTGACAATTATTTTTTAAATAGATTAGCAGTCGACTTGTAACATAAGCGAAAATACGAAATGTATCCCAGCGAGTATATGTATAATATATGTTTTTATCTTCTTCTCTTTAATGAGCGACCAAAGTACATATGACATAGTTACATTGGTCAGAATTAGCGAGGTTCGAACACGGGTCTCATCGATCGTGAGTTCACCCGTCTTACCGCTAGACCACGACCGCTCTAAATGCAGAGCTATGATAAAAAAAACCAAATCAAATGAGGCACTTGCATACGAAGAGCCGTCAGTTTTAGGAAAAATTTGGATCCCGACCAAAGTAACTGAGGCATCTCAGAATTTATGGAGTTATCTTCCCCCTTCAACCCCTTGCAAATAGGTTGATGTTCGCAAAATCCGTAATCCAACGATAAAATCTCTTATGAAAAGGATCTCTCCATTACGGATTCTCGTATTCGATTTGATACCACCAAATAAAAAGTTTGCGTAACTCTTTACAACACTCAAAATGCAAAGCTCTAGCAAAGCACCAATTCGGCTTGGTAATATACAATCAAGACTTATTTAAAACGCGCGTTGACTTGTTTAATTTTAACAACAAACTTTGCGGGCTCCCCCCGAATAAAATTACTCGGTTGTAAATAGCAATCCTTTGTTTATTTGTAGCCGTTACGTATTCTCAAGCATTATACTTGGATTCAGTCAGAATATAACGCCCGAAGTGCACTGTTAACCTTAAATACTGAATTACTGACTATAGGATAGTGGTATTTCGCGTCAGTGTAGCTAGTATAGCGGATGCGGCTGCAACCTGCAGACATTTATCTGTGGAAGTAGTTATTTCCGCTTTGTTTACATCAGGCTGAGAATGCTCACGATATGGTGGACGACGATATAAAAAAATCTAAGGTAGATTTTTTATTTAATTCTAGCTCGGCATGTGACAACACTCCGCCTGATGTAAAGCTAGAATGCGGTACATGAGTGGAAACAACTGCTACTACAGAGAAATCTCTAAGTCGCCTCCACTATGCCAGCTTGAGGAGACATCAATCTAGATTGATAGTGCACACTCCTCTCGTTGTACCTGGCTACTTCCAAACTATTCCCGAAACGCGACAAGGTCACTTCACGGGTGTGTAATTCGAAAGTGGTGGTACTACCCCAGGGCGGCAGGCTGGGCTAATAACCATCATCAGTCTACACCTACCACTCTTTGAATTATTATATCTTATAAATGACAAGAATAAGGTCTGAAGAAAGGGACAATTTCGTTAAGAAATTTCGTTGATAAAAGACGTAACTTTTTGCTCGGGACTCCTTACGGAGGGGTTAGGAAAGAGAGTAACGGTGGACAGAAAGGGACCGACTAGGACTGAAACTGAACACGTGTCCTTTAACTTTGATGTAAGAAAAAACACTTTAAAAAAACTTATGAGGGAATTTTGCATTGTGTAATAATGGAACCTAGCGAATTATTAATAATCTTTGTTAACGCCATTTACACACGTACATTCATTTTTTGTATCTATCTATATTACTCCTTTTCATTACCTTTACCCTACCCTCAAAGGACCGACGACAGACTGAGCTAACAACTATTAGTCTAGAAAAAAAACAACAATTATTATTTTTTGATCTATACAACTAGATGTGTAATAACGCTTCCAATGTGACGAGAGAGAAAAGAGGACTGCAGTCACTTTTAGGTTCTCTGTCAGTTAATATTTGACTCGACGGCAACATTGTCAAATCGTTCGAAGCGGCCTGCGCTTTTTTCAAGTCAGATGTATCAGGTTTGCACCTCTAGTACATATCTCTATGATTGCAAGTATTGTTATATAAAAAAGTTTATTAAATAGAAAAAAAAGACTACATAAAAATAATATAGTGAAACCGATAAAGCATTCCGTCGGAACAACTAAGCAATATTCCTTCAAATTTATAAGGCGAGCTTTGCCATATTTATCACCGAAAATTTGACAATACGATACATCACCCTCACCAATATTTTAGCACTCAAAACATCCCCCCCTCCGGCGGTATCACATTCCCTACTCAATAATAGGCTGAATGCCCAATTTTGGAAGATCGATTTGGTGTTTAACCCATTCATCCGGAAATAAGACTCGTCTATTCGGGATAGGGTCTACTTCTCCACGGAGGCATATTAAAGTGTCATTGATTTGTTCATAAAGCCTATTTATTGATCGCATAACATCAGGCGGGGTTAAATCTGCCGCATGTGCTGGGTGGCCGCGAAAGTCACGACAATTGGAATAGTTTCACCCGTTAGCCGACGTACAAAATTCATACAACACGTAATTTAATTTTGAACATAATTGGTCGCCTATTCACTCCCACTCCTTTAACCTTGGATCCTTCAAGCGGAGCGTGAAAAAGCCAGGCCGGGATAGTGACGGCGACCGGGGCCACCGTGTGGGGTAACCGTTATCCGGTCGTCGGCGCTCATGGACCTCCACTGTGCCTAGTCGACGTTCCCCGGATTAACAGCATTATAAATAGTTGCTCGACACGTGACCACATTGCGCCTCGTGTTAAGCTAGAGTACCATTCTCAAGCCGGCATAGTGGAGGCGACTGCTGTCCGCACAGGTTTCTCTGTAGTAGCAGTTGTTTCCATTCATGGACCGCACTCTAGCTTTACATCAGGCGGATTGTTGTCACATGGCGAGCTACAATAAAAAAATTAGCGAATTAGTTTACCGGACGAACAGAGACCAACCCTTATCGATATCAGTCAATATCGTCATACGAGATTTTATTAGATCGACGTTTTTTTTTTCCGAGACAATTCAGCGTCATGAATCGACAAGAATGCCAAGGATAAAGGCCCGCTTACACAATAAACGTCACACGACACTTCAAACAATGTTCAGAAGATAAAAATATTAAAATTATGATGAACATTGAACAGAAAAAAAAAAGATTTCAGACTGTACCTATGATACTAAAGACAAGATTAGTATGTATAGTCATTACAAAAAATAAACTAAAAAAATATGTACTACTTCACAATGGCGTGAACTCACGATTGAAGAAACCCGTGTTCAAATCTCACTAAATTCGTCCAGGGGTAGTACCACCACTGTCGAATGTAACACTTTAAAGAGTGGTAGGCAGACTGATGATGGTTATTTGTCCAGTCTGCCGTGTTGGGGGGTAGCACCGCCACTTTCGAATGTAACACCCGTGAAGTGACCTTGTCGCGTTTCGGGAATAGTTTGAAAGTAGCCAGGTATAAGAGAGGAGTGTGCACTGTCAATCTAGATGGTACAGCTTGTACCTCAAGGTCACCTCAAGGCGGGCATAGTGGAGGCGACTGCTGCTCGTAGAGATTTCTCTGTAGTAGCAGTTGTTTCCATTCATGGACCGCATTCTAGCTTTACATCAGGCGAAGTGTTGTCACACGCCGAGCTACAATAAAAAAATAATCTGACAGGTACCAATGTAAACTATGTTATACTCGTACACTCGCTCAATGCCTATACAAGGGCCAGCTTAGTAAAGAAATTTTAAAAAAATGCAGATGAAGCGTATCGTCATAGACGCGTACAATGGACAAAAATAATTACGGCACACTAAACTGAGTGTCAGTTTCGGTATTTGTTATAAAAAATACAGATTATTTGTTGTCGTTGTGTCGTTAAAGGCAAAGGATTAGTTGCCTATACAGCCCAGTCTTCACTTTTTTAATAGCAGCTTCGCATACGAGTATTACCACACTCCACCTGGTGGCAAGACACCACGAACAGCACTGCAGACAGCAGTCAATGTGCACCGTCAAGTCCGCGCCTTGAGTGATTGGTGCGCTTTTGCTCGAGAAGGTTGAGGTGTTTTTTATCCCTTTCCCTAATTAGTTTAGTGGTTTTTATTCTGTAAAATTGGTGTTATTTTATGCTGCTCATGTGAGTAATTGTGGAAACATTAAAATTCACTCTATATGAGGCATTAGAAGCGGTTATTTTTGTGGTTATCCCACGCCGCGAAAACGCTCATATTGTGACGTGACCGGGTGATTCGCCGCCAAGTCAAATTGTAAAACACCATTGCAATTTAATGCACAAACATTAAGAATTTACTACTCGACATTGGCAGAATTGTCGTTGTTATGACATCCGAGGCCATTTAACAAAAGAAAAAGAAGTCCGCACATTTCTAATGTATTTGTTCGCCTGGGTTTGTCTTTGACAAGACAGACAGGCGACGAAATTTCTATTTTCACGCTTCAAATATTCGATATAATGTGTATGTAGCCTAATAGAGAGCGACATGTAACATGTCATCGTTTATTGGCGCGTGTAACACAAGCTGAAAGATCCGTATTATTATGATATCGATACTAAAACGAACCTGAAACAAGTTTTCAGACATATTTCTACGATAATAATTCAAATTATTTTTTTTTTAATTTCAAATAGGTCGAAATACAAGTAAATTTATAAATTCGCAAAAGAGTACCAATATTTTAGGCATAAATTACTAGTACAAGAGTAATTTATCACGTCAAATTTTTGTCGCGACACGAAGAAGGTTGAGAAGCGTTAGTCTAGATGAAGAACTTGCCCGTGGGTCGAGGTCCTTTGACCGTGAGTGACAGCGTCATATGGGAGGTACTGTTGGAGTTGCTGGTCTCCCATCGGGCGCGTCTTCAGATGACGGATCCCTGAGGTACCCCGGCGCGAACCAAAACCAGCCAGGTGGGGTCTCACAACTGATTGAGAGACCACCCTTCATTGCGTGGGCGAAGGCGGTAGCGGATAATCTCCGCCCTGAGCAAGAACGGGGTTAGAGTACCGCTCATTTACTTGACTGGAATGGTGTTTCTTCCCGATGAGGTGGGCCGAAATGGCGAAAGCGCGCCCGTGACGTCACCATATGACGTAGAGAGGAACACCGTTGTAGTTTTAGTCGTGTATACTCGGTATATGGGACTTCTACCATGTGTAAAAGATTTCTTCCATGTAATTTTTTTTATGAATTTATAATTCAGTTTTTTTTTTGTTATTATAAACACAGGCTATAATTGACGAGTTTCTCATGGCTGTCTTCTCGTCGTATGCCTTTCCGAAGCCAAAAGTAGATTCTGACGATGAACAAGTGCATGCCAAGTCAATAAAAGATTTTCATTTCATTTCATAAAAAAAGGTAAAAAAACCTTAAATACAGGATGACACGGATAGTTTTGCAGGCGATAGAAAAAGGAGGCATGCTAATTGAATTTCAAATTGAGAAACCGAACAACAAGTGTTGCGGCCAATTACATTTGTTTTACATAGTAACGGCCGATACCCGAAGTCAATATCGCCGCGCGTTTACATTTAAATAGAACACGAAACACTGCTTGTTGGTAAATGAGGAAAACAACAGAATTTTGTATGCAAAAGAAGGGTTATTGTTTTTATAGTAGCCCGGCATGAGATCGCACGCGGTTCACAAGCGAAGACAACTGCCTAACACGGGGAAATGTCATACGACTGCTGTTTGCAGTCACTTATCTGTAGTAGCAATTGTTTATGTTCACGGACCGCACTCTAGCTTAACATCAGGCAGTGTTGTCATATGCCGAGCTACAATAGAAACAAAAAGATAACGAGATTTGAACACGGGTCTTTTTAATTGTAAGTTTTAAATTAAGTATATAATAATCCAGGCTTAGATCTTTGTTGGCGACGAGTGAACTAAATTTGTATGCTCAACACGGGCGCGGTGGCGTAGACCGAACTGGACGGTATGCCCTGGATGATGAGTACTCATCAAATCTGTACAAATTTCAAGTTATTCCCCTCATCATCCAGTGTCGCAGGTTTCGACAGTTGGTCTATTTTAAAATAGAAAAAAAAATTGTCAATACATGGAGCAAATTCTTCTCTTTGAGCCGGCATAGCGGAGGCGACTGTTGTCTGCAGAAATTTCTCAGTGTTTGCAATTGTTTCTGTTCATGAATCGCGAGGTGTTGTCATATGGCGAGCTACAATGAAACTTAAAAAAATATATTTTTTTCATATTCAATACACAGCGGTGAGTGTCTCGGAGGCTCATGTTCGTGTATTTAATTATTTATTTGGAAAATTTACAGGTTTAGAGGAGATTTTATATTTAAATTGATCATGATAACAGCACTGCACCCTAAAATAATTTTCACTATGTACTTAAATTGGTGGCACTCCACAGATACAAAAAAAATAATAATAAAAATAATAATAAAAAAAGGAACAAATGAGTGTTACATTAAGGGTTAAAATAGAAAACAAAAAATCTAATAAAAGCAAATGCAGAAATACAAATTCAAATATTTCAATTTATTTGTGAAATTTTATTTCGAGCATTTATTGGTTGAGGGCAGAACGTTCTCTGCGGGTAGTTCTGTGTGTTTTTTTTTCAACTACCTCGTTACGTATTCATGAATAGTGGCCGTAGGAACGCATTCGCGGAGACACGACCTCATTCCCAACACTAGTTGTGTACAGGCTGTCATTTTTAATTTCATATTTGCATGCTTTTTATTCGCTAATAATTTTCTAGTATTTTTTTTATAAAAGCTTTTATTATTATAAAAATTTAAAGAGTGGTAAGCAGCCAGCAGATGATGGTTATTATTCCAATCTTACCGTTCTGGGGTAGTACCACCACTTTCGAATGTAACACCCGGTGAAGTGACCTTGTCGCGTTTCGGGAATAGTTTCAAAAGTAGTCAGGTATAACGATAGGAGTGTGCACTGTCAATCTATATGGTACTAAGTGGAGGCGAATGCTGCCTGTAGAGATTTATCTGTAGTAGCAGTTGTTTCCATTCATGGACCGCACTCTACCTTTACATCAGGCGGAGTGTTGTCACATGTCGAGCTACAATTAAAAAAAAAAACAATATCATTGCGATTTTTCTTACAATATTTTACCAAGTATTGAGATTTGAATTAAAATGACGAACCGAACAAAAATCGGCTGAGTCATGGGTTTGTTTATAGCTTAGCGGGTTCAATTCCCATTTCAGCAATTATATGCGATGAAATTTTGAAAATCATTAACTATCTAAGGTGCTAAAACCGACCTAAATAAGTGTTTGTATAAATTATAGTCCTCCCCTATGCCGGCTTGTTGCATCATCCATTAACAGGGCACACTCCTCTTGTGACTTCACGGAGTGTTACACTTGACAATAAAGTGCTGGTACTACTCCAGCACGGCAGACTTAGCTGTCATCAGTCTGCCAACCACCACTTTTATCACTAATAACTTTGATAAAATACACTTGGAAAAGCGTAGATTAAAAAAAAACCATTTTTGACAATTTACTATCGAATTTATTGCACGACTCGGGCCAATGGGGCAAGTGAGCCGTGAACTCTTGGCCCACCCCTTGGGCAACACTGTCAGGTAAATCACATACAGTCTTGGCAAACTATCTGCCGCAGTCTGTGAATTGTGTGTCTGGGTATAACTGGTTATTTTATATGATTAAGGGTGGTTTGCACCAGAGAAGGCCGGTTAAAGTAACTTTGACTGTTACTTTAACTTTAACTTTGACAGTTACCTTTACTTTTACTCCACGCACGTTGCACCACAGAAAAATTTGTATCGTGTTTTAGTATTTACAAAATATTTGGAATTTATAAAAGATAGTCAAAGAAGCAGCTGAGTAATGGATAATCTCAAAATTCTTCTGGAAAATAAACTATGTTTGATGAACTATACAAGATACAAATAGATAACTAGATATAAGAACAAATTTAGATAAATAATACAAGATTTAAATGAATTCTCTCAAAACAAACAAGAGCGGCTTTTCAAAGATTTGACGTTAGCGACATTGATTTAACTATTACTTTAACTTTGACCGGCCGAAATTCGCCAGTAACGGTTAAGGTTAAAGTAATCGTCAAATGTGACAGGTTTTTTTTTGAACCAAACCAATTTTAACTTTAACCATTGCTTTAACGTGACAGTAATAGTTAAGTCATATGGTGCAAATGGCCATCAAATTGTAATTGTTCAATCCTTAAACCACCAATGATTAGTTGGAGACTGCCATTAACTGGCGTCATTTCCTCTACCACTCTTGATGGTTATAAAAGACATATCTTTACTACTACACATTTATTGCAAAAGCGAATATTTCTCAATGTAATGTACCAATGTAACTTTGTTATATGTACTTTGGTCGCTCAGTACCTATAGGCACTATTAAAGAGTGGTAGGCAGACTGATGATGGTTATTAACCCAGTCTGCCGTCCTGTGGGGTAGTACCGCCACTTTCGAATGTAACACCCGTGAAGTGACCTTGTCGCGTTTCGGGAATAGTTTGAAAGTAGCCAGGTATAACGAGAGGAGTGTGCACTGTCAATCTAGATGGTACATGCTGCCCGTAGAGATTTCTCTGGGGTAGCAGTTGTTTCCATTCATGGACCGCGCTCTAGCTTTACATCAGGCGGAGTGTTGTCACATGCCGGGCTACAAAAAAAAAATAAACAAAACAAAAACGCTGATACAAATTTGGAGAAAGATTCGAAATAATTTTTAACATAAAAACCATATACGTCTTTGAAATACACACACACACACACAAATTTTATTCCTATTAAAGAGTGTAGACGAAGCAATGAAAAAAATAAAAATAAACAAATAAAATATAATATTACCCGTCAGAAGCGTTCAATATCTTTTTGAAGATTAAGATTTAATCGTAAATAAACTCGCAATCTAATTTTGGGCGAAATTATATTCTTTAAATATTACCGAGTACACTTCCGAATATCGCGACTAAACGAAAAAGATAATAATAATAATAATAATAAATTCTTTATTGCATATAAAACACAGTTAAAGAAATACAAAATAATAAATAAGTTACTGCAATTGGCGGTCTTATCACTAAAAGCAATTTCTTCCAGACAACCAATTGATAATAAATAAATTGTAAGGAAAAGAAAAAGATACCGTCAGTACAATAAATTTTTTATTGTAACTCTGCAGGCAACACTCCGCCTGACGTAAAGCTAGAGTGCGGTCCACTAACGGAAACAACTGTTACTACAGATAAATCTCTACGGCCAGCAGTCGCCTCCGCTATGCTGGCTTGAGGAGACAAATTTTATTAGCCCAATCTGCCGTCCCGGGGTAGTACCACCACTTTCGAATGTAACACCCGTAAAGTGACCACGTCGCGTTTCGGGAATAGTTTGAAAGTAGCCACGTATAGCGAGAGGAGTGTGCACTGTTAATCTAGATTGTGCATACTCGTCTCCCCAAGCCGGCATAGTGGAGGCGACTGCTGCCCGCACAGGTTTCTCTGTAGTAGCAGTTGTTTCCATGTGTTGTCACATGCCGAGCTACAATAAAAAAAAATGTGGACCATCTACTGTTTCCGAAACGGCAGACTGGGCTAATAACCATCATTAGTCTGCCTAACACTCGTTAAATCGGCCATATTATGCTTTTCACTTCGAAAGCGTACCCCAAAAGGGTCCATATACTTTTATGTATTTTTAATATGTTATCCAATTTAGCTCGACCGAGAGACAAGGACCCCGCGCTCCTTTATCATTAAAAATTCAAATCTCATTTTCCATGGGGAAAGAAGAGGCTTTCACTCTCTTACTGTTAATTTAGTGGGAGAAAAAAGTAAATCGACTTTCGCTTCATTTTGTTATTATAATTTTTTTACTGTAGCTCGGCATATGACAACACTCCGCCTGATTTAAAAGCTAGAATCCATGAACGGAAACAACTGCTACTACTGAGAAATCTTTACGGGCGGCAGTCCTCCGCTATGCCGGCCTGAGGAGAGGAGTATGCACCATCTAGATTGACAGTGTACACTCCTCTCGTTATACCTCGCTACTTTCAAACTATTCCCGAAATGCGACAAAGTCACTTCACGGGTGTTACATTCGAAAGTGGTGGTACTACCCCAGGACGACAGACTGGACAAATAACCATTATCAGTCTGCCTACCACTCTTTAATAGTGCCTATAAGCACTGAGCGATGAAAGTACATATAACATAGTTATAATGGTCAGAAGTTAGCGAGGTTCGAACACGGGTCTCATCGATCGTGAGTTCACGCGTCTTACCGCTAGACCACGGCCGCTTTAATACAATGACAATTTTCTTGAAAGGTAGTTTATGCTGAGTTGAGTGCCCATGTCTCAGTAGATTGAATTACTTCAATAATTATTCCAACGAATTTAATTATTTATTTACTAGCTGACCCGGCAAACTTCGTACCGCCTTAGAATCAATAAATAAAAAAGCATTTCTGAACGACTTTTAAATTTAATTGATTTCTAAACGACGAGACGAACATCAAATGTTTGACATTCAAAACCAAGGGAATAGTTTCTAAAGGAAAGCGAAATTGTTGTTTTTACTATATTCCAAGCATTTTTTCATATTTACTCACCTTTTAAACCTTCCCTGGACTTCCACAAATAATTCAAAACCAAAATTAGTGAAATCAGTCCAGCCGTTCTCGAGTTTTAGCGAGACTAACGAACAGCGATTGATTTTTATTACATATATAGATTTTGTTAAATATTAAGTTTATTTTTCCTTTTAAATCTTCATAATAAAGCTTGTAATAGTTTTTATTTGTAAGGTTAACTGGTAGAAAATGCCTCAAGGCATTAAGTGTGCCTTTTGCAATTTTTATGTTGTGCAATAAAGTATTTTTATTATTATTATTTTACGAAGGCAAAGAGTTCAATTTCTCTATTAATAAACAAATGATTAATTAATTCGATTCGGTCCCAAAATAAAACACGCGACGTATCAATAATAAACCTACTAGAATGACACACAAAACCTGTCATCAGCGTTTCATTACAACCAATTTAAATTGTACACGATTTAGTTTAACAAATTAGCCTCCGAATCAGAAAACAAAACGTAACACGTAAAGCTCCCGAATAAATGGGAAAATACACTTTGTTTCTTACAACTGAAAGAGCAATTTCGTTCGACGAGAGTAGTCCTCATTTAAAAAACGATACGGCGAGGGTAGATGAATATTTTATAGACTTGTTCACTTGTCGTCTAATGACAAAACACTGTTATTTTTCAATTTGGATATTCTTCGCAATGTACTGCTAACAAATACTCGTATGAGCTCACAGAAGTCGTGAGTCGTAATCAATTATAAATGACAGTTATTTGTCCAGTCTGCCGTCCTGGGGTAGTACCACCACTTTCGAATGTAACGCCCGTGAAGTGACCTTGTCGTGTTTCGAAAACAGTTTTAAAGTAGCCAGGAATAACGAGAGGAGTGTGCACTGTTAATCTAGATGATGCATACTCCGCCGGCATAGCGGAGGCAAGTACTGCCTGTAGAGATTTCTCTGTAGCTGCAGTATATACGACCATACGATTTCCACGACCGTGACAGCAAGAAAACCCTGTTATTTTCACAATACACTTAATAATATTGAATTTAACAAAGAAAAACAACCACGCTCTAGATCAAGATTTTGCAGATACTATGATGTAAAAAAAAACAAAAGCTTTAATTGATAAGTTTTCACCGAAAAAAATTGCTTCAAAAATTCATTTAGCTTTGAAAACCGATCATTTTTTTTCGCAAATTGAACGCACAAAATTAATCTTACGTACGCGAAGTTGCGGGCAACAGTTAGTATCTACATACCAAAAACCACAATATACAATATTGTAAACAGGTATCACGTAGAAAAAACATGGCGTAGAAACGAGGTTACTTGGAAAAACTTAACAATTTCACTCGTCACGAAATTTAAGTAATTTATGACTTACGAACGATCGTGTTGCGCGGTTTAGCTTACACGAAGCTTCCTTACAACAGTTACCTTAAGGTTGAATTTCGAGTGAAATATTTTTTATTCAAACATGATAAATATTAAAAAAGCAATGATAATAATACCTATGTACGATAACATCTACGTTTATACCTATCTAATCATGTTTTTTTCAATTCTTGATAGTTACCCAGTCCCGTTTCGAGATTCTCTCCTTGTCTCATCAAACCAGCAGTCAGTTCGTCAAATTACAAGACTAGCTTACAAGGTAGCTCGTGGACACAACTGCTACCAAAGAGAAACTCCTGCAGTCACCAGTCCCTTCGGTTATGCCGGCTTGAGAAGTCGAATGTACACCATCCATTGACAAGGAACACTCCTATCTTATCAGTCGACAATTGTCTCCGCTATGACCTCCGAATTCGTTTTAAAAGCGTAAAATTAAAGCGAAATCAAGTAGAACAAACTTCGAACGATAGAATAAGGGTTTTAGAGTTGAGAGACATCGTGAATGGGGTACGAAACGATTCCCCGTGCCATTTAAAAAGGAGTAAGTAGGACCTATTCTCGGGCGCACTAATGGACGGAAGTCGAGGCCGGGGCTCCGAGGAAATTGCACTTTACGCCGTTTGCTGGCGGCCCGCCTTATTGTATTCAAACGGCGGGGGCGCTTTGAAACTTTAATAGGCCGCACGTGAAGTCGGCGGGACCAGTGTCCATGAAGGTGGTAATTGTTACGTGCACCCAGGGTGCGAAAGAGCGAGCATGCGTCGAAGTTTCTAGAAAAGCCTCGTATAAGCGGCGTAGCGTAATAATCTTGGCCACGTGACCTGTGACCTTGTTTACATTATTAATGAGTAAACAATTTCGACGAGATCTTTCTCGAAGCTTCCTCTTATTTGAGTATAAATACAGACACCCGAGTGTCCCAAAAAGTAGTCCTATTCTGGATGCGATACAAGCAACTCCTGCAATAACAAGCGATTACTGAACAGCGACTGAAGGCTATCCAGCGACTATCGTACCACTCCTGCTTCTACGTTATTGTGTGTCGTATGCAATAAATTGGTGTGAAGACCGAAGTCGTGTATTATTTGTTTTGTAGCCCCCCACGAACGTAACAATATGTAGCTAAATTATGCAAGATGAAGCGCAGTGTGAAGTTGAGTGGTCGGCAGTTGATGGCGTTTATTAGCGCTTGTCCTGCTCCCGTCCTGAGGTCCTTTCAAGTGTAACTTTAGTGAAGTGACCTAGTCGCGTTTCGGGATCAGGTTTGAAGGAGCCGGGTTTAAGAAACATGTAAATTGTTTAAAAAACCCGAAAACATTTCGACTGCCAACATGTACTTTCATGTACATTCCATTCAAATAATTTTTCCGTGTACATATTTCTGACGAGAGCAGTCCAAGGCTTTATCCTCCATTTGTGGGCGATAACTGAGCAAATATGCCGAAACACGACAGTTCCTCCGCACAGACAAGTTACAACGTGTCCGCCGCGTCGTGTGTTTTCAGAGACTCTGTCAAAGCGTGACGATGCTTTTGTTTCATATTCAGTTAGTGCTTGTACTCATGACCACGTGTTCCAAGTTAGTTTCCGTAATCGTTCAAATTAGAGTCCGTATTCATGACCGTTCCGACATATACTATAATTTTTATTCAATTAATTATGAGAGAACGAATGGTTTCTCCACCTCGACGTTAACCTTAATAATGCAAGTAACTTTTGAGCGATTGTTGGTGCGTTTTGCAGATCGACCACCACATTTTTAATGTTACCAAATGGCAGCTTGAGTGAGACGTTCGCACTTACTTACTTGAATTAAAAATATATTTTACATTTTTTCATAGTAGCTCATCATATGACAACACTTTGCCTGATGTTAAGCTACAAACAACGAAATGACTACAAGCAGCTGTCGCCTTCGCTATGCCGGCTTTGAGGAGACGAGTGTGCACCATCATAGGTTGAAAGAGATACGTAGCTATATAAGCCGGCATATCAAAGGCGATTGTTGTCTGTAGAAATTTCTCTTGGGTAGCAGTTGTTTTCGTACACGAACCGCACTCTAGCTTTACACCAGACGGAGTGCCGCCATTTATACCAAACTCTTGATAAACGATAACTTTTAAAATCTATATCTACTCCAATTTCAATTTGGCACTGATTCTTGTTTACATAGAACTTAGGGCGAGGGTGAGTCGCGCAGCCTCCCAATCTGTTAGGGCTCAATTATACGGCGCGGAATGAACTCGAAATTGATTGACAATGTTTATCAGCCCAGTCTGCCGTCCTGGGGTAGTACCACCACTTTCGAATGTGGACACCCGCGAAGTGACTATGTCGCGTTTGAAAGTAGCCAGGTGTGCACTGTCAACCTGGATGGGCTGCACATTCGTCCCCACGGGACAGCAAAGCGGAGGCGACAACTGCCTGTACCAGTTGTTTATAACCCGGTTACTTCCAACAGTAATAATCACCAACAGTCTGCCTAACAGCCACTCATTAATTATTCAAACAAAAAATAAAACAAAGTACATATAATATAGTTAGATTTGTCAAAATTAGCGAGGTTCGAACACGGGTCTCATCGATCGTGAGTTCACGTTTTCAACCGCTAGACCATAAAAAAAAAAAAAAAAAAAAAAAAAAAATAAGGACATGAACAGTTCAAACAATTTCACGTTTAACGCTACCGAGCCGCGTCGTATATTAAAGCCTTCAAACGGGAAGTATTTACCATCCGAAACTCGAATACCTGATCGGTAATTAATAATATAATTTACTAGTCGAAGGGAACGTAGGATTTTCAGGAACGTATTTTTTTTTTAAATTTATTTTGGTATGACGAAAAATCAAACCCCTATTTTCATCGACCCTTAGCGGGGCGATATGGACCACTTTGGGAATCATAGATATAGGAGGACCCGGGTTCGATCATTGCGCGGCAACCCCCGAATCAGGACTGGCAGTCGCTACGAGCATTGTTTTCTTCCATATTGTAATTTCGAAGAAATAATTACTATTGAAAGCTGGGCTGCCTAGTGCCCGTAGGGCGTGCATGAAGAGAATTGTGGATGTGAAGGAAGCGAGGGTGTTGTGTCAGGATCGTGGTAAATGGCGTTCCGTTGTCTCTGCCTATCCCTGTGGGAAAAAGACGTGACAATTGTATTGTATTGTAATTACTAAAAAAATCAAACTCCCTTAAAATGTGTGTTATGAAAATTATAGTAAACATTGTTATACCTTTTTAGAATCTGTGTGAATTGTAGATATTTTTAAAACAATGGTTCCCTAATCTGACATACAATTTTTTTACACCAGCTTCGTTCAAATATTTTGCTAAAAATTTGAAAATTTAAATCTGGTTTATATTTAAATTTTTTATTTAATCATGGTTATTAATTGGTTCCAAATAATATTTTAATTAGAAAGTCCTGTGTTTTCTCAACACACTTAAATGAAAACATAAATAAAAAATAATTAAAAACATATTTTTAAAACATTGTTTTTTGTGTAAAAACGGAGAAAATATGATAATTTCTTAAAAATGTCATAACTTTTGAACCAGAAGGTATAAAAAAAAATCACCAAATTATATTGTAGATATTGAACCCCTCTATCTGTAGAATACCATTCTGTATATCGCACATTCTATGTATTGGAGTTCTACGACCTAATTCAAAATCCGTTTTTGGCATATACGAACGACTACGAATTCGTAGCGTCGCGTCGTAGCGTCGTAGCATCGGCGCCCACCAAACTACGTACAACTTGGCAAGCGACTATTCACGGCTCGTTTACAATAATAATACTTCATATCATGAAAAATACAAGTAATCCAATAAAATAGAAAAGCCTCTTTAATTTGAAAACATATATATTATATATATTATAGCTCGGTATATGACTACACTTCGCCTGAGTGTAAGCTAGAATGCGCGGTCCACGAGCGGAAACAACTGCTACTACAAATAAATTTCTACAACCATCAGTCGCCTCCGCTATGCCGGCTCGTGGAGAGGAATGTGCACACATTTTTTTCTTATTGCACCTCGGCATGTGAGAACACTTCGCCTGATATAAAGCCAAAGTGCGGTCCATTAATGTAAACAACTGCTCTTAAAGAGAAATCTGTGCGGGCAGCAGTCGCCTCCACTATGCCGTCTTAAGGAGACGAGACGATGGTACATCCACATCCCATTAGTGACGTGATATATATTCGAAATCATCGAGTACTACGCGAACAATTGATTACGTTCTCTATGCGCCGTTGAATATATAATTTTTGTCTCTTATAAAGCCTAACTTAAGTAGTATATGAAAAGTAAAAAGAGACCTAACTGTATTTACACTCGTTTTAAATTCAACTACCGCGATAAAACAACATTCGAGACCTTATTACTAGCGCGACAAGGTTCAAATTTCACCCAAAAACATAATACAAACAGCAGTAGGAACGAGTTAAAACTTCTAGAGTAGCTTTTACAGTTCTATTGTGAATGACAATTTATTATTAAACTTTCTATCTGTTTGTGCTTGTTTTCCAATTTAGACGTCATTGTTTTCATAACCGGGCGGGCATAGTGGAGGCGACTTTTCTATTTAAAACTTTAGAAATAAAAAAAAACGAGGTGGTACTACGCACGAAGTGAGATATGCGATGACGACGCTGATAGAAGAAGAAGAGTGATAGTAACGGTGACGATTAGCAGTAGAGTAATACTCGTATATGATGCCAGTGACAGGCGCCAGCGCTTTGCTCAAACACACGCCAGCGACAGTGTTCTCGCGGAATAGAGCGACCTCTTTTTTTCTGGCTCTGGATCCGTGTCACGACAAGGTCTACTGTAGTCACCGATTGGTTGCAAATAAAACTTGCTTTACAATTGAAGTTGTTATTTCATTTTTTTAAATTATAGCTCTGCATATGACAACACTGATGTCAAGCTAGATTCCGGTCCGTGAACGGAAACGACTGCTACTATAGAGAAATCTTCTGAGGAGACGAGTATGCACCATCTAGATCGACAGTGCATACACCTCTCGCTATACCTGGCTATTTTCGAACTGTTCCTGAAACGCGACAACGTCACTTTACGGGTGTTACATTCGAAAGTGGTGGTACTACCTGCCTAATAACCATCATCAGTTCACCACGTTTTGATAGCGACCAAAGCACATATAACATAGTTACATTGGTCTTACCGTTAGACCACGGCCGCTCTTGATCGAAGTAATCGAAGTAATGGGAATCGAGTATAAATAAACAACACTACTCAGGTGATAAACGGACGTTTCCATTTAATAGGCACACGTACAAAGTGCTTGCGGGTAGTTAGAAGCGATCTAACACCGAACGACAGAGGTATTTGCGGGTAGTTCGAACACGCAATTGATGCACTGTAATTACAGCCATGCGCTCAGATGTACGTGAATAATTCATTTATCCTCAGTCTACATCGAAATCTAACGGTTGGTTTTATTGGAAATAAACATAGACTAACAGTAGCCCGACATAATTATGACAAAATACGGTCCGATGTTTTTTTAATGCCTGCACTAAGCTGGTGCTCGTTTTTTTTTATTGTAGGAGGTTAATGAGTGGAAACAACTGCTACTACAGAGAAACAAACCTGTGCGGGCAGTAGTCGCCTCCACTATGCCGGCCCGAGGAGACGAGTATACGCCATCTAGAGTGAAAGTGCACACTCCTCTCGCTATACCTGGCTAATTTCAAACTGGTCCCGAAACGTGACAAGGCCGCTCTTCTAATACCCGACTATTTCCTGATCCTGAAACGCTTTAGGTCACTTCAATCATCAGTCTGCCTGCCCACAATTCGTTAAGGAATTAGTTTGCAGAGTGCTTTAAAGCCCCGAGGCGCTAATCAGAGACATGCATTAATTGCATCCGTTTCTGCAACTCCATTCGTACTAACATCCTCTTGGACGGCAGTCGCTCCAAATCTATAGCGAGAGTTACAGTTACACAGTAAAAAAAGAAATCACAAACTGAAAAACTGAAAAGAGCGGCCGTGGTCTAGCGGTAAGACGCGTGAACTCGCGATCGATGAGACCCGTGTTCGAACCTCGCTAAATCTGACTAATGTAACTTTGTTATATGTACTTTGGTCGCTCATAAAAGAGTGGTAGGCAGACTGATGATGGTTATTTGTCCTGTCTGTCGTCCTGGGGTAGTACCACCATTTTCGAATGTAACACCCGTGAAGTGACTTTGTCGCGTTTCGGGAATAGTTTGAAAGTAGCCAGGTATAGCGAGAGGAGTGTGCACTGTCAATAGATGGTACATGCTCGTCTCCTCAAGGCGGCATAGTGGAGGCGATTGATGCTCGTAGAGATTTCTCTGTAGTAGCAGTTGTTTCCGTACACGGATCGCACTCTAGCTTTACATCAGGCGGAGTGTTGTCACATGCCGAGCTACAATAAAAAAAAAATTGCATGCCAATGAATAGCAGTCTGTTATAAATATTCTTCTTTGAGCGAAAAAGTGCAAATTTATGCAAAGTGCATCAACGATTTCGCTCTAACGTGAGGGTGTCTTTTTTTGCATGCGTAGTGATGGTTGGACCGCACTTATTGTTTCGTCGAAATAAAACCTTCGATATTTTTATTTTATTTTATTTTTAATTGTTCACTTTTTTCGTTATTTTCGTCGTCATGGTAACCGTCATGTCATTTATGTTTTTTAAAGTCTTAAGTCTTGGACGTTTACATAGGTTAGGCGCCTCGACACTTATTTTTTTCTTTATTGAAACTCGGCATGCGACAACACTCCGCCTGATATTAAGCTAGAGTGCAGTCCATCAGCGGGAAAAACTGCTACTACAGATAAATTTCTGCATTGTTGTCTCCGCTATGCCGGCTTAAGGAGACGAATGTGCACCATCCAGATTGGACCTCTCGTTATACCTGGCTACTTCCAAACTGTTCCCGAAACGCGGAGCTTCACGGGCGTAACATTGGTGTGTGGTGGTCCCCAGGACGACAGATTGGGCTAATAACCATCGTCAGCCTGCCTACGACTCTTGTACGAAAACTTTTGCTTCAAAACACATTACAGTCCCGCCGCACTGACGTACACGAGCTTTTTTTTCACACGATTCCTTCACAACGGATTGCAGTGATCATCGGTCGAAAACAATTCGTCGATACGGATTGCAAATGTGATTTCGGAATCGCTAAACTTGTCAGAATTTATTTCAGGACAATTTAAATATATCGAATTTCGTTTAAAAAAATATTTCGCTGTATTTTGTGCGCGATCTATGAGCGGAAAAGCTACCACAGAGAAATAACTTCAAGCGGCAGTCGCCTCCGCTATGCCGGCTTAGGGAGACATTTGTCAGTACTTGTCTAATTTTCTAATTGAATGACCAAACTGCATCCTAGTAATGTAATAACAATTGTCCGAATGTTCGTGAAAGTGCACAATAATTGTACATAGTGGGAAATTTATTTGGTGGCGGGTAAATCTATTGTATTTTATGTTCTAACTCTTCTTTATTTCTGCTTCTGCCTGTCGCTGTATTTTCTCCGAAATAAATAAATAAACTTATTCTAAACTGATTTTCCATGTTGACATCTGACACTCAATAGAAACAACTTTGTAAGTTTCAGTCAAGTCACGTAAATATTGTTATAAGGATTATTAAGTGGCAGACAGTGAGCCTGGATTACATGTATGTAGGAACGGTCATGAATACGGACTCTAATTTGAACGATTACGGAAACTAACTTGGAACAAAATGAATACGTGGTCATGAGTACAAGCACTAACTGAATATGAAACAAAAGCGTCGTTACGCTTTGACAGAGTCTCTGAAAACACGTCACACGGCGAACACGTTGTGACTTGTTTGTGCAGAGGAACTGTCGTGTTTCAGCATATTTGCTTAGTTATCGCCCACAAATGGAGGATAGAAGCCCTGGACCGCTCTCCCGTTCTGTCATATATTATATAACTTTTTTATGTTACGTATGATATTTTTCACGTAAATGTTACTAGAAAATTAAGGACTGGAGTCCTGCATAATTTCAGCACGGGTTATCCTAGTGAAGTATGTACGAATGTAACACCCGTGAAGTGATCTTGTCGCGTTTCGGGAATAGTTTGAAAGTAGCCAGGTATAACGAGAGGAGTGTGCACTGTCAATCTAAGATGATACATGCTCGTCTCCTCAAGCCGGCGGCGTAGTGGAAGCGACTGCTACCCGCACAGGTTTCTCTGTAGTAGCAGTTGTTTCCATTCATGCACCGCACTCTAGCTTTACATCACGCGGAGTGTTGTCACATGCCGAGCTACATTAAAAAAAAAAATGAGATAATTTTGACGTCAAGAGAAAAAAAGTGTCATCAGAGATTATTTTTACCTTTTCAGTAATAAAACACTTCGGAAAGTTTCATCCGATCATTATTTTAATGTTATTAGAGACCATAATTCATTTGATTTCAATATTAAATTAGGGGCGTGTTTCCATTGTTCAATACGAGACGTGTCGTGAACGCATCGAAATCAAATTCAAGACAGTAAACTGTATAAAAAACGGGCGTGGTCTCGCGGTAGAACTCATAAACACAGGATCGATTAGACCTAGATCTAGAGTCAATCTAGATGGTACCCTCAAGCCGGTATAGCGGAGAGTATAGTAGCGGTTGTTTTCATTCATGGACCGCACTCTAGCTTTACATCAGGCGGAGTATTGTCATATGCCGAGCTACAATAAAAAAAATCTTGTAAAATTCTGACCAATGTAACCATTGAGATATATACTAGAGGCGCAATAACGCTCCCAACGTGAGGCGAGTGAAGATCTGCCCACAGCCATAATTAAGCTTTCTGTCAGCTGGTATTTGACAGGACGTATATAAACTCATAATGGGCAAATATGTGGTGAAAACGTGCAATTCTCGATCCCAAATGCACAACAAAAAAAGCGGGATTACGTTTCACACGTAAATATATCCTTTCAACATCTATATTGTCCTTAAACAACCAAAAAACAAATAAAATTAGGGATATTTTTTACATTTAGTGTTGCTAGTAAAACATCGTTTCCCATAACCCGTATTATAATATAAAAAAAAGAAATATTTTATTTTTAAGAAAGAATAATTTCAACTTATATTACACAATTAAAACATTGAACTTTATTTTATTTAGCTAAAAATGCATGCCTCTAGATATATTATAATCGACACTGAATAAAAATATCTAAAGAAAAAAAAAATTAGTGTGTGGAAAATTTTTAATTATACCGGCAACACTAATATTGACATTGTCAAATCGTTTGAAACGGACTACGGCTTTTTCATGTCAAATGTATGGGGTTTGCGCCTCTAGTTATATATCTCAATGAATGTAACTATGTTATTTGTACTTTGGTCGCTCGGCGTCCGTGGTACAAGAACTAACGTAATACGTATATGCATTTACTGCATCGCAAGGATGGCGACAATTTGGAAAGGCTTGTGGTGACAGGGAAGGTCGATGGCAGAAGACCGCGCGGTAGAAGCCCGAGCCGCTGGACAGACTAGGTTTCCATTTGTCTGGAGATGCCGGCTAATAAAGGTCTCCATCAGGCAAGCGGTCGCAGCCACCAAGAGTCACGATCCTCAACAATGAGGGACCGACGACGAGAGAGAGAGAGTATATGTATTAAAAAATATATTATTGTTTCAAATTTGTATGACAATGTTGAGACGATGTGCACTATCGATCTAAGATGGTACATGCTCGTCTCCCCAAGCCGGCGTAGTGGAGGCGACTGCTACCCGCACAGGTTTCTCTGTAGTAGCAGTTGTTTCCATTCAGCTACAAAAAAAAAAAGATAACTGTATTGTATTGTATCCATAGTGTGCGCACGCGCTTTGGCATGCAAGCCAGCCTAAACTTTGACTGTATTCCTACTTTGGCATGTATATGTTTGCATGCCGTTTTGTGTTTAATTTAATAAATAAATAAATAAATAAATTTTTGTAGAATTGTTTTTTTTTTATAAACATTAAAATCTCTCAATAACTGAATACATTGGGAACAGTCGCAAAAGACCACGATCGACGGCTTTCTTTTCCGAAGTGCTCTCCTCTCCCTCCTAGAGTCGTGAAGTTGTACCTTCTTCGCGGAAATTGCAAATCTCGAGATTACTCCGAGGCGAAAGTTGGGTCGCCCGCCCGCCCATCAACGACAATGAAGTTTTAATCTACGCGTATTATAACACCGAACGTTCTCTTCGGCTTTCGAATGAGTTTTTCAATTGTTCTTGTACTTTTCTTTTTTGTTTAAAAAACAACGGTTGAAATGGCGGTTCAATCAATAATTAGCCTTATTAAATAGCCAATGAGCTCTATGAAGATACTGACAAATGAAGCGATCCTATCGATGGAGAATTATCACTTTACGTCGTGAGAGCGTCAACGTAAACTCCGGGCAGCAGTCACCTCCACTATGCCGGCTTGAAGAGACGAGCATGTACCATCCAGATTGTCAGTGCGCACTCCTCTCGTTATATCTGGCTACTTTCAAGCTCTTCCCGAAACGCGACATATTCACTTCACGGGTGTTACATTCGAAAGTGGTGGTACCACCCCAGGACGGCAGACTGGGTTAATAACCATAATCAATCTGCCTACAGGCACTGAGCGACCAAAGTACATATAACATAGATACATTGGTCATAATTAGCGAGTTTCGAACACGGGTCTCATCGGGAGTTCACGCATTCTTACCTCTAGACCACGGCCGCTCATTAAATATACTCAGGACTTATTATTATTTTTAATGCCTGTAGTAAGTTAGAGCTTGTATCAGGCACTGAGCGACCAAAGTACATATCACATGGTCTTTTTTATGCTTAATAGGCAAACGTTTGACCGCACCTTGCCTGATGTTAAGCAGTGATGCGGTCTAAGATAAAGCAAGCTTGCCTATGAGGTACCTATTTATCCTTAATTTGAAGAGACCCGTGATGTACGTGTCGAGAAACACAGACACATGGGAGTTCCACAGTTTCGCAGTACGCACGAGGAATGTGTTGTCGAAACGCCTCGTAAGTACTTCAGGAACTTGGACCATAAATGGATGGTACCTCTCCGGGTGTATTTAGCTCCTCTCACATTAGTCAGAATTAGTAAAACATGGGTCTCACCGATCGCGAGTTCACGCGTCTTACCTCTAGACCACAGCCGCTCTAAATGTAAACAACATAATAGTATTAAAATTAACACCTAAACGTATTCACGAGAGAGCCCTAAAAAGTCGTTGTCACGGTAGAACATTAATTCCTCGACGTAATTTCAGTCCAATGCGTTTGTTGTTGATAATACTGTCGTGTAAAATGTAGTGTAACAAATACAAGTTTTTAAGTTGGGTATGTTATTGTGGAAGTTATTCATATATATATACTAAAAATAAAGCCAATAAAAAAACAAGCCGGCATAGTGGAGGCGACTGCCGCTTGTAGAGATATCTCTGTAGTAGCAGTTGTTTCCATTCATGGACCGCCCTCTAGCTTTACATCAGGCGGAGTGTTGTCACATGCCGAGCTACAATAAAAAAAAAACATATATTTTTACAGTAGCCCGGGGAACTCGAAGCTAGAGTGCCGTCAGACAACTGCTACTACAAAAAACAGTCGCCTACGCTATACCGGTTCGAGGAGACGAATGTACACCGTATAGGTTGACAGTGTACACCCTCGCCCTCGCAAAGAAAGTTCAGGTGTATTAATTTATAAATATTGTGTGTATATTGTACTAAATTCAAACCTGTACATAACTAAGAAAACTTTATAAAGATAAAAATAAATGAGCCGGGATAGTGGGAGTTCTTTTTTCGCGTACAACGTCACGCGTCGACTGCTAGGAAAATAATATAAATTTTATGTATGTATAATAAGCAAATTTGTCACTAATGTAGTAATGTATAAAGTAGATGCAGCAAAAAACTAAACAATCATCAACTTACATGTATAATCCCAGCTGTCCTGATCATTCTTGAACACATTTAATCTTTCAGGCTGAAACAAACAATAAATTTCCTTTAAAACCGAGCCTTAAAAATATCTAATACCATAATAAATTAAGATTTAAATTAACTAAAACAATTTCCAAAAAAATCAAATAACCCGTGTGAAGTGACTTTGTCGCGTTTCGGGAATAGTTCGAAAGTAGCCAGGTATAACGAGAGGTATGTGCACTGTCAATCTAAGATGGTACATGCTCGTCTCCTCAAGCCGGCATAGTGGAGGCGACTGCCACCCGCACAGGTTTCTCTGTAGTAGCAGTCGTTTCCATTCATGGACCGCACTCTAGCTTTGCATCAGGCGGAGTGTTGTCACATGCCGAGCTACAATAAAAAAAAAACCAACGCTAAAAAAAACTCGAATAAAATAAAGTACCGTCAAAAAAGCGTCGCGGGTAGTAGTAATTAAAACAGTGTAGTAGGCGCGACGGCTAAGTCATTTGCGCTCGAGCACGCGTGATGGGAGCACGCGTGCTCGAGCGCATAGCCTGTTAAGTTTGGCGTGAACTTTTCATGTTTTAAATGACATTCTTTGCCATATTTTTGGCTTTTTATTCTTTTATACGAACGCAAAATAACATTGTGTTCTTTTACGAGTTTATTTTTAGTAGTATTTACGAGTGGCCGTGGTCTAGCGGTACGACGCGTGAACCCATGTTCGAACAACGCTAATTCTGACCAATATAACTATTTTATATGTACTTCGGTCGCTATTAAAGTGTGATGGGCAGACTGATGATGGTATACCGGCTTAGGTAGTACCACCACTTTCGAATGTAACACCCGTGAAGTGACCTTGGCTGTTTAAAAGTAGCCAGGTCCATACTCGTCTCCTTAAGCCGGCAAAGCGGAGGCGACTGCTGCCCGTAGAGATATTAGTGGTTTCCGTACATGGACCGCACTTTTACATTAGGCGGATTGTTGTCATATGCAGAGCTACAATAAAAAAAATGTAGGTAGAGAAAGAGCTTAACCAGTTAAAAGCCGTTAAGACACTGAAACACAAGTAGCTAGCTCTCAAGTTGAGTGTGAGAGATGTGCAACTCAAGAATGTAACCACACTTATGACAGGGTGACAATGATTTTTTTTGTGTTACATTCGAAAGTGGTGGTACTACCCCAACATCAAAGTCCAAAACAAAATAACCATCATCAGTCTGACTACGACTCTTTAATAGTGCCTATAGACACTGAGCGACCAATGTACATATAACAAAGTTACATCGGTAACGGTCAGAATTAGCGAAGTTCGAACACGGGACTCATCGATCGTGAGTTCAAGCGTCCGGTCTCCCGGTCTGAGTTCAAATCTCGCGAAATTAAAAAAAAACAATGTCGGCGGCTACAGCATAATATAGACATTAATTTAATTTAATTTTGATTTTAATTTTTTAACTTTTTTTTTCTAGATACTTTATTGTGTAAGATGTGGCACCTAAAGGTCTAAAGATCATTTGCCAAAAAAATTATTCAACTTCTTTTAAGCATGATTTAATGATTCCCACCACTGGTCGCCCTTAAAAAAAATATTAATAAAAAAAAAAATTAGAAGAGTGGTAACTAGACTGATGATTAATTATTAGGCCAGTCTGCTCATGGACTACACTTCAGCCTAACATCAAGCAAAGTGTGGTCGATAGCCACTTCAAAAAAAAAAAAATTAATAAACGATTTGACTCCATGTATAGTGAAAAATATGGTCACCCTAAGCAGTAGGTGCAACGCACAACCTTAGCTTAGCTCGTTGTTCCGTATTATCTACAAAGTTTACGGATGGTATACGTCTCGATATTGTTACCTTGGCAACGTTGTTCAATTGTTCTGAAACTACCCACAGGTAGAGATAATACAGGTTTTTTTTCGTTTTATATGGCATTATAACAAGTATTTTTGCATTAAGTTAATAATATTGTGCATCACGAGTCATTCATTCATCACACTAAACAGTCAGGTCAAGTCTCAGTCAAGTCAAAAATTGCTCCAGTAAAGTGGTAGAATCTTTACTGAAACTTCTTACGAAGTTTTGGAGGGAAAATGGAAACACAGGTACTCTTCTTTTGAATTGTTTGCCAACACTCACGCACGTTCACGAACACTTAATGGTTAATAATCCACCATTATTACACATTAACACTCGAAGAAACACAACTTTAGGAAAATAATTCAAGACAGATAAACTGATGTCTCAAGATGGCCGCCAAAACTCCGAGTATTATCAAAGAGTAACTAATTTGTTACATTACGTCATTACGTAAATATTACGAGTTCAATTTAGGAAATAAACTTTCTCATACAAACTAAGATCCCTAATTTTTTAAATGTACCTCGGCAAATGACAAGACTCCGCCTGCTTTTAGGCCACAGTGCGTTACATGAACAGAAGATTTCTCGCAGGCTCCTTCTCCGCAATTGAGCAGCTATTGCCGCTTGTTGTGCGTGATACATGAACATAAACAACTGCTAGTACAATAACATTTCTACAGGCGGGTGACAGGTCGCTTCTGCTATGCCGGCTTGAGGAGACAAACGTGCACCACACTCCTCTCGCTATACCAGGCTTTCACGTGCGGCATTCAAAAGTTGTGGTCTGCCTACGACTCGTTAAATCGAGAATAAGCTATCGTTACAACTAAAAAAAATAAAAATAAAAGGCCCTAAATAAAAAAAAAAAGTCGTGACGTCATACCGTAAATAGGGTTATGTAAATACAACACGGCTCTCAACTCTCAACTCGAGTGCTCGACTGACCGGATGTGTACGAGAGAGAGGGTGCATTTCCAGTTTCCGCTTCGAAAGTATCCGGCCGCGTTTCCGGTTAATGTCAGACGGGATCCGGCGTCCAGTGCGTGCGGACGTGCCCGTTGTTGTTAGTCGTATCGGTGTTTAATTAAGACGAATTGGTATTTATTTCATTCGCTATATATCTTGAATAATCGTTCACAAAGGAGAATGTCCATTCACCTAAGACAAATGTGCCTACAATTTTTTTCTCGAGTTTGTCGATGATTTTTAGTTAATTTTGTAGAAAAATAAATCTACGTTCCTTATTACCGATCAGTTTAATTTTTTTCACCCGGGTTATTGAGTAATTAGATGTTTTATGATGCAATATTTGAGGTTAATATTATTTTAAATGCTTTAATAATATAATTGAACATTGTCTATTGATGGGTACATGTTGTGTTGATATAATTAAAATTAATTAATTCAAAAATAAGATAATATTTTAGAATATTGTTTTGTTAACAAACTATTAGGTATCAAGTGGGTCCAAAAATGGGCATTGTCCTTTAAGTGTGGTAGAAAGACTGATTGATAGTTCGTTACTCAGTTTTTCATCCTGGGGAAGTACCACCACTTTTAAGAGAAAATAACACCCGTGAATTGACCTAGTCACGTTTTGGGATCAGCATTTATCTCCCCAGGCCTGCAAAACAGAGACAACTGCTGCCTGCAGACATTTCCGCACATGGACTGCATCAATCTCTCTCTCAAAATTACTGTAGAGATTTTTATTCAGTTTTCACCAATAGATAGATTGTTTCACGTGGTTCGTTTCCATATATAAATTTATTTAAATTCTGTAAATTTCAAATGTAATACAGCTCGATTACCACTGACTGACTCACTCACATCAATTATGGAGCACTCGCCGGGGGGTTAGAGAGATGATTCTTTTTGGCGCGTGTAGGGGGCGCTCCCGCGACCTCAGGAATACCTCGACTTTGACCAGAAGTGAACTCCGGACCAGAAGCGATGCCGATATCTCGGAAACGGAACGAGATAGGACCGAGGTGCCGGACCAAATATTGTAGGAAATGGCCTCTTATTTCGAAATCCGAAATTTGTTTTTTGTGACACTCGTGAAGTGACCTTGTCGCGTTTTGGGAGCATAATCGTCTCCTCAGGCCGGCATAGCGGGGCGACTGCTGCCCGTAGTAATTGGCAAAATTATAACAATGAATGTACGGGAAGAGTTCGTATAATTAGTACTCAATTATTTTTTACGTATCTATTAAAACGTCATTTGGAAAGGATGTGCGAAAGTGGATGGCAGCGTCGGAAGGGGGCGCCCTAGGAAGACCTTTCTCAGTCAGATGAGGAGCACCCTCAACCGACGTGCATGCATGAGGGGAGTAATGGATGTGGTCGAAGCGAAAGTGGTATGTAGAGAGAGGAGTCGCCGGCGCTCCAGTTTCTGCCTACCCCAGTGGGAACAAGGCGTGAGCTAAGTAAGTAATTAAAACGTACCTAAATGTAGGTAGGTATTGATCGTATGGACACATCACTAATCAATACGGACGAGACAGCACGTGAATAATACAGCGTTAATTAAACTAATCATCCCCATCATGCCTATAAACTATTAAGTGAACGCTTCGAACGCCAGCCATACGCCACGTCACAAAGTTTAACTACAAACTAAACTACGGAACAGATTGTTGCAATTTGTGCCGTAGACACTGAAATCATAATTACATTGTTTGCTCTAGACGAGTGATCCTCGACCACTTTTGTGTGCCGCGCAATTCTAAAAGTGTGCCGCCTTTACTTTACTTATTAGAAGTATTCTTGTTTTTTTTTTATTGTAGCTCGGTATGTGACAACACTCCGCCTGATGCTAGAGTGCGGACCATGAATGAAAACAACCGCTACTACAGAGAAACCTGTGCGGGCAGCAGTCGCCTCCACTATGCCGGCTTGAATAGACGAGCATGTACCATCTAGATTGACAGTGCACACTCCTCTCGCTATATCTGCCTACTTTCAAACTGATCCCAAAACGCGACAAGATCGCTTCACGGGTTTTACATTCGAAAGTGGTGGCACTACCCCAGGACGTCAGACTGGACAAATACCCATCATCAGTCTACCTACCACTCTTTAATAGTGCCTATAGGCAATGAGCGACCAAAGTACATATAACAAAGTTACATTGGTCAGAATTAGCGAGGTTCGAACACGGGTCTCATCGATCGTGAGTTCACGCGTCTTACCGCTAGACCACGGCCGCACTTTTTTGTAGTTGTAGGAAATATCCTCTAATTTTTCAAATCGAAATTAGAATTTTCAAAATTGCCCCAAAATTCAAATTATATTAACGATAAGTATGCAAATTAATAATATTCTAGAAGCATTTAAAATGTTACGATATTATTTATTGATATAGAAGGACATCGACAACTATCTCACGGTTCAATAAATTGTGTGAAATGAGTGACGATTTATTAGAGTTTTTTGAAAATAACGAACAGAAATAAAAGTTTGCCTTGTAAACGCCTGTATTCTTGACAGTTTTCAAATCGAAATAAAAACGATAACGAAAACTTTAGAGCTGCTTTCTTGCTGGGTTAAGCATTAATTCGTTGCTAATTTTTATAAACAGACACTGGTGAAAAGATAGAGAAAAAAAAAAATGAAAAAAAAAATACACACAATTTTGTTTTTGTATAATTTATTATTATTTTTCTTTCTTTGTTATTTTGGTTTATTATTTTCTTCTTTTTGGTTTATAAGCCATGAATAAAAAAATTTAAAAAAAAATCCCCCTTCCATGTTCAATTGACGGTTATATTAGTGCAAATAGTTTATTCCCATTTAAGTCAGTCAAAAGATGAGCTAAGCTATAGAATGCGGTCCATGAGCAGAGATAACTGCTATGCAGAGACATAGCAGGAGTCAGCAGTTGCCTTGAGGCTTGAAGAGACGAATTTTCAGTCGAGTTGACAGGACATACTTAACAGATGTTACATTTGAAAGAGGCGGTACTATCCCGAAACTAGTTAAAGCCACTTTTTTATTTTAGCACATCATATGACAGCACTCCGCCTGATGTTAAGCTAGAGTGCGATTCACGAACGGAAGCGACTGCTGTCAGAGAAGGGGATCTGCAGAGAGCAGTCGAGTTCGTTATGCCGGCTTGATGAGGTGCCTCTTCCCACCCCACTTGAAGGTGGAAAGACGTTGCTGGGAAGATCGTTCCATAGTTTAATGGAACGACAGAAGAAGAACTGCCCGGACTTTTTAGTCCAAGAGGGAATTGTTTCGAAAAAACATATTTGTAGATTTAAACAGCATAAGAATAGATGCATTCTTACGTATTTGAACGGGACTTTGGCTCGATAACTACCTACAAGTTTCGTTGCCAAAACCTATGATTTACTCATTTGTAAAGGCGGCACGGACAGTTTCAGAAAACATTTAGGATGGAGAGAATCTTTATCCAATTTGTTCAAAGTGATATTTGACATTTAAAAAACAAATCGTTTCACCGTTAGCACTCCGTTTTATTCAAATACGAAAGAAAAAAATGGAGTTAAAATTAAGTTAAATATTTTAGAAACGGTTAGTCTTAACGTTGTTTTATCAATATTACGTAACGAGTTTGCAATTTTTACAGTAGCCCGGAATCAGTCGCCTCTTATATGACGGCTTGGAAATACGAAGGTGCGCCGTCCGTGTTGATAGTGCAAAACTTTCTGGGGTAGTCCAGATTTAAGTAGGTAGGTACGAGTTCCAGTTCAAGTCCTAGTATTATGCCCACTTTAATACAAATTAAATTGAAATAAAAACATGAATACCGCCCCCTTCCACTTCAACTATTTATTTATACTCGACTAAGCTCCTCAACTATTTATTCCCTGCGAGAGCGAGTTGAGAAGAAATAAACTTTTTTATTGAATCCTAATACTCAAATTATACGTTTAATACTTTTGCGAGGAAAATAAGTTGTGTGTAACTTTAGATACTACTACGTAATATTACATATCCATAAACGGTACAGCAGTACGCACTTCTCAGAGTACGAAATGAAATGAAAATCCTTTATTAACGTAGGCAAGGACTTGGCATGCACTTGTTCATCGTCAGAATAAACTTTTGGCTTCGCAAAGGCATATGACGAGAAGACAGCCATAAGAAACTCGTCAATTATAGCCTGTGTTTATAATAACAAAAACTGAATTATAAATTCAGAAAAAAATAATAATAATAGTCGTAACTAATTTAACAAACATAACTAAATCACAATATGGGGCACCAAAATGAAGAAAATTATATATTAATATGATTGCAACGTACAGCAGTGAAACTGCCGTTGGTGTGTAATATGTACCTGGTGTGAGTCTTCCATCGATTAGTGGACCGACAGAGCTGGCCCGTCCTCAGCACCAGGAGTTCGAAACAACACCAAATTATTGCGGTTTTTGGGGTTTGAGTACACTGATTACTACAACTCGGTACTCGCGACTTTGCGGGTTTTTATACGTTAGTATAGCGGATTAGGGGTCGCAGCGTATACGCACGGATCGACGTTCACTGGTGTACTGAGATTTGCGGGTGGCCGTAGGTATCGCTGTCTTCTTTTCATCAATGTGTATAGGTAATGTGTGTGAAAGAGATGAAAAATTATATAATAACTAAACTATATTATGAGGAAGTAGCGATGAGGAAGGGATAGGTGATTGAGGCTAAACCAGCCGTCCTGGGGTAGTACCACCACTTCACCCGCATTTTGGGATTAGTTTGGTATGTAACACGTAACTAGAGGAATGTAGTGTGTACAGTGCACAATCGTCTCCTCAAGCCGGCACAGCGGGAGTGACTGGCGACTGCTAATTGTAACCATTCACGACCAAGTGGATCACCTGTTAAAAGACCAAAGCGCGTTTTGGGATTAGTTTAGAAGTTGTATGGTATAACTAGACGAATGTACAGCATAGCGAGAGTGACTAGTGATACGCGCATAGTCACACGTGGATCTACTATTAAAACAAAGAGAAATAATCGCGACAAGACTACGGAGCACAAAATAAAAAAAGTGTATAAACCAACCAAATAAAAATGCAACTTAAAGTTAACGCTCATTGTGTTAAATTAACGGGCTATTTAAAGCGGCCGCGTGTTAAATTATTGAGTCGCCCGTTGGAATGTTAAATGTCTCTTTAGCGCTTTTTTCCTCACCGAAACGACTCACACTCGAACGTGCCTCAACTTCTCATGTGTATTTGCTAAAATATTTTATTAGGCGCTACTTTGTTTTTCCAAAGTTTACGAACGACTTTCTCGTATTTGTTACGATAAAACATCGTCTAGACTTGTTTTACAGTAGATCAACACGTTTTTTAAAATACTTTTTTTTTATTGTAGCTCGGCATGTGACAACACTCCGTCTGATGTCAAGCTAGAGTGCGGTCCTAAAGAGAAATCTCTACAGGCAGCTGTCGCCTTCGACTATGCCATGCACCAAGCAGATTGACAGTAGACACTCCTCTCGTTATATCTGGCTACTTTCAAACTATTCCCGAAACGCGACAAGGTTACTTCACGGGTGTTACATTCGAAAGTGGTGGTACTGCCCCAGGACGGCAGACTGGGCAAAGAATCATCATCAGTCTGCCTACCACTCTTTTATAGTGCCTATAGGCACTGAGCGACCAAAGTACATATAACATAGTTACATTGGTCAGAATTTAGCGAGGTTCGAACACAGGACTCATCGATCGTGAGCTCACGCATCTTACCGCTAGACCACGACCGCTCTCGAATACTGATACTGAGTTAGTGTTTGTATCGCAGGCACTTTAGCAAGATTTGAATCGATCCTGAAGTCCGTCCTCAACCACTAGACCACGGCCGCTCCACTTCGTCTGATGTTAAGTTACAGTACAAGCTAGAGCGAAGTTCTCTGCAGTCACCTCCGCTACACCGGCTTGAAGATCTCCTTATACCCGTTTTGCATGCTGATTCCGAAACGCGACTAGGTCACTTCAGAGCACTTGAAAGTTCTTGCATAGCTCGCATCGTATATAAGTATAGATACAAATGTTTCTCTGTTTGTTTTATAAATTAATTCGTGTTAATCGTTATTCCTTTGTGAACAGTAACGTATTTTTTATCCGCGCGCATGTTTAAATTAATCTTGAAAACGCCGGAATGGATTATTTACATTGTATTGTGGGATTGTATGGTTTATTATTTCAATGGTTCTTTTGTTATCATTAATTAACGTTGAAAATTCTTTCTTGTAACAACTGCTACTCTACTGGGTTTGGTTGCTCAGGCATTATTAAAGAGTGGTAGGCAGAGTAGTTTGAAAGTAGCCAGGTATAACGAGAGGAGTGTGCACTGTCCATCTGAATGGTGCACGCTCGTCTCCTCAAGCCGGCATAGTGGAGGTGAATGCTGCCTTCATGGTCCGCACTCTAGCTTTACATCAGGCGGAGTGTTGTCACATGCCGAGCTACAATAAAAAAAAGGTTCGAACACGGATCTCATTTCGGTATTTATACTCAAATAAGAGGAAGCTTCGAGAAAGATCTCGTCGAAGCTATTTACTAATTAATAATGTACGTGGTCACGTGGCCAGGATGTTTACGCTACGCCGCTTATACGAGACCTTTCTAGAAACTTCGACGCATGCTGTCTCTTTCGCACCACAGGTGCACGTAACAATATGATAATAGACTTTCCCGACTTGCTCTATTAGTAAGTATTGGCAAAGCAACAAGTAAGCTGAACGTTTCCGTTACGACTTACTCCATCCGCCATTGTCGCGGCCGTTCCTTTACTCCGGACGTGGAATAATGGCCGGGACATCGATCCCTTACACTACCTAACCTTTGTCGCATTGTATTTTTAAGGGTGGTTTGCACCAGAGAAGGCTGGTTAAAGTAACTTTGACTGTTACTTTAACTTTAACGATTAACTAAAAAGATCTTTTGTGCGAAAGTGGATGGCAGTGTCGGAAGGGGGCGCCCTAGGAAAACCTTTCTCAGTCAGATCGGTCAACTGCTGTGAAAAGGGTCAGATGAGGAGCACCCTCAACCGACGTGTATGCATGAGGGGAGTAATGGATGTGGTCGAAGCGAAAGTGGTATGTAGAGAGAGGAGTCGTTGGCGCTTCATAGTTTGCTGCCTACCCCAGTAGTAGTGGTAGTAGTAAAATTCTACACAGAAAGCAGTTTCTCTAAAAACGGTCTTAACAAGACGGAGTACCCAAAAACGGGACGCATGGCCACGTGTAGCCATACATACTACTTCAAAATAAACACCAACTATATATAACAAAAAACCTAAACATCTATATAACACAAAGATGACAAATGACTCACACAATCCGGTTAAAACGTAATCCAAGATGGCGGCTAGACAAACACATTTACGCGTCAAGAGCGTCTTCATTCGATCACCTCCCCCGCCCTTTCCCCAAAAACTTATATCGTATTACAAAACCAACAATAAAAATATTAAAATGTATTTTACTAGTGCCGTTACTGATAATAACGTATTCACTTTCGTCTGAGTAAAATTGGTTAAAATCAAACGCTGAAACCACTTTAAAAAACATGAAAACACTCCTCCGATGTCAAGCTAGAGTGCGGTCCATGAATGGAAACAACTGTTACTACAGAGAAATTTCCCACAAGTAGCAGTCACCTCCACCATGCCGGCTTGAAGAGTCGAGTCCGCTACACCTGGCTACTTCCAAACGCGACCAGGTCACTTCACGACTAACAGAAATGGGTTTTTTTTCTTATTTTAGCACATCATATGACAGCACTGAAACAACTCTGAAAATCTCTACGGGGAGCAGGCGCGTCCGTTATGCCGGCCTGAGAAGACAAATGTGCACCATCCAGATTGACAGTGCACACTCCTCTCGTTATACCTGGATATTTTCAAACTATTCCCGAAACGCGACAAAGTCACTTCACGTGTGTTACATTCAAAAGTGGTGGTACTACCCCAGGACGGCATACTGGGCAAATTACAGATAAAATTCCAAAGGCAGCAGTCGCCTCCGCTATGCTGGCTTGACTACTCTTGTTACCCCTATTTAAAAAAACGTTCCTGAAACGGGACAAGGTCGCTTCACGAGTGTTACATTCGAAAGTGGTGGTACTACCCCAACAAGGCAGACTAGGCTAATAACCATCATCAGTCTGCCTACCACTCTTTGCGAGATGATGATGATTCGAACGGCATTTTATGTACGTGTGTTGGTTGGTACCTTTGTGGTTGAAACGTGGGTTGCAATGATATTAATATATAATTTTCTTCATTTTGGTGCCCCATATTGTGGTTTAGTTATGTTTAGTTATATTTAGTTATGTTACGACTATTTTTTTTTTCTGAATTTATAATTCAGTTTTTTTTTTGTTATTATAAACACGGGCTATAATTGACGAGTTTCTCATGGCTGTCTTCTCGTCATATGCCTTTCCGAAGCCAAAAGTAGATTCTGACGATGAACAAGTGCATGCCAAGTCCATGCCTACGTTGTAGGCAGACTGATGATGGTTATTTGTCCAGTCTGTCGTCCTGGGGCAGTACCACCACTTTCGAATGTAACACCCGTGAAGCGACCTTGTCGCGTTTCGGGAATAGTTTGAAAGTAGCCAGGTATAAGAGAGTAAGAGAGGAGTGTGCACTGTCAATCTGGATGGTACATGCTCGTCTCCTCAAGCCGGCATAGTGGAGGCGACTGCAGCCCGTAGAGATTTCTCTGTAGTGGCAGTTGTTTCCACTCATGGACCGCACTCTAGCTTTACATCAGGCGGAGTGTTGTCACATGTCGAGCTACAATAATAAAAAAAAAATAAAGGATTTTCATTTCATTTCAAAATACCCTCAATAAATTTCAGATAAACGAAAAAACAACAGCCTATTCATTTGTAGCGCAGCATCGTGGAGCGTTGGAACTCAAAGGTTTACTGGTCGGATTTTTAAAATACGCCGCCGGGTAATCCCCGCAAAGCTGCCATATACGTCCGCCTTGTGTGACGGTCATCGCGCAAATAGGGAGTTTTTTTTTTAAATTTTAATAGGCACTGGACAACGTCACGATCTGAATTAATATTCTAAATAGCATAGTGGTGTGTAGTAGATGCGAATTTTCACAGACGCCATTTTTCTTAGGCGGATTGGTATTCTCCTTCCAAAACTTCCTTTTAAAAAGAGCGGTCGTGGCTTAGCTTAGTTCTGACCGGTACCAATGTTACATGTGTTTCGGTCGCTTAGTACCCCTTAAAGAGTGGTAGGCAGACTGATTTTTTTTTTTAATTGTAGCTCGGCATGTGACAACACTCCGCCTGATGTAAAGCTAGAGTGCGGTCCATGAATGGAAACAACTGTTACTACAGATAAACCTGTGCGGGCAGCAGTCGCCTTTACTATGCCGGTTTGAGGAGATGAGCATGTACCATCTAGACAGTGCACACTCCTCTCGCTATACCTGGCTACTTTTAAACTATTCCTGAATCGCGACAAAGTCACTTCATGGGTATTACATTCGAAAGTGGTGGTACTACCCCAGGACGCAGTCTACCTACCACTCTTTCTGATGATGGTTATTAGGCCAGTCTGCCGTCCTTGGGTAGTACCACCACTTTCGACTGTAACATATGACATCCAGGTGAACGACGCGGGTGATTGCGAGATTGCCCGTGACTACTGGAACACCGTGGGAGCCCGACACACACCTGGGGCCAGGAAGTCCGTAATTCGACTTGCCCACGTGAACTAATGGCGTGGTGGACGAATTACAATAGACGGTATGGTGGGAGCTAATAATAATAAATAAAAAACATCAACTCACCTTAGCATATTCAATCTTAAGTGTACAGCAGCCTGAGTAGATGTCGCAGCCGTGAAGCGCCTCCTTTGCTCGCGTCGCTGATTCTAAATTGTCAAATGTATGATACTGGTTAAGGAGAATAAGGTTTAGTACAAGGTTCAGATAGATCCCAAACGTTGGACCATCAATTTTCCCCACGCCTGATGTTAAGCTAAAGTGCCGTCCATAAACGGATACAATCTACAGAGAAATCTCTACAGGCGGCAATCGCCTCACGCTATGCCAACTTGAGAAGACGAATATGCACTATTTAGTTTGACAGTGCATACTCCTCGCTACTTTCAAACTATTCCCGAAACGTGACAATGTCACTCCACGGGTGTTACATTCGATAGCGGTGGTACTACCCCAGGACGGCAGACTGGGCTAAAAATCATCAGTCTGCCTACCACTCTTTAATAGTGCCTATAGGCACCGAGCGACCAGAGTATTTAGCGAGGTTCGAACACGGCCGTTCTTAAAAAAACGTGGTCCCAAAATAAAAGTAGGTTGTCTCGCAAGTATCAACGGAAAACTGGTTCCCAATTCCATCTGTAAGGGAGCCCGACATAGCCCTGGCGCATCCCCCGAGATGCCAGGGCATCCGTAATGGATTTCCCCAGGCAAAAGAGGTAAATATAGTATTGAGACGCAATTGCAAGATTAATCAATTTTTCAACAAACTCCCGAAGCGTCTATTTGTATAACTAAACAAAGAATGGAGCAATACACGAATAAGTGTCGAGGTACAGTCGGCGACATAAATACTAATATATTTGTCGGAACGGTCATGAATACGGGCTCTCATTTGAACGATTACGGGAACTAACTTGGAACAAAATGAATACGCGGTCATGAGTACAAGCACTAACTGAATATGAAACAAAAGCGTCGTTACGCTTTGACAGAGTCTCTGAAAACAAGCCACGCGGCGGACACGTTGAGACTTGTTTGTACGGAGGAACTGTCGTGTTTCAGCATATTTGCTTAGTTTTCGCCCACAAGTGGAGCATAGAAGCCTTGGACCGCTCGTCCCGTTCCGTCATATATTTTTTTAATTAAAATTAAATAGAAAAAAATCAAGGCGCATACAACTGACGTGGGAATCGAACCTACGTTCTCAGCTTTGCGAGCTCCTCTCGTATAACTCGAGTATACGGGATACTTCAAGCTGATGCGGAAACGCGACCTCGCCACCTAAAATGATAAATTCTTTCGCCTGATGTAAAGGTAGAGCGCGATTTTTATAGACAGCAGTCGCCTCCGCTATGCTGGCCTGAGGAGACGAATGTGCACCGTCAAGTTGTTAGTGCACGCTATTTTCTTAAATATCTAAATGCTGCCAACTGTACGTCTCGATATTCGTACGGTCGGCCCCATTTCATAGATCGTAAACCGTTTCAAGTATAAACAGAAATCTCCTCAGGTGAACGGCTTTCAGATAAAAGTTTTCAGTGCCATTACAGCGCTCGAAGAGCTGCAGCACGAGCGTTCAGCTACATTGTAAGTTTAAGTTAAAACTAAAAACAGTCACCTCATTTAGCGACAGTTACAATTTAAGAAGCTCCGTGTATAAAGCTCGAAGTAAAACGAAGCATAGTGGGAGTGCAACGATGTCAACTAAATAGCGTTTAACGTGTTCTGTTCAAAAGAGTTGTAGGTAGACTAATGATTGTTATTAGCCTAGTCTGCCGATACCTAGCGAGCACAACTCGTAAATCAATTATCGATTTACTACACATAAACTTCTAGAGGCAGCAGTCGCGTCCACTATGCCTGCTTCTGCACCATCCAGATAGGCAGTGCACCCTCCTCTCGTTATACAAGGTCACTTCACGAGTGTCACATTCGAAAGTGGTTTTACTACACCAGGACGGCAGACTGAGCTAATAACCATCATCAATCTGCCTACCGCTCTACATTTGTTTATCATTAAATTATTATGAAAATTTTACAGCGCGTTTAAAGCGCTTTTTGCTGAAAAAAAAAGCGATCAAATAATCCCACTCAGTAAAAGCTAACGATGCGCGCGTAAAATCAATGCGTCGACGCGGACGTAAAATTGATCGTAAATTAGACAACGCATTTAAAAAACAAACACGAAACAGACATACTCATTTAGTAGGAGAGTGAACGAGACAGCTATCTATATATCATTCGCAATAATTTGTTGTGAATTTGCTAATCGTTTTATATGAAAAAAATACTGCCAAAGACAAATCTATTAGTATTAAAGTACAGAATATCAAATGTGTACAGAGCATCTAATGTTGTAACGGAGAGGAGTATACACTGTCAACCTGGACTACTCGTCTCCTCAAGCCGACATAGCGGAGGCGACTGATGCCCTGCAGAGATTTATGCAATTTCATTTGCAATAACAAAAAAAAGCAACAAACTCAAAATACTGCCATCAAAAAAAAAAAAATTTAATTATAATCACAGCTAAGCGCTGATCTGTAGAAAAGCGGCAGTGGTCTAGCGGCAAGAAGCGTGAGCTCACGAAAGATGAGACACGTGTTCGAACCTCGCTAAATTCTGACCAAAGTAAAACTATGTTATACTTTGGTTGCTCATTAAAGAGTGGTAGGCAGACTGATGATGGTTATTAGTCTAGTCTGCCGTCCTGGTGTAGTACCACCACTTTCGAATGTAACACCCGTAAAGTGATCTTGTCACGTTTCGGGAGCAATTTGGAAGTAGCTAGGTATAACGAGAGGAGTGTGCACTGTCTATCTTTGTAATACAATAACTGAGACCAAAAACATTCACAGAAAAAAATAAATACAATTAATAATAATAAAAAATGTGTTTATGCGAAACTGTGTGTTCCTGTGTGTATAATGACTAATCATGACTAATGTGACCATATTTTTTTAAAAAACGGGACATTTTATTTACGGCATATTTTTAATCTATATTTTTTTATTGTATCTCGCAACACTCCGCCTTATGTAAAACTATAGTGCGCTACGTTAACAGAAAGAACTGTTACTAGACATAAATTTCTACAAGCAGCAGTTATCCCCGTTATGCCGGCTTAAGAAGACGAATATACGCCATCCAGATTAACATTGCACACTCCTCTCGCTATACTTGGCTATTTGCAAACTGCTCCCGAAACGCGACAAGGTCACTTCACGTGTGTTACATGCGTAAGTGGTGGTACGAAGGCGGTAATAATATTGCATTCTTTAAATGAAGGAAAGGAGAATGCCCATTTTTGGGCCCACTTGATGCCTAATAGTTTGGTGACAAAACAATATTCTAAAATAATCTCTTATTTTTTTTATTAATTCAATTTATTTATATCAACACATCATTTACCAGTCAATAGACAATATTTAATTACATAAAAAAACAGATATCAACAATTATATTAAAGCATTTAAAATAATAATAACCTTAAATATTGCATTAGAAAATATCTAATTACTCAATAACCCGGGTGAAAAAATTTAAACTGGTAATAAGGAAGTAGATTTATTTTTCTACAAAATTAACTAAAAATCTTCGACAAACTCGAGAAAAAAATTGTGGGCCCATTTTTCTTAGGCGAATGGGCATTCTCCTTTCACGGCCATTTCTTAGAAAACAAGCCAGAGTTGGTACTAAGGACAATAAGACGGAGTACCCAAAAAAAAAAGGGACAACCCCTTGTCCCAAACCCAAACCCCCCAATGTGTATGTATATATTGTATATTTTATTTATATATTTACTTTAATTATATAATCCATCCCCCTTACCGCTTCTCACTTACCCAAAGGTCGACTGGTAGATAAAGCCTCACGGCTTTAAGTCCACCTTATGTAAAAATACAATAAAGTATATATTTAAAAAAATCCCATTCAAAACGGGACGCATGGTCACTTCAGCTATGACTCACACTTATTCAATTATTAAAAAAAGAAAATACACTTTTAGAGATGAAACAATATTTATGACGCGGGCATCGCTTTTTTTTCATGTGTCGATGAGTAATGATCGAGCGTGGGTAGGTGCGAGAAAATACTTAACGAACGAAACAATGCGTCAGTCTGCCAACGGCTGTCAAAGAAGGCGGACGTGCAAATCTTAGGTGGGACTCCGCGGGGACACGTCTTAATAAATTAGTAAAAAATCGTGAACTATGTGTACGCTCCGTGAATAACGTTATAGCACGAAAATACACATTTTTTGTTTTTATTGTAGCTCGGCATGTGACAACACTCCGCCTGATGTAAAGCTAGCGTGCGGTCCATGAATGGAAACAACTGCTACTACAGAGAAATCTCTACAGGCAGCAGTCACCTCCACTATGCCGGCTTGAGGAGACGAGCATGTACCATCTTAGATTGACAGTGCACACTCCTCTCGTTATACCTGGCTACTTTCAAACTATTCCCGAAACGCGGCAAAGTCACTTCACGGGTGTTACATTCGAAAGTGGTGGTACTAGAGTATCGGTCAGAATTAGCGAGGTTCGAACACGGGTCTCATCGATCGTGAGTTCACGAGTCTTACCGCTAGACCACGGCCGCTCTTATTTTCATTTAGATGTTTCTCTTTTTTTCTATACAGATAGGAATCGCCGCGTTCATACGAGTGCTTGTGCAGCTTAGTGGTCAGAGTGGAATAAAGTGGAGGACGTACGTTCGATTTCCACTTCAGTCCCGCTGGGGTTGACCGGCAATTTTTTTTATTACTTATTTTTTTTCATAATTTCAACCACAGGGCTGGTAATTAAAATAAGTGAAGTGACCTTGGGCTAAAGTGAAAAGCCGATCGGCAGTCGTCGAATCGAAAACAAAATATATGGGATTTGACGTTTCTTATCACTCGGGTGACAATGAAACGTCATATCCCATATATTAGAAAGTAGCCAGGTATAGCAAGAGGAGTGTGCACTGTTCATCTAGATCAGTGATTCTCAACCACTGTGCCGCGGCACTTTTGTGTGTCGCAAAATTCTAAAAGTGTGCCGCCAAATTTTAGATAATTTAATTATGTTAATATTATTAAATAATATGATTTAAAGAAAAAAAAATGCATTACAAGTATTCTTATTATTAACTTGTAATTAATCTCTTAATAAACGTACTGTTATTTTTGTAGTACATATTATTTTATTTCGCACATTTAAAATTATTACCATAAACTATTTTACGCAGTGTGTTATAGATAAGTAAATAATTTTTAAACTTATCTTTTTCTTTGTGTGCCGCCAAATTTTTTAATCGTGAAAAGTGTGCCACATTAAAAAAAAGGTTGAGAACCACTGATCTAGATGGTGCATACTCGTCTCCTCAGGCCGACATAGCGGAGGCGACTTCTACCTGCAGAGATTTATTTATCTGTAGTAGCAGTTGTTTCCATTCATGGACCGCACTCTAGCTTTACATCAGGCGGAGTGTTGTCATAAGACGAGCTACAAGAAAAAAAAAATGTTTTCGATTCGATCAGGTGACAACTGTTGATTGGCCCTTGCCGCGTTTTGGCAACAGTTTAAAAGTAGCCAAGGAGTGTGCACTGTCAATCTGGATGGTGCACATTCGTCTCCTCAAGTCGACATAGCGGAGGCGACCGCTGGCTGTAGAGATTTATTTGTAGAAGAGCAGTTGTTAGCATTCATGGACCCCACTCTAATATCTCAGGTCAGAAGTTTTTTAAAAATCTTTTCTTTAAATCAACGTTAAAAAATATATTGCCTTCATTTTGGAATTAAAACATCTTTTTATAATTTTATTATAGTATAGACAACATCATTCTTAGAAATAGCTCTTTAAGCTGAAAACATACCCGCGTCGCGTCGCGTCACGTCACGTCACACGTCAACGTACTGCGAACACGTGACGTACGTTTTTTCGCCTTTCCTAAAACTTTCATTTGTTTTTCCCATTAATGGCCAGGTTAAAGAGTGGTAGGCAGACTGATGATGGTTGTTAACCCAGTCTGCCGTCCTGGGGTAGTATCACCACTTTCGAATGTAACACCCGTGAAGTGACCTTGTCGCGTTTCGGGAATAGTTTGAAAGTAGCCAGGTATAACGAGAGGAGTGTGCACTGTCAATCTAAGATGGTACATGCTCGTCTCCGCAAGCCGATATGGTGGAGGCGACTGCTGTACGCACAAGTTTCTCTTTAGTAGCAGTTGTTTTCATTCATGGACCGCACTCTAGCTTTACATCAGGATGAGTGTTGTCACATGTCGAGCTACAATAAAAAAAATAGAGAAGTCTCTAAAGAGTCGACCGACATGCATTTTCTCGGACGCGGCAACGCGATGGTTTTCCACGTCGACGTTGCCGTGACGTGTGAATGTATTGTCGTCCTTATGTATTTGTATATAAGTCCCTGTGTGAGCTAAGTGGACTGTATTTATAAAAATAGGGGTAATATGGTTGGCACACATGCAAAGGCATCTAAATAATGGAAAAGGGACTCACCGTTTGCGTTGATAAACTGTTTTTAGATATAACGTAATTTTACTCAAATTTGTCGGTGCGCGCGCGCGGCTAGCCTTCTTGACACTCTTCTTGTCCACGCGGTTTGGTTTTTAATTTGGTGCGGGAAAGGAAGGCAAAGGAGTAAAATGCTATGCAGCGCAACCAACCAAAATAAAACTAATTTCAGGCGCGAACATCCTCCGGCCTGAAAGAGAACTATTCTCTTTCAAAATAAACAAAAGAGCGCGGAAATTTATTAGGTAAATAATGCAAAGTGTTTACAAATAAAAATGATTAAAGACGCACTAAATTACCTAACAATCAATTGAAATAATAGAACAAACTAGCTTAAAAATAACAAAACTAAATAATAACGCGGTAATAACTAATTAAAGTAAAGTAAAAATGCGGGAAAAAATGATATAAAAATGCGAGAAAAAAAAAATACAAAAAAATAAATAAATAAAGAAAAATGAGTTATTGTGAAGGGAGGGGACACACCTTCACTACTGGTCGTACATACGTCCCAGTTTTAGTATGAACTAATACTACCATATTAACACCGTCCTTGCCCGGGTATACTCCTTGGATGACGCCAAGTTGCCAGTCCAGCGGAATTATATTGTCGTTTCGAATCAGAACGACTGTACCCTTAGTGACCGGGTTTTGCGGGATGTTCCGTTTTTCTTGCGATATATCAGTTATGAACAGCGATTTTATAGGATTTGTGTTCAAAGAATGAGCGGGCGTAAGTACTGTTGGATCGGCCGAGTCCGAGCTCAAACAGGTCAACGGGCGCGAATTAAGTAGTGCTTCTACTTGCGTTAATATCGTTAGCAATTCCTCATATGTTAATAGATGATTATAACGGTAAATCAATAAATCAGTTTTAAAACTTTTAATTCCTCCAAAGTGCGGTGCGTTGGGTGGATATTTATGAAAACATATGTCACACATGTGATACAATTTTCTAACTAAATTGCGTGAATTTAAAAAATAATAAATAGAATAATAATAAATCCAATAATTATTACGTAACATTGACAATAATAAAGGAGGTGCAGCTTGTAAATATTTTTTATGAACATAATTAACAATTAAAGTGTTATAATGATCTTTGGAGGGGGGTAGAACAAAATGTTTACAATAAAATAATATATTATAAGCGCGGGATAAACGTCTACCGGCTCTTATTAATCCATTACATATAAAAGGATGCAAATTACGAATAGAATGAGAAATTGATTTATTATATTTATTATCATTAGAATGCAAGAAAAAGTGAACTTGTTCAATCGATTTTAATATATATTTTTCTGCTATTTTATAGTGGGAATAAGAAATAAAATTCGAACGCGGTATTTTTCCCACCATTCGTAAAATATAAACAACAATGCGTGTAAACTTGCTCCAAGACGAGTACTTGAGATCAAGTGTATATAACATAGGCGGTTGTATGTTGCTGATTACTAGCGAAATAGTCTTTTCGTCGAGAATATTTAATGAATTATTATTAATGAATTTTTTAATAGACCAAGTCGTCGGGTCAGTGTTGGCCCAAGGCGGCCTGTTAAACCATAATTGGTGCGACATCAACTGAAATGGCGTTAAGCCACGCGGTAAACAGTCAGCTGGGTTTTGATTCCCAGGAATGTGATTAAAATGTGCGGGAGATAAATATTCGATTAATTTTATAACTCGATTGACGACAAATGTCTGCCAACGATGCGGGGATGCGGTAATCCAATGAGCTGTGATCATTGAAGCGGTGAAACAATAAATATTTTTAATAGAAAAGCGTATGGAATAGGAACTAACGACAGTTTTAATTAATTTTGCTAATAAAGCATTAGCACATAATTTGAGTCTCGCAATCGATATTGTTGTAACTGGTGCAACTTTATATTTTGTACAAACTGAATTTATTTTACAAGAATGATCGGGTTGCGAGACGTGTGAATACACAACAGCACTGTAGGCGCGTTTACACGCATTAGCGAAACCTAATATAGAAATAATATTTAAATCGGAACTAACTCCGATGCGGCGCGGTATTTTTATTGGTTCTAATAAGTGTAATACGTTCTGTAGATTTCCTCCAGTGGGCAGAATATCATTTATGTTCTTGGCGTTCGCGTCTAAATCCATTCTTAATTTTGTTGTTAATTTATTTTGTCTAATGACAGCGTGATGCGGTGTATGATAATGCGAAGTTGTAATAACATTTGTAGTAACGCGGCGTATAAAGCCCTCGTTGAGATAGGTTTTAATGACGTCATCATATTGCATGCGCAGCGCGGGGTCTATACTTAGTTTCCTTTCTAACGCAAAAAATCTATCTTGAGCGGTTGAAAATGACTCGCCTAAACAATGCGGGTCTCCTTTGAAGGGTAAAGCTACCGAATAACGGCCTGTGACGTCACGAGTGGTGGTTTCATCACAAATGCGATCACACTCTAAGTCATCAGAAGAAGTATGTTCTTTATTTGGACCTTCTTCTAATGACCAAAATTTAGCTGCAAGATTATCTAACGAGGTTTCATTAATTGAACAAAAACTAAGACTGGTTGCGGCGGTATTAAATAATATTGGAGCCGAACCGAACACTACATAACCGAATATAGTCTGTAACGCGTACGGTTCGCCGCGGGTACCTCGGATGCGGTTAGATAATAAAATGTCATCGAACAAATCGCAACCTAATAAAATATCAATTGGTGCGGGTTGATAATATTTTTCATCTGCCAATTGAATATTAGTTAAATGGTGTAAACGAGAGATATCCACGTGACTAGTGGGCAAAGCATTTGTAACTTTGTCGATAACGAGTGACTTCATAATAATACTATCATGTTGATTATGACGCGAAAATAACTTGATCGTTGTCGCGCCTTTAATACAGCGGCGACTGTTACCTATTCCTTGTACAAAATTATTATTACTAGAATATATTTTAATGCCGAGACGTTTACAGCATGCGGAAGTTATGTAATTACTTTGGGATGCGGGATCGATTAATAAACGTACAGTGACGTACTTCCCAAAGCAATCCATAACATAAGCGAGCGCGGTACCTAATATGACGGTATTAGGTGTTAAAATATTATTATTAAAAGAACAAAGTGACACGTCATTCGTGTGCGGATGCGGGTGCGAAGTAGATGCGGTTGCGGGCTGAGAATGCGCGGGGTAAACAGAAGGCTCATGCGGTGCGGGAGGCCCGGCGGAGGCGGCAGGCGTATGAGACGCCGGCCATCCTCCGGCCGTGGCCGAAGAAGATTCATTAACTTGCGGACGAATCCAGTGGAGCATCGTATGATGTCGGCGATTACACTTCTTGCAAGATATATTTGATTTACATGCGGGGGTCATATGACTACAACTGAGACAATTACTACAACCGTTGTTATTTCTCACAAAATAATATTTATCCATGGGAGATAACTTGTTAAATACATTACATTGATAGTAATGCTCATGATCGATATTACAAAATTTACAATTATTTTCTTTATTTGTAATATTTTTATTGTGGGTAGATATAAAGGAATGCGATATTTTATCTTTGTTTACATTCGATTTGTTATCTGATTTACCTGTTCGCTCCAAAATTTTAACCTGTTCGCGAATAAAAGTAACAAATTCCTCAAAAGTGGGTAAATCATTTAATTTTCGATGTTCACACTCGAACGTTTTGACGGTCTCATTATCGAGTTTTTTCAAAGCAATATGAACAAAAATAAAATCTTTAATATTATTTAATTTTAACGAGTCTAATGCGGCATAAACGGTTGTACATTTGTCTATAAAATAATCTAAATTAGTCGATGTGACATGCGTGATTGGTTTTAAATCGAGAAATTGGTCGAGATAATTGCAAGCTAATGCACGAGTATCTTCGTATTTTGCTATTAAAGAATCATAAATTATTTTATAATTATCTGGAGTGGGTGTTAAACCACTACAGATGTTTTGGGCTTTCCCTGTTAGCGAAGATAACAAGTATTGAATGCGTTCAGTGTCATTTAAATTAGTGTTATGATGTATTAAAGAATTAAAAGTTTGTATGAACAAAGGCCAATCTTTTAATTCTCCGTTAAACTGTTTGAGCTCAATTCTCGGTAATTTCACGATCGAGTTACGATTCGAAGTCGTTCTCGAATTTGTTTCTAATAATAATTTATCACGCGCGGAGATAATAGCGTTGTAAAGTCCTGAAAATGACCAAATCGACTCATATTGCGGAATAAAATTAACTTCATTTGCTATTTTCAAAGAATTAATCTCGTCGACTAAATTCATATATTCCGATCTTACAATATCAATCTGTTGAGATTGCGACAAGAATAACTCATTTTTAATTTGTTCTGAGTGTTTGGGTATACTTTCATATATTCTTTGTATATGAGAAAAATATGATTGTAATTTAGATTCAAGTAGTTGTAATCGCTTTTCATAATTGAGTTTTTTATCCATTTTGTGCGTAGAAAATATCCGTTGGCAAGTGCGGTGTAAATATTTAACTACCTTGTTATATGTGATTATACAAAATTATTTATTTTACAATACGGATAATCAATATAACGGTACTATTATCTTAACCAAACGTATAACTTTATGTAAAATAAATTATAAATGGATAATTAGTGACAAATTTGAATAAATAGAAAATAAAATACAAGATTATTATCTTGTGCGGTGCGGGTAAACAATTTAATGATTAACAAAATAAAAAACTAACGGTGAGTGCGGTTATAAAAATAAATTAAATTAATACACTTTGCATTATGTACGTAATATAAATCGAACGAGTAGGTACCAAACATCCGGCTCGAAGGACCATCAAATGTGTGAGCTAAGTGGACTGTATTTATAAAAATAGGGGTAATATGGTTGGCACACATGCAAAGGCATCTAAATAATGGAAAAGGGACTCACCGTTTGCGTTGATAAACTGTTTTTAGATATAACGTAATTTTACTCAAATTTGTCGGTGCGCGCGCGCGGCTAGCCTTCTTGACACTCTTCTTGTCCACGCGGTTTGGTTTTTAATTTGGTGCGGGAAAGGAAGGCAAAGGAGTAAAATGCTATGCAGCGCAACCAACCAAAATAAAACTAATTTCAGGCGCGAACAGTCCCCATTAATTCTATTCGCGAGCTCGTTTATTATACGAATAATAAATACTAATTCATTCATTTTAAATTATTTATTACCACCGACTATGATTATTTACTTTGTCACCATATTTTTTTTTATTTACAAATGAGTTTAGTTATTTATAGTGTGTTTATTTTTATAATAGCTTCCCATATGACAACACTTCGCCCGATGTAAAGCTAGAGTGATGTAAATCTTTACTAGCAGAAGTCGCCTCCACTATGCCGGCTCGAAGAAACGAGATAGCTACTGCTCCCGAAACGCGACAAGGTCACTTCACGAGTGTTACATTCGAAAGTGGTGGTACTACCCCAGAACAGCAGACTGGGCTAATAACCATCATCAAACAATCCACTTACGACACTTTCAAAGTCAACAGCGTAAACAGAGCGGCCGTGGTCTAGCGGTAAGACGCGTGAACTCACGATTGATGAGTCCCGTGTTCGAACCTCGCTAAATTCTGACTAAATGCAACTATGTTATATATACATTGGTCGCTCAGTGCCTATAGTCACTATTAAAGAGTGGTACGCAGACTGATGATGGTTATTAGCCCAGTCTGCCGTCCTGGGGTAGTACCACCACTTTCGAATGTAACACCCGTGAAGTGACCTTGTCGCGTTTCGGGAATAGTTTGAAAGTAGCCAGATATGTGCACTGTCAATCTAGATGGTACATGCTCGTCTCTTCAGCCGGCGTAGCAGAGGCGACTGCTGCCTGTAAAGTATTTTTTATAGTAGCAGTTGTTTCCATTCATGAACCGCACTCTAGCTTTACATCAGGCGGAGTGTTGTCACATGCCGAGCTACAATAATAACAAAAAAACAAAACAAGAATAGGCTGTACACTACAATGTAGCCCCGTTTGACGAACATTTAACAAAGAAAACGCACGCGAATGAATAATTTAAACGTCAAAATGTAATATCAAACGAACAAATTACATCAAGAATCCTCAGACAGAAATATTGAAATGGCAAAAGTTTCAAACACCAACTGTTATTGCGCCGAGTCGCCTACAGCCGAGGGTTAATGCCAACTGCTCACCACTGGCCGAGAAAATAATAACATCTCAAAGAGTGGTAGGCAGACTGATGATGGTTATTAGCCCAGTCTGCCGTACCTTCACTTTCGAATGCAACACCCGTGAAGTGAGCTTGTCGCGTTTGCAAGTAGACAGGTATAATAAGACAAATATGCACTGTGATGGTACATGCTCGTCTCCTCAAGCCGGCATAGTGGAGGCGACTGCTGCCCGCTTTGCGGCGGAAATGGCCTCAGATATAACAACGATAATTCTGCCAATGTCGAGTAGTAAATTCCTGATGTTTTTGCATCAAATTGCAATGGTGTTTTACAATTTGACGCTTTCTTGACGAGTATTTGGCGGCAATTCACCCGGTCACGTCACAATATGAGCGTTTTCGCGGCGTGGGATAACCACGAAAAAAAAACTGCTTCCGTTGCCTCATATGGAGTGAATTTTATAATTCCACAATTACTCACTGAAAATTACGCAAAAGGACACCAATTTTACACAATAATAACCACTAAACTAATTAGGGAAAAGGGCTAAGAAAACACCTCAACCTTCCTCAGCAAAAGCGCGCCAAACACTCAACACTAGAATTGTTCAAACCCGGTGGTATACGAACCAAACCTAAAGCAAAGTATAATCCGGCATCTAAAGTAGCCCGGTTAGATTATTCAAACCGCTCACTGACAGACGTTCAACTTTATTTAATATCATAATAATGAGACATTCGGATGCAGAAACTTCCATTCCTTCCTCTAAATTTAGAAACTGAATTGAATTTAATATTATTTGAAAGCAATTTTGTTACCATGCTTTCATTTTTTCAGTATAGTTTGAGACTAATCAACCATAGACGCGTATGACTGATTGTACGATCTTGCGATATTTTTTATTGAGGGTAGGTACTCTGTTCGCAGTCGATGTAAGTAGCCCGCGGTGTCCAGTCTCGTCGTGTCCTCGGTCAATCAACGTGCGACCAGCAGCCGTGCTGCTGGAGCTCCTCGTAATCATCATCAATAATAGTCCATAGTAGTGCATAGTGAGAATAGCCGTGCTATACCAGTGACTGACTTTCGTTGTCCATTGTGGCCGTGCCACACGCAGTCGTACTGTTGGTGTAAGACTTCGAAGCAGCCCATCATCGTGCCAGGAATCGTATTCCTCAGGACATTCATCAGCGACGTTCGCTAAATCGTAATTAACTGTATGTGTACGCGAGTGACCACCACCAGCTAGCTCCACCAGGACCGAGGAACCAAGGCTGTACCATAAGCTCAAGGTGGTGTGAAAGCAGGTCAGTGAACTTTGTATTTGTCCTCGTTAAAGTATCGCAAGATCTTGATTTCTAGTGCACATACATTCTGAGCTATCGATTCATAGGGTTAGGTAAATATAGCTGAGTTCCTACGAGGCTATTTGCCCCCCACACTGATAGAAATAAAGTGTTTTTTTTTTTAAATAGTAGCTCGACATCACAGATGAATGGTTTCAATAACTCATCTCCTCTGTATCAAGTTCACATTCAAAGAATTGAGTCAATTCATAAGCGATTCCTGCGGCTCTTATTTTCTAAATTCTAAAAACTAAAACTACCTGAATACAATGACAGACCATCTCACTTTCGATTACTAAGTCTCCAGGATCGCCGTAATATTTCTGACCTCATGGAATTGCATAAAATTGCCAATGGCACATACGGTGACGAGCTAACTCGGCAACTGCATTATCATGTCCCTAAACGCTCAATACGCATTCCTCGTCTTTTCTGTTTACCGTTCGCTTCCAGAAATGTCTTGCACAACAGCCCCTTGCTTCGCATGTGCCGTGGTTTCAATAACTTATATGAAAATCACATTGACCTGGACATTTCACATTCGGTTTTTTACCGGATACATTTCGGGGAGTGTGCGCAAGAGCTACACAACCTGGTTCTACCGTCCCCTTTCTTCTATCGGACGTCCAGGCAGCCGGAGAGGTACCATCCATTTATGGTACAAGTTCCTAAAGTGCGTACGAGACGTTTTGACAACACGTTCCTAGTGCGTACTGCGAAACTGTGGAACTCCCTCCCGGTGTCTGTTTCCTGACACGTACAACATAGGTCTCTTCAAATCGAAGGTGAACAGGTACCTCATAGACTTAGACATAGACGTGCTCCACCTTAGACCACATCACTGCTTAACACCAGGCAGGGTGTGGTCAAAGGCTTGCTTATTAAGCATAAAAAAAAACATTTTTTATCTAAACGCTTTCAAACATAATTTGCACAAAATATATCATAGGGGAGTAGATCAGTGAATACTTAAATATGAATTTAATTAAATCTTAAATAAATTATTTTTATACTAGTAATATTACTTCCCCTCACTTTATATATTTGTTTCTGTAATAATTATATTTTGTTCTTATTAACCAACGCTATGTATAACTATTAGGTTTACAAAATTTGACTTGTTTTCATCTGTGTATTATCTTTTTTGTATTTTACTGTGTTTTTGTAAACTGTTTGTTGTACTATTCAAAATAAATAAATAAATATCTACAGACTACGGGCCCAATTCCAAATTGACAGTGCACACTCCCGTTAGGTACACTCCTAAACTGATACCGAAACGAGACAAGCGCCTGAAACACTCCTCAATTAATGCGTATATTTTACCATAATAGGCAACGAGCGATCGAATTCACGCATTCGTCTCCTCAAGCCGGCATAGCGGAGGCGACTGTTGCATGTTCAAATTACTCTGGTCGTTCAGTGCTTATGATAATATGATACAAGTACTAGCTTAGTATTAATATTTAAAAAAAAAACTTTATATTGAAAAGGATATTCAACCATCGCCTGCACACCGTTTTTCTTAAACACAACGATCCTTTGAACTTGTCCGTGCGGTGAGCTGATCGTGTGTACGACATCCTGTAACAAAAATGAAAAAAAAATTGTTAATTTTTTTTATTGTATTTATTTTATCGGCATGTGACAACACTCCGCCTGATGTAAAGCTAGAGTGCGGTCCATGAATGGAAACAACTGCTACTCTAAATCTCTACGGGCAGCAGTCGCCTCCACTATGCCGGCTTGAGGAGACGAGCATGTACCACCCAGATTGACAGTGCACACTCCTCTCGCTATACCTGGTTACTTTCAAACTATTCCCGAAACGCGACAAGGTGTTCACTTCGAAAAACATGTAACAGTCAAGGCAACTTTAACGGGCCTTTTGGTGCAAATGGACCTTAACGTAATGCAGGTGTTAGTTAACAGAGGGACCAAGTACGATGTTACATCTACGCCGTGATAACGTAACGCTAAATTTCTCCACCAATAGGATAGCTTGAATTAAATGTGGCGGTCAAAATGACATCGTCTGAAAGGTCGAGAGATAACGCGTTACGTTCTCACGGCGTAAATGTAACCCCCATACTTGGCCCTCAGATCACTCCAACTTCTTAAACATCCTTAAACTAAAGTTGTTAGCAATTATGAATACTTTTTCGCCGGAATAGTGGGAGCTACTTTTCAAGATTGCTATTATAGTTTCACAAATACCCACTCTCGTCTCGTCCTAGACGCGTACGGTGCGTAATAAATATAAAATTTCTAGATAGCCCTGGGTTATTTTATAATATCTATCTGTCTGTCTAGCGCCCATTACAAGTATTATGTTTAAAAATTGAATTTTCAACCTGTCTCTATGCCTCTCACAGAGCGCGTTTCGTACACAGATAGCTATGCCAGATATGCACCTTTATTTATTAAACATTGCCGGTAGGGGACGCCCTAGGAAGACCTTTCTCAGTCAGATCGGTCAACTGCTCAGAAAGGGTCAGGTGAGGAGCACCCTCAACCGAGGCGCATGCATGAGGCTCCCCTAACGGCATGTGACAACATTCCGCCTGATGTAAAGCTAGAGTGCGGTCCATGAATGGAAACAACTGCTACTACAGAGAAACCTGTGCGGGCAGCAGTCGCCTCCGCTATACCGGCCTGAGTATGCACCATCTAGATTGACAGTGAGCACTCCTCTCGCTACACTATCTATCGCCGTATTTGCTAAATATTAAAAAATAATTTAGATAACTTTTTAGGTTTTTTTTTGTTTTATATGGCGTATAACAATTTGCCAGTGTCAAAGTAAATATTTTTGCATCAAATTAATAACATTGTGCATCACGAGTCATTCATTCATCACACCAAACAGTCAGGTCAAGTCTCAGTCAAGTCAAAAATTGTTCTAGTAAAGTGGTAGAATCTTTACTGAAACTTCCTACGGAGTTTTGGAGGGAAAATGGAAACACAGGTTCTCTTCTTTTGAATTGTTTGCCCACACTCACGCACGTTCACGAACACTTAATTGTTAATAATCCACCATTATTACACATTAACACTCGAAGAAACACAAGTTTAGGAAAATAATTCAAAACAGATAACCTGACGTTTCAAGATGGCCGCCAAAACTCAAACGTTTTAGGTTTAAAACAAATATATTTTAAAACTGAGAGTCTGGCATCACTGTAACTGGTTAACGTCAGCCACCGGCACAGACAGCAATAACGTTTACATTGAAAAATGCAATATCCTTTAAGTGCGACACTCGTACCACAAGCTGCTATCGAAAATTTAAAACGACATCGAAAAACAGTCATAAAGTCTCCTACGGGAAAAACTAACTATTCATCTGACATGAAAAAACCGTAGGCCGCTTCAAACGATTTTGACAATGTTACCGTCAAGTCAAATACTAACTGACAGAGAATCTAAAGGAGACTGCGGCCAAGTTTTCTCTCGAGCGCCATTGGGAGCGTCATTGCACATCTAGTTGTATATATCAATGGAAAATATAGTATAATTTACAGATATTAAGACGAACGAATACCAAGAAAATAGACAAACACATTTTAGTTTGAGTTAGGCAATCTAATTTAGTTTCCCAGCTTTAACCCAGGCATCTCGCAGGTTAGTCCGAGAGCTAGAGGCATAATAGTATGGCAGAATTCTTAGCACGTCCGTCTTTCAAGTTTTTTTAAATTTAATTATTTTAGCAGGTCATGTGACCGCACTCCGCCTGATGTTAAGCTGCGATCCATGAACGGAGGCGACAGCTGTCAGAGGCGGCATCCGTTATGCCGGCTTTGTGAGATGCCTCTTCACACTGCGCTTGAAGGATCCCATGTTATAGGAAGGAAGAAAGACGTGACTGGGAAGGTCATTCTCTCACAAAGCTGGCATAGCGGAGGCGACTTCTGCCTGCGGATCCCCCTCTCTAATAGCAGTTCATGGATCGCACTCTAGCTTAACATCAGACGAAGTGATGAACGAGGACGTGCTAAAATAAAAAAAAGCAATTTGCCCTGAATTTGAGGTCAGTAACTGGCTTGATACAAACTACCTTTACGTGCGATGGTAAACTGGGTGAGAGGAACAGTGTTGTACACGATAGATGTGGTTTGAAAGAAGATGCAGTGACGAGGATTGAGAAAGGAATGCTTCGACGGTTTGGGCACTTGGAAAGGATGAGTGAAAGGAGTTTGGCGAAAGGAACTTATAAATCTGATGCGTCAAACAAGCGATGTCCTAGTGCCCATAACCGTCGAGCTTGTATGAAGAGAATTAAGGACGTGAGATGAGCGAGGGAGTTGTGTCAGGATCGTAGCAAGTGGCGTTTCGTTATCTCTGTCTAGCCTGTGGGAAAAAGTGCGACAACTGATCGTCAAACGCTCGTTTTAACACAGAATTCGCGTTTCAGGAATTGTTTGAAAGTAGCCAGGTATAACGAGAGGAGTGTGCACTGTAAATCTAAGATGGTCCATGCTCGTCTCCTCAAGCCGGCATAGTGGAGACGACTGCTGCCCGCACAAGTTTCTCTGTAGTAGCAGTTGTTTCCATTCATGGACCGCACTTTTCATATATCGAAATTTTCGGATCAAAAGATAAGCCAACTTTTTTTTATTAATGTGGACTTAACTAGACGATTGCATTTTCTGTAGTCGTGACCGGGCCACTATTTATTTGTTCAGAGAAATCACAGTTATAGAAAAAATAAAAAATTAACAAAGAAGAAAAGCCAAATCGATTTCGAAAATACATTTAAATCGCAATTAGATTTTTTTTTATAAAAGATATACAATATAATACAATACAATACAATTTAATATGTGTGTCGTGTGTTTAAACAAAAAAAAAATCGATATTGAGTGGAGATGCTTTGATGTAAAGAAAAAAGCTATATATGTATATATTTAAAGGAGTGGTAGGCAGACTGATAATGGTTATTAGCCCAGTCTGCCATCCTGGGGTAGTAATGGATAAAATTTGTAATAATGGATAGATGACTGTAACTATGTAATACAGACAAATGTGTGTACGCCTGCAAACGCAGATATTGGCTGGACATGTTTATTTTACTACTAACAGAAATTACCTAATACCAAACACGCAATAAAGTTTTAATTTCAGTACCACCATTTTCGAATGTAACACCCGTAAAGAGACGAGAGACAATCTAGATGGTGCATACGTCTCCTTCTCTCCGGAGCCTGTAGATTTCGTTCATGGACCACACTCTAGCTTTACACCAGGCGGAGTGTGTCATATGCCGAGGTACAATTTAAAAAAAAATCCAAACCGAATTAAAATTCATCACAAATGAAGTATAATTCGTTTGGACAACGAATATTATTAGTCTAATCACATTTAAGTCTTAATTATTCATAGGTCACATTGCGAGCTATACAATTAGACGCAGACATCTTATTAATAAAGCAATAAGACTCATATTTCAGTGTAACGTGTAATTTGTTTTGCGGCCGCGTCATTCCGAGAGTTGCGAAATTTTTCCCTCCTCGCTGTCATCTTGTTACAATGTTATAATTTCATTAGACAAATATAATTACTTAGTTGAAAAGTACGTGAAAAAAGAAAAGTTGTCATCGAATCTGCTGATTATTCATTCGTGTTAGAGATTTAAAATAAAGCGACCGTATTGGTGGACTTTAACGCGGTGAGTGCGTTAAGAAATAATCCACACTAGGGGTGCATGTACTAGTACCGAGCATCACTTCAACAGGACGATAATGAAAACTACTTACTGAGTTACTACATATACATACGAGTATCTACAGGCAGCAGTCGCCTCCGCTATGCCAGTTTGAGGAGACGAATGCGCGCGCACCAATCAGACAGACAATGCACACTCCTCAAGTTATAGCTGGTTACTTTCAAACTGTTCCCGAAACGCGTCATGATCACTTCGCAGATGTTACAACAAAGTGGTGGTACTACCCCAGGACGGCAGACTGGGCTAATAACCATCATCAGTCTGCCTACCACTAGGTTTATAGAATTTAATAGTATCTATAGACCAGAGGTTCACAGACTTTATTTTTCTCATAGACCACTTTCAAAATTTAGCTTGTTCCGGTGGACCCCCTGTAGTCATATTTCCACCATATACCCAACTCGACAAAAAATGCGAAGATAGAGCTGAGCTTAAAATTTTATTTGCCTACATTGATAGGTAAAGTCAAGCTAACATTTTAGTTATTCTACTATAGAAAGCAATAAATTTTCGTGGACCCCCGCTTACGAATTGTGAAGAGCTCAGTAGAGTTTCCCGTGGAACCCGGTGGGCCCCCGGGTAGACCACTTTGGGATTGGGAAGCGACCAAAGTACATATAACATAGTTATAGTGGTACTAGTCATAATTTAGCGAGGTTCGAACACGGGTCTCATCGATCGTGAGTTCACGCGTCTCACCGCAAGACCACGGCCGCTCTACAGCAAACTATATTGATATCTGTATTACTAAAACTCTATTACGACACCCCCGAATGGACGCCGGACCTCAAATCGCACGTTAAACCAATAAAGACGAATGACAAATTGCGAAAAGGTCAATATAGAATATAAATCAAGTATACATTGGCGCGGACATCTTTTATTCGACCACTTCTTTCACCAGAATAGGGAGCTTTGCGTTGACATTTTTTTTTATTGTAGCTCGGCATGTGACAACACTCCGCCTGATGTAAAGCTGGAGTGCGGTCCATAAATGGAAACAACTGCTACTACAGAGAAATCTCTACAGGCAGCAGTCGCCTCCACTATGCCGGCTTGAGGAGACGAGTATGTACCATCTTACATTGACAGTGTACACTTCTCTCGTTATACCTGGCTACATTCAAACTATTCCCAAAACGCGACAAGCACACTTCACGGGTATTCACTTCACTTTGGTCGCTCAGTGTCTATAGGCACTATTAAAGAGTGGCAAGCAGACTGATGATGGTTATTAGTCCAGTCTGCCGTCTTGGAGTAGTACCACCACTTTCGAATGTGACACCCGTGAAGTGACCTTGTCGCGTTTCGGGAATACTTTGAAAGTAGCCAGGTATAACGAGAGAAGTGTGCACTGTCAATCTGGATGGTACATGCTCGTCTCCTCAAGCCGGCATAGTGGAGGCGACTGCTACCCGCACAGGTTTCTCTGTAGTAGCAGTTGTAGCATTCATGGACAGCACTCTAGCTTTACATCAGGCGGAGTTGCCGAGCTACACTGAGAACGGTATTTTTTCATCACTTAAACACAACGATTTTGGTCGAAATACTACGCCCAATCAACCATACTATTTTAACAAGCCCTCCCAGTCAAAGAGCACGCCCTTCCATCCGTTCATCCGGCAGCTATATCCGGTCAGTGTGTCTTCAAATGAAAAGAAAAATACATCTCCAATTATGTGGATCAAGAAGTTTTCGGGAGTTATAATGAGAGGAGTGTGCCCTTTCTATTTGACCGCTTCCGTTTTCTTAGGCCGGCAAAACGGTACACACCTTTTTTTATTGTAGCTCGGCAACTCCGCCTGATGTAAAGCTAGAGTGCTGTGCGTGAATGGAAACAACTGCTACTACAGAGAAACCTGTGCTTGTAATCAAGGACAACCTGTCCGCAGGTCTGGAGAAGTACCACCACATTTAAATAAAACACCGGTGATACCAGTTGTTTGATATATAAGAATATCAAACAACTGGTATCACCGGTGTTAAATTTATCTTTTATACTGTAGAAACACTAACTTTTATTTTTACTAGCAACCCAGAGTTGCACTTAGTTTTTTAAAACAAACGACTGTAGCTTCTGTACTCGCGACTGTATCTGTAATTTCAGCTGTTAAAATCAATCTGTATCAGAAAGTTGTGAGATCTGTAAAACCCTATTCCCCTATTCACAACTATTCCCTTCCTGGTGCGAAACATCTCTCGTCACCATATCATCTGACGGATTTAACGCGGTACCGCATCAGAAGAAAAATCCGAGTACCTTTTTTGGAATGACAAGATTGGATATTTCGAGATGAGCCATCCTGTATCCTACACCAGTTGTCTGTCACTCTAAATAATGGTGCCACCCATCTCATCAAGGAAGCTAGAGTGCGATTCATGAACGAAAACAACTGCTACCACACCGGTCATCTTCGTTATGCCAGCTTGAGAAGATGAAAATCACTTTGAATCTGCAGGCAACAGTCGCCTTAACTATTCCGACTTGTCTCTTTGTTCAGCAGCAAAAGTAAACACGCGGTATACGTATTAATAAAGAAGAGAAGCCGACACCCACTAATGTCCACATGAAAAGTTATATCAAAGCGTGTATGTGCGACTCGTACAGACATATACATCAACAAACAACGGTCAGCAGTTATTAATACAAGTCAGAAGTTTAGCTTCTAACTTTAAATAACTCTACATTTGACTAATATTTTATGAATTTTTTATTGTAGCTCGGCATGTGACAACACTCCGCCTGATGTACCGCTAGAGCGCGGTCCATGAATGGAAACAGCTGCTACTACAGAGAGAAACCTGTGCGGGAAGCAGTCGCCTCCGCTTGCCGGCTTGAGGAGACGAGCATGTGCCATATAGATTGACAGTGCACACTCCTCTCGTTATACCTGGCTACTTTCAAACTATTCCCAAAACGCGCCAAAAGTCACACCAGCGAATCTTGGCTGGTTACGGTTTATTTTTTATCATTTATATATTTAATATATTTGATATATTTAATATCAATTGGTCGTCTGGAAGAAATTGCTTTTAGTGATAAGACCGCCAATTGCAGTAAGTTATTTATGATTTTGTATTTCTTTAACTCTGTTAAATGCAATAAAAAAAATATTATAGTTATTCGCTGGCAACACTGTCAGCTGTTGGATCTTTTTAAAGTGCTCTCGTAAGAAATTACTTAATTTAAGTGCAAATATTGATCAAAACCTATTATAAATACAGTCTAATCATTTCTAATAACGGATTAGGCATGTGTACTATCTAGGAACAAACTTATAAGTGAGTCAAATAACAAAATTAACTGCCGCGAAGTGACGCGCCGAAGTTTCGCGTTGACATATCTTGTGTAGTATAATACACAAAATATTACACGACAAAGGTGATTATAGCCATCTGGACTGATTATGGTGTTTGACTTTGTGAGTGTCGCGTCTGTGTGTAAACAATTTATCTATATTTCATGCAAAAATTTAATCTTGTAACGGCATATGACGCACCGTATAACCTAAATCATATACCTAAAAATCTCGAAAATTACTAAAGATTGCTGATCACAACCTTCACAATGTCGTGTAACGGTTGTACAAACGTCATTACACGCAATAATTGCATAAAGTGCAACACCTGCAAGTCCAGGTATTGTTATCAATGCTTAAATGTTAACATAGAAAACACTGCAACATTAAGTAAACAAGACATGGCCGCTTTGAAATGCCCGTCGTGCACAAATATAGCTCGGCGGCCATGCAAGGATACCACTCCAATCAGCACCAGATCTGTCAAGGCGAACATGCCCAATGCCACCCACAGCATCGAACCCGAAGTGACCTCGGTCCGTCACACCTCCTCCGATGGAATCTGTACTCAGAGTACACTTTCGCTAGAGAGTATCAGTAAGCTGCTAGACACAAAGCTCTCACCCTCCTCTGAGTTTATGATAAACTTACACTCCTCACTACTGCGTGACATCAGTACTATGGTCACCTCCGAAATCAACAAGGCCATACAGAATCTTAAAGATGACATCACCCAGACCACAGACTTTATCACAGCTGAGCATAATGACTTGAAGCATTCACTACTGGAAAAAGATAACATTATCAAGAGTCTTGAAACCGAAACGTCTCATCTCCACGCTGAGGTTCGTAGTTTATCCCACCGCCTGTCAACAATGGAGAGGATCTCGCGCGACTGTAATATTGAGTTGCAGGCAATACCTGAAAACAAAAATGAGAATATAATGTCACTCATCAGAAATCTCTGTGAAACTGTGAAGGTAGGACTATCCGATAATGATGTGCGGGCATGTAGACGAGTGGCAAAGATGAACAAAACATCAAAACGCCCCCGTAACATTCTCGTCACTCTTACCACACCCCGCCTTCGTGATACAATACTCTCTTCGGTTCACCGCTACAATAAAGCCCACAAGGACAATCGACTCAACACAACGCATGTTGGTATACCAGGAGACCCACGCAAGATATACTTGTCGGAGCATCTGTCACCAGATTGTAAACAACTCCATGCTGCTGCTAGAAAATTCATCAAAGACAACAATTACAAATATGTATGGGTACGCTTCGGAAAGGTATACATACGCAAAGATGACAATTTTGACGCCATCCACATCAAGAACATGGACTCGTTCCTGAAATGTGAAATGAAAAGTAAATGAGACTTTTAGTTTATAGTATTAGTGAGTAGTTTGCCAAACCACTAGCCCTGTTATTTAGGCTCACTTAAACTATCTCTTAATGTTTAATATATTTTACCAGAATGCTAATAGACTACGATCCAAGACTACAGAATTTTACACAAACATACTACACAATGACTATGATATAGTTTGTATCACAGAAACTAACCTTATTGACGGAGTGTGTGATGGCGAGCTCTTCGACGAACGTTACAATGTTATTCGAAGGGATCGTCGTGACACTAACATGCAAAAGTACAAAAAAGATGGCGGCGGTGTATTGGTTGCCACTAAGCGGGAAATCTATGCTACTCGTCAACCCAATTGGGAGTCGGGATTAGAGGACATATGGATAAGTATATTACCAAAAGGTACTACAAGCCATGTGATAAACTTATGCATATGTTACTTACCACCCGATCTACCCCTAAATGAATTAATACCATTTTATGATAATATTCAAAAAATAATACTCACCTCTAAAGACAGGAACAAATTCATTCTCATTGGAGACTTCAACTCTCACCTGACCTGGACCCCACTCCAAGCCCATAACAGTGCTGCTTATCCTTCCAATCCATCTGACAAGAGGGGACAACTGTTGTTAGAGACTGTATCGCTGTGCGAGCTCTCCCAGTTTAATAATGTTTTTAATTCCAATAATCGACTTCTTGACTTAATATTGTCTACTCTTACCAATGTTACAGTAAGCGAAGCCGAGCCACTAACTAGACCTGATCGTCACCATCCAGCACTCATGGTACATGTAGGCGAAGCAATTAAAGTTACTAAACCTGGCGACGGCAAGAGACTCAACTATTATAAATGTGATCTAAAGAAAATCAAAGAAAAATTATTATCACAGAACTGGTCCGATGTCCTCCATGAGTCCGATGTCAATGTTTGTACTCACAACTTTTATAAAGTACTTGAAAGCACAATACATGAGTTCACCCCCTTCACTAAAGCTGCCAACAATAGCTGGCAGCCCTGGTACAGTAATTCACTGAAAAAATGTCTGGCTGAAAAGCTCAAATTTCATAGACTATATAAGAAACATGGCAACCCGAGAGATTACGATTCCTACTCCATGCTTAGAGCGAGGTGCAAGCGTCTAATGACCTCTTGCTATAGGACATACATTTCATCAGTCGAAGCTTCTCTAGTCAACCCCAAGAGCGTGAAACACTTTTGGCGCTTCGTCAATAGCAGAAAGGGACGAGCATACCTACCGCAAACAATGTCATTTAATAACTCCTCTTCCTCAGACATAGCTCGTATCTGTGATCTCTTTTCGTCACACTTTGGCTCCGTTTTCGAATCTGATGATAATGTTGACACGGATTGCCCGTGTTCGATCTCTGGCAATCATAACACTCTGAGTAATATCGTTTTGCACCCTAGTCAAATACTAGCCAAAATCAAGCAAATTGATAGAAACAAGGGTGCGGGACCAGATCAGATCCCCCCACTTATCATCATAGAGTGTGGTGAAATACTATGCGAGCCTCTTTGCACTCTCTTTAATAAGTCACTTCAAACTGGTACTTTTCCCGACGTCTGGAAGACCGCACACATTGTGCCAATTTTTAAATCTGGCGACAAATCCCAATGCGAAAACTACCGACCGATAAGTATCCTCCCGTGCTTGGCTAAGCTGTTTGAGACTGTGATATATGACAGCGTTTACACGCATTTCAAACCCTACATAACGGAGAACCAGCATGGCTTCGTCAGGGGCAGATCCACGACCAGCAATCTTCTCGTGTATAAAAATTATTTGTGTTCTATTTTTGCCAGGTGTGGCCAGGTTGACAGTATCTACACGGACTTCAGCAAAGCCTTCGACAAGGTCAATCATCGGCTGCTTTGTCATAAATTATCTAACTACGGTATTCATGGCAGTTTGCTGCGTTGGGTGAGATCCTACTTGTCGAACAGGAGTCAACTGGTCTCGATTGATAATTACCTATCAGCACCAATTGCCGTCACATCAGGAGTCCCGCAGGGGTCTCATCTTGGTCCCCTCTTTTTTGTCATGTTTATTAATGACCTGGTGACGCGATTAAACTGCCCCAATGTTTTATATGCAGATGACTTAAAGATATTTAACACTATAAATAACGAAAGTGATTGTGACAGACTTCAGAGCGACCTGAACTCCCTGCAAAAGTGGTGTTTTGACAATAGAATGTTTCTCAATGTTGATAAATGTTTTGTGATCACTTTTACAAAAAAGAAATCACATAAAGTGGTGTTTGATTATTCCCTCAGAGGCCACGGCTTACATCGTGTGCCAATTATTAAAGATCTAGGTATTCTTTTTGATGAACAATTAACATTTAAACCTCACTATGACTACATTGTAGGAAAAAGCAATAAATTACTCGGTTTTGTGACACGATGTACCAAACCTTTTAAATCATCCAAAAGCTTCATAACTCTCTATTTCAGTCTGGTCAGAAGTGTCGTAGAATATGGTAGTCTAATTTGGTCGCCGTACTACTCTCTTCATATCAACAATATTGAAAAAGTGCAGAAAACATTCCTCAAAATCTTATCATACAGGTGCAACCTGGGCAGGTCCCTGACCAGCTACAGCTCAAGACTGGATAAATTCAGGTTTCAATCTCTCGAGTCTCGTCGCAGGTATTATGATCTTATCTGTCTGCATAAAATCCTACATTTCGACATTGACTCAGCCCCACTGCTTTCATATATCAATATTAATACATACTCCTTGATAAACAAACGGGCAAACTCACGCAAGCGTTCCGCCTTCGCACTTAACGTTTATAGGAACAATACATCTTATTTCAACCCTCTTGTCCGTATGTGCCGCTTTTATAACGACCTATCCCATGACCATGACATTGACATTTTCAACAACAGACTATCTGTGTTCAAAAATAGTTTGAGACATCTTAATATTTAGTGTGTTTGTGTGTAAAGTATGAAATGATTAACTTAACGTGTGACAATGTTGGTAAAACTGCTTAGTTGGACTGTATTTGTAAGACTGTATGTTAAGATAATAATTTGTATTTTAATATTTGTAATAATTTGCATAAAAATTTGTATTGAATTGTATTATTTTGTATTGCATTGTATTGTATTTATAGTATGCGCACATGCTTTGGCATGCAAGCCAGCCTAACTCTCGACTGTATTCATACTATGACATGTATATGCTTGCATGCCGTTTTGTGCGTCGAATTTAATAAATAAATAAATAAATAAATATTATTATTATTATGGTTCTTACGAAGAGAAAAATTTAAAAATTTGCCTAAATAAGTCTAAAAGGTACACTTTTCTATACTCCCATACAAAAGATTCGTACTAATACTTAAAAGTCAATTTGAACTTTGATACCATACCATAAAGTTCAAGTCATTCAGTAATGCTTTTTTATTTATTGATTCTGAGGCAGTACGAAGTTTGCCGAGTCGGCTATTTCAAAATAAATGAATATGTATATTATTAGACAGGTGGAATCCCAGTTCATAATAATTGAAGAGTAGTTAGTTATAGTAACTGCGAGTTGAAAACAACTATTCGCAATGTACCGCGTTGATTTATAACACTACAATGACGACAGCGTGTTCACAGCTAAGCCCCGCACTATGTCAAACTGTCAACGAGTTCGCTGCTGTAAAATTTAGTTGTTATTTTCATATTTAAATAGGAATAAAAGCTGTAAAAAAATATAACGGGCGGAGTGTGCACTGTCAATCTAGATGGTGCATATTCGCCTCCCCGAGCCGGCATAGAGGAGGCGACTGCTGCCCGTAGAGATTTATATGCAGTAGCAGTTGTTTCCGCTCATGGAAATCGCACTCTAGGGCTCGCTTGATATCTAATAGTTTGTTAACAAATAATGTCTTATTTTTTAATTAATTTATTTCAATTATGGCAACACATCGTTTACCAATCAATAGACGATGTTTAATTACATAAAAAATGGATAACATCAATTATTTGATTCATCAATGATTTAATATAATAATAACCTTAAAATATTGCATCAGAAAAAAGTCTAAATTACTCAACAAACTAGGTACAAAATAAAATAGACGTGTTTTCGTACAAAATGTACTAAAAATCATCGACAAACTCGAGAAAAAAATTGTGGGCCCATTTCTTTTAGGCGAATGAACATAGTTCTTAAAAAAAAACTTAAGGATGATGACTTATTTAGCGCAATATTCGAGGCAAATAACTAATTAAGAGCTGGATATACGCCGATGACCTTTTCCACACGATTGTGTGTCGATTTATGTAAAAAAGTTATTTGAAAAAGATGAACCCGAAGATTCCCTAGGCATTGTATTGTCTAAAATCATTTCTAAAAACCATTTTTCTTCTAAACTATTAATAGCTAGGTTTTTTTTTTATTTTCATCATGATATTAGACAATACAATAACCTAGGGAATCTTCAGTTTATTTTTTTCAAATAACATTTCAAATTACTTTTATTTTTTACATAAATCGACACAATAGACAAAATAGTACGTACGAAGCGTTTCGACAACACATTCCTCGTGCGTACTGCGAAACTGTGGAACTCCCTCCCGGTGTCTGTGCTTCCCGAGAAGTACAATACGGGCCTCTTCAAATTAAGGGTAAATAGGTACCTCATAGGCAAGCGTGCTCCATCTTAGACCGCATCACTGCTTAACATCAGGCAGGGTGCGGTCAAACGTTTGCCTATTAAGCATAAGAAAAAAAAAAGCACAATCGCGTGAGCAACCTCTGGCGTCTATATATAGTTTTTTTTTTTTTTTTTTTTATTGGTAGTATTTAGTTTTTAGTTTTTTTTTACTATTTAGCTTCACGCCAGTAAACCATAATGTACAACTCCAATCTTGTTCTTAACAAGGTGCATCCATAATGTTATCGTTAGTGGAAACTGTTGCATCCGCGCATAAAGTTAGCTTCGTAGTCCGTTCTACTGCATGTAGTTTAACATAGTTGTTAAATACTCGCGGAGGGAGATAGAGAGAGAAATAGAGTTAATTATATAACGTACTACACGGTTAAAGTTTTCACTTTTAACTACGTCTACACGATAACCTACTTTTGCAAGTAGTTACAACTATAATTCTAAGATCATATGAGTGGTTAAGGCAATATAATGTAGCCAACGTATTTTTTTTTTAAACAAATTTTACTCAGTAACTATAGCAGTTGCGAGTCTAAATAAAATATATAATAAACTATATGATATAAACTTAGTCTTGGTATTTTTATTTTTTAAAAATATGCCTTATAAATATGAGAAAAAAAATCGTAAAGTTAACTCTAAATCAATGTTTTTTAATGTAGTTTTCCTCGGCGGCAACTCATTTAATATTTTTTAGACATATGCATTGATATAATATACAACTATGTGCAATAACGCTCCCAATGTGACGCGAGACAAAAGATGACCACAGTCACGGTTAGGTTCACTGTCAATTAATATTTGACTTGACGTCAAATCGTTTGAAGTTCTTTTATGTCAGATGTATGAAGTTTACACCTCTAGTGTATATCTCTATGTATTCATGATTTTTTTTTTAAATTAATATTGGGCGTAATATGAAAATAATAGGTTCGGTATAATGAGAGAGTGTGCACTGTCATCTCAAACTCCTCAAGTTAGAATAATGTAGACAAGTGCAGCAAATTATCTCGGTGAAGATGCGTACCTAAAGTACCTTGGTCAGAATTTAGCGAGGTTCGAACACGGGTCTCATCGATCATGATTCGACCCTTCGCGCCTTCTACCCCTTTTTTTTTTACGTGGGGGAAATCTTTTATAGATGCCTCGCCGTCTCGGGGTAGACGACGAGGTTATGTCGGACTCCCCGGTCCTCCGCTCCTTCTACCCCTATAAAAATATAAGAATTAAAAATCTGGGCGTGAAAATTGTACGTATGGACCTTACCAACTAAATATCTATACGCCACAGGGCAAAAATGAGCCGGCATATCGCGGGGCAACAGATAGTCCGTATAATAAATTCAACATCAACATTGTATCTATGTAATATTTCATATTACCTACACAGTTGTAATAACAGCGCGTGTTTCGTGTACTCGTCTTATTTGAAGTCAGTTATAATTATTTAAAATGGAAGTATATTTTGGCATCATTCCAGGCGACACTTCCTAAGGCGCGTGCACACACAATCGAGATATAATATGCAGATATATAGTGCGACCGTGGTCCAGCGGTAAGACGCGTGAACTCACGATCGATGAAACCCGTGTTCGAACCTCGCTAATTCTGACCAATGTAACTTTGTTATATGTACTTTGGTCGCTCAGTGCCTATAGGTACTATTAAAGAGTGGTAGGCAGACTGATGATGGTTATTAGCCCAGTCTGCCGTGTTGTGGTAGTACCACCACTTTCGAATTACACACCCGTGAAGCGAACTTGTCGCGTTTCGGGAATAGTTTGAAAGTAGCCACGAATAACAAGAGGAGTGTGCACTGTCAATCTAGACGGTACATGATCCTCAAGCCGGCATAGTGGGGGCGACTGCTGCACGTAGGTTTCTCTGTAGTATATCAGTTGTTTTCATTCATGGACCGCACTCTAGCTTTACATCAGGCGGAGTGTTGTCACATGCCGAGCTACAATATAAAAAAGGTATTATTATATATGATTTAATTGCCGAGATAATGAAACAACGTTCCGTCAAAGGCCACGGCCGCGGTCACTTCAATACAATCCACTCAACCTGTCAAGATGCACCCTCTCAACGATCTCTACAGTCATCTAAAGCAATTAAGACATAGTTCGGTCGACCAATTCCAAAGCGTCGAATATCAGCTTCCGGCGTTACACTAAATTAGTTAGTGAGGTGAATATTCGAAATCATCGAGTAGTACTCGAACAATTGATTACGTCCACTATGCGTCGTCTAATATATTTTTATTTAGACAACAAAAAAATCATTACAAAAAAAAAAAAAAACTACACACAATAGTGCTGTGAAAATTACACAAGCCCAACAACGATAAATAAAAAAAAAACAATCTTTTCTCGTTAGTTTAGATCTAACTAAGTTTTTATTGTAGCTCGACATATGCCAACACTCCGCCCGATGTAAAGCTAGAGTGCGGTCAATGAACGGAAACAACTGCTACTACAGACCAATATCTGCGGGCAGCAGTCGCCTCCGCTTTGCCAGATCGACGAGACCTAAGTGCACCATCAAGATAGACAATGCACACTCCTCTCGCTATACATGGCTACTTTCAAACTGCTAACGAAACGTGACAATATTAAATTTTATTTCTACTAGTGTACAATCGACCTTATTCAGTAGTCAGTTTAGTTTAGTTATGCATGAAGCTTACTGAAAATTATATTTCAGGCACATGTTCATTCGATTTCAGTCTAAATCTTTTCCCTCTATACAGAGTAAATAATAAACGGGAATATTTTAGAAATAATTACACAAAGTAATGTAATGTAACACCCGTGAAGTGCGGCCGTGGTCTAGCGGTAAGGCGCGTGAACTCACAATCGATGAGACCCGTGTTCGGACCTCGCTAAATTCTGACCAATGTAACTATGGTCGCTCAGTAGGCATTATTAAAGAGTGGTAGGCAGAGAATGATGATTATTATTATCCAGTCTGTTCTCTCTGTCCTGGGGTAGTACCAGCACTTTCGAATGTAATACCCGTGAAGTGACCTTGTCGGGTTTCGGAAACAGTTTGAAAGTACCCAAGCATAACGAGAGGAATATGCACTGTCAATCAAGATGGTGCACGTTCGTCTCCCCAAGCCGGCATAGGAGGAGGTAAGTGCTGCCTGTAGAACTTTATCTGTGTTGGCAGTTGTTTCCGTTCATGGACCGCACTCTCGCTTAACATCGGGTGAAGTGTTGTCATATGCCGTTATTTGAGTCTTTTTTAGACACCTCGCCGTCTCGGGAAAGACCGTACCGGGTATACACGACTAAAAGCCCCACGGTGTGCCCTCTCTACGTCATCTGGCGAGGTCACGGACACGGGTATTTGAGTCCCTGCTAATAACACAAGATAAAGGGTGTTAAAAGTGACACTTGCGAGCACAATTAGAGGCCAAAAGACGAGAATATAATAATAATAATTTGTGTCCCTTTCTAGAAGAAGAAGAAATCTTCAATTATGTAACGCGAATAGGAGCTTTATCGCAATTTCCTTTCATTACCCCCTCAGTATTATTGTTTTCTTTTTTCTCCCTCTGTTCGCGCCTACTTTTAATATATTAATTTCATATAGTTTACGTAGGCACTTATATTGTTTCCTTCCTGGCAACCCTTCCTACCAAACCACTTAAGAGCGGCCGTGGTCTAGCGGTAAGACGCGTGAACTCACGATCAATGAGACCTGTGTTCGAACCTCGCTAATTCTGACCGGTACTAATGTAACTTTGTTATATGTACTTTGGTCGCTCGGTGCCTATAGGCGCTATTAAAGAGTGGTAGGCAAATTGATTATGGTTATTAGCCCAATCTGTCGTCCTGGGGTAGTACCACCACTTTCGAATGTAACACCCGTGAAGTGACTTTGTCGCGTTTCGGGAATAGTTTGAAGGTAGCCAGGTATAGCGAGAGGAGTGTGCACTGTCAATCTAGATGGTACATGCTCGTCTCCTCAAGCCGGCGTGACAACACTCCGTCTGATGTGAAGATAAGAGTGCGGTCCATGAATGGAAACAACTGCTACCACAGAGAAACCTGTGCGGGCTGCAGTCGCCTCCACTATGCCGGCTTGAGGAGACGAGCAACGATATTAATGAATCCCGAAAGTAAATTAACACCCAAACTTCTCACCTATCATACTAACACGTATCATAAAAGAAAACTACACTATTAATCAGATTACACGTTCTGTTTCAATTACGACCCCCACCCCCCTTCAGCCCGCAACCCTCCACCTTCCCCCCCCGAACGCCACACTCAAGAAATATCAAACGAGTTAATCTCTACTAATAGCGATAACTTCGCTACTCCCAAAATTATATGACTCTGTCCCCAAAAATAGATAAAGCCTGGTGTGACCGTGATTACGAACTCAAGTGGGTTTTTTTTTTGGTTCAAATTAAAAATAAATAATAGATTTTTTTTATTGTAGCTCGCTAGAGTGCGGTCCATGAATGGAAACAACTGCTACTACAGAGGTTTACTGCTACTACAGTACAACGCACAGGTTTCTCTGTAGTAGCACTTGTTTCCATTCATGGACTGCACTCTGGCTTTATGTCAGGCGGAGTGTTGTCACATGCCGAGCTATAATAAAAAAAAAAGTGTAGTCACCCTACAACAGTTCCTTGCGTACTTAGAAACATAAGACGCAGAAAGAACAATAGAAGTATCCGAGATAAATATAATATAATGTATTGTATTACATAATTAACCAACATTTACGTTACACTTTCAATTATTTCAGTACAATATAAAGGTAAAATTCAACAGCGGAGTTTTGGCGGCTATCTGAGGGGCTATTGCGGACGCGAGCTCACCGTGAGTCACGGTGACTATCTGGTTTCCTTCCGGCACTATTTGTAATGTGATTGGACGAGCCACGAGGGGCGGTCCCTGTTGACAGTGGCTCGTCCAATCACATTACAAATAGTGCCGGAAGGAAACCAGATACTCACCGTGACTCACGGTGAGCTCGCGTCCGCAATAGCCCCTCTGGAGACATTAGGTTATCTATCTTAAATTAACTTGAGTAAACTTGGGCAAGTTATTGTAATGCCATATAAAACTAAAATTTAAAAAAAAAACTACACAGTGACTCATATAATCTCTGAATACTCATAGAATGAGCGGCCGTGGTCTAGCGGTAAGACGCGTGAACTCACGATCGATGAGACCCGTGTTCGAACCTCGCTAATTCTGACCAATGTAACTTTGTTATAGGTACTTTGGTCGCTCAGTGCCTATAGGCACTATTAAAGAGTGGTAGGCAGACTGATGATGGTTATTAACTTAGTCTGCCGTCCTGGGGTAGTACCACCACTTTTGAATGTAACACCCGTGAAGTGACCTTGTCGCGTTTCGGGAGCAGTTTGAAAGTAGCCAGGTGTGTGCACTGTCAAACTAGATGGTACATGCTCGTCTCCTCAATCCGGCATAGTGGAGGCGACTGCTGCTCGCATAGGTTTCTCAGTAGTAGCAGTTGTTTTCATTCATGGACCGCACTCTAGCTTTACATCAGGTGGAGTGATGTCACATGCCGAGCTACAAATAAAAAATATATGTACATATATTGAAAGAGAGGTAGGCAGACTGATGATGGTTGGATTACCCCAGTCTGCCGTCCCGGGGTAGTACCACCACTTTCTAATATAACACTTGTAAAAGTGATCTTTTTACGTTTCGGGAAACTAACCAGGTATAACGAGAGAAGTGTGCACTGTCAATCTAGATAGTACATGCACATTTGTCTCCTCAGGCCGGCATAGCGGAGGCGACAGCTGCCTGCAGAAATTTTGTCTGGACCGCAATCAGACGGAGTGTTGTCATATGCCGAGCGACAAAACCGTCATCAGTCCACCCACATCTCTTTTACTTACCAAACGCTATAGGCACCGAACGCGAGCGGAGAAACAAATTTGCTATCGAGAGAAAAGTGGAATAAATTGCAAAATGTTGTATTAAAAGATCAAGTACCTAATCAGATGTCTACCGGCTTTGGTACTACGACGAACCAAGTTGAGAAAATATCGTTTTCCACGAGCGAGTGCATTTTTCAGTGGGAAAACGAAGATCCACAAACAGGTGGACTTATTCCCGGCAAACACGATTTCGATTCAATACTTCATTTCTTCAAATCTTTTTTTTATTATTCTAGCCCGGCATATGCTGCTACAGCGGTCGCTTCTGCTATGCCGGCTCGAGGTGACGATTATGCACCATCTAGATTGACAGTGCACACTTCTCGTTATACTTGGCTGGTTTCAAGCTGCTCCCGAAACGCGACAAGGTCACCTCATGGGTGGTACTTTCGAAAGTGGTGGTATTACACTAGGACGGCAGACTGGGCTAATAACCATCATTACACGCGTTGCAATATCGTATAAATTCATATTGTTATCGTTAAAAGGATGGCTGATCCCGAAAAATAATGAAAAAACATATTTGGCTTCTTTTCATACATTTGACGTTAGCGACATTGGTTTGACGATTACTTTAACTTTAACCAAACCAAGATTCGCTGCTTACGGTTAAGGTTAAAGTAACCGTCAAAAATGACAGGCGCGACGATGGTGCAACTCGTGTGGAGTAAATGTAAACGTAACGGTTAAAGTAAACGTAAAAGTAATAGTTAAAGTTACTTTAACCGGCCTTCTGATGCAAACGCCACTTAAATCGAAACGTAATCGTGACACGAAACAAGAATAGAGCACCCCTTTGAGAATAACAACTGGCGAGCTATTAATTTCGAACCGCTCGAGGCATGAACATTGATCTTGGCTCAAATCTAACAGAAGAATATTTTGTAAACATCAATAATATTATAACTTTTACGAGGTTTTTTTTAGTTTTATATGGCATTATAACAATTTGCCAGTGTCAAAGTAAATATTCTTGCATCAAGTTAATAATATTGTGCATCACGAGTCATTCATTCATCACACTAAACAGTCTCAGTCAAGTCAAAAATTGCTCCAGTAAAGTGGTAGAATCTTTACTGAAACTTCCCACGGAGTTTTGGAGGGAAAATGGAAACACAGGTTCTCTTCCTTTGAATTGTTTGCCCACACTCACGCCACGTTCACGAACACTTAATGGTTAATAATCCACCATTATTACACATTAACACTCGAAGAAACATAAGTTTAGGAAAATAATTCAAAACAGATAACCTGACGCCTCAAGATGGCCGACAAAAAACTCAATCAAAAAACGCTGTTGACTTTTTCAAATAAATAAATAAATAAATACCTACAAAGCATTCCAGCGCTACAAAAAACTAGTTTTATTCTGAAGCCCGGAAGCACGGAAGATCATAAGGATTAAAGCGAGACCAGATTAAAGCTAGACTTTTTCTACTGTATTATCCTCTAGTAAATGACCTGGTTTAAATTAACTGATGCATTTTTAAACTGTTACTTCGGTGATTTATCTCCGATGTTATCCAATGTGATGGTAACGCTTTTTTAAATCGAGAGAGAGAGAGAGAGAGAGAGATGAGTGTAACCACGGAAAAAAGTGTCTACAGGCATCAATCGCCTCCGCGTCACGTTTGATGGAGCGTCACATTCGTTACCTCAAGCCGGCATAGCGGAGGTGACTGCTGCATGTAGTGTAATCACGCGCGAAAAAGAAAAGGGCAGTCCTTTTAACTCACAGGCTAATATCGACGCGCACAACGAAATACAGGCTGCGGCAGTAAGGGTGCGATATCGCGACGAAGCGCGGCAGTTGCAGTCATATGACGTCATGCAAGCGGTAGACAGGCTGATGGTGGGTATAATCCAGTCTAGTCTGCCTTGCTGGGATAGTACCACCCCTTTCGAATGTAACACCCGTGAACTGTGACCTTGTCGAGTTTCGGGAGCAGTTTGAAAGTAGCCGGGTACAACGAGAGGAGTGTGCATTGTCAATCCACCTAGATTCATGCATACTCGTCTTTTCAAGCCGGCATAGCGGAGGCGACTGCTGCCCGTAGAGATTTCTCTGTAGTAGCTTTATATCAAGCGGAGTGTTGTCATAATATGTAGAGTTATTATACAATTTAAAAAAAACAAACGCCGTCTGTTGCGATATCGCACCTTAAAAAGGTGAAAATATGTACAATCGACCCCGCTCAACATTTCAAATTTAAAGGTTCGTTCGCGTGACGCAGTGTTACCCACCGACAGGCCGTACCCGCCCCGTGGCTAACCCAATGAATACTTTATTAAGACAACGCGGTAAAACACGTAAAACGGGGCAAGTAGATATGTATAAAATTAATATTTCATTTGTATACAGGTAGATATATACATATTTTTTATTGTAGCTCGGCATACGATAACACTCCGCCTGATATAAAACTAAACGGCGCTCCATGAAAGGAAACAACTGCTACTACAGAGAAATCTCTACGGGCAGCAGTCGCCTCCGCTATGCCGGCCTGAGCAGACGAGTATGCACCATCTAAATTAACAGTGCACTCCCCTGTCGTTATACCTGGCTACTTTCAAACTGCTCTCGAAACGCGACAAGTTCACTTCAAGGTGGTGGTACTACTCCAGGACGGCAGACTGGGCTAATAGCCATAATAGCTATGGTCAGAATTTAGCGAGGTTCGAACACGGGTCTCATCGATCGTGAGTTCACGCGTCTTACCGCTAGACCACGGCCGTTCTTTTTAAAACAAGAGATAAGAATTGCCAGAAGTAAGAGACGAATAAGCACCATCTAAGTTAACAGTACACGCCTCTCGCTATACCTGGCTACTTCCAAACTAAAGCGGATAGAAGAGATCATTTAACTTGAAAGCGGTGGTACTACCCCAGGACGGCAGACTGGACTAATAACCATCACCGGTCTGCCGCTCGTTGTGCGTGACCAGTCTGCCTAACACTCTTTACTATTTTTTAAATTATTATTAAACGCCTGTACTGAGTAAGCTAGTGCTTGTATCTAAGGCACTGAACACCAGAGTCAGCGAGGTTCAAACACTGGTCCCATCCACCTCAAGGCGCCAGCGATGAGCTACAATCTACGGCTCACTCTTCTAATTAAAGCGTATATTACACAATACTTACATTAATGAAGCGAAAACCTTTCAATTAATTAAAACTTTACATAACAATGAAAAACAAAAGAGAAACCAAAACGTAACCTCCCCCCACCCAACCCTCCTCTTTTTTCATTGATAACTTTATCTTCAAGTTATAAACAACCAAAGTCTGTAACTTTTACTGCTATTCTGTACTGTTAAATAAAGTCGTTGATAATTTATGCCGACTTTTCACCACACCACAATTAAACAAAATTCACGGCTATCGAATCAAAATTCGAATCAAATTTCACAAGCGGCTGTGGTCTAGCGGTAAGACGCTTGAACTCACGTTCGATGAGACCCGTGTTCGAACCTCGCTAAATTCTGACCGGCACCAATGTTACTTTGTTATATGTACTTTGGTCGCTCAGTATTAAAGAGTGGGAGGCAGACAGATGATGGTTATTAGCCCAATCTACCGTCCAGGGGTAGCACCACCACTTTCGAATGTAACACCCGTGAACTGACCTTGTCACGTTTCGGGAACAATTTGAAAGTAGCCAGGTATAACGAAAGGAGTGTGTACTGTCAATCTAGATGGTTGATGGTTGTTACCACTCATGGACCGCACTCTAGCTTTACATCAGGCGGAGTGTTGTCACATGCCGAACTACAAAAAAAAAGTACGTTCCAAGAGCGGAGACCATACGCAAACAAACGTATGTAAATAATTTTATATACATTTAAAAAAAAAAACTGCGCACAAATTCGTTACACGAACCGTCAGAATGCGTGACCGACCAGACATCATTAAATATTTGCACAGTTAAAATTTGCGTTATACGATTTCGGCGGGCCCGTAGTAAGGTTAGCCGCTAAAAGGATACCCTTACACCACTTCATCCGCTTTTCAGGATTAATGCGAAGGGTCCGAAAAACTGATGGATAACACCCGGATAATGTAACGATATGAATCGTCGACGAGGCAGCTATAATTAATCAGGGTAGTGATTTTTAAGTCCACCTTTAAAATCCGGCTTTAAGTCCACCTTTTGTAAACGTTTTAATAAAGTATATAAATTAAAAAAAAACATTTTTTTATGCTTTTCGGGGATAGTTTGAAAGTAGCCAGGTATAAGAGAGGAGTGTGCACTGTCAATCTAGATGGTACATGCTCGTCTCCTCAAGCCGGCATAGTGGAGGCGACTGCAGCCCGTAGAGATTTCTCTGTGGTAGCAGTTGTTTCCATTCATGGACCGCACTCTAGCTTTACATCAGGCGGAGTGTTGTCACATGTCGAGCTGCAATAAAAAAAAATAAAAAATGTCGTAAACATCACTCACGCTATGCCGACGCACACTCCTCTCATTATACCCGGTGACTTCAAAGCTGATTCCGAAACGCAACTTTTTGTCTGTTTCGTGCATCTAAAGTATTTCTGTATAAATATAATAGTAACGATTTTTTTGTCGAAGTCTCCTCAAGCCGGCACAGCGGAGGCGACTCCTGCGTGCAAAACAAATTTCTGTGGTAGCAGTTGTTTCCGTTCATGTACTGCGTAAAAAGACGAAAAAAAAATTACAATTCTATTACATACATACTAGTACACATCTTTATCCCATTAAAATGCTCCTTAGGGATAACTACAAAAGGAACACACGCTGCAGATAGGAGTGGCGTGTACATTTTTTATCTTAACTTCGTACTCTGATTTCAATGTTAATAATACCTTGGCATTTGGCATAAGCGGAGCGATTTTATAAACAACAACAAAAACAACGCGTTTCGGGAATAGTTTGAAAGTAGCCAGGTATAACGAGAGGAGTGTGCACTGCCAATATGGATGGTACACGCTCGTCTCCTCAAGCCGGCATAGTGGAGGTTTCTCTCAGTAGCAGCAGTTCCATTCATGAACCGCACTCTAGCTTAACATCAGGCGGAGTGTTGTCACATATGCCTAGTTACAATAATAAAAAAAAATAAACTACACAAATTTAAGAATTTTAAATATTTACTGTGACACTGGCAAATTGTAATAATGCCATCTAAAAGAAAAAGGATGCTTATTTTATTTAATCGCTAAGCTACCTTCAAACCACACCCTTAGCTGTTCATAATTAATTCTAGATTCGCGATTTGCACTGATTAAAGCACTTTTACTGAATCTTCCATTAGGCACGCAAGGAATTCACGTTCTTACGTAATCGTATTACGTGGACCGCACTCTAGCCTAACATACAAAGTAGTGCGTTCGCCTGTCGAATTACTATAATTATTTTTGTTAATAATAGCTCAACATCAACGGAAACAACTGCTACCATACAGTAATTGTCTGTAGGCAGCAGTCACCACCGCTATGCCGGCTCGAGGAGACGGAAGTGCGCTATCTATTGGCAGAGGACTGTCTCTTGTTACACTCTCCTACTTTCAAGGGCTGATTTTTATTTTGAGAAGTGTTAATTACTTTTTTTTTTGTCTTATATGGCATTATAACAATTTGCCAGTGTCAAAGTAAATATTTTTGCATCAAGCTAATAACATTGTGCATCACGAGTCATTCATTCATCACACTAAACAGTCAGGTCAAATCTCAGTCAAGTCAAAAATTGCTCCAGTAAAGTGGTAGAATCTTTACTGAAACATCCTATGAAGTTTTGGAGGGAAAATGGAAATACAGGTTCTCTTCTTTTGAGTTGTTTGCCCACACTCACGCACGTTCACGAACACTTAATGGTTAATAATCCACCATTATTACACACTAACACTCGAAGAACACACCAAAAAACCTGACGTCTCAAGATGGCCGCCAAAAACTCTGTTAGTTACTTGTTAAGGGTGGTTTGCACCAGAGAAGGCCGGTTAAAGTAACTTTGACTGTTACTTTAACTTTGACAGTTACCTTTACTTTTACTCCACGCGCGTTGCACCACAGAAAAATTTGTATCGTGTTTTAGTATTTACAAAATATTTGGAATTTATAAAAGATAGTCAAAGAAGCAGCTGAGTAATGGATAATCTCAAAATTCTTCTGGAAAATAAACTGTATGTTTGATAAACTATACAAGATACATAGATAACTAGATATAAGAACAAATTTAGATAAATACAATAGCGTTATTACGTAAGTAGCGCTATTAAAAACAATAGCGGCTTTTCAAAGATTTGACGTTAGCGACATTGATTTAACTATTACTTTAACTTTGACCGGCCGAAATTCGCCAGTAACGGTTAAGGTTAAAGTAATCGTCAAATGTGACAGATTTTTTTTGAAGCAAACCAATTTTAACTTTAACCATTACTTCTATATTATCTTTGTATGGTGCAAATGGACATAAGTGTTAGTTACGGTTTGCTCTGTGAATACAGACCGTCGACTCGAGAATATGCTCCTTGTCAATATTAAATTAAGCTTAACAAGGCAACGCCCGGGGGATAGAGCACCTTTTCAGATAGGTATTGTTTTGTTACACGGCGGGCGTGTTTTTGGTACAAATTAACCGTAAATAATTTAGTTCCCTTCCTAAGTGTGTGCGTGTATCTACGAAAGAATGTTCTTTTCGTGCTTTTACTTATTTTCCAAAACCCTAATCCTAATGAAATTATAATTTAAATACTTGTTCTGAGCTATCTAAGGCACCGAGCGACCAAAGTACATATATTATTTATTTGTCGGAACGGTCATGAATACGGACTCTAATTTGAACGATTACGGAAACTAACTTGGAATAAAACGAATACGTGGTCATGAGTACGGGCACTAATTGAATATGAAACAAAAGCGTCGTTACGCTTGGACAGTTTCTGAAAACACGTCACGCGGAGGACATGTTGTGACTTGTTTGTGCGGAGGAACTGTCCTGTTTCAGCATATTTGCTTAGTTATCGCCCACAAATGGAGGATAGAAGCCTTGGACCGCTCTCCCGTTCTGTCATATTATTATATAATTCTGTATAAAACCTGTGCGCGGGTAGCAGTCGCCTCCACTATGACAGCTTGAGGAGACGAAGGAGTACATATAACAAAGTTACATTGGTACCGATCTGAATTTAGCGAGGTTCGAACACGGGTCCCATCGATCGTGAGTTCACGTGTATTACCACTAGATCGCTTTTACCAATATAATATAAAAAACAAATACCGTTCTGTCTTGAAACGCAATTGTTTTAACTAAAAAATAAATTCAACCTAAAAAAAAAGACGAAAACTTAAAAAAAAAAAACTTTCCAGCGACCAAATCTCCATTTTATAAGCTCCATAAACTTTTAAAGAACCGAGCGAAGCCGCATCGCCTTTTTGTATCACTATTATATGAATAATTCACACAGACCGATTTTAATATGGGTGTTATGAATTGAAAGAATTTTCTTTCAAACACCTTTTACTCGTTTAGGGCGTCGCAAGGAAGCCCTTGTCAGACATCCGTCGCAAAGACTTCAGAAACTGTCAAAGAGCTACTTGTGTAACTGTGTAAAATTCTATAATAATTTGCCAAAAGACATAAAAGAAATGAATTACCCAAGATTTAAAGAACACATTAAAAAAATATTAGTTAATAAGGTATACTACAACTCAAACGAAGCTATGGCCGATAATTTTGTAATAGATAGCCCTTGAATAGCCTACTCTATACAATTTAAAAATATACATATAATCCTAGTTCTAGTCAGTAAGCGGACAAAGCTCATAATATAATGCAGCTATCATAAATTGCTCAAAATTAATGTATTTCTTTAATTAGTGAATTTGAAAATGCTCATGTGCAGCTGCTATTGACATGAATGTTATTGTATTAATAATAATAATAATTATTATTATTATTATTATTGTATTTATGGACTAGTAAGAGTGCAGTTTATCTGTCTATTTACTGAAATAAATGAATTGAATTGAATTGAACTGATTTTGCGATCGTTAAATGCAAAATGGATATTTTTAACGATATGCAACATTACCCAAAGCCAAATATTTTTTTTAATGCTTAATAGGCAAACGTTTGGCCGCACCCTGCCTGATGTTAAGCAGTGATGCGGTCTAAGATGGAGCACGCTTGCCTACGAGGTACCTATTTACCCTTAATTTGAAGATGCCCGTATTGTACTTCTCGGGAAACACGGACACCGGGAGAGAGTTCCACAGTTTCGCTAGATAAGATACTAGGAGCATATTATTAAAGTCAACAACATCATCAATTGTCACGCCTTCTTCCCAAAGGGATAAGCAGAGACATTGGAACGCCACATATCACGATGCTGACACATTTTTTTCTTTATTGTAGCTTGGCACTACACTCCGCCTGATGTTAAGCTAGAGTGCGGTCCATGAACAGAAACAACTGCTACTGCAGAGAAATCTCTACGGGCAGCTGAGAAGACGAGTATGCACCAACAGGGCACACTCCTCTCGCTATGAAATGAAATGAAAATTCTTTATTAACGTAGGCATGGATTTAGCATGCACTTGTTCATCGTCAGAATCTACTTTTGGCTTCGGAAAGGCATATGACGAGAAGACAGCCATAAGAAACTCGTCAATATAGCCTGTATTTATAAAAACATAAAAAAAACTGAATTATAAATTCAGAAAAAAAAATATAGCTACACCTGGCTACTTTCAAACTGCTCCCGAAACGCGACAAGGTCACTTCACGGGTGTTACATTCGAAAGTGGTGGTACTGCCCCAGGACGGCAGTTCCATACCCAACTCCCTCGTTCCCTCACAGTCACAGTTCTCTTCATACAAGCACTAAGAAACCCAGCTTTGATGTGAAGCTTCACGTGACCAGGTACAAGAGCAGTGTGCAATGTAAATATGAGTGCAGTACATCCGTCTCCTCAAGCTGGTATAGCGGAGGCGGTTATCTGCAATAGCAGTTGTTTCCATTCATGTACCTCGCTCTAGCTTAACATCTGAGCTACAATAAAAAAGGTACTCACGTGCTAGCTATTCGTGTAAAAATACGTACACTTAACTTCAATCTACCGGAACTTACCTGAAAAAAAATTTTAATCAAATTAGTTCACTTCAAACGTAGTTAATATATGAAATAAAAAAGTTATTTTAGTTTTGTTTCGGTATACAAGAGTGGATGATGGTTATCCGCTGTCCTGGGGAGTAACACCACAACCTACCTCGTCCTTCCATTCCCGTAACACCCGTACTGGGAGGGGGAAGCATCCACATTTTGTTGACCGAATCGGTGGCCGAACGAAACGGTTCGGCGCGTCCTTTTTGTCTCAGACAATTGACAAGTGGAATGCTTTGCCCTCCCATGTGTTCACCTCGGATCCTTCGAGCGGAGTGTGAAAAAGCACCTTCTCAGGCCGGCATAGTAATGGCGACTGGAGCCACCGTATTAGCGCTCATGGACCTCCGCTGCGCTTACCATCAGGCCAGTCGAGTTAAATAAATAAAAAAAACCGTCAATTGACCTATTCGCTTGGTAGTAGCCGGGACGCACAAGCCGGTATAACGCAGACTACTACAGCAAGTCAACAAAGTGTAATCATTTCAAGAAATAGGCAATAGTTAATTAATTTTTTACCGTCCATTGAACCAAAGTTGAATAATGAACGACCAAAGACAAATAGACGCGCGCCATGACGTCACACTCAATAAGACGCAAAATCAATCAAAAACCAAGACCAAGAGATATTAATAACCTTAACAACATTACAAACTTCTTAATATATCATTATTATTAATCGTTAACGAAACAGAGAAGAATATAACTACGTTTATTTTTTTGTTTAGATAGCGGCCGTGAACCTAGCGATAGTGGACGACAGACCTCATGATCGACGAGACCCGTTTTCGAAACTCGCTAAATTCTGACCATAGTACCTGTGATGCAAGCACTAGGTCAGTACAGGTATGTACATTAGGAAAATAAAAATAAAACTATGTAATGATGTAGTGACGAGGATTGAGAAAGGAATGCTTCGATGGTTTGGGCACTTGTAAAGGATGAACGAAAGGAGATTGACGAAAGGAATATATAAATCTGATGTGAATGGATGCGTTAAACAAGGCAGACCCAGAAGGGTGTTTTCCGATCAAATAGGAGACGTCCTCATGAAAGCTGGGCTGCCTAGTGCCCATAACCGTAGGGCGTGCATGAAGAGAATTGTGGATGTGAAGGAAGCGAGGGTGTTGTGTCAGGATCGTGATGAGTGGCGTTCCGTTCTCTCTGCCTATCCCTGTGGGAAAAGGCGTGACATTTGTTGTTGTTGTTGTTTTTTATCTTTATAATGTGGTAGGTCTTTAGCTTTATTGACCGAATATATATTTTTTTTCCATTCATGGACCGCACTCTAGCTTTACATCAGGCGGAGTGTCGTCACATGCCGAGCTACAATAATAATTAAAAATATATCTCACTTAATCTTATCTACGAGTATCATATATCGATCCCTTAAACCTTAAACGTACTCGAACATCCGGAGCGAAGTGGCAATTCATCGCACAGACTCCGGCGTCGTTATCTTAATACTATTTGCAGTGAAAATAGTAACGTCTTATCTTTTAAAGTACCCTCACTTTATTTTTTTATTTTTTTTTATTTATATTCTTTATTGTAAGTTTACAAAAGGTGGACTTAAAGCCGTGAGGCTTTATCTGCCAGTCGACCTTTGGGTAGGTGAGAGGCGGTAAGGGGGATAGAGTATATAATTATAGTAAATACATAAATAAAATATACAATATATACATACACACAATAAAATAAATACTGCTATAAAATATAATAAATATACTACGCTACTATTATACTATATTATATTATATATATTATACTATACTATACTACTTTAGTACGCATTGTTTTAATTTCATATTACAGTTAAACGATCCGAGATAAACTTTCCACATTTATGAGTATTTCACAGATTTTATTGTAGCTCGGCATGTGACAACACTCCGCCTGATGTGAAGCTAGAATGCGGTCCATGAGTGGAAACAATCGCTACTACAGAGAAATCTCTACAGGCAGCAGTCACCTTCACTATGCCGGCTTGAGGAGACGAGCATGTACCATCTTAGATTGACAGTGCACACCTCTCTCGTTATACCTGGCTACTTTCAAACGCGACAAGGTCACTTCACGGGTGTTACATTCGAAAGTGGTAGTACTACCCCAGGACGGCAGACTGGGCAAATAACCATCATCAGTCTGCCTACCGCTCTTTAATGAGTGACCAACATTGAGTACATATAACATAGTTACATTGGTCAGAATTTAGTGAGGTTCGAACACGGGTCTCATCGATTAGTTTTTTTCTTCCTCTTTTTAATGCATAATACATCCACGAAGGCTTCGACGCCATATACAAAACAACATTATAATAAAGGCTTCGACGCTATAATGATTAATGCCAAGGCATTCACAGCCCGTGTGATCGAGTGGGTTGCCGCTCAATCGGGAGGCGCTTAGGCAAACTTTTCACACGACCGACTACTGCCGGCGGGTCGCAATAGCTATCCATAATATAGACTCACGACAATGTTTTCCTTTTAGATTATGAAAATATATACTTCTATACTAATATTATAAATAGTGAAAGTAACACTGTCTGTTTGTTACATTTTCACGCTTAAACCTCTCTTAAATTTCTCTTCTTTTTTACGGCATTATAAAAATTGCCAGTGTCACTTTTGACGGCCATCTTGAGACATCAGGTTATCTGTCTTGAATCATTTCCCTAAACTTGTGTGTTTCTTCGAGTGTTAATGTGTAATAATGGTGGATTATTAACCATTAAGTGTTCGTGAACGTGGTCAAAAGAACCTGTGTTTGCATATTCACTTTAAAACTCAGTGGGAAGTTTCAGTAAAGATTCTACCACATTACTGAAGCAATTTACTCGTGATGCACTTGATTATTGATGATTAACTTGGTGCAAAAAATTTACTGTGACACTGGCGAATTGTTAAAATGCCATAAAAAAACCAAGAAACTAAGAAGAAGAAGTTAATATTATTGCGCATCACGGGTTCATTCGTTAAACGGTCCCAGTAAAGTCAAAAATAGCTCGAGTAAAGTGGTAGAATCTTTACTGAATCTTCCAACGGAGTTTTGGAGGGAAAATGGAAACACAGGTTCTCTTCTTTTCGATTGTTTGTCCATACCCACGCACGTTCACACTGAAGGATGTGAAAATAGAAGATGATAATGTGTACGGGAAATCCATCATTATAATAGGTAAGAAAATATTACGTATTTCAGCGTTTTCACAAATTCATCCCTTAAGGAGCTATGTAAAGAAACTGATGATGGTTATTCGCCCAATCTGCCGTCCTGGGGTAGTACCACCACATTCGAATGTAACACCCGTGAAGTGACCTAGTCGCGTCTCGGAATCAACTTGAAAGTAGTCAGTATATCTAGTACATTCGACTCCCAATCCTATAATTATAAGTATAAGAAGATGCGGGTAACATCTAGTATATAGATAGAATGAGGAAAAAGAAGATAATATACGAGTATAATATAATAAATTCAATATTTAAATCTTGAGTATGTACGGTCTTCTTCGCGAAGGGATTAGGCTTAAGGCGACACGGGTGTTCGAAAGTGGTGGTGGACAAATAACCATCATCAGTCTGCCTACCACTCTTTAATAGCCTGAGCGACCAAAGTACATATAAAATAATTACATTGGTCAGAATTTAGCGAGGTCCGAACACGGATCTCATCGAGCGTGAGTTCACATCTTTTGCCGCTAGACCACAGTGACTCTTTTTTATCAAATTATGGTATACAACTCGAGATGCGAATGAGATTTGCGCACGATGCTTCTCCCCTTGCTAACGATTTTTTACGTTATAGTATTTCGGCATGTCGCGCAAGCTAGAGAGCGGTCCATGAGGGGGGGAGCTGCTGTGTGAAATGTTGCTGCTGCTGCACTTGCCCGCCCGGCTTGGTTGCAGGCGCTTTAAAGACGGTAGACTGGGCTAATAACCGATGCGGTCTGCCTACCGTCTTTCAGATAAACAAATGAATATAAATCGTACGCGCACAACGCCTTATTGGTTACATAAAAGGAATCGAGTTTGTAAATAACATACGGCATTTTTTAAACAAGAAAAAATGAGCAATTAAAACGTTTATTTATCGTGCGCACAAAAGAGCAATCGATTGTTGGCATCGATCCGACCCATTCCAGACTCGCCCCATCAAGAATTTCACGTACTTAAATAGTTCGTCCCAGAGTCTGTGTATCGTCAACGTTCTCGAATAGTGATGTGAATTAAACATTAACATTATTATCGATAATCAAATATTGTCAGGCAGACTGGTGATGGTTATTAATCCAGTCTGCCGTCCTGGGGTAGTACCACCACTTTCGAATGTAACACCCGTGAAGTGACTTTGTCGCGTTTCGGGAATAGTTTGAAAGTAGCCAGGTATAACGAGAGGAGTGTGCACTGTCAATCTAAGATGGTACATGCTCGTCTCCTCAAGCCGGCATAGTGGAGGCGACTGCTGCCCGCACCGGTTTCTCTGTAGTAGCAGTTGTTTCCATTCATGGACCGCACTCTAGCTTTACATCAGGCGGAGTGTTGTCACATGTCGAGCTACAATTAAAAAAGATCTTTAAGTTTGCCTAAACAGTATGTTTAACATCAAACTAAAAATAACTCACATAATTATTAAAACATAATGATACGTAATTCAATAAATATCGATAAACACAATTAAATCAACGCGAACACATCCCTAACTCTACAGAATTAAAATAACACGCGGTTAGCGGTTTAATTGTGATTCTATTTTCGATTCGGACGATTGCAACAAACACTGTATACATTAATATGAACCGATTTGGTTATTACGTACATACGAAGACCATTTTTATAGTAGCCCGACTGGCAGACAGAGTGGTAAGGAGACTGATAATAGTTATTCGCCCAGTCTGCCGTTTTAGGGTAGTATCACCACTTTCGAATGTAACACCCGTGAAGTGACTATGTCGCGTTTCGGAAATAGTTTAAAAGTAGCCAGATATAAAGGAGTGTGCACTGGCAATCTGGATAGTACATGCTCGTCTCTTCAAGCCGGCATAGTGGAGGCGACTGCTGCCTGTAGAGATTTATCTGTAGCAGCAGTTGTTGTATCAGACATTGTATTATTCCATTTTTTTTTAATTAGTTGTTAACGTGACATTTATGTTTTCTATTTAATATGTTCACCGTGTACAATGCGCTTTGGGCCTCAGTCTAGTTCAGTTATTATGATTTTCCTGTTGCGTATTTTATGCTGACTGTGGCCTGTTGTATTTACCAAATAAATAAATAAAATATTACAAAAAGATACTGTTGAGACATGACTGTGTGGAATTTGCCTTACCAGAACGAGGAAAGGAGTAAAAAAAAAACGACATATTAGAACCAACTAGCTAACTAATCACCAAACAAGAAGCAAAGTTTGAAATTCAAACAATTCTTTAAAAGATTTATTTATAATACGCCGCGACGCGACCAGTGTTTACATTCTGTGGCGGGAAAAGAAAAAGCGCGGGCGATTTATCAAAATGGCGACCGGAGACACGTGTTAACAAGAATGTAGACAAGTTAATATAACATATTTCTTTAAAATGTGTGAAGACAATTTATTAGTTACAAACGCCATTAGATTCTAATCTCCACGTCACACCACATCTAACCGAATAATTCTTCAAACTAGAAAAATATATATCTATTTTCTATTTTTATGGCATTTTAAAAACTTGCCAGTGTCAAAGCAAATATTTGCATCGAGTTAAGTCATCGTGCATCACTTTCCCAATCGAGTCAACTAAAGTTTTTGTAACTACGAAGTTTTGGAGAGAAAATGAAAACACACGTTGTCTACCTTTGAATCGTTTGCCCATACTCACGTTCGTAATCCACCATTATTACACATTAAACAATGGAAGAAACACAAGGTAAATAATTCAATACAGATAACCTAATATAAACCTCGCTAATTCTGACCAGTACTAATGTAACTTTGTAATATGTACTTTGGTCGCACTATTAGGCACTATTAAGGAGTGGTAGGAAGACTGATGATGGTCATTTGTCCAGTCTGCCGTGTTGGGATAGTACCACCACTTTCGAATGTAATACCCGTGAAGTGACTTTGTCGCGTTTGGGGAGGGAATAGTTTGAAAGTAGCCAGGAGTGTGCACTGTCAATCTAGATGGCACATGCTCGTCTTTTCAAGCCGGCATAGTGGAGGCGACTGCTGCCCGGACAGGTTTCTCTGTAGTAGCAGTTGTTTCCGTTCATGGACCGCACTCTAGCTTTACAGCAGGCGGAGTGTTGTCACATGCCGAGCTACAATAAAAAAAAAACTATTACACATTAAACAATGGAAGAAACACTTTAGGTAAATAATTCAATACAGATAACCTAATATCTCCATATGGCCGCCAAAACGAAATTTGAGAATTCGATACGATTCGGTACGTCCGATTGGACACTTGTAACAATTCAATTTCAAAGCTAGCGTGCAAACCATGAACGGAAACAACTGCTACTACTGAGGAATCTCTACAGGCAGCAATCGCCTCCGCTAGACGAGTATGTATCATCTAGATTGACAGTGCACACTCCTCTCGCTATACCTGGCTACTTCCCGAAAACGCGACAAAGTAACTTCTACATTCGAAAGTGGTGTTTGTAATCTTTTGACATTTGCTATGAAAATTTATAATCAAATGTATTAAAATGCGAAGCGAATTTCTCCCTCTCGAAATCTATCGATACGTACCGTTATTTACATCACTAATCGACACAAGTTTACGCAGCGTGTCTAAATATATCCGAATAGCATTTGTATGCAGCTCGCAGTGTCTGTCAATCGGAGTGACGTTTGCCAAAACGTCCCCAGCTCAAATATTAACCGTATAAGTTTTGATAGCATAGCGAATACTATTCACTGAGGCGTGTACCGCGATGTTTGATGTACGGATGTTTAAACAGTACTTCATTGTAGCTAGGCATATGACAACACTCCGCCTGATGTTAAGTAAGAGTGCGGTCCATGAACGGAAACAACTGCTATCACAGACACATTTCCACAGGTAGCAGTCGCCTCCGCTATTCCGGTTTGAGGAGAATGTGCACCATCCAGATTGACAGTGCACACTCCTCTCGCTAGGTAATAATTTTCATAATAATCGCTCATAACTGTAAAAACTGAAAGCTCAGTCGCGGGCCGGTCTGACAAGATGTAACTTTGTTATATGTACTTTGGCCGTTCATTACAAAGTGGTACGCAGACTGATGATGGTTATTAGTCCAGTTTGCCGTCTTGCGGTAGTACCACCACTTTCGAATGTAACACCCGTGAAGTGACGTAGGCGCGTTTCGGGAGCAGTTTGAAAGTAGTCGGGGTATAGCGAGAGGAGAGCACTGACAATTTAGATGGTGCATACGCGTCTCCTCAACCCGGCATAGCGGAGGCGACTGTTTTACATCAGGCGAAGTGTTGTCATATGTGCCGAGCTACCTTTTATTCATCCTTTCCAAGTGCCCAAAACATCGAAGCATTGCTTTCCCAATCCTCGTCACTACATCATCTTTCAAAGCACATCCATCGCGCATCAAAGTATAACATACACGAAGATATACGTACGTACAAAATCAATCAAAAATTAAGTTTTTTTTTAGCAAAATTACCGTTTATATGATAATATATACGTCTATTGCTTCCTACATCTATTTTCACTAAAAAAAAACATTAAAAAAAATTTATCTGGGGTCGCTATTCTTGTGTAGTGAGGCTACTTTGGTGAGGCTAATTTCGGCTCCATCATTGGTACCGATCAGAATTCAACGAGACGGCTGTTCTTTCAAGTCGTGGTGGTACTACAGACTGGACTAATAAACGTCAGTCTACATACAATTCTAAGTTGTATTTATGACCGAATATTTGCGAGTGCACGAAGAATTCTCATCTAATGACGTAATCAGTAGAAATCGAGTGTCAGTCAAGAGTGATTGATGGTACCTTCACGGGGACTGCCGTAGTCAGCCTCCTTTACTACGAAACTTTCATTATTTGCGATCGACTCCACGATCACAATGAAAATCTTACAAATTAATCCTGTTACAATGTAAACGTCAATCACTCGTGTTGTTAATACTTCATTCTTTGTAAATAAAGGTTTAGTTGAACGCGTGAAAATGTGTTACAAGGATTATCGTTTTTTTTACAGTATGCGATAGTGCGAACCTTGAGCGAAAACAAGTACCTAGCACAGGAAGTCTGCAGGCTAAGCTGACTTTAGAAGGTTGACCAGAGTGCAGTTTTTTTTTTATAGTAACTCAGCATGTGACAACACTCCGCCTGATGTAAAGCTAGAGTGCGGTCCATGAGATGTACCTACAACTGCTACTCGTACTATAGAGAAATCTCTACGGCAGCACTCGCGTCAGTTATGCCGGCTTGAGGAGACGAGCGTGTACCATCTTAGATTGACAGTGCACACTCCTCTCGTTATTCCTGGCTACTTTCAAACTATTCCCGAAACGCGACAAGGTCGCCTCACGGGTGTTACATTCGAAAGTGGTGGTACTACCCCAGGACGGCAGACTGGACAAATAACCATCATCAGTCTGCCTACCACTCTTTAATAATGCCTATAGCCTATGGCCCGAAAATGGGCATTGTCCTTTAAACAAATAATAATAAAAAAAAACACAAAACAAAACTAAAAATAAATAAAGAGTATTCTGAAAAACTTATAATACACTTTTATATACAGGTTGCTTCAAAAACTATAATAGTTTTTTTGGCTTATTTTTATATAATATTTTTTATTGTTTAAGCCAGTGATTCTCAACCACTGTGCCGCGGCACTTTTGTGTGCCGCAAAATTCTAAAAGTGTGCCGCCAAATTTTAGATAATATAATTATGTTAATATTATTAAATAATATGATTTAAAGAAAAAAAATCGCATTACAAGTATTCTTATTATTAACTTGTAATTAATCCCTTAATAAACGTACTGTTATTTTTGTAGTACATATTATTTTATTTCGCACATTTAAAATTATTACCATAAACTATTTTACGCAGTGTGTTATACGTAAGTAAATAATTTTAAAAATTATCTTTTTCTTTGTGTGCCGCCAAATTTTTAAATCGTGAAAAGTGGGCCGCATTAATAAAAAGGTTGAGAACCACTGATTTAAGCATTACCTTATTTCCAACTATAGATTGTTATATGCATTTGGGATGATAAAGGAAGTTATCCTTTAAATGTAAAAATTATTGGCTTTGGGTACGTGTAACTTTATGTTTAACAAAGAGAAAAGCTGCACGGACTTTGTTCCTTTGCCTTCTCAGAATGAGAGAAGCAATCTAAAAATAATATACTCGTATGTTATTATTTATTGAGTTTCATAGTCGTCAAGATATATATATCTGTATAGATAGATAGCAATTGAAAATTCACATAGACTTTGTTAGTGGGAAAAGCTCACGTTTCTCATTCGAGACGTGACTCGATCGCAACTAGTAAATATTACGTATGTCTTCACGCGTTTTATTTTAGGTGTAGGCAGGAACTATTCTCCTATTACCGGCCGCACAACAATGGTTATAATCAATTTACAATTTGAAAGTAGCCGGGTATAAATAACGACATAAATGAATAATGAACATTTGTGTTCCTAAGCCGGTATAGCGGAGGCGACTGTTGCCTGCAGATAGTTCCCAGTGATAACATTTGTATCCGTTCACTCTAGCCGTTAAGTTATTATTTATACACTTTTTTATTGTAGCTCGGCATGTGACAACACTCCGCCTGATGTAAAGCTAAAGTGCGGGCCATGAACGGAAACGACTGCTACTACAGAGAAATCTCTACAGGCAGCAGGCATCAGTCGCTTCCGCTATACCGGCCTGAGGAGACGAGTATGCATCATTTAGATTGTCAGTGCACACTCCTCTCGCTATACCTGGTTACTTTCAAACTGGCTGCTCCCGAAACGCAAAAAGATCACTTCACGGGTGTTACATTCGAAAGTGGTAGCACTACCCCAGGACGGCAGACTGGGCTAATAACCATCATCAGTCTGCCTACCACTCTTTAATAGCGACCAAAGTACATATAACATAGTTACATTGGTCAGAATTAGCGAGGTTCGAACACGAGTCTCATCGATCGTGAGTTCACGCGTCTTAACGCTAGACCACGACCGCTCTAAAATTCTTAATTTTATTAATTATATAATATTTAATATTATAAAAAAAAATCGCTTAACACATTTTCACGCGTTCGACAAAACCTTAATTTACAAAGTTAACGTACCGTTTTATGTTCACTGTGTTATTATTGTTGTTTTTTTTACAATCTAACGTATAGTTTTTCTTTTTTTACACGCCTATTAAACATTATTGTTCTCCGGTCACGTGAAACGGATTCGAACCCGCGTCCCTCAGCCGATTCAGCGATTCTTCTTTAATTACGACAATAAAAAAATATTCCGCCGCTCATGTTATGTTTGTTTCTTTCTCTGAATTTATAATTCAGTTTTTTTTATGTTATTATAAACACAGGCTATATAATTGACGAGTTTCTTATGGCTGTCTTCTCGTCGTATGCCTTTCCGAAGCCAAAAGTAGATTCTGACGATGAACCAGTGCATGCCAAGTCCATGCCAACGTTAATAAAGGATTTTCATTGCATTGCATTTCTCAATATGGATTATAAATATCGTTTTATAGATGTTAGGTTTTATAGAGTGCGGTCCAAGAGCTGTGAAAACTGCAACTGCAGAGATATAAATGTCTGCAGGCAGCGCTCGCCTCCACTTTCAAGTTTTTTTTGTTAATTCTACCTCGGTATGTGACAACACTCCGCCCGATGTAAAGTGTAAAAATGTAGTGCAATCAATGAACGGAAACAACTGCTACTACAGAGAAATCTCTACGGGCAGCAGTCGCCTCCGCTATGCCAGCTTGATAAGTAGGATTATAAGTTTTTATACTAGTTTATTAAACAATCAATAAATAATATTGTGAAAAGACCAACACTTATTGTAATTAGCCGCGCGCTAAGGAAATGAAAAAATAATAATATAACGGTGACGGTGACGATCACGGCTTTTCCCTGTTTACTTTCGATATATAACTATAGAAGATTAATTGTCATGTAATAACACAATTTAGACGACGACCCCTACCTACCTATATTGACGCCACAATAGGCTTCGACGCCGCATCATGTCGCTATCAGTGTTAACATAGTGATTTCAGGCAATCTTTTTTCCAAACACAATGACTTGACAATTCGCTAACGATCATCCCGGCGTATCACGGCGGCACCAAAAAAGAACCACGTACCGCGATCAACGAGTTGCATGTGAGATTACAATCGAAAGTGGTGGTACTACCCCAACACGGCAGACTGAGCTAATAACCATCATCAGTCTGCCACCACTCTTTAAAAATGCCTATAGACACTGAGCGACCAAAGTACATATAACGTTGGTCAGAATTAGCGAGGTTCGAACATGGGACTCATCGATCGTGAGTTCACGCGAGTTACCGCTACACCACGACCGCTCTTTCAATTGGGTATAGCGTAGGCGACTGCTATCTAACGATTTCCCTGTGCACTCCACTTGCCATATGTAGGGGTCACAATAAAAGTGAAGTTGAGGTACTTTTTCTACAGATATAAATCTAAAAATCTGCTTTTCGTGGTAACACCATCATTCACTTGAACGTGGTGGTGCTTAACCCGGGGGCGGTAGACTCAGCAAATATCCGCTCCTAAATAATATTTTAATATAAAAACGATAATTAAAGATAAAGCATTTCTAAATATGACAGCAGCCGTCCACTTCACGGAAGGCAAGTGGGGGTGAAATTCTTCAACATTTATCCGGATGATATGCCAATTTTTATCCCGCTTATCTGTGTGAACAAATTCGCGAGTGTTATCCCAAAAAAAAAAAACTTTATTTTTAAAAACACACTTAACACTAGATAGCGGGGCCCCTGGCCTTCAGATTAGGTTGCTCTGTGTCCTGAAGGTCAGTGCATTCCCACCGTTTATCTACTACTTTTTACAATTAAAATTTTAAAAATAAGAGGAATAAAAATATACAAAAACTATGACTAAACTAACCTACAAAAAATAAAAAATATGCAAATATATTAAAAAAGAAAACAACAAAAAATAAATAAAAAAAATATATATAAAAAAGTATACCAAAATGTGTCCCCCATAAGTAGTGGTGTCAACGGTATTTTACAGATAGAGTTGTGAACATTATTATACGTTTTTAGAATCCGTGTAAATTGTACATATTTTTAAAATGATGGCCCCCTAATCTTACATACAATTTTTTTACACCAGCTTCGTTTAAATATTTTGCTTAAAATTTGATAAATTAAATCTTACGGGACACTCTGTATAAATAAACTACAATAAAAATACTTTATAACTTTCAATAAAACATACAAATAAATATCTTAATATATTAATAATAATCTAAAGTTCATAGAGGTGTGTGTCGTCGTATAAATCATCTAAAAAGTGTCCATGGGAAGTTTTAGCGAGCATCTGGGGAGCAATTCACAAATGTAGATTTATTTTATATTAACGCTCGGCATATGACAACACTTCACCTGATGCTAAGCTAGAGTGCGGTCAATAAAGGAAAACAACTGCTACTACAGATAAACACGTACAGTTAACAGTCGCCTCCGCCATGCCGGCGTCAAAAGATGAATGTGCACCCTCCTCTCAAAGAGCTGTCGCTGTATTTTCTCCTAAATAAATAAAATAAAAAAATGTCTTAGCTGCAAAGCAAGCGTGTTTAGCTTTGCAAAGGAATTTTCAAAGTTGTTTAAATTCACTCCAGTTGACGCGTCCAAAGTAGCAGTTGTTGGGTTATCCTGTTAAATTAAGATGAATCGCCTTTGCACGAACTCGTAAGTCTGCTGAGTGGCTTCTCGATTTAGTGGGGTTATCCCCAGTAGTGAGATTAGCTTAAGCCGTCTTTACATGGATTTTAAGTCGCGTAGACTTTATATGGTAGAAGTTTGTTTTTCAAATTTATTTCAGTATACATATTTTTACAGTAGCTCGGCATACACTTCGCTCAATGTTAAGCAAGTGCGATTAAGCAAGAGAAATGTCTGCAGGCACCAGTCAAGTCGCCTCCGCTATGCCGGCTCAAGGTAACGAATGTGCAACATCCAGATTGACAGTGCGCACTCCTCTCCTTACACCTGGTTACTTAGGTTTTTCTCTCGTATATTTTGTATACCTCTCGACAGTTAAGTCCGAAAGTCCCTCTAATAAAGTTCTACATCTCAAAGGTCCGTTCATGGACCGCACTCTAGCTTTACATCAGGCGGAGTGTTGGCACTCGTAAGCCGAGTTCAATGAAAAAAAAAAGAAGAATCATCATCATTACCGAAGTTTTTTTTTTTTTAAACGTGTACACTACTGCAAAAGGGTTTAGCAATCCCCGATGCAGTTGAACCCTAATCCCTCTCGTATTTTAGTACTCTCCACGCGCTGGGTCAGAGTGGCCGTGTGCCGTTCGTCTTGATTACATACATTACGATTACGACTCGTTTTTTTCTCTCTTATTTTATTTTAAATTGAATTACGTTTTTAGAGCACTTAGAAGAAATACGTAGAACATTTTTTTTATTTTAGCTCGGCAGTGTGGAGTGCGGTCCGTGAATGGAAACAACTGCTTCTACAGAGAAACCTGTGCGGGCAGCAGTCGCCTTCACTAAACCGGCTTGAGGTGACGAGCATGTACCATCTAGATTGACAGTACACACTCCTCTCGCTATACCTACTTTCAAACTATTCCCGACACGCGACAAGATCACTTCACGGGTGTTACATTCGAAAGTGGTGGTACTACCCCAGGACGCCAGACAAATAACCATCATCAGTCTACCTACCACTCTTTAATAGTGCCTATAGGCACTGAGCGACCAAAGTACATATAACAAAGTTACATTGGTCAGAATTAGCGAGGTTCGAACACGGGTCTCATCGATCGTGAGTTCACGCGTCTCTCACGGCTGCTCAAATATTAAATATTAAAAAGAAATAGATAGATTAGACATCATAATTACAAAGGAAGATGTATTCAACATAAAAAGCGGTTTCCCACAAAAGTGAAAGTCGAATCTAGGCAATTTACGCAAGAACACCTAGAATCTAGACAACTTAGGTACATAATAAACGTGACGACACGGTAAAGAAGTTTTCTAATGAGTATAAAATTTTCTACGAGCGCCGTGTGGCTTAGTGGTTAAAGAAACGAAGCAGAGGACGTGGGTTCTATTCCCACTTCACGTCAAGTGAGACAATCTCCACCAATTAGACAATATTATTTGGACCGCCAAGGTAAAAATCGGGGGCCAAGTATGAGTTTACATTTACGCCGCCGCGGCTTAAAGTGACTTCTTTCCACCGACAAGATTATTTCTTTTTTTTTAGATTCGCGATTTAAGAACGCAAAGATTGTTTGAATTATTTTCACTTGAGCTGTTTTTAATTTTTGGGTCTCAGTTTACGCGCGCCGTCCTGGGATTGTACCACCACATTCGAATGTAACATCCGTGAAGTGACCCTGTCGCGTTTCGGGAGCAGTTTGAAAATAGCCAGGTATAGCGAGAGGAGTGTGCACTGTCAATCTAGATGGTACATGCTCGTCTCCTCAAGCCGGAACGCACAGATTTATCTGTAGTAGCAGTTGTTTCCATTCATGGACCGCACTCTAGCTTTACATCAGGCGGAGTGTTGTCACATGCCGAGCTACAATAAAAAAAAAAAATGCAACCTCATACTTCGCCCTAACATAAACACGTGCTCGCTGCAATACAGCAAAGAGTATTCTCACAAATGCACTTACAATCTTAGGTACAGCAGTTGGAAGTATTCTTGAACATAATCAGATTTTCAAGACAAACACCTGCCGCCGTTCCACAATAAAAGCTACTTAAAAAGCTCTCAACCTAATTAAATAATAATGAAAGTTCTCTACTCTTATTACAGGTGGATTATTACGTAAACAAACAATAACGAAGCTGGAGTGCGGTCCATGAACGGGAACAACCGCTACTACAGATTTAATTTATTTTATTTGGCACAATAACAGATTATAAACAATAGGCAATATTAAATTTAAAAGTTATTTTAACAATCATAAATTTCTATAGGCACCGGCTATGCCGGCTCGAGGAATCCAGATTGACAGCGCACACTCCTCTCGTTACACCTGGATACTACTAAACTGTTCCCGAAACGCGACACGATCACTTCACGGGTGTAACATTTTCATTCGGGAGCAATTTGGAAGTAGCCAGGTCCAGAGGAACTAACTGTCAGTCTGGATCCTCTAGCCGGCATAGCGGAGGCGGCTGCTGGCCGCAGAAGTTTTTCTGTAGTAACAGTTGTTATCATTCATAAGACAAACTTTTAACTTAGCATCGTATTTCTAGGAATAAATTATGGCCGAGTACACACACACACAGATTGTAGAAAGGACAATACCCATTTTTAGGCCCACTTGGCACCTAAAAGTTTGTTAACAAAACAATATTCTCAAATAATATCTTATTCTTTCATTAATTTATTTCAATTATATCACACACCGTTTACCAATCAATAGACAATGTTTAATTACATAAAAAACAGATATCATCAATATTAAAGCATTTAAAACAATAATAACCTCAAATATTGCATCGGAAAAACATCTAACTACTCAATAACTCGGGTGAAAACATTAACACTGATTTGTAACAAAGAATGTAGATTTGTTTTCCTACAAGCTGCACTAAAAATTAACGACAAACTATAGAAAAAAATTCTGGGCCTACTTCTTTTAGGCGAATGGGCATTCTCCTTTATCTATAGTAGCAGTTGTTTCCGCTCATGGACCACGGTCTACTTAACTTCAGGCGGAGTGTTATCATACGCCGAGCTACAATAACAAAAAAAAAACGAATGCACCTGAAAACGGCAATAATCTACGTCACACACGGCTACAATTTAATTAAATATCGAAACGCCCCGTCCGGATGGTGACAAATCGCCTAAACGTGACCGCAAACGATACTCGCCTCTACACCGAACGGAATAAAGGCCAGAGTTGAAACGTTGTAAGCGCTTGCAACAAATCACGCATGGTCACAACAGCGGAACGGTACAGGACAGGTTGCAATAATAGGCATCGTGTCGATGCAGGGCACATTGTAACGAGTCAGGTGAATTTTATTCGTACCGGTACATGCAATTTTTTTTTTTTTATGCTTAATAGGCAAGCGTTTGACCACACCCTGCCTGGTGTTGAGCAGTGATGTGGTCTAAGGTGGAGCACGCTTGCCTATGAGGTACCTGTTCACCTTCGATTTGAAGAGACCTATGTTGTACGTGTCGGGAAACACAGACACCGGGAGGGAGTTCCACTGTTTCGCAGTACGCACGAGGAACGTGTTGTCAAAACGCCTCGTACGCACTTTAGGAACTTGAACCATAAACGGATGGTACCTCTCCATGCATGCAAATTATATCCATAGATAAACTATTTGAAAATATACAGGGTAATTTTTTTAACTGGGACAGTATGGGGTAAATCCGAAACCACAGGAGATACAGGGAAACTGTCTTAGGAATCATTTGCTCTTTTTTTATGAAAACTAATTTGGAATAGTAATTTTTCTGGTCAAGCTTGAGTTGTCCTTAAAAATGAGTCATTTTGGGGTAATTTTTAAATAAAGGGGCAGAAGTTAGTCAAATGTATGTAGGTATAGCAAGAGAAAGTGCACTGTCAATCTGGATGGTACATGCTCGTCTCCTCAAGCCGGCATAGTGGAGGCGACTGCCACCCGCGCAGATTTCTCTGTAGTAGCAGTCGTTTCCATTCATGGACCACACTCTAGCTTTACATCAGGCGGTGTGTTGTCACATGCCGAGCTACAACTGGGCTAATCAGCCTGCCTACCGCTCTTTGAATCACCGCTTCAGTCGCACCATCACGCACGTCCTAATTTCGATTTTAGTTTCTGAACACCATCCCGTCGTGCTCGTATGTCACGTAGACGAGACCGGTCTGCCACATTGGACTCACGTACTAAAACCGGAGTTGTTTCCGAACGCGTACCCGACGATATTGAACAGTTCGTTGTTGAGTGTTGTTGATTTGTTTTGTGTATTTTGGTGGTGTTAGATCCGACTGTGGGAGTTACTTATTCATAATTTACACTCCAGTCCAATTACGATTTTTTTCTTTTTTTTATTTATTTATTTTAAATAGTATAGCAAACAGTTTACAAAACATAGTAATATAAGAAAGATAATACACAAATGAAGACAAGTCAAATTTTGTAAACCTAATAGCTATACATAACATTTGTTTAAAAGAACAATATAATTACATAATACAGAAACAAATATATAAAGTGAGGTAAAGTATAAATAGTATAGAAATAATTTATTTAAGATTAAATTAGATTCGTATTTAAGTATGAAATATAAGTATTCACTGATCTACTCCCCTATGATATATTTTGTGCAAATTATGTTTGAATGCTTTAGCGTTTAGATAAAAAATGTCCAGGTCAATGTGATTTTCATATAAGTTATTGAAACCACGGCACATGCGAAGCAAGGGGCTGTTGTGCAAGACATTTTTATTGTAGCTCGGCATGTGACAACACTCCGCCTGATGTAAAGCTAGAGTGCGGTCCATGAGTGGAAACAACTGCTACTACAGAGAAATCTCTACGGGCAGCAGTCCACTATGCCGGCTTGAGGAGACGAGCATGTACCATCTAGATTGACAGTGCACACACCTCTTTTATACTGATGATGGTTATTTGTCCAGTCTGCCGTCCTGGGGTAGTACCCAGTACTTTCGAATGTAAGAATGTAGCCAGGTATAACGAGAGCAGTGTGCACTGTCAATCTTTAGGGTACATGCTCGTCTCCTCAAGCCGGCATAGTGGAGGCGACTGCTGCCCGCACATGTTTCTCTGTAGTAGCAGTTGTTTCCATTCATGGATCGCACTCTAGCTTTACCTCAGGCGGAGTGTTGTCACATGCCGAGCTACAATAAAAAAAAACATGGATTCATTTCATCACGAGGTTCGAACACGGGACTCATGCATCCAACAACGGCCGCCCTTGCGAATCGTGAAGAGAAGCGTTCACGGACCGAGGCCTTTTAACAATAAACAAATGTCCAACCCCAATCACCCACAATAAATATTGCGTCACCCGTGCAACCATAAAATGGAGTTACAAATTAACCGCCTCAATTAATTATGCTCGAATACAATAATAATTTATTGGGCAATTTAATTTCGAACAAAATTGCATTCGTTATTATAATTTGCGACTTGCATTTGTTCATCATTTCAATGAATATTTTATACTTACTTAGCTCACGCCTTGTTCCCACTGGGGTAGGCAGAAACTATGGAGCGCCAGCGACTCCTCTCTCTACATACCACTTTCGCTTCGACCACATCCATTACTCCCCTCATGCACGCACGTCAGTTGAGGGTGCTCCTCATCTGACCCATTTTATCATTTATATTAAATTGATTTACAACGGACTAGTCAGGAGAATTATGATACTAGAGTTAGGCAGATTGTAAAAAAAATCGATATATTTATAAAGTATCGAAATATTATCGGTATTTATTTGATAATTATTAACACTGCCTGATGTAAAGCTAGAGTGCGGTCCATTAACAACTGCTACTACAGAGAAACCTGTGCGGGCAGCAGTCGCCTCCACTATGCCGGCTCGAGGAGACGAGCGTGCACCATTTAGATTGACAGTGCACACTCCTCTCGTTATACCTGGCTACTTTCAAACTATTCCCGAAACGCGACAAGGTCACTTCACGGGTGTTACATTCGAAAGTGGTGGTACTTCCCCAGGACGGCAGCTGGACAAATAACCATCATCAGTCTGCCTACCACTCTTTTTATTATTTTTATTTATAGTATTTTATTTATTTAGTATTATGGTTAACACAAGTTTTCAGACACTTATATCGATTAATGTCCATTTTTCTGGACCGTAAGTTAAATATATCGTTTTTGATATTTAACAAAATATATCGATATATTTTGCACATCCCTAATCCGAGTAATCAGTAACACGTTAATGAGTATCAGGCAGGCAGCATAGCCGGTTCGAGGTAACAACAGCCGGAGTGTTGTCGTATGTCGAGCTACCAAAAAAAAAAAGAGAGAGAAATTAGCGAAAAGAGAAAAGCAGCCCACATTGTCCGGCTTATGAAGTGGGTTTGTATGTTTGTAACAAATCTGAAACCGTAATCTTCAAATGGGTCGGCTCTTACAGGCGGCGAGACCCACCCGAGGCGAAACTTCGCGACTTCGACCCCGTCCCGCCCGCGCAAGTTAGTTTAGAACGGATTGTCATGTTTTTTGTGTCATAAGTTACGTTTTGAAGGGTTCTTGTTTTGCTGTTTGTTTGTTTGGAATACTATTTGGTCATTAAAAAAAAAAACAAGCGGTAAGACACGTGAACGATCGATGAGACCCGCGTTCGAACCTCGATAAATTCTGACCAAGTTAACTATGTTATATGTACTTTGTTACCTATAGACACTATTAAAGAGTGGTAAGCAGCTGATGATGGTTATTAGCCCAGTCTGCCGTCCCGGGGTAGTACCACCACTTTCGAATGTAACACCCGTGAAGTGAGCTTGTCGCTTTTTGGGACCAATTTTTTAGAAGTCAGGTATAACGAGAAAAATGTGCACTGTCGATCTGGATGGTCTCCTTAAGCCGTCATAGCGCAGGCGACTGCTGCCTGTAGAGATTTCGCTGTAGTAGCAGTTGTTTCCGTCCATAGTCCGCACTCTTGCTTAGCAACAGGCGAAGTGTCAAAAAAGTTACCTAGCGGGGTAAAGGATGTTAAATTTCAAACTGTAGCGAAAATAACGTTAGTCAAAACAGAAAACGCCCTTTTTAAGAGCAGAAGGGGCTTTATTTCTGAAAGATTATTACGGGTTAATGAGTCTTGGTCGTTGCGCCAGTTGCCGTTGTGATTTTTCACTTTGCGGTTTTAGAATCGCCGCTGGAGACCCACTGGGGATTGTCCCGTTTAACCGTAAAGGATTTGTTGCTAGAATTTTGCTAGGGTCATTTCATTATCATAGGTGAAAAATATCCATTGTTTTTGATTTTTAATGTAACTCGGCAAACAATGGAAGCAACAGAGACCTGTACCAATGTAACTTTGTTCGCTCAGTGCCTATAGGCGCTATTAAAGAGTGGTAGGCGGACTGAGGATAGTTATGCTGCCCGTGGATTTTTCCATTATCACAAAAAAATATTAGTTACATTGGTTAGAATTTATCGAGATTTGAACTACGAGCAAAACTACTAAATACTTTAACGGTGGTTGGGCGCGTCAAACGCGTCCGTTTGCAATATCTCGAACGCGGTACGATCTATTTGTATTCTTGAAATCCATTTTAACTGTAACCTAATCCAGATAGGTAACATCAAAAGCGAACATCCAATACGCTATCTCCCGCGCGCACATTAACGTCGATCATGTTCTAACATTTTCTTTGGCATGTTATACGTGTAAGGGGACGTTATTCTTGTTTAGTTTCATTTCGAATTTCTTTTTATTTGAAAGAGAATCGCTGTTAACCCTAAAAGGGTAGAGCGGCCGTGGTCTAGCGGTAAGACGCGTGAACTCACGATCGATGATATAGGCGATGAGATATCACGGTGTGTATAGGCACTATTAAAGAGTGGTAGGCATACTGATGATGTTATTTGTCCAGTCTGCCGTCCTGGGGTAGTACCACCACTTTCGAATGTAACACACGTGAAGTGACTTTGTCGCGTTTCGGGAATAGTTTGAAAGTAGCCAGGTATAGCGAGAGGAGTGTGCACTGTCAATCTAGATGGTACATGCTCGTCTCCTCAAGCCGACATAGTGAAGGCGACTGCTGCCCGCAAAGGTTTCTCTGTAGTAGCAGTTGTTTCCATTCATGGACCGCACTCTAGCTTTACATCAGGCGGAGTGTTATCACATCTCCGCCTCCACTATGTAACCTTGAGGAGACGAGCGTGTGCTATCTAGATTGACAGTGCACACTCCTCTCGATATACCTGGCTACTTTCAAATTATTATAAACTATAGGCACTGAGCGACTAAAGTACATATAACAAAGTTAGATTGGTACCGGTCCGAATTCGAACAAGGGTCTCATTGATCGTGAGTTCACGCGTCTTACCGCTAGACCACGGCCGCTCTTTCAAGAGACCTTGTCGCGTTTCGGGATCAGTTTAGAAGGAGTCAGGTGTTAACTGTCAAACTGGATGCACATTTAACTGCCCAAGCCTGCATAGCGGAGGCGACTATTGTCTGCAGTAGCACTTGTTTTTGTTCATGGACCGCGCTCTAGCTTAACATAAAACGAAATGTTATCATATGCCGAGCTACTATAAAAAAAGCCCTTCCATATGTTCTCCCAGTCCTTTCACCTCGGATCCTTCAAGCGGAGTGTGAAAAAGCACCTTCTCAGGCCGGCATAGTCAGTGCTCATGGACCTCCACTGCGCTTACCATCAGGCCAGTCGAAGTCACATGTCGTGTCAAAATAAAAAAAAAACGTAATTTGATTGATACAAATTCGATCAGAATAAAGGCGCGACGTTTAGTTTCCGTTAGAACCCGACAGATTTCTCAGTAGAACCGAAACGCTTTTCCCGTGCAACGCGATACCGTCGGACCGTTCCGATACCGATTCGACAATGATCGACATGCGGTCTCGGTGATAATCGATGTTATGTACGTATACCGGTTTTAGGAAGCCGGAGGCTTTTGCTTACAATTACAATTTTGGTATTTCAGTGAAATTAATATGGCACAGATATTACCTGAATTATTGATTTAATAAATTAAATGATAATAAATAAAATAAAAACTTTCGAGTGTCTCACTCGCTTGAAGTGAGTTTTTTTTTATTGTAGTTCGGCATGTGACAACACTCCACCTGATGTAAAGCTAGAGTGCGGTCCATAGATGGAAACAACTGCTACTACAGAGAAATCTCTACAGGCATCAGTCGCCTCTACTATGCCGGCTTGAGGAGACGAGCATGTACCATCTATTGACAGTGCACACTCCTCTCGCTATACCTGGCTACTTTCAAACTATTCCCGAAACGCGACAAGGTCACTTCACGGGTGTTACATTCGAAAGTGGTGGCAACTACCCCGGGACGGCAGAGAGCCCAAAAACGAATATCTCCTTTAGAAAAGAAATAATTGAATACCATTGTTAGACATGCAAAGTACTACACCCTTTCTTTAACCTGAAGTAAAGGACGAACGCGACGAAGGGAACACAAAAAATCGCATTTGTTCACGAAAAACTTTTTTTTTTCAAGTCAAAAACTTTTAACGATATAGTCCCCCGTTAATTATTTTTTGTTTAACATAAAAGCCAACACCTGAGCGTCCATACATTTAGTTTTACAACATTGTTTGAAGCATAGCAGATTTATGTTGAAATTAAGTAATTTTATAACTTTCTCTACACTTTCACAGCATTTTAAATATTTTATATTGGTTATATTTCACAAGCATTATACAACATGAATTTTTCAAGTGGGCTTTCATGGCCAAAATCTAAACTATAAGAAAAATGCTGAAAGGACTCTCGATGCCGATTTTGATGAAAACTAAAACTGCATTATTAAATTTTTGATAAATCCATTTTCCAGGCCAGGAGTCGAACCTGTTGATTTTGAAAAAAAATAAACACTCTGTATTATTGCACCATCCGATAGTGTTCCTGATAAGGATCAAATTCTGGGAAGTAATGATATACGAAAAACCAAAGAAAAGTGTTGATTTTTAACAAATTGTCTCTTATTTCCACATGTATATGTATATTCTGTGCCGTAGCTATTTGTTTATTATAGTGATTTGCGATAATAATTAGTGCTGAGAAAGTTATAAAATTACTTAATTTCAACATAAATCTGCTATGTTTCAAACAATGTTGTAAAACAAAATGTATAGACGCTCAGGTGTTGGCTTTCACGTTAATTAAAGACTTTTCGAGAAGGATTAATAAAGTAGTTTTATATGGGTTTGCCCATACAAACTTTCATCCACAATTGTTTTTTATTGTAGGTCGGCATATGACAACAGTCAGCCTGATGTAAAGCCAGAGTACGGTCCATGAACGGAAACAACTGCTTACACAGATAAATGTCTACATTCAACAATCGCTTCCACTATACCGGCTTGAGAAGACGAATGTGCACCATTCAGATTGAAGTATACACTCCTCTCGGTATAACCGTCTTCTGTCGTTCCATTAAACTGTGGAACGACCTTTCCAGCCACGTCTTTCCTCCTTCCTATAACTTGGGATCCTTCAAGCGCACTGTGAAGAGGCATCTCATCAAGCCGGCATAGCGGACGCGTCTGCTGTCTGCAGATTCCCCTCTCTGACAGGTGTCGCCTCCGTTCATGGATTGCACTCTAGCTTAACATTAGATGGAGGCGGTCATATGACGTGCTAAAATAAAAAAAACGCAACAAGGTTACCTCCACGGGTGTGTAATTCGAAAGTGGTGGTACTACCCCAGGGCGGCAGCCTGGACTAATATCAGTCAGTCTGCCGACCATTCTTTCGCGATTTCGCCCGGGTTTGAAGTAGCCCGATAACGAAATGGATGAGATGCATTTGTCTCTTCAAATCGGTATAGCGGAGACGACTACAGCTCGCAGTAGTCGTTTATAGTGTAGGTTATGGCGATTGAAATATAACCCAGTAAATATAATACGTATTAACACAAAAGCGAGTATAGTTTGTTAACCGGTGAGCGCTTTAGTGCGGCCGCCCGGCTCGTATAAATTTACCCTCCTAACTGTGGTAATTTACGCGGTAAACTGTTGACAAAATTACTCAATGGCAAACACTAATTGTAAATCCATTTAGGGCCCATTTAGCGGGCTATTTAAGTTATTTTAAAAAGTATTATCATAGCTTTTCTTTTACTGTAGCAAAATAATTTCGATTCGACACATCTCTTTCGTTTTTTTTGTGGCTAGGTTCCACTTTCACGGGTGTTACATTCGAAAGTGGTGGTACTGCCCCAGGACGGCAGACTGGCCTAATAACCATCAATAGTCTGCCTACCACTCTTTAATAGTGCCACTGAGCGACTAAAGTATAATACGTATAACAAAGTTATACAAAGTACCGATCAGAATTTAGCGAGGTTCGAACACGGGTCTCATCGAACGTGAGTTCACGCGTCTTACCGCTAGACCACGGCCGTTCATCTACACCGAGAGACAAAAAAAACATACAAAATAAGTTATAGGTAAGCAGGTCCTTCCGTGCATTAAAGACTGCGCCACAAAGGTTGCATTTTCATGCTAATGTCGAAAAAATCGCTTAAAAACTTTTTCCTTCTCATTTTCTTTACAGAAAAATAATCTCAGGTGAACTTTTTTAAAACTAATTTATTAGCAAATTAAATCTCATACTAGTTCAACGAAGCTGAAGATTTCTTAATAGCGTTTTCCTTCATGTTAGGTTACCTACCACAGAGATGTTTCTACGGAAATTGTCATGAATGTGCATCATCCAGTCCGACAGGGCACACTCCTCTCGCTATACCTGGTTACTTCGCGACATAGGTGTTACATTCGAAAGTGGTGGTACTACCCCAGGACTGCAAACCGACCTAATAACCATCATCAGTCTATCTACTATCTTTGAAAGATTTAAATTGCCATGGTCTATGGGTAAGACGCGTGAACTCACGATCGATGAGACCCATGTTCGAACTTCGCTAATTCCGACCAATGTAACTATGTTATATGTACTTTGGTCGCTATTAAAAGAGTGGTAGGCAGACTGATGATGGTTATTAGCCCAGTCTGTTGTCCTGGGGTAGTACCACCACTTTCGAATGTAACACCCGTGAAGTGACTATGTCGCGTTTCGGGAGCAGTTTGACAGTAACCAGGTGAAGCGAGAGAAGTGTGCATTGTCAATCTAGACGGGACTGCTGCCCTCACATGTTTCTCTGTAGTAGCAGTTTGTTTCCATTCATGGACCGCACTCTAGCTTAACATCAGGCGGAGTGTTGTCACATGCAGAGCTACAATTAAAAAAAAAATCGCCGCTACACACGTAAGCATACAAAAATAAATGTCTCATTTGAAAAGAATGAAAAATTAATATTTCTTTTATTGTAACGCCCGCCCGCCCGCGCGCCCGAAGGTTTTTTGTTACAAAGGCATTTTAAGTAACTTATGACCACTTTAATAAAGGACCGCGGGGAGACGGTAATGAATGAAAAACGTGCTTTATTTCTCTCCCTCTGAAATGTTAATTTCTATGAGTGTCTTTTGTCTCGTTTTCCTTCTGATATTTATCGAAATTTTAATAGTCATTTATAAGGTTGCGGACGACACGGCACAAACAAATAAAAACATTATACAGGGTGTATCGGGCAACGTGTAAAAAATTTCAAGAGATGACTCAGTAAGTGATTCTGAGCAGAAATTAATTTAAAAAATAAATACTTTTTTTTTTATCCGAATGTCCACCTTTTCCTTGTAGAAACATACATAATTTACTACACGTAATCATTGTGTCGTCGGGCGGTGCATCAAACAAATGACCTTGCCTTTGATCAACGCCGACAACCTTTGCCGCCTCGCCTTTGATCTCGCGCCGACAAGCCGTGTGCCGGCCCACCTGCAACGGCGGTCCACGTCGGCCGGTCCATTTATAGACCTTTTGTTTTTGTGATAATACCATACACGAGAACTTTTATTTAGTAAATTTATTTTATGAGGGGTGTTCATCCCTCACTTAATATTTACCTTAATTTTTTTACACGTTGCCTGATACATCCTGTATATTTCTCAATTACGTAATAATAGGTGTAAAGCGGCCGTGGTCTAGCGATAAGACGCGTGAACTCACGATCGATGAGTCCCGTGTTCGAACCTCGCTAAATTCTGACCGGTACCAATGTAACTTTGTTATATGTACTTTGGTCGCTCAGTGGCTATAGGCACTATTAAAGAGTGGTATGCAAACTGATGATCCAGTCTGCCGTCCTGGGGTAGTCCCACCACTTTCGAACGTAACACCCGTGAAGTGACTTTGTCGCGTTTCGGGAAGTACAACGAGAGGCCAGTTATTACAAGAGGAGATTGACAGTGCATTCAGGATTTCACACATTCGTCTCCTCAAGCCGGCATAGCGGAGGCGACTGCTGCCTGCAGAAGTTTGTTTGTAGTAACAGTAGTTTCCGTTCATGGGCCTCACTCTAGCTTTTTTTTTATTGTATGTGACAACACTCCGCCTGATGTAAAGCTAGAGTGCGGTCCATGAATGGAAACAACTGCATCTGTAGTAAGAGAAATCTCTACGGGCAGCAGTCGCCTCCACTATGCCGGCTTGAAGAGACGAGCATGCACCATCCTGATTAACAGTGACGGTGTTACATTTGAAATACCCAGGACGACCGATTGGACTAATAACCATCATCAGTCTGCCTACCGCCTTTAATAGTACCTATAGGCACTGAACGACCAAAGTATATATAACATATAGTTAAAATATAACATAGTTACGTTGGTCAGAAACTAACGAGGTTCGAATATGGGTCTCATCGGTCCGCAGACCACAGCCGCTCCGAAGAAAATTGTAGGAAAGTGGTAGGCAAACTGATGTCTATTTAGCCCAATCTGCCATTCAGAAGTGGTACCACCACTTTTTTCTTAATTTTATCGTTTTATGTTGTGCTTGCATCACAGACACCAAGCGATCAAAGTATCAAAATATTACACATTGATCAGAATTGAGCGAGATTCGAACAGAGGTCCCATCCTCTATCGTAGACCACAGTCGGCTTCACGCTTTCGAGTGGTACATAACACTCGTGCAGTATTTTAAAAGTAGTATATCGCTGGAAAGCAGTGATACCTATAAATTAAGTGTTTAGACAAAAGAGCCATAAATCAATCTATTATTTGCATTCCAATGATTTATTGCATTACTGTAGTAACACCACAGTCGAAGATACACACTCACAGCCAGCGTAGCCACATAAAGCGATTGTTTTAGAGCGGCCGCGGTCTAGCGGTAAGACGCGCGAACTCACGATCGATGAGACCCGTGTTCGAACCTCGCTAATTCTGACCAATGTAACTTTGTTATATGTACTTGCCTATAGGCACTATTAAAGAGTGGTAGGCAGACTGATTATGGTTATTAGCCCAGTCAGTCGTCCTGGGGTAGTACCACCACTTTCGAATGTAACACCCGTGAAGTGACCTTGTCGCGTTTCGAGAATAGTTTGAAAGTAGCCAGGTATAAAGAGAGGAGTGTGCACTGTCAATCTAGATGGTACATGCTAGTCTCCTCAAGCCGGCATAGTTGAGGCGACTGCTGCCCGGACAGGTTTCTCTGTAATAGCAGTTGTTTCTATTCATGGACCGCACTCTAGCTTTACATCAGGCGAGTGTTGTCATATGCCGAGCTACAATTAAAAAAAAGTTTTAAAGTGGTAGGCAGACTGATGATGGTTATTAGCCCAGTCTGCCGTCCTGGGGTAGTGCCGCTACTTTCGAATGTAACGCTCGTGAAGTGACCTTGTCGCATTTCGGGAACAGTTTAAAAGTAGCCAGGTATAACGAGAGGAGTGTGCACTGTCACTCTGGATAGTGTAATTGTCTCTTTTTGATTCATTACCAAATATAGCTGTGGTAGCAGTTGTTTCAGTTAATATACTGCACTCTAGCTTTGTATCGTGCGAGAAAAAAATCTACAAATCTAGAGCCGACTGTCCAAAGGTTTTTAAAGTAACTAGATTATTGCATCGCTTTATGTTAACTTAGAATACTGTCTAGGAGGGAGGGAAGACAATTACTATTATGATATAAAAATTTAAAACTGTTGCTTGGTCTAACTTAGAACCATGTCTACTAATAAACCACAATGTTTACCAATAGGTAGGTACGTATCAATTGACGTCACACGAACAAACAAAACGTGTTGGATTCCATACTCTCAATAAACAATAAAACAGTTTTACACAACAAAATGTACAAACAACCGCTAAAAATAACAATGTACGAAAGAAACAACACCGTCAGAAATCAAACGGGAATTCTATTGATCCGCTTCCAGAAAATATATACACGAGTTTATAATATTACGAGTATATTTCGGTTAACGTATAGATATATCAGGAATTGGTGCGGCCTATTTAAAAAAAAAGTAATTGCAGAGAAAACAATCAGCGCAAAGCTACACTATAGCGATACAAAAACAAACAGCGATTAAACGTCACCGTATCCCGTATCTCGCGCGACAGAATTAAAACCGAGCCACAGCACACCGGTCAGGGTCGCCACACTATTTACAAAGAAAAAACTGGTTAACGTCGCCCCGCTCGAGACGATTAGTACAGCGTGGACAGTCGTCCGGGACGCACGAATGAGTTTCACGGGCAAGGTCGTCATCGTGACCGGCGCCTCGTCCGGTATCGGTGCCGCGACGGCGATACTCTTCGCGACGCACGGCGCAAGAGTCGTTCTGGTCGGAAGAAACGAACAGAGACTGCACGCGACAGAAGCGAAATGTGTCGCGACCAACGGATCACAAATGTTGCCTATTATTGCGGACCTGCTCCACGAAGGCAGCTGCGAACTGATAGTCAAGAGAACGGTGGAAACGTTCGGGAGGATCGACGTTTTAGTGAACTGCGCCGGCAAAGCGATACTGACGTCGCTGTTCGAAGATTCGATGGAGGCGTACGACGAGCTGTTCAAACTGAACCTGCGCGTACCGTATCTATTGACACAGTTGTCGCTTCCGCATCTCGTCAAAACGAAAGGGAACATAGTGAACGTGATCGGTGCGGCTATGCGAACGAAACCGGGTTTCTTGCCTTACGCAATGGCGCGAGACGCGCTCGAGAGATTTAGTAAATCCGGTGCGGTGGAATTGGCAGCGGAGGGTGTACGAATGAATTCCGTGCGTCCCGGCATAACTAGAACTAATTTCCTATCAAATTTTAATATAGACGAGGACGTAATGTCGTCCACTTACGCGTATTTAGCTAAAGATTTACCACACAAGCGTATAATAGAGCCGGAGGAGATAGCTCAGATGATAATATTCGTCGCGAGCGACACTTGTCCCAATTTGAATGGGACCACATTGGACGTCGACGGTGCCGCGTCGATGGCGTGTTGAAACAGTCCATTCCTTCGGTTGTGATATATAAACACAGAGCTGTGCGCGTGTGCGAGTGTAATTATAAGGTTTTTTTTAATGAGCATACATTATGACTTGTTTATAATGCAAAGTTGCATCATCATTGTACTTAAATAAATTATACTATAGTTATATATAGAATTTGTGTATGTAAATATCGGTCAGGTTTATGGATGTTAAATTATTTTATTTAGATAAATGCAATTATAGGTCATCTAAAGGTGAACCTATGGAATAAGAAAATTATAATAGTTTTATTTCAATACAACTAGTCGACCCGCGCTACCCTCGTATACGACCTATTAAACTTACCTGGCTTGAGACCACTGGCTTACTAGCTTCCCCAATAGCTCTAGGAATGAAGCTAGTTTTGTACAAACGCAGCCAGAAATACTACCTAACTAGCTTACTGACCTGGCTTGCAAAATTGACTTTGTGTCTCCCAGGCGTACGATTTGATTACATTTTTAAATACCTGTACTAAGCTAGTGCTAGTATCAAAGGCACTGAGCGACCAAAGTACATATAACATAGTTAACATTGCAAAGAATTTAGTGAGGTTTGAACACGGGTCTCATCGATTGTAAAGCCAGTCCTGTACCGCTAGACCACGACAGCTCCCAGGAAAGACCAGGGCCGCCCTTATTAAAACTATCTACATACTTTTTACAAGGTATGAGTTAGGCAATAGTATTTTTTGTCTTGTTTTTTTTTAAATTTCACGGATCGAAAGGTCTTTCTTGAATATTTTTTTCTTTCTATAACATATATATACAGGGTGTCTCGTAAGTAGTGGTGTCAACGGTATTTTACAGATTTTTTTTATACATACTGGTTTAAAAGTTATGACATTTTTAAAGAATTAAAGTTATGAAATTATTAAAATACCGTTGACACCACTACTTACGGGACAGCCTGTATATAAATAGGCTGTGATTTCTCTAAATAAACAACTAAATTACGTCTCTTTGCGTATACGTGTGATTTTTAGCGCATTTTTTGCTCAAAGAGTAAAGCTCAAAGTTCATACAGGACATTTTAATCATTAAAGATGAAAGAGTGGTAGGCAGACAGATGACGGTTATTAACCCGGTCTGCCGTCCTGGCGTAGTAACACCACTTTCAAACGTAACACCCGCCGCATTTCGGGAACAGTTTGAAAGTAGCCAGGTAAAAACGAGAGCAGTGTGCACTGTCAATTTAAATAGCGCACCATCTCATTCATCTCCTCAAGCCGGCATAACGGCGGTCAATGCTGCCTTTAGAAATTTATCTGTAGTAGCTTATTACATCAGGCGGAGTGTGAACTACACCTTGTGGAAAAGACAGTATAGTACAGCTATAAGCATTGATATATACAACTAGATGTGCAATATCGCTCCCAATGTGACGCGAAAGAAAAGATGACCGCAGTCACCTTTAGTTTTTTTTTTAGTTTTTTTTGACACGACATGTGACCTCGACTGGTCTGGTGGTAAACTCAGTGGAGGTCCAGTCGTCACTACTATGCCGGCCTGAAAAGGTGCTTTTACACGCTCCGCTTGAAGGAACCGAGGCGAAAGGATTGGGAGAGGTTCTCTACTAGTTATTATTTAACTTGACGGCAACATTTTCAAATCGTTTGGAGAGGTCTACGGTTTTTTTTAAGTCAGATGTATGAAGATTACACCTCTAGTATGTATCTCCATGTCTATAAGATAGTTTCCAAGTATGTCTCCGCCGGGGGAGTTCCCGTCGCATCTAAACATACATCATTAATCTCAAACGGCGGAAATGAAGGGCGCCAAATGTCAACTTTTTGCCCCGGTACAGAAAAAACGGCAGATCCGGGTACTGATTGCATCGAAAGGGGAACGTGAAGGGCGGTGGTCCACGAACTCTACTTAAAGGTGGTGGTGGGACGAAAGACGTCGAAATTTTTTTTTAAAATATTATATTTAGAGTGGTAGGCAAACTGATGATGGTTATTAGTCCAGTCTGCCGTCCTGGGGCAGTACCACCACTTTCGAATGTAACACCTGTGAAGTGACCTTGTCGCGTTTCAGGAGCAGTTTGGAAGTAGCTAGGTATAGCGAGAGGAGTCTGCACTGTCAATCAAGATGGTGCGTGCTCGTCTCGTCAAGACGGCATAGTGGAGGCGACTGCAGCCCGCACAGATTTCTCTGTGGTAGCAGTTGTTTCCATTCATGGACCGCACTCTAGCTTTACATCAGGCGGAGTGTTGTCACATGCCAAGCTATAATAAAAAATATATTATAGCTCGGCATATGATGTACAGCTAGAGTGCGGTTCAACACTACTACAGATAAATTTGTACAGGTAGCAGTCGCCTCCGCTGTGCTGGTTTGAGAAGACGAATATGCAGCTACTTACTTCCAAACTAACTTCACGGGTGTTACATTCGAAAGTGGTGGTACTACTTCAGGACGGCAGACTGGGCTAATAGCCATCATCAGTCTGTCTACCACTCTTTAACAGTGCCTATAGCTACATTATAGTTACATTGGTCAGAATTTAACGAGGCTCGAACACGGGTCTCATCGATCGCGAGTTCACGCGTCTTTCCGCTGGTCCAAAAATGAATATAAATAAAAATGAATCACCAGCGATGAAACAATAATTATAATAATTAATTTTGATAATTAAAAAAGCCGATAAAGACATAAATAATCATTATTTTATGACTTAATTAGGAGTTCGCGCTACTGTCACGAGCATCCATTCATTAAACACCTCAGACGCTCCTTAACTCAACCTCAGTTGAGGACGTCTATTTTTTCAATAGAAATGCTTTTTTTTATGCTTAATAGGCAAGCGTTTGACCACACCCTGCCTGGTGTTAAGCAGTGATGCGGTCTAAGGTGGAGCACGCCTGCCTATGAGGTACCTGTTCACCTTCGATTTGAAGAGACCTATGTTGTACGTGTCGGGAAACACCGACACCGGGAGGGAGTTCCACAGTTTCGCAGTACGCACGAGGAACGTGTTGTCAAAACGCCTCGTACGCACTTTAGGGACTTGAACCATAAACGGATGGTACCTCTCCGGGTGCCTGGACGTCCGATAGAAGAAAGGGGACGGTAGAACCAGGTTGTGTAGCTCTTGCGCACACTCCCCGAAATGTATGCTTCGCTTTGTCGTCTTGAGGAGACGAATGTACACCCCTCATCGGCTACTGGCTACTTTCAAAGTGCTTCCGGACAAAGTCACTTCATTGAGTGTTACATCCGAAAGTGATGGTACTACCCCAGGACTTAGTTCTTCCATCGGACGTCCAGGCACCCGGACAGATTTTTTTAAATTTTTTTATTTTGACACTACATGTGACCTCGACTGGCTTGATGGTAAGCGCAGCGGAGGTCCATGAGCACTGACGACTGGAGAACCGCTAACACGGTGGCTCCAGTCGCCATTACTATGCCGGCCTGAGAAGGTGCTTTTTCACACTCCGCTTGAAGGATCCAAGGTGAAAGGACTGGAAGAACACATGGCATTCCACTTGTCAACTGTCCGAGACAAAAAGGATGTTAATGTACCATAATTCAAAAAAAAAAGAAACAGGACTGATTAATTAATACAAGGCAATCAGAAGAACATCCACGTTCAGGACGGCGCGGTGACGGTGCGGTGAAGTACCTAATAAGTAAATTATCACGTGACCTTGTCTGCCCATTTGTTTGTCAACCCATAATCAACACTATCGTAGCATAGCAACTACATTTAAAAGCCAGATAAAACCATCGGGAAAAAAAAAACAAAAAAAAAACAACGGACAGGTTTGATTTTTTTTTTTAAATTGTAGCTCGACGTAAGACAACACTCTGCCTGATGTTAGCTAAAACAACCACGGAGAAATTTCTGCAGTCAGCAGTCACCACCGTTATGCTGGCTCGAGAATACTTTCAAACTGATCCCGACTTCCGAGCTACTTCCGGAACATGACTAGTCTCTTGTCGGGCGTTACACACAGACTTATAGCGGAGGCGACTGCTGTATGTATACATTTCTCAAACATCTGGCCTCTGACTCATGAGGAACTGTTATTAAAAAAAAATGCAATCTCCGGGTCTAAAGCCAACACTTAATACGATAAGAGATGCAAATAAAAAAAAAAACTCTCCAAACCCGGATCTAAAGAAGAAGCATACCTGGACGGGAACAACGCCCTCAACACAGACATTGCCAAAAAAAAAACGACGATAAAAGTTCAATAAACCGACGCACCCACCACGCACAAATCCAACTCGTAATGGTTACGTAACGTTATCAGACCGACAGATAACACAAAAAACTAACGTATCAGTATCGCAGGGACGGCAAAACGGGCGGACGTCAATTATGGATTTTAGTAACAAAGTCGTCATAGTCACGGGCGCGAGTTCCGGCATCGGGGCGGCGGCTGCAACCTTATTCGCGACATACGGTGCGATATTATCCTTAGTCGGAAAGAACGAGAACGGCCTGCAGAAAGTAGCGGCAGAATGCAAGCCAAAAAACTACCTGTGCTTAGCTCTCGACCTGACACACCCTGGGAGTTGTGAAGCCGTGATAGAGAAGACAGTCGAGACATTCGGAAAAATCGATGTGCTCGTGAACGGAGCCTCTAAAATAGCACTCTCATCCCTCCACGATCAATCAATGCAAGTGTTCGACGAAATGATGGCTATAAACTTACGCGTACCATACAAGATGACCCAACTCGCATTGCCTTACCTAATAAAGACAAAAGGGAATATAGTGAACGTAGCGTCTTCGATGACGCGTCGTTGGAAGCGCGGATTTCTACCGTACGCATTGTCGAAGAGCGCTTTGGAAAGACTGACAAAACTCGGCTCAGCCGAATTGTGCACCGAGGGTGTAAGAATGAACACGGTGAGTCCCGGAGTGACGAAGGCTAATTTAGTAGCTAACCTGAACGTTAGCAAATCGTGCAGTGAATACATAAAGAAGACGATGAAAGACGAGTATCCGAATGGCAAAGTGATCGAGCCGGAGGAAGTGGCGGTCCTCATTTGTGTTGTTGCAGGCGATGTGTTTCCGAACGTGAACGGGTCAAATTTTACATTGGACGGGGCGTCGTCTATGTCTTAATATAAAGTTTTGTATACGTCGTAATTGTACGCGTCTATGACGATACGCTTCAACGTATAGGGGACCTTAAAAGACTGAATTCTCTTAGTGTTTAACTTAACATTAGATTAAAGTAATTATTGTTTTATAAGAGAACAAAGTATTAATGTTGATTTATGCATTGAGTGGTAGGCAGACTGGTGGTGGTTATTAAACCAGTCTGTCACGTGTGAAAGTCGCTTTTCAGGATCATTAAGGTAGTAGTCGGATATAACGAGAGGTGTGTGTTCTGCTGGCAGTTTGAAAGTAGTCAGGTATAAACGAGGTATGCACACTGTAAATCTGTGCACATTCGTCTCCTCAGGCCGACATAGCGGAGGTGACTGCAGCCTGTACAGATTTATCTGTAGTAACAGTTGTTGGACCGCACTCTAGCTTTACATCAGGCGGAGTGTTGTCATATGCCGAGCTACAATAAAAAAGGAACAATATTATTTATCGCGACAGATAACTAAGTCGAAATAAAGAAAATTATATACCTTAATAAACATTCAGAAGAAATGTATTTTCATTATCATGTACACATAGGATAAGAGAAAAAAAAACCACAATGATTCATAATTTAATCTAATAAACTTATCAATCAGAATAACTAAGTATTTAATGAATTTTTCAAATTACAATTAGGCGCACCTACTTCCTGATATCCTGGTACATGACCACCTGGTTTTGAAGATTTATAGTAGTATTTTATAGTATTTTACTTATTTTAGGGACATTTTTACTTTGGAGATTATGGCGTCAACAAAATATATAGGATTTGACGTTTCGTTATCACTTGGGTGACAGTGCAACGTCAAATCCTGTTGCTGTACATGCTCGTCTCCTCGAGCCGGCATAGTGGAGGCGACTGCAGCCCGTAGAGATTTCTCTGTGGTAGCAGTTGTTTCCATTCATAGACCGCACTCCAGCTTTACATCAGGCGGAGTGTTGTCACATGTCGAGCTACAATTTAAAAAAAAAATCCTATATATTTTGTTTGACTTTTGACGACGGCCATCTTGAGACAACACAGGTCATCTGTCTTGAATTATTTTCCTAAACTTGTGTGTTCTTCGAGTGTTAATGTGTAATAATGGTAGATTATCAACCATTAAGGGATGAAAGCAGAATGCCCATTTCTGTGCCCACTTGATATCTAATAGTTTGGTAACAAAAATACTAAAAATACTAATACTGAAATAATATCTTCTTTTTTTTTTATTAATTTCCCGTCCGCAATGCCGGCTTGATGAGATGCCCTTCACACTGCGCTTGCAACCCCCGTTATTTGCAACCGAGTGACTGTTCGGAGAGGGCCGACAAAGTGGGGTTAAAATTAAACAAGTCAACATTATAAACGTGCACTGCAAGCTTAAAATTAACAGAACTGTATTGCACGTTTTGAATAAGTCTTAGTTGTATGTTGCAGAATAATTCTGCGAAAAAGTTATCAAGCCAAATTGGTAGTTCGCTAGAGCTTCGTTTTCACAGTGCAATTGGTGCATATGTTCGCAATAACGAAGACAGAAGAAGCAAATAAAACTACTCAACGTGCTTCAGCCACTCTTCAAGAATAAATATTAAGAGCAAAATGTTCACTGAAACATAACTAGGTAAACAAATCACGCCAAAGTAGTGTAATAAATTATATCATAATAAATTCACGCAAAACAGTACGTACGTACCCGGGAGGATGGCACATCACTTTAGTGAGTGACTAGTGTTGTGCCGCCCGCGCTCCTGCATTCCCTAAACATTAATGCAACACACGCGCACATCTGCGACTATACTCATACATAGTGATGTGGTTTAGAACAAATATCGATAAATATTTAATCAAAATTAAATTTACAAAAATGACGAATACTCTACTAATAAAAGCAAAGATCCGTAAGATTAAAAAAATCATTAGGACATTATGCGCTCGGTTGCTAGGGAGTAAAATGAGTGATCGTCACCGACACTATTTGCTTTCTCCCTACATTATTTGTCTCTCTATGACCATCCGGCTTACTACTCTACTATCTGTAACTAAATTGCAATTTATATCATTTTATAATATCAACAACGTATCTTTCCTCGCTTCAATAATAGGGTTAATCCGGAGAGAATTCAGTCCCCTCACACTTATCCTTTATAAATAAAATTGATCTAATACAAAACATAGAAACAGCGGCCAATTAAACGCCCGCGTAAAACAGAAACGTCACACAAAAACAAAAGAACACCGCAAACGTTTCAATTACTCACAAAACAACACAATAAAGACATCGTTATAAATAACAAATAAAATATAATGAAGACAGAAAATCTTATTCGTTAATTACAGCGGACATTGTTTGCCGGGACAATCAATTGTAATTAGACGTTATAAAATAAACCTGTCATATTAAAATTGCAATAATGATAGCGCTCTAAACGACGGAATTATGCAGCCGTGATGGAGCAAGACGTGCCGTATAAACAATACTGACACGACATTTCTACGAATATTTATTGCACGCTCATTGGTCGAATACGATTGCGGGTTACGCCACCTACTACATGTAGCGGTACATATTTAATTCCTGACTGCGATGCGTTCGCATGCCGGGCTACACTTTTTGTTAAGTGTGATATTAAGCTAGCTAACGGAAAAAAGAAATGTCCGCAGGCAGCAGTAGCCTCCGCTATGCTGGCTTGAGGATACTAAAGTGTGTCATTCATTGGCAAAATAAATCTAAGAATATTACGTGCCCTGTGGAAAAAAGGCGTGACAATTGTATTGTTGTAATTACATGCACGAAGCCCGATAAAACGTGCCAATGAATTAGGATCGATATCGATAAAAAAAAATCACGTCAACAGCACGTCACTAGAGGTACTACAGTCTATTCGTCACATCACCTCTAGGGCCTAATAATTTTACACAATTTAGGTTGAAACACGTGATTTGTTACCGCCTCCGTCTCGCGTCGTGTACGGAGGCGTCCCATATCTGCGTACAATTTGTGAAATAAATTAACCATAATCGTATGATACACGTTCTGTCATTATTTCACAACATTAAGACCATAGTCTCGTTTCAAAATTCCCATACAAAAGACCGTAACGTTTTTCGACCCTTACACGGTGATGGATTTTGATATTATTTTGAGTGGTTCAGTAAATCAACGAAATCTAGGTCTGTAGGTTTTGATTTTTTCGAAATTAATTACAGTCAAGAAAATATCTCCGCCTGAAATTAATAATAATAATAAAATTCTTTATTGCACAAAAAACAAATGTACAAAGGCGAGCTTAATGCCTAAGGCATTCTCTACCAGCTAACCAGAAAGATTATGTGGTGATTTGGAGGGTGCAGGATAGAAATATAGGGAAATAGTGAGATAAGTAGTAGGATAGAACAGTAAGTATATAATAGTGAATACATATATATATATATATATATATATATATATATATATATATATATATATATATAAAATACACACATACATAAACTTACATATATACATATATACGAAATTCATAAAGAATTTGTCTTATTTTTATATAGCTTCAAATAAATATCTAAACAAATTTAAAAAAAAGCTTCTGACGAGCCTAGGTTATTTTTCCTTCTAAATTAAAAAGTAAGGATACAAGATGGATTATTAGAGTTTAATAATTTATTCAGTGCTTAGAATCCCACTCTTTCAACATTGGATCCTTTAAGAGGAGCGCGAAAAAGCACCTTTTTAGGCCGGCACAGTGACGACGAATCTCCACTGTGCTTACCATCAGACTATATGACGAGGGTGGATATTTATTTATTTACATAAACTAGCCTGCCTCGTCTCATCGCGTCGGCATCTCACCAAAGAAGAGATATCTATGTAACAACAATATATGACTTACGGGGTAAACGGTCATCAAATAAGCTTAGGAAAAACTGGTACATACCTGAAAACAAAAAAAGAAAGATTTAATAATAATAATTCCAATTTATTTATACAGCCTCCATGGCTAAATTTGGGTTCGATTCTGATAAATATTTTGTTATAGTAGCTCTGCCTGACGCCAAGCTACAGTACGATCCTTGAGCGGAAACAACTGCTACTACAGAGAAATGTATGCAGGCAACAGTCATTTCCGCTATGCTATACTTGAGAAGATGAATGTCCAGGTTGACAGTGTTATTTAGATCGTCTCCAAAATGCAACTAGATCATTTTCCTCTTATATAAGTCTCTTCAAATTGAAGCTAAACAGGTACCTCATAGGCAAGAGTGCTCCATCTTAGGCACCTAAAATCAAGCAGAGGTAAAAAAAGGTACTAAACTACCCCAGGACTGCAGACTGGGTTATTAACCATCATCAGTCTACCTACCATCCTTTTAATATATGTTATTTTAAAAATATATATATTTAATCGGGGTCTGGGTGTTATTATTTGTTTCTTTTTGTTACTTCTGCATGCAATAATTAAAATAGATAATAAGGTTTTTATTGAAGTTTACTGTTTGTTTTTTGTTATTGTTTTTAATTTGTTTCTTTTGTTTTAAACTTTGTTTTAGGCTAAGTTGAATTTTGTTAAATAAATTATTATTATTAGTTTGTGCTGTCAAAGAGTATCCTAGACTCACGAGATTTACATTCCTTATCACCAATCAGTTTTAATATTATTACTTTTTTTTACCCAGATCAATGAGTAATTACACTTTTTCTGATCAATATTTGATGTTATTATTATATCAAATATAATTAAACAAAAAAATTAAAATTAATGAAAAAATAGGATAATAATTTTAAAATATTGTTTTGTTCCCAATTAAATAAATAAATCAAATTTAAAAAAAAATTGGCATTGTCTTTTCGTCCTTTTCCAACACCTCAAAGTACCTGGGTCCCTGGTTCGGGGTCAGCGTATTTATTTATTTATTCAATTAAACACACAAAACGTTACATACAAATACAGTTAAAGTTTGGGCTGGCTTGCATGCAGTGCTTACAATACAATACAATACAATTGTCACGCCTTACTTACCATGCCAAGTATTGTATGAATCTATTATTTATCTTACTGAATCTATTATAAAAAATATATTCGAAGAGTACGTTCGGCGCGACAAACTAACTGGCCGCATTGCAAATGGTCCGTGAACGTGTTAAATCAACGTCGGACAGCGCTATGATGTTATTAAAATATTTCGCACTCACTCATTAACTGTACTAGGGCGTGACAAAAGCTAATATTTAATCGTTTAGAATGTTTATTTAACAATAATAATCTCAACACTTCCGCGGTTTTATCGCCGATTTTCAGTCGAGACCCGGAGAGGTATGGGCCACTGTGATTTATTTTTTTCTTGTAGCTCGGCATGTGATGTAAAGCCAGAGTGCGGTCCATGATTGGTAACAACTGCTACTACAGAGAAACCTGTGCGGGCAGCAGTCGCCTCCACTATGCCGGCTTGAGGAGACGAGCACGCGCCATCTAGATTGACAGTGCACATTCCTCTCGCTATACCTGGCTACACGATAAGGTCACTTCACGGGTTACATTTGATTTTACATAGTTACGTTTAGCGTCGGCTCAAATTTGAGGCCTGAAATACGAGTTTACATTTACGCCGTGACAACGTTATGCGTGATCTCTCCACCAATAGGATTGCTTCATTTGATTTTTATTCTCTGTTCTCACGTTACGCTTCCACGTTCCACTTCAGGAGGCCGGTTTCAGCGCTGGTTTTCAGCCGAGACTCAGGAAGGCCTACCGCAATTTTGCATGGATTCCTTCTACATTCGATCGGATCTTTGTCCCCGGAAACCTGTCAAATCGACTGCTTTCTCTCATGATGTAGTTTATCTTTACTGGCATGACTTCAAGGCTTAAAATCAAAAGTCGTGATTTCTGAAAAGTAGCATCCACTATCCCGGCAATTTTTTTATTATCGCAAAGCCACAGTGACATGGAACAATTTTAAACTAGACAACGTTAAGATAATAATAAACTGCATCTAACATTCGAGTGCCAACATTTGCAAACTATTGTTGCAATATTTATAACCGGGATTAATATGGGACTTGCCTTTGATGTTAATTTAGATGGACGTTTTATAGTAGCCCGACATGTGATGTAAAGCTAGAATGCGGTCCATGAACGGAAACAACTATTATAATACTACAGATAAATTTCTACAGGCAGCAGTTGCCATCTAGATTGGCAGTGCACACTCCTCTCCTTATACCTGTTCCTAACTGTTCCCGAAACGCTACAAGATTCCTTCACGAGTGTTGCATTCGAAAGTGGTGGTACTACCCCAGGATAGCAGACTGGGCTAATAACCATCATCAGTCTGCCTACCACTCTTTAATTATTTTTTTTACTGTAGCTCGACATGTGACAACACGCCGCCTGATGTAAAGCTAGAGTGCGGTCCATGAATGGAAACAACTGCTACTACAGACAAACCTGTACGGGTAGCAGTCGCCTCCACTATGCCGGCTTGAGGAGACGAGCATGTACCATCTTAGATTGACAGTGCACACTCCTCTCGTTATACCTGGCTACTTTCAAACTATTCCCGAAACGCGACAGTCACTTCACGGGTATTACATTCGAAAGTGGTGGTACTACCCCAGGACGGCAGATTGGGCTAATAACCATAATCAATCTGCCTACCACTCTTTAATAGTGCCTATAGGCACTGAGTGACCAAAGTACATATAACATAGTTACATTGGTCAGAATTAGCGAGGTTCGAACACGGGTCTCATCGATCGTGAGTTCACGTGTCTTATTGCTAGACCACGGCCGCTGTTATGGTAAACTTGGCAAACCAACAAATAAACATGACAATGGTCAGCGTTGCATTGTGCATAAATTATACATCTCGGTTACTTGATATATCTGCGTGTAAATCATAAAACAAACAAAATTCAACACTATGAATAATTACCAGATTAACTAAGAGTTAAAGGAGAATGCGCAATCGCCTAAGAGAAATGGGCCCACATTTGTTTTCTTCAGTTTCTCAGTCTTAATTTTTTTACCCAGGTTATTGGGTAATTAGATTTTTTCTGATGCAATTGTGGCGACCTCTATTTAATAGTTTTGTTTTATAAAGTAATATGTCAAAAATAAGACAAGCTTCGATCTTTTGTTCTTTTATGCAGTATAAAATATATTTTTACTCAAGCAACAACATGTTTATTTTATTTAATTGGAGTGTCTTCTATCACTCCAAACAATATTTGAGGTTATTATTATATTAAATGCTTTACTAAAATTGATTATATCTGTTTTTTATGCAATTAAACATTGTCTATTGATTGGTAAACGATGTGTTGTTTTAATTGAAATAAATTAATGAAAAAATAAGACATTATTTTAGAATATAGTTTTGTTAACAAACTATTAAATACCAAGTGGGCCCCAAAAATGGAGATTGTCATTTAGTTGTTGAGATTAAATTGACGGCTTATAAGATGTCGCTGGTCTGTCTTAAGAAGATATCGTGTTCGAATCCAAGTTGAAACAAATATTCGTTGTGATGGTGCTATAGGCAATAAATAAAAGAATGGTAGGCAGCCTGATGATGGTCCTGGGTCCGCCTGATGTGCAGCTAGAGTGCGGTCCATTTTAGTGAAGAAACTTTGCGACAGCACCGTGGTGAAAATCCTAATCAGGTCAATCTGCGCTATTGACCTGATAACAGAAGACGAGTGTGCATCGATCCATAGCGGCCGTGGTCTAGTAGCTAGGTAATACGCGTGAATCCTCGCTAAATTCTGACCAATGTAACTATGTTATACATACTTTAGTCGCACAATGCCTCTGATACAAGCACTCAATATAGGCGTTTAAAAAATGTAGAATACATTATAACGTTATTAACTGGCGGTACGGTTTTGTTCATTATAAACCACAAATGCGATGGGATTAATTTACCGCGTTGACATTCGTGTAGACGGCAATTAAAGGAAACGTGTGACGTCACACGCCGAGCGGCCATTTATAATCATCACGGATGTATTAAAATTTATGAGGCTAATGCGAGGAATATGGTTTTAATTGCGATCGCATTAGTTCGTGGATTCTATGTTTAGTCGTACCGATCGATCGTTTTATGTCTATCTTTTGACACTTGTATCAACTAAGCTATAGGCGTTGCACGCTGGAGTCAAACCGGAAAAAAATGTTCAAAACCGGCTACAGCCTTCAATTGTTGACCGATATCCAATTTTTTTTTACGTAATCCTAAGATGATTTATAAGAACCTCCCATGTGTTCCCCCAGTCCGATCACCTTGGATCCTTCAAGCGGAGTGTAAAAAAGCACCTTCTCAGGCCGGCATAGTAATGGCGACTGGAGCCACCGTGCAAGCGGTTCTCAAGCCAGTCGAGGTCACATGTCGTGTCATCATAAAAAAGAAGAGAAAAAAGAAAATGAAAAGCAAAAACTTGAGTAAACTTACTTTAAAACTTATAAAAGAAATAATAGCCATTTAAAAATATGACAACTAAAATATGTCAGAGAATTTTTACAGAGAAAGTTCTTAGCGACGCAAAAGTGGCGGGTAGTTAAGTAAAAGAAAGGAACAAAAAAACATATACGATCAAATTTCCTGTATTGCACTGCGATAGTGTTCAGTCGATCGCCGTCGCTCGGAGCGGGAGGACGAACGTCGCTACACGTCTCAGGCGGAAATTAAATCAATTTTAAACTTTCGCATCGAGGCATTTGATTGAAATATTTTATCTTTTAAATAACTAAATTTTATCTTTTTTGAAAAACTATAATAATTTTCATTAGTTATTATTTCAAATAGATCAGAACAATACGCGTGAAAAAAAGATGTTTTTACACCAATATTTAGATGTGACAAACTTGGTGTTCCACAGGGAAATATTTTGGGACCTACGTTGTCTTTGCCCTATCCTTGTGGAAAAAAGGCGTGACATTTGATGATGATGATGTTGATGATAATGACTATATTATTTTTTATAAGTCAATTAGCGGTAATAAGTACAGTAGTTAATAAATAAAATCAATTGTAAAACAAATATTGTGTCAAATGCACATGTCTCTCCTCAAGCCGGAATAGCGGAGACGACTGCCACCCATAGAAAATTATCTGTCATTTCCATTAGCAGTTGTTTCCATTCATGGACCGCTGTGTTGTCATATGCCAAGCTACAATTATTCGTCATCCAATCGTGTCTAAACTAAACGCCTCCAAAGAATTAAAAACTAATTAGATTCACCGACTTCTCTGGAATAGAGACGGAAGTCGTCGTCGTTTCATAGTCCATACCTACTTCCAGAAGAACGAAAGTAATACGTAAAAAAGATTTACAACAAAACAGTGCTCAATGCAAACTAACATAAGGCAATCCAATTGAATCGGACACACCGCGGAAGTTTGGCACGCGTCCAGGACGCAGACAACTTGTTCCCGAATCACTCTTAATAGAGAACTTATTTCTTTATTACCCTACTTATTTTTGTTTATTATACATCGCTTGTTTTATTGTAGCTCGGCATGTGAAAACACTCGGCCTGATGTAAAGCTAGAGTGCGGTCCATGAATGGAAACAACTGCTACTACAGAGAGACCTGTGCGGCCCGCAGTCGCATCCACTATGCCGGCTTGAGGAGACGAGTATGTACCATCCATATTGACAGTGCACACTTCTCTCGTTATGCCTTGCTACTTTCAAACTATTCCTGAAACGCGACAAGGTTACTTCACGGGTATAACATTCGAAAGACGGCAGACTGGACAAATAACCATCATCAGTCAGCCTACCACTCTTTAATAGTGTCTATAGGTACTGCGCGTCCAAAGTACATATAACAAAGTTACATTGGTACCGGTCAGAATTTAGCGAGGTTCGAACATGGGTCTCATCGATCGTGAGTTCACGCGTTTTACCGCTAGACCACGAACGCTCTAACTGAACTAAAAATTCACGCGCGTTTTTGTCCATATTATAAAGTTAGACTGAAAATTAACCGAATCTGAATTCGTATTCCCATCGGACGACCAGGCGTCCGAAGAAGTAAGTACCATCTGTTTATGGTCCAAGTTCCTAAATACATATGTACTGCGAAACGGTGTCTGTGTTTCCCGAGAAGTACAATACGGGTTTCTTCAAATTTAGAGTACCTCATAGGCAAGCGTGCTCCACCTTAGACCGCACCACTGCTTAACACCAGGCAGGGTGCGGTCAAGCGCTTGTCTATTAAGCATAAAAAAAATATTAAACTTGGCAGACTAATGGTGGTCTGTCATCCAGGAGTAGTTTTTTTTATATAGTAGCTCGGCATGTGACAATACTCCGCCTGATGTGAAGCTAGTGTGCAGTCCATGAACGGAAACAACTGTTACGACAGATAAATCTTCACAGGCAGCAGTCGCCTCCGCTATTCCGGCTTGAAGAGACGAGCATGTACCATCCAGATTGACAGTTCCAATACTTATAAGTGTATACAATCGTAAAATAACCTTGTCGAGTTTAAAGATCGGCTGTCAAGTTAGATGGTGTACAAACTTGCTACCTGAAGACAAATACATTAGGCCGGACTAGTATTAAAAACGGTTAGTGATTTCTTTTAATCAAGCAGTAGTCGGAGCGAAGTCGAAGCGACCACACGTCTCCTGAGGATGCCACGTGGAGTGGCGAAAAGAGGTTTTTGTATCTTGGTGAAGGGTCTAACATTAACAGCTAATGTGACTGTGTACCTACCCTCACTAACATTGATTAGCGGAAATTAGTTGCAGTTAGTAGTGTTTTAAAATAACTTGGTTATGGATTTTCGCAAAGTAACGCCTAATACTATTTTAAAAAGCTTTCTTTTAATGAGCGTCTAGCGGTAAGACGCGTGAACTCACGATCGATGAGACCCGTGTTCGAACCTCGCTAAATTCTGACCAATGTACGAGTGACTATGTTATATGTACTTTGGACGCTCTGGCACTATTAAAGTGTGGTAGACAGACTGATGACAGTCTGCCGTCCTGGGGTAGTGGTCACGTTCAAATTTAACACACATGAAGTGCCCTTCTTTTGAAAGTTTTGGAAGTAGTCAGGTACAACGAGAGGAGTGTGCACTGTCTATCTGGCACATTTGTCTCTTCAGGGCGGCATAGCAAAGGCGATTGCTGCCTGTAGAAATTAATCTGTAGTAGCAGTTGTTTCCGTTCATGGACCGCATTCTGGCTTTACATCAGGCGGAGTGTTGTCACATGCCGAGCTACAAAAAACCGTTAAACTAAACAAATACAGGGTTTGTCCGGAAAGTAATAGGATTGAGTCGATTTAAAAGAAAATATTGGGCCAGAAGAATTGTAATTCTTTAAAAACTTTCAAAATAGGCTCCTTCTGCGTCGATGCAGCGCTGCCAGCGCTTTTTCCAAGCATTGAAGGCGTCACGAAAGGCATTCTCCGGAATAGCCTTGAGGACCGCGGTGCATGCTGCTTGTATCCCCTCTGTCGTCTCAAAATGCTTGCCTTTCATCGGTACGGTTCTTTAATGCGCAACAAATGACGTCTTCATATATATATTTTTTTTATTGTAGCTCGGCATGTGACAACACTCCGCCTGATGTAAAGCTAGAGTGCGGTCCATGAATGGAAACAACTGCTACTACAGAGAAACCTGTGCGGGCAGCAGTCGCCTCCACCATGCCGGCAGCAGTCGCCTCCACCATGCCGGCTTGAGGAGACGAGCATGTATCATCTTAGATTGACAGTGCACACTTCTCTCGTTATACCTGCTACTTTCAAACTATTCCCGAAACGCGACCAGGTCACTTCGCGGATGTTACATTCGAAAGTGGTGGTACTACCCCAGGACGGCAGACCGGGCAAATAACCATCATCAGTCTGTCTACCACTCTTTAATAGTGCCTATAGGCACTGAGCGACCAAAGTACATATAACAAAGTTACATTGGTACCGGTCAGAATTAGCGAGGTTCGAACACGAGTCTCATCGATCGTGAGTTCACGCGTCTTACCGCTAGACCACGGCCGCTATTCCTATATTCAATAGAAAGCGTATATTAAAGTTTTAATGACAATATTTTAAATGTCAAAAGCTCGTGACAAAGATTTATGAGATGCTCACATATAATATTTTTTTCTGCGTCATATGTTTGATTTAGTTTCGTCATAAAATGCTTAGGTTTACGACTGCTTTTTTAAAATATATAAGTACTTTTGAATTTCATTGTGCAAGTCTGTAACCTAATTGCGTTTAAAAATCCTAAAGGAGAATGCCCATTCGCCTAAGAAAAATGGGCCCACAATTTTTTTCTCGAGTTTGTCGATGATTTTTAGTTAATTTTCTAGAAAAATAAATCTACTTCCTTATTACCAATAAGTGTTAATTTTTTCACCCGGATTATTGAGTAATTAGATGTTTTCTGATGCAAAATTTGAGGTTATTATTATTTTAATAATTGATGATAGCTGTTTTTTATGTAATTAAACATTGTCTATTGATTGGAAAATAATGTGTTGATATAATTAAAATTAATTAATAAGAAAATATGATATTATTTAAGAATATTGTTTTCTTACCAATCTATTAGGTATCAAGTGGGCCCAAAAATGGGCATTCTCCTTTGTTAATATTTTTATTTTATTGCAAAGATATGTAGTTATTTTTTTTATTTTTGTTTGAATTATAGTTTATTTTTAATAACAATTTTGTTTTCGCTTTTGACGCTATTGTAGTTTGGGCTTCGATGGGGCTGACTTAGCCCCAAAAAAGATAGGTAGATTATTTTTCTTCTTATTTATGTTATTATTGTGGATTGTGATTTAACTGGACTGATATCACCAAAATACAATAGTTTAAAAAAAATTGTCAGTTAACCATGATGGTACAAACTGGTATAAGCAGCGTAGCACCATACATACTATTCTACGCACCATCAGTAAAAAAATGTTGGTTGACCCAAATCCCTGGTATATCCAGAAAGGCTTATTTTTTATTTTAGCTCGGCATGTGACAACACTCCGCCTGATGTAAAGCTAGAGTGCGGTCATTGAATGGAAACAACAGCTACTACAGAGAAACCTATGCGGGCATGAGGAGACGAGCATGTACCATCTAGATTGACAGTGCACACTCCTCTTTTTATACCTGGCTACTTTCAAACTATACTAACGCGACAAAGTCACTTCACGGGTGTTACATTCGAAAGTGGTGGCACTACCGCAGGACGGCAGATTGGGCTAATAACCATCATCAATCTGCCTACCACTCTTTAATAGTGCCTATAGGCACTGAGCGACCAAAGTACATATAACATAGTTACATTGGTCAGAATTAGCGAGGTTCGAACACGGGACTCATCGATCGTGAGTGAGTCTTACCGCTAGACCACGGCCGCTTAAAAGGCTTCCAACAATACTACGTATTATCTCAGTCCGACTCACCTTTATCGAAAATCTCTCCTCCACGTCGCCTATTATTCGCAAAACGTACTCTACATTCATGAGAAAGCGGAATAATGTTATATTGTAGTCCGTTAAATAGGAGAAAAAACAGGTTTATAATTTAGAATTGGTAGGCAGACTGATGATGGCGATATCAGCTCAGTTTCAGATGTAACACCCGTACACACACCGTTTATAACAAGACGAATTTTCCCTGTGCAATCTGTGCACACTCGAAGACAAGACATTTCTCTATGACACCAGCTGCTATAGTACGAATCGAATTTTATGACGGTTCCGAAGTTAGTCACAAGTCGCTGCGCACTATCAACGGAGCACGATGAAGGTGAAAGGGGTGGGCACAACCCCACTCTAAATTTTATTATTGTAAACTTCACTTCACTATGCCGGCTCTGTAAATGATTTTTTTGAAGACGATTGTTTGACGTTGTGTGTGTGTTATGTGACATTTGTATTTTTAAAATTTTGTATTTTCTTTTATTATTATTATTTCAATTTTCTTTCTTTCTTTAATTTGACATTATTATTATTATTATTTTGACATTTACACACCCAAATGGGTAGTTATGGTGAAACACTAACATAGAAATAAGATCATTGTTACTAACCTATAACTAGTAAATAAATTATTTGATTTGATTTGACTGTACCTGCGCGATATAGCGTCCGCGGCTAACTTCCGAGACGCCATAATGTTTGACGCGACCTTTTCCCCATAAGGTGACCTGGTTGCGATTCCAGATCTCCTTTAGACAGACCCGCCAGCTTGAAAGGCGTCTGTCAGCCTCCGTAACTAAGCATTTTGCAGAGAATTTCTTTATTATTCTTTATTGTAGCTCGGCATGTGACAACACTCCGCCTGATGTAAAGCTAGAATGCGATCGATGAACGGAAACAACTGCTACTACAGAAACCTGTCCGAGCAGCAGTCGCCTCCACTATGCCGGCTTGGGAAGACGAGCATGTACCATCCAGATTGACAGTGCACCGAAACGCGACAAATTATTAAACAATCTTGGTAACATCTTATTAAATTAATTGCAAAAGGAAACTCGATAGAAACCGACTTTCCTCCCTGATACATAGGTACACAAAAAAAAAATACACTGACCTATTGACCTAAACGCGCCACACAAAAACGTTTGAAGACACGAGCGAGCGTATGTCACCGACTTGAATATAAATTACTAAATAAACCGTTTCGCGACTAAAAATAGACACGAATCGATAATAACAAAAAAAAAAAAAAAACAACTAAGGTAAGGACAATTATTATTACAAATGATTAACAGTATTCTCAGTTTTCTTTATTATTATTTTTTTATTGTTATTTTTTAGTTTTTTTGTGTTTTTTTTTAGTTATTAATTTGATTTGAGTTATGTTAAAAAAAAAATTCTTTTCTGATTTATTTTTGTGTTAATTTTTAGTTTTTCTTTGTACAACTACTCATCGTATACACCGTAAAGCCTATCATTGGCCTTATTATTACAAATTAAGCCTTTTTTTTTTGTTATAGTCTACGTTTACGCTGTTGGCTTTTAAAACAAATAAATAAATAAATAAATTATTCAACATAATAATTCCATATACTGATGATGATTATTAGCAGTCTAACTACCCTCCATGGAATGAAGACTTTTTTTACCTATTTTTACACGTAGTTTGGTCGCTCAGTTCCTATAAGCACTATTAAAGAGTGGTAGGCAGACTAATGACGGTTATTAGCCCGGTCTGCAGTCCTGGGGTAGTACCACAACATTCGAATTAAACACCCTTTCGGAAGCAGTTTGAAAGCAGCAAGGTATAGCGAGAAGAGTGTGTGAAGAGCACTGTCTCAAGACATATCGGAGGCGACTGCTGCCTGTAGAAATTTATCTGTAGAAGCAGTCTTTTACGTTCATGGACCGCGCTCTAGCTTATTACATCGGGCGGAGTGTTGTCATATGCCGAGCTACAATTTAAAAAAAAACCTAATTACTATTGAACTCCTTTGTTTATTAAAAGAGAACGAATAACTGACTCGAGAGAAGTAAAATTGCACAATTATAACATATATTTTTTTAATACAAAAATATACTACGCAGCCAAATCAAAACTGTTTAAAACTCACAAACCGCGAACAAATTACATATGTACGAGTAAAACCGATAAAACACTATCAACAGTCAAACAGAAAAAATAACATATCACGAGATACCAAACATAATATAAAAGATAATAGATAAGATAACAAAAATTATTATAAACAATATTATGCTAAAATCTGTAAGCGTTTAATCGGTTTGGTGGTGGTACACGTGAGCCGTGTATCTATTCAATCATCAAATTGGGTGTGGCGACGCAACCTTGAGGTGCACCCAGCCCTGACCCAAACGACGAATGAGAAACAAAAGTCACGGTACGTTTCATGGGGTAAAACTTTTTTTTTCGATAGAAATGCGGCACGCGATTCCATCCGCCTCATGTTTAGCTAGAGTGAGCGATCCATAACAAACGTCTGCAAGAAGATAGAAGTTATCTACAAAATATTAACAGAGACTTATTAAACTAATAAAAACAGCTACTTAAAATAAAACTTCATAGGTATGTACAGCTTTAAAGTACTTTAATTATAAAATTCTACTTGCATAAGAAAAACTGTATTATAATATACACAAAAAAGAAACAAACAAAGACTAAAATACAACAAAAATCATGTCATAAAAAAAAAACCACAAGAGTAATTATTCGCTTCAAAAAAACCTCCCTAATCAAAACCACACAAAACTGCACACACAAAACCTTTTATTCAAGATTAAAAGGACGTACTCCCACTATGTATTCCCATATTAGATCCATTCAAACTAGGACACATGTCACTAGCAACAAACACCACCATCCGGGCCACCTCGTCCGGCTCAATAATCTTATGGTTAGGCATTTCGTCAGCCAAAAATTTGTAGAAATAATCGAACATATCCTCTTCAATGTTCAAATTACCCATTAAATTAGTCCTCGCTATACCAGGCTGAACAGAATTCACTCTGACACCTTCGGAAGACAACTCAACAGCTGCCGATCTAGTGAACCTGTCAAGACCGGCCTTAGCTATAGAGAAAGGTATGAAGCCATGCCTGACACGCTTCCAATGCGCACCGACAATATTAACGACGTTCCCTTTCGTTTTTAACAAATGTGGCAAACTTAATTGAGTTAGAAAATACGGCACTCTCAAATTCAGTTTTATTATTTCGTCGAACACTTCCATCGAGTCTTCGAATAGAGATGTCAACATCGCTTTACCGGCACAGTTGACTAACACGTCCAATTTTCCAAATGTTTCAACAGTCTTTTTGACCACAGCTTCGCAGCTACCATCGTGTGTCAAATCCAGGATTAGACTGATCATTTTGAGTCCACACGCCGATTCGCATTTTGCCGTTGTGGCCAATAATCTCTGTTCATTCCGTCCGACTAACGTGACATTCGCTCCATGTTTAGCGAATAAGATAGCTGAAGCGGCACCGATTCCCGAGCTCGCACCGGTTACTATGACAACTTTGCCGGTGAAATCCATGGCTGGCGTGCGAGTAGACACACAGTCCATAGCCTACTAGATTGATATGAATATTTTATCATATATTTGATGTTCATATTATCTTGCAATGATAAGGAAATGACCTCAACCAGGATGTTTGGAATTACATGCAAATTTTAATGTAAATAATAATGCTATCGACAAAACGGTAAATTAAGTTATAAATTGTTGTCGTGCCTGAAGATGCATCTCAGATACTTAGACAAGGAGAACCAAAGGAGACAGATTCTCCTTGATGTTAAACTGAGGCGACAACTGCGTATTTTAACGTCCTAAAAACATCGGTATGCATCAATGTAACTTACTAACAACCATTAAAGTGAAAAAAAAATTATTTTATTGATCGTGAAAAAATAACTACAAACAATCTCATATCTCGTGCAATTAGCATCGCACAATTTCCAATTATACACGGGGGAGGCCTTAGGACACCCACACACGTGCAGGTATATAGGCAACTCAAGCAACCGCAAACGTCATACGTCTGTCATACGAAATGACAATGGAACACCACCACAGAGCGCTACTGTGACCGCATTTCACTCTCAATTATGGGAATTTCCCATGAAATGTTAACGGTAATTGTCTAATTATGATAGTATGGTAATTGCTGTCGTTAGAGGGTTGTACTCTACACATTCTAGTTTTAGTATCGATTAATTTTATAGACTCGATAATCATCGAGTATTTTTCTCGCGTATAAACTATAGTTATTTCAGAAATACTTTATTTGATTTTAATTATTATTAGTTTGTATTATTAGTATTTAGAGATGTATGTTGAAGCGATTTACTCATATTGAAAGAAAGGAAACTGGATGGCAGTGTGTCTGCACTCTAGGAAAACCTTTAAAACCTCAGTGCACACTCCTCTCGCTATACCTGGCTATTTTCAAACTGCTCCTGAAACACGACACGGTCACTTCACGGGTATTACATTCGAAAGACAAATAACCATCATCAGTCTGCCTACCACTCTTTAATAGTGCCTATAGGCACTGAGAAATTAATATAATATCTATTTGGCTACGGTTAAATCAAGTAGGTCACGACTCGACTGTGCGACACATAAACTGATCATGTAATCTAATTTCTCACCTCGTTAGAGAGAAACAACAAATATATGGGAACGAAGCCGTCAAACAAAACCAAAAAAAACGACGGAGTACATGAAAAATAAATGACCAATGTCTGATATTTCGGCCGTTCGCACACATGATATTAATTTTACATTGTATACGGGGTGGTGGCTCGGTCAGGTGAGCTCACATTATGCTAGAGTGGCAATTATTTAAAAGATTTAGAGGCTATCGAATTGATGAAGTATTTAAAGTATTTAAACGCGATGAGACAGACGAGTGTTGGTTATCAGGTGTTCCGTACCAGAAAACATTGTTTACTATTTAAAATTTTATAATTAGTAATTTTGCTGGCTGGCAACATCCCTGTCCCCTTCTACCCAATTACCTTTCCAACAACTGCAGCCCTCTAGTGGCCACCGCTCTCTTGTGACAACTACTGTGCAACGCACACGCTCGGACATCCGACAACAAGAAAAAAACGACGAAAATTCAAACTAAAGGATATAAAATCAATCCAGCTTTCTTGCCTTGGCACCAAGTGATAAGGATACAGGCGGAAATAGGTGCAGACGTATCACAGCGTGAGTACCATTCTTTCTCCATCCAGCATACCTTCCGCCAGCCAGTGAATATACCATACAACAGGACATACTACTGTTTTTTTTATATTTAGCTATTCCCTGATCTCCCCGTTCAATTTACGGGTGTTCTAGTATTGTTTAAAAAAAATATATACCAAAAACTACGTCAATCCATGGACACTCCAGCGAGCGTGGATGTAGCCGCAGTTATACAAATGGGTCGGCATGTTTGTTCCAATGTTTTGCACCGACCATTAATGTGATTAAAGCAAGCATAGCGGAAGCGTAAATATTAGATTATTTTTTTTACATACGCTAATTAATAACAATAAGAAGGTACACGTAATAAAAAGTTGCTCACTTATTATGACGTAATGGTAATTTAAAAAAAAATCGAAATAAAAAAAAATATAAGCTATTAAAATCGAAAAAAAAAAATATTTTAAATAGTGGTAGTCAGACTGATGATAGTAAAGCCCAGTCTGCTCGTCTCGGAATAGTAGGTACTACGATTACTTCCAAGTGTAACTAGCCTGTTTGGAAGTAGCCGGGTATAACAAGAGAAGTGTGTTGGGATAGACGAGACCAGTCTTTCAAACCAGTATGGCTCAAATAATACAACCCGAATGTGGTTTAAAAGATGATGTAGTGATGAGGATTGAGAAAGGAATGCTCCGATCGTTTGGGCACATGGAAAGGATGAGTGAATGGAGATTAACGAAATGAATATATAAATCTGACGTGAATGGATGCGTTAAACAAGGCAGACCCTTGATAAGTGTATTCCGATCAAATCGGAGACATCCTCATGAAAGCTGGGCTGCCTAGTAGGGCGTGCATGACGAGAATTGTAGATATGAGGGAAGCGAGGGTGTTGTGTCAGGATCGTGGTAAGTGGCGTTCTGTTGTTTCTGCCTATCTCTGTGGGAAAGAGGCTGACTTGAGACTTTTGTCTCGTGTATCGCGTTCGTTAGTGCCACTAGCTCTGCAAGGACATAATAAAATGAAAACCGTTTAAAACCGAACGATATTTAAGAGTCCCTTAGCAACGAAGCGGTCTCCCGGGCACGCTCGTACCCGATACAGGCGAGGCGTGACAGTTTTTACGCTCGCTTCGGCACCACGCGCAACCGACTCGAGTCCTCTCAATTTTATAGAATCGCCCGGACACGAATGGACTTTTATTTCTTATTTCTATTTTTATTTTCAGGTCCGTAACGAGACGTCTGCGAATTGCAATTCTTGAATATTATTCGAGTTTTATGTTCAGTGTTTTTTAGTATGATTACATTTTTTTGCGTAGTGGGCGTTGACTAACGGAAAGCTGGTGACAGAAGATAACGCAGGACAAGCCTGAGCCGGTGACTCAGTGATTAGGTGTCCATGAATCTGGAGATACCGGTGCATAAATCCCTCAGTCGCAGCCGATGGAGGACAACAAAGAAAGAGTTTACGACAAAGGGGAAAGATAGGAAGAGGGCGGTTAATGGACAAAAGAGAAACGCGGACGAGGAACGTTGGCGTCTCGTCATAGACGCGTCATGATCAAGGGCAATTAACGAAACCGTATCAAAGTAGAATTTGTAGTAAACACAAGAGAGCGGTCCATGAACGGAAAATCTATTATATTTTTTTCAAAATCAACCCTTAATGTAGTAAAATAATGGCTGGAAGTTTGCACGAGGAAACGTCGCGAGCAACAGATAATCTTATATAAGAACAAATTAAAAACTAAAATGAGTAAATTATATTACGACCCATAGCTGGCAAACCTTCCTTTCGCCCTTCCACCACCCACCTGGTTCCTCGCGAGCTCTCGTAGATAAATATAAAGCAAAATAATGCAAGACAACTCCGCCATCTTTCACTATAAATGCAAAATAAGCTCAACGTAATGAAAATACCTCAAAGAAAACATTATAGTTAAAAAAAAGTTAACTTCCGTCGCGAAGCAAAAAAAAACATAGCAAATGGCCCAGTGTTTGTGTGTGAAAAAATAAGTTATCATTATTCAATTTGCAACATGTTTTTCGCAGTTATATTGTTTTGTTGGGCAGGTAGAGTGACGATAGTCTGGATGAATGCTAACGCGTGCCGAGACTCCCGTCCACTATGCGTCGAGTGAAACACCGTGGGGTTTTAGTTGGTATGCCAGCGCTAAGCTGGAGAGTCCGACATAACCCTGGCACCAGGCCATCCGTAATTGAGATTTCCCCACGTAAAAAAAAGGTAGAGTGAGGATGATTATCAGTCCAGTCTGCCGTCATGGGATAGTACCACCACCACTCGCGGCCCTAAACGCGTTTAGAATCAGCTTGAAAGCAGACGGATGCACGGGAGAGGCGTGCCCTCTCAATTGATGGTGTGTATTGGTCTTCTCAAGCCGGCATCGCGGCAGCTCTTCAGACTTTAGTAGTAACAAAAAAATTAGTAATTATCTCAACTCACCAGGATCCCAAACGAAGGAGATAACCCATTCGACTAAGAGACATGGGCCCACAATTTTTTCGATGATTTTTTAGTTTATTGTATAGAAAGATAAATCTATATTCCTTATCGCCAATCAGTTTTAATTTTTTTTACCCGGTTTATAATTTTTTATGCTTAATAAGCAAACGTTTGACCGCACCCTGCCTGATTTTAAGCAGTGATGCGGTCTAAGGTGGAGCACGTTTGTCTATGAGGTACCTATTTACCCTTATTATAGTTATAGAGTAATTCGACTTTTTCTGATACAATATTTGAGGTGAGATGATATCTTTTTTTTAATTTTAATGTAATTAAACAATGTCTATTGATTGGTAAAAGATGTTTTCATATAATTGATCAATACCAAATTGTAATTGTTAGTAAACGTTAATTTTCCACTGATTGGCGCATGCCGTGTTCACTGTTCATAGGACCTACATAAAAGTATTGTAGTTGTGTATTAACATTTGATTTGTTGTATTGTAAGGGCCTGTTTGTGAACCTAATAAATAAATAAATAAATAAATTGAAAAAAATAAGAGATTATTTTAGAATATTGTTTTGGTAACAAACTGTTACATATATCAAATGGGCATTGCCTTTAAGTTTTAACAAAAAGCCTTTCTGTAAAACGAGACCACTTAGTCACAGCAATCTGAGGGGTCGTGTCACTTAAACGGGTCGTAATTTTATCCCCCGGTAAAATTTACCAGCTATTGATGTCGTCTTAGCCCGCGGGGACGGGACGCGCGTCTCTGTATAGCAGTTTTAAAATACAATTGTTCTACATTTATTACAAAGCGTTTAGAAATTTACGTCGCATTTTCCCGGGAACGTTTAGAGAAGCCGTGATCTAGTGGTAGCACGCGTCACGATACATGAGACCCGTGTTCGAACCTAGCTAAATTCTGACCAATGTAACTATGTTACATATACCTTGGTCGCTCAGTGCCTGGCTTATTATAGGCATTTAAAAAAAAAGCAATCAAACATTCATTTTTAAATATAAAGATGTAAATTGTACTGCCCTTAACCTGTCATCTGTCGTCATCAACCAGAATCACTGGAGAAAAATTTCGCCGAAAAAAAAGCTTTCATAACTGTCATGCAATTGTACGCAACAATACAAAATGACCATCAACTTCATCCCAATTAACTCCCACTATTTCAGCGCATCAGCACAAAGACATACATGCCAACAGAGATGTCATTAAAATCGGTTCACTCAGTCGAGACAAACGTTCAAACCTTTGTTCATTCCGTATTATTACAAAAGCAAACGCTAGTAACAATAACCACCATTCAAAATAGAATAAACATCATGAATTACAAAACTATCTCAAGCTTAAAATCAAACATTTCAACCTTTAAGCAAAGATTGGTATAAAGCGCTTCAGCGGAGAAATTGGCAGAGAGCACTTTCAAAAAAAAAAGAAGAGAAAAGCTTAAATCTACTTTATCAACCGTATGTGAGCTATACAGCGTGTTTCTTTTTGATTAGTCATCTATAAAATAAAGCTTTTTTTACAGTAGCTCGGCACATGGCCACACTCTGCATGATGCTAGGTTAGATTTAGCTCGGCATATGACAACACTCCACCTGATGTAAAGCTAGGTACGGTCCATACTACTACAGAGAAATCTCTACGAGCAGCAGTCGCCTCCGCTATGCCGGCCTGAGGAGGCGAGTATACACTATCTAGATTGACAGCGCACACTGCTCTCGTTATACCTGGCTACTTTCAAACTGCTCCCGAAACGCGACAAGGTCACTTCACGGTTCACATTCAAATACTAGGGGTTATAAAGATATGGTTACAATGGCAAATTCCCATACAAATTGCCTATATATACAGCGTATACAAATAAAAAAAAAATCTAAATATAGAGTTTGAATTTCTAAACGACTTCACTTCAAGTTCTACAAGTTAAAAAAAAAACACAATTTAAAGATATTTCAGTTTGAACTTTTGGAGGTTGTCTATGCTAAAAATATACGAAAATTATTTTATAAATAACTGTAATGACGACTTTTGTAGACGTTTGAGAATTCAATCGGCAATTATTTCGGCATTGTCCTTTACATTCATTCTTAACCCTTAATTACTCGCATATTAAATGTTACACAAACGCTCGTGTGGGGTACTATCGGCGTTACCAGATTATTTTTTTTTGCCGAATCGGGATTTCGGAACTTTGTAAGTGAAAAAAGCGGGATTCATTCTTCGAAAGCGGGACATAGTAAAAACATATATAATCAGAAGTGTTTAAATATGTATCTTTTATTTGAGTCTTAAATTACGTTTACGTGACAATAGATAGCAAAAAAATATACCCCATGCGAGTAATTAAGGGTTAAAAAGGCACATCTCTACTGTAGTGACTTGATCAAATCTCCAATTTGAGATTAAGTCACAGCTTTATGTATTAATATTAAACAGAACAGAGACACCCTGTACATTAGAAATCTTAATCAAAGGAGCCACATCTCAATCCAGAATTAAGCCCTCAATTTCGGTACGGTGCCACTCGACCGCAAACTGTATCGATGCAGATCGAGTACTGCACTCTTTTAAGTCACCTTTTTAACCTGCTAAGACATTTTTTTTAAATTCATAGTAATTTAAGTATAGAGAGAGGAGTGTGCACTGCCAATCTAGATGATGCATACTCGTCTCCCAAGGCAGGCATAGCGGAAGTGACTGCTGCCCGTCTCTACTATTAATTATTTTTTCTCTGTCAGCCTGTCCCCTGAGACAAGGTTCTCATGTTACGATGACGATTACATTTTTCGATTTAATTTTATCCGAAACTAAAATTTTCTTGTTTATGCGCTAATTTAATTATTATATGCAAAGGCTATAATTGAGGAGTTTCGTGTGGCTGCCTTCTTGTCGCACGCCTTTCCGAAGCCACGGTAAAGTCTGACGATGAGCAAGTGTAAGTTAAAGTTAACGTGAAAGCCAACACCTGAGCATCCATACATTTTGTCTTACAACATTGTTTGAAACAGCAATGTTGAAATTAAGTAATTTTATAACTTTTTTTTATTAATAATAATAATTCTTTATTGCACAAATGTTGTACAATGGCGAGCTTAATGCCATTAGGCATTTTCTCCCAGCTAACCATTGGGAGATGGAAGCGGAGATAGGGGCAATAAAATATGAGTAATATAAATACTATGGGTACATACATAAAAATAAATAAATAGATAAGTAAATATCTACATAATAATATAAATACATATTGTATACATATAATATATACATAAATACATACATACAATATAAATACTACATACATATAATATATAAATTATGTCATAATTTGTTTGTGGAGAAGGTGCTTGAAGAGTTTGTGTTTGAAGACGCCTACTGTTGGCGATTGCCTGATGGCGAGAGGCAACTTATTCCACTGACGAGATAAAGACACAGTAAAGGAAGAAGAATATTTGGAGGAAGAGTGAGAAGGAATTTTGAGTTGGTTATTGTTTGAAGAGCGTAAGGAGCGTGAGTGAGAGTCAGACAGGAAATCGAAACGATCATTCAGGTAAGGGGGAGCGAGAGGGTCATACAAAATGTTATATAAACAGATGAGAAGATGAAAAGACCTACGAAGTCGGATATTGAGCCTTTCTCTTTCTTTTTTTCTTTCTCTCAGCACTAATTATTTAAATAGTTTAAACATTTTATATTTGTTATATTTCACAAGCATTTTATATAGTCTGTGCCGTAGCTATTTGTTTATTATAGCGATTTGCGATAATAAAATTAGTGCTGAGAAAGTTATAAAATTACTTAATTTCAACATAAATTTGCTATGTTTAAAACAATGTTGTAAAACAAAATAGTCCATGCCAATAAAATACTTGCGAGCGACTTACAAGAGTGCATGTATATAAAAGTAACTCGCCCCACTGAGGGCTGTTAACTATTTTCAGTGGAAGCGCCATTTGTCTCGATAAACAGGAACGGGAACCGAGATTTCCAATTTAAACTTGCGGTTAAACTAGTTAAGCCGAATATGGTTCAAGGGGGAGAAGGAAAAAATACGCAGATACCTATTCCTCGGTGTTTGATAAAGGATAAAGTTTAAGACGTAGGTAGGGTAATAAAAAAAAATTCGGTAAACAAGTTACTTAGTTGAGAGCGCTACAAAATCGGTCGTTTTTTGTTATATTGAACGCGGTAGGAGTAAAACAAATAAGCACCACGAATTAAGAACGCTGATCTTGCAGTGCTGTGCGCAGTAGACATTTTGTAGGTCTGTTTTCACACACTACTTTGCAACTAATTTACGCTAATCAATTCAAGAGTGGTAGGCAGACTGTTGATGGTTATTTGTCCAGTCTGCCGTCCTGGGGTAGTACCCTAGTCGCGTTTCGGGGATAGTTTGAAAGCAGCCAGGTATAACGAGAGGAGCGTGCACTGTCAATCTAAGATGGTACATGCTCGTCTCCTCAGGCCGGCATAGCGGAGGCGACTGCTACCCGCACAGGTTTCTCTGTAGTAGCAGTTGTTTCCATTCATGGACCGCACTCTAGCTTTACATCAGGCGGAGTGTTGTCACATGCCGAGCTACAATAATAAAAAAATCAATGTTAGTGAGGGTAGGTACACAGTCACATCAGCTGTCAATGTTAGACCCTTCACCAACATGCAAATACTCGACGCCGTCGGAGAGAAGTCGAGTTGACCACGCATCACTTTATTATCGTGAGCCGCGTTCCACCTACATACACGAACCGAGACACCCCGTATACGTCCTCCTCGATACAAAACAAGGTTTTAGCAAGTGAAATGCAAGTAATACGGTCAAGACTAACGTCCGTGGGAGCGAGCACTGCACTCGAATAAATCACCATCTAATTCTAGAGGATCTTACATCAGAATTCAGGTAGCTTCAGTTACTTACATGTGCTCGTTGTTGAATTTCTTTAGAGAATAAACTAGAATAGTATTGGAGTATAAATAAATAAAATAATGTTTATTTGTCAATAAAAATATATACAAAATAATAAAGTTACGATTTCTTACACAGTGCAGTTCCGAAAAGAGTTCAACAAGATTTAAATGGGCAAGGTGTACAAAAACTAACACATGTTAAATCGAAAATCGAAACATTACTATTACTATATAAGCCGGCATAGTGAGGGCGACTGCTACCAGGTTTCTCTGTAGTACCAGTTGTTTCCATTCATGGAGCGCACTCTTGCTTTACATCAGGCGGAGTGTTGTCACATGCCGAGCTACAATAAAAAAAAAATTACAATCGCAATTTTTTTAAAAAAGAACGAAGCAATCATAAAACTCTTGCAGAAACACGTGTCGATTAAATTAATCCATATTATCCAAAAACTATGTAAAAAAGATAGCTTCCTAATTGCGGACGCGTTCATTCAACTCAGAGCTGATAGACGGGTGGGCGCGTTTGCATTTGCGGCTTCATTTTACAACAAAAATCTTTAAAAAGCTAATTGTTATTTTATCTTGCATTAACATTTTAGTATTGGTAGAGCAAACGTTGTTAAACTGATTTCTATGTCTTTTTACACCCGTATAATCCACTGGCAGGCAAAGAACACTAACTTACGCTGATCGCAGACACGTGACAAACCAGGACAGGAAGTCTCAATCAGCACATCAGTAGAATAATCTGGTTTCCTGACTCAAGTTTTTTTTTATTGTAGCTCGACATATGACAACACTCCGCCTGGTGTAAAGCTAAAGCGCGGTCCATGAACGGAAACAACTGCTACTACACAGAAATCTCTACGGGCAGCTCTCGAAACACGACAAGGATGCAAAACTACCCCAGGACTGCAGACTGGAAATACAAGCACTAACTTAGAAAAGAGAAGGCGAAAGAGATGACTCAATATTTGGAAAAAAACAAAACAATCCATCGTAAATCCCTATTCACGTGTGGCAATAGTTTCAAAGCCAATCTAAAACAAGACAAGAATAACGCAACGATAACTAAGCCGCGACATCGCCATAAATCACGACTTGTTGCGTGCTTATTTTGACTTTAGACGTCACGCGAAACCGACCCCTAACACCGGGTCGCTTAGTACAAATATCCCCTGTGATTTGTTAGCAAAAAAACACGAAGGATTAAAATTATCTCCAGAGACAATTCAAGTCAAATTTGTTGATTTTGAAGAGTAAGCCTGTCCAGAGATATGGCAACTGCTGTAATTCATTCTTGTGGAATGTTTTTTATATATTTTTTTTTTATTATAGCAGCACTGCCCGCAGGGATTTGTCTGTTGTAGCAGTTGTTTTCGTTCACGAATCGCACTCTATCTTCCATCAGACGGAGTGTTGTCATATGCCGAGCTACAATAATAATAAAAAAACGTGTTCTAGTGGTCCTTTTCAAATTCAGGTTGTATTTTAACGACACCTCGGTTACATGATGAATAATTCATTTGAACGACGGTCACAACGTTCGGTTCCCCGTTCAACAAGTGTCCCTTCCCGAAAACTGTCTAAAACATTCAAATGTCAACCCCCTCCCAACCCTTCAGAACCTTTTCACAAATCCAGGTGAAGAAAATAATAACCGGTGTTAAAAAAATTATTTATTGAAATTCTGAAAAGACTGCCTGCTTTTCTACGTGTTTCAGTCAACTTCACGAGTTTTTTTATTGTATCTCGGCATATGACACCACACTCCACACGATGTTGAGCGATGGAAACGACTGCTACTACAGATAAATTTCTACGGGCAGCAGACACTTCGATGAGACGAATGTCTATCTAGATTGACAGTGCACACTCCTCTTGTGGTACCAAACTGATCCCGAAACGCGACAAGGTCACAGGCGTTACATTTGAAAGTGGTGGTACTACCCCAGGACCGTTAGACTGGTCTAATAGCCGCTGTAGTAATAAGTACATGCAACATAGTTATAATACATTGGTCAGAATTTAACGAGATTCGAACACGGGTCTCATCGATCGTGAGTTCACGCGTCTTACCGCTAGACCACTGCAGCTTGCTTGAGTATTTCTAAATTTATTTTACTGTTTATTGTGCGTGTATGCGTGGACGTGGGGGTCAACGTGTGTTGGGTGTGACAAAAATTTTCATGTCCGCTTTTTTTGCTAACCCTATCATAATAAACGGGTGTAAAAGGACAGCGGGCATTTCCTTTAAACTACCAATACTGAAATCAAAGTATTTTATTATTAGATTTTTAAAGATTTACTCAAATAAATCAAATCGCAATGTCATAATAAGATCCCTAAAGCAAGCGCGCTCGGCCGTCTATCAGCTGTGAGTTGAATGAACTCGCGCGAGCTACGGAAACCGGTGCGACATCACATTGCTCGTTTTGTGTTTTTTTTTGTTTACGATACCATAATTTTTTGTAGTAGATAGACCAAAAAATGACAAAAAAAATTGTGTAAAAAGAAAATTAAAAATATGATCTCAAAAATAAAAAAAAAACAAAAAATTACAATTAAAGTAAAGAAACAAATATTTGAATTTACTTTTTTTTACTCTCTTCATAGAATAACTATTTTTTTAACCGAAAAAATGTTTGCAACCTAAACTAATAGCCAGTCTGCCTACCCCGCTCTTAAAAAACTTGAATGTAAACATGTACTTTAAAACTGACAAATTCTTATAAAGCTATATACAAAAAAAAAATACCCACACTCACGAGTATAACCTAAATTTCCGGGATTTTCTTTTCGCTCGAAGTAAGCGCGCTCATCTCTCTACTCGGACGAAGTCGGGGCGCCTCGAGGCAGCAGCTTTCTTGCCTAAGCTTTGACTTTGAAATTTACAGACTTTAAACAGCTGAAGGCTGAAACTGAATACGTACGATGAACGCTTTGTGTGAGCGCTCAAAAATATTACACTTTTCAGTTTTATACATACGAGAGTTGTTATTTTCTTACTAAGAGTGGTAGGCAGACTGATGATGGTTATTTGTCCAGTCTGCCGTCCTGGGGTAGTACCACCACATTCGAATGTGACACCCGTGAAGTGACCTTGTCGCGTTTCGGGAATAGTTCGAAAGTAGCCAGGTATAACGAGAGAAGTGTGCACTGTCAATCTAGATGGTACATGCTCGTCTCCTCAAGCCAGCATAGTGGAGGTGAAACAGTTGTTTCCATTCTACATTGTCACATGCCGAGCTACGATTAAAAAAAAAGCTCAAGTTTTCAAAGTGTGACCGGCACGCAGACAGCCCGCCTTTCCCGGGTTAGTACCAACTGTAACATCCGTATTCGGGATCAACTCGAAAGTAGTCGTCAGTCACGCGTCCGGCTACAATGTATATTATATTGTATAAATAGGTATTTATTTTTATAGTGTACGAGTTTAGTATATATTCAAAAACAAAAATAGTCCCCTAACATGACCCCTGAAATACAGTGTATAACTAGTTCAGGTCAGAGTATCCGAGTTCTTTTTTTTTAAATTATTATTGTATCTCGGCATGTGACAACACTCCGCCTGATGTAAAGCTAGAGTGCGGTCCATGAATGGAAACAACCGCTACTACAGAGAAATATCTACGGGCAGCAGTCACCTCCACTATGCTGGCTTGAAGAGACGAGCATGCACCATCCAGATTGACAGTGCACACTCCTCTCGTTCTATCTAGCTACTTCCGTGAACGGAAACAACTGCTACTACAGAAAAATTTCCGCAGACACCAATCGCCTCCGCTATGCCGGTTTGAAGAGACGAGTTATATATGGCTACTTTCAAACTGTTCCCGAAACGCGGCAAGGCCACTTCACGGGTGTTACATTCGAAAGTGGTGGTACTACACCACGACAGAGTCGCTTTAGAAGTAGCTAAATATAAAGAGAGGAATATGTCCTCGAGCCGGCATAACGGAGGCGCCTGCAATCTGCAGAGAAACAAAATTAATAACAACACACATGTTATTTGTTTGATTACAACTCGTATCAAAATATATGTAACTCACTGATTGAGTCGATCAGAAACTAACTCCCAAGTTTCGCATCACTACTAACTCGTAACTGTCGTTATTACCCACACACTGTGTAATGTTGCTGAATAGTTTACGAAAGACACGCGTTAGTCGTCACGTTACAAACTAATAGATGTTGATGACTTGCAAATAATCTAAATACATAGCGGGGCGGCCCTTTTTGCACGAAATACGTGGGACTATGTTTCTATCTATATATCTATCTACACAAGTCTATTTTCACTGTTTCGTAGGTTTTTTTTTTATAAATGCCTTAATTAAGAGCGGCCGTGGTCTAGCGGTAAGACGCGTGAACTCACGATCGATGGGACCCGTGTTCGACCCTCGCTAATTCTGACCAATGTAACTTTGTTATATGTACTTTGGTCGCTCAGTGCCTATAGGCACTATTAAAGAGTGGTAGGCACACTGATAAAGGCTATTTGCCCAGTCTGCCGTCCTGGGGTAGTACCACCACTTTCGAATTTAACACCCGTGAAGTGACCTTGTCGCGTTTCGGGAATAGTTTGAAAGTAGCCAGGTATAACGAGAGACTGTCAATCTAGATGGTACTAAGTGGAGGCGACTGCTGTCTGTAGAGATTTCTCTGTAGTAGCAGTTGTTTCCATTCATGGACCGCACTCTAGCTTTACATCAGGCGGAGTGTTGTCACATGGCGAAATACAATAATAAAATAAAAAGTTAGTGCTTGTATCACAGGCATTTAGCGAACTTAGAGAGTACTCATCATATAGCGGGGTTCGAACACGGGTCTCATCGCTCGCGAGGCCACGTCCTCCACCGCTAGACCAAATTTTAATGTTTCCTTAATAGTTTATCGCGACTTCCCCAGTGTTATCGTAGCGAGATCTATGCTACGGTTGTTATTTGATATAAAATGGGGGTCTCGTGGACGGATAAGCCTCTTTAAAAACTAATTTAACGTTCCATTTATATTTAGGGGTCGTTGTGACGTCACGCACTTTGTTACGCTCCGTAAACGTACGATGTACCATTTAAATATTTTTGTTTCTTAAAATTTATTTTATTTATTAAATGTGAGTATTATTTTTTTAATTAATGTTAATCTTTTTATTTTATTTTATTTAGAGAAAATACGGCGACAGGCATAAGCAGAAACAAAGAAGCATTGAAACATAAAACACAATAGATTTACCCGCCACCAAATAAATTTCCCATTATGTACAATAGTCGTGCACTTTCACGAACAATAAATAAATACTTAGACAATTGTTACTATATTACTGGGATGCAGTTCGATCATTCAATTAGACATTGTGCGGCAGCCCCCGGAGCATAACCAGTGGCGGTGGATAGTGTGCTGACGTTGAGGATTACTGTCTTCCATGTTTTTGTTTTGAAGGCCGCGCGTGAATTGCTGAATAAGTCAACACCCATGAAGTGGGTGTTGTATGTATCGCACATTCTAGGTATCGGGGCTCTGCGATCTAGGTTAGTGTTGGTTTTAAATAGAATAGAATCTTAGCGACAATTAAATCGCAATCGTGTTAGTCATTAACCACAATTAGCGACAATTAAATATTGGAACCTTCGAGCGGAGTGTGAAAATGCACCTTCCCACCGTGAGGGCGGTTCTCTGTGCTTACAATCAGACCAGTCGAGGTCACATGTCGTGTGGACATAAAAAAAAAATTACTATCGAATTTATCTTTATTAGTTTTGGTCCGAATCGCCGCAACGAACGTTTAAAAGCTGCAAAGCTTTCGAATTCGTCGTATGAACAAAATAAATCAAAATAAACACTATTGCGTAGTAACCCACATTTTTATTGTAGCTCGGCATGTGACAACACTGCGCCTGATGTAAAGCTAGAGTGCGGTCCATGAACGTAAAACACCTGCTACCACCAAGAAATCTCTACGGGCAGCAGTCGCCTTCGCTATGTCGTCTTAAGGAGATGAGTATGCACCATCTAGATTGACAGTGCACACTCCTCCACCTGACTACTTTGAAACTGTTCCCGAAACGCGACAAAGTCCCTTCACGGGTGTTAATTCGAAAGTGGTGGTACTACCCCAGGAGAGCAGACTGGGCTAATAACCGTCATCAGTCTGCCTACCACTCTTTAATAGTGCCTACAGGCACATTGGTCAGAATTTAGCGAGGTTCGAACACGGGTCTCATCGATCGTGAGTTCACGCAGCCTCTCTTGATTAGGTCACAGCTTCATTTTACTTATAACAAGAAGTTGGAGAGAGGTATCGTAAAGTTATAATTCTATCATAATTGTGTTTAAAAAAAAAGACAAAAAGAACAAACTCTATGATTGCCATTAAAAAAAAAAAACTTTTTGATAACGCGGCTTTGACTCAACAACTCTTAATTGGACGGAGGACTTCCACCGCGCCGCGCAAAAGGGGTGGACAGTGACGCGACCACTTACTGTTAACCCTTAAAAGCATATTGTTACCAAAAGTATACATACTATCTTTTTCTTTATTAGCACCTAAACCTATAATATACGATTTTATTAATTTAAAACAGAAAATCATGCATCATGGGTCCTAAATAAAAGCCCTTAACGTTTTCGACCTTAAACCCCAAATGCATGATTGTTTTGTTTTGAATTAATATATGAGCGGCCGTGGTCTAGCGGTAAGACGCGTGAACTCACGATCAATGAGACCCGTGTTCGAACCTCGCTAAAGACCGGTACCAATGTAACTTTGTTATATGTACTTTGGTCGCTCAGTGCCTATAGGCACTATTAAAGAGTGGTAGGCAGACTGATGATGGTTATTTGTCCAGTCTGTCGTCCTGGGGCAGTACCACCACTTTCGAATGTAACACCCGTGAAGTGACCTTGTCGCGTTTCGGAGATAGTTTGAAAGTAGCCAGGTATAAGAGAGGAGTGTGCACTGTCAATCTAGATGGTACATGCTCGTCTCCTCAAGCCGGCATAGTGGAGGCGACTGCAGCCCGTAGAGATTTCTCTGTGGTAGCAGTTGTTTCCATTCATGGACCGCACTCTAGCTTTACATCAGGCGGAGTGTTGTCACATGTCGAGCTACAATAAAAAAAAAAAAATAATAATAATAATAATAAAATCGTATATTATAGGATTTTTTTTTTATTGTAGCTCGGCATGTGACAACACTCCGCCTGATGTAAAGCTAGAGTGCGGTCCATGAACAACTGCTACTACAGAGAAACATGTGCGGGGGCAGCAGTCGCCTCCACTATGCCGGCTTGAGGAGACGAGCATGTACCATCTACATTGACAGTGCACACGCGTTGCTATACCTGGCCACTTTCTAACTTTTCCCGAAACGCGACAAGGTCACTTCACGGGTGTTACATTCGAAAGTGGTTGTACTACCCCAGGACGGCAGACTGGACAAATGACCATCATCAGTCTGCCTACCACTCTTTAGAATGAAACATACTTTGCGTTTCGTAATAACCTATTTTTCGGACCCCAAAAATTATGGGCCCTAGGTTGTATAGGCCTTAGTCCGTAGAAATGTATTAGGTAATAATAAAGAATGGCACCGATATGCGTGTAGACGTAAGTTTAAATAAATAAATACTTAATCAAATAATACAAAAAAAAAAATCACTAAATACTTTCTCCTAAGACAGAACTCTTCTTAACTCTTCTTCCTTTCCCTAACTTATATTGTGTATATTTATATTTGTATTTATGTATATTATATTATATGATATGTATGTATTATATTTTAATAACTTAATCTTTTATTTTTACTTTATACTTCATTTATTAGCTTTTTCTATTTATTTTGTCAATATTTATTTATTTATTTCATTGCACTGTAGACATCTCCGCTCACACCAACAAAGGTTAGCTGGTAGACAATGCCAAAGGCATTAAGCTCGCCTATGTACGATTTTTGTGTGCAATAAAGTGTTTTTTTATTTTATTTATTTATTATTAGTCATATTATATTTCTATTCTTTAGTATAGATAGGATTTTTTTTATTCCCTATGAACGAAATTGAGCAAAGCAATCCTGATTTTTCTCATAACACAAATCTTGCATTTGATGCACTTCAGTACGTGAAAGTCCTGTGCAAACGTAGACACTCAGGTTTTTTTAATATATTCATGTGAAAATGAATGTAGACAATTGGCAACAATACGCATTTAAGCGTTAAGGGTCCGATGGATCCTTGATGGATTTTAATGTTATCCAGATAGTACCGCTTTGATTTTTTTTTGACTTGTTCCTACATTCATATATGGAAGTGAATGTTGGGTATGTGGGAAAAGCACGAGAGTTGAATTAACGCCGTAAACTTGCGGTAGTGAGGTTGTGCGCGATAGGTTTGGGCACATGGAAAGGATGACTAAAAGACGATTCACAAAAGGAACTAATAAATCTGATGCGAATGGATGCGTTAAACAAGGGTGTTTTGCCTAGTGCCTATGGTTATAGGTGAGGGAAGCGAGGGATTGTCAGGATCGTGGCGGTGGCGTCTTCTTGTCTCTGCTTATCCCTGCGAGAAACCTTAAAGTTTACTTTCATGAATAAATATCAATATAAACACTAAGAAGTTACCTTTAAACACCAATAAAACGGTGGATTAATCAAAATGAGGTGCTTTAACCCTTACATCTCGTATTGGTTGTCATGACAACGGCAGTGAGTACGAACGTGGGCAGATTAAAAGTCTCCGTGATTTTTCTTCTTTTATTTTATAGTAGATTCGTGGAAATATATAAAGCAGGCTTTTATTATTATTGTACTCACTTAAATAGTAACTGAGAAAGGGAGACGACGATGGTTGGAGCTAGGTTTTTTTTAAAGATTTCCATGCTGTTTAAGTTTAAGAGCGGCCGTGGTCTAGCGGTAAGACGCATGAACTCACGATCGATGAGACCCGTGTTCGAACCTCGCTAATTCTGACCAATGTAACTTTGTTATATGTACTTTGGTCGCTCAGTGCCTATAGGCACTATTAAAGAATGGTAGGCAGATTGATTATGGTTATTTGTCGTCTGCCGTCCTGGGGTAGTACCACCACTTTCAAATGTAACACCCGTGAAGTGACTTTGTCGCGTTTCGGGAATAGTTTGAAAGTAGCCAGGTATAGCGAGAGGAGTGTGCAATAGATGGTACATGCTCGTCTCCTCAAGCCGGCATAGTGGAGGCGACTGCTGCCCCCGCACATGTTTCTCTGTAGTAGCAGTTGTTTCCATTCATGGAGCGCACTCTAGCTTTACATCAGGCGGAGTGTTGTCACATGCCGAGCTACAATAAAAAAAAGTGATGACGTTGTTAAACAACACTGTGTTTAACAACATCGAACGGTTTGGCCGTGACTTCAACTTAAACGTAAAAATTAAACGATATGAGTGTACCCTCCCCTCACTTCGCTGCATCTTCCTCTCCGGTTAGATGCAGTCCGATCTCATCCCATTTGTCGCGAAACTCTTGCTCGGTGGATTTAAATCAAATGCAAGTGTTGTTTAATTTAATACATCCATGATTGATTTCGTGCCGGTAAAGTTGTTAAGACTTGTTCGCGTGTAATATTTATTTATCATCTCGCCGCGACGAAAGCGTAATATCGCTAATGCAAACACGCCCGTCCGCCTATCAGCTGTTAGTTAGTAGACCTCGAGGTTTTCGCGACATGTAAAAAAAATGTACTACTTTTAGCACAATGGGACTGCCTTTTGTCTTTTTACACCCTGTGTATGAAAAAATCCAATTGTAATAACTACTCCAATGACGAGGGTCGATAGGCTCTATAATATCAGAAAGATGACGTCAAATATATATTATATATATATATGTTATTTAATAAAAACGTCGGATATCCCAAATCTCTTAGCTTATAGACACCTAAAACAGATTTTTTTGTAAAAGAAAAAAATATTATTGAAAATAAGTTTTGGCCGACATCTAGTTGAAGTAGATTACCGAGCTTGAATTTTTACAGACACTTGAAGACAGTGCATACTCAACTTGTTATACCCCGGCTACTTTTTTTAAATATATAGCTCGGCAACAGCTGTCAATCTGGATGGTGCATATTCGTTTCTCTAAACCGGCATAGGGGAAGCGACTGCCGCCTGTAGGAATTTCTTTGTAGTAGCAGTTGTTTCCGTTCATGGACCGCACTCTAGCTTTACATCAGTGTTGCTACTAAATGAATTTAATATGAATTGAAGATGTTTTATGAAAACATGAAACGCTTTTAACGGCAGGACAATAAATATAGTTTCAGTGCCAATTAAAACAACAAAATTATATATCGCACAATAAAACATTGCTTGCACATTCAAAATATTTCGCATGCATTAAAATTTTAACTACGCGTCAAAATTGCTTTTAAATCCGGCTCGAAGCACTATTTTTTTGATGTTCCACATATTTTTAATATCGAGTTCATTAAGAGATCCGCTTCTAATAAAACCGACCCCACGATTGGTCTCGTAAAAACATAGTTGGTGAAGAGAACGAACTTTATAGCTAAGAAAAGTCGACCAACACTGATAACAATCTTCATATTGATACCGAAATTATCTAGAAAAAAAATTTCATCATCTGGTTTGAGAGCGGCTACGGTCTAGCAGTAAGACGCGTTAACTCACACTCGATGAGTCCCGTGTTCAAACCTCACTAAATTCTGACCTTTTAATGTACTTTGGTCGCTCATTGTCTGTAGGCACTATTAAAGAGTGGTAGGTAGACTAATGATGGGGTAGTACCACCATTTCAAATGCAACACCCGTGAAGTGAGTTTGTCGCGTAGCTATCTGGATGAAGCACATTCGTGTCCTCAAGCCGGCATAGCCGTTCGTGGACCGCACTCTGACTTTACATCAAGCGGAGTGTTGTCATATGCCGAGCTACAATTTAAAAAAAAATAAAGGCGACAAACAATATGCATAGAATGAGATATTCAACCCCCCCTAACACAAGGGTGGTACGCGAACCTATGGATTTAAAAAAAAAAAGAACTAATCAATAAAAAAACGCGTGGGACTCATTCATACACTAGCTGCAGCCCAAAGTATGACAACACGCCGATCTCTCTCAAAGGTCAACGTAAACTCCCAAAACTCCAAACACTATATTAATTAATTAGAGATATGGGGGGGTCAGAATATTCCCCGTAGCAATATGGAGATATTATAGGAAGGTGATACATCATATGTTAAATATAAACACGCCCGTGCATGGAAGTCAGATCGATCGACTACGGCCAACTTGTCACACCTTTGGGACATTTCGGTTTTGGTCGTAGGGATTCTTTTTTTGCTGTCATATAGGATGTAAAAAGACATGCAATATTTTATACTGATACGGTATAAGTTTTTTTTTTTGCTGTCATATAGGGTGTAAAAAGACAAAGCAATATTGTATACTGATACAGTACAAGTTTTTTTGTTTTGCATAATTTTTTACCAATTTTAATTTATTTCTCCTGCGTCCATTATAGACGAATTACACCGAAAGAGAAGAGTGGTAGGCAGACTGGTGATGGTTATTAGTTCATTCTGTCGTCCTGTGGTAGTGTTATCCCACTTAGTCATGTTTCAGGAATATTTTTTTATTTTAAATTGTAGCTCGGCATATGACAACACTCCACCTGATTTAAAGCTAGTCGATCCATGAACTTAAAACAACTGCTACCACAGAAAAATCTCTTCGGGCAGCAATCGTCTCCGCTATGTTGGCTTGAGGATTATGCACCATCTACATTAACAGTGCACACTCCTCCCGTTATACCTGGCTACTTGCTAGTTAGTCTAGCTTGAAAGTAGTCAGGTATAACGAGACTATTCTCTGCCAATAGACGGTGCATATTCGTCTCCTCAAGCTGACACAGCGGAGGCGAGTTGTCTCCGATACCCTAGCTTAATATCAATCAGACGGAGTGCGGTACTATTATGAGCAATAATGGCTCAAAAGGATAATAAAATGGAACAAAATATCATCCTTTTTATGTCACACAATCGATAAATGGATTGCTTTGCCCTCCCACGTGTTCTCCCAATCCTTCAACCTTGGATCCTTCAAGCGGAGCGTGAAAAAGCACCTTTTCAGCATCTTTTCACGTGACGGCAATTGGGGCCACCGTGTACCGCGGTCCTCCAGTCGTCGGCGCTCATGGACCTCCACTGTGCTCACTACCAGGCCAGTCGACGTCACATGTCGCGACGAGGCTAATAACTGACTGCGAAGTGAAAATAAAACACACAGATGTACGTTTTACGTGCAAATTAAAATCGATGTGTACCGCTCTCGAGGGATAGATGTATTCGTACGAAATGTTATTGGCCAACCGTACGCGCCATTTCCACCTAATCAGCGACGGACATGAGCGTCAATTAATCCGCCAATGTTTTAACAATACATCCTCTAATTATATTCTCCCAGAGGTTTAGATACTACAAGATAAGCTAAAACGCTCCAATGTGAATGACGAGAGAGAGAAGACGACCGCAGTCACCTTTAAGTTTTCTATCAGTTAGTATTTGACGGCAACATTGTCAGTCGAATCGTTTGAAGCGGCCTACGCTTTTTTCATGTCCGATGTATACCTAGTACATACTCGTATATCTATGTTTTATAGTAGGCCATAGCCCCTCCCAGAGGTTTAGATACTACAAGATAAGCAATAACGCTCCAAAGTAAATGACGGGAGAGAGAAGACGACCGCAGTCACCTTTAAGTTTTCTGTCAGTTAGTATTTGACGGCAACATTGTCAAATCGTTTGAAGCGGCCTACGCTTTTTTCATGCGGTTTGCTCATCCAGTACATATATCTATGTTTTATAGTAGGCCATAGCCCGTCTAATATTTAATAGACAGGTCGGCAGACTGATAATGATTATTAGCCCAGTCCTTCCGTAGTACCACCACTTTCAAATATTACACCCGTGAAGTGTAACATTCGGTTGTCGTGTTTCGGGAACAGTTTTGTATAACGAGAGGAGTGTGCGCTGTCAATCTGGATGGTGCATACTCGTCTCGTCAAGCCGGCATGATGGAGGCAACTGCTGCCTATAGAAATTTATCTGTAGTACCAGATGTTTCCGTTTATGGACCGCACTCTAGCTTTACATCAGGCGGAGTGTGTGTTAATAAACAAAAATCGAAACTTTGTGTGAAGTGAATTTTAAGGAAACGAGAATTTACATAAAATACTTTTAAAGTATGTATTTAACTTATAAATTATGTTTCAATCAAGCAATAGGATAGTCAGGTAGGAGATATTATCGATAAGAGCACGCGAACTCTGTGAAAGGCGGTGCCCGTCACTACCTTCATTCATTTTGTCGATAAAATATTTTTTTATGAATATCAGATTATTTTATTGGTTTATAGTAAACTATTTTGTTTTTTTACTGGTTAATATTTTCATTGTAATTCCCTATTTTGTTAAGGGCCCCTTTACCTTAACCATACTATTGTTTCGACCTTAAACACGTAATAAACCCTATTTTTTTCAGTTCGCTTAATATTGAATTTAAAAAAATAAAAAAACCATGACCTGGGTCATGATTTTGCAAATATAATGATGTAAAAGAAAATTTTGTACGATGTGTTTTCACCGAGAAAAACTGCATCAAAAATTGATTTAGAGCCCACTTAACGATTTTTTTTCTCATATTTATAAACACCACTCATAAACGGAGTGGTGAAACGCGTCGAGAGGTTTTTGCATGTTCGTGACGGGTCTAACAGTAACAGCTAATGTGACTGTGCACCTACCCTCACTAACATTGATTAGCGGAAATTAGTTGCAAAGTAGTGTTTTATAATAATTTAGTTATGGATTTCCGCAAAGTAACGCCTACTACTATTAATCATATTTATGAGACAAAATTAATAAAAAAGAAAATAACCAGACTAAACTTTATATCATGTAGTTTAATATATATTTTATTTAGACTCGTAAGTGTTACAGTTACCGAGTAAAACTGATTCAAAATTTGATGATAATTGAGGTGGTAAATACAACAGGCCACAGTCAGCATAAAATACGTAACAGGAAAATAACAGTAACTGAACTAGACTGTGGCCTAGAACTATTGTACACGGTGAACATATTAAATCGAAAACGTAAGTGTCACGTTAACAACTAATAAAGAATGGAATAATACAATGTCTGATACTTATCAACAAATTCAACTTGCATACACAGTACGCGTCAAAAGAGAGTAGAAGTGGGGCTGAGGACACTACGCACCTGCCTTTTAAAGGACTTCAGTTTGGGGTTAAATATGTCCAGGTCATTGTACAACCTACACATGCAAGTAATCGGAATCGGATCGGTTTAAAACATCTTTTGATTTTTTTTTATTCCTTGCTCAACAAAAAGCGATTTAGGTGCGGACGGTACATTAGAAACTATATCCCAAGTGTTTTATAAGACGATCGAAAAGAATTCACAAACTCATATGAGCGCAAATCTTCCGGGAGTTACGAGTTGTCGGTGAGGCGGCAGGCGAGGCACTACAGGCGGGAAAGTTTTCGTATGAAATTCGATACATGTTCACTATTTTAATAGATAAATAGTTTGTTCCTAAGGTATGTTATGCATTAGCTTCGATAAAGGCGATGAGTTAAATAGGACATCTGCGGCACTTATATGAATATTCACAATGAAATAACAAACGCCGTTTGAAGAAAAAAACGACAAAAATTGACTTCATTGTCAAGGCAACAACGACAACAATTGTCGCACCTTTTTCTTACAGGGATAGGCAGAGACAACGGAACGACACTTACCAAACGTCACAACACCCTCGCTTCCGTCACATCCACAATTCTCAGGGCACTAGGCAGCCCAGCTTTTATAAGGTTGTCTCCGACCAGAAAAGATCCTTGTCGAGGGTTAATTATAGTTAATAATTACACAAGTAAAGTATTAAAGATGATTAATAGCCCAGTATGACGTCCTGGGGTAGTACCACCACTTTCGAATGTAACACTCGTGAAGTGACCTTGTCGCGTTTCGGGAACAGTTTGGAAGTAGCCAGGTATAACGAGAGGAGTGTGCACTGTCAATCCAGATGGCGCATATTCGTCTTATCAAGCCAGCAGAGGGACTTGCTGCCTGTGGATAATTTGTGTGGTAGCGGTTGTTTCCGTTCATGGACCGCACTCTAGCTTAACGTCAGATCAAAACCTACAACAGTCTGCGTAGTGTGCATGCGCGCCTTAACATCCGTTCGAGGATAAACTCCGCGTTAAGTGGAAAAATACATCACTAGAAACTGAACTATGTCAATTTAGAAAAGTATCGCAGAAGTTTTCTATATTCCATTCAAAAGTTGTATCCTTTCCGCGTAAAAAACGATACATGCAAGGAAACATAATAAATACATACATATACTACGATAACATCAATCAATTGCTGTTCGTTAGTCTCGCTAAAACTCGAGAACGGCTGGACTGATTTGGCTAATTTTGGTTTTGAATTATTTGTGGAAGTCCAGGGAAGGTTTAAAAGGTGAGTAAATATGAAAAAATGCTTGGAATATAGTAAAATGAATGTCAAACATTTGATGTTCGTCCCGTCGCGGTTTAGAAATCAATTAAATTTAAAAGTCATTCAGAAATGGTTTTTTATTTATTAATTCTGAGGCGGTACGAGTTTTGCCGGGCCAGCCGTTTTAAATAAAATAAAGGAGAAATCACAAAATCTCAGCAAACGACAAATCTCTTATTTTGATATGACAGGTGACAAGTGGTATGTAGAGAGAAGAGTCGCTCCATAGTTTCTGCCTACCCCAGTGGGAATTACCATGTGGAAATCACATCCATTTCAATGCCATGAGTGCCTGGTACACCTATATTCAAATCCAAAAATAATTGAAGTTGAAAAAAAAATTGCAATATATAAAAACAAAATAATTACCTCGAGAGGCTTCAACAACAACGACGACAACCCCCATAAGGGGATATAATAATAAAATTATCGTAAGAAACGGTCCGTTTCCCGCGCAATTTACGCAGCCATCTACAAAAATACATTCTCGCGTAAAAGGAAAGTATAGCGTAAACGACATCGTGTGTGTGTTTGTAAAAATAAACGAGCAATCTTTTATATTCACATTTTGACATAATAATCCCTATCGAATTTGCTAAAAGGTCCACTGTGCCGGCTTGAGAAGACAAATCAAGGCTAATTCCAAGCTGATCGCGAAACTTCACGGGTGTGCAGCTTGAAAGTGGTGGTACTACACCAGGACGACAAAATAAATAAATAATAATAAATAAAATAACGTTTATTTGTCTTAAAAATATACATGAGAATAAATTAGGATTCCTGGCACCCGTACTAGGATTGACCTGTATTACGGATGCCAGAATGGGCTAATAACCGGTAAAGGACAGACTTAGCGATCGATGACACCCGTGTACATGTTATATATAATTCAGTCGCTCAGTGCCTGTGATAGTCACCGGCTTACTATAGAAAAAACCCATCATCAGTCTGCCTACCACTTAATAATAATAATAAAAATACTTTATTGCACAACATAAAAATTGCAAAAGGCGAACTTAATGCCTTGAGGCATTTTCTACCAGTTAACCTTTGGTGTGGTGGAAAAGTGTTTTCGGTGTAGAAACAAAAATATAAGAATAATTTAAAAAAAAAAACTAAAATTATTGAATAAAGGCAAAACAGCATAAAGAATTTAATAATCTAACATGAAATATAAGATAAATAATCTTAAATATCATTAGATAAAACAAAAACACGGTTACATAACGGAGAAAAAAAAGCATTGATAATTACTGTGTAACAATTAGTTTATAATATAGACACGGAATCAGGTTCTCGGCAGACGGAAAATCATACACGTGTTTTTTTACAGCTACAAAACTTTCACTGCGCCCGCGCGCACGCCATTCGCAAGTTAATCAATATTGTTTTGACGCGCATGTTACATAATATTTGATCTTATTTTCTTTTTTTTTTTAATTTAGAGACTGATTTTATACTTAATAAAACTATAGTCTTGTTTCAAATCCTCATACAAAAGGCTATACAGGGTGTCCCGTAAGTAGTGGTGTCAACGGTATTTTACAGATAGAGGAGTTCATTATCTACAATATAATTTGGTGATTTTTTTTTATACCTTCTGGTTTAAAAGTTATGACATTTTTAAAGAATTATCATTTTTTCCCCCGTTTTATCACAAAACAATGTTTTAAAAATTTGTTTACAATTATTTTTACTGGTCTTTTTATTTAATTGGGTTGAGAAAATACAGGGCTTTCTAATTAAAATGTTATTTGTAACCAATTAATAACCATGATTAAATAAAAAATTAAAATCTAAACAAGATTTAATTTATCAAATTTTAAGCAAAATATTTAAACGAAGCTGGTGTAAAAAAATTGTATGTAAGGTTACGGGACCATTATTTTAAAAATATCTACAATTCACATGGATTCTAAAAACGTATAATAATGTTCACTTTCATTTTAATTACAATGTTTTTTCGACATAAATACAACAAATGGGCGTCGATTTTTAATAATGCATTCTGATAATACGACGGATTTTAAGAATTCTTTTAGTCGGAAATTTGCACTTTTTCACGTCTTAACATACTGTAAGATACTAACTGCTTGTAGTTCCAATCTTATTTTCATTTCGGTTCCTTAATTTGACTTTAGGGATGTTCAAAGAGGGGTAGGCAGACTGACGCCTGTTTCCACTGATACTTCATTCAGAGATTACGTACCTTAAGTACATTAGGCTGAGTGTAATCACATGCCGGACTACTATTAAAACAAAGATTATTAAGTAAATTATGGTGTTATTTTTTTTTGTAGCTCGGCATGTGACTACACTCCGCCTGATGTAAAGCTAGAGTGCGGTCCATGAATGGAAACAACTGCTACTACAGAGAAACCTGTGCGGTAGCAGTCGCCTCCACTTTGCCGGTTTGAGAAGACGAGCATGTACCATCTTAGATTGACAGCGCACACTCCTCTCGTTATACCTGGCTACTTTTAAACTATTCCCGAAACGCGACAAAGTCACTTCACCGGTGTTACATTCGAAAGTGGTGGTACTACCCCAGGACGGCAGACTGGACAAATAACCATTATCAGTCTGCTGTTGTTAACTTTAAAGAATCTGTTTATGAGACATGTGATAATAATGAATATGAACTACGACAAAAATTGAATATCGTGTCCGAAAGAATTAAAAATAATCAAAGAGCCCTAGGAAATATCAGGAAAATCTTTATTAGAAGATGTCGGTTATGCATTAGAGTTAGAGAGAGACATTTTGAGCATTTACTTTAATAAATTATTTTCTTATCCGTATCTATTTACATTGGTTTTATTGGAATTCGCATAAGGTAATAATGAAATTTCTTCGACAAATAGTAGTTTGTTGCTTGTTTAACTTTGAAAAATTACTTTAATTAAAATGACAGTGAACATTGTTATACGTTTTTAGAGTCCGTGTGAATTGTAGATATTTTTAAAATGATGGTCCCGTAACCTTACATACAATTTTTTTACACCAGCTTTGTTTAAATATTTTGCTTAAAATTTGATAAATTAAATCTTGTTTAGATTTTAATTTTTTATTTAATCATGGTTATTAATTGGTTACAAATAATATTTTAATTAGAAAGCCCTGTGTTTTCTCAACCCAATTAAATAAAAATATCAGTGAAAATAATTGTAAACAAATTTTTATAACATTATTTTGTGATAAAACGGGGGAAAAAATTATAATTCTTTAAAAATGTCATAACTTTTAAACCAGAAGGTATTTAAGAAAATCACCAAATTATATTCTAGATATTGAACCCCTCTATCTGTAAAATACCGTTGACACCACTACTTACGGGACACCCTGTATAACCTCGTTGAATTTTGATGACATTTGAGGTGATTTACGGTGGAGGAGTCTAATCTAACTAGCTCTTTCCTTAAACTTAAGAGCGACCGTGGTCTAGCGGTAAGACGCGTGAACTCACGATCGATGAGACCCATGTTCGAATCTCGCTAATTCTGACCGGTACCAATGTAACTTTGTTATATGTACTTTGGTCGCTCAGTGCCTATAGGCACTATTAAAGAGTGGTAGGCAGACTGATGATGGTTATTTGTCCAGTCTGCCGTCCTGGGGTAGTACCACCACTTTCGAATGTAACACCCGTGAAGTGACCTTGTCGCGTTTCGGGAATAGTTTGAAAGTAGCCAGGTATAACGAGAGGAGTGTGCACTGTCAATCTGAGATGGTACATGCTCGTCTCCTCAAGCCGGCATAGTGGAGGCCACTGCTGCCCGCACAGGTTTCTCTGTAGTAGCAGTTGTTTCCATTCATGGACCGCACTCTAGCTTTACATCAGGCGGAGTGTTGTCACATGCCGAGCTACAATAAAAAAAAAATTTAGAGACTGATTTTACACTTTAGAGATTTTATACATTATAGTCTTGTTTCAAATCCTCATACAAAATACTATACTATAACCTCGTTGAATTTTGATGACATTTGAGGTGATTTACGGTGGAGGAGTCTATCTCTATTACTAGCTCTTTCCTTAAACAATTTCATAAAGTGTGCGTGCGTGCGTGCATGCGTGCGTGTGTGTTAGACGAAACGTTCTTCTAAAGTTGGTTTTATTTATCCACAGACAACGATCCTTATTACACAGTATTATTATTATTATTATTTTATACATAAAAAGTACATTAATTTACACCCGCGCCAAAGTGTCGTCAAAGTTTTAAGTTTTAACCGTCCGCCCAAACTACTCAAAAGAGCGCAGTCAGTGAAATTTGCACGAGCATTTCAGAAGGCAAACCACGCTGTCCAAACTAGTTGAAGAGACTACGATCGGGTTAGTCTCGATTCGTGATCAAAAATTATGACCCGCAAATATAATTCGATACACTTTCCGGGTAGCACCACCACTACCAAATGTAACACCCGTGAAGTGATCTAGGCGCGAATCGAGAACAGTTTGAAGTTTCGGACAACGAGAGCACTTTGTCAACTCATAGCGAAGGGGATTTCTACCCGCACACATTTTCGTAGCTTGCTTATTTCAACTTACACCAATCCTTTCTCAATCTCTTTACTTTTTCCTAATGCCTAAAGTTGTTTCCGTCATAGACACTGGGTGATCAAAGTATATACACAAAAAAAAATACATTAGTACTAGACAAGATTTTTGAGAGATACACCTCTTCATATCTTCACGGAACGGCCGATGAGACTATGTGAGAGAATGCAGCTATGTTATACAGGGTGTATCAGGCATCGTGTAAAAAAATTAAGGTAAATATTAAGTAAGGGGTGAACACCCCTCAAAAAATAAATTTACTAAATAAAAGTTCTCGTGTATGGTATTATCACAGAAACAAAATGTTTATAAATGGACCGGCCGACGTGGACATCGAGCGCTACGAAACTACGAAAGTACAGCGGTCATAAAAAATAATTTATTGAGAAAGTAGTAGAACAAAAGTGTTTTAGTATAATTGACACAATGAGACAGTTTACTTACAAAAAACAAAAATATCTTCGAAAAGTGTCTATGTTACTCATAACAGGTGTTCAAAATGGCGGCCATTTCGCACTAAACACAGTGATACTTTCAATCCGCCTACGAAGTTCACCGCGGTCGTTGACCTCACCGTCTCTGTCAGAATACACGCGCCGCTTTATGTCTGCCGATAATTAAATATCACAGGACGTTAAGTCTGGGGAGCGAGATGGCCACTCGCAAAATGTAATGCGAGCTTGTACGGGTGTAGGTCTTTCTTACGTAATAACCTCCACGCAAGATTTTGAACAATTCTTAATACGCGTCGTACGTGTAATCGTGTAAGATACCGTTCTCTCCACAAACATAAGGTAGCACTTAAATTTCCACCATTTTCTCCACACAAAAGAACGATCACAAAGTTCAATGTTCGAAAGTGACATTGTCGCGTTAGTGTTATTTCGCATTCACCGTAAATCTTACGAATACGCGCACGTGTACACAGTTACGCGGCCATTCGGCAACTGACAGAATAGTCGTTGCAGGTGGGCCGGCACCTGGTTTGTCGGCGCGAAATCAAAGGAGAGGCGGCAAAGGTTGTGAGCGTCGATCAAAGGCAAGGTCATTTGTTTGATGCACCGCCGGCCGACACAACGATTACACGTGTTTGTAGCAAATTACTCGTATGTATGTTTCTACAAAGAAAAGGTGGACATTTGGATAAAAAAAAAGTATTTATTTTGTAAATTAATTTCTGCTCAGAATCACCTACTGAGTCATCTCTTAAAATTTTTTACACGATGCCCGATACACCCTGTATGTACTTTGGTCGCTCAGTGGCTATAGGCACTATTAAAAGCGGTAGCGACTGCTGCCAGTAGAAATTTCTCTGTAGTAGCAGTTGTTTCTGTTCATAGACCGCACTCTAGCTTTACATCAGACGGAGTGTTGTTATATGCCGAGCTATAATTAAAAAAAAATCAATACCCAATACGGTGCGGTTGATCTATATCACGAATAACATAGTAAATTCTAGAAACTAACACTACGGGTCAAAATATATCAGTCGAAAGGGGTGCTAACCGCCAAAAACTCAACTAAAACTTTAAACTTGAAAGATTTAGGAGCGGAACATATTTCAGAACGTGCGCTTATATGAATTTGAGATATGTTCAAAAACCATTATTACAAGCACGCGACACTTCAAAAACTTGCCGCGTATACTGCGACACGAGGCAAAGACTGGTATGCAGGCTGTTGATGGTTATTAACCCAGTCAGTACCACCGCTTTCAAACGTATCATCCGTGAAATGACCTCAGATTAGTTTAAAGATAACTGGACATAACAACGAGGAGAGTGTGCGCGTTCGTCTAATCAAGCCGGCATAGTGGAGACGACCTACAACGGACATAGTAGCATCCAGCAATAAAAACAAAAACGAGATTGTTAGAGTAAAAAACAATGGAAAATGGATAACTTGTAATTATTTAAAAGCAATGCAAATCACCACATCTCATCTTCAATCCACTCTTTCGCATCTTACACGTTCGATATAAACCTTATACACTACGATTATGGACCGCTGCCTTCGAAATTGCACGTCAGTTTTACCTTAACTAATTTTGCATAATTACCAATTTTAACTTTTCATACATACCTGAAACAACAAATAAAACAACTTAAATTATTATATTATTACATTATGAGTTAAATATACAGGGTAATTTTTTTAACTGGGACAGTATGGGGAAATCCTAAACCACACGAGATACAGGAAAACTGTCTTAGGAACCGTTTGCTCTTTTTTTATAAAAACGAATTTGGCATAGTAATTTTGCTGGTCAAGCTTGAGTTGTCCACGGAAATGAGTCATTTTGATGAAGAATTTTTTGATGCGGTTCGACTCAGTTACATGTAAGGATCATTTCATTGTATCGGAAGAAAAAAATCGGAGCAGCAGAAGTTTATAATTGATCAACAGAGTAGAGCTCGCTTGCATCCATTATTATTATTATTATTATTATTATTTTTATTGTAGCTCGGCATGTGACAACACTCAGCTTGATGTAAAGCTAGGGTGCGGTCCATGAATGAAAACAACTGCTACTACAGGAAACCTGTGCGGGCAGCTATCGCCTTCACTATGCCGGCCTAAGACGACGAGCATGTACCATCTAGATTAACAATGCACACTCCTCTCGTTATACCTGGCTATTTTCAAACTATTTCCGAAACGCGAAAAGGTCACTTCACGGGTTTTACATTCGAAAGTGGTGGTACCACCTCAGGACGGTATTTTATACATATAGTATACCTGTATTTTCACTTTAAAAACTAAATTTTTGACTTGCCGATAAACATTGAAAGTCAAGATTATAATAACATCTGTAATCGTCGGAGGCTGACGGCGGCGTTTTAAAGTTAAATTAGTTTGCGGGGGCGGCATTAGATACGGTACCAAGTTAGTTTTATCCACACGGGCTGTATTTCTTCAATTACGAAAACCAATACTTCATTAGTGCGGCCGTGGTCTAGCGGACGAAAATTGTGGCCCGTATCATCATCAATGGGCAAGGTCCTCAAAAACTAACCCATGTTAAATCGAAAACCATTTCGAGTTATCACTTCAATTAGATGTATTTTATGATCCTCGTCTCAAAAACCTTTAAAATCGCAGAGATATTTGAAAAACTGTAATGACCTTCTTCGACCTTCTTCGGAGAGTTTGACAAGATAGAATACAAAGTACCAACCCAACAGTTTTGTAGATTATTCCGTTGTCTATGGTTGTCACAAGTTTGTCAAACATCTTTTGTTTGTGTTTCCTAACAATAGCAGTGTTTTATACGAATAACTATTGTATTTATAAAAATAAAACTACACTATAAAAACGATGTTTTAATGACCTTCTTCGACCTTCTTCGGAGAGTTTGACAAGATAGAATACAAAGTACCAACCCAACAGTTTTGTAGATTATTCCGTTGTCTAACTAACTAACGAGAGGTGTGTGTGTTGTTTCATCAAGCCGGCATAGCAGATGTGACTGTTACTAACCACTATTTGTTGAAAATGTAGGACGGCATAGAGCCCTTTATCTCATGGTACGTAAGACTGAAAGGAGAAACTGAAACCTGAAAACTTCTGTCATGTTTGCGCGTTCCATTTTCCCTTTCTCTTGCGACCGACCTACTCCATATACTGAAACTGTTGGAGATTCTTTATAACGGTTGTGATTTTTCATTGAAATTTTTTTTAGTTTTATATGAATGACATTATAACAATCTGCCAGTGTTAAATGTTTGCATCAAGTTAATATTATTGTGCATCACGGATCATTCATTCATCACACTAAACAGTCAGGTCAAGTCTCAGTCAAGTCAAAAATAGCTTCAGTAAATCTTTACTACGGAGTTTTGGAGGGAAGATGAAAATAAACGTTCTCTTCCTTAATAAAAACTTAATGGTTTATAATCCACCATTATTACACATTAACACTCGAAGAAACACAAGTGAGGGAAAATAATTCAAGACAGATAACCTAATGTCTTCAGGTGGCCGGTGGATTTGAATTGAAAACCTAACAACATTAGCGATACCAGCGCCGCCCCAAGGTGAAAACTGGAAGCAGTAAAGAATAAACCGTCAAAAGAAGGGTGCGTAGTAGTTTCTTTTGAAATGATAGAGCAGTAAATTATGATGTAAATTGTATATTAAAAAAATCACAGTGCACACACAGACCGAGGTTGTCCATTATACGTACGAAAGCTGTAACTAACCACTTAGTCCTAAATGATCTTAACTTGAGAGATTGAGAGCGGCCGTGGTCTAGCGGTGAGACGCGTAAACTCACGATCAATGAGACCCGGGTGCGAACCTCGCTAAAAACCGACATCAATGTAACTTTGTTATATGTACTTTGGTCGCTCAATGCCTATAGGCACTATTAAAGAGTGGTAGGCAGACTGATGATGGTTATTTGTCCAGTCTACCGTCCTGGGGTAGTACCACCACTTTCGAATGTAACACCCGTGAAGTGACCTTGTCGCGTTTCGGGAATAGTTTGAAAGTAGCCAGGTATAAAAGAGGAGTGTGCACTATCAATCTAGATGGTACATGCTCGTCTCCTCAGGCCGGCATAGCGCAGAAATTTCTCTGTAGTAGCGATTGTTTCCACTCATCGACCGCACTCTAGCTTTACATCAGGCGGACTCTTGTCATGTGTCGAGCTACAATAATTTAAAAAAAAACCCACAATAAAGTGACACAAAACATAAGATATAAATAAAGGAGCGAGTTAGTCACGTTCGCCAATATACCGCGAAAGAACGGGTAGAGAGTGAGCTAATATTTGTCAGGACGTTTAATAAGAACGGAAGATGGCGGCTGTCTATAAACGTTTGTAAAAGACCAACGAGTTTTTTTTTGTTTTCTTCTTAGTTCTGTTCTTCCACTCTGGGAAAGCCAAGGAATCAAATTAAATAGTTTATTGTAAACATAAGTTTTACATTTGCAGGTGCTAATAATAAATTTTATGTTCTCTATGTTTTACAATATTTGTAATAATATTAACAAAATGTCAGATTACGCCTAAAATAAATAATAATAATAATAATAACTTTATTGATGTAAAAATGTTTACCTATGTACAATAGTGCTCTGCCATCGGAACTAGTCTGGGGACTGTCTCTCCAATGGCAGTGCTTGACTCTTAAAACTTAAGAGGCTTTAGTCAGATAGAATAAGCGGAAAAATCTTAAAAAGTACAGAAAATTCTAATTGGACGGGAAAGATCCCCTTTGTATAGATCAAAGTGTCAGGAATTGATACCAATAAAATTTACAAGCGAATACTGGGCGCTAGAGTGCCAAAAAATACTAAAAATTCACAATTTTTTTTTTCAAGTTTGGCGATGATTTTCAGGTAATTTCGTAGAATAAATCTACTTCCTTATTACCGATCTGTTTTAATTTTTTCACCCGGATTATTGAGTAATTAGATTTACTCATTAAGATGAATTAATAAAAAAATAAGATATTATTTTAGAATATTATTTGGTTACCAAACTATTAGGTATAAAGTGGGCCCAAAAATGGGCATTCTATTAAAAAAAATAGAATAATAATAAAATTATTATGTCATGTAAAAATAAAATTAAACAAATTATGAATCATGTCATTATCAAACATCCTGTTTTTTTAAGCAAGTGTTAATAAGTAGATATTTTATATTTAATCATTTAGAAAACCCATCCAGCCACCACGTCTTCAATATTATAATTTCTTCTTTTTTAACTGATTTGTTGTTGATTTTTTTTTCAATTCAAAGTTTTCTGGAAGTTTAGCGGCAACGTTTTGATCAAAAAAATATATGAGGATTTTTTAAATATATTTTTTTGGTTTTTTTTAACGTCTGATGTGAAGCTAGAGTAGTAGTAGTAGAGAAACCTGTGCGGGCAGCAGTCGCCTCCACTATGCCGGCTCGAGGAGAAGAGCATGTGCCATCTAGATTGAAAGTGCGCACACAGCACACACAACCAATCCAGGTTGACAGTGAACACTCCTCCCATTATACGCGACTACTTTCAAACTGATCCCGAAAGGAGACTAGGCGCTTGAGAATAATGACTCCACGTTCATAATAGGTAACACTGGTTATGCGTTAAGGCTTATTAAGGCTGTGTAGGGTAGATTTCAATCGACACCGTTCGTCAAACAATACGTGCCGTAATCGGCATAAGTATCACGTACATTCGCAATGTTTTTTCGTCAAAATTTTTGATAGATTTTTTTTTAATTTTTTTAAGCAGTCTTCGCTAGGCTAGCAAGGTTGATATACGGCTGGTGTCGCGAAAGCACCGTCGCACATGAGTTGAATAACCATAACCTCTCTTTCAATACACAAATGATAGACGGCCGAGCGCGTTTGTTTTAGACGTGTTAACATGACATTGCGGCTTGTTTAAATTGAAGAATCTTTAAATAGCTAATATTAAAGCATTACGGGAATAGTTTAAAAGTAGCCAGATATAACGAGAGGAGTGTGCACTGTCAATCTGGATGGCAGATGCTCGTCTCTTCAAGCCGGCATAGTAGAGACGACTGCTGCCATTCATGGACCGCACTCTAGCTTTACATCAGGCGGAGTGTTGTCACATGCCGAGGTACAATAATATATATTTTTTAAAAACCTTACAATAACGTTTCAGAATTGGTAGTGTAACACGTGGTTAAAGACTAAACTGTCTTATTATAAAATAACGTTATTTAGCGGTTTTTTTAAAAGTAGTTTTATCTCGTAAAGATTAAAGTTTTCAGCGCTTTCAGTAAGAAGGCTAATTAATTATCGCTGGTTCCGTTGCATACTGCAGTCGTTATTTATTACAGGAAACGTGCTTTACGTAAAACTTTATCTTTACCTTCAGAATTATGGTCTCTCTTGTGTTATATGGCATTATAACAATTTGCCAGTGTCAAAGTAAACATTTTGCATCAAGTTAATAATATTGTGCATCACGAGTCATTCATTCATCACACTAAATAGCCAATAGTAAAGTGGTAGAATCCTTACTGAAACTTCCTAGGGAGTTTTGGAGGGAAAATGGAAACAGAGGTTCTCCCCTTTTGAATTGTTTGCCCACACTCACGCACGTTCACGAACACTTAATGGTTAATAATCCGCCATTATTACACATTAACACTCGAAGAAACACAAGTTCAGGAAAATAACTCAAAACAGATAACCTGACGTCTCAAGATGGCCGTTAAAAACTCTTTTACCTTCAGAATTATGGTCTTGTGATTTTTTACACAAAGGAGAATGTCCAATCTCCTAAGAAAAATAGACACAGATTTTTTTTCTCGAGATTGTTGACGATTTTTAGTTCATTGTCTACCCTCCTTAGCACCAATCAGTTTTATTTTTCTTTACTCGGGTTATTCATTAAATAGACTAGACTTTTTTGTGTGATAATTGAGATAATTATTATTTATTTATTTATTTATTTTTTTTTTATTTTTTTATTGTAGCTCGACATGTGACAACACTCCGCCTGATGTAAAGCTAGAGTGCGGTCAATGAATGGAAACAACTGCTACCACAGAGAAATCTCTACGGGCTGCAGTCGCCTCCACTATGCCGGCTTGAGGAGACGAGCATGTACCATCTAGATTGACAGTGCACACTCCCCTCTTATTATGTATTATATTAAATGCTTTAGAAATTGATGATTTTTTTTTATGTAATCAAAAATTGTCTATGGATTAGTAAACGATGTGTTGATATAATTGCAGTAAATTATTGAAAAAAAAAAATTTAGAATATTGTTTTGTTAACAAACTATTAGATAAGTGGACCCACAAATGGACATAGTCCTCTCGATGTAAGAAATCAATTGCTGTTCGTTAGTCTCGCTAAAACTCGAGAATGGCTGGACTCATTTGGCTAATTTTGGTTTTTAATTATTTGTGGAAGTCCAGGGAAGGTTTAAAAGGTGAGTAAATATGAAAAAAATGCTTGGAATATAGTAAAAACAACAATTTCGCGTTCCCTTAGAAACTATTCCTTTGGTTTTGAATGTCAAACATTTGATGTTCGTCCCGTCGTTTAGATATCAAACTTTTTTCTCTCTCCGCTCCGCTATGCCGGCTCGAAGCGACGAATGTGCACTATCCAGTTCGGAATAGCACACTTCACGTCAATAGTCACTTTACGGGTGTGTCTGTTGAAATTGATGGTACTATTCCAGGACGACAGACTGGACTAATAACCATCAACAAGTCTGTGTGCCTACAACTAACTCCTTTAAAAGGCATATTTGTGTTTAATTTTCAGCATCTAGATAGGAGTCCGCCATCTTGGGTGATAATTTTAATTAAAACCGGCGCGCGCGTAATAAATAATGACAGGAGTGAGCGAGCGAGGCGCCCCGTGAGCGCACCAACACCCGACTTTATTGCCTCGAATTCATTTTCCAAAAAAACCCATCTACTATGCAAGTCTACTTAAAACACTGAATGGGACAAATGGCATTTTCAAGAACGGCATTTAGATCTAAGATTTTAGAGCGGCCGTGGTCTAGCGGTAAGACGCGTGAACTCACGATCGATGAGACCCGTGTTCGAACCTCGCTAATTCTGACCGGTACCAATGTAACTTTGTTATATGTATTTTGGTCGCTTAGTGCCTATAGGCACTATTAAAGAGTGGTAGGCAGAAAGATGATGAGTATTTGTTCAGTCAGCCGTCCTGGGGTAGTACCACCACTTTCGAATGTAACACACCCATGAAGTGACCTTGTCACGTTTCGGTAGTAATTTGAAAGTAGCAATGGTATAACAAGAGGCGTGTGCACTGTAAATCTAGATCGTCTCCTCAAGCCGGTATAGTGGAGGCGACTGGTGCCCGCACAAGCTTCTCTGTAGTAGCAGTTGTTTCTATTAATGGTCCGAGCTTTGGCGGTGTTGTCACATGCCGAGCTACAAAAAAAAAAGTTGCGTGGAAACGCAACGCGGTCTGGTCGAGCCTACTGCTTGTAGAAATTTATCCAGTTTAACATTAGGCGGAGGTTGTCATATGTCGAGCTACTGTAGCGATTTTTAGGACGCCATATGACCACGCTCCGCCTGATGTTAAGCTAGAGTGCGGTCCATGAAAGAGGCAACTGCTGTCAGAGAAGGGGATCTGCAGACAGAGGATAGACGTGGCTAGGAAGGTAGGTATAACCTTTTATTCCGTGCGGGGATTGTCCCGACGCTGAGATACTTTGATTTATTTATTTAGTTCACAAATAAATATAAATACGAATTTAACGCCAACAACATCGTATTAGAATTACAACAACGATCGAAGCGAGACGTTTGAGATCAAATAACAGAACGGATTCAAACCCGTAACCGTTTTCAATTAGCACGAAGCCAAACGAAAACCTTTGATGTATCAAATTATATTATTATAGGTTAAGTCAAAATAGTAATTTATATTTTTATCGACCGTATTATTAGTCGACTGACATAAATATTGTTGAATAAAGACAGGAGTGTTCACTGTCAACTTGAATGGTACACAAACGTCTCCACAAGCCGGCATAGAGGAGGTGAATGCCGCCTACAGTCTAAAGGAAATTTATCTGTGACGGCGGTTGTCTCCGTTCATGAACTGCACTCTAGCTTAAGATCAGGTTGAGTGTTGTCATATACCGTGCCACAATTTAAAAAAAAATCGTTTTAGTCCTACGTCTCCTCAACCCGGGCATAGTGGTGCCCGGTACCTTCATATATCTTCAGAGATCACATGTCGAGATACTATTAAAAAAAAACTATCTTTAGCTACGGCAAGTAGTGAATCTTCTCGCAAACTAACCGAACCAGCCTCGCCTGCCATCCCCTAAACGAATAACAAAATACACGCGTGTGTTACTGCAAGGTGTCACGTACTTTTCGCACGACATTAACAAATTAACGTAACGCGATGAAAATAATTCAACGAGTTATTTCAGAAATTTTCAGTTTCAGGACGCGAGACGAGACGCCCCGCCGCCGCCACCGACCCCTTCTAATTTGATTTTAATCTAATTTTTTTAAATTATAGCTCAGGCATATGACAACACTCCGCCTGATGTTAAAGCTAGAGTGCGGTCCGTGAACAGAAACAACTGCTACTACAGAAAATCTACGGGTACCATCGTGGCCTATCTAGATTAACAGTGCACACTCCACTCGTTATATCTGGCTACTTTACTATTCCCTAAACGCGACAATGTCACTTCACGGGTGTTACATTCAAAAATGGTGGTACTCCCCCAGGACGGCAGACTGAGCTATTAACCATCATCAGTCTGCCTACCACTCTTTAATAGTGCCTATAAGCACTGAGCTTCTAAAGCGAATATAACTTAGTTAAATTAGAATTTAGCGGGGTTCGATCACGGGTCTCATAGATCGTGAGTTCCCGCGTCTCACCGCTAGACCACGGCCGTATTTCCATCATCAATTATGTTTTTAAGGAGAGTACAAATAAATAAAAAAAACGAGAGGAACGGAAAAGAAAAACATTATTTTATTATATTTAAAAAACCATCAATTCTAATTGGGAAACCCAAAGTGAGATCCAATTATAGAGAGCTACCCAAAGAAAAACAGATTTGTTTAATTGCTTTTTACATTAGGTTGTAGCTTTGTTCGAGTATTTTGTCCCGCAGTCAGTCTGATGTTAAGTTAAGACCGCACTCTAGCGGTCCAATTGCCGAGCAGCAGTAGAGACAGAATAATATCTGCAGTCGCACTGTGCACTGTCTACATCAGGGGAAAGCAACTACTACTAGTTCTACTTAAAAGGACTAAATTTTAAGTTCGATCTGATACGTTGTTTCGGAAATTTGAATCGAGTTAATTTTTTTTTTTAATTTAGCACGTCATATGACCGCACTCCGGCTGCTTAAGCGAAAGTGCGGCCCATGAACGGAGGCGATTGCTGACTGAAAGAGATCTGCAGACAGCGATGCCTCTTCACACTGCGCTTGAACGACCCCATGTTGTTGTAGGAAGGAGGAAAGACGTGGCTGGAAAGGTCGTTCCACAATTTAATGGTACGACGGACTGTCCGAACTTTTTGGTCTGCGAGGGGATTGTTTCGACGCGACGGTGAGGCGATGCATACAGCGTCGACCTAAGCGATGTGGAGTAGGAGGGATTAAATCATGGATCTCTGCTAAACATTCTGTTGGTATAGTACAAATCAAACTTTAAGGCGGCTCGAAGTAATTTTTTTTGACTCTTTTTGTAATTTTCTATGACATTAATAAAGTGATTCCGTAGCGCGGTACTGTTTATATATTGACATTATATTATTATTATTCTTTCTTTTCACGATTTCCATTATCATTATTATTATGTCTATTCTAATTTGATGTTATTAACTAATACAATTTGTAATAATGGATAGATGACTGTAACTATGTAATACGGACAAATGTGTGTACGCCTGCAAAGGCAGATATTGGCTGGACATGTTTATTTTACTACTAACAGAAATTACCTAATACTAATCACGCAATAAAGATTTCATTTCATTTCATTTAAAAAAAAAAAGTTATGCACAAATCGCTGCGCAGTACACAAATCGTGGTACCAGCGGGACTCGACGAAGGGAAGAGCACACCACCCCCGCGCTACCCGCCCGCAGGCTATTTTATATTTGTATTATTGTAAACTAGCCGCAAACTAGCGCCTGCAGCTAACTTCCGATACGCCATAAAGTACGAATCGACCTACACATGCATGTAAACTTTTTTCGTCCCGTTAGAGTAGACCCGCAGACACCCTACCCACCCAACCTCAATAAGAATATAATTAAACAAAAGCAAAACAGACTCAAAGGGGAAGTATTGAGCTACAAATAGGACGAAATTATACACGGACACGTTTGCGCGGTCAACTTTCATGGAGCGCGATGGGCGTTCAGTTTTGACATGTGTCAAAATTTGAGATCACCGCGCCCATTTACAAATACGATAAACTCCGCCGCCATGCGCATCGAGAATGTACCTATTTTTAATTATTTATTTATTTTTAATTGTAGCTCGGCATGTAACAACACTCCGCCTGATGTAAAGCTAGAGTGCGGTCTATTAATGGAAACAACTGCTACTACAGATAATAACAAACTACAGATAAACATCTAGACATCTAAACTGACAGTGCACACTCCTCTCGCTATACCTGGCTACTATCAAACTATTCCCGAAACGCGACAAAGTCACTTCACGGGTGTTACATTCGCAAGTGGTGGTAATACCCCAGGACGGCAAACTGGACTAATAACCATCACCAATCTGCCTACCAGTCCATGAATGGTAACAACTGCTACTACAGAGAAACCTGTGCGGGCAGCAGTTGCCTCCACTATGACAGCTTGAGGAGACGAGCATGTACCATCTAGATTGACAGTGCACACTCCTCTCGTTATACCTGGGTACTTTCAAACTATTCCCGAAACGCGACAAGGTCACTTCACAGGTGTTACATTCGAAAGTGGTGGTGCTACCTCAGGACGGCGGACTGGGCTAATAACCACTATTAGTATATACATTTTATTGGAACACTTGGAGTGTTTCAGGAACGTGAGACAACGACCTAATAAGCGCAGTAGACAAACACTCAAACGCATTCAATTGCATAAATTGAATATTGCATTTCCTTCCCTCATTTGCATATCAATAAGGAAATCTCATATAAATTGAAGTGGTGCGAGCTACTATTGTTTAGAATTGAAACAACATAGCATTGTGTCCGTTATACGAACTAACTTAAAGCATACAGTGGCTTGTACAATCACAGACCGGCATTAAGTAATTTTGTATGGGAATTTGTAGTTACATTCAAAGCCGATAGAGGGGCTGTACGAGTTTCCTTCGTAAATGGCTCGATTTAGAAATAACTGAATAAATATTTTATGACTTCTGACCACGAGTATCCGCGACCACGACGGCTGCAATGCATTTGTACTAGCTGAGTGGACTGTATTTTAGAAAAATTTAATATAATGGGTTGGCACACAAATAAATAATGGCAGATAGGATTCACCGTTTGCGTTGATACATAGTCTCTCAATATAACGTTATTTTACTCTTTGTCGAAGCGCGCGCGCGGCTGCCTTCTTGACACTCACTTGTCAACGCGGTTTTTTTTAAATGGTGCGGGAAAAGAAGGCAAAGGATTTAAATGCCATGCAGCGCAACCAACTAAATAATACTAATTGCAGGCGCGAACAGAATTCGTCGCGTCGGATAAAATTGATCAAAAATAATAAGCTGTATAAAATCTTTTATTTAGTTAACGCAAAACTTACGAGAACATTTTGCTATTTTGTTTTTTAAGAAACACTGTTTAAACCTTTCACGGTAGTTGCGGAAGAGTCACCGCTGATCGAAAAGAGCGTCGGCGAAATTCCAAGGGAGATTTGATGGTCTCACTGCTGGAATAAAGAAAGGGTAATTAACTGCACGGGCGTTTTTTTACTGATTTTGTTAGATTTGTTCATCCGTATATCCTTGTTGAAAACCTCTTCGGCACAAGAAGCGGCGCTAAGAGTTAACACCCAATGGACAACCCTTTTTTTACTTTTTTTTACGGCACGAGCGAACAACAATACCGCGTACAGCTTTGCGATGGTTTTGGAAAGGATTCACATGGATGGGAAGCGCGTCCGGAATGCAGTGAGAACGCAACAAACACCTAAAAACCAACTTTCAGAGCGGCCGCGAACAGAGTAGGACGCGTACGACACCACTCTCAAGTAGTGGCCCTGTCGAGTTCGGGATCAGCTGAACGGTGCACATTCGTCTCCTTAGGCTTGCCAAGTTACAATAAAGAACAAAAATCAGTCAAGTTAAATAGAGTGCTATTCGCGACGGGGCAGGGTTAGTATATTTTTCTTCGCGAATTTAATTTGGTTGTCGCGGGAAATTCTGGTCTGAGCCATTATGTTAATTTATCAGTGGTGTGCAATTAACAGAGGGATATTTATCATGATGCTCTTTAGAGAGTGGTAGGCAGACTGAAGATGGATATTAACTTTAAAGAGCGGCTGTGTTCTAGCGGTAAGACGCGTGAACTCACAATCGATGAGTCCCGTGTTCGAAACTCACTAATTCTGACCGGCACCAATGTAACTTGGTTATGTGTACTTTGGTCGCTCACTATTAAAGAGTGGTAGGCAGACTGATGATGGTTATTAGCCCAATCTGCCGTCCTGGGGCAGTACCACCACCTTCGAACGTAACACCCGTGAAGTGACCTTGTCGCGTTTCGGGAACAGTTTGAAAGTAGCCAGGTATAACGTGAGGAGTGTGCACTGCCAATCAAGACGATACATGCTCATCTACCCAAGCCGGCATAGTGGAGGCGATTGATGCTCGTAGAGATTTCTCTGTAGGATTGTGCCTGTCTACTGCTCCCATAGCTACCATAACTAAAAAAATATTACGTTAAACCAAAAGATTTCCTAAATAATTAGATAGTAGTGAAAATCCAATTTTTGGCAATGTGCCGAGAGTCGCATGTTTTATGTTCGACTGTTCGGGTTCATTACACCCCGTCGACCTTCACCTTGTAGCCAATTTATAATAAACGAGAGAGATGCGATTAAATCTATGGCGAGTGACGTCACTATAGTGTTGTCCTGTGCAATGATTTTTTTTAAATTGTAGCTCGGCATGTGACAACAATCCGCCTGATGTAAAGCTAGAGTGCGGTCCATGAATGGAAACAATTGCTACTACATAGAAACCTGTGCGGGCAGCAGTCGCCTCCACTATGCGGGCTTGAGGAGACGAGCATGTACCATCTATTGACAGTGCACACTCCTCTCTTTATACCTGGCTACTTTCAAACTATTCCCGAAACGCGACAAAGTCACTTCACGGGTGTTACATTCGAAAGTGATGGTGCTACCCCAGGACGGCAGATTGGGCTAATAACCATAATCAATCTGCCTACCACTCTTTGATCAAATCGATATATCAAATTAGTAATATAACTACACGTACATTTTTTAAAGTTGATTTCTGCCTACCCCAGTGGGAACAAGGCGTGAGTTACGTAAGTAAGTAGTAAATATTAATTAATGAATGCGGCCGTAGTAGAACCATGGCGGGCACACGGTGGGTCGAAACTGTAATTTGAAGAACAGACTATCCAGATAAATGGATCGGAAAAATATGCAACTTTATGCACACGCAGAACTATAGCAGACTAGATAAGGATTAAGAAAAAAATTGTTTCATAGGGGGATCAATCAGGTCAAAGCAGAAATTCACTTTTCAAATTCACGCAATATGCTTTTTCTGTCCAAACCATAAAGTTCAGGTAAAAACTAGAAAGAACAACTATTGTTAAGATTTATTAGATAGAAAGAAAGAAGTGAAAAACGCAAGTCTGTTCCTAAGTCCTCAAATTACAATTTCGACCCACTGCGCGGCCCAGTGGGCATCGTCTTTTGTAATCGATATGTAAAGTTATTTAACACTAGCTGTGCGCGCGACTTCGTCCGCGTGGAACAGTTATTTTGGGAAACATATTTATTTTTTGTTCACGAACCTACCTCCTCAGCTTTATTATAAATTACCTATAGCTGTTACCCACGACTTATTTTAGACGATTTAGTTACATAATTAATAGAATATATTTTAAAGTACTTCTGCGCCGCGCGGCATGGTACCTCGTAGAGCTACACCCCCTCCGCCTCTTCTCGCCCGCGTGTGAATTTTGTTTTAGAGTTATTTTAAAATTGTATTATCTTATAAGATGTTTATTGAAATTAGGTGATGTCAAAGACAATTGTGTTCACAGTTAAATACTCTTAATTAATAACACATTTAGGATAAAGATTAATATTATTATGTTGATACAACTCTGACAAATAATTTGTAATAAGGCATTAATTTCGACCAAATTTGATTACCATAAAAACGGTTATAGTGAGCAAACAAACAAACAAACTCTTCAGCTTTATAATATTAGTATAGATAACATAAATAAACTTAAAATAGATTTATTTTCGCGCGTCGTAAACACAGTATTAGCTTATCAATCTCCCGTGATCCGGTAACTGGGTCGTTCGCAGTAGGTACACGGTATCTCGTAGCGTCTTCAACATTACTCGTGTTAAAATATTATCACGCGAACAACGCGACGTTAGCTTTTCAGTGGATTAACGTGTTATGTGTATAATAATCTTCTACACTAGGTGTTATAAATATTAAATTAACTTAAGACTGTTCCCAGAACAGATTCTGTTTAAAGGAGAATGCCCACTCGCTCAAGAGAAATGGGGTACACAATGTGATTGGTTTTTGCAGAATAGACAGGGAGACCAACCTTTAAACACGAACCTGACCTGCCCGTATTGGTTTTTTTTATTGTAGCTCCACATGTGACAACACTCCGCCTGATGTAAAGCTAGAGTGCGGTCCATGAATGGAAACAACTGCTACCACAGAGAAATCTCTACGGGCTGCAGTCGCCTCCACTATGCCGGCTTGAGGAGACGAGCATGTACTATCTAGATTGACAGTGCACACTCCTCTCTTATACCTGGCTACTTTCAAACTATTCCCGAAACGCGACTAAGTCACTTCACGGGTGTTACATTCGAAAGTGGTGGTTCTGCCCCAGGACGACAGACTGGACAAATAACCATCATCAGTCTGCCTACCACTCTTATGGTTGGCGCTGGTTCACTTTTACATAGCACTAATTACTTACAACAATACAATTGTCACGCTTTTCACGCTGTCTGCGGTTTCCCTTCTCTGATAGCAGTCGTCTCCGTTCATGGATCGCACTCTAGCTTAACATCAGACGGAGTGCGGTCATATGACGTGCTAATAAAAAAATCAAATGGGCCCAAAAATGGGCATTGTCCTTTGGTAATCGTGACAGATTGGATACTGAAGAAGGACATATCTCGGAGTTTTGGCGGCCGTCTTGAGACGTCAGGTTGTCTGTTTTGAATTATTTTCCTAAACTTGTGTTTCTTCGAGTGTTAATGTGTAATAATGGTGGATTATTAACCATTAAGTGTTCGTGAACGTGCGTGAGTGTGGGCAAACAATTCAAAAGAAGAGAACCTGTGTTTCCATTTTCCCTCCAAAACTCCGTTGGAAGTTTCAGTAAAGATTCTACCACTTTACTGGAGCAATTTTTGACTAGACTGAGACTTGACCTGACTGTTTAGTGTGATGAATGAATGACTCGTGATGCACAATATTATTAACTTGATGTAAATATATTTACTTTGACACTGGCAAATTGTTATACGAAAAAAATAATATGAAAATAAAATAAAAAATAATAAGGACATATCTCAAAGAAATAGGATGTTAAAACTTTATTACATGAAGAACCTAATATCAATAAAAAAAAAAAATAATACGTCCAGGCACCCGGAGAGGTACCATCCGTTTATGGTTCAAGTTCCTAAAGTGCGTACGAGGCGTTTTGACAACACGTTCCTCGTGCGTACTGCGAAACTGTGGAACTCCCTCCCGGTGTCTGTGTTTCCCGACACGTACAACATAGGTCTCTTCAAATCGAAGGTGAACAGGTACCTCATAGGCAGGCGTGCTCCACCTTAGACTACATCACTGCTTAACACCAGGCAGGGTGTGGTCAAACGCTTGCCTATTAAGCATAAAAAAAAAAAGTTAAGTATATGAAAATGTATACATAGGCTTCAAAGAATCACGTATTTCATCGTTTTTAAAAACTCATCCCCCGAAACGTTAAAATAATTAATTTATCGCTTAAAATATACTACTAACCATAAAACTAATTAAATGTGATATAAAATTAAATTCTAAACAGTAGTCGCCGAGTGTTGCCATAAAAAATACATAATTAAACGCAGGCCTCGATCAAAACTGTTATAACAAAAAAAAACATATTTTTTGGACAAATTATATAATGTTTACTTATTCCCCTTAATTTAGAGTGGTAGGCAGACTGGTGATCCCGTGGCTCGCGGTCCTTTGGCCGTGAGTGACAGTGTTGTATGGCAGGCACTGTTGGAGTTGCTGGTCTCCCATCGGGCGCGTCCTCAGGTGGTGGATAGAGGGTCCCGGGATACCTCCCTGAGGTACCCAGCCAGCAAGGTGGAGTCTCTCCTCGGGTCACACTCTGCTTGTGTCGCGTGGACGGAAGCGGTAGCGGAGTAACAAGCATTATCTTCTTCGTCCCGAGTCAAGAGCGGTAATCCCGGGGTTGGACTGCCGCTCATTTACTTGGTTGGAATGGTGTTTCTTCCCGAGCATCGGTGGGGTCGCGGAAGAATGCGAAAGCGTGCCCGTGACCTCACCATATGACGTAGTGAGGGACACCGTGGGGTTTTAATTCGTGTATACCGGTATTGGGGAGTACCGGAGAATCCGACATAACCTCGTCGTCTTTCCCGATAAAAGATTTCCTCCACGTAAAAGAAAGGCAGACTAGTGATGGTTGGTCAGATACTACTACTCTCGTTATACCTGTCAACTACCAAACTAATCCGCGACTGAACGCGACAAGATCACTTCACGGGTGTTACTTTTTTTTATATTGTAGCTCGGCATGTGGCAACATTCCACCTGATGCAAAGCTAGACTGCTACTAGGGAGAAACCTGTGCGGGTAGCAGTCGCCTTCACTATACCGGCTTGAGACGAGCATGTACCATCTTAGATTGACAGTCACACTTGAAAATCATGGTGCGACCCCAGCACTGAAGACTGACTTAATAACCATCATCAGTCTGCCTACCACTCTTTAATAGACCAAAGTACATGTAACATAGTTACGTTGGTCAGAATTTCGCCCCGGGTCTCATCGTTGGTGAGTTCACGCATTAAAAATGGGCTTACAACGATTTTTGTGTTAAAACAGTTTCAATATAGAGGCATCCGATACACTATACACAAATTAGCGTTTACGATAGGTAAGAAGCTCGCCCGTTAAAATATCTTTTATCTTACAAACATTTTTGTTTACAGACATTCCAACAAATTGGTTAATCTCAGACGGCTTATTTAATGACTCATAAGGTAAGGTTAGATTAAGGCCGACTATACACTGCGCAGGCTTCACGTCATAGAAGCGTACAACCCAACATAGTTTCAATAAAACACTCTCTCAAACAGACTTTTTTATAGAGAAATGTCCGCAGACAGCAGTCGCATCCGCTATGCCGGCACGTCCTAGACGGGAAAAGCATCGGCATTGTGACGTCTGAATTGGCAGACAAACGAAACAATCCTTTTTTCGTCGCAATATTTTGAGCTTTCACGTGATCTTCCACTCCTTTAACATTGGATCCTTAGTGAAAAAGCATTCTTGGGCCGGCATAGTGACGGCAATTGAGCCGCTGTGCGTTACGGTTATCCAGTCGCCGGAGCTCATGGACCTAGTATTTAATATTGGTCGAGTCAATATTTAAAAAAAAAACGTTTCTGCATCTGTTGACAGTGTACACACTCCTGTTACTATACCCGGTCACTTTCAAACTATCCCGAAACGCTACTAAATCACCACTTCATTTGAAAGTGTAACTGTAACTTTAATTTCGCATTTAAAAATTGTTAAAACAGAAAAATCAAACCCTGAATAAAAATATGTTTACCTAAGACGGCGTGTATTTATTATAATTATAACAAAAACAAATGAAACGGACTTGTTACAAAAACGATGACGTCACACCGCGCATACACGTGTAACAATAAAAAGAACCACATGAGTCAGGGCGGGAGAAAAAAAGAGAATTGTTTTGTTTAAAGTTTGCGACTGACATTACTATTATGATAATCTTCTACACTACAAACGAGGCTAGACAAATAAATTCAAGTACTAAATTATCAGAAAGATCATCTGTCAACTACACTCGGTTCAAATAAGACAAAACATAAAACAAAAATAGAATCGCGCGATTAGCTCTACTGATAGCAGCTCTCTACACGAAATCCCATATAAAAGAAATAAAATTATTATTATTAAAAAAAAATAGCCGTCATCGTCACCGTTAACTTTCCCTCGAATACGCACAAACACACACGTCATGTCGCACCACAAGGGAAAAAAGGCATAAGATTTTTTTTTAATTCTAAATTTATTTAGGGACTTTTAACCAAATTCGGTTACACCAGTCCCATCATACCTTAATCATGAGTAAACAGAAGAAAAAAAATCCAACTTATAACTAAGGCATAAGATGAAAAAAACAATTTTACTGGAGAGCAAGAGTATTTAAATGGATATAACTTTTTCCTTTGACCTAAAAGAATGTTTAAAACGTCATATAAAAGTACAATCATATGAGTCGCGTTACGTTTAATTAAACAATAAATAATTTTGGATAAATAAACATATCCCGTTATTTGTTAATATGAAAATCGGAACTGTCAAACGACGTATTATATAATTTCATGGTTTTTTTTTATTGTAGCTCGGCATGTGACAACACTCCGCCTGATGTAAAGCTAGAGTGCCCTCGAGGAGACGAGCATGTACCATCCAGATTGACAGTGCACACTCCCTCGTTATACCTGGCTACTTTCAAACTATTCCCGAAACGCGACAAGGTCACTTCACGGGTGTTACATTAGAAAGTGGTGGTACTACCCCAGGACGGCAGACCGGACAAATTAGCTGGACTGGACTGGACAATGTATAAAATTGCAAAAAAAATAGAGATTATGCGGCCTTATTAGGACTATCTAACCGTACCAATAACACAAAACCACCATAAAAAGGCTTATGCTCTTATTACTCTGGAGGTGCGATGTGACCTCGGCTGGCCTGATTGTAAGCACGCTGGAGGTCCATGGGCACCGATGACTGTGGAACCGCGCCACACGGTGGCTCCAGTCCTCATTATGCTTATATTTCATACTTAAATACGAATCTAATTTAATCTTAAATAAATTATTTCTATACTATTTATACTTCTAATAAGTAATTATGTTCTGTTCTTTTTAACAAATGTTATGTATAACTATTAGGTTTACAAAATTTGACTTGTCTTCATTTGTGTATTATCTTTCTTGTATTACTGTGTTTTGTAAACTGTTTGTTATACTATTTAAAATAAATAAATAAATTACAATGCCGGCCCTCATATGAATCATATTTACACCATTAACAAATCCAATCGAAACGGACTACAATTATTTAAAACAAGACGCGACAATCCTTTCCTTCAACGCTCATTACAACGATTACACGAAACGACAACATGTATGTATGCGTGATTGACGAAATGTCAAACCGAAACACCTGCTCGTGAACATCCAACGCGAAACAGAACCCTAACAGCTGCGTAATAAAATTTATTCTCGAATGATACAGTCGATGGTGACGCAAAATTTTTTATTTACTAATCTTACTGCTAAAGCTCTGTACACACTGAGGTCCTCTACACATTGGGCATTGTCTTCAGTTCAATCTACTACCAGTACTACTTAGCACACGCCTTGTTCCCACTGAGGCAGGCAGAAACCATAAAGCGCCAGACTCCTCTCTCTACATACCACCACATCCCACACTAGGTCAAGCTTGTCCTGTCCCTTTCGCGCACTAGATTATATTATTAGCATATTAGTTATTTACTAAAAGGTAAGTAAAGGGTATGGGGAAGGTATGTAAAATACGATTATATAAATAAATATGTAATTAAATTAATGTGTTAAAAAGTCTAAAATTTACTTTATTTCTGCTAGGGTTTGTACAGTATGTCACTATATGAAGAATAGCTTCAGCCTCAGCATAACTCTTTTTGACGTATAAAAGTAGCTGCACTAAGTAGAAGCACGAATAGCTGAGTATAATGAGAAACAATTCGTCAACTCAAGCCGGCATAGTGGAGGCGACTGCTGCCCGCAGCAACTGTTTCAATTACCTATATCTATTTAATGTGGACACCTATTAAAAATCGATTTAACTCTAAAAGAATTCAGTATAAACACACCTTTACATTCAATAATAGTGATGTGACAGCCATTATAAATATAGAGAAACTAGAAACATAAAAAGGTGCAATAAAGTAGGATTTGGACCATCACTTCGGATTAGTATCGGAAGAAACGAACAAAGTTTCGAAGCTGTAATAAAATTTAAAAAAAAAATACCACACGGTCGAGTCAAACAAGATTTTATTAACAGCAAATAGAAAGCGATTGGGTTACATGTATTTGCAGCGCGGTCCATGATCGGACCACAGAGAAATTCACACGGCAGGCAACAGTAGTTATCTCCGTTGAGCTGGGTTAGTACAACCATTTTCGTGGAGTGAACTTGTTTTTCGGGATCAGTTTGTAAGTAAGTAGTCAAGTATAACGGGAAGAGTGTGCACTGTCTCCTTGATGGTGCACATGCATGTATAAATTTATCTATAATAGCAGTTGTTTCCGTTCGTGAACCGCACTCTAGCTTAACATCAGGCGGAACTTATCTCATAGTCATATAAGGCCCCTCCACGCTCATTCCACTTTAGACGACCGCCAAGACCACAAATTAAAATAAATAAATAAAAATTCTCCAATTTATTTCAAGTTCACAAACGTTTTTTTTGTTTTATATGCCATTATAACAATTTGCCAGTGTCAAAGTAAATATTTTTTGCATCAGTTTAATAATATTGTGCATCACGAGTCATTCATTCATCACACTAAACAGTCAGGTCAAGTCTCAGTCGAGTCAAAAATTGCTCCAGTAAAGTGGTAGAATCTTTACTGAAACTTCCTACAGAGTTTTGGAGGGAAAATGGAGACACATTTTCTCTTCTTTTGAATTGTTTGCCCACACTCAATGATTAATAATCCACCATTATTACACATTAACACTCGAAGAAACACAAGTTTAGGAAAATAACTCAAGACAGACAACCTGATGTCTCAAGATAGCCGCCAAAGCACCAAACTAAAGTTAGATAAATAAAAATACATTAGAATATTAAATCAAGCGGACCAACCCCCTCCAAATCCGAGATAAACCCAGTGAAATTTGGGGTGTAATTATGATCTACATACCAACCTCGACTTATCCACCCCTATTCTAACATTAAACACTTGTTAGACCGAGAGCCTCCTAGCCTTCGACTTCAAATTTGCAATTTTTATTAACAACTTAGCAGCGCGATCGTGGTCAAGCTAGGCCTTAGACATGGGCTCGAGAAACAAAAGTGAAATGAAAATATTTTTATTAACATGTATATCGTGGGTTTAGTATTGATTTTTTTTTATTTAATTATTTGATGTGATTCGAGTAGCCGTAGTTTAGAAATACGAACCGTGTTCTAACCTCGCCCAATTCAGACCAATGTTTTTTTTTATTATTGTAGCTCGGCATGTGACAACACTCCGCCTGATGTAAAGCTAGAGTGCGGTCCATGAGTGGAAACAACTACTACTACAAAGAAACCTGTGCGGGCAGCAGTCGCCTCCACTATGCCGGATTGAGGAGACGAGCATGTACCATCTTAGATTAACAGTGCACACTCCTCTCGTTATACCAGACTACTTTCAAACTTTTCCCGAAACGCGACAAAGTCACTTCACTGCCTACCACTCTTAAATGTAACTATATGTACTAACTAAAGAGTGGCAGGCAGACTGATGATGGTTATTAGCTCAGTCTGCCGTCGTGGAATAGTACCACCACTTTCGGCATTTCGGGAGCAGTTTGAAAGAATCCAGGTATAATATAACGAGAGAAGTGTGCACTGTCAATCTAGATGGTGCACATTCGTCCTCTCAATCCGGCATAGCGGAGGCGACTGCTGAAAAATAAAACTCAAGTTTGGTGGAAACATTTTTTTTTTTGCTACAACAAAATTCCTCACAAACCCTTCACTATCGAGGCTGTCGGATCTCGGTGTAAGCGAGGCATCTTATCCGGCCGGGTCTTCAACTTATCTAATATTAACCCCTCCGAGATACTCATATATCTATTGTAGTGCGTTATCTAAGAATATGTCGACTTGTGTCAATATTGTCACTTCTGGAGTATTAGGGTTTTAGTACTACTAATACGTACGCTACTTCCAACACTAATGCTGGACTTATTTTCGACTTTTTTATTCTTATTTTATTGTAGCTGATGTAAAACTGGAGTGCGGTCCACGGACGGAAACAACTGCTACTACAGTTATAGCTAAATTCTACATGCAGCAGTCGCTCGATATACCTGGCTACTTTCAAACTGCCCCCGAAAAGCGACAAGGTTCCATTCGAAAGTGGTGGTACTATCCCAGGACGGCAGACTGGACTAATAAAACTCGTCATTAGTCTGCCTACCATTCTTGACTAAGATTCAACTGTCTTGTGTGCAGTTTGAAGAAACAGCCAGAGTAATTGATGTGGTAAAGGCGAACACGACAAGTGAAGATTGTAGTCGTTGGTGCAAAAATGTTCTTTGACACTGGCAAACTGTTACAATGCCATAAAAAAAGAAATATATATGTTTCCGGTATTGTACATGACTCTGATGGTGAAAGGTGAAACATTATTAAATTCCGTAAACGAATACAAACATAAAAAGAAATTTTTTTTTATTGTAGCTCGGCATGTGACAACACTCCGCCTGATGTAAAGCTAGAGTGCGGTCCATGAATGGAAACAACTGCTACTACAGAGAACTCTCTACGGGCAGCATGTACCATCTAGATCACATATGGGCAACAACCGGCCCGCGGGCCGGATCCGGCCCGCTGTAAGATATGATCCGGCCCGCGAGACATTTTGAAAAACCCAATTAAAAAAATATTACATTAGGTACTTATACTCACGGGAGTGACAGTGAGGCGGCAAAAAAAAAAATATTATCACTACTTTAAAATGCACTAAGTACTTTTAAACGCGGCCCGCGAACGTATTTGCACGCTAAAGTTTGGCCCTCAACATGTCAAAGGTTGCCCATAGCGGATCTAGATTGACAGTGCACACTCTTCCCGTTATACCTGGCTACTTTCAAACTATTCCCGAAACGCGACAAGGTCACTTCACGGGTGTTACATGCGAAAGTAGTGGTACTACCTCAACACGGGTAGACTGGACAAATAACGATCATCAGTCTGCCTACCACTCTGAAATTAATTTTAATTCAAGCCAATTAAGTAATAGTTAATTTAGTTAATAAATTATCAACAGTGCGCGAACGTAGATGAAAGAATAATACGAAAACCCATTGAAACTACCCGCGCAAGCACTCCGCCACTAACTAACCAAACCAACTAACAAGTTTCGTCCGAAAATAATTGTTATCTTAAATCAGGCGCGGCCTGTTGGCCGGCCCATTATCATTACAAGTTTTGATCCCATTCCACTTGTTATTTTTGCACTTATTAGATTATTTTTTCTATTGTAGCTCGGCATGTGACAACACTCCCTCAGATGTAAGCTAGAGTGCGGTCCATTAATAGAAACAACTGCTACTACAGAGAAATCTCTACAGGCAGCAGTCGTCTACATGCCGGCTTGAGGAGACGAGCATATACCATCTAGATTGACAGTGCACACTCCTCTCGTTATACCTGGCTACTTTCAAACTATTCCTACCGCCAGATCAGTAAGTGAGCGCACCTCATTAAAGCGCACCGAATGTACGAGTATTTCAAATAGTTTTAAAATAGTTTTATATATATTACACACCCTCTCACATACACCCCATTCACATTTCATACTGCACACTGAGAGGTCCGCACATACACGCACACTCGCATACACACACACACTACAGTAATATTTTTTTTTTATTGTAGCTCGGCATGTGACAACACTCCGCCAGATGTAAAGCTAGAGTGCGGTCCATGAATGGAAACAACTGCTACTACAGAGAAATTTCTAGGGGCAGCAGTTGCCTCCACTATGCCGGCTTGAGGAGACGAGCATGTACCATCCAGATTAACAGTGCATATTCCTCTCGCTATACCTGGCTACTTTCAAATTATTCTCGAAACGCGACAATGTCACTTCACGGGTGTTACATTCGAAAGTGGTGGTACTACCCCAGACAGCAGACTGGAGAAATGCAAAGGGTACATGTAACAAGGGGGAATTTCTACAGTTTAACCTAGGAGATTAGTATTTAGAATATAGTATAGTTCTGTAAACGATCGCTTAACGCGTCGGTTTATCTATAGAAGCTGAGCCGCCGTGCTTGATTGTGTGCACTGTATCCGTGAGATAAGGTCATGTGGATGCTGAGGTGTTTCAGATATGGAGGTAACGACATAATGTTTAGATAAAACGATATAATAGAGTTTAAGGGTTATGAGACGATTTTGGTATCATATTATGGGTGATTTTTTTTTAAATTGTAGCTCGGCATATGACAACGAAAACAATTGCTACTACAGATAAATCTCAACAGGCAGCAGTCGGCTAAGCTATGCCGGCAAAAACTCGTCAAGAAATGTAATTTAGATTTGATAAACATACCGCAATAGTGGACGAAGTAGTTTCACCGCACACGTGTGGTATTTGATCGATTAACTCGCCGAGAGGGTGGATGGGATTGTCGCCGAACAGTTGGGAACTTGGAAAGTTTTCATATAGAGCTCTTGCGCGTGATATGAGATTGATATAGTAATTCCCCATTCCCCATTTCTCCTTTGATATTACGTACGCCGTTAGATGTTATTGATAACTAATCTCTTACAGTACGATACCCACGGATTTTTTTATTGTAGTTCAACATATAACAACACTCCGACGAGCGGCCGTGGACTTTATTATTATTGTACTCTCCGCCTGATGTAAAACTAGAGTGCGGTCCATGAATGGAAACAAATGCTAATACAGAAACCTGAGCAGGCAGCAGTCGTCTCCACTATGCCGGCTTGAGGAGACGAGCATGTACCATCTTAGATCGACAGTGCACACTTCTCTTCCTATACCTGGCTACTTTCAAACTATTCCCGAAACGCGACAAGGTCACTTCACGGGTGTTACATTCGAAAGTGGTGGTACCACCCCAGGACGGCAGCCTAGACAAATAACCATCATCAGTCTGCCCACCACTCTTTGAGCGACCAAAGCATAGGTCAGAATTAGCGAGGTTCGAACACGGGTCTCATCGATCGTGGTGAGTTCGCGCGTCTTACCGCTAGACCACGGCCGCTGTCTCTGGCCTTGTCGCGTTTCGAAAATAGTTTGAAGGTAGCCAGGTATAGCGAGAGGAGTTTGCACTGTCAATCTAAATGGTACATGCTCGTCTCCTCAAGCCGGCATAGCAGTAGCAGTTGTTTCCGTTCATGGACCGCAATCGTAGCCAATTAAGGCGTCATAAATAATTAGGAATACAAATGAAATTGTATGCAGTAAACTGTTTTTTCTCTCTCCTCAACAATTACCGCAAACGAGTGGAAATTATCGCGGTGGCATTCGTTACGATGCGTCTCGCAGCGACACTAACGACCGACTACGCCGTAGTATTATTAATGACCTACTACGCCGTAGTGACAAAGTTTAACGTTACGCCGTAGACGGCAGATGAGTTTGCCTTTTTATTTATTATTTATTTATTTATTTATTTATTTATTTGGAAAATTTACAGGTGCAGTGTAGAGGAGGTTTTATGTTTAAAATTGATTGTAATAATATCACTGCACCCTAAAATAATTTTCACTAAGCACATAAATTGGTGGAGTGAACGCATACAAAAGGAAAAATAAAACAAAAATAAAATAGAATTAATAACAACAGATAAAAAGAAAAATAATAAGTAAAAAAGGAAACAATAAAATGAGTGTTACCTGTCATCATTGCCTGTCATACCTACACCCGCCCAATTCAGCATACATTTTATATTTAATGCATTTATTCGAAAATTGTTGAAAGATGTCAATATCTGTGAAACATGTGTTGTATGTGTAGCACAGTCTGAAAAGAGGAGCTCTACGTCCCGCATTCGTTCTCGCAAATCTCGGGTGGAGAATATCTCTACAGCGCGTGGCCCTTCGAGGTACTCTAAAATTTATTTGTGCAAGCAGTTCTGGGCACTTGATCTCGCTAATACAAATACTACGCACAGTTATAGCGTCATTTACAGTTCTACGATCCGCTAGAGAACACAAGCTATATTTCATTAGCAGATCGTTATAAGGAGTGTGTCTACGCCGGCTCAGGCGCCAGTCCACCATGCGCAGGAATTTTTTTTGAACAGACTCTATCTTACTACGGTAAACTTCATAATAAGGGTTCCAGACATTCGTAGCGTACTCAAGATGAGTACGCACTAGTGCACAATACAGGGTCTTGTATGTGGAGAGTCTGCGGAAGGATGTAGTTGTACGCGACAGAAACCCAAGCATCCTATGCGCCCTGCTCACTACTTTATCCACATGAGTATCGAGGGTTAATTTTGAATCCAGGTAAACACCGAGATCTTTGATTAGTGGCACCTGCTCAACCGTATTATTCAACAAATTATAAGAGTAAATGATTTTATTACGTCTTTTTGTGAAGGATACCAATTTACATTTTTCGTAGCTTAGTGAGAGTTTATTTAACTGACAGTAATCCCCAAACCTATTTAGATCTTCTTGTAGTTGGTCACAGTCGAAACGATCGGTGATTTTTTTATAAATTTTAATATCATCAGCGAAAATTATTACTTTACTGTTGTGAAAACACTTGGTGACATCATTAACAAAAAGGACAACAGCAAAGGGCCGAGAATAGATCCCTGCGGCACTCCAGAAGTTACTAATTTCGAGCTAGATTGGAAGCCGTTCACCACCGCGACTTGATTCCTGTCAGCAAGATACGATTCAAACCACCTCAGAAGATTTCCACGTATGCCATTGAAAAAAAGCTTGCGCAGTAGGAGCATGTGATCCACTCTATCAAACGCCTTCCTAAAATCTGTGTAAATCACATCAACTTGATTATTTGCATCTATGCTCTCAAATACAAAGTTAGTGAAGAGCATTAAATTAGTGACGGTCGATCTACGTTTGACAAAACCATGCTGCTCCGATGCGATTACATTTTCAAGAAGACCGTAGACACGGTTGTGAACCAATCTTTCCAAAACCTTTGAAATACAACTTGTGATAGATATTGGTCTATAATTCACAACAGCATGTTTGGGTCCTGATTTGTGAATTGGTGTTATAAATGCTAGCTTCCACAGTTTTGGAAATCCACCAGTAGCTATACACCTGTTGAAAATGATAGTCAACGGAACTGATATATACTGGCAAGTATTTTTGAGGAAGAATGGACTTATTTTATCTGGACCGGGTCCCTTACTGCAATCAAGATTTTTTAAGATTTCAAGTACATCTTTATTGTGGAATGATATATCGGCAAGAAGGGTTGTTGTGTCATTACCATTCATTGCGTCAACCTGAGGTGTTAAAGAAGTACCACTAATGAAAGCAGAATGGAAGTATTCCGAGAACATTTCGCTTATAATTTGGGGATTGCTAGATTGCTTCCCATTGTAATGCATAGTAGCGGGGAATGAGTTAGAGCTATTTTTTTCATTTGATATGTATTTCCAGAAGTGTTTAGGGTTAGTTTTTAAGTTTAATTCTATGTTCCTAATGTACTTTTTATAGCAGGAATCAATTAGTCGTTTGGCTTTAGCGCGATGGAAAGAATATTCGACATAATGTGATTGAGACTGATATGTTTTCCATAATCTCCACTTCTTCTCTTTAATTCGCATAGTACGCACTAGTGCCTTGGAATACCAAATGGGATACGACTTGGGGCGAGTACGGTACGGTGGTACACATGAATCAATAATTTTAAAAATTAAGTCGTAGAATTTGTTCACAGTATTATCTAAATCCAGTTGTGTCAGCTCGCGTTCCCAGTCTATCGATTTAATTTGCGCGTTAATATTACAATAATCAGCTTTAAAGAAATTATATTTTTTTACCGAATGTGTAGTAAGTGCCTTAAGTGTGTCACAACACACATTGAACTCTAAGGACGGATGCGATCTATCCTCCCTGACTAGACTCGTTGATGCCCGATTAATCTGACTATCTTCTCTATTGCAAAGCACAAGATCTAGAACATTCCCAGCCACATTACGAAGAAAGTTAAACTGTGAAACATTTAAAAAAGACATAGTATTAATAAGGTGCGTAGCTTTTGAATTTTTAGATGAAGATGGTTCACCATAATGCTTATCCGCTCCGAAGTTCCAGTCAATATCAGGTAAGTTATAATCGCCTACTATACAATAAATCGCATCAGGATGAGCATTTACACCGCTGCTTTTAATTATTATTTATATTATGCAACAGCCTCTTTATTCATATATTATGCCATTTTTTTTATTGTATCTCAGCATATGACAACACTCCGCCTGATGCAAAGCTAGAGTGCGGTCCATGCACGTAAACAACTGGTGCTATAGAGAAATCTCTACGGGCAGCCTCGCTTCCGCTATGCAAACTCCTCTCGTTCTATCTGGCTACTTTCAAACTGTTCCTTAAACGCGACACAGTCACTTCACGGGTGTTACATTCGAAAGTGGTGGTACTACCCCAGGACGGCAGACGGGGCTAATAACCATCATCAGTCTACCTACCACTCTTGTATAAAGTGGGAAATTTATTTGGTGGCGGGTAAATCTATTGTATTTAATGTTTTAATGCTTCTTTGTTTCTGCTTCTGCCTGTCGCTGCTATTTTCTCCAAAATAAATAAAATAAAATAAAATAAATAAAAATAAAATAAAATAAAATAAAATAAAACAGTCGCCTCCGTCCATGGATCGCACTCTGGCTTAACATCAGGCGGAGTGTGGTCATACGACGTGCTAAAATTAAAAACATTCCGAGCTACAATAAAAGAAAAAAAGTAAAATAGCAATAACATGCATATATTAAAGACAATAACTTACCACTGTGATAGGATAGGCAGGGTTTATGACGGTGTACAGCAGTATGTGGTTTGGGCGGGCGGGCAGCTCGCGTTTACGACGTGGCTCGCTCGACATACTGTAATTATTCCCATTACTCTGCAACAATAACATACAAATATACAATTAGACCAGACGTGTGCGTGTGTGTATAAGAGAGAGAGAGAGAAAGAGAAGGAGAGCTCTCTAGAGAGAGAGAATGATACACGATACCTTCGACCACTGCCACCAATAAGAAAATGCTATTGGAGGATATTTTATTAAAAAGTGGTAGGCAGACTGATGATGGTTATTAACCCAGTCTGCCTTCCTAGGGCAGTACCACCCACTTTCTAATGTAACACCCGTGAAGTGACTGTGTCGCGTTTCGGGAATAGTTTGAAAGTAGCCAGGTAAAACGAGAGGAGCGTGCACTGTCAATCTAAGATGGTACACGCTCGTCTCCTCAAGCCGGCATAGTGACTGCACTCTAGTTTTACACCAGGCGGAATGTTCTCATATGCTGAGCTAGAATAAAATTTAAAAAAAACAATTTTCATTTATACAAATTCAAAAATCAAGTTGAAACAAAACGTAAATCAATCCCCGATGTAGCGGAAAACCATAAGTTGGCAGCCGTACGACAGCCGCGGCTCATTCGCAGTCGTCCCCATTAGACAGTTATGATTTATGCCGCCAACAAACATCGAGCGTCGATCTTAATTGCCTAAGCGGAGTAAATTTAAATCATTCTACTGTTTGCATATTTATGTTCATGTATAACAACCGTGTTCAAATGTTTATCTTTAAAACGCGACTTTGGTTCATGAAATCTATTAAGTTTATAACTAAGTAAGAAAACTGTAGTAGACATAGATGGTGCGCATTCGTCTCCTCGAGCTGGCATAGCGGAGGCGACTGCTGCTTGCAGAATTTCTCTGTAGTGCCAATTGTGGTGAAGTGTTGTCTATCCAATTTTTTTTTTATTGTAGCTCGGCATGTGACAACACACCGCCTGATGTGAAGCTAGAGTACGGTCCATGAATGGAAACAACTGCTACTACAGAGAAGTCTCTACGGGCAACAGTCGCCTCCACTATGCCGGCCTGAGGAGACGAGCATGTACCATCTAGATTGACAGTGCACACTCCTCTTTTATACCTGGCTACTTTCAAACTATTCCCGAAACGCGACAAGGTCACTTCACGGATGTTACATTCGAAATTGGTGGTACTACCCCAGGACCACAGACTGGACAAATTACCATCATTAGTCTGCCTACCACTCTTTATTAGTGCCTATAGGCACTGAGCGACCAAAGTACATATAACAAAGTTACATTGGTCAGAATGTAGCGAGGTTCGAACACGGGTCTAATCGAACGTGAGTTCACGCGTCTTACCGCTAGACCACGGCCGCTCTGAGCGAATAAAAAAAACCTCGCTTCAATTTAAACCACCGCACAAATCGGTGCGACACAATTGCGTACAAATTAATCGCGAACGTAAAAGAGACAATTAAACAAAAAGCACTCATTATCGAGGGGATTCCCGCAAATTAAGGCCCCTATACACCACCCACGTATTCCATCCGACAAAAAAAAAAGAATTTACGCCGGTAAAAGTTTTCAGCGGCCGTGGTCTAGTGGTAGATAGAGGACGGGCTTCCCGAGACCCGTGTTCGAACCTCACTGAATTCAGACTGGTCACAATGTAACTATGTTATATGTACTTTAGTCGCTCAAAACCCGTGTTACGAGCACTAGCTTATTACAGGCGTTAAAAAAAGTTATCGTTAGCGACATTATCGAAGAACTCCGAGAGGAATCGAAATGGGTTCTTGGGAATCGATCCGATTGGTAACTGTGGAGTTTTACGTATAACGGAGAGGAGTGTTAGCTATTTACACTTAATTATCAATTGTAACATGAACCGCATTTCAGTTTAACACATCAGGCGGAATGTCGTCGAGCTACTATTAAAAAACGTGTCTAGGAACGTCCTCTCCGGCCTCTTGAGCCAGCATAGTGGAGGCGACAGGTACCTTTTTATGCTTAATAAGCAAACGTTTGACCGCACCCTGCCTGATGTTAAGCAGTGATGCGGTCTAAGATGGAGCACGCTTGCCTATGAGGTACCTGTTTACCCTTAATTTGAAGAGGCCTGAATTGTACTTCTCGGGAAACACAGACACAAGGAACGTTTCCGGGTGTCTGCACGTCCGATAAAAGAATTAGAAGTAAAAAGAAGTACCTGCAGGACCCGCGCGACCAAGCTGAGTGCAGTGACATGCCGGACTACTATAAGACAGCCCTACTCTATGCCATTTAGTACCTCGCAGTATCAATGTACAGACAAACCACCAACCAAAAGTATATACAATATACCGAAGAGGTCAAAAAGGTCAAAAAAGTTAGCCAGTTTATGATTTAAACAAAAAAAAAGGCGTGACAAAATTACATAATACATAACATACGAGTACATAACACCCAGCCCTGACTTCCTTCCGTATGATAAATCAACGGGAGAAGACATTTTTCCATATTATACGACCTTTTCAGCAGCTCGTTAGCGTTAGATATTTGTTACGAAGCTATGATAAAAAAAATTGTTTTAATTTTTATTTCTAAAAAATTGCCAATGTTGCCGTCAAGTCAAATACTAACTGACGGAGAACCTAAACGTGACTGTGGCCATGTTTTCTCTCGCGTTATTGCACATCTAGATGTATACAGGGTGAATTTTTCAAGTGGGCTTTCATGGGCAAATCCTAAACTATAAGAGATATCGAAAAATGCTGAAAGGAGTCTCGATGCCGATTTTGATGAAAACTAAAACTGCATTATTAGATTTTTGATAAATCCATTTTCCCGGCCAGGAATCGAACCTGTTGATTTTGAAAAAAAATAAACACTCTGTATTATTGCACCATCCGATAGTGTTCCTGATAAGGATCAAATTCTGGGAAGTAATGATATACGGCAAACCAAAGAAAAGTGTTGATTTTTAACAAATTGTCTCTTATTTCCATGTATTTATACATTACCTACTACATTTATTATTTAATTAAATTTAAAAAATTAAATTTTAATCTTCGAGGTTAAAAGCCATGATTAAAAAAAAATAAAAACAATTTAAACGTAGGAAAAACAATAAATTAATTTTTAAGGTCCTGTGCCGTGGCCGGCTAACCTAACACCTTTAGATTATTTTCTCTGGGGGCATGTCAAAAACCGAAATTTACAAATGTACGTACAATGAAATTGATGACTTAAAACTAGCGTTAGGGAATATTCTGAACGGAATCAATAACCTTGTGATGTGGAATGCAGTACACTCCTTGAGGCGTCGAGTTCAGCTATGTATTGAAAATAATAGCTATCATTTTGAACAATTGATTAATTAAGATTTATTTACTTAATGTTAAAAAAATCATTATTTTGCTAAAAATCAAGACTTTCCTTTCATTTAACCTCGAAGAGCGCGAGATTTTAAATCAATATGATAATTTGATTGAAACAATATGATTGAAAATCATCATAAATAATAAATGTTTTCAATGTACCGGTAATGTATAACATATTACATAAATACATGGAAATAAGAGACAATTTGTTAAAAATCAACACTTTTCTTTGGTTTGCTGTATATCATTACTTCCCAGAATTTGATCCTTATCAGGAACACTATCGGATGGTGCAATAATACAGAGTGTTTATTTTTTTCAAAATCAACAGGTTCGATTCCTGGCCGGGAAAATGGATTTATCAAAAATCTAATAATGCAGTTTTAGTTTTCATCAAAATCGGCATCGAGACTCCTTTCAGCATTTTTCGATATCTCTCATAGTTTAGGATTTGCCCATGAAAGCCCACTTGAAAAATTCACCCTGTATATCAATGTAAAAACCTAGGTAAAGCGTTCAAGTTAAAGATACCAGCGGCAAGACTACGCAGGCCAGAAAAGAAAGGCTGTGCACACTCCTCTCGTTAAACCTGTCAACTTCCCGAAACGCCACAAGGTGTTACACTTCACGGGTGTTACATTCGAAAGTGGTGGCACTACCCTAAAACTGGGTCAATAACCACCATCAGTCTGGCTACCACTCCTTTTTTTTCACTTAATTACTTCTCTTATTAAAACTACCTTGCCACGGCATGATGCTTGGTGGTGAGGATGCTCGGAAAGCGTGCCTCGTCACTTATCAACGTGCGCTGGGTCGAGGCGGACCTCTGTTGATACCAGCTTTATTAATACTCAATCAGACCACCTGTAATCTACCAGAACGCACTACTGTTTTTTTTAACACATTTTAGGAAGAGAAACACTATTGCTTATTATATATACGCTGATTGAAAGCTTTTAATTTAGATTTCTCCACTTCTCCGCGCTCGGATAACCGTCTAACGGGTCTTGGAGAGTAACTTAAACATACCGCGGCCTGCCGTGCGCGCTCAGTTACGCGAGGCTATCGACGGAGGATCATCGGACGAACGGAACGAAGGACCGGTCTGCGAGCGAGCGTGGTGCTGCGTGATGCCATCGGTTACTAGACCTTTGTGTTCTCAGTTTCTATTACTGTGACGTTGACTCCCGATTGCTTGCGACGTCACACCAATGACCCATGCTCATTGGCCGAAAACGATAGCGTGTTACGCCACCTACTATGTACGCTACAACATCATAGTGGCTCGTACAAATTACTGAACGTAGCGCACGATACAAAAGAAGCTTTACTTAAAGAAGCTTTAAGAAAACCATCAGCTACACAATTCTCTATCCATCAAAAAAGAATCTAATCTCAATCGAACGTAAAACGGTTCCACACGCCCCATTTAACAAGAGAATAATGCAACTAAATTAAAACGTCATCGGTAAAATAAAGTGACTCAATAAAGCGGTAAAGAACGGATCTCAACATCGATGAGAATCGTGTTCAAACCGCGCTGATTCTGACCGGTACCAATGTAAACCATGTTTGCACTTGTGCATTAACTAAGTACAGGCATTAAAAAATAAAAATTCGCTGTACACTGCTATGCCGGCTCGAGGCGTCCGTGGTTGAGTTTGACAAAAACACAGACAGTCATGAAAGGAGACAATTGATACTACAGAGTAATGTCTGCATGCGGCAGTCACCTTCGCTATGCTTGCTTTAAGTGTCCGTGGTTGGTAGGGCACACTCCTCTCTTTATAAATAAGATTACTAACTACTCGTAAATAGCTAAAAAAAACCGCCAAGTTTTAGTAAGGTCTTATTTAACTCCCACAATTCCCTAATATAAAACAGTTAAGTTCCTGAAAATATAGCTGAAATCCAGTACTGAATAATACAATCGAAATAATAATAAAAAAAAAGATAGAGGGCGCCAGTCAGCCGAGAAATTCAAATAAGGAACATCACCTCTCACCAGTTAAGGCGGACGTCTGCAAACAGTCTAGCCGTCGTCGCACCACATGAATTAAAATGATGACATTTAAAATTGCTCCGCAGACCCGTTTATCGCATTATGAATATGGAAACGAATAGAGCATACTAAAGTTAAAGCGCGATTCCTGTTATTTTATTTATTTTAATTCCTTTTTATAACTGAAAATAGAGTCTAAAAATCATACGTCAAATCAATTGTTATGCCTTTTTCGCACATGGATAGGCAAAGACAACGGATTCCGACACAACTCCCTCACTTCCCTCATATCTACAATTCTCTTCAAACAAGCCCGAAGGAGAAGTCTAAAAATATTATAAAAATAATAAAAGAATTAAATACACGTGATTAGAATATCCCAGGCGCTGTGAACGAAACAAAAAAGTCAAGGAGAACATCGCGTAACACACCTCCCTCCCGGTATCTGTATTTTCCGACAAGGTAACCGTGCTCCACCTTAGACTGCATCAATGCTTAACATCAGGCAAGGTGTGGTTAAACGCTTACCTATAAGAAAAACACAGACGCGCGCCGTCAGAAACAAAAGTAAATTAAGATTTTTACTCATTTTTTTTATATGACAACACTCCGCTTTATTTAAAGCTAGAGTGTGGTCCATGAGTTGAAATAACTGCTACTATAGAAAAAAATTCCACGGGGAAGTCGCCTCCGCAATGCCGGCCTAAGGAGACGAGTATGCACCATCCAGAGTGACACTGCACACTCCTCTCACAATATTTTATTCAAGAAGCGTAATTTGAAAACGAAAAGAGTTTTTTATTCCAAAATGTTCACCTTAACACACGTTATTTTACCAGAATACCAGTAAAAAGCATACATTATTCATATTACTGGCCAAAACTGTAAGCTTACTGTCCTTATTGTCAGTTTAATAACTAAACCATTGGAGTTTTGGCGGCCATCTTGAGACATTAGGTTATCTGTATTTTTTTTTATTGTAGCTCGGCATGTGACAACACTCCGCCTGATGTAAAGCTAGAGTGCGGTCCATGAATGGAAACAACTGCTACCACAGAGAAATCTCTACGGGCTGCAGTCGCCTCCACTATGCCGGCTTGAGGAGACGAGCATGTACCATCATTGATTGACAGTGCACACTCCTCTCTTATATCTGGCTACTTTCAAACTATTCCCGAAACGCGAATTGTCTTGAATTATTTTCCTAAACTTGTGTTTCTTCGAGTGTTAACGGTGGATTAATAACCATTAAGTGTTCGTGAACGTGTGTGAGTGTGGGCAAACAATTCAAAAGAAGAGAACCTCGTGTTTCCATTTTCCCTACAAAACTCCGTAGGAAGTTTGAGTAAAGATTCTACCACTTTACTGAAGCAATTTTGACTTGACTGAGACTCGACCTGACTATTTAGTGTGATGAATGAATGACTCGTGATGCACAATATTATAAACTTGATGCAAAAATATTTACTTTGACACTGGCAAATTGCTATAATGCCATATAAAACAAAAAAAAAACTAAACCATTACGCTTTTATACATACATACATAATATTCGCTTGGTCTTCGAATACCCACCAGGCAGGCACACCGGTGGGTTTCTGAATACTCAAATGTCTTCAAAGTCGGTCACATACGCGGTCCATGAACGGAAACAACTGCTACTACAGATAAAATTCTACAGGCAGCAGTCGCCTCCGCTGTGCCGGCTTGAGGAGACGAACGTGCTTTATAGCTCTCGTTATATCTACTTCCGAAACTGATCCCGATGAAGTGACATAGCTGCGTTTCGAGATAAGGTTGGAAGTATTCAACTTTTTTTATCGTGGCTCTGCATATGACAACACTCCGCCTGATGTAAAGCTAGAGTGCGCTCCATGAATGGATACAACTGCTACTACAGATAAAATTCTACAGGCAGCAGTCGCCTCCGCTGTGCCGGCTTGAGGAGACGAACGTGCTTTATAGCTCTCGTTATATCTACTTCCGAAACTGATCCCGATGAAGTGACATAGCTGCGTTTCGAGATAAGGTTGGAAGTATTCAACTTTTTTTATCGTGGCTCTGCATATGACAACACTCCGCCTGATGTAAAGCTAGAGTGCGCTCCATGAATGGATACAACTGCTACTACCGAATAATTTCTACAGGCAGCAGTCGCCTCCGCTATGCCAGCTTGAGGAGACAAGCACGCACCATCTAGATTTGACAGTGCTCACTCCTCTCGATATACCTGGCTCCTTTCAAACTATTCCCGAAACGCGACAATTTCACTTCACGAATGTTACATGCGAAAGTGGCGGTACTACCCCAGGACGACAGACTGGACAAATTACTATCATCAGTCTGCCTACCACTCTTTAATGAGCTACCAAAGTACATATAACACAGTTACATTGGTCAGAATTAGCGAGGTTCGAACACGGGTCTCATTGATCGTGAGTTTATGCGTCTTACCGCTAGACCACGGTCAACTTATGGACCTCTGGAGGCGAGTGCTTTTAACCGCCGAAAGGGTATAAATCTTGAAATCTGGATATAAATAGACATTGTTTGAGGAATCACTAATAGTGTTTTGTTGAAAGTTTGACAAATTAAGTTCAGAGTGGCTAATTGTTTACAAAGTTACGCTATGCTCCTGGGAAGGAGGGAGGGGTTATGGGTTACCTAATTTGTGATTGTTTTACCGGTTTGTGTACAGTGATACAGGATTGTTTGTCACTAAACTGTAGGGTTGTCAACATTTTTCAGGATGGGAGCAATCGTATGGTCAAGGTGATTGACAGCTGTAAGGCTTTTCAAAACACACCGGGGGATAAAGTATATGTATATTTTATTTGTTATACAGTACCATTTTAGATTTGTACAGGGTGAGGTGACAAAAGGGAAATCAGCTCAGCATGTGCTCTGGCAAATGTCAGAGCGCTGGTTTTCAGCTGACACCGCAGGAAGTGGCAAAGGGGCAGTGATAGGGAAGAGGTGTAATAAAATAGTTATGGAAAGTAGTTTGTATTGGAACGATAAAATGTATAAATAAAAGAATATGGAAGAAACAAAATATAAAGTAATATTATTATTAATAATAATAATAATTAATAGGTTGCTCACGCATACATAATATATAACAGTGTTGGCAGTAGCAACTGCGACCGCTAATCTAATTGTAGCAAAAGAAAATGTTTTTTAAATTTATTTTTAAAATAAAAAGGGCAAGACAAATCAAGAAGCGGCGGTGGAATATTGTTCCATATTTTAGCGGCCGCGTATCTGAAACATCCACGGAAAGCAGAAGTTTTGACGTTACGTTATCACTTGGGTTGCATTGAAACGTCAAATCCCATATATTTTGTTTTCGATCCGATCAAGTGATAACTCTCGATTGGCTTCAAACTTTAGCACCTGAAATCTCCATGTACTTCAAAGCTATTATCATCATCATATTATATAAAGCTCGATTACCACTGACTCACTGACTGGCATCAATTATGCAGCACTTGCAGGGGGGCTAGAGAGATGATTCTTTTTGATACGTGTAAGGGGCGCTCCTGTGACCTCGGTAAAACCTCGACTTTGACCTGGAAGTGGACTCTGAACCGGGAGTGATGGCGATATTTCGGAAACGGAACGAGATGGGGCCGAAGTGCCGGAACAAAGGTTGTAGAAAATGCCCTCTAATTTTGAAATCTATAATTTGTTTTTCAACGAGAATGAGACAAGTAGCATACGACCCTCCTCGAGTTCATTAAATTAAGTAATTTCGAAAACTTTACCTGCCCTAATAGATTGAATTGAGCGTAGGTAGAGCCTGTGTAAGAACCCTCAATTTCCGTAAGCGTCCGAGTCCACCTCTTTCCTGTTTCTCCTTAAACGAATTTCGGGTACAAGTAAAAAAAAATTCGTCATCAGATTTCGCTGAACAAGTTTGTTACTTAAATGGACGTCTTGTAAACTAAGTTTTTTTTTGTTGACGCTACATTTCTTTTCTTAACTTTTACACTTAAGAAAGATGTTGCTTGTCCCTACTTCTTTACAAAAAATTATTAGACTATACTAGGCAGACTGTGGAAGGTTATTAGCCCAGTCTGTCGCCCAGGGATAATACCACCACTTTCGAATTTAACGCCCGTGAATAAACATACACGATAATAATCTGAAAGTATAAAAAAGAGAGAAAAAAAAGGTTTTTTTTGTGACAGAAAATATTTCTGCGATAAATTTTTTGAACAATTTTGCAAAAAAATAAGCCTCGATTTCGAAATCAGAGGGCATTTCCTACATTTTTTGTTCTGGAACTTTGGTCCTATCTCGTTCCGTTGCGAAGATATCGCGTTCCAGAACTGGACGGAACGGACTTTCAGAACATTTCGCATCTTTTCGGAGGACGCATGGGCAGAGGGCGATCAAAATACGTATCAAAAAATAATGTAACACCCGTGTAGTGGCCTCGTCGCGTTTCGGCAATAGTTTGAAAGTAACCAGGTATAACGAGAGGAGTGTGCACTGTCAATCTAGATGGTACATGCTCGTCTTCTCAAGCGGGCATAGCTCGCACAGGTTTCTCTGTAGTAGCAGTTGTTTCCATTCATAGACCGCACTCTAGCTTTACATCAGGCGGAGTGTTGTCACATGCCGAGCTACAATTTTAAAAAAATGTCTCGCTAACTCCTCGGCAAATGCTCCAAGAATAATATCACTAACTCAGTGACTGAGTGGTAATCGAGCTTTACATAATATGAGATAACTATCTGTCTTTCAAATAAAAATCAACAAATTATAAAATAACAACGACCGCAGAGAGCCGAGCATAATAACAAATCGATACAAAACTCAGCAAACGTCTACGAGAGACTACGGCGTAGCAAGTGAAAGGCTACATAACTACGTTAGTCTAAATGTTAAACACAATAAATTAGAGGATAACGTCCCGTCGCACTCAGTTATTAAACTACACAACGTAAAAGGCACGCTTCCGAATACCGCGACATAACCCCCTCACGAATTGAAGTGTACTTACAGAAAATCAGATGCTATTAATTTTTTAAAAACTATTACATTTCGAATTATACCATACTATACCGAAATTACTTTTTAAACACTACTTTGCAACTAATTTCCGCTAATCAATGTTAGTGAGGGTAGGTACACAGTCATATCGCACTCGCTTCTCTGCCAACATTCGATCGAGAGGAACACCGTGAGGTTTTAGTCGGTACATCTCGCGTGCATGCGCGATCGAGCAGTAATATGTATGCGCGCTTGCCCCAGGGAGTCCGACATACCCCCGGCATCATCCCAAATAATGCCGGGAAGTCCGTAATGGATTTCCTCACATATAAAAAAAAAAAAAAAAAAATAGGTACACAGTCATATCACCTGTCAATGTCTACCTTCAGCATGTTGCTGATAACATTTTTTTTTTAACATTAACATTGATTATGGTTATTAGCCCAATCTGCCGTCCTGGGGCAGTACCACCACTTTCGAATGTAACACCCGTGAAGTGACCTTGTCGCGTTTTGGGAATAGTTTGAAAGTAGCCAGGTATAAGAGAGGAATTTGCACTGTCAATAGGTGGTACATGCTCGTCTCCTCAAGCCGGCATAGTGGAGGCGACTGCTGCCCGCACAGGTTTCTCTATAATAGCAGTTGTTTCCATTCATGAATCGCACTCAAGCTTTACATCAGACGGAGTGTTGAGGAGAGCATTTCGAGCTAAAAATCATCTTAAAATAAACTTCAATCTATCGCCAAATTCAGAAGGGCGCCTTTATTGGGACACCCATTTACCTTTAATAACTTTAACTCGTGTAAAGGTAATTCCTTTGTAATCATTAGGGGGCAAGTGAGGGCGACACTATTTAGTATAATATATATAATATAATAATCTTTATTTAGTTACATGGGTTGAGGACCCCGTGCTAGATAGACTATAGTCTGTATTACGGGTGTCCTCGCTCTTTCCTAATACACTTTCAAAATACTGTATCTGTGTGTGTGTGTGTGTCTGAGGCTAGCCTGAGGAGACCTGTATGCACGTAGTTGCAAACTGCTTCCGAAACGCGACATGGTCACTTAACGGGTGTTACATTCGAAAGTGGTGGTGCACAATAACATTGACTTGATGCAATATTCACTAGGAAATATTTTGACAATGGCAATTTGTTATAATGCCAGTAAAAATATTAAAATTAATAAAAAAAAATGAAAAGATGACGGAACTTTATGCCGATTACACTCAAAATACATACCATAAACAAAAGCCTTGCTCAGATCAAGATTCTTGCGTTGAAGTGGGCCTACTAATTGGAAGGTAGCTTCAAAAGGTTATATATCTCACACGTATTGGTTATAGAACGTTCTAAGTGGCTATTGCCCTTTAATTAATTAACTAATTAAGGAGGCTTGGTTCCTGAAACTTTTAAACTCAAAGGAGAAGAGCGGCCGTGGTCTAGCGGTAAGACGCGTGAACTCACGATCAATGAGACCCGTGTTCGAACCTCGTTAAAAGACCGGTACCAATGTAACTTTGTTATATTTACTTTGGTCGCTCAGTGCCTATAGGCACTATTAAAGAGTTGTAGGCAGACTGATGATGGTTATTTGTCCAGTCTGTCGTCCTGGGGCAGTACCACCACTTTCGAATGTAACACCCGTGAAGCGACCTTGTCGCGTTTCAGGAATAGTTTGAAAGTAGCCAGGTACAAGAGAGGAGTGTGCACTGTCAATCTAGATGGTGCATGGTCGTCTCCTCAAGTCGGCATAGTGGAGGCGACTGCAGCCCGCGGAGATTTCTCTGTGGTAGCAGTTGTTTCCATTCATGGATCGCACTCTAGCTTTACATCAGGCGGAGTGTTGTCACATGTCGAGCTACAATAAAAAAAAATGCCCATTCGTCTAAGAAAAACAGGCCAATTTTTTTTTCGAGTTTGTCGATGAGTTTTAGTTATTTTGTAGAAAAATAAATCTACATTCCTTATTAGCAATCAGTTTTAAAATTTTCACCTGGGTTATTGAGTAATTAGATGTTTTTTTTTATGTAATTAAACATTGTCTATTTTTTGGTAAATGATGTGTTGATATAATTTAAATGAATTAATAAAAAAATATTGTATTATTTTAGAAATAATCAAGTGGGCCCAAAAATGGGCAATTTCCTTTAATTTTAGTGACGTCAACAAGATAGAGTATAAGGTATACACTCAGGCCAGCATAGCGAAGGCGACTGTTAAACGTTCAAAATCTTCTTTCTTTAAAGAGTGGTAGGCAGCCTGATGATGGTTATTTGTCCAGTCTGCCGTCCTGGGGTAGTACCACCACTTTCGAATGTAACACCCGTGGAGTTACCTTGTCGCGTTTCGGGAATAGTTTGAAAGTAGCCAGGTATAACGAGAGGAGTGTGGAATGTCAATCTAAGATGGTACATGCTCGTCTCCGCATAGTGAAGGCGACTGCTGCCCGCACAGATTTCTCTGTAGTAGCAGTTGTTTCCATTCATGGACCGCACTCTAGCTTTACAGTACATGCCGAGCTACAAAACAAAAAAACAAATACGAGGTGACGAGGATTGAGAAAGGAATGCTTCGATGGTTTGGGCACTTGGAAAGGATGAATGAAAGGAGATTGACGAAAGGAATATATAAATCTGATGTGAATGGATGCGTTAAACAAGGGAGACCCAGAATGGTGTTTTCCGATCAAATAGGAGACCACCTCATGAAAGCTGGGCTGCCTAGTGCCCATAACCGTTGTCTCTGCCTATCCCTGTGGGGAAAAGGCGTGACAATTGTATTGTAATAATAAACAAATTTAAAAAATTCTCATGTAATCCTAGCATTTATGTTTTTATGAGTCGAACCTCAAAATAGACCGGGAGCGTGCCGTAAATCATACGAGGAACTGTTTATAAATATTGCGAAGTTAATTCTGTACTTGCATTCAAAATGCAATTACGTATTTCAATAATTCAACTGTACAGAGCGTCTGTTTAGAAATTTTTAAAATTCCTTGTGCATAAGTTACAATAAGTTTCCGATTTATACAGCTTTAATTAGATTAATTCACATTATGTACGCATTTTACTATTGGCGTTCCGTTGTCTCTATTGGGATAGGCATTCGAGATGCCACGAATATTCGGCAACTATTCGGTATTCGGCTATTCGGCCACATTTTTTTCGTATTCAGTATTCGGCCGAATAGTTTGCAATATTCAACAGCATATCTCAAAATATTACTTACAAATTTATTTAACCATCCAATTAACATATTATTATTTAAAATCTGTCGATGGTAAGTTATGATTTTTTTTTATTTTATGTTTAATAGGCAAGCGTTTGACCACACCCTGCCTGGTGTTAAGCAGTGATGTGGTCTAAGATGGAGCACGCTTGCCTATGAGGTACCTGTTTACCCTTAATTTGAAGAGGCCTATATTGTACTTCTCGGGAAACACAGACACCGGGAGGGAGTTCCACAGTTTCGCAGTACGCACGAGGAACGTGTTGTCAAAACGCCTCGTACGTACTTTTGGAACTTGGACCATAAATGGATGGTACCTCTCCGGGTGTCTGGACGTCCGATACCTATCGTTATCAATCATTTTTTAAGTTTTTCGTCGCGATATTAAACCTTAGTCTTAGTTAAGACTTAGCCTTAATTACACATACCGCTGAAAAATAACACTGAAGGCAGTAGGCAGTACCGCCAAAGACTAGGCTGCATGGCCGATTAACCTTTTGCCTTTCTTGAAAGTCACAAAAATAAAACGTAAATAGTAAATGCATGATTATTTTTTGAATTATTAAAATCGTATAATATATTATAGATTTTTTTTTATTGTAGCTTTTGTCACTACTACTATTGTACTTTTGGCAACAATATGCATCTCATTAAAAAAACATATATCTATCGATTTTGTAAGTGAGTACTAACCGTAGATCCTTACTCAAAATCTGACAGAGAAACTAAGACTAAAACCACTGTAAACTAATTTACAGCGTCCCACTAAACGTCCACAGCGCATAATAAATTATCTACAAAACATAAGCATTGAAATGTTAAAAGACATTTACTGCTACTTACTGTGTACATATTATTGTAACGCATTAAACATAAATATACCAAATCATCATCGTCATCATCAGCGCTTCTCTTAAGTCCACTGCCGGAGTAGTATACTCCCAATCCTTTCACCTTGGATCCTTCAAGCGGAGCGTGAAAAAGCACCTTCTCAGGCCGGCATAGTGGTGGCGACTGGAGCCACCGTGCGAGCGGTTCTCAAGTCGTCAATGCTCATGGACCTCCACTGCGTTTACCATCAGACCAGTCGAGGTCACATGTCGTGCCAAAATAAAAAAAAAGGACCATCTGGTTATACGCATCCATTTCCTTCCGGCAACCTTAACAATGTCGTCACACCATCGGTCTATGCGCAACGTCCACCACTCTCCTACTTCTACAAATCTTAACATTACGGATTATATATACACAAATTGTGCATATAATAATAATAACTTTATTTAAAATAATAATGTTTACAGGGTTTGTTTACTGGTGGATCCCACACTAAGTCTGGCCTGTCCTGTGGGATCTAGTAACAGTATGAGTTCACATTTACGAGTTCGCGCACTAAGTTGTTATTACTAAAATATATCACTTAATTGCTATAGGGGAAGTAGGGATAATCAAGGGTAAAATATAGAAAGGGGGACGGGGGAAGGGGAAAGTATATAAAAAGCGATTATATAAATAAATATTAATGTGTAAAAATCTCAAATCTCATATTGATTGTATGTACGAGTATATAGTAATGTTACAGAAATAATATTATTACAGATAAAAGTAGGGTAAAGTCCGCACGTAATACGCTATAACAGGTTAACGCGTTTCCGAGAGAGCACGACGGAATTGAATGTTGGCCCGACAACAATAATGGGCCCGGACCATTGCGAGCATCCGTTATGAGCTTTGACATTTTCTTTTATTCTTATTAACATACTTATTATACGAGATATGCGGCGTGGACATTAAAGCGACCGCGGTCTAGCGGTAAGACGCGTGAACTCACGATCGATGAGACCCACGTTCGAACCTCGCTAAATTCTGATCAATGTAACTATGTTATATGTACTTTGGTCATTCAGTGCCCGTGATAGAAGCACTAGCTTTATTTACAGGCCGGCATAGGGCACACGACTACAATCTACAGAGATCTCATTAAATTTTTAAATACATTAATTAAAAACAAAATCGACAACACTGATAAAGAACTTAGTAATATTAGGCATTTTCTATTTATTTCAGCGTAAACTAGTTAAAAACGTGATCACCACCGTCACCATAAGCTTTCTCTCTCTATCGCTCTTTCTTTTACTCTCCACTATTCGACTCGTTTCGCTATTATAATAAAATTTATTCCATATATAATAACATTATACAAAAAACAAATTATTGCGGCGAAACAATAAATTAAAAGCGGAAGATTACAACAAGAAAGGAGGGACAAAGGGCCGAAAACCCTTCAGCATTAAAACGTCAAAGATATAAAACAAAACAATATTAAATTCCAACAACGGTTTCGCTTCAAAACAAACTGACAAAACATAAATGCAATGTTAATAATGAAATTCTAAAGGAGGGAAAATTTTCGTTCCAATTAACTGATTAATTACAAGAATTTGTTTGTACCTTAAGGCCACGTTCACACAACGACCGACCATCAGAGGGCAAAGTATGAGTTTACATCTACGCCATCACAGAGTAAAGTGAGAATCTGACGTCCTGGGATAATAGTTACACAACTGCGAAGCGGACCTTATCGCGCTTCCGAATCTATTCTTTTACTCCGCCTGATGTAAAGCTAGAGTGCGGTCCGGAAACAACCGTTACTACAGAGAACGGGCAACAGTCACCTCCGCTATGCCGACTTCAGGAGACTAATGTGCACTTTCCTCTCGTTATACCTGGCTACCTCCAAACTGATCAAAAACCCCACAAGCACTTCACGAGTGTTACATTAGAAAGTGGTGGTACTACACCAGGACGGCACACTGGGCAGTTAACCATCACCAGTCTACCTACCACTTTTAAAATGCCCATAATCACTCATATGAAGTAAATAATAAATGTAAACCAGATGTAATGCTAAAAAAAAGGTTTTGACTTCGCGAGAAAATCACATTTGCTAGATATTTTATTTCGTCACCTCACACCCTGCCAGTTTGGTTTCTGAGATATCGCGGTCACATCCGGTCCAGAGACGACTTCCGTTCAAAACGTTTCCGGTGTGTTCTGTATATGCTCCAAAAATTTCATCCTCAAGGCCGATAAGTGGGAGAACAACGATGTCAATGAATCAGTAGTGGTCGAGAACAATGCGGCAGACTAATGATGGTTATTAGCCCAGTCCAGCCACCTTCGAATGTAGCACCCGTGAGGTAACTTTGTCGCGTTTCGGAAACAGTTTGGAATCAATCTTAATCTGTCGATCTGAGTGGTGCACTTTCATCTTCTCAAGGCAACTGCCTCCTGTATAAATTTTCTATAGTAGGTAGCAGTTGTTGCCGTTCATGGACCGCACTCTAGCTTTACATCAGGCGGAGTGTTATCACATGCCGAGCTATAATGGGCAAGGCCATGTTAAATTGAAAACCATTTCGAGATATCACTTCAATTAGATGTATTTTTTTATTCCCGTCTGAAAAAACTTTAAAATCGAGGAGATAAACACCAAATATATAAGCTTATATTTTTCTTTGTTTCCTTACGATAATATTATTTAATACAATTAACCGCTGCCGTGTAATTAACAAAATAGTATACTTTTATAAACACCTTTTTTAAATTAAAATCTTTCAAAATTGAATGTAATTTGACAAGGATTTAGTTTTTATGTTTCCTGACAGTGGTTTAGTTCCGTCCGAAACGTCACGATTACTATATTACGATCGCAATTTTTAAAAATGAATAAAAAAGAGAACAAAGCAATTATAAAAGTTTTCCAGAAACACGTGTCGACTAAATTAATCTATATTATCCAAAAAAAATTCTAAGAAAAAAGACAGCTGTCACCAGATTTGCCTTCCCAATTAAAAAAAAAATGTACACAAATCTCGTAGGGCGTGGAACAACATCCTCCAAATTACAACCCCATTAACACCCGAATGCCAAGTACGGGTCTCTACATAAAGTCAAGAGATTAGATAAAATCTATAGATACGCATTTTACATAAATTATCAAGACCCCCGCGGCAGTCGCGTCGGTAAGATGTTAGATCGATTCTGCCTCCTTTTGAAATTCTATTTATACGAAATTTTAGAATTAATTTAAAAGCGGCCGTGGTCTAGCTGTAAGACGCGTGAACTCACAATCGATGAGACCCGTGTTCGAACCTCTCTAAATTCTGACCAATGTAAGTATGGTCGCTCAGTGGGCACTATTAAAGAGTGGTAGGCAGACTGATGATGGTTATTTGCCCAGTCCGCTGTCCTGGGGTAATACCACCACTTTCGAATGTAACACCCGGGAAGTGACCTTGTCGCGTTTCGGGAGCAGTTTGGAAGTGGTGAACATTTGTCTCCCCAATACGACATAGCACTGCGGCTGCCTGTAGAAATTGAACGCATGTTCGCATTCTTCGACAAGACATCGGACATCAGTCCGGGGCAAAAATTAACACAGCTTTCAATCAGTTCTGAATTCCAAAAACAGTTGAAAGCCGAGTCACGAACCTAAATTAAATATTTAACCCTACCCCCAATGTGACGGCCAGTATAATTAACTATAGCTGTCATCCAAAACATTTCAGTATATTACGAATAATTTGCTAGAGCTTTCGCTTATAAACATTTCTCTCGACGGTGGAGTCATCACGGTTTTAAACTTCACATATCGCTTTAGACACAGGTCTCTCGCTCGGGGAAGTCCACGCCTTCAGTGCCACGACCACGGCCGCTGACACAGGAAAACCGCTTGTAAAATATACAGGCACAAAATAATACAATGAAAGATGACGGTCTTCGAAGACATTTCTCTTCAAACAATATTTTATTTTGCTCATCCCAAAACGTCCCGAGGGATCACGGGAAGGATCCCCCGTTAACCCGTCACGAATTGTACTCGTATTGACTTAGGACCGAGGTAAATAAGACCAAAGTAGTAGGAGTAGTTGGAAACTTATTTTACGGGTTAATAATATAAATTTAACAATAGGCTTGTGGTCTCTCTAAAAAAAACCTCTCAGGTAAAATCGTCCTATCTCCTAGGCGTACGAGCAAACCGACTTGTGACTCACCGTAATGCCGGTTTCGCTTGGCATGCTAATACAGTTTGAGTCGAAATTCGCGTGGCAAGTGTCAGAAGATACTGAGAGACCAAAGTCTTCGTTGCAGTAATCGGAAACTTTAAAGACTTCGACGCTGCTGTGCCAAATGTTTGACCGACTCATCACCGAATCATCTCGCTCGACTGTACATTTTCATAATAAGGTAAACAAATATACTAAAAAAAAGGAAGGGCGAATTCTATTTTTTACTTTTATCTATCTCAGTTCACGCCCATATCCCCTACTGAGGTAGGCAGACTTTTTTTTTTTTTTAATTGTAGCTCCGCATATGACAACACTCCGCCTGATGTAAAACTAGAGTGCGGTCCATGAACGGAAACAACTGTTACCACAGAGAAATCTCTACAGGCAGCAGTCGCCTCCGCTATGCCGGCCTGAGAGACGAGTATGCACCATACGACATCACTTCACGGGTGTTACATTCCCTTCACTTATTTCTCTTGAAATATAAATTAAACAATAATATTGGTTTGGGTTAATTAGATTGTGTCCATTAGTACTCTTATAATTGCCATATTTGGATGTGTTTCATAGGAAAACGAATGACGTGAAGACGTTGGGCTACCTCCGGACACGATTTCCAAAGTCCTATTAAAGTTAATATAAATATTTAAAGATGTTATGGTACGCGTAGGAATCCTGTTAATGGGCGGGGTTAATTATTCGCCCGAATGAATTCGAGTACGCGAATAATACGGAACGAAGGACCACGAGTACGTTATAGGATCTCAGAGATTGCGCAATTGGGATTGTTCTCAAAACTAAATAGTTTAAAGTGTAGTTTGTTCAGCTCGATAAATTTTTCGAATGGTCTTGACTGAGATTTGACCTGACTGTTTAGTGTGCTGATGCACAATATTATTACCTCGATACAAAATATTATTTTGACATTGGCAAATTGTTATAATGTAATATAAAACTTAAAGAAAAAACTAATTAAAGCCATAAAACCACTCTAAATTTATTTATTTATTTATTTATTAAATTCGACGCACAAAACGGCATGCAAGCATATACATGTCATAGTACGAATACAGTCGGGAGTTAGGCTGGCTTGCATGCCAAAGCATGTGCGCATACTATAAGTACAATACAATACAAGTTAATACAATTCAATACAATTTTTTATGCAGTTATCTTAACATTGTCTTACAAATACAGTCCAAATAAGCAGTTTCACCAACATTGTCACACGTTAAGTTAATCTAAATGAAGTTCATTCAATATATTTCCACTCATTATAAAAAAATCTTTAAAATGCAACTTCAAGAACATAAAAAAACCTTAATTAAACCAAAGAATTAAAGAATAGTCATTAAAACTAGATTCCAGGTCGTAAAACTAAATTTTCCAAAGCTAGTAGTTTTTAATGACCTCTAGAACCGGAGTCATAATTTCACCTCTTATCTACGGTACATTGTGCGACTCTTCACTTAGGGTTTATACCGTGACCTTACACTACACATTGTCAACGAAAAAAAAATTGTGGAGAGCAGGAGAATTTGACATAATACCACCACCAGTCAGGACCATAGATTTCTCAAGCAACATATATCAACCGTCAAGGTCAGGGGTCGGCAACCTGCGGCTCTTTGGATTTTATTTATTTTTTATTTTTATTTTATTTATTTATTTATATACAGCATAGTCTACAGCTGTTGGCCAGCCAATTCACTACGTGTCACATCAAATATTATTCATATATTCATTAAAAGTAAAATATAGAAATTAAATTACATAAAAATTTGAAGCTGCGGTCTCTTTAGTTCCACACGCAAATATTATTTTATAAAAAAAACATTTAAAAATCGTTCTGAATCGATTAACGAGGATTAGGCACCATTTCTATCTCTCAGCCACTAGTACACGCTTTTCACCGCACCCCTCTCCCGTCAAAAAACTTTATTCATGCAAGTACTATTTATTGTTGGCAAGACAACTTTTAGTGGCTCTTTAAAAACTTTGTAAATTTTAATTTTTGACTCTTCCGACTCAAAAGGTTGCCGACCCCTGGTCTATGGCGTTTGCATTATTTCTCCCAACTTCTATAGTAACAATACAGAAGGCTACAACGGAAAATATAATCATGAAGTATTCGGAACAAAAAAGACCAGGAGCCCCTGAAGTCTACAAATAAAACACACGCCTGTATCAAGATATTCCCAACACTTGTAATCCCCTTAATCCCTCCGATACATACCTGAAACAAATAAAAAAATAACATTAGCATAGCGCTGGTGAGAAAACACATTTTTAATAGTAACTCTACACGTGTCTACACTCCCTCTGATCCTAAGCTAAAGTGGGATGCAAAAACGGAAACAACTGCTACTACAAACAAAGGCTGCAGTCGCCTCCATTATGCCGGTTTGAGGTGATGGTGGTGTACACTCCAAGTTATTAAATTAAAGGTCTATAAAAATAACTCATCAGAACTATCATCCGTAAACCTGAAAGGTCTGAAATATCACATCACCTATCTATCTAGGTTTACAATTAACCGCTGACAACCTAATTTCAGTTAGTCTGTCTACAGTAGATAACTGTAGACGCTCGCGAAGATGTAATAACTACTTGAAAGGAGTCATAAAAAATAAGCTGATTGAATTTTTCATAATCTCTAGAAAATCTCATTTTCCGGTGAAATTGCATTCGGATCAAAACGATTTGTAACAAGTAAAACATTACGTTTTTTTATTGTAGCTTGGCATATACCTCGCCTGATGTAAAGCTAGCGTGCGGTCTATGAACGGAAACAAATGCAACTACAGATAAATCTCTACAGGCAGCAGTCGCAGAATAATCTAGATTGACAGTGCACACTCCTCTCGTTATACCTGGCTAATTTCAAACTACTCCTGAAACGTGACAAGCTCACACAGGTGTTACATTCGAAAGTGGTGGCACTACCCCAGGACGGCAGACTGGACAAATAACCATCATCAGTCTGCCTACCGCTCTTTATATCCGTGTCCGCATTATAAAGCTTAAATTCCCAAAACAACAATAAACAAACCGTTAAAATACGGCACAGGTTTTAATAATCATATCGGCTGTTTATCCGGAGTGCCTGTCCGTACCTAATTCACTATATAAATATTATATTATCTAAAACCCAAGAACTGGCTATTCCGATGCGAATCACGCGTTCTTCGATGCCCATCTCTATTTATTCTCTATGAAAATTGTTTATTGATTATTACGAGGGCTCTGCTTACGTGTACCCTAATTCGTACAGTGTTGAAAGATATGGTGACTTGTTGTCTATTCGATTGTAGCTCGGAATGTGACAACACTCCGCCCGATGTAAAGCTGGATGGCGGTTCACCTGATACTACAAATAAATCTCTATGAGCCGTAGTCACCTCCACTATGCCGGTCTGAAGAGACGAATGTGCAACTTCTAGATTGACAGTCTGTCCAGTCGTTATACCTGTCCAACTTTTGAACTAGTGGACAAAAACAAAAGATTTGCTATTAATACGTGAAGTGACCTTGTCGCATTTCGGGAACAGTTTGAAAGTAGCCAGGTATAGCGAGAGGATTGTGCACTGTCAATTTAAATGGTGAATACTCGTCGCCTCAGTCTAAAATAGCGGAGGCGACTGCTGCCTGTAGAGATTTCTCTGTAGTAGCAGTTGTTTCTAGACTGGAGTTTTGTCACATGCCGAGCTACAATAAAATAATAATAATAATAATAATTTACAAAAAGAAATGTTTCCAAAGCATACTCCAGAAGTAAGTTATCGATAATAGTTTTAATATTTATAAAAACATTATTCTCTTAAACAACCAAAAACCAATAATAGAAGATAGTGCAGATACATTTGGGAATAAAGCCTAGCGCAAAATCTCAAAGGCATACCCCGAGACACCGAAATAAGAACGAGGTTAGTAAGAATAAAGGTAGCTTTATTATTAAATTTTATTAAAGAGTGTTGCCATCCTGGGATAGTTCCACCATTTTCAAGTGTAGGGCGGTCGTGGTCTAACGGTAAAACGAGTCTATGAAACCCGTGTTCGAACCTCGCTAAATTCAGACCAATGTAACTTTGATCGCTCAGTGTCCTATAGGCACTAATAAAGAGTGGTAGGCAGACTAATATTGGCTATTAGTCCAGCCTGCAGTCTTGAGGAAGTACCACCACCCGTGAAGTGACCTTGTCGCGTTCGGGATCAGTTTGAAAGTAACCAGGTATAACGAAAGAAGTATGCACTGTCAATCTGCATGGTGCACATTTGTGTATAGAATTTTTTCTATAGTAGCAGTTGTTTCCGTCCATGGGCCGCACTCTAGCTTTACATCGAGCGAAGTGTTGTCATATACCGAGCTACAGTTACAAAAGTGCTAGGCAGACTGATGATGGTTATTAGCTCAGTTTATCGTCTGGAGTAGTACTACCTACTAAGTAACCCTCAACTATTGTAAAAATAAGTAATGCATATATTTCAAAGTACTTCAAGCGCTGACGACACATAAATCTAGATATAAAAGGATTTGACACATGAAATGCAACCCCCGGAGATATGCAGCAAACAGCACGGTTTCACAATAAGAGAACACGTCACCGCGATCGTATGTAAATATTTATATAGATTTGCTTTTGTTTTCGAGAGATTTCACAGCTTCGAGTTTCCAAGATACAAATTGTTCGGAATTTTCTGTTTAAAATACCGTGGTATTTACATATTACAAATGTAAATATATAGTTAGGTGTTTCTTTTTTTAGATTTGTACTAAATAAATACAAGACTTCGAGTTGCAACAAATGCATGACTAACATTTTAGTCAAAATTTTTTTTTAAATCTTTATTTATTTTAGAGCTAAATCCACAATAATAAACAAGAAAAAACTAACTTACCTATCTTTGCATGGTCAAATTCTTAATACTTGACAAAAAAAATCGTCTGACCAATCAACTACAATTTCTTTTTTATATTTATTTTTTATTTATTCGGGAAACTTGTACAAAGCAGAATGCCCAGTCGCCTAAGAGAAATGGGCCCACAATTTTTTTGAAACAATTTTTGAAGAATTTTTAATTTTTTCATCCAAGTTATTGAGTAATTAGACTTTTTCTGATACAATATTATTTTATTAAATTATTATTGTATTAAAAGCTTTAATAATATAATTAGTAATATTTATTTTTATAATATTTATACATTGTATATTGATTGGGAAACTTTGTTTTGTTATAATTAAAATATATTATTGAAGAAATAAGGTATTATTTTAGAATATTGTTTTGTTAACAAACTATTAGGTATCGAGTGGGCCCAAAAATTGGCATTATCCTTTGTTATTTTTTTCTTTAAAGATAGGCAGATACTTTTTTCTTTTTGTTTAATTTATTTATTAATTCAAAGATATTATGGTTAATTTTTAATAATATTTTTGTTTTAGCTTTTGACGTTATTGTAGTTTAGATCGCCGATTGTGAGCGTATGCCCCATATAAAATAAAGATTAAAAAAAAATTAGGAAGTCGATAGTAACTTAACAGTTTCCATTCGTAGATTGTTGATAGTTGACATAGCTCACGCTGAGCGCTGAATATGTAACAATTTTTATTTTTTTTTATTTTAGCACGTCATATGACCGCACTCCGCCTGGTGTTAAGCTAGAGTGCGATCCATGAGCGGAGGCGACTGCTGTCAGAGAAGGGGATCTGCAAACAGCAGTCGCGCCCGCTATGCCGGCTTAATGAGATGCCTCTTCACACTGCGCTTGAAGTAGAAGAATACGAAATAATCGTATAGAACTAGATGGAATTATTTTTCCATATTTTTCATCCTATCTATAACTAGTTGGAATAAAGCTCGCAGAAGAGCATCACGAAATGCATCCAAAACAATTCTCACTCATAATAAATTCATTCTCAGTTTCGTAGTGCAAAATAAAACTACATTTCTTATAAGACAGTAAAGTCTAATGCACTCTCTGAGAGCCCATCGCATCACTTGGCCACTATCCAATTATTTCCTTAACCCCACAAGAGCGTATATTCCGCCTTCAAACAATTAGGACACATACCCACGGGGGTGATACGTGATTTTATGCAGGCGCCAATGTCTGCTATTACGCTGTGCCATTTATTAGACTATAAGCACTAGCAGTCGACCCGTGGCGTTATGCATGAAAATATATACTGAACAGTGGGAGAAAATTAAAGAGTGACAGGCAGACCGGTGATGATTATGCGATATTGTCGCGTTTGAAAGTAACCCGGTATAGCGAGAGTAGCGTGCACTGTCAATCTAGATGGTACATGCTCGTCTCTTCAGGTCGGCATAGCGGAGGCGACTGCTGCCCGTACAGATTTCTCTGTAGTAGCAGTTGTTTCACCGCACTCTAGCTTTATATCAGGCGGAGTGTTGTCACATGCCGAGCTACAATAATAAAAAAAAAGATACAGTTAACCGACTAGTTTCGATGGCAAAGAGTTAGCAAAATACTAAGCAAATAAAATTATTATAATTAATCGGGAGTACGGAATAATAAATAAAAACAAAACAATCATAATGTAGGCGGGTATGTTCCAACAAAAACAAAAACATGCCCACCCTATATGAAAGTCGTAAAAAAGCACGAAACATTTTCACGAGTCGGGTTATCAAGGTGCCTTATAAAGTAGAACGACCGGACTTAAGAGTTCTATTCGCCGAATCAATCCGATCCAAATTCCTTTATAAGCCGACAAAAAAAACTGCTTCTGTCACGAGCTTTACAGAGCCTAACATTGAGAACTATTCAATATTCAATAAATAAAATAAATAGGAGTGGTCCCGGTCTGCCGCCCTGGGGTAGTACTAGTTACTTTAGAATGTAACACCCGTGAAATAACCTTGTCATGTTTGAAAGTAGCCAGGTGTACAGTGTCTAACTAGGGGTCGTTTGCACCAGAAAGCCGGTTAAAGTAACTTTAACTTTTACGTTTACTTTAACCGTTACGTTTACATCATGGTGCATATTTACTCTACACGAGTTGCACCATCGCGCCTGTCTTTTTTCAACCGTAACCAGCGAATTTTGGTTTGGTTGAAGTAAAAGTAATCGTCAAACCAATGTTGCTAGCGTCAAATGTATAAAAAGAAGCCAAATATATTTTTCTATTATTTTTTCGAGATCAGCCACCCTTTCAATGATAACAATATGAACTTAATCGATATTGCACCACGGGTGGAGTAAATGTAAACGTTTAACGGTCGTCGTCGCCGTTAAAGTTACTTTAACCGGCCTTCTGGTGCAAATTACCCTAGATGGTGCATATTCATCTCCTCAGACCGGCATAGCAAAGGAGACTGCAGCCTGTAGAGATTTCTCTGTAGTAGCACCACGAGCAAATGTAATACTAGTGAATTGGCCTAGTCACGTTTCGAGATCTTGGAAGTGGTAGGCTATAGCGAGAGGAGTGTGAACCGTCAAGGAGTGCCCGTTCATATCAACTAGAGCACATTATAAAGAATATTCTAGATATCATCCATCCCTTAACTGTTCATGTTAAAATCGAAACGCAATCGTGACGGGATCGAAGTAAAAAGAGTGGAATAGAACGGACAGGCCAGGCGTCAGGTTTAGCACCCCCAATGGAACAGATCGCGTTCACTAATTTAATTAATTCAGGCCTTTGAACATTGATATTTCAAATGGGAATAACCGAATTTCTCGTTTTTTTTTTTTTGTTTGTTTGCTTATTCAACTTTATTGTTATTGAGTGGAAAATAATTAATAAAAATTCATGGTTGCTTAATTAGCATACTTACCGTGGTCTAGCGGTTAAACGCGTGGACTCACGATCAATGATCAATAGTAATAACAATTTAGTGCGCGAACTCGTAAATGAGAACTCATACTGTTACTAGATCCCACAGGACAGGCCAGACCTAGTGTGGGATCCACCAGTTAACAAACCCTGTAAACATTATTATTTCAAATAAAGTTATTATTATTATTATTTATTATTATGAGACCCGTGTTCGAACCTCGCCAATTCTGACCAATGTAACTATGTTATATGTAATTTGGTCACTCATTAAAGAGTGATAGGCAGATTAATGATGGTTATTTGTCCAGTCTGCCGTCCTGGGTAGTACCACCACTTTCGAATGTAACACCCGTGAGGGGCCTTGTAGCGTTTCGGGAATAGTTTGAAAGTAACCAGGTATAACGAGAGGAGTGTGCTGAAGCGAAGCTGCCCGTAGAAATTCCTCTGTAGTAGCAGTCGTTTCCGTTCATGGACCGCACTCTAGCTTTACATCAGGTGAAGTATTGTCATATGCCGAGCTACAATAAAAACAAATTACAATGTTTTGAAAGTAATAGTATAAAAACGTTTTAAGTCAACTACGTACAAGAATTGCCCCCCAGCCTGTATAACGAAAACCTTCCCTCTTTATATATCTGTGGTAGGAAACCTAAATCAACTTCAAGGAATCGACGAATCCCCTTTTCGACAGAAAACAAAAACAATGACAGTCTAATGATCTCATTAGGCACTTGTTTGAGTATTAGGCCGTGAATATTATCGATTTTGTACTAAAACTTTTTTTGTTTCTTGACATAATGAAGTGAGGAATTTGCGGGAAGTAATTTGACCCAGATTTTTCGGGAATTTGGAAAATTGGCATTGACAACGAAGCTATTTCAAGCTTTTTAAAAAAAAAACAACAAAAATTAACATTATCTTGTAAAATCGGCACACCTTTAAACCAGTCTGTCTTTAAAAAAAATTAATTACTTATTTTTTATTATTATTATTATTAAATTAAAGAGTGGTAGGTAGACTGATGATGGTTATTTGTCCTGTCTGCCGTCCTGGGGCAGTACCACCACTTTCGAATGTAACACCCGTGAAGTGACCTTATCGCCTTTCGGGAATAGTTTGAAAGTATAGCGAGAGGAGTGTGCACTGTCAATCTAGATGGTACGTGCTCGTCTCCTCATGCCGTCATAGTGGAAGCGACTGCTGCCCGCACAGGTTTCTCTGTAGCAGCAGTTTTTTCCATTCATGGACCGCACTCTAGCTTTACATCAGGCGGAGTGTTCTCACGTGCCGAGCTACAATTTAAATAAACATTAACGGCAGTATATCCAGACATGTCAAACGTGGAGGCGACTGCAGCCCGTAGAGATTTCTCTGTGGTAGCAGTTGTTTCCATTCATGGACCGCACTCTAGCTTTACATCAGGCGGAGTGTTGTCACATATCGAGCTACAATAAAAAAAAAAAAAAAAAAAACGTTCTGACATCACAAACGACATGGTCCTTCGAGCACAACACTAAATAAAAAATTTAGTAAAATAACAGTTTGGTCACCAAATATTATGACCCCAAACTTAATCTTTAAACTATAACGTAATAATATTAAAAAGTCGTATATCACAAGAGGGCAATTTTAAACCGTTCCGTGAAGCAATATCTCAAAGTAAGGAATTTAATATCGCGGGGGCAATGTTTTGCGTCTACCCCGTTAGAAGTGTATCGTGATTGGACAAACAGATTCTTTAATGAAGAAAGGCGAATAATAGACGTCACTTTGGCATGATAATAAGCTAGAGTGCGGAGAAAGAAGACAAAGACAGAAGGCAGCAATAGGACTCCAAGCTAATCTCCTTAAACGGTACCAGGCCACTTCACGGGTGTTATACTTGATGATTGTACTTCCCCTCTGACGTCAGACCAGTCTATTTAAAAACCATCTTCAGACTGACTTTATATATCACTCAGATTAACAAATTTGGAAAGGGGACAAACACCCAAAACGTAAGGTTGTTTTCCAGACAATCTTACTCGGTCGAAAATAACTTATTCGCACTTTTTTTTTTTTTTTTTATTGTAGCTCGGCATGTGACAACACTCCGCCTGATGTAAAGCTAGAGTGTGGTCCATGAATGGAAACAACTGCTACTACAGAGAAACCTGTGCTGGTAGCAGTCGCCTCCACTATGCCGGCTTGAGGAGACGAACATGTACCATCTTAGATTGACAGTGCACACACGTTATACCTGGCTACTTTCAACGCGACAAAGTCACTTCACAGGTGTTACATTCGAAAGTGGTGGCCCAGGACGGCAGACTGGGCTAATAACCATCATCAGTCTGCCTACCACCGACACATGTGGGCATATCGTCAATTTATTCTGTCGAGTAAAAGCAACAAGTATAATGTATTCCTACTTTATTGTTGACAGCCCTCTGTGCAGAGGATGTCCGAAATATGGGGAAACGGTGCAACACGTGCTCCTGGAGTGTAACAGCGTTGATGCACCGAGAAGGAAGTTCCTGAGGACTAAGTCAACACTCCCCGAGGCGTGCCGGAATGTCGATAGCGTACTGGCTCAAAGAAGAAATTGGTTGGCTTGTAAAAGTACGGAAGGACGCGTCAGAGACCCCACAGCCTGCAGAAAACAGCCCGAAAAAACAAGAATGTATTTGTTTGTTGTATTGAAATGCTGAAATTCATTCATTGTATAATTTCATTTAGTTGTTGGTCTGGATGAATGCTAACGTGTGCCCAGACTCTGTCCACTATGCCTCGAGTGAAACACCGTAGGGTTTTAGTAGGTATACCAGTGTTAGGCTGGAGAGTCCGACATAACCCTGGCACCTTCCCCAAGGGTTGTACAAAGTGAATATTACTTGTAGCCGAGTGAAATTGCACGTCTGAAAACACCCTTAGACTACCAAATAGGAAGAAGGAAAAACGCAAGAAAGAGACTTCTTGAGACTAGATTGGTCAACGACTTACTGTTGGAGTAATTACGATCCATGCAAGAGTTTTGTTTTAATTTAAAGAAAAGTGATCATAAGGCTATCAAGTCATTTTTTTATTGGAATAGATGGGCCATCCGTTTTTTTAATGCCGAACGATAAAGGACGTCTAATCTCACCATTATCCCCCGACACAATAAAAAGAAAACCTTAGCGCTTTTATGGGTATCCCTTATCCAAAATATTAAGTTCTACTTAGCATGACATTAGCAAAAAAAATCTATCCGTAACAATTTGCTTTATAAACGTTATTTTCATGACATTTTCAAACGTCCAATCCACTGCTAACCAAAGCGTACTGGGTTTTTTACGTCTTGTACTCCTTGGGAGAACAGTAAGAGCCAATTGTACACCATTTTTTATACAGTAGCTCGACCACACTCTGCCTGATGTTAAGCTGTAGTGCAGTCTATCATGAAATGCAAGCAACAGTCCCCGCTATGAGGGCTAAAGTAGACGACGGTTAATTCCAAGCTGATTCCGAAACGCGACTACGTCACTTCCCCCACTACCCTACCACAGCAGACTGAGCTAATAACCATCATCTGTTTGTCTACCACTCCACCAGAAATCTAACACGTAATAAAAGCAACAAGATATATCAAAAAGTAAGACCATAAACAAGATATAGGTGATACCGAAGCCGTTGCAGTCACGGCATCGGCACGTTGTTTATGGCCTCCCCAGTGGTCGTTAGGTTATTGCAAAAGTATTCTCTGTTCGGCGGTGAAATTTATATCTTTTTCCTGTCTTATTTTACTTAAAAACTAACAAAATGTTACGTAACGTAGTGGACTGTGACGTCACTAAAACGAGAGCGCTAAAAACTTATTAAAAAAATATATAAAATGACTAATTTTAATGAAGATTACAGAATTTTATATGTATTTTCGCAATAAAATTAGAGAAATTTAGACGCTCTAACGACTGTGTATCTCAGAGCATCCGTGCGTAAAGCGGAGAGCGTGGGTTCGGATCCCATCTCATTTCATTTTCCCACAATTTTTTCTTTTTAATTTTCACCATACTTCAACATAGAAGTTTTAATAATAAAATAGTAAAAAATAAAATTCCAATAAAGTAATTTTCAATAGAAATATGAAACAGGTATCTGAAAGTTTTGAATATAGTTAAGAGAACTTGTGAAAATTAATTAGTCCCAGTCATCTCAGGAATCGTTCAACTGCTGTTTGGACGTCTATTCATAGTATTTATTGTAGGGTGTATATGTTTGTTATTATTTTCAGGAATATCTTTTAATATTTATAAATGACAGTGAAATCTTCTTTTGCGAAAGCGGCCGTGGTCTAGCGGTAAGACGCGTGAACTCACGATCAGTGTAACTTTGTTATATGTACTTTGGTCGCTCAGTGCCTATAGGTACTATTAAAGAGTGGTAAGCAGACTGATGATGATTATGTGTCCAGTCAGTTACATTCCGAGCTTTTTATGTAAGAAAGGTTTGACAAAAGAAAAAATATATATGTGTATTTGAATATCATATGCGAAACAAAGTTTTATTCAAATCCGTAATAAAAGTGAGAATTTATTGTCACACTACAATGTTTGAATCGGTTTATTGTTCGCGTAGGCAGCTTATTGGTTGGTACTTCTGGAGTTTGCAAAATAAGATTGTAGATATGCTCACCTGCTCCTCAGTCGAATTGTCTTGAAAAGGAACAAGAAGTCTATCCAATACATTTTATGTTCTTAAAAATTTCCAAGCGACCAGAAAGTATCCGCAGTCGCCTCCGCTATGCCGGCCTGAGGAAGCGAATGCGCACCATCGAGATAGACAGTGCACACTTCTCTCGTTATACCTGACTACTTTAGAACTGCTCTCGTATTGCGACAAGGCCACTTACAGGTGTTAAATTTGAAAGTTATGGTAGGACAGGACGGCAGACTAGGCTAATAACCTTCATCAGTCTGCCTACCACTCTTTGATAGTGACTATAGGCACTGAACGACCAATAGTACATAAAACATAGTTACAATTATAGAAATATATACTAGAGGTGCAAACCTGATACATTTGACTTGAAAAAAGCGTAAACCGCTTCAAACTGTAGGGACTGTGCCTACACATTTAAGAAAACAAAACGGTAGTCAAGAAGACTTATACAGAGTGAATTTTTCAAGTGGGCTTTCATGGCCAAATCCCAAACTATAAGAGATATCGAAAAATGCATTATTAGATTTTAGATAAATCCATTTTCCCGGCCAGGAATCGAACCTGTTGATTTTGAAAAAAAAAAAAAACACTGTATTATTGCACCATCCGATAGTGTTCCTGATAAGGATCAAATTCTGGAAAGTAATTATAAGCGGCAAACCAAAGGAAAGTGTTGATTTTTAACAAATTATATAAAAAGATTAACACAAAAAGTTGTAAATATCTTTATTACCCTGGCTCCTACCATACCTAAAAAACCATTTGACAATGTCGTCGTCAAGTCAAATACTAATTGAAGAGAACCTAAAAGTGACTGCGGCCATCTTTTCTCTCGCGTCACATTCGGAGGTTATTGCATATCTAGATGTACTATCAAGAGCAGGGGAGCAGTCCCACCTTAAGGACTAATGTTACTTGCATATTTTTATGTTTCTCTCAGCTCCTACTTTAAATATAACTTATGTTTACGTTGCTATGACATCTGACGTGCGTAGATTCGTTTTTCCCTCACAACATTGACAACTAAATGAGGTGCAATATGTAAAAAACATATAGAAACATTGACAACAATATTGATCTCCTTTACTTATAAAGAGAAGGCAACTGTAATATTCCGATAAACAATTTTGAAAAAAAAAAACTGGGACTGCTCCCCTGCTCTTGATAGTGCATATCAATGGTTACATTGGTCAAAATTAACGAGGCTCGAACACGGCCGCTCACACTAAATAAACTATGAAATAAAACATGTTTTGCGTTAAAATTTATTAGGACATAACACTCGTGTTGTTAGAATAAGAGTCGTGTTATTAAGCTCGTTTGATTTTATACGCGCTAATAGACGTAATTACGTTTTACATTTACACCGCAATCGGCACGTCAATTTATTGTGAATTTATATTGTATCAAACTGTGAAGCGATTTATTTTGTACTACTCGTAACTGGGGAGTTGATATGAGATTCTGCGGCAGATGGAATAAAACGATATGCATACTTTAAAATATAAGATATAAGCCGTAATTGTACGATCTTATTTCAAGATCTCAGATGCCGTCAACGAGTAGTTTTTTTCCGTTCATGGACCGCCCTCCATCGTGACAAAATTTAAAAAAAAACAATTTTATAAAATCGTATCTTATCTTAAAGTGGGCCATAGTGAGAGTACGATGTAGGTGTTTGTCCTGAATTCAGAAAAGACCCACCTGCGCCGTGAGATGCGTTCCATTCCGCACAAAAAGGTACATTTTCGAACAATGCGACAGATAAAAAAATAGTACAGAAAAAATATTTTCTTTTGTTTTTTACTGCAGGTCAATTGAAAAGCGCACCCGCATATTGGGTAATTCTTTTACAAACTAAACACCATTCTGACCGACCCATTCCTGATTTGGCTGAAACTTTTTTTACGGGTTCTATATCGAAAAAAAAGACACCCGTTCGAGGGATTTTTTTTTTAATATAGAGTTGAAAATTTGAGATTTTGGTGATTTTTGGTTAAAGACTCATTTTCAAAATCTATAACTCCTGTTCATTTCAAGCTAGAGAAAACTTTTTTTTTTTAATTTTGAAGGCAAAAGAGTGAATTTAAAAAAAAATATACAAAATTTCATATTGTTGAAACCCAAATTTTCAACCATCTCTATTGTGTGTGTCTCTTTATCTTTCGATATAGAACCCGTAAACAAAGTTTCAGCCAAATCAAGAATGGATCGCTCATTTTTTGTTCAATTTCGTACGGTTTGTAAAAGAATGACCCATATATGCAATATTTTGTATTTCACCACACTTCGCCTGATGTTTAGCTAGAGTGCGGTCTTTGAGCAGAAACAACTGCTTCTGAGAAATCGCTGCACGCATCAGAAGCTTACGCTCGACTTGAGGAGCCGAATGTGCATCATCCATTGACAGGGCACATATCTGCGTAGAGCCAATATGCAAGTGTTAAATGCTTTTTTTTTTATTTTTATTGTAGCTCGACATGTGACAACACTCCGCCTGATGTAAAGCTAGAGTGCGGTCCATGAATGGAAACAACTGCTACCACAGAGAAATCTCTACGGGCTGCAGTCGCCTCCACTATGCCGGCTTGAGGAGACGAGCATGTACCATCTTAGATTGACAGTGCACACTCCTCTCTTATACCTGGCTACTTTCAAACTATCCCCGAAACGCGACATAACGCTAACATAGTTACACAACTAATTTGTAACCAAAAATTAAAAAAAAATGTGGTTGACCCAGGCGTAGTTTCAAAACAGTATTTGTTAGTATGTTTGATGAAAATTGCGATTCGAAGTCTGTGTAGCATCGCAGGAGTTGGCAGATACACAGATATTGGCTTTACGCTATCCGGGTACTTCTAAATCGATCTAGGAAGGTGCTTCACGCGTGTTACAAGAGATGTAAAGCTGCTGTATGATATTAATTTAGGTTTAATAAAAAAAAGAAAGATTCAGTGTATTGAAAAAATCGTCGCTGACATCAGAAGCGCGCCTATATAACGAAAAATTCCAATTGGCCCACGTCCAAATATCTCCGATATTGTACATATAAATTGTTTACACACAAATATTCGCTCTTACAACATTTTATTTGTATTATAAATATTTCGTTACCGATCAAAAGTTCCTAGTTGAATTCTGTTGGAATAAAGTCTACAGTGGCACATATACGTTTAAATTTAACCTTTTTGTGACATTCAGAAGTGGTGATACTACCCCAGGACGGCAGACATACGGCAGACAAACCAACATAAGTCTGCCTATCACACTTAAACGTCAATTGCGTCAAACGCATTCTGCTAATCTTGAATAGCAGTTACATACGTACTCTAAAATTTATTTATTTATTTGACATGCCAATAGCGAGACATAATTGTACATTTATACTTTAAAAAAATGTACTTAAAACATTAAAAATTAAGTTTGCCAATTATAGGCATACATACAGCACCGTTAATTTTAAACAAATTATATGATCGCGGTCCAATACTTTTTCGCAAAATCCTATCTTAGTGCACACATCTACGCTATGATAAATTTTTTTCTTTTTTTTTTATTGTAGCTCGAAATGTGACAACACTCCGCCTGATGTAAAGCTAGAGTGCGGTCCATGAATGGAAACAACTGCTATCACAGAGAAATCTCTACGGGCTGCAGTCGCCTCCACTAAGCCGGCTTGAGGAGACGAGCATGTACCATCTAGATTGACAGTGCACACTCCTCTCTTATACCTGGCTACTTTCAAACTATTCCCGAAACGCGACAAGGTCGCTTCACGGGTGTTACATTCGAAAGTGGTGGTACTGCCCCAGGACGACAGACTGGACAAATAACCATCAGCCTGCCTGCCACTCTTGGATATGAAACTACCGTTAAAATTTCAGGTCGCTAGCTAACATAGTTTCAGCTGTACATTGATTATGAATCAATCAGTCACACAGGCTTTTTTTATGTAAGTGTATCTCAAAAATCTACGTAAAAATCACGTTTTAAAAAAAAGAATCATCAAAATACACGACCAATTGATAACCTCATCCTTTTGAAGTCTGGTAAAAATATATTTTAAAAAAATATCCAAATAGTGTATTCTTAAAATAATCGATAAAACCGACGAAGACCTGGGATGCTATTTCAATGGAAACATTACAAAAAAAAAACTCAAGAAAGGCAAAGATCAGTAGTCGTAATAATTGAAATATCATCAAGTTTCATCGACTTTTTTCTGTAAATCGGCATAGCGGAGGGGACCGCAATTTAGCTCGAAATAGAGTGCGGATGCAAGTCAATCTACAATAAATCCATTTTGTATGCAATTTTTATTAAAACGAGAACAAACACTAGTTCAAAGTGTGAACTTTAAAAACTTTCCTAAAAGCAATCTCGATATAGAATCTATTTCGAATGTAATACAGAGTCAAGTGATCCATCCGAGCTGCACTCTCGCGTTCCTATAGGTAGGTAGGCAGGCAGTTATATAAATAAAGCCAACGAACAGTGGCCTAACTGAAATAACTGCGACCTTTTTAACACAGGTACCTATCACATTTTATGTGTCTACAGTGTTATCTTTCAAGCTGTCACTTCGTATCGTTTAATACGAATGGTTAAATGGCAAACGATAGTTTTTAACCCAGTGTGCCGACCTGGGGTAGTAAGTACCACACCACTTTTTTTTTTTTTTTTTTTATTGTAGCTCGACATGTGACAACACTCCGCCTGATGTAAAGCTAGAGTGCGGTCCATGAACAACTGCTACCACAGAGATATCTCTACGGGCTGCAGTCGCTCTACTCGACTATGCCGGCTTGAGGAGACGAGCATGTACCATCTAGATTGACAGTGCATACTCCTCTCTTATACTTGGCTACTTTCAAACTATTCCCGAAACTTTGTGTAACACTAGTGTAGTTACCTTGTCGAGTTTCGGGAAGTTTGAAAGTAGCCAGTCATAACGAGAGGAGTGTATACTGTCAATCTGGATGGTGCGGAGGTGACTGCTGCTTATAGAATTTTTTTGTAGTAGCAGCAGTTGTTTAAAATAGAATTACTCTCGTCTCAGTGACATAAATATACCGTTTATTAAAAAAAAATTAAGTCCCACTTTAAAGGCTTTTTTTAGGCCCAGTATCTACTAAAGCGGAGAAGAGAGGAGATGCGAGGTGTGCTCCCCGTCGCCGACAACGACACACAAATTTCTTTTAATTCAACATTTTTATTAATTTCTTGAGGCATGCATTTTTTTAAACAACGATATGACGTCTGCCTCTCACAACCGTTAGACAAACTGTCACATCTCGGCTCTGCTTTAACCAGCAAACAGCCTGCCCGCTATGCTGCTCTTCTCTCCGCTCCGCCCTTGTCTACCTTAAGCGTTTGTCTAACTTACAAATACCACTTTCCGGAAACATTAGAACTACAAAAAGGTGGTCGTGTGTTGAGAGTACTAAATCAGTACGGAATGTTGTAACAGCGCTTAGACGGACGACAAGTCGTAGTCGGTTTCAACAACAGTCATCATGCGTGGTTGATGTCGCCCACAAAACTGTCGTAGATCCTAACAGAAAGTCGTATGTGAGTCAAGCCTTACTATAGTCATCCGTACGGCTAAGGAGTCTAGCGAAAAGCACGAGCAAAAATAGTCAAAACGTCCTCGCTCTGTTCTAGGGAATGGAGTGTAGAAAACAGTGGAAGGTAATTATCAAAAAAAATTGTTGGTTCGAATCGGAAACACCGCTGAAATGCGACTAAATAATGAAAGATTTTCAAGAGAAAAGGAATTTCAGCTTAATAATAATTTATGAAATAAGCCCTGTCATTCATTGGTACTCAAGTGCCCTCTGTAAGGACTCAATTCACAATAGACTCAGATATGAAGTTTTCGGCAGCTAATTTAAGATTTAATCGCTGACAAATGATAACTTTTTAAATACCTACCTCGTTCTTAATTAATTTATCTTCTCAGAGATAATTGACTCGTAATTGAACAGCGGGATGTCTTTTGATGTTTTGACGTTCATGGACCGCACTCTAGCTTGACATTAGGCGGAGTGTTGTCATCGTTTGCCGAGCTATTATTATATTATAAAAAAAATACGTGGGTAAATTTTTAATAGAGAACTCGCGTCTTGGCGATTCCGCGACCACCTGCGGACTCCGGCGGTAGAACAGCAATTTACTCCATTGAACAGCGGGATGTCTTCGACGTCGTGTTTATTCAGAGGTATATTTTAATGCGCGGTATTTTTGCATGTTTTACAAGAGAGATAAACAGACTGAAGATGGTTATTAACCCAGTCTGACTTTTCAGCAAAATTAGGGATGGAGAAATATATCGATATATCGAACTACTGATATATATAATTTTTTTTGCATATGATTCTTGTAGATTTGTAAAACTTGCAGTCCAAAAAAGAAAGGTCATAAATTGATGTGTCTAAAAATTAGTGCACCTTAAACCTGCAGCTCGTGAAATCACTGACTAACTGAATCTAAGGGGGTATAAGGAGAATGTCTACATCAGGCAGAGTGTAGTCACATACTACTACTAAATACTACTATAAAAGAATCTTAAATTGTAAGATCAAGAAAACACGCCTGAGGTCATTCCACAATTTAGTAGAACGACATAAAAAGGGCTAACGAAACCTTTTCCAAATTTCATTATTAGTAAAACGTCAAACTAATTCGTCCAAAAATAATATTATTACGACCAAAGATCGCTGGTACCCATATAATAAATGAATTAGAAATCTGTCTATAACATCTTTCTTAGAAACAATAATAAAATAAAAAAAATGGTTAGTGGAAAACTTACTAACCACCATATTGAAGGGACAACCAATTTAGGAGTGGCAAGTGTATCCATAAAGAAAAATATACGTAAAACTTTGCAAGATATTCACTATAGTTTATTTCAATACAAACTTCATGAAATGAAAATATGCCATATCTATATTCATACTAGATAATATAATTATTTTTAAACTTATCGGATCGGCACCGGATAGGACCAGATGCGGCAAGGTCCGCATCGATTCGTTGTCAACTAGCCATCCACCGGAGGCAACAGACGTCTTGACGTTAACAAGCATCCGTAGTTTTGTATTAATTTTCATGCCTTGTATAGAAGCGAGGCGGAGGCGATCGGAGACGGTCTATATGCCTGAACCACTGAATTCACAGATATCGACAAAATTTGGTAATTACATATCTGGCATCCTGGGCAAAAACAAAGGCACCTTTTCTCTCAAAAAAAAAAGGAGGTGAAATCAAGAATGAAAGTTTGTGAAAAGAAGCTATTATAATTAAAAATTCATATTTATTTATTTTATTTTAGCACGTCATATGACCGCACTCCGCCTGACGTTAAGCTAGAGTGCGATCCGGAGGCGACTGCTGTCAGAGAAGGAGATCTGCAGACAGCAGTCGCGTCCGCTATGTCGGCTTGAAGAGATACCTCTTCACACTGCGCAGTCTCCCACTGGGCAATGCGGAGCTGGTTCAATCGAGTCATTACGAATCGCGCTCCGCTCACCGTGGAAGACGTGCATTAGTCTTTTGCTAAGAAATACACCTAAATCCTAGACGCATAAAATTACTATTCAACAATTTGACCGCCCTCTCCAAAAAAAGGACGTAACACCATTTTGAATCCCTCCCCGCACATTCCTCCCGAATTGTGTTACGTAATTTATGACCGGCCATTTGAACGAGAAGCATTTGTTTACATTCTTTGCCATTTCAATTCAAAAATACTACAATTCTTTTCACCCGACTGGCGTAAGGAGATAAGGGGACTACTAAATATATAAATATATACATACATACATTAATAATACCATCCGTATTTTGTATGGAGATTTATATAGTCGTTAACTTAATGCCATTTTTTACGAGTTTTTTTTTTCTTTGTATTTCTTTCTCTCGACTGCTACTCTCCTTTCTAAAACCACGAGCTAGTAATTTGTCTAAATCTTAATATTACGTCGTAATATGAGTTAACTGATTAATAACAGTAATAAACTACGGTATTCACAGTGCCGGATTTAAGCATAGGCAACACGGGGCCGCCACCACACCACAAAAAAAATTTAAATCGACAAAGACTCAGTAGAAACAAAAAAATACTGAGTTTCGTTTTGAATTTTGTGTTAGCCAACTTACTTAGTTGCTCTCTTCTTTACCTTGACCTTAATAGAAACTTTCAAGAGTTAACCACAAACGATTTGAGGGCCTCCACAACATGCTCTGCCTATGGGCCGCCGTAGTCGAAATCCGGCGCTGGGTATTCATTTGTCGTCGCATGCAGAAAGTAATCCTTTGTCAGTGGCGTAGCTAAGTAGTCAAAGGTTCATTTATTTATTTACTTTAAAGCCAACAGCGTAATAAAAATGTATAACAAAAACAATGTATAACACCCGTGAAGTAACCTTGTCGCGTTTCGGGAATAGTTTGAAAGTAGCCAGATAGAACGAGAGGATGTGCACTGTCAATCTGGATGGTGCATGCTCATTTCTTCAAGCCGGCATAGTGGAGGCGACTGCTACCCGCACAGGTTTCTCTGTAGTAGCAGTTGTTTCCATTCATGGACCGCACACTAGCTTTACATCAGGCGGAGTGTTGTCACATGCCGAGCTACAATTTTAAAAAATCGGAAAGATACAATTTACATAATAAATATATGTTGTATGTTATATGTTCGCACTAATAATAAACTAAACAATCATGTAGGTATAGTAATTGGATCCCACATCACCTCATCCCCTCTAATTTTTTTTTGTAGCTTGGCATAGACAACACTCTGTCGGATGTAAAGCCCGAGTGCGATCAATGAGTGGAAACAACTGCTACTACAGAGAAACCTGTGCGGGCAGCAGTCGTCTCCACTATGCCGGCTTGAGGAGACGAGCATGTCCCATCTAGATTGACAGTGCACACTCCTCTCGTTATACCTGGCTACTTCCAAACTGTTCCCGAAACGCGACAAGGTCACTTCACGTGTGTTACATTCGAAAGTGGTGGTACTACCCCAGGACAGCAGACTGGACAAATAACCATCATCAGTCTTGCCTACCACACTATTTTTTCCCACACGTTAACCATATGATACTACTAGCGTTTTTATAATAAAATGTGTTTGAATATAAAAAATAATAATAATAAAAATAAACGAAACAGACCACCGGATCAAGTAAGAGCTTGTTGGTGAAAACGACCCTACTATGCTTACAAAACGCGGTTAATTGTTTATATGATAGATCTCTTAGTTGACTACATTCGGGATACGTGATTAATGACACTGTGCTGCCCGGCGAGAATTATCCCATTCCGCACGATATTTCTGTACAAAATAAATCAATAACACTTTATTGCACATGTAAATCGTACTACGGCTATAATTGACGAATTTCTTATGGCTGTCTTCTCCAGCCCCGGATCTAAGGGGGGGGGGCAAGCCGGGGCCCATGCCCCGGGCGGCAATTTTAGAGGGCGGCAAATTCAAACTAATACTCAACTCATCATTAAAGCAACTTTGACCACAGAAACGTCTTGTACTTGAAGCACATAAAGGGGCGCATAGGCATAGGGCGGGGGCGGCATTTTTCAATTTTTGCCCCGCCTCGAATAAAATCAAGATCCGAGGCAGGTCTTCTCGTCGTATGCCTTTCCGAAGCCAAAAGTAGATTCTGACGATGAACAAGTGCATGCCAATTTTCATTTCATTTCATTTCATAGGCGTGCTAATGCCTTTGGCATCGTCTACCAGCTAATCTCAGTGTGAACGGAGATCTACAGTACATACACGGATGTGTAATTCGAAAGTGTTGGTACTACCCCAGGACGGCAGACTGCCCTAATTACCCTCATCAGGCTGTCTACCACTCTTATATGATCTTACATTCCTCTACCTTGACTTCTTCCAAGCTTCGTAAATAATATCAAAATTTAAGCAGACTGATGGGGGGTAGCACCACCACTTTCGAATGTAACACCCGTGAAGAGACCTTGTCACGTTTCGGGAACAGTTTGAAAATAGGCAGGTATAACGAGACACACAGCGGAGAGGCACCTCGCACCCCGTAGAGATTATATGTAGTAGCAGTTGTTTCCGTTCATGGACTGTACTCTAGCTTTACATCAGGCGGAGTGTTGTCATATGCCGAGCTACAATAAAAAGAAAAACGCGTTTCGTACTACTCTATGCAGTATAATTATGGGAACCGCGGCGGCTGTCAACGACCTGATTAATTATTGTCAAGTGTCATTTTTTTCTTCTCCTTTGACAACTCTAAAAATAATGCAAATATCTCTGAGTTATCTTTAAAAGTAGAAACTTATTTTAAGCGAGCGTTTATTATCACCGCAGACGATTCAATTCTTGTTACACTCTTTCATTGATTTGAACTACGTTTTAGCGACCATCTTGAGACGTAAGGTTATCTGTCTTGAATTATTTTCCTAAATTTGTGTTTCTTCGAGTGTTAATGTGTAATAATGGTGGATTATTAACCATTAAATGTTCGTGAACGTGCGTGAGTAGGCAAACAATTCAAAAGAAGAGAACCATTTTCTCTCTAAAACTCTGTAGAAAGTTTCAGTAAAGATTCTACCATTTTACTGGAGCAATTTGTGACTTGACTGAGACTTGATCTGGCCGCAAAATATTTACTTTAACACTGCCAAATTGTTATAATACCATATAAAACAAAAAAAACCTCTCCATATTCGCATCATTTAGAAAAGTTAAATAAAAGACAACTCGGTCGGGCAACTGAACCAGCTTTGAGTTTATTGATTTATTTAGAGAAAAAACAGAGACGAGCAGTAATAGATACATGGATAAAGAGGAATAGAATATAAGATACAAGAATAATATAATATTATGAACAAATATTTCTTTTGTTATTGTTTATTGTTATTGGATGGGTCATCATGTTATATATGACAAAATACCGAAAGACATTAAAGATTTGCCTTTCAGTAGATTTAAGAGTACACTACATGAATGGTTATTAAAAAATATGTTTTATTCGGTGGAGGATTTCTTGGGGTATAAATGGTGTATAGGGGCTAATTTATAGAGTAGGCCGAGGTTGAAGAAAATTAGAGTTATATAATTTATTGACATTTTATGTTAACATTTCATATTGACATTTCCTAGTGATTATTATTATTAATTTATTGTTGTCGTAAAATTTATTATTGTAGGCATTTAGTTGTAACATTGTAATATAATTAGAGTGAATTAGTATAATTATTTGATTTTTTTGCATGCTATAATTTGGATAGCTAAATATGGCTGAAACTTATATTTTCGTTAAATCCATGTATCCCGCCTATTTAAAGCGCAGCAAATTTTTATTTTAATTGTAATTCAACACAATGTTGACAACACTTCGCCTAATGTTAAACAAAAGTTTGGTCCATGAGCGGAAACAACTTCTACTACAAATAAATTGCAACATACAGCAGTCGCCTCCACTATGCCCGCTTGAGGAATCGAGTGTGCAATGTCGAGATTGACAGCATGCTAAGAAACGCTGAATTTAAACTATATACAGAGTGAATTTTTCAAGTGATTTCAAGATTTAATTACTTAATGTTAAAAAAAAATGAAACATTATTTTGCTAAAAATCAAGACTTTCCTTTCATTTAACCTTAAAGAGCGCGAGATTTTAAATCAATATGATGATTTTCAATAATCATAAATAAGAAATGTTGTCAATGTACCGGTAATGTATAAATACATGGAAATAAGAGACAATTTGTTAAAAATCAACACTGATATACGGTTTCCCAGAATTTGATCCTTATCAGGAGCACTATCAGATGGTGCAATAACACAGCGTGTTTTATTTTAAAAAAAATCAACAGGTTCGATTCCTGGCCGGGAAAATGGATTTATCAAAAATCTAATAATGCAGTTTTAATTTTTATCAAAATCGGCATCGAGTCTCGATGCAGCCTTTCAGCATTTTTCGATATCTCTTATAGTTTAGGATTTGGCCATGAAAGCCCACTTGAAAAATTCACCTGTATTACTGGAGTTTTTTTACATCGCACTAATTAATGAAGCTCTACTTTGCAGTTAAAGCGAATCGTATCAATCATTTGCGTACCTATTTATTTTTATTACAATGAAAATTCTACTAACAAAAATAAATTTCACCTACACAATAAGAGACTTAACAGTCCAGATTTTATTAGCATTTTTTCCTTTAGAAGTATAAGTACCTACTTAAAAAATAAAAAAAATAGCTTATTAATTGAACAAAAGGAGAGGGAAAACCCGCTCGCCACTTTCAAAGGGAACCGAGGGCAAGAATAACGTTGGCGTGTCACAATTATTGCATGTCTTGAACAATTTTTGATAACTAATCGCCAGTTTCCCGTGACAAACGCTTCTCTATTTACTTTTACTTTATGTAACAACCCCCCCTATGGAATGTTCGTGCCTTTTGTGTCTTTTTCAAAGGTGAATGGATGTGTCAAAGGCCCTACCGTGCGATTGCTCCGACCTTGACAGCACGCGTAGACACGCAAAAAAAAAACCCCCCTATTGTTTTCACATTCCGCCTAATATATTATTGCATCTAAAAAAAAACATGATTTTGCAATTACAATTGTATAATAAATGTTAAACGATAATTTTATTCGTTGAATTTTCACCGAGTAAAACCACATCAAAAAATTGATTTGAAACTCACTTCACGGATTTAATTTTTTCTCATGTTTATGAGAAAATTAGACTCTTGAGTGATTACTGAGTAAAACATTTTCAAAAAAAAACGCTGGCAACAATAACAGCCTTAAATAAACAGGTGTACGCCCAGAAGGGTGTTTTTCAGAGACATCCTTATGAAAACTGGGGTTGTCTAGTGCCCGAAACCGTAACTTAGCTCGTTTGTGGTAGGCAGACTGATGATGGTTATTAGTCCAGTCTGCCGTCCTGGGGTAGTACCACCACTTTCGAATGTAACACCCGTGAAGTGACCTTGTCGGGTTTCGGGAACAGTTTGAAAGTAGCCAGGTGTAACGAGAGGTGTGTGCACTGTCAATCTAGATGGTGCGTGCTCGTCTCCTCAAGCCGGCATAGTGGAGGCGCGACTGTTGCCCGCACAGGTTTCTTTGTAGTAGTAGTTGTTTCCATTCATGGACCGCACTCTAGCTTTACATCAGGCGGAGTGTTGTCACATGCCGAGCTACAATAAAAAAAAATATTTAAAAAAATGTAGAGAATTGTGGATGCGAGGGAAGCGACGGAGTCGTATCTGTGTCAGGATCGTGGCAAGTGACGTTCCGTCGTATCCGCCTAGACCTCTTGCTGTTACACTCATATAAACAATTTAATAACCATAATTTTAGATTTTACTACGGTAATTAATACAAACGTTCAAAAAACACGACATAATCTTCAAAAACAACATTTAAATCTTAAACACACTGGCTGCAGTCATAAATCAATTATATTTATTTTTCAACATACGGTATGTTTGATTGGTAACGGTTGCCAAAAGCATTCCGTTGAGCGGAGACACTCTGCTGACCGATTAGACCGAGAGCCGATGTCACGATTATTTGTTTAATTTCTTAAATTATTATGAAAATTGAACAGGAAAAAATCAACCCAGTCCGAGGTGGGATTGACCCATGTCCTGCGCTTTGACCACCGAGCTATACAATGCAGTTGGCTTCACGTGACCGCGTCGAAACTACGTAAAAAAAAAATAGTTTTTTTTATTGAAACATTTATTTATTTTGGCGTATAGTTAACATATAATTATTATAGTAAGTAAGTAAGTAACTACCTAGTATTAATTGTATTGCACTAACATAAGAAGAATCCCATCTCTGTAAATAAATATATGTGACTAATTCATTTCGAGAGCTTTGCAGCCATCATAGTCGTAATTAGACTGAGGTGTTGTTCATCCCCGTAAAATCCTACGTAAAATCTTTTAATTCAACGTATAATGAAATGTTCGTGCAAAACCAAAGAAAACACTAATAGAAAGAAAGAAGAAAAACTTTATTCATCCCAAAATAAACATTTTTGTGAGACACAATAGCAAGTCTGGACGCGAATGTGTAGGGACGAAAGGGCGCACAGCTCAGCATGTGCTACGACCTACACGAGGCAGCACGTAGCGCTGGTTTTCAGCTGGAACCCGGGACAGGTGGACGCGAACGGTGTGACAAAGAATAGTAAATGTGAATAAGAATAGTAAAAATAAATAAATAGTTTTAATTAAATAGAAAATATTATAAATAAAATACAAGTATGTACCTATAATATGACATCTTTAATCGTAACAAAGTTTCACGCTCATATTCATCTAAATAAAAACAAGCAATCGTCTCCATTTACCTTATTATAATTAGCATGTCGAATTTAAAAACCGTCAAAAATACAAATTCTAATTTTGAAATTTAAAACGTTTCGCGCTCGAATTGACGGAACGCGCGTCCTTTGATACGAATGCCAAAAAACGAATCAACTTTCAAGAATCGATGCTTCGCTGTAACAATGGCCCATTTCTTTCTATTTTAGAAATATCAAAGCAGATTTATTAGTACTTATTACAATTGCCCAATTAGAAATTATTAGATTTTCTTTTTTGAACATTTTAAAAGCTAGAGATTTTTTTTGTAGTATTTTAGTTATGATTAAAAGTGGCTAGAAAAAATCAACACGCACACAATAGGCTGAGCGACTGATGATGATTATCAGCCTAGACCGGCATCACGAGGGCCACCACTTTCAAGTGTTTTCGTAACACACGTACAGCATATTTAATTTTGTATGTAGAGTGGAAACTGTTCTTGATCTGTTTATGATTTATATTACTTTTTTTTTATTGTGACACGTGACCACATAAGCTAGACTGCAGTTCATGAGTGGAGACAACTTCTAAGACAGAGAAACGTTTACGCCAGCTTAAGTAAGCGTAGTGCGCCAAGTGTCCCATCTGTTCATGAACGGAAACTAGTACACACAGGCGGCAGTCACCTACGCTATGCCCGACTGAATAGATGAATGTGCGATATCCAGATTGACAAAGCACACTTCTCTCGTTATACCTAGTTACTTCCAAAATAATTTTGGGACGCAACACGATTTCTTCATACGAAATTGGTGATACTAGCCCAGGGGCTGAAGTCAAAGCCAATCGACACTTGATCGAATCGAAAACAAAATATGTATGTCGGAACTGTCATGAATACAGACTCTAATTTGAACGATTACGCAAACTAACGTGGAACAAAATGAATACGCGGTCATGAGTACAAGCACTAACTGAATATGAAACAAAAGCGACGGTACGTTTTGACAGAAAACACGTCACACGGCGAACACGTTGTGACTTGTTTGTCTGGAGGAACTGTCGTGTTTCAGCATATTTGCTTAGTTATCGCCCACAAATGGAGGATAGAAGCCTTGGACCGCTCTCCCGTTCCGTCATGTATAAAGATTTGACGTTTCACTGCCGACTAAGTGATATAAAGAAATGTCAAATCTCATACATTTTGTCACTGACTTTTTACTTTAGCCCCAGGACGACAGACTGGGTTAATTAATAACCATTAGCAGTCTTTTTTTTTTTATTGTAGCTCGACATGTGACAACACTCCGCCTGATGTAAAGCTAGAGAGCGGTCCATGAATGGAAACAACTGCTACCACAGAGAAATCTCTACGGGCTGCAGTCGCCTCCACTATGCCGGGGCTTGAGGAGACGAGCATGTACCATCTAGATTGACAGTGCACACTCCTCTTTTATACCTGGCTACTTTCAAACTGTTCCTGAAACGCGACAAGGTCACTTCACGGGTGTTACAGTCGAAAGTGGTGGTACTGCCCCAGGACGACAGTCTGGACAAATAACCATCATCAGTCTGCCTACCACTCTTTAATAGTGCCTATAGGCACTGAGCGACCTGCCTACCACTCTGTAAATAAAACGTCCAAATAAAATTTAAAAATAAGTTTATTTTTTCTTTACCACCGGCTCCCGCTCTAAAAACACACGACATCCTCGCCCGCTGTACTTTCGCACATTTGACTCATCAAGTATGCCACAGTTATTTATAGTCCAGGAGATGTCTGTCCGCAAATGATTCACGTTTACTACACGAGACAATCGCACGGAATTAGTTTATAAATTTGTCATTAGCTCGGCTAATTATTCTTAACTAGCTGTTACCCGCAATTTCACATGCGTTTAGCGTTCCCGTCTCCTTCCCTAGGGAACATTCTAATTGGATTAACACCAAATACGAAAAACTAATACTAACGATATATAAAATATGCGAATGAATGTGCAAGCGTGCCCGTAATCTACCCAAATGTTATTATTATTTTTTAAATTATTTTAACACGTCATATGATCGCACTCCGCCTGAGGTTAAGCTGGCGTACAATCCATGAAGCGCCTGCTACCACAGTTCTTTTTTTTTATTTTAATTGTAGCTCGGCGTGTGACAACACTCCGCCTGATGTAAAGCTAGAGTGCGGTCCATGTACGGAAACAACTGCTACTACAGAGAAACCTGTGCGGGTAGCAGTCGCCTCCACTATGCCGGCTTGAGGAGACGAGCATGTACCATCTTAGATTGACAGTGCACACTCCTCCCGTTATATCTGGCTACTACACGGGTGTTACATTCGAAAGTGGTGGTACTGCCCCAGGACGGTAGACTGGACAAATAACCATCATCAGTCTGCCTACCACTCTTTCATTCACAAGGATTCTTAGGAAGGAAGAAAGACGTGACTGGAAAGCTTGTTCCACAATTGGAATGACAAAGGACTGCCGGAACCTTTTAGTCCGCGAGGGGATCGTTTCGACGGTGAGACGACGCATACGATGTAGGGAGTACCGTCTTCCCCGAGACGCGAGGTAAGGATTTCTCCAAGTAAAAAAAGAATTGTTAATTTATTTTATTTATTTATTTGGTAAATACAACAGACCACAGTCAGCATAAAATACACAACAGGAAAATCACAGTAACCGAACTAGACTGTGGCCCAAAGCGTATTGTACACGGTGAACATATTAAATATTTATTTATTAAATATAGAGCGGCCGTGGTCTAGCGGTAAGACGCGTGAACTCACGATCAATGAGACCCGTGTTCGAACCTCGCTAAAGACCGGTACCAATGTAACTTTGTTATATGTACTTTGGTCGCTCAGTGCCTATAGGCACTATTAAAGAGTGGTAGGCAGACTGATGATGGTTATTTGTCCAGTCTGTCGTCCTGGGGCAGTACCACCACTTTCGAATGTAACACCCGTGAAGTGACCTTGTCGCGTTTCGGGGATAGTTTGAAAGTAGCCAGGTATAAGAGAGGAGTGTGCACTGTCAATCTAGATGGCACATGCTCGTCTCCTCAAGCCGGCATAGTGGGGGCGACTGCAGCCCGTAGAGATTTCTCTGTGGTAGCAGTTGTTTCCATTCATGGACCGCACTCTAGCTTTACATCAGGCGGAGTGTTGTCACATGTCGAGCTAAATAAAAAAAAAACAGACACTCCTCCGCCTCTTGCTCCAAGGGCTCCCTGCGAAGCAGGCGACTTTTCCGATGGTCGTGCGTCTCTCAACGAAGTCTCAGATCCTCGAAGATGACTGTGTTCTAGTCAGTCTTACGAGTACGCCGTACGATTCGTCTCCAGGTGCTATCTAAAATTAGAGCTTAAGTAACTCCACACAAACCGTTCTGAACAATAAATATTGAAGAATCACCATTTGTTTATAAACGAACGCGTACGCAATATCAATAACTCAATTGTATGAAAATAAATCTTAAATCTTCCACGCAACACGTATCCGTATTCCCTACCTAATCGCGTACGTCATAAGTTACAATTTTCTTTGTACCGGTCTCGAGTAGTATTTGTAAAATATGGAGAACGTTATTCATTTTTTTTTTCTAAATCTATTTTATTTTATTTGCTACAATAACTATCAGTCATATGATTGTAGTGCATTTTGCCGTAATAATAAATTGAACCGATCGATTGGGGTCAACGAACTCTTGGTACTATTTTTGGACACTATGTAACCACTATTTTATCCCATTAAGCAAGTACGTACTTGTACCATAGACACCAGAGTGACGAAAGCCGATTTGTATACATTGTTATTTTCAACATCTATTTTAACAGTGGTAGGCAGACGTGATGTGCACATCGCGTCCGTGCTCTCGTTATTTATTTGGTTTAGTGCGGATCGTGGCAAATGGCATTCCGTAGTATGTGCCTATCCCTGTCGAAAAAGGCGTGATAATTGATAATGATGGTGAATACAGCATTGTCAATATTAAGCAAGCAATGTACGTCGACAAAAAATATTTTAATTTTAATTTTAATTCTGATTTTAATTTTGATTTTGACTTGTAACTTTGATTTTGACTTGCAACTTTGATTTTAATTTAGACTTTAATTGTGATTTTTTTTTTTTTGGTTTATTGTGTAAGATGTGGCACCTAAAGGTGATTCATTCGCCATAGGATTGGTCTACTTAACAGAAGCATGATAAAATGATTCCCACCACTGGTCGCCCTTAAAATATAAAAATAAATAAATAAATAAATAAACAAAGCTGACTTGTATAATTTTAACAAAAAAAAACTTTGGAAGAACTCCGTTGCAAAAAGCAATAATTTGTTTATTTATAGCCATTACGTTTTCTCAGTTAGTTATTTTAACCCTTAATTACTCGCATGGGGTATATTTTACCCCACGGCACATTTGAAGCGCCATATCTCTGCTTTTTTACTCGCACACAGTTTTCAGTAGCTGCCTAAACAGTCGCAGGCGTCGCTCTGTACCGTATCGTTTTGTCAGAGTACGCCTGGGGTATAAATTACCCCACACGAACGTTTGTGTAACTTTTAGAATTCGAGTAATTAAGGGTTAAGCCAGTATCCCGCCCTAGTACCAACCGTGAAGACATTTCTTCGTAGTAACATGCCTTCGCTTATAGACCACAGGGCCACAGCTACGTTCAATTTATAAAGTGTAATTTATTACTCATTTAATTAAGCCGGCATAGCGAAGGTGCCTAGTATCCATTAGTCTTCAAATAATTAGATAAGCACTAATTAAAACAAAAGCATCACGTGTTCCAAACTAAAAATAAACCCAATACTGAATATAGCACGGTATCTAACGCCCTTAGATGCGACACGTGCTGTGACAAAAAAAATCAATCAAATTCCCACGAGCTGTCAACAAATAAATTTACTTCGAATACAAAAAACAAACATATAGGTAGGTAGGTAACGATTTATTAGAAAGGGTTTTTTTTTGTTTTATATGGCATTATAACAATTTGCCAGTGTCAAAGTAAATATTTTTGCATCAAGTTAATAATATTGTTCATCACGAGTCATTCATTCATCACACTAAACAGTCAGGTCAAGTCTCAGTCAAGTCAGAAATTGCTCCAGTAAAGTGGTAGAATCTTAACTGAAACTTCCTACGGAATTTTGGAAGGAAAATTGAAACACAGGTTCTCTTCTTTAGAATTATTAGCCCACACTCACGCACATTTACGACCACTTAATAGTTAATAATCCACCATTATTACACATTAACACTCGAAGAACACACAAGTTTAGGAAAATAATTCAAGACAGATTACTTCAGGACAACAGACTGGGCTAATCCACCATCAGTAAGTTTTTTTTTTAATTTAAAGCTAGTACCTCCTCCTTTTAAAATTGCAAAACAAGAAATATTACTGTTTCAAAGCGCTGAAATGAAAACAAAAATACTCTCACACTCGTTACTAATAACAAAAACGTAACTGCGCACACCTCGCCGGAGTCAAATCAAAGCGTGTACCGTACACTTACACTGGAACGCATCTCCCTCCACGTGCGGACGAAACAGCAGCTGGGTTATGCAAAATAAAACCATAAAATTCACATTCAAACGACGCGTTTGCCATCGGTCAACGACACCGGATTTTTTTTAAATTTTAAATTGTAACTCTGAATATTTATTTATTTATTTTACATACACTTACATTTTATAATACACTTATATGTTTACTTATTTATTTATTTTGATTTTCCTATCCTATCTTGTTCATTGCACTGTAGACATCTCCGCTCACACCACCAAAGGTTAGCTGGTAGACAATGCCAAAGGCATTAAGCTCGCCTATGTACTATTTATGTGTGCAATAAAGTGCTTTTTTATATTTATTTTATTTTATTTATTTATTTATAATACAACAGTAATACGTTTTAAGTAGACTGCGGATAGGACATACAAACCTGACCCATTTACACATAACTAAAGGACATCCAAACACTTGTGATAGATGCGGTATGGGGATAACCATGCTACATCTGTTAAAGGAATGCACTGGACTTGATGGAATCAGAAAAAATTATAGTCTTTAACTATTTGAAACACATTGGTTTAAATAAAAAATAATATATATTGTAGCTCGGCATGTGACAACACTCCGCCTGATGTAAAGCTAGTGTGCGGTCCATGAATGGAAACAACTGCTACTACAGAGAAACCTGTGCGGGCAGCAGTCGCCTCCACTATGCCGGCATGAGGAGACGAGCATCTAGTTATAACATCTAATTGTTATTGTTATAATAATTCATAAGTTGTTATTAGATAAACTCACTGTAAAATAAAGTTAATACACAGATAAAACAAGTCAAATTTTGTAAAACAATATAATTATTATAAAAACAACAATCTGTGGCATAGCGGTCATGACTTACTTTTTATTTTTCTTTTACACACATAGAAACTACTCGATGGTAAAATTTGACCGAAACGCAACGTCCGATAAGTCCCATCACACGTTATCAGTTTATCAAAATGATAAACGTAACTAACTAGTAAAAAATACTTTAATACATTTGTACTTTTCAAAGTCGTGATCTAGCGGTAGAATGCGTCAACTCACAATCGATGGGACCAGAGTTCAAATCTCGCTAAATTCTGAATAAAACAACTATGTTATATATACCTTGGTCACTATAGGCACTATTAAAGAGTGGCAGGCAAACTGGTGATGGTTATTAACCCAGTCTGCCATCTTAGGGATAGTACCACCACTTTCGAATGTAACACCCGTGAAGTTACCTTGTCGCGCGGAATAGTTTAGAAGTACGAGAGGAGTGTGCACATTCATCTCGTCAAGCCGGCATAGCGGAGGCGACTGCTGCTTGCAGATTTCTTGCGGTAGCAGTTGTTTCCGTTCATGGACCGCATTCTAAGCTCAATATGTCATCGATCGTGAATCCACGCCTTCTTCCGCTAGACTACGACCGCTAATATCGAATGTGGGTTACCTAGTAGATATCTAGAGTTCTAACCTATATCTCCTTTTAACGTGAAAGCCAACACCTGAGCGTCCATACATTTTGTTTTACAACATTGTTTGAAATATAGCAGATTTATGTTGAAATTAAGTAATTTGATAACTTTCTCAGCACTAATTTTATTATCGCAAATCGCTATAATAAACAACTAGCTACGGCACAGAATATATAAAATACTTGTAAAATATAACCAATATAAAATATTTAAAATGCATTTTATATATTCTACGCCGTAGCTATTTGTTTATTATAGTGATTTGCGATAATAAAATTAGTGCTGAGAAAGTTATAAAGTTATTTAATTTCAACATAAATCTGCTATGTTTCAAACAATGTTGTAAAACAAAATGTATGGACGCTCAGGTGTTGGCTTTCACGTTAAGCTAGACTTCGGGTATCAATTGTCAACGCCTAATAATAGAACGAGGCTTTCGATGACATTATTCGTATAGCTACACCTGTCAAAAACGTCTCGGACTTCCTCTCTTGTGTGAATCATAAAAATTACGTAGCAGTGCCAAGGAGGCGTGGTCGTCTGCTTCATTGGTTTCCTAGTAACGCCCTTTTTTAATTTAACGCATTATGAAAATTAGTCGTGTTTTTTTTTTGTTGTTGACTCTCGTGGCGTAGTGGTTATAGCGTCCGTAACCAGGGTTCCATTCCCCCGGGACCTTGGCATTACAGACCGGCACGCGACGTGATATTTATTCTAATTTATATAAACATAGAAATAAAATATTACAAAAATTGAATCACTGATGAGGACTGAATGAAGAGTTTTAGTTCTGTCTTTTTTTTAATGTTGACACGACATGTGACCTCGACTGGTCTGGTGGTAAACTCAATGGAGGTCCATGACTAAAGATCGCACGGTGGTACTATCCAGTCGCCACAACTATGCCGGCCTGTGACCTTCTCAGGCTTTTTCACACTCCGCTTGAAGGGAACACATGGGAGGGCAAAGCATTCCACTTGTCAATTGTGCGACACTGCATTGTTGCGACATTGTCTGCCGTCCTTGACGCATTTTTAGATTCAATTTTACCAATTATTGGCACCAGGTAATTTTTCTAGTTATTGCTAATGACTTAGGATATACACAAAGCGTGGTAGTAGCTTGGAGTAGTACTGCCACTTTCGAGTGCAACACACGTAAGTAGCCAGTTACCTATAACGACGTGCATTATCAAGCTGAATAGTGCACATGCGTCTCCTCAAACCGGCAATAGCGAAGGCGACTGCTGCCTGCAGTTAATTTTCTGAGGTAGCACTCTTTATACCTGGCTACTTCCAAAGAAAAAAAGAGTATGTGGAGTCACGATAGCGGATAGAATGAGGAATAGTGTTGTGCGCGATAGATGTGGTTTGAAAGATGATGTAGTGACGAGGATTGAGAAAGGAATGATTCGATGGTTTGAAACAATGTATAAATCTGATGTGAATGAATGCGTTAAACAAGGCAGACCCAGAAAGGTGTTTTCCGATCAAATAGGAGACATCCTTATGAAAGCTGGGCTGCCTAGTGCCCATAACCGTCGGGCGTGCATGAAGAGAATTGTGGATGTGAGGGAAGCGAGGGTGTTGTGTCAGGATCGTGGTAAGTGGCGTTCCGTTGTCTCTGCCTATCGTTGTGGGAAAAAGGCGTGACAATTGTATTGTATTGTATTTCCAAACGCGACAAAGGTCCACACTTTAATTAAGTAGACGTATACACCTAATTAGGTTAGGAAGCTATCGAATGCAACTCCAATACTAATAATCCAATTATAATTTATTAAACAGTACGAAATGTTCGACCAAACTCGCATCCATTTGAATCTCGTGATTTCAGACAAGCTGCTCGCCGACGTAAAGCCTTTTCTACACTTGGTAATATTTGTATATCGTTTAACGGGCACCCCTGTCCGATACGCGACTGGGTCACCTCACGGGTGTTAACATTGAGAGAAAACTCTCGTCGCAAGGAAGCCCTTGTCAGACATCCGTCGCAAAGACTCCAGAAACTGTCAAAGAGCTGTGTAACTGTTATTGCCCAAAATTTAAAGAACACATTAAAAAAATATTAGTTAATAAGGTATACTACAATTTGAACGAAGCTATGACTGATAATTTTGTAATAGATAGCCCTTGAATAGCCTACTGCTACACAATTTAAAAATATACATATAGTCCTAGTTCTAGTCAGTAAGCGGACAAAGCTCATAATATAATGCAGCTATCATAAATTGCTCAAATTTAATGTATTTCTTTAATTAGTGAATTTGACAATGCTCATGTGCTGCTGCTATTGACATGAATATTGTTACGTTCATGGGGGTACAAAACAAATAATACACGACTTCGGTCTTCACACCGATTTATTGCATACGACACACAATAACGTAGAAGCAGGAATGGTACGATAGTCGCTGGATAGCCTTCAGTCGCTGTTCAGTATCGCTTGTTATCGCAGGAGTTGCTCGTATCGCATCCAGAATAGGACTACTTTTTGGGACACTCGGGTGTCGGTATTTATACTCAAACAAGAGTAAGCTTCTAGAAAGATCTCGTCGAAGTTGTTTACTAATTATAATGTAAACAAGGTCACAGGTCACACCAAGATTTTTACGCTACGCCGCTTATACGAGAACTTTCTAGAAACTTCGACGCATGCTATCTCTTTCGCACCCTAGGTGCACGTAACAATATTATTGTATTTCGTCTGCATATAATACTCCTCTCGCTATACCTGGCTACGTTCAAACCGTTCCCGAAACGCGACAAGTTCACTTCACGAGTGTTACATTCGAAAGTGGTGGCACTACCCCTAGTACAGCAGACTGGGCAAATAACCACCATCAGTCCGCCTACCACTCTTTAATAGCGACCAAAGTGCATATAACATGTAAGAATTTAGCGAGGTACGAATGGGTCGTGTATTCACTGGCCACTATCAAACTATTCTAAAAAAGATTTATTTTTTAAGATTAGTTTAGTTTTTGGAGCAATGTGAAAGCGCCTTTAGGTTATACTAAAAGTTATTGGTTTATACCAACGTCATTAATATCGAATTGCGGAACGATTTAAAGTTATACCTAATAACAAATTAGGTTATTCGGAAATCACAACCGCAAGTGAGCATAACGTTAACTATTTATATATATTGTATATATCTCTACCTATATTGTTTGTCGCGAATAACGTTATTTATTACCGGTATTACTTTTGTTACTTTAAAGAGTGGTAGGCAGATCGATGATGGTTATTAGCCCAGTCCGCCGTCCTAGGGTAGTACCACTTTCGAATGTAACAAAGAACAACAAAGTTTTTAGCCATTAAAAAATATATCAATTATTCCGAGTGAACGCATTTTTTGCTTTTTTGTTTTGATATTTATGTAGGTACGTACCTAATGTTAGATATTTTATAGGTTATAAAATGAAACTTAAAGTCTGAGTACGATTAATTATCTCTAAAAAAAACAATAAACAAGTTAATAAAAGTCATATTTTCCAAAAAAAAAACAGTGAAATTAAAAAATAAAACAAAGGAAGCAATCTGCACGTCCCAAGCCGAAACTATAAAGAAAAATAAAGTTTTATATTTTTAATTCCATTCACATGTCAAGCTTTGATCGCAATATATTGGGACAGCTGCCACGTCATTTTGTACAGAAATAAATTTTATTAACACAAAAATTTAAAAATTCCAACAAAATAATTGAACGTTTAAACCAAACTAGTATCCTTCAAGTAACGTGACAATATGTCCCGTTTAGGACGGGGCTGTCCCATTTTGGGTACACCTGGTGACCACGAAACCAACATCGGGACGTAGAATTGTCCCGTTTTCTCAGAAACGGGAGTTCGGTGTAGAATTTTAACGTCATAATCGACGCCCGTGGTGTATTCATATATTGTATATTGAATTTAAAAATTCAGCTTTAACTTTGTTTCATTTAGAGAATGTAATGGTCGTTTGGAAAGGATGGATGAAAGGAGATTAACTAAAAAGATCTATTGTGCGAAAGTGGATGGCAGTGCCGGAAGGGGGCGCCCTAGGAAGACCTTTCTCAGTCAGATCGGTCAACTGCTGAGAAAGGGTCAGACGAGGAGCACTCTCAACCGACGTGCATGCATGAGGGGAGTAATGGATGTGATCGAAGCGAAAGTGGTATGTAGAGAGAGGAGTCACTGGCGCTCCATAGTTTCTGCCTACCCCAGTGGGAACAAGGCGTGAGCTAAGTAGTAGTAGTAGTAGTAGAGAATGTAATGCTTTTAGAGCGCTAATTTTCATCTTGAACCTGGAGCGGCCGTGGACTAGCGGTAAGACGCGTGAACTCACGATCGATTAGTCCGTGTTCGAACCTCGCTAATTCGGACCGGTACCAATGTTACTTTGTTATATGTACTTTGGTCGCTCAGTGCCTGTAGGCACTATTAAAGAGTGGTAGGCAGACTGATGATTGTTATTTGTCCAGTCTGTCGTCCTGGGGTAGTCCCCCACTCTCGAGTGTAACACCAGTGACCTTGTCGCGTTTCGGGAATAGTTTATATTTTATTTTTTGGTTTTATATTTCTAAAGCCATTTTTCTTCTAAACTAGTATTAATAGCTAGTTTTTTATTTTATTTTCATCATGATATTAGACAATGCAATACCTAGGGAATCTTCGGTTTATTTTTTTCAAATAACTTTTCAAATTATTTTTATTATTTTTTACATAAATCGACACACAATCGCGTGAGAAAGGTCAACGGCGTCCATCCAGCTCTTAACATATCGAATACGACAGAAAATCTAAACTTTGCCTGGCTGCCTAAATCTAAACTAATCTAGTTTAGTTGCATAGATAGGTATATCAATTGATTTAAACAGGTTTAGGTCGGGAATTTCACAGTCACAACATTTAAAAAAAACGCCTCGCACGTGATTCGAAGCCGTGACCTTAGGTAATTTTTTTAAGCGAAAATTCTCACGGACGTTACGTGCTAGGTAGCTGGTTAGTAAACTGTGAAAAAACGTAATCATTACCGTCACTGTTTCTCCTTCCATTATGTATCTTACCGGCGTGCTTTCTTTCCTATATAGGTATTTTAGGTCTTAAGTTTCTTTGTCCACATTTAACACGCGATTAAGACAAAACCGCGCTGATTTTTAGTACAGATTGTCAAACTACAATAAAAATATTTAAAAAAGAAAAGAAAATAACTAGACAAATTAAAAGATTACTGAAGGCTAGGCTGCATAGGCAATAATCCCTTTGCTTTGAATAAAACGACAAGCACAATAAGCAATATGCAGCTGAATATTAATTTACATTCATTAAATTCATTTTTACTTAGTTTATTACACATAAATGAAATATGAAAGAAAAACGAGACCTTACCTATGCAAATAAGATTGCATTCAAAGTGTTTTAGAAGGAAAATTCCTAATAATATTTTTAATGTAATAAATTGTATTAAAAAGTAACCAATTAGAATTCAATTAAAATTACATCACTAAAGTTTTTAAAGTAAAATTTAACCTAACAAAAAAAAATAAAACACGTGCAATAAATTCACCTACATATACTGCCTATTTTTTTACGTGTGTTTACAGAAACAAATGAAGAAATGGAAGTCGTATATCGACGATAATTTTACAATTAAAACTTTTCAAAATTCGACCGTTCCCATTAATTCTGGCACACCTCAAGCGACATTGTTTTCTGGTTAGTAAGAAAAAAAAAACATTTCCCGCCTCAAGTCTTTTAATGAGGCAAATGTCAATCACAATAATTGACAGCGCCGGCATCACGCTATTTCAGAATATACTAGAAAAACACCAACAGATACCGTGAAAAATACATAAAACGGCAAGTACGTGAACTCCGAAAGATACCTTAACATTTTTTCTAAATGTCAATTTAATGGCACCTAACCTAATACAATAATAAACAATCGCATGCTGTTTCACTATAAAATCTCACTTCCTACTTTGTAATCGATAGCAAAATTTACTCATTACGAGAAAGTAATACGTAAACCGGCTTCCGTGATGAAAAAATATTCAAAACATGTTTATAAAAGAACGTAACAAAACACAGCCATGTTATACATTTGATATGCCTATATGAAGTGTCAATATTATCTGATAATAAAAACTTACCCTTTCGACGTCTACATCTGTACCGGAGCACAGTCTTTTCCCACCACTACCGTTATATGCCATCGTGAACCACAAAAACTAAAAACACAACACACTATACGCGTCGCGGATTGAATCAATAAACGACACGACACTCCCGACCGAAAACTAAAAGCAACTGAAAGAAAGAACAGCGACGGCGCAGCAAACTCGATAAAAATATTGTGACGTTTCCACGTTAGTGTTACTATACTAAATTCATTAATTCCTTTTACTCGATAAAAACTAAAGAATATTACTCTAATATGAAGAGTTATGACCGTTATTTCTAATGAAAAATCTTCTTCTTCAAAATCATCCTAATATTAAGATACTAACTATAAATATAGGATATTTTACGGAACTTTACCATATTTTTTATCCAGCGTCCGTTGCCATTGGCTACCAGACACGTTCCATTATAATCTTAATAAATTGTTACAATAAAAAATCTCAGCACATCTTCATTATTTTATTGTTTATAACAGAGATAATTACAAACAATATGTAACATTTATAAAATTATCTATAATTTTATTTCCAATTATACATTTTAATTATATTTCCTTTATTGTTTTCTCATAATCAATTAATGTTGTGTTTAGAATTTCTTGGAAAGGAACGTAGCTGTTGAATGTAAACACGGTGAGCGAGCTTCTTTTTGTTTTTGTGAAGAAAATACTAAAAATAATATATATTTCTACTAGAATCTAAGGGAGTATGTGGACATTTATATACTGTAGCCTACATGACATAATTTTTATGCTAAGATGTAAATAGGACTTTGTAAACAAACAATTGCTCTTAGTTAACTTTAATGCTGTGTAACTTTCACTTAAATATATAAAATGTTTAATTTATCTATTATTCTACAAGTTGTAAAAGACTGATGATGTTTTCTAGCCCAGCCTGTGATAGTACCATCACTTTCAACACCCGTAAAATCTTCAAGCCGTTTATGAAGACACACTAACATATTATTATGTTATATTCTTTTACAGTAGTATGTGAATAAAATAAAATGTCTGAGGATGAAGTGGAAATAAAAATAGAATATTATGAAAATTTCGATAAAGACCCGTTGAGAGAGAGGCATAACATTTTAGACTTTTCTCTGAACAAGGTAATTGACCTCTACTTTATTTTATTTATTATGGACTAGCGTTGGGAACAGCATTTATATTGTTACAAATTATTGTTAACCATTAAAGTTGTACATGTATTGCACGGTGCACCCAAATAATTTGATTAACATGGTTCCATGGATTTGTTCCTTTGTCTTTATGGAAGAAAACAAAACAAGGAACAATCAGCAATAGGTAGCCTATATTGTACATCTGGATTACTCGCAGGCTCCTTTTTCCCAATTAAACAGCAATGGCATAATAGCAACCACCCGAAGGCCAGGGGGGTCTGCACATTCCTGCACAGCTCCAGGAGTATTTTATACATAGGTTATAGATGTAGGTCTATATATTTCGTTTTTCAGACTAAAAATCTGGTCCAAATAAATGAATTACGCGATGAGGAAGGTAATAATATTAAAACTAATAAAGATATTGAAGATACAGATATAAATGTAAGTATGATGTCTAAATAAAAAAAATCTTAAGAGTGGCTGTGGTATAGCGGTAAGACGCGTGAACTCAATCGATGTGGCCCGTGTTCGTACCTTGCAGAATTCTGGCCAGTACCAATGTAGCTTTGTTATATGTACTTGGGCCGCTCAGCCTTTTAACAAAGGGAAAGTGCCTATAATAATGAGTGGTAGGCAGACTGATGATGGTTATTTGTCCAGTCTGCTGTTGGGGTAGTACCACCACTTTCGAATGTAACGCCCTTGAAGTGACCTTGTCGCTGTAGTCACATGCCGACCTACAATAAAAAAAAATTAACACTTCACCTGATGTTAAGCTTGATGCCTATTTAGACTATATGTACTGAATGTGCTGTCATTCCTGGATGATACTCATTCGTCTCCTCTAGCCAGCATAGCAGAGGTGATTGCTGCCAGTAGAGACTTCTGTGTTGTGTGCAGTTGTTTCCACTCTTGAACTGCACTTCTACATTAAAAAAGCAATATTTTTCTTATTGCAGGACTTCAGTTCATGGTATAAAGAAATATCAAACAAATATGGATGCAAATATTGCGATTTAATGTATTTATCCATACAAACATTAAGACATCATATAAAATCCAAACATCCATTCGAAGCTAAGTTTTTGGCAGAATCTGCATCACGCAACAAACGAAAACCAAAGCCCAAATGTCATGTTTGTGAGAAAAAATTTAATGATATTTCAAAATTGGAACAACATTTTTTGGATCATAGACTTTTAGAAGATCAGGGTTACAAGACGAAGAAGACTGATTTGAACCATCGAGAATTTAAAAATAGTGTAAAAACTAAAAAAATAATGAAATGCCCATATTGCACTAAAGTTTTAGGGAAAAAATACTCGTTAAAACTGCACATTTTAACACAACATACGACAGAAAAAGATTTTAAATATCATTGCGCATTATGTTCTTACAAAGCGCCTATAAAATATTATTTAATAACTCACATTGTTTCAAAACACAAAGAGACTGAATTAGCACAAAGGCGACCAAATTTTTTATGCAATAAATGTGGCTATACAACCATAAAAAAATCCCATTTTATTAACCATACTAACACGCATGATTATAAAAAAAATTACAAATGTAATCATTGTGATTACTCTACAACAAATAAAAACAATTTAATAACACATTTACGTGTACATACAAATGAGAAACCATATGATTGCACATTTAACGGTTGTACATACAAATGTTCTTCAAAATCTGCTCTAAAAAGTCACCGTTTAGTCCATAATAAAGATAATTATTATATTTATTGTGATAAATGTAGTTATAGGACAATTTATAAGCAATCTTTAGTGAGGCATTATAATAGACATAAATGTGTTGGTTTAAATCTTTAAAAATCGCACTTTTTTCAGTTATTACGCAATATCTCAAAATCTAAGGGCTAGCGAAAAAAGTTACTTGTTAAAAGTTGTTCAGCTGATGATTTAACGTAGAATATACATAAAAAACAGCCAACGTATAAAAAGAATTGTATCCTGATGATACCAATTGGAATTGCTACATAGAATCTACAATGTACGCCGAATTAATGGGTGCTAACTGCCTTTTTTGAACTGTAAGGTTCCCTAAGGATGGAACGGGAACGCCAAACTAATGGCACCCATACGGAGTTGACTATTAAAGCTAGATAATAATAAAACTATCATTTTATAGTATTTATACTTCGTATAATTAATTGGTTTCACATTATTTACATTTTGTACAATAAATACAATATTTAAGCGCCATTTTCAAATAAAATTATTTTATAAAATTCGAGAATTTTTTTCATACAGGTAACCCTATTGGAATTTCTTCTTATTCTTCTTTTGTTAAATGGCCTCAGATGTCATAACTCTTTGGTCATAACAACGATAATTCTGTCAATGTCGAGTGGTAAATTATTGATGTTTTTGCATCAAATTGCAATGGTGTTTTACAAATTGACGCTTTCTTGGAGTATTTGGCGGCAATTCACCCGGTCGCGTCACAATATGAGCGTTTTCACGGCGTGGGATAACCACAAAAAAAACTGCTTCCGTTGCCTCATATAAAGTGAATTTTAATGTTTCCACAATTACTAAAATTACGCAAAATAACACTAATTTTACACAATAATAACCACAAAACTAATTAAGAAAGGGATAAAAATCACCTCAACCTTCCCGGGCATAAGCGCGCCAAACACTCCTATTGGAATTTAAATTTAAATTTCGAAGACCCCAATAAAGTAATTATAAATGTCAAATTGAATCTTGATTGGCCGTAAACTAAGTTGAAGCTTAGCTAAGTTATTTTCTTAAAATTAGTGAGGCGTTGGTTTGTGTCCATCAACATAGAAATTTCTTGTTGCCTTTGGTAATTGTAGTTCTATGCCCTCTAATTCTTTTGTTAATATTATTTGACAACCTGAAATGCAATTAAACTACCTTTTAATCCTACGGTAATATAACAAGAGCAGTGAGTAGAATGCTGATGGTTATTAGTCCAATCTGTATCCGTACCTCCACTTTTAACTGTAAAGTGGCATTTTGGGATCAGTTTGGAAGTAGCCAGGTATAACAAGAGGAATGTGCCCTGTCAACCTGTCAATGGCACCCATTGACCCTACTCTAGTTTGACATCAAGCAAAATTTAAGTCATTATAAAAAAAATCTAAATGTTTTTGCTCGCATATGATGCTTAACTACAAACCAATAGATGTTCTCAGAATGAAGTTTATAGACAATGGCGGCGCTAGGCGTGGGCGAACGCTGACGACCTCGCGCCTGAGGGTGCCTCGCGAATAATCTGAATTAATAGCAGCACATCAAGTTAAAAAAACCTCACTTAATTAACTGAGGTCCCCAACGTCCAGTTTTGGTCTAGCGCCATCACTGTTTAAAGGATTACTTCTATGCAATAGATGATGATAAAATTTGAAAATAAGCAACTTTACAACAAAATTAATTAAATTTTAATTGTAATTTAGTTTTAACTTTAATTCTAATTTTTTTTTTCATTCTTTGTGTACTATGTAGCACCTAAAGGGGGATCATTTACCAAAAAAATTATCAATCGCTTTGAATTGAAAAAATTGGATCATTCAATGGCTCCCACCACTGGTCGCCCTTAAAAATATAAAAAAAAACTTGCCTAATCGAGAATTTTCCTTTAAAAACGGCGCCATATCTAACAAGTCATCTTCCTTTTCCTCTGATGGTGGTAATTGGTCAACGTGCTCCGAGCCGACATATACATGACATGTAGTACATGCTAATGACGCTTCACACGCACCTACAACAAATATATTACGATTAAATAAATTATAACAAAAATTAACACGCACACAGTCTCAACGAGATTAAAATTGTTGTTTTCTGATATTAAGCCAGAGTGCGGTTCATGAACGGAAACAACTGCTAACACGGAAATTTCTACAGGCAGCAGTCGCCTGCACTATGCTGGCTCAAGGAGACACTTCTCTTGTAATACATGGCTACTGCCAAACTCTTCCCGAAATGCGACAAGATCACTGGTATTACATTCGAAAGTAGTGGTACTACTCCAGAACTTCGAACTGGGTTAATAACCGTCATCAGTCTGCCTACCACTTTTAATAAGAAAGAAGGAATTGAATTGCTAGCCCTAGGGACAAAATTGAAAATAAAAAAGGTATTTGGCAAAGAAAACTCACAATTACATTTTGTTTTGTCTATGGGCAGAGGGATGACAATATTTTATTACCCATAAAAGGAGTATTCTCTGTCTACACTGTAACTCTATTCTCTATACATTCATAAGCACATGCTATAGAGTTTTGGGAGAAGTTAAAAAACTTATTGAGCATTATTGACTTTAGATTTGTCACAAAAAAATTATTTGTACCTTCCATCGCAATACCGTATCTGTGTGCTAAATATAAAACATTATCACCTATTTTCCCTCTTACTTTAGTTTTATTGCCATCTTTATCTATGTATATCACATTTACACTGAAATTGGAAAAAAAAATTAATGAAAAAAAAAAACAATCTATTATTTTAATTTTTCTTTGAAACATACACTTCGTCTTCAGATTTAGGGTCTTGCCATTCGTATTCCCCGTGCTTTAATTCTGCAAATAGAATTTAGAGATTTAAAAAATGCAATGTGTTAGATAAGTAAAAACATATTTATACTTAATACGAAAGTTGTATATTGTTTGTTAGATGTATAATTACGTAAATAACAAACTAACACAATAGCTACATGAATTAAATGCAATAAAAATATGAAAATTACGGTTCATTTATTTAAATAAATACCCGATGAAACACGAAAATGCCGACTCTGTTGGTTTAGCGCTGTTCTAATAAGAATCCTTTTAGGAATCACATTTATAACTCTAATGAGTGATTTTAACATTTTAATTATTACATAAGCATTATATTTCACAATAAAAAGCTATTTATTCGTTATTGTTTGGTTATAAAATTATTTTGTAACTTTTTGACATTAATGACATTAGTCTTTATCTAAAGTCCAGACTAGTATAATTTAGATATTTTCTTTTATTTATACTTATATTTAGTAATCTTCAATTAATTAATTAGTGATTCGATAAATTAATTAAAATCTTGAATATGAGGATTTCTTAAACATTGATAAGTTATTAACATTATTTAGGTAACACTGAAACCAAACGTCAAATGGTATCTTCGATCGGGGAAGGTGCTCTCATTTCTGTAGAAAATTATTATTTTTTTCAACTAAATGTGTAAATAAATGAATATCAGTTGACTGTTTCTTAAACAAACAACTAATTACTATAGTGTTTTATTAATAAATTAGGTGAATACGCTCGTGGTAACTCTGAAAAATAGGTTTTAAGGTAGGTAAATGATCTTTATGTAGTCCAAACCGCGGACCAATTATAATCTCATGATAATCATCGCTCTTATTGAAATATAAAGCGTTGTCTTCCTCTAGTTTAAAATTTGGTAGAATATAATATCGGGGTCGCTCGTGCTCAATGTTTCTAGTACCCCTAAATTTTTTGGAGCCACGTCAAAATACCTATACCTTATTTTACTTTATTAAATCTCCCATACATTTTCTTCACTAGCCCGTATGTTTCATTTGTTTTATTTCATATACTATAGCAGTGAACCAATCTTAATATTGTTTATTTTTTGTATTGCTGGCCTTAGACAGTGTTTAATTCACTAATCTGTTATGTGGCCAAGGAAAAGTATATTTTGGGTCTGAATGGACATGATTGTGTTGTTCTTGTCCTGCTACTCATACAACAATATGTATATCTTTATGGAGGAGAAGAATGCACTGTTCATTCACTGAACACACTACTTTTTTTTACTTAACCACTTCCAAGTTGATCCTAAAGCGCAACTAAGTCACTTCACAGGTGTTACACTGGTTGTCAGTAAACATTCCTCTCTGTAGGTCACACAAACTCAACCACTCTTAAAAAAATATTTTAATAATATAATAATATTGAGTGGTCATAGTCTAGCAGTAAGACGCGTGAACTCATGATCAATGAGACCCGTGTTCGAACCTCGCTAATTCTGACCAATGTAACTATGTTATATGTACTTTGGTCGCTCAGTGCCTATAGGCAGTATTAAAGAGTGGTAGGCAGACTGATGATGGTTGTTAGTCCAGTCTGCCGTCCTGGGGTAGTACCACCACTTTCGAATGTAACACCCGTGAGGTGACCTTGTCGCGTTTCGGGAATAGTTTGAAAGTAGCCAGATATAACGAGAGGAGTGTGCACTGTCAATCTAGATGGTACATGCTGCTGACTGCTGTCTGCACAGGTTTATCTGGTGTAGCAGTTGCTTCCATTCTGACTGCAGTCTAGCGTTACATCAGGCATTAATATATATGTATATATTAATTCTAATTATATTTAATTTCAGTGAACAATAATTGTAAATAAAAAATGGCAGAAGATACTAGAAAAGATCCCACTTTACAACTGCCAGAAGAACCGATGTCATACAAAATAAAACGGAAGAAAAAAATAAAAAAAGATCCACTGTCTGATGATAGTTTTGCGCCCAGCAACGTTGAAATCACTTTTGAGCCTGAAAAAAAAATTAAAGTTGAAAAAATTGAAGTTAAAGTTGAAATAGAGCAGGTAATTGACTTTTTTTTATTACACAGTGAATTTTTTTAACTGGGACTGTATGGGGAAAATATCTTTAATAGTATTAGGCGTTACTTTGCGGAAATCCATAAGCAAAATGATTTTTTAAACACTACTTTGCTTTAAAATTAGTTTTCTAAGTTAGTGAGGATTAGTACACAGTCACATCAGCTGTCGATGTTAGACCCTTCACCAACATGCAAAAACCTCTCGACGCGTTTCGCCACTCCACTTGACATCCTCAAGAGACATGTGGTCACTTCAACTCGCTCTGTCGTCGGAGGATACAGGAAAACTGTCTTAGGAACCATTAGATCTTTTTATATAATAACAATTTTGGCCGGCAGACTGGACTAATAATTATCATCAGTCTGCTTACCGCTCATATATTTAATGACAAGTTGAATTGTATTTTTTACAGATGTTAGATAGTGAGATGAGGACAGATATTGATACGAAAGAGCGTAAACTGTCAACAGAATCAGTCGACGATCCTCCTCAAATACCACAATTCAAATCCTACATTTGTGACTTATGCAATTCGGTCTTCAGCAGCGAACAAACATTACGGGCTCACAAGAATCGTAAACACGATGTCCATGATGAGAGATTAGCGTTCAGATGTACCCGTTGTCCGAGAGCTTTCTCTTTGAAAGCTAGTTTGAAGATGCATTATAAAAGAATGCATTCAGTCAAACGTAAAGCTAAGGACATGGAATTGAGAGTCTGCGAGATATGTTCCGCTACCCTGCTCGGAATAGACAGGCTCAAACACCATAAAATACGACAACACGGCGTTCAATATGTAGATTGTAAACACAAGTGTCCGTATTGTAAAATGGCTTACGAAAATTACAAAAGTTTAGTTGTTCATATGAGACGTAAACATATCGAAAAGGAAGACCAACCTGCTCAAATATTCAGCTGCCCTTTCTGCCCCAAAACCTTTAATGTCAAAAGCTCCCTTATGGTTCATGTTAAAAGGAATCACAGACAGAGCGACGTCAAACGGTCTAATGATTTGTCAAAATATGTCAAAGAAAACGGGGAAGCGGTTTGTCCGTTCTGCAAGATTAGTTTTGTCAATGTCAGATACCTCAAATTCCATATGCAGAGAAACCATGATTCTTATAAGGATTCGTTTAAACATAAATGTAAAATTTGCGCTTTGAGCTATGATAATTTGGCAAGTTTAAAATCCCACGTCAGAAGGAAACACGACAACCGGTGTTACTGCAAAATATGCGATAAACGATTCGATAATTACGAATTATACACAAAGCACTTTGAAGAGGGGGAACCCGTTTGCAAGGAGTGCGGGTTAGTCTGCGATACTCACAAAAGTTTAACCGATCACATTGATGCGGAGCATGCAGATGAAAAGAAGGTGTTTTGTCATGAATGTGGCGCCAAATTTAAAAACTTGACTCGGCTCAAATTGCACATAATGCAAATTCATGAAAAGAAAGAATTTCCGTGCAATAAATGTAGTAAAGTAATGAAAACTAATGATGGCCTACGAAACCATATTAAAAAGAAACATTTTGGTGAATTATCTATAAAGGAACGCGAGTGTCCTTATTGTGAAGAGAAATTTAATAATGAAGTTTTGTTATGTAATCATATAGATGATGTACATATGGTGAAGGAAGATAGCTCGTTTTGTTGCATGCAGTGCATAGAAAAGTTTGATACTAAGGAGGAATTAAAAACACACTATGAACAGGAACATTTGGATAGGAAAAAGTACAAAAGAACTAAGAAAATTAAAACTGAAACTCTTAATATAGATGGAGACGAAAAAGTTAAATGCGACGTTTGTAGTATGTTAGTTTTATCGAAGAATATCGCTAAGCACATGACGACACATATCAGTTTAAAATGTACACATTGCGATTATGAAACAATGACTAGAGTCGATTTTACAAAGCATATGCTCAGGCACAAAGACGCGATACCGTTAAAATGCGAAGCTGAGAATTGTAACTATTCCACGTTCAACCCTTTAGTGTTTAAAAGACACGTCAAAAACCATACAGCGGCGAAATTTAATTGTTCCACGTGCGACTTTAAAACTACGAATAAGTATTTGTTGAAATACCACGAGAAGGAACATGTGAATGGCAAAAAGTATTACAAATGTCACGAGTGTGATTACAATACTCCTATACAAAATAATTTGAAACAGCATAAACTGAAACACTCATCGGAGAAAAAGTTTAAATGTAACATATGTACTTTTGCAACTAAATATACTTCGTCTCTAAGGTTTCATATTAAGAATAAGCATGGTGATTTGTAATTAGTTTTTTTTTGTCTGTTTAGGGTTGCCAACAAATATGTATAGTTTTTTTTTATTGTAGCTGCTTAACAGAGCATCCAACCTCCTTTTTTCCTAAGGGGGATTGCTTGATTTTGCTTCTTCCCTTCAAGGCCGACAGTGGTCGCGCCTCCGGACCACAAAGAACAAATCACAAACTGGGGTTAAACTGAAAAGCCAATCGTAAGTTTTCACTTGATCGAAATCAAAATGTATGGGATTTGACGTTTAACTGTCAACTAGGTGATAACGAAACGTCAAAAACCATACATTTTGATTTCGATTCGATCATGTGACAACTTGATTTTAGCCTTTGACTTTAGCCCCTTGTACTTCAAAGCCCCTATCCCGCATCCGCCCCGGAAAGTTGCCCTGTAGAAATTCTGACTAGGCTCAACAGACGATTCCATTGCCTATCACAAAAATGTATTGGCAGCTCCCTAAGTTTTAGAACCTTCAGAACGAAAGAGGAGAATGTGACATTCCGGTATTCTCTACAGACGGTCAAGTATGAGTTTACATTTACGCTGTCACGGCGTAAAAGTAACAACTCCATCAACCAGGGACTAAAGTGAAGTCAATCGAGTTGTCACTTGGTTGAATCGAAAACAACAATCACTTGGATGACAGCAGTGCCGGATTAGCCACGTAGCAAGAGTAGCAAATGCCACAGGCCCCGCGCTCCAAACGCCTGTCTGACCGTAATAAAAAAATATTAATTTAGATAGGACCGTAAAATATCTTGCATGCCTTAAACGCCCAGACACCCGGAGAGGTACCATCCATTTATGGTCCAAGTTCCAAAAGTGCGTACGAGGCGTTTTGACAACACGTTCCTCGTTGCGTACTGCGAAACTGTGGAACTCTCTCCCGGTGTCTGTGTTTCCCGAGAAGTACAATATGGGCCTCTTCAAATTAAGGGTAAACAGGTACCTCATAGGCAAGCGTGCTCCATCTTAGACCGCATCACTGCTTAACATCAGGCAGGGTGCGGTCAAACGTTTGCCTATTAAGCATAAAAAAAAAAAAACGCGAAGCTCCTTAGGCTATAACCTAAACTTGAGAACCTAAAGCAAACCAAGGGCCCCTTGACAGAATTTGCTACAGGCCCCGCGCTAGCTTAATCCGGCACTGGATGACAGTGAAACGTTTTGATGTTTTGACGTCATACATTTTGTTTTCGGTTCGTTCAAGTGATGACTGTCGATTGGCTTTTGACCCTGTCAGTATTATTTTGACCGCCGTGGTATATACATTTCAAATGAAGCGATCCCATTGGTGGAGAAATCTCAATTTGCGCCGTGAAAGTGTAAATTCTTACTCTAAGAGGCTAGAGTTTACATTTACGCCGTGAAAGTCGCCGACGGTGTAAATGAAAACTGATACTAGGGCCTCAGACCTCAGAAGAAAGTACTTAGTATGTAGGCAGCGGGTTCCGCAATCGAATTGCTTTTCGTTAATTAGTTTATATTATTTATTATTATTTTATCATGGTCGATTAAAATTAGTTAATTTTATAGAATAAAACAATTATTTCTACTGTTATTTTTATTTATTGTTTTAAACCTGTCATGGATCAATTATTTTTGAGCAAGTGTAACAAATGCAACTTCCGTTGTGAGCACAGTGGATGTGGAGAAAACTGTCAGCGTACACCTCTGCTATGCCGGCTCGAGGTGCGTCTTAACCACTTGACAGTGCACTCCCGTCGTACCTCGCTGTACCCAGTGCTTGACTAAATAGATCTTACTTTGTTTAATTACTTGAAAGAGGTGGTACTATCCCAAGATCTAGATTCTAGGTTGAATACAAATACATAACCTGATTTCTCCGCGGTTCGTGGACCGATTTTGATGACTCTTGATGGATAGAGTATATCTCTGGATTGGTCCCATTTAAATTTGAAGAATATATTCCACCTCGAAGGGTGGAAAATTAGGGGATGTTTCGCCGTTTGTGAACCGATTTTTTTATAAAATATTTTTCACGGTTTTCAACCTCGAGCTGGTGACATCCGGTACTACCTCCCCCCCAGCAACGCCACTACGGATGTAATGGCGACAAACCCAAGAGAATTCAATAAATAAAAAATAAAAAAAGAGGAATAAATGTTTATTAAATATCTACAGTAATAATAATCAGAAGATTACAATAATTATATTTACTTAATAATAAGCAGTGGAGGTGTTAGGCCACACCTGAGGGGACCTCACAAAATAGTTTTCACAATTATTTATCCAGTCGTCTGGCAACACTATGAAAGTTAAAAATACTTCGGCTCTGTACCGGATTTAAGCATAGGAAGCCTATGGGCCGCCACCACACCACAAAAAAAAATTAAACTAAATTAAATCAATAAAGGCTCAGTAGAAACAAAAAAATACTGAGTTTTGTTTTAAATTTTGTGTTAGCCAACTGATTTAGTTGCTCTCTTCTTTACCTTGACCTTAATAGAAACTTTCAACAGTTAACCACAAACGATTTGAGGGCCTCCACAACATGCTCTGCCTATTGGCCGCCGAAGTCTAAATCCGGCGCTGCTTTGGCTCAAAAGGGGCTACGTCCACTAATATCCATAAAAGGATCTTTTTATACCATTATATCCACTTTAATCCTGAATCTACAAGTTTATGTAAAAATGATTTTTAAGCACTAGCATGTGGATCTTAGTGGACATAACTTCAAAAGGGCTAGCACCCAGAGCGGAAAGAAAATATGAATAAATAAGCTATGCAAAGTTGATATCGCTGACACGACCACTGTATAGGGTAAGTTCACCATTTATCGATAAATGAAACATTATAATTTTTTTTAAAACTACCCTATTTACTAAATACTAACAATAAGTCCACACGTAATGAGAAAAGCTACTGATGGCCTCCGTGGCGCAGTGGTTGCGGCGCCTTCAGTCTGTTACGCGGAGTTCCCGGGTAGTACTCCGCCTGAAGTTAAGCTAGAGTGCGATTCATGAACGGAATATCTGCAGACAATAGTCGCCTCCGCTATGTCGGCTTCACATGACAAATTCTCTAGTACTGAACCAGAATTTTAGCGAGATCTGAACACGGGTCCCTCGATCGTGAGTCCACGCCTTCAACCACTAGACCATGGCCTCTTCTTCAATTTGACACTGAGATTCGTGATCTATTCTACATCAAATCACCAAAAAAAACTACTATAATCTGTGATGGAATTCGAGATCAAAACGTGAACAAATAAATGTCACAGTCAAAGTTAATTAATGAAAGGGAATTGATTAAATCTGACCTTTAAAAATCAACGATACATATTTTTAAAATCTTTTTTTTTTTTTTTTTATTGTAGCTCGACATGTGACAACACTCCGCCTGATGTAAAGCTAGAGTGCGGTCCATGAATGGAAACAACTGCTACCACTGAGAAATCTCTACGGGCTGCAGTCGCCTCCACTATGCCGGCTTGAGGAGACGAGCATGTACCATCTATATTGACAGTGCACACTCCTCTCTTATACCTAGCTACTTTCAAACTATCCCCGAAACGCGACAATCTTCCAGTATCAAAAGAAGAAATTGCACGATTTAATTTCAAATAGTCGTAAGCGGAGTTCCGTTGTCTCCGCCTCCCCTGTGCGAAAAAGGCGTGACAGTTATCGTTGTCGTTTATTTCATACTGTTGAACATTTTATTTTTGGACCGTATTTCACGTCACTTTATTTTTTTTTTATTGTACCTCGGCGTATGACAACACTCCGCCCGATGTAAAGCTAGAGTGTGGTCCATGAATGGAAACAACCGCTACTACAGAGAAATATCTACATGCAGCAGTCACCTCCACTATGCCGGCTTGAAGAAACGAGCATGCACCACCCATATTGACAGTGCACACTCCTCTCGTTCTATCTGGCTACTTTCAAACTGCTCCCGAAACGCGACAAAGTCACTTCACGGGTGTTACATTCGAAAGTGGTGGTACTACCCCTGGACGGCAGACTACCTACAAACCTACAGGCACTGTGCGACCAAAGTACATATAACAAAGTTACATTGGTACCGGTCAGAATTAGCGAGGTTCGAACACGGGTCTCATCGATCGAGAGTTCACGCGTCTTGCCTGACTTGCTAGACCACGGCCGCTGTTACTCTACTTTAAAGCAGTATTTTATTTTTGTTAGTAATATTTGACAAACGACACAAAAAAGGATCTTATTTTGAATTGGCAACATCTCTGTTTACATTTTTGTTCCCGAATTCCATTTCAGACTATAGTCATCTTATATAATTAATAAAGCTAAGTAATACTGACATTGTAATGTCTAAACCAAGGTCTACATGTATTTAGGTAGATAAATCTATAAGTATGGAGAAAGCACACATAGCAGATGGTGCAACCCGCAATCGCGTTCGACCAATGAGCGTCGATCGCGCGAAGTCATCTCCCACTGCTCATTCAAATGCTTATATTTTTGATTCTTCATTGCACCGAGAACACATATAGCGGATGGCGTAACCCGCAATCGGGTTCGACCAATGAGCGCAGAGCGACTACGTGACGCCTGCAGTTTTCTTTGTTTATGAAAAATGGATGCGATATTTATATACAGGCAATTATTACAAACTATAAATTGGCAAATAACAGGCAATAGAACAACCCTTAAAATTAAACCTTACTATTCACGAAGGCGTATCGTCATTATTTTGTACGCTTGCATAAAAAAATGTTACAATGCCTATAGTACAACCTTCAGTAGTATCAGAAAAATAACTACAAGCAATCAGCCATCTCCGCTATGCCGGCTTAATGAGACAGCTACGCACCATCTAAGTTGACAATGTACACTCCCCTTTTACAAGAATCTCGAAACGCGACAAGGCAACCAACATCAATACAACTTTTTTTGCTAACTTCCCAATAGATGGCGCTGCAAAATACGAATGACGAATACGTTTTCGTATAATATTTACTTTATTTTATCAATCTTATTATATACGTACACGTTTAATAGCAAATAATAATTAAACTGTGTCAACTCGATACGCTCCACTATACCGGCTTCGAGACCGACGCACATCTGGCGAGGCGCAGCGCAAAAAATATTCCTTGACGCGCATGCTCGACATACACACTCGTAGGCGATGCGCAGTAGGTGCGTGCGCAACAAACTGGGCTAGTTACATTTCTTAGGACGTCTATGAACGGAAACTGCTACCATAGAAAAATATCTGCAAATATGTCACCCCCACTATGCCGGCTTGTCTACCAACATCGGTCTGCCTACCACTCTTTGACAGTGCCTATAGACACTGAGCGATCAAAAGCATCAAAATAATTAGAGGACTAATGTTAATTAATTTTCAACTTTATTTGAACACTAGCAAAGTCGATAATAGTTCAAACTACGCCACGCTGCGCCTCGCCGACACTGGTTGGCGAATCGAATCGAACCGTTTACGATCTCGCTTATTATAAAGGCGAGCCGAGTCGAATTTCCGTATATGATAAACACAAGCTGAAGACAGAAATTCGATTCGGCGCGCCTCGATTCGTCCCTTTAGACGTTTAGTATCGAGTCGAAAAATTAATAGATAATTTGGCAACGTTTTGTTTCTTAAATATACTGAGTAGAATAAAATTACATGGCATCGGCATCCATTTCTGTAACCTCATTTTATTTCGGTTTTTCTTTGGTGAATATCTGTAAATAGATAAAATTTACACTTTCTTATGTAAAAATAAGCAACCCATAGAGCTTTGCATATGACATCACTCCACCTGATATCTTTACAGCTAGAGTGCGGTCCATGAACGGAAACAACTGCTACTACAGATAAATCTCTACAGGCACTAGTCGCCTCCGCTATACTGGCTCGAGGAGACGAGTATGCACCATCCGGATTGACAGTGCACACTCCTCTAGACAAGGTTGTTACTTGATCGAATCGAAAACAAAATACAGTGTAAACTCGATTTAACGACAAACTCCTTAAAACGTCGAAATTACCTCACTATGGTAGGTTTACATTGTTGTCCATACAACGATACACTCTACGTAGCATCACACCAACTCTAAGTAACGACCACATTAAACAATAAACAGTTCTTTCCAGTTGACAAAATTACTAACAACTGCAGCTGTGTACGTTCTTTTGTTTGTTTTATTGTCTAGCCCGTATTTACCTTGACTGTCGGCATCATACGGATCGAAGATTATGTCGTTAGGCTGTTATGCATAATGTTATATACAGGGTGAATTTTTCAAGTGGGCTTTCATGGCGAAATCCTAAACTATAAGAGATATCGAAAAATGCTGAAAGGAGTCTCGATGCCGATTTTGATGAAAACTAAAACTGCATTATTAGATTTTTGATAAATCCATTTTCCCGGCCAGGAATCGAACCTGTTGATTTTGAAAAAATAAAAACACTCCGTATTTTTGCACCATCCGATAGTGTTCCCGATAAGGATCAAATTCTGGGAAGTAATGATATACGGCAAACCAAAGAAAAGTGATGATTTTTAACAAATTGTCTTTTATTTCCATGTATTTATGCATTACCGGTACATTGATAACATTTATTATAATTTATGATAATTGAAAATCATCATATTGATTTAAAATCTCGCGCTCTTCGAGGATAAATGAAAGGAAAGTCTTGATTTTTAGCAAAATAATGTTTTATTTTTTTAACATTAAGTAATTAAATCTTAATTAATCAATTGTTCAAAATGATAGCCATTATTTTCAATACATAGCTCGACGCCTCAAGGAGTGTTCTACATTCCACATCACAAGGTTATTGATTCCATTCAGAATATTCCCTAACGCTAGTTTTAAGTCATCAATTTCATTGTACGTACATTTGTAAAATTCGTTTTTGACATGCCCCCAGAGAAAATAATCTAAAGGTGTTAGATCTGGCGACCTAGCCGGCCACGGCACAGGACCTTAAAAATTAATTTATTGTTTTACCTACGTTTCAATTGTTTTCTTTTTAATCATGGCTTTTAACCTCGAAAAGCGCGAGATTTTAAATCAAAACATAATAAATGTAGTAGGTAATGTATAAATACATGGAAATAAGAGACAATTTGTTAAAAATCAACACTTTTCTTTGGTTTGCCGTATATCATTACTTCCCAGAATTTGATCCTTATCAGGAACACTATCGGATGGTGCAATAATACAGAGTGTTTATTTTTTTTTCAAAATCAACAGGTTCGAATCCTGGCCGAGAAAATGGATTTATCAAAAATATAATAATGCAGTTTTAGTTTTCATCAAAATCGGCATCGAGACTCCTTTCAGCATTTTTTGATATCTCTTATAGTTTAGAATTTGGCCATGAAAGCCCTCTTGAAAAATTCACCCTGTATACTTGATTAGTAAATAATATTATATTAGTAAAATAGTATTGGTTTTTCTTCTCTCCATTTAACGACAACTCTCTATAACGCTATAAAATGCGCAGTCCCTTCAGTCTCGCTATATAGAGTTTACACTGTATATGGGATTTGACGTTTTGACTTGAGCCCAAGGTCACTTCACGGGTGTTACATTCAAAAGTGGTGGTACTACCCCAGGACGGGGCGGTTAAAGTTAAATACCGTCTCTTTCATTAGCATCCACGAGTTGTCGGATGTACTCCACGACTGGAATAGATCTGGCCGGTTCCACACGGGGTCTCTTCGGATCGTTGAAGACAATAGGATTTCTGCGTTTTATTATCGTCGGACGAGCTGGAACAATAATTGGTTAAAGTAGAGCGGCTATGGTATAGCGGTAAGACGCGTGAACTCACGATCGACGAGACCCGTGTTCGATCCTCGTTAATTCTGACCAATGTAACTTTGTTATATGTACTATAGGTACTATTAAAGAGTGGCAGGCAGACTGATGATGGTTATTAGTCCAGTCTGCCGTTCTGAGGTAGTACCACCACTTTCGAATGTATCACCCGTTTAAGTGACCTTGTCGCGTTTCGGGAACAGTTTGAAAGTAGCCAGGTATAACGAGAAGAGTGTGTACTGTAGAAATCTATATGTAGTAGCCTTCGTTTCCGTTCATGGACTCTCCCTCTAGCTTAACATCAGACGGAGTGTTGTCATATGTCGAGGTACAATAATAAGAAAGCCGGCATAGTGGAGGTGACAAGCGGGACTCACCGCGAAATATAGCGTCCGGTCTAGGTCGCGTCGCGTTCCTTTCGTTACTGCTCGAAGGCTGCGTCTCTTTTTGAAGCGGGACATCTATAAAATAAACAATTTATTAATACACAGGTCTGGCCAGACCTTAGGTTAAAACTAAACAAAAAGATACTCTACGTTCTCTGTTGTTTACTGCTGAAAGCGAAACACAACTACGCGCCACTCATCCACACTATTACAGCACTTTTTTTAATTGTAGCTCGGCATGTGACAACACCGCCTGATGTAAAGCTAGAGTGCGGTCAATGAATGGAAACAACCGCTACTACAGAGAAACCTGTGCGGGCAGCAGTCGTCTCCACTATGCCGGTTTGAGGAGACGAGCATGTACCATCTGGATTGACAGTGCACACTCCTCTCACAATACCTGGCTACTTTCAAACTATTTCCGAAACGCGACAAAGTCACTTCACAGGTGTTACATAACGAAAGTGGTGGTACTACCCCAGGACGGCAGACTGGACTAATAACCATCATCAGTCTGCCTACCACTCTTCTAAACCAAGATTAACCAGTAATTTATAAACATTTGTGGAAACTTACTACTAGACGCTTGCACCGTAGCCTCTATTCTTTCGTATTTCTCTAATTTTTTCTTCAACATGGCTGAAAAATAAGTATGTTTAAGCATTGGAGTCGTCTCTACACTTCTTCTACAGGCAGCAGTCGCCTCCGCTATGCCGGCTTGAGGAGACAGCGCACACCTATACCTGGGGCTAAAGTCAAAGCCGATCAACAGTTGTCACTCGATCGAATCGTAAACAAGTGATAACAAAACGTCAAATCTAATACAATTTGTTGTATAGTCAGATTTATAATTCGATAGACTAAATTGACAGTTCGAAGTGTACGCATTCCTCCAAAATGTTGCCAAGTTAGAAGTGAAGTGTTGTAGCATAAATATTTTAATTGATTAATTGAATTATCTTAAAGTAGCATTTCAATTAGTAATAACTACACCTACCTATTTTATAATTATTCATTCATTCATTGTTCATTTTGTGCAAAAAAATCGTATGTTCCTTTTTTTTTTTATCAATTTCGATTCGAATTCGTATTCCTTCGCTCCCGATTGCGTATATGAATTCATAATTGCTAAGCCAGTAACAAACAACGAACATAAAAATATATAAGTGTAAAGTCAATTAAATTTTCAATTACCATCTGGGTCACAAAATTACAACACTATTTATTTTTTTCCAAAACTCGGCATCCCTCCAAACGTCATTTTAGTCTATCTAATTATAAATCCGACTATAGATTCTATCACGTGACAACGGTCGATCGGCTTTTGTCTTTAACCCCAGGACGGCAGACTGGACTAATAACCATTATGAGAAAAACGAATACACTCACCCATTTTCTGTTTAATTTTAGCAATCTTCCGCGTCTGCGCCGTGTTGATTTTTAAACTCATCACCATCTGAAATCAGTTTTTAGGATTGATGAGATTTCGCGGCCATCTGAAGACGTTAGGTTATCTTTATTGAATTATTTTCCTAAGCTTGTGTTTCTTCGAGTGTTAATGTGTAATAATGGTGGATTATTAACCATTAAGTATTTGTGAATGTGCGTGAGTGTGGGCAAACAATACAAAAGAAGAGAACATTGGTTTTTATTTTCCCTCCAAAACTCCGTAGGAAGTTTCAGTAAAGATTACTGTAATTGTGATTACTCACCACTGGAGCTATTTTTGACTTAACTGAGACTTGACCTGACTGTTTAGTGTGATGAAAGAATGATCCGTGATGGATAATAATATTAACTTGTTACAAAAATTTACTTTGACACTGGCAAATTATTGCAATGCCATAAAGAAAAGTGTTTTAAATGATACTTTGAAGACCAAATTTATACTGTAGGCATAAAATGCATGTAAGCCTTGAACGGAAACAACTGCTATCACAGTAAAATTTCTGCAGGTAAAAGTCGCCTCCTCTATGCCGGCTCGAGGAGATGAACCTGCCTGTGCATGTGTGTGTTTTACCTGGCTACTTTCTGAAACGCAACAAGGTCAATTCACAGGTGTTGCACTTAAAAATGTCATACTACTCCAGGACAGCAGCATCACAGACTAGGTTCTAGAAGTTCGAAAGATACTCACATCGTCATGTAGATTCCTATACCGCGTCAACAGTGATCTTTGCATCATACCCTGTCTATATGTTTCTTTCTTTATCTTGTTTAACATATCGTACATCCCCCCTATTATTGAAATTTTAAATAGTTAATTTATCATTGATAAATTTTTTCGTTCTGCTCTGGGAAGGCAAAGGGATCAGAAGCCATACAGCCTCGTCTTTAATATATATTTTCTCTTTTTTTTTTTAATTGGGTGGGTATTTTACAATTCAATGTTTTCTTGGAGTGTTTTTCAGCAACATTTTGCTCAGAAAAATCTACTTTTATTATAGTAGCTCGGCATATGACAACAATCCGCCTGATGTAAAGCTAGAGTGCGGTCCACGAACGGCAAAAAAAGACGAATGTGCACCATCCAGATTGACAGTGCACACTCCTCTCGTTATACTTGGCTACTTTCAAACGAGACAAGGTCACTTTAACGGGTGTTACATTTGAAAGTGTTGCTATACATATTGCTCCAGGACGGCAGACTGGACAAATAACCATTCATCAGTCTGCCTATAGGCACTGAGCGACCAAAATCCATATAACATTGGTGAGAATTTAGCGAGGTTTGAACACGGATGTCATTGATCGTAAATTGACGCGTCTCGCCGCTAGACCACGGGCTCTCTAGTACATATAGACATTTAAAAAAATCACCATCTCTGTCCGGTGGACCAGCCAGTACATATTCATGTGTGATGCGCTCACGGAAATGTTCAATGGCCATACAACTCAAGTCTCGTAGTTCCAGCAGAAATTGCGGAGCGGGTGGTAACCTCATTTTGTCAGCCTTCAGAATACGGAGGAGATGCAAGACCTCATCAATTATCTGAAATAATATATAGGGTTAGTGAACGATACAGCTGTATGCATTCCTTGAAATTACATCCTTTTTGTTTTTTTTTTATTGCAGTCCATGAATGGAAACAACTGCTATTACAGAGAAACGTGCGGGCAGCAGTCGCCTCCACTATGCCGGCTCGAGGAGACGAGCATGTACCATCTAAGTTGACAGTGCACACTCTTCTCGCTATACCTGGCTACTTTCAAACGTTTCCCGAAACGCGACAAGGTCACTTCACAGGTGTTACATTCTAAAGTGGTGGTACTACCCCAGGACGGTAGACAGGACAAATAACCATCAACAGTCTACCTACCACTCTTTAATGAGCGACCAAAGTACATATAACAAAGTTGGTACCGGTCAGAATCTAGCGAGTTTCGAACACGGGTCTCATCGATCGTGAGTTCACATGTCTTACCGCTAGACCACGGCTTCTCTAAAACATCTTCAGACGTCTAATTAAGACAATTTTTTCCTACTTCTCATCTGGAATCAGTCTATTGACTTTAATCAGATCTATTGAGTAAGATAGTGGCGTTTCGAGTGTCAGTGGGTTTGTTATTACCACCAAGCCTCTATTCAATGGGGAGTCACGTTTAAGTCTCTTCGTTGGTCTGACTATGGTCAACTGGTTGAATAGTGGGTTCAGGTGCACTTTTAGGCGCTTGATGCATTTCCCTTGTGTTTCTCTAAGGGTGGATTGCACCAGAGAAGGCCGGTTAAAGTAACTTTGACTGTTACTTTAACTTTAACAGTTACCTTTACTTTTACTCCACGCGCGTTGCACCATCTTGTAAATTAATTCGTTATAGTTAAAAGGGTTGCTGGTGTAAATGAATTCTCTCAATACAAACAAGAGCGGCTTTTTAAAGATTTGACGTTAGCGACATTGATTTAACTATTACTTTAACTTTGACCGGCCGAAATTCGCCAGTAACGGTTAAGGTTAAAGTAATCGTCAAATGTGACAGATTTTTTTTGAAGCAAACCAATTTTAACTTTAACCATTACTTTAACGTGACAGTAATAGTTAAGTCATATGGTGCAAATGGACATTAGCGGGGTATAACTGTGCCCATTCAGTCCATCAGCGCCTATGCACTGGTTTATTACAGGCATTTAAAAAAAAATAACAAACCTTCCCAGGTACAAAACAGCAGTACCCCTTTTCCATCCATCCATGAAATGCGCTTTTAAGTATTGCAAGTCTCGTATCCATGTGTAGCAAAATATCATTATGACGAACAAGAGGATGTCCACTGTGGAATATTAATAATAATAACTTTATTGATGTAAAAATTTTTACCTATGTACAATAGTGCTCTGCCATCGGAACAAGTCTGGGGACTGTATCTCCAATGGCAGTGCTTGACTCTTAAAACTTAGAGGCTTAACCTAATAAATATGTAATATAATGTGTGTGTGTGTGTGTGGGTGTGTATGCGTGTGTGTATGATGTGTGTGTGGTCCTCTCAGTGTGTATTATGAGAATGTGAGTGAGGTGTATGTGAGAGGGTGTGTATATAAATTATTTAAAGAAATATTTTTAAAAAAATAGGCAGACCGATGATGGTTATTAACGCAGTCTACCATCCTGGAGTACACAACGGACTATCAACAGATGAGAGTGCTAGTACCTTACGAGAGACCTGCTTGGCTTACACCGAACCCAGCTTCGTTTTGTCACTGGCATTATAACGGGGCATTGTGGGCAATAAACACTTATACAACATCAATATTACAGATAGCCCCCTATGCAGAGGTTATATGGGGGCGGAAGAAACAGGGACGCTTCCGGAGGTGTGCATGAACGTGAAGAGTCTCCTGTCTTCCTGGGAGACATCAGGTGGCTGCGGTGATGCGGTCCACCTCGCACACAATGAGTGGCCATAGCTGCTTAATTGCGTAAAAATTGCCTACGAGGAATGCACTGTCAATCTGGATTCGTCTTCTCGAGGCTGCTGCTGCCTGTAGATTTATCTGTAGTAGCAGTTGTTTCCGTTCATAGACAGCACTCTAGCTTTACATCAGGCAGAGTATTGTCATATTACAATTAAAATAATTTGGGCTGCTTTGCAGGCTACTGCATCATGGCAGCAGTGCTTATACGCAAAATCATCATAACTACAATTTTATGCAGTTTTCTCAACTTGTTATACAACATTTAACAAACCAGGAACCGAGCCAAAAAAGACCCTACGACCTAGACCACATAATCAGTTAGTACCTCTTATGTCACAAAAAATTCTTTTACAAAAGAATATATTTGGAATAGCACCAAAAATTTATAACAAATTGCCAGACTCACTAAAGGACATGCAGCTGCCAATTTTTAAGAAAAAATTAAAATATGTTCTGATAGATAAATGTTATTACTCTGTAAATGATTTTTTTGAAGATGATTGTTTGACGTTGTAATTAATATGTGATATTTGTATTTTTTTACAATACAATACAATTTATTATTTTTATTTTAATATTATTTCTTTTTTTTTTTAATTTGACATTATTATTATTATTTTGACATTTACACACCCAAATAGGTAGTTATGGAGAAACAGTAACATAGAAATAACCATTGTTACTAACCTATAACTAGTAAATAAATTATTTGATTTGATTTGATTCATGGTATAAAGTTGTAGGCAGTGCCGGATTAGCCACGTAGCAAGAGTAGCAAATGCTACGGGCCCCGCGAATTTGGGGGCCCCGCGCTCCAACGCCTGTCTGACCGTAATATAAACATATTAATTTAAATAGGAGCTTTAAAGGCCTTAAATGCGAAGCGCCTTAGGCTATGCTTCACTTCCACTTATTTAATACCCTAAACTTGAGAACCTAAAGCAAACCAAGGGCCCCTTGACAGAATTTGCTACAGGCCCCGCGCTGCCTTAATTCGGCACTGGTTGTAGGTACATACACACTATTATAGATTTAGATTTAGCTTATTATTATTTAATTACCATCGTTCACTGTCACGTCTCGGCAGTTTAGACTTAATTTCCAGTAAGTAAGCATGGTGTCTTCTTTGCACCATTACAAATCCACGGTTCAATGATTCCTTTCCCACATCATCAAACACTTTACATACCTGAAATTTATAATTTTTCACCCAATTTTCATCTTAATTTGAATCAAAATCTAGTTAGACACCATTTAGAATCAAAAGAAGCAAAATTAAACCCACAATATTTAGACCAAACTCTTTACTAGCTAAATTAGAATGTATATCACGAATAAGTTTCACTTTATACTAATAATAGACCACATTTAGTTCAGTTTAGAACACTTTTAGTTTTAATTTAATTAATCCAGCCTCCCTTTTTTTAACGCCTGTACTATCAGCCAGAATTTAGCGAGGTTGAACATAGGTCTCATCGATCGTGAGGTCTGCCCTCTACTAGACCACAGTCGCTCACAAAGTTCATCTTTATGTGGTGTATTTGTATTAGCATATCGATATACCACTGTTATACCATCCAGGTTAAACAGGAGATCAATTTAACTTAAATGAGGACACAAATTTTATTTGCTTTAGTCTTTGCATGAGTTTACTTCTATAAACAAATAGATATATACAAAACTTACGATTCTATTTTTCGCAATTTCATGGTACGTTAAGTACGAAAATATTTCACTCAACATACAAACGGGTAAGTCTAATATAGTAGCCATTTTCCCGTCTATAAAAAGGAAAGCTTCGTAAAATTAACACACACAAAGTGCTTGCAAAGCGAAAATCTATTTTCCGTCGATCAATAAACTGAAGCAAACTAAAAAACACGGCAAATGACACTTTGAATAGTGATGTGCAAATGTTATTGATTAGCGGTGTTTCAATTCAATTGAATACTAATATTCATTAGAGAAACTAAAATAAAACAATTTAAATTAAATAAAAAATTGTTTTATTAAAACAAAAATAAAAATTATAAGTAAGGCACATATTGCACATAACCCATAATAAACTATTTTAATAAAAGTTATGTGGACGACTAAATATCCAATAAATATAATAATAAGTTAACAATTACATTAATTTAAGACTTTATCAATTAATATCAACTATTTTATATCCTTTATAGTTTATATTATTTAAATAATAAAGGGTTTTAAATAACTGTGTCGCTGCGATAGATTATTATTTTTAGTCCAAAATACGACTAGCATTTACTCTTATAACCTAAAAAACATTGCAATTAATAAGATTTGTACAATAATACCATTTAGATTGCAAAATGAGTATTGTTACAAAGTTTTGGCGCGAATATTTTAAATCATAAAACAATTACTTTTCATACAAGATTTTGTAAATATAAATCATCATAAATGATAGGGATATAAATTACTCACAAATTATTTTATTACCTACCTACCTATTACATATGCAGTAAATTACGTTTAAAACTTTCATAAGTTTGTACAATGTATAAGACAAATTATTTTTTGCGTTTTAACCAGATTCTATCTATTCTAATTTATTTTAATGTAAAACGCAATTAAATTTAGGTAATAATAGTTTAGATTTTGTAATTGTGAATTTAATCATCTTGGTTAAGTAGTGGGACTATGTACATTTCTCAAAATACTTTCTCTAGTTTTCACTTTTTGTGTCTGTTTTATGATTATGAAATTGTATAGGAACTTATAAATCGCTACTGGTGAATTTTCGCGCTATTTTGTTTTTACTCGCGGCTAGTTGTGGACGTCCTATCATAGTGTTGTGATTTTTTTGTTTATTGAATCTTCTGAAAAAGTCGTAGTGTCCAAGCTATACAGCATTTTAAAAAGTTATACGTATTATAAATTAATTCGAACTATTAATTATTTTATTTAAAAATTATTGTAAATTAGACATTAAATAATGGCGTAAAATTTTGTACTCGTACACGTCTGTCACTTGAAGATGCGTGTAAGTGTTAAACGACGAAAACGCGTAACCTAACGGAGATTCGATGTTTATACGCTCAACTTGAAAAACAAACAAGACATTTTAACTAAGAATTGTGTTTTTGTATAATTTGTAGATTTTTTTTTAGAATATTTAAAATTGTTGTGACTCTGAAGGCGCTGTAACAAGTCCATGTAAAAGTTATAATATGGTGAATACGACTACATCAATCATCGAAGCTTTTGAGAGCCAAGTGTGAGTTCACATCACGCTTTCACAGCGTAAAGTGAAACCTCTCCACTCATACTCAGGCCTCAGATAAATCGTTTTTGTTCAAGTTTTAAGTTGAGAATTTTTTACATTTAGTCATTTTGTAATGAACCTCTTATTCAACGAACTGAGGACTGGAAGCCTACATTGACGTTATGACTGGTTTATTTTGATATACTACTTATTTTTTGTCTTGCAAATGTGCGTAAGATATATCGGCGTGAAAGCCTGAAGGTCCGGCGTAGTATTTAACTTTTTGCATTCTTCCGTCGGGTAAAAGCACGTGATAATGACCACTGGTGTTTTCACCGCTTTTTGCTTCGTGATGACCAAAATAATTACCGCTATCTTGATCGCGAACCCGGTAACCAAATTCATAGTTCGCAGCGTAATGGATCTGGAAGGCAAATTATTTTTGGTATATTTAAATGCTGAGAATGAGATTTATGATTGGACACCGTTTGCACTTTTAACGTCAGTCACGAGCGGCTGACTAATCATAAATCTACGGCTGTGAATATTATTAGGTTATGTTCATATGATAAGCGTTAGCGATTTGTGCGCGGTGAGGAAGCTCGACTCACACAGCATGCGGCGCGGTGGACGAGCGTTTGACTAACGCAGTAACGCAACAACGCTTATCTTTTTTTTTATTGTAGCTCTGCATGTGACAACACTCCGCCTGATGTAAAGCTAGAGTGCGGTCCATGAATGGAAACAACTGCTACCCCAGAGAAATCTCTACGGGCAGCAGTCGTCTCCACTATGCCGGCTTGAGGAGACGAGCCTGTACCATCTAGATTGACAGTGCACACTCCTCTCGTTATACCTGGCTACTTTCAAACTATTCCCGAAACGCGACAAGGTCACTTCACGGGTGTTACATTCGAAAGTGGTGGTACTACCCTAGGATGACAGACTGGACTAATAACCATTATCAGTCCGCCTACCACTCTTTAATAGTGCATATAGGCACAGAGCGACCAAAGTACATATAACAAAGCTACATTGGTCAGAATTAATGAGGTTCGAACACAGGTCTCATCGATCGTGAGTTCACGCGTCTTACCGCTAGACCACGGCCGCTCTTACTTTGAACATATTCTTAAATTAGTATTATTAAATTATGATGTTTTAATTAGAATAATTGTTACAGATCACCTATCCAACTTGAAGTTTGTTCTCAATATGGCAGGGGATCCAAGGAGTGCGATATTATATAAATAGAGTATTTAAAACATATATCTAGCTATCATTGTTAAAATAAAGTATTTTCATAATTGTATTTATTATTTAATCCTATACCTAATTAACTTTAAAACGTTATCATGTTTAAGTCCGACAGAAGTAACGAGAATTTCTGGTGGAAGTAAAAAATCGATAATCTTGAGACGTCAGGTTGTCTGTCTTAAATTATTTTCCTAAACTTATGTTTCTTCGAGTGTTAATATGTAGTAATGGTGGATTATTAACCATTAAGTGTTCGTGAACGTGCGTGAGTGTGGGCAAACAATTCAAAAGAAGAGAACCTGTGGTTCCATTCCCCCCCCCCCCAAAAACTCCGTAGGAAGTTTCGGTAAAGATTCTATCACTTTACTGGAGCAATTTTTGACTTGACTGTGACTTGACCTGACTGTTTGATGTTTTTGTGATGAATGAATGACTTGTGATGCACAATATTAACTTGATGCAAAAATATTTACTTTGACACTGGCAAATTGTTATAATGCCATATAAAACAAAAAGAAAGAAAAAGAGAATGTATTGCGCGCGGTATTGTAGGGACAAGTTAACAGTGATGGTGATTATCACGTTGTTTGCTGTGTTTTTGATACCTATAACCGTGTATTTAGTATTTATAAAGAATATTACAGATATGCGTGTATTTTTATAATTAAAAAATCAAAAAACTTTTGATTTTTAATTCCCTATTTTGTTATTTTAAAAATCTAAAAGTCTTTGTGGGAAAAAGGCGTGACGATTGTTGTAGATAAAAACTGATTATATTTTAGAATGTTTGGTTGTTTATAATAATAGGAAATACATAATTACGTCGAAATTATACAAAGATAATTACGTTCGAATGAGAGGACGACGGGTAATGGAAATTAGAAATAGTTCTTCTTCTTCTTTTGTTAAATGGCTTCAAATGTCATAATAACGACAATTCTGCCAATGTCTAGTAGTAAATTCTTAATGTTTTTGCATCAAATTGCAATGGTGTTTTACAATTTGACGCTTTCTTGGAGTATTTGGTGGCAATTCACCCGGTCACGTCACAAAATGAGCGTTTTCACGGCGTAGGATAACCACAAAAAAAACCACTTCCGTTGCCTCATATAGAGTGAATTTTAATGTTTCCACAATTACAAGCGCAACATAAAATTACGTAAAATAAGACCAATTTTACACAATAATAACCGCTAAACTAATTAAGGAAAGGGATAAAAAAACACCTCAACTTTCCCGGGCAAAAGCGCGCCAAACACTCCGAGCTAAACTTGTAAAAGACATTTTTCCATTGTGAAGAAAACATTTTTTAAAATCTTTATTTTAAAATTTTGAGAAAGGTTATAATTTTTAAATTACTATAAAAACTAAACAGTGGCCTAAGTATGGTTTAAATTTACGCCGTCACGGGTAAAGTGAAATATCTCCACCAATAGGATCGCTTCATTAGATTCAGAGGACTCACTTTATGCCGTGATAGTGTAATCATAAACTCACTTAACACAATTTATTATTCTCATAATACACCCACACTCCATATGACAACACTCCGCCTGATGTAAAACTAGAGTGCGGTCCATGAACGGAAGCAACTGCTACTACTGAGACTCTACATGCAGCAATCATCTCCGCTTGACAGTGAACACTTCTCTCGTTATACCTGGTTACATCAGGTCACTTCACGGGTGTTACAATCGAAAGAGGTGGTACTACCCCAGGACGGCAGACCGGGCTAATAACCATCATCAGTCTGCCTACCACTCTTCAAAGTAAATAATAAAGGACTGATTTATTTTCAATTTTTATTTAAAATTAACATAAATATATTTTTATTTACTATCCATTAGTTAAAAATAAACGTTGCCAAAAATAAATTAAGAAATAATTAAGCCCTAAAATAAAAATCTATCCAAAAGCCAATAAAAACGTTTTAAAAGATAATTTTGTGTAATTTTCTCAACTTTTTATTAAGTTTCCTGCTATTCCTATAAGGACTACGTTTTCTATATTTCCTGGGATACCTAAAACCCTTTCTAGGTCTCTTATTATTAGACAAGTGACGGTAATCTAGATGCCCTACATTATGATACCCTATTAAACTTTTTAATTGCGTCTCAGTTAGCATGTACACAGGTTCTAAAATTGGCTTGAATGACCCATGACTTGGTATAGCGCCGTTAGAAATAGGCGTGTTAAAATAAGGGTTAAATGGAGATGGAGAAGGAACTCCATAGACGGGTTGTTTAGTTCTATATTTCTTAGTATAACTACCAATTAAATCAGAACTATAGCCTATCGAAGGAGCGTATCTCGGGTATTGATTGATTGGCACAATCGATTCATAATCATCAATGTCTTGATCGTCATCCTCGTAAACAGACTCGATTTTATGAGGATAATCGTCTGAATATTCGAAATAATCGTCCAAATCGAATGAATTTGTATTATAATTGTTTAAACGTATTAAAGGTTCAGCTGTAGCGTTAATTATTTCGTTTTTTACGTCAGTTTTTGTATCTTTAGGCATTAAAAATGGATCTGTGTCCAAATCTACGGATCTATGATTTCTAACTTTAGGTTTTTTCTTAATAATTTTACTTACATTTTCATTATTTTCGCTGTAAGCTGATATTCCAGTTCCATCTTCAGTTAGGTGTTGAATACCTTTGTGATCAGCATCGTGATGAAAATAGGCTTCTGGTCCATCATTGGCATCCTTCTCGTCTGTGTAATAATACTGTTGTCCATACTGTAGAGTCTGATAATCAGGTCTCGCATTTTGATCTTCATTTTCTCTATTTTCTTCTTGTAATATGTATTCAATTTGAGGTTTTTCTTTAGGCTTATATGCGGAGCTTATAGTTTGACTTGCGACTTCAAGTTTGTAGTAATTGTTACTTTTTGTAGTTGTAGTTTCTGGTTTGATTTCTACTTGTGCGGTAGTTAAAACTGGTTGTATTCCGTATGATGTAACTTTTTGTCGGTTCGGTTCGGCTATATCGTTCATTTCTTCTGTTATAGGTTTATGGTCTTTAGGTTCCTCTGATTCTTCATTAGAATACGCTTGGGCGTACTGTGGTGCATATTTACTATCATACTCGACTAAATTATGACTGGGACTGTCTTTTAAATAGAAGAATAAATCAATAGGTTTATGTATATCGGTTGTATCTCCGTTCGGGTCTGATGATTGTATTAAAGCGTTTAATTCTGAAAGTTGGTCATTGGCCGGTTTCATTAACAAAGAGCTTAATGATGCGATATCGTGAGCTGATTGGAAGCCTTGCATTTGAGTATAATGTTTAGGATATACGAATTGCGTACTAGGTATAGCTTCGGTATATAAACTTGTAGGTGCTTCAGTTAGGCCGTTATTGCCATTAGGTTTTATCGTGACTCCTTCGTAATACCTAGGATTTTGAGATTTAGTTAGATAGTATTCTGACCCATAAGACCTGTGGTTTCGATTCTTCTCTTGCTTATTCCTGACAGCTTCATTCTTTATACCTTTAGTACGAGCTATAGGAGTTCTCGAAGCTTGGTTTTTGTTATCTTGCAGCTTAGCTTGTTGATTTTCAAGAGCCAAATGGTGGTTTTCATGGGACTCGTGATACGCTTTCATGTAGCTATCCATTTTAGGAGGTTGTGCTGTCCAACGTTGAAGCTGTGCTCTATGTTGTCTGTCTCTTTCTGCATTGAACATTGCTTGTTGATTTAGAGCATGTTGTCTCGCTCTCTGTGGATTTCCAGCTAGTGGATTGCCGTATGGGGTTTGTCTCGGTTTCTCTATTTCGTGTCTTAGAGGTTCGTTTATTATTTCGTGTACGGGTCTTGTTATTACCTTTACTGCTTTTGTTTCTTTTGTTTGGCTGTATATGACGAGTAATATTAATGTAATTTGTTTCTTTGTGTCCATTTTTTCTGTTTATATCGCAATCTGTAACAATATATAGGTAGATGAGGATTTATGTACTATTATTATTATTAATTCTTTCTCATATGAATAGATAGAGAAAAAAATAGGCACAAGAGTACTTCAAATGATAGAAAATTAAGAAAAGAAAGTATATTTTAAATATAATATTGTGCATAGTCACGCTTGTCAACAAATAACAGGGCGTGACGGACCGAAAGTGATTTCTATAGGTTCCTTAAGTACAAAGACATTTAACTATATGTTGGTAATTTTATTAAATTATGATGAAAATTTAATAGAAAAAATGTGATTGGAAGATCTGTAGATGGAAATTTTGACCGATCACGTAAAGCGTCAATGGCTGTGTAGTTTAGTGGTCAGATGATCAGCGCGAGAAGGTGGGTTCGAATCCCAAAATCACAAGACAGGGTGCTGTGTGCGTGTTGATTCTTTACAATTCATATTTCTTTTCAAATTGAGTAATAACCTAATATTTTATCTGTTACTGACTTTGTTTTGTATTGGATACGCCCTGCTGGTTTATGGAGACGTCTTAGATGCCAGATGTCTACAAAAGAAAGGCATATATTGGATTTATTAATACAAGACCACAAGAGACCTATTGGCAGGCAGACTGATGATGGTTACAGCCCAGTCTGCCATCCTGGTTACACACCTGTGGTCTAGCGGTAAGACGGGTGAACTCACGATCGATGAGTTCCGTGTTCGAACCTCGCTAATTCTGATCGATACCAATGTAACTTTGTTATATGTACTTTGGTCGTTCAGTGCCTATAGGTACTATTAAAGAGTAGTAGACAGACTGATGATGGTTATTTGTACCGTCCTGGGGTAGTACCAGCACTTTCGAATGTAACACCCGTGAAGTGACCTTGTCGCGTTTCGGGAATAGTTTGAAAGTAGCCAGGTATAGCGAGAGGAGTGTGCACTGTCAATCTAGATGGTACATGCTCGTCTCCCCAAGCCGGCATAGTGGAGGCGACTGCTACCCGCACAGGTTTCTCTGTAGTAGCAGTTGTCTCCATTCATGGACCGCGTTCTAGCTTTACATCAGGTGAAGTATGGTCATATGAGGAGCTACAATAAAAACTTCGTAAAGTACATGACCTCAGAGACAAATGGCATCGACATTGTTGCACGTAACAATATTGTTCCCAAGACGGCAACAATTAAAAAAAAAACGATGAAAGTGCAACCGTGAGACTCGAACTTAACCTTTTGTAATACCAAAGTCATTATTAATTATCTATTAATTAAAGTGTAATTGTTGCCAGGGTACATTTTTAAAACCGTTTAACTCAGTAACTATAGCACTTACGAGTCTAAATAAAATATATATTAAACAACAAGCTATAAAGTTGGTCTTGGTTATTTTATTTTTCGTAATTATGTTTTTTTTTATTGTAGCTCGGCCTAGGACAACACTCCGCCTGATATAAAGCTAGAGTGCGGTCCATGAATGGAAACAACTGCTACTACAGAGAAACCTGTACGAGCAGCAGTCGCCTACATTATGCCGGCTTGAGAATATTTTTTCTCGTATTTATAAGACAAGAGCGACCGTGGTCTAGCGGTAAGACGCGTGAACTCACGGATGTTACATTCGCAAGGATGGGCAGACTGGGCTAATAACCATCATCAGTCTACCAACCACTCTTTAATTATTGCCTACAATATACCATAGATATATTAGCTAGAATTTGAACACCGTTCTCATCGATCGTGAGTTCACTCATTCTACTGCGAGACCACAGCTGCTCATAGCCCAAATCGTATCGGAAATTCCTCTATTCTATCATTATATAATGCTATACATACAACATATGCTTCACAGATATTGATATCTTTCAACAATTTTCTAAAAAGTGTATTAAATCTAAAATGTATGTTGAATTGGGTGGGTGTAGGTGTGACAGGCTATGATGTAACACTCATTTTATTGTGGCTTTTTTATCTTTTTTTGTATCCGTGGAGTGCCACCAATTTATGTACATAGTGAACATTATTTCAGGGTGCAGTGATGTTATTATGATCAACTTAAACATAAAAAAATCCTGTAAATTTTCCAAATAAATAAATAAACAAATAATTAAATATCGGCAGCCTTTTTTTTTATTCAATTTTAATCATAATTTAATGTTATGTTAACGGTTTTAAAAGTTAAAACCAGTATGTTAGTGAAAGTGAAATTATCTGAACAACTCGAGTGCATTCGAGGTCATAATGTTTGTTTCTAGTTTTTATGTTAATTATTATTGCCCTTGGATGTCTTCTGTCACTTCTAAGGGATCTTGTCATTTTTTACACGGGCACTGAGCGACCAACGTACTATCAAGAGCAGGGGAGCAGTCCCACCTTAAGGACTAATGTTACTTGCATATTTTTATATTTCTCTCAGCTCCTACTTTAAATATAACTTATTTTTACGTTGCTATGACAAGAGATAGATATGAGTAGATTAATTTGATTGATATTTACATGTAATTTTTGTTCGTTTTTCCCTTATAACATGCAATATGTAAAAAACATATAGAAACATTGACAACAATATTGATCTCCTTTACTTATAATGCAATCAGAAAGAGAAGGCAACTGTAATATTCCGATAAACAATTTTTCAAAAAAACTGGGACTGCTCCCCTGCTCTTAATAGTACATATAACATAGTTACATTGGCGACTCGATCACGGTCATAGCGGACTCGACTGCTGCCCACAGAAATTTCTACGTAGTAGCAGTTGTTTCCGTTCATGGACTGCACTCTAGCTTAACATCAGACGGAGTGTTGTCGTGACGCGTTCACGTAATGTTTTTTTACACGATACTGAACCAGGTCCTGGCCTCGCCATCTTCCATCTTATTGGTCAAATCCGAGTGGTATAGATAAGTAGTATTCGAGCACACGATAATTAAAATCGATCGTAAATTGTAACGTATTTAATTGCGTTCGATTTATTAGCAATATTCTGGAATGTTGTTTTAAATTAAATTCGCAATTTGAATTTCATAGCGTAAAAGGTGAATGGTCTAATTCTTCCAGATTCCAGTGCCAATATAAAGTATAAGTATATCGGCATATATAAACAACTGCTACTGCAGAGAAATCTCTACAGATAGCTGTCGCCTGCGCTATTCCGACCGGCCTGAGAAGACGAGTATGCACCAATATAGTATGCACGAGCGACCAAAGTACATAGAACAAAGTTACATTGGTACCGGACAGAATTAGCGAGGCTTGAAGTCGTTCGTAAGTTCACACGTCTATGTAGGTACTTCCAGAACCCGGAGAGGTACCATCTGTTTATGGTCCAAGTACGTATGATCCTCGTATGTACTGCGAAACTGTGGAACTCTCTCCTGGTCTCACGGTAACGTAACACGTAACACGGGTCTCTTTAAATAGGTACCTCATACCAGCGCCGGATTTAGACTTCGGCAGCCCATAGGCAGAGCATGTTGTGAAGGCCCTCAAATCGTTTGTGGTTAACTGTTGAAAGTTTCTATTAAGGTCAAGGTAAAGAAGAGAGCAACTAAATAAGTTGGCTAACACAATTTTAAAACAAAACTCAGTATTTTTTTGTTTCTACTGAGCCTTTATCAATTTAATTTAATTTTTTTTTGTGGTGTGGTGGCGGCCCATAGGCAACTGCCTATGTTGCCTATGCTTAAATCCGGCACTGCTTCATAGGCAAGCGTGCTCCACCTTGGACCGCATCACTGCTTAACACCAGGTAGGGTGCGGTCAAACGCTTGCCTATTAAGCATATTAAGCATAAAAAAGACTGGTCGTTGACTGACTGACGATGGTTATTAATCCAGTCTGTGTCCTGTGTATATTCATGAATCGTATATCGACTTTGTATGTGTAGCATTTATTGAGATATTATCAAATGAAAATGTACGAAGATGTTTTTTTTTTTGTTTTATATGGCATTATTACAATTTGCCAGTGTCAAAGTTAATATTTTTGCACCAAGTTGATAACATTGTGCATCACAAGTCATTCATTCATCACACCAAACAGTCAGGTCAAGTCTCAGTCAAGTCAAAAATTGTTCCAGTAAAGTGGTAGAATCTTTACTGAAACTTCCTAGAGAGTTTTGGAGGGAAAATGGAAACACAGGTTCCCTTCTTTTGAATTGTTTGCCCACACTCACGTACGTTCACGAACACTTAATGGTTAATAATCCACCATTAACACTCGAAGCAACACACAAGTTTAGGAAAATAATTCAAGACAGACAACCTGACGTCGGAAGTTTCAGTAAAGAGTCTACCACTTTATGACTTGACTGAGACTTGACCTGACCGTTTAGCGTGATGAATGAATGACTCGTGATGCACAATGTTATTAACTTGATGCAAAAATATTTACTTTGACACTGGCAAATTGTTATAATGCCATATAAAACAAAAAAAAAACATACCTAGGTTTTCCCGAGGTCGCGTTGGCCCTCTCTATACGTTTTAAAAGACTCTTATCTAACCCTATAAGTGCTCCATAATTGATGTTAGTAATAATAGTATAATAATGCCTAAAACAGTTTCACCCAAATACATAATCAAGTTAGAAACACGACAATCGTTTAAAGTGAGACTTATGTAAGTGAAATGTAGAAGTTTCCTTCCTTAATACTAAAATGTCAACTTCAGTGTTGAATTATTCATGCAAGATCACGTACAATGTAGATTTTATAGTTTCTACGTTTTGCTTAGATTTAATTAGTTATCCTAAAGTATATGGTACACAGTCTAGTAACTCGTACAAAAGTATAGGGAGGCAATTCTTTTTTTTATACAATACAATTGTCACGCCTTTTTCCCACAGGGATAGGCAGAGACAACGGAACGCCAATTACCACGATCCTGACACAACACGCTCGCTTCCCTCACATCCACAATTCTCTTCATGCACGCCCGACGGTTATGAGCACTACGCAGCCCAGCTTTCATGAGGATGTCTCCGATTTGATCGGAAAACACCCTTCTGGGTCTGCCTTGTTTAACGCATCCATTCACATCAGATTTATATATCAATCTCCTTTCACTTCATCCTTTCTATGTGCCCAAACCATCGAAGCATTCCTTTCTCAATCCTCGTCACCTCGTATTTGTTTTTTTTTATTTTGTAACACGGCATGTGACAACACTCCGCCTGATGTAAAGCTAGAGTGCGGTCCATGAATGGAAACAACTGCTACTACAGAGAAACCTGTGCGGGCAGCAGTCGCCTCCACTATGCCGGCTTAAGGAGACGAGCATGTACCTTCTAGATTGACAGTGCACACTCCTCTCGTTATACCTGGCTACTTTCAAACTATTCCCGAAACGCGACAGTCACTTCACGGGTGTTACATTCGAAAGTGGTGGTGCTACCCCAGGACGACAGACTGGATTAATAACTATCATCAGTCTGTTAACCATGTCTTTAATAAGTAACTTTGAGTAGAAAAAAATTAATTTAAACGAACTATTCAAGAGCGGCCGTGGTCTAGCAGTAAGACGCGTGAACTCACGATCGATGAGACCCGTGTTCGAACCTCGCTAATTCTGATCGGTACCAATGTAACTTTGTTATATGTACTTCGGTCGCTCAGTGCCTATAGGCACTATTAAAGACTGGTAGGCAGACTGATGATGGTTATTAGTCCGGTCTGCCGTCCTGGGGTAGTACCACCACTTTCGAATGTAACACCCGTGAAGTGACCTTGTCGCGTTTCGGGAATAGTTTGAAGGTAGCCAGGTATAACGAGAGGAGTGTGCACTGTCAATCTAAGATGGTACATGCTCGTCTCCTCAAGCCGGCATAGTGGAGGCGACTGCTGCCCGCACAGGTTTCTCTGTAGTAGCAGTTGTTTCCATTCATGGACCGCACTCTAGTTTTACATCAGGCGGAGTGTTGTCACATGTCGAGCTACAATAAAAAAAAAACGTAGATCTAGTAGTATAATATATATTATACGAGTATATTTTTTGCATTAAAAAATGTGTCGTTAAAAAATCGTTTATTTTCTCATCTCAATTTAACCGGAAGTAGCTTGTTAACGGTTGTTATAATAATATATTCTACGAGAGTGCCGCACTCTATTATGCAATCTGGGTAACTTGATTATGCAATTATATTTATTCTTGTAGATAATTGAATTGGATTGTGGTACTGTCCCACCTTATTTAACGCATTTACCAGTTTTTTTGTAGCTCTATGCCGAGCTACAACACATCCATCAGGCGCGATATAAAGCTAGAGTACGGTCCATGAACGGAAACAACTGCTAGCTAAATTCTTCAAGCAACAGTCGGCGTCTATGTCGGTCTGAGGAGACGTGTGTGCACCATCCGAATAGACAGTGCACACTCCTCTCGTTATACCTGGCTATAAACACGACAAGTTCGCTTCACTGGTGTTACATTCGAAAGTGGTGGTACTACCCCACGACAGCTTGGACTAATAACCATCATCAGTCTGCCTACCACTCTTTAATGGCGACCAAAGTGCATATAACATGGTTACATTGGTCAGAATTTTGCGAGGTTCAAACTCGAGTCTCATCGACAGGGAGTTCACGCGTATTACCGCTAGACCACGGCCGCCTGCATAGCGGAGGGGATTGTAGCTTACAGATATTTATGTGGTAGCAATTCTCCGTTTATTGCAAGGAATTGGAGCACGAGTCATTGTCAGTCGTCAAGGAACATATGACTCCCTTAGCGAGAGTAGTGAGTGTCGCGGGCGGAGAAAGAAATGACCCGTGCGCTTGGTAGATAGTAAATAATACCTAGTAGTAATTAATACAAATATATATTTTTTTATTGTAGCTCGACGTGTTACAACACTCCGCCTGATGTAAAGCTAGAGTGTGGACCATGGACGGAATCAACTGCTGCTTGCTACAAAGAAATTTCTACCCGCAGCAGTCGCCTCCGCTATGCCGGCCTGAGGAGACGAGTATGCAGCAACAGTGCACACCCCTCTCGCTATGTTTTATTGTAAAAATAATATCCCTTGCTAAAATAATATTTAAAAATATATATTTTTGATTAAACAATAAAAAAATTACCTAGTTTTTTTTTTCAAATAAAATAAAATACACGTATCTAAAGAATGAGCAATATCAAAATAGTAAAATATATTTAGAAAATGACGCTTTTATTTGTCTAAAAAAATATTGAGTCACTATAAATAATCCGCAAGATTGGGGAATCCTATATTCTCTACATACATACGTTAAGCCAATCAGCAAGCACGAATTACATCGCACAATCTATATTTCGACATTAATTAATATAAATACAAATCCGGCAAACTCCCACGCAGGTCCATTTACCCGGGGTAAGCAGTCCTTTGTAGGCCTGTGAACACTATGCGAGCAGGTTTCACACCGGCCGCAGTCGAACCTACGGACGCAGAACAGCGGGTGCGGGGGATCCCTTTGGGTGTGTCTCGTGTCCTCTGTTCTGGGATTCCGACCGCGCCACCTATCCCAGCCCCACGGAGCCCGGAAGGAAGGCCGCTCTTGCAAACGTTTACACGATGTAAGCGGCTTATACCACCTTGAGTAAGCTTTGACCTGCTTTTTTTAACGGCTTCTCCAATACTTTGAGCGTACATTTGCTTTGATAATATAATTTGATAAATATTTATTGTTATTAATAATTATGTAAATTCATATTATTATCGTTAAAAGGGTGGCTGATCTCGAAAAAATAATAGAAACACATATTTGGCTTCTTTTCATACATTTGACGTTAGTAACATTGGTTTGACGATTACTTTAACTTTAACCAGCTAAGATTCGTTGGTTACCGTTAAGGTTAAAGTACCCAACCGTCAAAAATATCAGGTGCGACGATGGTGCAACTCGTGTGGAGTAAATATACACCATAATGTAAAAGTAACGATAAAAGTGTGCACTGTCAATCTAAGATGGTACATGCTCGTCTCCTCAGGCCGGCATATCGGAGGTGACTGCTACCCGCACAGGTTTCTCTGTAGTAGCAGTTGTTTACATTCATGGACCGCACTCTAGCTTTACATCAGGCAGAGTGTTGTCACATGCCGAGCTACAATAATAAAAAAAAGTAATAGTTAAAGTTACTTTAATCGGTCTTCTGGTGCAAACGACCCTTATAGTTTAGGATTTGACCGTAAAAGCTCACTTGAATAATTCATAGGTAAAAATTTTTATTACGCATTTACTACAAAGACAAATAAAAACATAGATGACCTTTAGAAACAGATTCGTAAGTAATTAACGTGTTAATAATTGTTACGGGTCAGCAGGGCCAAGTATGAGTTTAAAATTCACGGCGTAAAGTTTAACTTGGCTATCAAAATAATATTAATAATATCTGATTGGTGAAGAAACTTCACTTTACGCCGTGAAAGCGAAAATGTAGACTCATACTTGACCCTTTAAAATAAAGCCTTGAATGTATTTTACATAATTCTCGTAATTTTTTACCATCTGATAATGTTGTACGCGAAAATACGTTGTTTTTTTTTCTATAATGCCTATACTAAAGTAATAGTACATAATTATAGATGGGAATCGAACCCATTTACTTAATACGCCTGTCCTTGAAAATTAACTCCGCTCATTGTGTAACTAAGGTGGCAAATTAACTCCCGAGGATCAAATAGGATCAAAAACCTTTTGACAAAAAGTAGTACTAACAGACCCTAAATTAAAAAAGAAATTTGGACAATAACTTTAAATATTTTTGCAGCCAATCACCAAGCCAATTATCAAGTCAGAAAAAATTTCGTTTTAAAACAAAATTAATTAAAACCATTTCCCATACGCGAAGACAATAATATTGCTAAAAATATTAGCTAATTAAAATCTGTACTTACAAAGTTATTTCAACTCCTTCGCTTTTAGAAAGCGGTATTACGTGAAAAACTTTCTTTTTAACACAAAATATACTAAACACAGATAAAAATGTAAAAAAAAAACAATTTTATAATTAATATAATTATGTGGATTAACCTAAATTGTCATCCTTGCTTTAAATTAAAAAAAAAATTAACCCAGTCCGCGCCATCAATTCGAAAACCGAACTGGCCGGCCCGCAGACTGTTTGTCATTTTTAACCGTAAAGAACACATGTGGTGGTGGCAAATAAAAACTCGAACGACAATTTTAAAATTACGTGTATATTACTGCTTTAGTTAGATTTAAAAAAATGTTTACCATATCTAGGCATCAATGTACGTTTAGTTTAAATAATTTCTATAAAATAAAAATTTAAATAGTACAAGAAGTTTATTATCGCGAATTTTAGTGTGATCCATTGATAGTTTTGTTTTGAAATCTAATCTCAGTTTTCTAAGAAGAAAAGTAATGCAAGTAAAGATGTAAAGTTATGATGTCGTGAGGTTTTTCTAACACACGTAACGTTATGAGATTTATACAATGGCGCGCTTTTAGAGGCCCGTATTTATAGACTATTCAAGTCTAGTGGTGTTAAAGAAATCCTGGTTCTTACAATTGCTAAGCGGTCGAGGGTTATGTATTTACAAAACTCGGCATACGTACTAAAAGCCCTAAACTAAACCTAACATAAACTTTTACTAACCTAACGCAAAGGAGAGTGCGATCCATGAACGGAAACAACTGCTACTACAGAGAAATCTCTACAGGCAGCAGTCGCCACCACTATACCGGCTTGAAGAGACGAGCATGTACCGTCTAGATTGACGTGCCGTGCACACTCCTCTCGTTACACTTTTTTTTTATTGTAGCTTAGCATGTGACAACACTCCGCCTGATGTAAAGCTAGAATGCGGTCCATGAATGGAGACAACTGCTATTACAACTGCAACTACCCGCACAGGTTTCTCTGACCTGTGCGGGTAGCAGTCGCCTCCACTATGCCGGCTAGAAGAGACGAGCATACACCATCTAGATTGACAGTGCACACTCCTCTCGTTATACCTGGCTACTTTCAAACTATTCCCGAAACACAACAAATGGTGTCGCCTAGCAAAATTTTGGGGACGCGAGAGATTTTAATGTCAAATATTTAAATACACGATTTTATTACATCTAGATGTGTATTTAAGACGGTCAGAGTCAAGAGTTCCCTTTTATTTATGTTCTTTGCAAAAAACGCAATTTTGATGTAAAATAGGGCATATAATTTTTGTAACTATAATAAATACAATTTTACAACTTTTTGTGCAATATTTAATTTTAGTTTTTTGTGTGTTTCTAAACGAATTCTAAAACTATATATTCTCATATGTATATGTATATTGTTACCTAATAAATGAATCATCAAAAAATATATATTTATCTTTTTTTTATATTAATATGGGGTCGCCAGGAAACTCGCAATCATAAATAGGGTCGTGAATGAAAAATGTTTAGGAAGCCCTGGTCTATAGATATGGTGCATATATCTTTGATTCAATCTTGTCTCTGTTTTTGCATAATCTTGTGAATAATTTCACTTTTATTTTGCGATACACTTATTAAAATTTTATTGCTTTTTCGGAGGTTTAATTTTAAATTTTAAATAGTGATAGGTAGACTTTTGATGATATTGTGAACCCGTGAAGTGACCTTGTCAAGTATAGGCAACATAGGCAGTTGCCTATAGGCCGGCACCACACCACAAAAAAAAAATTAAATCGATAAAGGCTCAGTAGAAACAAAAAAATACTGAGTTTTGTTTTAAATTTTGTGTTAGCCAACTTATCTAGTTGCTCTCTTCTTTACCTAGACCTTAATCGAAACTTTCAACAGTTCCCCATCGATTTGAGGGCTTCCACAACATGGTCTGTCTATGGGCCGCCGAAGTCTAAATCCGGCGCTGTTTGTCGCGTTTCGGGAATAGTTTAAAAGTAGCCAGTTAAAACGAGAGGAGTATGCCCTGTCATTCTAGATGGTACATGCTCGTCTCCTCAAGCCGGCATAGCGGAGGCGACTGCTGCCCGTAGAGATTTATCTGTAGTAGCAGTGGTTTCCATTCATGGACCGCACTCTAGCTTTACATCAGGCGGAGTGTTGTCACATGCCGAGCTACAATAAAAAATATATATATTAGCTCAGTCTCCCATCCAGCGGTAGGTAGAACCTCAACTTTCAAGCATTACTACGTACGTGACTAGTACGTGACGCGTTTCGGGACCAATTTGAAAGTAGCCAGGGTCTAAGTGGACTAGCGAATGGTACACATTCTCTTCAAGCCGGCGACATAGTGGAAGCGAATGCAGGTAGCAACTGTTTACGTCCATGGATCGCACTCCATCTTAACATCAGGTGGAATGTTGTCATAATCATATGCCGAGTTACAATAGAAAAAAAACATGTGTGTTTGGCGCGCTTTTGCCCGGGAAGATTGAGGTGTTTTTTTATCCCTTTCCTTAATTAGTTTAGTGGTTATTATTGTGTATAATTGGGGTTATTTTGCGTAATTTTATGCTGCGCTTGTGAGTAATTGTGGAAACATTAAAATTCACTGTATATGAGGCAACGGAAGCGGTTTTTTTTTTGTGGCTCATATTGTGACTTGACCGGGTGAATTGCCGCCAAATACTCAAAGAAAGCGTCAAATTGTAAAACACCATTGCAATTTGATGCAAAGACATCAAGAATTTACTACTCGACATTGGTAGAATTGTCGTTGTTATGACATTTGAGGCCATTTAACAAAAGAAGAATAATAAAAGATATATCAAGTTAATTTTTTAATGTCTTTCTTGTATCATAACTTCATGTTTCCAGTTTATTTTGTATATGTCCGATGTGGACCATTTATTTTTTCCTCAAAACGGGACATTAAATTATTTGAGCGAATAGTAAGTACCCCCTCTCAATCCATTAATAAAAAACAATAATAATAACTTTTTTAACCTATATTTTCCACTAGATTTTTTAATATTGAAATATTAAACAAATACACATCGGCCGTCGATTGCGACTTTAAAATTCTACAACGAACGCCCGTTTCTTTGAAAATGGGTCAATTTTACGTCCCGAAGTTTGCTTCGGAGACAACGGGACGGAGTACCCAAAAATTGGACAGTCCCGTTTGTCCTGGACGTTAGTTATTAAGAGAATTAATTCTCTCTGTTATTAACTCTTTTATAATTTCAGCGACCTCCACACCGGGCTCGTTGGTCTAGGGGTATGATTTTCGCTTAGGGTGCGAGAGGTCCCGGGTTCAAATCCCGGACGAGCCCTTAATATATTTTTCATCGAATTTTCATTTTCCTTTTTTTTTAAATCTAATTGTCGACATTTAATATTATGCACTATAGAATAAAAAACGCCAATGTTATCGAATTTTTCAAAAAAAAAGAAAAAGATCATTTATTGTAGTTTAATTAATTATAATTCAAATAGATAAACGGAAGAAAATAATGCGAAAAATTATTTGAGTAGTTTACCAATTTTTTTTTTTGTTTTATTTTTTATGTTATTGACATATTATTATTGGGACCACACTCCATCTGATGTTATGCTGGAGTTATGTTTTATGAAGGTTAAAAGAGAATGCCCATTCGCCTAAGAAAAATGGGCCCACAATTTTTTTCTCTAGTTGCGCGATGATTTTTAGTTACTTTTGTAGAAAAATAAATCTACTTCCTTATTACTAATCAGTTTAAATTTTTTCAATTTTTGAGTAATTAGATATTTTATGATGCAATATTTGAGGTTATTATTATTTTAAATGCTTTAATAATTGGTTATATATGTTTTTATGTAATTAAACATTGTCTACTGATTCGTAAATGATGTGTTGATATAATTAAAATGAATTAATAAACAAATAAGATATTATTTAAGAATATTGTTTTGTTACCATACTATTAGGTATCAAGTGGGCCCAAAAATGGGCATTCTCCTTTGTCTATTCACAATCTTGCATTGCTGTCCATCAAGCATGACGAGTACTACAGCGCACATTGTCCAGCAAACAGGGGGCGGAGATTCCATGCGGGGTTGTGAAAAGGCCCTTTTAGGATACAATAAATAAATAAATAAACTTAAAATTGTATCATATTTTATTTATTTAGAATTTAAATACAATGGCAGTTATAATTATTCTAAAGTCCTAAATAGATTTATTGATCAATTGATGACGTTGATTGAAGTATATTATACTCAAAGAAATTTTTTTCTAGGTACACTGGCGGGCAACAAAAACGGGTCATCTCTGTAATTCATGTTAATTTTTTTTAAATTTAATTCTAGATTTTTATTTTATTTGTCATATATAATTTTTGTGCTTATAAATAATATACAATTAATATTAAAAACAATGCAATCAAACGTTAAATCGATAATAGTAAAAAATAGTTTGTTACTTCGAATGCTGGTAGTTAATTATTGCTAGTAATAATTTGAATTCATTTAGGTAGCCCGTTTTATCACATATTAGTGAAATAAATCCGTCAGCAGTGATCATTAGCGTGGTAGGAAAATCACTCTTAAAGTATATCTTTTTAAATATGTGACATAAAATAATCCTCTGGGGGACACGGATCATTCTTATCTAAAAGTTTATATCTATAAATCTTTCCATTAGTACCAACAATAATATTATTCTTATTATCAAAAACTAAACCGGTTATTTTGAAATTTAAATCGGCAATTTTTACTGGTAATACATTATCAGTAGTGATTTTATACAACGAACCTTTGACAGCGACAATAGCAACGTCTTGATTGTTTAATTTAATTATGTACGCTAATTCACGCGAAAGCCCTTTATATTCCACAGGTTCGAAGAGGTTAACAGATAAAAAATACAATCTACCATCTATATATTCGAAGAAAACGTTTCTGTTTCCATCGACAACGAAATTGTAGGCTTTAGGTAATTTTTCAAAACGTTTAATAGCTGCGGACGCGTTCAAAAATCTATAAATATCATATCCATGCCCTACAGTTATATACATTTGGTTATATTTATCGAAAAATATGCTTCTTATATCATCATCTCCGATAGGTCTGTCTGAATTAATATCGTTTCTACTTTCATCGTATTTTAACATACCCTGGTTGGTTCCAATAAATATATTACTATTGCCGTCTATTCCTATGCATTGGCCTGTAAATTCGTCTGAGATTTGAAGCCTTTTTATGCCTAAAGACCCATACTTTAAGATATAGATTCCTTTGGTATAATTTTTCTTGTGGAGTCGAAAGTAAATGTTATCAGTCGCCGGATCAACAGCCATTTCCGTCGGGTATCCATCGATTGTTGCTATCAATTGTCTTTTGTAATAATCGTCTCCTATTTGAGTCCGTTCACATCTATCGGACTGTATTTGTGTTATAAATATTGCTATTAGTATTATTTTTAATTTTATCGATGCCATTTTTCATAAAGTTTCGCATTGATCTGAAATATAAAAATATTTTATATGAAGAAAATTGAACTGAAAAAATTGCCGCGTATACGCATCCTGAGGGAGGAATCGAACCCATGGCCACATTCTCCGTTTTACTAGGAGATTTAGAAGGAGGACATAGAAGGATTTAGGAGACATAGAAGGATTCCATATTTTCATCGGCAGCCCTTTCAACTGTTGAGTTCACTTTGCAGTTGAGTGAGGTTAATGCTAATTGGAATATCTCAGAATTTTGTATATGACCAAAAATCAAATCATTTAATAAAAAAAACTATTATTATTTATATTCCACTGGCATGCAGAAAAATTAGACCATCCAAATAAAACATGTTTTTGTGCCATAGAGAAATGTCTGTGTTGTACTTTAAATGATTTAAAATTATTTAAAAATATAATGTTTCGTTAAAAAAAAGAAACAATTGCTAACACACATAACCTTCGACGACAGCAATCGGCTTAGCTATGTTGGCTTGATGAGACGAATCTGCACCATTCAGATTGACAGTGCAAACTCCTCTCGTTATACCTGCCTACTTCCAAGCCGATTCCGAAACATTAAAAATTGTCCTCTTCATTAAAAAAAAAAGATTTAAATATTATTAATATTCATGTAAAATATTTTAGAAATATAAAACCATATTTCTTCTAAACTATTAAAAGTTAGGTTTTTTAAATTTCATTATAATATTAGACAATACCTAGGAAATCTTCGGTTTATTTTTTTTAATAACTTTTTTACATAAATCGACACATAATGGCGTGAGCTGTCGCCCAATAAATCAGTACGGGACAAACAAGGTCAACGGCGTATATCCAGCTCTTAATCCGATATTTCTGCACGCCAGTGTATTAAAAAAAAATAGACTTACCTCTGATAGAGATAACACTTGAATGAGCAGTCCATATGAAAACCGTGTTGTATTCGACTCCATTCAATTAGCGTTTCAATAGCAATGTTTACCATAATAAATGGAATATTATTATAAATAAATCATTGTTTTTGGATTTATTTTAATTAATTCAACCAAACACTATTTTAAAAATTTGACAAAATATTTTTTTGTACAATTAACTAATATAGCGCATAGAGGGGCCGTGGTCTATCATTTTTCTTTTTTTATTTAATAGAAAATAATTTTCTTAATACTACTTTTGAGGAAATTAATGATTTCCCATTGATATTATGAAATAAATTCATTCACGACGCAGGTAGTTTTGACGCAATTTGAGAAAATAATTTAGTTTTGTGTAATTATTCAGGGTTATTTTATATATTATATAAAAAATAAAAATTCAAAAATCGTCAATTTCAAAATAATTCTTTATTACTACAATTCCTCTCTAAATAGTTTTAAAAATTAAACAATAAAAAAATGTATCCTAAATTATAACAGGGTTGTGGTCACTCTCATTATGATTCTACTAACCGCCACTAGATGGCGGCACGTCTTACTCTACAAATAATGACATTAAGGATGTCACCGTAAACAAGAACTTATTTTCGAGTTTTTTTTGGTTATTTGCAGACATTTAGTTATTTATCTTGAATTATTATTCTAAACACGTAATTCTTCGAGTGTTAATGTGTAATAATGGTGGATTATTAACCATTAAGTGTTCGTAAACGTGCGTGAGTGTGGGCAAACAATTCAAAAGAAGAGAGCGTTTGTTTCAATTTTCCTTTCAAAACCTGACTTGACTGGGACTAGATCACAAAATATGTGTTAGAATGAACGATCCGTGATGCACAATAATAAAATTCGATGCAAATATTTACTTTGACACTGGCAAATTGTTATAATGCCATAAAAAACTTAAATAAAAATAAAACTAAACCATCTTATCTTATAGTTTCTTTTCTGTAATTACAATTTTTGCTTGTATATTCGTATATAACTCCAGTTGTAGCTATATACATATTTCCATTATAAAAAACAATACCAGATGGCATAAAATCTAATTCCATGACCTTTTTCGGAATAACATTGTCCGGTCTTAATTGATACAGGCCATCGTTAGCAGCCAATATTACACTGTCATCTCTATCTACAGCCAAAGCTCTAGCAGTATTCTTAACCAGACCTACATATTCAATCGGCTCTTGATACCCATTCAATAAAACTTTAACATATTTAGATTCGCATTCATAAAACAAATTATTATTGCTATCTACAGCTATGATGAAAGCGCAATCAATGTTTTTAACATGAAATTTCTCGTTGGTCTTCAAATCTATTCTGTAAACTTTGTTTTCTGGATACGCGATTGCATACAAATCATTACTAGTTTCTCTTTTGAATAACTGTACGAGATCTTCGTTTTTTAGAGTCAAAAACTTCGCTTTGTCTGTTTCGTTTAGGACATATAGACCTTTATCTGTTGCTATATAAGTCATATTATCGTGTACAGCTGCAGCTTGTCCGTTCACATTGTTTATTCTAATTAATTCATCATTTAAAGCATATTGATCCATCTTAGTCTGAACATTGTCATCTTGTAGTGTTTCCAGGTCGATTAGTGTAAAATACAAGGTTTTAGTATATGAATTGTAGACTAGATTTGTTGGTAAACCTTCGATTGTTAGTAAAGGAGATCTTGAATATTTGGTTGATTTGTAGTCGTACGCGCATTCGTTTGCTAGTACCAATGGTGTTAGTAGAATTATTAGAAACAGCATGTTTTCTGAAAAAATAATAATATAGCTTTGAAACAACACGAGAGCGGCCGTGGTCTAGCGGTAAGACGCGTGAACTCACGATCGATGCGTCCCGTGTTCGAACCTCGCTAAATTCTGACCGGTACCAATGTAACTTTGTTATATGTACTTTGGTCGCTCAGCGTCTATAGGCACTGCCCGTAAAGATTTCTCTGTAGTAGCAATTGTTTCTCTTCATGGACTGTACTCTAGTTTTACATCAGGTGGAGTATTGTCATATGCCGAGCTACAATAAAAAAAATCACCTAGTCGCGTTTCGGAATTACGTTGAAAGTAGATCTTAAAAGAGTAGTGTGCACTGTCAACCTGGGTCCTCAATAGAGGAATTTCTCTGTGCTTGCAGATGCTTCCGCGTATGGATTATATTCTAGCCTAAGATATCGTCATTGTCGAGCCACTATAAAAAGTCAAGCGTACAGAATAATGACAAGGCGTATCCGTGGTTTAAATAAAAGAAACTTACCGATTAATTGTCTATCTCACTCCAAATATAAACAAAAACTGTGACTCTGTAACAAAAACATACAGTTAAACTGCTTTATTTTGGATAACACATTTATTCGCGGCCGTGGTCTAGTGGTAGGAGGCGTAAACTCACAATCGATGAGACTCGTGTTCAAATCTCGCTAAATTCTGATTTTGGTCGGTCTGTGGTACCTTAATTTTTCTGTAGCAGCAGTTGTTTCCGTTAATGGAACGCACTCTAGCTTCACATCAAGCGAAGTGTTGTTATAACATTCCGGTATACAATAAAAACAAATATTTAGGCTGTTAGCCGCCTCTGTATACAGATTTTTATAAAATATATAACGACAGCCGTAACCGGATGAAATGTGTTAGATTGTAATTGTAAATGAGGTAATCGAAAAGGTTAGAGTTTATCATTAACGTCTTGAACTAAATTTATCATTCGCCAGAATGCAATGTATGGATTTTTTATGTAGCCTGATTAATATATTTAAAATATTACATAATAAAGACTGGTTAAAGTTTCAAATGATCAGTCTTTTATTTAATAAATATCTATATTAAGTACTGAGCAACCAAACGACATAATATAATATATGTTACCGGTCATAATTTGGTGAGATTTGAACACCAATAAATATAAGTATATCTCTACTAACCTGCAATACCGGATTTAAGCATAGGGACCATAGGCAGTTGCCCACATCACAAAAAAAAATCGATAAAAGCTCAGTAGAAACATAAAAATACTGTTATGTTTTAAATTTTGTGTTAGCCAACTCATTTAGTTGCTTTCTTCTTTACCTAGACCTTAATAGAAACTTTCAACAGTTAACCACAAACGATTTGAGGGCCTCCACAACATGCTCTGCCTATGGGCCGCCGAAGTCTAAATCCGGCGCTGCTAACCTACATTTGTAACTTTAAATTGATTAAATAAAGATTATTATTTTTATTATTAATGTATTTACATTTTACATTTTATTCTCGGTCTGTAGCCGGTTACTAACATGTTCGCGGGCCTAGGGCAAGGGAACAAGTATTGGTCGGATGATGATGTGTGTTTGTTTGCAAGAAATTAATATTATTACCGGTTTCTTTGATGAGTCCACGCCTTCTATCACCACGGCCGGCTATTAAAAGCAGAAGAATGTATGCATAGAATAAAGTACTTACCAGATATTACGCCTATTTACCACAATTACTTAACTTTAATTGAAAACAATGTGTATTTTCTACTATTCTTTATAGTATAATGAACTGTATGTGAAAACTTAAGGAAGTAGTAACTTGTTTGTTCGCATTATCATACGAGACGAGATTTTGACGTTACGTTTAATTTTCAGCTAGTTCATTCATCGATGGATTTGAACCATAAAATGTGATAAATAAATGAAATGCTCTACATACTTACTAGTAATTTGTACTATCTTAGCTCATGGCCACGTGGAACGTAAAGGTGCAATTCCGTGGGACGCGGCAGGTAGCATTACTTTGCAGTATTAATTTGTGTTAGGCCAACTCCAACATACGACTGCAATAGCGCAAGTCTGGCAGAATCCGATTGTTCAAAATCAAAGGATCAATAATACTATTGATATGTATATCCAATTGGATATATCTAATTAGATTAACAATATGTGACAAGAGAAGCTTTTTTCCCAAGCAAAGTTTAGTCTTTCTGCCAATTGACATAGTGGAATGGCAAGTGGTAAAAACGTGCGATTAGCAGTCACAAATACACAAAGAATGAGCGGATTATGTTTAACAGATAAATTACATATCCTTTCAATATTCATATAATCGTAAATAGCTAAAGAAGAAAAAAATTCAAATAGTATAATATAATGACACAAATATTGTCACTGTCAAATTGTTTGAGAGAGTTTTTCGAGTATGTGCAATGGAAACGCACACAGGAGGACAATTCTCGAAGAGTTAAAGCGTATATATTAATTTCTACCAATTTTTTTCTGAATAGAAAATAATTTTAAACAATTTTCTAAATTTATTTATTTATATGCTTTATTGGCCAATTGGCAAAAGGTGGACTTGAAGCCGCAAGTCTTTATCTACCAGTCGATCTTTGGGTAAATAAGAAGCGGTAAGAGGGGGATTATATAAATACATAAATAAATTATACAATATATACATACACAATAAACAAATACTATGTACTATAAAATATAATAATAATACTACTTCATATTTATATAAATATATTGGTTAACTTCAGTTTTTTCTACTTTCAAACTATTCCCGAAACGCGACAAGGTTACATTCGAAAGTGGTGGTACTACCCCAGGACGGCAGACTGGGCCAAAAACCATCATCAATCTTTAATAAGCGAGCGACCAAAGTATATATAACAGAGTTACATTGGTACCGGTCAGAATTAGCAAGGTTTGAACACGGGTCTTATCGATCGTGAGTTCACGCGTCTTACCGCTAGACCATAGCCGCTCTTTTATTGTGTGTATAGTGCGTTATATGTCGATATATTTCATCATTTAAAAATAATTAAAATATTTTATATAATAAATATTTAAAATAGTTACAATAATACAAAAACATCTATTAAGTTTAAACTCTACATACAAGAATTGTGCCCCTGAACACTCGCATTCTCAGAGTTACTCTATTGGAACTATTTCCTTTCATTGAATTATTATTTGCATGACATACTCAACTAAATTAATATCTTTATAACAGTAACTAGTTTTTTTGTGGCGCGTTTAGCGAGCGCTAGGAGAGAATTGTGCGTGGTGTCGATTTCGAAAATAGAGGGCATTTCCTACAACTCTTGTTTCGGAACTTCGGTCCTATCTCGTTCCAGTCCGGAGATATCGTGTTCCAGAATCGGATGGACTTTCTCTATACGTATCAAAAGAATCATCTCTCTGACGCCACTGCAAGTGCTCCATAATATTTGTCAGTGAGTGAGTTGCTTATTGTTGATAGAAAAAAAGTTTTACAATTTTATTTACTTTAAACCAAAATTAAACCAATGCTGGTTTGTCAGCTTGTAAAAAGACATATAACAATTCCTTTAATCAGTGTTTCTATACCAAAATGTTATTGCTAGGTATTTTTTAATTATTAGCCTTTTTAAGATTTTCATGTAATGTTAATTATTTTTATCAAACCGTAATAGACGCGTACAGCAGGGCAGGGCAGGGCTGCCGCGACACTAGTCCTTTATCAATCCTTGCATTCTCATTGCTTGTTTTTTTTATATTTCAACTATATTGTGTGTGTTTTTTTTTTAAATATTTAATGGCATTATGTAGTTGAAATGATAAAGTTTTTTTTTTAAATATGATTCACGAGGTAGCTACAATATATGTCTTTTTACACCCTGCCTGCAATTTTGTATGCATTCAACTTGAGTTGCCCATCCAAATGTTCATTCCCGATTTCACTTCTTTGAAGGAAATACGTTTTTATTTCTTATGAATTTTCATAAGAACTTTCTAAGAACTGCTCTATTTCATCACGAAATCTATTTAGACATGAAAAGGTAGTAAACAGACAGAGTTATTTTTATAATTATATATTAATATAATATAGAAGTATAGATTAGATGTAGATTATAGTTGTATTATGTTATTGTATTATCCATAGATATTATTATTATTATATTATATCTACTAAAGTGAACCAATATCTTTATTTTAATGTTAACTTTAAAAATTTTGATTCAGTACGTAATTTAGATTGCATAACATTTTGAGAGATAGAAACTGTGGATGTCAGTCCTATGGACTTGGTTTTACATACAACAAAACTATACTTTATTAGTTTCAAGAGTTTGCACAGGCACATTTGCTGGGCTGGAATTGAAAGGGTTTTTATTACCAGCCTCCTCAAGTTCTGGTTTGAATTCATCAAGCAGTTGCCTCATTTCGTCCGTCATATGTTCAAATAGTAACTGTAATATATTATATTGATATATCTTTTTGTTATAAGCGTAGTATTGTAGCAGCGTGGAGTCGATCGAAACCCCTGTCGGTTTCACATGGGCTACTATTTCAACCTTATCTGATGTCCCATTACGGTAGACCGTGTATAATTGATCACCGACCAAGCATAAAACACCGTCTTCGAATAAAGATGGTGGACGAATAAGTTTTTTAGCTCCCTCCTTTGGTATATCCACCTCCTTCGTTTCACCGTCACAAACGAATACTTTAGAATCTTTTACGAAATAAAGTTTGCTTTGAATGTCTAACACTATATCTGTAGCCCCCTTCGCCGCAGTATATTCTTTTTTCTCAGTACCTTGATTCAAAACCTCATATACAGTATTATCGTCTGTTAAAACGTAGAGTTTATCTGTCCCGTTAATTTTAACTAACTGTTTGATTCCTTCAGTCATTGAACCGAATTTTGTTGTTGTGTTTTTGTCATGATCATACACGTAAATACCATCACTACCACCCAAGTATACCAATTTGCTATCATCATCATCGAGATCTGCTGCTGAATCTCGTCCATTATCAAGAATTTTAATTGAACAATTTCGTTCTAATTTGTAAATACCGAGTTCTGTTCGTTCACCATTTTCTTTGATGTCGGCTTGTGTGTAAAATATTACTGGTATTTCATCGTCGTATGTGTTTACATTGATTCCGTTTAGGGGTACTAGTAGATTAATTATGTCATGGTCGTCTTTATGTATGGCGAAGACGTCTGCGAAAAACTCTTCGGTTACATCGACTATGTCGTCGCTCGTGTTTGTTGCCGGTGCTGCTAACGTCAAAGAAGTTAGTGCTAATACACCCAACACGAACTCTTTGAACTGCATTTTCTGAAATAAAATTATTTAAACATATATTACAAAGTTTTTTTTTTTAAATGTAGGCTGGCATATGACGTGGCATATTCTACTATTGCAATTGCAGCTCATTTTTTTGCCTGCTTTTTAGTGACGCGGGTCTGCTAGTAATTTGCTTTCAAGTATGGGTATTAAAATAATCGTGGACCAAGACATCCATGCTAATTGCGCATTGGATCCAGCTAGTACCATGTTGGTTCAGCAAAAATTCTGCTGGATTGCAATCCTAGTTGTAGCTGATGTCAAGCTTGAGTGGGGTCCATGGCCCAGCTATTTCTGCCTTCCGCTATGCCGGCTTGAGAAGACGAATGTGCACCATCATTTTGACAGTGCACACTCCTCGCGTTATACCTATCTACTTTTAAGTATTACACTTTTAAATGGTGGTACAACCCCAGGACGACAGACTGGGCTAATAACCATCATCAGTCTGCCTACCACGATTATTTAGCGGAAAGTATTTTTTTAATGCCTGTACTAAGCCATTATTTGTATGACAGACACTGAGCGACCAAAGTACATAATACATATAACATAGTTACATTGGTCAGAATTTAGCCAGGTTCGAACACGGGTCTTATTGATCGTGAGTTCACGCGTCCACCGTTAGACCACGGCCGCTCTTTAAGTAATAGTAATGAACTTACCGCTTCAAATTCTGTGTTATAAGTGTGCCAATAAAGTTTGCACTTTAGTAGGTCTTTCTTTATTTATAAAATATTATTTTGTTATAAAATAAAGATCAAAGGTCAAAGGAAAAAGTAACTAAGTCTTATAAGTTTTTTATTGATGTGGAAACGTCTATGGAAGTGAGAGAGCCTCTTGTCCGTGGTGGACGCACAGTGGTCGGAAACACCAAACGCCATGATTGTGACCTTAAAACTCAGCCAATTTAAAATAATTTAGTGTTAAAAAAAGGATTTTTTCTTGTTATTTTTTTTTATTGTAGCTCGCCATGTGACAACACCCCGCCTGATGTAAAGCTAGAGTCTATGAAAAAAAAAACTGTTTTGAGAAGCCCCCTCAGGCGCCTGGCCGCCTAGCACTGAAGCTACCTTTTTTACGTGGGGAAATCCATTAGGGATACCCTAGCACCTCGGGGAAGACGCCAGAGATATGTCGGGCTCCCTTATAAACAGCGCGCATGCGAGATGATGTATGCGCACAAGGACTATCGACTAAAACCCCACGGTGTTGCTCATGGTCACCAAAGTGCTGAGGGGTGGGGTGACAGGCTCCTTTACTTTTGTGTTTGCTTTCGCAACCCCCTTTCGGGAGTTGTGCACGCACAGACACTCCCGCGACAGAAAGAGCAGCAGACTTGCTCCAAGTTGCCGCTCATTGGCTTGTTAGGGGGGGTTGCTGGAGACGAGCAAACTCTCGTCTTCTGCGGCCCAGCACTAAGGCTACCTGCGCGTGTTGATTTTTCACTATTAAATTTTCATCAATTAGGACTTATTAGTGTTTATAATAGATTATATTTCTGGGTTTTATTTTTACATAATTATGTCATAGTGTTATCGTATGACCTGTACATTTGATTGGTGTACTTAACGAAAAACTGTATTATTGATAACGTATGATCTTTGAAAACAAACAGATGCTTCAGTTATCGAGACGGCTATTATGCAATTATGTTATAATAATAGTTTATTATCTTGTTTGTGACCGAATTACGTCTGATGTAATGGTCTATAAGGTTCAACTGCTACCACGGAAAAGTCGCTTCCTCAACCTGTTACGGTGGTCAACGGTGGTACTACCCCAACACGCCACTACACTACACTTCTTCTTCATCTTTTGTTAAATGGCCTCAGATACCGTTAAAGTTATATTTTACGACGATTTTAACGATTACGTTTACATTTACTCCACACACGTTGCACCATCTATCTGCATCGTGTAAATTCATATTGTTATCAATAAAAGGGTGTTTGAAAAAATGTTAAAAATGTATAGGGTGGTTAGCACCAGAAGGCCGGTTAAAGTAACTTTAACTATTACTTTTACGGCGACGACGTAACCATTAAACGTTTACATGTATTGCAATATCATGTAAATTCATATTGTTATCGTTAAAATGGTGGCTGATCTCGAAAAATAATAGAAAACATATTTGGTTTCTTTTCAATCATTTGACGTTAGGAACATTGGTTTGACGATTACTTTAACTTTAACCAAACCAAAATTCGCTGGTTACGGTTGAAAAATGACAGGCGCGACGATATAATGCAACTCGTGTGGAAAATATACACCATAATGTAAACGTAACGGTTAGAGTAAACGTAAAAGTAATAGTTAAAGTTACTTTAACCGGCCTTCTGGTGCAAACGACCCTTAGGCGAATGACCATTCTCCTTTAAGTCTTATTTAATTATCTTTTAGTATTGGGTCGACTATAAGCCAAAGCGGCACTCGAGTTACAGATAGTTACAGGAGGACGGCCACCTACTGTCACCTCGTCTGACCTAGAGAGAAAATTTGAATATGAAATATGCAAGTTTTTACAAGTAACAGTCGCCTGAGCTTCGTGGATGAATTTTCGTGGACCTCCGCTTACGAATTGTGAACCCCCATTTTTTGGTCACGCTAACATAGACCCCCCGTTGCTTCTCCTGTGGACCCCAGGGGGTTTACCTAGACCACTTTGGGAACTAAGGAGCTAAACATTTTCAGGCAGCAGTCGCCCTTTTCAGGTCGAGTCGAGTGTGCAGTTGAAAACGAAAGCGCCTCTCCTTACACCTGGCACACTTTACTGGGTGTTTTTTTATTGTAGCTCGGCATATAACAACACTTCGCCTGATGTAAAGCTAGAGTGCAGTCTATGAACGAAAGCAACTGCTACTACAGATAAATCTCTACAGGCAGCAGTCGCTTTCACCATGCCGGCTTGAGGAGACGATCTAGATTGACAGTGCACACTCCTCTCGTTATATCTGGCTACTTCCAAACTGTCACTTCACGGGTGTGTGAGTTGGAGGAGGTGGTCCTACCCCAGGACTTCAGACTGAATCTCTAATAATAAAATAAAAACAACGCATTTAAACTTAAAATTAAATAAAACTTTATTTAAAAAAAAATTTAAAATATTTAAAATTTATAAAATATACCATAATTATATCAAAAAATATATCGTAAAAACAGGATACATTTTGAATAAATAAGTTTATATGAATGAAAAATTAGTTCTGGGCAATTGGATTAGAGAAATATTTATTGTAGTTTCCACTATACTGGCTTGAGTAGATTTATAAATGTATAACCTATTTCACTATTAACCCTTCGTGTGTTTAACACGACGATTTAAATACCGTAGCGTCGTGTGCCGAGCGATTTCAGATGCCTTTAGAAAACGTTAAACATTTTTTGATATTTTCAACAAAACAAACATAAAACTTTTACACAAATTGAAAGTAAATTAAGTTTCCTTTATAATTTACATAAAATTTGATTAAAAAACTCGAGAAATAATAGAGAAAATATTTATTTATTTAAATCTTAGTGTAGCATGCACATAGGCGAACCTAATGCTAAATAGAATTCTCTTCCAGCTAACCTCTGTGTTTATGAGAGGTGTGAGCGAAGAGAAGCAGTATTTTAAACAAATATATATAAATATATGGTACATATAGCAACGAAGGGTTAATCAAATTCTGATTTTGTACAGCCTGTATATAAACGCTTTGATGACGTCACACATTGCATAGTGAGTCGAAACTGTAATTTGAGGACTTAGGAACAGACAGTTTTTCCATTTATTGTTTATTCCAATGGATAGATCTAGTTGTTAACAATAGTTGTTCTCTCAAATTTTTTCCAAACCTTATAGTTTGGAAAGATTTGATATTTTCAGATTTGTTCTTCGAATTACAGTTTCGATACACTGTGGGACGTTTAGACTTAGGTTAAATTAATTATTCATTCATATATTTATAAAAAATAGTGTTGTTTTTTTTTCCTACAAAAATGTCGAATATCAGCCATCAAAATATTCGAGATTTTTGTATTAAATTTTTTATTGTTAAATCTTCAACAATTGGTCCATACTTTTATGGCTTTAATTTTAAATATAATAACATTTTAATGGAAAGAAATATGCCGATACCAACGACTATTACCACAGAAAAATGTCTGCAGGCAACAGTCCCTTTCTCTATACCGGCTTAATGAGAGGAATGTGGGCTATCTGTTACAAGCCACACTCCTCTCGTAAAACCTAGCTATCTACTTCCAAGTCCCGAAATGAGACTGGGTCACTTTTCGGATGTTGCATTTGAAAGTGGTGGTACTACCAGTGTGCCTACCACGACATAAATTTCTACAGGCAACAGTCGCCTCCGTTCTGCCGGCTTGATGAGACGAATGTGTTTAGTATAACTTTTAAAAACATCTTTGATGCGTTTCAGTAGAGGAGGTTTTGAGTAAAACGAAATTTAAGTATCGGCGACATTTCAAAAATAAATGTTACATACGATTTTGGGCAATTAAAAATCGTATATACCATTTAATTATATTAACCTTCCGTGAAAAATTAATTGAAATGATATAAGACGTTAGAATATATTAAAACGATTTTCAGTATCCTGCGCACACTTTGACACGCGTATGTATGAGTGACAGATTACGTCTAGTCTGGCAACGTTTTTGTCCTCTGTGCATGAGTATAGGTACTGTAATTGTGTGGGTGAGTAAAAGTTAACCCTTAAATGCTTATGTTTTTGTTTTAAATTAATAAAATCGTATATTATAGGAAATTTAGGCACACAGAAAAACGTAGTATGTATTGTATACTTTTGGCAACAATATGCATTTGAGGGTGAAATAATTTCACGAAAGGTTTAACATTTTTGTTTTTAATAATAATAAAAAATTAATTACATAATCAAACTTAAGGCACGAAGTTCTTCTTTTCACTTAATAAATAAATAAACGTATATCTTTTTCGTATATTTATGGAAGTCACACTTTTTTTTTTTTCTTTTTGTTACCCCGATATTTGTAAATTCATATAAAAATTTGACACAAATTGTCGTTCGTAAGTTCCTTTCTAGTTAATAAATATACTAAACTAAAGGGCTTTTAATGGGCTAACTGACGCGCTAATTTTGATTATAATGATTTGCAATGAACGCGACCAATGAGCAAAAAAGTACTGCTACTACAAATAAATGTTTGCAGAAAATAGTCCGCTGTGTCGGCTTGTGTACACGAATGTGTACCAGACAGTGCACACTTCTCTTGTTATACCCGGTTATTTACAAATTAATCCTGAAACACGACAAAGTCGCTTCACGGGTGTTACATTTAAAAGTGGTGGTGCTAGCCTGGGACCGTAAAATGGGCTAGTAAACATCACCAGTCAGCCTACCATGTTTAGTATCTAAAGCAATCTATATAAAAGGAAAAAATTTTTTTTTTTTTTAATCTCCGGGTACTAAATTAACAAACCTAAAACTATAAAATAAATGAATTAACTTAAAATGAGGACGGTATAAGAAGAGGTCCAGAAATAGATATTAGAAAAGAGTGAGAGGGTGCCCAATTTTGTTTTTTTTTTTATTGTATCTCAGCATATGACAAGACTCCGCCTCGTGTTAAGGGGGTTACTGTTGCCAACGCATTTTTTGAACCAATTTTCCTCGATAACTATAAGAATAACGAGTCTAAAAAAAATATATAGTAAACTACGGAATATGACGTTTTGTTTGGTTTTTTCTTTTTCCTTAATTATGTTTTATAAATACGAGAAAAAAAATCGTAAAGTGAGCTCTAAATAAATTTTTGATGCAGTTTTGCTCGGTGAAAACTTATAGAATAAAATTATCTTTAACATCATTACATTTACAAAATCATGATCTAGGACATGGTTTTTTTGTTTTTTTTAATTCAATATGTTAAGCGTGGTGTGAAAATAATTGCTTTTTTGCGCTGTCAAGGTCGGAGCAATCGTATTGTTAAGGTGATTGGCAGCAGTCCTTAAGCTAGAGTGCGGTACACGGATAGAAACAACTGCTACTACAGAGAAGGTAGATGGAATATGGAGTTCGTGTACGAAGATAAACTTTTTTGATGTAAAAATAATGTTTAATTAAAAAAATATATAGAAAATAATAATAATTGTAATTCAAATAATTTAATATTATTCACTGGTTTAAATACGAGAAGAGGCAAGCTGAAGTGGCAATGGGTGGGGGACGTATCTCCTAGGACCGATGTCCTAAGGGCCTGGAAGATTCTCCAGAGCTGGAGACCAGCATGGTCTACTAAAGGAAACCGCTGGATATCTATGCAGTTGATCTCCTACAGTTTAAAATGATGAAGATATTATAATAAAAAAAAAAGAAAATCCTATAAAAAATATTTGAAAAAAAATATCGCTGTATTTAGAGGTTTATAGATAGTAAATTATTGAACCGATTTGAACGCAGTTTTTTAAACTCGATAACTAGTTTTAATGCGCTTCTTTCTAATTTTGTTTTATGAAAATCGGTTCAGTCGTTTTTATGTTAAAAAAGCTCGAATGAAATTCGGTAAGACAAATATCGGAGAGATGGTCATGATTTTTTTTAATTTGCTTTTTTACTTGGAATGGACGAGGTTTAAAAATTCTTCTCTGGTCTTCGGATCGTCTCTGAAAACTCCAAGCATTGTCGATGTAACAGTCTTGCTATTAATCTTCTGAACGCCACGCATAACCATACACATGTGCCTGAAAAATATTATAAAATAATTAATTAAGCAGCTCCCACAATGCCAACGGTTTTTCTTTATTTTAGCTCAGCATATACAACTGCTACTATAGAGAAATCTACACTAAGCCGGCTTGAAGAGACGAGTACACACCATCTAGATTGACAATACACACTCTTCTCGCTGTACCTGGCTACTTTCAAACTGTTCCCGAAAGGCGACAAGGTCACTTCACGGGTGTTACATTCGAAAGTGGTGTACTACCCCAGGACGGCAGACTGGGCTTATAACCATCATCAGTCTGCCTACCACTCTTTACGCCTGAAAAGTATTTAATAACAATCGATATATATTTTTTTTATGCTTAATAGGCAAACGTTTGACCGCACTGCCTGCCTGATGTTAAGCAGTGATGCGGTCTAAGATGGAGCACGCTTGCCTATGAGGTACCTGTTTACCCTTAATTTGAAGAGGCCCATATTGTACTTCTCGGGAAACACAGACACCGGGAGAGAGTTCCACAATTTAGATTTAGGGTTCTCCCTAGGGTTGTTGTCAACACTTTTTTTCCACGTATTTTGGTATTTTGTTTGAATTGGCTTTCAAAAATAATACTAGCTGACCCGACGAACTTCGTACCGCCTAACAGTCAATTAATGTCGTCTTACTTATTAGCTGAACTAAATTCGGGCTGATGGTAAAGGGTTAAAAGGAGAATGCCCATTCGCTTAGGAAAAATGGGCCCACAATTTTTTTTCTCGAGTTTGTCGATAATTGTTAGTCAATTTTGTATAAAAATAAATCTAATTCCTTATTACCAATCAGTTTAAGTTTTTTTCACACGGGTTTTTGAGTAATTAGATGATTTCTGATGCAATATTTGAGATTATCATTATTTTTAATGCTTTAATAATTGATGATATATGTTTTTTATGTAATTAAACATTGTCTATTGATTGGTAAATGATGTGTTGATATAATTAAAATGAATTAATAAAAACAAAATTATTTTAGAATATTGTTTTGTTACCAAACTATTAGGTATCAAGTGGGCCCGAAAATGGGCATTCTTCTTTAGTGGTTTTATGTATTTTTAATGCCACATCATAAAAAAAAAAAATTTTGTCCGAAAAAAAAAATTGGGGTGGACTACCCTCACTTAGGGGTATAAAAAATAAATAACAACCTATTCTCAGACCTTCATATGAAATTTCATCAAAATCGGTCAAGCCGTTTCGGAGGAGTAACTAAAACTGTGACACGAGAATTTAATATATTAGATTTTATGGACAGAATAAAAAAGAAACTAAATTATAATTATTTAAATTAAAATACTTACACTCCTTCCACGACCACAGCTACACCGGCGGGTCTAACTGCCTGAGTTACAGCGATGGCCACCTGCTTTGTGAGACGCTCCTGGACTTGGAGACGACGGGAAAATATTTCCACGATCCTGCAAATAAGAAACACATACTGTACTTTCGAAGGGCGGTAAGTAATCTGATCAGCGCCGCATTTAGACTTCGGCGACTCAAAGGCAGTGTTGTGGAGGCCCTCAAATCGTTTGTGGTTAAGGTCAAGGTAAAGAAGAGAGCAACTAAATAAGTTGGCTAACACAAAATTTAAAACAAAACTCAGTATTTCTTGTTTCTACTGAGCCTATATCAATTTTTTTTGTGGCGTGGTGGCGCTCCATAGGCAACTGACTATGCTTAAATCCGACACTGAATCTGATGAGGATTGTTAACCCAGTATTTTGGCCTGAGATAGTACCACAAGTTTCAAATGGATTCAGTTACGTTTTGAGATTAGCTTGGAAGTACCCCTAATACTGTCAATCTAGAGTCTAGACGGTGCAATTTACATTTGTCTCGAGCTGGCATAGTGGAGTGGGGTGGTAGGCAGAGTGATAATGGTTATTATGCCATTCGTGCCTACCACTCTTTAATAGTGCTTATAAGTACTGAGACAGAATTTAGCGAGGTTAAAATACGGGCCTCTTAGATGGTGAGTTCACGCGTCTTACCGCTAGACCACGGCCGCCCTCATCTCATCTCAATAATAATGCATTTTTATTAAAATCTGTTAAGCCACGCCACGCCATCTCTGTGGAACAGTTTGCCACTGACTATACGGAAGCGCCAAGTCGAGGCGTATTTGAAAGACAGCTTTATGAACATTTCTTGAAGTCGCAATAATTTTGTATATACTAACGTGAAAGCCAACACCTGAACGTCCATACATTTTGTTGTTGTAAAATGTTGTTGCACAGAATATATAAAATGCTTGTGAAATATAACCAATATAAAATGCATTTAAAATATTTTAAATGCATTTTATACAGGGTGTATCAGGCAACGTGTAAAAAAATTAAAGTAAATATTATATAATTTTTAATTTTTAATTTTTTTATATAAAGGGATGAACACCCCTCAAAAAATAAATTTACTAAATAAACGTTCTCGTGTATGGTATTATCACAAAAACAAAAGGTCTATAAATGGACCGGCCGACGTGGACGCGAGATCAAAGGCGAGGCGGCAAAGGTTGTCGGCGTTCATCAAAGGCAAGGTCATTTGTTTGATGCACCGCCCGACGACACAACGATTACGCGTTCGTGTAGTAAATTATGTATGTTTCTACAAGGAAAAGGTGGACATTTGGATAAAAAAAAAGTATTTATTTTTTAAATTAATTTCTGCTCAGAATCACTTACAGAGTCATCTCTTGAAATTTTTTACACGTTGCCCGATACACCCTGTATATTCTGTGCCGTAGCTAGTTGTTTATTATAGTGATTTGCGAATATTAGCGCTGAGAAAGTTATAAAATTACTTAATTTCAACATAAATCTGCTATGTTTCAAACAATGTTGTAAAACAAAATGTATGGACGCTCGTGTTGGCTTTCACGTTAACGTCAGTATGTGTGTATTTAATATTGTCTTATTATGTATATATGTATGTGTATTATATTTTAATCATCATATTATATAAAGCTCGATTACCACTGACTCACTGACTGACTGACATATATTATGAAGCACTTGCCGGGGGGTTAGAGAGATGATTATTTTTGGGTCATGTAGAGGGCGTTCCCGTGACCCCAGGAAAACTTCGGCTTTGACCGGAAGTGGACTTTGGACCGGAAGCGATGCCGATATCTCGGAAACGGAACGAGATAGGCCACAAGTGCCGGAACAAAAGTCGTAGGGAATGCCCTCTAATATCGAAATCCATAATTTGTTTTTTCAAAAAAAAATTTTTTTTCAAACTACCCGAAAAATAACTTTTTCAGCGCCGCGAAGCGCGCCCAATTTAGTTTATATTATCAGTATTGTGTATATCTGAATATAGTTGGTAAAGTATTTCTAAGTAATCTTTTTTTTACTACCCGTGGCCATCATTAAGTTTCTGTTTCCTAAAGACTAGCTGGAAGAAAATGCCTTGCGGCATTAAGCTCGCCATTTGAATTGTTAAAATAAAGTTTTTGAAATAAATAAAGAAATCTCACCTGGCAAGTTTACTTAACCCCAATATCTTGCCTTGGGGTAGATAGCCGATTGAGACCTTACCATAGAAAGGCACTAAATGGTGTTCGCACATTGAGAACATTTCAATGTCTTTTACTACAACCATTTCGTCATGGTCTTCATCGAAGATGGCATCGTTCAATACCTCTGAAATTAAGTTATAACATACAGGCTGAGATGTGATTGTAGCTCGGCATGTGACAACACTCCGCCTGATGTTATAATAAGCCAGAGTGCGGTCCATGAACGGTAACTATGGGCAGCAGTCGCCTCCACTACGCCGGCCTGAGGAGACGAGTATACACCATCTAGATTGACAGTGAAAACTCTCTCGCTATACCTGGCTACTTTCAAACGCGACAAGGTCACTTCACGCATGTTATATTTGAAAGTGGTGGTACTACCCCAGGACGGCAGACTGGGCTAATAACCATCATCAGTCTGCCTACCACTCTTTACTGAGCGACCTAAGTACATATAGGTAACATAGTTACACTGGTCAGAATTTAGCGAGGTTTGAACACGGGTCTCATCGATGTTTACCTTCCAAACTTTGATCGTAGCCTTTAGTGAAGAAGAGCATAGCTTTTGCAGCACGTTCTGGAGTTTTCAGCAGACCAGGTCTGTCTGGGTCTTCACCCAATCCTGTAATATAATGTTTATATACAGTTAGAGTCTTTCCAGTACAGTACTTCCCTTTTAAATTTATTTTAAAAAATACCTGTCAACAAAAGTCTGTAAGAGTTAGCCATGTCGGGCAATAAGGCTTCTCTTGTTGGTGGTCTGTGATCCAGCTCCAGGTCATGATGAAAAGTGCAATTTTCATGGCCTAAAACAAAAAAAAGATTAACTCTAAATTTTTAACTATAATTAGAAAAACCGAGAAAATATTTTTATGTTATAACAGCGCTACATTGTCGACTGAATTGGTGGTAAGCACAGTGGAGGTCCATGAGTGCGGACGACAAAAAAAGGAAGATACGTTACGCGCAATTAACACACGGACCCAGCATACTATGTTTAACTGACGCACTTTGATTTAGTAACGAGCACAGTCACAGTATTCTGTCTCCCTCTTTTTACAGTCTGATAACGTCTTTGTCTTCTGTGCATGAGTGTGTGAGTGATGTATCTGGTCGGCTTTCATAGTAAACAACAAAGAACGTACCGTATCTTCCTCATTTTGTTTTAATCTAAGGTCCATTTGCGCCAAAAGGCCCCTTGAAGTTACTTTGATTGTTACGGGGACGTAACCGTTAAACATTTACATTTACTCCACACGCGTTGCAATGTCGCGTAAATTCATATCGTTATCGTTAAAAGGATGGCTGATGTAATGAGGAGTACATTCCCGAAAAAAATAATAGAAAAACATTATGTGGCTTTTTTTATACATTTGACGTTAGTGACATTGGTTTAACTATTACTTTAACTTTGACCGGCCAAAATTCGCTGGTTACGGTCATAGTTAAAGTGGACGATGGTCGATGGTGCAACGCGCGTGAGTTGAATATAAACGTAATCGTTAAAGTTACCGTAAAACAGTGTTTTACGTGTAATTTTGTTAAAGTGTATTAGAAAATAGCGAGGACACCCGTAATACAGACTATGGTCTAGTACGGGGTCCTTAACTCATGTAATTTATGTTATGTTTTTGTACCTAATAAAGATTGTCAAAGTAACTTTAGCGGGCCTTTTGGTGCAATTAGATCTAAGGTAAACGGTAGCCCCGGCCATACCGGCCCTTAAAAAATTAACAAACCAGGTGTAGTAGATGTTCTTGGAGTCATTGGTGTCCCAGGCACCTCCAATTCGCTTTCAGCTTCAGAAAGATGAAATGTCTTCAACGCTTCAGGGGTTTTCTTATATTTGCATACAAACGAATTCGGTTTAACTATGTTATTATCACTGTTTTCTTTCTCTTCAGAAATTGAATTTCTGATGGAACGCGAGCTCACGCGACGGATTAACGACGACGGCGGTACGGGCGGCGTGTCAGAATTCAAATCTTTTCCATTCACGGCGGCCATTTTGTGTTATTCTGCAATCCTATTGGTCGTTAAATTTAAATTTTCGAATGTTGGCTTCGGATTGGCGTTTTATTCTGTTATTCGTTACGATTTGGCGATTCGATTCCGTTTGTTTTGAATTTTATTGTTGACATGTAGGTTATCGCTCGTGTTATGACCGATAATTTGTTACTTTTTATGTTTATTATTATTTTAAGACGATAATTATTCGTTTATTTATAAATATGAAGGATGATACCAAAAACAAAACAACTCGGAGTGTGAAAGAGACAACTATATGGCGGTATACTAATCATGTCTACGGAAGATCTGATGCTTGACAACAAGAGGAGCGTGCACTGTATATCTGGATGGTCCACATTCTGCTCCTCAAACCTGCATAGCGGAGGTGACTGCTGCCTATAGAAAATAATCTGTAGTAGCTGTAGTACAGTACATAGCAACGAAAGCGGTTTTTTTTTGTGGTTATCCCACGCCGTGAAAACGCTCATATTGTGACGTGACCGGGTGAACTGCCGCCAAATACTCCAAGAAAGCGTTAAATTGTAAAACACCATTGCAATTTGATGCAAAAACTTCAAGAATTTACTACTCGACTTTGACAGAATTGTCGTTGTTATGACATCTGAGGCCATTTAACAAATGAAGAAGAAGAAGAAGAGAATCTACGTCAATACATAAAATGCAGTTTTAACGTCATTTACTATGCAACGTGGAAACACTATTAGTGCATCCAATCAATTATAAATGCATTTCTAGAAATTAATAATTAAATTTATGCTAATAGGCAAAAATCATTAAATCTATTGCGTATGAGTAAACTCCGGCGGTTTTTTTATTTATTTATTTGGAAAGGAATATGCTCCTATTTGGACCCACTTGATACCTAATAGTTTTGCAAACAATATTCTAAAATAATATCTCATGTTTTATTGATTCATTTTAATTATATCAACACATAATTATTAAAGTATTTAAAATAATAATAACCTCAAATATTGCATCAGAAAACATCTAATTTCTCAATAACCCGGGTGAAAAAATTAAAACTGATTGGTAATGAGGAAGTAGATTTATTTTTCTACAAAATTAACTAAAAATCATCGACAAACTCGAGAAAAAATGCATATGAGATAAAAAGTACATTAAATCTAAAATGTATGCTGAATTGGGTGGGTGTAGGTGTGACAGGCAATGATGTAACACTCATTTTATTGTTGCTTGTTTTTATTATTATTTTTTTCTTTTTTTGTATCCGTGAAGTGCCACCAATTTATGTACATAGTGAAAATTATTTTAGGGTGTAGTGTTGTTAATATGATCAACTTAAATATAAAATCTCCCCGTAAAGAAGAATGCCCATTCGCCTAAGATGGGCCCACAATTTTTTTCTCGAGTTTCACGAACATTGTTAGTTCATTTTGTAGGAAAATACATCTACATTTCTTATCACCAATCAGTTTTAATCTTTTCACCCTAGTTAATGAGTAATCAGATTTTTTTCTGATACAACATTTGAGGTTATTGTTGTATTAAAAGCATTAATATAATTGGTAATATTTATTTTTTATAATATTAAACATTGTATATTGATTGGGTAACGACGTTTTGATATAATTAAAATAAATTAATGAAGAAATAATGTATTCTCTTCTTCACACATTTATCTCTCACACATTTATTAGAACGGCCGTGGTCTAGCGGTAAGACGCGTGAACTCACGATGGATGAGACCCGTGTTCGAACCTCGCTAATTCTCACCAATGTAACTATGTTATATGTACTTTAATCGTTCAGTGCTTTCACTAAAATAAAATAAAAATAAATCTAAGACTATTATTATTTAAAGATATCGTTACAAACATTATCAATTAAATATTTTCATTGCAAGCACAAAACGCAATTGAACAGGTTTTTTTTTTAATATTGCCGGCCAAGAGCGAAGGTCAATTGGCCTTGATATTGATCTAGTGACCGGAATTATTTGGGAGCCTGAGGTCGTTGCAAGGTTTTAACTTCCTTATGTAATATTAGATAACGTTACACAAGAACGAGAGGCGTGTGCACTGTCAATATGGATGGTGCACAGTGCCGGATTTAAGCATAGGCAACATAGGCAGTTGCCTATGGGCCGCCACCACACCACAAAAAATTAAATCTGGCTCAGTAGAAACAAAAAAATACCAAGTTTTGTTTTAAATTTTGTGTTAGCCAACTTATTTAGTTGCTCTCTTCTTTATCTTGACCTTAATAGAAACTTTCAACAGTTAACCACCTCCACAATATGCTTTGTCTATGGGCCGGCATAGAGGAGGCGACTGCTGTCTTTAAGAAAATCTGTAGTAGCAGTTTCCGTCCATGGACCGTAGCTTTACATCAGGCGGAGTGTTGTCACATGCCGAGCTACAATAAACTTTAAGGTAGCAGACTGGGCTAATAACCATCATCAGTCTGCCTACAGTTAAGTTACGGGGAAAAAAGTAAAAGGTGATTTAAAACAATAAATTTTATCGATACACCGACCTCTCAAGTAATATTTCTGATCGTTTGTAACTTTTTAATTAGGAATACTAAGTATAATAGATAAACGAAAACCAAATTAATATAATAATATTTTAAAGAACGGCCGTGGTCTAGCGGTAAGACGCGTGAACTCACGATCGATGAGTCCAATGTAACTTTGTTATATGTACTTTGGTCGCTCAGTGTCTATAGGCACTATTAAAGAGTGGTAGGCAAACTGATGATGGTTATTCGCCCAGTCTGCCGTCCTGGGGCAGTATCACCACTTTCGAATGCAACACCCGTGAAGTGACCCTGTCGCGTTTCGGGAATAGTTTGAAAGTAGCCAGATAGAACGAGAAGAGTGTGCCCTGTCAATCTGGATGGCGCATGTTCGTCTCTTCAAGTCGGCATAGTGGAGGTGACTGCTGCCTGTAGAGATTTCTCTGTAGTAGCAGTTGTTTCCAATCATTGGTCCTAGCTTTACATCAGGCGGAGTGTTGTCACATGCCGAGCTACAATAAAAAAATAAAAAAAATATTTAGTAAAAGATAAATTTACTAAATACTGATATTTATTTATTTTCGGAAAACAAACAACTAAAAATTCAAATAAACATTAACATAGTTAACGTAGCTATTCTAGTTTTAATGAAAATGTATTTAAAACGAACCTAACGTTAATTTACTTTTTGCCACTAAAATATCAAAATATAAGATAAACAAGCAAATCAACATGTTTCAGCGAATATTATCATTTACCAGCTAAATTATGCGTTAAACAAAATAAACAAATGCCTTCTAACCACGGAGGCATCTAGTCTTAATTTGTATTTTTAATGATAGCTCGGCATATGAACACACTCCGTTTAATGTTAAACTAGAGTGCGGTCCATGAACGGAAACAAATGCTGCCACAGATAAATTACAGGCAGCAGTCGCCTCCACTATGCCGGCTTGAGGAGATGAATATGCACCATCCAGGTGCTATTACAGATAAATCCTTTTAAGATGGAATGCGATAGATATATAATTATAAATATTAATAAGAATAAAAAATACAGAATTTATCAATACAACATTTTGATAGATGATTTTTAGTTAATTTTATAGAAAAATAAATCTACTTGGTGATAACCAAACAGTTTTAATTTTTTCACCCGGGTTATTGAATAATTAGATGTTTTCTGATACAATATTTGAGGTTATTATTATTTTAAATGCTTTAATAATTAAAGATGTATATTTTTATGTAATTAAACATTGTCTATTGATGAGTAAATAATGTGTTGATATAATTAGGATGAATTAATAAAAAAACGAGTTATTATTTTTGAAAATTGGTTTGTTACCAAATCATTAGGTATCAAGTGGGCCCACTAACGGGCATTCCTCTTTACTAAAGATTCTACCTTTCCATTGAAGCTATTTTTGGTCTGACTGTTTAGTGTTATGAATGAATAATGAGTGATGCACAATAATATTAACTTGATGCAAATGTTTACTTTGACAATGGCAAATTGTTTTAATGCCATAAAAGAAAAAGAAGAACAATTTTTTCAGGTTCAGGTCACTAAGGAGTGTATGTGGAGTCACGATAGCGTATAGAATGAGGAATAGTGTTGTGCGCGATAGATGTGCTTTGAAAGATGATGTAGCGACGAGGATTGAGAAAGGAATGCTTCGATGGTTTGGGCACTTGGAAAGGATGAGTGAAAGGAGATTGACGAAAGGAATATATAAATCTGATGTGAATGGATGCGTTAAACAAGGCAGACCCAGAAGGGAGACATCCTTATGAAAGCTGGGCTGCCTAGTGCCCATAACCGTAGGGCGTGCATGAAGAGAATTGTGGATGTGAGGGAGGCGAGGGTGTTGTGTCAAGATCGTGGTAAGTGGCGTTCCGTTGTCTCTGCCTATCCCTGTGGGAAAAAGGCGTGACAATTGTATTGTATTTTTACTATGTGCCTCAATGGATAGTGCGTCTTAGTTATGTAAATAACGTGTTATTATTTTTTAGACTTGATTATTAGTACATAATAAATAATTATTATAAAAACTTAATAAAACGAATAATTTAATTTAAATTCGGTTAATGGCGGTCGTTAAAACAAATGGAATGCGTTCGAATTTCGAACATTTAAATTTCGGTTCTTTTTAATTAACGCGGTAAAAGTATTGTTGCCAATCCACTTTCATTTTACAAAAAAAAAAATTAAGCAAATTTTTTTTATTGTAGCTAGGCATATGACAACACTACGCCTTATATAAAGCTAGAGTGCGGTCTATAAACGGAAACAACTGCTACTACAGAAAAACCTGTGCGGGCAACAGTCGCCTCCACACTTGAAGAGACGAGCATGTATCATCTAGATTGACAGTGCACACTCCTCTCGTTATACCTGGCTACTTTCAAACTATTACCGAAACGCGACAGTCACTTCACGGGTGTTACATTCGAAAGTGGTGGTACTACCCCAACACGGCAGACTGGGCTAATAACCATCTTCAGTCTGCCTACCACTCTTTAATATGAGCGACCAAAGTACATATAACATAGTAATATTGATCAGAATTAGCGAGGTTCGAACACGGGTCTCATCGTTCGTGAGTTCACGCGTCTTACCGCTAGACCACGGCCGCTCGAATATTGTTTTGTTACAAAACTAAAAAGTATCAAGTGGGTTTCAAAATGGGCAATCTCCTTTTTAATGCAGACCACTACTGTTTCTAGAAATTTATCTGTAGTAACAGTCGTTACCGTTCATGGACCGCACTCTAGCTTAACATCGAACGGACTGTTGTCAGATGCCGAGCTACAATAAAAAAAAATCTTAGAGTACCTAGGTACCTGATAAAGTTTATCTCAAATCACTAAATGATATTTGCGAATTATATTTCGAGATTTTTAATATAAAAAATATATTGTTGGTTTGCCGTAAACTTGATGTCCCGTTTTGATGAAAAAATTAATGGTCACGTAGGTATAATATATATTAGTCTGTTAATAAAATACAGGAAATACTAAATACTAAGTAGGTAGACCTAAGTCTAGAATAAGGAGTGCTAGTGTTGAGGTAGGTCGTCAGGTTCATGTTTTTAATGTCCTTGCTAAGTGAATGCTACGTTTGCGGATATATACATAAGTACAACATGTAGGTACTTACTTATAATTATACAGAGTGTTGCAAATCATATTAAGTATGTTAGGTAAACACAAACACTGTGCCTGATGTCAGGCTAGAGTGAGGTCCATGAATAGAAACAAATGCTGCTACAGATAAATTTCTACAGGCAGCAGTCGCCTCCACTATGCCGGCTTCAGGAGACGAATATGCACACTTTAAATTGATAGAGTACACTCCTCTCGTTTTACCTGGCTACTTCCAAATTGAACCCGAAACGCTACTAAGTTATTTCACGACTGTTGGACGGCAGACTGGGCTAATAACCATCATCAGATCAACGAAACCTACGATTTTATCGCACAAATTCCTTATTCTAAAAGGATATAGGTTCTAATCCAATCCGAGTTTTTGTAGCTCGGCATATGACAACACTCCGCCCGATTTAAAGCTAGAGTGCGGTCGATGAATGGAAACAACTGCTACTACAGAAAAACCTGTGCGGGCAGCAGTCGCCTCCACTATGCCGGCTTGAGGAGACGAGCATGTACCATTTTAGATTGACAGTGCACACTCCTCTCGCTATACCTGGCTACTTTCCGTTCCCGAAACGCGACAAGGTCACTTCACGGGTGTTACATTCGAAAGTGGTGGTACTACCCCAGGACGGCAGTCTGGATTGATAACCATCATCAGTCTGCCTACCACTCTTGGTATTTTTGTCCTGTTTCTTATCCTAGTTTGGGGTTACTGTACATATTTATATACATATTATTTTATAAATAAAAAATATTTAATTCATAGAGATATACAGGGTAATTTTTTTAACTGGGACAGTATGGGGAAATTCGAAACCACAGGAGATACAGGGAAACTGTCTTAGGAACCATTTGCTCTTTTTTTATGAAAACTAATTTGGCATAGTAATTTTCCTGGTTAAGCTTGAGTTGTCCATAAAAATGAGTCATTTTGGTGAAATTTTTTTTTGATGCGATTCGACTCAGTCTGGTGTAAGGATCATTTCATTGTATCGGAAGAAAAAAATCGGAGCAGCAGAAGTTAGTCAAATTTAATGAAATGTATTCCCATACAATTTGTAAGTAATCTGATGCTTACATTAATATTACTAATGCAAAAATGTTACGGGCACGTTTCAGAACTACTCTAGTGACAAGAAGATGTTTGGTGAATGTTTTTAAATGATAAAGAACGATGTTGTTTGATATTTTACTGAGAATTAATGAGATACGACATAAACTCGAAACTCATAACTCCACATGGAAAAATTCATCTCCGTCACATTTCCCCATACTGTCCCAGTTAAAAAAAAATACCCTGTATACTAGAGGTGCAAACCTCATACATTTGACATGAAAAAGGCGTAGGCCGTTTCAAACGATTTGAGAATGTCAATCTCGGCTTACGACAAGTCAAATATCAACTGACAGAGAACCCAAATGAAGCTGTGGCCATATTTTTCTCGCCTCACATTGGAAGCGTCATTGCACATCTAGTTGTATGTATCAATGCATTTGACATGAAAAAAACGTACGCAGCTTTCAAACGATTTGACAATGTCGCCGTCAAACACTAACTGATAGAAAACCTAAAGGTGGCTGTGGTCATCTTTTCCCTCGCGTCACATTGGGAGCGGTATTGCACATCTAGTTGTATATATCAATGATTTATTTATTTATTTAATGGCATATTAACAGTTAACATATTTCACGCTCTATACAGGCTGTCCCGTAAGTAGCGGTGTCAACGGCACCTTACATATAGAGGGGCTCAACATACACAACATAATTTGGTGATTCCTCCCCATACCCTCCGGTTCAAAAGTCATGACACTTCCAAAGAACCATCATCCCTTCCCCGCTCCATCACAAAACAATGTTTCAAAATCACCCTCACTGGTCCCTCCATTTAAGTGGGCTGATAATGATTTAATTAATAAATAAAATTTTAACAAACAGTAGTACGATTTATTTATAGATTTTAAGAGCAAATAGAAAAAGCCGCCAAAAAATTTCCATAACGAATCGACAAATCGTAAAAAAAAACAATAACTTACTCGTATTTTACGAACAATAAAAACACTCCTAAAAAACAACGTAAGAAATGAAATAAAAAGCACGGATTTGGAAACGAAAAAATTATGTCGCGCGGAAAATGAACGAGGAACAAGCGCGGCCGCCACCGATGGCTGTCTGTGACAAACTTGTGAAAATGTGAATGTTCAACAGATGATATTATTTTGTTCAATAGCGCATTTGTAAAGATATCGGGAACTTAAAATTGGTACGAGTTTTTTTTTTGTTTTATATGGCGTATAACAATTTGCCAGTGTCAAAGTAAATATTTTTGCATCAAGTTATAACATTGTGCATCACAAGTCATTCATTCATCACACCAAACAGTCAGGTCAAGTCTCAGTCAAATCAAAAATTGTCCCAGTAAAGTTGTAGAATCTTTACTGAAACTTCCTAGAGAGTTTTGTAGGGGAAAATGGAAACACAGGTTCTCTTCTTTTAAATTGTTTGCCCACACTCACGCACGTTAACGAACACTTAATGGTTAATAATCCACCATTATTACACATTAAAACTCGAAAATAATTCAAAACAGACAAACTGACGTTTCAAGATGGCCGCCAAAACTCCCTTGGTACGAGTTTACGTGTAGATATCGAGGCAGGGGCAACAACAGAGGGTGTCCAGAGTCCTCAATTGAATACAGCCCAAGAGGTGTACGCATCTCAATTTTTTAGTCAGTGATAAAATATCGAAAAGTCAGACAAACGACCTCCAAAGTCCCCCGTTTTATTCAGTTGTTGCGATCCTGGATCGAGATGTGTATTCTAATGTGATTTTAAGATCAGACTTGGACTTATACAGCCGGCATAGCGAAGGCGACATTTTTTTGTAGTAGCAGTTGTTTTCGCTTATAGACAGAGTGACGTACTATTAAGAGAAATTTAGTAAAAAATTATATATATTTTTTTTCATTTTAAATTTGAAAAAAAAAATAATTACAATATTATAAAATTGCAAAACTCGATTTTATTAGTATTGAAAATTATAAGAAATTTTTTTGTAATTTAAATCATTAATTATGCATATAAAAGGTCCGCCTATCGTGACGCACGCAATAATAGCTCATGCGCGTGCGCGAACCAAATCGATAATATGACGCATTCATTGACTTATCTTATTGTAATTAGTGCATATAGGGTACCTAGGAAGTCTAGCATGCCTATTAAATGTATTATTGTGACCTAAATTCTGATAAGACAAAATATATTTTTTAAAAGTATTAGATGACACAAAACAAAAGAGATTCATAGTAAGAGTGGAAGGCAAACTGTTATTAGCTCTATCGTCTCCACTATGCCTGCTTGAGGTAGCTAATGTGCACCATTCAGATCGACATTGCAAACTTCTCTCGTTCTTCTTCTTTTGTTAAATGGCCTCAGATGTCATAACAACGACAATTCTGCTAATGTCGAGTAGTAAATTCTTGAGGTTTTTACATCAAATTGCAATGGGTTTTACAATTTGACGCTTTCTTGGAGTATTTGGCGGAATTCACCCGGTCACGTCACAATATGAGCGTTTTCACGGCGTCGGATAACCACAAAAAAAAAACTGCTTCCGTTGCCTCATATAGAGTGAATTTTAATGTTTCCACAATCACTCACAAGCGCAGCGTAAAATTACGCAAAATAACACCAATTTTACACAATAATAACCACTAAACTAATTAAGGAAAGGGATAAAAAACACGCCAAACACTCTTACTTCTCTCGTTATATGTGAATGGTTTCAAATTGATCCTGAAATGCGACTAGGTGTGACGGGTTGCACTTGTAAGTGGTGGTACTACCCTAGGAAGGAAAACTTTTTATTGTAACTCGACTTACAAGAACAGCCATGATGAAAGCTAAACAGCGGAAAGTTACAAGGAAGTTATCGGGGTTTTTACCTTAAATTAGTAAACCGTATGGATTTTCCCCGACTTCTCAGTGGAAGTAGAGTAGGGTTGTCACATGTGTTGAAAAAAAAATACTTTGGGACTTTGTAATTATTACAACCAAATATGTAACATAAACACAAAAATTTGTAAAATTACATCCGGGTCCGGTTAAAATCTGGCATCTAGCAACCTTTTTTTTATGTGGGGAAATCCTTTTTTGGATGCCCTGGCCCTTGGGGAAGGTACCATTAGGAATGGCCGGTGTTGCACAATAATATTTATTCGATGCAAATATTTACTTTGACAATGGCAAATTGTTATAATGCCATAAAAAAACTAAAATAAAATATTACCAAGAAACTTGGACTTGTAATAAAACAAGAAATGAATTATGAATAAATCAGGAGATTATGAGCAAATGATTTTTTACTTCGATCGTTTTTATTACATAGCTAAAAATAAAGTTATAATCTATACTAATATTATAAAGCTGAAGAGTTTGTTTGTTTGTACGCGCTAATCTCAGGAACTACTGGTTCGAATTGAAAAATTCTTTTTGTGTTGGATAGATCATATATCGAGGAAGGCTATAGGCTATATAACATCACGTTGCGACTAATAGGAGCGAAGAAACAGTCGAAAATGTGGAAAAAACGGGGAATATTGTTCATCTTTGAGGGCTTCCGTTGCGTGCGCTGCGAAAACCGTTCGAGATACCCAAAAAATATGTATGAAAGAATATCGTCTAAAATAAGTCGTGGGTAACAGCTATAGGTAATTTATAATAAAGCTGAGGAGGTAGGTTTGTGAACAAAAAATAAATATGATTCCCAAAATAACTATTCCACGCGGACGAAGTCGCGCGCACAGTAATAAATATAATTCTGAATATTTGTTCGTTTGTCACTTTATCATGTTTAGAGACAACGGGAATAAAAACAATTTTTAAGAGTGGTAGGCAGACTGATGATGATTATTAGCCCAGTCTGCCGTCCTGTAGCAGTACTGCCACTCCGAATGTAACACCCGTGAAGTGACCTTATTGCGTTTTGGTATAACTTTGGAAGTAGCCAGGTATAATGTGCATATTCGTCTCCTAAAGTCGGCATAGCTGAGACGACTGCTGCCTGTAGAATTTGTCTGTGGTAGCAGTTGTTTTCGTTCATGGACCGCACTCTAGCTTAACATCAGGCGGAGTGTTGTCACATGCCGAGCTATAATTTAAAAAATAATTATATATGCAGATTTTTTTAAAATAATGTTTTAATAGTCTAGACAAATTAATATAAGGTTTCACTTACTAAGCTAAAAAAGCTTTGAAAAGCTATACTAATAGAATTAAAGCTCCCAATCCCTCAAGTAGATATAAAGTTACGGAAAAGTGTGAAATTACAGCCGACTTTAATCCTATTTATTTATTCAGAGTCGGAGATTAAACAAGAAAAAACGTGCTAGTCACTGTCACTGTTAACTTCTCACTCCACTCTACGGCACCCTACTATCTGTCTCAAACACACATACATACAGGAGTTCTCCACGGCAAAGATATGGCACGGGAGGTGTGTAGAAACGTGAAGAATCTCCTGACATGGCTGCAGTGACTATTTTTTTAAATTTTAGCTCGGCATATGATAACACTCCACCTGCTGTAAAGCCCATGAACGGAAACAACTGCTACTACAGAATAATTTTTACAGGCAACAGTCGCCTTCGCTATGCCGGCTTGAGGAGATGAGTACACACCATCTAGATTAACATTGTACACTCTTCTCGTTATACCTGGCTATTTTCAAACTGTTCCCGAAACGTGATAAAGGCACTTCACGGGTGTCACATTCGAAAGTGGTGGTACTACCCCAACACGGCAGACTGGGCTAATAACCATCATCAGTCTGCCTACCACTCTACAATAGACACTGAGTGAATAAAGTACACATAGTTAAATTAGTACCAGTTAGAATTTTTGCGAGATTTAAACACTGGTCTCTTAAATCGTGAGTCCACGCCCTCAACCGCTGAACTACAACGGAACTTACCACAATTCTCATGTTTCTTGGTTTAAACTAAATCTGTGTTTTGACACAAGAAATTAATACATCTGACCTAAATGTGTAATCAATACAAAATATCATATTTATGAGGTCGATAATTACAGAATAACTTTGCTTTAATTCTATCTACCTAGATACGGTTATTAGCCCAGTCTGACTTCCTGGGTTGTACCACCGGCTTAAAGCTGGAGATTTCGATCAAGAACAGAGACAAAGTTTCTGGAAAGACGGAATTGTCAAGTTGCATGAAAGATGGAAAAAGGTTGTATGTTCTACAACCTACGATGGGTTGCGTTTCAATTCCAAGAGTGGTAGGGAGACTGATGATGGTCATTAGCCCAGTCTACCGTCCTGGGGTAGTACCACCACTTTCGAATGTAACACCCGTGAAGCGAGCTTGTCGCGTTTCGGGAATGGTTTGAAAGTAGCCAGGTATAAGAGAGGAGTGTGCACTGTCAATCTAGATGGTACATGCTCGTTTCCTCAAGCCGGCATAGTGGAGGCGACTGCTGCCCGCACAGGTTTCTCTGTAGTAGCAGTTGTTTCCATTCATGGACCGTACTGTAGCTTTACATCAGAAAAAAAATCCTTCAAAATCGGCACAAACCTAATAGATGATGCATACTCTTCAGGCCTGCAAAGTGTTGTCATATGCCGAGCTACAACGAAAAAAATATTGATGGCTGTACGAGCTTTGTTCCCTTTGCCTTCAGAATGGGAGAACTTACAAAAAAATATTGTAAGAGCAGTTGTAGTTTAGGTTCTTGTGTACCTAATTGATGATTTTTTTTTCTATTCAAATTTCATCATGATTAAATAATAAATAAATCTAGCAATTTTATGATTGCTTGAGGACATACCACTGATTTCGTGGGAATGAATGTTCGTAGAAAGGTTTTTAAAAAATGTACCTATGTATAATTTTTTTTCGGTTCAAAAAAACTACTGACAAGGTTATCTACCTAAGTTTAGACCTAAGTTTTAGTTGAGTCATGAAGTTTAGTTCTGCGCTGTTAGGCACGTGATCTAGATTTTGAAGGTTATTTAAAGCCCATTTAGTTGTTTCTGTTATGTTGTGTAGTAGATAGAAATTACGAATAAGTTTTTTTGTGAAATTACCACAATTTATTTTTTTATAAAAAACTATACACGACATATATAATAAAGAGTGACCCAGGACCTTTAGATCCGTGAGTGTGGGTCTGTCACTGAACAAAATTAAACAAATTCATTGAATGTCAAAATATTCCACAATAACGTCTTGGCATAGGCGGACTAAGGCCTAGGCAAGCTAGGCACGTGTATGTATGATGACTGAAAAATAGGCCCGGAATTACAATATTGCCTAGAGCCCGCTTTAGCCTGCGTCTTGGATTTAAGGATGTTTGCTTCGAATAATACAACAGATATTTCAAATAGGGCACTCATGAATATACATACATTTGCACATACGAGTACATGTGGCTTCGAAACGGCTCAGTCGAGGAAAGAAGCCACAAGAAACTTGACAACATTGCCACGAGTCAGTGCTAGAGATTAGCAACCCAGACAAAGACTGTAGAAGCAAAAAGCTTCTCTCTCTTTCGTATTTGTGTTTGAACAAATAAAGTTTACGTTTTTTTATAAATCAACTCTAACTTTTAAGACATTTCGATTTACTTATTCTGTTCTTTTATTTTGTTATTTTGTCCTGCTATTTTCTGTTCTATTCTGTTATTTTGTATACATTCTATTTATTAAAATTTAATTGTTTTTGTGCACCACACTTTGCTATTATCTTACACACTATCAAGAGCGTCGCCAGCAGATGGCCTAGGGGGGCAGAAAACTATGAATTGTAGGTAAAGTACATGAAGGTTTTCACTTGTAGTATGAGCCTTACATCTACGGCGATTGTAATAATAACGGTACAGAGTGTAACGTGTAAAGCAACACGAGCTCTTAACTGTAAATAATAAATAAATTTACATTTAACAACTTTTTTAGAATCTCTAGGGGGGGGGGCAGCTGCCCCTCCCTGCTCCCCTTGGCGACGCCCTTGCACACTATTCTCTATTCTTGATAGATTGCCTGGAAGAAATTGCTGCTTAGTAAGAAGGCCGCCTATTGTGTTCACTATTAATTTTGTTAAATGTTTGTTTTGTTTTATTTTGTTGTACAATAAAGAGTTTTAATATTATTATTCGATCCACAAAGCGACATTACGAAATCCTCGAGCGAGAGTAGGGCATGTTATTCGCATATCCGGATATCCATATTATCCATAGATATTTTTACTCTTATTATCCGGAAAATATGAATAATACGGATGCGTGAGTGATGAATATAGACGTTTTGAAAATTGTCCATATTTGCTATTAAATTACAGCATTATTTAATTACCCGGCACGCCAATTAACCAGTTAAAATGTTTACATAAATTATATCACATTGATTGTTCGTTGGAAAATTTATTAAATTATTACATTTAACAATAGATACCTATAAAACAATATTGCATACAATATTAATTTAATTAAGTTGTATTTTTATATAAAGAAACTATATATAAAAGACAATACCCATTTTTAGGTCCACTTGATTTTGTTTAATAGTTTATTAACAGAAAAATATTCTAAAATAATATCTTATTTTTTCATTAATTTATTTTAATTATTATATCAACACATCGTTTACCAATCAATAGACAATGTTTAGTTACATAAAAAAACAGATTACATCAATTATTAAAACATTTAATATAATAATAACCTCAAATATTGCATCATTAAAAGTCTAATTACTCAATAACACGGTTAAAAAAATACATTAAAAATGGTGATAAACTAAAAATTATCGACAAACTCGAGAAAAAAAATTGTGGGCCCATTTCTCTTAGGCAAATAGGCATTCTATTTTAACTTTAAAAATTATTTGAAGTGTAAACTCCAAGGTGGTTGGAAGGAAGTCTGATGAGGTCGTGCTTCTTGATCAGATCATTGCATCCTTAACCATGAGAAGAGTCATCGATGTGGTCGAGGTGAAAGTGGTTTACACTTCACGAGTGTGTAACTTGAAAGTAGTGGTGGTACTACCCTAAGACGGCAAACTGGGCTAATCATCATCAGTCTGCCTACCACCCTTTAATGGTTGCCATTTGTAGCGCGTACCGACTCCTGGCGCAGACACAGGCTTGTGAGTAGTAAAAAAATACGCAACGAATTATTTGATATATTTTATTCATATTTATTACTAAATACTTAAAATAACACGCAAGCAATTAAGTAAAAAAAAAATACACTTACCATTTTCCGATTTCTTTCCATTCTTCGTAATCAAAGCGCCATTTTTTTCCAAAACTTTGCTAGTCGAGACCACTGCGTTCGTCAATTCTTTCATTTTGACAGTAAAAAAATAACACCAAATTCCCGAACGCGGCCGTAGTTCCCGCGTTTTCAAACGTCACTTTGACAGCCCGCGCAAATTGTAAATTAAAATCTTATGGCAATGGTTTATAATTATTCGACTGGTGACCTCTTTTTGTTCGTTACGGCCAAGGCAATCACGATAAAAAAAAAGTAGAATGGAATGATAATATTATTTAATAATTGTTACACTTTGTTACTAAGGACGCGAGACCATTTGGCCTTGGGTGTGCAGAAAATTTAAAAAAAAAGTACTCGATTACACGTCAATCTTTAACCGCGGTCGTTTCAGTAATGAGCACCACTGACAAGATTTACTTTTATATAAATAGATTTTCTAATTAAAATAGATACAATTTAGGTAAAGTCCTTTCCTCACGAAGGCATCTTTCAATAATTGATCTACATAAAACATGAATGTAAACAAAAGAAGAGAATGGAATTAATAGACCCTATGGTTGTTGTTTTTTTAAATAGCACTCGGCAAGTGACTACACTAGGGTTGCCAACATTTTATAGCGGATTATATTTTTTTTTTAGAATTAAATATAAAAATAAACTACGCTTCAAAAATATATTAATAGTATTTTATATAGATACAGAGAAACAAGAAAAAGCTAAATATAAAATAAATAAATAAAATAAATATTATATTTATTTCAAACAAACCTACTTGGGCTTTTGAATATGATTCTACAACTACATAAAATAGCTTGGGAAAGGCTCTATCAGTGATAAACTGAAATATAGATTTTTTTTAATTGTAGCTCGGCATGTGACAACACTCCGCCTGATGTAAAGCTAGAGTTCGGTCCATGAATGGGAACAACTGCTACTACAGAGAAACCTGTGAGGGCAGCTGTCGCCTCCACTATGCCGGCTTGAGGAAACGAGCGTGTACCATCTAAATTGATAGTGCACACTTCTCTCGTTATACCTGGATACTTTTAAACTATTTCCGAAACGCGACAAGGTCACTTCACGGGTGTTACATTCGAAAGTGCTGGTACCACCCCAGGATGGCAGACTGGATTAATAACCATCATCAATCTGCCTACCACTCTTTAATAGTGCCTATAGACACCGAGCGACCAAAGTACATATAAAATAGTTACATTGGTCCGAATTGACGAGTTTCGAACACGGGTCTCATCGATCGTGAGTTCACGCGTCTTACCACTAGACCACGGCCGCTTTTTGCGTAATATATATTTCTTCAATAATATACAGAGGGATTCTTTTAAGTGGGACAGTATGGGGAAATCCGAACGCACAGGAGATACAGGAAAACTGTCTTTGAAACCGTTAAATCTATTTTGGCATAGTATGTTTTTTTGGCCAAGCTTGAGTTGATCAAAAAACATTTTGATGCGGATCGACTCAGTTTAATGTAAGGATCATTTTATTGTATCGGAAGGAAAAATGTAGAAGTTAAAATAAAAACGTAAAATATAATAATGCAGTACAGTTTTATTCTTAATTGGCTCGCATAGTAGCTAAAAATATTGTAGAAAAATAGTACCACTAGTAAAAAAAAAAACTGTTATTTAAATTTTTACTAAATGTCACTTAACCTCTCCAGAATATTATTTTATTTATTATAATTTATTAATATATTATATGTATTTATATATTATATATATTTTATGTATAGTATTTGTATGTATTTGTATTTATATTTATATATATCTAGACTTTAGTTGTATTTTTTTGAAATGTAATTATATTTGTTTAAAAACCTGCTTCTCTTCGCTCACAAACACGGAGGTTAGCTGGAAGAGAATGCTAATCAGCATTAAGTTCGCCTGTGTGCAAGCTACACTAAGCTATAATAAATAAATAAAGAAATTAATATATACTAAGATTCAAGAAAGTTCTTGATGTCCCCTTCTTGATTTTACGGAAATTAATGTAAGCACATGATATTAATTTTAAGACTTATTGCAAAATATATACGCAAAAATTCGCGTTTTTAATTATGATCTCTATTCCTTACGTAGTAGAGTTGTTAATTTAATAGTTGTATAGATTCAACCGATAACTTATTGACATAAAATTTGTAACAATTATATAAGATTAACTTTGAGACAATTTTGATAGTGAATAATTACGTTTTTTTTTAAATTCTGACGTCATATTAAGAATTGTAGACTTTTTTTTTCAGCACAGCGGTTAAGAATGCGGTCTATAAGAAGAAACAATTGCTACGCGAAATAGTCGTCCACGTTTTGGTGATTTTAGGAAAGGAATGTGCCCCATACATTAACTGGACACACTCGTCTCGTTATACCAACCCGGTTGGCTGCGATTAGGCTAACGTTAGGTCTAATTACACCACATGACCTATTACTTTTACTTTATAGTAATGGTTAAAATTAAAATTAAAAGGTGCTTCAAAAAACATCTGTCACTTTTGACACTAACGCTAACCGTACCCAGCAAAATTAAAGTAATCGTCAAACAAATGTTTTTCTATTATTTTTTCGGGATCAGCCACCCTTTTACGATATGAATTTACGCGAAATTGCGCATGTGGAGTAAATGTTTAACGTTTACATCGTCGCCGTAAAATAGTTAGTTACTTTAACGGGCCTCCTGGTGCAATCAGCCTGGATGGTGCAGTCGTTCGTTCATGGCCTGCACCTGACCTGATACCATATCACTAAGATTTTTAAATTATACACAAAAGAAAACTAAAGTCAAAAACCAAAATACTTTATTAACAAAAACAAATCAAATACATTTTAAAAAACGCCCAGACAACACATTGAACAAAACGGCCGACTTATTTAAAAACCAGATAGTAAAGTATGAATCATTCCCTTTGCGTTAGTGTACGTGCCCATGGTCATTGTTAGGAACCCGAAGAATGCAATAGCAAAGAATTTCCACAACCGCCATTTACCCGGACCAAGACCGGGATCTTCCCACACGAGCGTCAACTCAATAAAAGCCGGATAAACGAAGCCCATGTTAGACAAGCAAAATGAACCCAACTGAAAATTAAAAATAAGTTAGAATGCAAACTAATCGCCTCCGCTGTGCCGGTGAAGAGACGAAACTGGACTGGCTACTTCCAAAGTGATTTCACGGATGTAACTCAAAGTGGTGGTATAAAAATAAACGTGACGATAAATAAAGGAGAATGAATGCCCATTCGCCGATAAGAAATGGGCCCACAATTTTTTTTCTCGAATTTGTCGATGATTTTTAGTTACTTTTGTAGAACAATAAATCTACATTACTTATTCTCAATCAGTTTAAATTTTTTCACCAGAGTTATTGACTAATTAGATGTTTTCTGATGCGATATTTGAGATTATTATTATATTAAATGCTTTAATAATTGATGATATATATTCTTTATGTAATTAAACATTGTCTATTGTTTGGTAAATGATGTGTTGATATTATTAAAATTAATTAATAAAAAAATAAAGACATTATTTTAGAATATTGCTTTGTTACCAAACTATTAGGTAATCAAGTGGACCCGAAAATGGCCATTCTCCTTTACAACAAAAAAGTACATACGAGTACAATACCCAGGCCCAAAACTTAGATACCCTGTCGGTACAAAGATCATCACGAAACAAACACCTACATTTTAAAATACTAATTTATAACAAAGTATATTATAATTATTTGTTTGTCGGGAATCGAACCTGAGGACTTCGCATAAGAGACTAGCACGCCATAGAGGCCGCGATTACTAAGCTAGTGCTTCTATCAGTATATATAATGTAAAATTATACATTGGTCAGAATTTATCCAGGTTCGAACATGGGTCTCATCGATAGTGAGTTCACGCGTCTTACCGCTAGACCACAGCTCTGTATATACCGGCCTCCAAATTACTAAAGAATCGGTTTAGTGTTTCAAATGCAAAAATATTAAAACTATACTAACGAGTCCCATAAAATTATTAATATTTGGAAAGAGAAACGCTATAAATGTAATCCCGCAGACACTCAACGCCCTGTATACTCTCTTCCAAATTCCGTGTTTAGCTACAGGGTGGTAGATCGCTAAATAGTACCAAAGAAGGTCGGAGGGTACCCAGAAATTAATTGCAAACGTCGCATAAATAATTATAGCCATTAACACTTTTAGAATCATTGGAATGCTGTTGAAAAAATAAATAAAATGACTATATGTACTATAAAGTGCTTGTATTATGACATAGGGACATAGGGACATTGGTACCGGTCAGAATTTACCACCGAAAGAAAAAGATTTTTTGTTGTAAGTCAACATATGACAACACTCCGCCTGATGTAAAGCTAGAGTGCGGTCCATGAATGGAAACAACTGCTACTACAGAGAAACCTGTGCGGGCAGCAGTCGCCTCCACTATGCCGGCTTGAGGCGACGAGCATGTACCATCTTAGATTGACAGTGCGCACTCCTCTCGTTATACCTGGCTACTTTCAAACTATTCCCGAAACGCGACAAGGTCACTTCACGGGTGTTACATTCGAAAGTGGTGGTACTACCACAGGACGGCAGACTGGACAAATAACTATCATCAGTCTGCCTACTACTCTTGACTGAACTGAAACAACTGCTACAACAGACTGCAGGCAGGAGTTGGAAGGGGTGGTCCTACCCCAGGACTGCAGACTGGGCTAATAACCATCATCAGTCTGCCTACCACTCTTTAATAGTGTCTACAACATTGGTACCGGTCAGAATTTAGCGAGGTTCGAACACGGGTCTCATCGATCGTGAGTTCACGCGTTCTACGGCCACTCTAGTAATCTTTTAACGTAGACATATACTAACACTTCTCCCATGGGAAAATTGACAGTGACAGGGGAAAAGGCATCATCACCATAACCCCAATAACCAAAGAACCCAACGATCATCACGCAGGCTACCACGCAGGACATACCTAAAAATATTCATGTTCCCATTAGGGTGGGTCTCTACATACCACTTTCGCTTCGACCACATCCATTACTCCCCTCATGCATGCAAGTCGGTTGAGGGTGCTCCTCATCTGACCCTTTCTCAGCAGTTGACCAATCTGACTGAAAAAGATCTTCCTAGGGCACCCCCTTCCAACTTTGCACAACAAATCTTTTTAGTTTCATCCTTTCCAAATAACCGAATCACGTCAGCATTCCACTTTGGTGTTTCAGTCCACGAACAGTCCTCAAGCCGGCATAGCGGAGGCGACTGCTGGATGTAGAAATTTCTCTGCAGTAGCAGTAGTTTCCGTTAATGGACCACACTCTAGCTTTACACCAGGCTGAATGCCGAGCTAAAATTAAAAAAAAAGTCCAGCTACCATTCCTTAAAAGGTGGTACTAACCGCTCCATAGAACAATGTAAAATTTCCTCGGTTCCGTCATTGTATTTTCAATTGCCATTGTGACACCCACCCCCTCCATGCTATAGACACACATTCCCATATATTCGAACACGCCAAGAGCGCTCGTGAATATTGGAAAATCAGTCGGAGGTCTGGTGGCGTTTTGCGTCGCGTAGTATACTGTGGCACCCACAACAGTCACTGGAACAAAATTAAAAATAAATAACACACGTCCACAAAAAAAAAACAAGAAAGGTCTGTGTCCCGCTGAACACGAATCTGAAGTTAAAATTTAGGAGTATAAATTGGCACCAAACTTAATGGCAATGTAGAGATTGCTAGTATAAATTGTGGTGATAAAATAAACTCCAAATAGGAATCGATTAACGTAACGGGTACAGCCCCATTGCACCCATCTGAGGACGGAGGAAATCCAGCCACATATGGCGCCAATGGCAGAGTGATCAGAAAAGCTGATGTAAAGCTAGAGTGCGGTCTATAAACGGAAACAACTACAGAGACATTTCTAAAGACAGCTGTCGACTTCTGTATACCAGTTTGGAGGACGAATGTGCAGTGTGCACCATTCAGATTAACAGTGCACACTCCTCACGCTGTACCAGTCCACTTTTTAATTTAATTTCGCTTTCATAGACTTACGTATGAAAAAATCGGCAACAATAGACAAAGGCGCCAAGTATTTCAGTTGCAGTATCATAGAGACCAAAACAAAAGGAATGAGCAATCCCAATATATACATTCTGATGCTGGGACTGTTTCCGACCGCTTCGTCTGTCACAAATTGAGCGTCTTCGACCAATTGCTTGACAGTCCTCGCTATGATTACTTGGTAGACGCAGCACGAACCAAAAAGATCTACAATTATTGTTATATCCACCGCGTACCTAAAAATACAGCTTTTTAAAGTACTCAGTTTCATAGCTCCTTTTCTCGTTTCCGCCTCCCACGTATGAAACGCTACGAAAACAATAAAGTTATCGTTTACGTAACAAATTTTCATAACTAGCTACGAAAATGGGTATCTTTTTCTCTTTTCATAACTGCTTATCAAAACAAAATTAAATTCTTATTATTAGCAACTTCAAAACTGTAATAAAATACAACGAAGTAAATACGAGTACCTATTCTATTCTATCATATATCATACATCCATGGGCGGTCTGAGGCCTAGGCAACCAAGGCACGTGCCTAGGGCCTGTAATTTTAATTATGTTTATTTAATTTTTGTACATGCATTTTCTTTCCTTTTTTTAATTCTTGGATTCCGATAAATAGAACTACATACTATATGTATGCTTTAAAACCAAACTACCAAACGCAAAGTACGTATCATGGCCTGAAAAATAGGCCCGGAATTACAATGTTGCCTAGGGCCCGCTTTAGCCTTAATCTGCACCTGATATGTATGATACATCATACATCTAGTGCTCTTCTATCCTATTCTATTCTTTTTGGCGGAATGTAGTCAGAGACTAAAGGCAAAAGTCAAACGATAGTCGTCTTTTGATCGAATCGAAAACAAAATTATGAGATTTGACTTCTTTTGTTAAATGGCCTCAAATGTCATAACAACGACAATTCTGCCAATGTCGAGCAGTAAATTCTTGATGTTTTTGCACCAAATTGTAATAGTGTTTTACAATGTGACGCTTTCTTTGGGTATTTGGCGGCAATTCACTCGGTCACGTCACAATATGAGCGTTTTCGCGGCGTGGGATAACCACAAAAAAAAAACCGCTTCCGTTACCTTATATAGAGTGAATTTTAATGTTTCCACAATTATTCACAAGCGCAGCATAAAATTACGCAAAATAACACCAATTTTACACAATAATAACCACTAAACTTAGCTGGAAGAGAATGCTATTTAGCATTAAGTTCGCCTATGTACATGTTATATTAAGTTTTAAATAAATAAATAAATAAATAAACTAATTAAGGAAAGGGTTAAAAAGACACCTCAACCTTCCCGGGCAAAAGCGCGCCAAACACCATGGGATTTGACGTTTCGTTATTACTTGGGTGACAGTAAAACGTCAAATCCCACATCGCTTTCGATTCGATCAAGTGACAGCTGTCTATTGGATTTTGACTCTAGCCCCAGATGACAGACTACCAAAAACATTGAGCAAAAAAATCACCTAAAAAATTGTTTACCTGAAACATCTAGACCATTTTCGTATCTTTTCAAAGGGCCCAATAGCGACGGCTGCTTCAGCCAAGTCAGGATATGATAATTTCGGCTCTTTAATTCTACCGTACATCATGTGAGCCGATTTCACCAAAATCTACAAAAAATAAAATTTAATATTTTAACCATATTTATCAAATCAATGGCACGTGCGAGAGGAGCGTGCACTGTCAATCTAGATGGTGCGTGCTCCTCTCCTCAAGTCGGCATAGTGGAGGCGACTGCTGCCCGCACAGATTTCTCTGTAGTAGCAGTTGTTTCCGTTCATCGACCTCGCTTAGCTTTACATCAGGCGGAGTGTTGTCACATGCCGAGGTACAATAAAAAAAAACAAAAAAACGTAGAAGCAGAACCCCTCCGTTTTGAACAGAGGAGGAGATATATGGGAGTCGTACCGTCCGTTTTTACTGGGCAGTTAAGAAATAACCGTTTAAAGTCGTCCAAAAGAAACCCTTTTCGATATTTTACAATTTAATCAAAATAGGATGAACTTCCAAGCAACCGTAATTTCAATCGGTTGCCACGTGATATTGTTTTTTTCACCCCCTCCCCCATTTCTGTACCCCTCTCCATTTGGGGTCACATCGGAAGATGCAGGGGTGTCCTGAATCATTTCGGGACCCCAATTAACACATGTCATCCGGTTGCCTCTCCGAGACTAGAGAAGCACAGAACTTTAACTAACTTTGTAAAAGTAAAATATTTTTCGTAACCTATACCGTTAATTGTAAACATGAAAATATGTCTGTATGTCTCCCAATCACGCTCAAAGATCTGCATGGAAATCAGCGGTAGATGGGCAGAAAAAAAAGACGCGATACTTTTTGGAATTAACATAGAAAAAACGGTAATGTAACTATTTTAAATCTTATGACCCGAGTGTACCCTGCATCCTTAGGCCGGTATAGCGAAGGCCAGCTGCTACTGTTTTTTTTTATTGTAGCTCGGCATGTGACAACACTCCGCCTGATGTAAAGCTAGAGTGCGGTCCATGAATGGAAACAACTGCTACTACAGAGAAACCTGTCCAAGCAGCACTCGCCTCCACTATGCCGGCTTGAGGAGACGAGCATGTACCATCTTAGATTGACAGTGCACACTCCTCTCGCTATATCTGGCTACTTTCAAACTATTCCCGAAAGGCGACAAGGTCACTTCACTGGTGTTACATTCGAAAGTGGTGGTGGTGGCGAAAGACTATCACAGCTACGTCGAGCTACTATAAAAATGTTGTATTTAGATACCTACCCACATACCATAGGCGACAGCAAACCCGAGAAATATGTTTAAAAAGAACGCCGACCATAACCCACAGACTTTATACCCATTGTGTATAGCGACAACACCAGCTCCTAAGCATCCCTTCACTAAATGCGCCGCAGATTCGAATACACTGGAAAAATTAAATAAATTAATTAATTTAAAAAAAATTATATCTAATTGCAATGTAAGTGGATATTTGAAATCAATTTGACTTTTCTTTTTGTTAATTTTTTTGTTACTTTTTATAATTCACGCTGTGATTTCTGCGAATAAATAAATAAATAAATAACACCGGATGAAATTCCGTTTTTTTTTAAATCCAGTCCATGAACGGAAACAACTGCTATCACAAAGAATTCTTTGCAGCAGCAGTCGCTTTCGCTATGCCGGTTTGAGGAGATGCTGGCTACTTTCAAACTGTTCCCGGAACGCGTTAAAGTCAAAAGTTGTCACAAAATCGAATCGAAAACAAAATATATGGGATTTGACGTTTCAATGCAACCCAAGTGATAACGCAACGTCAAATCCCATAAGTATATTTTGTTGACTCTAGCCCAAGGTCACTTCATGGGCGTTAAACTCGAAAGTGTTGGTACCCTAGTACGGCAGACTGGGCTCTCATAGCGGAGGCGACTGTTGCCTATAGAAATATCTGTGGTAGCAATTGTTTCCGTTCATGGATCGCACTCTAGCTTTACATCTGCATCAGGCGGAGTGTTGTCATATGTCGAGTTACTATTAAAAAAAATCAGGTGTAATGTCGACCTACTGTAAAAATAATGTGGAAGTACGCATGTACGGAAGTAAGCATGGTTAACGTTGTCTCCTCAGATTGTTCCAGAAACTTACTTAGTGGTTTTTTGTGGACCTCTTGCTCGTACGAAGTCATACGCCCTAGCTTCCGCCCCGATAGCTTTTTTTATAAAGGGACCTTCACGCCGTCTTACTTCCCGCCTTTCTTCAGGCTGAAATATAAAGGCATTCAAATAATTTAAAGAGCCCGTCCAAATTGTCTGCCTACCCTCTGTAAACATGTCAGCGTTCTAGTAATACCGCAATACCTACCATAATAAATTAATATCACAAATAAAACATTGGTAAAATAAAAAATAGTAAAATAAAAACTCTTCTATGATAGATGGCTTGTCTGAATTATTCTGTCATATTATTCGATGTACTCTTGTTCTTAAAAAAATATTTTTCTCTAGAGTAATTGTAACCTTTTTGGTGTAAAAATGGCGGGAATTGAACAAAATACATATTTTTTTATTCCTTCTATAAATTAAACAATAAAAAAGGTAAGAAATGCGAGTAGAACTTTAAATTTTCTGAGAATAATTAATTTTTAAATGAAAATTCAATTTTACTAGCGCCATCTATTGAGTAGTATCACAACTCAGTGCAGATGGTTTATACTAAATGTTTTAATTGTTTCCCATTAGGTGGCGCTATAATAAATATTAATATTATTGAATATTGCAAATGAATGTAAATCATTTATTATTAGTTATTACACATTTACATTACATTAATGTAGGGCAAATAATAATTCTAATAATAATGAATATAACATTCAGTTAAAATACTCCACATTTTTTAAACAGACAACACGAATAGGGGCCCGCAAAAAACTTGTTTGTTTCTATCTGTCAATTTCAGTTAGTCATTTTTCGCTGCGTGCGGTGCTTGTGTTTCGCTTTCCTTACTTTTCAATTAACTTTTTCGAGTTAGTTTTTTTGCTTTAATTAACTCCGAAGTGTTAATATTTAACTAATTAAAGTACTAGTGTTGTGTTATACTGTGATATTGAATTAAAAGTTACTTTTACAGTAAAGTGGATGAATACAGTATTGCAAATTTTATGTGATGTAAGGTTTTTGCAGTTTTATTTTGTTTTGTGAGTTACTTTTTGGCAAGAGTCATCGCTAATACATTATTAAGGTAATTATTGAATAATTTCTCATCATATTTATTAGTTTATTGCGTAAACAATTAACTTTTAAAGTTTCCAAGTTAAGTTTGTTGTAAAAAATGTTGAGACATGTTCTAGGTTTTGAACTTGCGAAATTTATGTTTTTTACCTCAGACGAGTAGTTTCTGACCTCGATAAAGACAGGTAGAGACAGATTTAACTCATTTATGTTGATTAGCTTACTTTTTATTTGCAATTAGCATAACATACGCGTTTTTAGAGTAGGTAGAGACCTATTTTCTTAGAAGAAAATGTAATAATCATAGCTGTCATCCATAAATTCTGAAGCACCCAAACTAAGAGAAGAACTATATAAATTATATAATTATATTGCATAGACTACGATCTAGAACTAAGTTATCTCTACCTGATCAAATAATAAACACTGGGATGTTCAGACTGATTCGTACCAGTTTTCTCATAAACTTTAAGTTTTATCGTCCAAACCATGGAGGGAGCCATTACGAGTTGCTGCTTTTTGTATCTGGTTTTTTAAAATGTAGCTCAACATGTGACAACACTCCGCCTGATGTAAAGCTAGAGTGCGGTCCATGAATGGTAATAACTACTACTACAGAGAAACCTGTGCGGGCAGCAGTCGCCTCCACTATGCCGGCTTGAGGAGACGAGCATGTACCATCTTAGATTGACAGTGCACACTCCTCTCGTTATACCTGGCTACTTTTGTGTATTTAATTAATTAATAAATAATGAATTTTAATATGTCTGTATATCTTCAATTATTAAAGAATTAAAAATAATAATAACCTCAAATATTGCATCAGAAAATACCTAACTACTTAATAACCGAGGTGAAAATATTAAAACTAACAGGTAATGAGGTAGATTTATTTTTCTGCAAAATTAACTAAAAATCATCGACAAACTCTAGAAAAAAATTGTGGGCCCATTTCCCTTAGGCGAAACTGATTGGTGTTAGTAAATGTGGATTTACTACTGATCTCGAAACGACAAGATTACTTCACAGGTGTTATATTCGAGAGTGGTGGTACTACCCCAGGACAGCAGACTGGGTTAATAACCATCATCAGTCTGCCTACACCACTCTTAGATTCTTGATTAAAATATCTATTCCATTTAATTTATTCAAAATTATTACTTTATTTCAAATAAGACATAGGACAGAACGGGAGAACGGTCCATGGCTCCTATCCTCCATTTGTGGGCGATAACTAAGCAAATATGCTGAAACACGACAGTTCCTCCGCACAAACAAATGACAATGTGTCTGTCGCTTTTTGTCTCATATCAAGTTAGCGCTTGTACTCGTTCATGTCAAGTTAGTGCCTGTAGTCATGACCGGTCAAACTAGGTCCAAGTGCACCAAACGGCCCGTTAATGTTACTTTGACTGTTTACATTTTACAATGATTTTTTTGAGTTTTGAGTCTTCCGGGCTGGTTTCCGCATGCAGACCCTCCCTGGTGCGTACTTCCGTACTTATGCAGGCCATTCTATCTCTTCCATGAGGGCCAGTACGCCGTCAACGTTCCGGCACGCCTCAGAGTGTTGACGTTGTCTTCAGGAATTTCCTTCTCGGTGCTACAATACTGTTGCATGTGATGCACTGTTTCCTCCTGTTCCAAGCATCCTCTGCACAGAGGGCTGTCTGTAACATTTATATTGTAGTATATTTAACGGTTACATTTACATTTACTCCACATGCGTTGCACCATCATGTAAATTCATATTGTTATTGATAAAAGGGTGGCTGATGTAATTAGAAGAATATATTTGGCTTCTTTTCATACAGTTGACGTTAGTATTGGTTTAAATTCGCTGGTTACGGTTAGCGTTAAAGTAAGCGTCAAAACTGATAGGTTTTTGCGAAGGTACCCAATTTTAATCATTACTTTAACGCGAAAGTAATAGTTAAGTCATGTGGTGCAATTGGACCTTAGAGTGCGTATTCATGACCGTTTCGACACATATTAAAATAGGTAGTTACTTATTAATAAATATTGTGGCATGAATTAAGAACAGCCGTGGTCTAGCGGTAAGACGCGTGAACTCACGATCAATGAGACCCGTGTTCGAACCTCGCTAAATTCTGACCTATGTAACTGTGTTATATGTACTTTGGTCGCTCAGTGTCTATAGGCACTATTAAAGAGTGGTAGGCAGACTGATGATGGTTATTTGTCCAATCTGCCGTCCTGGGGTAGTACCACCACTTTCGAATGTAACACCCGTGGAGTGACTTTGTCGCTTTTCGGGAATAGTTTGAAAATAGCCACGTATAGCGAGAGGAGTGTGCACAGTCAATCTAAGATGGTACATGCTCGTCTCCTCAAGCCGGCATAGGCGACTGCTGCCCGCGCAGGTTTCTCTATAGTAGCAGTTGTTTTCTGTTCATATACTGCACTCTAGCTTTACATCAGGCGGAGTGTTGTCACATGCAGAGCTAAAATAAATAAAAAACTTAAAACGCCTTCGTAGCTTGCAAGCTTTATAAAGCTTATGTTGCAGGACAAAGTTCATTGCCCTTTCAATTTTATTTCTCTCTTTAAAAGAGATTAAGTTGACACGTTTATAGCAGACATCTGGTTAAACTTTATAATTGGTTCACATTTATTGCGCGGTCGTGGTCTAGCGGTCGCAGGCGTGAACTCACGATCGATGAGACCCGAGTTCAAATCTCGCTAAATGCTGACCAATGTATAACTATGTTATATGTATTAATGCTTTGGTTGTAAAGCTAGAGTACGGAAACAACTGCTACTACAGAGAGAAACCTGTGCTGGTAGCAGTCGCCTCCACTATGCCGACTTGAGGAGACGAGCATGTACCATCTAGATTGACAGTGCACATTCCTCTCGTTATACCTGGCTACTTTGAAACTATTCCCGAAACGCGACACGCGACCCGTGCTGGTACTACCCCAGGACGGCAGACTGGACTAATAACCATCATCAGTCTGCCTACCACTCTTTAATAGTGACCAAAGTACATATAACATAGTTACATTGGTCAGAATTTAGCGAGGTTCGAACACGGGTCTCGTCGGTCTTGAGTTCACGCGTCTTACCGCTAGACCACGGCTGTTCTTAAAGCATCTTTCGCACTCGTAGTTTTATTTGCACCACAGTTTTGGAGGGAAAACGTAAAAACACGTTCTCCCCTCGAAGGCCTCCTCGTGAGCAATAAATAGCTAAAAAAAAATTACAAATCTTACGGAACCCAAAAAAACGGAATGCATCTAACAATACTAATTGCCTAAAATTAGGAAATATTAAGGGCTAATAAAAAATTTTGTAATTCGGTGTTTCATTTCGCCATACCACTTAGGAAATTAGTGAATTAGGTAGTGTACATAATAAAAAAAAGATAAGAAAATTAAACTGCGACCTGGATTCTCCCGGCTTCCGTGATGAGCTCTTTAACACGGTTTGGAGTGAATTAGGAAAATACGCGATTGTCATCGTCATCGAGTCAATGTCGAATGCTCCTAGGAGGCTGACACTTCGTAAAAGGTTTTTTTTCAAATTTATTTTGTAACTGCGGTAAGTTCTAACGTGGAAGTCTAGGTACGAGGGGAGAGGAGTGTTCACTGTCAACCTGGCTGTCTAATGTATTTATGACAAGTCGTGTCTAACGCCTCTGCTTACCCCAAATAAGAGCGGCCGTGGTATAGCGGTAAGACGCGTTAACTCACGATCGATGAGACCCGTGTTCGAACCTCGCTAAGTTCACGCGTCTTACCGCTAGACCACGGCCGCTCTTGATATACCTATACCAACAATGGTGTATAAAGTTGCCGAGTCATCACAATCAATGGTAAATAAGTATACCTAACTATTGCATTTAAAAATTAGAAAGCTTTCTACAATGTTCAGGGTGTTCTCTTTTCTATTTGGAGGTGATTCGATTATTTAAATGAATCACGCTGTAGAGACATACACAGAGGCGAACGACTGATGCAACGGCTATCATAGAGAGATGATTGCAGGCAACAGCCGCCTCCGCTATGCCGGCTCGAGGAGACTGATGTGCACCATCCGAAACTACTATAAAATCTCGTGCCCTTTTAATTCGAGGTTATGTCGTTGTTAGAAGCCCTGATTTGATTGCAAATATTTAGTTTTGTATTATTTCTTTTCATCATACATCGTCAGGGTTTTCCCCCACAGGGTTAGGCGGAGTGGCGTTCCTCACTTGCCACAACTCCCTCGCGTCCTTTCTTACAAAACGTAATAAAATCTATTTTGTATGATGGTTGAATAGCGGCAAAAAAAAGAAGTTATTTTTATAGAAAAAAAAACGTACTGTATATAGAAATGGCTACTACAATTTCAATTCATATTATTACAAAATGCGAAACGAATGTATAATTCACTATTTAACAATAATGGGCATTGTTTGAGCCGGTATAGTGGGAGCTGGATTGCTTCACTTTCTATTGTCGGAAACGGTAGCTCTCGGTGCGTCCTCCTAGGGACGTGGAGACAACACCATGTGCGAAAATATTATAAGGAGAGATCCATGAAAACAAATGCTAGCGGTCGTGGTCCAGCGATGGGACGCGTGAACTCACGATCGAAGAGACCCGTGTTCGAACCTCGCTAAATTCTGACCTATGTAACTATGTTATATGTACTTTGGTCGCTCATTAAAGAGTGGTAGGCAGACTGATGATGGTTATTAGTTCAGTTTGCCGTCCTGTAGTACCACCATTTTTCATGTAACACCTTGGGAACAGTTTGGAAGTAACCAAGTGTAACGAAAGGAGTGGTGGTGCATATTCGTCTCCTGAGACCGTCATAGCAGAGGCTATTGTAGAAATTTCTCTGTAGTAGCAGTTGTTTCCCTTCATGGACCGCACTCTAGCTTTACATCAGGCGGAGTGTTGTCACAAGCCGAGCTACGAACAGCTAGACTTCGGCGGCCCATAGGCAGAGCATGTTGTGGAGGCCCTCAAAACGTTTCTGGTTAACTGTTGAAAGTTTCCATTAAGGTCAAGGTAAAGAAGAGAGCAACCAAATAAGTTGGCTAACACAAAATTTAAAACAAAACTCAGTATTTTTTTGTTTCTACTGAGCCTTTATCGATTTAATTTAATTTTTTTTTATGGTGTGGTGGCGGTCCGTAGGCAACTGCCTATGTTGCCTGTGCTTAAATTTGGCACTGGCTACGAATAATAAAAAAAAAACTAGATAGAATAGGTATTACGCGTTTATTTACGAATGTAAACAATTTACGAGTAACATTTGCACGATAAGAGACGCTGGTATTTTAATACTGATAACGTGTACAACTAGATCTAGGATAAATCTCAGATACGAGAAAATACGGGCCGTAAAAAGACGGCTATCTCTTCTACCACGTGTTACACTGCCAATATTAAAACGTTATTGCTAAGTATTTTTTTTATGCTTAGTAGGCAAACGTTTGACCGCACCCTGCCTGATGTTAAGCAGTGATGCGGTCTAAGATGGAGCACGGTTGCCTATGAGGTACCTATTCACCCTTAATTTGAACGGGCCGTATTGTACTTCTCGGAAACACAGACACCGGGAGAGAGTTCCACAGTTTCGCAGTAGCAGTTTATTATTGATTTCGTGTTAAATCAAGCCGCAATATAATAAATATATTAATATCGCTAAAGCAAACGCGCTCGGTCGTCTATCAGCTGTGAGTTGAATGACCTCGCGCGCGCTCCGAGCCCTATATCAATCACAAGCTTGTTTTTGATATATATTTTTATTGTAACTCGGCATAAGACAACATTTCTCCTGATGTAAAGCTAGAGTGCGGTCCATGAACGGAAACAACTGCTGCTGCAGAGAAATCTCTACGGGCAGCAGTCGCCTCCGCTAAGCCGGCCTGAGGAGACGAGTATGCACCATCTTGATTGACAATCGATGATGTTTTGTGGTTTTTTGACAAATAATTTTACCATAATGTTATGTAATTGATATTAGACCAATAAATGTCAAAAGATAATGTTTTTTTTTTTTAATTTATGATAATAAAGATGCAAAGACAAGTGCCTGCAGACATTTTTTTGTTTGCCTATCTCTCGTTCAAGTACTCTAGCTTAACCTCCGATGGACTGTATTCGCATGTCGGTCTACTATAAAGACTGTATACTTTTTTTTATTACATGGTATAGTTACTTCGTGTTTAATGCTCTAGTGATACAAGGTCGTATCGGATACCTACGTACGACCTTATTTTAGGAGATAACGTGTGGGTTTTAATACGTTGTGAAATTGAGTAGGTTTTTTTGCCCATTACAACACCCATTATTTGAGAGCGACAGTAGCTAAGTGGATAGGGCATCTTAACCCTTTTGTAGAGGAGACCGCCCCTTTAAGGGCCGTTTACACCAGAAGGCCCGTTAAACTTACTTTAACTATTACTTTAACCGTTACGTTTATATTATGGTTTACATTTACTCCACACGAGGTGCACCATCGTCGCGCCTGTCATTTTTGACGCTTACTTGAACCTTAACCGTAACCAGCGAATCTTGGCTTGGTTAAAGTTAAAGTAATCGTCAAACCAATGTTGCTAACGTCAAATGTATGAAAAGAAGCCAAATATGTTTTTCTATTATTTTTTGAGATCAGCCACCCTTTCAACGATAACAATATGAATTTACACGATATTGCAACGCGTGTGGAGTAAATGTAAACGTTTAACGGTCGTCGTCGCCGTAAAAGTAATAGTTAAAGTTACTTTAACGGGCCTTCTGGTGTAAACGGCCCTAAAAGGACAGTGCCCATTTTTGGGCCCACACGATATCTAATAGTTTGTTAACAAACCAATATTCTAAAATAATATCTTATTTCTTCATTAATTCATTTCAATTATATGAACACATCGTTTACCAAAGTTTATTTACATAAAAACTGGTATTGTCAACTTTTAAAGCATTTGTGTATTGCATCAGATAAAGTTAAATTACTCAATAACCTGGGCAAAAAAATTACAACTAATTGGTGATAAGGAATACAGATTTATTTATTTATTTTTATTGTAGCTCGGCATGTGACAACACTCCGTCTGATGTAAAGCTAGAGTGCGGTCCATGAATGGTAATAACTGCTACTACAGAGAAACCTGTGCAGGTAGCAATCGCCTCCACTATGCCGGCTTGAGGAGACGAGCATGTACCATCTTAGATTGACAGTGCACACTCCTCTCGTTATACCTATCCTATATCCTACAAAATGTGAACTAAATGAACTAAAAATCATCGAGAAACTCTAGAAAACAATTTCCTTTAGGTAAATGGGTATTCTCCTTTTCCCAATAAAAATCGCGTATATCTCTTTGCTGTAATAACTTTAAGATTGCTAGAGTGGTAGGCAGACTGATGATGGTTATTAGCAAATAAGCCTAGGGCCCGCTTTAGCCTTAGTCAGCCACTGCGCACACCTCTCGCACTTCCAAGCTGTCCTACTACCGGTCACATTTGTTACTTAAGATTTGGGCACGGTTCTCTCGTTCGTGAGTCCTTCCAAGCCTTCTTCAACAAACTGGACCACTGCCCGACCGCTCTAAAATCCGCTAACTAACCGCACTGTAGCTGTATTTTTGGGACCCATTTAAAAAGTCCAAACTTTCATGCCGATTCGCAACAATTATTCACTACTATTGTTATTTCTTATTCGTTATTCGTTGTGCGTACTTGCAAATGGGGGTTTTCCCCGGCGACATACAAGAGAAACACAATTAGTCTGCTTCTAAACTAACTTGATACCTTTGCCGTTGGCAATAAAGGTGATATGTCGTTTTAAAATACAGTTACAAGTGTTTTTATTTATTTAGCACGGCATAGTTGGAAAGGATATTAACTAAAAAGATTTATTGCGCAAAAGTGGATGGCAGAACGCCCTAGGAAGACCTTTCTCAGACAGATTGGTCAACTGCTGAGAAAGGTTCAGATGACCAGCGCCCTCAACCGACGTGCATGCATGAGGGGAGTAATGGATGTGGTCGAAGCGAAAGTGTGGAGAGTAGAGTCGCTAGCGCTCCATAAGTTCTGCCTACCCCAGTAGAAACACGGCGTAAAGTAAGTTCGTCAAATGACGACGCATCGCTTTGATCTTAAATTGGAGTGCGGTCTATGAACGGTCTGCTACCAAAGAGCGGCCGTGGTCTAGCGGTAAGACGCGTGAACTCACGATCGATGAGACCCGTGTTCGAACGTCGCTAATTCTGACCGGTACCAATGTAACTTTGTTATATGTACTTTGGTCGCTCAGTGCCTATAGGCACTATTAAAGAGTGGTAGGCAGACTGATGATGGTTATTTGTCCAGTCTGCCGTCCCGGAGTAGTACCACCACTTTCGAATGTAACACCCGTGAAGTGACTCTGTCGCGTTTCGGGAATAGTTTGAAAGTAGTCGGGTATAAGAGAGGAGTGTGCACTGTCAATCTAGATGGTACATACTCGTCTCCTCAAGCCGGCATAGTGGAGGCGACTGCAGCCCGTAGAGATTTCTCTGTGGTAGCAGTTGTTTCCATTCATGGACCGCACTCTAGCTTTACATCAGGCGGAGTGTTGTCACATGCCGAGCTACAATAAAAAAACGTAATATTGTCGACTGCTTGGACGGTAATCTTGAGTAATTATTTTTAAATACATAATCTCTAGTTATTGTTTGACCAAATGACTAAATAAGGAATTGATGACTGACCTTGAGGAAGTTGACGTAAGATTTTTTGTTCTCATCTCGCTTGGATGTTTTTTTTTTAAATTATGCCTATTTTAATGCGCATATAATTACTACATAGTTTAGGCGTAAATAGTGACGTAGTTACTCTTGATAAGTTTAGTTTTAAATTGTGGTGTTAGGTTGTTTTTTTTTTTTATTATTGTAGCTCGGCATGTGACAACACTCCGCCTGATGTAAAGCTAGAGTGCGATACAACTGCTACTACAGAGAAATGCCGGCTTGAGGAGACGAGTATGTACCATCTTAGATTGACAGTGCACACTCCTCTCGTTATACCTGGCTACTTTCAAACTATTCCCGAAACGCGACAAAGTCACTTCACGGGTTTTAGGGTTATCTCCGCCAGTAGGATGGCTTCATTTAAATGCGGCTGTAAAAATAACATCGTCTGATTGGTGGAAAGTTCTCGCGGCACGCTGGCACGGCATATAGCGATCTCGTACTTGGCTCTCTGTTGATTTGTTCTGTTTTTTATTTTTTTCTATTTTTGACCTAAATGGAAAAATCACACGCTCCATTTTTTTTTTTATGATAGCTCGGCATGTGACAGAATTAGCGAGGTTCGAACACGGGTCTCATCGATCGTGAGTTCACGCGTCTTACCGCTAGACCAGGCCGCTCATCCTAGATTACAGGGAAATTTCGGCGGCAGCAATCGCCTTCATTATAACGGTTTGAGGAGACGAATGTGCACCATTCAAATTGGCAGTACCTACACACTTCTCTCGTTACTGACTGTCTGCCTTGAGACATCTAATAAATAAAAAATCATAAATGCATCAGTTTACGTATTAAAAAATAACATCAAAATACGATACGACACATCAGTTATCACCTGCCAACGTTACATCGGCGCGCGCGCATCCGTATCATGAAAATAGAATGTGTTTTCATACAGAATTCTATTGACACGTTTCGGTTCGTAATGATATAATTAGGGCGGGGTCTCGTGCAATTGGGGTTTTGAGTTCGCTTCCCCGTCTTTTTATTGAGAATTTTAGCGTGTCTTGCGCGTTAACTTGAGAATTTTTTTTTTAACTCTTTTAATATTTTCTTAATTTAATTATATCGGAAAGAAGAGGAAGAGTGGGAAGGAGTATGCTGAGGTGGTTTCGAAAGAGTGAATGAAATGAGATTGACAACAAAGGTGGCAAAAGGGGGCGCCCTACGAAGACCTTTCTCAGTTAGATCGGTCAACTGCTGAGAAAGGGTCAGATGAGGAGCACCCTCAACCGACGTGCATGCATGAGAGGAGTAATGGATGTGGTCGAAGCGAAAGTGGTATGTAGCGAGAGGAGTCGCTGGCGCTTCATAGTGTCTGTCTATCCCAATAGGAACAGGGCGGGAGTTAAGTAGTTACTTATTATATTATAGGATTTGGGATATTTATTAAAAATAAATAATAGGTTTCCCATATAAACTTTCATCCCCCTCGTGGGTAGAATATGCAAAATCGCTGAAACACGTAATTCTACTTAAAGCCTAAAGAATTTTCACATCCCTAATTTGATGATGGGTTCCCTATACAGACTTTTCTTTAAGCCGGCATAGCGGAGGCGATTGCTGCCTGCTTCTCCCTGTAAGCGGTTGTTTTGCGTTACATAGACCGCGTTGTGTGGTCGACATGCCGAGATACTATAAAGAAAACAACAAAACAAAAGAATAAAAACTAATTCTATTTTAACAGTTACATAACCGTTAACGTAACCAAAGTTTAATAAATTAACTGTGACTTCCTTTGCCCGTATTAGAATTCTAAATCGGAATTATAATTCCAGAATGATCCGGCTCATGTCGTCACCTACTTGAGCGTCGATTGGCTACTTATGCCGTCATCCTCGCCCCTATTGGCCGCCGAGGATGTCAGGTCTGCCGACGCACGCCGAGGACCCGGTGAATGGAGTCGACGTTAGAGAACAGGGGAATGCTTTGAGGTTTGTCAAGTTATTTTTTTTTAATAAGCCGATTAGCTACGGTCTTTTTTTACTGTCTCCATTTCTGATATCTTCAATAAACTGTAGCGAAAGAGTATTATTTTTCGGAACCATTTATCTGGCAAACATGCAACTTTATGCAAACGTTCAATTTGCTGACATATAGCAGACTAGGTAACGATTAAGACGAAAAAACGTTTCGGAGGGGGATCGATCAGAACAAAGCAGGAATTCACTTTTCTTTTATTCGTCCCATACAACAAATTTGACAATTTGCTTTTTCTGTCCAAACTATAATGTTTAGGAAAAAATTCAATAGAGCAACGATTATTAAGGTTAATTAGGTCTATCCATTGGCATAAAGAAAAAAGTGAAAAATGCCAGTCTGTTCCTAAGTCCGCAAATTTCAATTTCGACCCAGTGTGCGACGTATACCTACTTTATTTCTTATAAATATAGTTTTATCATTCTTAGTTGTTGATTTATTGTTTGTTTTTTTTCTCCTTGTTACCTGGAATTATGTACAGTTCTTTCCAGGTAATAAAACTAGTGATTCTTTTATTTAATAAAGAGAAATTGTTTATGGCTTCAACATCTTGACCTTATTATACATTGTTGTAAACCAGTGTTGCCCAAAGCAAGACCGAGACGAGACTTGAGATAATGCTTGTAAATTGACAATGGATTATTTGCTCTTCTTTTAAACGTCTACAGCTTAAACGGGGGTAAGCAGCGGTTTCTTTCGCGACATGTGACTGCACTCTGTTTGATGTTAGAACGACCGTGGTGTAGCGGGTAAGACGACCTCGCTAAATTCTGACCGGTACCAATGTAACTCTGTTATATGTACTTTGGTCGCTCAGTGCCTATAGGCACTATTAAAGAGTGGTAGGTAGAGTGATGATGGTTATTAGCCCAGTCTGCCGTCCTGGGGTAGGACCACCACTTTCGAGTTTGAAAGTAGCCAGGTATAACGAGAGGAGTGCGCACTGTCAATCTAGACGGTACATACATGCTTGTCTCCTCAAGCCGGCATAGTGGAGGCGACTGCTGCCCGCATAGGTTTCTCTCTGTAGTAGCAGTTGTTTCCATTCATGGGCCGCACTCTCTAGCTTTACATCAGGCAGAATGGTGTCACATGCCAGGCTACAATAAAAAAACATCTGACCGATGTAACTGACAAGGACAAACTTCACGGATGTTACTTTCGAACCTGGGGTAGTACCCAGGACGCAGACTGGGCTAATAATCATCATCACTCTGCCTACCACTCTTGTCTATTGTAGATGTAAAAAAACTCCTTCACGGACTGCGAGCATAGTTTTTTTGTGGGTCAATGACCTATATCACATACAATAACAATAAATCCAAATAAAACCTAAACAATGTAGGTTACGCATTATTAAACCGTTTCAATTAGTAACAATTTAAACCTATTTATGAAACGTAATAGTTAAATTGGAGATTTACACGCCTACGGTTATAAAAAATTAGACAATAGTGTTTGCGCGCGCGATTCTCGTTGCTGATGAGTAAACTAGGAAAAAACGTCGTCGTCATGTCGACGCTACTAACCTTCTCTTTCTCCATTATCTGCCTTTCTCTTGGCGGGGCGGGTCGCATCCTAAAAATTTTCCTGCCATACATTTTGTGTGACACCACGTCTATCCAAATAGCACCGTCTAGTCCAGGGCTTCTTAAACTTTTTTAATTCACGACCCCATTTATGATTGCGAGTTTCCTGGCGACTCCATATAAATATAAAGATAAATAAATATTTTTCGAAATTTATTTATTAGGTAACAATATACATATGAAAATATATAGTTTTAGAATTCGTTTAGAAACATACAAAAGTCTAAAATTAAAACTTGCACAAAGTTGTAAAAATGTATTTATTATAGTTGCAAAAATTATATGCCCTATTTTTCATTAAAATTGCATTTTTTGCAATAACATAATAAATAAAAGAGAATTCTGACCGTTTTAAATGCACATCTAGATGTTTTAAAATCGTGTATCCAAAACTTTGCTATGCGACCCAATTTGGGGTCGCGACCCATAGGTTAAGAAGGCCTGGTCTAGTCCATGGGTTGTCACTTAGTATAAAAAAAATCTAGCGTTTTCCACGCCATCTATCCGTTACTCTTAACTATTCCGACACAGAAATTGGCAAAAATCCTATCTTGTCTCATTGAAATTCTTGCTGGTTCGTTGAGTTATATTCTGCCCTAGCGCTACCACTTTGGAACGCTAAGTTGAACTCCGCTCCTCGCTTTCAATGCTGTGTTGTGTGTGATTCTGCATTTTTTACATCAATAAATAGTAAATACAAAATTTATTTTTTACCTAAAATACCTTCCTTATGAGTTTACATGTTATAACAGGCATGAATTATAGTGTATAGATATAGCTATGCACATCGTAGTTAGTTCATTGATTAGCGGATAGATGGCGCTTTGTTTAATAAGTGGGAGTGAACACTCTATGTCCTAGTGTTAATTCTCCTCTATGGTCTAGTCTAGCGGTGTCGTACGAAATGCGTCTTAGCATTTTAGAGTGCACCCCGCCCTGACCTGAACTGACCCGCCTCTTTCTACGCCACGAATTTTTAGCCTACCTTCGTAGAGAGTTAGTCTAAATAACTCCACCTATTCGTAAAAGTACACTAACCGACATTTTAACAAATAAATATCGTTATTTCAACGCTATGTAAATCTGATTGGAATTTATGAACAATTTTGTGTCTTAATGCTACGGGGAATAAGGATTAGAATTCTGCGCGTTAAAACGAGCGTCCAATTTCCAACGGTCACTGGAGCAAATAATTGTATATCATAAAGAGATTCTGATCTTTCCCTTTTTAAGAAATTTAACGTTTAATTTTCACTTTTTTTTTTGTACATACAAGCTTGTTGGTTGGGGGTTTTGTACGATTTGGACACTAAGGACTTATAAAAATATACAACGTGTCCCAAAATTGAACGATAAGCGGGCACCAAAGGGTGGTCCTACCTACTACTCGAGAAAAAGATTAAAACAAAAAAAAATCTCCTATTTAAAAAAATAGGAACAAATTAAATCCTTCGGAAATAGATGACGCTTATGATATTTTTAACTACCATGTATACTCTAGGAAACCTGGCCACAAAAGAAAACAACAAACGATCGACGAGTCCCGTGTTCGAACCTCGCTAATTCTGACCGGTACCAATGTAACTTTGTTATGTACTTTGGTCGCTCAGTGCCTATAGGCACTATTAAAGAGTGGTAGGTAGACTGATGATGGTTATTTATCCAGTCTGCTGTCCTGGGGTAGTACCACCACTTTCGAATGTAACACCCGTGAAGTGACCTTATCGCGTTTCGGGAATAGTTTGAAAGTAGCCAGGTATAGCGAGAGGAATGTGCAGTGTCAATCTAGATGGTGCTTACTCGCCTCCTCAGGTCGTTATAGCGGAGACGACTGCTGCCCGTAGAGAATTAAATGTGGTCGCAGTTGTTTCCGTTCACGGACCACACTCTAGCTTTACATCAGGCGGAGTGTTGTCATATGCCGAGCTACAATAAAAAAAATCAGGTTGCTACAGACGGATCCTAGTTCAGATCCTGACAAATTGAAATTGCGATTTTTTTTTAAACCCTACCCAAATTTGACCCCCCGGTATAGATTATTAAGAATGTTGAATTAATTTTTTTAAAGTCAAGGTTCTTGTGTTACGTAAACTAAACAATGATGTCAAGTATTTACCGATGTACGGTCAACAAAATAAATATTTAATTAAAATTTTATATTACATATTGTTGTGCTGACTCTACTTAATTTTTTTTTGTCTGAAGCTAGTTGTTGTATTAGTCATTTTTTAAAGTTATTTTCTTCCATTACACGAAAGCAAAAGGAACAAAGGCTATGCAGCCCCGTCTTCCGTATTATAGTTATTTGTCTTGTAGATCGAACAGCACTTCGACACTTTCTTGGAGTGTTCGGCAGCTATCATACGTAGGTACATTTCTTTCGTTTTTTATGACATTGTAAATACTTGCCATTATAAAAAATGTGTATTTGCGCCTGACCTACGACTCAGCCTGAAACGGGTGACGATGAAAATTATCTTTTATTTTTATTTTACACAACACTCTATCTAATGTAAAGCTAGAGTGCGATCGATGAACGGAAACGACTGTCACTACAAATAACTTCCTTCATGCAACGGTCGCCTCCGCTATGCCGGCCTGATTGACAGTACGCATTCCTCTCGCTATACCTGACTACTTCCAAACTGATTCGTTAGCGTTTAGCTGGAGCTTTGATGTTGTAAAAAACGACTTTGTTTATAGGTTTTAAAGACAATGCATACCCACTTGTTTTTCTAACGGTACCTAATGAGTATAAGGAAAAAATAATGAAAATAATATTCGTTGAGCGTTTGTGTAGATATTTAGAAAACTTGTTTATATTTCTGTTTGTTTTATAATCGTATCGTCCTAAACGCGATGATGGCTTAGCCCAGTCTGCAGTACTTCTACTTTTAAACATGAAGCCTGGCAAAGCGAACGGCGACACCTGCCTGCAGCGGCCGCCGTGGTCTAGCTGTAAAACGCGTGAACTCACGATCGACGAGACCCGTGTTCGGACCTTAAAATTTGTTCGAATTAAAGAGTGGTAGGTAGGTAGAGAATCAAAATATTGTTACGTGCACCTAGGGTGCGAAAGAGACAGCGTGCGTCGAAGTTTCTAGAAAGGTCTCGTATAAGCGGCGTAGCGTAAACATCTTGACCACGCCCACGAGGTCACACCCCGTTTACATTATTAATTAGTAAACAACTTCGACGAGATCTTTCTCGAAGCTTCCTCCTGTTCGAGTATAAATACTGACACCCGAGTGTCCCAAAGAGGAGTTCTATTCTGATGATACAAGCAACTCCTGCAATAACAAGTGATACCGAACAGCGACTGAAGGCTATCCAGCGACTATCGTGCCACTCCTGCTTCTACGTTATTGTGTGTCGTATTTTTTTTTATTTGTAGCTCGGCATGTGACAACACTCTGCCTGATGTAAAGCTAGAGTGCGGTCCATGAATGGCAACAACTGCTACTACAGATAAATCTCTACAGGCAGCAGTCACCTCCACTATGCCGGCTTGAAGAGTCGAGCATGCACCATCCAGATTGACAGTGCACACTCCTCTCATTCTATCTGACTACTTTCAAACTATTCCCGAAACGCGACAAGGTCACTTCACGGGTGTTACATTCGAAAGTGGTGGTACTGCCCCAGGACGGCAGACTGGATCAACAGTTTGCCTACCACTCTTTAATAGTGCCTATAGGCACTGAGCAACCAAAGTACATATAACAAAGTTACATTGGTACCGGTCAGAATTTAGCGAGGTTCGAACACGGGTCTCATCGATCGTGAGTTCACGCGTCTTACCGCTAGACCACGGCCGCTCTTATGTAATATATAATATAATAAAAATATATTTAAAAAAATATATAATAAAAAAATACGTATGCAATAAATTGGTGTGAAGACTGAAGTCGTGTATTATTTTGTGCCCCCCACGAACGTAACAATATAATTTTCCCTCCTAAAACTTAGTTGAAAGTTTTCACCATTTTACTGATGCTATTTTTGACTTGATTTGTATGACAAATTTTTGACGCGTTTATGCGCAATAGAGACTTGATGCAAATACTTTGACAATGATAAATCGTTACAAACATATTGTGTAAAAATCGCTCGTTAGATGTGAATCGCGTCGCGGCTCAATGTAGGTTCAGGTTTCAGGTTTAAAACTTATTTGCCTCTTATAGGTTTTTGTAGGAGTTTTTGGCGGCCATCTTGAGACGTCAGGTTATCTGTCTTGAATTATTTTCCTAAACTTGTGTTTCTTCGAGTGTTAATGTGTAATAATGGTGGATTATTAACCATTAAGTGTTCGCGAACGTGCGTGAGTGTGGGCAAACAATTCAAAAGAAGAGAACCTGTGTTTCCATTTCCTCTCCAAAACTCCGTAGGAAGTTTCAGTAAAGATTCTACCACTTTACTGGAACAATTTTTGACTTGACTGAGACTTGGCCTGACTGTTTAGTGTGATGAATGAATGACTCGTGATGCACAATATTATTAACTTGATGCAAAAATATGTACTTTGACATTGGCAAATTGTTATAATGCCATAAAAACAAACAGAAAGAAAAGGTTTTTGTAGCTCGGCATATGACGGCACTCCGGAGTCGAACTCAATACTGTCACCCAATGAAACGTCAAATCCCATATTTCAAATATTCGTATTTTGTTTTCGATTCGATCAAGTGACAACTCTAGATTGGCTTTTGACTAGCCAATCTAGAGTAGAGAGAAATAAGAACAGAGAAATTTCTGCTGACATCAGTCGCCTCCGATATGCCGGCTTACGAGGACGAATGAGTGACCAGCTACACCTGGCTACGTCCAAACTAATCCAAGATCACTTCAGGATGTTACATTCGAAAGTGGTGGTAATACCCTACGACGGTAGACTGGGTTAATAAATGGATGGCATCAGATAAATAAATCAATAATAATAACCTCAAATATTGCATCGGAAGATGTCTAATTACTCAATAGTACGCAGGTAAAACAAAATTAAACCGATTGGTCATAATTAATGTAGATATATTTACCTACAAAATAAACTCAAGGAAACAATTGTGGACCAATTTCTCTTAGGCGATTGGGCATTTTTTAGGGTGGTTGGCACCAGAAGGCCGGTTAAAGTAACTTTAACTATTACTTTTACGGCGACGACGACGGTTAAACGTTTACATTTACTCCACACGCGTTGCAATAACGTGTAAATTCATATTGTTATCGTTAAAAGGGTGGCTGATCTCGGAAAATAATAGAAAAACATATTTGGCTTCTTTTTAAACATTTGACGCTAGCAACATTGGTTTGACGATTACTTTAACTTTAACCAAGCCAAGATTCGCTGGTCACGGTAAAGGTTGCAATGGTGCAACTCGTGTGGAGTAAATGTAAACGTAACGGTTAAAGTAAACGTAAAAGTAATAGTTAAAATTACTTTAACCGGCCTTCTGGTGCTTAAGAATCGTTTGCGAACAGAGTAGGTATGTAAATCTTTAAACTGGACCAATTTGCTTGTTTTTCTTCTGATCGATGTAAATGATAACGTATTTTTCTGATAAACAATCTTAATGTATGGAAATTTATATAACCTTGTATAGTGAAGAATGCGTCAGTGTTAAAATGCACTAATTATGACCAAACTTAGTGTTATAAATATATTTGTGAGCAGCCGTCGCGCGTCCATGATCGATGAGGCCCGTGTTCGGATCTCGATAAATTCTGACCAATGTTATGTGTATTTTTATGGAATGAATGAAAAAAAAAACGAGCCGGTATAGTGGGAGTCTTTTTTAAATTTATTTTAGACCGTGACCGTTCTCCGCCAGATAGTAAGCTGGGGTGCGATCCATGAACGGAGGCGACTGTTGTCGGAGAAGGGGATCCGCAGACGGCGGTCGCGTCCGCTATGCCGGCTATTAAGTTTATGAGTATTTTTAACCAAAATTGTGGTAACAGCCATTATTTCGTTCAAAGAACTTCAAAAGAATGTAACAACAAAAAAGATAGTTCAGGAATCGAACCTGAGTAATTAGAGACCGCAAACCGCATTTACCGCACAGCTACTGCACATTAAGAACTTAATGTTAGAGATTATCTTAAAACCTCTACTGTAATGTAAGGAGACGACATGGTGCATAAGAGAAGCGTTTTTTTGCGATTCGAGCGATTCTCATACTGTTTTTTTCAACTTTACTTTTGAACTTCAAAGGCGTCGGATAAAAATAATGGTAGGTTATTAGCCCTAGCTGCCGTCCTGGGATGGTTCCATCACATTCAAGTAAAGTGATGTGTTTGTATGATGGGCACTGAACAACTAAATTACACATAACATAGTTAGTTACATTGGTGCCAGTCAGCGAGATTAGAATACTGGTCTCATCGATCGTGAATTCGCTAGACCATGATCGCTTCTTTTAATATTCCATATATCCAGGCAAATAAATGATTATTATTTTTTATTTTTTTTATTTTAGCTCGGCATGTGACAACACTCCGCCTGATGTAAAGCTAGAGTGCGGTGCATGAATAGATACAACTGCTACTACAGAGAAATCTCTACAGGCAGCAGTCGCCTCCACTATGGCGACTAAGAGACGAATATTCACCATCTAGATTGACAGTGTCACACTCCTCGCTGTACCTGGCTACGTTCAAACTGCTCCCACAACGCGACAATGTCACTTTCGCGGGCGTTACATTCGAAAGTGGTGGTACTATCCCAGGACGGCAGACTGGACTAATAATATCATCAGTCTACCACTCTTTAATAGCGAGCAAAGTTACATTGGTCAGAATTAGCGAGGTTCGAACACGGGTCTCATCGATTGTGAGTTCACGCGTCTTAACACGGCCTTTATTATAGTATTCCTTAAACGCTTATCGCTCCTCTTATGTATAGAAGGTAGAGTCATTAAACCTGATTGTCACCAGATAGTCTAGTATCATATTGTATAATTGTAAATCAATAGTTTGTTACACTATAAGATAACCGTTCAGCTTCATGGAGCATTTGTGACAAATCGTAAGGTATTGTACTGCAAGAGCGGCCGTGGTCTAGCGGTAAGACGCGTGAACTCACGAGCGATGAGACCCATGTTCGAATCTCGCAAAATTCTGTAACTATGTACTTTGGTCGCTCAGTGCCTATAGGCGCTATTAAAGAGTGGTAGGTAGACTGATGGTGGCTTTTAACCCAGTCTGCCGTCTTGGGGTATTACCACCACTTTCGAATGCAACGCCCGTGAAGTGATCTTGTCGCGTTTGAAAGTAGACAGGTATAGCGGGGGGACTGTCAATCTAGATGGTGCATATTCGTCTCGTCAAGCCGGTATAGCGGAGGCGACTCCTGCCTGTAGAGATTTCTCTGTAGTAGCAGTTGTTTCCGTTCACGGACCGCACTCTAGCCTTACAATAAAAAATAATAGGCACTAAAAATATCTAATTTTAAGTTGCTAACGTTTCGTTTGCATACTTTCACCACAAAAGAACTAGGTAATCCCTTAATGTGTTTTGGTAACCGTTAGCTGTTCACGCGGAAGTTAACCGGTCACTTTGAAAGTTTGGTCGGTGTTTGCGGTTTTTTTATAGTAGCACGGCATGTGACAACACACCGTCTGATGTTATGCTGGAGTGCGCGGTCCATGAACGGAAACAATCGCTACTACAGATAAATTTCTCCGAGCAACAGTCGGCCTCCACTATGGCGGCCTGAAGAGACGAACGCACTCTCCTCTCGTTGCTTGGCTGCTTACAATATATACTAGAGGAGCAAACCTCATAAAGACATCAGATATGAAATAACGAGAGGAGTGTGCACTGTCAATCTGGATGGTACACGGTCGTCTCTTCGAGCCGGCATAGTGGAGGCGACTGCTGCCTGTAGAGGTTTCTCTGTAGTAGCAGTTGTATCGCACTCTAGCTTTACATCAGGCGGAGTGTTGTCACATGCCGAGCTACAATAAAAAAAAAAGCGTAAGCGGTCGACAGTCAGATACCGACTGACAGAAAAGCTAAAAGTGACTGAAATCTTTTCTCTCCCGCCACATTGGGAACGTTATTGTAGATAACATCGTATATATCAATCGCGATTATACTTAAAAGTGGTGATACTAGATTGTAGATTCCTCGCAGGCTTCTTCTCCGCAATTGAGCAGCTTGTTGTGCGTGAGGTGGTCCGCCTCATCGCAACCACCCGATATCTTCCAGGAAGGACAGGAGACTCTTCACGTTTCTGCACACCTTCGGAAGCGTCCTTGCCGTGCCGAGGAACTTCTGTCGTGAAGTGGTGGTATTAACCCAGGATGGTAACCACCGTCAGTCCGCCTACCACAATGCTTTCCTAAGCCTTGCATGATCAAAGCAAGGAATGCATTTTACAATTAAGTTAAATTGATGCGACTGCTGGATAGGGTCGTTGAACCCGCATTATGAGTAGTGCGACATAGATTATGTTAGTTTATGGTTGATTATTAACCATTAACTGTTCGTGAACGTGCGTGAGTGTGGGCAAACAATTCAAAAGAAGGGAATCTGTGTTTCCATTTTCCCTTCAAAACTCCGTAAGAATTTTTAGTCAAAATTCTACCACTTTACTGAAACTATTTTTGAGTTGACTGGAACTCGACCCGACTGTTTGTGTGATGAATAGCGGCCGTGGTCTAGGGGTAAGACGCGTGAACTCACGATCGATGAGACCCGTGTTCGAACCTCGCTAATTCTGACCAATGTAACTTTGTTATATGTACTTTGGTCGCTCAGTGCCTGTAGGCACTATTAAAGAGTGGTAGGCAGACTGATGATGGTTATTAGCCCAGTATGCCGTCCTGGGGTAGTACCACCACTTTCGAATGTAACACCCGTGAAGTGACTTTGTCGCGTTTCGGGAATAGTTTGAAAGTAGTCAGGTATAACGAGAGGAGTGTGCACTGTCAATCTAGATGGCACATGCTCGTCTCCTCAAGCCGGCATACCGCACTCTAGCTTTACATCAGGCGGAGTGTTGTCACATGCCGAGCTACAATTAAAAAAAAAAAGAATAAAGAACTTGATGCAAATATTTACTTTGACACTGGCAAATTGTCATAAAGAAATGAATAAATATATTGTTATTGTGCCGAATCACTAAAAGAGGAATGACACATCTTTTAAAAAATATGTGTAGGTATGTACATTGATAATTTAGGCAAATATTTATGTTATTCAGAGATAACCGAGAATACTCGCCATGTTTATCTGAGACATCACATCTTCAAAGAGATGTTTAGTTAAGATTCGCTTTTATTTTGCTATACGCCTTTTTATCGCTGTCTTTAAGGGCTCACAATCGTAAATTAATAATTTATGCCGCGCTTCGTGGGATAGATTTGTGGGTAGTTTTGAAAAAAAAAATTATAAAAAAAGTGTCGATTTCGAAATTAGAGGGTATTGCCTACGACCTTTGTTTCGGCACTTCGACCCTATCGTGTTCCGTTCCGGAGATATCGCGTTCCGGAACTGGACGGAACGGACTTTCGGAACATGTCGAGGTTTTCTCGATGTCGCATGGGTCCTCTCTATACGTATCACAAAGAATCATCTCTCTGCGCTGCAAGAACCCCGTACACTGTAACAAACTTATACACTTATTTATTTATACATTATTATTAGAAAAAAAATTCACTTAGATTATAAAAACTTCTCTCTAATCTACTCTATATCTTTTTATAGTTTAATAAAATAGTAATTTGGCTCTTCCTTTATATGGCCAGGCCTATCGCTTCCAGACCACAGCCCCGCTCGTGAAACAAGTAGGAGTTATATTGGCGAAAGCCTAAATTTAGTTCGGTAACATCCTGCCGTTCTAATTTGACGCACAAAATAAAGTAAAAACATCGGGTTTTGTGCAACGAACACGTGGCCACGCTCGAATACTAAAATACCTCCGCATACTTTGTCGTTCCTTAAACCCTCGCACTTCTTATTAAGTATAAGACCGCACCCCGTCTGACGCTCTAAGGTGCGGTCCACGAGCAGAGACTGAAATGTCAACAGGCAGCAGTCGCCTCCGCTATGCCGGCTTGGGAAGACGAGCTTGTACCATCTAGATTGACAGTGCACACTCCTCTCGTTATACCTGGCTACTTTCAAACTATTCCCGAAATGCGACAAGATCACTTCACAGATGTTACATTCGAAAGTGGTGGTACTACCCCAGGACGGCAGACTGGGCTAATAACCTCATCAGTCTTTTTGTGTCGCACAATTGACAAGTGAAATGCTTTGCCCTCCCATGTATTCTCCCAATCCTTTCACCTTGTATCCTTCAAGCGGAGCGTGAAAAAGGCCGGCATAGTGGTGGCGACTGGAGCCTCCGTGCGAGCGGTTCTCTAGTCGTCAATGCTCATGGATCTCCACTGCGTTTACCATCAGACCAGTCGAGGTCACATGTCGTGCCAAAATAAAAAAAATATCGGCACTGAGCGACCTAAGTACGTATGACAAAGTTACATTGGTACTGGTCAGAATTAGCGAGGTTCGAACACGGGTCTCATCGATCGTGAGTTCACGCGTCTTACCGCTAGACCACGGCCGCTTATTCTTTTTTTTAAATTAAGCTAAAATTTTGTCGATGTAGGAAATAAAATTTTTTAAAAAATCCCACACACGCATGGTGACTACACAGAACTGTAAACTGCAGCGACATGATATAAGAAACACGTTGCTTACATAAATAAACAAACGCACGTAAATAGATGTGGACCGTCTGGTGACTTTTGCAGCTTTTCGATGCATACTGAACATTCTTATTCAAGGTTTAACAACTCTGGGTTCTCGGAGTTTTTGGCGGCCATCTTGAGACGTCAGGTTGTTTGAATTATTTCCCTAAACTTGTGTGTTCTTCGAGTGTTAATGTGTAATAATGGTGGATTATTAACCATTAAGTGTTCGTGAACGTGCGTGAGTCTGGGCAAACAATTCGAAAGAAGAGAACCTGTGTTTCCATTTTCCCTCCAAAACTCCCTAGGAAGTTTCAGTAAAGATTCTTCCACTTCACTGGAACAATTTTTGACTTGACCTGACTATTTGGTGTGATGAATGAATGACTCGTGATGCACAATGTTATTAACTTGATGCAAAAATATTTACTTTGACGCTGGCAAATTGTTATACGCCATATAAAACAAAAAAAAAACTCTGGATTCGTGTTTAGAGTCCGGCTCGAAGGACCAAATGATACTAAATATTTTTTTATTGTACCTCGGCATGTGACAATACTCCTCTTTATATTAAGCTAGAGAGCGGTCCATGAACGGAAACAACTGCTACTACAGATAAATTTCTAAAGACAGCAGTCGTCTCCGCTATGCCGGTTTGAGGAGACGAATGTCCATCCAGATAGACAGTGCACACTCCTCTCGTTGTACCAGACTACTTCCAAACTTTCCGAAACGTGACACGGTCATTTCATGGGTGTTACATTCGAAGGTGGGTGGTATTACCCCAGAACGGCAGAATGGGCTAATAACCATTATCAGTCTGCCTACCACTCTTAAACAATTGCGCTTCGGGATCATGCTTAGATAGTCTGGTATAAATATTTAGAGTGTGCACTGTGAATCTAAACGGTGCATCTCTCGTCTCATGAACTGCATTCTAGCTTAACTTCAGGCGAAGTGCGGTCGCATGTTGGACTACTATAAAAATTGTACAACGAGAAAAACTCATTTATAAGTACTCTTACATATTGTCTATCGAATGTAACACACGTTTAGAGAACAGTTTGATAGTAGCCAGGAGTAGCGAGAGGAGTTTGCGCTGCCAATTTGGATGGTACACATTCGTCTCCTCAAGCCGGCATAGCGAAGGCGACTACTGTCTGCAGAAATTTATCTGTAGTAGCGGTTGTTTTCGTTCAACGACCTCTAGCTTTACATCAGGCGGAGTGTTGTCATATGCCGTGCTACAATAAAAACAAAATTGTCTATCGCTATCAAATATAAAACTTAGAAAGCTGAATTATATCGGTTGGTACCAGGCGGTGATACGACCAGCGGGTTCACGTCCATTACCACCGGGCCACGGCCGCGTATTCGTTTTATAATAACCTTAATAATAGGAAAAAATCATCAATCAAAAGTAAACAAGTCTTGTGCAATATTTTAAAGTACCTAAGTTTTTTGTTACATTACATAATTACTCGGGCACTCGTGTCTCGCAAGTGTTTCACTCTCGATCTGTGTTCATGCTGCATGAGCGGCAGCGAGAGCGGGCTACGGAGCAATTGTACTGTTTTGTTTCATGGCGCTGAAGTCAAAAAAAAGCCAGTCCACAGTTGATTGAATCGAAAACAAAATATAATATTTTTTTTTCATATGGCGTATAATAATTTGCCAGTGTCAAAGTAAATATTTTTTTACATCAAGTTAATAACATTGTGCATCACGAGTCATACATTCATCACACTAAAGAGTCAGGTCAAGTCAAAAATTGCTCCAGTAAAGTGGTAGAATCTTTACTAAAACTTCCTACGGAGTTTTGGAGGGACAGCAGTCGCCTCCACTATGCCGGCTTGAGGAGACGAGACTCCTCTCGTTATACCTGGCTACTTTCAAACTGTTCCCGAAACGCGACAATTCAATATAGATTAAACATCGTGTGAAAATAATGTGTTTTTTTGTTACGTGTTTACTTGCTATGTTATTTCCCTCGTGGATTTTAAAGTTCAAATTATCCCGCTATAGACTCCGCATACTGATGTAGACATAGCTTTAATGGCGTGCTCGTTCGAGCGTGGTTATGCGTGCACATCGAATTAAAGCGAAAAATTTCAGTGTCGTCGTTTGGAATTGACTTCTTATTATACTAGAAGTCTACCCACTATCCCGGCGCAATATTTTTCATAGTAGATCGGCATTGTTATGACAACTCTCCAAGGGCGAACACGCACTCTGATCTCGTCTGAAAGCAGTGTTACCATAGATCCAAGTACGAGGTTAATTTGCCGTGATAGCGTAAGGCGTAATCTCTCCACCAATCAGACGGTGTTATTTTGACCGCCGCATACAGGTCTGGCGTGGTTTCTTTATATTCTGGTTCTAATAAATAAGGAAATGATGGTATATCTATTTGTTTTAGGGTGGCGACAAACATCCCGCATCTAGTGAGCCTTGGCACTGGTAGATTGAGCACCGCTGTTACGTTACATCCAATTAAACAAGGTAAGGAGCCCTCAATAGTTAAAAAAAGGGTGGTAGGCAGACTGATGATGTATAACGAGAGGAGTGTGTACTGTCAATCTAGATGGTGCACATTCGTCTCCTCAAGCCGGCATAGCGAAGATGTCGGCTATAGAAAGGACAATGCCCATTTTGAGACCCACTTGATATTTGTTAACAAAACAATAGTCTAAAATAATGTCTTGTTTTTTCATTAATCTATTTCAATTATATCAACGCATCGTTTACCAATCAATAGACAATGTAATAAAAAACAGATATTATTAATTATTAAAGTATTTAAAATAATAATAACCTCAAATATTGCATCAGAAAACATCTAATTACTCAATTACCCGGGTGAAAAAATTAAAACTGATCGGTAATAAGGAAGTAGATTTAATCTACAAAATGAAAATGAAAAATAATCGACAAACACCAGAAAAAAAATTGTGGGCCCATTTCTCTTAGGCGAATCTCTCCTTTAACTCGTAGTTGTAATTGTTTCCGTTCATGGACCGCACTCTAGCTTTACATCAGGCGGAGTATTATCCCATACCGAGCAACAATTAAAAAGATGTAACCTCTTTTTTTCCAGGCAGAGTGACAATCGGTTCGGATCCGACATGTGACATATATGTTGCTGGAACAGGTGTCTGTAACATACACAGTCATGTTGAAAATTCGCACGGTGTCGTCACTCTGTATCCGGTTAACGGGAGCACGCTGTTAGATGGCATCCTGCTGGAGAAACCGACGAGATTGTCGCAAGGTATAGTCTAGGGGGTAACGGGGAAGATTCGGAAAATTAACACACGTTAAATCGAAAACCATTTCGAGATAACACTTCAATTAGATGTATTCTTTGATTCTCGTCTCAAAAAACTATTTTTAAAAAACTGTGATGCCATGCGATCGACCTTTTTCGAACGGACCATAGAGATTCCCTATCACTGCCCCTTTGCCACTTCCTGCGGTGTCAGCTGAAAATCAGCGCTCTGACATCTGCCACAGCACATGCTGCGCTGATTTCCCTTTTGTCACCTCACCCTGTACATATCTAAAAACATCTGTACTTTATGACAAATAAAAGATATTCTATTCTATTCTAGATTGTATTTTGTAGACATTTTTATTGTCTATGGTTGTCGCCGCACACGTTTGTCAATGTAATTTCTTTGTGGTTCCTTACGATAACAGTATTTTATACAAATAACCACTGCACTTTTAACTGCTGTCTGCAGATGTCACTGTAGTAGCAGTTACTTCTGTAAACATTTCCTTTTCAGGCAGTATGTTAACAATTGGCAGATCGAATTATCTACGCTTTAATCATCCTGAAGAGGCAAAGCTTATGAAATCAGTGTTGCCAACAGCACATTTGTCTATGGCGCCGATACAATACCAGCCTAACGAAGATTGTGCTATACCAGGTAGGATCCATAAAGCTCGGGTTACACGGGGTCACTTTTGCAAGCTACTTGGCTTACTGGCTTTCCTAGGTTACCTTCTGTTGTTGATTCCTTTATCGGCCAAGTATAGTCAAGATCAGAAGTGTATATATTAAACGTGTATTTAAAACATGTTTCATAAAAATGTGCATTTTGTGAATATTTATTGTAAATAAATATGATATTATTTACATTTTTATACATTTTTATGTTTTAGGAATTGTGTGCGTGATTGTACTTGCGGAAACTACGCCTCTCAGTGCTCTTAACTCATGGCGTTAACTATAACAAAGTTACGAACGTGCAAGGAATCCATTTCCTCACAGAATAATTTATTAATATTTTCTTTTTCAGTGTACGCGAAACCTAGTGAGATAACGACTAAAGTATATCAAAATCAATCGTGTCAGCATAGCGGGGTGTACAATAATGATCCGTTGTCGACTCTGACGCCGTTGGAGCACGAATTGGAGATGTCAATTAAGGAATTGAGTAGAAAGAAACCGCCAGTTGCTCCCCGAAAGCCTTTTCGAGATATGGATCTTTCAGGTAGGTACGACAAAACAAGCTAACTAGATTTAAAGAGTGCTAGATAAATTTATATAGGGAGAAGTCGCCTCCGCTATGCCGGCCTGAACTGAACTGATCCCGAAACGCGACAAGGTTACTTTCAAAAGTGGTGGTGCATGGACAGGAGTATGCACTGTCAAACTTAGACGGTGCACATTCGGCTCTCCAAGGCGGCATCAAGCGGAGTGTTGCCGTATGCCGAGCTACAATTTAAAAAAAACATTGGAATCAAATCCAAACCTCATATAAACGTTTACTTTTCTTCCACAGACTCGAACTCAAATTCGGACCAAGAATCTCGACCAAAAATTTCCTCGATCATGGCCAAAGTGTCAAAATTCGAATACTACGCTAAATCTACGCAGAAGAATCCGCCGGCGCGAAGTAAATTTTACACAATTACCCAAGAGAATAATGATATATCGCCCAAGGTGTTCAGTTCGAGTTCGTTGACGTGTAACACTCCGGCGAAAGACGTTTTAGGTGGCAAAGATGTGCCGACGAATTATGTACAAATCGATTATATGAGGAATTGTATTGGTAAGGCTTGTTTTTAATTGTTTTTGAAATAGTAGCTCGACATATGACAACACTCCACCTGGTAAAGGTAGAGTGCGGTCCATGAACGGAAACAATTGCTACTACAGAGAAATCTCTACAGGCAGTTGTCGCCTCCGCTATGAGGAGACGAGTATGCGCCGTCTATATTGACAATGCACACTCCTCTCGCTATACCTGACTACTTTCAAACTGCTCCCAAAACGCAACAAAGTCACTTCACGGGTGTTACATTCGAAAGTGGTGGTACTACCCCAGGACGGTAGACTGGGCTAATAACTATCATCAGTCTGCCTACCACTCTTTAAGGCTTTACATTAAAGCTACGAGTTGGACACTGGGAGGGCGTGGTTTGCAACAATCACACACAAAATTCATAAAACATAAAAATTAAAAATGGGAACAATATTTACATAGAAGAAATATTCACACAATGCACATATTTTTATTAAATATGCTTTAAATACGCTTTTAAATAGATAATATTATTTACACTTTTGATCTCGACTATATTTGTTTGATAAAGAAAGGAGTTATTCGCGACAGAGTAAGAAAATGGGATGTAGAGAGAATGATTTTTTTTAAATGTCTAAAAAGTGCCTTATCACAGACACTGAGGGACCAAAGTACATATAACATAGTTACATAGGTCAGAATTTAGCGAGGTTCGAACGCGGATACCTCATCGATCGTTTTCTACCGCTAGACCACTGCTGATGATCACGTTTTCTCCTACTTTCGAAAATGTTAAAGAGATACATTTGTCGACAGGCAACAACTCAATAAGGAATTGTTCGTACGCGAATGTTGATGTAAGAAAGAATAGAGTGGACGATATCGTTAGGAATTTCGATGACGGCCGATCTCGTAGGGCGCCGAAAAAAGTCGAGAATGATAGACAAAATATCGACAATATTTATGGGAAGATTCATACGAACGCAAATGCGAAGAATTACACAGAGGTGAGCTGAGGTTTTTTTTTTTAATTGTACCTCGGCATATGACAACACTCTGTCCGATGTTAAGATAGAGTAGAGAACGGAAACAACTGCTATTACAGAGAAATTTCTAAAGGCAACAGTCGCCTCCGCTATGCCGGCTTGAGGTGGCGAATGTGCACCATTATTATTATTGTAGCTCGGCATGTGACAACACTCCGTCGGATGTAAAGTTAGAGTGCGGTCCATGAACGGAAATAACTGCTTGCTACCACAGAGAAATTTCTAAAGGCAACAGTCGCCTCCGCTATGCCGGTTCGAGGAGACCAATGTGCACCATTATTATTATTGTAGCTCGGCATGTGACAACACTCCGCCTGATGTAAAGCTAGAGTGCGGTCGATGAACGGAAATAACTGCTTGCTACCACAGAGAATTTTCTAAAGGCAACAGTCGCCTTCGCTGTGCCGGCTTGAGGTGACGAATGTGCATCATTATTTTTGTAGCTCGGCATATGACAATACTCTGCTATTATAGCCAATTTTTTGTAGGCAACAGTCGCCTCCGCTATGCCGGCTCTAAAATGTCCTTATCGTTTTTTTTTTCAGCTAAATTACCAAAAAGAGAACGATTACTGCCCGAAGAACGAAAATGTGGTACATTATGCAGTACCTAATAATTTACACCTACCCTCGTCTAGCTTCGATCGTAACCCGCAGTACTCGCCTGTCTATGCCAATTCTAGTCACTTCGATAGAAGCAACGAGGACGAATGTAAACGTCGACAGGTAATATCTCTTCCTTTTTCTGTATTTTTTTTTATTGTAGCTCGGCATGTGACAACACTCCGCCTGATGTAAAGCTAGAGTGCGGTCCGTGAATGGAAACAACTGCTACTACAGAGAAACATGGGCGGGTAGCAGTCGCCTCCACTATGCCGGCTTGAGGAGACGAGCATTTACCATCTAAGATGTCTCCTCTCGTTATCTGCCGTCTTGGTGTAGTACCACCACTTTCGAATGCAACACCCGTGAAGTTACCTTGTCGCTTTTCGGAATCAGTTTGGTATAGCGAGAGGAGTGTGCACTGTCTATCTGGATGGCCTCAGGCCGGCATAGCGGATGGCATAACTTTCATAGGTTTTTTTTTAAATTTCTTTCTGACCAGCTGGTAACCCTGTTTATGTAAAAAAAAAAGAAATCTTTATCTTTCAATTAGATAACTAAATTGTTTTTTATCGTGTAATATGAAATTAAAATATTGTATATCAGTAGATATCGTCTTGTAGAGTTTAATTGACGCGTTCGTGAAAATTTTTGAACGAATTTGTGACTATTTTTGAACGAATTTGTGATTATTTTTAAACGTATTTGTGACTATTTTTGAACGAATAAAAAAAGAAAAACGACAAATAATGTTCACGATAATAAAATGGGTAAACGTTCGAAGAATAATTATAAAAAAATTATTAAGTTGTTTAATAGTAATTTAAAAGTAAATACTAGAGCGGTCGCCGAATTGCAAAGTGTATTGAGAAGTCAAGACGAAATATTAAAGAAATCGATAGAGACTTTCGATTTAAAACTTTATTTTGATGGCGCTAGAATAGAGAAGGCTTTGGAGGCGGGCTTTTGTAAGTTACATGAAGGCAATTTGAAAATAGAGAAAAGTATAGAGTCGTTAAATGGAATATTGGATTGTTATAAAATAGGGAAAGCTGTGGAGTCGTCTAATGATGTGAATATTAGAATAGCGAAAAGCATTGAGTCGATTAATGAAATATTGGATAGTTATAAATTAAATAAAGAAGTGGAGACACCTAATGAAGTAAATATTAGAATAGCGGAAAGCATTGAGTCGATTAATGAAAAGTTGGGTTGCTGTGAAACAGAGAAAGGAGTAGAGTTGCCTAATGAAGTAAATATTAGAATAGCGAAAAGCATAGAATCGATTAATGAAAAGTTGGGTTGCTGTGAAACAGAGAAAGGAGTAGAGTCGCCTAATGAAGTTAATATTAGAATAGCGGAAAGTATAGAGTCGATTAACTCGAAGTTAGATTGTTATGAAACAGAGAAAGGAGTGAAGTCGCCCGATGAAGTAAATATTAGAATAGCGGAAAGCATAGAGTCGATTAACTCGAAGTTAGATTGTTATGAAACAGAGAAAGGAGTGAAGTCGCCCGATGAAGTAAATATTAGAATAGCGGAAAGCATAGAGTCGATAAATGAAAAATTGCGCGAAGATTGCTACAGAACAACGAAAACCATAGAGTCGGTGAATGAGAAATTAAACGCTATTTTGTCTGTTTATTGTATTAATCGTGAAAATAACGTAAATAATAAAATTACGTATTTAGAGACGAAAATAGACGAAAATTTTGATAAAATAATTAACTATAACGATTTAATTAAAGAAAATAACGATATTTTGAAGCGAATTTATTTCAATAATAATAATAATAGCCCAGTTTTTGGCGCGCAAATGGCGCCGCCATATTGGGACAGGGAAAACAAATGTGAAATGTTGAATTATATTATAAACAGAATTGACAATTTGTTTTGTTGCGCGGTGAGATGTCTAATGTACATACATACCAGTAGAACTAATGAACTCACGATCGATGAGACCCGTGTTCGAATCTCGCTAATTTTTTTTTTTTATTGTAGCTCGGCATGTGACAACACTCCGCCTGATGTAAAGCTAGAGTGCGGTCCATGAATGGAAACAACTGCTACTACAGAGAAACCTGTGCGGGTAGCAGTCGCCTCCACTATGCCGGCTTGAGGAGACGAGCATGTACATGTACAAATTCTGACCAATGTAACTAGGCTATAGGTACTTTGGTCGCCCATTAAAGAGTGGTAGGCAGACTGATGATGGTTATTAGCCCAGTCTGCGATCCTGGGGTAGTACCACCCATGAAGTGACCTTGTCGCGTTTAGTGATCAGTTTGGAAGTAGCCACTGTCGTCAATTTCAGTGGCCGTGGTGGTCACAAAGACGCGTGAACTCACGATCAATGAGACCCGTGTTCGAACCTCGCTAATTCTGACCGGTACCAATGACACTTTGTTATATGTACTTTGGTCGCTATTAAAGAGTGGTAGGCAGACTGATGATGGTTATTAGTCCAGTCTGCCGTCCTGGGGTAGTACCACCACTTTCGAATGTAACACCCGTGAAGTGACCTTGTCGCGTTTCGGGAATAGTTTGAAAGTAGTCAGGTATAGCGAGAGGAGTGTGCACTGTCAATCTAGATGCTACATGCTCGTCTTCTCGAAGCCGGCATGGTCGAGGTGACTGTTATAGCAGATATTTCACTGTGGTTAAAATGAGACGGAGGTGGTTATATGTCGAGTTAGCTATCTACCTCTACTTACGAGATGATTTTTTTTTTGCAGGCACATCAAGACAGGATCAAAGAGGAGGCCGTAAAGGAGGCTGAGAATGCACGTCTCGATGAAATACTGAATATGTGCGCCGAATACGAAAAACAAATCACATCTGGTGAGATTGTCGCTTTCTTTTGTTGCTGCGAACGGGGATCCTTCAAGCGCAATGTTGAAGTGACTTTTCACAAAGCCGGCATAGCGGATGCGGCTGCTGCATGTAGATCCCCTTAACATCAGGCAGAGTTTATTTGAGAGTGAACGGAAACAACTGTTACTACCGAGAAATCTCTACAGGCAGCAGTCGTCTCCGCTATGCTGGCTTGAGGAGACGAGTATGCACCATCTAGATTGACAGTGGACACTCCTCTCGCTATACCTGGCTGCTTTCAAACTGCTCCCGAAATGCGACAAAGTCACTTCACGGGTGTTACATTCGAAAGTGGTTGTACTACCCCAGGACGGCAGACTGGACAAATAACCATCATCAGTCTGCCTACCGCTCTTTAATGAGCGACCAAAGTACATATAACAAAGTTACATTGGTACCGGTCTTTAGCGAGGTTCGAACACGGGTCTCATTGATCGTGAGTTCACGCGTCTCACCGCTAGACCACGGCCGCTCTACTGCTTGTTTGTGGGGCATTAGGGTCCTCTTCTTTGGCTGCAGTGGTCTCCCTGGCCGAGCGGGGCAGCCCTGGACTAGATGGTGCCACCGTAGTTTTGGGTTATTATAACTTATTTTTTGTCTCTTTCTTCCCAACAGGCATTCCCATAACACCGACGGAGAAGAAAACGCAGAATAAAATAATAACGAACGGCTCCCTGCCGCGCAGTGTTGTCATGAACAATCCTAATTTTGTACAAACAAGCGAGGGTTATTACAAGTGAGTTTTTTTTTTTTGTTTGTTTTATATGGCATTATAACCATTTGCCAGTGTCAAAGTAAATTTTTTTTTTGCATCAAGTTAATAATATTGTGCATCACGAGTCATTCATTCATCACACTAAACAGTCAGGTCAAGTCACAGTCAAGTCAAAAATTGCTCCAGTAAAGTGGTAGAATCTTTACTGAAACTTCCTACTTTTGAATTGTTTGCCCACACTCACGCACGTTCACGAACACTTAATGGTCAATAATCCACCATTATTACACATTAACACTCGAAGAAACACACAAGTTTAGGAAAATAATTCAAGACAGATAACCTAATATCTCAAGATGGCCGCCAAAACTTTTTTTTAAAATTATAGCTTGGCTTATGACGTCACTACGCCTGATGTTAACAATAGTAATTGCTAACACAGAAATTTTTACAGACAGCACTAGCCTCCGCTATGCTGGCTTAATGAGAGGAACGGGAACTGTCCAGGTTGACTGCATTCATTATTCAACTTGAACACCCGTGAAGTGACCTAGTCGAGTGTGTATTAAGGACGGTATAGCGCAGGCTATTGGTGTCTGTTGACATTTGTCTTGAAATTAACTAAGAGGTAGCTAAGTATAAAGAGAGTAAGCTTTTCGTCTTCATTCGTCTCCTCAAGCCGGCATAGTGGAGGTGACTCTTACCTGCATATATTCCTCTGTGGTAGCAGTTGGAGACAGGCAGAGTCTGGTCTATAAATATATTAATCGATTTAATAAAAATTTTAAACATTTCAGATTCGATACTAGTCATAATTCAAACAATACAAACCAAACGCATAGAAATCATTCAATGTATGAAAATTATAATTTAACACAAATTAATACAGAAACATCCATTACAAGTGATACTGGCAAGTTAGACGAAATAGGTATTCCGGTTAAGGAAAAAGAATCATTTCCAATTAACGAATTGTCTAGTCCGGTTATGATAAGGAAAATACAAAATGGCGACTCGAATCTGACGTCTTCTCCTCTAGGCAGTCCCTACGAAAATCTATATGCTAACAGGAATCTTAAACCCAGGTCGCCTAACACTCAGAGCCCCAGGAGTAGAATCAAAACAACTTTTGCACACAAAAATCTACCATCTCCCCAGTATTTTGTGTTCCCGACGCCCCCACCCAAAGATACGAAGCCCGAATTCGACGTTGACACGCCAAAAAATAATACTGATAATCAAATATTAAATAACCAATCCCATAAAGAAGAAAATTCGGAATTCCATTCACCGAAAGATTTCAAAATCAACATTAGACAAGAGAACACCGAATTTGTGACGTCGACACCAAAATTAGCACCAAAAATCCCACCAAAAGTGCCAGAAAAACCTGAATTTCTCAAGAAAAGCAAACATAAATCTGGTATCGAAAAACAGTTAAGCTTAGAAGAGGATCTACCAATGATAGACGATACTAACCTGACCAATGATATAGAATTAAGAATATCTAAACGAGAAAACGGACCAATGGAAACTGAGCACGCTATAGTGAGAAATAGGAGCTTTGAAGACGTCAAACGAGAATTAATGGCTGATATACCGGAATTAGAGGAATTCGAGAAAGATTTGAAATTGAATAGAAATAAATTCAATTCCACTGATTTTGGTGAAGAAGACACGAACGTCAATTTAGACTTTGAGGGTAGTTTGGATGTTCTGAAAGTCAAATATGATAATATGAAAGATGAGAGGCGGAAGATGCTGAGCGATATACACGAAATTAAATGTAAAATGGCGGAGATTAGATCACAGGAAGATGATATTTTAAGAGAGGTAAGTTTTCTTAATATTTTGCCATTTGTCGCTGATCAATTCTAAGAAAGCGCCCGTGGCCGAACGGTTAAAGGCATGAGTTAACAACGGAAGGTAGTAGGTCCCCATATAGGTAGTAGAAGGTAGTACCATCGTATGGTACCCGTAAAGCGACCTAGTCTGGTTTAACGAGATGAATGTGCGTGCTGTCAATACATTCGTTTCCTGAAGCCGGCATACCGGAGACAACTGTTTCCTGCAGGCTTTTGTCTGTGGTAGAAGTTGTACCCGCCCATAGACCGTGCCCTAGCTTCCAGCTACTTTCAAACTGATTTCAAAACCCGACTAGATTAGAACAGTGTATGAGTGTTACATTTGAAAGTGGTGGTACTGTCCCAGGACGGCAGACTGGGATAAATCAACCATCATCAGTCTGCCTTTTTTTTATTGTAGCTCGGCATGTGACAACACTCCGACTGATGTAAAGCTAGAGTGCGGTCTATGCTACTACAGAGAAATCTCTACAGGCAGGAGTCGCCTCCACTATGCCGGCTTGAAGAGGCGAGCATGTACCATCGAGATTGACAGTGCCCACTCCTCTCGTTATACCTGGCTACTTTCAAACTATTCCCGAAACGCGATAAGGTCACTTCGCGGGTGTTACATTGTAAAATGGTGGTACTACCCCATGACGGCAGACTGGGCTAATAACTATTGCAGTAAACGTTGCAATAAATTTACAGTTGGAAATGGAGAAAGCTTTAATAAAAGGAGAATATGACTCGGAAATAGCAATTCTGAACATAGAGCAGAAGAAGAAGCAGAACCTGTTGGCGGAGTACAAGAGCGTGGAGGCGGAGATCAAACAGTTGAAGTGTAAGCAGGAGAGTAGGCAGAACGAGATGAGAGATAGAGTTGAAGTTGCCACGTTAAAAGTTGAAAGGTGAGTTGTCAACATAGTATTAAATTATGATGAAATTTGAACAGAAAAAAAGTAGGTAAGGATTCTGATGGAAATATAGGACATAGGAATTTCGGACAGGATTACGTGAAGCTTCAAAGATAGGGTCGCTTAATAGGCTCTGAGGCATAAAGTTTTTCGAGAGCAGCCATGGTCTAGCGTTCACGATAGATGAGACCCAGGTTCGAACCTCGCTAAATTCTGACCAATGTAACTATGTTATATGTACTTTGGTCACTCATTGTCCATAGACAATATTAAAGAGTGGTAGGCAGACTGATGATGGTTGAATTAGCCCAGTTTGCCGTCCTGGCGTAGTACTACCACTTTCGAATGTAACACCCGTAAAGTGACCTTGTCGCGTTTCGGGAGCAGTTTGAAAGTAGTCAGGTATAACGAGAGGAGTGTGCACTGCAAAACGAGTCTTCTCAAGCCGGCATTGCGAAGACGACTGCTGACTGTAGAGATTTCTCTGTAGTAGCAGTTGTATCCATTCATGGACCGCACTCTAGCTTTACATCCGCCTGTCATATAAAAAGAAGTGGCACGCAAGACCATTTGAGTTGGACAGACCAGTTTAATGTATAGCGAATTTGTTCACAGAATAGAGAAAGATTTAAAGAAGGAGACTGCAACGATGGAGGAATTGCAGAACGCTCAGGACATACTCGACAATGAGAGTAAGATATATGAGGACTTGGAGTTCCAGCACTTGGAGGAGGAATCTGAATTGTACGTATAACGTGGTCCATTAAATTGTGGAACGACCCAGTCACGTCTACTACCTGGGATCCTTCAAGCGCAGTCCGAAGAGGCATCTTACAAAGCCGGCATAACGGAGGCGACTGCTGTGCATTCATTAAGTACGATTAACATCAGGTGGAGTGCGGTCATTAGACGAGCTAAAATAAAAAAATGTGGTCCATGAATGGATACGATTGTCGCTGGAGAGAAAAGTCTCCAGACATCTCCACTTGAGAACTATGCACCTTCCAGATTAATGCTACTTCCAATCTGATAACTTCACTGATGTGTAACTTGAAAGTGATCATACTACCCCAGGTCAGCAGACTGGGCTAATAACCATCATAAGTTTTTATTTTATTGTAGCTCTGCATGTGACAACACTGCCTGATGTAAAGCTAGAGTGCGGTCCATGAATCGAAACAACTGCTACTATAGAGAAGCCTGTGCGGGCAGCAGTCGCCTCCACTAAGCCGCCTTGAGGAGATGTGCATGTACTATCTAGATTCCTCTCACTCTCTCACTCCTCCACTCCTCATCAGATTTATAAATTCCTTCCGTCAATCTCTTTTCACTCTTCCTTTCCATGTACGCAATCTATCGAAGCATTTCTTTCTCAATCCTTGACACTTTTATATTAATTTTTCTGTGTTTTGTTGTGAATTTTTCAGATTATCACACCGCGAGGACATCCAAAACGATATAGCGCTTCTAACAAAGAAGATAGACGCTCAAAAATCAAGAATTTTAACTTTAAAATCAGAGGCCAGTGATAATCTAACATCCGCTTTGGACGAAACGAAAATACTTCAAGCTGAATATGTACGGTTACTGAATAAAGTAGAGAAAATGACGTCACAGGTGCAGGAGAAGGAGAGGGAATTACAAGAGTTGGTTAATAAAATAAACAGTGGAAAGAGTTTCGATGATTTTAATGAGAAAGCCAGTTCGGATAGTGATGAAACTGAGTCGAAGGATAACTTTGAAGAACATAGAAAAGAGGTTAACGACACCTTTAAAAAAATAGATCAAATGTCACAATCTATGATTATTACTATAGACAAAAGAGATATAGACGATATGGTCTACGACCAAATTGTCGATGGTCCGAAGTCTAAAGACAAACGAGGGTTTTGGGAGCGGAATTTCGATTCGCTGAGTCGATTGAAAAAGGATAAAAAAGTTAAACCGTCCGCAGATATCATGTCACAGAGTTTAAACGAGAACTTTGTTAATAATGATGCGATAGAATGCGACACTGACCGTTTTAACAGTTTAAAATTGAACAAAAATAAAAAAAATCAAACATCAAAGATACCTACTTTGGCAGCTTTAGGGAAAATCATCAAAAAGGACTCGTTCGTTAGAAAGAAAGTCGACAACGAAGACAAGAAAAATTTGTACGTAAAAAATTCTAAAATAGTAACCGAAAATAAATATAATAAATCTAAATCTCTGTCACCTGACAAAACGTCGCCGGGGAATATAGAAGTGTTTCCCAAAGTGTTGCATAGAAAAAGTTGTGGCGACGAGCCAGGTTTGGGGAACGCTGCTTCCAAAATGGCGGACACTGGAAAGATTCCCTCACAAGATGATATAGATAGGATATCAAAGGTGACGATCGACGCGCCTATTTTGAGTTGTGAGAGTGACATGAACTCGCTCGGGCGTCGAACCCTGGACAGCTTGAAGGAAATTGAGAAGAAACGGATCGAAATGCTCGAGGAACAAGGTAACATACGGGATTATTTTTTAAACACTACTAACTGCAACTAATTTCCGCTAACCAATGTTAGTGAGGGTAGGTACACAGTCACATCAGCTGTCAATGTTAGACCCTTCACCAACATGCAAAAACCTCTCGACGCGTTTCACCACTCCACGTGGCATCCTCAGGAGACGTGTGGTCGCTTCGACTTCGCTCCGACGACGACGGGGAGTGGCAAAACGCGTCGAGAGGCATTTGCAAGTTCGCGAAAGGTCTAACATTGACAGCTGTTGTGACTGTGTACCTACCCTCACTAACATTAGTTAGCGGAAATTAGTTGTAAAGTAGTGTTTAAAAAATAATTTCGTTTATGGATTTTCGCAAAGTAACGCCTAATACTATTAAACATAATATACTTCGGACTCGAAACTCAATTATGATAAGTGTGTACAAGCCGGCATAGCGGAGGCGACTGCTGCCGTTCAAGTAGTTGTTTTCGCTCATAGATCACGCTCTAGCTTTTAACATCAGGCGCAATGTGGTCTAATGTTGATCTGCAATAAAAAAATAAATAAAAAGTAGCTGAGTGTAACGCCGGCATAGCGGAGGCGACTGCTGCCTGCAGAAATTTATGTGTAGTAGCAGTTGTTTCCGTTCATGGACCGCACTCTACCTTTACATTAGACGGAGTGTTGTCATCTGCCGAGCTACAATTTAAAAAAAAAGTTAGGTGATAAACTCGATTATCAATAAACCTCTTCAAGCCGGTATAGCGGAAGCGAGAATTTCTCTGTGTGAAGCTTTTATTAGCCCAGTCTGCCGTCCTGGGGTAGTACCACTACTTTCGGATGTAACACCCGTGAAGTGACCAGGTATAGCGAGAGGAGTGTGGCAGCAGTCTCCGTCCACGGACCGAACTTTAGTGTCGAGTTACTATAAAAAAAATTAACAAACAGGTTGTCAAGTAATCGAGAATGAACGGGAGAAAATTTTGGAACTCAAGAGGCGAGTCCAGGACGAAACGAAGAAATTATGGGACGAGAAATTGAGGAACGAGAATCGATCCGAGACACCGGACACGAGTGACAAGGTGAACGAGGCGTTCAGCGACACGTCACTCGTGAGCGAACGAACGAACAGTCTGTATGACCGAGTGAATGAATCCGTTGAAGATTACAACAACATGACTGGTTCTACGATTTTCGAGGAGAGGTAAGTCGTCCTTCGCCTACGCTATGCCTGCTTGAGGTGACGAATGTGCACCAGTAAGGTTGGCAGTGCTAACTCGAGAAGACTAGGCCACTTCGGCACCTCATGCCGGCATAGCGGAGGCGACTGCTGTCTGTAGAAATTTATGTGTAGTAGCAGTTGTTTCCGTTCACGGACCGCACTCTAGCTCAACAACCCGAGTGCTGCTGTCATATTTCGAGCTAATTAGCTTAACAGTACAATTTTAATTTTAATATAATTAACTCCCACTATACCGGCGTATTATTTTCGCATAGCAAATATCTATTTTTCTATAGTATTGTTTATTATGATTATCATAAAAAATAGACCAAATCGATATGAAAAACAACACAATTCGTTATACAAAATCCGTAATAAGTAGAAATTAAAATACGTTTGATAATTCTTAATTTATTTTTTATTAGCCCTTAATACCAATGGAATAGAGGCTATATTTCTTTATCGATGTTTTGTGTGTAGCTCCAATTGTGGTGTTTATTCGATAAACCAAAATTCTTGCGGTATTATCTGATAATGTCGCATTTTTTATTTAATTATAAGACTTATTTCCAGGGTAATAAAAGTTATTTTCCTTTGACTCGGTATTGTGTAATTTTTATTGTGCTTTTATTTTCGAATACATTTTAAAAGTTCTTATGTCGAGCGTTCTAAGGGTGTTTTTCCTTTGAATAGTTCGTTTTGTGTAACGGCAATTGTGTCTCGTTTTTTGATAACGAAATTCCTAGTAATTTATGTTCGCCTAGTAGTGGTTAGTTGAACATTGAGTTATTGGGTTGTGTTTTTTTTTTGTTTTTTGTTTATTTCAAAGACAATCGGTTCAGTGGTTTTGATGGTTTTTTTTTTATAAAAATTAACTACATATGTATAAATTTTTTTTTTTTTTTTAATTGCTTCTGTGTGTACTAGGCTTTACTTTAGAAAGTGTTTTTTTTTTGTTTTTTTTTGTTGATGGTATTGTATAAATATTTGGATATCAAGTCAGGTCGAAACTCAATAGTGACCCTAGCCGCATATTCATCTACTTAAGCCGGCATAGCGGAGGCCACGTTTGTCTACAGAAATTAATTTGTGATAGCAGTTGTTTCCGTTCATGAACCGTACTCTATGCCCTGAATTGGTACATGGTTGTCTCCTCAAGCGGGTATAGAGGAGGGGATTGTTGACAGAACTATTCGAGATATGTCTTTAGATTACTGTCAAAACTCCGGGTGTGATGAATTGATTGATCTACAAAGCGTGCTGTAAAGGTGTATTGCCTCTGCCTTTTCCGTCGGGAGATGGCGTTGAATAAATTGTAACTAATATGGCATCAATCAAAATTAGGTCGACACCGATCAATATATACAGGTTGTTTCAAAGTTTTTTTGTTTTTTTTTTAATTGTTGCTCAGCATACTCCGCCTGATTTAAAGCCAGAGTGCTACCACAGAGAAACCTGTGCGGGCAGTCGCTTCCACTATGCAGGATTGAGAAGACGAGCACGCACCATCTAGATTGACAGTGCACACTCCTCTCGCTATACCGGGCTGCTTTCAAATTACTCCCAAAACGCGACAAGGTCACTTCACGGGTGTCACATTCGACATTAAACATAGTTAGTTACATTGGTCTGAATTTTAACGAGGTTCGAACACTGGTCTCATCGATCGTGAGTTCACGCGTCTTACCGCTAAACCAACGGCTTCTATTTTGTTGCTCGACAAATAAATTTCTACAGGCAGCAGTCGCCTCCGCTATATCGGCTTAAGGAGACGAATGTGCACTATTCAGTTTGACAGTGCACACTCCTCTCGTTATATCTGGCTACTTCAAAACTTATCCCAATAGAATCTAGATGTTACATACTCGTCTCCTCGGGCCGGCATAGCGGAGGCGATTGAGCCTATAGAGATTTATCTGTAGTGGTAGTTGTTTCCGTTCGTGGATCGCACTTTAGCTTTACATCAGGCGGAGTGTTGTCAGATGCCAAGGTACAAAAAAGTTTTCATGTCTGAGCTCCTAGATCATAAACTTCTGATTTATTTTTAATCGCCCTTTATATCTATTACAGTTTTGTCATGCGCATTGCGTACACTAATTAAACTTCCTTTCTCGGACGCCAATTGGGTCCACAGATGTTTCTATTACACGGCTGTCAACAAGTCTTTTATTGGCCGATAATTTAGTGCCAATAATTATTTTAAAAATATAAATGTCAACACTTTGCCGCGGATTTGACACGTTCTATTTTTGAATTAAATATTTCCGTTAAGTCACGCGTTGAGATTAAAATAGATCCAGATTGTTCACTGTTGTTATACCCGTTCGCAGTCTCCATACAAGAGTTTTTGACCTCACCATAAGTTCACACCTCCGCTATGCTAGCTTGTGAATGTGTACCATACAGGTTAACTTGTTATACCTGGCTTGTTTTAAGTCGCTATACACATTTAAAAGTGGTGGTATTACCCCAAGTCGGCAGATTAGGCTAATAACCATCTTCAGTCTGCAACCACTCTTGGAATGAAGAGGTATGTCCCTAAGAACTTGTGGATATCATCTTAGGGGACGGAAGGGTGCGCGATCGAAATACTTGCATTATCGAGTTATTTTATTAGGATTCCTAATCTAGCTACGCACTTAAGAACGGCGATTGCCCGTTCGCTTTAGAGAAATGGGCACACAATTTTTTTTCTCGAGTTTGTCGATGATTTTTAGTTAATTTTGTAGAAAAATCTGTTTTAATTTTTTTACCCGGGTTATTGTGTAATTAGACTTTTTCTGGTGCAATATTTTGTCGTTATTATTATATTAATTGCTTTAATAATCGATTATATCTGTTTGTTTTTTAAGTAATTTAAACATTTGTCTATTGATTAGTAAACGATGTGTTGATATAATTGTAACAAATTAGTGAAAAAATAAGATATTCGTTTAGAATATTGTTTTGTTAACAAACTATTAGATATCAAGTGGATCCAAAAATGGACATTGTCATTTCTAATGTTATCTTTTATATTTAGTCAGTGTGTGTCATAATGACACTATTTGTTCAAGTGAAATGATATTTGTTCTTCAACTGGATAATCGTAGCAATGGACGCTAAAAGGAAGAGTAGTCTATCGTGTTGGTAAGTTATAAATAATATAATTTTATCAATCTTGCTCTTATCCTATTGCGTCAAGTAAAGTTTTTTTTACTATAGCTCGGCATATGACAACACTCCGCCTGATGTAAAGCTAGAATGCGGTCCATGAACGGAAACAACTGCTACTACAGATTAATTTCGGCAGCAGCGGCAGTCTTTGACTGTGCACACTCCTCTCGTTATACCAAGGTCGCCAAAACCATTAGAACACACCCTGTATAACGTGTAAAGGAGCCGTAATTAAATTTATAACCGTAGCGACGCGTTATAGTAGATGGCGTAACCCGCAATCGCGTCTGACCAATGAGCGTTGGTGAAACTCATCTACTATGTGTGACGCTACATAACAGTAACTCGCGTTAATACTAATACGTATTACTACTATTTAGCTCACGCCCACTGGGGTTCCCACTGGGGTAGGCAGAAACTATGGAGTCAGCGACGTCTCTCTCTACATACTTGAATATTTTGTTTAAATTTATTCAAATTTTAAATATTTTTTTTTCAATTTTTTGAAGATTTTGTTCAAATTTTTTAAAAAAGAAATTAAAGATCAAATAATAATTCTTAATCAAGATCATCTTATTAATCTATTAATTAATCTAATCTCCCCAATTAAATTTAATGAAGGAGGAGCTGCTATATTAGATCTTAACAATAAGGTTTAGAAGAAAAATTCACCCTGTATAGATATAATAAAAAAAATATTTTTGCCAGCCTTCTTTGCTGACCGTACTACGATCACTGATTTATAAATCGTTTCTTTATTGCATCGGGTTATAGTTACCTACATTATTTTTATTTTCTGTTACAGTTCGGGGTTGGCGTCTTCTATAGAGGAGGTTAGTTGTGGTTTTTTTAAATAAATCTCATGGTTTGGGCACATGGAAAGGATGAGTGAATGGAGATTGACGAAAGGAATATATCAGAAATAAATCTGATGTGAATGGACGTTTTCGGATCAAATAGGAGACATCCTCATAAAGTGCTCATGACCGTCGGGCGTGCATGAAGAGAATTGTGGATGTGAAGGAAGCGAGGGTGTTGTGTCAGGATCGTGGTGAGTGGCGTTCCGTTGTCTCTGTCTATCCCTGTGGGAAAAAGGCGTGACAATTGTATTATTTCATTTTGTACCTAAATTATGAACGGCCATGGTCTAGCGGTCGAAGGCGTGAGCTCACGATCGATGAGTCCCGAGTTCGAACCTCGCTAAATTCTATCCAATGTAACTAACTATGTTATATATACTTTGGTCGCTCAGTACCTATGATTTCTTGTTTAATTTTTATTCTTTTAGTATATGCATTTAAAAATTTATGAATTTAATTCAATCTTAAATAAATTATTTTAATACTAGTTATATTACTTCACCTCGCTTTATATATTTGTTTCTATAATAATTATATATTGTTCTTATTAACCAACGCTATGTATAACTATTAGGTTTACAAAATTTGACTTATTTTTATCTGTGTATTGTCTTTTTTGTATTACTGTGTTTTTATTTTTACTTTATTTATTTTATTTTGGCAACAAACGGTCATCAGAAAAATTGTTTACAAAATAAAAGAATTACATGCTAAGTAGACCAATTGCAATAGTGCCGAGAAAGTATTAACAATAATGAATAAAAATTAAATGCGAGTCCGACAACGGTAAATCAAAGAGAAAAAAATATATCTATATAAAAAAAAAATAAAGAAACATAAAATAATGATACACAAGAAAAACAAAAAATAATAAAAAATAACTTTTCAGTATAGACAAAAACGTACAAATTTAAGTATTAAATGTGTACTGTGCTGTAATGACATCTTGACAATATATTTAGTAGGTAAAATATTTGTGGGGTTGGATGAATGCTACCGTGTACCCAACCCCTCAGCACTTTGGTGGCGATGAGGAGCACCGTGGGGTTTTAGTCGGTAGTCCTTGTTGACAACATCATCTCGTATGCGCGCTGTTTGTAAGGGAGCCCGACATAGCCCTGGCACCTTCCCCGAGGTGCCAGGGTATCCGTAATGGATTTCCCCACGTAAAAAAAAAAGTAAAATATTTATGAGTGGTTTGTTGGCGATTATGTAAACTGTTTATTGTACTATTCAAAATAAATAAGAGATATAAATTGCGTCCTTGATAGCTAATACACACATTATCGTCACTATGTTTTGTAGTGGTTTATTTTTATGCGTATGCGCATATGCCGCGGAATGCTAGTCTCGTGAGTTATGACGTCTCTGAATTAATATGAATAGCCCTGGTGATGGTGATTAATAGTCGGTTCTTGTATAACGAGACGAGTGTGCACTGTCTTATCTAGATGGCGCACGTTCGCCTTCTCAAGCCGGCATAGTGGAGGCGACTGCTGGCCGTAGAAATTTATCTGTAGTTGCAGTCGAAAAACTAACTATAAAGTGTAACAGGTGTAACGAAAGGTGCACACTGTCAAGCCGGCCATAGCGGAGGTCACTGCTGCCTGCAAGAATTTATTCTGTAACACGGGTCGCGCTATGCATCGTGTGAGTTCGCTCCTTCTTATTGGAAATGGGAAGACTGTAGTTGGACAAAAATATCTCGACATCTATCCCTTGTTTGGATATTATTTCTGTATTTCCTTTTTAAGTTGACTTCTGAATTCACCGACAATAATTAATTATTTGTCGTCCGTCCTTTCTTATATTTAGACATTTTAAACGGCTTATTCTACACGTAGTTCCATCTAGTTCTATACAATTTGTAACTTTTATACTTTATTTCTATAGAAGTCTTTAACTTAAAGTGAATACGTAATAAAGTTAATTGAAATATTTTAAAAAATTTAGCTCGGCATGTGACAGAACTCCGCCTGATGTAAAGCCAGAGTGCGGTCCATGAATGGAAACCTGTGCGGGCAGCAATCGACTCCACTATGCCGGCTTGAGGGGACGAGCATGTACCATCTAGATGACAGTGCACACTCCTCTCGTTCTATCTGGCTACTTTCAAACTATTCCCGAAACGCGACAAAGTCACTTCACGGGTGTTACATTCGAAAGGGTGGCACTACCCCAGGACGGCAGACTGGACGAATAACCATCATCAGTCTGCCTACCACTCTTTAATAGTGCCTATAGGCACTGAGTGACCAAAGTACATATAACATAGTTACATTGGTACCGGTCAGAATTAGCGAGGTTCGAACACGGATCTCATAGATAGAGTTCACGTGTTTTACCGCTAGACCACGGCCGCTCTTTGATACGTAACAAAGTTAATTGAAATATTTACATGAAAATCACTTGGCAGACGAAAAAATTCGTAAAAATTGTACAGAAGTAGATGGAATTAGTTCATGTAGAACTAACTACGTGTAGAACTAGTTGGAGCCTTTTAAACTATTCGTTTCGTATTCGGGCACTTCTTGTGGCAAAAAGTATACTTGTAGCAAAAAGTATACTTGTGGCAAAAAGTATACTTGTGGCAAAAATTATATTTGTGGCAAAAAGTATACTTGTAGCAAAAAGTATACTTGTGACTAAAATTCACGTCAGTTTTGGAAAAGATTTTACTCGCCATCGAAAATTAGAAGTTTTAAATAATAAAAATCGTACATAAGCGAGCTTAACGCCTTTCGCATTGTCCACCATCTAACTTTTGTTAAATGACAAAGGAGTTTACAAAAGTTAGTTAACATTTCTCCCTCCCTTTTTCCTCGTTTCGGAAATTCACATTACAGAAATAAACATGTTTGTTCTTTTACATTAAACATCCGTTAGCGTGTTGTATTTCCGAAAAATGCATCTAATGGTTCTCGTATTTCATGTTTTAAAGGAGAATGCCTATTCGGCTAAAAAAAATGGGCCCACAATTTTTTTTTGTCGATGATTTTTAGTTAATTTTATAGAAAAATAAATCTACTTCCTTATTACCAATCAGTTTTAAAATTTTCTTTTGTAAAGTCTTTTGGAAAGGATGGATGAAAGGAGATTAAGTGAAAAGATTTATTGTGCGAAAGTGGATGGCAGAGTCGGAAGGGGGCGCCCTAGGAAGACCTTTCTCAGTCAGATTGGTCAACTGCTGTGAAAGTGCCTCAATGTCTATAGGCACTATTAAAGAGTTGTAGGCAGACTGATTATGGCTATTAGCCCAGTCTGCCGTCCTAGGGTAGTACCACCACTTTCGAATGTAACACCCGTGAAGTGACCTTGTCGCGTGTCGGGAGCAGTTTGAAAGTAGCCAGGTATAGCGAGAAGAGTGTGCAATGTTGGTGCATACTCGTCTCCTCGGGCCGGCATAGCGGAGGCGACTGCTGCTCGTAGGGATTTCTCTTTCATTTCAATAAACTCTCAACGAACGTGCCTGCATGAGGGGAGTAATGGATGTGGTCGAAGCGAAAGTGGTATGTAGAGAGAGGAGTCGCTGGCGCTCCATGGTTTCTGCCTACCCCAGTGTGGGTAATATAAAAATTATGACGCCCAGCATCATCTCTCTATATTCGCTTTAATATATTTTGTTCGTAAATAAACGCTTTTCAATTCGGCCGCAAAATACTGTAAACATTACCTCTTTGTTATATCAACTAACACTCTAATATGTAAACAGACCTATCTATAGACGTGACTTAGGAATTATATGATTATTGCGGTACGTCCACACAGAAGTATTTTTTTTATTGTAGCTCGGCATATAACACGAGCGGCCGTGGTCTAGCGGTAAGACGCGTGAACTCACGATCAATGAGACCCGTGTTCGAACCTCGCTAAAGACCGGTACCAATGTAACTTTGTTATATGTACTTTGGTCGCTCAGTGCCTATAGGCACTATTAAAGAGTGGTAGGCAGACTGATGATGGTTATTTGTCCAGTATGTCGTCCTGGGGCAGTACCACCACTTTCGAATGTAACACCCGTGAAGTGACCTTGTCGCGTTTCGGGAATAGTTTGAAAGTAGCCAGGTATAAGAGAGGAGTGTGCACTGGCAATCTAGATGGTACATGCTCGTCTCCTCAAGCCGGCATAGTGGAGGCGACTGCAGCCCGTAGAGATTTCTCTGTGGTAGCAGTTGTTTCCACTCATGGACCGCACCTTAGCTTTACATCAGGCGGAGTGTTGTCACATGTCGAGCTACAATAAAAAAATATATATATAACACTCCGCCTGATGTTGAGCTAGATTACGGTCCATGAACGGAAACGACACTAGATCTCTCCAATTCATCTAGATTGACAGTGCAGTCTCGCTATACTTGGCTACTTCCAAACTGCTCCCGAAACGCGGCAAGGTCACTTTACGGGTGTTACATTCGAAAGTGGTAGTACTACCCCAGGACGGCAGACTGGACTAATAACCATCATAAGTCTGCCTACAATTCTTTAATAGTGCCTATAGCCACTGAGGCACTTTCACAGCAGTTGACCAATCTGACTGAGAAAGGTCTTCCTAGGGCGCCTCTTCCTTCCGACACTGCCATCCACTTTCGCACAATACATCTTTTTAGTTAATCTCCTTTCATCCATCCTTTCCAAACGACCAAACCACCTTAAAGTATTACTATAAAGTCCGCCTACCACTCTTAAAGTATTAGTAGTATTTAACGTAGATTCGCGTTTGCAAAAAAAAAAAAATAATAAAAAAAAAACATTTTGAAAGAGCACTATTAAAGAGTGCTTTAGTGCAGTCTGCCGTCCTGAGATTGTACCACCATATCAATAAATAAATAAATGTTTCAATGGACAGTGAGCTTTAACAATCGCCCTAAGGATACAGCTCCTCTGTGCATTATAAACACATCTTCATTTAGTAAATTTTTAACTTCCCACGTAACAGCGCGTGCCTGCTTCAGAAACGAAAAATTAAAAATAAATTATCTTTATAAATAAAACCGCGGCGCGTAAGTGACACTGAATGACGTTAATTTGTGGACTTTTGGACTTGGAAATTTATAAATTGTGGTGACTTGTGAAGTTTTATTTTAATTTTTTTTTTCGAAATAAATATGTCAATTTGGTTAACTTTAGCAAAAGGAAACTCTAAAGGGAAATGTTGTAACTTAAAACCTGTTATTGTGAGTGTGTACTGTATATTTTTGTTTAGTTCTTCCATTCTGAGAAGGCAAAGGTAACTAAGCCTGTACAGCCACGTCTTCAGTATTTCTTTTTTCTTTGTACATCGAATTGCTGGTATTTTACGGACGCGGTTTAAAAGTAGATGTAGAGACGAGAATTGAGAAAGGAATGGAAAGGATGAGTGCAAGGAGATTGACGAAAGGAATATATAAATCTGATGTGAATGGTTGTGTTAAACAAATAACCATAGAGCACGTATGAAGAGAATTGTAGATGTGAGGGAAACGAGGGTGTTGTGTCAGGATCGTGGCAAGCGGCGTTCTGTTGTCTCTGCCTATCCCTGTGGGAAAAAGACGTGACATTTGATGATAATCTAGAGCGGTCCATGAACGGAAACAACGGATACTACGAAGAAACTAGTAGTCACCTCCGCTATGCTGACGTGACGAATGTGCATCATCCAACTATCCTCTCGTTATACCTGGCTACTTCCAAACTGGCAGACTGGGCTAATAACCATCATCAGTCTGCCTGCCACTATTTGAAATTTAAACCTTATTTCTTTAGCTTCAGGTACGAAATTCCCGCACAGATTCGCTGAGCTCCCGTCCAATCGAAGACGACAAGAGGAGCGATGACAGTAGACCTCTTAGCAACGCTTCAGATTTTAGCAGAGAAAATATATGTAAGTTAATCATTAATTTACCCGACGTCCGATAACGACAAGCGAAATGTTGGATCGATTTGAAACGGTCGACATATCGTTTACCGATACCCGCTAGATCGGTCCAATGAAACTATCGTGCGACGATGTTAAGTTAGAGTGCGGTCCATGAACGCAAACTACTACAACAGCGTAGTCGCCTCCGATATGCCGGCTTGGGCTACGGCTACTTTCTAACTGATCACGAAACTTTCACGTACACTTCTCTTAAAAACGTCCCCATTTGACACACTTAGAGATGAAATATTTTCTTCAAATTTAAATAGGACCAATCCCGAGATATACTCTATCCAACAAAAGAAGATTCATCAAAATCGGTACACAAATGACGAATAAATCAGGGGGCTGAGTCACTTCCTCCTTTTGAAGTCTGATTAAAACAGCACAGTGGAAGTGGTTTTTTTTTAACAATTGACGAATGTCTTCTCTTGCAGTGTCCGGGGGTCCGGTACCACCACGTAGAAGGCAAATCGGAGCTTGTTTATCACGGCCCCTAACACGATACTTGCCGGTCGACAGGGATGACTTTGATCTGAGAAGACATATCGAGACTGCCGGTGAGTAGATTTATTCAGGACTACATATAATTTTCTACAGGCAGCACTCGCCTTCGCTCTGCCGCTGGCTCGATGAGACAAATATGCACCATCCAGATGGACACTGCACACCTGTACCTGACTACAGATGTTACATTCGAAAGTAGTGGTATAACGAGAGGCGTGTGCACTGTCAATCTGGATGGTCATACGCGTCACCTCAAGTCGGTGAAAATCATTGAGATATATACTAGAGGAGCAAACCTCATACATTTGACATGAAAAAGGCGTAGGCCGTTTCAAACGATTTGACAGTGGCAATCTTGGTGTTGCCGTTGTAGTTGAAAATTTTTCCCACATTAAAATAAAACTTTTTATTTCGACATTTTTATTGTGTCGATTATAATATATCTAGAGGCATGCATTTTTAGCTAAATAAAATAAAGTTTAATATTTTCTTTGTTTAATATAAGTTGAAATTATTCTTTCTTAAAAATAAAATATTTCTTTTTTTTTATATTATAACACGGATTATGGGAAACGACGTTTTACTAGCAACACTAAATGTAAAAAATATTCCTAATTTTATTCGTTTTTTGGTTGTTTAAGGACAATGTAGATGTTGAAAGGATATACTTACGTGTGAAACGTAATCCCGCTTTTTTGTCTATTTGGGATCGAGAATTGCACGTTTTCACCACACATTTGCCCATTATGAGTTTATTAATTCTACACGCCACTCGGACCAACTGACAGAAAACTTAATTATGGCTGTGGGCAGATCTTCTCTCTAGGTGTCGGTGTGTTTACTATCAACAAACAACCTTTTGTGAAAGTTGGTTCTTGTTTAGTACTATACGCATGGTTTTTTTTTTGTGGCCAGTTTTCCTAGAGTATTATACCATTTTAGAATCCTGGTTACTTGCGTCAATTTAAAAAAAAACTTGCCATAGTAGTGTCCATACTTTTTTTTTACACAACGATGTGTTAAAATGGACTGTACGTAAAAATCTTTTGAAATTTTAAAGTAAAAAGTAGTTTTGATTGATTTTTGTGTAAAAACTACAGGTAATCTGGGATTTTTAAGGGTTGTGGTGGATAGCAGTGCTACTTAGGTTGCCGATACAAAAAAATTTTTTTAAATATTTGAAAAATTGTGGTCATGGTAGTTAAAAATATCATAAGGGTTGTCAATTTTCGAAAGATTTTATATTTTGTTGTATTTTTTAAAAAATAGGAGATTATTTTTTCTTATATTTTTTTCTCGAGTAGTCATGACCAGGACCACCCTCTGGTGCCCGCTTATCGTTGAGTTTTGGGACACCTTGTATATCAATGGTGAAAATGGTTAAAAAAATTGTTTGTAATATTTCAGGTCATCAGGTTGAACTATGTCCTCACGTGATCCTAAACTCGAGTTCGTGCCGAGGTTATCTGCACAAGTTAGGCGCCAAATTTCACACGTGGTCCAAAAGGTGTGTAAATCAAATGAAATAATTTATTGTAAACATAGGTTTTACATTTGTAGGTGCTCATAATATTTTTTTATGTTCTCTATGTTTTTTTTTTATTGTAGCTGGGCATGTGACAACACTCCGCCTGATGTAAAGCTAGAGTGCGGTCCATGAATGGAAACAACTGCTACTACAGAGAAACCTGTGCGGGCAGCAGTCGCCTCCACTATGCCGGCTTGAGGAGACGAGCATACACCATCTACATTGACAGTGCACGCTCCTCTCGCTATACCTGGCTACTTTCAAACTATTCCCGAAACGCGACAAAGTCACTTCACGGGTGTTACATTCGAAAGTGGTGGTACTACCCCAGGACGGCATACTGGGCTAATAACCATCATCAGTCTACCTATCACTCTTTAATGAGTGACCAAGTACATATAACAAAGTTACATTGGTCAGAATTAGCGAGGTTCGAACACGGGTCTCATCGATCGTGAGTTCACGCGTCTTACCGCTAGACTACGGCCGCTCTAAAGAAAATTTACAATTCAGTGTTTTCTTGGCATGCCTGCCTGATGTTAAGAGTGCAGTCCATAAACGGAAACAGCTGCCTACCCCAGTCTGCCGTCCTGGGGTAGTCCCACCACTTTCGAATGTAACGCCCGTGAAGTGACTTTGTCGTGTTTCGGGAGGAGTTTGAAAGCAGCCACTATCTGTTGTGGGTAGTTGTGTATTGCTTGCTAGTAAGAGAATAAAGTGTATGAGTACAATATGCGCGTGTTTCATTGCATTACAACATGGTGACAGCGGTCGGTTATTAAAACTAGTGAAGAATATAAAAGAAGAACAAGAAAAAAATGGAACATGCAAGACCGCCATCGGAATTACGTACGGATGGGAGTCCAGTCGGCAGGGCCGATGCGTGGCGCAGGTGGAAGCGGCAGTTTGCATTGTTCCTGCAAGCGTCGGGGACGCATAAGGTTGAAGATGCAGTACAGACCAGCTTACTTATCAACTTAATTGGGCCAGAAGGTTATGACGTATATGAAACGTTCACATTCGACAATGAAGAACAAAAAGAGAATATCGAAATATTGTATAAAAAGTTCGACGAATACTTCGGTACAAAGTCGAATATAACTATAACTAGATATAAATTTTTTACAAGAAATCAAGAAGAAGGCGAAAATATTCAACAGTACGTCACAGCCCTAAAATTGTTGAGTAAATATTGTGAATTCTCAACCCTAGAGGACGGCCTGATTAGAGATCGCATCGTATGCGGTATAAGGAGCACAGTTTTGAGAGATAGGTTGTTGCGCGAAGATGACTTGGACCTCGCAAAGACGGTGCGTTCTTGCCAATCGTATGAAATGTCGTGCGAGGCCGGGCGTCAGCTGGAAGCATCGACGAGCGGCACAGCAGCGCCCGAACGGGTGTATGCCGTGGGAGCCCGAGGCCGAGGTCGCGGTCGGGGCGCCAACGGGCGCCGAGGCGCCGGCTACGGTTCGCGCGGCCGTGATGCTGCGTCAGCTGGTCAGCAGCGGTGTAACGGATGCGGTTATATAGGATGTGATAGTGATACGTGCCCCGCGGCGCAAATAACGTGTTATGTGTGTCAAAATAAAGGTCATTTTGCGCGAGTGTGTAATAGTGTATATAATAAGCCTAAAAATATTAGAAAAGTGCATGAAATTGAACAGTATGGAGAGGAAGACAATTCAAATTGTGAGTCATTTTATGTAACTGTAGTTAAGGATTTTTCTTTGAATAAAAATAGTGAGTGGGTTGAAACTTTGTATAATAATTTAGGGAAAGAAAATTTTAAATTAGATTCAGGTGCTGATATTAATGTAATATCATTTGAGAGATTTTTATTATTGGGATATGATACTAAAATAATTAAAAAACAAAATGTAAAATTAGAATCGTTTTCTGGTGATATTATACCCATAAAGGGTGTTTGTTATTTAGAATGGTTTTATAAAAACAAAGTATATAATTTAAAGTTTGCTGTAGCGAATATAAAATGTCAAAGTATTCTTGGTAGAAGTTCGTGTGAATTGTTAGGTCTAATTAAGAGAATTGCTGCAGTGAATATTTGTGAATATGATGATTTGTTTAAAGGTTTGGGATGTTTACCGGGTAAATATCACATTAATATTGATGAAACAGTAAAACCGGTCGTCTGTTCTGCTAGAAAAATTCCATTAAGTTTACGTGATCAATTAAAGACGGAACTTGACAATATGGTTAATTTGGGAGTCATAAGAAAAGTGGATCATCCGACGCCATGGGTTAGTGCATTGGTAATTGCAGCGAAAAAAAATAATAAATTAAGACTTTGTTTAGATCCGCGTCCTCTCAACATGGCGGTGCGACGCGCGCACTTTCAATTACCTACTGTGAGCGAATTAGCTGCTAGATTGCATGGTGCCCAATATTACTCAGTATTAGATGCTAACTCTGGCTTTTGGATGGTTCAAATAGATGATGAAAGCGCGGATTTGTGTACGTTTGCGACTCCGTATGGTCGGTATCAATTTTTAAGACTTCCATACGGCATCAATTGCGCACCAGAAGTGTTTCATTGCAAAATGAGACAATTAATAGAGGATTTAGAAGGAGTAGATTCGTTTGTTGATGATATTATAGTGTGGGGTACGAACAAGGCGGAACATGATTTAAGGTTAAAAGCATTATTAGAACGTGCAAGAAGTATTAATTTAAGATTTAATAAAGAAAAATGTAAAATAGGTGTAGAAGAAGTGACTTATCTAGGGCATCTCTTTGACAGAAACGGTATGCGACCGGACCCGGAGAAAGTGCGTGCGATTACGGAGATAACGACACCCACAGACAGGAAAAGTTTAGAACGTTTTTTAGGGATGGTAAATTATTTATCTAAATTTATTAATAATCATTCTGATATTACATGTCCGTTAAACGAGTTATTAAAAAAAGATTCAGTGTGGCAATGGGAAGCACATCAACAGGTCGCATTTGAAAATTTAAAACGCGCGGTCAGTAACGCGCCCGTATTAGCACTGTATACAGAATCGCGTCCCGTAGTGCTGTCAGTGGACGCGAGCGCGACGGCACTCGGGGCCGTATTATTACAAGACGATCGGCCGGTCGAGTTCGCATCGCGTACGCTCACCGATACGCAACGTAGATATGCACAGATCGAAAAAGAGATGCTCGCGATAGTTTTTGCATGTGAGAGATTCCATCAATATATATATGGTAAGGCTGGAATTGTTATAGAATCCGATCATAAGCCGTTAGAAAGTATTTTTAACAAGCCACTTATGAGCGTTCCTGTAAGGTTGCAAAGAATGATGTTACGTATTCAAGGTTATGATATAATAGTTAAATACAAACCGGGTAAATATATGTATATACCGGACACATTATCGCGGGCACCTCTTCCTGATCTGTGTTCGGATGAAATTAGTGAGAATGTTTTGATGCAAGTACATTTATTAATGAGTACGGTTAATATGAGTAATAATAAATTAACATTAGTAAAAGCGAATACATTAAAAGATGAGGAATTATGTGTTTTATTAGATTATATAAAAAATGGATGGCCTAACCAAAAAGGGGCGATGAAAGATGAATTAAAAGTATTTTGGTGCATGAAAGATGAACTATTTACAGTAGATAATGTAATTTTTAAAGAAAAATTAGTTCTAATACCACGAGCGTTAAGAAGCCAAATGTTATCGATAGTTCACGAGGGACATCTTGGCATAGACAGGTGTAAGCGTCGAGCGAGGGAAGTGATGTTTTGGCCCGGTATGTCACGCGATATTGAGCTTTATGTATCTCGATGTGAGGTGTGTCAATTCAATAGTAACGCTCCCGCGAGAGAACCGATGATATCGATTCCGATTCCGGACATGCCGTGGAATAAAGTGGGTACAGATATATTCGAAATAAATAAAAAATATTTTCTCTTAATTGTAGATTATTATTCTAATTACGTAGATGTGTATCAGTTAGGTAGTATTACGTCATTTAATGTTATAGAATCTATGAAGAAGTCGTTTGCGAGATTCGGGATACCGGAAACGGTGATTAGTGATAACGGTACACAATTTAGCAGTCAATTGTTTAATAAATTTATTCATGAGTGGGGTTTTAGTCATGTCACGTCATCCCCTAATTATCCTCAGGCGAACGGTCGTAGTGAACGAGCAGTACAAACGATTAAAAAGTTGTTAACAAAATCAGTCCAGAGTGGAAATGATTTTTACATAAGTTTATTAAATTATAGAAACACGCCGCGTGATGGTCTAAGATCGCCGGCGCAATTATTGATCGGTAGAAGATTAAATTGTAAATTACCAGTACATCCCGAACTTTTACAACACGTGTCATATGACAAACAGCAATATAATAAAATGATTGAATTACAGGAAAAGAGTAGATTAAATTATAATAAAAAATGCAAAATTTTACCAGAATTAAATGTAGGGGATGAGGTCATTATGTGGAATAAAAAGGAAAAAAGTCGAGGTAAAGTCGTCGAAAAAGCCTCCACACCTCGCTCGTATGTCGTAGAAAATAACTTGGGTGCTAGATACCGTCGAAATAGGCGTCATTTAAGATATCTTTTGAATACCCAAAATGACATTGAAGACGAGCAAGGTGAGCAAGACGAGCAAACTGAGGAAGGTATGGAGGCTTGTGCACAAGGTACGCAAACCTCGTCAAGCTGGCTCGACTCTTTCACGCGAAAGGTACCGCGTTACCTCACGCGAAAGAAGTCAAAAACTCTAAATATAGTATTACCTAGCGTTTAAGATATTGTAGTTATTTAGTTTGTTTATAGTTTGAGTTTATTTTTTTCATTTTATATTTTTTTTTTATTAAAAAAAAAAAAAAAAAAATTGTGGTGATGGGATAATGGTGATCTTTGTTTACTTGATTGGGGGAGATGTTGTGGGTAGTTGTGTATTGCTTGCTAGTAAGAGAATAAAATGTATGAGTACAATATGCGCGTGTTTCATTGCATTACAACACTATCAATCTAGATGGTGCATACTCGTCTCCTCAAGCCGGCATAGCGGAGACGATGCAATTGCTACTGCAGAAATTTATCTGTAGTAGCAATGGCTTCAGTTTATGCACCGAGCTCTGGCTTTATACATTAGGCGGAGTGTTGTCACAAAAAAAAATTTATTCGAATTGACGTCTTTCAGGTGGTTCGTTTTCGATCGCGATACGAAAACGTTCGTCTACTATTGGGACAAGAGTGAAAAGAAACCGAGAGGTGGTGCTTATTTTCAGGTAAGATGGGTAAACCCCCTTCAGTCCCCAGATAAGGACCTGGAAGACGAAGGGCATAATAGCGGGCCCCAAAACAAATCATGGATTCTTCCAGCGGAGTGTTAAAAGTTCTAGCCGGCATAGTGACGGCGACTGGGGCCACCTACACGGTTCACCAGTCGTCGGACGTCCTCTGTACTCACCATTAGGCCAGTCGAGATCACACGTCGCGTCAATATTTAAATGCTCAGGTTCCTTCAGCGGTGTGAAGAGTAATAGTGGAGGTTATCCGTAGATTATGTCCTATGACGTTGTCGACGGTTAATTCGACTCTGTTAACATCAGACGCAGGTGGTCTTGCGACGCGTTAACACATAAAATAAAAGAAATTTTTACGACTACCCACAAAATTAAATGACGGTAGTATTGACTTTTCACAACTACCCACGAAAGGAGAATGCCCATTTTTGGGCCCACTTGATACTTAATAGTTTGGTAACAAAACAATAAAAAAAATAATTTTTTTTATTAATTAATTTTAATTATATCAACACATCATTTACCAAACGTTAGACAATGTTTAATTACATAAAAATAAATAGCTTCAATTATTAAAGCATTTAAAATAATAATAACCTCAAATATTGCATCAGAAATCATCTAATTACTCAATAACACGGGTGAAAAAATTTAAACTGATTGGTAATAAGGAAGTAGATTTATTTTTCTACTAAATCAACTATCAAGAAAAAAATTGTGGGCCCATTTTCCTTTATGTTTTTTTTTCTATTCTAGGTGATAGAAGAAGTGTACTTAGACCACGGTAATAGGTCAAAATCGCCTAATCCGCAGACGACTTTTGTTGTCAAAACTAGACAGAGACGCTACTATCTCATGTCTCCCTCTGGTGAAGCAGCCAGGATATGGATAGATGTAATATTCACCGGTGCGCAAGGTTATACTGAATATATGGAGTGATAATTAATTGACGAACAAATTAATGCTATTTAAAAAAGAATGTATTGCTGACCGTACCTTTGTTATGATTAATTATGAAGTATGGTTAATACAATAAAAAAAAAATTGATTTTTTTTGCAAACCATACTTTTAAATAAAGGTGTGGGTACAGCGCGTAAATGTTGTAACGTATTTTTCGTAATAAAATTTTCGCTGTACGAATTGCAAAAAAAGTTTTTACTTAACGTGAAAGCCAACACCTGAGCGTCCATACATTTTGTTTTACAACATTGTTTGAAACAAAGCAGATTTATGTTGAAATTAAGTAATTTTATAACTTTCTCAGCACTAATTATTTGCGCAAATCACTATAATAAACAAATAGCTACGGCACAGAATATATAAAATGCATTTTAAATATTTTAAACATTTTATATTGGTGCCTAGTGCCCATAACCGTAGGGCGTGCATGAAGAGAATTGTGGATGTGAGGGAAGCGAGGGTGTTGTGTCAGGATCGTTGTAAGTGGCGTTCCGTTGTCTCTGCCTATCCCTGTGGGAAAAAGGCGTGACAATTGTATTGTATTATATTGGTTATATTTCACAAGCATTTTATATATGCTGTGCCGTAGCTATTTGTTTATTATAGTGATTTGCGATAATAATAAGTGTTGAGAAAGTTATAAAATTACTTAATTTCAACATAAATCTGCTTCGAACAATGTGGTAAAACAAAATGTATGGACGCTCAGGTGTTGGCTTTCACCTTAAAAGAATAATTAACTAAAAAGATATCGGAGGTGCCTTCTTAAGAAGACTGTAGGTAGGTTATGAATTAACGGAACGCTAAGCGAAAGTGACCATAGACATATGATCTAACTTTTTATTAAGGCAAATTAGATTATGAAAACAGGGGTGGGCAGCCATTTTTACAGCGAGCCAGTTCTTTCAAAATATTGTTCGGGCAGGCACAGATCTACTTTTCGAACCAAGATTTAGTTGGACTGATGATGGTTATTAGCCCAGTCTGCCGTGTCGGGGTGACCTTGTCGCTTTTCCGGAACAGTTTGAAAGTAGCCAGGTATAACTAGAGGAGTGTGATTTGTCTATCTATATGGTGCACATTCGTCTCCTTAAGCCAGCATAGCGGAGGCGACTACTGCCTGTAGAAATTTATCTTAGTAATTCAGACACTGTCAAAAAATTTTTTTAAAAATTCATGCCCCAAGATTAGGTATAAATATTGCTCATCCCTGTTATGTCCCAATGTGGTTATATTTTTAGCTTAGTACGGAATCGTCTTTGTAGCAGTGACAAGCTACGTAAGTTGACCAAGTAGCAAAAGGTCAAGCGAACTTTTTAATATACAGCATTTTAATGCTTTTGGACATGTTGCTATCTAGCCATTGTGTCGCTTTATGGTAAATTGGGAATTTGGTCATCTTCACAAACGGTCGCTTGAGACGATTCGGTACTGAGTCAAATTTATGTTGTAGCTAAGCTTTATTATTAGAGGGTACAATGAAATCACGACATACCCTCATTATCAATTTGTAAATACAGTGTAAACTCTTTATAACGTTATCCTTTATAACGATAAACTCCCTATAACGTTGAAGTGAGCCCAACTTGGTTGGTTTGCGTTAAAACCCATATATTGAAACACTCTTTATAGCGATACGCCATTCTCTATTACGAAGAAATGTGTTCATATTTTTAGGCAGTAAATATTTATTATCGGTATTATTGTTTATGTTATGTTATCAGGTAACAAAAAACTTTGAAGCTCCGAAACATCCGATGTCGGTCTAGCTTTTGTTATCCTTAATTGCCTTGAACACGTGCAGTAAGACGCATTGTTTTCTCGGAAGTGATGGTCTTCGACCAAGCATACTGGGTACCTATCGTATTATCAGTCGTAAACCTACTTTGAAACTGTTAACATGGCCAGTAAACGGAAAGCGATTAGTGTTGACGAAAAAGTTTGTGTGATACGTGCGATTGAAAAGGGTGAAAAGAAAAGTGACGTTGGAAGGCGTTTTGAACTAAGTCAATCCACTGTTGCTACCATTTGGAAAAACCAAAAAACAATTCTACAGGCGGCGCTGGAAGGAAACTCTTCTAAAAAATTAAGAAAGCCAAAATTCGAAGACTTAGATCAGGCAATGTTGTCGTGGTTTAACAATCAGCGCCAGAATAATGTACCCATCTCGGGGCCAATTGTAAAAGCTAAGGCTGAAAAGTTTGCCAACCAACTTGGCATAATTGACTTTAAAGCATCTGAAGGTTGGCTCGGAAAATTTAAGCACCGTCACCAAATTACGTACGGTAAAATGAACGGAGAGGCGCGGGATGTCGATATTAATGTGACTAACAATTGGATTAGTACAGTATGGCCTAAATTAAAGATGAAGTACTCACCAGAAGACATTTTTAATGCAGATGAAACTGGCCTTTTTTTCAAGTTGACTCCCGACAAAACTTTAAAATTCAGAGGGGAAAAATGTGTTGGAGGAAAACTGTCTAAAGAGCGTATTACAGTTCTAGTGGCTGCCAATATGAGTGGCACAGAAAAAAGAAAGCTCTTAGTTATAGGCAAATCGAAAAACCCTCGGTGTTTCAAGAACATAAAACAGTTGCCAGTTACGTACAAAGCAAACAAGTCAGCTTGGATGACATCGCAGATTTTTGAAGAGGAAGTGAGAAAATGGGATGCTGAATTAAAATCACGGAAAATCTTGCTTCTAGTAGACAATTGTCCTGCTCACCCAATCATATCTAATCTTCGAAACATAGAGTTAGCATTTTTCCCAGCTAATACAACCAGTATTCTACAACCAATGGATCAGAGTGTCATTAAAAGCATAAAGGGCCACTATAGACGGAAAATGTTGATGGATATGATCGAAACTGACGGCAAGGTCTCGATCAACATGCTACAGGCAGTGAACTTCTTATCAAAAGCCTGGGAAGAGGTAACAGCAGCCACTATCCAACATTCTTTTCGACATGCTGGATTATGTAGTAGCCAAGAAACGAACCAATTTGACAGTGAAGACAATCTACCACTGAGTGAATGGATAAGCCAGTTCGACATACCAAACAATTTCAACGAAGATCTACAATCGTACGAAAATATAGATGAGGATGTAGCCACAACTGGTACACTTACAGATGAACAAATTGTTGATTTAGTGTCAAAAAGTCAGGAAACACCCGATAATCAAGATGAAGAAGATGATCAAGTGGACAAAGCCGAATCACCACCAACAATTCAACAAGCCCTAGATGCCGCTAAGTTGGTAGAAAAATTTTTGCTGTTTAATCAAGACGATTCCACCACACATCTAGATATGAATAGAATACATAAAATAATACAAAACAAGTACTGGCATAGCAAAAAACGTCAAACAAAGTTATCAGACTATATGTATAAACAATAATTTATAATACATACATATTAAAAAATCTTGTTAATATGGTTGTTTTTTTGTTCACTCCATATAACGAAAACTCTCTATAACGACAAAAAATGCTCAGTCCCTTGAGTTTCGTTATAAAGAGTTTACACTGTATATGCAATGCAACCTTTCGTGGAAATATTTTACCTAAAATTAGGTAAATCACCTTGTATTTAACGTTCGCAACACTAAAACAGAATTGTTATAACCTGAAATTTAATTCGAATAAAAAAAAAATTGTAAATAAAGGTGTTGCCAATTCAAAACAATAAATACCCTCATGTAAAACAAAATATTGTTTGCTAAAGCTTTAAATAGAGGTAAATATCTCACTAACAATCTTGCTGTGGTGTTGCCAACAAAATTATAATTAATTTTTCTTTTTGTAAATTTTGAGGTGAAATATTTTTTCACGGAAGGTGAAAATTAAATGAAATGTGACAATAATTTTAATTGCCAAAAAAATTATGTATCTTTTTTTAAAATAAGTATTTTATTTTTAATATGTTACCATATTATTATAAAAGGCAACATTTACATTGTCTTTGTTAGTTTTAAAAAAAAAGTGTATATTGATTGAACGATCTTAATTTGGGGTTTTAGGTATCTAGACCTACCTAATTTACTAAAAAAATCTTTTGGACCTAGGTTTCAATTTTGGACCAGCGATTTCACTATTCTAAATTTAAATTTTGACCAAATTTTTGAAATAAGAATAGACTTAATTCGAAATATGAAATGGTATATTTTTAAATTTCGAATTGTGGTTTTTATTTCAAACAACCGGAAGTAGTATTCGTAAGTACACAACGCCCCTCTGCATTTTTATCTGATCGTCCAATAAATAAAACACCCTGTATATCATTTATACATCTCAATTTATTAATTAATTGTATTGTCATTATGTACACGATATTTTTTTATTTGTACAATTATAATACTTAAAAAAAAGTACAAAAGTATATCTCATATTAATTATTAACACTCGTTTTAATCATGAAAAAAAAGCCAAGTATTTTCTAATAATTTTATTTTAGAAAGTTCGTCTCAGATGTTTTTTTTTTACAAAAAAAGTTTAAATAAAAATACATCTAAGCAAGAGGCGTATTGTTACTAGACGCGTAATTTGTAGTTTTGTATGAAAAACAAATTTATGAATCGTACGCGTCTAGGACGATACGCCTACATAGTCCGTTCAAAATGAATTTTTGATCACTCTTAGACACAGGGTCGATAATTTAATCCTTCCCTAATTATAACCAAGCTTTGATTTTCATTCTACAGTAACTGGGTTATTTTTAAATGTACAGAGGAGACATCATGCTGGAGATTGAAGGTTCACTGGTCAGGGCAATCAGATCATGGCAGTCGGGCCTCAGTGGAAAAATACAGTCAGGGCGAGTTATAGTCAAGTCAAAAATAGCTTTATATAGTGGTAGAATGTGCAAATAATATTATTTCATATTTTTGTTTTATGAAATTTGTGTGCGATTGTACATGCTTAAGCCACGCCCCCCAGTGCTCTTTACTCGTGGCGTTAGATTCTAAGGATCGTTTGCCCCTGAAGGCCGCGGTTAAAGTAACTATAACTATTACTTTTACAGCGACGACGACCGATAAACGTTTACATTTACTTCACACACGTTGCAATATCGTGTAAATTCATATTTTTATCGTTAAAAAGATCTCGAAAAATAATAGAAAAACATATTTGGCTTCTTTTCATATATTTGACGTTGGTGACATTGGTTTGACGATTACTTTAACTTTAACCAAGCAAGATTCGCTGGTTACGGTTAAGGTAAAAGTAACCGTCAAAAATGACAGGCAACTCATGGTTTAACTCGTGTGGAGTAAATTATAAACCATAATGTAAACATAACTGTTACTGCACAACGAGCGGCCATAGCTGCTCAATTGCGGAGAAGGAGCCTGCGAGAAATCTACAATAGTTAGTTTCTTTAACCGGCCTTCTGGTGGAAACGACCCTAAAAATTTAATTATCGACCCTCATTTTCTTTATTTTACCTAGTAAATGCTATTTCTAATGTAAGCCCTAAAACAAAGTACATTAGTTCCTAAGGATTAACAATAAAGAATATATCTATACTATACTGGGTTTTTTTTATTATTTAAAATAAATATTTACATACTTAAGACAGAAGTTGCAAAGTAAATTAGCCTCAATGTTTGGAAGCACTGAGTCAACAATTTTTTCATTAGTACAGCACTACTATCCCCCAAGTACCCAATACCTAGGTAATACATCAAAAGTTCCAAACATTCTAGATTCGATTCCAAGTTTTTTTTATTTTAGCACGTCATATGACTCCACTCAGCCCGATGTTAAGCTAGAGTGCGATCCATGAACGGAAATGACTGCTATCAGAGAGGGGAATCTGCACTTGGAAGGATACCAGGTTGTAAGAAGGAAAGACGTGGCTGGGAAGGTCGTCCCACAATTTAGTGGTACGACAGAAAAAGGACTTCCAAACCTTTTAGTTCGCGAGGGGATCATTTTGACAGTGGTCGAATCAAACTAGGCAATGAGATTATTGAAAAAAAAATCCTGGTCTTGGGACGTCTGGGTTTGTGTTACTAGTTTTGAGGTCTTAAAAACTCCAAAAAGCTTTATTTGACAAAGAAAAATTAAAGAGTAGACATTTTAGTTTTTTTTTATTGTAGCTCGGAATGTGACAACACTCCACTCCGATGTAAAGCTAGAGTGCGGTCCATGAATGGAAACAACTGCTACTACAGAGAAACATGTGCGGGCAGCAGTCGCCTCCACTATGCCGGCTTGAGGAGACGAGCATGTACTATCTTAGATTGACAATGCACACTCCTCTCGTTATACCTGGCTACTTTTAAAGTATATAGTATCTACTAGATATTTTACGTCTAAAATAAATCTTACAATTAATATAGACATGGGTATTTAAAATTAAATCACAGCTAAATTCACTTAAAAACTAAAAACTAAATACATTTGGTTCGCCTCTCTACTTGTCAGGTCAAATGTTTACGAATACGTTAAAGAAATCTTAACAATACTTAAAAAAAAGCGCTATTTTTCCTCCAGAACACCTTGTACTTGACTGTGGTCCTCCATCAAGTTCCACTAGGAACCCACGAGAAGAAAATTATTTACCGGCAGATTTAGGGTTGTCAACATTTTTTCACAGAATTAACTATAAAAAAAAACTTTATGGAAAAAATCCACCGCCTGATGTAAAGCTAGAGTGCGGTCCACGAACGGAAACAACTGCTACTACAGATAAATCACTACTGGCAGCAGTCGCATTCTTGACTTGAAGAGATCAATGTGCACCATGTAGATTGACAGGGCATACTCCTCTCCTTATACCTGGCTATAAGGTCTCTTCGCAGGTTACGTTCGAAAGTGGTGGTATTACCCCAGGACAGCCTAACCTAACTTACTTATTTAATTCTTTATTCACTTTGTGTAATGTTGGCAACCCTAAGTAGATCCTCTGGAAATTGTCCAACAGGTTGATTCAAATTGGCAGTGTCAAAATAACAATGAAATTTGATATCTCTATCTCTAGGAGGACCATTAACAAGTACCAACACACAATCATCCTCCCATACATATCCATGCAAGTAACACAAAAAACTGACTAGTCATCTGGAAATTCAATGTCAGCCAGCGCTCGTCTTTAGCTTCAACAACGCGGCTTTATACTTCGGAGGCGTCCATCTCAAAGCTGAAGGATCGACGACCAAACGCGGCTCCTTAAAATGCGAACTAGCTAGTTGTTCAGCGACTATTTTTGGTGTAACGCAAATAACATGCTGACCCTTCCAATATTTAACCATATTCATTGATTGTAATGTTGATATTACATCTGTTTGAGAAATACCAGTCATATCGCTCAAATCTTTAATGCTCAAAGTCCCTCGACTCGTACTCAAGACACCGAGTAACACGTAGGACCAATATGATCTATAGCTCAACTTCCCGAGGTCGGATAAAGGCTTTTCTGGACTTCCAACGACTCCTTCGAGCCTCGACAGCTCGTAACTAAAAGCGATCAGTAATTTACCATAACCTTGTCTCTGGAAAGGCGGTAGAGTCAATATACAAGCGACGTTGAAACATTCCTGCGAGAATTTCTCTTTTGAGAAGTAACCAACTAGATGTGCTCCATTCTTGTCGACCTCGCATAAAATGTAAAATAAAAATTGTTCAATATCATAGTACAATGTTTTGTGATCTAAAAATAGCTTTGCAAGTAAACATAGGTTTTGACAGTACAGCTTGTGCTCCTGCCCGCATGCCTCAAATATTGATATTGTGCCTTTTCTGTATATTTCTCTCCCCTGAGGTTGTCTCGCAACACAATCTCTCAAATGATATCTATATGTATTCTCGAGTCTCATATATGTCAAACAATACTCACATATGTACAGTTTCGATTGTTTCCCATACTCATCAGGATAAGGACTGAAGTACCATGTATCTATTTCGTATTTACCGAACTGAATTCTATCTATATATTTAATTTTAGTCAACGCTTCGTGCTCTTTCTCCAAGGCCGCCGTCGTCGGATCCATCTCGGCGTACGATTTCTGCACGTGATTGATCTCGTCGTGTTTTCGTTTTTGATTGCGCGTCATCTTGCGGCCGGTCTTATCGGCAAGGAGGTCGCAACTGTTTGACTGCTCGCACATGTCAAATCTGTCGCTCATAACGCGTTGGCGCGAAACCCACTCGTCAAGTCGACGATCGAAGCCGACGTAATGCACATAATACTCGTCGCACATATCTGTTGGGCTGTAACGTATCTGCAGAATCTCCGCAGGCTGCCATGACTCGTCATCCGAACGGCGCACCAAGCAATGCTCACCGATGTCGAGTGCCTGCTCTCGTCGGGTTTCATCCTCTTCGTGGGAATCAGACCTGCTATCTGATGGTGGCAAATCACTAGTAACAGAAGACTTTTCGAATTCTTTACCGCCGTCTTCCATTATTATACGCAACAATGATAAATTATGGTGAAATAATCAAATAACGCACGCGCGACAAAGTGCCATATGAAAACTGACAGTTTGTTGACCCGGCGTGCGACGCTTATAATAGCCATAGACTAAAGAGGCACACCAAAAGTATACAAGCAAAAATAAAATTGATTTATTTTGATAAAAGACATTTTAATAAAGAAGTAGGCTTCTCAAATATATGTTAATGACAATTTGCATAAAGAAAAGTTAGGTTTTCCGTGTACTGTATTTTACATCGATATGCATGTAACATCGATAAGCATAAACCAAAAACTTGTGTGATAATAAACGTCAACTTGACATTTACTGATATTGATCGAATATTGATTTCGCAGCTTTTTGCACTTGCAGTGACTAATTTCGTAAACAGAATTAACTAATATAGTGCACGCATCTTAAATAAGAATAGCACTAAAATTTTCCTTATAGAGCAGTGTATAATAAACTGCTCTACAATGATTGGCAACGCGTGGAAGAACGTTAAAGATTATTTCAGAAGTTTATACCTGAATTATTTATTAGTCACAGAGCTGTACATGGTAGAGGATTGGGAGAAGGTGGTGATTCGTATCCTTTTCATATATAGAATTAAAAATTGTATATCATAAAGCTGGATTCACTGATTCGATTGCTCTACACTTCCCGACGGTGAGTGTTTGGGGACATTTATAGCATCCTGTAAGTACAAGAATCAGACTTTGATCGGAAATAACCGCGATATCTCGTAAACCAAACGAATAGGGCTTGGAATGCCAGGACAAGAGCCTAACAAATATAATTTAATTTTATCTAAATTTTAATAGAAATCGAGACTACCCTTACACAATTTTTGGTAGCTCGTCTAACTTTAGCCAGACTAACAAGCTAGTTTTTCTTTAAAGCTTGTAACTATTCTGTGACCTTCATAAGTGGGCCACTTCTATTTGCCTTATTATGTTAATTAATGGAGAAATCTACTGTGCTTACTACACTATACTGTACTATTTAATTATTCTTTGATATTAACATCAGCTTTTTAAAATATTTTTTGAGTTTGTTGCTGAGTTTTTTTTTTTCAAAAATTATAACAATTTTCCATTTAAGTGATAAGCCAATAAATATAGACCTTATCAATAACAATAGGATTTATTTTAAAATCAATAAGTAATTTTAATAACATTGAAAAAAGTCATGTGTCACATAAACCTAGTCATGTTCTGCCTGCACAAATTTTTGTGTGGCAGAGATTGTTTCCATTTTCATACCACTCTAGCTTAACATCAGGCAGTGTTGTCATATGCCGAGCTACAATAGAAAAAGTCTAGCTATCAGTGGCCATGGAAGAAAGCAGTCATCATAGCTAGGCAAACAGTTGCCAGACCTGCAACACTTTCAAAAGGATCCACTGCCTGTGGACTGCAGAAGTAAAAGCACACTAAATTGGTGCTTTCTCGAAAATCAGTATAGAGAAGACACAGAATTAAAATCTTGTCAGAGACACTCATAGCTATAACATTTTTGCTTGCTTTGCTATGGCTTATTTCACACATACCACTTTCCAATCACAAAACATTAGTTGTAATGTGATGAATTCAGTGCCGGATTTAGACTTTGGCGGCCCATAGGAGGAGCATGTTGTGGAGGCCCTCAAATCGTTTGTGGGTAACTGTTGAAAGTTTCTATTAAGGTCAAGGTAAAGAAGAGAGCAACTAAATAAGTTGGCTGACACAAAATTTAAAACAAAACTCAATATTTTTTGTTTCTACTGAGCCTTTATCGATTCAATTTAATTTATTTTTTTTGTGGTGTGGGGCCCATAGGCCTATGTTGCCTATGCTTAAATCAGGCACTGGATGTCGACTGTATCAACAACTTTTGTGAGTAGGGTTTAGTTAGCACCTGTTACACCTTTGAGTGACATCAACCACACACAATGGCCGTTGTCGAAACAGACCATAATTTGTTCATCTGAGCGACATTCCATACAAAGGAGAATGCCCATTTTCGGGTCCACTTGATACCTAATATTTTGGTAACAAAACAATCTTCTAAAATAATATAATATCTTGTTTTTTTATTTATTGATTTTAATTATATCAATACACCATATTTAATTACTTAATAAGGTACAAAAACAGGTGAAAACATTAAAACTGATTAGTAGTAGATTTATTTTTCTACAAAATTAACAAAAAATCATCGGGGAAACTTGAGAAAAAATAGTGGGCCCATTTTTTTAGGCGAATGGGCATTCTCCTTTGGTACTCTCAACACAACCACCTTTTTGTGGTTCTAATGTGGACGGAAAGTGTTATGAGTGAGTTCGCGGTTAAGCCTAACAATTAAACTCTATATTTCAGTCTCAAATTGCACCAATGTAATCCTTAATATTTAACCAGATATGGTATTCACTCTGGTATTCTCACTCTTCTGGTATTTCAACTATTCCATCGTTTTCAATGCCATCAGCCAGTTCAGAAGACGAGCGCATCATATCGAAGATGTATTTTAATTATATTATCTAGACCTAAATTGTGTTTTATTTACTACTTTCTTCATTATAAAATAGATAGATGGTGATTTCATAGATATGTACTGAAAGACATAATATTAATTTTAATTTTTAATTGGCATACCTAATTAAATGCGATGGTTGATTATATACATTAGGTTTATCGGAAGTTTTGCATGCTGCTAAATGTGGCGAAACATGTGAACAAATTGTAACCCAATTATTATAAAACACTACTTTGCAACTAATTTCCGCTAATCAATGTTAGTCAGGGTAGGTGCACAGTCACATTAGCTGTTACTGTTAGACCTGTCACAGCTAACAGTAACAGCTAATGTGACTGTGCACCTACCCTCACTAACATTGATTAGCGGAAATTAGTTGCAAAGTAGTGTTTTATAATAATTTAGTTATGGATTTCCGCAAAGTAACGCCTACTACTATTAAAAAAAATTGTAACCCATTTAATAACACCATGTTTCACGCAGTAAAGTTTATTTCATTTCATACAAAAAATAGAAGGCAGGTTGATTTTTTTTATTTTGGCATGACATATGACCTCGACTGGTCTGATGGTAAATGCAGTGGAGGTCCATGAGCATTGACGACTAGAGATACGCTCGCACGGTGGCTCCAGTCGCCACCACTATGCCGGCCTGATGATGGTATTAGTAGAATTTGCTGATCACATTCGAGTGTACCACTAAGTAGCTTAGACTAGCTATGCACATCAGTCTCCCCGGACTGGCATAGATAAGATCAATTCTAATTATTGATATCATACTAGTTAATAAACATAATCATACTATTCTTTCGAATGTAACGCCCGTGAAGTGACCTTGTCGCGTTTCGGGAGCAGTTTGAAAGTAGCCAGGTATAGCGAGAGGAGTGTGCACTGTCGATCTAGATAGTACATGCTAGTCTCCTCAAGCCAGCATAGCGGAGGCGGTTGCTGTCCGCACAAGTCTCTCTGTAGTAGCAGTTGTTTCCATTCATAGACCGCACTCTAGCTTTACATCAGGCGGAATGTTGTCACATGCCAAGCTACAATAAGCTTATGTGCTCCCATTAAAGGAATAAGAGTACAAGCAAGAATAAAACAATGTAAATAAGAGCAAATATTATACTTTTAAATAACTTAAAAAATAACCGTTAGTCGTTCGAAACGACTCCGGGACTTTCAATGACATATTATGTAAATGTTCTATGCCTTTTTGAAACATATTTTTAGATATAACCGTATTAATTATAGTTGGATCAGATAACCATGTTTCTACTTCTTCATTTAACGAGTCCTGTACTTTATAAAGTATTTTAGTTAAAAAACTAGAGACTAATTTGACTTCACCAGTGTTGCCATCATCGTCATCATTTCTCAAAACCTGTAACTCCTTATCCATAATCCATATCAATAAAAATTGCCTTTTATTATCAGAAAAATTGCATTCCAAAACTAATTTACTCATTATCGCATATTGCAATCCGATATTGAATTCCTTTGCCATTTTCTCGATTGTAAAAATAAAATCGTTAAGACTCGTATCATTCGATGCTGTAGCGTTGTATTTAAAAATATTACTGTCGTTATTATTTTCGCGGGAAATTTTGACAGTTGAATTGAAAAGTTTCACTTTGTCGTCGCTCTTGAACCCGAGCCAAGCGAGACATCTATTGCAATGATAAATATTGCGTTTAGAATTAAACTTATTAGTTTTTGCTGACAAAATAGAATAGTCCATAACAAAATAAGTCAGTCTGTATAAAAAGTCGTATTTGTTACTTTTCATTGTAATCCCATGGCTGTGAGACGAGTGACCGTGGCTACATGGACAGAACCATTCTGACATGTCAATATTTTCAGATGGCAACTCCAAAATCCGTTCGAATTTTAAAACATCATCAGATACAACATTAACGCAATTTGCGCAAACAATCTTGACTCTCTCGTTCACGTGTAGATCGACAACTGGCGCTAAAATCTCTTTGCTATTTTTGTGCGAATTTAAGAGCAATTGCTCTTCATAGAAATTGCCACCGGTACCAGCTTCAGTTAAAACACGAAACGATATAGTATTTTTCTCTATTTTCAAACCGGACATAGAATTCGGTATAATACGACAAAACTCATCTATTTTAACCTCCTGGACGATCTCCGCATCATCGTCTGAGAAGCAGTCTGACAAGCTGTCGCTTGACGACACACTATCTCTTCTGGAGCATTCAGAAACTTCGTAATAATGTAAAACGAGACAAGTAGACTTAATACTAATCCTTAAGTTGCAATTCTTATTTAAATTCACCGTAGTCATAATGAAAACGTTGCAACTACGCAATCTAGTGCGTAATTCAACAAAAATACTCTTAATCAACATTTTCGTTGAAAAAAAATCCTTCCAAGACCCTAACTACACTTTACTTCACAATTAACTCTGTCGAAACATTATTTGCTGGTTTAGTCTTGGCAACATAGCCGGCCGTCTCGAAGGCCTTAAACAAACTGTCATTTTCTCTTATAATAAACGATAAATTAGCCATTTTGTAGTATTCTGAATTGTTTTCAATATTGTAAATTACAGTTTCAAGCAGATGCGCTCGTTCTACGTGAATCCCGGGGGCGTCGTACTGCAAATACGAGAAATGTACGTGCAAATGATAAAATGATGGATGGTAATGCAGATATACACGTAGACGTGTCTCAGCTAAGTTGTATTTCTCGCTGATCGCTTTCTGAAATTAAAAATAATTGTTAAGTATTATTTGATACCAATATATACCAATGAATTATGGCGGAAGATAGTGCTGGACTGGCTAGGTGTCCTACAATCTGGAGATACTGGTGCATGAAGCCCTCGATCAGCTCCTCAACAATAAGAAGCCTGACTGATGATGGTTATTATGGAGGAGCATTTTTAAGTATAACATCTGTGAAATAACTTAATCGCGTAGCGGAATCAACTCAGAAGTAGCTACCTAAATGGTGGTTAGTCTCCACAAGCTAGCATAGTGGAAACAGACTTACCTCCGTGGAAAGAGGAAGAAAAATATATACAGGATAACTATATAATACTAACGCCATCTATTGGTCACTAGTGAAGTCGCTACAGAACGCACGGTGGGCAGGAAGCACCTTTTAAATCGCAAAAAAATCATGACAAAAACTGAAAGTGGGGATTTAAAATCATAAACATTTGTAATAAATAATAAATAAAACTATGAAAGATACTGTATATTACAACGTACAAATACATCCCAACTTTCAGTTTTTGTCGTAATTTTTGTGCGATTTAAAGTTGCTACTTGCCCACCGTCATCGCTTCACTCAATTTCACCAATATAAGAACAACAATGTAACAAAAGCAAAACATACCTTGCCTTTATCCCGAATATTCTTCAACAGAGGTAAATGACTCTCGTCCAAGTCCCTCAGACACTTGATGCCCTTCTTCCTGACAATGGCGAGCAGGTATAACGTCTCCGGAGTTGTACCGTCCCACTTCAAGTCAGGTACGATGACAAAACCAACTTCCTCGTCCGGATCGTCAAAAACTATGCGTTCCTTCTCGCGTTTACCTTCCAATATATTGAATACCCACTGGAAAAGAAGACGTAATGTAAAGTCCGTAGAGTGACTTTGTCGGGCTTGGAAGTAGCCAGGTATAATGAGAAGAGTGTGCACTGTCAATCTGGGTGGTGGCTAGCATAGTGCATCTAGAAATTTATCTGTAGTAGCAGTGGACCACTCTCTAGCTATATATACAGAGCTAAAATATTGGCTTGGCTTTTTTTAATGCCCGCACTAAAAGTTAGGTTTTTCTTATTGGCATGTGACAACACTCCGCCTGATGTAAAGCTAGAGTGTGTTCCATAAATGGAAACAATTGCTACTACAGAGAGAAACATGTGCGGGCAGCAGTCGCCTCCACTATGCCAGCTTTAGACGAGCACGTACCATCTAGATTGACAATACACTCCTCTCGTTATGACTACTTTCAAACTGTTCCCGAAACACAACAAGGTCACTTCACAGGTGGTAACTCGAAAGAGGTGGTACTACCCCAGGATGGCAGATTAGACAAATAACCTAGTTCTTGTATCATAGGCACTGAACGACCAAAGTACATATAACATAGTTACATTGATACTGGTATAAGTAGGCAAAAGCTGCGTGTTACGGTTGGGATCATTACAGGACACCTGGTCTTAAACAGGCACTACAACAATATAAATGTTACAGACAGCCGTGCAGAGGATGTCTGGAACAGGAGAAAACAGTGCAACACATGTTCTTGGAATGCGATAGCGATGAAGCACCGAGAAGGAAATTCCTGAGGACAATGTCAACACTCCCTGAGGCGTGCCGGAACGTCGATAGCGTACTGGCCCTCATGGAGGAAATGAAGAAGAAAAGGCCCGGAAAATCAAGAATCAATATTGTTACTGGCAAGAATTGTAGTGAGATTTGAACACAGGTCTCATCGATCGTGAGTCCGTCTTCTACTGCTAGACCACAGCTCTCTACAAAATTAATTCTTGTAACGCGACGGTAGAGCGGTCATTTTGACCCTTAGACAAAGAGGAGACATTTAGGCCGGCTCAATGCATTTCACGGGGCGGTACAGCGACGAGGTGTACAGGAGGAGGAAAAGGATGCACCACATGGCGGGTGCGCGCGTCCTGACACCTTTGGGTAACGGAGAGATAGCGACAGACACCGTGTTTCAAATATTAAATAGACCGTACAATATTCTTTTTTTTTTAAAGGGGTCTTAAACCTCACCTGTAAGTTAAGTTGTTGTCCCTGTATAGCTGGTAAAGATACGTCTTTATACAACTCTGGAGTCTCCGAAACAATGTGACAGTTAGTATGTGTATACCTCTTCACGTGTTGCTCGGTCGCTGGATATGTTAATGTCGCTTTTATTGCTGAAAATTGACAAAATTACAGTAGTCAAACAACTTCAGAGGAAAAAAATGGAATAAATCCTGTTGCTGGAGTTTTGGAGTTTTCCTAAACTTATGTTTCTTTGAGTGTTAATGTGTAATAATGGTTGATTATTAATCATAAGCGTGAGTGTGGGTTTTAGTAAAGATTCTGCCACTTTACTGAAGCAATTTTTGACCTGACTGTTAAGTGTGTTGAATGAATGACTGGTGATGCACAATCTTATTAACTTGATGCAAAAATATTTACTTTGACACTGGACAAATAAAAAAATAATCCTGTTGCCTTTTTTTTATGTAGCCATAGAGATATGTACTAGAGGAGCAAACTTCATGTTTTTTTTTTTTTTTTTATTGTAGCTCGACATGTGACAACACTCCGCCTGATGTAAAGCTAGAGTGCGGTCCATGAATGGAAACAACTGCTACCACAGAGAAAATCTCTACGGGCTGCAGTCGCCTCCACTATGCCGGCTCGAGGAGACGAGCATGTACCATCTAGATTGACAGTGCACACTCCTCTCTTATACCTGGCTACTTTCAAACTATTCCCGAAACGCGACAAGGTCACTTCACGGGTGTTACATTCGAAAGTGGTGGTACTGCCCCAGGACAACAGACTGGACTAATAACCATCATCAGTCTGCCTACCACTCTTTAATAGTGCCTATAGGCACTGAGCGACCAAAGTACATATAACAAAGTTACATTGGTACCGGTTTTTAGCGAGGTCCGAACACGGGTCTCATCGATCGTGAGTTCACGCGTCTTACCACTAGACCACGGCCGCTCTATATGCGGACATGTCGGACATGAAAAAAGCGTAAGCCGCTTCAAACGACTTGACAATGTCACCATCTAGTCTAAAAGTGACTGCGGTCATCTTTTCTCTCCTATCACATTGAGAGCATTATTGCACATCTAGTTGTATATATCAATAGTAATGCCATAAAAAGAACTAAAAGACATTATTTATTTATTTATTTTTGTCTGTGTCGTTTAGACATTATACATACATGATATTTTTTATCCCTATTATAATTAAAAGATGCCTTGTAAACATTTTCCTCAATTAATGCACTATTTATCACTAATTAGTTAAACAAAGAAGTTTTACGAGAAGTAAATTATTAGTAAACTTAACAAGAAATTAATGTTAAAAGTTAATTTGAAATAGATGTACATTTTTCACAACTCCACATATGTTTTTATTAGTTGAACAAAGAGAATACATTATTACGTCGACAAGGTCGTTTTTAACTTTCCCTGTTTAACAAGTATAACCTCAAAATTGCAATAAAATTTGCTAAAACTACAACTGCCTAATTATATGTGGGTATTATTGGTTACGATTTTAACTGGAGACCTTAAAAATTCGAGTAAATAATTATTATGCAAAGGTCTATTATTATTATTCTAAATAATATAATTGTGTTTAAATTTTGTAATGAACTATTTGAACAGAAATTTTAAAGCACTCACATCCGACTCTCGTATGAGGGCTTCTGGCAATGCTGTAAATATCGTTTTCAAAAATTACGTCCCAAATTGTTTCATCAGAAAAGAACTCTGTTCTTTCTATATGCTCATCCCTTATCGGTGTTTTTTCCAAAATAACCAAGGCGAGTCCACTTTTCCCACGTAATTTACCAACCACGTTAACTGATTTTCGAGCAGAATTTACGTTCAAAATCTTCTCTGGTATAAATAATTTTAAATTTGGGTCAACTTCGGCTACTGTTTCCTCAGAATCTTCTTTAGTTTTTGCTTTTTTGGTATCTGGTTCCTCAACAGCATCACCCTGGCGCTTGCCGTCGGACATTTTGTGAACTTTTGTATGACAGCGGCAAAAACGGCGGCATCGTCAGTGTTGTCATATCAAAATTATTAAACATATTTTATATACATGTTTTATTTAAAATATATTTAAAAATCAAATGGACTAATGTCAACACATGTCCATACGCACTGCAAATACATAAGTGCATAATATTAATATTTAAGTTTCTCATGAGAGCTGTGGTTTAGCGGTTGTAAGAGTTTAATTTACACTTTACATAAATTATATTATTCCTAAACTTTCTTCGCGAATCCCTACACTGTGTAGGCTACACAAGTTTTGGAGATTAGCGCGTACAGTCAACGCGTGTATTTATCTTATGTCCATTTGCACCATATGACTTAACTATTACTGTCACGTTAAAGTAATGGTTAAGGTTAAAATTGGTTTGCTTCAAAAAAAATCTGTCACATTTGACGATTACTTTAACCTTAACCGTTACTGGCGAATTTACTTTATCTTTTAAATTTAATATATATTTAATTTACTTTAACCGGCCTTCTCTGGTGCAAACCACCCTTATACTATGTGTTATAGTTATACTATATGCATACAGCATAATATTATCACCAACAAAGATGGCCGCAGTTAAATTCAATTGCTTAAGAATGTACCTAAAATAAGTGATGAATGGACAGTTTATTGATTATGTCCGCTATGAACACGTCGGGGAGTCCCTTTGTATGCGTATTACACTTTTATATACATGGTGTTGGTTTTAGAGTACCACCCGCACGGGCGAGTAGTGGAGCTTCGTCATACGGGTTCTTTGTTTGTTTTTGTTCCGGCACTATATTCCGTTTTCGAGATATCACAATAACTTCCGCTATAAAGTCGACTTCTGGTGAAAGTAGTATTTTCTCGAAATTGTAGGAGTGCCCTCTATAAGTCTAGAAAATTTCGCTGGGAAGTCGCTGGTCATTCCAGTGAGTGAATAGGTTGTATCTTGCATCTTCAGTAAGGTGGTGGAATCTTTACTATAGCTTTCAGCGTAGTGTCCCATATTTGTCCACATTCACGCACGTTCAAGAACACTTAATGGATAATAATCCACCAATATTACAAATTAACACTCGAAGAACACACAAGTTTAAGATTTTATTTAATTTTTTTTATTGTAGCTCGGCATGTGATGACACTCCGCCTGATGTATAGCTAGAGTGCAATCCATGAATGGAAACAACTGCTACTACAGAGAAATCTCTACAGGCAGCAGTCGCCTCCACTATGCCACGAGCATGTACCATCTTAGATTGATTGACAGTGCACACTCCTCTAGTTATACCTGGCTACTTTCAAACTATTCCCGAAACGCGACAAGGTCACTTCACGGGTGTTACATTCGAAAGTGGTGGTACTGCCCCAGGACGGCAGACTGGGCTAATAACCATCATCAGTCTGCCTACCACTCTTCAATTAACATTTAAATGTTAGTAACTAATTCCATCGCCTGCAGACCAATATTAAAATAGTTATCAAAAGAACTAAGTAAGAAAGTTTTCAACATTCTGTATATAAAGTAAACGGTCAAAGAATGTTATATTGATCTATTTGACCTCTCACAAAGAGAGGATCAAAGTTCAATCTTTTGATGATAATTGGTTGAGTGAGTATTGGTTCGAGTCCGGATCTCAGAAGAAGTACCAGCCTCTCTTTTTTTAATTAAACGTACAAACGTAAATGTCGCTAACTCATCTGAGGCGGAATCGAACCTGCGTAGTTTATTATTTATTTATTGCTCAAGGTTAAATGGCATAGGCATTACTTGATCTTTAACTCTACTTCATCGTTTCTCAACCATTTTTATGTCGCGTCCCAGGAAAAAGCCAAAAAGTCTTGCGACCCCGTCACTATAAAATTATAATAATATGTACATTGAAATAAAGTAAGCTATAAGTTTATTTTTTCATGTTATTTATTAATCTTATTATTTAGTTTTATAACACTCAACTAAAATTCAATCCTTTAATAAACGAATCTTTTGTACTATCAAGAGCAGGGGAGCAGTCCACCTTAAGGACTAATGTTACTTGCATATTTTTATGTTTCTCTCAGCTCCTACTTTAAATATAACTTATGTTTACGTTGCTATCAACCAATTTTTTGTCAATAAAGTGGTAGAAGAGTGATAGAAGCAATATTATTAACATAATGCAAAATATTTACTTTGACACTGGCGAATTGTTATAATGACATATAAAACTATAAAAAAAGTTTTTTCCACAACGGAATAAACAAAAAAATTTTTTTCCAAAATAAACAACGGCCGCTCTATTGAAAATTAAGACAGTTGTTTTTTTTTTTTCTAAATGAGGCAATGCCAGCTATGAATTGATCTCGTTAAAGCCCGCCTTTTTTACTGCTCGTTAATAATTATTATTAACATAAAAAGCGGAGGTAGAATGAAATTAAGTTATTAGGCTAGCTGCTTATGAATAGATCTATAATAAATATTAAATGTAGTAATGGAATGTGTTTTGTTCGTCTTTTTTTTAACAAATCAAGGCCGACTTTTGATCGTAAATAACGAAATAAATGTAATTTTAAAACTTTTATGGCTGTAGAGATTAGTTCATTAAGGTATTATTTTTGGTAGAGATGGGTGTTAAAATAAATTGTTGTCTTTTTGGAGTCGTAGGCAATTAATTTTAACTTTTTTTAGTTGATCTTATACAGTAGAGGCGCGCGTTGAGCGTTTAATTTGTTATGTTTTTTTTTTATTATAGCTCGGGCATACGATAATACTCCGCTTGATGTTAAGCTGCGGTCCATGAATAGAAGCGACTGTTACTATAGAGAAATTTCTGCAGGCTGCAATCGCCTTCGCAATGCCGGCTTAAGGATACAAATGTGCTCTATCCAGGTTGATAATACACACTTCTGTCGTGACAGGGTCAGTTTACGGGTGTTATATTCGAAAGTGGTGGTACAACCCCAGGCGGTAGACTGGGCTAATAACCATCATCAGTCTGCCTGCCACTTTTTATATTATTGTTCGCTGTAAAATGTAAGTACCGTATAATGATATTAGAAATACAAGAAATAATTTTAATATAAAAAAATCTATTCGTAAGTGACGGATAAAGTCGTTTCTTACAAATCTAAATTGGTTAAAATTGATGTACACAGAGTTAGGACTAGTTCATAATGAAGTACATATTTTGCGGCCTATGAGCGCAAACAATTGGTACTACAGAGGAATGTACTAAACCGACTGTACTAATAATCATCATCCTACCTACAGCGCTTAAATTTTTTTTGAGCCATTCCAACAAATATGCAGTACAAGTGTAATAGATTATGCCAAAAAAAAAATTGTATTATTTTTAAAACATAAAAATAATTTTTTTATTGGCATTATAACAATTTGCCAATGTCAAAATAAATATTATTATCTCTCACACTTTTCTATTTTGAATTATTTACCCACACTCACATACTTTTAGGAACACTAAATGGATAATAAATTTGTAATTCACTAACCTAAGTTTCACAATTCAAAGCTATCGCCTACTATTTCCAGAAGAAAGCCAAGGTTTTGGTTTAGTTCTGTCGTACATGGTTTGACGCCTGCAGCGTTCATTAAAATACATTTTCATTGTGAACCGATCCTTACTTGCTCCAGTGATTCAAATAAGAGTCTAACAAAATGACAGTTCCCGCTTAAAACGAAACGAGGAGGTCGTTTGCGCGGGAAAAAATACATATTTAAAAAAATATATTTTTAATAATTAATTAATATCAGTGATTACAGTGAATTATTGTTTTATAAATTATTTAGCGATTGGAAAATGTGATTAAAAACGTTCGGGCAGAGACAACGAACCGTAAATCCTATGTCGAGTTTTAAAAGTTTCAGCCAGGCGTGAATTTAGAAAAAAAGCAGTTATTTGTTTTAAATAAACAATGGCGGTTAATTTTAATTTGTGGAGCTTGTTTTTATTAATTTATTTTGTTATTTTTAATCGTGTTTTAAGTGACAATAAGTTTACAAGTGTGCCTATTACAGTGAAAAGTTTTGAAAACGATACAGTACTGCTTCCCTGTTATTTTCATGAATCAGGTTTGTTTATATTAGGTGTTACTTTGCAGAAATCCATAACCAAAATTATTTTTTAAACACTACTAACTGCAACTAATTTCCGCTAATCAATGTTAGTGAGGGTAGGTACACAGTCACCAGCTGTCAATGTTAGACCCTTCATCAACATGCTAAAACCTCTCGAATTTATTCGCGATTTATTTTATTTCCTATTTCTATGGGACGGTCTAAAGGTGTGAATATAATAGACGCGTAATAAATATTAATAGGCGTAACACCACTTTCAAGTGTAAGATCTGTGAAGCGAACTTATCGCGTTTCGGAATCAGTTAGGAAGTAGCCAGGTATACCAGGTATGGTGGATGGACTTTTCTTAGGTCAGTGGCGGACTAAGGCTAAAGAGGGCCCTAGGCAACATTGTAATTCTGGGCCTATTTTTCAGTCATGATACACACGTTTCGTAAAAACCTAATTTTCAGGCCCCAAAAGTTACGGGCTCTAGGCACGTGCCTAGGTTGCCTAGGCCTTAGTCCGTCCATGTCTTAGGTTTAGCGCGAACATAATTTTATACGGCTTCACAAAGCTTCAAAATTAATCAAAATAACTTTACAAACATAAAGCCGCATATAATTTTTCAATTCAGACAAAATTCTTTCCTTTCGATAAACAAATTGACTACATAAAGACAGTTATTTCGAATTGAGGGTAAAGTATGAGTTTACTTTTACGCTGTCATGGCGTAAAGGAAGAAATTCGCCAATCAATAGACAATATTATTTTGAGGTAAAAAAAAAATCAAATGAAGCCATCCTGTTAGTGGAGATGTCTCAGTTTTCTTTTTACATGGCATTATAATAATTTGCCAGTGTCAAAGTAAACATTTTTGCTTCAAGTTAATAATATTGTGCATCACGAATCATTCAAAGTCAAAAATAATCCAGTAAAGTGGTAGAATCTTTACTGAAATTTCTTACGGAGTTTTGTTTGCCCACACTCACGCACGTTCACGAACACTTATGTCCATTTGCACCATATGACTTAACTATTACTGTCACGTTAAAGTAATGGTTAAAGTTAAAATTGGTTTGCTTCAAAAAAAATTTCACATTTGACGATTACTTTAACCTTAACCGTTACTGGCGAATTTCGGCCGGTCAAAGTTAAAGTAATAGTTAAATCAATGTCGCTAACGTCAAATCTTTGAAAAGCCGCTCTTGTTTGTATTGAGAGAATTCATTTGAATCTTGTATTATTTATCTAACTCCTCATTACACCAGCAACCCTTTTAACTATAACGAATTAATTTACACGATGGTGCAACGCGCGTGGAGTAAAAGTAAAGGTAACTGTCAAAGTTAAAGTTAAAGTAACAGTCAAAGTTACTTTAACCGGCCTTCTCTGGTGCAAACCACCCTTAATGGTTAATAATCCACCATTATTACACATTAACACTCGAAGAACACACAAGTTTAGGAATATAATTCGACAGATAACGTGCCAAAACTCATTTCTCACTTTACGCCGTGATAGCGTAAATCCAAACTCATACTCAAGCCTCTGAATAATAAGTAATCATTATCTAATATTAATGTTTAAGTAATTTATCATACGCAAACAAAAAGGTACATAATTATAGTACTATACCCATCCAAAATGAAGACTATGAAATTAATGCGATTATTATTACTGTTTTTTTTTAAATATAAATACACAGGTCCACAAAAAAAAGTCAAAATTGGGGGTAATTTTTTTTACTTTATTGGCCCCTAAAAGACAATGCCCATTTTTGAGCCCACTTGATGCCTAAGGGTGGTTTGCACCAGAGAAGGCCGGTTAAAGTAACTTTGACTGTTACTTTTACTTTACCAGTTACCTTTACTTTTACTCCACGCGCGTTGCACCATCGTGTAAATTAATTCGTTATAGTTAAAAGGGTTACTGGTGTAATGAGGAGTTAGATAAATAATACAAGATTTAAATGAATTCTCTCAATACAAACAAGAGCGGCTTTTCAAAGATTTGACGTTAGCGACATTGATTTAACTATTACTTTAACTTTGACCGGCCGAAATTCGCCAGTAACGGTTAAGGTTAAAGTAATCGTCAAATGTGAGAGGTTTTTTTTGAAGCAAACCAATTTTAATTTTAACCATTACTTTAACGTGACAGTAATAGTTAAGTCATATGGTGCAAATGGACATAATAGTTTGTTAACAAAACAATATTCTAAAATAATATCCTATTCTTTCATTAACTTATTTCAATTATATCAACATATCGTTTACCAATCAATAGACAATAGATAACGGTCTACTCCCGTGTGGCATGCTTCTCTCCTTACTGCTCGTCTGCATAGTTTTTCATTTTCAATTTTTTTTTATTAAACGTATGTGTGTTGGTACCTTTGTGGTTTAAACGTGGGTTGCAATGATATTAATATATAATTTTCTTCATTTTGATGCCCCAAATTGTGGTTACAGTCTGCTGTCCTGGAGTAGTACCACCACTTTCGAATGTAACACCCGTGAAGTGACCTTGTCGCGTTTCGGGATCAGTTTGAAAGTAGCCAGGTATAGTGAGAGGAGTGTGCACTGTCAATCTCGATTTTCCTCGAGCCAGCATAACGGAGGCGACTGCTGCCTGTTATAGCAATTGTTTCTGTTATAAATTCTATTTGTATGTGTTTTTTTTTTTGTAAATTAAAATAAATTATTTAAAGTGTTTGTATACAAAAAACTAGGCATAAATATAGTGTAGGTATTAAATACAGTCACTATACGTGACTCTCTCTATACCTACTTCTTATATGCATTTGTTTCATCTAAATTATGCATGGCCACGGAACACATCTATAAAGGTTTTATTTAAATTTACATTTGTACCACCTATTATGGTAATGTATTTTTTTACTTTTTAAATGCATTTGAGATTGATGGGCACAGTCAGATTATTGTGATAAGCGTGTTATGAAGTTATTTAGTTTTTTTATACGTTATTAATTCAGAATGTTTGAATGTTTGTTACTCCATCGTTTCTTATAAGCCTAACTTAGAGAGAGTTATTTTTTTTATTGTAGCTCGGCATATAGGCTTGTCAGATGTCTTGTGGCTCGCGGTCATTTGACTGTGACTAACAGTGTTGAAGTTGGTCTCCCATCGGACGCGTCCACAGGTGGTGGATATAGGGTACCCGAGATGAACCAAAGCCAGCCAGTCTTCCCTCTGGTTACACTTTGCTTTCAAAGAAGACTTACGTTAAAAACTCTGCAGACAGTAATCGCCTTCCGCTATTCCGGCTCGAGGATACGTGCACCAGCCAGATTGACAGTGCACACTCATCTCGTACTTAACTTGAAAATGGAAAATTCTTTATCTTCTTCGCAGAGCCAGCTATCAAAGTGCTATGGTACAAAGATGGCAGTCTTCTAGCAGACAGCTCGGAGCAGCGGCATTTACCTGACAGAATACAGTTCTGGTCAAATTACAGTCTGGAAGTGAAGAACTTACAGGGACCTGATACTGGGGATTACACTTGCGAGGTAAACGACAATGCTTAATATCTTAATATCTACAAATTAAATTTTTGGGAATAGTTTGGAAGTAGCCAGGTATAACAAGAGGAGTGTGCACTGTCAATCTAAGATGGTGCATGCTCGTCTCCTCAAGCCGGCATAGTGGAGGCGACTGCTGTCCGCACAGGTTTCTCTGTAGTAGCAGTTGTTTCCATTCATGGACCGCACTCTAGCTTTACATCACGCGGAGTGTTGTCACATGCAGAGCTACAATAAAAAAAATTCGTCTATCAACTGCAAAACATTATGGTACCTACCATTATTTGTTAAAAAAATACAAAACAAGTATAGCGAATGCATTCCCGTAATACAAGCACTGGGAGGGAAGCATCCAAATTTTGTCGACCGAATCGGTAACCGAACGAAGCGGTTCGGCGCGTCCTTTTTGTGCCGAACAATTGACAAGTGGAACGCTTTGCCCTCTCATGTGTTCTCCCAGCCCATGAATGGAAACAATTGCTACTACGGAGAAACCTGTGAGGACAGCAGTCGCCTCCACTATGCCGGTTTGAGGAGACGAGCATGTACCATCTTAGATTGACAGAGCACAACCCTCTCGTTATAGCTGACTGCTTTCAAGCTTTTTCCGTAAAGCGACAAGGTCACTTCACAGGTGTTACATACGAAAGTGGTGGTACTACCCCAGGATGGCAGACGGGACAAATAACCATCATCAGTCTACCTGCCACAAGTTACATTGGTACGGGTCAGAATTAGCGAGGTTCGAACACGGGTCTACCACGGCCGCTCAAAAAAAATCAAATGTAAAAAACATCATTAGCATTGTCGATATTTCTCCTTAATCCGGCATAGCGGAGGCGATTGCTGCCTACAGAAATTCCTCTGTAATAGCAGTTGATTCCGTTCATAGACCGCACCGCTTAAGAGCAGACGGACGTTGTCAAATGGCGAGCTACAGCAAAATGATTGTGTTTCTAGACTCAGTTAATTCAAAAATATCCGGGAGCCCATCCAAAATTACTTATTTTAGAGCCCATATTGTTTCCCATTGAGCCCATTCTTGTTCGAATGTAGTGTGAATGTTGTGAAATAAAAAAATCGATTAATCATTGCCTAAGAAAACTTTAAACAATTGAGATAATTGGTACTGTACACTTTAAGCCGCCTTATGTTTCATTTATAAAAAACAGTGATGTGCCTATTTTTGGTTATCGACATCGATAAAAATAATTATTGTTACTCTCAATTTAATCACTTTTCAATATACTAAAGTATTTATAATTAAAAAATATATTATACCATATATTGCATACCTCTGTCTTTTGCTTCCGCAACAAAGTCTTTTTTTCTTTTTCAAAGCGCTAAGGGTCAAGTGTGAGTTTACATTTATGCCATCACGGAGTAAAGTGAGACCTGTCCACCGACCAGACAGTATTATTTAAATTAAATAAAAAGTGAGCATTCAATTAAAGAAATAAATAAATTTAATTTTAATTAGTGAAGATTAAGAAATTTCAAATAAAGCTATTCAATTGGTGGAGAAATCTTCTTAAAAATTTTGAAAAAATTTACGCCGTGAAAGCGTTAACATATACTCATACTTAAACCTCTGGAATCTTTACTAATTTGTTTACTTTGCATTAATTTATTTACTTAATTAACTGAGACTAATACACTTAAAACAATTAATTAAAATAATATATTTCATCGACATAAAAACAATCGATACTTAATCTGACACACCACTAGCCGTAACAGACATCGAGTCATCACATTTAACTCATCAATTACATACAATTATTCTATTTACCAATAATTTTATAGATTAAACTTTTAATTGAAGTGCGATACACGTCCGAGATCGTCCACGATGTTTTTTTTTGCATTACAAAAACTATGAAGCATTGCTGCATGGCATGTATTTTTCTTGAGGCTGTATGGGATTTCCAGAATAGGAGAATATGTAGGCAGAAACTACGCAACGCTAGCGTCTCCTCTCTCTACATACCACTTTCGCTTCGACCACATCCATTACTCCCCTCATGCATGCACGTCGGTTGAGGGTACTCCTCATCTGACCCTTTCTCAGCAGTTGACCAATCTGACTGAGAAAGGTCTTCGTAGGGCGCCCCCTTCCGACACTGCCATCCACTTTCGTACAATCTTTTTACTTAATCTCCTTTGCAGTGGTGGAGTTACAGATTTGCCGCCTCTGAATTTTGATACCTTAGTCCACAATCAATCACTATCAATAAAATTCCAACTCTATGATTTGTGCTACATCATCCTCGTTACATCAACTTTTTCCGTATGATTAGTATTTTTTTTTTATTGTAGCTCGGCATTGTTGTCACTCCGCCTGATGTAAAGCTAGAGTGCGGTCCATGAATGGAAACAAAGGCTACTACAGAGAAACCTGTGCGCGTAGCAGTCACCTCCACTATGCCGGCTTGAGGAGACGAGCATGTACCATCTTAGATTGACAGTGCACACTCCTCTCGTTATACCTGGCTACTTTCAAACTATTCCCGAAACGCGACAAGGTCACTTCACGGGTTTTACATTCGAAAGTGGTGGTACTACCCCAGGACGGCAGACTGGACAAATAACCATCATCAGTCTGCCTACCACTCATTGAGAACTAAGATACCGTGTCAGATCCTTGATTAATTTTTACAGCAAAAGAATTATTAAAAAAACATTAATTCTGTAAATCTAAATAAAAAAATTATGAACTAAATCTGCCGCCCCCTACTCAGCCTGCTGGTAAATCCGCCCTTTCCAAAGGTTCTTTTATGTAATCTATATATATATTTAAAAAATCAATTGCTGTTCGTTAGTCTCGCTAAAACTCGAGAACGGCTGGACTGATTTGGCTAATTTTGGTTTTGAATTATTTGTGGAAGTCCAGGGAAGGTTTAAAAGGTGAGTAAATATGAAAAAAAAAATGCTTGGAATATAGTAAAAACAACAATTTCGCTTTCCCTTAGAAACTATTCCTTTGGTTTTGAATGTCAAACATTTGATGTTCGTCCCGTCGCGGCCTTAAGAAATCAATTAAATTTAAAAGTCGTTCAGAAATCAAATTCTGAGGCGGTACGAAGTTTGCCGGGTCAGCAAGTAACTATATAAAGTTGTTTCGTTCTTTGCGTATGATTATTTTCTTATGAGAAGGGTTGAATGGCCTTAGGTCTTTTAATTAAAACAGGACACGTCCCATTAAGTAATTAAGTTTTACTATGTTAGTCCTAAATTAATTACTTTGCTTGTTAGCTTTCTTCTTTCTTTCTTTTATTGTAGCTCGGCATGTGACAACACTCCGCCTGATGTAAAACAACTGGTACTACAGAGAAATCTCTACAGGCAGCAGTCGCCTCCACTATGCCGGCTTGAGGAGACGAGCATGTACCATCTATTGACAGTGCACACTCCTCTCGCTATACCTGGCTACTTTCAATCGATTCCCGAAACGCGACAAAGTCACTTCACGGGTGGTACTACCCTAGGACGGCAGATTGGGCTAATCTGCTTACCACTCTTTAATGAGCGACCAAAGTACATATAACAAAGTTACATTGGTACGGGTCAGAATTAGCAAGGTTCGAACACGGGTCTGAGTCTTGAGTTCACGCGTCTTACCGCTAGACCACGGCCGCTCTTTAAAAATCTTTTGTGAAATCGTTTGAAGCGGCCTACGCTTTTTTGTATGAATTTTGCAACTCTAGTATATCTCTATGTATATTTATGTTTAATCTTACAGGTCGTAAGAGCAGAACCTTGGGGTTCCATACGTCAAGTACATTCCATAGAAGTACAATGTAAGTACAGGAAAAAGTTTTTTTCGGTCTGAAAATAGTTTTCTGTTATTCTCTATAGAAAAAGTTTGGATTTATCGATGTTCGCGATAAAAAAAAAACTATTAGATCAAAATCAAAATATTTATTTTCCTTCTTGCCAGATGTTCTGCAAGAACCCCGTTGGGGCACTGAAAAAAACTTATATGAAATGAAATGAAAATCCTTTATTAACGTAGGCACGGACTTGGCATGCACTTGTTCATCGACAGAATCTAATTTTTTTCAATTTTTTGTATAATTTATAGATATACTTATAAATTCTTATTACTACTTGTTATTAGATAAAAATGTCTTTAAAATAGTAATAATTTAACTCTTCTTTTATATGGTCAGGCAAACTGTTGTAAATTTTTACAGCCATGGCATATGGCCAAATTTATCCAAAATTATCTTCAAAAATAGTTTAATTCTTTCAGACTTTAAGAGTAGTGGCAGACTGATGATGGTTATTAGCCCGGTCTGTCGTGTTAGGGTAGTACCACCACTTTCGTATGTAACACCCGTGAAGTGACCCTTGTCGTGTTTCGGGAGCAATTTGAAAGTAGCCAGGTTATACCTGAGAAATGTGTACTGTGAATTTAGATGGTGCACTTCGTCTCAAGCCGGCACATAGGCACTGAGCGACCAAACTACATATAACATAGTTATATTGGTACCGGAATTAGTGAGGTTCGAACACGGATCACATGAGTCCACGCGTCTTACCGTTAGACCACGGTCGCTAGATACCCTTTTTTACACATTATATATGCAAGAGGTCTCGAGAAGCTTAATTTTCAATTCATAGATGCACCAATTGTTAAAACTATTCCTGATGATGGATTCCTTGAAGTTAAGAAAGGGGAATATGTTGATATTGGATGTGACGTCACGGGAACACCAACACCAATTGTGGATTGGAAGAAGAATGTATGTATTCAATAAATAGTTAGTAATTTAAGACTGGTAGGCAGACTGGTGATGGTTATTAACAGCGCCGGACTTAGACTTCGGCGGCCCATAGGCAGAGCATGTTGTGGAGGCCCTCAAATCGTTTGTGTTTAACTGTTGAAAGTTTCTATTAAGGTCAAGGTAAAGAAGAGAGCAACTAAATAAGTTGGCTAACACAAAATTTAAAACAAAACTAGGTATTTTTTTGTTTCTACTGAGCCTTTATCAATTTAATTTAATTTTTTTTGTGGTGTGGTGGCGGTCTATAGGCAACTGCCTATGTTGCCTATGCCTTAATCCGGCTCTGGTTATTAACCTAGTCTGCTGCTCTGGGATAGTACCACCACTCTCGAATGTGGATTTTTTCTTACGTATTTGTAGCTCGGCATATGACAACACTGCGCCTGATGTAAACCTAGAGTGCGGTCCATGAGCGGAAACAACTGCTACTACCGAGAAATCTCTACGGGCAGCAGTCACCTCCGCTGTGTTGGCTTGAGGAGACGAATGTATGCCAACCAGATTGACAGTCAAACTGATTCCGAAACGGGACATAGTTACATTCGAAAGTTGTGGTACTACTCCATGACGGCAGACTGGGCTAATAACCATCATCACCTGCCTACCACTTTTACTGCCCCTGTGCTTCCCTTCAGACTTTAAATTCAGTCTTTATCCTTCTATTTTGGTAATTATAATAAAAAAGCAAATAAATTCCTGATGGTCCCTATTTTTTTTTAGGGTGAACCTATGGCCCTCCTAGACCATAGAACGAGGATCAGATTTAAAGCTGAACACAGATTATTAGCTGGTCTTTATGAATGCATCGTTAACAATGGAGTGGGTGATCCTGTAAAGGCATCTATTAGGGTTTTAATACAAGGTAACAAAAATATGCGAAATTCCGATCAAAATAAAATTCTCAAATTCTTGGGCCGGCATAATGACAGCGACTGGGGAGCGCCATGTGCTGCGGTTCTCAAGTAACCAGCGCTCATAGACCTCCACTGTGCTTACCATCAATCAGGCCAGTCGACAGTCGCGTAAATGACTTGCTCATGATCCGACTCTACCATGCCTTCGGACTGCTACAAAAAACTCGTCAATTATAGCCTGTGTATAGCGCATATATCATTAAAATAAAATTATCCAAAAAAAAAACTGAATTTTAAATTCAGAAAAAAAATATTTAACAGTCCCGACTCCCGACGTCTGGCAACACTGTCTACGCCCATTGCCATTGTCCACAAACGACCTAAAATAAATTAGAATTTGTTCGCGCGCTAATTGATGACTGCATTCAACAGGCACCGTAGTTTCACACGCCTGATTGAAACGAAAACAAAATATATGGATTTGACGTTTTACTGTCACCTAGGATAAGAAACGTCAAATCCATATATTTTGTTGTCGAACAAGTGACAACTGTCAATTGGCTTTGTGACCCACGGTCACTTTCAAAAATTGATATTATTCGATGTTATTAGATGCACCAGTAGTTACTGCGCCTCGTAGTTTTGTTCATACTGCAATAGGACTCCGAGCAACTCTTGCAGCTACCCTACATTTTTCTACACCACCAGCAAGGACCCATTGGTATAAGGAAGGAAAGCCTATTAAAACTGATGACAGGTAATCAGATAATTATTAAAGTTTGGTTCATAACTTCATAATTACTTTCTTTTTCATCATGTTTTAAGAGTTTTTTTCATGGCATTTCATTAATTTGCCACTGTCAAAGTTAGGGAAAGGAATCTTTTTTTGTTAAATGGCCTCATATGTCATAACAACGACAATTCTACCAATGTCGAGTAGTAAATTCTTGATGTCTGCATCAAATTGCAATGGTGTTTTACAATTTGACGCTTTCTTGGAGTACTTGGCGACACGTCACAATATGAGCGTTTTCACGGCGAGGGTTAACCACAAAAACCCATTGAGATATATACATCTATGTATATATCTCAATGCGAAAACCGCTACCGTTGCTTCATATAAAGTGAGTTTTAATGTTTCCACAATTACTCACATGCGCAGCATAAAATTACGCAAAATAACACCAATTTTACACAATAAATAACCACTAAACTAATTAAGGAAAGGGATAAAAAACACCTCAACCTTCCCGGGCAAAAGCTCGCCAAACACTCCGGAAAGTAAGCCGAGAGTATCTTTTAACTTTTAGTATAACTGCCAAAAAGAAATACTGTTGTGAACGAAAATCGATATCGCGTACAATGTGATGTTAAAAGATATTTTTTTAAATATGGCATTATGGTCACGGCGATTTCTTAATCCATTTGTATTTGTGCAGCAACGGTTGTGTGTGCGCATTGATTTTTTATGTCAAATTTTCATAATAATTTAATATTTTCAGAATTGTAATAATGGTACAAGACAATGTCCACAATTTAATATTTCGCAGTGTCAGAATGAGTGATTTTGGTAATTATACTTTTAGAGCTGAAAATAAATTGGGAATGGCAGACGTATCATTTAGATTAACTGGTAAGTTAAGGCAAAGGTATCATTCACCATGCAGCCTAGTCTTCAGTAATGTTTTCATATTCAGCAGTATTTACTGTTTTTATAGGAGCTCGGCATGTTATGTTAAACTAGAGTCCATGAACGGAAACAATTGCTACTACAGAGAAACCTGTGCGGGCAGCAATCGCCGGCTTGAAGAGACAAGAATGTACCATCTAGATTGACAGTGCACACTTCACTCTTTATACTTGACTACTTTCAAACTGCTCCCGAAACGCGACAAGGACACTTCACGGGTGTTACAGACTGGACTAATAACCATCATCAGTCTGCCTACCACTCTTTGAAATTTATATTTAATTAAACTGTTTTTATTTAGGTATTCCAAACGTGGCGTCTTTTAAAGTCGACCCATTATTAAATAAAGCTACTTCGACTAGTTTTACATTGATATGGGAAGTTGATTCGTACTCGACGATAATAGGTAAGTGTAGGTAAGAATGTTCGGCCACCGAAATCCGTTGCCGTTATGTGCGTCGCAAGAATCACACTTACGTATGTGGCGCGCGAACGAACAGGTGTGTACAGCGAGAGGCCTTATTTACAAAAACAAGCGAAACCGCTTGCTACCTCTTAATGTAGCAAAATTACTATTCAGTGCAGTATGAGTACTAATTCATTTTCTAAGTTGTAGAATTATCTTGAGATTACTGATTGCATTTCTTAAGCGATACTAACTAAATAAAGCAATTAATTTTAAAATCCGGTATTCGGCTGGATAGCATTTAGGCCTTTTTTATTATTATTATTATTTACTACCCAAGGTAGAACCTCTCTGCTTCCTGAAGGCCAGCTGAAAGAAAATGCCTTGCGGCATTAAGCTCGCCTTTTGTTCTATGTATAACAATAAAGTTTTAAAATAAAATAAAAATAAAATATTTTGTAAAACATTATTTAAGAAAATTATGATTAATTTAATGAACTCACAGAGGCTTATAGAGAATTTACATTTACGTTCTCACGGCGTAAAGTGAGATTTCCTCACCAATGAGTCATTTAAATCTTTATTTTAATTTTTTTTATCCCAGCGGTCACAATATTATTATTTGATTGGCGAAAGATCCTTACTTAACCGTACTGTAACATGTAACAATCAAATGTAACTTTAACGGGCCTTCTGGTGCAACAGAGCCTTAATGTAATTTCGTCCTACAGAATATAATCTATGGCTACGTCCGTATATTGGCAAAATTGAGAAAGAGGATGGCTTTACTTCAGAAACGCCGACGAATTATTGGAGCAAAATTGTTGTTCCAGGAGATGCCAATGATGGTTTGTATTACGATTACCCCGTAGCTTTTTAAATCGCTATACTAAGGTAGTGCTTTTAGCTAGGTATTAAGCGACGAAAGTGCATATAACATAGTTATATTGGTCAGAATTTAGTAAGGTTCGAACACGGGTCGCTCTGTAGACCCCAACCGGCCTTCTGTCCTTTAAGCACGATGTTTTTTTCAACTTAATTTTGTATGAGAATATTTTAGAAGATGGACCAAATTGGCATTAATGATGTTAAGCTAGAGCTACCATAGAAGTCGTCTCCGCTATGCTGGCTTAATGATACGACTGTTTATCTAGGCTCACAGGACTATTGTAATTGCAAGAGTACCTCAAGCATTGTAAAACCGCTTCAAACGAGTTAACAGTCAAATACTGACAGAAAACCTAAAAGTGACTGCGGCCATCTTTTCTCTCCCATCACATTGGGAGTGTTGCACACATTGCACATATAGTTGTATATATCAATGGTCCTAAGTTAACTAGGTTTGTTTTGTCATCCTAATATGAATTTCAGGGCCAATCCATTCTTCTACTTATACGGTCCGAGGTTTGACCCCGTCCACTGTTTATGAGGCGTTAGTTACATCTAGAAATAGGTATGTATGTTATTTTGGAGTTAAGTTATTTGACTTAGAACTTATCTTGGGACTTCGAAAATTTAACTCAGGGGGGCTATTGCGGACGCGAGCTCTCCGTGAGTCACGGTGACTATCTGGTTTCCTTCCGGCACTATTTGTAGTGTGATTGGACGAGCCACTGTCAACAGGGAACGCCCATCGTGAGCACTCACGGTGAGCTCGCGTCCGCAATATCCCCCCAGGTGTCTTCATTGTGTATATTTACTTATATAATTTTCAATAGAATTCCATTTTCTCGATAATTTTAATTTCATCGATAAAAATTATATTTATTTTAGCAACAACACTAGAATTAAAAACACGAAACTTGTATATGTATATCTGTTTACGATTATAGTGGCAAAGAACTCTGAGTAGAATTGTGGCTTTTTAAAACGGGCTTAAAGAGTGGTAGGCAGACTGATGACGGTTATTTGTCCAGTCTGCCGTGTTGGGGTAGTACCACCACTTTCGAATTACACACCCGTCAAGTGTCCTTGTCGCGTTTCGAGAGCAGTTTGAAAGTAGCCAGGTATAGCGAGAGGAGTGTGCGCTGTCAATCTAGATGGTGCATACTCGTCTACTCAGGCCGGCATAGCAGAGGCGACTACTGCCCGTAGATTTATCTGTAGTATCTCTAGATTTATCTATATATCAGGAGGAGTGTTGTCATGTGCCGAGCAACAATAAAAAAACTTTTTTTGTTTATTTATTTTTAGATTCGGTTGGAGTAAATCATCTTCAGTGTTACATTTTGCAACAGAAGCCGCAGGTATTTCAATTATTTATAATCCTAATTTTAAAGACTAGGGTTAACGTCAAAAGCCAATGCCAGTTGTCACTAGATCGAATTGAAAACAAAATATATCACAATTGACGTTTCGTTATCACTTGAGTGACAGTGAAACGTCAAATCCCATATATTTTGTTGACGATTCGATCAAGTGACAACTGTTGATTGGCTTTGGACTTTAGGCCTAGATTCATTCGAAGTAAGTTCGCTATATTTTATAGTTTAGGATTTACTGGGACCATGTGTAAATACAAAAAGACATAGAGATATATACAAGAGGTGAAAACTTCATACATCTGACATGAAAAAAGCGTAGGCCGTTTTAAGCGATTTGACAATGTTGCCGTCAAGTCGAATCTAAAAGTGACTGCGGTCATCTCGCGTCACATATCAATGCAAAAAGAGGAAAAACATGATTCTATGAGTGAAGGCTAATAATGTGACGGTGATGACCACGTTTTGCCCCAGTTTACTCTCTAGCAGCCAAGCGCCCCTAATTATCCTGTTTCCATAGACAACAATTTTTTTTTTGTTTCAGCATATCGTTCAAAATCACCCACAACCGATTATAGTGAAGTGCTAACACCGACTTTGGAAGAACCCCAATCAGAAGAAGCGATTAACCGATCAGAAATACAAGTTTCCGAACAGATTTTACGTAGTAAAGGATTTTCCCGCCAATTAACCGTCGCCATTTTGATTTTATGTCAAATTTATCATTTTATTTAAAGTGTGTGTTTTGAGAAGTTCCCATGAAATATTGAGTTATCCATCTTTAATTATTTTCCCTCCAAAACTTCATTCGAAGTTTTAGAAATGCTTCCATCTATCACTATTCTTGACTTGACTATTTTTTTAATTGATGAACCATATTGATCTAATATAATTTTAGCAATTTGCCAATATAAAAGTTTACGAAAGATTGATTGATAATATTACTTGTTTTGACATTGGCAAATTGTAACAATGCCAACAAAATATTTTTTTTTATACTGGACAAAGGTTACATAAAATAATCGTTTTCACTATTAAAAATAAACGTTTTTCTTAACTAATTAAGAGCTTTGATAAATCTTAAAAAATGCATTATCTCTAAAACACTATAAATCAATCCTTACTAATATTTTTTAATAAATATTAGTGGTTTTTGTTCATTAACCGCTTCTAATTAAAGTTACGGACTATTGAAAATACTAGTATCAAGCCAATCGATTTGACTAGTACTTTCTCGAGACATGTATTAAAGTCAAGAGCATTTTCTTATGGCGAATGCGAGAAGCGCCGACTAATAAGTGTATGAAATCTGACATTTCGAACAGTGACGTCAGCGATTTGAGACGTCCTGTGGAGACGTCCAAATCCTTTTTACTTCGCCGCTCCTCGCATGCTACAGGCTCAGTCCCGCTTCTCGGACTTGTGTGTGTATTGAGACGTCGCGTCGGATGAGTATAAAGCTTACTGTAAACTGTGTAAAAAGAGTTACAATTTGTAACTCACTCCTCAGACTATTATCTGAAACACCACATTTTTCTAACGGACACATTCCCCATAAATTTTGATATAACTATCGTTTACGATCTGTCAAATTTGTATGGTTATAACGGTTTGTTACGCAAACTGAAGAATTCAAAAACCGGCCATAAGAAGACGCAACTACCTAACGATAGGGTAAATCTGATTTAAAATATCATACTTTTATTAAAGTACATTTTCTATGGCTATTTTTGTTATTTATTGTCACGTAAACGTAATTTAAAATAAAAGATACATATTTAAACACTTCTGATTATATATGTTTTTTACTATGTGCCGCTTTCAAGGAAAGAATCCCGCTTTTTTTTCACTCAAAAAGTTCCGAAATCCCCACTTGGCAAAAAAATCTGGTAACGCTGGCGCCATACGAATTGTTGTTGAATAGTAAAAAAAACTTACAAAGTTTTAGATTATATTAGGGATTAATAATTTACGTTTTGTTTACAAGTAACTGATTAATTACAGTTCCAGATTTAAGAGGTTTCAAATGTTAGGTGAAACAAATAAATAAATAAAAAAATTCTCAAGGAATATGTATTTTTATTATATTACTAATATTACAATTATACAACACACAATTTCCATTAAATACAATCAATAGATACTTATTTATATCTCATTAATCATAAATTTTATATTTTTTAATATGCGAAGTAACAATATTATAGAATTTTTTTTTTTAAATAAAATGATTGCACTTTTTTCTCATTCCGTAGTACTGATTTTTTTAAAAGTTTATTTATTTTCATTTTAACCCATTTTTTACATTAATTTTACGATTCCCAAAGTCCAAATAAAAAGTATCACGGAGCCCAAACGTGTGACACTTTCGAAATGACTTTAAAAAAATCTACTGACATTTTTCGATAAAAATTGTGAAAAAAAAGTGACAATCATTTTATTCGTAATAACATTAATTAATAATATTTATTATTAATACATTAATAATACTTTTATATTAAAAAATAGATAAATTTATTTAGAAAAGATAAAAATAATCAATTTTGGTCGGTTTAATTTTTTTTTGCTGCTCGCCAGAACGGAGGCAACTGCTGCCTGCAAACTTTACTCTGTGGTAGCAGTTGTTACAGTTCATGGACCGCACTCTAGCTTTACACCAGAGTGCGGTCACATGCCGAGCTACTATAAAAAACATATAAAATTGAAACAAAAAAATAAATACTGCAATATATAAATAAAAAAATCGACTAGCATTTTACATATATAATAAACATTTCAAACTAACAGATATTAAAAGATAATTGGTACTAAAGTAGATGGAAAATACTCGGGGGTCTACCTACATACCCATCCAAGCAGTAAAGACCGAATGGGAAAAGTCCGAAACGAACCACAATTCTTAAACAGATTTCATGAACCATAAATCATAGATAGATTAGCCTAAACCCGGACATTCACGATCAAAAATGGCCTCTAAATTTTATCGTAGTTGTTTTTATACAGGATTTTTAAAAAAATTGCGATTTTCAGCCAGAAAATACGTAGAGCCACAGCACAACGTCACGTTTCCCGTGGCTATGGTACAAGGACTTTGCCTAGTACAGGCAATAATTTTTTTTAAATAGTAACTCAACTGTGACCGTTCCAGCATCAATTACTAATTCAAAGCCTTTTTTTGAGTTTGAAACTGTGACCATACATGCCTGGTACTAGAGTAGACCCCCATGTTGATCGTACACATGAAAGTGAATTTCTGATCGTGCGGTCGGTGTCTGCAGCAGAACTGACCAAGCTGCTCCTCCCTGAGGGGACTTTCTTCCCTTTTAAAATTAAGGTTTTCTTTTAACACTTAAATACCTTTTTTTTTAATTAAAAATTACATCTACAAGGTGACCTTACGAAGTGAATTAAAAAAAAATTGAATTTCCTATAAATATAATTTTTTTAAAACTAATTTTGATTTGTAATTTTACTTTTTAAAATGGTACCAAAGTACAAAAAAATTTGACGACTGTTAATAGAAATTAAACGATTTTTAAAACTAGTGAGAGGGACCAAAGTACATGAAAATATACATTGGTACCGCAATGACGACAATCACTCTAAATCTAAAAACCAGTTTCTTTTAACTATTACAAATATTAAGTAATTTTTTAAGTTAAGTACCAAAAGTACAAAGATACATTAGTACTTTTCTGCTATAAAACCCGTATTCATTTTTTACTTACATAAAACTTGTATCATAGATAGGTACTGAGCGACAATACACATATGTCAGAAAAGCTGTTCTAACGATCGGATTAGAACCCTAGACTTCACTAAGGTAACATTTACATCCAAGCACTCTAACTCTATGTTTTAAAAATAAGTACTAAATATATGTCGAATGGGATCAATAATAATAAACTAAAATAAAGAGGTGGTAGGCAGACTGATGATGGTTATCAACCCAGTCTGCCGTCCTGGGGTAGTACCACCACTTTAAAGTTACACATCCGTAAAGCGACCTTATCGCGTTACAGGATCAGCTTTAAAGTGCTTTAGCAGTCGGCATAGCGGAGGCGACTGCTGCCTGCAGACATTTCTCTGTAGCAGCAGTTGTCTTCGCTCATGGACTTAACTTTAACTGTTTAGACAGATAAAATATACAATTTCTTTATTTGGTAAAAAAAAACAGTATTCCACAATAATCCACTAGATGGCGCTGGTATCGCTTCTTTGTTCTTGATTTTAGAGGGTAAGCACGAACTAATCTTCGAAATTCGAATAAAGAACACATTTTGCTGGCAACACTATTAGAGGTTGTCAAGAATATTTTTTTGTGACAAATGTGACAACACTCCGCCTGATGCTAAGCTAGAGTGCGGTCCATAAACAGTAAATAGTATTAAAAATAATTGTCTAAAGATAAATTAAAACTCGTTAATTATATTAGACAATTATTTATTACACTATTTCTTAACATTTACACCAACAAAGTATCATTTTGACAGTTCTAGAGTGGTGTTGCCAACAAAAAATTGTTCGCAAACGGTAATTTAATATTTAAAAAAAAATCACCAACCCCATTCCGACACTAATTTTAAGCTAAACAAGCTTAAGTACTAAAATTATGCATTTCATCTACACAAAGATATGTCAAAAATAAATCCTAGACGCACGCAAACATCTAGATTCGATCTAGGTATTAAAATGAATTACTTTGTTCATTATAAATACAACCAATGACCCCAAAACTCAACCCTAACTCAAACAGTGTGTACTGTCAATTCATCATCCTCAAGCCGGCATAGTGGAGGCGAGTCTAGAAATTTATTTGTAGTAGCAGTAGTTTTCGTCCATGAACCGCACTCTAGCTTAACACCAGACGGAGTGTTGTCATATGCTGGGCTACTGTAATTTTTTATTAGTAGCTCGGTATATGACAATACTCCGCCTGATGTAAAGCTAGAGTGCGGTCCACGGACGGATACAACTGCTGCTACAGATAAATTTCTACAGGCATGCTCTATGGAAAGTTTTCCCTATAGTTAGGATTAGTCAATTTGTAAAGCCTAGGGACCATTACATTGTATTTATGTAAAACTAAATCATTCTATTAATGGAAGACATAAAGAAAACAAATATGGCACGTTAATTATAATTATTAAAACCATGGCGAATAATTATATTTTTTAAAAATACACTGTAATAAAAATTCAAGCAAAATCGAGTCCTAATTTTGCACTTTGAATTTTTCCATTTGGCAACACTCTCCTTCTTAGCTAGTGTTGCTAACATTTAATACTTTTAATTAAATTTTAAAATGTATTAAAAATATTATTTGAAATTCAAAGTAATATTTTTAATACATATAATATATTTTAACGCCTCGAAGATTTTTTTTCTTGTTTACTAGAGTTACAAATCCTTCGAGACGCCAAACAAGACCATTTAAAACACAAAATCGCCTTTTTGGCACATTTATTTCTTAAATCTAAAGTTTGGGAATCTTAAACGCACGTGTATACGAAATGAGTGTGCCCTGTCAACGGTGCACACCGTTCTCAAAGCCGACATAACGGACCGACTTTATCGCCTAGGAGATAAGAGCTTATTTGGGTTGAATACTAGATTTGCAGCTCTAAAAATCCGAGTTACACAAAAATGTGCTTTAACCTCAAGGCAATAAAGTTTAAATTGGAATGTTTTTGAAGAAAAGCGAGTTATTTTTCTATTTCATAATTCTTCTTTTTTATCACTAGATGGCGCTACTGTAGTTCATTTAGCACACGCCAAGTGATTTAGTCTTTGTATTTTAATTATTGTAGCTCGGCATGTGAAAACACTCCGCCTGATGTAAAGCTAGAGTGCGTTCCATGAACAGAAACTGCCTGCTACTGCGAGAAATTTCTACAGGCAGCAGTCGCCTCCTGCTATTAAAAATCTATAGAGTGGAAATCTAGTATATTTTCTTCTTTTTTTTTAAAAATATGTCGTACACTTTTGCTGTCTTTAAACAATGTTTGTCATTAAACTTTCACAGCCAATAACTAGTTTTTTTTTTTAATATTTTGCAACCACTCACTTTTCTTTTATTATTTCGTTTCAAAAACGTTTTTACACAAAACACTTTCTTTTCAAAGTCCAATATCTTCTTACCGCCATTTTTCTCATTGAATTTGTTCCATTTTTAAATTCTTGCCGTGTTCATCCTCTTCGAATTTCCAAATTCAAATTTCAATCGTTCTTCTTTTTTTAAAATACCGCCTTTTAAAAATGAATTTCTTTTTTTTTGGCGTAGATTTCAAACTCTTTTCACAGAGTATTTTTTTTATATACCCTAAAATTAGGATATTTTAGTGACAATCAATCACATTGAGCCATCAATACAACACATCTAGTATGACCATGTAAAAAAATAATAAAATAGTCTTTCAATTAAAATTACAAAAAAGTGTTGCCAACTAAAAAAAATTTTTTCGACTGTCTACTAATGTCCAGGTACTCTAGGAGCATGTTCTCCTCCAGCTAATCGACATGCTCTGGCAGCTCGATGGATGCACCTCAATGGAGGGTAGCACCATAGACAGGGCACGAGAAGGCTTAGCAGGCCTATACCGAGCCATCTGTAATACAATAAGATATTTAGCAAAATACAACTTCAGCACTTCACAGACCTGTGTAACTTTAAAGTGGTAGGCAGACTGATGATAGTTATTAGCCCAGTCTGCCGTCCTGGGGTAGTACCACCACTTTCGAATGTAACACCCGAGAAATGACCTTGTCGCGTTTGAAAGTAGCCAGGTATAACGAGAGGAGTGTGCACTGTCAATGCATACTCTTCCGGCCGGCATAGCGGAGTCGACAGCTGTCTTTAGAAATTTCACTGTAGTTGCAGTTGTTTCCGTTCTTGGACCGCACTTTAGCTTTACACCAGGCGGAGTGTTTTCATAGCTACAATAATTTAAAAAAAAGGTGGTGGTATTACCCCAGAATGACTAATAACCATCATCAGTCTGCACCACTTGTATGCCTATATTAGTATGTATTGTTAGTTACCTGGTGGCGCATGCCTTGTCAACGGGTGCGCAGGCGCATGGGTGTGACGCAAACTCTCCTTCCGCGTCAGACATGCAGTGGTACAACATACACTGAAATAATCATAACAAACATACAAGCAAACGACGTCTGCATTTTTTTATTGTAGCTCGGCATGTGACAACACTCCGCCTGATGTAAAGCTAGAGTGCGGTCCATGAATGGAAACAAGTGCTACTACAGAGAAACCTGTGCGGGCAGCAGTCGCCTCCACTATGCCTGGCTGGAGGAGACAAGCATGTACCATCTAGATTGACAGTTCACACTCTTCCCGTTATACCTGGCTACTTTCAAACTATTCCCGAAACGCGACAGGGTCACTTCACAGGTGTTACATTCGAAAGTGGGTCGTACTACCCCAGGACGGCAGGCTGGACGAATAACCATCATCAGTCTGCCTACCACTCTTTAATAGCTACCAAAGTACATACAACAAAGTTACATTGATACCGGTCAGGATTAGCGAGATTCGAACACGGGTCTCATCGATCGTGAGTCACCTTCTACCGCTTTCTTACCTGAGCACATTTGATACACGACACAGCATCAATGCAAGATTTGAAACAATCTGGTGCGAACTCGCAAGCACCGGCCCTGTTCGCACTTTCTATGTACCACTCGTGGCAATGCCTGAAATGAATTAAAAAAAAAAACAGAAATATAAAAACCACTTTCTTCTTAGATTATTAAGAAAGACTTTTTACTGGCAACATTGAACGTCTTCTTTTTTTAAATAAAATTTTATCCGCAGGCAACCAACAGTAACCTCCGCTATGCCGGCTTGAGGTGACGAATGTCCCCCACGGGTGTTCGTACTACCCCAGGACGGCAGCCTGGACTAATAACCGTCATCAGTCTTCTTTCTTATTATTGTAGCTCGGCATGTGACCACACTCCGCCTGATTTAAGCTAGAGTGCGGTCCATGAACGGAAACAACTGCTACTACAGAGAAATCTCTACAGGCAGCAGTATCCTCTACTATGCCGTCTCGAGGAGACGAGCATGCTCCATCTATAGATTGACAGTGCACACTCCTCTCGTTATACCTGGCTACTTTCAAAACCATTCTTCTCTTCCTACCAAAAAAGACTCACCTGCATTTAATTCTAGCCTGAAACTTGTCAGGCTTGTGAGCCTTCTTTTCGGACAAGGTCGGTGCAGTTGAAGTATATACGCCGCGTTTCACCATTGAATCTGAAAATTGAGTGTGGTTAACGCGTTAATTAGTGCAATAATTAATGTGAGCAAGTCTTTGAAGGCCGTACTGCGCTGGAACTGGAGGTAATTAAAACCTTTTTTCTCTATAAGCCGTAACGAAATTATCTTTAAAATATACAGGGTGTATCAGGCAATGTGTAAAAAAATTAAGGTAAATACTAAGTGAGGGATGAACACCTCTCAAAAAATAAATTTACTAAATAAAAGTTCTCGTGTATGGTATTATCACAAAAACAAAAAGTCTATAAATGGACCAGCCGACGTGGACCGCCGTTGCAGGTGGGTCGGCACACGGCTTGTCGGCGTTGATCAAAGGCAAGGTCATTTGTTTGATGCACCGCCCGACGACACAACGATTACGCGTTCGTGTAGTAAATTATGTATGTTTCTACAAGGAAAAGGTGAACATTTGGATAAAAAAAAGTATTTATTTTTTTAAATTAATTTCTGCTCAGAATCACTTACTGAGTCATCTCTTGAAATTTTTTACACGTTGCCCGATACACCCTGTATATATGTTAATCTACACTATACGTCCTCTTCATTTCAAAAATAAATAAAAAATAGTTTTAAATATCATTAATAAACATGCAAAGTGACCCCTGTTTTGGAAATATAAAACCATTTTTCTTCTAAACTATTAATAGCTGGGCTTTTTTATGTTCATCATAATATTAGACAATACAGTGGCTGGGGAATCTTCGGTTTATTTTTTTCAAATAACTTTTCAAATTATTTTTTTTTTTTTTTTTACATAAATCGACACACAATCACGTGAGCAAATCTTCTGTCGCCCAACAAGAGAGTAGTGTGAAATGTCAATTCAGATGCATACTCGTCTCGTCAAGCCGGCATAGCGGAGGCAACTGCTGGTAGAAATTTATCTGTAGTAACAGTTGTCTCCGTTCATGGAGCGCACTCTAGCTTTACATCAGGCGGAGTGTTGTCACATGCCGAGGTATAATTTTTTTTTTAAATTACCAGTATCTTTATCTTTCCCCTTTTCAGCTTTAGATTTTTCATCACCGAGCACTCCAATTGTAGAATAAGAGTAGTCACGCATCTAGAAATGAATTTTATAGTTAAAAAAAAGAAGATTAAAATGTGTAAAAAAAAACTGAAATTATTTGAGTTTTGGCGGCCATCTTGAGACGTCAGGTTATCTGTTTTGAATTAGTTTCCTAAACTTGTGTGTTGCTTCGAGTGTTAATATGTATTAAAGGTGGATTATTAACCATTAAGTGTTCGTGAACGTGCGTGAGTGTGGGCAAACAATTCAAAAGAAGAGAACCTGTGTTTCCATTTTCCCCCCAAAACTCCGTAGGAAGTTCCAGTAAAGATTCTACTACTTTAATGGAGCAATTTTTGACTTGACTAAGACTTGACCTGACTGTTTAGTGTGATGAATGAATGACTCGTGATGCACAATATTATTAACTTGATGCAAAATATTTACTTTGACACTGGCAATTTGTTATAATGCCATATAAAACAAAAAAAGAGAAAAAACCGAATTCTAATCATTCCACGAAAACAAAGAGTGGTAGGCAGACTGATGATGGTCATTAGCCCAGTCTGCCGTCCTGGGGTAGTACCACCACATTCAAATGTAACACCCGTGAAGTGATCTTGTGTTTCGGGAGCAGTTTGAAAGTAGCCAGTTATAACGAGAGGAGTGTGCACTGTCAATCTAGATGGTGCATACTCGTCTCCTCAGGCCGGCATAACGGAGGCGACTTGATTTAAGCCTCTGATATGCCAGCCTGTAGAGACTAATATGAACAATCTAGATTGACAGTGCACATAGAGAGGAGTCTCGCTATACCTGGCTAACGTCACTTCACGGGTGGAAGTACCAGGACGGCAGACTGAGCAAATAACTGTCATCAGTCTGCCAACCACTCTTTAATAGAAAGAAAGAAAGAAAGAAAAACTTTATTCATCCCAAAAAAATATTTTTAAGATACACAATAGCAAGTGTCAACGCGAATGTGTAGGGACGAAAGGGCGCACAGCTCAGCATATGCTAGGACCTACACGAGGCAGGTCGTAGCGCTGGTTTTCAGCTGGAACCTGGGGCAGGTGAACGCGAACGGTGTGACAAAGAATAGTGGATGTGTAAGAATAGTAAAATAAATAAACAGTATTAATTAAATAGATGCAGCAATGACAATATTATAAATGTATATACATATAAATACGATGAAAAATAATATTAAAATTAAAATTACAGGCTACGGCTATTTACACGGCAGTCAAGCTTCTGGTAGTTTAAAAGGTGTAATTTATATCTGTAGTTAAAACCTACGGCGGACTGCATTTTCCGAAATAATAGTGCCTACAAGCTACATGGAACCGGTCAGAATTAGTGAGGTTCGAACACGGGTCTCATCGATCGTGAGTTCACGCGTCTTACCGCTGGACCACGACTAAATCTGTGTTAGCGTGTATCGTCGGCATTAAATTACTTACACCAGCGAGATGCACATAAGGATAATTATCAGCATCGATATTCTCATCCAAATACACCATCTTCTCAGCCTCAGCTCCGGCTGCTGCCAATTTTGGTTTCAATACCAACTCCTTGCTTACCAGAGACTCTGAAATTAATGAAATAATATTTAGAACTTGTTTGAAACTTACTTAAAGCCAAGTATGTGTTTCCATTTACGTAGTCACGGCGTAAAGTGAACACTCAGTCAATATTAGTCTAAAACTAAGATCCATTTGCACCAAAAGGCTCGTTAAAGTTACTTTAACTATTACTTTTACGGCGATGTAACCGTTAAACGTTTTATTAACTCCACACGCGTTGCACCATCGACGCGCTAGTCATTTTTGACGGTTACTTTAACCTTAACCATAACCAGCGAATCTTGGCTTGGTTAAAGTTAAAGTAATCGTCAAACAAATGTTGCTAACGTCAAATGTATGAAAAGAAGCCAAATATGTTTTTCTATTATTTTTTCGAGATCAACCACCCTTTTAACGATAACAATATGAATTTACACGATATTGCAACGCGTGTGGAGTAAATGTAAACGTTTAACAGTTACGTCACGGTAAAAAGTAATGGTTAAAGTAACTTTAACAGGCCTTTTGGTGCAAATGGACCTAAGAACTCAACAACATACCAGTTGATCGCGTATTCGTTGGTAAATTAATAGCAGACAGTATAGTGGTTTGTTCCGTACGACGAGTCGGACGTGAAGCTGTCGAGTTTTCAGAACTGGAACGCGAATCCGAGGGTAGATTCAGACACTGGAAAGAACACATTGTACAATGAGTGAATTTAAAAAAAATCGGGCCCGTGGTGCCCATGTGGTCCATAGTGCCCGTTTTACGTGGAAGAACACGTTCAGTAATACAACACTATGCTGAACAAGACAAATTAGGGGCGGACACTTAAAGAAGTTCGGGTCCATAGTGCCCATAGTGTCAATTTGACTCTACATATGCAACAAAATTAATTGCAACAAAAATAGGAGTTCCATAGAAGTGTTTTTTTGGAAGTTTGAGGTCCATAGTGCCCACAAACAACAAACTTACCTCAAAGATGTTATTTTCCTCATCGTCGTCTCGCGGTGCTGTATTCATTTTTTCGTTAGAATTAAGTGATGTCCACGCACCACCCCGACCTGATTACAACAAAAGTAATCGAGTTACAACAACACAAATAAAACAATACTAGTAGACCCAATTAAGAATAAGACTGAACTTGCAGCTAACTTCACTTGACTTGTCAAATAACTACAAATAAGTACCATAAGCAAAAAGAAAATTGCATAATTGCATTTTTTTATTTAGCAAATAAAAAAAAGGTACGCTCCACTATGCCGGCTTGAGGAGACGAATGTGTACCGTCCATTAACAGCATACGCTCCTCTCGCTATATCTGGTTGCTTTCAAGCTGATCCGAAAACGCGACTAGGTCACTAAAGGGGTTTAACTTGAAAAGTGGTCAAAATTATCGGATCGGATTTGAAGCTTAGACTTACCGTGTAAAAATCCAGTATACGTTAAAGAGGAGAGAGGCAAAAAAGAAAACCAATTAGATAAATTAGTTCCATAAAAAGAAAAGCTAAATTTAATATTAAATTTAATTATATTTCTATATGAAATTAGGTTAAAATGAGGCCCACATAACTTAACTTTCACGTTAAAATAATGGTTAAAATTAAAATTGGGTACCTTCAAAAAAACTTGTCAGTTTTGACGTTTACTTTAACGCTAACCGTAACCAGCTAATTTTGGCTGATCAAAATCAAAGTAATGTTTAATTAAACCAACGTCACTAACGTCAATCTCTACAGGCAGCAGTCGCCTCCACTATGCCGGCTTGGGGGAGACGAGCATGTACCATCTAGATTGACAGTGCACACTCCTCTCGTTATAGTATTAGGCGTTACTTTGCGGAAATCCATAACCAAAATTATTTTTTAAACACTACTAACTGCAACTAATTTCTGCTAATCAATGTTACTGAGGGTAGGTACACAGTCACATCAGCTGTCAATGTTAGACCCTTCACCAACATGCAAATACCTCTCGACGCGTTTCCCCACTCCACGTCGTCGTCGGAGCGAAGTCGAAACTACCACACGTCTCCTGGGGATGCCACGTGGAGTGGTGAAACGCGAGGTTTTCGCATGTAGGTGAAGGGTCTAACACTGACAGCTGATGTGACTGTGTACCTACCCTTACTAACATTGATTAGCGGAAATTAGTTGCTAAGTAGCGTTTCGGTTGGCTTCAAACCCCACTGACCGGTACCAATGTAACTATGTTATATGTATTTTTGTAGCTCATCGTCCAGAAAAATTAAAGTTACCTTCCAATAATTCTTGAACAGCCGTTCTTACACCCTTATCGAAGGCTCTAGCATCAGCCGCTGTCTGAAACGTCAGCCCGAACCTTTTGTCTTCAGTGACCCAATGGTGAAATGTTGGCATAACTTTGTTATATTGGAAATCTTTCTTTATGGTGCATGATAAGACCACCTGGAGAGAATAAATTTATATTATTACTAATTAAACATGACCATACCCTGTCAGATGTATATGCATAGACTTGTGAACTCACGATCGATGAGACCTGTGTTCGAACCTCGCTAATTCTGACCAATGTTATATGTACTTTGGTCACTTATTAAAGAGTGGTAGGCAGACTGATGATGGTTATTAGCCCAGTCTGCCGTCTTGGGGTAGTGCCACCACTTTCGAATGTAACACCCGTGAAGTGACCTTGTTGCGTTTCGGGAATAGTTTTAAAGTAGCCAGGTATAAAGAGGAGTGTGCACTGTCAATCTAGATGGTACATGCTCGTCTCCTTCAGCCGGCATAGTGGAGGCGACTGCTGCCCACACAGGTTTCTCTGTAGTAGTAGTTGTTTCCATTCATGGACCGCACTCTAGCTTTACATCAGGCGGAGTGTTCTCACATGCCAAGCTACAATAAAAAAAGTGCACATAATTTGCAAGCCGGTATAGCATAGGCCACTGCTGCCTGGAGACACTTCTCTATAGTATCGGTTCTTTCAACTCTTTGATCATCAGGCAGAAGTGTGGTAACATGCTGAGCTACTGTAAAAAAAAAACACAAACCGTTTCATCAGATATCCTTTTTCCGTGGATGAAGTACTCGTATGTAGTCAAGTGATGAGCTCCTCGTGACAGGGAATCCTCATTGTTGCTATCAACGTTCACTGAAGAGAAAAAAATTAGCACATTTCATCTTCGGATAAAGCTTCAAATATATTTTTTATTGTCAACACTACTGCAGGATTCGCTGACCCCAAGGCCAAAACTCTGTTAGATGTTTTAGTAAAGATTCTACCACTGAAGCTATTTTTTACTTTATTAGGACTTGATGACTGATGAACACTTGTATTAACATGATGCAAATATTTACTTTGACATTGGCAGATTATTAGAATGTCATAAAAAAAAAATTAAATGCAATATTAACAAAGTATATATTAAGAACATTTGTCTAGCTAAAGATAAAGTAAAACTTGTATTTAGTATTTACCCATCAGATCTGGTGGAATTCAAATAGAACTTACATAGGTATCTAGGTCTTCGACCCAGCATAACATTGGCCAGGCCACCACCACCTAATGCAACCCATCCCCCTGTACCCTCATCACGACACATCACCTGAGCGCGGACACGTACCATCCACTCACTGTAGAAAAAAAATATATATATATTTTTTAAATCTTTGGTTGAAGACCCAAGTTTTTGCTAAAATGTTACTAAAAAATGTTAAAAAGATTAACTTTAAAATATTTTAAATTGATCAAATTAAATATTTTATAACTAATATAAAAAAACAATTTTTTCAAATATAAAATACATCCCAACTTTTATTAATTAAAAAAAATAAAAATAATTTTAATTGGGAGTACATACACACAATTTAATAACCATAAACATGAATAGATGCCTATTATTATTTACACATTAATTGTCTGCATTTTATCTAGCATATATCTGAAGTCGGTGCCAACCAAATATGAAACTCCGCATTGCTTGAATCTAGGTACATTACCAATCATAAAACATGTTTCAAATGCTTGCACCGACTTCAGATATATGCTAGATAAAATGCAGATAATTAATGTGTAAATAATAATAGGCATCTATTCATGTTTATGGTTATTAAATTGTGTGTATGTACTCCCAATTAAAATTATTTTTTTACTTTTTAGTGCCTTGTGTTTTATTTAGAAGTCGGTTCAATTTTTTTCAGAAATGTTTTTATTTTGTAATTTTTAGTTGTAACTGTTGATTGATTGTATGGATAACATTCTAAACGCGCTGTTCAAATAAAATGTGATGAGTAGCGGGCTTATAGACAGACACTCTCAAGTCCTACCCGATAAAAAATGAATCATTAAAATCAATCGAAACATCCCCTAATTTTCCACCCTTAGAGATGGAATATTGTATTCCTTAAATGAGATCAATCCCGAAACGTACTTTATCAAATAAAAAAAGAATCATAAAAATCGGTTCACTAATGGCGAAATTTCCCCTAATTTTCCACCCTTAAATATTCCACCATATTCCACCTTTAAAGGTGGAATATTTTATTCCTTAAATGGGATCAATCCCGAAACGTACTTTATCAAACAAAAAAGAATCATCAAAATCGGTTCACTAATGGCGAAATATCCCCTAATTTTCCACCCTTAAAGGTGGAATATTGTATTCCTTAATTGGGATCAATCCCGAAACGTACTTTATCAAACAAAAAAAGAATCATCAAAATCGGTTCACTAATGGCGAAATATCCCCTAATTTTCCACCCTTAAAGGTGGAATATTTTATTTCTTAAATTGGACCAATCCCGAGATGTACTTTATCAAACAAAGAAAGAATCATCAAAATCGGTTCACTAATGGTGAAATATCCCCTAATTTTCCACCCTTAAAGGTGGAATATTTTATTCCTTAAATGGGACCAATCGCGAGACGTACTTTATCCAACAAAAGAAAAATCATCGAAATAGGTTCACACACGTCGAAACATCCCCTAATTTTCCACCCTTAGAGATGGAATATTTTCTTCAAATTTAAAATTGACCAATCACGAGACATACTTTATCCAACAAAAGAAAAATCATTGAAATCGATTCACAAACGGCGAAACATCCCCTAATTTTCCACCCTTAGAGATGGAATATTTTCTTCAAATTGAAACGGGACCAATGCGGACATATACTCTATCCAACAAAAAAAGAATCATCAAAATCGGTCCACAAACAGCGGAGATATGAGGGAACATCGCCACAAAAAAAAAAAAAAAAAAAAAAAAAAATACACGACGAATAGATAACCTCCTCCTTTTGAAGTCGGTTAAAAAATAAAACAATATGATAGCATAACTATACAAAAATACAAGCAATTTATTCAAAATTGCATACATAAATGTGCTTTCTAGAGCTTAAAATCGCTTGAAGGCCTCGAAATGCGGATGACCCCGAAATTCTGTATTATTGTGAATGAACGAGCACCTCATTGATTCTAGCAAGACGATCGTACGGATAGGGCGGCGGTCGTAAAAATAACGCTTTTGAACACACATTTGTAACTCAAAATCACAACTTAAGTACTTTAAAATGCTTAAACAACTTTATAAATAATGTATAATAAGAGAATCTAGTCTCGATGAGCCCTAAGCATCGAAAAATGGCCGGGGACAGGCCCTACCTAGGCATACAAAAGGGCGATCCTTTTAAACAGCTTCTAAATAACAAATGAGAGTTGCACTTACTTTTCATATGCCTCTATCATGATTCGACACGTCGAATATTCTAATTTCTACTCGCCACTTCACAGTTTTCACCATTTTTAAGACATAAATACATCAGTTTTACTTGCGAGCTATATTTCACGGCCCTCCGTCGGGGCCACAATACGCACGCGTAATGCGAAACAGCCTGGCTCATTCAACGAACGCGACAGGTGGCGCGGCCTTCGATTCACTTCGCACACAGCTGTGACGTTATTGGATAGTTGCGCGAGCTGTACCAATATTAACCAATCACGATGCAGTTAGAGTTTTATCGACCAACCATAACACTGATTCTTCTAGTTAAGCTTTACGCGGTTTTTTCGAAAGATTTTTTTACGTTAAACTTTTGTTCAGTTTTTTTAAAATAAAATTAAGTCACAAGAAGTTAATTAAGTTATTTAAGTTTTCCTTTATGTAAATTAGTATTTATAATGTAGTTTTTGGACGGAGCGTGATGTGGATGACGACGAGTCACCGACGAGCCTCCCTCAGTACTGAATGAACGTGTTTCACATTGAGCCCTAGGCACCCCGTTCATACAAAGTTCATCAAAATAGGTCATTGCAGTGTCACTGTGCACCATTCACAGGCTTTCTAGCCTAGATCTATTTTTAGATGTCCTATTTTTGGGCAGGTCATTCAGAGATAACGTAAATGCTACCTCAAGAACTAGGTTACCTGATTTCTAGGTCAGTGACGTATTTCAGGCTTTCTATGACGTAAAACAATTTAATGTTATAAACTAAATGTTATTTAAAAAATATTCTTTGAGGTTTAGTCATTTTGGCAGTTACATTTGAATTTGGAATGCAGTTTTGTTTTTAAAATAAAATGAGGCATAAACTTTTTATTATTTGTATTGTAATGGCAGTTTTAAGCTAGTTTAGAACTAGCTAAGGATTGGTAGTTCACTACTAATAGATAGTAATTATTATCCATTAGTTAGTTATGTTTCTAAGTAGTCTTCAAACTTTCTAATATTTAATTAACGTTTTATATTTTGGATTAACTTGATAACATCAACTCTTGCACGTCCAATTGCAATAAATGGCTCGTTAAAGTTACATTTTACGATGACTTTAACGGTAACGTTTACGTTTACTCCACACGCGTTGCACCATTGCATCGTGTAAAATTACACTGTTACATTAAATTTATGTCGTTATCGATAAAAGGGTGGTTCATGTAATTAGGAGTACATTCCCGAAAAATTAATAAAAAAACATATTTGGCCTCTTTTCATACAATTGACGTTACTGACATTGGTTTAACTATTACTTTAACTTTGACCAGCTTCTCCATTTGCACCATATGACTTAACTATTACTGTCACGTTAAAGTAATGGTTAAAGTTAAAATTGGTTTGCTTCAAAAAAAATCTGTCACATTTGACGATTACTTTAACCTTAACCGTTACTGGCGAATTTCGGCCGGTCAAAGTTAAAGTAATAGTTAAATCAATGTCTCTAACGTCAAATCTTTGAAAAGCCGCTCTTGTTTGTATTGAGAGAATTCATTTAAATCTTGTATTATTTATCTAACTCCTTATTACACCAGCAACCCTTTTAACTATAACGAATTAATTTACGCGCGTGGAGTAAAAGTAAAGATAACTGTCAAAGTAACAGTCAAAGTTACTTTAACCGGCCTTCTCTGGTGCAAACCACCCTAAAATTCGAAAGTAAACGTCAAAACTGACAGGTTTTTTTGAAGCAACCCAATTTTAATTTTAACTATTACTTTAACGCGAAAGTAATAGTTAAGTCATAATCAATAGGTTAATTGGACCTTAATTTTATTACTGTTAAGGTAATCGTACTTTCAAGAGCAGGGGAGCAGTCCCAGTTTTTTTTTTTCAAAATTGTTTATCGGAATATTACAGTTGCCTTCTCTTTCTGATTGCATTATGAGTAAAGGAGATCAATATTGTTGTCAATGTTTCTATATGTTTTTTACATATTGCACGTCATTTAGTTGTCAATATTAGGAGGGAAAAACGAAAAAAAATGACATGTAAATATCAATCAAATTAATCTACACACGTCAGTTGTCATAGCAACGTAAACATAAGTTATATTTAAAGTAGGAGCTGAGAGAAACATAAAAATATGCAAGTAACATTAGTCCTTAAGGTGGGACTGCTCCCCTGCTCTTGATGGTACATGGACGAACAATATAAAGTTTGACGCGATCTAACCCAATGTAAATAACTAGGTTATATGTGCTTTGGTCGTTAAGTGCCTATGATAGCTTAGTATACATAAAAAAAAATGGATGAGAAAATAAATACGAAATAAATATATTAAATAACACGTTTATTATTCTTATTTAAATATATAAAATTTATAATTTAGCAAAAACAGGCGGGTCGTCTTTGGACGCTTGAGCCATTGCTGCGTTCAGAAAATCTTCACTTTGCAACATTGTCATGTTTAGAAGACGCTGAAAGAAAATATATATAATATAATATCACGCTTCTATCCACAGAGATAGGCAGAGAACAGAGCGCCATTTTTTTATTTATTTACTGTAGCTCAACATGTGACAACACTCCACCTGATGTAAAGCTAGAGTGCGGTCCATGAATGGAAACAATTTCAACTACAGATAAACTTCTACAAGCAGCGTTCACCTCCACTATGCCGGCTTGAGGAGACGAGTATGCACCATCTAGATTGACAGTGCACACTCCTCTCGCTATACCTGGCTACTTTCAAATGCGATAAGATCACTTAACCGGTGTTACATTCCAAAGTAGTGGCTAGACTGGACTAATAACCATCATCAGTCTGCCTACCACTCTTTAATAGTGCCAAAGTTACATTGGTCAGAATTAGTGAGGTTCGAACACGGGTCTCATCGATCGTGAGTTCACGCGTCTTACCGCTAGACCACGGGCCAACCATCCAAAGTGACAGTGCACACTCCTCTCGCTATACCTGGCTACTTCCAAGTTGATTCATAAACGTGACTAGGCCAAAATGCCGTGGTTTCAATAACTTATATGAAAATCACATTGACCTGGACATTTTTTATCTAAACGCTAAAGCATTCAAACATAATTTGCACAAAATATATCATAGGGCAGTAGATCAGTGAATACTTATATTTCATACTTAAATACGAATCTAATTTAATCTTAAATAAATTATTTCTATACTATTTATACTTCACCTCACTTTATATATTTGTTTCTATATTATGTAATTATATTGTTCTTTTAAACAAATGTTATGTATAGCTATTAGGTTTACAAAATTTGACTTGTCTTCATTTGTGTATTATCTTTATTATATTACTATGTTTTGTAAACTGTTTGCTATACTATTTAAAATAAATAAATAAATAAATAAAACAACTTACAATATGTTCCAATCCTTTTTTATTTGTTCTGTTTTGTGAATAAATTATATTTTGTTTTGTTGTCTGTACGGCCACCGGTGATTTTGATGCTATCGTTACTGCTACTTGCATCACCTCCTTAAGAGCACTGGAATTAAGAAAAACCGAGTTTATTTTTTAATTGTAGCTCGGCATGTGACAACACTCCGCCTGATGTAAAGCTAGAGTGCGGTCCATGAATGGAAACAACTACTGTCACAGAGAAACCTGTGCGGGCAGCAGTCGCCTCCACTATGCCGGCTTGAGGAGACGAGCATGTACCATCTAGATTGACAGTGCACACTCCTCTCGTTATACCCGGCTACTTTCAAACTATTCCCGAAACGCGACAAGTCACTTCACGGGTGTTACATTCGAAAGTGGTGGTACTACCCCAGGACGGCAGACAGGACAAATAAAATATGATGTAAAGCTAGAGTGTGGTCCATGAACGGTAACAATTGCTACTACAGTAAAGGCTTGATGAGACGAACGCGCACCATCCAGATTGACTCCACTCTAAAAAAATTTTCATCTCACAAAAATTCTGGTCGGTCTCTAATTACTACACTTTCGAATATGACACCCGTGAAGTGACATCAGTTGGATAGTAGCCAAGTGTAACGAGAGCAGTGTGCCCTGTCAACCTGGGTGTACCATGTTTGTCTTTCTCAAGCCGGCATAGCGGAGGCGACTGCTGTATAAATTTCTCCCGAACACGTTTGGGTTAATAATTTTACATGAAAATTAAAAAAAACTTTTAAAATTGGTAGTGTAACATATGGTTAGAGGGATTGCCCATTGTCCTTTGACACCCTGTAAAAATATCAAATAGGGATAAGCAGAACACTTGCCTCTCTTTATCTGGATATACTTTACTAACTAAACCAATGTCGAGTGCCTCTTTTGAGTCGAACTTCCTTCCTGTGAAACACAGATCTCTTGCGACAGAAGTACTTCCTATAACCTGGGAAATTAACGGTTTTAAATAACCTCACAATCGATGAGGCCCCTGGTTAAACCTTACTAAATAATTTTTTTTTTAATTTCTAATGTCCATTTGCACCATATGACTTAACTATTACTGTCACGTTAAAGTAATGGTTAAAGTTAAAATTGGTTTGCTTCAAAAAAATCTGTCACATTTGACGATTACTTTAACCTTAACCGTTACTGGCGAATTTCGGCCGGTTAAAGTTAAAGTAATAGTTAAATCAATGTCGCTAACGTCAAATCTTTGAAAAGCCGCTCTTGTTTGTATTGAGAGAATTCATTTACACCAGCAACCCTTTTAACTATAACGAATTAATTTACACGATGGTGCAACGCGCGTGGAGTAAAAGTAAAGGTAACTGTCAAAGTTAAAGTTAAAGTAACAGTCAAAGTTACTTTAACCGGCCATCTCTGGTGCAAACCACCCTAAGACTTTAGTTTACAAGATCGCAACAATTTTTAGTTCACTTACCTTAGGCAATCTCTGTAAAGTACCAACATCGGCTGCCATGCCTATATCAACTTCTTTAACTTGAAACCAGGCATCCGTTGTGCAATATCTAAAATAATTAATTATTGTAGCTTGGCATATGACAACAATCCGTCTGAGTAAGGTCCATGAACGGAAACAACTGCTACTACAGATAAATTTCTACAGGCAGCAGTCGCCTCCACTATGCCGGCCTGAGGAGACGAATGTGCACCATCCAGATAGACAGTGCACACCTCTCTCACAAGGTCACTTCTTGTGTGTTACATTTGAAAGTGGTGGTACTACTCCAGGACGGCAGACTGGGCTAATAACCATCATCTGTCTGCCCAAATTTATATACCTCATATCAGCAGCAGTAATAAGATCGACACCTGCGCCGACGCACGCACTATGTACGACACTCAAAACAGGTTTAACGCAATCCTCCAATGAAGAGATGCTCTCCTGATAATCTTTTATCATTTGATACAGCATTTTACTTTTACGAGCTACGTCTGGTGTGTCAGCGAACCTCTGGCCTAATTCCATTAAGCTGAAGAGGTCTATGCCTAGGAAATTAAAAAGAAAAAATTAAACAATAGAAAAACATGCAGAGATAGCTATATGACAACACTCCGCCTGATGTAAAGCTAGAGTGCGGTCCATGAATGGAAACAACTGCTATCACAGATAAATTTCTACATGCAGCAGTCGGCTCTATGCCGGCCCAAGGAGACGAGTATGCACCATCTAGATTGACAACGCACACTCTAGGTATACCTGGCTATTTTCAAACTGTTCATGAAACAAGACCTAGTGTTACATTCGAAAGTGGTAGTACTACTCCAGGACGGCAGACTGGGCTAATAACCATCATCAGTCTGTCTACCACTCTTTAATAGTGTCTAACTGTCTATAAGCACTGAGCGACCAACAAAGTTACATTAGTATTGGTCAGATTCACTTTACACATAGATACTCTGAATATTGTATTTCTTTTTTTTTAGTGCATTATAACAATTTGCCAGTGTCAAGTTGTATCATGCTAAACAATTTTGCACCACGTCAAAAGTGTGGTAGGCAGACTGATGATTGTTATTAGTCCAGTCTACCAACCTGGGGTAGTACCACAACTTTCGAATGTAACACCCGTGAAGTGACCTTGTCGCGTTTCGGGAATAGTTTGAAAGTAGCCAAGTATAACGAGAGGAGTGTGCACTGTGGTCTAGATGGTGTATACACGTCTCCTTAAGGCAGCATAGTGGTGGTACTCATGGACCGCACTCTATCTTTACATCACGCCGAGTGTTGTCACAAACGAGCAAAAATAAAAAAAATAATAAAAAAATTGTTTGCTTATTACCTCCTGTAAAATGTTTCCCTTGAGCTGATAGCACTACAACTCTACAATCAGGACTCTGGCTAAGACTTGAAAAACATTCCTTCAGTTCCCTGAAATAGAAAAAGTTTTAATTATTAATAAATTTAAAAGGCAGCCGTGGTCTAGCGGTAAGACGCGTGAACTCACAATCGATGAGACTCAATGTAACTTTGTTATATGTACATTGGTCGCTGAGCGTCTATAGGCACTATTAAAGAGTGGTAGGCAGACTGATGATGGTTATTAGCCCAGTCTGCCATCCTCGAGCACTTTTGAATGTAACACCTGTGAAGTGACCTTTTCACATTCCCATACGTCCCATATTTGGGTACTCGGTCCCGTTGCCTCTGAACCAAGCTTCAGGACGCAGAATCGTCTCGAAGTAAACTCACCTCCACATCGCAATATTAAATGTATTAAGCTTCTGCGGTCTGTTTAACTCAACATGGAACACATGGGGATTTGGTTCAGAAACGGCTAAAGTCTCATATTTAGGTATCTCACTGGAATAGGCTCTTAACGCATCTGTAATAAGGTATAAAATGCTTTAATTCTTCTTTCTCTTATAGCTCGGCATATGACAACACTTCGCCTGATGTAAACTAGAGTATGGTTCATGAGTGGAAAAAACTGCTACCACAGAGAATTTCTACAGGCAACAGTCGCCTCCGCTATGCTAGCTTGAGGAGACGAATATGTACCATCCAGATTGACAGTGCACACTCCCGTTATACCTGGACACTTCCAATCTGATTTCGAAACACGAAATAGTCACTTTACGGATGTTACATTCCAAGTACTAATAGTGAGTGTCTAAAGTACAAGGCAAGCTTTATCAATGTATGTGCAAATTAAAAGAAATATTACAATTAGCCGAGTTTAAAGTCCAATGTACGGAAGTAAATAAACAAGTTTGCTTTAGTGCTAAAAATCTTTAAATAATACGTAAGAAAGAAACATGCTTTGAAATTGAATAATAGTATTTCTACGGAGGTATAGAGGGTGTAATAAACATGTTTAGTGTAGTATAAATATATTAAATAACCGGCGTTTACTTACTTGCGATCAAACCTTTTGGTTGATGAGTTATTGTCTTCATAAAGGATGCCATTTTGATTTAATAAATGATCTGGATATAAAGCAAATATACAACTAGCGTCTCGACTGAATAATAATTGTGTAACTTATTGCAAATCAACTAAAAACAACTTTAAAAAAATATAGAACAAAGTCCAAAACACGAACGAAAGTGTTTGCGTTTTGTTACACAAAATAATTATCGTAACATTTAATAAATTATAATACTGCCGGACTTTTAAAACTTGAATAATTATATATACCGACAAATAAAATATATTAAATACTTTTAATCTGAATTTTAATATTAAATTGTCTTTAAAAAATAAAAATGAAGTATTGATAAAAAATAATTAATGCAGTAACGAAACGCAATTGAATTTTTTTTTTCAAAGCAATGGTTCAACGTTTGAAAAAATATTATTTTGCGCAAATTACTTTAGTAATACTGTAAGTTATTAAATATTATGTTTATAACTTAGTTTATTACGTTATTTAGATATAACATCTGATATAAAATCACAATTACAATCCGGTAAATGTCATACTTTTACGACATTTTTTGTATTTCAATCACGCGTCATACAATAAGATTAATGGCAGGAAATAATGAAAGTTATATTAAAAACGCATCGGCGAATATTAAAAATTAATATCATGGCTGTTCTACAACCTTTGTGTATGCAAAAACGTGATTAGACTAATGTTTAGGCTTACTAAATTGAATTTTCGACGAAAATTCTAATCAGATTATGAAAAAAAAAATCGCTTGTAATGTCTCTAAATTTTATATAAGTTAAGACTTTTTAATTTTTATCTATTCGATTTATTTTATCGAATTTATTTGCACTAAGTTTTTTTTTAAATTAATGTCTGTTCTGAGGGCCAAGAACATTACAATCTCTTTATGTTATTTTGACCTTTAGTGGAAAACTCTCACATTTCGCCGTGATAGCGTAAATGTAAACTCATCGACTATTTTAAAACCGGCCATGCAAGAATTTACTTGGTATAAAATAAGTCATGAAATAATTATAAAAATGTTCTTTAATGTTTTTTTTTTCATATAAAAAAATAAAGTATTAAGTTTCCGCTATAATGCAGTTGGTAATGATGAAAAAAGGATTTTAAGGTAAAAAATCTGTAAAAATATTTAAGGGAAATTTACAGATGAAAAAAGTCGTTCCGTATTAGAGTATGGTCACCCTATAGGGTACATAAATTCAATGACATCAGCCCTAACCATAAAAAATGTAACCTAACTTTTCTAGACTTCACGCGCGTAAATGAGTAACTTTTTATTATCATACCATTTACATAAATCATTGCGTCAATATTCGTGATTATATTTAATGTAATATCTGGTCTATATTTTTTCTTTAATAAAAATAAAAACAAAAAAGAATTAAGTAAAAGAATTTTGATGGAACTCTTAACCGGAATCAAATAAGATAAGTTAAGGGTGGTTTGCACCAGAAGGCCGGTTAAAGTTATATAACGTTACGTATATAGAATATTAGGTAATATAATTAATTCTTAACGCGTTTGTTTTTGGTTTAAAAATCATAGTTTTCGTACGTGCGGCGCCATTTAAATTGTTTTGTATAGATCCACATAGATGAATCATTTCGCCTTCACTGTTTATGATTCTAAATCATATAGAAGGAAGGCTTTGATTCGCTTCCTGTTTGCTGTACAAGAAACGAAAAACTCAATTTAAAAAATAATAAAAACTGGTGTTATGTCAGGATCGTGGTTAGTGGCGTTCCGTTGTCTCTGCCTATCCCTAATATAAAATAAATAAATAAATAAATGCCTGTGGGAAAAAGGCGTGACAATTGTATTGTATTAAAAACTGGCATTTTTCCTTTAGGCTTTAGGTGATAAACCAGGTTTAGGTTATTTAAAAAAAATGCTTTTCAAGGGTAAAGCATATTTTTGGCCATATTTCCTACATAACGAACTAAAAATCATAGACAAAATCGATAAAAAAGGACAATGCCCATTTATGGACTCACTTGATAACTAATAATTTGTTAATATAACAAAATTCTAAAATAATATCTTATTATTTCATTAATTTATTACAATTGTGTCAATACATCTTTTTCAAAATCATTAGACAATGTTTAATTACATAAAAAACATAGATCATCAATTATTAAAACATTTATTATAATAATAACCTCAAATATTACATCAGAAAAAGTCTAATTACTCAATAACCTTAGAAAAGAGTTTTGGCGGCCATCTTGAGACATAAGGTTATCTGTCTTGAATTATTTTCCTAAACTTGTGTTTCTTCGAGTGTTAATGTGTAATAATGGTGGATTATTGACCATTAAGTGTTTGTGAACGTGCGTGAGTGTGGGCAAACAATTCAAAAGAAGACAACATACGTTTCCATTTTCCCTCCAAAACTCCGTGGGAAGTTTCAGTAAATATTCTACCACTTTACTGAAGCAATTTTTGATTTGGCTGAGACTTAACCTGACTGATTAGTATGATGAATGAATGACTTGTGATGCACAATATTATTTAATTGATGCAAAAATATGTTTACTTTGACACTGGCAAATTGTTATAATGCTATATAAAACTAAACTAAAAAAAACCTTGGTAAATAAATTAAAACTGGTTGGTAATTCGGAATATAGATTTATGTTTCTACAAAATGAACTAAAAATCATCGACAAACTTTTTTATGACTGAAAACCAAATAATACTCCATATTTAGTTTTATACTTTCCTCAACAAAAAAGGCAGTGGGCACCAAAATCAGACCTCAATATTATTCTACGATTTTTTAATTATCAAATTATACAAAAACAAACAGGAAATAAAACGGAAATATTAAATTCCGGAAGAAATTAATCAAATTAATAATTGTTTATTAAGTATAGATAATTATTGTCAATGTTAATACATGACCTAAGTGAGAAGGCGCGAAAACTGCATTATGTGGTGCCATAATATGGAATTAAAAAAAAAAACAAGATGGTAATCATAATGTTCACTTATTTTACAGTAAGTTTATTTTTTAAAATAAATAAACATATATTAAATATGTAATAAAAAAATAAATAAAAAAAAAAAAGCAAAAAATTGAACTCTCCGGCGGGGAATCGAACCCCGGTCTCCCGCGTGACAGGCGGGGATACTTACCACTATACTACCGAAGACTTGCGTTCGATTGCGAAATCAAGCTACACATTCTACGTATGCCATCACACAAGTGCGCTATATTTAGTTTGTATTTAAAATTAATTTAGCGCTTTTATCGCTTTTTATGATTAAATTAAAGCGATACAGCTATACAGCGCTTTAACTTCTTCTTATGCTGAAATTATCTAGGCGCTTTTTTGCTTCATAATTAAGTTTTTATTTTTTGTAAAACAATATTATTTATGGTGCAAACGTATTTTTTATTATTTTACTTTATATTAATTCTTAAAAACGACTATATTGAATTTAAAATGCATTTTATATATTTTGTGCCGTAGCTATTTGTTTATTATAGTGATTTGTGGTAATAATTAGTGCTGAGAAAGTTATAAAATTACTTAATTTCAACCATTGAGATATTATACTAGAGGCGCAAACCCCATACATTTGACATGAAAAAGCCGTAGGCCGATTCAAACGATTTGACAATGTCAATCTTAGTGTTGCCGGTATAGTTAAAAATTTTCCACACACTAATTTTTTTTTCTTTAGATATTTTTATTCAGTGTCGATTATAATATATCTAGAGGCATGCATTTTTAGCTAAATAAAATAAAGTTCAATGTTTTAATTGTTTAATATAAGTTGAAATTATTCTTTCTTAAAAATAAAATATTCCTTTTTTTTTATATTATAATACGGGTTATGGGAAACGATGTTTTACTAGCAACACTAAATGTAAAAAATATCCCTAATTTTATTTGTTTTTTTGTTGTTTAAGGACAATATAGATGTTGAAAGGATATATTTACGTGTGAAACGTGATCCCGCTTTTTTTGTTGTGCATTTGGGATCGAGAATTGCACGTTTTCACCACATATTTGCCCATTATGAGTTTATATACGTCCTGTCAAATATCAACTGACAGAAAGCTTAATTATGGCTGTGGGCAGATCTTCACTCGCCTCACGTTGGGAGCGTTATTGCGCCTCTAGTATATATCTCAATGATTTCAACATGAAATCTGCTATATTCCAAACAATGTTGTAAAATGTAAAACAAAATGTATGGACGCTCAGGTGTTAGCTTTCATTTTTTTTATTTTTTTTATTATTGTAGCTCGGCATGTGACAACACTCCGCCTGATGTAAAGCTAGAGCGCGGTCCATGAACGGAAACAACTGCTACTATAGAGAAATCTCTACGGGCAGTCGCCTTCACTATGCCGGCTCGAGGAGACGAGCATGTACCATCTTAGATTGATCAGTGCACACTTCTCTCATTATACTTGGCTACTTTCAAACTATTCCCAAAACGCGACAAGGTCACTTCACGGGTGTTACATTCGAAAGTGGTGGTACTACCCCTGTAGCGGAGATTTATAATGTGTTTTATCTGTGTGTGTATAGGTATTTCTATGTATTTATCTATGTATTAATATCTGCTTCGCTTTACTATTATTTCATACCTATCACATGCAACTTAATAGCATCATATTTATACTGCAACCTCTCCACTACAAAGTATACTCATCTAACGCTATAGACATAGACAGTGCCACCTGACGTACTCTCCTCTCATTTACTTACTGATTATTCCTCCAGACAATCAGTACCAACTTTATGTTACTTCAATCATAAGTTATATTATTCAACATAAGACATGTGCCTACGTAGCCGACTTAGGTAGTTATAGACCCCTCAATTTTACATCTCTCAAGATCTACGCCACATACGAAGATCACCAACATAAACATGGACTCCGTCGACATCCATGCCGAACCCTCAGTTCTCAGAAATCAACAATCACATGTAGTTCGTCAACTACCATGTGGAACCAACCGGTTCACAGAGATGATAATCACATGAAGTTCGTCAACTTCCATGTCGAACACATTAGTTCTCAAAATGCCTACGTCAGATACGTAGCAGATGGATCTACCTGACAGTCATGGAGTCCGTCGACCCCATGATGAACCTCCGTACCTCCCCTCTCTAGTTCACCCTTTCCACTCTGGTCAGGTATCCAGATCTATAACCAACCTCTCGTCCACATAACTACTAGGCCATCATTTCATATTTCATTATCATTATCATTTCATATTATAATCAATTATTCTCATTCATAATATCTATAACATTATATAGATATGCTTAGGCAGATACGTCAGTAGCCACTATCCATTCCCAAACGCTAGATAAACATCTAATAAATATAATAAGGATAAAATACTCTCACCACGGTATCTCCCGTAACTCCATCACTTATCACTCTACTTAATAACTCTTTATCTTATTCGATATATCTAATACGGTGCATCCGCCTATGCGACCGTCTTTGATTCCTTTCTGCGCGAGACTGATCGTCGATCCGCGGGCTACACACTCCCGCGTTTTAGTTACTTACATAAATATAATAACAGGCTAATATAGCTAACATCTCGCGATCTCCGCGACACTCCCGAGGGGAAAACAAAATTAATTACCTATGTGAAAATCAGCAGTCGCGTCCACTCCGCTATTTTTTCTTTAGCGCGAGTAGCAGCTGCTCTTTTTCCTTGACTCGGCTCTATCGGTTGTGGAGGTAATTCTGAGTTAGTATTTTCTATAAGCGGTTCTATCTCTAGCGGGTACAAATGAGCTAAAGATCTCGTAAACTCCGTATCGCCCACCATCACTCGAGCAATACGACATTCACCATCAGGGCCTTCAATTAAGTTCTTAATAGTTCCCACTTTCCAGTTGATTCTATTCTTAGAATCATCTTTAATCTGCACTACATCTCCTATCTTAGGAGTTTTACTTGATTTAACTCGCGGTTGTTTATGCGAATGACTGTATCTCTCACGTAGGCTAGGCAAGTATTGATTTATAAACATTTTCTTATACTCTTCGAGAATTTTATGACCTCTTTTCCAACTGGAAACTAACTCTGTCTTAGTAGTTGTACATTCGAAGCCAGACTCTTCGAAATTAGGTTCAATCTCTAGACACTGTCCTAGTGTCAGAAAGTCTATAGGTCTTAACACTTCTTCAGGTTCTGATCCAACGACAGTTAGAGGTCTAGTATTAAGAACTGATTCTACCTCCATCGTAATAGTCAGCATCTGACTATCTGTCAATAAATGCTTATCTAAAGTACGTTTCAAACATTGTTTAACAAGTGCTACTAATCTTTCGTAGAAACCTCCGTGCCAGGGTGCAAGTTGAGGTATGAATTTCCATTGAATATTGTTTTCATTACAGTATGAATTCGACAAGACTGTACTCTTTAATTTAAATTGACATGCATTATCTGATATTATTTTCTTAGGTAATCCTCTCACGGATATAAATCGTCTTAAGGCAAGTAGACATTCTTCAGCCGTCAAATCTTTTACTAATTCTAGATGTATCGCTCGTACAGCTAGACATGTGAAAAGACAAATCCATCTTTTCTCTTTGTTTTCATTGACTTTAATTAATATAGGACCTAGGTAATCTAACCCAGTAAATGTGAACGGAGCACTAAAGTTTACTCGTTCACTAGGCAAGGCAGGCGTAGATGGTAACTTGTATGGACCACCTATATGTTTCACACATTGCGGACACTTCTTCAATATCTTTTGCACTTGAGCTCGGCCTTGAGGTATCCAGTATTTCTCTCTTAATATACTTAGCGTGTGCGATGTACCCACATGATAGTTGTCTTCATGTGTCTTTTGAATAAGTCGTGTTGTAATAGGAGAACTTTTCGGTATTAAGATCGGAAATGTCTTATCATACGACCAGTTTGCATAAGTCATGCGACCTTACTTCTTAGTACTTGATTTTCATCTAGGAAAAGACCTAAGTTTCTTGTTAGATTCGTCTCTTTTCCTGAAACTTCATCATGAAAATATTTTCTTTGCAATTTTTTAATAATCGTCGTAGTCATATTCTCAGCATTGCAATTTGTCTCAAAATCATCATTTTTATCACTTGAAGTGTGTAAAGAAAATACATTTTCAACATCTCTCCTCTCTGGAGTATCTGTAACATCCAGAGCGCTCGCAGGCAAACAAAGTTCTTGTTCATTATGCTTGATCTTAGGCCAACTTCTCTCTTTTTTAAGAAGAAAACTTGGGCCATAAAACCACAGGTGTTGTTTTTGATTCCAAAGGTCAGTACGAATAGCTATGTCGGCTGGATTTTCTTTTGTATTCACATAACGTAATTCTATCCCAATACTGTCTCGTATTTGTTTAATTTCATTAATTCGTCTTAATACGAATGGTGGTAACAATTTATTTGATTTGATCCATGATAGAACAACTAAACTATCTGTCCATAGATATAGTTTGCATATATTCATCTCGAGATGTCCTTTAACATATTTAATAAGTCTACTACCGATTAAATATCCTAATAATTCCATCCTAGGAATTTTTATATCATTTTTATTCGATATTGGTGCTATTCTAGACTTTGCCATAAGAAATGTCGTAGTAATTTTGTTATTGTAAATGACTCTTAAATATACAACAGCTGCATACGCATTTATTGAGGCGTCAGAGAAGCAATGTAATTCATACTTTACATTTTCGTCACTCATAACATTTCCTATGTATCTCGGTATTTTAATACGCTCAATTTCTTTTAAATTTTCTTTTATGTTATTCCATAAAGATAATAAATCATCCGAAATTGCATCATCCCACTTACATTTTTTAATACAAAGATCTTGAAATAATAATTTTCCTGGTAATATAAGTGGTATTATAAAGTCCTTGTGGCTTTATAGATACGTGCTATTTATAGATACGTACGTAACACATCCTTTTTAGTAACAATTTCTTTCTTACACTCTGTGTGAAATGATCAACAAAAACTATAATTAATTATATTGTCTTAGGAGAGTCTAACACTAATACTCTCCAATGTCCATAAAACTATTATTTTTTATTTTTTACTTCTATTATCACTATCATTGTTAATTTTTTCAGGACAAAGTGCTCTATTATGTTTTTTGCCACAATGCACACATATTTTCTTCACAGAACACTCGGAACTACGATGACCGACCATAAAACAATTGTAACATTTATTTTTAAGTCTCATTGTTCTTTCTTTATATGACTTGTACTTTACGCAGTTATCAGAATAATGATCTGTACCATCACAGAATGTACATAACATTTTAACTTTTTTATTATATCTTGGTACATGCGTCTTATTATTGTAAACTTGTTTTGCACGATTCGAGTATTGCCAATTTCTCTTACGTTGCGAGTTTCCATTCTTTCCAGCGTTTGTATAAAGTGCCGACGTAGTAGCAACTGGTGATGAATTCATCATATCTGAGGAAACATCGCTCTTTTTTGCTGTCATCCTAGCGTCTGATTTTTCTAAAGCAGATATCACTATATCGAGAGCTTTTCTAATAGAATTGACCGATGAATCTTCATCCGGCAACAATAAAGTAGCCTGATAAATTACTTTCTCTGGAAATTTGTCTAATATAACTACTCGAAAATAGCTTGATTCAATATTTTCACCGAGACTTTCTAGTACTCTTAAATGTCGTTCTATTGCGTTCAATGTGTGTCTACAGACAGTACTATCTGACGAAGACTTTGTCATACTGAGAAGACTTTCAATATGCGCATCAACAACTCGTGATCTATTGCCAAATCTATTCTTTAAAATATCTATTGCGATAGAGTAGTTCTGATTACTTGACTCCAACCCTTCAACTGCTTGAAGCGCGGTACCTTCGAGTGAAGCCAACAAGTAAGCAAACTTATCGGTATCTGCGAGAACTTTCTTTTCAATAGTTGCTTCGAAACGATCCCAAAATGACGTCCATTTCAAACTATTTCCATCGAATTTAAGAAGTTCTAGTTCTGGTAAACGTGTTTGATTAACACTCGGTTGAGAGATTTGATTTAATTTAAGAGTCGATTCGATACTTATAAGAAGATCTTCTCCTTTAATCTGATCGTTGTAATACCCATTAATTACATCCTCATTTATGCCTGAAGTCTTTCCTATGTAGTCTTTCAATAATGTTGAAAATCGGCTTAATGTATCACTTAAAAATATTTGAGATTCAATTAATACTGCCCTTGTTACATCAGTCGTGGAGATATTCGTTGAAACTCTATCAATGCCTTCCAGCAACCGCTGATGTCGCTTTTGTAAAATACTTTCCTCCATTTTCACCGATAGTCAATTTAAATTTATTTATACACAAAAGTATAAATATCAGATATTATAAACACTCATTCACTATTGTCCGAAACAGAAAACTTTAATAACATAAACCGAAACACAACGTGTGTCTATTCTTTAAAAACTGAAACCACAATAAGGCTTTGTTTTATCACGCGGCCTAATTAAAAGACGCACACGCGGCTTATTTTAAAAGGAACCTATTTTATTCCTATGGCTGTTTATTCATTGTGCTGTATATTTGATACGCCGCCAATGTTTCCTTTATTGGCGGTTCATTTTAGTTTACAATTACAAAACGTTCTTTATTATGTTTTGCTTATAAATGAACCTTTATACCAAACGTATTCCGTTACAGTCTATTAGTATTAACCCGACCATATTTTTCATAACAAAAATATGCGGCGTTATTTCAAGTCATGTTATTCAATCTACAAAGGCCATAAATCTATACTCGCATTACACGCACTATTGTTATTTCACACTCTTAACAATCAAATACTGTTCTCGTACACGTGTAGCCAAACTGTACTATTACTAAGTACTAAAACCTAGTCTCTCATAGTGAACCTATGTCACTTTGACATGTACATATATTACTCATCAAATATACTTATGTGATATACTTGCGTGATGGGTCTTAATATGAGCATGCTGTCTGGGTTACGTATCGGTTTTCACACTTTACTAGAAATTACTAGAAATTATCAATTTAGGATATCATAGCCTCGCGGGCCCATAATATAATATTCTCTATATATATGCTACACCACCCTCATAATGGTTAGCCTCAACTCTAGGACATGCATCACTTATAGGACCAAATTTGTGTTGCCTAGGATCGAAATAAGGCTCCTCCACCAAATTTGTATTGCCCAGGGTCGAACTTAGGCTCCTCCACCAAATTTGTAGCGGAGATTTATAATGTGTTTTATCTGTGTGTGTATAGGTATTTCTATGTATTTATCTATGTATTAATATCTGCTTCGCTTTACTATTATTTCATACCTATCACATGCAACTTAATAGCATCATATTTATACTGCAACCTCTCCACTACAAAGTATACTCATCTAACGCTATAGACATAGACAGTGCCACCTGACGTACTCTCCTCTCATTTACTTACTGATTATTCCTCCAGACAATCAGTACCAACTTTATGTTACTTCAATCATAAGTTATATTATTCAACATAAGACATGTGCCTACGTAGCCGACTTAGGTAGTTATAGACCCCTCAATTTTACATCTCTCAAGATCTACGCCACATACGAAGATCACCAACATAAACATGGACTCCGTCGACATCCATGCCGAACCCTCAGTTCTCAGAAATCAACAATCACATGTAGTTCGTCAACTACCATGTGGAACCAACCGGTTCACAGAGATGATAATCACATGAAGTTCGTCAACTTCCATGTCGAACACATTAGTTCTCAAAATGCCTACGTCAGATACGTAGCAGATGGATCTACCTGACAGTCATGGAGTCCGTCGACCCCATGATGAACCTCCGTACCTCCCCTCTCTAGTTCACCCTTTCCACTCTGGTCAGGTATCCAGATCTATAACCAACCTCTCGTCCACATAACTACTTTCATATTTCATTATCATTATCATTTCATATTATAATCAATTATTCTCATTCATAATATCTATAACATTATATAGATATGCTTAGGCAGATACGTCAGTAGCCACTATCCATTCCCAAACGCTAGATAAACATCTAATAAATATAATAAGGATAAAATACTCTCACCACGGTATCTCCCGTAACTCCATCACTTATCACTCTACTTAATAACTCTTTATCTTATTCGATATATCTAATACGGTGCATCCGCCTATGCGACCGCCTTTGATTCCACTCTGCGCGAGACTGATTGTCGATCCGCGGGCTACACACTCCCGCGTTTTAGTTACTTACATAAATATAATAACAGGCTAATATAGCTAACATCTCGCGATCTCCGCGACAACCCCAGGACGGCAGACTGGACAAATAACCATCATCAGTCTGCCTACCACTCTTAAAATGATTGGATTTTGGGTTTGAGATTTAAGGTTACCTATGTCTATCAATACAGTCTATTCTCTATCTCTGTTCTCTCTATTCTTATAGAGAGATATAGGGAAGTTAGGTAAATGTTAGAGCATTTTTGGTGTTCCCGAAACCAACTCAAGAATTGTCCCGTTTTCTCAGAAAGAGTAGTTCTGTAATTTTAAAGTGACAATCGATCAATAAAGTTCATCTTAAATCACGATAAGATATTTGCAAATTATATTTCCTTACCGCTTTTCACTTACCCAAAGCCATCTTTTTTAAATATAAAAACCATTTTTTTACCAATTTATTTATTTATAGATTGAAGGGTCTATTGCCGTAAAAACCTTGATGCCTCAAGTCTCAGTCAAGTCAAAAATTGCTCCAGTAAAGTGGTAGAATCTTTACTGAAACTTCCTAGGGAGTTTTGGAGGGAAAATGGAAATACAGGTTATTTCTTTTGAATTGTTTGCCCACACTCACGCACGTTTATAAACACTTAATAGTTAATAATCCACCATTATTACACATTAACACTCGAATAAACACAAGTTAGGGAAAATAATTCAAAACAGACAACCTGACGTCTCAAGATGGCCGCCAAAACTTATGTCCCGTTTTGTGGAAAAAAATATCTTATCTATTTACCTAACTAATTATTAATATAATTAATTATGTTAATTATAAATTATAATCTAAAGAAACAATATGAGAACATTACTTTTGCCGACAGAAGCTTTTAAAAGTTCCAAGTATATGTGTGTGTATGCTTGTATGCTAGTGTTGTTCCCAATCGGGATCTATCCCCTTTAGTGTTGTGCTCAATCCGGGATTAAGATTTTATCGATATAATAATATTTTAGGGGAACTTTCTTATGGTTTGCTGGTACATGGAAAGGATGAGTGCAAGATGACGAAGAGAATTTGTAAATCTTATGTGAAAGGATGCATTAAACAAGGCAGACCAGAGGGGTGTTTTTGGATCAAATAGGAGATATCTTTATGAAAGCTGGTCTGCCTGCTGCTCATAACCGTTGGGTGAAGAGAATTGTGGATGTGAGGGAAGCGAGGGAGTTGTGTCAGGATTGTGGTAAGTGGCGTTCCGTAGTCTCTGCCTATCCCTGTGGGAAAATGGCGTGACAATTGTATTGTATATTTATTGTTTTTTTGTTTTGAGGAATTACTGGCGCGGATCTTTAAGTAAGAGTTATTTACAGTTTGTTTTGACCGCGGACTTAAGAAACATCGATAAAAGTTTGGTTTAATGTGTAGTACAACACTAAACTCACACACGGATACTGTGTACACAATAATGTTCTCTACGGTGTACGCACAGGGACTAACTCAGCGCGGGATCTAATGAAATTTTTTAGTCGTGTCTCGAATACTGGGTCGCGTGGTCGCCCGCGTGCTTATAACCGGTTAGATACGATTTTATTTTCATTTTAAAAACTTTTTTACTGTGAAAATTGAAAACTACTGGATTCGTGTCGTTTTTTCTCCGACAAGTGATTTTAGAAAATATTTGTGGATTTTTTGAGTGTCTTTTTTTAATTAAAAATATTTTTTATTTGTGCATTTCGGCGTATATGAATATATTTCTGTAAAGGATTGTTTTTACGTGAGTTTTATTTTGACAAATTAAGTTGTTTTTTATTATTATTTTTGTCTGCCGCAATGTTTTGCAGCACAGAAATAAATATGAGCGGCGGGCTTTAATTTTAGAAACTTCATGAGACCTAAATTTTGTTCTTAGACTTTCGTTATTTTATTTGTAGTTTAATTTTGAAACGTTATTTCTCTAAGCAACTTTCCAGTTTGTTTTAACGCCACGCTGACTAAATTACCATGCGAATATCAGCCTGTACCTAAGTGATATGTGAACGGTTTCTGCATCTATTCTGTCGCATATCTACCACGAAATTATTAAAAGAAGTAGGCAGACTGATGATTGTTATTAGCTCTACACGTGAAGTATTTTTTTTACGTGAGAAATCCGTAACATCCACCTAACCGTGTTTCATTGGGCTCCTTGCGTTCGTCCAGACTCCAGGCGGATCTAGGATCGCTACGCCCGTGAGCTGACTTAGTCAAAGGAAGTGGTGCATTTGAATTATCAAGCTGGTATTTCGTGGTGGTGCAATTTTTTTAGTATAAAGAAAGCGTTTTTTTTTTCGTTATCATTTGTCCGCGTTTTTTACGTACGCATAATGTATAGTATAATCTATGTACCTAGAGATTAAACATAAGTTTCAAGGTAAATAAGATTATTTATTGAGGCTGGAAAATTTTACTACTTTGTTGTAAACATTGTTTATGTAAGAAAATGGCGAGTTATAATTTTTTTAAATGTAAAATTTAAGTAACCAAAAGGCCAAGTACGAAATAGTGTTGTCAATATATCGGTCAACTGTTACCTACAACAGATAAAAAATGTTTCTAGGCAGCAGCCGCCACCATGCCGGCTTGGGGTGATGAGTTGTAGTTAGGTATTTAATTAAGTTTAGATTTAAAATTAAGATATAAAACAAATAATAATGTAGGTATTAAAGGAGAATGCCCATTTGTGGGCCCACTTTATGTTTAATAGTTTGTTAACAAAACAATATTCTAAAATAATATCTTATTCTTTCATTAATTTGTTACAATTATATCAACACATCGTTTACCAATCAATAGACAATGTTTAATTACATAAAAAACAGATATAATAAATTATTAAAGCATTTAATATAATAATAACCTCACATATTCCATCAGAAAAAGTCTAATTACTCAAAAAAGGGGAAAAAAAAATTAAAACTGATTAGTGATAAGGAATATAGATTTATTTTTCTACAAAATGAACCAAAAATCATCGCCAAACTCGAGAAAAAAAAATAGCGGGCCCATTTCTCTTACGCCTGGAATTAATATTGTATCCACAATCAGAGATTGAAATCGATCTTAGATTAATACATGGTTAACAGATGGTTAGCTTTGGAAGATCGCAAATCCGATCGACAGATAGGTTATTGGCACGCTTTATTCGAAATCTGGATTGATTTTTCTATCTGAGTCAGTGAAAAAGGGATCAAGATTGATTATTTTGAGCGGCCGTGGTCTAGCGGTAAGACGCGTGAGTGAACTCACGATTGATCGTGATGTGACCCGTGTTCGAACCTCGCTAAAGACCGGTACCAATGTAACTTTGTTATATGTACTTTGGTCGCTCAGTGCCTATAGGCACTATTAAAGACTGGAAGGCAGACTGATGATGGTTATTTGTCCAGTTTGCCATCCTGGGGCAGTACCACCACTTTCGAATGTAACACCCGTGAAGTGACCTTGTCGCGTTTCGGGGATAGTTTGAAAGTAGCCAGGTATAAGAGAGGAGTGTGCACTGTCAATCTAGATGGTACATGCTCGTCTCCTGTAGCCGGCATAGTGGAGGCGACTGCAGTCCGTAGAGATTTCTCTGTGGTAGCAGTTGTTTCCATTCATGAAATGCACTCTAGCTTTACATCAGGCGGAGTGTTGTCACATGTCGAACTACGATAAAAAAAAATATATTAATTTCGGGCGTTAGGTGAATGGGCATTCTCCTTTGCTGTTTAAGATGGCCGACCTTGATTTAATTAACAACACATAATAATACTCGTACGTTATAGAAATACAAATAAAATACCAGTTTAATATTATGCATTTTTAATGTATAGATACGTAATTTTTTTTTATTAATTGTTGCTCGGCATATGACAACACTCCGCCTGATGTTAAGCTAGAGAGAAATTTCTATAGTCAGCAGTCGCCTCCGCTGTGCCGGCATGAAACTCATCTCGAATTAGACAAAAAAGAAATTATTAATGAAAGGAATTTATAAATCTGACGTTCATATTCGTATATCCCAGCCTTATAAAAGCGGCCGTGGTCTAGGGGCGTGAACTCACTCGAGGAGACCTGTGTTCAAACCTCGCTAACTTCTGGCCGGTACTGATATATCTACGTGCCTATGGTATAATAAGTATAAAGAGTGGTTTTAGCCGTTTTGAGATAGTACCACCATTACTTTCAATGGATGCGTTAAACAAGGCAGACCCAGAAGGGTGTTTCCCGATCAAATCAGAGACATCCTCACGAAAGCTGGGCTGCCTAGTGCCCATAACTGTCGGACGTGCATGCAGAATTGTGGATGCGAGGGAAGCGAGGGTGTTGTGTCAAGATCGTGGTAAGTGGCGTCCCGTTGTCTCTGCCTATCCCTGTGGGAAAAAGGCGTGACAATTGATGAAGATGATTTTTATTCAACGTTTAAACTTTAAATATTTATTTTTGAGGAATTACTGGCTCGGATCTTAGATTAGATAGACTAAGCTAGAAAGAAATTTCTATAGGCAGCAGTCGCCTCCGCTATGCCGACATGAAACTCTCCAATTAGACAAAAAAATCAGTTAGGTTGGCGGTACCCTGCAGACATGTCACATTACTACACAGGATGGCTTGAACCCTTTTCAATAAATCATACTTTATAAATGTTTAAGGAAAAAAATCATAATGGTAATTTATTTTGCATAAACGTTTTTTTAGCAGACAGCTGATGAGATTCAAGGTCTTTTATTTATTAACCCTTAAAATTCGCACCTTTTTGTTCCGGTTTCCGATTAGGGTAGAATAAAACACCCTTGTTTGCTGAAATGGTTTTTTTAAGTCTAAAATATGATAGGGTATTTGTTTACATACATTTTTAATAAAGTTTCACACGGTCCGATGAGTTGCGACTTGCAGTTAAAAAAAAAAAATTTTTTTTGAAAATAATTTATTTCACTTTCTACTATAGTGACCTAAGTGTGTATTGTCAACCTGCACATTAGTATCCTCAAGTCAACATAGCGAGGCGACTGCTGTCTGTAGAAAGTCTGTATTAGCAATTGCTTCCGTCCATGGTCCGCACTCTAGCTTTACATCAGGCGGAGTGTTGTCACATGCTGAGTTACAATTTAGAGAAGTAGAGAGAGCATCTCTTTCTCCATCCAGCATACCTTCCGCCAGCCAGTGAATATCCCATACATATTATTTTTGGTCCTTCGAGCCGGACATAATAATCATATTGAATGTCAAATAGATAACGAGATAGAGTTGTTAACTAAACAAGCGGTACACATTAAAAGAGCCAATAAATCTCAAAACAGACGTTTTCTTTCAGCGATGTTGGCGTTGTGGATTATTAAATCAAATGAATGATGATTGATCACGATCAATTTGACAATAAAGGGTGTAAAAACATATATGTACCAATCTCGTGAACTAGAAGCTGTCTACAGATGCATAATTTCTTAGCATTTATTGGTCTGACAACAACCAGAGGCGGCTTTACCTATAGTGCAGGGTGTGCGGCGCACACGGGCGCCGGGTCTAAGAGGGCGGAGCACCCTCTAATCTAATGCGACACCTCCAAAGAGACTATTCATTTCCCGACATTATTTAAAATTGCACTATTTGCACCCGAATTTCCGTTTGAAAATATAACTGTAAGTATTCCATTTTCACCCCGCTCCTACTGGAGGGCGCCATGGTACTGGTTGCACACGGGCGCCACAAGGGCTAGAGCCGCCTCTGACAACAACTACATAAAAGATCAAAAAATAGTTTTTTTTTATTGTAGCTCGATATATGAACGGTTCCATGAACGGAAACAACTGGTAATACAGAGAGAAAAATGTGCGAACAGCAGTCGCCTCCACTATGCCGGCTTGAGGAGACGAGCATGTACCATCTAGATTAACAGTGCACACTCCTCTCGTTATCTCTCGAATCTCACTGAATCTGATCAATGTTACCATGTTATATGTACTTTGGTCGCCTTATAAGCACTATTAAAGAGTGGTAGGCAGACTAATGATGTTTATTTGTACAGTCTGCCGTCCTGGGGCAGTCCAGCAAAACGCATGTTTTTATTCACTAAAATAATGTATGTATGCAAGTCTGTTATTATGAAATAAGGTCTTCAGGGTTACTAGAACAACGAGCGATAACCTTCAACGACCTCTATTCATTAAAATTGTCAATTAGATATAATCTTTTGTTACGTCAAATTTTACTTCTTTCTTGTCTCATCAAAGCGTTTGTGCTTGGTTCCTTGTTTTGCGAGTGTGGAGAGATACATTTTTCACGTGGAGTTCACGGCATGGCGGCAGTAAGATTCGCGCGCAAATGTAGAGCATGCGGCATGCTTTATAACAGTGGTTCTCAACCTTTGTTTTAATGCGGCACACTTTTCACGATTTAAAAATTTGGCGGCACACAAAGAAAAAGATAAGTTTAAAAATGATTTACTTACCTTGTGTTATAGGTAAAATTGTTTATGGTAATTTAATTTTAAATGTGCGAAATAAAATAATATGTACTACAAAAATAACAGTACGTTTATTAAGAGATTAATTACAAGTTAATAATAAGAATACTTGTAATGCAATTTTTTTTTTCTTTAAATCTTATTATTTAATAATATTAACATAATTATATTATCTAAAATTTGGCGGCACACTTTTAGAATTTTGCGGCACACAAAAGTGCCGCGGCACAGTGGTTGAGAATCACTGCTTTATAACAACACTACGGTTGTTACTGTTGCCAGTGCACTTTTTTAATCAATTTTCCTCAGTAACTACAACACTTACGAGTCTAAATAAAATATATATTAAACTACAAGATATAAAGTTGAACTTGGTTATTTTATTTTTTCTAATTATGTCTTTTAAATATGAGAAAAAAAATCGCAAAGTTGAGTTCTTAAATAAATTTTTGATGCGGTTTTTCCCGGTGAAAATTTTTTGTCGAATATTTTTTGATTTAACTTCATATACAGGGTGTCCCGTAAGTAGTGGTGTCAATATTAAATTAAATCTTGTTTAAATTTTAATTTTTTATTTAATCATGGTTATTAATTGGTTACAAATAACATTTTAATTAGAAAGCCCTGTATTTTCTCAACCCACTTAAATAAAAAGACCAGTGAACACATTTTTATAACATTATTTTGTGATAAAACGGGGGGAAAAAATGATAATTCTTTGAAAATGTCATAACTTTTAAGCCAGAAGGTATAAAAAATATCACCAAATTATATTGTAGATATTGAACCCCTCTATCTGTAAAATACCGTTGACACCACTACTTACGAGACACTCTGTATATAAAATCATGATCTAGTGTTTATCAATATTTTTTTATTGCACTGTAGATATCACATAGATCAACACACACCAACAAAGATTAGCTGAAAGACAATCCTAAAGGCTCGCCTATGTAAATAATTGTATTACTTTATTGTGCAATAAAGTGTTTTTTTTTTAATTTTATTTTATTACATGCTATCAAGGTCGAAGTAATCGTTTGGTCAAGGTGATTGGCAGCAGTAGAGCCCTTAAAGGAATAGAAAATTACTCGCATGATTTATCTATGTTGCAACAATGTTTTTTTCTAACACTTCTGTCATTGTAGATTTAGATTTATCATGCCTAGACACATCGTCAATAGATAATGTTAAACAAATACCTTGTCCTTGATTTCTAATTATTTATATTATATAAAGCTCGATTACCACTCACTGACTCACTGACTGACTGACATATATTATGAAGCACTTGCCGGGGGGTTAGAGAGATGATTCTTTTTGGGGCGTGTAGAGGGCGCTCCCGCGACCCCGGGAAAACCTCGACTTTGACCGGAAGCGGACTCTGGACCGGAAGTGACGCCGATATCTCAGAAACGGAGCGAGATAGGGCACAAGTGCCGGAACAAAAGTCGTAGGGAATGCTCTCTAATATCGAAATCCATAATTTGTTTTTTCAAAAAATTTTTTTTTTCAAAACTACCCGAAAAAAAAACTTTTTCAGCGCCGCGAAGCGCGCCCAAAAAACTAGTCATATTATATAAAGCTCGATTACCACTGACTCACTGACTGACTGACATATATTATGAAGCACTTGCCGGGGTGTTAGAGAGATGATTCTTTTTGGGGCGTGTAGAGGGCGCTCCCGCGACCCCGGGAAAACCTCGACTTTGACCGGAAGTGGACTCTGGACCGGAAGTGATGCCGATATCTCGGAAACGGTAAGAGATGGGGCAAAAGTGCCGGAACAAAAGTCGTAGGGAATGCCCTCTAATATCGAAATCCATAATTTGTTTTTTCAAAAAAAATTTTTTTTTCAAAACTACCCGAAAAAAAACTTTTTCAGCGCCGCGAAGCGCGCCCAAAAAACTAGTTATATTATATACAGCTCGATTACCACTGACTGACTGACTGACTGACTGACATATATTATGAAGCACTTGCCGGGGGGTTAGAGAGATGATTCTTTTTGGGGCGTGTAGAGGGCGTTCCCGCGACCCCAGGAAAACCTCGACTTTGACCGGAAGTGGACTGTGGACCGGAAGCGATGCCGATATCTCGGAAACGGAACGAGATAGGGCACAAGTGCCGGAACAAAAGTCGTAGGGAATGCCTTCTAATATCGAAATCCATAATCTGTTTTTTCAAAAAAAATTTTTTTTTTCAAAACTACCCGAAAAAAAACTTTTTCAGCGCCGCGAAGCGCGCCCAAAAAACTAGTCATATTATATAAAGCTCGATTACCATTCACTCACTGACTGACTGACATATATTATGAAGCACTTGCCGGGGGGTTAGAGGGGTGATTCTTTTTGGGGCGTATAGAGTGCGGTCCCGCGACCTCAGGAAAACCTCGACTTTGACCGGAAGTGGACTCTGGACCGGAAGCGATGCCGATATCTCGGAAACGGAACGAGATAGGGCACGAGTGCCGGAACAAAAGTTGTAGAGAATGTCCTCTAATATCGAAATCCATACTTTGTTTTTTCAAAAAAAAAATTTTTTTTCAAATTACCCGAAAAAAAAACTTTTTCAGCGCCGCGAAGCGCGCCCAAAAAACTAGTTATTATATTATATACAGCTCGATTACCACTGACTCACTGACTGACTGACATATATTATGAAGCACTTGCCGGGGGGTTAGAGGGGTGATTCTTTTTGGGGCGTGTAGAGGGCGGTCCCGGGACCTCGGGAAAACCTCGACTTTGACCGGAAGCGGACTCTGGACCGGAAGTGACGCCGATATCTCGGAAACGGAGCGAGATAGGGCCGAAGTGCCGGAACAAAAGTCGTAGGGAATGCCCTCTAATATCGAAATCCATAATTTGTTTTTTCAAAAAAAATTTTTTTTTCAAAACTACCCAAAAAAAACTTTTTCAGCGCCGCGAAGCGCGCCCAAAAAACTAGTCATATTATATAAAGCTCGATTACCACTGACTGACTGACTCACTGACTGACATATATTATGAAGCACTTGCCGGGGGGTTAGAGGGGTGATTCTTTTTGGGGCGTGTAGAGGGCGGTCCCGGGACCTCAGGAAAACCTCGACTTTGACCGGAAGTGGACTCTGGACCGGAAGTGATGCCGATATCTCGGAAACGGAACGAGATAGGATACAAGTGCCGGAACAAAAGTCGTAGGGAATGCCCTCTAATTTCGATATCCATAATTTGTTTTTGCAAAAAAATTTTTTTTTTCAAAACTACCCGAAAAAAAACTTTTTCAGCGCCGCGAAGCGCGCCCAAAAAACTAGTTATATTATATACAGCTCGATTACCACTGACTCACTGACTCACTGACATATATTATGAAGCACTTGCCGGTGGGTCAGAGAGATGATTCTTTTTGGGGCGTGTAGGGGGCGGTCCCGTGACCCCGGGAAAACCTCGACTTTGACCGGAAGCGGACTCTGGACCGGAAGTGACGCCGATATCTCGGAAACGGTAAGAGATGGGGCAAAAGTGCCGGAACAAACCTTGTAGGGAATGCCCTCTAATATCGAAATCCATAATTTGTTTTTTCAAAAAAAAAATTTTTTTCAAAACTACCCGAAAAAAAACTTTTTCAGCGCCGCGAAGCGCGCCCAAAAAACTAGTTATATTATATACAGCTCGATTACCACTGACTGACTGACTCACTGACTGACATATATAATGAAGCACTTGCCGGGGGGTTAGAGGGGTGATTCTTTTTGGGGCGTGTAGAGGGCGCTCCCGCGACCCCGGGAAAACCTCGACTTTGACCGGAAGTGGACTTTGGACCGGAAGCGATGCCGATATCTCGGAAACGGAACGAGATAGGGCACAAGTGCCGGAACAAAAGTCGTAGGGAATGCCCTCTAATACCGAAATCCATAATTTGTTTTTTCAAAAAAAAATTTTTTTTCAAATTACCCGAAAAATAACTTTTTCAGCGCCGCGAAGCGCGCCCAAAAAACTAGTCATATTATATAAAGCTCGATTACCACTGACTGACTCACTGACTGACATATATTATGAAGCACTTGCCGGGGGGTTAGCGAGATGATTCTTTTTGGGGCGTATAGAGGGCGGTTCCGGGACCTAAGGAAAACCTCGACTTTGACCGGAAGTGGACTCTGGACCGGAAGTGATGCCGATATCTCGGAAACGGAACGAGACGGGGCCAAAGTGCCGGAACAAACCTTGTAGGGAATGCCCTCTAATTTCGAAATCGACACCTTTTTTTTTCAAAATTGCCCAAAAAATTTTTTTCCTCGATCGTAATTACATCCTTTTTACGCCGGTACGCCAATATGAAACGGAGCATGGCGCTTGGGCGTGGCCTAACGGCGTCCGCTTCGATCGCTCGCCGGAGCTCGCGCTCTCTATGTTCCGCCCGTTCAGAGCGCGCAATGAAAATAAAACGACTGTACCAGGGGCCGCCGGTGCTTAGATATAGATTGTTTTATAGTTATGTATATACTCGTCGCGTGACGTAACCGTCGCAAATAAACGGCTATATCTCGATAAGTTGATGAGTTAGCGCGATCGTATAAAGAGCAATTTTGTTCGGTATGATGAGCGCTTTTTGGTCGAGGCTGTTCTTTTTCCGAAAAGTACCCAAAAAAAAGATTGTCCAAAAGCCCGAAACGGTCACGAATTCGCCCTCCGCGGGCCGCTTGCGCCCGCGGGAACACCCAAATCGCTAGTCCTATGTTTTATTACTAAAATAGTGCTCAGAGTGGTAGGCAGACTGATGATGGTTATTAGCCCAGTCTGCCGTTCTGGGGTAGTACCACCACTTTCTAATTACACACCAGCGAATTGACCTATCGAGTTTCGGGATTAAGACTGTTAGTATGCACAATGGTGTACATTCGTTTCTTCGGTCGGCATAGCGGAGGCGACTGCTGCCGTTAGAAATTTATCTGTAGTAGCAGTTGGCGGAGTGTTGTCATATACCGAGTTACAATAGGAAAAAAGAATAAAGATTTTAAAACTTAAGAAGTAGGAGAGCACTCGTCTCACTAAGCCGGCATAGCGGAAGGGACTATAAAAAATCTCGATGTGAACAAACTGTGTGGCTGAGTCATTGAATTGCTAAAAAATATATTTGTTCGCTTGTTTCGATAAAATTTACTACGAATATACCTAAATAAACAGTTTTCTAGGCAAAAAAAAACTGCTGATATTAAAATTATTTCTTATTTTATCGTAAACAAACAAGTTTATCGGTATACGACTACAAGAGGAAATAAAAACTTTAAACTATTTTTTAAGGAATATTACTAACCACTATGCGAGCCAAATTACAATAAAACTGGACTTCAAATAGGTGAGCAGCAAAAAAATCTGGGTTTTTAAAAAATTGTATCTCAGCAAATGACAACACTCCGCCTGATGTAAAGCTAGAGTGCGGTCTATGAACGGATACAACTGCTACTACAGAGAAATCTCTACAGGCAGCAGTTGCCTGCTTGGGGAGACGAATATGCATTATCTGGTCACTGACAGTGCACACAGTTGTTACATCCGAAAGTGGTGGTACTACCCCAGGATGACAGGTTGGACTAATAACCAACATCAGTCTGTTTTTTTTATTGTAGCTCGGCATGTGACAACACTTCGCCTGATGTAAAGCTAGAGTGCAGTCCATGAATGGATACAACTGCTACCACAGAGAAATCTCTGCAGGCAGCAGTCGCCTTCACTATGCCAGCTTGAAGAGACGAGCGTGTACCATCCAGATTGACAGTGCACACTCCTCTCGTTATACGCTTACAACATAGTTACATTGGCCAGAATTTAGCGAAGTTCGAACACGGGTCTCATCGATCACGAGTTCACGTGTCTTACCGCTAGACCACGGCCGCTCTTAAAGCTTAGAGGCCGTTCCAAATCAAGATTATTGTTTGCTTTAACAATTCACAACTCCAATATTTGAGTATCAGTGCAAGGTCGAGCTATACTTTTAACTTAAGAGGGGGATATACGCAAATAAAATTAATAAAAATAATTTGAAAAAAATAAACCGAAGATTCCCTAGGTATGGTATTGTCTAATATCATGATGAAATTAAATAACCTAGCTATTAATAATTTAGAAGAAAAATGGTTTTATACATTTTAGCAATTTAAATTGCTAAAAAATTGCTAAAATGTATAAAACCATTTTTCTTCTAAACTATTAATAGCTAGGTTTTTTTATTTTCATCATAATATTACACAATACAATACCTAGGGAATCTTCAGTTTATTTTTTTCAAATAACTTTCAAATTAGTTTTATTTTATTTTTACATAAAAGGTCGACGGCGTCTACCCCCCTCTTAATTATAAAATACGATATTAATATTACTTTAACTGTTTTTTAATTGAATCTACAAGCATATTATTATATTCCAATTCTCAAACACTGTCTGGGAGAACGTTTCTCTTAGGGCGGCTCCTGTTGCCAGTTTACATTTTTGAATCGATTTTACTCGATACCTACAACACTTACAAATCTGAATAAAATATATATTAAACTACAGGATATAAAGTTGAACCTGGTTATTTTAATTTTCTTAATTATGCCTTATAAATATGAGAAAAAAAATTCCAAAGTTAGCTCTAAATAAAGTTTTGATACAGTTTTGCTCGATGAAAACACATCGAATAAAATTTCCTTTTGTATCATTATATTTACAAAATAATGATTTAGAACATGGTTTTTTTTAAATTTAATATATATTAAGCAAATTGTGAAAGTAGGAGTGTTTTTTGTGTGTGTGTACGTGTTAAGGGCGACCACCCCATCCATACATTTCAGCTGAGACAGCGTTGCCAGCATCTGGGAGATGCTTAGTAGTAGAGCACGAATAATATAAACTGCTTGTATTAATGAATAATTGGTTGCAACCACACTCTTGAGCAGCCACCAAAAATCCCTTGCTCCTCGTCCCTCACGTCCTCCTCGTCACGTCGTCAGTGCGTGACGTCACATTGCTAACAATATAGACGTAAGATTAACTATTGTATTTGTACCGTAAGTTTTTTCTTTAAATAAAAGTATTTTTAAAAGTCTTCAGTGTTCAAAACTTAATTTACGCGCTGTCAGGGTCGAAGCAAACGTGATAGGACTCTTAATGTGGTCACAAGACGAGCGCATTTATCCCAAGTAAGACACACCTCACGTGTATCTTTCTATTACTCATATCTATAATAAAATCGTAATTAATAATGCTAATGAAACGTCAAGGGTACTCGAGTAAATAAATGTTAGTACTTAATGTAAATAAAAGTCACTATTGACTCATAAAGGCGTGTGACAAGAACTATTGCGTTTCATCATTTACCTATATTACATCATTATGACGTAAATGAGTGGTAGGCAGACTGATGATGGTTATTAGCCCAGTCTGCCGTCGTGAAGTAGTACCACCACTTTCGAATTTAACACCCGTGAAGCGACCTTGCGGCGTTTCGGGAATAGATTGAAAGTAGCCAGGTATAGCGAGAGGACGGTAGATTGGGCTAATAACCATATAATTTTGGTTATGGTATTCCACAAAGTAACGCCTACTATTAAACAAACCATCACCAGTCTGGAAGTAAGTTAACTTCCTAAAAGTTGATGGTACGGCCCCAGCTGATCAATTTGTAATCTTAAAAAGCTCGTCTGCATTTAAAACTTGTAAAGACGTTGCTACTCTAACCTTGTGAGAACTATTCTTATATAATAAACAAAACACGATCAAAGCACTTTAAAGGAAGTGCAACAAGCTATAAAGTTTCTTTTCTGTTTATTTTTAGTCCTGAAAAAAGGGATTATTAACCGGATATTAATACTTATAAATATTTCCTGTAGATAACTAATTATTTATCTTGTATCCAATTAAGTTTTAGATGAGAAGAGGCCGTGGTCGAGTGTGATTCACTATAACGCATTTTTTTTTAAATGCGTTGTACTATCTCGAATTCCATTTCAGGGTATAGTGTAGTGCTTGTATCGTAGGCACCGAGCGGTTAAAATATATATATATATGACAGAACGGGACGAGCTCTCCATTTGTGGGCGATAACTAAGTAAATATGCTGAAACACGACAGTTCCTCCGCACAAACAAGTCACAACGTCTCCTCTGCGTCGTGTGTTTTCAGAGACTCTGTCAAAGCGTAACGACGCTTTTGTTTCATATTCAGTTAGTGCTTGTACTCATGACCACGTATTCATTTTGTTCCAAGTTAGTTTCCGTAATCTTTCATATTAGAGTCCGTATTCATGACCGTTCCGACATATATATCCAAAAATGCACAAATAAATGGGAGATAAAAACGAATCCATTTTTTCAATTTATTTAATAATAATAAATCCAGCGGTTTTTTTTTTTTAATTTTTTTATTGTACCTCGGCATGTGACAATACTCCGCCTGATGTTAAGCTAGAGTGTGGTCCATGAATGGAAACAACTGCTACTACAGAGAAACCTGTGCGGGCAACAGTCGCCTCCACTATGCTGGTTTAAGGAGACGAGCATGTACCATCTAGATTGACAGTGCACACTCCTCTCATTATACATGGCTACTTTCAAACTGTTCCCGTAACGCGACAAGTCACTTCACGGGTGTTACATTCGAAAGTGGTGGTACTGCCCCAGGACGGCAGACTGGGCTAATAATGATTAAGAAATAAAGGTAATAAATAATTTTAAAAATTACGTTTTTCTTTTACAGATTTCGACTGGATTTAGTGCCTTTTTTTTTAATTTACAGTGCTTAAAAAGTGATGGTGTTAAAAGTGTTTTGAAAAATAAAGAAAATTGTGCTATTTTTGTCCCTTTTCAACGGATATTATTAGAAAGTGACACAAAATGGAATTGCGCGGTTTTATTTTACTTGCTGTCTGCGTTGCGGCTGTTTTTGCGAGATATTCAGGTGAGTTTGAAGCTAACTGTTTTATTTGACGGGTACTTTTTTGAATAGGTTTTACTCGATAACTGTAACACTTAGGTCTGTTTGCACCAGAAGGCCGGTTAAAGTAACTTTAACTATTACTTAAATCGCTACGAGCTCAAGTATAGTATTGTGACCAGAGTGGAAAGGGGTTTGCTAAGGTGGTACGGTCATTTGGAAAGGATGGATGAAAGGAGATTAACTGATGTTGTCGCTGTAAAATAATAAGGAAGTGTTGTCGCTGTAAGAAAGTGTTGTCACAGTAAAATAATAAGGAAGGCAACGACTATTAGTACCGGAAAAACGAGGCCAAGACTTGCAACGACAAAAGGGGCAGAGAGCTGACGTAGCGGCCATAGAGAATGGACGCTGGGTGCGTTATCCTCTATGGCGGGGTAGTCAGTCGTGTCAAGGAAACTGAACGGAGTGGTCGTGAATAAAGTTGATTTCACTAAAAAGATCTATTGTGCGAAAGTGGATGGCAGTGACGGAAGGGGGCGCCGATCGGTCAACTGCTGTGAAAGGGTCAGATGAGGAGCACCCTCAACCGAGGTGCATGCATGAGGGGAGTAATGGATGTGGTCGAAGCGAAAGTGGTATGTAGAGAGAGGAGTCACTGGCGCTCCATAGTTTCTGCCTACCCCAGTGGGAACAAGGCGTGAGCTAAGTAAGTAAGTAACTATTACTTTTACGCTTACTTTAATCGTTACGTTTACATTTACTCCACACGAGTTGCACCATCTCGTCGCGCCTGTCATTTTTGACGCTTACTTTAACGTTAACCGTAACCCGCGAATCTTGGTTGGTTAAAGTTAAAGTAATCGTCAAACCAATGTTACTAACGTCAAATGTATGAAAAGAAGCCAAATTTTAACGATAACAATATGAATTTACACGAGATTGCAACGCGTGTGGACTTTGCCTATACAGGGAATTTTTTTTAACTGGGACAGTATGGGCAAATCCTAACCACAGGAAAACTGTCTTAGGAACCATTAGCTCTTTTTTTATGAAAACGAATTTTTTTCTGGTCAAGCTTGAGTTGTCCATAAAAATTTTGGTGAAAATTTTTTTTATGTTGTTCGACTAAGTTTCATGTAAGGATCATTTCATTGTATCGGAAGAAAAAAATCAGAGCAGCGGAAGTTAGTCAAATGTGCTCCAGTTAAAAAAATTAACCTGTATAGTGGACGGTGGGGTTTACCTATAAATTGATTACTAAAAAACACTTACCTACATATCTGTGAGTTATAACGGAATTTAATTATTGTTACTAGAGCTGTCAAACTGTCTAAACTAGCTGTCAACATGACTGCTTAAAATGGCGGCAAGAAGTCTTCGTGTAAGCGTAATTAAAAAAAAAATACTTTGTAATTTGTGAACACATTACTAATTACGAATCTCAAACATCTTTACAAGTTGATGAGAGGTTTTTTGAGCCGGCATAGTGACGGCGATTGTAATTTTTTAGTCGTCGGCGCTCATGTACCTCCACAGCTTACTATCAAATCGGTCCAGGTAGCATATCGCGCCATTAAAAAATGTATACTGAGGGGTCGCCTCCTCTATGCCGAATTGAAGAGTCGACAGTGCACACTCCTCTCGTAATACCTGGCGTCATACAAACTGATCCCGAAATGGTCACTTCACGGATGTTACATTCGAAAGTGGTGGTACTACCCCAGGTCGACAGACTGGGCTGATAACCAAAATCTATATCCTGATAAGACGATCGTGCGATACTAAGTTGATCCGGAAACGTTACTGAGTCACCTCATGGGTGTTACACTTGCAAAAGATGCCTCACATCGACATGGTGGAAAAAGGTATCCAGCATTAAGGATGTGGTACTGTTTGCTCCTTAGGTCGTTAAACTATGCCGTAACACAATTTCAACATCGTCTATTGACATTTGAAATATGATATAAGGGAACGCGGAAGTTTATTACAATATTTAGGGCAAAATGCGTTATCAGATAATATACAACATTCCCTGCGACTATTACAAAACTTGGAGGTGTATTTTTGGTGAAAGTAGAGATTTTACACTAAAAAAAAACGAGCGACATAGCCTAAAGAGTCAGGAAGCTAACATTTTTTTAATATATTTATTTTTTATATATGGCATATGACAACACTCCGTAAACCCAATGTAAAGCTAGAGTGCGGCCCATGAATGGAAACAACTGCCACTACAGATTAATCTTTACTAGCAGCAATCGCCTCTACTATGGCGGCTTGAGCAGACAAGCATCCATATTGACAATGCACACTCCTCTCGTTATACCTGGCTATTTTCAAACGCGACAAGGTCACTTCACGGTTGTTACATTGGAAAGTGGTGACGACAGACTGGGCTAATAATCATCATCAGTCTGCCTACCTATATTAACGCGACATGTGACGTCGACTTGACCTGATAGCGGAGTCGTCTATTACTCGGACAGCTCGACACTACAGTGAATCTAGAGCATCGAGGAGATACTTGGCAGAGACGTCCCGAAGGTGCGGACAGTATTTTTTTAAATTTATTTATTGTAGCTCGGCATGTGACAACACTCCGCCTGATGTAAAGCTAAAGTTGTAGCAGTTGTTTCCATTCATGGACCACACTCTACCTTTACATCAGACGGAGTGTTGTCATATGCCACGCTACTGTACAAAACAACCTTGAATGAGATGTGAAGTTTAAATTCGAGATAAACAGTTAACAATCAGAGTTAATGGAACTCTAAACGGATTGTGAATTAACATGGATTATAATTCATCAATGAACGATCGATTGACGATGATATCATCTTTTTTTTTTTTAATTATCATCTAGAATAATCACGGTAAGTGTAGGTCACGTTTTAATGAGCTCGATGCAGTCACTACGCATCGGATATACGGTACACATATTAATTTTTTAACGTAATCTGGAAAAAAATGCAATTTATTTGTTATAGATTATTGGAAGATTTTTTAAATGATTTTAAAGATATGGCAAAGCGATATAGAATAGCCGTGTTCTAGCGGTAAGACAACGGAACTCACGATCGATGAGACCCGTGTTCGAACCTCGCTAATTTTTTTTAAATTGTAGCTCCGCCTGATGTAAAGCTAGAGATCCATGAATAGATACAACTGCTACTACAGAGAAATCTCTACAGGCGGCAGTCGCCTTCGCTATGCCGATTTTAGGAGATGAATGCACACTCCTCTCGTTATACCTGACTATGCTGTCATTAACGAACTGAAAGGAGAAACCACTTGATACCTAAGGGTTTGGTAACAAAACAATATTCTAAAATAATATCTTATTTCTTCATTAATTTATTATAATTATATCAACACATCTTACCAATCAATAGACAATGTTTAATTACATAAAAAACAGATATAATCAATTATTAAAGCATTTAATATAATAATAACCTCAAATATTGCATCATAAAAATGTTTCAGAGCGGCCGTGGTCTAGCGGTAAGACGCGTGAACTCACGATCGATGAGACCCGTGTTCGAACCTCGCTAATTCTGACCGGTACCAATGTAACTTTGTTATATGTACTTTGGTCGCTCAGTGCGTGTAGGCACTATTAAAGAGTGGTAGGCAGACTGATGATGGTTATTTGTCCAGTATGCCGTCCTGGGGTAGTACCACCACTTTCGAATGTAACACCCGTGAAGTGACTTTGTCGCGTTTCGGGAATAGTTTGAAAGTAGCCAGGTATAACGAGAGGAGTGTGCACTGTCAATCTAAGATGGCACATGCTCGTCTCCTCTAGCCGGCATAGTGGAGGCGACTGCTACCCGCACAGGTTTCTCTGTAGTAGCAGTTGTTTCCATTCATGGACCGCACTCTAGCTTTACATCAGGCGGAGTGTTGTCACATGCCGAGCTACAATAAAAAAAAAATCAGAAAAAGTCTAATTATTCAATAACTTGGGTTATTATAATAGATTGATTTTTCTACAAAATTAACCAAAAATCGTCGAGAAAAAAATTGTGGGCCCATTTCTCTTAGGCGAATGGGCATTCTCTTTTGAATTAACTAGAACAGTGATTCTCAACCACTGTGCCGCGGCACTTTTGTGTGCCGCGAAATTCTGAAAGTGTGCCGCCAAATTTTAGATAATATAATTATGTTAATATTATTAAATAATATGATTTAAAGAAAAAAAAATTGCATTACAAGTATTCTTATTCTTAACTTGTAATTAATCCCTTAATAAACGTACTGTTATTTTTGTAGTACATATTATTTTATTTAGCACATTTAAAATTATTACCATAAACTATTTTACGCAGTGTGTTATAGGTAAGTATATCATTTTTAAACTTATCTTTTTCTTTGTGTGCCGCCAAATTTTTAAATCGTGAAAAGTGGGCCCGCATTAAAAAAAAGGTTGAGAACCACTGAACTAGAAACTGTAGGCGTATTTCTTTCGCATATTTTTCAATCAATATAAAGCTAACCTTCTTATCTGCTACAGTTGAATGACCTCATCTAATTAATTAGTGACTTAGTACCATTATTTATAACAGATACCCACCTCTGCCTTCAAGATAGGAAAATTTCTGTGCACTTCACAGCGCCATTATTCTCTAGGACGCGTGAACTGAAATGAACGCTCGATGAGTCCAGTGTTCAAACCTCGTTAATTATTTTTTATAGTAGCTCTGCATGTGACAACACTCCGCCTGATGTAAAGCTAGAGTGCGGCCAATGAATGGATACAACTGCTACTACAAAGAAAACTCTACGGGCAGCAGTCGTCTCCACATTGCCGGCTTGAGGAGACGAGCCTGTACCATCTAGATTGACAGTGCACACTCCTCTCGTTATACCTGGCTACTTTCAAACTGCTCCCGAAACGCGACAAGGTCACTGGTGTTATATTCGAAAGTGGTGGTACTACCCCTGAACGGCAGACTGGGCTAATAACCATTATCAGTCTGCCTACCACTGTTTAATAGTTCCTATTAACAAAGTTACATTGGTACCGGTCAGAATTTAGCGAGGTTCGAACACGGGTCTCATCGATCGTGTCTTACCGCTAGACCACGGCCGCTCTATAAAATATATTTATTTCATTTTAAAATAAAAATATAACGCATCCAAAACGTGTTTAGAATTCATGTTTTTATTAACGTATTACGGCGAGGTGAAACTAAATGGCAGTAAGACATGCAAACTTTGTGTTCTTCGATGTTTTTAATAACACCACATAAATTCTCTTTATTACTTCTTGTTTTTTTTTTAACTTGTATTATAGCTTCGACATACGACAACATTTCGCCTGCCTAAGCTAAAGTACGGTCTGTTACCACAGTGCACCAGTTACTTCACAGATGTGACATTTAAAAAGGATGATACTTTTTTTATAGTAGCACACATGACCGCAGATTGTCTGAAACTAAGCTGAATTGCGGTCTATTAGCAACTACCTACAAGTTGAAAGTGATGGCACGGAAAGGCAGATGGCTGTTTTTGTAGAAGCCTGACATGTGACCGCAGATAGTCTGAAACTAAGATAAACTGCGGTCTATGAGTAAAGGTAGCTTTTACCACAAAGAAATGTCTATAAGCAGTCGCCTTCGCTATGCCGCCTTGAACAGACGAAGTACACAGTCGACGATTGATAGTGTTGTATAAATAATGAATATACAAAGATCTTTACACCTTTCGTGTATTAATCAACAATTGTGGAATGTAAAAATCGATTTGTTATCGTTTATCATGTTTTTTTTAATCTATATTAAAAAAGAGATAGCCGGTTATCCAAAATGATAATGTAATCAGTGAAACTAGAGAAACTTCAGTATTTTCAGTATCAATACAACTAGATGTGCAACAACGCCCCTAATGTGACGCGAGAAAAAAGATGGCCACAGTCACATTTAGGTTCTCTGTTAGTATTTGACTTGACGGCAACATTGTCAAATCGTTTCCGCTTCAAACCTACGCTTTTTCATGTCAGATGAATGAAGTTTGCTCCTCTAGTATGATTGAGACATGTAATTTGTGAACATGCGTTCTCCCAGGCCGGCATAGTGAAGGCTGTTGCTGCGTGTAGAAATTTATCTGTAGTAGCAGTTGTTTCTGCTCATGGATCGTACTCTAGCCTTTCACTTAAGCTAACTATCTACTATTAATACTAATGCAAAAGATGTTACGGGCACGTTTCGGAACTATTCTAGCGACAAAAAATTACCCTGTACATAAAAATCAATTGCTGTTCGTTAGTCTCGCTAAAACTCGAGAACGGCTGGACTGATTTGGCTAATTTTGGTTTTGAATTATTTGTGGAAGTCCAGGGAAGGTTTAAAAAGTGAGTAAATATGAAAAAATGCTTGGAATATAGTAAAAACAACAATTTCGCTTTGCCTTAGAAACTATTCCTTTGGTTTTGAATGTCAAACATTTGATGTTCGTCCCGTCGTTTAGAAATTAATTAAATTTAAAAGTCGTTCAGAAATCAAATTAAATTAAATTTTTTTGGTTTTGGATGTCAAACGTTTGATGTTCGTCCCGTCGTTCAGAAATTAAATTAAAGTAAAGCAGCAGCTTCTAAAGTTGAAACATTCTGAAATTATCATTCAGCTTTTTTACTTATTGATTCTGAGGCGGTACGACGTTTGCCGGGTCAGCTAGTCCTGCATAAACACTAAGATGTTTAGTGGTCATTGCGCCTTATAATAAGTTTGAATTAATCTGTGCGAATGGGCAATGACAATGAAATTTTAATTGGAAGCAATCGTTTGTAATAACAACGCGCAATTTACTATTATTATTGAACTGCGTTCAAACTTGCATAGTTAAATCAATTAACTTGTATTTTTTTTTATCCAATTCTTTTTATAGTTCTTTTTAATTTACGCTTGTTCAGTGACTATAGGGTATACCGTAAGCAGACTGAGGATGGTTATTAGCCATGGTTGTCAGATGTTCCCGTGGCTCGCGGTCCTTTGACCGCTAATTATTTGCGCAAATCATTATAATAAACAAATAGCTACGGCGTAGAATATATAAAATGCATTTTAAATATTTTAATCATTTTATATTGGTTATATTTCACAAGCATTTTATATATTCTGTTCCGTAGCTATTTGTTTATTATAGTGATTTGCGCAAATAATTAGTGCTGAGAAAGTTATCAAATTACTTAATTTCAACATAAATCTGCTATGCTTCGAACAATGTGGTAAAACAAAATGTACGGACGCTCAGGTGTTGGCTTTCACCTTAAACAGTGGTTGGCAAACTGATGGTAGTTATTAACCCAGTCAGGGGTGCCGTCCTGGGGTAGTACCACCACTTTCAATCCAAATCCATGAAAAGATCTTGTCGCGGAGGAGTGTGCATTCTCAATCTGGATGGAGCACATTCGTCTCCTTAAGCCGGCATAGCGGAGGCGACTGCTGCCTGTAGAAATTTGTCTGTAGCAAGCAGTTGTTTCCGTTCATGGACTGCACTCTAGCTTTACATTAGGCGGAGTGTTGTCACATGCCGAGCTACTATAAAAAAATATAAGAAAGCACGTTTTTAATATAGAGTAAACTTTGGACGTGAACGTTAAAATGTGTGTATGATAAAAGTGCATTGTTTACAGAAAGCACAGCCGCGCCCGCGCCGCATGCGAAACGACATAAGCGTTTTACTGTTTTATTGTGAATTATTCAGTCACGCACGCATATCGGTGTGTGTATAGTTTATGAGAAATTCAGGACAAAGGACAATACTCATTTTGGGCCCATTTTTGGGCCCATTTTTTGGCCACTAATAGTTCGTTAACAAGACAATATTCTAAAATAATATCTTATTATTTCATTAATTTATTACAATTATATCAACACATCCTTTATTAATTAATTATTAGACAATGTTTAATTACACAAAAAACGTATATCATCAAATAATAAAGCATTTAATATAATAATAACCTTAAATATTGCATAAGAAAACGTCTAATTACTCAACAACCCGGTTGAAAAAATTAAGACTGATCGGTAATAGATTTATTTTTCTACTAAATGAACTAAAAATCATCGATAAACTAAAAAAAAAATTTTGGGCCCATTTCTCTTAGACGAATGGGCATTTTGCTTTGTGAGGTGATTTCAAATCAACAGTCAATCAAAGCACTCCCATTATGTATTTAAACATTGTCTATTGATTGATAAACGATGTGTTGATATAATTGTAATAAATTTTATTTTTATTTTGACTCAACATGTGACCTCGACTGGCCTGATGGTAAGCGCAGCGGAACCGCTAACACGGTGGCTCCAGTCGCCACTACTATGCCGACCTGAGAAGGCGCTTTTTCACACTCCGCTTGAAGGATCCGAGGTGAAAGAACTGGGAGAACACATGGGAGGGCAAAGGGCAAAATTAATGAAAGAATTAAAGAAAGAATAAGAATAAGAGATTCTATGATTTTAGAATATTGTTTTGTTAACAAATTATTTATAAACAGATATTATCAAGTGGGCCCAAAAATGGGTATTGTCATTTCCATGTACTAGTTGGGACAAATAAACTATATAGCTGGCGGTTAAACAATTAATAGTTTTTTTTTAAATTTAATTTCTACCTCACCTTTATCTGTGCGTGTTGATTCTATCAGACATGTGAATGAGTTACAGTCCTTAAAGTAGAAGTCTTAATGGTCACCCTAATAACCCTTTAGCATATTGCGAACATTCCTGAAGCATGATTCAATGCTTTGTTTTAATATAAAATACAAACTAGCTTTCAATCACGTCTTTCCTTGAAATAAGAAACCCTTTTGAAGAAAACGTTATCCCAACTCCGAGTAATACCAATAATATACAATACTTTATCAACAAAGTTAGAGCAGCCGTGGTCTAGCGGTAAAACGCGTGAACTCACGATCGATGAGACCCATTTTCGAACCACGCCAAATTCTGACCAATGCAACTATGTTATATGTACTTTGGTCGTTCAGTGCCTGTAGGCACTATTAAGGAGTGGTAGGCTACTGATATTAGTCCAGTCTGCCGTCCGTGACTTTGTCGTGTTTCGGGAATAGTTTGCAAGTACCCGGCAAGAGAGGAGTGTGCTATATCTAGATGGATACCAAAATTCCGTTCGAAATGTCATAACCTGATTGTTTTTTGTAATGCATACATGTTATAACATAGTTACATTGGTCAGAATCTAGCGAGGTTCGAACACGGGTCTCATTGATTGTGAGTTCACGCGTCTTACCGCTAGACCACGGCCGCTCCTAAAGTCTTGTCAAATTAATAATTAATTATAAGGCAAGAGAAATATTTTTATGCGTGCCTCTTGCAATAGGTAATTAGAAAACGGATGCTGCGTCATTTCTTACTGAGAATCAAGAAGTGCTTTGACTACGCGACAAAGTAATCTTAATCTCTAATAGGTTTTAAGAATCCTTATGAATGAATTTTGATACTTGTTATTCATTCTGAGATTTAAACTCGTCTGATTAATGCGTCAGAGTTTTCTTTTACAGTGAATTTTGTTAGGCTAGAATGTGGCGTTCAAACGGGAACAACTGCAGCCACAGTCTCATATGCACCATCCAGATTTACAGTGCACGTTTCTCTTTATACCTGGCTACTTTGTCCCGAAACGCGACGAGGTGACCTCACGGGTCTTACATTCAAAAGTTGTGGTACTACCCCAGGACGGTAGACTGGGCTAATAACTAGTGATGCCACGAATATTCGGCAACTATTCGGCTATTCGGCCACATTTTTTCACTATTCGGTGTTCGGCCGAATACCTACGAGCCTCGCCGAGTGGTAGGCAGACTGATAATGTTATTAGTCTAGTCTGCCGTTCTGGGGTAGTACCACCACTTTCGAATGTAACACCCGTGAAGAGACTTTGTCGCGTTTCGGAAATAGTTTGAAAGTAGCCAGGTATAACGAGAGGAGTGTGCACTGCCAATCAAGATGGTGCATGCTCGTCTCCTCAAGCCAGCATAGTGGAGGCGACTGCTGCCCGCACAGATTTCTCTGTAGTAGCAGTTGTTTCCATTCATGGACCGCACTCTAGTTTTACATCAGGCGGAGTGTTGACACATGCCGAGCTACAAAAAAAAATTTAAAAAAAAATCGGTATTCCGCCAAATACCTATTCGTGGCATCTCTATTAATAACCATCATCAGTCTGCCTACCACTCTTTAATAGTGCTTATAGGCACAGCGACCTATACATATAGGGTATAGGGCCGAGCGAGTTATATAACAAAGTTACATTGGTCAGAATTTTGCGAGGTTTGAACACGAGTCTCATCGATCGTGAGACTCGCTAGACCGCGGCCGACTGGGCTAATAACTATCTATTTTCCCACAGTTAACAAAATAATTTATTAAGTTGTTACTAGTGATAATGTGTTACTAACCAGTCAGAGTAATTTAGACCCTTAACTCATTTTTATCGTTTGAAATCATGCGGGTAGGACGAAATTTGTCACAAAGCCCCCGACGCGACGGTGAACGGAATGTAAATTAAAAAGTCTCATTTGGTGAGCGTTTTTTAAGAGTGGTTATTAGCCCAGTTTGCCGTCCTGGGGTAGTACCACCACTTTCACGTTACACCCGTGAATTGACCTTGTCGCGTTTTGGGAGCAGTTTTAAAATAATCAGGTATCACGGGAGTGTGTACTTTGGTCACTCTTTTTTATTTAGAGCGGCCGTGATCTAGCAGTAAGACGCGTGCACTCATGATCGATGAGACCCGTGTTCGAACCTCGCTAATTCTGACCGGTACCAATACTGTAACTTTGTTATATGTACTTTGATCGCTCAGAGCCTATAGGCACTATCAAAGAGTGGTAGGCGCACTGATGATGGTTATGTGTCCACTGTGCCGTCTGTAGTACCACCACTTTCGAATGTAACCAGGTATAAGGGGAGGAGGGTGTATTGTCAATAGAGTGGTGCACATTCGTCTCCTCAATCCGGCATAACGGAGGCGACTGCTGTTTGTAGAAATTTCTCTGTAGTAGCAGTTGTTTCTGCACACTAGCTCTCCATGAGGCGCAGTGTTGACATACAGGCATGCCAAGCATTTATACAAAAAATAGTCTAGCGGTTGAAGTTCTGAAGAATAGTGCACATTGGTCTCCTCAAGCCAGCATAACACCTGCTGCCGGTAGAGATTTCTCTGTAGTAGCAGTTGTTTCCGTTGTCATATGCCGAGCTACAATAAAAAAAAAGTTCGATAAGGAATCAAACCCGAGACCTCCTCACCAGACTGGATGACACCGCTACAATCACTACACCATTCGCCCCCGCCATTTTGGCTTAAATTACAATTTTCGTTGCATTTGAGGTTCATTGACCTTTAGTCAGTCCTCTACCTACTTAAAAATAGAGGAAAAAAAAATACACAAAAAAGTAATTAGTTGAAACACAATGTTTTCTATGTTGCCGGTTAATAAGACGCGGGCGCAGGGCGGGCGGTCGTGTTTGGCTGTTGCTTAACGTTTTAAAGAGACTTTTGACATTGCGTTATGTTTATTATTTTTGTTGTGTAATACAAACGTAAGGTTGTAAACGCATTTCAAAAGGAGGAGGTTATCAATTCGTCGTGTATTTTTTTGTGTGGCGATGTTCCCTCATATCTCCGCCGTTTGTGGACCGATTTTGATGATTCTTTTATTGTTGGATAGAGTATATGTCCGCATTGGTCCCGTTTTAATTTGAAGAAAATATTCCATCTCTAAGGGTAGAAAATCAAGGAATGTTTCGCCGTTTGTGAACCGATTTTGATGATTCTTTTTTTGTTTGATTAAGTATGTATCGGGATACTCGGGGTAGATACTCTTGTTAAAAATTATTTTTCTAATTTCTATAAAACTGTTAGGTTGGTACTTTGTATTCTATCTTGTCAAACTCTCCGAAGAAGGTCATTACAGTTTTTAAAATATCTCCGCGATTTTTAAGTTTTTTCAGACGGAAATCAAAAAATACATCTAATTGAAGTGATATCTCGAAATGGTTTTCGATTTAACATGGGTTAGTTTTTGAGGACCTTGCCCATTAAAAAAATGTATTGGGGAGACGAATTGCATCACTCTTAGACACACTTATACCTACTTGAAAGTGGTGGTACAGTCTGCCTACCACTCCCAGGTGGCGCAGAAGTGTGAGTTTATTACATTGTAAACCTATTCAAGTTAAATTTACGTGCGTGCCACTAATGAGCTCATACAAGTGGCTACTCGAATGTCAAAACTGAAGTACTACTTGGTCTAGTTAAAGTAAACAATTATTTCACACCTTTAAAGTATATTTTTGTATTATGACTAATAAAATAAAATCGACGAGACCCGTGTTCGAACCTCGCTAATTCTGACCGGTACCAATGTAACTTTGTTATATGTACTTTGGACGCTCAATGCCTATAGGCACTATCAAGCTACCACGGCAGACTGATGATGGTTATTAGCCCAATCTGTCGTCGTGGGTTAGTACCACCACTTTGCAATGTAACACCCGTGAAGTGACCTTGTCGCGTTTCGGGAATAGTTTAAAATTAGCCAGGTATAACGGGAAGAGTGTGCATTAGATGAGTGTGCCATCTAGATGGTACATGCTCGTCTCCTCAAGCCGGCATAGCGGAGGCGACTGCTGCCCGTAGAAATTTTTGTAGTAGCGATTGTTTTCACTCATGGACCGCACATATTATGTCGAGCTACAATAAGGTAGGGTATACCGTATAATGTCCATTGAATCGTCGTCACCCCAAGTTAAATGGAAAATAGAGATGTTACGATAGGGGATTGGTAATCGAACGGTCGGTCAATTAGTTAGATTGGCAATTTTGTGCACCCCCGCACACACGTTCATACATAGGTCAGAATTTAGTGAGATTTGAACACGGGTCTCATCGATCGCGAAAATTTGTCCAATAGCCATAGGTACCATTTGTTATCAAATTAAACTTCAAAGTATATATTTTTTAAATTGCAAGTCGTTTATATTGATTGCATAGGGGTTCTCACGCTATTTAAATAAATTGGCAAATAGGGGAGCCTATCGTGTTTAGTTATATTACAAGATAAGTTTGGTTTGAAAGATGATGTAGTGACGAGGATTGAGAAAGGAATGCTTCGATGGTTTGGGCACTTGGAAAGGATGAATGAAAGGAGATTGACGAAAGGAATAGATAAATCAGATGTGAATGGATGCGTTAAACAAGGCAGACCCAGAAGGGTGTTTCCGATCAAATAGGAGACATCCTCATGAAAGCTGGGCTGCCTAGTGCCCAAAACCGTCGGGCGTGCATGAAGAGAATTGTGGATGTGAAGGAAGCGAGGGTGTTGTGGAAAAAAAGCGTGACTATTGTATTGTTATTGTAGAAGTTTCGTTTCTAAATCATAAAATAATTTTAATTTGTTTGATAAAATAATATGGCGAAATTTATATATTCAGGTGTAAACTACGGTTATTCCTTTCAACCACGTGTTACGCTATCAATACTTAGGGTCGTTTGCACCAGAAGGCCGGTTAAAGTAACTTTAACTATTACTTTTACGTTTACGTTTACATTATGGTGTATATTTACTCCACACGAGTTCCACCATCGTCGTGCCTGTCATTTTTGACGCTAACTTTAACCTTAACCGTAACCAGCGAATCTTGGCTTGGTTAAAGTTAAAGTAATCGTCAAACAAATGTTGCTAACGTCAAATGTATGAAAAGCAGCCAAATATGTTTTTCTATTATTTTTCGAGATCAGCCACCCTTTTAACGATAACAATAGGAATTTACACGATATTGCAACGCGTGTGGAGTAATTGTACCATAATGTTATGTAGTTGATATTAGACTAATAAATGTCAAAAATGGTTGCAAAAAATAATTAAAAAATATTTTTCTTTTAAATAAAAATAATTAAAAAAATAAAAAGTATAAATATATGTATTTATTTTTATATTTGTTACAGGTAAAATCTAATTGTTTAAAGTATTCCTTTTTTGGGATAAGCCGAGACTAGCTTTACTGGTAAGTAAGTTACAAATACACTTTTTTAAAGGCGCAGTGGTACAGGATTCGATCACCGGTCAAAATATTGTAGCTCGGCGACTGATCTTAAGCTGGAGTGCGGTTAATGAACGGAAACAACATGCTACCATAGAGAAATGGTAGAACTACTCTCCCCTCCGCTATGCCGGCAATCTTACCTCTAGGCGGCTACTTTTAAAAAATTGTATGTATATATTTAACTTTTTCTTTTCTAAGCGGCTGCGGTTTAACTGTAGGGAACAGATCTCACAATCGATGAGACCCGTGTTCGAACCTCGCTAAATTCTGACCAATGTAACTATGTTTATATGTACTTTGGTCGCTCATTAAAGAGTGGTAGGCGGACTGATGATGGTTATTAGCCCAGTCTGCCGTCCTGGGGTAGTACCACCACTTTCGAATGTAACACCCGTGAAGTGACTTTGTCGCGTTTCAGGAATAGTTTGAAAGTAGCCAGGTATAGCGAGAGGAATGTGCACTGTCAATCTAGATAATACATGCTCGTCTCCTCAAGCCGACATAGTGGAGGCGACTGCTGCCCGCACAGGTTTATCTGTAGTAGCAGTAGTTTCCATTCATGGACCGCACTCTAGCTTTACATCAGGCGGAGTGTTGTCACATGCCGAGCTACAATAAAAAAATACAATTTAATCAATACTATGACACATTCCACTGTCATATGATTGAGTACGTCATTTTAACCCCTAAAATAAATATTTCAAACACCCCTCTCTTCAAAATGCAGGATATTACCCATTTGCACCCTCGCGCTATGCCACATTTGGTACCGCCATATCAACCAGTAAAGTAAAATAAATAGGTATTAAATTGTGGTTTGAAAAACGATGTTTTTCCTTCAAATGGAGCATGAAAAGCGCCTCGGGCCGGTATAGTGACGGCGGCTAGGACCACAGTGGTTACCATCAAGCAGAATGATGGTTACGAAGAGGTGACAAAGTCGCGTATAAATCAGTGCAAACTCTCCCAAAATGTCTACAGTAGCCTCCGCTATGCCGACACACACGTATCCTTTCTCTTCACTTACGCAATAATTAATAACTGAATCAGATTTCCAATTACGTTAACAATGCAAAGATAAAATTATCACTAAATTAATTCTCGACGGCCGACACTAGGAAAGTTACAGACAAAATTCACTCCTATTACTTACGCAATAAAGGCTAACTAATTTGTGTATTGTAGGGCTTTTTAACACGCTAAGTGTAATTTAATTAGGAGGAAAATTGTGTAGTAAAGAACACCGATTCGTACGTAAACGCCGAAAACGTGAGTACTGTTAATTAGCGGTTGTAATAGATTTTTGTGTAATCGATAAGGTTTTTTTATTGGACCGTCATTTGACCGCTCTCTGGTAAACATATAGTCAAACTTAAACTAATAAGAACTTGTAATTATTTTGATGAACATTGAACAATGATTTAATGGGCAAGGTCCAAAATAAACTAACCCCATGGTGAATCGAAAATCATTTCGAGATATCACTTCAATTAGAAGAATTTTTTTATTCCTGTCTGAAAAAACTTAAAAATCGAGGAGATATTTGAAAGAGTGTAATGATCTTCTTCGACCTTTGACTTCGACCTTCGGACAGTTTGACAAGATTGAATACAAAGTACCAACCTAACAGTTTTGTAGATTATTTTGTTGTCTATGGTTGTCGCCTCACAAGTTTGTCAAATATCTTTTGTTTGTGTTTCCTAACAATAACAGTGTTTTATATGAATAACTATTGTAATTTTTAAAACAAAACTGCACTATAAACACAATGTTTTAATTAACAGGAACTTTTAAAAATCAAAAGTTGTTAAAAGAACAAAGCAATTATAAAAGTTTTCCAGAAACACGTTACGACTAAATTAATCTATATTATCTAAAAAATATGTAAAAAAGATGACTGTCACCAGATACACCTCCCCAATTATGTAAAAAAAAAATTTAGAGCTCAATAAACAATTTTTTTTCTCATATTTATAGGACATAATTTAAAAAAAATAATTTAATTTTTTAAGATTAATTTTTTTGTGGTGTGGTGGCGGCCCATAGGCAACTGTCTATGTTGCCTATATTATATCTGTTTTCTATGTAATTAAACATTGTCTATTGATTAGTAAACCATATGTTGATGCAAATGAAATAAATTAATGAAAAAATAAGATATTATTTTAGAATATTGTTAGACAAATTGGACCCAAAAATTGGCATTGTCCTGAAATAATCTAACAGTTTTTCTTCATAAAGGGCTTGGTATCATTAACTAATCAAACTTAAAATTATTCATAGAATCCATTATTCAACGTATGCACATATATTAATTATTTTTCAATGGAGCCAATCACTCGGAACGGTCAATGAAGTCTAAAATGTAATTGTTATGTAATTCGATATATATGTTAATAGGATTTCGATTATAGCGGTCGTGGCAGAACATTTAAACCGCATCAGAGGCCTGGTAAACTCAGTCTCAGTGAGTCAGTCACTCACTTTACGCCGTGATAGCGTAACGCGATATCTCTCTACCGATCAATGTTATTTTGACCTCTGCGTTTAAATGAAGCGACCCTTTTTTACGTGAGAGAAATCTTTTATAGATGCCTCGCCGTCTCGGGGAAGTCGACGAGGTTATGTCGGACTCCCCGGTACTCCCCAATACCGGGTATACACGGTGTCCCTCTCTACGTCATATGGTGAGGCCACGGGCACGCTTTCGCATTCATCCGCGACCCCACCTCACCGGGAAGAAACGCCATTCCAGCCAAGTAAATGAGCGGCAGTCCAACCCCCGTCTCCGCCCACGCGATGAAGGGTGGTCTCTCACTCGGGTCTTCTCTGAAAGTAGAGTGTGACCCGAGGAGAGACCCCTTGCTGGTTTTGGATCGCGCCGGGGTACCTCAGGGAGGTATCCCGGGACCCTCTATCCACCACCTGAGGACGCGCCCGATGGGAGACTAGCATCTCCAACAGTGCCTCCCATACGACACTGTCACTCGCGGTCAAAGGACCGCTAGCCACGGGGAATGAAGCGACCTTATTGGTGGAGAGATAATTGTAACCTCGTGCTTGGCCCAACTTCTGGTTCGCGAGTATGTCGCCTCTCTTTTTACATTCCGTATTTTTTCTATGAAAACGTACGCGTGTATGAAGATACGCTTCAAGCGATACTAGACCTTATTACTAACTGAATAATGACGGTGTATAAGAGCGTCGTTTTTTGTTAATAACAGTAATAAATTCTTATCTTTATTGGGCTAATTAAAACCATTTAAAAAGTTGACTCTTTTTTTTTAAATTCAAATTCATGTTTTTTATTGCAGGAAAAGGGTCATGCGATAGTGCAATAGTTAACCTAATTTTTAGATAATAATCGCTTTTATTTTATTATATTGCATAGGATCTGTTGTTTTTTTTTTACAAATCTATAGGCAAATACAGGGTAATTTTTTTAACTGGGAGAATGCCCATTCGTCTAAGAGAAATGGGCCCATAATTTTTTTCTCGAATTGTCAATGATTTTTAGTTAATTTTGTAGAAAAATTAATCTACATTCCTTATTACCGAAGTTTAATTTTTTCACCTAGGCTATTGAGTAATTAGTATTAGATGTTTTCTGTGGCAATATTTGTGAGTATTATTATATTAAATGCTTTAATAATTTATAATTGATGATATATGTTTTTTATGTAATTAAACATCGTCTATTAATAAATGAATATAATGAATTATATTAAAATAAAAAGAAATAAGGTATTATTTTAAAAGGCGTGACAATTGTATTGTATTGTATTTTAAAATATTGTTTTGTTAACAAACTATTAGACGTCAAGTGGGCCCATAAATGGGAATTCTCCTTTATTTTTAATTTATAAAGTTATTTTAAAGATAATTAAATATCTGTCTACCCATAAAAACGAAATATATACGTGAATATATTATTTACAATTCAGAATCATAGCAGTGTAGTAGTCGAGTGCTTTTTTTTTCTGAAACCACGGCGGCGCGTCAGCTTCAAAAATAGACTCCTGCGCAGCGGTCGTTGCCCAGTCATAATTTCCCTAGAAATATTTCATTCGTACGCTAAAATAAAATGTTGTTTTTACCATAGATACATATACTAGAGGTGCCAATTTCATACATCTAACAATGTTGCCGTCAAGTTAAATACTAACTTGTGAGCTAATTCAAACTGTCAAATTAATTGTCTACATTTTATTTAGCAAATTTCTGAAGTCGGTGCCAACCTAATATGAAACTCCGCATTGATTGAATCTAGGTACAGTACCAATCATAAAAAAAACATAAAACATAAAACTTCAAATGCATGCACCGACTTCAGATATATGCTAAATAAAATGTAGACAATTAATTTGTAAATAGATAATAAGCATCTATTCTTGTTTATGCTTATTAAATTGTGTGTAGGTACTCTCAATTAAGATAATTTTTGATTTTAGTGTTTTATTTAGAAGTCGGTTCAATTTTTGCAAGTTTGCACCTCTAGTATATATCTCTATGGATTTAAACATTTGTCTAATGATGCGTAAATTATCTGTTGATATAATGATTAAAATGAATTATTGAAAAAGTAAGATATTATTTTAGAATATTCTTTTGTTACCAAACTAGTAGATAATAAATCAAGTGTTTCCATTCGTAGACCGCTAGTCCAGCTTTACATCAGGCGAAGTGTTGTCACATGCCGAGATAAAATAAAGAAAAAATGTTAATAGATGACTAAAAAAGGTCATCTTAGCCAAAGGAAGAAAAATCCCTGGCCTAGACAACAATTTTCGTTGTCAGTAACCAAAGAGAAAAATATTTTGCCGTTCGCTCAAAACTTTCCTATTTTTAGCTATTGGTAATTCTTTCTGACACGAATTTTCAATGTTACATTGTATTCATAATGTTCGAAAACTGCTCAACCTATTAGCACACTAAACACGTCTTACATTTAACCAAAATACCTTTTTCATTACTGAGAATTGACAATGTATTTGAATCATAGATTTATACTGGTTTTAGATGCGACAATTTTCTTCCTACTACTTTTTGATACGAATCTTTTGGCATTACTACTGGAGAGTGAACTGGGGAAAAACGTGAGCGTCACCATCACCGACACCTCCGCCTCCATTAAAATCTAGTTGTGTAAAGTCTTTATAGTTGTAATTTCATTATATTATAACATGAATCAAATAGATATAACGAGAGAATTGTGCACGTCAACCTGATGATCCATATTCATTGCTTCAAGCCCGGCATAGTGATGGCGACTGCAGAAGTGATTTGAAAGGGGTTCTTTATTTCACTTCAAAGAAGAATGCCCATTTTTGGGCCCACTTGACATCTAATAGTTAACAAAACAATATTCTCAAATAATATCTTATTTTTTCATTAATTTATTTTAATTAAATCAACACATCGTTTACCAATCAATAGACAATGTTTAATTACATAAAAAACAGATAGCATCAATTATTAAAGCATTAAAAATAATAATAACCTCAAATATTGCACCAGAAAAAGTCTAATTACTCAATAACCCGGGTAAAAAAATTAAAAACTGATCGGTAATAAGGAAGTAGATTTATTTTTCTACAAAATTAACTAAAAATCATCGACAAACTTGAATAAAAAATTGCGAATGGGCGTTCTTCTTTGATTTGTCATTATAGTGCCAAAATGTAATTAAAAAAAAGTTTTAATGCCAATTCTAAAAGTAAAAAACATCTTTATTTATGCATGAATGTAAAGTATGTAGAACAAGCGTTTTATTATGTATGTATGAAAGAAAACCTGATTTAAATTCCATACACAAAACCCATTCAAGAATTAACGAATAAAAATACACTAAACAATAATATGGTACGTAAATTTTTTTTATAGTTCATAAAAGTATATCACCTTAACCATAACTTAATACTCCGCTTGATGTTAAACTAGTCGCCTCCGCTATGCCGGCTTGAGGAAGCTCGTTAAGCCTTCCAAAGCCAATCGATAGTTGTCACTTGATCTTCTTCTTCTTCTGTTAAATGGCCTCAGATGTCATAACAACGACAATTCTGCCAATGTCGAGTAGTAGATTCTTAATGTCTTTGCATCAAATTGCAATGGTGTTTTACAATTTGACGCATTCTTGGAGTATTTGGCGGAATTCACCCGGTCACGTCACAATATGAGCGTTTTCACGGCGTGGGATAACCACAAAAAAAGCCGCTTCCGTTGCCTCATATAGAGTGAATTTTAATGTTTCCACAATTGCTCACATGCGCTGCATAAAATTACGCAAAATAAGACCAATTTTACACAATAATAGTCACTAAACTAATTAAGGAAAGGGATAAAAAACACCTCAACCTTCCCGGGCAAAAGCACGTCCATTGGCTTTGTACTATAGGGGCTAACCTGATCCCGAAACGCGACTAGGTGTAACTTGAAAGGAGAATGCCCATTCGCCTAAGAGAAATGGGCCCACGATTTTTTTCTCGATTTTGTCGATGATTTTTAGTTAATTTAGTAAAAAAATAAATCTACTTCCTTATTACTAATCAGTTTTAATCTTTTCATCCGGATTATTGAGTAATTAGACTTTTTCTGATGCAATATTTGAGGTTATTATTATTATTATTAAATGCTTTAAATAATTGATGATATCTATTTTTATGTAATTAAACATTGTCTGTTGATTGGTAAATAATGTGTTGATATAATCAAAATGAATTAATAAAAAAAAAATATTTTAGAATATTGTTTTGTTACCAAACTATTAGGTATCAAGTGGGCCCAAAAATGGGCATTCTCCTTAGGTCCTACTGGGCTAATAACCATCATCAGTCTGCCTACCCCTCTCGGAAAAGTCTTAATCCTCAAAACATTGAGGTCATATTGAGCAAAAGTGGAAGTATCTATCTACTCGTGTACGAAGATTAATGCAAGTCGTTAATTTATGAGATTATCATGATGTAAGACGTGTAATCCCTTTTTATGACGAAATCGATGAGTAACACCGCTTTCGGAAACAAAACTACAAGCCCTGAATCAATTATGATGGTTATATGATGATCTACTTCGCGGATATCCTGCAGGGATAGGCAGGGACAACAGAACTTCCTTGCTCCCTTCACATCCACACTTCTCTTCATACACCCGTGAAGTGACGTTGTCGCGCTTCGGGATCAGTTAAGGGTAACCAGAGGAATGCGTTCTGTTAATAGATGGTGCTCATTCGTCTCCTCAAGCCGGCATAGCGGAGGCCCAGGCTGCCTGTAGAAATTTCTATGTTGAAGAAGTTGTGGACCTCCACAACTTTTATGGACCGTACTTGGTCGTATGGAACGGTTGTTACATTCGAAAGTGGTGGTACTACGCCAGGACGGCAGACTGGGCTAATGAACATCACCAGTCTGCCTACCACTCTTTAATGAGCGACTAAAATACATATAATATTGGTCATAATTTAGCGAGGTTCGAACACGGGTCTCATCGATCGTGAGTTCACGCGTCTTACGTATTTATTTAAATAAAAATGCGGTTTATTTCCCGCATGTCTCAGGTATTATTTTAGAAATGTAGGCTCTTTAAATATAGCCTACTTTCTCTGTTTGACTTATGCATGAACTATGGGGTTAGGTGAAGACAATAGATCGCTTGTAGCATTTATTTCTAAAGAGGCTGAGCATCAGTAATAAGTAGAAGGCTACACGCGATCGATGTGACACTCGTTAACTTGGAACTAGCCAGGTATAATTAGAAACGGTAATGAATGCTGCGTATTTGCTTTTCAAACCGGCATAGCGGAGGGCAATGATGCCTGTACATTTTTTTTCTCTGTGATAGCAGTTGTTTTCGTTTATGTATCGCACTCGAGTTGCTATAAAAAAATTAACGTCAATGACCTCACCCTGTATTGTAGAAAAAAAAAATTAAAATGTGGGGAACATACCACCGTATTTCGAGGAACAAATTTTAACGATGATGTCACGGACTCACGGCCAATGTCAAAACATCTGTTGTACGATTAAAATCAATTTCAACTAACAAGCGATTTCCCTACAAAAAGGTGAAAAGTATTTTTTTTTTTAAATTTTGGCTCGACATGTGACCTCGACTGGTGTGATGGTAAACTAAGTGGTGGTTCGCACGGTGGCTCCAGTCGCCACTACTATGCCGGCCTGAGAAGGTGCTTTTTCACACTCCGCTTGAAAGATTCAAGGTGAAAGGACTGGGAGAACACACATTCAGCTTAATTTATATTAAATTTAAAAAAAAAAGATAAAACCATGTTCTAGATCATGATTATGCAAATATAATGATGTAAAAGAAAATTTTATTCGATCAGTTTTCATCGAGCATCATCAAAACAGCATCAAAAATTTATTTAGAGCAATTTTTTTTCTCATAGTTATAAAACATAATTTTAAAAAATAAAAAAACCAAGCCTAAGTTTATATCTTGTAGTTTAATATATATTTTATTTAGACTCGTAAGTGTTACAGTTACTGAGGAAAATTGATTCAAAAAGTACTCTAGCAGTAAGTACAGTAACAGCCTTAAAGGCATTTCGTAATTATTTTGTACGCCTTCATAGATGAAAGATGCGAGTGATCTAGGATTAAGATATAGAAATGTTAATTCAACTATTGTTATCTTATAAAATATGGTGTTTTATAGTGTCCCATAACATGCGCCTACGCACCGTTGTTATATGCCCGTTTTACTTGAATTTAAAACGAGAATCGTACACGTGCAGTGAAATATTGTATTTCCGTCGTTTAGTTAGTCTTATTTTCTATTAATTAGTTTTAATTATATCAATACATCATTTACCAATCAATAGACAATGTTTAATTATATAAAAAACATATATCTTCAATTATTTATTAAAGCATTTAATATAATAATAACCTCAAATGTTGCATGAGAAATCATCTAATTACTCAATAACCCGGATGAAAAAATAAAAACTGATTGGTAATAAGGAAGTAGATTTATTTACGAAGCGGCCGTGGTCTAGCGGTAAGACGCGTGAACTCACGATCGATGAGACCCGTGTTCGAACCTCGCTAAAAGACCGGTAACAATGTAACTTTGTTATATGTACTTTGGTAGCTCAGTGCCTATAGGCACTATTAAAGAGTGGTAGGCAGACTGATGATGGTTATTTGTCCAGTCTGTCGTCCTGCGGTAGTACCACCACTTTCGAATGTAACACCCGTGAAGTGACCTTGTCGCGTTTCGGGAATAGTTTAAAAGTAGCCAGATATAAGAGAGGAGTGTGCACTCAATCTAGATGGTACATGCTCGTCTCCTCAAGCCGGCATAGTGGAGGCGACTGCAGCCCGTAGAGATTTCTCTGTGGTAGCAGTTGTTTCCATTCTTGGACCGCACTCTAGCTTTACATCAGGCGGAGTGTTGCACGTGTCGAGCTACAATAAAATAAAAATGAACCAAAAATCATCGACAATCTCGAGAAAAAAATTGTGGGCCCATTTCTCTAAGGCGAATGGGCATTCTCCTTTATTTGATCGAATATTAACTTCACATGTCAAGTTTCCTGGTTCAAGTTATTGTGTATTTTATAGCCCGTGTGGGCGAATTGTATTAGATTACCTCTACGTATATTCACGACAGTAAAACCTATTGTAAGGGGCTGGCAGTGTTGTTTGTTACAGTAACTCGACATAAGACAACACTCCGCCTGATGTAAAGCTATAGTGCGGTCCATGAACGGAAACAACTGCTACTACGGATAAATTTCTACAGACAGCAGTTGCCCCTGCTTCTCTCGTTATACCGATCCTGAAACGCGACTTCACTTCACGGGTGTTACATTTGAAAGTGGTGGTACTACCCCAACACGACAGACTGGGCTAATAACCATCATCAGTCTGTCTACCACAAATAAATAGCAAAACTACCATAGAAATAATATCCTCGCAAGGATCGTAAAATTAATTCTTATGGGGGAAAATACCCAGCGGCGCCGCGTTGCCGGGAATCCGTTGTCATGGAAACTGGATCTCACAAGACGTCTCGACTCTTAACGTCCCACCTAACATAACCCATAGAGATATATTTATGTGGGATTATCGAGCAGGCGGATTCAAAGAACAAGGCAATTCTATAAATATCACCGTTTATTCTTGCTTTTTACATAAATTTTAACAAATACAACTTCTTCACAACACACGTCTTTCTCCTTCCGTCTAAAAGCAATCTCTCCGTCTCGCTCAAACTCTTTCCTCTCGCTCGCACAAAATCGCGTTCACAGATGGACATGCGAGTTGGAGAAATACTTTGAGGCTTTGGGCGTCAAAAATAAATCCCACAGCTCGGCCATCCTGCATTAGTCTGACCCCAGACTACCCCTATCACTCATACAAACTTGCAGTCACAACTTATTGCCTAACATTACCAACACCATCTTATACTAACTTATATAAATCAACACTATTAAAATCTACCATTAACACAACAAAATAAACCATTAATTTAAGCTAAAATATAATCTAAACAAACATTAAACTTAGTTACTACTTGGCATGTGTAGAATACTGTGTTTTCCTCAAAGCAACAATGTCACCTCCCCTATACTTTGTACTTTTCTTCCTCTTTTTATTATATGTCTTCGAGTGTTCGTCTTGAACTTTTAAAATAAGCGCTTTCGCTTCTAGCCTTCTATTTTGTCTTTCTTGACAAACATATTGTATATTCTCTTCTTGCAACATTTCATAAATTCTCAAGTCTTCTTTCTTCTTTATTCTAACACCAATCATGAGTTCAAACGGTGTCATACTCCTTGCAGCTAATAAACATGGGATGCATGTTGCAATACATTCTTCTATCTTCTTTTCAACGCCTTTTATGTGATAATCCTTGTTAACTAAATCAATTATCTTCTTCTTACTAAAATGCCCTACTGAATGGCAACGTTTCATTATCTCAACTTCTAGGCGCTTAGGTATAAGCAACTGTCTCTCAATTCCTTTAAATAGTAATCCGTGTTCAATGATCGCTAACCCTTCGAGCTCATATCTCGTGTACTTTATGTGGAGCTCTGTGGGCAACTTCATATTAAAAATTTGTAAAACTGGCTTACTTGACAACTTCATCTTAAACGCTTCAATTTCATTCTCTTCAAATTTAAAACTATTTCCTTTTTTCAAAATTATCTTAATCGGTGGCTCCTTGGTTGGGTTATTCGGTACATAATTCTGTATAACGTCACTTACTCTTTGTTGTTTCTTTTCATCTTTATGATAGTATACCGGTCGTTCGCTTAACATACATCTCGTTTCCATCAACCAGCTCCGCTGAAACTTTGGCCAAACAGTAACACAACCCTCATTAAATATTACAGTAGTATTTAACAAAAACTCTTGTCCTAAAATGACTTTGTATGGCATTGCCAAATGAGGAATAATATGAAAAGTAACCTTAAAACTATGACAATTGTGATTAATTTGAGTAACAAACTTCCCTAAAGAATAAACTTTACTTTGACCTAACCCTGACAATAACAACCTATTTTTTCCATATGACAACACATTCAATTCAGACAATAATTCAGATGATATTAAATTTAAATCACTTCCACTATCGATTAAACAACTAACCTTAACACCATTAATGTCAAACTCTTTTACCGACTTGTTCACACACTCTTTTTTCTGACACGTTTCATCCTGTCCGACAGCTGTAGCAGCGATGTGCACAATCTCCTCCTCAGCAACTGGTGGTTCACTCGATGATGATGCATCTTGTATGCATACAGCAGTTGATGATCGGGTAGCTTGTTTTTTCACCGCCACCTTACAATCAGGCGCAATATGTCCAAATTGTCCGCAACGAAAACATTTGACACCTTTTTCACATGATTGAGCCTTATGAGTAGTATCGCCACAGTTATAGCATCTCTCCTGTCGCCCAACATGTTTAGTTTTATTATAATTTACCGATTCAATACTGTTCTTTCTGATACGACTATAAATGTCCAACTTCTTACGGAACTCTTTCACCGTCTCACACCCATACAGCATGGCTTTGTTAATTTCAGAGTCTGGAATTCCATCAATAACATACTCTATAAGTGCCTCGTCTTCCACTTTTCCCTGTGACGCCAACTCCTTCATGATAAGAAAATATTGTTGATGGGTTTCCGCAGCCGCCTTCCTTCTTGCTGCTAGTCTTTTGTGCACCACTGCGCTATTTACTTTATAGCTAAATTCTTCCGACAACTCTTCTTTCAAAGTATCCCAGCTTCTCACACCGCCCAATGATCTCAGAAGTAGCTTTGCTGTGCCATTTAACAGTCTTTTACTATACATCAGCTTTTCGATACCGCTCCAACCCATAATTACCGCTGTCTGTTCGAATTCTTCTATCCATGATGATACGGGATACGAATCATCCCCAGAAAACGTGGTCATAGATTCTTCTACATCTTGAAACGATATTCTTGGGATGTCAGCACGTGGCGAACACCCACCTTCTTCCTCTTCCACGCTCACCAGCTTTTTCGTCTTAGACATTTTGCTTCAATCGTCTTTATAAATCGTCTTCTTAATGATCGCGACCGCACACGCGCGTACCATACAATGCGTCGGCGTCGCCCCGATTTTAAATCCGTTTTTATTTGCTCGATCCCGGACGAGCCCCCAAAATTGTGGGATTATCGAGCAGGCGGATTCAAAGAACAAGGCAATTCTATAAATATCACCGTTTATTCTTGCTTTTTACATAAATTTTAACAAATACAACTTCTTCACAACACACGTCTTTCTCCTTCCGTCTAAAAGCAATCTCTCCGTCTCGCTCAAACTCTTTCCTCTCGCTCGCACAAAATCGCGTTCACAGATGGACAGGCGAGTTGGAGAAATACTTTGAGGCTTTGGGCGTCAAAAATAAATCCCACATTTATTTATTTATTTTATTTTGGCAACAAACAGTCATCAGAAAAATCAGTCAGTAGACTAATAGTGCCGAGAAAATACTAAACAACTCGCGTGAACGCACGATCGATGAGACCCGTGTTCGAACCTCGCTAATTCTGACCAATGTAACTTAGTTATATGTACTTTGGCCGCTCAGTGCCTATAGGCACTATTAAAGAGTGGTGACTGGATGATGGTTATTAGCCCAGTCTGCCGTCCTGAGGTAGTACCACCACTTTCGAATGTAACACCCGTGAAGTGACCTTGTCGCGTTTCGGGAATAGTTTGAAAGTAGCCAGGTATAGCGAGAGGAGTGTACACTGTCAATCTAAGATGGTACATGCTCGTCTCCTCAAGCCGCACTCTAGCTTTACATCAGGTGGAGTGTTGTCACATGCTGTGGTACAATAAAAAAAAACAATAATGAATAAAAATTAAATGCATATACTAGAGGAGCAAACTTCATACATTTAAGATGAAAGAAACGTAGGTCGCTTCAATCGATTTGACAGTATTAACGTCTAGTCAAATACTAATTGGCAGAACACCTGAAAGTGACTACGATCTTCTTTTTGAGAGTATTTGGCGCGCTTTTGCCCGGGAAGGTTGAGGTGTTTTTTATCCCTTTCTTTAATTAGTTTAGTGGTTATTATTGTGTGAAATTGGTGTTATTTTGAAGCGCTTGTGAGTAATTGTGGAAACATTAAAATTCACTCTATATGAGGCAACGGTTTTTTTTTGTGGTTATCCCACGCCGCGAAAACGCTCATATTGTGACGTGACCGGGTGATTCGCCGCCAAATACACCAAGAAAGCGTCAAATTGTAAAACACCATTGCAATTTGATGCAAAAACATTAAGTATTTACTACTCGACATTGGCAGAATTGTCGTTGTTATGACATCCGAAGAGGATCTTCTTTTTCTCGCATCACATTGGGAGCGTTATTGCTTATCTAGTCGCTAACCTATATTTTTGCAATAAAGTCAGGTTCACACGACGACATTTTTTGAGTCACTTTTTCAGTTTGATGTTAAGGTTGGCTTCCAATCAGGAATCATCTTAACCTGAAAGTGGGGTGAACGGGAACAACTGCTATTATAAAGAAATGTTTTTTGCACAGTCCAAGTTATACCGACTACTTCCAAACTACTCCCCAGGAAGACAGACTGGGCTAATAAACATCATCAGTCTGTCTACCAATTCCAAGATCTGGAGATAGCGTCACCCTAACAATAAATTTAACAATGGTAATGTAACAAGATCTTTTATGTAAGTAAGTACAATTGTACTTTTGAGGGTCATAAATTGAATTTTATTTGACGACGCGCAGCTGCTTGGGATGTACCAAAAAAAATAATTAAAGTGGTAGGCAGACTGATGGTGATTATTAGCCCAGTCTGTCTTCCTGTGGTACCTTGTCACGTTTCGGGATAGTGAATGTGGCCAGGTATAAAGAAAGAAAAAAAATGCTCATTTGCTCAAGCCGGCATAGTGAAGGCGACTGCTGCCTGCCATTTCTTTGTGGTAGCAGTTGTTTCACGGACCACGTGTTGTGCAATACAAGTCAGTCATACATCAAATATAGCTAGCTTTAAAAAAACTTCCAACGAAAGAAGAATGCCCATTCGCCTAAGAGAAATGGGCCCACAATTTTTTTCTCGAGTTTGTCTATGATTTTTAGTTAATTTTGTAAAAAAATAAATCTACATTCCTTATTACCGATCAGTTTTAACTTTTTCACCCAAGTTGTCATCGAGTAATTAGATGATTTCTGATGCAATATTTGACGTTATAATACAATACAATACAATTGTCACGTTATATTAAATGCTTTAATATTTTTTTATGTAATTAAACACTGTCTATTGATGTGTTGATATAATTAAAATGAATTAAGGTGAAAGCCAACACCTGAGCGTCCATACATTTACCACATTGTTCGAAGCATAGATTAATGTTGAAATTAAGTAATTTTATAATTTTCTCAGCACTAATTATTATCGCAAATCACTATAAAAAACAAACAGCTACGGCACAGAATATATAAAATGCATTTTAAATATTTTTAAACATTTTATATTAGTTATATTTCACAAGCATTTTATATATTCTGTAGCTGTATTCCGTAGCTATTTGTTTATTATAGTATTTTCGAATATTGTTTTGTTACTAAACTATTAAGTATTAAGTGGGCCCAAAAATAGGCATTCTCCTTTTGTGATCAAATAAATAATCATCTTTGCAGAATCTTCAAAAAAAAAAAAACAAAGCTATTAAAAAGCTATATTAAGTTTTATCTTGTTCGCAAGGTAGTCTTAGTTGTTAGATAAGGAACCAAAGGGGGATGTGTTGCGGCTCTATCAATAAGGGTTAGACCCTATTCGACTATACAGCGGCTGTGGCCGTGAGACCCGTTTTCAAATCTCGTTAAACTCAGTCCAGTGTAACTTATGTTACTCGTGCATGTACTTTGGTCCCTCAGTGCCTCCGATACAAACACTACCTTAGTACAGAGTTAAAAAAAATTCAGGAACTCTAATGGAGCCTAAAAGGAGTTCTAATTAACCTGTGATGTTAGGAGGGGGAAATTATAAGACGTTCGAATGGCTACATGGTTTATTGAAGACTGCGGCGGGGCAACGCAGCGGCGAAACGATGCAACGCACGCTACTACGTCACACCATCCCCCTTAAAATTAAAAAAAATAAAATTACACTTAAATTTTTTTTTTCTTTTTTCTAGCATACATTTTCTTAAAAACTATCAGAACATACAGGGAACAATAATATGTTCAATAATACCTAACCTAACCCGGGTTATAACTAACTAAATAATATTTAAACTTAAAATGTATGTAGTCTATATGTATAGGCTGGAGCTCCACTTAATATTTATATAACTATAATAGTCCATTTTTAATCTAAACAAGTACTTAGGATATCTAACTAATCTTATTAAAAATATGTTGTATGTTTTGTTTACATTGATTTCAAATATGACTCACTTCAATTATGTCAACATTGTAAACTCATCTGTAAACATCTTAACTTATGATTAACTTATAAATAAACTATTCCTTACAATAATATGGTTTTGTTCTATTTTTGTGTACAATTACCTTTTTTCCTTTTATCATAATTTCAACGTTAGGCGTCATCTCTTTTATAACTGTATAAGGTCCTTCGTATAATAAGTCAAGTTTGTTTCCATTGTTAGTTTTTAAAAGTAATTTGTCGTTCGGTTTGTATTTCGTCGGTCTAATAATTCTGTCATAATAAGTTTTTCGTTTTATTTTGCTGTCAATTAATATGTCCCTAGCATCTTTTTGAGAAGTTTGTAATCTATATTTTAATTCTAAAGGATAATTTTCGTAATTATATAATGGATCGACTTGTTGTTTAGTTAAATTCGACGGTAAGTTACATTTTTTTCCGAAAACGAGTTCAAATGGTGTATAATGGGTTTCTGAATGTACAGTAGTATTGTAAGCGAATGCCCAATATGGTAAGTAATCAGACCAACTATTAGGATAATTATCTGTCTGAATCCTCAAATACATACCTAAATTTTTGTGAGTATTCTCTAATGCTCCAATACTTTGATGGTGGTAAGCTGTGGAGTTAATTTTATTTATTTTTAATAACTTACACACGTCGGAAAATAACGCTGATGTAAACTCTGTACCTCTGTCCGATGCAATATTACTTGGAATACCATATCGTAAAATAAAATTACTTACTAACACTTTTGCCACTTCTTCGCTTTCTTTACTGCGTAGCGGATATGCTTCTACATATTTCGTCAATTCACACTGAAGTGTTAAAACATATTGAAAATTATTCTTATCCTTATCTAATGGTCCTACTAAATCTAAAAAAATCTTCTCGAAAGCTGTATTAGCCGTCGTAGTTATCTCCATCGGTTCCTTAACCTGAATAGTATACTTTTGTTTTTGACATTTGTCACAATATTTCACAAAATCGACTACGTCTTTTTCCATGTTAGTCCAGAAATAGTACTTCTTTATGTTGTTTAACATTCTACGTATGCCCGCGTGACCGCTTGTCGGCAAAATATGAAAGTCATTAAGTATAACCTTGATATCATCTCTATCTTCTATTCTCTTTCTATCTTTCAATACGCGTATTTTTGGTCCTTCATAATTTTCACTCTTTTTAATTTCGTTCATTAAGCATTTTATAAAATCTTTATATAAATTCTCATCAGTTAAAATATATATTTCACTAACATTTATTCTCTTGCAAAATTCAGTAAGTTCTCTCACAAATTCGGCTGGCGATAGTTGTGATCGAGATGCTCTACTTATTAAAATCATTCTTTTCTCTTCTATATGATGTAACATTTTACTTTTTATCTTTATTAATCCCTTTTTCATTAATTTATTTATTTCTTCTTCCTCAATAAATCTCATTTCAGTTGCTCCTGTTGGTTTACTATGAGTTTCCACGACGTTAGGCCGTTTATCGAGGAAATCCATAGTTTCCATAGCACTTCCATTTCCTTTCTTTTCAGTATTTTTATTCTTATTCTCCTCGTCCTTCATTCTTCGACTTTGTGCTCTAGTCATTACGTTCACTACTCCATCGCACATTCCTCTCAACTCTCTACTTGTTAAAATCACACGAGATAATGCATCTGCTACTACATTATCTTTTCCTTTTACATATTCTATAATGAAATTATATTCTTCAATTGCTAGTCGAAATTTTAGTAATCTACTCGAAGGGTCTCGTAAGCTGAATAAATAAATTAGTGGTTTATGATCTGTGAAAATTTTGAATTCTCGTCCAAAAAGATATGGTCTAAAGTGTTTTATCGCCCAAACAATGGCTAAAAGTTCTTTTTCAATCGTTGGATAATTTTTCTCAGCTTTATTTAAGCTTCTGCTTCCGTAAGCTATTGGTTTATTATCGGAATTTGATAACACTGCTCCTAATGCGTAACCTGACGCATCAGTTTGAAGAATAAATTGATTAGACTCTTCAAAATTAGGATATTGCAACACTGGTGGTGTGATTATGGATTCTTTTAACGTATTATATGAATTTTCGCATTCCTTGTTCCAAATAAATTTCGTATTTTTCTTAAATAAATTATTTAATGGATGCGCTTTCTCTGCAAACTTGGGAATAAATTTCCTATAGTAATTTACAAATGCTAAAAATCTTCGTAACTCATCAATGTTTCCCGGTTTTGGATAATTTTCGATTGCTTTTATTTTTTCATGATCCGGTAATATTCCGTCCGATGATATAACATGACCTAAATATAACATTTCTTTCCGCAAAAAATTACATTTCTCTATATTTAATTTTAAATTAACTTCTCTTAATCGTGTAAATACTTGTAATAGATTTTTATTATGATCCTCTAAGTTTTTACCGTAAACCACTAGATCGTCCATATATACTAAACATCTTTCATAAGTAAGTCCCGTCATCGCCATATTCATTAATCGACTGAAAGAACCTGGTGATGTTTTTAAACCCATTGGTAATCTTGTCATTTGATATTGTCCCGAACAAAATGCTGTGTACTTACGACTTTCTTTTTCTAACTCGCATTGATAGAACCCATTTTGTAAATCTAGATGACTAAAATAGATACATCCGGCAAGAGAATCTAAAATTTCTGTAATATTAGGTAATGGGAATTTATCCTCTTGAATAACATTATTTAATTTTCTGTAATCGATGACTAATCGCCATTTTTTATTGTTGTCACTTGATTTTTTCGGTACCAACAAAATAGGGCTAGACCACTCGCTTTTCGTCTCCTCAATAATACCTTCGTTTAGCATTTTATTTAATTGAGTCTGTATTTCACTTTTTTGTGCATGCGGTAGTCTGTAAGGCTTTGTATACACTGGCTCAACATTTGGTTTTAAATTTATTGTATGTTTATATAAATTATTTGTTGTTAATTTGTCATTTGGTAAATAAAATATATCGGGGAATTTAGCGCATAAGTTTTCTATAGAAATTTGTTCTTCAATATTCATGTGTTTAGTTTGCAGTTTTCCGAGAACTTGTTTTACGCGTTCAGCATTTATATTCGTTTTATTAAATTCGCATATTTCGTAATCGTTAATGTTTTGCAATGTTGGGTTAATATTGTCAATTAAGACATCTTTGTCGGTTGAATTTAATATACATACAGGTATTTCATTATTTATGGGTTTTACTAATGCACTCGCTAAATAAATTCCTTCTTGTAATTCCTCTGGACAAATAATTAGTTCGGATGATTCATAATAATTTTCTGGTAATTTTATGTAGTGCAACGATTCACTACGTGACGGAATGCATATACATTCCTTATTCGCGCTTTGAAGTTTCAAATTACATTTTGTTCCATTCCTGCTAAGGAGCGATAAGCAGCGTGACTCAATATTTATTATTGCACTATATTGTTCTAAGAAGTCTGTACCTAAGATTCCGTCTGCATGGGTCGGTATATCATGAACTATATGTAACCTCTGATTAAACACAACATTACTCGTACCGTTAGTTAAATTTAAATATACAGTTCCTAAAGTCTTTATGTTTCCTCCTAAACCGTTGATTAAAGTGTATTCGTTAAATATTGAAATATCGGCCGGTAACTTGATCTCTCGAATTACAGATAAGGTAGCTCCCGTGTCTACTAGGAATTTAAATAACTCGCCACCCAAATACAAATGGATAAAATAAATGTTTTTACTACAACAAAATATTTTATGATTAATTTTGCGGTGGGCCTCGAAAAAATTTTACTTCTCTTGGGTGTTCCTGTGTCTCTTCGGTATTGCTTGTCACGTCCTCAATTGTTAACAGTTGACCTCTATTACGAAAGTTGTTATTATGAAAATTACCTCTTTTCCCTTGAAATACTTCATTAGTATGGTATTGAGGTCTCTGGAATCGCGTATAACCCTGATACCTACCTTGTGGTCGGTACTTTCCTGACCACTGTGGCTGTGGGAACCTAGGTCTTTGATATCCTGATAGTCTCGGATGACATGGCATACCTCGGTGTCCGGGCCTATACCATGTTCCTACGTGCTTACCTCTATTGTTCGCTGTTAAGGTATAATCGGGTGTAAAACGACTTACCGATTCATCCTGGGCTGCTCTTACAGCGTCCTTCAAGTCGTCGTAATCTCTAGCCGTTATTATGGTGCTTATTCGCTTGTTATTAAGCCCGTCAGCGAAAGCTTTTATTGCCGTTTTCTCATTAATTGGTCTTAACACGTCATAGGCATTTTGATTTTTGTTAGCTTGGGAGATAGTCAGGTCGGTAAATAAAGATTCGAGCTTTTCTCCGTATTCCGATATAGTCATATTTTGCTGCGATATGTTATTTATTTGTCTTAAAAGGGCGTTCGCAGATTTACTTGTTAGTAATAGTTTTTTTATGTCGCAAATCAAGGATTCTATGCTATCATATTTCGAGTTTAATTTTAATTTAGATGTCTTGTTAAGCCTGGTTTTAAGTACAAAGGTAATTAATAATTTATGATCTTCGGGACTAATGCAAGTTTCGTATAATTCTAAAGCGTCAATTAATTTTTCTACAGTCTCTTGGTTTCCGTCAAGTACAGGTAATAGGCTCGAAGCCGTTTTTAGGTCGAATTTGTCCATGGTAGTCGAGTATGTCAATATTTTGTTATATATTTTGGATATGTGTTCCAAAGAAGCTTGAATGTCTAAATCAAAATTCTTTGTACACCTAACATAAATTTCTACTTCGTTATATAGTTCTTTACTCTTACTTATAATATTGTTCACGTAGTCTTTCCTTTTAATACGCCTTTCTTGTCCCAATTTTCGTAAATTTGTACAATAACTAATTAAATTGTCTCTAACTGTGTTTAAGTAAGTTATATCGACACTGCACATTTACACACACATATTTAAACTCTTCGTTATCATCCTTGACTCGACTCTCCCAGCGGCTTGCCTCCTATCCGTTAAACTCGTTCCTCTTCTTCCCTTTCCTTTAATTTTTCTTGTAATCTTTTTCTTATTTGTTTATCCACCACTATTTCCACATTTTTCCGTACACGTTGGCGTAATTTTATATATATGTAATATACCACGACAAGTCCAATGATAGACGCCAAAATGGTTATTATTATGCTGTTAGTATTGACTTGCTCTATCATTATAGAGTTTTGGTTTACTATTGTGTTTTTTTGTTCCTTTGATTGAGTCTTCCCCATTTGCGTATATATTTATTTATTTATTATTTTTATTATTTAATCACTTTTATAAACACTATTCGATGAACACGCGCGCGCGTCTGGCAGGGTCGCCATGTGATGTTAGGAGGGGGAAATTATAAGACGTTCGAATGGCTACATGGTTTATTGAAGACTGCGGCGGGGCAACGCAGCGGCGAAACGATGCAACGCACGCTACTACGTCACAAACCAAACCATCTTGAGCATACAATTTACGACTTTGACGGCGCGTAAACACCCAAAAATGTTATTATTTTCACATTCCAGCTAATTATTTATTGAATTTAAAAAAATAAATTAATCAGTCTAGATTATATGATTATGTCTACAAACAGCAGTCGCCTCCGCTGTGCTAGCTTGAAAAGATGAATGTGCTAAAAGTAGTGGTACTTCTCCAACACGGCAGACTGGGCTAATAGCCATCATCAGTCTGGCTACCACTCCTAGGTCTGTTTGCACCAGAAAGCCCGTTAAAGTAACTTTAACTTTTACGACGACCGTTTAACGTTTACATTTACTCCACACGCGTTGCAATATCGTGTTTTATATTGTTATCGTTAAAAGGGTGGCTGATCCCGAAAAAATAATAGAAAAACATATTTGGCTTCTTTTCATACATTTGACGTTAGTAACATTGGTTTGACGATTACTTTAACTTTAACCAGCCAAGATTCGCGACGAGGCACGATGGTGCAACTTGTGTGGAGTAAATGTAAACGTAACGGTTAAAGTAAGCGTAAAAGTAATAGTTAAAGTAACTTTAACGGGCCTTCTGGTGCAAACGGACCTTAAACGTAAGTTCAAATGAAACTAACCCTCACTCGATTATATAGACGATTAACTTAAAATGGGGAAGCTCACTCAAGTAATGTTAAAAGTGAAAAAAAGGCAGTAAAAGGAATCCGCGTTTTTTCATCCATTCTTAAAGTTTTGCCTTGTTACCTGTAATCTTAGGAGTTAGGCGCCATTTTGGATTTACATATATATATGTATGTTAATATATATAATAACAAACTGACGCGGTAGACAGGTTTTGTTGAATTGTTAGTTGCTTTTTACAATACAATACAATACAATTGTCACGTGTTGCTTTTTGCTTTAATAAATCTTGAAAAATAATTCTATTATTTAATTAACTTAATTTTAAGTGCGGCCGTGGTCTAGCGGTAAGACGCGTGGACTCACGATCGATGAGACCCCGTGTTCGAACCTCGCTAATTCTGACCAATGCTAGAAAACAAATTGTTATACGTACTTTGGTCGCTCAGTGCTTATAGGCACTATTAAATAGTGTTAGACAGACTAATGATGTTATTAGTCCAGTCTGCCGTCCTAGTAGTACCACCTCTTTCGAATGTAACACCCGTGAAGTGACCTTGTCGCGTTTCGGGAATAGTTTGAAAGTAGCCAGGTATAACGAGAGGAGTGTGCATTGTTAATCTAAGATGGTACATTCCCGTCTCCTCAAGCCGTCTTCTCTGTAGTAGCAGTTGTTTCCATTCATAGACCGCACTCTAGCTTTACATCGGGCAAAATGTCGTCATACGCTAGTAGCTTGGCAGTAAACAACATTAATATGGAAATAACAGTAATATGATATTTTGATAGATCAAATTATATTTTGGGAAGGAATTTTAAGTATTTAAATTGACACCGTTTTTTTATATTAGGTACCTTCTTCATATTTCCGTTTCTATCTAAAAAGAATCTTGTGTATTGTTTGTATAAATTAAAATTGATTATTACTGAAGTGAGAATCGAATCCGAATCGAACTTTTAACTATGGTAGGTTGATGGTGGTGGTTGTGGGGTAGTACCACCACTTTAAAGCGTCACACCCATGAAATGACCTAGCCGGAAGCATAGTATCAAAATATAGGTTATAATTATTTTTGTAGAAAAATAACTTGATGTTTTGGGAAGAAAATAAGTGGTCTTGCCCATACACAGATATTGGTCGCAAAAGGAGAGTGCCCACTTGTCTAGAGAAATGGGCCCACAATTTTTTTCTTCAGTTTCTCGATGATTTTAAGTTTATTTCGTATAAAAAGAAATCTACATTCCTCATCACCGATCAGTTTTTTTTTACCCTGGTTATTGAGTAATTAGACTTTTTCTGAAGCAATATTTCAGGTTATTATTATATTAAATGCTTTAATAATTGATTATATTTGCTTTTTATGTAATTAAACATTGTCTATTGATTGATAAACGATATGTTGATATAATTTTTAATGAAAAAATAGGATATTATTTTAGAATATTGGTCTGTTAACAAACTATTAGAAAATTCAAATAACATAACCCGAAATATACAGGTATATTTAAATAATAACAACCTAATTCCACACAAATTCGTGCCTACAAAACCTCGACCGCCGTATTGTTAAAATATATACCTCCAAAAAAAAACCTGAATAATAAGCATAATAGATGCGCGTGCGCCTACAACCGTCACCTGCCCATTGACGGGTGTTCCTTTTGAAAAAAAATCGATAGGGAGGTTGTTGCCACGTTCTGTACATACTAAACTGGATGGAATATTTATTTATTTCTTGCAGAATAAGGTTAGGTAGGCAGAAGAGCGGCCGTGGTCTAGCGGTAAGAAGGGTGGAGTCACGATCTTAGAGTCCCGTGTTCGAACCTCGCTAAATTCTGACCAATGTAACTATGTTATATGTACTTTGATCGCTCAGTGTTATTGGCCCAGTATGCCGTCCTGGGATAGTACCACCACTTTCAAATGTAACACCCGTGAAGAGACCTGGTCGCGTTTCGGAAATAGTTTGGAAGTAGTCATGTATGACGAGTCCACGTTCGTCTCCTCGAGACGGCATAGCGGAGGTACTCTAGCTTTGCATCAGAAGTTGTCATATGCCGGGATACAATAATAAAATAAATCATAGGAGACGAGCCGGAGGTTTTCTTTCTAAATCTCCAGCTGTGAATTTTTAATAGTTCAATACGCTTGACCGTTCTGTTGTCTTGGCGTGTGTTTCCTGGAAGCCCAGGTAGCCAGGTAGAGCAGTTTTTGCATGCATTCTTCCACTGATTTAATCTATATGGTAATGTGTTTATATTACTTGCATATTCCTTTTTAAATGAATGGAAACAACTGCTACTACAGATAAATCTCTACAGGCAGCAGTCGCCTCCGCTATGCCGGCTTGAGGAGACGAGCATGCACCATCCAAATTGTCAGTGCACACTCCTCTCGTTATATCCATGTGTGATCCATGAACGGAAACGACTGGGCAATTTCTGCAGGCATCAGGTTGACTGTCTACACTTTTTTCGTAATTTGTTGTTTTGCCAAGTTCCTCCCTGTAGTTTTTTTATTATTATTGTAGCTCGGCATGTGACAACACTCCGCCTGATGTAAAGCTAGAGTGCGGTCCATGAATGGAAACAACTGCTACTACAGAGAGAAACCTGTGCGGGCAGCAGTCGCCTCCACTATGCCGGCTTGAGGAGACGAGCATGTACCATCTTAGATTGACAGTGCACACTCCTCTCGTTATACCTGACTACTTTCAAACTACCCGAAACGCGACAAAGTCACTTCACGGGTGTTACATTCGAAACGTTTACATACGTTAATATAAATTTATTTTTGACAGCTCGCACATAGGAGGTTCTGTGATGCGTCATTTTTTAAAACAAAAGAAGTTGTAAGGAGTTATCTCGAAGCTATCAGTTTCAATTAGTGTGTACATTTGTTGTGGTTTTTTGGGATAAAATATTATGTAAATTGAGATTCTTGGAGGGATTAAAGATGCGTCATTGCTTTGTTATTAAAAAAATATATATATTGACAGAATATTTATACATAGTTATGGGTCGACTTTATGAAGTCTCGGAAGTTAGCTTCGTACAGTCAAGTTTATATTAATTTATTTTTATTTATTTATTAGCATAATAAAACTGGTTTTTTGGGCGCGCTTCGTGGCGCTGAGATAGTTTTATTTGGGTAATTTTGAAAAAAAAAATTATGTATTTCGAAATTAGAGGGTATTTGCTACAACCTTTGTTCAGGAACTTTGGCCCATCTCGTTCCGTTTCCGAGATATCGCCATCACTTCCGGTCCAGAGTCCACTTCCGGTCAAAGTCGAGGTTTTCCTGAGGTCGCGGGAGGACACAACTGCTACTACAGAGAAACCTGCGCGGGCAGCAGTCGCCTCCACTATGCCGGCTCGAGGAGACGAGCATGTACCTTCTAGATTGACAGTGCACACTCCTCTCGCTATACCTGACTATTTTCAAACTATTCTCGAAACGCGACAAGGTCACTTCACGGGTGTTACATTCGAAAGTGGTGGTACTACCCCAGGACGGCTGACTGGACTAATAACCATCATCAGTCTGCCTACCACTCTTTAATAGTGCCTATAGGCACTGAGCGACCAAAGTTACATTGGTACCGGCAGAATTAGCGAGGTTCGAACACGGGCCTCATCGATCGTGAGTTCACGCGTCTTACCGCTAGACCACGGCCGCTCTAGTTGATTGTGCGAGTCTCTCTTTTTCATACAAACTCAATGATCAGCGGGATTTGTCCGAAATATAATACAAAATTATGGTGTACGCACAACACGTCGGTGGTCCATACCGAATAACCCCTTTGTAATGGTCAATTTGAAATCATTATTGAAGGGAAAAAGGGATTTTAAATTAATATATTTACTTATTATAAGCCACGCTGTCCACTGAGTGAACTTTTTTTATTGTACCTCGGCATATGACAACACTCCGCCTGATGTTGAACTAGAGTGCGGTCCATGAACTAAAACAACTGCCTTTTCTATGCCGGCTTGATGCCCACACTCCTCTCTTATACCTGGCTACTTTCAAACTGTTCCCATAACGCGACAAGGTCACTTCACGGGTGTGTGTGAAAGTGGTAGTACTACCCCAGGACGGCAGACTGGGTTAATAGCCATCATCAGTCTGCCTACCACTCTTTAAAATACATTAATACCCGCGAGGGATACGTTCCGCAAAAACTCGCGTTAAGTGAAATTGAAAAAAAAAAAAGTGAAAAGCTCGTCTCCTCAAGCCGGCATAGTGAAGGCGACTGCAGCCCGTAGAGATTTCTCTGTGGTAGCAGTTGTTTCCATTCATGGACCGCACTCTAGCTTTACATCAGGCGGAGTGTTGTCACATGTCGAGCTACAATAAAAAAAAATTCGCGTATAACGGGGTCACCCGGGGTTGGTTAAGTATAACCAAAAATCAATACATATTTTAATTCTAAAAACATTTTATGCATTTTTTTTCGGAAAAATATCCCTATCTACTGTCTTCTTGGTAGCGTTTCCTTTACGGTCTTGTAAAATATTTTCATAACACGCAACACTGTTTTTTACTGATTGATACCCGGTTAAAACACGGTCACCATCACTGTCTATGCTCTGCAATATGTCCAGGCCTGAATAAATCTTTGAAAGAGCCATTTTAGCGCGAAATTTGAAATTGGCGTAAAACCGAAACCGCGTATAACGGAGTGTTACTGTAATTAATAAATAAATAACAAAATATATTTTTATTCGCGTGAGAACAATTTACAATTTGAACAGTGTCTATATGTAAATTGATCTAACTGAAAACGAAGCTATTTACATTAAAAAGCTAAAGTATAGTGATGTACTTAAACACAAATATCGATACAATTAAAAATACCATTGTGATGTCTGAAGTTATTCGCTGAGTTGATTTAAACTATTTTAAGTGGCTTACAAAATGCTGAAATTGTTTATTAATAAATTATGATGAAGATTTCACAGAAACGGGCCAATTTTCTTTGTTTTTTTTTTTACTGTAGCTCGACATGTGACAACACTCCGCCTGATGTAAAGCTAGAATGCGGTCCATGAATGGAAACAACTGCTACCACAGAGAAATCTCTACGGGCTGCAGTCGCCTCCACTATGCCGGCTTGAGGAGACGAGCATGTACTATCTAGATTGACAGTTGTATGGGAAAAAGGCCCACAATGGGTAAATTGTAGCATCTATTAATTAAATATATAAATATTAATTTTATCATGTTTAACGGGAATAATAACTATTTACTATAATAAAGGAGAATGCCCATTCGCCTAGGACAGGGGTCGGCAACCTTTTGAGTCGTATGAGTCAAAAATTATAATTTACAAAATTTCAGTTTTTTTTTTTTTATTTTAGCACGTCATATGACCGCACTCCGCCTGGTGTTAAGCTAGAGTGCGATCCATGAGCGGAGGCGACTGCTGTCAGAGAAGGGGATCTGCAAACAGCAGTCGTGCCCGCTATGCCGGCTTAATGAGATGCCTCTTCACACTACACACACACACTTCACACACACACTTCACACACACTTAATAAAGAGCCACAAAAATTTACTTGCCAGCAATAAATAGTACTTGCATAAATAAAGTTTTTTGACGGGGCATTGTCCTTTGTTATTATTTTATTAAATTATTATATATTAATTATTTATTGAAATAAGGGGTCCACAAACGACGATTTATTTTAGTAATAAAACGGTTTATCGATAAAAACCATAGACATCACTAATCGAATTAAATGCCTACACATGTGAAATTCGTGTCGAACGCATCAACAAGTAACACAAATTGTACATTTTAACTTCAAAATGGTGTGTAATTGTGTGAATTCTTCATTGTTAAACCTTCAATACTGTTTATTTAAGACTGTTATTTTATTTTTATTGTAGCTCGGCATGTGACAACACTCCGCCCGTTGTAAAGTGTAAAGCTAAAGTGCAGTCCATAAATGGATACAACCGCTACTACAGAGAAATATCTACAGGCAACAGTTGCCTCCACTATGCCGGCTTGAGGAGACGAGCATGTACCATCCACATTGACAGTGCACACTCCTCTCGTTATACCTGGCTACTTCCAAACTGTTCCCGAAACGCGACAAGGTCACTTCACGGGTGTTACATTCGAATTGGTTGTATTACCCCAGGACGGCAGACTGGACAAATGACCATCATCAGTCCGCCTACCACCACTTTAGAATGTAACACCTCTAAAGTAAACTAGTCGCTTTTCGTCAGTAGAAGTAGCTAGATATAACGAGAGGAGTATGCGCTGTCAACCTGGTCCCCTCAAGCATGGATGGCACTCTAGACGTGCTATAATAAAAAAAAAAGTTTATCACATACCCTAAGGTCACTTTTTTTAAATCAAAAACCTATAAACCATTTCTTAACTTAATAATAAGAGTTATAAATCTTAATCCTTTATCGTTTTAATAGTTATACACTCATTAAACAACATGTTATCTTTCCAGCCAGTGTTAGGTGTTGCTTTAAAAAAAAAACAATATACATGTAGATAAATCACGTCTGTACACTCAGAAAAGGGTTAAAAGTAACTATCTTACAATTTGATAGAAAAATTACTTAGAAAACTGCAGATTGGTATTTTGGCGGCCATCTTGAGACGTCAGGTTATCTGTCTTGAATTATTTTCCTAAACTTGTGTTTCTTCGAGTGTTAATGTGTAATAATGGTGGATTATTAGCCATTAAGTGTTCGTGAACGTGCGTGAGTGTGGGCAAACAAAAGAGAACCTGTGTTTTCATTTTCCCTCCAAAACTCCGTAGGAAGTTTCAGTAAAGATTCTACCACTTTACTGGAGCAATTTTTGACTTGACTGAGGCTTGACCTGACTGTTTAGTGTTCGTGATGCACAATATTATTAACTTGATGCAAAAAATATTTACTTTGACACTGGCAATCGTTATAATGCCATATAAATTTAAAAAAAACTACAGATATCTCTAGTTTTTTTTATTGAAATTCCGGGTTCAATTGAACATTGAGCGACTAGTGTGTATAACAGTTATATTGGTCAGAATTTAGTGAGATTCGAACACGGGTCTCATCGCACTCCTCACGCGTCTTACCGCTAGACCAAGGCCGCTATATATCTGTCAAAGGGCCGATACACGTCGACTGCATACCAGTTTAACATAAAGCGAAAATTACTTTAGCTAATAACTTTTAATTTCATGTTTGAAATCTTCTTAGCTTGCAATATTTTGCGTAGGTCAGTTACAAACAAACACACGCCAAACTCACCTTTATATCTTAGGTAATTCACACTAAAATCGTAGGCAAATAAACGGATTACTCGATGCCCTTTAATCGCCTTTAAGTTTCACGAGAATGTAGTTTTTATTGCTTAAGTAGTAAGAGTTGAAATTGATTGTTTAAAAGTAGTTGCAGAGGTGCGTAGGCACACGAGTTTGACTAGTCTTCTTCAGGGTATTTGCTTTTTTTTTAAATCACTTTCCCGGATTTGTGTTTATTCTACACGCCTTTTCGTTTGTGGGTACAGGGTAGGGACAGCTATATTTGTAGTCGTAACATAGTTAATTGGTAAACGATGCGTTGATATAATTGAAATCCGCTTTCATCTCCCAATGGTTAGATGGGAGAAAATGTCTAATGGCATTAAGCTCGCCATGGTACAACATTTGTGCTTTAAATTATTATTATTATTAACATTGATTAGCGGAAATTAGTTGCAAAGTAGTGTTTGGAAAATAATTTTCATTAATCGGAGTGTTGTCATATTGGGCAAGGTCCAAAAAAACTAACCCATGGTGAATCGAAAACCATTTCGAGATATCACTTCAATTAGAAGAATTTTTTGATTCTCGTCTGAAAATACTTAAAAATCGCAGAGATATTTGAAAAACTGTAATGACCGTCTTCGACCCTTCACTTCGACTTTCGTACAGTTTGAGAAGATAGAATACAAAGTACCAACCTAACAGTTTTGTAGATTATTTTGATGTCTATGGTTGTCGCCTCACAAGTTTGTCAAATATCTTTTGTTTGTGTTTCCTAACAATAACAGTGTTTTATACGAATAACTATTGTAATAAGAATAACAAAACTACACTATAAACAAGATGTTTTAATTAACAGGAACTTTTAAAAATCAAAAGTTTGTTTGAACTTTTGACAAATGATTTTTTTTTTGTTCATTGGCAATGGTTTAGTTCCGAACGAAAGCTCAGGTTTGCTATATTACGATCGCAATTTTTAAAAATTCATAAAAAAAGAACAAAGCAATTACAAAAGTTTTCCAGAAACACGTGTCGACTAAATTATTCTATATTATCTAAAAAATATGTAAAAAAGATAGCTGTCACCAGATACACCTCCCCAATTATGTGGCTACAATAAAAAAGGAAGTAAAGTCAGGAAAGACAGCTAGTTAATTAATATAGAGTTATCTACTCTTTTTTTTTCTCTCTAATCAATGTTCCCGACACTTTATGATTGACGAGGTGATTTTAAAAATAAACTATTGAAAGTTTTAAAGGAACTAACTTGTTATTGAGTAATCAATCAAAGGATTATTCTTGTAAGAAGACTTTTTTTTATTGTAACTCGGCATGTGACAACACTCCGCCTGATGTAAAGCTAGACTACGGTTCATGAACAGAAACAACTGCTACTATAGAGAAATCTCTACGGGCAGCAGTCTCCTCCACTAAGCCGGCTTGAGGAGAGACGAGCACGCACCATCTAGATTGACAGTGCACACTCCTCTCGCTATACCTGCTTACTTTTACTGGGGAGTTGTAGCTCGGCATGTGACAACATTCCTCCTGATGTAAAGCTAGAGTGCGCTCTATGAACGGAAACAACTGCTACTACAGAGAAACCTGTGCGGGCAGCAGTCGTCTCCGCTATGCTAGCTTGATTGACAGTGGACACTCTTCTCGTTTTCTCTTGTTTTTTTTAAATATATAAGCCGAAACAATTGCTATTATCAAGATAAATGTCTGTAGGCAGCATTCGTTCCCACTATGCCGGCTTGTGCAGACTAATGTGCCTCATCCAGATTGACAGTGCGCGATCTCGTTGCAGAGGCGATTTATTTTCAGCAGTTGTTTCTGTTCATGGACCGCACTCTAGCTGCAACAACTACTTAGCGGCATAAGGGGACATGAGTTAATCAACGCCTCTATCTGCGTTAAGATAGTCAAGAGTTCCTCATAGGACAAGATCTGCTGTCCTATGGATTTAAACAGATGCCAAAGTGAGGCGATGCAGGTGGTATCATTCTCCAGTCTATGCGATCTTTTGCGAGCTCTGCGGCTATTTATGACTGGGATTTCTCCAAAAACTTATACAAGTCACGCAGATATGGACAAATAAAAAAAAAAGAATCGCCTCTGTGGAATGGGCTCCTTAATTATAATGTAACCAATAAAAATATATAACAGTTTAATTAATTGAAACGTTGTTTTATTGCATTTAAACAGCTCTGTAGTAATAAAATTTATTATATAAACAAAAAACTACCCCGACTCCGTTTTATAAGCCTTGTTAGTAATAAAAGCTGTTACAGATTAAATTTTACTATTAACTGGAAGTCAACACGTATTTTTTTATAATACAACATGTATTTTATTATAATAATTTTATTATATAATTATATGACATAATATCATGTCTTATCATGTATATATGTATGTGTATCATTGTATCGTTGTTGTATTGTATTATATTTCGATTAGTTTATGTATATTATTAGTAATGTGTGTGTGTGTGTATGTGTATGTGTAGGTATCTGAATAGTATATAGTATTTCTAAGTTATATATAAGACTTTTTTTTAAATTATTTACTACCCAAGGTAGAACCTTTCTGCTTCCTGATGGCTAGCTGGAAGAAAATGCCTTGCGGCATTAAGCTCGCCTTTTGTTCATGTTTAACAATAAAGTTTTAAAATAAATAAATAAATAAACACGCTCCCACTATATCGATTTCACGAACAATTAAACTACGTTTCAAACATCATCTTCATAGTTCAGCTAATCTACGTAAAAACTCTTTTGAAACAACTGCTACTACGGAGAAAAGACTAATTTGCATCATCCAGGTTAACAGTGCACACTCTTCTTGTTACCCAGATTGATGTTAATAGTAGAGATGAAACGGATAGCAATTTAGCCGGATACCGGGTATTCGACCGCCGAATATCCGGCGGAACGTTGCCGTTTGGTGCATCGCAAGAAGCACGCTTACGTGGGCGGCGGCTTATAAAATATAACCAATATAAAATGTTTAAAATATTTAAAATGCATTTTATATATTCTGTGCCGTAGCTATTTGTTTATTATAGTGATTTGCGCAAATAATTAGTGCTGAGAAAGTTATAAAATTACTTAATTTCAACATAAATCTGCTTTGTTTCAAAATAATGTTGTAAAACAAAATGTGTGGACGCTCAGGTGTTGGCTTTCACGTTAATGCCAAGCACGTTAAGTAGGTACGAAAATTTAATATTAATTTTTGTTAATAAAATAAAATAAATTAATTAATTAGTGTGAAAGGAACATCCTTGTTTAATATTAATTATATTTTAAACATTGCCAAATACTTGCACCTACGTAACTGGTTCTAAAGTTTGCGGGATGAGTTTGCATTTTATGTTGTAATAATTTTATTACAAGTAATTTTGACTCATCGAGCCGGCATAGTGGAGGCGACTGCTGCATGTAGAGATTTTCCTGTAGTAGCATTTGTTTATTTATTCACAATACTTAATCTATCCAGTTTTGCACTATTAGATCATAAAATCACATTTGGTTTGTCTGTGATCATTGAGTTATATATAACACTTATATAATATATAATACTTATACACAAAATACTTCATGGACCGCACTCTAGCTTTACATCAGGCGGAGTGTTGTCACATGCCTACAATAAAGAATGAAAGAAACACCAGTCCATCAAAGTGTCTATCTTAACTCGGGGCGAAGGAGACGTGACCAGAGGAGGAACCCCACCTCGTTGGTTTAGGTTCACACCATGACCAGCTTAATGGAAGACCAGCAACTCCAACAGTGTCTTCCACATGTCACTGGTAAAAAAAGGTTACCAAGAACTCAATTATACGCATGTAAAGTCGGGGACAACAGCTAGTGTTACCTTATACTAAATATTCAAAGGCGTGAAAGTTCAAATGAGAGATATTCAAAATATTTATTTTAAAGTACGTGTTAGTTAAAGGGATTATAGAAAATCCAATACAAGCTCGTATATACCATTTACAATAAGGACTAATTTCCTATGATACGTAGGATTATGTATGTGCAGTGAGATTAAGACTATGGTTCTCAACATATAAGAAAAGGTGTCAAAAGATCCCTGCGTACCAGAAGTTAATGAGGTAGTATGCGAACCGAACTTTATGGCGGCCCCGAAGTCAGGCACAAGTCTATTTCCTGCAGGATATTTTTTATTTTCGCTCAATGCCTATAGATAGGCACTATTAAAGAGTCGTAGGCAGACTGTAGATAGTTTTTAGCTCACCACCGTCCTGGAGTAGTACCACCACTTTCGAATGTAATATCCTTGATATAACCTGGTCGCGTTTTGGGAACAGTTTGAAAGTAGCCAGCGCCTAAAGCCAAAAACCAATAAACAGTTGACACTTGATCGAATCGAAAACATATGGGACTCAAAGATAATTAATATTCCCCGTTTTTTCCACATTTTCGACTGTTTCTTCGCTCCTATTAGTCGCAACGTGATGTTATATAGCCTATAGCCTTCCTCGATAAATGATCTATCCAACACAAAAAGAATTTTTCAATTCGAACCAGTAGTTCCTGAGATTAGCGCGTTCAAACAAACAAACTCTTCAGCTTTATAATATTAGTATAGATATAGATTTGACGTTTCACTGTCTCCCAAGTGATAACGAAACTTTAGTATATATAACTTTTGTATAACGAGAGGAGTGTGCACTATTAATCTAGTTGGTGCATAATCGTCTCCTCAATCTGGTAAAAAAATTAATTCACTCATAAACTTTGAGCACCGCTTGCTGTAGATGAAAGCAATGAATCAAGTACGTCCATAAATTTAAATCAAACTGTGTATACGTTGATGACATTGCGTTCGTTTAAGAATGTAACCACACTTTAATTTTACACGGGACTTTCCTATAATAATATTAGAATATGTATGAGATGAATTCTTAATGCGATCATGAGAGGGAGATAGACTCTTCTTTCTCTTTCTAACGCGTTGTAAAATCATAAAAAGGACAAAACTCATTTTTGAGTCCGCTGGATTTTTTTCATTAATTTATTTCAATTATATCAACACACCGTTTACTAATCAATAGACAATGTTTAATTACATAAAAAACATATATAATTAATTATTAAAGTATTTAATATAATATTAACCTCAAATATTGCATCAGAAAAAGTCTAATTACTCCCAATAACCTGGGTGAAAAAATTAAAACTCGGTAATAAGGAAGTAGATTTATTTTTCTACAAAATTAACTAAGAATCATCTACGAACTCGAGAAAAATCTTGTGGACCCATTTCTCTTAGGCGAATTTCTCCTTTAAAGATTTTTTTATAATTCCTGTATTAAGCTAGTGCTCGTATCGGAGGCACTCAGTGACCAAAGTACATGACATATAACATAGTTACATTGGTCAGAATTAGGGAGGTTCGAACACGGGTCTCATAGATCGTGAGTTCACTAGTTCTACCGGTATACTACGGTCGCTTTAATGTAAAATATATTAGGCGAGAAAAAAAAATATAGTAAAACCGCAGGCAGCGCTGGCTTTAGGCCGCACTTTAGCCATTGTGCGGTCACATACACGACTCCTATAAAAAAAAAGATATACAATACAATTGTCACGCCTTTTTCCCACAGGGATAAGCAGAGACAACGGAACGCCACTTACCACGATCCTGACACAACACCCTCGCTTCCTTCACATCCACAATTCTCTTCATGCACGCCCGACGGTTAAGGGGATTAGGCAGCCCAGCTTTCATAAAAAGATATAAGTAATAATAAACCGAAAGCCCTTTAACTATAAAGGCATTGAAGATAGCGTGCGTATGCGCATATAATAACATATAATTATGTGTTTTAAATAAAGTAATATCTTTTAAGTGTAATAATTTATTAAATTAAGTTATTTAAGTTAAACAAATACTGTACTTGCGTGTTTAGTAGCTTTTGAATTAAGAAGTCGTACGTATTTTTTTATTGTAGAGTGCGGTCCATGAACGGAAACAATCACCACAGAGCAGCGAAGAGCTCCACTGAGAGGGCTCGAAGTTGAACCCAAAACGCGAGTCACTTTACGGGTGTGTAAGTTAAAAGTGGTGGTACTACCCCATGACAACAGAAAACCACCATCATCAGTCTGCATACCACTCTTTTAACTTATAACAATTTGCTAGTGTCAAAGTAAATATTTTTGCATCAAGTTAATAATATTGTGCATCACGACTCATTCATTCATCACACTAAACAGTCAGGTCAAAAATTGCTTCAGTAATGTGCAGAATCCTTACTGAAACTTCCTACGGAGTTTTGGAGGGAAAATGGAAACACAGATTCTCTTCTTTTGAATTGTTTGCCCACACTCACGCACGTTCACGAACACTTAATGGTTAATAATCCACCATTATTACACAATAACAGAAGAAACACAAGTTTAGGAAAATAATTCAAGACAGATAACCTGACGTCTCAAGATGGCCGCCAAAACTCCCATACCACTCTTAGAAGTATAAAATGTAATAAGAACAAAATTCTGTAGCTAAAAGTTTGTTTGACTCAGCTCGATTCAAAGTCGGCATAGTGAAGCTTATTACCACTACAAATCTACTTGTCCTTTTGATCTGACCCGCATAAAATGACACAGCGTCTATTAACGTTTAAGAGATGTAATGGAATCGAACGTAGGACCCTTGGAAGGGTAACCAAGTAATCTTAATAATGTTTTTGAATACGGAAATCTTTATGGATGCATATTGCTCTAGTTACTTCCAAACTGTTCCCGAAACGTAATAAGGTCACTTCACGGGTGTTACATTCGAAAGTGGTGGTACTACCCCAGAACGGCAGACTGGGCTAATAACCATCATCTGTCAGCCGACTATTCTTTGATAGGCACTGAGCAACCAAAGTACATATAACATAGTTACATTGATCAGAAGTTCGGTTCGGTTCGGTCATTAGGAAAAGAGATTGGCTTGGAAAAGTGGATGGCAGGACGCCCTAGGAAGACCTTTCTCAGACAGATCGGTCAACTGCTCAGAAAGGGTCAGATGAGGAGCACCCAACGTGCATGCATGAGGGGAGTAATGGATATGGTCGAAGCGAAAGTGGTATGTAGAGAGAGGAGTCTCTGGAGGTCCACAGTTTCTGCCTACTTCAATAGAGGGTAGAGAGTAGAATTAGGCGTGATTTGAATACTGGTTTTATCAATCGTGAGTTCACATTTCCTAATATTTGATTACATAAGACCTTATAAAGTCAATTTCATCAAATAATCAGCTTCTTTATACTGAACAAAGATGTGGAAACTAAATAGGGCATTGCAGTAATAAAGTTAGAAAGGGACGGAGATATGCGTTTCTTTTCACGTGTGAATGAAACGGACGAATGCAGTTTTCAACGGCTGATTACACTTTGATTATAAGCTCTTTGTTCTTTTGAAAGGCGATTGGAATGATTTATAATTGGTTATAAAGTTTGTGGCACATTTTTTTTCTTATTTAAATGTCTAAGCTAGATACCAAAGTACATAAAACAAAATTAAAAATCAAAATCAAAATATTTATTTTCTTTCCTGCCAGATACTATTCTTTACTAAAAATATCTTTAATTTATTAACAAACTTATTATAATTAGACTCACCCGGTTAGGGGGCGATTCGCACGAATTAAACTCGCCCGAATGGGCGAATCGCCTACTTTTAAAAATTAATTAAATTTTAGTAGGCGATCGAAAATTAATAATTTATTATTTAAATTATTTACTAGAATTTAATATTTAAAATATATATAATACATAATTTTTACTTTAGTGAGACAGTGCAGTACCAGTAGTGCCCTATAACAATAAATTAATATTAGTTCTAATTTATCTCGCGTTTCGATATTCGGGTGTAGGTGTGACAGGCAATGATGTAACACTCATTTTATTGTTCCTTTTTATTATTATTTTTCTTTTTTATCTGTTTTTATTAATTCTATTTTATTTTTATTTTTTTCCTTTTTTGTATGCGTTCACTCCACCAACTTGTGTACACAGTGAAAATTATTTTAGGGTGATATTATTATGATCAATTTAAATATAAAATCTCCTCTACACTGCACCTGTAAATTTTCCAAATAAATAAATCGTTTCTATGGCATGTTTTAATAGAATGATAAAACTAAAACCCAATATAGCCTCATTTTTAAAAGTTGTGCAAAAGGATTCCGAATATTATAAGCAGGTTATAACAAAAAGCAGTCCGTTGAAACGCAATAAAACCTCCTGAGAGAATAAGACATCAAAAAAGAATTGAAGTTGTTCTAATGCAGTTTGTTTCTGATGAAATTGATTTGCCTCTTTGTATTGAAAAATTAATAAATTAAATAATTCATATATAAAATCCATTCGCCTGATAAGTATTTGGTTATAAATAGTAAGTTTTTGATTATAAGATAATACTGTGATTTTGTGTTTATTATTACTTTTAATTATTTAGATGTAGGATGATGTAAGACATTACAAGCCCTTGATTCTATGATTTGTTTGTGATATTATGTAATTGAGAGGTTTATAATAATTTAAAAAATTATGGATATTATGTGTCTTATTTCATTTAAAAATATTTTAGTCGTATGACTTTTGTGCGTTACTGTACTTTTTTTCTTCACTTTATTCAAAAAAACGCGTTGTGTGCGAATCGCCTACTACTTATTTTTGAAGGGGTCGATTCGCACGCGCAAATTTTACATTCGTGCGAATCGCCTACTGAAATTTAATTAATTTTTAAAAGTAGGCGATTCGCCCATTCGGGCGAGTTCAATTCGTGCGAATCGCCCCCTAACCCATCTTTTATATGGCCAGGCAAATTGTTGTAAATCTTTACAGCCATGGCATATGGCCCCGAACTGAACATTGACAAACTTGACTGTGGTATCGCTAATTTGTTTTTATTTCTTAAGTTTCTGTTATTTCTGTTACATTGGTACAGTAGCACAACTTTGCTAGATCGTATGTAAGCGTATTGTATGACGATACACCGATATACTGAGTTTTGTAGTACACCAAAAGCACTAAAGTTTAGGCTATATTGAGCAGCGACGCGATTCGCGTTAAGCGTTTATACTTCACACTCTGTTCTCCAATTATTTTAGTTTAAACTTTCAGCGAAATAAACATTGATTTTAAACATTTTCCCACACGTTTAATGTATAATCTATCATTATTTACACAATAACACTCGAAGAGGTTAGGTTTTAGAGCGTACGTGGTCTAGCGGTAAGACGCGTGAACTCACGATCGATGAGACCCGTGTTCGAACCTCGCTAAATTCTGACCAATGTAACTATATGGTCGCTCAGTGCCTATAGGCACTATTAAAGAGTGGTAGGCAGACTGATGATGGTTATTTGTCCTGTCTGCCGTCCTGGGGTAGTACCACCACTTTTAAATGTAACACCCGTGAAGTGACTTTGTCACGTTTCGGGAATAGTTTGAAAGTAGCCAGGGTGTGCACTGTCAATCTAGAATCTGTCCGCACAGGTTTCTCTGTAGTAGCAGTTGTTTCCATTCATGGACCGCACTCTAGCTTTACATTAAGCGGAGTGTTGTCACATGCCGAGCTACAATAAAAAAAGGTAAATAATTCGATGAGATGATTAAAGAGTGGTAGGCAGACTGAAGATGGTTATTTGTCCAGTCTGCCGTCCTGGGGTAGTACCACCACTTTCAAATGTAACACCCGTGAAGTGACTTTGTCGCGTTTCGGGAGCAGTTTGAAAGTAGCCAGGTATAGCGAGAGGAGTGTGCACCTTCGTCTCCTCAAACTGGCAAGCGGAGACTACTGTCTGTAGAAGTTTATCTGTAGTAGCAGAAAATCGCTCGCATCGTGTCGCAAATCGCGTCGCTCCGTGATATAATCAATTCCTAACTCATATAAAAATGAGTTGCTTTTTTAAGAGCGAGATAATCGCTATGTCGGCGTAGATCAAAGTACAGGGAACCCTTTGCCCTTTCATGCCAGCCTCCGGTCCCTTATTAGGTATTTCCGTTTTATAACAATAAGAATACGCAACTTAATCATTGTTTTGGATAAAACACTTGATAGTTAGGCTTGGCTCGTGCCCGTGACCTCGCCATATAACGTAGAGAGGGACACCGTGGGGTTTTAGCCGTGGTATTGGGGAGTACCGGGGAGTCCGACATAACCTCGTCGTCGACGGCGAAGTATCTATAAAAGATTTCCCACACGTAAACAAAAAGAAAAATGTTTAGCTTACCTCATTGACAGTTTCTTTCCTCCTTCCTGACGGCATAGCGGACGTGACTGCTGTCTGCAGATTCTCATATCTGATGGCAGTCGCCTCCGTTCATGGATCGCACTCTAGCTTAACATTAGACGGAGTGCGGTCATGTGACGTGCTAAAATATTATAGAATAAAAATAAAAAAGTTTTTTTATTATTATTTTTTTTTTTATTTTATTTATTATTGTAAGAAACAAAAGGTGGTCTTGTCTACCAGTCGACCGTTGGGTAAGTGAGCTAGGGCATAGGAAAGGTGGGATTGGGGGGGTCTACCACTCTTTATTTTTATTATATTATAAATTAAATTTTAACAATTAATTTTGGTTTATTTCAGGTAAATCTCAGTTTATTGTTCAGAAAGAGTCAGGTGAGAATCTAAATTTAGGAGAAAAGTCGAATGATCCATCTGGGGGAGGGAGGGTGACGGCCCTATGTAACAGAAAAGCTACAACGGAGAAATTTCTGCATGCAGCAGTCGCGTTGACAATGTACACTGCTCTCGCTATACCTTGTTATTTCTAAAGTGATCCCGAAACGCGACTAGGACACTTCGCGGATCTTCACGAGGCAAATGGCTAATAACCATCACCATCAATTCTGACCGGTACCAATGTAACTTTGGTCGTTCAGTGCCTATAGGTACTATTAAAGAGTGGTAGGCAGACTGATGATGGTTATTAGCCCAGTCTGCCGTCCTCTGGTAGTACCAACACTTTTGAATGTAACACCCGTGAAGTGGCCTCGTCGCGTTTCAGGAATAGTTTGAAAGTAGCCAGGTATAACGAGAGGAGTGTGCACTGTCAATCTAGATGGTTCATGCTCGTCTCCTCAAGCCGGTATAGTGGAGGCGACTGCTGCCCGCACTGGTTTCTCTGTAGCAGCAGTTGTTTCCATTCATGGACCGCACTCTAGCTTTACATCAGGCGGAGTGTTGTCACATGCCGAGCTACAATAAAAAAAAACAGTGCCTACCACTCTTTAATAGTGTCAAAGTACATATAACATGGTTACATTGGTCAGAATTAGCGAAATTCGAACACGGGTCTCATCGATCGTGAGTTCACGCGTCTCACCGCCAGACCACGGCCGCTCTAAAACTATTTCAGTACATTACACTGAGCAAAAACAATAAAACGAGATGTATGCCCTGTCGTCCCCAAAAAAGGATTTTAAAAGCTTCCTCGTAATAAAATTAATGTCTTTAATATTAAATAATCTGCGACCTACATCTTGAAATCGTTTTAGCGTAAGCTTACGTGTTGATAGGGTTGTACTAATATAAATACGACAAAAAAAACTTATTTTTATATACAATTTTAATTTTTAGTTTTAGTTAGGGCTTGTAGCATAGCTACATAGTTTATTCAATTTAAAAAAAAAAACTGAACATAAACAAAAACTTTTTTTTTTAAATTGAATAAACTATGTAGCTAATAGCTATGCTACAGGCTTCAGCTAATATAGTATTAGAGCTTTTATTGTATTTTTTTACTGTAGTAACACCTATTAAACACCTAACCGCTTGTGATGAGGTCGATTTACCTTTAATATATCGATATAATTTAAAAAATTATATAATTACAGTGTAAACTCGATTTAACGACAAACTCCTTAAAACGTCGAAATTACCTCACTACGGTTGGTTTACATTGTTGTCCATACAACGATACACTCTATGTAGCATCACACCAACTCTAAATAACGACCACAATATGTCCTTATTAAACAATAAACAGTACTTTCCAGTTGCCAAAATTAATAAGAACTGCAGCTGTGTACGTTCTTTTGTTGCTTTATTGTCTAGCCCGTATTTACCTTGACTGTCGGCATCATACGGATCGAAGATTCTGTCGTTAGGTTGTTATGCATAATGTTATATATACTTTATTGGTAAATGATATTATATTAGTAAAATAGTATTGATTTTTCTTCTCTCCATTTAACGACAACTCTCTATAACGCTATAAAATGCGCAGTCCCTTCAGTGTCGCTATATAGAGTTTACACTGTATTTCGTTGTGACAACCCTATAATTTCTTATATTATTATATTTCTGAAACGAACTGCATCTTGGATATGTTCCAGATTATTACATAATAGAGCTTATGCCATTTCTATAATGAATACTGTTTTTATCTAGACACAATTTTTTTGTAGCTCGGCATGTAACAACACTCCGCCTGATGTAAAGCTAGAGTGCGGTCCATGAATGGAAACGACTGCTACTACAGAGAAACCTGTGCGGGCAGCAGTTGCCTCCACTATGTCGGCTTGAGGAGACGAGCATGTACGATCTAGATTGACAGTGCACAATTCTCTCGCTATACCTGGTTACTTTTAAACACGACAAGGTCACTCGTGTTGCATTCGAAAGTGGTGGTACTACCCCAGGACGGCAGACTGGGTTAATAACCATCATCAGTCTGCCTACCACTCTTTAATGAGCGACCAAAGTACATATAACGAAGTTATATTGGTACCGGTCAGAATTAGTGAGGTTTGAACAAGGGTCTCATCGATTGTGAGTTCACGCGTCTTACCGCTAGACCACGGCCGCTCTAAAGCACCCAATCAAACCATACGATTTAAAAAATATGAAAATGTGAGAAAGAGTCTGAAAGAGCGGTCTGCGGGCAGGACAGCAGTCGCCTCCGCTATGATGCGTATAGCAAAATACCCTTTATGTAAACGCGTCAGTGTGTAGATAAATTGTATAGCTATTTATAGAACATTAAGCACAGAAAGTGCATCAAAAATTTGTCCCCACTTTCCGGTTATAATTATGGATAATGAAGTTAGGGTTACTATGATTTCATATTTAGTTCGGGACATATTAGTTCAATTACTATAGATAAATTTTGTACAGACAGCAGTCGTCTCCGCTATGCCGGCTTGAGCACCATCCAGATTAACAGTGTACACTCTCGCTATACCTGACTACTGGAAACGCGACATAGTTACTTCACGGGTGTGTAATTCGAAAGTGATGGTACTACCCCAACACGGCAGACTGGGCTAATAACCATCATCAGTCTGTCTACCACTCCTTAAACGCCACGCTTCCCTCAGATCTACAATTCTCTTCATGCAAGCTCTATTGTTATTATTTATATATTAAGCAACCCAGCTTTCATGAGGATGTCTCCTATTTGATCGGAAAACACCCTTCTGGGTCTGCCTTGTTTAACGCATCCATTCACATCAGATTTATATATTGTTCCCTTTCTCAATCCTCGTCTCTATCTCATCTTTCAAAGCACATCTATCGCGCACAACACTATTCCTCATTCTATCCGCTATCGTGACTCCACATACACTCCTTAATGTCCGCATTTCTACAGCATTAATCCTACTCTCTTGCTTCTTCTGCCATACCCAACATTCACTTCCATACATTAATGTAGGAACAATTACCGCGTTATGAAGTATGAACAGCCATCCGTGACTTTTTGGACGTTAAAAATTCAGTGTTATTATGTAAATAAGAAATGTTTTGAGTCTTTTGGCGGGCATTTAAAGATAGCATAGGTTATCTGTATTGTATTATTTTCCTAAACGTGTGTGTTTTCGAATGTTACACGTGAAATACGCGAATCCAGTTCTTCAAGCCAGTACTAGTCAACAAATAGCACACCTATCTCATTAAACTTTCCTGGCTCGAGTCACTGGCTTACTAACTTACTGGCCCAGAAATGAGCGGCCGTGGTCTAGCGGTGAAGGAACCTGACGATCGATGAGACCTAAGTTCAAATCTAACTAAATTCTGACCAATGTAACTAAGTTATATATAGTTTGGTCGCTTAGTGCCTGTAATACAAGCACTAGATTAGTACAAGCTGTTTAAGAAAGTTCGATCGGAAATCGAAACTGTGACGTCATTGGGCGTCGCAACCACTGCTCCATCGAGGTCATTGTAATATAGACATTAAGTAAAGTAAAATAACTAAAAAAGCATAGTCACTCTATAAATAGTGAATACGTATTAATGGTACCACCTTTCCCGGGCTATTAACTTTGAACAAACGCCGAGTTGCGTGTGCGCATGGTAAAATACGTCACGCCTTTCATTATAACCCAAATTACTCTTTTTATATATAAAAAAAAACAATTGCTAATGTGACATAGATTTATTTTATGTTTTTTTTTAAATAGAGGTACTGCTAGTCTTTAATTTATTTGTTGGCGTTATGGTAATAGGTAAAAGTTTTGGAGGCCCATGTACAGAAGAAAACACTGCTAAATTCGTGGCATATTAATTTAAATGCTGGATATTTTTTTATAGCATTACAACAATTTGCCATTGTCAAAGTAAATATTTTGCATCAAGTTAGCATTATTGTGTATCACGGGTCATTACACTAAACAGTCAGATCAAGTCCCAATCAAGTTAAAAATAGCTTCAGTAAAGTGGTAGAATCTTTGCTGAAACTTCCTACGGGGTTTTGGAGGGGAAAATGAAAAACACGCGTTATCTTTTTTTGAATTGGGGAGGTGTATCTGGTGACAGCTATCTTTTTTACATATTTTTTAGATAATATAGATTAATTTAGTCGACACGTGTTTCTGGAAAACTTTTGTAATTGCTTTGTTCTTTTTTTATTAATTTTTAAAAATTGCGATCGTAATATAGCAAACCTAAGGTTTCGTTCGGGACTAAACCATTGCCAATGAACAAAAAAAAAATCATTTTTGATTTTTAAAAGTTCCTGTTAATTAAAACATCGTGTTTATAGTGTAGTTTTGTTTTAAAAATTACAATAGTTATTCGTATAAAACACTGTTATTGTTAGGAAACACAAACAAAAGATATTTGACAAACTTGTGAGGCGACAACCATAGACAACAAAATAATCTACAAAACTGTTAGGTTGGTACTTTGTATTCTATCTTGTCAAACGGTACGAAAGTCGACGTGAAAGGTCGAAGACGGTCATTACAGTTTTTCAAATATCTCCTCGATTTTTAAGTATTTTCAGACGGGAATGAAAAAATTCTTCTTTTTTTTTTTTTTTTTATTGTAGCTCGACATGTGACAACACTCCGCCTGATGTAAAGCTAGAGTGCGGTCCATGAATGGAAACAACTGCTACCACAGAGATATCTCTACGGGCTGCAGTCGCCTCCACTATGCCGGCTTGAGGAGACGAGCATGTACCATCTAGATTGACAGTGCACACTCCTCTCTTATACCTGGCTACTTTCAAACTATTCCCGAAACGCGACAAGGTCACTTCACGGGTGTTACATTCGAAAGTGGTGGTACTGCCCCAGGACGACAGACTGGACATATAACCATCATCAGTCTGCCTACCACTCTTTGAATTGATATCTCGAAATGGTTTTCGAATTACCATGGGTTAGTTTTTTTGGACCTTGCCCATTGTTTGCCCACACTCACGCACGTTCACGAACACTTAATGGTTAATAATCCACCATTATTACACATTAACACTCGAAGAAAATAATTCAATGCAGATAACTTGAGTTCTCCATATTGCCGCTAAAACTCTGTAGTCCCGTTTTTAGGAAGAAAATGTTTTTAGAGCAACGCCCTATACAAGAATTGTTCAGCATATACTATGATACAATTACGCAAGTTACTCACCTTTCTTAGAGTTAAATGACCTCACTGATAACATATAAAGTTCAATATAAACATATAGATAAAATATACTATCATTTAAAATGATAAAATTCATTCAATAAAAATTTACGACAAAATTAAAGCGGTACTTTATTGTCAAGTAGTGATGGATCGAAAAGGGCAGCACTAGTTTTAGCGACAATCTGGAGACGTTATCTGTCTTGAATTATTTTCCTAAACTCGTTTTGCTTCGATTGTTAATGTGTAATAATGGTGGATTATTAACTATTAAGTGTTCGTGAACGTGCGTGAGTGTGGGCAAACATAGCGAGAGGAGTGTGCACTGTCAATAGATATTGCATGCTCGTCTCCTCAAGCCGGCAAAGTGGAGGCGACTGCTACCCGCACAGGTTTCTCTGTAGTAGCAGTTGTTTCCATTCATGGACCGCACTCTAGCTTTACATCAGGCGGAGTGTTGTCACATGCCGAGCTGCAATAAAAAAAAAACAGTTCAAAAGAAGTGAACCTGTGTTTCCATTTCCCCTCCAAATCTCTATAGGAAGTTTCAGTAAAGACTCTACCACTTCACTGAAGTTATTATTGACTTGACTGGGACTGATTAGTGTGATGCAGAATAATATTAACTTGATGCAAATATTTTCTTTGACAATGGCAAATTGTTATAATGCCATAACAAGACAAAAATAGCGGCACATCTAGCATGTTGTAGCGTGACTTTTGTGCCGTTTGCCAAGCGCCAAGTGCTGGATCCGGCTGGACTGCTGGATGACAAATTGTTGGATGATAGATCCAGCAATTGAAATCCCTATCTACATCATTACTTACATTGAGATATATAACTAGAGGCGCAAACCCCATACATTTGACATGAAAAAGCCGTAGGCCGTTTCAAACGATTTGACAATGTCAATCTTAATGTTGCCGGTATAGTTAAAAATTTTCCCCACACTAATTTTTTTTTCTTTAGATATTTTTATTCAGTGTCGATTATAATATATCTAGAGGCATGCATTTTTAGCTAAATAAAATAAAGTTCAATGTTTTAATTGTTTAATATAAGTTGAAATTCTTCTTTCTTAAAAATAAAATATTTCTTTTTTTATATTATAATACGGGTTATGGGAAACGATGTTTTACTAGTAACACTAAATGTAAAAAATATCCCTAATTTTATTTGTTTTTTTTGTTGTTTAAGGACAATATAGATGTTGAAAGGATATATTTACGTGTGAAACGTAATCCCGCTTTTTTTGTTGTGCATTTGGCATCGAGAATTGCACGTTTTCACCACATATTTGCCCATTATGAGTTTATATACGTCCTGTCAAATACCAACTGACAGAAAGCTTAATTATGGCTGTGGGCAGATCTTCACTCGCCTCACGTTGGGAGCGTTATTGCGCCTCTAGTATACACGTATATCTTAACGATTACTAATAAATATTTGTTTATACTTGGAATCGGACCAGGACCTTGGTACCGCAACAAAAAAAGCATATTTTAATTATTTATTCCAATGATTATAAAATAATAAAGTTTAGACAGCTGAATGGTAAGCGATGAGAGATTAATTATTATTGTAAACTTTTTAACTGTACGCAGCAAACGCCAGACTTGACCTACTCAACCGACACGCTTTGCAATGGAAATAAATACAAAATAAATAAACATAACCTCAAAATTCAAATACCAAGATACGTATATTACTTGCAAAAACTAGTTTAACATTATTTAGTAGATGATAGGTATTAGCCCAGTGGTGGATATCGGAACACCAATTGGTTTTGAAATTCCTCACAGCTAGTCGGTGGAAATAAAAGGAAGGGTACTCACGGATAGCTCAATTGTCCTCACTTTAGAATGTTCCAAGGGCTGGTTTAGTTGGTGTATTCTTGTATATTAGTAGATATTTGGAGCGCGCACTCGCGGCGACACACACACTTTTTTAGACTTTTGTGTACTCGTTTGTTTTTAGTTTTTAGGCAAAGGAAGTGGGAAGGAATGGGATTCCGACTAGCTTTAAGTATCTAACACCCAGCATGCCGTTTTGTATTGCATAGAGAAATGTTTGCGCTCTCCAGGTTGACAGTGCACAGTCCCCCTTTATACCTGGCTACTTCCAAACTGGGTCCGAAACGAGACGACTATTACACTTGAATGTGGTGGTACTAATATCCCAGGACGACAGAATCAACCGCGAGACCATTTAGCTTGATAGTTCCGATTTTTTTTCCACCCTGTACAGTATACAGACACAAAATATGGTACAGTTGACAACCCTAACGGGGCGCGGCGTACTATTTTTTATTTTAATTGTAGCTCGGCATGTGACAACAATCCGCCTGATGTAAAGCTAGAGTGCGGTCCATGAATGGAAACAACCGCTACTACAGAGAAACCTGTACCATCCAGATTCACAGTGCACACTCCTCTCGTTATACCTGGCTACTTTCAAACTATTCCCGAAACGCGACAAGATCACTTTCACGGGTGTTAGATTCGAAAGTGGTGGTACTACCCCAGCGCGGCAGACTGGGCTAATAACCATCATCAGTCTGCCTACCACTCTTATTTATTCGCTCACAGTCAATTGATAAATGAAATTTCCTGGGAAATTCGCACACTCCAATATAAAAGAAATCAAATATTTACATTTTATAGTAATCTTGAAAGATTTGCACATTTTTATCGAAGTTTCTTGTAAAGTCTAGACTAAATATTTACTTTTTTTATGTGGTTCAATGAACCTTTGTAACCTATAATGGTTTACTCATGTACTTAGGGTTTATTTTTTTTGTAATATTTATTTTTTGATACTCAAAGATTGTAATTAAAACATTTCTTCATTCGACTTTATTTCGGATTTTTTGTTGGAAATTATCATTGATATTTACAAACTAGATATGCAATAACGCTTCCAATGTGACGCGAGAGAAAAGATGACTGCAATCACTTTTAAGTTTTCTGTCAGTTAGTATTTGAGTTGACGGCAACATTTTTTTTTTGTTTTATATGGCGTATAACAATTTGCCAGTGTCAAAGTAAATATTTTTGCACAATACCATTGTGCATCACGAGTCATTCATTCATCACACCAAACAGTCAGGTCAAGTCTCAGTCAAGTCAAAAATTGTTCCAGTAAAGTGGTAGAATCTTTACTGAAACTTCCTAGGGAGTTTTGGAGGGAAAATGGAAACACAGGTTCTCTTCTTTCGAATTGTTTGCACACTCTCGCACGTTCACGAACACTTAATGGTTAATAATCCACCATTATTACACATTAACACTCGAAGAAACACAAGTTTAGGAAAATAATTCAAAACAGACAACCTGACGTCTCAAGATGGCCGCCAAAAACTCGACGGTAACATTGTCAAATTGTTTGAAGCGGCCTGCACTTCTTTTATGTCCGATGTTCTATGGAAACTATGATGATTTTTAAAAGAAAAAAACAATTATTATCGATATACGAGCCGCTGTGCTCTAGTCGGTAGATCGCATAAACTCACGATGAGAATTTCGCTAAATTTTAACTTTTCCCAATGTTTACTGATGTGAATGGATGCGTTAAACAAGGCAGACCTAGAAGGGTGTTTTCCGATCAAATCGGAGACATCCTTATGAAAGCTGGGCTACCTTAGTGCTCATGACGGTCGGGCGTGCATGGAGAGAATTGTGGATGTGAGCGAAGCGAGGGTGTTGTGTCAGGATTATAGTAAGTGGCGTTCCGTTGTCTCTGCCTATCCCTGTGGAAAAAGGCGTGACAATTGTATTTGTGTATTTGTATTTATTTATTCATTTATACACAATTATTGTCAATATGACGCCTTGCTAGGGCATGGGATGCTACCTACAGAGAAATTTCTAGAGGCAGCAATCAAAGTAATCCCGAATGCGAATTGTTCACTTCACGGGTGTTTTTGAAAGTGGTGGTACTACCCCAGGGCCGGCAGACTGGGCTAATAACCATCATCAGTCTGCCTACCACTCTTTAAAAATAAATCGAGGATTAATAGATCTTCTCTAAGTCGTCTCAGATCCGCTATCAGATTACATAATCGTATAAGGCCAAACATAATGTACGGCCTTTGTTCAGTGTACACGATTACATCACTACTAAAACATCGGTCAGTCAATGTTTATCGATGTTAAAATAGATTTGTCGATGTTACTGGTACGTTAGGCGCGTCACTAAATATTTGGGTATTAAAGTAAACCTTTCTTTGGTCTATTTTAAGCTAAGATTGTACTTGATGGCGTCTATGGCGGAATGGTTTGCTTGCTAGTCTCTTATACGGACTCTGGTTCGATTCCCGTTCGAAATGAGTTTGTTTTTGTTAATATTATCTTCTTTAAAGCGGCCGTGGTCTCGTGTTCAAATCTCACTAAATTCTGATCAACACACATCTGCTACAACAGAGAAATCTCTACTGGCAGCAGTCGCCTCCGCTATGCCAGCCTAAGGAGACGAGTATGCACCATCTAGATTGGCAGCGCACACTCCTCTCGCTATACCTGGCTACTTTCTTACTGCTCCCGAAACGCGACAATGCCACTTCACGGGCGAAACAACTGCCATAACAGACAAATCTCTACAGGCAGAAGTCGGCTTCACTATGCCGGCTTGAAGAGACGAGCATGTACCATCCAGATTGACAGTGCACACTCCTCTCGTTATATCTGGCTACTTTCAAACTATTCTCGAAACTCGACAAGGTCACTTCACGGGTGTTACATTTGAAAGTGGTGGTACTACCCCAGGACGGCAGACTAGGCTAATAATCACCACCAGTCTGCCTACCACTATTTAATCTTAGATTATTTGACACACAGATGTGTACTGTCGACTTCCGCATATTTTTCATGAATGTTACCACAGTTAATTTGTAATTACGCTTGCCAGTTAAAAATTCGGGTCACTTAACCAGGTCAGTAATTAAAATGGGTTGTAAAACTGAAAAAAAAAAAACGTTGTGTAAAACGTCACCATATGGCGCTTTCAAGTGAATTTATTACACAATTTGACGTATTAGGTTTATGTACAATAGGTTTACTGACTTAACTAATTAGATAAGAACTGATTTTATTACAGTAACTCGACATGTGACTGCAATTCAACTGATGTTTGGCTAAAGCTACCTCTATAAACTGCTATTACAGAGAATTTTTTACAGGCAACAGTCGTCTCAGCTATGCCTTCAAAGAGACGACGACAGTGCACACTTTTCTCTTTGTACATGACTAGATTACTTCTGTTACATTCGAAAGTGGTGGTACTACCCCAGGACGGCAGACTGGGCTAATAACCATCATCAGTCTGCCTACTACTCTTATAGTAATATAGTAATTTTTAACAGTAGCTTAACGTCAAGCTAAAGTGAGCCATGGTCACTCATTCACATTCATCCTCGTACAATAATACTAGATTGGTTATCATAATGCGTGTGCGCAGCTCGGATAAGCACGAGCGGACACATCTGGCGTGGCCACGTGCCCTCTATATGTAATTCTAAACCCTTATAAATCCACTTGAAATGGACTGAGCACTTTACGAAGCGTGACTTACGTTTTTTGTATACAGGGTGTTCTTCGCGCCTGAAGTTAGTATTATTTAGTTGGTTGGGCTGCATGGCATTTTATTCCTTTGCCTTCCTTTCCCGCACCATATTAAAAAAAAATAAAGTAAAATAACGATAAATTAAGAGACAATCTATCCACGCAAACGGTGAGTCTTATTTCCTTATTAGATGCCTTTGTATGTGTGCCAACCATTATATTCAACCCCCTATTTCTAAATACAGTCCACTTAGCTCAATCAGGGTGTTTAAAAGTTAGTTTGGTAGTAGCCAGGTGTAGCCAGGAGAGCGCCAGGGGCTAGAATCAAAAGTCAAAGAAGGTTATCACTTGGTCGAATCGAAAATAAAATATATGGGATTTACCGTTTCGCTGTTACCTAAGTTTATCACTTGTAGAATTGAGGATGCGAGGAAAGCGAGGGAGTTGTGTCAGGGTCGTGGGTAAGTGGCGTTCCGTTGACTCTGCCTATCCCTGTGGCGGAAAAAGGCGTGACAATTGTTGTTGATTCGACCAAGTAGCAACTTTCTTTGGCTTTTGACTTTAGCCTCCAGACGATTTTTTAGGTTAGAAATTTGTGGCCAAATGTACCCAAAGTGATGACAGTTTGGGGCCCACAATTTATTGGATTTACAATACAATTGGCACGCAATTGAATTTGATTTTTAAAACAGCAATCGGTGTAAAAAAATGTAAAAAGCATAGAGATATATACTAGAGATACATCTGATATAAAAAAAGCGTAGGCCGCTTCAAACGATTTGACAATGTTGCCGTCAAGTCAAATATAGTTACCGGACAGAGAACCTAAAGGTGACTACAGTCATCGTTTCTCTCGCGTCACATTGGGAGCGTTATTGCACCTATCTATTTTTGCTTTCTTCTCCTAGTGAATATTTAAAAAGAAGTGGCCCAACGTGAACTGTGAAACTGGATGGTGCACATTAATTTCCTGAAGTGTATTGTCTGCCGTTGCAGTTGCGGTAGCATTTGTTTCCGTTCGTGGACCGCACTCGTAACTTAACATCAGGCGCAGTGTTGTCATATTGCGACCTACAATAAAGAAATAGGCCAATATTATTCTTTTTACACGTAGCTGGTTATATTGAAAGGATAGTGCACTCGTTTCATTAAGCATAGCGGAGGCGACTATTGCCTCGGGCAATATCAGGCGTAGTTTGTTCAAATAGATGGGTTAATCGCCGTTATTTAAATTAATAAATAAATTCATCGGTATAATTAAGATGGGAACTTTCTTTACCAGTTTCGTAAGTGAAAGTTACAATAAAGTTAACAATTCTGATAAAAAAAAGTGTATTTAGAATTAAATGGAACAACACTTGAGATTCTGTGTTTATGGTAACCGTTTGATTGTTAATAGTGACGTTTGTATAATAATTTTATAAAGTTATCGATAGATTTTTAAATTAGTATTGTAGCTCGGCATGTGACAACACTCCGCCTGATGTAAAGCTAGAATGCAGTCCATGAACGGAAACAACTGCTACTACAGAGAAATCTAATCTAAATATGCCGGTTTGAGGAGACGAGTATGTACCATCTAGATTGACACTTTTAGTGTCAGTGGTCAGGGTAATAAAGATATTTACAAGCTTTTTACTTGTTTCTTTTTAAGTCGTATATTTGACAACCAAAATCATAAACAGCCTCCTTGACTTTTCTGAAAATGTGTAGGCACAGTCCCTGCACTACTCCCCTCCTAATAATTGCATTGCAAAAGAACATTTATACAAATATTTACAAAATCATATTACTTCTACTTTGTTTAAAAATCGTATTACTTTTATATATTTCTTCTTATTTGGATGTGTTTCAATTTTATGCCTACACTCTTGCTATACCTGACTACTTTCAAATTGTTCCCGAAACACGAAAAGGTCACGTCACTGGTCTTACATTTGAAAGTGGTGGTACTACCCCAGAATGGCAGACTGCCTACCACTCTTTAATAGTGCCTACAGGCACTGAGTGACCAAAGTACATGTAATAGTTACATTGATCAGAATTAGCGAGATTTGAACACGGGTTCATCGATCGTGAATTCACGCGTCTTACCGCTAGACCACGGCTTCTGAATCACGAATTTTCATGAAATTTAGCACAGGGATAAATTATGGGATAAAATAGGTCATAGTATATATAACTGCCTCGTGTAGGTCCTAGCATATGCTGAGCTGTGCGCCCTTTCGTCCCTACACATTCGCGTCCAGACTTGCTATTGTGTATCTTAAAAATATTTTTTTGGGATGAATAAAGTTTTTTCTTTCTTTCTTTCTATATTTTGTATTACGCGTAACAACACATAACATCCGGTCATGAAATCGCAATATTAAAACAACTCACATTCGTCCAAATTTAATACGTCTAACCCCGTAAAAATACTTTAATAATATAATTATCGATAAAACAATTGTACATCACTAAAAATCTTGTTTTCGTAGTTAACTGTATTGGTTTGTGTGACAGTAGTCACTGCCTTACTTAGGCCCTAACATTTAATACCTAGAAACTAGAACTAGCCATAAAAGGCTAGACCAGGCTAATAAATGTAATTTAAATTAATTTTATTTATTGTTCAAAGAATATGTACTAATTTTTTTTTTTTTTATTTTATTATTTTTTTTTTTTTGATGCTATTTATTTATTTATTTAATTTTAACCTGCAATCCTTATTTGTAAAGGCCGTGGTCTAGCGGGAGAACGTGTAAACTCATAATCGATGAGACCCGTGTTCGAACCTCACTAAATTCCAAACAATGTTACTATGTTATATGTACTTTGGTCTCTCAGTGCCTATAGACACTATTAAAGAGTGGTAGGCAGACTTATGATGGTTATTAGTCCAGTTAGTCGTCCTGGGGTAGTACCACCACCACAAGTGACTTTGTCGCGTATCGGGATCAGTTTGGAAGTAGCCAGGTATTGCGAGAGGAGTGTGCACTGTCAACCTGATGATGCTCATTCGTTTCTTTGACGAATTTGTTGTCATAGCGAGTTACAATTTAAAAAAATATTTGCAAACGTTTTAAAATAATGACCCGAGCGTGGACGCCTCCGTGGAAAGTGTACCTTAGGCACTGTTTTATTAATAGACAGGCAATTGTGACAGAAGTGTCATTTTATTGTATGTCTGTGAATATGCGTAGGCGCAATGTTGACTTTTTAATGTTTAAAGTAACTACATTTTGTTAGGAAATCGTTTAGTATGGAGTGTTCTTTCCCACCTTCTAATCTCTCTTTTAATTTCTTGTTTAAAGTAGATATAGTGAGAGGAGTGTGCGCTGTCTATCTGAAAAAAAACCCCCGCATCATTAGGCCGGCATAGTGGAGGCGAATGCTGCCTGTAGAAATTTATTTGTAGTAGCAGTTGTATCCATTCATGGACCGCACTCTAGCTTTACGTAAGGCGGAGTGTTGTCATATGCCGAGCTACAATTTAAAAAAAAGTAATCTCATACTACTAGCCTAAAAACCTAATTGCGCGGGAAATTTGAAACCGATTTGAAAATAGAACACAGATGTCCATACTGCCCACTTTTTTTGTTGACGCTTTATTCAAGGCAATGGTATTATGCATGCAGCCTAATCTTCTGTAATATTTCCGTTTTTTTTTTTCAAAAGGCCACTAGGTCTAGTCTTCTGGTTTCCTTTTTTAGTTGTTCTTAGTAAAGTGGAGTCTTTATTTTATTTATTTATTTTAATTTTAAAAACTTTATTGTTATACATACAACAAAAGACGAGCTTTTTTTTTATTGTAGCTCGGCATGTGACAACACTCCGCCTGATGTAAAGCTAGAGTGCGGTCCATGAATGGAAACAACTGCTACTACAAATAGAAACCTGTGCAGGTAGCAGTCGCCTCCACTATGCCGGCTTGAGGAGACGAGCATGTACCATCTTAGATTGACAGTGCACACTCCTCTCGTTATACCTGGCTACTTTCAAACTATTCCCGAAACGCGACAACGTCACTTCACGGGTGTTACATTCGAAAGTGGTGGTACTACCCCAGGTCGGCAGACTGGACAAATAACCATCATCAGTCTGCCTACCACTCTTTAATAGTGCCTATAGGCACTGAGCGACCAAAGTACATATAACAAAGTTACATTGGTACTGGGCAGAATTAGCGAGGTTCGAACACGGGTCTCATCGATCGTGAGTTCACGCGACTTACCGCTAGACCACGGCCGCTCTTAATGCCGCAAGGCATTTTCTGCCATTCTTCTTTATTATATCTTTCGGCGGAGCTTTGGCGGGAAAATTAAATCACGCGCTTTAATAACTTTGAAAACGGCACTTTTTTCAGTTATTACGTAATTTCTTGAAAACAAAAGGTTTTAGCGAAAAAAGTTTCGAGTATGGATTAATTATAATTTAAAAAAGTTGCATAATTGTTATTTTTTAGACGAAAAACACGCGTCAAAGTTACAAAAACGAAAATCGATTAGGTTTATTTAACGCCCTAATTTTTGGCATTTGCCTTTATTACGGATAATATTTCATTTGGACTATAAAATTTGTCGTAAAAACAGACGTTTGCGATAAAATTTATTATCAATTTCTACATAATCACTGCAGCCGGTTGTTTTGCGAATTTAATCCATTTACGGGTAGGTTACAACCTATGGGTAGGATACAACCCACAACCTGTCCTATGGGTAGGGGACAACCTTTCTTGTGCAACTACGAAATATGATTATAACAAATTGAAAGCGTTGATTTAATTTTTATTTGCTAAATACAAAAAAAAATCGGATTATTATTTGACATCTTTCAAGTGAAGTTAGCTGTAAGTACAGTCCAATTCTTAGTTAGCTCGCGTAGTACTATAAAATAATTCTTGTAATCCTCTAAAAGTAGCGTGGAGTAATAAGCGTGAATATTTTTTACGTCTGGCAACATTCCAGAATTACGTTACATGAACATCACTATTATTATTTCGTACCGTCATAAAATATCATATTTTAGTTTATTTTGCCAGAATTACGAATATTAAGAATTTGTAAATTTAGTTTGAAATAATAATATTTTTGTATCTTTAAATAAAACCCGTAGAAATCAGAAAAGTAGAGCAGCAGGCCATTCGCAATGCCTGCTTAAACAGATAAATATGCAGCATCCAGATTGATAATGCACTTTCTTTCGTTATACCTAGCTACTTTCAAGTTTTTTTATTGTAGCTCGACATATGACAACACTCCGCCTGATGTAAAGCTAGATTGCGGTCCATGAATGGAAACAACTGCTACTACAGAGAAATCTCTACAGGCAGCAGTCACCTCCACTATGCCGGCTTGAAGATACGAGCATGCACCATCCAGATTGACAGTGCACACACCTCTCGTTCTATCTGGCTACTTTCAAACTGCTCCCGAAACGCGACAAGGTCACTTCACGAGTGTTACATTCGAAAGTGGTGGTACTGCCCCAGGACGGCAGACTGGATCATCAGTTTGCCTACCATTCTTAAAAGTTATATATTGACTCAAAATAAAAACATATTTAACACACTTTTATAAAATAAAAACCGCAATATGTAAGATGGGATGGTCTTACTAAAAACCACAGAAATTCAAAATGGCGGACACGCATCGCTGTCATTTGCGTAATGTTTATGTAGTACTAAGGGTCATGTAGAATGACATCATTACTATTAGAAAACAACTCATAAAATTGTTTTATATTGCGTGCCTATATTTAGAGTCTGGGGCCGTACCATGAGCTTTTAGGAAGCAATCTTCTTCGTCTTCTTCTTTTGTCAAATGGCCTCAGATGTCATAACAACGACAATTCTGCCAATGTCGGGTAGTAAATTCTTGAAGTTTTTGCATCAAATTGCAATACAATTGACATGACGCTTTCTTGGAGTATTTGGCGGCAATTCACCCGGTCACGTCACAATATGAGCGTTTTCGCGGCCGGCGTGGGATAACCACAAAAAAAACCGCTTCCGTTGCCTCATATAGAGTGAATTTTAATGTTTCCACAATTACTCACATGCGTAGTATAAAATTACGCAAAATAACACCAATTTTACACAATAATAACCACTAAACTAATTAAGGAAAGGGATAAAAAACACCTCAACCTTCCCGGGCAAAAGCGCGCCAAACACTCCGGAAGGAATCTTATTTCTAGAACATTTTGTTTCAAACTTAAAGTAGCAAAAGTTTGGTATCATCTAATCTAACAAAAAAGTGCCCATTCGCCTTTTTAGATTTTTAGTTAATTTTGTAGAAAAATAAATCTACTTCCTTATTACCAATTAGTTTTAATTTATTCACCCGGGTTATTGAGTAATTAGACTTTTTCTGATGCAATATTTGAGGTTATTATTATATTAAATGCTTTAATAATTGATTATATCTGTTTTTTATGTAATTAAACATTGTCTATTGATTGGTAAATGATGTGTTGATATAATTAAAATAAATTAGTAAAAAATAAGATATTATAATAGAATATTGTTTGTTACCAAACTATTAGGTTCCAAAAGTGGGCCCAAAAATGGGCATTTTTCAAGTAATAATAACAAATGCAGTATTTTAAAATGACGAATATTAATATTTAAAAAAAAAAATTAAGTGTACCTACCTACCCCTCAACACGATAAAAAGCTACATATAGATAGAGTCCCGGAAATGTATTTAAGAATCATAGATAAGGCAGAACAGTCGATGCGTTTGTTGGCAATGATCCAGGGAATTTGATCGTGGTCTATGGTTTGAATCCGTCGAAAATTAGGTTATTATAAATAGCTTCCGAATTATTATGTGTGTTCACGAACTTATTCCTTTTTCTTTGATTATTTCTTTGGCAATACTGAGAGTAGTTTATAGATTTTTTGGGTTAGATGAGTGGCCGTGATCTGGCGGTAAGACGCGTGAACTCACGATCGATGAGACCCGTGTTCAAATCTCGCTAAATTCTGAATAATGTTACTATGTCAGGTGCCTTTGTCGCTCAGTGTCTGTAGGCACTATTAAAGAGTTAGGCAGACTGATGATGGTTATTAGCCCAGTCTGCTGTCTTGCGATGCTGTCATCACTTTCAAGTGTTACCTACTCGGTGCCTTGTCAAGGGATGGTAGACTAATGTCTGATATTTCTCTCTGGTAGCAGTTGTTTCCGCTCGTGGATCGCACTGAGTCGCACTCTAGCGATGCGAAGTGTAGTCATTTTTTTTTATTGTAGCTCGGCATGTGACAACACTCCGCCTGATGTAAAGCCAGAGTGAAGTCCATGAATGGAAACAACTGATATTACAGAGAAATCTCTACGGGCAGCAGTCGCCTCCACTATGCCGACTTGAGGAGACGAGTATGTACCATCTAGATTGACAGTGCACACTCCTCCCTTATACCTGGCTACTTTCAAACTATTCCCGAAACGCGACAAAGTCGCTTCACGGGTGTTACATTGGAAAGTGGTGGTACTACCCCAGGACGGCGGACTGGACAAATAACTATCTTCAATCTACCTACCACTCTTTAATATGAGCGACTAAAGTACATATAACAAAGTTACATTCAATTAATTAGTGAGGTTCGAACACGGGTCTCATCGATCGTGAGTTCACGTGTCTTACCGCTAGACCACGGCCGCTCTTAATGTCGAGATACTATAAAACAATTGTCTAAAATTATCTAAAATCCAGGTAACGTTAAAGATATTGTTACGTGCAACTGGGGTGCGAAAGAGACAGCATTCGTCGAAGTTGCTGAAAAGATCTCGTATAAGCGGCGTAGCGTAAACATCTTGGCGACACCTGTGACCTTGTTTACATTATAATTAATAAACAACTTCGACGAGATCTTTCTCAAAGCTTCCTCCTGTTTGAGTATAAATACTGACACCTGAGTCTCCCGAAAAGTAGTCCTATTTTGAATGTGATACAAGCAACTCCTGTGATAACAGTCCTGTGTTACTGAACAGCGACTGAAGGCTATCCAGCGACTATCATACCACTCCTGCTTTTACGTTATTGTGTGTTGTATGCAATAAATTAGTGTGAAAACCGTAGTCGTGTATTCTTGTACCCCACGAACGTAACAATACGATAGAGGTGTGTAAGGTTCGATCCATTAACTTTGCTAATAGGTGCCATTAAACTTTATTTTTTTGTTGCAGGTAAATATGGTGGAAAGATGAAAGATATCATAAAATAAGATGAAAGATAAAGAAGAAAGGTAAAAAAGAAATCTCTAAACAAGGTTTTTACGAAGCGCGTGGACTACTAAACGTGGCACGTGTTACTGATTCAATAAAGTACAACTGGCAACAAATGAGGTGCAAACTTGATACATCTGACATAAAAAAAAACCGTAAGCTGGTTCAAATAATTTGACAATGTTGCCGTCAAGTCAAATGCTAACTGACAGAGAACCTAAAGGTGACTGCAGTCATCTTTCTTTCTTTCTTCTCGCGTTACATTCGGAGCGTCTAGTTGTATATATCAACTAGTTTTTGTGGCGCTGGGATAGTTTTGTGGGTAGTTTTGAAAAAAAAGGTGCCGATTTCGAAATTAGAGGGCATTTCCTACAACTTTTGTTCCGGCACTTCGGCCCTATGTCGTTCCGTTCCGGATATAACGCGTTCCGGAACCGGACGGAACGGACTTTCGGAACATATTATTAACAAATTATTTTTATACTATTTATATTACTTCACCTCACTTTATATATTTGTTTCTGTAATAAGTAATTATGTTCTGTTCTTTTTAACAAATGTTATGTATAACTATTAGGTTTACAAAATTTGACTTGTCTTCATTTGTGTATCTTTCTTGTATTACTGTTTGTTGTACTATTTAAAATAAATAAATAAATAATCATGTCGAGGTTTTCCCGAGGTCTCGGGGGTGCCTTCTATACGTGAAGAGATTCTACACTTCGAGCTTTATATAATATGATGATGGCCTTAATTATTACATTTGTTTTTGCGTGTGTGTGTGTGTGTATGGGTGTGTAAAGGGGAAGCTCTCAAACAGAATCCTTAATGAATAGAAGAGCAAGTTCACACTTTACAATTACTAAGAGATGCATATCGTCGCACGTATTAATTTATTCATTGTGAACACGTTTGATACGTGCATATTGCATTATAATTACTTCACTTCGAGTATGAAATTTTTTTTCTATTGTAGCTCGGCATGTGACAACACTCCGCCTGATGTAAAGCTAGAGTGCGGTCCATGAATGGAAACAACTCCTACTACAGAGAAGTCTCTACGGACAGCAGTCGCCTCCACTATGCCGGCTTGCGGAGACGAGCATGTACCATCCAGATTGAGTGTGGCAGTTGTTTCTGTTCATAGACTGCACTCTAGCTTATCAACAGGCGGAGTATAGCCACATGCCAAGTTACTATAAAAATAGAAGACGCCTAGTTCCTGTCTAGGAGGGGGTAAAACAGGACCCTCACTATTTTTTTTAAATTGTAGCTCGGCATGTGACAACACTCCGCCTGATGTAAAGCTAGAGTGCGGTCCATGAATGGAAATTCTAAGGAAGGGTCCCCTTAGCGCACAATAAATGATTTACTACTATAAAAAAAGTAAAAAAAAACTAACAAGAAATGGAATTTCTCATGCCCCTGGAATTGGGAGTGTTATCTTAGAAAAAGTCTGTGAAATCAATTATAATTATTGTTACACTAAAAATAACCCATCAGAAGGAAGCCCCTGTCGATTGACAGTTAAAAACTTGTGCTTTTTCACGGTAATTTAGTGATGTAATTGATTTATTATCGATAAAATAATATTAGACGCACGTTCCCATACAAAAATGTTCAAAGAGACGACCTTGGTTTACCACCTGACTGTATGTGTGTTTAAGGCTGTATGTTGCCAGCTGTAATTTTTGAAGCGGTTTTATTCTATAACTATAACACTTGCGATTCTAAAAAATATATATATATTAAACTACATCATATAAACTTGGTGTTGGTTTTTTTATTTTTTTTTATTATGTCTTATAAATATGAGAAAAAAAATCGTGAAGTGAGCTCTGAAAAATTTTTTGATGCAGTTTTCTTCAGTGAATACTAACCGAATTATATTTTTTTTTTACGTCATTACATTTGCAAATTTATTATCTAGGTCTTGGTTATCTTCTTTTTTTTTAATTCAATAATTATGTTGTGAAAATAATATTTTGCGTTGTCGAAGTGTTGTTTGCCATTTTCTTGTTTAGGTACTTCGAAATTGTATTTGAAATTAAAGAGTAATAATAATTAATCCATGAACTAAAATTGAATCTAATAATAAGTCGGCATAGTGTAAGCTGTTTTTGAAGTATTGTTTTGATCTTTGTTTATAATACATTTCCTTTTTTTTTTTTTTATGCTTAATAGGCAAACGTTTGACCGCACCCTGCCTGATGTTAAGCAGTGATGCGGTCTAAGATGGAAAACGCTTGCCTATGAGGTACCTGTTTACCCTTAATTTGAAGAGGCCCATATTGTACTTCTCGGGAAACACAGACACCGGGAGAGAGTTCCACAGTTTCGCAGTACGCACGAGGAACGTGTTGTCAAAACGCCTCGTACGTACTTTTGGAATTTGGACCATAAATGGATGGTACCTCTCCGGGTGTCTGGACGTCCGATAAAAGAAAGGGGACGGTAGAACCAGGTTGTGTAGCTCTTGCGCACACTCTCCGCACACTTTGTATGTTCGCCGAATGCTAATATAATAACAATTTATTTTAAAATCATCGATAAACTGGACACTACCAATCGATGTAGCAGTAACAACACTATAATAGTTAGGTTAATAACCCCCTAACTAAAACAATATGGGGGAATGTAATTGTCGCCGCCCTAACCGGACTGTTCGAAATTCTAATTCAAAATAAGAACGCGCCTAGTTCCATTAATGAATTTGTGAACGTGTGTGTGGTGGGCCCTTAGACTTTTTTTTTTTTTTTTTTATTGTAGCTCGACATGTGACAACACTCCGCCTGATGTAAAGCTAGAGTGCGGTCCATGAATGGAAACAACTGCTACTACAGAGGAACCTGTGCGGGCAGCAGTCGCCTCCACTATCATCTAGACAGTGCACACTCCTCTCTTATACCTGGCTACTTTCAAACTATTCCCGAAACGCGACAAGGTCACTTCACGGGTGTTACATTCGAAAGTGGTGGTACTGCCCCAGGACGACAGACTGGACAAATAACCATCATCAGTCTGCCTACCACTCTTTAATAGTGCCTATAGGCACTGAGCGACCAAAGTACATATAACAAAGTTACATTGGTACCGGTCTTTAGCGAGGTTCGAACACGGGTCTCATCGATCGTGAGTTCACGCGTCTTACCACTAGACCACGGCCGCTCTTTAATTTTGAATCGAGCCACAGAAAAAGCAAGATAGGTCATATATTAATAATTTTCTTTAAAGTCTCCCCGGTGATTATTTCCTGTTTTTTATTTGACTATACTAAAAACCTTTAATAAAAAATAAATAAATTTTTAATGTCTTATTAAGATTTTATGCAGCTTACTGTAGCATTTATTTTGATTACTTTGCACACATTGTAGTCGCTGACTCACCATAAAATGTTACTGTAGTATAATAAAAGTCATTGATCCCACCATGTTGATTGATACATTCGAATTTTGAACTTGACTAAGAGCTTTATGGTTTGTCCATTGTTTTTTTTTTTTGTTACGTGGTCTTGGTTTTCGGTTACGTTCGGAAATAAAGATTAAAGAGTGCTGCGCTTTTACAATTTTATTTTTGTTAGTCTAAGTAATTTTCAAAGTGATTGTGTTTTAATTTAGTTGAATTACTTTTTAAATGGTGTTATATGAAAGGGGTTTTCTTATACAGCGTGTTTTAGATTTCTTTTTATTGTAGCTCCGTATATCACAACTTTCCGCCTGCTGTAGAGCTAGAGAGTGCGGTCCATGAATGGAAACAATTGCTACTACAGAGAAATCTCTACAGGCACCAGTCGCCTTCGCTATGCCAGCCTGAGGAGACACCGTCTAATGGTAGAATCTTTACTAAAACTTCCTATGAAGTTTTGGACGGGAAAAAACGCCAAAACCAAGAAGAAGACTTATTTTGTTAAATGGCCTCAAATGTCTTAATAACGACAATTCTGCCAATGTCGAGTAATAAATTCTTAATGTTTGTGCATCAAATTGCAATGGTGTGATACAATTTGACGCTTTCTTGGAGTATTTGGCGGCAATTCACTCGGTCACGTCACAATATGAGCGTTTTCACGGCGTCGGATAACCACAAAAAAAGCCGCTTCTGTTGCCTCATATAGAGTGAATTTTAATGTTTCCACAATAACTCACAAGCATTACGCAAAATAAGATCAATTTTACACAATAATAACAACCAAACTAATTAAGGAAAGGGATAAAAAACACCTCAACCTTCCCGGGCAAAAGCGCGCCAAACACAACGCCATAACTCAAAAACCTCATACAACAAAGTTGAAAGTGACAGTTTGAAATGATACCATAAAAAAATTGTGTTTGGGGATGCCGTATTAAAATTTAGCCAGACTATAGTTTGTTGGGAGAATATTTTAGGAGTAAAATATGTAAGTTTCAGTAGAAATTAAATGGTGGGCATAGTTATGTTCTATTTTCGCGCCATAACTGAGGTCGGTGACCTTTGCGTTGGCGTGCTATTTGAGTTTTTGTCATAAGTTTTAGGTTATCAAATAATATTTTAACTTTACTTTCATTTAGGTTACGCGTGTGGTCTCAGGATCGAGTCCTGGTTTCAGAATAATATTTTTAAAAAAACAATTAGTGCATTCTATGTTCCATCACAGCGGTGGGGAATATCCATCACGGCGATTGCTGTCTGTAGAAATTTCTGTAGTAGCAGTTGTTTCCGTTCATGGACCGCACCCTACCTTTCCATGAGGCGGAGTATTGACATATGCCAAGCATTTATACAAAAAATAGTCTAGCAGTTGAAGTTCTGAAGAATTGTGCATACTCGTCTCCTCAAGCCGGCATAACGGAGGTGACTGCTGTAGGTAGTGATTTCTCTGTAGTAGCAGTTGTTTCCGTACATGGACTGCACTCTAGCTTTACATCAGGCGGAGAACTACAATAAAAAAAAATAATTATATAAAATCGATATATGGATCAATTGATAAGGTTCAATAACACCATTAATTTATTAAACATGGCGAAGATGCGGGTTTTTTATTATTCAGAAGGATTTTAGGAGTGGGGTTGTGGTGGTTAGTTGTCACGTCTGACATGAAAGTGACCTAGTATAACGGTAGAAGCATGCTTTTGCAACACATTCATCACGTCAAGTCGGCATAGCGGAGGTGGCTAATGCCTGTATAATTTATCTGTGGTAACAGTTGTCTCCATTCATGAGTGTGGTGAGTGGTTTAGTGATGATAAGTTTAAGGTGAGGGAAATATTGGCAACACTACACCTATATTATTAAAATATATTTTGTTGGGTGTAAAAATGATTTTCACTAGTGTAAATTTGTTTTTAGACATTTATTTATAATAAAATTACATCGGCCGAATATTTCACTAACAATCCTGCTGTGGTGTTGCCAACGAAATATCAAATCAAATCTCGTCAGAGGCCTAATGATAAATATCATAATTAAAAAATAAAGTGTCAAAATTCCTTAAAACAAAGGAATTTATCTAAAAACTCAAATAACCATTTTCCCACTAAAATAAAAACAAAATGAGCTTTCATTTGGAAGGCGTTAAATTAATGGCCGCCCATGTTTATAAATAACATTAACGTTAAGTTTTAACTCTTAGATACACCGAACATGTGATTAAATTTATTGCATTCCTTAAATTTTCACACAAACACACCAAGCAGCATATTTTTTTTGTATTATAGGTAACCATAGACAATTCAATATTATTTTGATTAATTTCCGAACGTAACAAATTTTTTTTTTTCAAAATAAGACTTTTATTGAGTTTTGGCGGGCATCTGGAGACATTAGGTTATTTGTCTTGAATTATTTTCCTAAACTTGTGTTTCTTCGAGTGTTAATGTGTTATAATCGTGGATTATTAACCATTAAGTGTTCGTGAACGTGCGTGAGTGTGGGCAAACAATTCAAAGGAAGAGAACCTGTGTTTCCATTTTCCCTCCAAAGGAGACTCTCCTAGGGAGTCTAGGAAGTTTCAGTAAAGATTCTACTATTTTACTGGAACAATTTTTGACTTGACTGAGACTTGACGTAACTGTTTGGTGTGATGAATGAATGACTCGTGAAGCACAGAATTATTGGCTTGATGCAAAATGTTTACTTTGATGCTGGCAAATTGTTATAATGCCAAGTACCAAAAGAAAAAGAAAGATTTTTATAGCTTAATCTAAAGTGCCATCTATGAGCATAATCATAGATAAATATTTGCAGAAAAATATGTACTGTTCATTGACAGTGCACACTCCTCTCGTTATACCTCGGCTATTTCCTAACCCTAAACGCAACTAAGAGTGTCTGTTACACTTAAATCATCATCAGTCGTTCTTCCATTCTTTTAGTAAACATTGTCGAAATTAATATTTGACAATGGCAAATTCGTTTAATGCCTATAAGAAAACAAAAAGACTAATATATTTTTCAAATTAAGAATAGAAATTAACATTCTTTTTATAATGATAAGGCATTGGAATTAATTCTCGCTGCCGTGTTTTTTTAAGTTCGTTTCCTGCCATAATAAATTCCAATAGTAAGTACAGTCAGTTCCAGGAATAAGTTCCAATAAGTACAGTCAGCAGACAGACATAACGTCTGGGTTAGTTTATTTACCTTCGCCGCGAGCACTCGATGTGACCTCACTCATTCACCATACAACTCGATGCACTGCATTCTAAAATAGTGATGTCATTCCTAGTTTCGATAAGCATCGATATCGATTTTTTTATTGTAGCTCGACATAATATGACAACACTCATAGAGGGCGCTGCATGAACGATAACAACTGCTACCACTAAAAATTCTACAGGCAGCAGTCACCTCCGCTATACTGGAATGTGCACCAAACTGATCCCGAAACGCGACAAGATCACTTCACGGGCTTTACATTCCAAAGTGTACTACGCCAGGACAGTAGACTTGGCTAATAGCCATCATCAGTCTTCCTACCACTCTTCAATAGGCGCTAGCCTATAGTCAATGAGCGACCAAAGTATATTAGACATAGTAACATTGGTCAGAATTTAGTGAGCTCGTGAGTTCACGCGTCCTACGATGTTATTATTTATCGATATTTAGTTATAGTACATCTAACGTGACAACACTAATGTCTGGACAGGAACCGGTTGTTCTTATGGCCAGAGCCCTGAATTGGCACAAAGATTGTTTTTATCAAGCCCTATACTACTATACATCCCGTCTTTGACTATAAATGGCGTAGTTATATAATAAAGAAATCTTTGTATTGCCCAAAACGGGCGTTTCATTCAACTAACCTGCTTTTGAGGTTATGCGCCTTTGTTATTTCCCGCCAAATTCGTTTGTTTAGCTGTATTGTTTTCGAACGTTTATTATTTTATTTTTTTTTTCTCTAAATATATCTTTGATGTTTTGACGCTTTACACACTGACATGTACTTATTTCTTGACCTAAATAATTAAACCTAACTCACTAAATAACGTTTATAATACCATATAAAACAATATGGCGACTTTCCACCTTTATCTTATCGAATTTAATCTTAAAAAATAACCATAAAGCGTACGTAACTAACACTGAATCAAATCCTTTGTAAACACAAAAACTTCTACCAAAAAAACGTACAATGAATAAAATAAATTACTCTATCAACAATACGTGATATACATTACTCTTTATATTCTTTATTATGTTAATAATAATAAAAGAAAAACGTCAATGGAATGCGTTAAATTTAAAATTGTTAGAACGTTATTGTAATAATAATATGACGTTCGGGCGTTCGTTCAAAAATCAAGGTCAATGACTCGCGTTCGCTTTTTACGGTTGTTGGTTGATGGTTTATTTTTTTGAAAAAAGAACGCGCTGAATGACGCTGCTTTTGTTCGTGGAATTAAAAGTGTTGTGATATGTATCGATTTATTTAAAGGTCATCGATTAAGTTGTTTTATTTTTTTTTACAGTCCAGTCCAGACAAATCGGGCTACCTAAACTGTAATAAAAAATTACAAGTTTGCTTATTTTTCTATATTGTTTAAATATTACATTAATGCCAATTTTTTAATTTAAAAACCTACGATGGCTGCAAAACCTCAAATAAATTTCAGGCAACAGTCGCCTCCACTATGCCGGCTTGAGGAGACGTATGTGCACCATCTCTATCTTATTATTATTTACTTTCAGCACTTCACGGGTGTTACATTCGAAGGTGGTGGTACTACCCCAGGACGACAGACTGGGCTAATAACTATCATCAGCTGCCCGCCAGTCTTAATAGCGAGTATTTTGGCGCCATAACGTGATTGATATGCTGACTGAGGGAATTAGCGCTGGAATTTGTTTTTCTAATTCGCGTCCACACGTTGAATTTTAAACGTTAATCGGACATAAAAAAAAATTTTATGGCCTCCTTTTTTATTACTCTATACACACTTATATCTTTATTTTTTACACGTCATTAGACCATAAATGATAGAAGGAGAAAGAGACAGAAATATAGAGCTATCTATACTCTTCACACCACGCGCCTTCCAAGCGAAATTTTTTTTTGTAAATTTTTTCTTTGAGGCAAAGGGATCGTTGTCCATGCAGCCTAGTCTTTCGTCATTTAATATTTTATTTAGCCTTCATGATTATTCCATTATTTTTAGTATCTCTACTTACTAAGACTTTCAAACGAAACTTTGAGGGAAAAAATGAAAAGATACGTTTATTTCTAATTCGCATCCTTTGCCTACACACAGGTAACGAACACTATACTATAACGAGAGGAGTGTGCACTGTCAATCTAGATGGGACGTACTCGTCTCCTCAAGCCGGCACAGGCTTTTCTCTGTAGTAGCAGTTGTTTCCGTTCATGGACCGCACTCTAGCACATCAGGTGGAGTGTTGTCCCATGCCGAGCTACAATTTAAAAAAAAACTGAATTAACACTTAAAAAGAAACAAAGTTTAAGAAAATAATTTAAAACAGACAACGGCGGACAACGTCTTATCTCGAGAGAGCCGTCAAAATCTAATTTATTTTTTATAGTAACCCAGGCGGCATATGATCACACCGCCTGATGTCAATTAAGCTAGAATGCGGTCCATGAGTGAATAGAAACCTTCTTCTTCTTTTGTTAAATGGCCTCATATGCCATAACAACGACAATTCTGCCAATGTCGAGTAGTAAATTCTTAATGTTTTTGCATCAAATTGCAATGTTGTTTTACAATTTGACACTTTCTTGGAGTATTTGGCGGCAATTTACCCGGTCACATCACAATATGAGCGTTTTCACGGCGTGAGATAACCACAAAAAAAAAAGCGCTTCCGTTGCCTCATATAGAGTGAATTTTAATGTTTCCACGATTACTCACATGCGCAGCATAAAATTACGCAAAATAACACCAATTTTACACAATAATAACCACTAAACTAATTAAGGAAAGGGATAAAAAAACACCTCAACCTTCCCGGGCAAAAGCGCGCCAAACACTCGACAGAAAACCTAAAAGTGACTGCAGTCATCTTTTCTCTCGCGTCACATTGCATATTTAGTTGTATATATCAATGGTGTAACGATAATTTAGTATGCACGTTGAGTCATTGTCGAGTCAAAAGTGTCAAATGTGTATGACAAGAGTTGGTTCAGCAACTCAATTGAGATTCATCACGAGACGTGACTCAGTTGGTGCGTCACTATTAGGGTTAGTCTACACGTGTGTCATATGACTGACTGTAGGAAATCGTCTTTGTTTGTTGTCGTTTATATGACCTCGGATTTATAATCAGATTTATTTTTATTTAAACAGCACTGTGACTGAGTAAAAGTAAATATTTGTATCAAAGTTATTACGCATCATTTAGTAGAACAGAGCATCATCAGAGCGGCCGTGGTCTGGCGGTAAGACGCGTGAACTCACGACCGATTACACCCGTGTTCGAACCTCGCTAATTCTGATCGATACCAATGCAACTTTGTTATATGTACTTTGGTCGCTCAGTGCCTATAGGCAATATTAAAGAGTGGTAGGCAAACTGATGATGGTTATTAGCCCAGTCTGTCGTCCTGGGGTAGTACCATTACTTTCGAATGTAACACCCGTGAAGTTAGTTTGAAAGTAGCCAGGTATAACGAGAGAAGTGCCCTGTCATTCTAGATGGTACATGCTCGTCTCCTCAGGCCGGCACTGCTACTATAAAAAAATCTTTACGGGCAACAGTCGCCTCCGCTATGCCGGCCTAAGGAGACGAGTATGCACCATCTAGAGTGACAGTGCACATTCCGCTCGTTATATATTCTTTTTTCATTAATTTATTTGAATTATTTTAAGATATCTTTCACCAATCAACGTCTTGCTCCTCCCGACGCGATTTCCGCTTCCCACGCAAAACGTTTCATACTAAATATGTGAAATGGCCGGTTACACTCCTGCCCCGTTGTCTACTGAAAATGAAGCCTTAGTTACGCTTAGAAGGGGCCTGAAAAATAAAAAACCTTTCTTAACTTTATCGGTTTTCAGATTGTCAGTGAATGTCTTTAGTGTATAAACGCCCTAAAACTTAAGGTTAAGAGAAAATGGGTGGAGTTAAGTGGAAACAATCAATTCTTGAATATCGAGTATCGATCGTGTTTGACAATTGCCGAGGAAAGCTGAAAAGAATTAGTGTTTATAAAGAACGGACGTTGCCCGTAGTCGTGCGTGGGTTCAAATGCTTCTCCTTTTTTTATTGAAGCTCGGTATATCCAACACTCCGCCTTATGTAAAGCTAGAGTGCGGTCCGTGAACGGAAACTATGCTAATATCCAGATAAACGATTAACAACGAAGTTATTTAGCGCAACATTTAATGCGTTACGTTAACGTGTCCAATACTTTGACGCTTTATTCTATTAACTAACTCGAGCAAATCCTTTCATGTAGCTACAGTTATAATGCCGTATCTTTAACGCACTAATTATCGCGCAGTTGTTCGAATGAATCATTCAAATTCGACCAACACTAGGTTTATGAATGGAGGCGAATTCTGACCAGTTTTTAATTAATTTTAATTAATTTAATTATTAAAACTACCTCGCATATAATTTCCGCTAATTTATGTTAGTGAGGGTAGGAACACAATCACACTACCTGTAGTCTATGTGCAATGCATAAGCGGAAGTAAATTTTTAAAATGGCGGGCTTTGCTATTTCCTTCCGCTTGAGGTAGTTTTAACAAGATTTTTTTTTGTTATGGATTTCCGCAAAGTTACTCCTAATATTATGAATCATATTTATTGTCTCTGCCTATGGGACTAGAGCTGTGATCGATACGAATTCTAAGACATTCGTTATAAAATATTTTTTTCAATGTTTAGTTGGTCCGAAGGTGTAATAAATCATTTTAAATCTCTTGAAGCCTTCTATCATAAGCAACATAAATCTTATGTTAACCAAAGCATTATTAACTTATAACGAGCTTAAATTAATTTAAAAAGTATCGATAAAAAATAAATAATCGATAATCGCTATTACTCATCACTATTACAAAGCCAATCGGTCAATCACGACGCGAAACTCGTTTTGTTCGAAATTCGAATATTGAACGTTTTATGTCTCTTTTCATCTCTACAACTTTTTCTTTAGAGTCTACAGCACCGCGGAAATTTAAAGAAAGTTCACATTGTATCCAAAAAAAAAAGATATTATTATTATTTTAATTTTATATTGAACTATTGTTTACGATATTTTTATATGACTTTATAAGTTGGAAACACCGCCGAAGGATTGACAAAAAGATAGATATGTGTTTGGTTTAATAGTGTAATAATTAAAAAAAAAAAAGGGTTAAGAATTGTCTATTTTTTCTATAGTAATTCGGCATGTGACAACACTGCCTGACTGCTACTACAGAGAAACCTGCGTCGGCTCCACTATGCCGGCTTGAGGAGACGAGCATGTACCATCTAGATTGACAGTGCACACTCCTCTCGTTATACCTAGCTACTTTCAAACTATTCCCGAAATGCGACAAGGTCACTTCACAGGTGTTACATTCGAAAGTGGTGGTACTACCCCAGGACGGCAGACTGGACAAATAATCATCGGTTTGCCTACCACTCTTTAATAGTGCCTATAGAAGTTACATTGGTAAGAATTAGCGAGGTTCGAACACGGGTTCATCGATCATGAGTTCCGCGCCTTACCGCTAGACCACCGCCGTTCTTTTATAACGAATAACTTCATTTCAGAGTCAAACAAACGTGATAGTCAGTCGCATAACTCAATTTAATCATGTTCGCACAAAACCTGAAAAAACACTATTAAAAAAGTACTACAAATACATTTATTGCGTACGCGTTGCGGCGTCTCCTATTCCTAATTTCTTCCCGTTGTAACTTTCAAGATTTATTACGTAATAACATTATATCCAAACGTATATCTACCTCTATTACTATTACTTAGAATAAATCAATTATAATTCTCGTGACGTATACATTATGCACGCGCCTTAAATGGTAACCGTTAACGGGATAGCTTTTGTAAAACTTAATTTTGTGCGTGATTGAAATTTTAAATTTGGAATGCGAATGTGTGTCGGAAGTTCGGCTACGACTGGTTTGTATTATACACGACTTTTTTAATTTTAGCGGAAGGGTTCTTTTTTTTAAATTTAAATTTTGTATTTTTATTATTATGCACATTTTGGGAGTTTTGGCGGCCATCTTGAGACATTAGGTTATCTGTGTTGAATTATTTTCCTTTTGTGTGTTCATCGAGTGTTAATGTGTAATAATGGTGGATTATTAACCATTAAGTGTTTGTGAACGTGCGTGAGTGTGGGCAAACTATTCAAAAGAAGATAACCTGTGTTTCCATTTTCCCTCCAAAACTCCGTAGGAAGTTTCAGTAAAGATTCTCCCACTTTACTAGACAATTTTTGACTTGACTGAGACTTGACCTGACTGTTTGGTGTGATGAATGAATGACTCGTAATGCAGAATATTATTAACTTGATGCAAAAATGATAACTTTGACAATGGCGAATTGTTATAATGCCATATAAAAATTTAAAAAAATGCACTTGTTGAAGAGTGGCAGGTAGACTGATTGACTGAATTTAGCGAGGTTCGAACCTCGAGCCTCATTGATCGTGAGTTCACGCGTCTTACCACTAGACCACGGCTGCTCTAATATTATTATTTATTAATATGTATAGCGCTTTTGCGCAACCTTTACCCTAATTCCTACCTCATCTTTCTATTCCCGTGACACCCGTACTGGGAGGGGGAAGCATCCACATTTTGTCCACCGAAACGGTTCGGCGCGTCCTTTTTGTGTCGCACAATTGACAAGTGGAATGTTTTGCCCTCTCACGTGTTCTCCCAGTCTCAGGCCGGCAGAGTAGTGACGACTGGAGCCACCGTGCGAGCGATTCTCAGGCCAGTCGAGGTCACATGTCGTGTCAAAAAATAACTTAAGTCTATATATAAATTGGGTAAGCAGAAATACAAATATACGCAAATTATATACGCAATGGAAACGACCGTGTAAACATCAAAGTGTGTCGGTAAACACGAATAAATGCCATAATTATGTTTAGAGAAGAATCATTTGTTCCCAATTAGACCCTATGAATTCGTCCCAAATCATCGCGTCCTAGCCAAATCGTACGTGTACTCTTTTTTCTTCCTTTTCTTATTGTTTAAACGTGAACGTCGGTGATATTTGGGATATTAAATTTTGTTGGAATTAAATAAATACGCACACTGTGGCACCTAACAATATGTGATTGTGTTTTTTGTATTCAATTTTCATCATATGTAATAATAAAAACAAATCTAACACTTAAAATGCCAAACGTTGATAAAAAATAACCGATATATAGTTAATTATCTTCTCTATCTTCTCTATAATATAAAAATGAATCGCTAAATGTGTTGCTAAGCGCAAATCTCGAGAACTCGGTCGGTGCTCATGGACCTCCGCTGCGCTTACCATCAGGCCAGTCGAGGTCACATGTCTTGTCAAAATTAAAAAAAAAAAAAAAAAAAAGAACTCGATTTCGCTAATTCTTTTTTTAGAATGTTCCTCAAAGTACGAGGATGGTTCTTACGAAGAAAAATTTTAAAAATTGCCTGAAAAAGTCTAAAAATAACACTTTTCTATACTCCCATACAAAACATTCGTAATAATACTTCAATAAGTCAATTTGAACTTTAATACCATACCATAAAGTTTAAGTGTTAGTGGAGAGGTTCCGGGAAGGAAAAACAATTGAGTGGTAAAAATAAAAAAAATTAAAGAATCGACTGTTAGGCGGTATGCGTACTCCTTAGACCGCATCACTGCTTTAACATTAGCCAGACAATGCTTGATAATTTTGTATAATAAAAAAAATTACAAAGGCCGAATCAAGACAAATTTTGGGCCGAATTTTTCCGTCAATTTGGTAGCAAAGACAATAATATTGTCACGGGGTAAACTTTAGTTTATTATGCGATCAACTCGGGGAGGTTATTCTCTAACGAATGAGGTCAGTGGGGCTTAAGGGCTGGGCACAGAGACCTTGGTAATACGAATCAATCATTCCCTCCCCATTAGAATGGAATTGTTGGGAAAAGATGGATAAATATAGAGCAATTTAGAGCGGCCGTGGTCTAGCGGTAAGACGCGTAAAATCACGAACGATGAGACCCGTGTTCGAATCTCGCTAATTCTGATCAATGTAACTAAGTAATTTTTTTATTTTTTTTATTGTAGCTCCATGCGGTGCGGGGTCCGAACGAAAACAACTGCTACTATAGAGAAATCTCTACTGGCAGCAGTCGCCTTCGCTATGCCGGCTTGAGGAGACGAGTTTATTTTATGTACTTGGGTCACCCAAGTGGTTGTATACCACTTTCGAATGTAACACCCGTGAAGTGACCTAGTCGCGTTTTGGTATCAACTCAATCAGGGCGGAGTGTTCACTGTCAACTTGGATGGTGCGCAATACACATTCGTATCCTCGAGCCGGCATAGTGGAGGCGATTGGTGCCTGCAGTTTCATTGTGGTAGCGTGTGGAATGTTGTCAACTTGTCATACGCCAATCTGCAATTATTATTTTTTAATAATAACAATAGCAACCTGTATATTGTAATAGTAATTCGGGCTTTGATCTAGCGTTACTGCCTACCTCATTTTGTTACCACATTATGCAAGTTCCAGAGGAAACATTAAATCGTTAACTGAAGGTATTCTACGAACTGTGTAAGTCATATAATAATCTTATTTAGGTCAAAGTTATTTTTGAACTGAAAACATTTGTATCTGAAGCCGGGTAGAGGAGTGTACCCTGTCAATTAATGGCACGCATTCGTCTCCTCCCTGAATACTGTCTTCGGACATTTAATTTTCTCCATTCAAGATTAACGTCCAATTAGTATAAAAAAAATTATCGCGTTCTTAAGCCGGCATAGCGGAGGAGACTGCTATATACAGACGTCTCTCTGTGCTAGCAGTTTAATAGTGGCCGTGGTTTAGCGGTAAGACGCGTGAACTCACGATCGATGAGACCCGTGTTCGAACCTCGCTAATTCTTACCAATGTAACTTTGTTATATGTACTTTGGTCGCTCATTAAAGAGTGGTAGGCAGACCGGTGATGTTTATTAAACCCAGTCTGCTGTCCTGGGGTAGTACCACCACTTTCGAATGTAACACCCGTGAAGTGACCTTGTGCGTTTCGGGAGTAGTTTGAAAGTAGCCGGGTATAACGAGAGGAGTTGGCACTGTCAATCTAGTACATGCTCGTCTCCTCAAGCCGGCATAGTGGAGTCGACTGCCGTCCGCACAGTTTACCCCCGCCGAGCTACAATTAAAAATAATAATTAAACTAATAAAAGAACTAACATCCATGACCGACTTTTTACTAATGCTTTATTGAAACGTTAGGTCTCATTAGGTCCACTTTAGGGCCTATCTAGGTCACGATGACGTCACCGATTACGTCACGAGTGGTGATAAAGTGGTTTCTCGTATTACACCCCCTGCTGACTGCTAACTTGATACCCATTAACCTATTTTCTCAACGGCCCTTGTGAATTTATATCGTAGCTCCTTAATTATGATTAGTTTTTTCAGTCTGAATTATTTCTTCGACCTTCTGGATATAATGGACAACGTCCTCAAAAACTTACCCATGTTAAATCGAAAACCATTTCGAGATATCACTTCAATTAGATGTATTTTTTATTTCCGTCTGAAAAATCGCAGAGATATTTAAAAAACTGTAATGACCTTCTTCGGACAGTTTGACAAGATAGAATACAAAGTACTAACCTAACAGTTTTGTAGATTATTTTGTTGTCTATGGTTGTCGCCTCACAAGTTTGTCGAATATCTTTTGTTTGTGTTTCCTAACAATAAGTGTTTTATACGAAGAAAACTACACTATAAACACGATGTTTTAATTAACAGAAACTTTTAAAAATCAAAAGTTTGTTTGAACTTTTGACAAATGATTATTTTTTCTTGTTCATTGGCAATGGTTTAGGTCCGTCCGAAACGTAACGATTACTATATTACAATCGCAATTTTTAAAAATTAATAAAAAAAGAACAAAGCAATTATAAAAGTTTTCCAGAAACACGTGTCGACTAAATTAATCTGTAAAAAATATGTAAAAAAGATAGCTGTCACCAGATACACCTCCCCAATCGGTCCATTCCAATACCACCACCGTGTGTTACCCTTATCAGCCTGTGAGACAGTCTGTGGAACATTCAGGATTTCCAAAACCGGGATTTGGTTGTCTCAAAGAATTCTTAATTTGATTAGCTATTACATTAGTTTCATTTCCAAGTCTATAGTCTATTACAGGAGCTTTAAAGCTCCTTCAAGAATGGAGCTCTAAGCGGCCGTGGTCTAGCGGTAAGACGCGTGAACTTATGATCGATGAGACCCGTGTTCGAACCTCGCTAAATTCTGACCAATGTAACTATGTACTGTAGTTTGGTCGTTTAGTGCCTATAGGCACTATTAAAGAGTGGTAGACAGACTGATGATGGTTATTAGTCCAGTCTGCAGTCCTGGGGTAGTACCACCACTTTTTAATGTAACACTATGTTTTGTTTCGGGAATAGTTAATAAAGTAGCTAGAGGGTACATTGTCAATCTGGATGGGGCCCATTCGTCTCCTCAGGCGGTATAGCGGAGGTGACGGTTGCTTGTTCAAATTTATCTACAGTAGCAGTTGTTTCCGTTCATGGACCGCACTCCAGCTTTACATCAGGCGGAGTGTTGTCATATGCCGTGCCCCAATAAAAAAACAGTATGTCATTGCCAGATCACACCCTAATTATACAAAGTAGTAATAAATAGCTAACGTGGTCATTAAATTAGTTTATGCTAATGATATTGTCTATGATGGGAAATCCTAATTTAGTTAACGAGTCTAGTCTATCGTCATTTATTTGTAGTCTATTATCGCGTTTTTTTACCCTATAGCGAGAGGAGTGTGCACTGTCAATCTAGATACAGCATACTCGTCTCCTCAAGCCGGCATAGCGGAGGTGACTGCTGACTGTAGAGATTTCTTTGTAGTAGCAGTTGTTTCCATTCATGGACCGCACTCTAGCTTTACATCAGGCGGAGTGTTGTCACATGCCGAGCTACAATAAAAAATCATCTCTTACACAAACAAAGCGTTCGGTAAACATTAAAAAAAATGTTATACATTACACGCTTAATCTAATTTCTAACAACCCTTATTACAATACCCGTACGGTTGAAATTGAGACGTGCTTTTTAACACCTGAATTTCAAGTAGTTATTAAATATTTACCTTTTTAAACGCATACAAGTGAACTTTGTAGCTGTTGCGGTAGGTTGTGGTCGGTTACTGGGGGCCTACTTTGCTATTGCATGGCTCCGTTGGCCCATGGCCCATTTTTGGGCCCACTAATAGTTTGGTAACAAAACAATATTCTAAAATAATATCTTAGTTTTTTAATAATTTATTTTAATTATATCAACATATAATTAACCAATCAATAGACAATGTTTAATTACATATAAAACAGATATCATCAATTATTAAAGCATTTAAAATAATAATAACCTCAAATATTGCATCAGAAAACTTGTAATTCCTCAATAACCCTGGTGAAAAAATAAAACTAATTGGTAATAAGGAAGTAGATTTATTTTTCTCGAAAATTAACTAAAAATCATCGACAAACTCGAGAAAAAAATTGTGGGCCCATTTGTCTTAGGCGAATGGGCATTGTCCTTTCAGCCAACCAAATAACTGCAATTTGAGTATAGCTTTCCAAAATTCAGCCTGAAAACGCTCTTTCAAACTGTTCCTGAAACGCGACAAAGTCACTTTACGGGTGTTACATTCGTAAGTGGTGGTGGTACTACCCCAACACGGCAGACTGGACAAATAACCATCATCAGTTTGCCTACCACTCTTTAATAGTGCCTATAGCCACTGAGCGACCAAAGTACATATAACATTGGTCAGAATTTAGCAAGATTCGAACACGGGTCTTATCGATTGTGCGTACACGCGTGTTACCGCTAGACCACGGCTCTTATTATTGAATCTAAATCCAAGACGCGTGAACTCACGATCGATGCTGCGAACCTCGCTAATGCTGACCGGTACCAATGTAACTTTGTTATATGTACTTTGGTCGCTCATTAAAGAGCGGTAGGCAGACTGATGATGGTCCTGGGGTGGTGCCACCACTTTCGAATGTAACACCCGTGAAGTGACCTTGTCGCGTTTCGGGAATAGTTCGAAAGTAGCAGTAGCCAGATATAACGAGAGGAGTGTGCACTGTCAATCTAGATGGTACATGCTCGTCTCCTCAAGCCGGCATAGTGGAGGCGACTGATGCCCGCACAAGTTTCTCTGTAGTAGCAGTTGTTTCCATTCATGGACCGCACTCTAGCTTTACATCAGGCGGAGTGTTGTCACATGCCGAGCTACAATAAAAAAAAAATTTTTTTTCTTAATAATTATTGGCTCAATCATATAAATAATAGGTAGGTAGGTGTTTGGTGTACAAATATAAATTTAAATTAAATATTGAAGTAATATAGAAACAGCTGCGGTACATTTGCTGGGGTGGCCAGCATAATGACTCATGGCGGCATAAATAGACTTTAACATATTCGTCAGGGTGACCAGCATTTCTTTGAATTTTTAGGGTAACAATTTTAGGGATAAAATTAAAATTATTTTGATTTTTATAAATAGGGTTGGCTGGAATTTTATTAGCACAGTCTGCCGTTCTGAAGGGCACGTTAAGCTAGTCGCGGCTAGGTCACCTTGCTAGTTACCGCTACTCCACGGCGCTATGGGGCTAATCGAAAAATCGTTAATAGCACTGTCAATCTAGAAGGTACGTCACAGGCCGGCATAGCGGAGGCGAATTTATCTGTAGTAGCAGTTGTTTCCGTGTGGAAATGGACCGCACTCTAGCTTAGCATCAGGCGGCGAGACGCGTGAACACACGATCGTTGAGACCCGTGTTCGAACCTCGCTAATTCTGAACAATGTAACTTTGTTATATGAACTTTGGTCGCTCAGTGCCTATAGGCACTATTAAAGAGTGGTAGGCAGACTGATGATGGTTATTTGTCCAGTCTGCAGTCCTGGGGTTGTACCACCACTTTCGAATGTAACACCTGTGAAGTGACCTTGTCGCGTTTCGGGAATAGTTTGAAAGTAGCCAGGTATTACGAGAGGAGTGTGCACTGTCAATCTAGATTGTACATGCTCGTCTCCTCAAGCCGACATAGTAGAGGCGACCGCTGCCTGTAGAGATTTCTCTGTAGTAACAGTTTTTTTCCAATCATGGACCGCACTATAGCTTTACACCAGGCGGAGTGTTGTCATATGCCGAGCTACAATAAAAAAAAATACGAGAGCGGCAATGATATACGCTCTTGGGTTGTTTTTTTAAAGTTTTATATGGCATTATAACAATTTGCCATTGTCAAAGTAAATATTTTTTGCATCAAGTTAATAATACTGTGCATCACGAGTCATTCATTCATCACACTAAACAGTCAGGTCAAGTCTCAGTCAAGTCGAAAATTACTTCAGTAAAGTAGTTTTCAGTAGAATCTTTACTGAAACTTCCTAAGTTCTCTTCTTTTGAATTGTTTGCCCACACTCACGCACGTTTACGAACACTTAATGGTTAATAATCCACCATTATTACACGTTAACACTCGAAGAACACAAGTTTAGGAAAATAATTCAAGACAGATATAACCTGATGTCTCAAGCCGCCAAAACTCACCGCTCTTACCTAGGTTTAGTGTCTAGGCAGCACTAACTTATAATATGAATTTATTAATATAAAAACACGGAGTGATTGGCGCGCCTTTGCCCGGGAAGGTTGAGGTGTTTTTTATCCCTTTCCTTAATTAGTTTAGTGTTGTGTAAAATTGGTGTTATTTTGCGTAATTTTATGCTGCGCTTGTAGCAAGTAATTGTGGAAACATTAATATTCGCTCTATACGAGGCAAGGCTCATATTGTGACGTGACCGGGTGAATTGCCGCCAAATACTCCAAGAAAGCGTCAAATTGTAAAACACCATTGCAATTTGATGCAAAAACATTAAGAATTTACTACTCGACATTGGCAGAATTGTCGTTGTTATGACAAGGCTAAATGGCAGAAGAAGAAGAATATAAAACACGTCCGTTCTGTCCATCCCTTCGTAGTATAAGTAAGCCGTGAAGATATAGGAGTGCCTTAGGTTCATTGCCCAGTGTTTTATAAACAACACAAATCCGAGGTCAAACTTTTAAAGGGCGTGAAGGAATGCACCCTTTTTAAGTTATGACTTGGTATAAATTTATTTTAAGATGTGTTTTGAAACTAAAGTTCAGTTTTCTTTTTCCCCTTTAAAAAAAAAAAAAAAAACCATTTTCTTTTCCTACAATTAGATTAGCAGTTGCTGCTGCCAACACTGTTATATATTATGTATGCGTGAGCAACCTATTAATTATTAATATTATTTTATATTTTATTTCTTCCATATTCTTTTATATTTATGTATTTTATCGCTCCAATACAAACTACTTTCCATAACTATTTTATTACACTTCTTCCCTATCACTGCCCCTTTGCCTCTTCCTGCGGTGTCAGCTGAAAATCAGCGCTCTGACATTTGCCAGAGCACATGCTGATTTCTCTTTTCTCACCTCACCCTGTACATATCTAAAAACATCTGTACTATATGACAAATAAAAGATATTCTATTCTATTCTATTATTTTTCTTACATTCGCCTAAGAAAAATGGGTTCACAATTTATTTTCTCGAGTTTGTCGAAGATTTTTAGTTAATTTTGTAGAAAAATAAATCTATATTCCTTATTACCAATCAGTTTTAATTTTGTCACCCGGATTATTGAGTAATTAGATGTTTTCTGATGCAATATTTGAGGTTATTATTATTTTAAATGCTTTAATAATTGATGATATCTGTTTTTTATGTAATTAAAATGAATTAATAAAAAAATAAGATATTATTTTAGAATATTGTTTTGTTACCATACTATTGGGTATCAAGTGGGCCCAAAAATGGCCATTCTCCTTTCGTAAATAAGAGCGGTAGGGAGTTTTGGCGGCCATCTTGAGACGTCATGTTATCTGTTTTGAATTATTTTTATAAACTTGTGTTTCTTCGAGTGTTAATGTGTAATAATGGTGGATTATTAACCATTAAGTGTTCGTGAACGTGCGTGAGTGTGGGCAAACAATTCAAAAGAAGAGAACCTGTGTTTCCATTTTCCCTCCAAAACTCCGTAGGAAGTTTCAGTAAAGATTCTACCACTTTACTGGAGCAATTTCTGACTTGACTGAGACTTGACCTGACTGTTTGGTGTGATGAATGAATGACTCGTGATGCACAATGTTATTAACTTGATGCAAAAATAATTACTTTGACATTGGCAAATTGTTATACGCCATATAAAACAAAAAAAAAAGAGCGGTAGGCAGACTGGGTAAGTTATAGCCCAATCTGTCGTCCTAGGTCGTCCAACCGAGTGGTTAAACGTTTCGGCTTAGAAGTTGCTTGGATTTCCTTGGGCTTTTATATTACTACTGTTATACTTTATAAATCGCCATCTGAAAGTAGCTTTCGTCCCTTCAAGCCGACATAGCGGAGGTGACTGTAGCCCACATTTGTTGCATCATCAACCAATCCTTAGCACAAAACTAGAATTGATATAAAGAATAACTCACGTTATAAAATAATTATAACCTGATATTTACGGAAACATTTAATAATGTAATTGAAATGGCACGCGAAACCGGGCCATTTCAATTAATTCTAATTAACTAAGAGACAGACGGATGCTTTGTACTATACTGTTAAGGCCCGGTTGCACCAAAAAGCCCGTTAAAGTTACTTTAACAGTTGCATTTACTCCTCCACACGCGTTGCACCATCGCGTCGTCGCGCCTGATACTTTTGATGCTTACCTAATCGCTAACCGTAACCAGCAAATTTTGGTTGGTCAAAAACTAAAGTAATCGTCAAACCAATGTCACCAACGTCAAATGTATGAAAGGAAGCTAAACGTTTACATTTACTCCACACGCGTTGTACTGTCGTGTAAATTCATAGCGTTATCAATAAAAGGGTGGTTGATGCAATGAGGAGTACATTCCTGAAGAAACCAATTGAAAAACAAACTTCTCTCCTTTTGAATTGTTTGCCCACACTCACGCACGTTCACGAACACTTAATGGTTAATTAATCCACCATTATTACGCACTAGCTGACCCGGCAAACTTCGTACCGCCTCAGAATTAATAAATAAAAAAGCATTTCTGAACGACTTTTAAATTTAATTGATTTCTAAACGACGGGACGAACATCAAATGTTTGACATTCTAAATCAAAGGAATAGTTTCTAAGGGAAAGCGAAATTGTTGTTTTTACTATATTCCAAGCATTTTTTTCATATTTACTCACTTTTAAACCTTCCCTGGACTTTCACAAATAATTCAAAACCAAAATTATCCAAATCAGTCCAGCCGTTTTCGAGTTTTAGCGAGACTTTTGCGAGCAATTGATTTATATAGATTAACACTCAAAGAATCACAAGTTTCTGGTAAATAATTGGAGACAGTTAACTTAATGTCTCCAGATGTCCGCCAAAACACCCTGCAGTACTTTAAAAAAGCCTTCTACTCCGTTACCAACGACCGTTTCTGCCGTATCATAGGTGACAGCCCTTCAACACCAAAGCCAGCATGAGGAAGCTCCATTTAAATATTTCAATCACAAACTTTTAACCTAATTAGTATTCCTGTCTTTTAATAGTAACTAAAGCTACTTGTAACAGAAATACACTCTTATAACTTGATCTTTGAACTCGCTCGAGTGAGTTTGATGTTGTTTTTTTAAACGTAATAGAAAAACGCCTTTAAACTAAATTATTTTAGTTATGCACGAATATGTATTCATTTAAAAAATATATATAACAAAAATAGCGACAAAAATTTCAATAAATATTGATTTACGAATTGTGCCAATTAACAATGGGCCTCTTCAAATTGAAAGTGAATAGGCTAGAGTGCTCCACCTTAGACCGCATCAATGCTTAACACCAGGCAAGGTGTGGTCAAACGCTTGCCTATTAAGCATAAAAGATTCTTAGTGGTCAGAGCATCCGTACGCAAAGATCTGTGTGCAATTTTGTCTGTTCTATCTTCATCATAATTTAATAAATAAATAGCTGTCTTTATGAGGGCATTTTCTTATTCCATAATAAATTAACTCGAAAGTGCAACGCGACTTCTTGTTAATTTTAAAAATACTCTTCTCGCAGATCGTTTTTGTATAAAATAATTTCGAGTTAGAAGATTAGAAACCTTGTCGTATGTCATTTAATTATAATTCACGGGACAAGACCGTCATGACTTCTCCTTAGAGAGTCGTGATACAGGCATGGCTTTGTCATGTTTTTTAAACGAAATCTTTTTTGGGACTTCAATGTAATCATATTTTCTCTTGATTATGGTGAAAATTAAACGAAAAAAATTCCGTTTTGAAGTCGCCGTCTTCAATAGAAACTTTACTCGAAAATTCTGTAACTTATTATTGTTTTTTTAATTACAGATGCTATGGTACAAGATAGACATACAATACAACGCCGTGATGCTTTCCCCGATCCAGATGAAGACGATCTGATGGCTGACGCTGCTGATGAAGCTATGAACGATGCAGATGGAGGTGAGGCCTACCTCGTCATTTATCTCAAACGCAGTCTAGCGGAAACACGCGTGAACTCACGATTGACGAGACCCGTGTTCGAACCTCGCTAAATTCTGACCAATGTAACTATCACTGTACTTTGGTCTCTTAGTGCCTATAGGCACTTAAAGAGTGGTAGGCAGACTGATGATGGTTATTAAGTCTGCTGTCCTGGGGTAGTACCAACTTGGATGTTATCTGCTCATTTAACGATTTTATCCCCTCTTTTATTCCCTTTTTGGAAAAATGTTGAAATACTTAATTAGTGGGGACGGTAGGCAAAAACTGTGTCAGTGACGCCAGGTAAGCGAAGCCGAACCTGGACGCTTAATTCTAAGTATAATTAAATGACCTTTTTCTTATTTAAAGAGAAATTCTAAAAAGCCACATCATATTATTTCAGGTGACGATGACGAAGACGATTTTGAAAATCAACAGGAAGCCATAATACAGAATAAGGGGGAAGATTTTATCACAAAACCGGGACAAACTGTTCGTTTACCATGTTCTGTTAATTCAAAAGGTAAATATAACCTTTTTTTTACATTGTAGCACGGCTAGAATACGGCCCATGAGTGGAAACAACTGCTACTACAGATAATTTTCTGCAGACAGAAGTCGCCTCCACTATGCCGGCTTGAGGAGACGAGCATGTACCATCTAGATTGACAGTGCACACTCCTCTCGTTATACCTGGCTACTTTCAAACTATTCCCGAAACGCGACAAGGTCACTTCACGGGTGTTACATTCGAAAGTGGTGGTATTACCCCAGGACGGCAGACTGGACTAATAACCATCAGCAGTCTGCCTACCACTCTTTAATAGTGTCTATAGGCACTGAGCGACCAAAGTACATATAACAAAGTTGCATTGGTGCCGGTCAGAATTGGCGAGGTTCGAACACGAGTCTCATCGATCGTGGGTTCACGCGTCTTACCGCTAGACCACGGCCGCTCATAAAAAGATCTTTTAGTCCAATTTCCCTGTTGTTGAACACGACGAATTTTATTACCCCTATTTGCAATGAGATTTTAATAGACCTATACCTACCTAATTAAATGTGATATTAACATGTAGAAAGATAATTTAATTTATATAGTAAATCGTGTACATAATGTTTACAATACAATACAATACAATTATCACGCCTTTTTCCCACAGGGATAGGCAGTGACAACGGAATGTCACTTACCACGATCCTGAAACAACACCCTCGCTTCCTTCACATCCACAATTCTCTTCATGCACGCCCGACGGTTATGGGCACTAGGCAGCCTAGCTTTCATAAGGATGTCTCCTATTTGATAAGAAAACACCCTTCTGGGTCTGCCTTGTTTAACGCATCCATTCACATCAGATTTATATATTCCTTTCGTCAATCTCCTTTCATTCAGCCTTTCCAAGAGCCCAAACCATCGAAGCATTCCTTTCTCAATCCTCGTCACTACATCATCTTTCAAAGCACATCTATCGCGCACAACACTATTCCTCATTCTATCCGCTATCGTGACTCCAAATACACTTCTTAATGACCGCATTTCTACAGCATTAATCCTACTCTCTTGTTTCTTCTGCCATACCCAACATTCACTTCCATACATTAATGTAGGAACAGCAGTGACTTTTTAGACATAATGTTTTGCATGCCGCAAAATGTAGCAATTTATGTGAACAAATTGTTAAACCCAATAACATTCCATTTCAATTGCAGATGTGGTGATACAATGGCACAGAAACGATGCTCTTCTATTTATGGGAAACATTAAAGTTTTGGCAGATGATAAAATAACGCTGTAAGCTTTTCAAAATTTTCCTTTCTTTTTTTATTGCAGCTCGACGTATGATTACACTAGATCGTAGTCCATGAAGAAAAACAACTGCTACTACAAATTAAGTTCTACAGGCAGCAGTCGTACTGCTTTGTAGACAGTAGTTGCCTCCACTATGCCGGCTTGAAGAGACGAATATGCACTATCCAGATTAACAGTGCATACTCCTCTAGTTATACCTGGCTACTTCCAAACTAATCCCAAAACTCGACAAGGTCATTTCACATGTGTTACATTAGAAAGTGATGGTTAGTATCCCAGGACGACAGACTGGGCTAACAACCATCAACAGCCAAGCACTATTTAATAGTGCCTATAGACACTGAGCATTACATTGATCAGATTTTAGCGAGGTTCGAACGCGGGTCTCATCGATCGTAAGTTCGCGTCTTACCGCTAGACCACGGCCGCGCTACAATTTTAAGACCACTAAAATCGAGTCTTGGTCTCACCAGTTAAGTCCAGTTGCACCAAGGCCCGTTAAAGTTACTTTGACTGTTATATTTTACAGTGACTTTTTTAACGGTTACGTTTTCTCTACACGTGTTGCAATATGTGTAAATTCATATCGTTATCGTTAAAAGGGTGGCTGATCACGAATAAATAATATCAAAATATATTTGGCTTCTTTTCATAGTACATTTGACGCTAGTGACATTGGTTTGACGATTAAATTAGCGTTAAAGTAAGCGTCAAAAGTCTCTTTAGCAGCTGTTAGTGTGGCATCACTGCGAGTCAGTGATTTACTGATTCACTGATCCACTGATTCAATTTCTATTTTTCTTCACAGGCAGAACACAGATTTGATAGTGAAGGATGTATCAGAAAGCAGCGTTGGAAAGTATAAATGTACTCTGACAGGGAATAATTTATTCATCGCCCACACTATTAACCTAGCAGCTGGTGCGAAAATAATTGGTAAGTAAACTTATAGACTACTTTAAAAAGAGTACTGTAAAACCAGAATTTTTATTTTTGAGACCATAATTTTCTTATATTTATTGGTATAATATCAACTACATAACATTAGGGTGCTTATTATTTGTAAAAAAAAACACAAATCATCATCGAAATATCAAAAACAAGCAATGTGAATGCAACGCAAAGCATTCACACTATGTCGACCGAATCGGTCGCCGAACAAAACGGTTCGGCGCGTCCTTTTTGTGTCGCACAATTGACAAGTGGAATGCTTCGCCCTCCCATGTATTCTCCCAATCCTTTCACCTTGGATCCTTCAAGCGGAGCGTGAAAAAGCACCTTCTCAGGCCGGCATAGTGGTGGCAACTGGAGCCACCGTGCGAGCGGTTCTCTAGTCGTCAATGCTCATGGACCTCCACTGCGTTTACCATCAGACCAGTCGAGGTCACATGTCGTGCCAAAATAAAAAAAATAAAAATAAAAAACGATTGATAAACGGCTGGAGTCGCGACGCGGCCTCGCAGCACGCGCGAGTTCATTCAACTCACAGCTTAGAGACGGCCGAACGCTTGCTTAGCGATGTTATTAAGACATTGCGACTTGGTTTATTAGAAAAAGATAATAATAAGAAAAAAATACCTTGTTCGAACCTCACTAAATTCTGACCAATGTAACTATGTTATATGTACGCTCAGTCCCTATAAGCACTATTACAGAGTGGTAGGCAAACTGATGATGGTTATTAGCCCAGTCGGCCGTCCTGGGGTAGTACCACCACTTTCGAATGTAACACCCGTGAAGTGATTGTCGCGTTTTGAGAACAGTTTCGAAGCAGCCAGGTATAACAAGAGGAGTGTGTACTGTCAATCTGGATAGTGCATATTCATCTCCTCAAGCCGGCATAGTGGAGGCGACTACTGTCTATAAAGCAGTTGTTTTCGTTTATAGACCGCACCCTCCACTCTAGCTTAAAGTCATGGAAAGAAAATGGCTGTAATTCATTGATATATACAATTAGATGTGCAATAACGCTCCCAATGTGACGCGAGAGAAAAGATGACCACAGCCACGTTAGTATTTGACTTGACGGCAACATTGTGAAATCGTTTGAAGCGGCATACGGTTTTTTTTATGTCAGATGTTTGCACCTCTAGTATACATATATCTCCATGCTGTAATTTTAATATTATATTTTTAGAATTAAACGCAACAAAACAAGGTATAGTCCTCGAGGGTTCTGACGTTGAGATCACGTGTTTGACAAGTGGTATGCCACCACCAACTCTTATCTGGTCGAAGAGAATCGGTGAAGAGGTAAGATTTTTCTTCTTAGCGTTTACCCAAAAAAATTAATATCAGTTTTCCATTTCTTTTTACAAGATTTCTTCCTCAATATACTGTGCACTGTCAACCTGAATAGTGCACATTCATCTCCACGAACCGGCATAACGGAGGCGACTGCTGCCTGTATTAATTTTCCTGTGATAGTAATTGTTTTTTATTGTATTCGACCACACTCCGCTTGATGTAAAGCTAGAGAACGGCAACAACTGCTACTACAGATAAATTTCTACAGGTCAGTCGGTCGGTCCCCCCTGCTATGCCGGCCAGAACGACAGTGCACAAATAAATAATATATGAAAATTTTCAGAACTTTCGTCTAACGGAGAGGGACGTCGTTTTCACGGCTAACAGTATAAAAATTAGAAAAATTCGGCACGACCAAGGGGGAAACTATATTTGTTATGCCGACAATCGGATTGGCTCCAAACCAGACGCAAGACAAATAAGGATTAAAGTATTAGGTTTGTATTTATTGTATTGTTACGTTCGTGGGGGGACGAAAATAATACACGAATTCGGTCTTCACACCAATTTATTGCATACGACACACAATAACGTAGAAGCAGGAGTGGTACGACAGTCGCTGGATAGCCCAGTAACGCTTGTTATCGCAGGAGTTGCTTGTATCGCATCTAGAATAGGACTACTTTTTGGGACGTTCGGGTTTTTTTAAAATTTATACTCCAATAGGAGGAAGCTTCGAGAAAGATCTCGTCGAAGCTATTTACTAATTAATAATGTAAACAAGGTCACAGGTCACGTGGCCAAGATGTTTACGCTACGCCGCTTATACGAGGCCTTCCTAGAAACTTAGACGCATGCTGGCTCTTTCGCACCCCAGGTGCACGCAACAGTATGATAACCCGGCTAACCTTTTAGACCGGCCGTGGTCTAGTAGTAGGACGTGTGACCTCACGATCGATGAGACCCGTGTTCGAATCTCGCTAAATTCTGACCAATGTAACTATGTTATATGTACTTTGGTCGCGCAGTCCACCGTCCTGGGGTAGACCACTTTTGAATGTGACAACCGTGAAGTGACCTTGTACCGTTTCGGGAATAGTTTGAAAGTAGCCAGGTATAACGAGAGGAGTGTGCCAATCTAGATGGTGCTAATTCGTGTCCTCAATCCGACATAGCGGATTTCTCTGTAGTAGCAGTTGTTTCCGTTCATGGACCGCACTCTACCTTTACATCAGGCGGGGTATTGTCACATGCCGAGCTACAATAAAAAAAATTAAAAAACCATCCAGTTACCACTACTTACAAAAGTAACTGTCCTATGTGTGTCCTATATGTAAATTCACATTTACAAAGACTATCAAAGCATAGTGGAGGCGATTGTGATAAAAAGTGTAATTATTGTTTTCAGGCAAACCTAACGTGCATATTCCTAAGAAAGTTGTCAACACGAAGGCCGGTGTGGAGGCTGTATTGCAGTGCAAGGTGCATAGGGAACCCGAGTAAGTATCTAATAAATTAAAATATACCTTTATTAACCCAGTCTGCCGTCCTTGGACCACCACTTTCCACCACCCATGAAGTGATCTTCGCGTTTTACAATCAACTTACAGTTTAAATTTTATTTCACCCGGGTTATTGAGTAATTAGACTTTTTCTAATGTAATATTTGAGGTTATTATTCTATTAAATACTTTAATAATTTATTATATCTGTTTTTATTTAATTTAGAGCGGCCGTGGTCTAGCGGTAAGACGCGTGAACTCACGATCGATGAGACCCGTGATCAAACCTCGCTAAATTATGAACAATGTAATTTTGTTATATGTACTTTGGTAGCTCAGTGCCTATAGGTACTATTAAAGAGTGGTAGGCAGACTGATGATGGTTATTAGCCTAGTATGCCGTCCTGCGGTAGCACCACCACTTTCGAATATAACACCCGTGAAGTGTCCGCGTCGCATTTCGGGAATAGTTCGAAAGTAGCCAGGTATAACGAGGGAGTGTGCACTGTCAATCTAGATGGTACATGCTCGTCGCCTGGTTTCTCTGTAGTAGCAGTTGTTTCCATTCATGGACCGTCCTCTAGCTTTACATCAGGCGGAGTGTTGTCACATGCCGAGTTACAATTAAACATTGCCTATTGATTGGTAAACGATATGTTGATATAATTGAAATAAATTAATAGGAAATTATTTTAGAATATTGTTTTGTTAAAAAACTATCAGATATCAAAGGCCCAAAAATGGGCATTCTCCTTTGATGTTAAAACCAATTTAGCGTGCAATACCAACAATTAAATAAACAAAAACCGTTAAATACGTTTTTTGATCTTGCCTTTTTTTTCAGTTCCCAAATCGAATGGTTTAAAGATGGGCAGCCTGTGAAAGATGTCGAAGATGTATTCACAATTTCATTTATACAACAACACTCGAATTTAACAATCACACCACGACTCGAAAAGGATTTTGGCACTTATACTTGCAAGGTAAACCTTTCACAGCACTAAAGAGTGGTAGGCAGACTGATGATGGTTATTTGTCCAGTCTGCCGTCAGCCTGTGTAACACCCGTTAAGTGACCTTGTTGATCAGTTTGAAAGTAGCAAAGTGTTGCGAGGTATATAGAAATGTGCACTGCCACTCTAGATGGACTCCTCAAGCCGGCATAGCGGAGGCGACTGCTGCCTGTAAAAATTTATGTGTAGTAGCAGTTGTTTCCGTTTATGAACTGCACCTAGCTACAATGAAAACATAACGAAAGAAGCATCCCCTGTCAATAAGTGTGATGTATACATGCATACATGTCCTTAAGTCGGAATAGCGGAGGTGACTGCCGCCTCAAAATTTTTCTCTGCCATAGCAGTTGTTATAGTTTTTAACTTAACAATAATCAGAGTATTGTACCAGACTTAATTTTTTACTTTATAGCAATGAAAAATTTTTTCTTCATAATTTCAGGCGACAAACATGTACGGAACTCATGAAAAATCGGTGCGTTTAACGGAAGAGCCCGTGATTGAAAATTTCGACGCTGACGGATCGAAATTGACATGGACCATTCATTCGTATTTACCACTTAAAGAACTCACCCTGCAGTTGCAAAAAGTTAATGGAGTAAGTATTTGTTTTTATAGTAGCTCGACATGTGACAACACCCCGCCTGATGTAAAGCTAGAGTGCGGTCCATAAATGGAAACAACTGCTACTACAGATAAATCTCTATGGGCAGCAGTCGCCTCCACTATGCCTATAGTGAATCTGCACACTCCTCTCGTTATACCTGGCTACTTTTAAACTATTCCCGAAACGCGACAAGGTCACTTCACGGGTTTGTAATTCGAAAGTGGTGGTACTACCACAACACGGCAGACTGGGCTAATAACCATCATCAGTCTGCCTACCACTCCTTAAAGAGCGACCAAAGCACATATAACAAAGTTACATTGCTGCATTGGTCAGAATTAGCGAGATTCGAACACTGGTCACATCGATCGTGAGTTCACGTGTCTTACCGCTAGACGCGGAGGCGATTGCTGTTTGTAGACATTTCTCTGTAGTGGCAGTTGTTTCCGTTCATGGACCGCACTCTAGCTTTACATCAGGCGGAGCGTTGTCACATGCCAAGCTACAATAAAAAAAAATTAAACATTGCCTATTGATTGGTAAACGATGTGTTGATATAATTGAAATAAATTAATAGGAAAATAGGTACATGTTCGTCTCCTCAGCCGGCATAGTGGAGGCGACTGCTGCCCGCACAGGCTTCTGTGTAGGAGCAGTTGTTTCCATTCATGGACAGCACTCTAGCTTAACATCAGGCAGAGTCTGGTAGTACACGGTCCATTCCCTCCTTACGATGTTAAAATTACCTGCCTACCTTAATTTTACAGACAGACTACCGTTCTATATCTGTGCCTATCCCGGAAGAGAAGGAAAACACCCATGTACATGAGATGACGTATCAGTTAACCGATTTGCAATATGGCCGCTACATTATCAACTTACGAGTTAAAAATAACCACGGATGGGCTGAACATGGAAGCCTGGAAACTGAAATTGGTAAGTTGGCTTTTATTTTGGAGCTACGTTTTAATTATTGTTTAGGCGCAAATTTTTTTTCTAAGAAGGCAAGGAGGTCGAAGCCCATACAGCCACGTATTCACTATTGTAATTTCTTCGGTTTTTTTTTTTACATTGAATTGTTAGTATTTTAAAATTCAATTTTTTGCATCAAGTTAATAACATTGTTCATCACGAGTCATTCATTCATCACAGTAAATAGTCAGGTCAAGTCAAAAATTGCTACAATAAAGTGGTAGAATCTTTACTGAAACTTCCCACGGAGTTTTGGAGGGAAAATGGAAACACAGATTCCCTTCTTTTGAATTGTTTGCCCACACTCACGCACGTTCACGAACACTTAATGGTTAATAATCTTCCATTATTACACATTAACACTCGAAGAAACACAAGTTTAAGAAAATAATTCAAGACAGATAATCTGACGTCTCAAGATGGCCGCCAAAACTCTAATGTTTTCTTAGAGTGTTTGACAGCAATTTTTTAATATTATGTTCTCCCATTCTCGAAAGGCAAAGGGAACAATGTTCATACAGCAATTAATTTTATATAATTTCCGAGGGCAAAGGATTTAAATTACAATTAAGCTAGTTGCACTTTTTATTATTTTTTATTTATTTATTTATTTTTTCTTTTTATTTTGTTTTAGAACACCTATCAGAACCCATCGTTCGAGGTTCAGGTAATTTTGTTATTTTTTATTATTTTTTATGCACAACTTAATTATTTTTTTTAATATTTATTTATTTATTGGGGCATGAAACTCGCAGATTCATGATGGTTATTAGCCCAGTCTGCTGTCCTGGGGTAGTACCATCCGAATGTAACATCTGTGAAGTGACTTAGTTACGTTTTAGGATCAAGTTAAACATAACTATGGAGTAAAACAACAAAACTTTTAATTTAAAGGAGAATGCCCATTCGCCTAAAGGAAATTAGTTCACAATTTTTTTCGAGTTTGTCGATGATTTTCAGTTCATTTTGTAGAAAAATAAATTTACATTCCTTATCTCCAATCAATTTAAAAAAAAAACACTCGGATTATTAAATAATTAGACTTTTTCTGATTCAATATTTGAGGTTATTATTACATTAAATGCTTTGTTAATTGACGATATCTTTTTTGTATGTAATTAAACATTGTCTATTGATTGGTAAATGATGTGTTGATATAATTGAAATGAATTAATGAAAAAATAAGATATTATTATAGAACATTGTTTTGTTAATAAACTATTAGAGATCAAGTGTACACAAACATGGGCATTGTCCTTTAATTTTTTTTTTTTTTTTTTTGTAAAAAAAATTTGAGTTATTGATTTTCGTTTTTCTTTCAGCGTTCGGTATGCGTGGAGATGCTGACTCACTCCGACCTTTCACGGCGATCATCTCGTCTCTTCTTATGTACATCTTGGTGCGATTCGTTTAAAATTAAGAACCACTGTACCTTATTTATTAAAGACGCTTTTGTTATTATTATTTTAACACAAACGTGTTCCTAATTGTTCAATCTGACTTTTAGGAACACTATTGTTCTAGAATAATAAGGTCTCGAGTACACATTACACGCTAAATAGTTAGGAATTCTGAGTAACTTTTGTATATCTTCACGGCTCCTATAGTAGTGGAGCAAGCAGAGGTGCTGTTAGGTTTTTCCTCCAAAAACTCTGGCAACCCCATTGCAAACGAAAGTGAGGGTATATTAAAATTTAAAGTTACCCTTTCGTAGTTTATAAAATGGAAATTATGTTCTGATAGTCAAAATAACGGTTTTATTTAAAAATATCTTTACTGAAGCTATCCGAATCTGACCGAACATCTATTTTTAAATATGACCGTTAGGAAATTAATGTTGTGTCAAACATTAATTTTTAATTACATTTAAGGAGAAAGATTTTCAGTATATTAAAGTACATTTACTTTTAAAAGAAACTAGTAAATATATTTCTGTGCCTAGATTTAGTTCAGTGTTTTAAAACTATAACCGTCAGATTACTTTTTAAGGCTAAGGATTCAGTTTTTGAGCCATACAGTGTTACCAGATATAAAAAATAAGTCTTATAGCAGTGGATTTTTTTTTTCTTCAAATACAAACACAAATTGTACATAAGTATTTTTTAAGTTATTTTAAATTTTTTTTTTTTGTAGTAGAAAAGACGTAGAAATTGTTTTTAAAATTCGGCACATTCTTAACAAAATATTAATTTTTCTTTAGCTTTTAGCTTGTGTATAATATAATTAAGACCAGTTTTTTTTTCTCAGTAATTTTTATTCCATTTCTCGTGAGCAAAAATTTTTTTTAGTATTATTTAAAATTAGTTTTGTTGACCGATATTTATGTCGAAATAAATGGATGGCATAAGCAGAGACGGATGTGTTAAATCATTTAGTAAAAATTCCACTTTAAAATTGTCAGTTAAAATAAATAAACGGTCAACAATTATAAATTAAGATGTTCACAGTTCATTATTTACCAAAGTTTAATGATTATTATTTTAAAATTATCTAAAACAACCAATGTAAAATTTATTAAATAACAATTTATTGCATTTTTTTAAACTCTTTTTAAAATAGTGTTGCCATATTAAAAATATAATATATATACTGAATTATACAAAATTAATGCCTGAATAATGTGCCTATATAACAAAATGTAAAAGGTGCTTTTTATATTATAATATAATTATTAAGTAGCTGTGTTATTCACAAATTTTAACAATAAAAATCCATTTCACATTTTATGTACACTGTCATTTTTCACGACTGACATTTCGCTTCTTCCACTTTCGTTCTGCTTAAGGCAAAGGTTCTACCCCATTCAGTCCCAGTAATATTTATTTTCCATAAAAAATATGGGAAACACAACCTAGTCTTCAATATAACATTTTATTTTGGTTTGATTCACATTAATTCCATGATATTCTTTAAATAAAGGCAAAGGGACGAGCCTATGCAGCCTAGTCTTGCACGTTTCCCAGTTTATTCTTGTATTCACAGTCAGTGTCCGTCGTGATTATAAATGCATTAATATAATTTGTAATTTAGCCAAAGGGGTCGTATTTACTAATCTACAACGCCATTGATGTGTTTTTCATATTTATTTTTAATTATGAAATGTAAGCAGAATTAATGCATTATTTAGCTTTATTAATTACTCATTTTTATTGTAAATAGAGGACTGTAACACTAACATTAGTAGAGCTGGAGTTTGAAATCCGGCATAGAGGAGGCTACTGATGACTGCAGACTTTCTCTAATGTAGCGATTGTATCCGCTGTTTTTTCCTGTTTCTACTAGTTTAAATTCTAAAACAAAATGGCGGCAGCTTTTTGGAGTCCTCTGTTTTCCTTATGAATACTTTTTCTTTAGAATATTAGTCATTGTTTAGTATTTCGTTTTAAAGTCGAGTTTTTATTAATGTAATTTTTAATTATTATTATTATATTAAGTTCCAAGTACAAATCAACCACCTCTTGAGTACAATTCACCCATCAAGTCACCTACCTTCTTGGGCCGGCATGGTCACGGTGATTGGTGTCTCCCGTCATCGGTGCTCATGGACGTCCAGTGTACTTACAACCTTATGCTTTAACCCATAGAGATATATACTAGAGGTGCGAACAAAAAAACCGTAGGCCGCTTCAAACGATTTGACAATGTTGCAGTCAAGTCAAATAGCAACTGACAGCGAATCTATAAACGTGGCTGTGGGAGTGTTTGGCGCGCTTTTGCCCGGGAAGGTTGAGGTGTTTTTTTTATCCCTTTCCTTAATTAGTATAGTGGTTATTATTGTGTAAAATTGGTGTTATTTTGCGTAATTTTATGCTGTGCATGTGAGTAATTGTGGAAACATTAAAATTCACTCTATATGAAGCGGTTTTTTTTGTGGTTATCCCACGCCGTGAAAACGCTCATATTGTGACGTGACCGGGTGAATTGCCGCCAAATACTCCAAGAAAGCGTCATGTCAATTGTATTGCAATTTGATGCAAAAACTTCAAGAATTTACTACCCGACATTGGCAGAATTGTCGTTGTTATGACATCTGAGGCCATTTAACAAATGAAGAAGAAGAACGTGGCTGTTTTTTTTTTTTTTTCTTTTTTTTTTTCTTTTTTTTTCTTTTCCCTCACGTCAAATTTGGAGCGTTACTGCACGTCTAGTTGTATATATCAATGCTTTAAACCCAATATTTATCAATATACGCATTTTACTTACACATCGCTACGGTTTACATTTAGTTTGTAGTTTCAACTGAAAGAATATTTATATGTGAAAATAGAATAGTGAATTATATGGTAAAGCCAAACGTAACATATGGCACTTATCTAGAGGCATGTAGTCGGCATTACCACGCGTTTCACATATTTTTTGATGCGCTATTGAAACTTATCTTTCTAAATAGAATAAAAATTTGTTTGGGAAAAAGTACTATAGCATATTTTTTTTAAATTACAATGAATTTTTTTTAACACTATAAAAGCGACAAAAGGAGAATGCCTAAGAGAAATGGGCCCACAATTTTTTTCTCGAGTTTATCGATGATTTTTAATTAATTTTGTAGAAAAATAAATCTATATTCTTTTTATTTTTTTCTCCCGGGTTTTTGAGTAATTAGACTTTTTCTAATGGAATATTTGAGATTATTATTATATTAAATGCTTTAATAATTGATTATATCTGTTTTTTTATGTAATTAAACATTGTCTATTGATTGGTAAACGACGTGTTGATATAATAGTAACAAATTAATGAAAGAATAAGATATTATTTTAGAATATTGTTTTGTTACCAAACTATTAGACATCAAGTGGGCCCACAAATGGGCATTCTCCGTTGTTTTGTATTTGTAAGTGGGTGTTGTTCCTTAGGTCGAATTACACCAAATGGCCCGTAAAAGTTACTTTGACTGTTACATTTAACGGTTACGGTGTACGGTTTAATACACACACGTTGCACCATCGTCGCGCCTGTCACTTTTGACGCTAACCGTAACCAGCGAACCTTGGCTGGTCGAAGCCAATGTCACTAACGTCAAATGTATAAAAAGAAGCCAAATATGTTTTTCGAGAACAGCCACCCTTTTAACGATAACAATATGAATTTACACGGTATTGCAACGCGTGTGGAGTAAATGTAAACGTTTAACGGTTACGTCACCGTAAAATATAACAGTCAGAGTAACTTTAACGTGCCTTTTGGTACAAATGGACCTTACAGTTTTGCCATTCGCTCATGCCTCGTGAACGGTGCCGGTGCCTATATGCGTGACTTATGTTTGTTTAAAGTCCGTAACCGTTAATCGTTAATGAATTAAACAGTGTACTTATTCGTAATAAAAAAATTGTCTTATAACGTGTTCTGTAAGTGCCTATAATCTATATTTTTATCTCTGTGTATAATAATACAAAAATATAATGTTTGTAAATATTTAAATTTGTTGTTTTTTTTTTGTTTTATATGGCATTATAACAATTTGCCAGTGTCAAAGTAAATATTTTTGCATCAAGTTTATAATATTGTGCATCACGAGTCATTCATTCATCACACGTCAAGTCTCAGTCAAGTCAAAAATTGTTCCAGTAAAGTGGTAGAATCTTTACTGAAACTTCCCACGGAAATTTGGAGTGAAAATGGAAACACACGTTCTTTTCTTTTGAATTGTTTGCCCACACTCACGCACGTTCACGAACACTTAATGGTTAATAATCCACCTTTATTACACATTAACACTCGAATAAACACAAGTTTAGGAAAATAATTCAAGACAGATAACCTGACGTCTCAAGATGGCGGCCGAAACTCCAGTATTTTACTTTCCCGCTTTTATATTGAGCGATCGTGGTCTGGTGGTAGAGGACTGTCACCCAAGTGATAACGAAACGTCAAATCCCAAAAGCCGAATGTTTTTCGATTCGTTCAAGTGACAACTCTCGATTGACTATTTTGACGACTAGTTTTTTTTGTGGTTATCCCACGCCGTGAAAACGCTCATATTGTGACGTGACCGGGTGAATTGCCGCTAAATACTCCAAGAAAGCGTCAAATTGTAAAACACCATTGCAATTTAATGCAAAAACATTAAGATTTACTACCCGACATTGGCAAAATTGTTGTTGTGAGGACATTTAACAAAAGAAGAAGAAGATTGCTCATCTAGTTGTATATATCAATGCCTTTAGATATGTTATTAACTAATAGTCTAATCAATAAGCAACCCAATAGTAAATTCTACTCAAAATCCCAATAACCCAATTCCTAGAAATTCTATTAGGAAACAAAAACTAAAAAATCTAAGTAAGAAAGACTGTGTTTCTAGTTCGTAAACTTCCAAACCATTAGTCAAAAGAATACCATCTAAATTATCTATTTGTTTAAAAGCCTGTTCACCCCTAAAGCAATTCGTGATGAAGTCGCACATGTCGCTCCAATTAAAAAAAATGCGATCTTCATGACAAAAGGTAAGGTCACATTTCACAATAAAAAAGTATTCAATCTTAACAATAGACAATCGACTTTAGAATCTTTTGTCTATGATGCTCTTATCATATCCTATATATAGAGTGATAATTTATATTTTTGTATCAGTTTGGTTTTGTATCTCATCGTGGTATCATCTTTAAGAGTAGGTCCAGTGTTAGTGCTAAAGAAATTTAAAAAAAGAAACCTAATATGAAGGTAGGTAACAATATAAACGGTATAATTAGAGTGTGCACTGTCAATCTAGATGGTGCATAATCGTCTCCTCAAGCCGGCATAGCAAAGGCGACTGCTGTACGCAGCTATTTCTCTGTAATAGCAGTTGTTTCCAATCATTAACCGCACTCTAGCTTTACATCAGGCAGAGACAAATCCTAATTTTTTACCATTTTTTTTTCAGTTATTATTTTGTTTTGCATTAGTCGTGGCGTTAACAGCCGCTGAACCACCAGTCAGGTAAGTGGATATTATACCAGCTGTTGCTAGCAACTTCGTACGTAACGTATGTTTAACATACACAGCTTTAAAAATGATGAATTCCCAGAGTTATCTTTGGGCCCAAAAATCCCGGGCTTGGAGCCCCCAAACTTTCCGAAAATACAGCCGTTGGAACTCCAACACAAACTTTAACCTCTATTTCACCCCCCTGAGGGGTTTGCTGAAACCCGTAATTTTCATAACTCTAACTTGATGGTGTTGTTCCTAAGACTTTGTTAGGCAGACTAATGACGGGTATTATCCCAGTCTACCTTTCAAATATAACATCCGGTATTAACCGGAAATGTGCCCTGTCAATGGTCCACATTCTTCTCCTTAAGCCAAAATAACGGAGGTGACTATCTGCAGACATTTATCTGTGGTAGCAGTTTTCTCCGTCCACGGATCGCATTCTTGTTCAAAATATAACTAACATCTAGCCATTGATTGAACCTCTAGGCCTACGCTTTTTTTTATGTCAGATGTATGAAGTTTGTGTATGGTCGCAATATGCCGAGCTATAAAAAATATTGTTCGCTGTACTAATTCGCTGTATACAAAATCCTGTACATTCTAAGAATTTATAAGCATCTAAGACGAAACGCTTCAGCCGTTAGTGTTAAAGTAAACATAAAGTCTTATTTCCTAATCCACAGCGGCGGCTACCCATCGTCAAGGTCAGGTCATGACCATCACGGCGATAGTTATGCATCAGCGAGATCAGGACATGATCATCATCATAATGACGGCTACGCTTCATCACGATCAGGATTTGGTGATAGCTATTCCTCAGGGAGATCGGGTCATGATCATCACGACGATTTCCAAGGTGGCGCTTCCAATAGCTACCTCCCACCACCTCGCGGTTTCTCACAATCGCAAAATGGATTTGGTGATAGCTATTCCTCCGGGAGATCGGGCCACGACCACCACAACGACTTTCAACGCGGCGCATCGAGCAGCTACCTCCCACCATCAGCTCGCAGTTCCTCACCTTCGCAATCGTACGGCGCACCTTCAGGTCGCAGTCAACCATCGTCACAATACGGAGCACCCGACTTCAGGAGTACACCGGACGAGCAGTACGGAGCGCCGGACTTTAGAGGAGCCTCTGATAGTTACAGCGCACCACGCTCCACATACGGAGCACCTTCCTCCAGGGGCAACGACAAGGCACAAGGAAGGAGTTTATCTAACAAGTACGGAGCACCCAGGAACAGTCTTTCATCACAATTTGGTGCACCAAAGAGTCTATCGCAAAGTTACGGCGCTCCAGAACACAACTCTCGCTCCAAGACGTCCGCTTTTGGGTCATCATTTGCGTCCTCAAGAGGTGCACCCTCACAACAGTATGGAGCACCTTCTTCTCGAGGACTCTCTGATACATATGGAGCACCAGGAAGAAGCGGTGGAATGCCATCAGATACTTATGGAGCACCCGATCAACGTGAGGCTGAGAAGTTCCAGAGAGCGTTAGACGAGTTATTGAGTCAGGTGAGAATATATTATGTTGTTAACGCAGAATATATATTATTAATAATGCAATATAATTATATGTTATATGTACAGGAGCCTGCCAATTACGATTTCGGATACAAAGTGAACGATCACGAGAGCGGCAGTGACTTCGGGCACACGGAGACGCGCGAGGACAATCGTGCTGTAGGATCATACTTCGTGGTATTACCAGATGGTACCAAGCAGGTAAATAATGCTCGTAGTCATCACCGGCGACATCTGGCCGTGTATTAATATTGTGTTATATACAGGTGGTCGAGTATGAAGCAGATGAGCATGGTTTCAAGCCCAAGATCTCTGTAGAGCCAATAGATGGTGGATATGATGACAACGCACATGATGCTTCCGGCAGAAGTAATGGAGGGCCATATTAATAATAAAATATCTAGATAAATAATTTCTAATGACAACTATTTATATGTGATTTATTTATTAGCAAACGTATAAAAACCTATAAAAAGATGTAGGTATCTAGTTATTAAGTTTTATATTATAAAGTTTTAAAAATACATAAAAATATTTTGTATCATTTCCTTAAGCTTGCATAGCGGATGTGACTGGTACCGCAAAATCTCCTTTTGTGACAAATTAATAACCTCTAAATTAAATGAATAACCTAATGCCGCCAAAACTTCAAATAGAAGACTGAATGGGCATTGATACCGTTGCCTTGAATAAAACAATAACAATGTGTTATCTCTTACAAAGTGACAGCTGACAACCGACAAAAAAAAAAGCAGTGAACGGGCGGGATGTGCGTGAAATGATTTAGTTGTTCGGTGTAATTAGTTATAATACAATAAAATGGATGTTGATTCGGACGAGCTAATTGATCCAAAACAACCATCATATGAACAAACAGAACCTTCGAGCAGCGGCACAACATCTGTCTCTGTTAACAGTAAAATAATCGAAAAGCAATCGTCTTCAAATAATGTTTACGACTTTTCCTCATATCAACTAGACGACGAAGATGACTTAATATCATTTAGATTGACAACAAAAGACCTATTATCAGGTATTTATAATTTTGGAAACGATTCATCTAGTCTTATACATGCAGAAGAAGATCCGAAGCAACCGACATTTTACAATATTACGAAGCCGTTCTGCACAGACTTGGTGGATCCTTCTAAGCTTCCCGAGGCTTTTGCGCCACTAAACATCGTATGGGGTACTAAAGGCGGAAAGAAAGACAGGTTAAAAACCTTCCTCGGAGTCAAAGATGACACTTTTGCTGAACTCGAGAAGCGGTGTGACCCTAACGGACCAACATTAGTCGAAACTCCAGAGAAGGTCGAGACAGATCTGCTCCTCCATTTAAATTTAGAGAAAAGGCGTACCAAACCAGCGTACCATACACATTTACGATGGCTTAAATACAAATCTCATACGCAACCTCATCCCGAAGATCCTATGGAGGTATCCAACGACAGAGAAGATGATACAGAGATGATTCCTGGATCAGATATCGCTTTTTACATCCGAGTTTACGTACCATTTAAGAGTGGAATGAAACAGAAGGGGCGGCAACCTACGTGCTCTCGGGAATTTGTTATTAGGGGTGATCAACCACTCACAGACATTATAGATAATATAATATGTCTCAACGACTTAGGCCTGCGAAAAGACGTCTCGGAGAATCCAGATCAAATAGATACAATTAACGCTAAGGAGTTATATAGATCGAATTTTTTATTTATAAGTAATATATTTTATAATGACACTAGATCGCTGTATGCTTCGGATTTGAGCGAACCGATTAGAAATTGGGCTGAGATGAAAGGTATAGGAAAGTTTGAGCATCGTAATATGGCTGAATATAGGTTAAAGGACTTAAAAATCAAGTTAGGGTACCCGGAGGTTTATATGCATCAAGGGTCGTGTGAACATCTGTTCACGTTTTCCGATATCCGTTATGTTGGCTGTAAAAGGAACCTGTTAGCGAGGAATTTGCTTCCGAAAAGTCATCTGATTGCGTGTTTACTATGTTCACACAATCCTGTAGGTTGGGTTGTGACTGAATGTTGTAAAATACCTTATGATCCTGCGTTGATTTGCCGTAATTGTTTTCTGTCATACCTTTATAAGGATGGGAAGAAAGTCTGCCATTTCAAAGCTTTTAGATTCGATATGACAGATTTTAAGGTTCAAGGGAGAGTATTTTGATTACTTCTTTTGGTAATAAAACAAAAAGGTGAATTAATTGTTACATTTAGCACATTTTTTTAATTAGTGCATTTTCTTTGTTTATTTTTAAGGCAAAGGGTTTCTGCCTATGCAGCCTAGTCTTTAACAATATGGTAATAAATTGTAGTCTTTTTTACACTTTAGGATTATTCAAGGTCAACAACCTCTGCCAAACTATTTTTTTTTTCAAGTGCAACTGAATTTAAAAGAAATCAAATTACGTATAACGGCTTTGTTCGTTATTATTTATTGTATTGTATTGTATTTTATATTGTAATAAGAGTTACAAAATTATTGTCTATTTTTAAGACGTCACTTATTGTTTATTTTAGTGATGATGGTTTTGTATTGATAATTACGGGTTATAATGAATTAATAAATCTGTATATTGTTTTATTTTATTTTTCCTTAATTAGACTGATGATGGTTATTAGTCCAGCCTGCCTATCCTAGTACCACCATTTTCAAATGTAACTGTGAAGTTCCTAGTCGCGTTTTGGGGTTAGCTTTACAACCCTGGACTGACCAGGCTAGCAGATTGCAGTTGTCTGTGCTCATAGAATACTACATCTTGTGTTGATATATGACGAGTTACATATTTTAATAAAAGATCGAGCCGCAATATCAAAATAACATCGCTAAGGCTGGCACGCTCGGCCGTCTATCAGAGTTGATTGACGTCGCGCGCCAATAGCCATATATCAATCCTTGCATTCACATAGCTTATTTTTGATATTTCGATGTTTTTTTGTTTGTTTTTTATTTAAAAATAACGCTAACGAGATTATCGATTGGCTATCAACACTATAGACAATAGAGATATATCAATTACTATCGGCAAGAAAAATTATAGAAATGAACCTATACGTTTGAAATCTTCCCATCCCTAAGTCGAGGCACGTCAGAAGACCAAGTACGATGTTAAATACATTTACACCTAGACAGTACAACGCGAGATTATCCACCAATAGTATCGCTTCCTTTAATTTTAATACCTCCGCGGTCATTGTAACATCGTCTGATTGGTAGAAAGAACCCGCGTTACGCAGTCACGGCGGAAATGTAACCTCGTCTTTGGCCCTCTGCTAATGAGATCAAAAGTCAAAACAAATATTATTGTTTACAGGCGTTTTTAAAGCGGAAACTTCGAAGGTGATTGTAGCTTGACAAAAGCGCGTCACGACCTTCTCAATAAACTTCGTCTTTTGTATAATTAATAGTGGTAATATTTCAACCCCTACTCTTTTTAGGAGAAGCTGAATATGTAATGCTATAAATAGATAATGTAACTGTGCTAAAATAACATAGTTTGTTCTAGTTTGCTTAGCGTTCAACGTGAAAATGATGGTATGTTATTTTTTTTATTTGTAACTTTTTATTACATGTTTAGTTTGGATAGTAGGTAAAATACGAACTAACCCTCAACTTTCGAGCATTTTTTTGTTGGCAACACCACATCGGGATTGCCAGGCATTCTTCTTTGGCTTGCTTATATATTAAGTTTTCATTTAACTTTATTTACTTACTAATGTCTATAAATGTTTATTAATAATGAACGTGAATTTTAATTTTATATAACCTCTCTTTTCCCGGTTATATTTCTATTTGTTATAATATTGTATTGCCATACACTTTCCATGAGCCCTAGCTTCCGCTAGACTCTTCAAAGCTCGGTAAAAAAAAATGTTGAAAATTTTGATAAGCACCCAGACCAAAGCTCCAAACATCTCCTCAAACATGATAAAATCGCACTTTGGTCCTTGTTTCAATTAATAAATGTTTTTTTTTATAGTTCCTCGTGGGCTTGGCGTGTCTTCTTGCATTTGTGGCGGCAGAACCACCCCCATCAAACAGGTAATATTTGTATGGTTTAGGTTATTATTTTTTTAAATTTATAGCTTGAATTGTTATTGTATAATTAATTGAATTGTTATGTTTTCTTTGTATTAATGGTAGTTAATTTAGGTATTTTTGCGGCTTATTTACCGCAAAATAATATCTTATTCTTTTATTAATTATATATTCTTTTATATTTCAATTATATCAACGCATCGTTTACCAATCAATAGACAATGTTAAATTACACAAAAAAACTAATATAATCAATTATTAAAGCATTTAATATAATAATAACCTCAAATATTGCATCAGAAAAAGTCTAATTACTCAATAACCCGGGTGAAAAAATTAAGATTGATTGGTAATTAGAAATATAGATTTATTTTTCTACAAAATAAACTAAAAATCATAAAGAAACTTAAAAAATAATTGTGGGCCCATCTCTCTTAGGCATTCCTTTGTATTATTTTTTTCTAAACATCCCATAGTCGTTCTGAAACTTGATAATATTTTTTATTTGAAAACAAATTAAATTTAATTTTTTCTTAGCTATCTTCCACCTTCAGGCCGTTCCTCAAATGGAGGGTATTCATCAGGAGGTCCCCAAGTAATTTCAGCACGGAGTTCTCAAGGTTTTGGATCTAATAACTTTGGCAGGTAATTATTTATCAATCCTTTAGTATTTGTCTGTTTCTAGAGTACAGTAACAACAGTAAGTTACAGTAACTCGGCATGTGACAACACTCCGCCTGATGTAAAGCTAGAGTGCGTTCCCTTAATGCAGAGATTCTCAACCTTTTTTTTTGTTGCGGCACACTTTTAACGATTTCAAAATTTAGCGGCACACAAACAAAAAGATAAGTTTAAAAATTATTTACTTACCTATAAAACACAGCGTAAAATAGTTTATGATAATATTTTAAATGTGCGAAATAAAATAATGTGTACTACAAAAACAACAGTACGTGTATTAAGAGATTAATTACAAGTTAATCATAATTATATTTGTAATACGATTTTTCTTTTTAAATCATATTATTTAATAATATTAACATAATTATATATCTAAAATTTGGCGGCACAATTTTAGAATTTCGCGGCACACAAAAGTGCCGCGGCACAGTGGTTGAGAATCACTGCCTTAATGGATACAACTGCTACCACAGAGAAACCTGTGCGGGCAGCAGTCGCTTCCATGTACCATCTAGATTAACAGTGCACACTCCTCTCTTATACCTGGCTACTTTCAAACTATTCACGGATGTTACATTCGAAAGTGGTGGTACTACTCCAGGACGACAGACTGGATAAATAACCATCATCAGTCTGCCTACCACTCTTTAATGAGCGACCAAAGTACATATAACATAGTTACATTGGTCAGAATTTAGTGAGGTTTGAAGGAAGGTCTCAAGGATGGTGTAATTGGAATTTTCTTATACTTTTTTATAGGAGCGGTTCCCGTGGTCAAGGGCAATTTGGTGGTCGTGGATACGAGAACGGACAAGGATTTGGGAGGAATGGTGGGGTACGTACTCCTCAATTATCAGACAAACACTAGCTTAGTATATCTATGGGCGTTTGAAAGTGGTTTGATAAAATGAGCCCTTCTAAATAAATTGTAATCCTGCGCAGGAGCCGGCTCAATATAAATTTGGTTACAATGTAAACGATAATCATGGTACCGATTTTGGACACCACGAGATAAGGGAAGACGAGGCGGCTCATGGTGAATACCACGTGGTGTTGCCAGACGGTAGAAAACAGGTACCTCTTCATGCAACTCTTATATACTAAGCTAGTGCTCGTTCCATAGACAATAATTCAACCCATAGATATACCTAAACCATCAAAAACTAGATACTAGCCCAATTTTTTATTAGTAGCTATTGTTAAGCTAGAGTGCGAAGACAACTGCTGTTACAAAATTAAATGTCTGCAGGCAACCTCTGCTATGCCGGCTTGACAAAGCTAATGTACTCTATAACACTACAAAAGCAACTTGGTCGTTTCACGGGTGTTAGTTGCACTTAAAAGTGGTGGTACTTGTACTACCACTCAGTGGCAGCCGATACCAGATATGAGAGATACCACTTATACAAGGACTCCTCGGGCACGAAACCAAACCTAGCCGAGCTCAGAATCCTCTTTTATTTCCCAATTAATTAAATAAGCTATTTTTTAGCTCGGAGGAGTGTGCACTGTTAATATAAATGGTGCACTTTTGTCTCCTCAAACCGGCTTAGCGGAGGCAATTGCCTGTAGAAATTAATCTGTAGTAGCAGTTGTTATGTACTAAGCTACAATATAAGATATATATATATATATTTAAAAAACATATTGTTCTATTTTTTTTTCAGTCAGTGAACTACGAGGCAGACGAAAGAGGATTCAGGCCACAAATTTCTTATGAAGATTCCGGTTTTTCAGGCCGGAATGGTGGATATGATAATGGCGGATATTGACTCCTAATTTACAATATAATTTTATTAATAATTAATTACTGAAAAAAATATTTTTGGCATATTTATGTTTAAAATTGTATTTTGGTTTTGTTATTACAAATTTTGCATAATTCATTGTTTGTTTTTATTTATTATTGCGGTCCATAAAGGGAAACAACTGCTACTACAGATTAATTTTTAGTTGCCTCCGCTATGTCGGCTTGAGGAGACGAGTATGCACCATCTAGATTGACAGTGCACACTCCTCTCGTCATATCTGGCTAATAAACTGTTTCCGAAACGCGACAAGGTCACTTCACGGGTGTTACATTCGAAAGTGGTGGTACTACCCCAAGACTGGACAAATAACCATCATCAGTCAAGCCTACCACTCTTTAATGAGCGACCAAAGTACATATAACATAGTTACATTGGTCAGTGTAACTTTTATTTTAACGTGATTCGAATACGGGTCCCGTTGTCCTATACGTTATACTGCTATACCCATTGATATATAGATGTGCAATAACTTCTTCTTTTGTTAAATGGCCTCATATGTCATAATAACGACAATTCTGCCAATGTCGAGTAGTAAATTCTTGATGTTTTTGCATCAAATTGCAATGGTGTTTTACAATTTGATGCTTTCTTGGAGTATTTGGCAGCAATTCACCCGGTCAAGTCACAATATGAGCGTTTTCACGGCGTGGGATAACCACAAAAAAAAAACCACTTCCGTTGCCTCATATAGAGTGAATTTTAATGTTTCCACAATCACTCACATGCGCAGCATAAAATTACGCAAAATAACACCAATTCTACACAATAATAGTCACTAAACTAATTAAGGAAAGGGATAAAAAACATCTCAACCTTCCCGGGCAAGAGCGCGCCAAACACTTATGTGCAATAACGCTCCCAATGTGACGCGAGAGAAAATATGACCACAGCCACGTTTAGGTTCTCTATCAGTTAGTATTTGACTTCACGGCAACATTATCAAATAGTTTGAAACGGCCTACGCTTTTTTTATGTCAGATGTATGAAGTTTGCACCTCTAATATATACCTATATGATCTTCTTGTTGCCTTATGGTAATTAGTATATATTTTTTTTAAATAAATGACGTCATAATATATATTTTATTATTATTATTATGTAATATCAAATAATTATGTTTACATTAAATTATATTTACTTTTGTTTAATTAAGTTGACCATGAAATATGTGCAAATAAAGTTTATTTAGGTATTTATACCTCGCATTTTAAGATTTAATTTAATTTGAGATAGACAAACAAACTGCTCTGGATCTAGGATTCTGCCGTCCTGGGGTAGTACAACCATTTTAAAGTCCACACCCGTGAAGTGACGTTATCGCTTTTCGGGTTCAACAACTATGCACGGATGGTGCATCTTCGTTTCTCCAAGCCGGTAGAGTAGACCACTGCTTTAAAGTTCAACATGAGCTTGGGACACGAACCGCGGCTTCCTCCTAGACCCGAGAGGAAGTCCAAAAACATTTTAATTCATTTCTATTTAGCCAACTAGCCAAAATTTATCGTTATATTTACTTTGCAAATTAAAAAGTTGTTTAAAATTATTTTTAATGTTGCGATAAAACAAAAACATTTATAGAAATGAAGTGTGATAGAAATTACTAGATTTTTTTTTATAGTAGCTCGGCATGTGACAACACTCCGCTTGATGTAAAGCCAGAGTGCGGTCCATGAATGGAAACAACTGCTACTACAGAGAAGTCTCTACGGGCAGCAGTCGCCTCCACTATGCCGGCTTCAAGAGACGAGCATGCATCTAGATTGACAGCGCACACTCCTCTCGTTATACCTGGCTACTTTCAAACTATTCCCGAAACGCGCCAACGTCACTTCACGGCCGAAATTTTTCCCGCTTTTTAGAGATCGGGCATTGCAAATCCAGTGTAGTTTTCCTTTAAAATGGAAGTAAATGTCCAAGTTATATCCTTACAAACTATAAATATACCTACTTCCTTTTAATCAGACATCGATTTAAAAAAAAAAACGATTATACTAATATTTGATCGGCTCTAGGTTGACTAAAGTTTTTTTTAAACAAAGATTTCTTACATATAAAAGGCATTATTCTAGTTTACTTGTCATCAGTCTACCATCTACAGGGGCGATCTCACATACACTGAAATGGCAGCAAAAGTAAGTTAAATACTCTAGTTTAAATTACTCTCAGCGGCTGTGGTCCAGCGGTAAGACGCGTGAACTCACGATCGATGAGACCTGTGTTCGAACCTCGCTAATTCTGACCAGTACCAATGTAACTTTGTTATACGTACTTTGGTCGCTCAGTGCCTACAGGCAAACTGATGATGGTTATTTGTCCAGTCTGTCGTCTTGGGGCAGTACCACTTTCGAATGTAACACTAGAATGTAACATAGTTTGAAAGTAGCCAGGTATAAGAGAGGAGTGTGCACCGTCAATATAGATGGTACATGCTCGTCTCCTCAAGAGGTTTCTCTGTGGTAGCAGTTGTTTCCATTCATGGACCGCACTCTAGCTTTACATCAGGCAGAGTGTTGTCACATGTCGAGCTACAATAAAATAAAATAAAAAGTCGATAATGAAACACGAGTGTGTCACAACTTGTAGTTATATGTACTTTGGTGGCTTAGTGCTTTTAGCACTATTAAAGTGTTATTAGCCCAATCTGTCGTCCTGGGGCAGTACCACCACTTTCGAATGTAACACCCGTGAAGCACATCAGTTTCGGCATCAGTTTGGAAGTCACTAGGTATAACAAGAAGAGTGTGCAATCTGTATGATGCACATCTTCTCCTCAAGCCGGCTAACGAAGGCAACTGCTGCTTCTAGAAATTTGTCTGTAGTAGCAGTTGTTACCGTTCATGGTCCGCACTCTAGCTTTAAAACATAGTGGTGTGTTATTCTACGTTGAAGTACTCGTAAAAGTATCGATTTCTAGTAAAGTACTCATTGTGTAATAGAAGTAGAAAATAGAAAAGCGTAGAGATTAAAAATAATATATTTTTTATCTCCATTATTGTTTTAAATAGAAATTGCGTGGTTATATTTTTTTTTATTGTAGCTCGGCATGTGACAACACTCCGCCTTGTGTAAAGCTAGAGTGCGGTCCATGAATGGAAACAACTGATACTACAGTGAGAAACATGTGCGGGCAGCAGTCGCCGGCTTGAGGAGACGAGCAATCTCGTTATACCTGGCTTCAAACTATTCCCGAAACGCGACAATGTCACTTCACGGGTGTTACATTTGAAAGTGGTGGTACTACCCCAGGACGGCAGACTAGACTAATGATAACCGTCATCAGTCTGCCTACCACTCTTGTCAAAATTTCAGATTCTTCTAATAGTTGTTGTGGGTATCTCCCTCGGTTCCGCGGCCAGATCTGGACCTTATTTACCAAGTGGATGGAAACCACAGGGACCTGCTTTCTTCTTACCTGGTGAAGTTAAGGTGAGCAAGCAAGTTTTCTATTAGTAAAAACCATATTTATCAAAACCATAGAGATATACAAACCATTTCATTAAATTTGACTAACTTCTGCCGCTCCGATTTTTTTCTTCCGATACAATGAAATGATTCTTACACGAAACTGAGTCGAAGCGCATCAAAAAAATTTTTCATCAAAATGACTCATTTCCATGGACAACTCAAGCTTGACTAGAAAAATTACTATGCCAAATTCGTTTTCATAAAAAAAGAGCAAATGGTTCCTAAGACAGTTTTCCCCGTATCTCCTGTGGTTTAGGATTTCCCCATACTGTCCCAGGTAAAAAAATTACCCTGTATATTAGAGGTGCAAACTTCATACATCTGACATGAAAAACCGTAGGCCTGGCCGCTTCAAACGATTTGACAATGTTGCCGCCAAGTCAAATGCTAACTAACAGAATTCCTAAACGTGCCTGTGGTCGTATTTTCTCTCGCGTCACATTGGGGCGTTGTTGCACATATTATACAAGGTGAATTTTCAAGTGGGCTTTCATGGCCATATCCTAAACTATAAGAGATATCGAAAAATGCTGAAAGGAGTCTCGATGCCGATTTTGATGAAAACTAAAACTGCATTATTAGATTTTTGATAAATCCATTTTCCCGGCCAGGAATCGAACCAATACATGGAAATAAGAGACAATTTGTTAAAAATCAACACTTTTCTTTGGTTTGCCGTATATCATTACTTCCCAGAATTTGATCCTTATCAGGAACACTATCGGATGGTGCAATAATACAGCGTGTTTTATTTATATCTATTATAGTTTAGGATTTGGCCATGAAAGCCCACTTGAAAAATACGAGTATATCAATGATTAAAACTCTATAATTTTACCATGTACAAAGTGTTAAAAAAACTAACCCTTGTTAAATCGAAAACCATTTCGAGATATCACTTCAATTAGACGTATTTTTTATTCCCGTCTGAAAAGCTTTAAAAACAAAGAAAATCAACGTTAGTTTGAAATTTTGACGATTATTTATTCTTGTTTATTTGCAATGGTTTAATTCTATCTCAATCGTTACAATTACTATATCACAATAGCATTGTTTTTTTTAATTAATAAAAATAAAACAAAGCAATTATTGTTTTTAGAATCACGTGTCGACTAATTCAATCTATATTATACAAAATATCCAAAACTGTTACCATGGTCTAGCGGTAAGACGCGTAAACTCACGATTGATGCGACCCGTGTTCGAACCTCGAAAAAGACCGGTACCAATGTAACTTTGTTATATGTACTTTGGTCGCCCAGTGCCTATAGGCACTATTAAAGAGTGGTACGTAGACTGATGATGGTTATTTGTCCAGTCTGTCGTCCACCACCACTTTCGAATATAACACCCGTGAAGAGACCTTGTCGCGTTTCAGGAATAGTTTGAAAGTAGCCAGGTATGTCAATCTAGATGGTACATGCTCGTCTCCTCAAGCCGGCATAGTGGAGCCTGTAGAGATTTCTCTGTGGTAGCAGTTGTTTCCATTCATGGACCGCACTCTAGCTTTACATCAGGCGGAGTGTTGTCACATGTCGAGCTACAATAAAAAAAAAATTACAGCTACCCCATTCAATGCTTTGCCAAGAACTAACACTCCAGTGTTTAAAAACAGAGCTTTGTTTAGAGATTTTTACGGCGTGGGAAGTTAAAAACCACCTACTTTAGTCTCACTAGTGTTTATAAATTTATGTATAATATACTAAGCTAGTATCTACATAACATATCGATTGTAAGCCCACGTTTCTCTTCTAATTCGGTCACGGTTACTTTAGTATTAACAGTAGAATGCGTGAACTCACGATCGATGAGACCCGTGTTCGAACCTCGCTAAATTCTGACCTATAAAAAAAAAATTCTTTATTAGGTACACAAAACAAAATATAAATTACATGAGTTGAGGACCCCGTACTAGACTATAGTCTGTATTACGGGTGACCTCGCTCTTTTCCAATACACTTTAAACAAAATTACAAGTTACAATTACAAGTGTGTGTGAGTGTGTGTGTGTGTGTGTGTGTATGTGTTGCATAATTCAGATAATTAAATAAACTATAAATTATTAGTTAAAAGATTTTCAGTTTCACTATAGTTTAAATCCACTAGAAAGTCAGATACCTTATATTTACATTCCCTATAATTGTAATCATAAATATTTAATTTCTTATGTATAAAGTTATATAATTTTGAAGATAGATTGTAATATTGTCTATTTGCAAACGCGGTTTTACAAAAGATCATCTTACATGGATCTCGTTCACCTATGTAACTATGTTATATGTACTTTGGTCTCTCATTAAAGAGTGGATGATTGGTGCCTGCCGACATTTATCTGTAGTAGCAGTTGTTTCCTTTCACGGACCGCACTCTAGCTTTACATCAGGCGGAGTGTGATCGCGTCAAAAATTTCAAATTCTGATTTTAGGAGACCACGACATCGGAGGTCCAGGTTGATGCAGAAGCGGAAGGGTCTGATGCTCTAAGAGAATATGGACCACCAAAGGAAATATCACAGGATCTGACTAAACAGGAGCTTCCAGATGTTTCGACAGAACAAGCTTTTGTTGTCATTGGTAACGTATTGCTTTTTTTGCCTGATGTCAAGCTGAACAATTGCTACTACCGATAAATTTCTACAGGCAACAGTCGCCTTCGCTATGCCGGTTCGAAGAGACGAATGTGCACCATCCAGATTGATAGTGCACACTCCTCTCGTTATACCTGACTACTTCCAAATGTGACTACATCACTTCACTTCGAAAGTGGTGGTACTACCCCAGGACAGCAAACTGGGCTAATAACCATCATCCACTCTTTAAGCGACCTCTGAGCGACCAAAGTTTTTTTTTTATTTTAGCTCGGCATGTGACAACACTCCGCCTGATGTAAAGCTAGAGTGCCGTCCATGAATAGAAACAACTGCTACCACAGAGAAACCTGTGCGGGCAGCAGTCGCTTCCATGTATTATCTAGATTAACAGTGCACACTCCTCTCGTTATACCTGGCTACTTTCAAACTATTCCCGAAACGCGACAAGATCACTTCACGGGTGTTACATTCGAAAGTGGTGGTACTACCCCAACACGGCAGACTGGACAAATAACCATCATCAGTCTGCGTACCGCTCTTTAATAGTGCCTACAGGCACTGAGCGACCAAAGTACATATAAAAAGTTACATTGGTCAGAATTAGCGAGGTTCGAACACGGGTCTCATCGATCGTGAGTTCACGCGTCTTACCGCTAGACTACGCCGCTCTAAAATGTCCCTGCTACTGTAAAATTCGAATGTATGTAGAGCATAATTACATTGTATGCAATTCCGGGCTTTCGGAATTAATAATTTAGATTCTGTTTCTGAATTCACAAAGACATTACGGCTGTATGAGGTCATACTAAAACTTTTCTTATTAAATAACAGATTTAACGCAAAACATAAAAGAGAATGTAGTAGAAGACGAAGAAGTGTCAGCGATACAGAAAGAAGACGATACAAACATAGTGCAAGAAGTACAAGAAAAAGAGATCGATGTTGAAATAAAAGATAGCAACGTGCAAAATATCGCAGATGCACTCAGTAACTTAGAAAATGAAATTAAACAACAGGTACCTTTTTTTATTAGTGGAGGTGATGTCGGATTTCTCGGTACTCCCCAACAAGAGCGTCGCCAGCCGATGGCCCAGGGAGGAGGCAAGTTGATATGGAAGATGAGAAAAGAACACAGAACAAGAGCTGTCGAGAGCACATGAAGCTTTTCACTTGTAGTACGAGCCTTACATCTACGACGATTGTAATAACAACGGTACAGAGTCCAACGTGTAAAGCTACACGAGCTCTTGACTGTTTACATTTGACAACTTTTTTAGAATCTAAGGGGGGGGCTGCCCTCCCTGCCCCGCCTTGGCGACGCCCTTGCTCCCCAATACACGAGTAAAACCCAAGGTTTTCTTCTCTACGTCATATGGTGAGGTCACGGGCACGCTTTCGTATTCTTCCACGACCCCACCGACACTTGGCCGTTAGGAACCACCTCATCGGGAACAAACATCATTCCAGTCATATACTGTCCTAAGACTCTGATCTCTCCAGATGCCACATTCTAAAATATATTTAATTAAGATTTATTTTATTTATTTTTTTATTTATTTATATTTTTTATTGTAAATTTACAAAAGGTGGACTTAAAGCCGTGAGGCTTTATCTGCCAGTCGATCTTTGGGTAGGTGATTTTTTTTTAATTTTTTAAATTTAATTTCAGGTAGTTGAAAATGAGGATACGATTGAAGTGAAGTCTGTTGAAGATACGACAGAGTAAGTAATCATCTATACCTGCTATGCTGGCTTTATAAAACGACTCCAGACCTTTCGTTACACCCAGTTTCGAAACCAATCCTAATACGCGGCTAGTCCTTCACGAGTTTAGGTAACACATGAAAGTGGCGGTACTACTCAGTACCAAACAAAACACGTTTTAACATCTTTTTATATAAGTAAGGACACTACTTTTTACTTGACAAATCCCCATTAGAGTGTTTGGCGCGCTTTTGCCCGGGAAGGTTGAGGTGTTTTTTTTATCCCTTTCCTTAATTAGTTTAGTGATTATTATGTAAAATTGATGTTATTTTGCGTAATTTTATGCTGCGCATGTGAGTGATTGTGGAAACATTAAAATTCACTCTATATGAGGCAACGGAAGCAGTTTTTTTGTGGTTATCCCACGCCGCAAAAACGCTCATATTGTGACGTGACCGGGTGAATTGCCGCCAAATACTCCAAGAAAGCGTCAAATTGTAAAACACCATTGCAATTTAATGCAAAAACATTAAAAATTTACTACTCGACATTGGCAGAATTGTCGTTGTTATGACATTTGAGGCCATTTAACAAAAGATGAAGAAATCCCCCTAATAAGGAGGAATAAAAAATTATTCTAAGAAAATGTAATAACTACCACTACTTAGTCTAAAATAAGATAATAAAATTAATAACTTAAAAACGAGAAAGTTGGCCCGTTTCCATACAAAGAAAATTGTCCTCTTTATATTTTAAATGAATTAATTTGTTTAATACAGAATAAAGCAAGTTCCAGAAGGATTTCTTGAATACGGACCGCCAGGTTTCAAGGAGTATGGACCGCCTAAATTTGAAGATATTAGACCACTCCAGGCGGTTGTAGAGGTATGATCCGAACACCACCGTACATGCTCGTCTCCTCAAGCCGGCATAGTGGAGACGACAGGTTTCCATTCATGGACCGCACTCTAGCTTTACATCAGGCGGAGTGTTGTCACATGCCGTGCTACAATAAAATTTAAAAAAACCACCTTCACTATCTATACTACCTACTGCTTTAATCGACTGCCCATTCGCCTAAGAGAAATGGGCCCATAATTTTTTTCTCCAGCTTCACGATCATTGTTAGTTCATTTTGTACAAAATTAAATCTACATTCCTTATCACTAATCAGTTTTAATTTATTCACCCAAGTTATTGAGTAATTAGACTTTTTCTGATACAATATTTGAGGTTATTATTATATTAAGTGCTTTAATAATTGATGATATATTTTTTTATGTATTTAAACACTGTCTATTGATTCCTTTCCCAACCTTCAAATAGGTTATCGATTAGTCTTCAGTAGCTTAGCTAGTGCTTGTATCTAAGGCATTGAGAGACCAAAATATACATAACATAGTTAAATTGGTGCCAGTCAAAATTTACCGAGATTTGAACACGGGTCTCATCGATCGCTAGGTCCGTCCTTACCGCTAGACCACGGCCGCTCATTTTCTAATATTACTTAGGTTTTTTATTTCATTTTCATTTCAGGGTTCGCCATTTGTTGTGGAAAAAATTTCACCAGCTGTTAGTGAAGCGAGAAGAAGACGGTTCTCACCTAAATTTAGGTACGTTAATCATAAGTAGATGTCGCCTCCGCTATGCCGGCTTGAGGAGACAATAGGTGGACATTACACACTTCACTAGTTATACGCAGTTAATTGATCCCGAAACGCAGGTAGGTGTTACATTCGAAAGTTGCGGTACTGCCCCAGGACGGCAGACTGGGCTAATAACCTTCATCAGTCTACCTACCACTCTTTAATAGTGCCTATAGGCACTGAGCGACCAAACGACATGTAACAGTTACCTTGGTCAGAATTTAGCGAGGTTCGAACACGTGTCTCATCGATCGTGAATTCACGCGCCTTACCACGGCTTCTTTTTTTCCTAATTTCCATTTTCTTTACAGATTGGTTAGAAAATCTCATTAAGAACCATTTCGGGATAAAGAACAAGCCTGATAGAACGAACTTGGCATTGCTTGGATTTATTATTTCTACAATAATTTAAATTTAATCATCTCTAATATTTCTTAACCGTTCTAACACTAAGGCTTAACTCACACGCACCACATTCCACCCACAAGCACAAAAAATGTAGTGATAGCACTCAGATAGACGTCAAATTGCGGAATACGTCGCCAACAAAACTGTCGCAGATGCTAACCGAATTCTACTCACAAAAATGGTCGATACCACACAGGGAATAGTTTGAAAGTAGCCAGGTATAACGAGTGTGCACTGTCAATCTAGATGGTACATGCTCGTCTCCTCAAGACGGTATAGTGGAGACGACTGCTGCCCGCACAGGTTTCTCTGTAGTAGCAGTTGTTTCTGTTCATGGGTCGCACTTTGTGGCGTGGAAAGTTTGAGTCAAGTAGCTATCCGCGCATCTTCTTCTGTGGCAGCTTCCGCACTATCATTTTTATAATAATTAATTAATTAATGTAGATAAATTGTTTACAATTAAATAAATGTTTTCATGTGAATTAGTATTTTTTTTTCATTCCAACCTTTATGCATCCCAACCATGAAGAGAATAATGTGGTCGAGGCGGAAGTCGTATAGAGTTGATTTTATTAAGTATAATTTACTATTTTATTTTAATTCTGCATATGACAACACTCCACCCGAGTGTTAAGCAGTCACCTCCGCTATGCCGGCTTGAGGAGACGAATCACTATCTAAAATGATAATGCACATTTCTCTTATACCTGGCTACTTTTAACCTGATTTAGAAACGATCTTGAAGTCAATTCATGGAAGTTACATTTGAAAGTGGTGGTACTGGGTTACAACCATCAGTCTGCCTACCATACAGCTTGTTATTAATAAAATAAATTATTTTAAAATTGGACTAAATTTGTTTATTTTAAATTAAATATTTGTAAAACTATTTTTTTTTTAATTCTTTTTTTACAATTTGCTAATAATAATAATGTAATAAATAGAAAGATCTTGAAGAAAAATGTTCTAATATGGTCCTCCATTACTTCTTCCTGCAGCATCATGTGCGTTGTCATCATATCCACCATCTATTGGCTCCACAGAGATCTTGGGCTTGAAACCATGCTCATCTGCTTCATACTCGACCACCTGTATGCAACACAATATTAATACACCGCCAGATGTCGCCGGTGATGACTACGAGCATTATTTACCTGCTTGGTACCATCTGGTAATACCACGAAGTATGATCCCTCAGCGCGGTCTTCCTGACGCGTCTCCGTGTGCCCGAAGTCACTGCCGCTCTCGTGGTCGTTCACTTTGTAACCGAAATCATAACTGGCAGGCTCCTGTAAATATAACATATAATTATATTGTATTATTAATAATATATATTCTGCATTAACAACACAATATATTCTCACCTGACTCAATAACTCGTCCAACGCTCTCTGGAACTTCTTAGCCTCTCGTTGATCGGGTGCTCCATAAGTATCTGACGGCATTCCACCGCTTCTTCCTGGTGCTCCATATGTATCGGAGAGTCCTCGAGAAGAAGGTGCTCCGTACTGTTGTGAGGGTGCACCTCTTGAAGACGCGAATGAAGAGGCAAAAGCGGACGTCTTGGAGCGAGAGTTGTGTTCTGGAGCGCCGTAACTTTGCGATAGACTCTTTGGTGCACCAAATTGTGATGAAAGACTGTTCCTGGGTGCTCCGTATTTGTTAGATAAACCCCTTCCTTGTGCCTTGTCGTCGCCCCTGAAGGAAGGTGCTCCGTATGTAGAGCGTGGTGCGCCGTAACTATCAGAGGCTCCTCTAAAGTCCGGCGCTCCGTACTGCTCGTCCGATGTACTCCTGAAGTCGGGTGCTCCGTATTGTGATGATGGTTGACTGCGACCTGAAGGTGCGCCGTACGATTGCGATGGTGAGGAACTGCGAGCTGATGGTGGGAGATAGCTGCTCGATGCTCCGCGTTGAAAGTCGTTGTGGTGATCGTGGCCAGATTTCCCGGAGGAATAGCTATCACCAAATCCTGATCTTGATGAAGCGTAACCGTCATTATGATGATGATCATGTCCTGATCTCGCTGATGCATAACTATCGCCGTGATGGTCATGACCTGACCTTGACGATGGATAGCCATGGTTGCTACTGGATCTAGAAGATGGATAGCCACCGCTGAAATGAAGATGCTTATATTTGTATCATGTTCCCTAAGGGTGGTTTGCACCAGAAGGCCGGTTAAAGTAACTTTAACTATTACGGCGACGACGACCGTTAAACGTTTACATTTTCTCCACACGCGTTGCAATATCGTGTAAATTCATATTGTTATCGTTAAAAGGGTGGCTGATCCCGAAAAAAATATAGAAAACATATTTGACTTCTTTTCATACATTTGACATTAGTAACATTGGTTTGACGATTACTTTAACTTTAACCAGCCAAGATTCGCTGGTTACGGTTAAGGTTAAAGTAACCGTTAAAAATGACAGGCGCGACGATGGTGCAACTCGTGTGGAGTAAATGTAGACCATAATGTAAACGTAACGGTTAAAGTTACTTTAACCGGCCTTCTGGTGCAAACCACCCTAAGAAATCAAAGTGGGTGTACAAGGTGAACAGACAGACGGGTGAAAATATAGCCCGGTGCGCCGTAAAATAGCCTAGTCGCATTTAGGAATCAGCTAGGTAGTAGCCGCTTAAAGGAGTGTGCACTGTCAACCTGTGCACATTCGTATTCTCAAGTCAGAGCGGAAGCTAGCTTGACGTCAACCCCCAACCTACCAAGATTATTTTCTGTGGCACTTACCCAACGGGTGGTTCAGCTATGGTCAGTGCTAATAAGCAAGCTAAAACCACTGTTATCTTCATTGTTTTAATTTTCAGTTTTCTGTAATACTAAAAATTAAAATTAAATATAAAAAAAATCTCGCTCTTGAATCATTTTCCTAAACTTGTGTTTCTACGAGTGTTAACGTGTAATAATGGTGGAGTAATTAATCATTAAATTAAAGCAGACTGACGATGGCTGCCGTCCTGGGGTAGTACACTCCTATGAGGACTGAAGTGAAGTAATAACGAGAGGAGCGTTTTTGACCAGACTTGGCCTTTAAGCTCTCTGCAGTCTCTTTTATCTTTATCCACGCACACCCTAGAGTGGACACGCTGAAAACCGTTTGGTTACCGCCCAGGCTCGAGGTCGGCCAGGCAGCTCCCCGTAAAGCATCAGACAACAGCTAAGATCTTTTATATTTACATCTTAGTGTTTAGGAGTGTTCCAACGCCATATTAAACAACAGATATTACAAGATTTTATTTATTGTGACAGTTTTATCTATTTTTTTATTCCACGCTCTGGCTTGGTGGAGATAAAACTAGAAATTTTTGAAAAAAAAAAGCGGTTTTTTGTTTTTTTTTTCTTACCTTCTTTTGGCTTTGAACTTAGCAATTCTATAACTGATTTTCTTCTGAAACTTAAGCTACGAAAGCTGTGCCCAAACTGATACAATTTCGATGTTGTACAACCTATTTATATCGTTGCATCGCAATTGAACCGCCATTGTTGATTTTATTATATCGATTAAGTATGTTGACATGCGTGTAATGATTTATATCTTTTGTTGAAATAGTATGTGCATATAAATGTGTGAGATGAACAAGAATATATGTTTTTAGTCCAAATATCATACGAGGCGTTTAAAATATCAATTCTAGAACAAAAAAAACAGACTTAATAATCAATTAAGAGTGGTAGACTAATGATTGTTATTAGTCCAGTCTGCCGTCTCATCCGTGAAGTGACCTTGTCGCGTTTCTCTACCACAGTTTGGAGGTACGCAGGTATAACGAGAAGAGCGTGCAGTGTCTTCTCAAGCCGGCATAGTGGAGGCGACTGCTGCCTGTAGAAATTTATCTGTAGTAGCAGTCGTTTCCGTTCATGGACCGCACTCTAGCTTTACATCAGGCGAGTATGTACCAAGTAACAATAAGCACAGAAAGCGCTTATTTCTTTTTAATTTTTTTAATCTAACTTGAAAATTTTAGTTGAACATAATAATTTCTGTTTAATGGTTAAACTTCTGTTCGACAAAGAAAACATAACAGTATGAAATATAAAGTCGTAGGAATTGAACCTGCGTCTCTATTAATACAAAGGAAACATGATAAATTAGTTAGTTGGCCATCAAAGCCTTGCAGTAAAAGTATCTATTGAAAATGCAAGTGACAACTTTAATGTGGCTTCGTTATTTCAAATAGTTTAAACTTGGTTTAAAGCTTTGTTAGAATTGATTTTATTTATTTTATTTGGTAAATACAACAGGCCACAGTCAGCATAAAATACACAACAGTAAAATCACAGTAACCGAACTGGACTGAGGCCCAAAGCGTATTGTACACGGTGAACATATTAATAGGAAACATAAATGTCACGTTAACAACTAATAAAAGAAATATGGAATAATACAATGTCTGATGCTTATTATCAAAATCAACTTGCATACACAGTACGCGTCAAAGGAGAGTAGAAGGAGAGCTGAGGACACTACGCACCTGTCTCTTAAAGGACTTCAGTTTGGGGTTAAATATGTCCAGGATTAGTTGTATTTTCTAGGTCTCGGATTTTTTTTATTTTTGTTTTATATGGCATTATAACAATTTGCCAGTGTCAAAGTAAATATTTTTGCATCAAGTTAACAACATTGTGCATCACGAGTCATTCATTCATCACACCAAACAGTCAGGTCAAGTCTCAGTCAAGTCAAAAATTGTTCCAGTAAAGTGGTAGAATCTTTACTGAAACTTCCTACGGAGTTTTGGAGAGAAAATGGAAACACAGGTTCCTTTCTTTTGAATTGTTTGCCCACACTCACGCAAGTTCACGAACACTTAATGGTTAATAATCCACCATTATTACACATTAACACTCGAGGAATCACACGTTTAGGAAAATAATTCAAAACAGACAACCTGACGTCTCAAGATGGCCGCCAATACCCCGGATCTCGGGTTAATTTTTTTATTTAATATGATTTAAAAATTACTTAAAGCATATATTTCAGATCGGGGTGTTGTTCTGATAACCATAACACACAGTATCCTGGTTAAGGGACGGGATATTGTATGTATTATTTTAACCAATAGTTTAACTGCACTTTCAGTAACCAGCCCCTGTTATTCAAGGTTATACTAAACATTAACTACAGAGGTCATGAGCCATTACAAGTTTATCTTGTTTATATTACCTCTATTAGCAAGCTTTTCCCGAAGAATAAGTAAGGACTCATGTCTATGGCTTTTTATAACACCATTATTAAATCTCAATAAAAACAGATTTGAAAATAAAACAATGTTTTTTGCTTAACTTGTTTATTAATTTTATTCTGACAACTTTGTATATTTGTTTATTACAATGTTCTAATAATAAATTTTCCTGTGATTTTATGTGGTTTATTATCGAGTTTATTTTAATTCCGTTGACGTGACGTTTTTGAAAGCTTTACAGACTTCGTAGTCGTGGCGTAAAATAATCACAAAACACAATATAAGACACATAAAGTTTTTATAGATTTTTAGGTATAACTACTTAATTTTCCTTACAGTTGCTGTTTTAGAATCAACACGTGAAGTTTCTTCCTTGCTACCAGTGTCAAATGTAACTAGATTTGCATTACAATAAAAGGTTATTTTAACTAATTGTTTAGCTTTAAATCCTGTAGGTAAATTTGCGTATGACAGCACTTCATGGATTGGAATTGACCAAAAATAATGTTTTCCATATCTTTTAGCAAAATTTGTCACAACTACACCACTTAATCCTATTTCATAATCAATTTCTGCTAAAACATAACCTCTTAAAGCGTATAATTTCGATTTGACACTTCTTTTTGGCGCCAAACGAACTTTCGCGCCATTTTGCGTTCCAATATAATAATTTATCGTTTCTAAAAGGTTATCGCCTAATTTGTTTTTTAATTTTACAGCCGTATTCTCAAATTTTATATTAAAATCTACACTTATATTATTGTATTCATTTAGATCGCCAAAAATCCATTCTGTTTTAACGATATTTTTTACTTTATGCATAATGTCTGTATCGTAAATTTTTATTCTTGAGGAATTATTAAAAATCTCATGTGTTAAAATATTAATTGGTTCCGAAGTCACGTTTTTAATTTCGGCTTTCATTATTTTTACGGTCGTGTATATTTCTTTCCATTTATACTTTTTAAAAACATCACCCCAAGGCGTTGGATTCGAAATGAAAATGTGGTCTGGTTTTTTGCCAATATATTTGGCTGCACCAATTTTTAAATGTTCATTACTTATATTGAATTTTGATATTTCATAATCGGTTAATTTTCTCGTATGTTCGCCATGATGTTTTATTTGTGGATTCGTTTTGTTGCACGTTGATATTTCTATTTTTATATCAGCGTTTACGATTGCTAATAAAATTAATAATATCACCAAACGCATCTGTAAAAAGATTTTATTATTTTATTTATGATAAAAATTAATAGCAAACACCCCCTGGGAATCGAACCCACGCCAAATCGAGCGCGTCGAATGAGGAAGAAACAATGCCATTGGTTGTCGCAGATATGCTTTCTATTTTTTTCTATTCCGAAAAATCGGTCCAATAAAATCTATTTAACTATTCGTATTTTGTAAAATCAGTATATTCATGTAGATGTACGTACTCACCCTTTTTGAATACTTAAGACGAATTAAATCAACAAAACTAAAAACACGTCCAGTCGCTTATGTTTATTATTAATTGTAGAACGATAACATTATCTTTAAACAACCTTGATCTATAAAAATATATAGTAATTAGGGGTCAAATCCAGTTAACTTTAGTTTTAATCTGTTTATAATAATAAAAGCTGCATGAACTAAAGCCCTTTGCCTTAACAAAAAAAAGTATTTATTTTAAGTGTACATTGTTGCCAAAAGTATACATACTATCTTTTTCAAAATATATATTCTTTATTAGCAAAAAATCATGCATTTAAGGGTTAACGGCCATTGGCGCGTAAATGTCCAGTGGAAAGATTAACGTTTTTGCAAATTTCTCTGCTGTGATTGTTATTACTTAAAAACACAAATATATTAAAATAAAACAACAGTTTTAATAAATAATATATATATATTTAATTTAAGAACAAAATATCATTTTTACACAGAAGTCGGTCATATGACCGCAATCAGACTAACGTTAAGCTAGAGTGCGGTCCACGAGCGGAAACAAGAAAGGACTGCAGGCATACTTAATATTAAAATACTGTAAATAAATATCTATCAATGTCTATAATAATATCAAAGAGTGGTAGGCAGACGATGGTTATTAGCCCAGTCTGCTCTTCTGGGGGAATGTACCACAACTTTCCGTGAATCAGGTAATCAGGTACTCTCAACCCCAAGTCTCCATAGCGGAGACGACTGCCGCCATTTCTTTGTAGTTGCTTAACATCAGGCTGGTTGCGGTCATTTGACCGACAACAAAAAAAACCTAACCGTTCATTCTGAAGCACACTTTTTAAATAACTTATCTCACATTTACGCGTAAAGGAGATCCTTGTTTATGGGCACCCAAAATAATTTATTATAGTAAGGGTAAGTAACCCCCAATTTTATATTTCAAATTCATATTGTACCAAGAAAAAAATCTACATTCCTTATCAGCAATTAGTTTTAATTTCTTTACCCGGGTTATTGAGTAATTAGATGTTTTCTGATGCAATATTTGAGGTTATTATTATTTTAAATGCTTTAATAATTGATTATATTACTTTTTTATGTAATTAAACATTGTCTATTGATTAGTAAACGATGCGTTGATATAATTGTAACAAATTAATGAAAGAATAAGATATTATTTCAGAATATTGTTTTGTTAACAAACTATTAGATACAAGGTGGACCCAAAAATCCTCTCTTCCATTTTATGTTTTAATACTTAATTAGATTTGGAAATGTGACGTCACGAAACTCAAGACCCTGAGAAGCACATCCCAGATCCCTCTCCTTCATTCGAAAACTCAACAAAACTCATCGATTCGAAGTAACAAATTCACTGAAATTAAAAAATAAAATTATATTTAATAAATTTTTATTTTTTATTTTAGCACGTCATATGACCGCACTCCGCCTGATGTTAAGCTAGAGTGCGATCCATGAACGGAGGCGACTGCTGTCAGTGAACGGGATCTGCAGACAGCAGTCGCGTCCGCTATGCCGGCTTAATGAGATGCCTCTTCACACTGCGCTTGAAGGATCCCATGTTATAGGAAGGGGGAAATTTTAAATTACAACGCAAAAAGAACAGAAAACAATATGGCTTAGTTTGTAGGTTTTTAAAAATTGTAGTTCAGCATATGACAACACTCCGCCTGATGTAAAACTAGAGTGCGGTCCGTGAACGGAAACAACTGCTACTACAGATAAATATCTACAGGCAAGAGTCGCCTCTGAGGAGACATACTGGTTTAACACTACCACTTTCGAATGTAACACCCGTGAAGTGACCTTGTCGCGTTTGAAAGTAGCCAGGTATAGCGAGAGGAGTATGCACTGTCAATCTAGATGGTACATGCACGTCTCCTCAAGCCGGCATAATGGAGGCGACTGCTGCCCGCCCAGTTTTCTCTGTTTCCATTCATGGACCGCACTCTAGCTTTACATCAGGCGGAGTGTTGTCACATGCCGAGCTACAATTAAAGAAAATGTCCTCACCCGATAACTTGGGACAAATCGTTAGCATTGCAAATGTACTTATGTCCCAATCCGAGTTTCGATTCGTAAGCGTGTAGTTTCAGAAACCCACCATTATCACCACGAGATTCCTTTATAGCGTTGAATAGCTGTAAAAGTACAGAAAAACGTGGTCTAGCGGTAACGCGTGTGAACTCACGATCGATGAGACCTGTGTTCGAACCTCGCTAGATTTTGACCAATGCAACTATGTTATATGTACTTTGGTCGCTCATTAAAGAGTGGTAGGCAGACTGATTAAGGTATAAGTGACCTAGTCGAGTAGCCAGGTGAAACGAGAGGAGTGTGCACTGTCAATCTGGATGGTGCGAATTCGTCTCCTTAAGCTGGACGCTTCACGGACGAATAACTTAAAAGTGGTGGTATTACCCCAGGACGGCAGACTAGGCTTATAACCATCATCAGTCTGCCTACCACTGTTTATTTTATTGTAGCTCAGCATAGAGTACATTCCATGAATGGAAACAACTGCTACTACAGAGAAATCTCTACAGGCAGCAGTCGCCTCCACTACGCCGGCTTCAAGAGACGAGCATATACAATCTAGATTGACAGTGCACACTCAATATATCTGGCTACTTTCAAACTATTCCCGAAACGCGACAAGGTCACTTCACGGGTGTTACATTCGAAAGTGGTGGTATGCAGACGGCAGACTGGGCTAATAACCATCCTCAGTCTGCCTACCCTATAGGCACTGAGCAACTAAAATACATATGTAACTGTGTACATTGGTCAGAATTAGCGAGGTTCGAACACGGGTCTCATCGATCGTAATTTCACACGTCTCACCGCTAGACCACGGCCGCTCTAGTTCTAATATTCAATTTTAAATATTACAAAAATATTTATCACCTTAAGACCAACATCAAAAGGCACTATCACGTCGTCCTTAGCGTGTAGAATAAGTATAGGCAGAGAGTCTACCTTCTTCAGATGTATATCGGAATTAAATGAATACTCTCTGCAATCGCGGAACGGTGACACGATCGTTTTCTCGTAATACGGTAACCAGGTTACTAGCTGAAACGATTTTTTTTTTAAATTGTAGCTTGGCATATGTAGATTCCTCGCAGGCTCCTTCTCCGCAATGAAGCAGCTATGGCCGCTATGGCCGTTGTGCGTGAGGTGGTCCGCTTCATCGCAGCCACCCGATGTCTTCCAGGAAGGACATGAGACTCTTCACACCTCCAGAAACGTCCTGGCAGTGCCGAGGAACTTCTGTCGTGAGCTTGGCATATGACGACACTGGTGTTAAGCCTGAGCGCGGTCCGTGAACGGTAACAACTGCTACTATACAGCAGTCACCTTCCCTATGCCGGCCTGAGACGCTTGTGCATCAAGATTAACAGTGCACACTCCTCTCGTTATACCTGGCCACGTTCACTTCACGTGCGTGAGTGTAGGCAAACAATTAAAATGAAGAAAACTTGCAATTTTCATTTTCCCTCCAAAACTACGTTGGGAGATTCTAGTATTTTGCTAAAGCTATTTTTGACTTGACTGGGACTCAACCACAGTATTAACTTGATGCAAATATTCACTTTGACACTGGCAACAATTTATAATGCCATAAACAAATTTTTAAAAAATACACCAACCTTAGACAATGGATGTTTGGCAACCTCATCGGCCAAGTTACTGAATGGCGCTTCAAGTATCAACCCTTTAGGTAGTGGCAGAGGCTGGTCGCGCTCCAACAAGTTCTCTGACAACGAATTGATATTTCCTAACATATTCGATGATATTCCTGTACCTGAAATTGTAAATTATATTTTGTGGCAACCTCTATTAAAACGTTTTCTATTAAAAAGTAAGATATATGGCTGTATAGGCTTTGTTCCCTTTGCCTTCCCAGAATGGGAGAATTAACTTCTTTTTTCTTTTTTTTTGTTAATTCTTCCATTCTGGGAAGGCAAAGGGAACAAAGCCCATACAACCATGTCTTCAGTAATATAATATATATCTCATTTGTAGTAAATTCTTGAAGTTTTTACATCAAATTGCAATGGTGTTTTACAATTTGACGCTTTCTTGGAGTATTTGGCGGCAATTCACCCGGTCACGTCACAATATGAGCGTTTTCACGGCGTGGGATAACCACAAAAAAAAAACCGCTTCTGTTGCCTCATATAGAGTAAATTTTAATGTTTCCACAATTACTCACATGCGCAGCATAAAATTACGCAAAATAACACCAATTTTACACAATAATAACCACCAAACTAATTAAGGAAAGGGATAAAAAACACCTCAACCTACCCGGGCAAAAGCGCGCCAGACACTCCCTAACTTCTTTTGTTAAATGGCCTCAAATGTCATAACAACGACAATTCTGCCAATGTCGAGTAGTAAATTCTTAATGTTTATGCATCAAATTGCAATGGTGTTTTACAATTTGACGCTTTCTTTGGGTATTTGGCGGCAATTCACTCGGTCACGTCACAATATGAGCGTTTTCGCGGCGTGGGATAACCACAAAAAAGACACCGCTTCCGTTGCTCCGTGCTAAGCATCAGGCGGAGTGTTGTCACATGCCAAGTTACGATTAAAAAAAATTGCATGCTGTACTACTTTAAAACTAACCTAACGAGTGCGCCCACACATACACTTCCGGTTCACGATTATTTTTAGCAATATTATTGCACAACCATTCGTACACTATCAAAGAGTCTTCGACGACGCCCGGTTCGCTTGGATTTATATTTGTCGAATCACCATAGCCTGGAAATAAGTTAAATTTTCCAATTAACAATGACTACTACAGGGAAATGTCTGCAGATAGCAGTCGCCTCCACTATGCCGTCGAATGACTTGATGGACGTAGTGATGCATCAGGGACCTCACAGGGTCTGCGTGCGAAAACAAGACCAGTGCAACAAGAACAAGAAGTCACCCCCGCTATGCCGGCTTTTTTTGAGCTGCTTTGAGTTCCAAAGTTAATAATCACCTCTATAATCAAAGGCTATAGTATGAAAATCCATTTGTTGAAAGAATTTATATAACTGTATCCTGTGGGACGCGCCTCTGCTGCTGGAGTTACCTGAAAAAAAAATTTTTTTATATGACATTACAACAAGTTGCCAATGTCATAGTTGTCAAGTCAATATTATGGTAGTCCTTCAAGCGGAGCGTGAAAAAGCACCTTTCCAGGCCAGCATAGTAATGGAGACTGGAACCACTGTGTAAGCGTTTCTCGAGACCTCCACTATGCTTACCATCAGGCTAGTCGAGATCTCATGCTCATTTATTTTTTTAGTTTTGCCAGTGTCAAAGTAAATATTTTTGCATCAAGTTAATAACATTGTGCATCACGAGTCATTCATTCATCACACGTCAAGTCTCAGTCAAGTCAAAAATTGCTTCAGTGAAATGGTTGAATCTTTACTGAAACTTCCTACGGTGTTTTGGAGGAAAAATGGAAACACACGTTCTCTTCTTTTGAATTATTTGCCCACACTTTCGCACGTTCACGAATAATTAATGGTTGATAATCCACCATTATTACACATTAACACTCGAAGAACACACAACTTTAGGAAAATAATTCAAGACAGATAACCTAATGTCTCAAGATGGCCGCCAAAACTCCATTTATACTAATTCTTACCATGACAATACAAGATGATAGGTGATTTTGTTGTAAACAATTCATTATCCAATATAATATTTAATTTATCCTTCTCAATACTTGGCTGCAAGTCATGTTTCAGTCTTTCATAAGTCGATTTTGGTAATATATGCCAGACCCCTGAAAACACAAAAGCTTTTATAGAGGCAGCGGTCGCTCCGCTATGCCAGCCTGAGGAGATGAATGTGCACAACCCAGATCGACAGTGCACACTTCTCTCGTTATACCCGGCTTCTTCCAAACTGACCGAAACGCGACAGTCACTTCACAGCCCCAGGACTGCAAGATGAGCTAATTACCACCATCTGTCTGCCTACAACTCTTTAATGAGCGACTAACGTACATATAACGTAGTTACATTGGTCAGAATTTTGTGAGGTTTGAACACGGATCTCATTGATCGTGGGTTCACGCGTTTTACCACTAGACCACGGTCACACTTTTACTGCAGTGACGCCTCTTCAGCACGTTCTTGCGCTTGGGGTGACTTTTCTTATGTGGGGGAAATCTTTTATAGATACCTCGCCGTCTCGGGGAAGACTCCCTAGTACTCCCCAATACTGGGTATACACGACTAAAAACCCCACGGTGTCCCTCTCTATGTCATATGGTGAGGTCACGGGCACGCTTTCGCATTCATCCGTGACCCCACTGACGCTTGGCCGTTAAGCCCCACCTCATCGGAAAGAAACACTATTCCAGCCAAGTAAATGAGCGGCAGTCCAACCCCGGGACTACTCGCGGACGGCTCGGGGCGAAGGAGATAACGCTTAGTACTCCGCTACCGCCTCTTGCCCACGCGATGAAGGGTGATCTCTCACTCAGGTCTTGTCTAAAAGCAGAGTGTGACCCGAGGTCGCGCCGGAGTACCTCAGGGAGGTATCCCGGGACCCTTTATTCACCACCTGAGGACGCGCCCGATAGGAGAATAGCAAATACAAGTGCCGCGAGCCACCGGGCGCTTGGGGTGCCTGCCCCGTCTTAACTTTCCAACCTGTATATAGACTTTAAATCTTACCAATTTTAACTTTACACTTATCAATTTTGGATTGGAATTCAATTGACAAGTTTCTTCCCCCCTCAATCCCGGATTTGGAAGGTTCCTCAAAGTCCACATGTAGAGGCCAAGATACTGAAACAGACCAATCATTGCTTTTTTTTAAATTAATTTTTGACATTTTAAATGTTAGTTTTTCTGTTCAATTATTAATATAAATTTTAATTAATTTTGAGTCAACAGTATTTTACAGATAGAGGGGTCAATATCTAGAATATAATTTGGTGATTTTTTTTTTATACCTTCTGGTTTAAAAGTTATGACATTTTTAAAGAATTATCATTTTCCCCCCCGTTTTATCACAAAATAATGTTATAAAAATCTGTTTACAATTATTTTCACTGATATTTTTATTTAAGTGGGTTGAGAAAACACAGGGCTTTCTAATTAAAATATTATTTGTAACCAATTAATAACCATGATTAAATAAAAAATTAAAATCTAAACAAGATTTAATTTATCAAATTTTAAGCAAAATATTTAAACGAAGCTGGTGTAAAGAAATTGTATGTAAGGTTACGGGACCATTACTTTAAAAATATCTACAATTCACACGGATTCTAAAAACGTATAATAATGTTGTTATTAAAATGAATGAAGTTTATAACAATATTATAGAAGACAATGATATATGATGAATTTTTAGCTTCTATATCCTAGAAGATTATCATCTTGAATTGTTTGTTATAACCAGAATTCTTACCAAAATTAGCAAATACCAAACTCCTTTGGAATGTCTTCGAATACTTGAATATCAGAGGAACAACAGCCACATGGAACATAAGTAGACCAGCTGTCATCGAGGCTCCGAGTAGAAATGCCCTGGAAGTTTATTTTTAAGAACTTTATAGTACCGCTCTCTGTCTGATGCCGCTCTCAGTCTGATGTTAAGCTAGAGTAACGTCACAGAGTCTGCAGACAGCCGTTGCCTTCCCACACCAGTTCAAGGAGACAAACGTGCACCATTAAAGCACACAATACACACTCCTGGTTATTTCCAAGCTGATCCAATGGTGTGTACTTGAAAGTGGAGGTACAGGATGGCAGACTGAGATAATAACCACCATCAGTCTGCCTACTACTCTTTAAAAGTTTTATAAGTACAAATTAGGCAACCTAATTCGCAACATAAACATAGATATCAATGCATAGTTTGAAGTTAAAAATACTCACATAGCATGCGTTAAACAATGTAAGTTATTTGGAAAAATGTAACCTTAAACTTATTATTATAAACTGTAATACTCACGATGAGGAATAAAGAGTCACTAAAAATATAAATGCATACATTTTTAAATATAACTTTAAAAACTAAAGGGATTTGTAATATGCAAATAAAATGACGTAAAAGCAAACAAAATGTAAACCTTTACACACAAACTACAAGGTAATCCACAATAATCACTATTAATCACACAAAAATTATAAAATAACTAATTAAATTTAAACTTAATTAAATCAAAACATGAAGCATGCTAAATGCAAATCAAACTTTCTGTTTCATAATGAAATAAACTAACATCGTAACAACTATACTTGATCAATAATGAAGCTATTTACTTAAATATTTGCATTTAATTGTTTATATATTCAATTATACATCAAAAAACTATATTTTAACTTTATTCTCCGAAATTCACCAACTGTTTTTAAAATCAGTTTTCTCTTTCCTTTTTTGTTCTCTATTCTAAGGCAAAGGATCTAACTAGTATTATTCGTGACACGGAATTATTAACTATAATTGCAACGATGTAATTTAGATATTAATCATGTACTAAAACATATAAAACAATTAATATACAATTTTACACTTCGCTAACACGTCAATCAAAGTTGGGGTCAAAGTCCAAAACAATGGTCAATGGTCCGAAGTCCAAATGATTGTTACATGGGCCGGACGTGTACATACAAAAAGGCGCGCAGAAGGCTAAGTATGAGACGTCACGGCGTAAAGTGACAATTCTCTACCAATCAGACAATATTATTTTGACCACCGAGGTTTAAAAAATTAAATAGAATCTATTTGTGGAGACATCTCACTTTAGATCGTGAATGCGTAAATGTAAGCTCATTCTTGGCCCTCAGGTTGCCGTTTTCATGCAAAATCTTTTGTGAAAGTTGCAATATTGTACTATTATTAAAGAAATTATAAACAAATACAATATTTATATAGAATTCAAGCATCATTACAACATTTACGCTTAATTTGAACAAATTGATCTCAATATTTTATTGTACCTTTTTTTTATTGTACAACCTCCATGGTGAATCATAAATCACGGTAATGGATTAGACTTGGCTGTATGAGTAAGGTTCGTGCCGCTCGAGCTCGAACGGTAGCGCGAAAGCAATATAATTTATTGTCTATGGACACAGGTAAAAAGGTTGACAACCTTTGGTTCTTTCAATAACATCCACAGATGTTTTTTTTCTCTTTGAAAGGCAAAGGGCGCAGGACCCATGCAGATTTTTTATATTTATTTTAGGCGTTATAACAATTTGCCAGTGTCAAAAAAATATTTTGCATTACGCACCAAACTTTCAGTTAAGGAAATAGATAAAACACTCACTTTTTATTTTAAAACATTTGCTCACATTCAAGCACGTTCACGAACATTCGACGCATTTTTATAAAACTCATAGCAACCTAAAATTCTAGCAATAATAATTTAAAAAAAAACTGACTTTGTTTAAAAAATGTTTACAACCTCTGGGACATTAAACAAGTGAGAATCAAAAATTCTATTTTGATTTTATCCCGTCTCTCGATTGCGGCACAATGGAGCGGAAACGCTTTGTCATTGGCCGAACGCAGCGGAAGCCGAACACGTTCTTAATTCAAATTAAAAGGTTTTTGAAATAATAATTATGTTAGTTAGACTGTGCCAATAATTAGTGTTGTTTGTATTATTTTTTATCGAGTTCGATGAATACAATAGACACATTTTTATTATTCGTTTAAAATTACTTGTAATATTTCTGTTACTATTATAGTTAGGTAGATACATGATAAATTCCCGAATTTTTAATATATCATATAATATAATATACTGTATCTATCATCTTTTATTGTACCTCGGCATATGACAACACTCCGCCTGATGTACAGCTAGAGTGCGGTCCATGAACGGAAACAACGGCTACTATAGAGAAATCCGTACAGAAACCAGTCGCCTCCGCTATGCCAGCCTGAGGAGACGAGTATGCACCATCTCTAGATTGACAGTGCACACTCTTCTCGCAATACCTGGCTATTTTCAAACTATTCCCGAAACGCGACAAGGCCACTTCACGGGTGTTACAATCCCAGGAGGGCAGACTGGGCTAACAACCATCATCAGTTCCTACCACTCTTTAATGAGCAACCAAAGTACATATAACATAGTTACATTAGTCAGAATTAGCGAGGTTCGAACACGGGTCTCATTGATCGTGAGTTCACGCGTCTTACCACTAGACCACGGCCGCTTTTTTAAGTATTTCAGTATTTCAGACTTATAAAATATACGTGAATGCAAATAAAGATTATTTCTTATTATTAAGAGCACTATTATTTCGCTTTCCACAGGTAAAAACTAAACAAATGTTTAAAATTAACATTTGTTGCTAATTATCTATAACAAATGCGGCAACAGAGGGATGAGTGTGTTAACCGTTCTATTCATACTGCCTACCCCTGCAATTGATGCGTGAAATGCTCGAAAAGTACTCCCGACGGCCCCTAATTTTAAACGCAATCTTGCCACATGTCTGCAAAATATAAGGTTTGTATTGCATTTGTAGGTTTTTTGTGACCCCGGAAGACTTGCGTCCCATTTCTAAAGGGCGCAAAGTGGTGCAGAGGTTATACACCGGATTGTTGATGGACAGTTTGCCGCCCTGGGGTAGTGCCTTTCCAGACTTTCGAATGTAACACCTGTAAAGATGTTTTTAGTAAAGAATAGTTTTTATAATTTAAGTGAATTTTTATATAATAATAAGTAAGGTATATCTATAAGTTTTTTTCAGTGCCCCAACGGGGTTCTTGCAGAACATCTGGCAGGAAGGAAAATAAATATTTTGATTTGATTTGATTTGATTTAAAGTAGCTACATATAACGAAAGGAGTGTGCACTGTCAATCTAGATGGAGACGCCTCAAGTCGACATAGCGGAAGTGACTGCTGCTTGCAGAGATTTATCTATAATAGCAGTTGTTTCCGTTCATGGACCGCGCTGTAGTTTTACATCGGGTGGAGTGTTGTTATGTTACGTGGTACAATAATAAAAAAATGTATTTATTTTGGGTTTGGATATTAAAATTGTGGCGACCTCTATTTAATATTTTTGTTTTATGAAGTAATATGTCAAAAATATGACAAGCTTCGATCTTTTGTTTTTTTTATGCAGTATACAATATATTTTTACTCAAGCAACAACATGTCTATTTTATTTAATTGGAGTGTCTCCTATCACTCCAAAAAATATTATATGCCCTTGTATTGATGCCTATATGATTTTGTATTGTATAAAATGTCGGTAGATACATTATTTGTCTTTGGGACACACAGGCACTCGGGCCATAAAACTAAGTGCATTCAAAACAAAAAATGTAATAACTGCGAAAGGAATTTTTGAACGCACCTAAAGTAAATTCTAATATTCATTACTGGCAACCCTGCGGTGAAAAGTGGCGGGAAATATCTCCTTTTGAATAGTGACGTGTGTTGATTTTTGGGGTGACTTTTTGTAATTATTTATCGATTTATTAAGTACCTATCTACCTAACCTGTTATACGTAGATTATTCATAAGTACCTAAGTACTTTTGTTATTAATACTTTCTTTCAAGGGTAGCTTAGCTTCTAGATTACATTTTGCAATTAGGAAGTTAGGGTCGTTTGCACCAGAAGACCGGTTAAAGTAACTTTAACTATTACTTTTACGGCGACGACGACCGTTAAACGTTTACAATTTGCATTTACTCCACACGCGTTGCAATATCGTGTAAATTCATATTATTATCGTTAAAAGGGTAGCTGATCTCGAAAAATAATAGAAAAACATATTTGGCTTCTTTTCAAACATTTGACGCTAGCAACATTGGTTTGACGATTACTTTAACCGTAACCAGGCCAAGCTCATTAAAGAGTGGTAGGCCGACTGATGATGGTTATTTGTCCAGTTTTCCATCCTGGGGTAGTACCACCACTTTCGAAGGTAACACCCGTAAAGTGACCTTGTCGCATTTCAGGAATAGTTTGTAAGTAGCCAGATATAAGAGAGGAGTGTGCACTGTCAAATCTAGATGGTGCGTGCTCGTCTCCTCATGCCGGCATAGTGGAGGCGACTTTCTCTGTAGTAGCAGTTGTTTCCATTCATGGACCACACTCTAGCTTTACATCAGGCGGAGTGTTGTCACATGCCGAGCTACAGTAAATAAAAAATCTTTAATGAGCGACCAAAGTATATAAAACATAGTTACATTGGTACATTCGAACACGGGTCTCATCGATCATGAGTTCACGCGTCTTACCGCTAGACCACGGCCGCTCTTAAAATATCTGTGCTAAGCTAATTCTTAGCACTGAGCGACTAAAGTACATAATATAACATAGTTACATTGATTGATCAGAATTTAGCTTGATTTGAACGTGGGTCTCATCGGTTGTGAGGTCCTTCCTCTGCCATTAGATCATGGCCACTCTATTTACATCTGTTCTTCTACGTTAGCCTTAATTTTTTTTTTATTTTGACACGACATGTGACCTCGACTGGCCTGATGGTAAGCACAGCGGAGGTCCATGAGCACTGACGACTGGAGGACCACTAGCACGGTGGCTCCAGTCGCCACTACTATGCCGGCCTGAGAAGGTGCTTTTTCACACTCCGCTTGAAGGATCCGAGGTGAAAGGACTGGGAGAACACATGGGGGGGCAAAGCATTCCACTTGTCAATTGTCCGACACAAAAAGGACGCGCCGAACCGTTTCGTTCGGCCACCGATGCGGTCGACAAAATGTAGATGCTTCCCCCTCCCAGTACGGGTGTTACGGGAATGGAAAGACGAAGTAGGAATAAGGTTAAAGAGCTCTTCGGAGCATTCACCATGGTATAAGCGATAGGCGATTTCTCACTATTTCAAGCTTGTAAATGCAATAAACTTTTTCAACTTTATTTTCATGCTGTTTCCGATTTACGCAGTTTCCTGAAATAGGCGCGGCAGCTCAATAGCATCTTTAGCGTGATTACCACCAGGCTAGACTAGGTAGGTAGTAGGTACTAACATAAATAGTTTTCAAAGGCAGTTTTTACTACCTGAACGGCCTAGTTAAAATTTAAAGAGGATCGAACACGCATACCATGGCTGCTTATATAATAATATCATTACAGAAGGCCATTATACTTAACACCTGCAGAATTGTCCGCAAATTCTTGCAAGCAGACGCACTTCACCATCCGACCAATACTGTTCCCTTGGCCAAGGCCCGCGAACATGTTAGTAACCGGCTACAGACCGAGAACATGTAAAAAAATAATAATAATTCTTTATTGTACAGTCCATAATGGCGAGCTTAATGCCATTATGCATTTTCTCCCAGCTAACCATTGGGAGATGAAAGCGGAGACAGGTAATATAAGTATATTATTTTCATAAATAAAACTAAATTGTTCTAAATCATAAAAATAAATAAATGCGTAGGTAACCTACCTACATACTACTTTTTTTTTTTTAAATTAGTTTTTTTTAAATTATAGCTCGCCATGTGACAACACTCCGCCTGATGTAAAGCTAGAGTGCGGTCCATGAGCGGAAACAACTGCTACTATAGAGAAATCTCTACAGGCAGCAGTCGCCTTCACTATGCCGGTCTGGGAAAAGAGAAAACATCTCGAGTGACAGTGCACACTCCTCTCGCTATACCTGGCTACTTTCAAACTGTTACCGAAACGCGACAAGGTTACTTCACATTCGAAAGTGGTGGTACTACCCCAACACGGCAGACTGGACTTATAACCATCATCAGTCTGCCTACCATTCTTTAATGAGCGACCGAAGTACATATAACAAAGTTACATTGGTTAGAATTTAGCGAGATTATCACCAGACTAGACTAGGATATAGTTTTCAAATACAGTTTTTTTACTACCTGAGCGGTCGTACTAAAATTTAGTGAGGTTCGAACACGGGTCTCATCGGTCGTGAGTCCCGTCCTATACCGCTAGACCACAGCCGCTCATCATAAAAGAAAACTACAACTTTTTTAAATAACATACGCGACGAAACCCGGCGTTGCTCCGGTTAAAATACATCGCATGTTTAATGGTATAAAAAATATTTAAGAATCCGTTTTTAACGTAGATATTGTAGATTTCTATCTTAGATATTGAGAGACTTATTTGACCATCAAACATACGGTGTTTATAGAGTTAATCAAATCAAATTAATTAACTATTAACGAATTGAAAATAAAAAATATTAATTTCGATCGAGGATCGAATCCGGGACCTTGTATAACGGTAACTATTGCGCCATATAGAATTATAATGAGACAGTTTCACTGCCTTCAGATTGGAAGATTAAGAAAGTCATTGCGAAAAGTAAAATAAATCATGAACCCAACCTTATTTATTACTAATACAGTTTCACCCACGCATCACTAAGTAACACATCCATTGTTTATTTCAATAGACAAGAGGAGAAAGAGAAAAAACAAATGCATCATAAACTCGAATGTCGAGCAAAAAATCAACGTAGCTCATTCGCCATTAAATAAAACAAAAGGGAACACAAAGACATATCGGTAAAACAATTCATTATCGATAACTACGAAACGACACATCACTAATTCGAAATTCGAAATTTTAAACTTAAACTCTATGGGCGAACGTTTTCTTTTCTGTTGTAAAGGCAAAGGAGTGAAGACTGTTGAGCTAGAGTCAAATGAAAGTGGTTACATATTTATAAAATGGAATCGATTTTTAAATGGGCCAATGGGTGGGCTTAGTTGGATGGTAAAAGGCGGGAAATCTTAGTCCCCGCCTACCATTGGCTGTCAGATCAATGTCACTAACATTTTTTGCTCACTCCCGGCCGGGCCGTCGACACGGGCGGGTGGGTTCATTGCGTTATTGAGATCGTCGAGACCGCTATTATTAAAATTAATTCTTTATTTTTGCGTTATATAAAATATCTTTTATAATAAAATAAGATACTTTTTTTTCTACACACCACACGTGATTTCGTTAGATGTTTTCAGATAAGAGTGCGATCTATGAACGGAAACAACTGCTACTACCACAGAGAAGTGTGCAGGCAGCGGTCGCCTCCACTATGCCGGCTTGAGAAGACGAATGTTAAAAATTTCCAATTTCTGTTTACGTAGGTAATACTTGAATGAGCCCTAATGGACATGTTAGCTTTCGTGCGAATCCGTAAAAAATTATTTAATTTTATTTATACATTTAGCATCAAATCAATCGTACGATATTTTTTAGATAGGTATCTTTTGTCATTGTAGCTCGGCATGTGACAACACCCCGCCTGATGTAAAGCTAGAGTGCGGTCCATGAATGGAAACAACTGCTACTACAAAGGAACCTGTGCGGGCAGCTACGCCTCCACTATGCCGGCTTGAGGAGACGAGCATGTACCATCTTTGATTGACAGTGCACACTCCTCTCGTTATAGGTACCTGGCTACTGGAAACGCGACAACGTCACTTCACGGGTGTGTAATTCGAAAGCAGTGGTACTACCCCAGGACGGCAGACTGGGCTAATAACCATCATCAATCTGCCTACCACTCTTTGAAATCTCGTCATGTTATGACCGTACTCCGTCTGATGTTAAGCAAGAGTGCGATCCGTGAACGGAGGCGACTGTTGTCAGTGAAAGGGATCTGCAGTCAGCTATCGCGTCCACTATGCCGCCCGGCTAGATGCTTCTTCACACTGCGCTTGTCTCGAAAAAGAATGATTTTTTTAAAATTATGTTAAAAATATAAATACAATCACACCTAAGAATATTTTGCTATATTCCCACAAAAAATCTGAAAAGTATCGATATTTTTATGGTACCTACTCATATAAGTAGATATCGATATCTTGTGGTGACTGGAACATCCTTATTGACCCACAAACTATCGTACCCTATCAACCCCACAAAGAATCGGAAAAGTATCGATATTTTTGTTGTACCTACTCATTAAGTAGATATCGATACCTTGTGGTTACTGCAACATCCTTATTGACCCATAAACTTTAGTACCCCGTACTATGGTTACTTAACAGGACAATACAATGCCTGTATGACACTTAGACCAAAAAACACTAACCTAGATACCTACCTACATGACATGTTAATAAATTAAATATTTGTTTTAACTGGTAGGTACTCGAACCCAGGTCCTTAGCGTAAAAGACTAATCATACCGTCCAGATTCGAGCCTAATAATAACAAAGTAGAATTAAATAAGTCTATTATATTATAAATAAACAATAACTTAATTAAAAATTAATTAAGAAATGTTGCTACACAAAAAAAAAGAATAACATATCATAACCGGTCACAAGGCCAAAGGAATCCCATCGGTTCCGGAAACGTATAAAAAACCGCGGCAAAACTTTCAAATTTGGAACTCAATGGCTGTCATTTTTTACGCCCGTGGTTTCTTGTCCCCAATGAAAAATGATATAATTTATATAGGTACGGTCGCGCGGCTACCCGTTTTGTGTTCGGAGGTGAAAAAATATAAATAAAAAAATAAAAAATAAATATACATATTTCTACTAATTTAAAATGTTTTCTTATCAACGCACGACGGGCGCGGCGCGCATCTACAAAGGGTTAGTGTTGTGTATTATTTATATCGATATTCTAAATAATTAACAAAACAATAATCTAATACCTTAGTCTTTCATTAATTTATTTAAATTATAACAACACATCGCGGCATCATTTCCCAATCAATATACAATGTTTATAATATAAATATGTATTACCAATTATTAAAGCTTTTAATACAATAATAACCTCAAATACGAGTATTGTACCAGAAAAAGCCTAATTACTCAATAACGGGGCTAATTACTCAATACTCAGGACGGTAGACTGGGCTAATAACCATCATCAATCTGCCTCTACATTTATTTATTTGGAAAATTTACAGGTGCAGTGTCGAGGAGATTTTATGTTTAAGTTGATTATGATAACATAACTGCACCCTAAAATAATTTTCACTACGTACCTATATAAATTGGCGGAGTGAACGTATAAAAAAAACAGGACAAAAAATAGTATTAATAAAAAAATAGATAAATAAAAAAAGCAACAATAAAATGAGTGTTACATCAAGTATATTAAAAAATATAACATAGAAATTAAAATATAAATAAAAACAAACATTGTTTCCATTCATGGACCGCACTCTAGCTTTATATCAGGCGGAGTGTTGTCACATGCCGAGCTACAATAAAAAAAAAAACATTTAAATTTATCGATAACGTAAAAAGCGTAAAGAGGTACAACACTACGTACGCACACATCGTTGTCACCCACACAAATCACTGCGCTTACACGCGGTTCGAATGAAATATTCAAATTTGGAAGCTGATTTCGTTTATGGCTACTTAATTTGGGTGATTCGATTTGAATATTTGAAAAAAGAACGCCTATAGACATTCCATGGAGGAACAAGTATTTGAATTTAAAAATATAGATATTGTTCCAAGGTTACACTAAGTACTTAGGTACTAGGGACTAATTAATGTCCAGATTATACCACAACTGCTACTACAGATACATTTCTACAGGCAACAGTCGCCTTCGCTATACCGGCTTGAGAAGACAAATGTACACCATCCAGATTGACAATGCATACTTTCTCGTTATACCGAACTAGATCCGACACCCGACCTAGTCATTTCACGGGTGTTACATTCGAAAGTGGTGGTATTACCCTAGGACGGCAGACTGGACAAATAACCATCATCATCCTTGTCCCGTTTCAGAAACAGTCTGGAATTAGCCAGGTAAATAAATAAAACACGATTCATTTAGGTTACACAAGCTAGGGTCCAGTTGCAAGAAAAGGCCCGTTAAAGTTACTTTGATTGTTTATTTTACGTTATATAGTTATATTTTACGATGACTCTTTTACTCCACACGCGTTGCAATATCGTGTAAATTCATATTGTTATCGTTAAAAGGGTGGCTGATCACGAAAAAATAATAGAAAAACATATTTGGCTTCTTTTCATACATTTGACGCTAGCAACATTGGTTTGACGATTACTTTAACTTTAACCGAGCCAAGATTCGCTGGTTACGGTTAAAGTAACCGTCAAGTGACAGGCGAGACGATGGTGCAACGCGTGTGTATTAGGGCCAATTGCACCAAAAGGCATAATAATTTTATATTATTTTTTTCGAGATCAGCCACCCTTTTAACGTTAACAATATGAATTTACACGATATTGCAACGCGTGTGGGGTAAATGTCAACGTTTAACGGTTACGTCACCGTAAAATGTGAGTTTAACCGGCCTTTTGGTGCAAATAGACCTTAAATGTAAACGTAACTGTTACAGTTACCGTAAAACGTAAAAGCTCATGTTTCGTCTTTGGGCAACATGGGTACTATGACCACTATAACCTGGTTTCTATGGTCCCCGGTTGCTTCTTCGTCGGCAAATAAGAAACATAAATAAATAATGGTGTCACAGAAATATTATAAAATATTCAACTTACTGAAAAATAGAGAAAAAAAATTGTACGCCTTACGACTTGGTTTTAACATATATTTCACTTTTGCTTTACCGACACCGTGGTGTTGGGTGCGTAAGGAATATAGTGGACATTACTTTATGATAAGTAGGTACTTAGAGCGCATGACAAAAACAAAGTTGTCTTTAGGAGAAAAGACAATACCCATTTTTTAATAATAATAATAATAATCCCCATCGTTTTATCCGCAACAGGTGTAATCCCGAAAAGTTTGCAGCCATCCCTCGAAGCAATAGAATTATCTCCACAAACATATATATCATTACAGAAGGCCACCATACTTAACACCTGCAGAATTGTTCGCAAATTCTTACAAACAGACGCACTTCACCATACGACCAATACTGTTCCCTTGGCCCGCGAACATGTTAGTAGCCGGCTACAGACCGAGAATATGTAAAAATAAATAAATAATAATAATAAAATACTTTATTGCACAAAATACAATATAAAAATTGCAAAAGGCGAACTTAATGCCTTGAGGCATTTTCTACTAATTAATCTTCGGGAGATGTGAAAAGTCTTTTCTGCGGAAACAAAAATATAAAAATAAATAATCTAGAAAGAAATCTAGCATCAGGAATTAAATAATCTAACATGAAATATACATATACATAAATAAGTTATCCTAAAAATACACAGATACTCAAAGAAATAAACTAAATACATACATATATTATAATATAAAATAAATAAATTATGGAATATCGTGGAATAAACCTAATTCTACTCAACGTTCTTTTTTTGGACCTAAGCAATATGCAATAGTTTGTTAACAAAGCAATATTTTAAAATAATATCTTAAGGTTTTCATTAATTCACTGTTTATCAATTAATAGACAATGTTTAATTACATAAAAACAGATATCATCAATTATTAAAGCATTTAATATAATGATAACCTCAAATATTGCATCAGAGAAAGTCTCTTTACTTAATAACCTGGGTAAAAAACAATAAAACTAATTGAATATACAAAAATAACCAAAAATCTTGAGGAAAAAATTGTGAGTCCCACGAAAAATAGGCTATTTTCCTTTCCATATGAAAAGATTGGACTTCGGACGACTAAAAATATTAATATTCTAGAATCAATCAATCAAATTCCTTTATGTTTTAAGAGCGGCCGTGGTCTAGCGGTAAGACGCGTGAACTCACGATCAATGAGACCCGTGTTTGAACCTCGCTAATTTTGACCGGTACCAATGTAACTTTGTTATATGTACTTTGGTCGCTCAGTGCCTATATGCACTATTAAAGAGTGGTAGGTAGACTGATGATGGTTATTTGTACAGTCTGCCGTACTGGGGTAGTGCCACCACTTTAGAATGTAACACTCGTGAAGTGACTTTGTCGCGTTTCGGGAATAGTTTGAAAGTAGCCAGGTATAACGAGTGTGCACTGTCTCCTTAAGCCGGCATAGTGGAGGCGACTGCTGCCCGCACAGGTTGCTCTGTAGTAGCAGTTGTTTCCATTCATGGACCGCACTCTAGCTTTACATCAGGCGGAGTGTTGTCGCCGAGACTACAATTAAAAAAAAATGTAAATGACTTTCAATGTTTCACATCTGTCAAGCGTCACGTGATCGCGGCTTCATTTTCTTTTATATAAAAAATAATTTCACACATTATTTTTAATTCTTTACAAAAATAAAAAAAAATAAAAAATTAAAGTCATGTCCATATAAAGATATTCTTCATTAGGCAGACAAAACCATTGACATTTACTATCAGTTGACTTAAATTAAAAAGTTATAAAATACGTTTCACAAAACTGAATAATAATTTTTATTGCCCAAATATAAGGATTATATTGCCTTGCGTGTTGTATTATTAGTTATGACGTTCCACAATTAAATATGTCTTATTATACATGTTAATAAAGGAATTAAAATCCGGAATTAATATGAAAAAATACGTCTTATGCGTTCCGAAATAAGGAATATATTGTTTTGAATAGTTCTGTGTTTTACGTCCTTTTGGAATGTGTACGAAAAATTATATTTGATAATAAACGCGCGTATTCCACGGAATACGGCTCGGTTTGATTTTTAAATATCGAACGCAGAAGTCGCTAGTAAAAAGATATTTTATGGTTTAATTTTATTTACAACTGATTTTAAATTATTTTTTGGGTTAGGTACTTTATGATATACACAGTACTATTTAGATAGAAAAAGTACTATTTCTATTTAAAAGAAAAAAGTGTCATAGTTTTACATAGAATAGTAGGCGGACTAATGATTATTAACGCGTTTGGGAACTGTCCATAAGTCGGGATAGCTGAGGTGACTTTTTTATTGTAGCTCGGCTATAGCACTACTCCGCCTGATATTAAACTAGAGTGCGGTCCATGAACGGAAACAACTGCTACTACAGAGAAATCTTTACAGGCAGCACTCGTCTCCACTATGTCGACTTGAGGAGACGAGCATGTACCATCCAGATTGACAGTGCACACTTCTTTCGCTATTCCTAGCTACTTTCAAACTATTCCCGAAACAAAAGGTCACTTCACGGGTGTTACATTCGAAACTGGTGGTACTACCTCAACACGGCAGACTGGGCTAATAGGTAACCATCATCAGTCTGCCTACCATTCTTTAATAGTGCCTATAAAGCGACCAAATGCTGATCAGAATTAGCGAGGTTCGAACACGGGTCTCATCGTTCGTGAGTTCACGCGTCTTACCGCTAGACCACGGCCGCTCTGTAGCTACATTACAGTTTTAAGTGGTTGATAATATAAACGTAGGTATGTGTGCCTACCCTTTTTATAAGTTTATAGTCGTGAAGTTCAATAAATACAGAAATAAATCGAAAAGCCAACAATGTAATAAATAATATTATATTTTCACTTGACAACGGTACGGGATATATTCTTGTATGATTTTGAATCGAAACGTAAACGTTATAAATCAAATTGATTTAGGGACTTTAACCAAGCGGTTACACCAGTCCCATCATACCCTAAACATAAAAAACTTAACGAGAAAGCCAACACCTGAGCGTCCATACATTTTGTTTACAACATTGTTTGAAACATAGCAGATTTATGTTGAAATTAAGTAATTTTATAACTTTCTCAGCACTAATTATTATCGCAAATCACTATAATAAACAAATAGCTACGGCACAGAATATATAAAATGCATTTTAAATATTTTAAACATTTTATATTGGTTATATTTCACAAGCATTTTATTATTTTTATTATTATTTTGCAATAATTTTATTAAGGTAGGTAGGTAATTAAAATCGTTAAAAGGAAACAACGAGTATAAAATAAAATTCGATTCAAAATCTAACATTTGATATATTTTAATACAAGAATAAGCCTGTTTCAAGTCAAAGTAATCTACATATTATAGATATACATATATTAGCTCCCGACTTTACCGCAGCCTCCGTTTAGAAACGGTCGTTCAGTAATTTTAAATAATTGATACGCTCGTCATTTTTAATAAAACGCCGCCATTTTTATTGTAGCCCGCCACCGTCTGATGTAAAGCTAGAGTACGTTCTATGAATGGAAACAACTGCTACTACCTACAAACAAATTTCTACAGGCAGCAGTCGCCTCCACTATGCTGGCTTGAGCATCTAGATTGACAATACACACTCCTCTCGTTATATCTAGCTACTTCTAAATTGATCCCGAAACGTGACAAGGTCACTTCACTGGTGTTACATTCGAAAGTGGTGGTACTACCCCAGGACGGCAGACCATCAACAACTATCTGGGGTAGTACCACCACTTTCAAGTGAAAATGACTGCCACTGAGGAATTTCAGCAGGTAGCAATCGTATTCGCAATGCCGGCTCAAGGAGTTTTACCAGCCCACTTCCAAGCTGACCTTTTGTATCTTGAAGAGCATTTTCGCATGGCGCTCTGAGAAACGCCGGCTAACAAACGTGGGATTTGACATTTCAAACAGTGACGTCAGTCATTTGAAACATCAAATACTATATATTTTTAGTTCAGCGCTTCTCGCTTGCGCCATACGAAAATGCTCTTGACTGGACCCCTTTTTCTTACGTAGGAGAAATCTTTTATAGATGCCTTATAGACGCCGTCTCGGGGAAGACGACGAGGTTATGTCGGACTCCCCGGTACTCCCCAATACCCAGTATGTCCCTCTCTACGTCATATGGTGAGGTCACGGGCACGCTTTCGCATTCATCCGCGACCCCACTTCATCGGGAAGAAACACCATTCCAGCCAACCCCGGGATTACCGCTCTTGGTTCGGGGCGAAGGAGATAACGCTTGGTACCACGCTACCGCCTCCGCCCACGCGATGAAGGGTGGTCTCTCACTCAGGTCTTCGCTGAAAGGAAAGTGTGACCCGAGGAGAGACCCCACCTAGCTGGTTTTGGTTCGCGTCGGTGTACCTCAGGGAGGTATACCGGGACCCTCTATCCACCAGCTGAGGACGCGCCTGATGGGAGGCCAGCCACTCCCTATGACACTGTCACGCACGGTCAAAGGACCACGAGTCACAGATCTTGACTTCATAAGAAAGTATGTCCGTATTAAAATTTTTAAGCGCCAAGGGTAAAAAATTCACAGAACCGAACTGTTTTGGGGAAAAATACGTATTAGTTTTTTTTTTTTAATTTACAAAACAATTGAATAAAGAAGACCTAAAATTTTGTCACAAGTTCCAGGATAAGATTACAATTTTATCACTAACACATTGTTTGAGGATTTGGTAACAAAACTTAAGCTTGTAATTAAAAAAAAAAACGATTTTGGCGCCAACTTTATTACCATTGTCAATAGCCTATCTTCTATAATAAAAAAAAACCGTATTGTTTCCTTTAATTGTAGACACGAGCTGTTTTTATTTATTTCCAATAAATTAATATTTTCAGGTAACTTTTTGTTATCCTGGTAAGACTTTTCATAAAAAATGTCTGCTGGCAACTGTCGCCTCCGCTATGCCGGCACGAGGATAGGAATAGACACCGTTCAGTGAAAACCGATACCGAAGCGCGGTTGCTACATTTGAAAGTAGGGATACTACCCCAAAACGGCAGACTGTGCTAATAACCATCATCAGTCTGCCTACCACTCTTTAAATAAATTCAATAGCGGAGGCGACTATTGCTTTTTTATTGTAGCTCGGAGTCCGGTCCAAGAATGGAAACAACTGCTTTGAAGAACTCCTCTCGTTATACCTGGCTACTTTCAAACGCGACAATATCACTTCACGGGTGTTACATTCGAAAGTGGTGGTACTACCCCAAGATGGCAGATCAGGCTAATAACCATCATCAGTCTGCCTACCACTCTTAAACTATTATTAGATGTCGCCTGACCAAAAGTCGTAAATAGTTGTCTATTCCACACACATAGAAGCATAGAAGCCATATACCTAACCAAACAAGAAACTCACAAATTCTGCAAAGCTACGCTACACCCACAGACCGACCTACTCAATAATCACACCCTATTCAACGAAACAAAGGGCACAAATACAACAATAATTATTAATAAACGGTATAATAAATAATAACTTTTAAAAAAGTAAATGAATAAATAAAGTTTTTCAATTTTGTACCTGTGCAAAGTAGGAGGGGAAAGTGCGTTGGGCGCGGGGATAAGTACGCGCCAGTCGTGTTCGGGCCGCGGTCGTGCTCGCGTCAACGGAGTCGCCGTTTAGAAAAAAATAAGCAAAGAAATTCTCGACGAACTATTTAATAACAATTGTTTAAAAGTTAAGTGTTAATTATACGTATAAGTGTGATCTAAATAAACATCGATTTTAATTAACTAAAGCTTTGTAAACTGATAGGTCGTGTTTTGTGTTTTATATGTAAAGATTTGAAGTGCATTTTTTATTCATATTATTGTGAATTGAATATCGGATTTTCTGCGTCGTAAAGGTAATTTTTTAAAAGTTTAATTAGGTTTTTATTCCTTCCAATTACGCCTAAACGGCCGGACGGATCTGTAAGAAATAGCGTAGGATTACGGGCTAGAATGCGTTTGTAGGATACCTACTTTTTATTTATTTAATTTTGTGTTAGGTTAGTTTAATTTTTTTTTAAGTAGTACATTAAGCTAATTTTACCCGTACGATGTTGTTGGTGACAGCCAATAAATTTTAATTTAAATTTAAACTATGTTTTTGTTCTCTATGATTATTTAATTATAAAAGTGGGTAGGAAAGGATAATTTTGACGATTTATTTTTATAAATTCGCGGTTATTGTTGCCTTTGTATTTAATTTATTTAGTATTTACTTTTTTAATTAACAGAATTTTTACTATCGGTGGATTTTTAAGGAGATGAGGGGATGTTTAATCCACTATTTACACATTAAAACTCGAAGAAACACAAGTTTGTGAAAATAATCAAAGAACGATTTGATTTGGACGTATTGTTTTTTTTTTAATTAGGTAAAAGGCTTTGTTTTAAGAGCATCACATTAGATTACTCTATTTCTGTTAATTTGTTTATTTATTTAAATAAACACACAAAATGGCACGCAAATGTAAGCACATAAAAATAGCATTACAATTAAAAGGAGATTGCTCATTTTTGGACCCACTTGATACCTAATAGTTTGGTAACAAAACAATATTCTAAAATAATATCTTATTTTTTTTATTAATTCATTTTAATTATACCAACACACCATTTACCAATCAATAAAAGATGTTTAATTACATAAAAAACAGATATCATCAATTATTAAAGCATTTAATATAATAATAACCTCAAATATTGCATCAGAAAACATCTAATTACTCAATAACCTGGGTGAAAAAATTAAAACTGATTGGTAATACGGAAGTAGATTTTTTTCTACAAAATTAACTAAAAATCATCGACAAACTCGAGAAAAAATGTGCAGTTTTACCAACATTGTCATACATTTAACAAATCATGCATTAATGTCCATTTGCACCATATGACTTAACTATTACTGTCACGTTAAAGTAATGGTTAAAGTTAAAATTGGTTCGCTTCAAAAAAAATCTGTCACATTTGACGATTACTTTAACCTTAACCGTTACAGGCGAATTTCGGCCGGTCAAAGTTAAAGTAATAGTTAAATCAATGTCGCTAACGTCAAATCTTTGAAAAGCCGCTCTTGTTTGTATTGAGAGAATTCATTTAAATCTTGTATTATTTATCTAACTCCTCATTACACCAGCAACCCTTTTAACTATAACGAATTAATTTACACGATGGTGCAACGCGCGTGGAGTAAAAGTAAAGGTAACTGTCAAAGTTAAAGTTAAAGTAACAGTCAAAGTTACTTTAACCGGCCTTCTCTGGTGCAAACCACCCTTAATTTGTTTCTTTCAAGTTTATTTATTTATTTAGTGGCATATTAACAGTTAGTATACTATACACGCTCTATATAGGTAATACAATTATTTTTTTTATTTCTTCGGATATGCAACCAATTATAAATATGCACAACGTTCAATATGTAAAGAGTTAATGCGAAAAAAAACCGACAATACAAAAAAAGAGACGAATTTCTAACTAACAACGAATAGGTTTTAACTTTTTTATGTCGGGGAAATCTTTTATAGATGCCTTGCCGTCTCGGGGACGACTCCACGGGGTCAAACGACCGCGAGCCACGGGAAGTTAGACAATAGCCTAGGTACAATACAATTGTCACGCTTTTTCCCAAAGGGATAGGCAGAGACAACGGAACGCCACTTACCACGATCCTGACACAACACTCTCGCTTCCCTCATAGCCTAGGTTTCTGTATTAATTAAGAGAAGATAGTTACCGTCCTGGAGAGGGGAAGAGAAATTTCCGTAGCCAAGTCGTCTCTGCTATGCCGGCTTGAGGAGACGAACGTGCACCGTCCAAATTGATAGTTACACTCCTCTCGTTATACCTGGCTACTTCCAAACTGATGTCGAAACGCGATTAGGTCATTTCATGGGTGTGTAATTCGAAAGTGGTGGTGCTACCCCACGACGGCAGACTAAAAAACCATCATCAGTCTGTCTACCACTCTTTAATGAGCGACCAAAGTACATATAACATAGTTACATTGGTCAGAATTAGCGTGGTTTGAATACGGGTCTCATCGATCGTGAGTTCACGCGTCTTGCCGCTAGACTACGGCCGCTCTTTTAAATATATAAATAAGTAATAATTTTAGTAATATTACAACAAAAAAAACTTGTTTATTTAAATCAGATTGAAAATTTCGTAGCTTACGTTTCCGTCGGTAACTCGGTGAGTGGTTTTTTATTAATGTAGCTCGGCATGTGACAACACTCCGCCTGATGTCAAGTTAGAGTGCGGTCCATGAACGGTAACAACTGCTACTACAGTGAGAAACATGTGCGGGCAGCAGTCGCCTCCGCTTTGCCGGTCTGAGGAGACGAGTATGTAGCATACTTTCTTTATAGAAGTTACTCGTATTTTTGACTTGACTGAAACTTCGACTATTTAGTGTGATAAAGGAACAACCTGTGATGCAATTTGATGCAAATATTTAGGTACTATATTACACATTAACACTCGAAGAAACACAAGTTTGGGAAAATAATTCAAGACAGATAACCTGACGTCTCAAGATGGCCGCCAAAACTGTAATATTAACTTTTTTTTTTTGTTTTATATGGCGTTATAACAATTTGCCAGTGTCAAAGTAAATATTTTTGCATCAAGTTAATAACATTGTGCATCACGAGTCAAATTGTTCCAGTAAAGTGGTAGAATCTTTACTGAAACTTCCTACAGAGTTTTGGAGGGAAAATGGAAACACAGGTTCTCTTCTTTTGAATTGTTTGCCCAGACTCACGCACGTTCACGAATAATTAATGGTTAATAATCCACCATTATTACACATTGACACTCGAACAAACACAAGTTTGGGAAAATAATTCAAGACAGATAACCTGACGTCTCAAGATGGCCGCCAAAACTGTAATATTAACTTTATGCAAATATTTAATTTGACACTGGCAAATTGTTAAAATGCCATAACAAAATTGAAAATAAAAATTAATTGCCGCCAAAATTATTATGTCTAATGAAAAACAACGTTATTTCACAATTTTCGTCATGATTTAACCACGAAAGCGGTGGTAGGTACCACGGCAAACTGGTTCAAACCAAAATAAGTATCTAAATTGCAACGCCTGTATCAATCTAGCTATATTACAAAAGAAAAAAATAAATAATTGGGAATCCAAGCGAAATAGATTCTTCATTCAGAATTTTTTTTGTTGAAAATCCTCACAATGAGCTTATTTTGGAGGGTGTATGAATGGGTGTGCGTGATAATAGTAAAATCGTGTAGGGTAAGCACGCCCGACCCACCGCTATGCTTAATATATTATGGTGTAATAGGTAATATGAGTACTACCAACTAAACTAACGCCTGAGCACTAGATTTTTTTAAAAATTTATTTAAATAGTATAAGGGCCTAGTATGAGCTTACATTTACGCTGTCACCGCGTAAAGTGAGATCTCTCCACCAATAAAAATGCTTTATTTATTTTTAAAATTGGCGATCAAAATAATTTATAAAAAAAACCCGCGCCAATATTAATTATAGCAATCTTTACTAGCAGCATTAGACTGCGCTATGCCGGCTTGAAGAGACGAATGTGTGCCATCTAAATTGAGAGTATGTCTGAGTTAATACAAACTATCACAGGCCCTAGGCGACTAAAGTACCTATAACATAGATACATTGTTCAAAATTTAACAAGGTTCTTATATATTTGTAGATATTTGTTACGTCAAACCGGCATAGGGGAGGCAACCGCCATCTACCTACAGACATTTGCATAACAGTGCGATTACATAACGAAATATTGTTCTTTAGAAACTTTTTTAAATAACGCAATAGTAAGCATAGCGGAGGTCTATTAGGGTCGACGACTTGAAAACCGTTTGCATGTCGCCAAAAAATATTGTATTTTATTCGCAGCTAAAGCGTTTCACAAGGAGCACGAGGTAAGATTCTAACAAAGGGTAGTTTGCTACAGGGTTGGTTGTGCTTACGTGGGCGTGTAGGGGCGGCTAGAGGTGGTTAGGGGTGCGTTATGCCACGCCTTTCTATTTAGACATTAACAAATTAAATTGTTCTTTTTTACTGTACAAAATTTTCATTATTTACTTTTGTTACATTACAACAATTTGCCATTGTCAAATTAAATATTTGCATCAAGTTAATATTACGGTTTTCGCAACCATCTTGAGACATTAGGTTCTCTCTCTCTCTCTCCTCGTCGGTCCCTCATTGTTGAGGATCGTGACTCCTGGTGGCTTGCTGCGACCGCTTGCCTGATGGACCTGCATCTCCGACAAATGGAAACTTGGTCTGTCCAGCGGCTCGGGCTTCTAGCGCGCGGTCTTCTGACATGAACCTTCCCTGTCACCACATCCTTGCGCGCTATGTGGCCGAAGTACTTCAGGATGCGGCGCAGGCAAAGCGATGACAGTAGTGGTTGATTTTCAATGCCTAATTCCGACAGAACAGAAGCATTTGTCCGGTGAGCGGTCCAGGGAATCCTCAGCACCACATTTCGAACGCGTCCACTCTCTGTCTATCCACGGCTTTAATTGGAGACATTAGGTTATCTGTCTTGAATTATTTTCCTAAACTTGTGTGTTCTTCGAGTGTTAATGTGTAATAATGGTGGATTATTAACCATTAAGTGTTCGTGAACGTGCGTGAGTGTGTGTGTGTGAACCTAAGTTTATTTTATTCTTATTGAGCGGCCGTGGTCTAGCGGTAAGACGCGTGAACTCACGATCGATGAGACCCGTGTTCAAACCTCGCTAAATTCCCGTGTAACCATGTAATATACTTTAGTCGCTTAGTGCCTGTGAGCTTAGACACACTCTCAATCCGGATGGTCCTCTTCAAGCCGACATAGCGGAGGCGACTGCTGCGTGTAGAAATTGCTACAATTACCTAATATTGGCGCGTGTTTTTATTAACAAATAAATAATAGGTAATAGGTGTTATGATTTAATTAATTTATTATCATGTTAATCTTGAAGGATTATTTTTTAAAATCAATACAAGTAGCCATGTTTAAAATAACAATATGTAGATAGAAGAAAAATATACGACGAGGTAACAAAATCATTATCAATAAAGGTAATTTGATAAGAATGATGCTTGGAAAAATATTATAAGTGTTTATATTATTTTTAATAGTTTGAAAGTAGCCAGATAGAACGAGAGGAGTGTGCACTGTCAACATGGAAGGTGCTCGTCTCTTCAAGCCGGCTTAGTGGAGGTGACTGCTGCCTGTAGAGATTTCTCAGTAGTAGCAGTTGTTTCCATTCATGGACTGCACTCTAGCTTTACATCAGGCGGAGTGTTGTCACAGGCCGAGCTACAATAAAAAAATATATATATATCTGTAGGTGCACTTTCCGTACATCACTTTAGCCTAACTTCAGGCGTAGTGTTGTCAGATGCAATAAAAAAACAGAAAAAAAATCAAATCTCTTGGCAAAAATATTAACTATAAATTATTGTTAACTTTTACATGACTGTAATTGCATTTATTAAAAAATAATTTCAATAAATTAGGCGGTTAATTATTCAGTTTTCATTTGTTTGGTGAAACTGAAGAGCTGTAGTGGTCTAGCGGTAAGTCGCGTGAAATCACGATCGAAGAGTCCCGTGTTCGAATCACGCAAAATTCTGTCCAATGTAACTATGTTATATGTACTTTGGTCGCTCATTAATATATAGTGGTACAGGTAGTACCACCTCTTTCGAATGTAATACCCGTCAAAGTTACTGTCGTGTTTTGGGATCAGTTTGAAAGTAGCCAGGTATAACGAGAGGAGAATCTGGATAGTGCATATTCGTCTCCCCAAGGCGACTGCTGAGTCTTGGCGGCCATCTTGAGACGTCAGGTTATCTGTCTTGAATTATTTTCCTAAACTTGTGTTTCTTCGAGTGTTAATGTGTAATAATGGTGGATTATTGACCATTAAGTGTTCGTGAACGTACGTGAGTATGGGCAAACAATTCAAAAGAAGCGAACCTGTGTTTCCATTTTCCCTACAAAACTCCGTAGGAAGTTTCAGTAAAGATTCTGCCACTTTACTGGAACAATTTTTGACATGACTGAGACTTGACCTGACTGTTTGGTGTGATGAATGAATGACTCGTGATGCACAATGTTATTAACTTGATGCAAAAATATTTACTTTGACATTGGCTAATTGTTATACGCCGTATAAAACAAAAAAAAAGGCGACTGCTGGATGTAGAAAATCTGTGGTAGCAATTGTTTCCGTTCATGGACCGCACTCTAGTTTAACATCAGGCGGAGTGTTGTCGTCATATTTTTTTTTGTACTTATGATGTTTTTGTTATAAACCGTTCGTTTTTAATACCAAATAGGTAAATCATTTATCAATGTACGAAATGACAGAAAAAAAATGACTTTATCTATTAAAGATAAAATAAAATTTTGGACTACATGTCGTTTAATTATAAATTATTATAAATCACATATTTTTGTTCAATTACTCTGTTATCTCGTATAAAAATAATAATAATGATCGATTTCTATACAGGGTGTAAAAATTACATGTAGCAACACTGTGAACTGGAATTTTTTTAATTTTAGTTTTATATGGCATTGTGACAATTTGCCAGTGTCAATATTTGCATCCAAGTTAATATAATTACGTATTACGGATCATTCATTAATTACACTAAATAGCAAGGTCGAGTTGGAACCAGTCAAGTCAAAAATAGCTTCACTAAAATTTCGTACAGAGTTTTGGAGGGAAAAGGAAAACAACGTTCTCTTCTTTTGTATTGTTTGCTCACACTCACGCACGTTCACGAACACTTAATGGTTAATTATCCTCCATTATTACACATTAACACTCGAAGAACACACAAGTTTAGGAAAATAATTCAAGATAACCTAAAGTTTTCAGATAGGCGCCAAAACTCGAACCGGAAGTTGTATACATTATACAGCCAAGGCCAGGCTCAAGTATGAGTTTACATTTACGCTCTCACGACGTAAAGTGAAACCTCTCCATCAATTTTAACCGCCCCGGAAAAAAAAATCAAATGAACGACCAGAATTCTCATTTTTTATGACTATCACAATATATAGACTACCAATTAAAAGTTCCAATAAAATAATACACAAAATAAAATTAAATGTCTTCCTCTATGTACCCTCCCCTATTGCACTCGATTAGACTCGTTAACAGACCTTTTGAATCTAATCTCAGATGATCAACGCAAATATTTTGAGTTTAGGAGGGGAGATGCGCACAAATTGGCCGTTACGCAAATAGATTAGATGAAAACCCCGATGCACGTTCTTTATTTGAATTTCTAATGATTTCATGTTTTTTTAACTTCAATTCTCCGATTCTGGGAAGGCAAAGTGAACTAAGCCCATACAGCCTCGTCTTAAGTATTATAGTTTCTCCTTTTTAAATTGTATTATAGTTATCTTAGGGTCGTTTGCACCAGAAGGCCGATTAAAGTAACTTTAACTATTACTTTAACCGTTACGTTTACATTATAGTGTATTTTTACTCCACACGAGTTGCATCAACGTCGCGCCTGTCATTTTTGACGGTTACTTTAACCTTAACCGTAACCAGCGAATCTTGGCTCGGTTAAAGTCAAAATAATCGTCAAACCAATGTTGCTAACGTCAAATGTATGAAAAGAAGCCAAATGTGTTTTTCTATTATTTTTCGAGATCAGCCACCCTTTTAACGATAACAATATGAATTTACACGATATTGCAACGCGTGTGGAGTAAATGTAAATTGTAAACGTTTAACGGTCGTCGTCGCCGTAAAAGTAATAGTTAAAGTTACTTTGACCGGCCTTCTGGTGCAAACCACACTTACTGATAGCACACGGTCATAGATAACAAATAGTTTCGTAGAATGGAAACTGATTTCTCAAAAAGATTACGTTTTGAGTATCCAAGTGTAATTACATAAATCTTATTTGTAATGCCACAGATTAATGCAAAAGCCACTTGCTAATTTAAAAAAATTACGTTATCGTTGAAAGAGATTAATTTATAACAATTAAAATTATCTGGGTCATTTATTTCAATTAATCATTGGCTGTCTGGTAATTTTTTTTTTAATTTGTATTTTTATCTTTTTTTTTTTGTTTTAGTTAAGTCATTAATTATTTTAATTGTTTCTAAGTATATAAATATATGTGAAATTTACTTCAAAATGAATCATAATTTATGTCGATAGGTTATTATATCTAATAATTTAAAATTTATATAAATAAATTCACGCGAAATTTTCGGTAATTTCTTTTTGTTTTATATGGCATTATAACAATTTGCCATTGTCAAAGTAAATATTTTTGCATCAAGTTAATAATATTGTGCATCACGAGTCATTCATTCATCACACCAAACAGTCAGGTCAAGTCTCAGTCAAATCAAAAATTGCTCCAGTAAAGTGGTAGAATCTTTACTGAAACTTCCTACGGAGTTTTGGAGGGAAGATGGAAACACAGGTTCTCTTCTTTTGAATTGTTTGCCCACACTCACTCAGGCACGTTCACGAACATTTAATGGTTAATAATCCACCATTATTACACATTAACACTCGAAGAAACACAAGTTTAGAAAAATAGTTCAAAACAGATAACCTGACGTCTCAAGATGTCCGCCAAAACCAAGGTAACGGTAATAACTTTTGACAGTTATTTTCTTCTTATTATTATTTTGTTAAAGGCAAAGGGGTCATTACCTATGCAGTATCCAATTATAATTTTTAATTTTTCGAGAGATTGTTGCCTGGTTGAACACTCGAAGAAAGATACACGTTTAGAAAATCATTTAAGACTTACTGCAGATATTCAGAATCGCGCCAAAAAAAATGTTTTTTCCTAGTTGTGTTTTTCCATTCTGAGAAGGCAAAGGTAACAACCCATACAGCTACAAATAGTTATTTTTTTAAAATCAATTACAGGCTATTGACCAACACGTTTTACATAGAAAATAACAATAATAAATCTATCTTTTAGCTGGTAGCTAATGATGTGTTTATATAGCTTTGATTTTTTTAATATCATTATACGAAAGCTTTACACGTCAAACGGACAAATAATTGGTCTTATCTCGCTCCCTTTGTGATGCCTAATTAGTGTACGGGGGAATGTAATGATCAGCCATTTTGAATTGTGCAATATGTTTGTACACGATTTTGTTTACTTTAATTAATTTTTTTTTTTTGGATGCTGGTATAGTGTGACCAGCTGAAAGGCGTCGCTGTTATAGTTTTAAGTTCGCTGCAACTATCATCTAATGACGGGCCATGGTCTAGTAGGAAGACGGGTGAGCACACGATAGTAAAGACCCGTGTTCGAACCTCGCTAAATTCTGCCCAAAATACCACCAGCTACCAATGTAGCTTTGGTAGCTTATATTAAAGAGTGGTAGGCAGACTGATGATGGTTATTAATCCAGTCTGCCGTCCTGGGGTAGTACCACCACTTTCGAATGTAAAATCATTAAAATCTGTCGGAGTGTGCACATTTGTCTCCTTAAGGCGGCATAGAGGAGGCGACTGTTGCCTGTAGAACATTATTTGCTACGGTTCATTATTACCATGCTTTAAAAAACATTGTTTATTTTAATCTCGGACTATGCACTGTCAATCTGGATGGTGCACATTCGTATCCTTAAGGCGGCATAGCGGAGGCGACTGCTGCCTTTAGAGATTTATCTATAGTAGCAGTCGTCGCCGTTCATGGACTGCAATCTCTAGCTTTACATCAGGCGGAGTGTTGTCGACCTATAATAATTAAAAAAAAAAAGATAAAATAGATCAAAATACGTGTACCTACTTAGATTAGTAACGGACGCGTGTTAATTTATTGTGTTATAAGCGGGTTATAATCAATAATAATAAACTTTAATATAGGTAAGTGAGTATTTATAAAATTGAAGATTTTATACTAAATCTATAAACACGCTTTATTGATAGAATTATTCTTTACATTGTTTATTCATTTTTTAATCGAACAAATTTAATTGGGACGATATACATGGTGACACCTATCTTTTTTTTGTACATAATTTTTTGGATAATATAGATTAATTTAGTTTTTTTATTGTAGCTCGGCATGTGACAACACTCCGCCTGATGTAAAGCTAGAGTGCGGTCCATGAATGGAAACAACTGCTACTACAGAGAAACCTGTGCGGGCAGCAGTCGCCTCCACTATGCCGACTTGAGGAGACGAGCATGTACCATCTAGATTGACAGTGCACACCTCTCTCGCTATATCTGGCTACTTTCAAACTATTCCCGAGACGCGACAAGGTCACTTCACGGGTGTGTAATTCGAAAGTGGTGGTACTACCCCAGGACGGCAGACTGGACTAATAACATCATCAGTCTGCCTACCACTCTTTAATGAGCGACCAAAGTACATTATAACAAAGTTACATTGGTCAGAATTAGCGAGGTTCGAACACGGGTCTCATCGATCGTGAGTTCACGCGTCTTACCGCTAGACCACGGCCGCTCTGAATTTTATCTGAATATCTCTGCGATTTTAAAGTATTTTCAGACGGGAACCAAAAAATACATCTAATTGAAGTGATATCTGGAAATGGTTTTCGATTTAACGTGTGTTAATTTTTGAACACCTTGCCCATTATCGAATAAATGTAATTCTAATAGGTGAATAATAAATATTAATAAGTAGTTATAAACCAATAAATTAAAGATTAGCAGATTTAATACATTTATCGTGTTTAACACTTTTTTTTTAATTGTAGCTCGGCATATGACAACAGTCCGCCGGATAAAGCTAGAATGCGGTCTACGAACGGAAACAACCTCTACTACAAATTAATTTCTACGGGCAGCACTCGCCTCCGCTATGCCGGCTAAGCAGACGAATGTGCACACTAGAAGTGTGGAGTTATACCTGGTTACTTCCAAACTGATCCCGAAACATGACGATTGATGATATCCGTGTTCGAACCTCGTTAAATTCTGACCAATGTAACTATATTGTATGTAATTTGGTCGCTCAGTGCCTATAGGCACTATTAAAGAGCGGTAGGCAGACTGATGATGGTTATTTGTCCAGTCTGCCGTCCTGGGGTAGTACCACCACTTTCGAATGTAACACCCGTGAAGTGACTTTGTCGCGTTTCTAGATGGTGCATATTTGTCTCTCCAAGGGATTGCTGCCTACAGTAGTTGTTGTTTTTGTTCATGGACTGCACTCTAGCTTAACATCATGCGGAATGTTGTCATATGTCAATGTGAAATGTTATTTGAAAAAATAAACCGAAGATTCCCTAGGTATTGCATTGTCTAACATTATGATGAGAATAAAAAAACCTAGCTATTAATAGTTTAGAAGAAAAATGGTTTTATATTGCTAAAATGTGTAAAAGCAGACAATGCAATACCTAGGGAATCTTCGGTTTATTTTTTTTAAATAACATTTCAAATTATTTTTATTAATTTTTTAAAAATAAAAGGTCACAGGGGGGTTGATAAGTATGATTACAATGTATGCGTGTAGTTTTACTCGAGTATTACGCTTGTTTTTTTATAAAAAAAATAACTTATCTGATTTTGGTTATTCATTTAATTTCTATTTCGATTCGATAACGTTTTTTTAAATTGTAGCTCGGCATATAATTACACTCCGCCTGATGTAAAGCTAGAGTGCGGTCCATGAACGGAATCGACTGCTACTATAGATAAATATCTAAAGGCAGCAGTCGTCTCCGCTATGCCAGCCTGAATGTGCACCATCTAGATTGACAGTGCACAATCCGTGATTAAAATAAAAAAACGTTTTTTTTTAAACCATAATAACAATGAACCGTAACAACTACTATCACAAATAAATTTCTACAGGCAGCAGTCGCACCCGCTATGCCGCCGTAAGGAGACAAATGTGCACACTCCTCTCGTTATACCTGGCTACTTAAGATCACTTCACGGGTGTTACATTCGAAAGTGGTGGTACTACCCTAGGACGGCAGACTGGGCAGTAAAGCTAGAGTGCGGCCCATGAACGGATACAACTGCTACTACAGAGAAATTTCTACGGACAGCAGTCGCCTCTGCTATACCAGCCTGAGGTTTTTAGGGTTTAGGTTTGGCCACATTTAATTAGCGTATTTCTGAAACGAATTTCTGACGCACGATGATGCGATTCGTCTATGACACTTGTGCGCATGCGAAGTACATACATAGCTAATGTGTTATCAAAGTACTAAATATTCCTTGGTTTTGGCGGCCATCTTGAGACGTTAGGTTACCTGTCTTGAATTTTCTTTCTTAAAGTTGTGTGTTCTTCGAGTGTTAATGTGTAATAATGGTGGAATTATTAACCATTAAGTGTTCGTGAACGTGCGTGAGTGTGGGCAAACAATTCAAAAGAAGAGAACCTGTGTTTCCATTTTCCCTCCAAAACTCCGTAGGAAGTTTCAGTAAAGATTCTACCACTTTACTGGAACAATTTTGACTGTTTAGTGTGATGAATGAATGACTCGTGATGCACAATGTTATTAACTTGATGCAAAAAATGTTTACTTTGACACTGGCAAATTGTTATAATGTCATATAAAACTAAAAAAAAATCCTTATCATCCAAGAATACACCTGTAAGATTCGAAATAAACCGTACAGTTGTCTTTATCATAATTATATCGATAAGTATCGATAAAATACCTCGATATCGATGTTTAGCAATGTACGTATAGATAGCAAATGTCAGGAGGATTGATCGGATTTTTTTTCCTAATCTAATTTCAACATTGTTATTTTTTTTTGGGAACTCGGTTACGTTAACCTCGATGCACGTATTTTCGGTTAAGTTTCCGGTGTAAATAAGGAAATTGTTTTGTTTATTGTGCGGTGAGTTATTTATTTATTTTGTTTTATATGACATTATAACAATTTGCCAGTGTCAAAGTAAACATTTTTGCATCAAGTTAATAATATTGTGCATCACGAGTCATTCATTCATCACACCAAACAGTCGGGTCAAGTCTCAGTCAAGTCAGAAATTGTTCCAGTAAAGTGGAAGAATCTTTACTGAAACTTCCTAGAGAGTTTTGGAGGGAAAATGGAAACATAGATTCTCTTCCTTTGAATTGTTTGCCCATACTCACGCACGTTCACGAACACTTAATGGTTAATATTCCACCATTATTACACATTAACACTCGAAGAACACACAAGTTTAGGAAAATAATTCAAAACAGACAACGTGACGTCTCAAGATGGCCGCCAAAACTCTATTTATTTTTTTAGCTCGACATATGATAACACTGATGTAAAGCTAGAGTGCGGTCCATGAACGGAAGCTACTGCTACTACAGAGAAAGCCTCTAAGAATAGCAGTCCAGATTGACAGTGCACACTCCCCTCGCCATACCTGGCTACTTCCAAACTAACCCCGAAACTCGAATGGGTTACTTCACACGTGTTACATTCGAAAGTGGTGGTACTACCCCAGGACGGGAGACTGGACAAATAACCATCATCAGTCTGCCTATCACTCTTATCAGCTGTAGTGCCAAAGTACCACGCAAAAGCCGCGCTGCAAAGCTTCCAAAACGTCGTCGAATCAAATAAATCACAATAATATTACAAATAGTTAGTTATATAATAGTAGGCCTCGTTACAATCAGTTTAAACTGTACGCGTCTGTGACGATACGCTTCAATAAATGCTAGGTTTAGTTTTAATTTTAAATTTTTTTTAGCTATCAGTATTTTAAATTAAATGTAGTACCTACCCAATAATTTTGTTTCTTCCTCCACTCAAACTCAAACTCAGTGGAGGAACAACTCAACAATGTCTTTAAAAAGAAAAAAAAATGATAACACTCTTTTTAAAAAAAATTTAAACAATGTGGTAGTTTTTTTACGTTTAACCCCAGAAAAAGAAGTTATAAAAGTAAAAGCCCCTAGGGGCGTGTTTGTTGCTCGTAACAGTGGTAGGTTGCTCCCCTACTGCGCACGGGAGCCCCCACACAATAAACGCAGCACATCTGCCCCATATCATTATTGAAATTAAATCACTTTGTAATTATTATTATTGTTAGCATTATTAGGAATTAAAAAAAAAAAGGAGAATGGCCCATTTTTGGGCCCACTCGATACCTAATAGTTTGGTAATAAAACAATATTCTAAAATAATATCTTATTTCTTTATTAATTCATTTTAATTATATCAACACATCATTTACCAAACAATAGACAATGTTTAATTGCATAAAAAACAGATATTTTTAATTATTAAAGCATTTAAAATAATAATAAATACCTATCAATTTACACGATATTGCAACGCGTGTGGAGTAAATGTAAACGTTTAACGGTTACGTCGTTGCCGTAAAACTAACTTTAACGGGCCTTTTGATGCAAATTGAAGGTAAATAGGTACCTCATAGGCAAGCGTGTTTAACCGTAGACCGCATCACTGCTTAACATCAGGCAGGGTGCGGTCAAACGTTTGCCAATTTAGCTTAAAAAAAAAACAACAAAAATGTACCTTAATTTTATTATTGTAAACTTCACTGTACTTGCGCGAAATAACAGCTAACTTCCGACACGTCATACAGTTTGACGCGACCGATACATGCCTCAGACATACTAAGTAGTGATTTGTAGTCATAAATATGTATCTCAAAAAAATGGAAATCTCCAAAACACGTAGGCTTAATTGGGAAGCCTGTACACAATGCAAGACGTGAGTCAGCGAAACGTATTGTATGTTAAAAGATGTACCGTGTTACGCGCTCGTTTTAAGGTTATTTGTACATTATTTTATTCTTTTTGAGGCGGCCGTGGTCTAGCGGTAAGACGCGTGAACTCACGATCGATGAGACCCGTGTTCTAACCTCGCTAATTCTGATCAATGTAACTGTGTTATATGTACTTTGGTCGCTCGTTGCCTATAGACACTATTAAAGAGTGGTAGGCAGACTGATTATGGTTATTCGCCCAGTCTGCCGTCCTGGGGTAGTACCACTATGTCGCATTTCGGGAATAGTTTGAAAGTAGCCAGGTTATAGCTAGTGGAATGTGCACTGTCAATCTGGATGGTGCATTGCTACTCGTAGAGATTTCTCTGTAGTAGCAGTTGTTTCCACTCATGGACCACACTGTAACTTTTACATCAGGCGGAGTGTTGTCACATGCCGAGCAACAATAAAAAAAAATGAAAGAAGTCTTCAACCTGGCAACATCGGGCGGAATGTTTTTTTATGATAACACTCCGCCTGATGTAAAGCTAGAGTGCGATTGAAGAACGAAAACAAATGCTACTACAGAGAAATCTCTACGGGCAGCAGTCGCCTCCGCTATGCCGGCCTGAGGAGACGAGTATGCAACCAACAGTGCACACTCCTCTCGCTATACCCGACTCCCTTCAAACTTTAGTGAATACAAACTAGGTGAAGTGACTTTGTCGAGTTTCGGGAATAGTTTGAAAGTAGCCAGGTATAACGAGAGGAGTGTGCACTGTCAATCTAAGATGGTACATGCTCGTCTCCTCAAGCCGGCATAGGGGAGGCAACTGCTGCCCGCACAGGTTTCTCTGTAGTAGCAGTTGGATTCTTGGACCGCACTCTAGCTTTACATCAGGCGGAGTGTTGTCACATGCCGAGCTACAATTTAAAAAAAAAAGATATATAGAAATAGAAACATGTAAAACCGCCCTAAGAACTACCAAAGTTTTATTTATTAATCACTCAGAAGTGTTTTTATAGATGATTGATTATACGCCGTCGTTTTGGCGCCAAAAATATACCCATGTAATTAAGTTACAGGTTTTTTCTATTGTAGCTTTGGCATAGGACAACACTCCGCCTGATTCTAAGAGTACGGTCTATGAACGGAAACAACTGCTACTGCAGATAGCAGTCGCCTCCGCTATGCCAGTTTCAATGAACCTACAGTTTAAACTCTTTGGATATCCGCTAAAACTATTCTTTTATTATCTATTTTTATGGCATTTTAACATTCTGCCATTGTCAGAATAAATATTTTCATTAAGTTAATATTATTGTGCATCATGGGTTATTCATTCATCACACTAACTAGTAGAATCCCAGTCAAGTCAAAAATTGCTTCAGTAAAGTGGTAGAATCTTTACTGAAACTTCCTACGGAGTTTTGGAGGGAAAATGAAAACACAGGTTATCTTCCTTTGAATTGTTTGCCCACACTCACGCACGTTCACGAACTCTTAATTGTTAATAATCTACAATTATTACACATTAACACTCGAAGAACACACAAGTTTGGGAAAATAATTCAAGACAGATAACCTGACGTCTCAAGATGGCCGCCAAAACGTGACAAATTTAAAACCAAAAAAAAAGTCCTTTTAACATATCAAACAATTACGCATTTAATATATTACTAAGAGAAACGTGTTCGATCAAAAAGAACCTACCCTTTTGTATGAAAAATCGTGATTTTTGTTCTGTTATGGATGTTTTTAATTTTTTTTTACATGTTATTGATACGGAGTTTTTTTTTAAAATTATATAACGATTCAAGAACTTCAGTCTAAAGTTTAGTTTGACAATTACATAAAAAAAAGTAATTGTTAACCGCAACTGCAAAGCTAGCTCTAAAGCTGTTTGTGTTGCCAGCTGTATTTTTTGAAAGCAATTTTACAACGTAACCATAACACTTACGAATCTAAATAAAATATATGTTAAACTGCAGGATATAAAGTTGAACTTGGTTATTTCATTTTCCTTAATTATGTTTTATAAATATGAGAAAAAAATTCGTAAAGTAAGGTCTAAATAAAAGGAGAATGCCCATTTTTGGGCCCACTTGATACCTAATAGTTTGGTAACAAAACAACATTCTAAAATAATATCTTATTTTTTTTATTAATTCATTTTAATGTAAATAAAACATCATTTACTAATCAATAGACAATGTTTAATTACATAAAAACATATATCATTATTTATTAAAGCATTTAATATAATAATAACCTGAAATATTGCTTCAGAAAAAGTCTAATTACTCAATAACCCGGGTGAAAAAATTAAAACTGATTGGTAATAAGGAAGTAGATTTATTTGTCTACAAAATTAACTAAAAATCATCCACAAACTCGAGAGAAAAATTGTGATGCAGTTTTTCTTTGTGAAAACTCATTGAATTATAATATTATTATTTTTTACATCGTTATATTCACTAAAACATGATCTAGAGCCATTCCAGGTTAACAATGCACACTCCTCCCGCTATACCTGGCTACTTTTTTTTTTATTGTAGCTCGGCATGTGACAACACTCCGCCTGATTTAAAGCTAGAGTGCGGTCAATGAATGGAAACAACTGCTACTACAGAGAAACCTGTGCGGGCAGCAGTCGCCTCCACTATGCCGGCTTGAGGAGACGAGCATGTACCATCTTAGATTGACAGTGCACACTCCTCTCGTTATACCTGGCTACTTTCAAACTATTCCCGAAACGCGACAAAGTCACTTCACGGGTGTTACATTCGAAAGTGGTGGTACTATCCTAGGACAGCAGACTGGGCTAATAACCATCATCAGTCTGTCTACCACTCTTTAAACAGATATTTTTTTCTGGAACGCGGACTATGCTAACTGGTTATCAGATGTCTGGTTTCTGACTGGCTATTGACGTTTTTTGTAGGTCTTACTCGGAAAAAACATTTGCCTAAGAGAAATGGCCCACAATTTCTTTTTTTCGAGTGTCACGATCATTTTTAGTTCATTTTGTAGAAAATAAATCTACATTTCTTATTACCAATCAGTTTTAATTTTTTCACCCAAGTTATTGAGTAATTAGACTTTTTCTTATACAATATTTGAGGCTTTTATTGTATTAAAAGCTTTAATAATTGGTAATATTTATTTTTTATGTTATTAAACAATGTATATTGATTGGGAAATTATATTTAGATATAATTAAAATAAATTCATGAAGAAATAAGGTATTATTTTAGAATATTGTTTTGTTAACTATTAGGTATCAAGTGGGCCCAAAAATGGGCATTCTCCTTTCAGAGTTTATTGGATTGTACGATTTGTCCGGGTGTTTTTCACGACACATCTGACAACCCTGGCTCATAACCATCCTCAGTCTGCCTACCCTATAGGCACTGAACGACCAAAGTAATAACGTAGTTAGGTACATTGCGAGATTCGAACACGGGTCTCATCGCTCATGCGTCTTACCGCTAGACCACGGCCGCTCTAAAATTATTAATAAAACGTGAATAAATATAAAAAAATACGGTAGGAGTAATTCTTTACACCTTTACTTAAAAAACACGATAACCCAAAAAAAGCATTATTTACAGTTTTCCTGAAGAAATGATGTGAAAATTTATTATGAAAGAGTTTTGCTATCCTCTTCACTCTTACTGAATTTATTTTGCGTCTCTTTCCCTCTTTAAATATAAAGTTGTTTACTCGTTGGGCGGTTTGAGCCACGCCTTACAACGTTTACCGAATGCGTTTATCGCTTTCCCGTTCGCTCTTATTTATGTTTGTATGTCTGTCTCGCTCTATGGAGGCTTATATCGATTTTCCTCCTGACTTTTTGCTTAAGCTAACGTTTGTTTATGTTACAAAATTATAAGTTATTGTATTACTTATATATAGATAGGCTTTTTGTGTATTTATTTATATATGTAGCTATTTTATATTTCAGTTTTTTTTTTTAATCGTAGCTCGGTGTAGGACAATCGCTAGAGTGCGATATAAAAGCTGAAACAATGGTTAACACAAAGAAGCTACAGACATCAGTACCTCCCACTATGCCGCCGGTTTGAGGAGATGAATGTGCAATAATTTTTTTTAACAAACTTTATTTTGTTTTGTTCTATTATTTATTAATCAAGTACTTTGGAACCATTGTATATCGCTGAAAATATGGGGTTTGAATCGGTACACTACCCAAAGAGTGGTAGGCAGACTGATGATGGTTATTTGTCCAGTCTGTCGTCCTGGGATCGAACCACCTTCGAATGTAACACCCGTGAAGTGACCTTGTCGCGTTTCGGGGATAGTTTGAAAGTAGCCAGATGTAACGAGAGGATGTGCACTGTCAATCTGGATGGTGCATGCTCGTCTCTTCAAGCCGGCATAGTGGAGGTGACTGCTGCCTGTAAATATTTCTCTGTAGTGGCAGTTGTTTCCATTCATGGACCACGCTCTAGCTTTACATCAGGCGGAGTGTTGTCACATGCCGAGCTACAATAAAAAAAAAGTTAACTTTATTACCTACCTACCTACTATGATTTATAATGAAAATTTAAATTAAATGTGGTGTGAAAAGTTTTTTTTAATTGATAGTTGAAGTTGATCGTCAAAATGGCGGAACTGCTAATCATACAGCAGTTTACAATTTTATATGTTAGCTGCGATAAAAGATAATCTATGTATATAAAAATCAATTGCTGTTCGTTAGTCTCGCTAAAACTCGAGAACGGCTGGACTGATTTGACTAATTTTGGTTTTGAATTATTTGTGGAAGTACAGGGAAGGTTTAAAAGGTAAGTAAATATAAAAAAATGCTTGGAATATAGCAAAAACAACAATTTCTTAGAAACTATTTCTTTGGTTTTGAATGTCAAACATTTGATGTTCGTCCCGTCGTTTAGAAATCAATTAAATTTAAAAGTCGTTCAGAAATCAAATTCTGAGGCGGTACGAAGTTTGCCGGGTCCGCTAGTAATTGATAAATAAATGAGCGGTAGGTAGAATGGTTACGCCGAATGTAACACCCGTGAAGTGATCTTGTCGCGTTTTGGGAGCAATTTGAAACAGGTATAGCGAGGGGATTGCATTATTATACAATATTCATCTCCTCTCCTTCATACCGGATTGTTGCCTGCAAAAATTTATCTGTGGTAGCAGTTCGTAGACCGCACTTTAACGTAGTCTTAGCAAAATATGTTAACCGTAACCGTCGCTAATTTTGGCAGGTCAAGATTAAAGTAATCGTTAAACCAGTGTCACTGACGTCAAATGTATGAAAGCCGCCTCTACTATGTCGGCTTGAGGGACGAGTATGCCCCATCTAGATTAACAGTGCACACTCCTCTCGTTATACCTGGCTACTTTCAAACTATTCCCGAAACGCGAGAAGGTCACTTCACGGGTGTTACATTCGAAAGTGGTGGTACTACCCTAGGACGGCAGACTGGCCTAATAACCATCATCAGTCTGCCTACCACTCTATATGTAAATGAAAACTACTTAATTACAACTCCTTCCATCACAACGGACTGTTTCTTTGCAAGTTTGCAGCCCGTAATTGGCTACCTACGCCATGTTTTTTACCTTATTGCATATTAAACTTGCATTTAATGCAATTCTATTTCTTTTTTATATAGACAATTATATCGCAATTGAATTTTCACATAAATTAAGATTTTTAAAGATATTTTAACACAACTTTCACGCTTTTAAAATAATAATAATAATGTTGCGGTTTTTGTGTTATTACGTTCCGAGTTGAAGGTAATGAATTTTAAATCATTTTTTTATAATTGTAACAGACAGCACTCCGCCTGAAGTAAAGCTAGAGTGCGGTCCATAAACGGAAACAACTGCTACTACAAATAAATCTCTGTAACAGTGCACACTCCTCTCGTTATACCTGGCTACTTTCAGACTATTCCCGAAACGCGACAAGGTCACTTCACGGGTGTTACATTCGAAAGTGGTAGGACGACAGACTGGGCTAATAACCATTATCAGTCTGCCTACCACTCTTTAATGAGCGACCAAAGTACATATAACATAGTGGTTTCAGTGGCAAGAGTGGCTGTGGTCTAGCGGTCGGACGTGTACTCGCGATCGATGAGACCCGCGTTCGAACCTCGCTAAATCTGCCCAGTGAACTTTGGTCACTCATTAAAGAGTGGTAGGCAGACTGATGATGGTTATTAGCCCAGTCTCTCATCCTGTGTTACACACCCGTAGTTCAGTTGGAAAGTAACCAGGTATAGTGAGAGGAGTGTGCACTGTCAATCTAGATAGTCATAGCGGAGGCGACTGCTATCCGTAGCAATTTATCTTCAGTTTCATGGACCGCACTCTAGCTTTACATCAGGCGGAGTGTTTCATGTTTTTTTTTTATTGTAGCTCGGCGGGTGACAACACTCCACCTGATGTAAAGCTAGAGTGCGGTCCATGAATTGAAACAACTGCTACTACAGATAAATCTCTACGGGCAGCAGTCGCCTCCACTATGCCGGCTTGTGGAGACGAGCATGTACCATCTAGATGACAGTGCACACTCCTCTCGCTATACTGCTACTTTAGTGTGTGCCGCGGTGCAATAGAAAAAATATTATAATTTGTTATGTAATGTTTTGTAAACAGCAGGCGACCGTACAAAATGATGACAAGGCGTCTCTAGACACAAATCCCACGGCTTTTACGGTCACACTCTACGGTTTCAACTCGATACTCGACCATTAGTTCCCCAGCGTCCCTGGGGATGCTGCGGGACTCCCGGCTCATTTATGCTTAGAAAACCATTGAGCGGGAAATGAGACTATCGTGTTACACGCCAGGGAATACCACTATTATCTAATAGCTTGTATTTTGATAGATTTTTTTTTATTAAACACTCCGTCCAATGTCCCGTTGGAATGCGTTTTATAAACCGAAACAACTGCTTTCACAGGTATAGTCTTGGAGACAGTCACCTCCACTATGCCGGCTTGAAAAGACGAATGTCCACCGTCTAAGTAGACAGTGTACGCTCTACACTCATCTTGTTATGCCTGGCTTCTGTCAAACGGTCACTTGACGGGTATTACATTCAAGGATATGGTAGGGTTTGGATGGTGTATATTCGTGATCTCAAACCGGCATAATGGAGGCGAGTTCTGTGTTAAGAAAGGAGAATGACTATTTTTGCGCCCACTTGACGTCTAATAGTCTGTTGACAAAACAATATTCTAAAATGATATATTTTTTTAAAATTCATTTTAATTGTATCAACACATCATTTTTAAAAAAATCATCAATTATATTATTAAAGCATTTAATATAATAATAACCTCAAATATTGCATCAGAACAAGTCAAATTACTCAATAACCCGGGTAAAAAATAAAACAGATTGGTAATAAGGAATGTAGATTTATTTTTCTACAAAATGAACTAAAAATCGTTGACAAACTCGAGAAAAAAATTGTGGGCCCATTTCTCTTAGGTGAATGGGTATTCTCCTTTTTAATTATTTTTTAAAAAAATCAGAAGACATACGGCCCCGGACGACCGTTGCCGGGATATACCTACACGTGAGCAAGCAATCAAAAAAAAGTTACCTTCCTTATAAAAATAAACGCTACATGCCTGTTAACATACAAGTCCATCACTATTGTATAATTTGACAGATAGATAAACAGTGTTGCTAGACGAAAAAAAAAGCAAATAAACGATACAATTGTCATTTTTGTTAAGAAAATATCTTTCATTGTATCCCCTATGTTTGATATTTCAATTTTATATTTAACTTGCTAGTTCAATAGAGCCGACGTGAATTGAGCGTACCCGGTCCACAGTATAGCGGAGGCGATATATACATTTCTCTGTGGTGGCGGTTGTCTCCGCTCTTAGTAATGCTGTATCATACTAGGGAAGACAAACAAGTTAAAAATTATATTTTATTTATATTATTGTTCGTTTTAAATTAAAGACTTAAAAAAATACATAAAAATGTGAATTTATTGGCAAAGGAGAATACCCATTCGCCTAAGAGAAAAGGGCCCACAATTTTTTTTTCGTTTTGAGTTAATTTTGTAAAAAAATAAATCTACATTCCTCATTATCAAAGAATTTTATTTTTTTCACCCAGGTTATTGGTAATTAGATGTTTTTTTTGAGGTTATTATTATTTTAAATGCTTTAATAATTAAATATATCTGTTTTTTATGTAATTAAACATTGTCTATTGATTATTAATTGTTGTGCTGGTATAATTAAAATGAATTAATTAAATAATAAGGTATTATTTTAGAATATTGTTTGTTACCAAACTATTAGGTATCAAGTGGGCCCACAAACGGGCATTCTCCTTTGGTTACTACGGTTATTAAATTTTATTGTCACCTCAAACCAGTTGTCATGTCGCGGTCGTAGCTGTTGTTTTCGTTCATGGGCCTCTTAGGCCTTAACCGCACTCTAGCTTTGCATCAGGCGTAGTGTTCTCATGTGCCAAGATACAATTTAAAAAATCCCCCACCATCTTGCAAAATGTACTTATATATGGTTACCATTAAAAATGCAAGGAAAATCGATCAAAATTTTTTGTACTTTTTTTAATTTTATTTTGTTTTGACAATAGGTCCTAATATGAGGAGTGATAATTGAACCGTAGTCACTTTCCATTGTGACAAATTTACAACGCACCACCGGACATCAATTGTTAATTTTTTTCTAAGGAGAAATTTCTAAGAAAAAAAATTGACAATTTGTTAACACTTTGTGGTCGCTTGCGGCATTTTTTTGGGATCGAGAATTGCACCTGAATAGGTACCTCAGGTAACTTGATTCGATTGGTTGTTACAGTCACATCCTAAAAGATATTGTTTATTCTGCTAAGAGATATAGGCCTACGAGTTTGTGGATGATTTTTAGGTAATTTTGTAGAAAAATAAATCTACTTCCTTATTAGTAATCAGTTTTAATTTTTTCACCCAGATTATTGAGTAATTAGATGTTTTCTGATGCAATATTTGAGGTTATTATTATTTTAAATGCTTTAATAATTCAAGATATCTGTTTTTTATGTAATTAAACATTGTCTATTTATTGGCAAACGATGTGTTGATATTTAAATTGAAATAAATTAATGAAAAAATAAACTATTTTATTTTAAAATACTGTTACGGCTCGTAGAGATTTCTCTGTAGTAGCAGTTGTTTCCATTCATGGACCGCACTCTAGCTTGTGTTGTCACATGCCGAGCAACTATAAACTATTAGAGGAAACAGTTCATCCATGAGACAGTTCACGCTTCTCTCGTTGTGGTGGTGCAATCCAGGACTGGGCTAACAACCATAATCAGTCTACCTACCGCTCTCTAAATATAAAAATTATTTACTCAAATTATTATTGTTTTCTAAGCAATATATCATGTCAAATATCCCTTAGTTAGTGTTGCCAACTGCGCAAACAGTAGTAATTTGCCGCGCTTCAGTGTTGCTAGGGTGTGATGTTTGTTTTTTTAGGGGTCGAATGTTTATTCTGCCAAAATTATAGCGGTCGTCACCTTTTGATAAATAGATATTTTGTGTTATTGACGCCTTTTTTGTGTGGGGGATATTTTCGTTAATGATTTTGACATATTGTTGTTAAGTAAGGTCCGTTTGCACCAGGAGGCCGGTTCCAGCATAAAGTATAAAAACTACAGAACAATCGGGATGAGGCAAGTTGATAAAAACTTTCATTAAATTATCACCCCAATGTGTAACACCCGTGATAAACCTTGTTTTCCGGAATTTGTTTGAAAGCAAACTGGACGCAGCACATTTGTGACAACTGCTACAACTGCTAGGTAGGTTGCCTTCGCTATGCCGGCTAATTCAAGCCGTGCTAATAACGATTATGAATCTCGCTACATTTCTTGAAACCTGACTACCTACAACATCTATTTTAAACATAGCAGCTTATCCGTTTTTTGTCTCCAAAAGATTCCGAGAATGAAATGACGGGTTACTACAAAGATGCGCCGGCGCATTGTAATGTGTAAAATTCACGACGAGTTCGTTACACAATTGAACACTTTCAATGTGAGATACCGTCGAACGTAGGCAGGGACCGGAATGTTTATTCGCGCGTGAAACCAACTGAAACCACCATCTTGATACCAGACCACAGACTAAAGATGACAAAAGTTGACTGTAAATAGTAATGATGTAAAGCTAGAGTGCGGTCCATGAACGGAAATAACTGCTACTACAGATAAATCTCTATAGATAGCACTCGCCATGCCGGCCTGAGAAGATGAGCATACACCATCCAGATTGACAGTGCACTCCTCTCGCTCGTGAAGTGAACTCTAAAAAATTTTTGATCCAGTTTTTTTCGATGAAAGGAGAATGCCCATTCGCCTAAGAGAAATGGGCCCACGATTTTTTTCTCGAGTTTTTTTTAACAATTTTAGTTCATTTTGTAGGACAATAAATCTACATTTCTTATTATAATCAGTTTTAATTTTTTCACCCAAGTTATTGAGTAATTAGACTTTTTCTGTTGCAATATTTGAGGTTATTATTGTATTAATTAAAAGCTTTAATAATTGGTAATATTTATTTTTTATGTTATTAAACATTGTATATTGATTGGGAAGTGATATTTTGATATAATTAAAATAAATTAATGAAGAAATAAGGTATTATTTTAGAAAATTGTTTTGTTAAAAAAATTAGGACCCAAAAATGGGCATTTATCCTTTATTTCGATTAATTAAATTTCATTTTACAACATTACGTTTGCAAAATCATAATTTATACCCGGGTTATTTTCTTTTCTTTGTTTTTGTATGAAAATAGTAGGTTTTTTGCCTGTCAAAGGCTCCCTAAACATTAAAAACCATTAGCTTGTTCTTTTTTCTTCTAAATATTGTCAACGCCTCTCCCTTACCACGAATTTTATAAGTAATTTTTTCTAAGAAATATCTCTGAACACCTTTACCTAATGCACCTTCCATTTGTCAACAAAAGATTACCTTAAACCTCGATGATAAGGAATCCTTAATAAAAAAAAACTAATTTACTAACCGAACTGTTCATTGAAGCATCTTTAGGGATAAGCGTGAACGGAACCAACTATGCCCACCGCTATGCCGGCTTGAAGAGACGAATATTCAGTATCAATTTATTTATTTTTAAGGCACTCATACAGGCTTACAGTACAAACATGTTACTAAATATAATTCTAAAGTAATATCTTATTAATTTATTTCAATTATATCAACATATCGTTTACCAATCAATAGACAATGTTTAATTACATATAAAACAGATATCATCAATTATTAAAGCATTTAATATAATAATAACCTCAAATAAAGCATTAGAAAACATCGAATAACTCAATCGCCCGGGTGAAAAAACTAAAACAGATTGGTGATAAAGAAGTAAATTTCTTTTTCTACAAAATTAACTAAAAATCATCGACAAAGTCGAGAAAAAAATTATGGGCCCATTTTACTTAGGCAAATGGGCATTTTCCTTTTAAGTAGCCCAAATTAGTGTGCATGCCATCAAATATTTAAAACAAAACCACTAAAAAACTAAAGTACTCAAGGGCGTAGCCAGCAGATGGCCTAGGGGGGGGCTAGTTGATATGGAAGATGAGAAAAGTATGAATTGTAGGTAAAATCGAGAGCACATGAAGCTTTTCACTTGTAGTACTACGGCGATTGTAATAACAACGGTGCGAGTCTAACGTGTAAAGCAACACGAGCTTTTGACTGTACAATAAATAAAACTTGCAAATAAGTTATTTATTAGAAAAATAGAATAAAAATAATTTGGGAGTTTTTGAAATTACCAGATTTTAATATTATAGTGGTCGACAACTTAGGCTTAGGACTTTGGTTTTTTTTTTTATTATTGTAGCTCGACATGTGACAACACTCCGCCTGATGTAAAGCTAGAGTGCGGTCCATGAATGGAAACAACTGCTACCACAGAGAAATCTCTACGGACTGCAGTCGCCTCCACTATGCCGGCTTGAGGAGACGAGCATGTACCATCTAGATTGACAGTGCACACTCCTCTCTTATACCTGGCTACTTTCAAACTATTCCCGAAACGCGACAAGGTCACTTCACGGGTGTTACATTCGAAAGTGGTGGTACTGCCCCAGGACGACAGACTGGACAAATAACCATCATCAGTCTGCCTACCACTCTTTAATAGTGCCTATAGGCACTGAGCGACCAAAGTACATATAACAAAGTTACATTGGTACCGGTCTTTAGCGAGGTTCGAACACGGGTCTCATCGATCGTGGGTTCACGCGTCTTACCACTAGACCACGGTCGCTCTTAATCGGTTGCTTTACATTTGACAATTTTTTTAGATTCTCTAGGGGGGCAACTGCCCCTCCCTGCCCCCCCTTGGCGACGCCCTTGAAGCTACTTAGAATCTAATAATCATATTATATACAGCTCGATTACCACTGACTGACTGACTCACTGACATATATTATGAAGCACTTGCCGGGGGGTTAGAGAGGTGATTCTTTTTGGGGCGTGTAGAGGGCGTTCCCGCAACCCCAGGAAAACTTCGACTTTGACCGGAAGTGGACTCTGGACCGGAAGCGATGTCGATATCTCGGAAACGGAACGAGATAGGGCACAAGTGCCGGAACAAAAGTCGTAGGGAATGCCCTCTAATATCGAAATCCATAATTTGTTTTTTCAAAAAAAAATTTTTTTTCAAATTACCCGAGAAATAACCTTTTCAGCGCCGCGAAGCGCGCCCAAAAAACTAGTTATATTATATACAGCTCGATTACCACTCACTGACTCACTCACTGACATATATTATGAAGCACTTGCCGGGGGGTTAGAGGGGTGATTCTTTTTGGGGCGTGTAGAGGGCGTTTCCGCGACCCCAGGAAAACCTCGACTTTGACCGGAAGCGGACTCTGGACCGGAAGTGATGCCGATATCTCGGAAACGGAACGAGATAGGGCACGAGTGCCGAAACTAAAGTCGTAGGGAATGCCCTCTAATATCGAAATCCATAATTTGTTTTTTGAAAAAATTTTTTTTTTCAAAACTACCCGAAAAAAAACTTTTTCAGCGCCGCGAAGCGCGCCCAAAAAACTAGTTATATTATATACAGCTCGATTACCACTGACTGACTGACTGACTGACTGACATATATTATGAAGGACTTGCCGGAGGGTTAGAGAGATGATTCTTTTTGGGGCGTGTAGAGGGCGGTCCCGGGACCTCGGGAAAACCTCGACTTTGACCGGAAGCGGACTCTGGACCGGAAGCGACGCCGATATCTCAGAAACGGAACGAGATAGGGCACGAGTGCCGGAACAAAAGTCGTAGGGAATAATCTAATATCGAAATCCATACTTTGTTTTAAAAAAAAAAAATTTTTTTTTTCAAATTACCCGAAAAATAACTTTTTCAGCGCCGCGAAGCGCGCCCAAAAAACTAGTTATAAAACTACACGTTCAATTAAGTAACCTCACACATTTTGTAAAACCCTACATTTAACTGAAAAAAACGATATCAACAATCGTGAGAAGTATAAACAAAAATATGTAATTTCATACTACGGACGACAATATCGAAATGCACAAGCAAGATCATGGTTAGCAAAAAAAAAAATTGCGATCTATAAAGATCTCAGGTAACGTTTGCAAAAAAACTGATACAAAACGTGACAAAATGTCTGTAAACATATACCTACTCATGCCTTCCAACACAAAGGGCATGAGTAAAAAAAATTACATGCCAGTACACCTATGATACACAATAGTTGTCAAATTGTTAAAGATATTTGAAGTTTACATGTTCATCCGCAAAATTCGGCCCAAAAATATTGGTACCAATATTTTTTTAGGTAAAAAGTAGCCTATTTTGGCCCCGCAATGATAAAACTGGTCCCTAACCTAAACAAACATCGAATTTCACTATAGAAGTAAAAACTGTATATTTAGAAGTATTTTTAATAATTCATTGAAATCGTTTTTCAAAAATGTAATTAGAGATAATAAATCAATGTCTGAATTAAAAAAAAAATTGTTTGCCAATTTTTTCCAAAGTAAAAATTCCTTTAAAAATGGCCTCAAAATTCGGCCCAAAATATCTATAATAAAATCCTAAAACAAAATTTTTAATAGAAAATTTAAAAAAATCGATTAATTCGACCTAAATGTAACTGATAGATAATTGCATTAGTATATTTTATATTTTAAAAAAACTCATGGCTCTGCGAATAATCAAAAATTTTCAGTCGAATGAGTAATAAACCTTGTATTTACAATATATTAGAAAAAAAAACTGGTACAATTACCGCAACGAATCATCGAGTTTTCGATAAATTAATTTTTGTATGCCGTACACGCCTTGACTTTCATTTAATAGAGCGGAAAATTATTTTATAATTGATATTTAATTGTTATTTTTATAACCTATTATTATCCAAAAGAAATATAGATTTCTTTATTTGTATTGTTATATTATAAATGTAAATGTACGATTGTTTGTCTCTCAATTACTCTCAAAAGCTAGCTTTACGCTAGAGTTCGGTCTGTTGCTACAGACAAATTTCTACTGGCAGCAGTCGCAGCTATGCCGGCTTGAGGAGACGAGTGTGCACCGTCCAGATTGACAATACACTCCTCTCGTTATACCTGGCCACTTTCAAACTGTTCCCCAAACGCGACTAGGTCACTTCACGCGTGTTATGCTTAAAAATGGTGGTACTACCCCAACACGTCTACCTACCACACATAAAAAACTTTTTTTAAATGCCCTGTACTAATCTAGTGCTTGTATCACAAGCACTAAGCATCCAAAGTAAGTTTTATTGTAGCTCGGCATGTGACAACACTCCGCCTGATATAAGCTAGAGTGCGGTCCATGAATGGAAACAACCGCTGCTACAGACCAATCTCTACGGGCAGCAGTCGTCTCCACTATGCCGGCTTGAGGAGACGAGCCTGTTCCATCTAGATTGATTGGGCACACTCATCTCGTTATACCTGACTACTTTCAAACGCGACAAAGTCACTTCACGGGTATTACATTCGAAAGTGCTGGTACTACCCCAACACGGCAGACTGGACAAATAACCATCATCAGTATGCCTACTACTCTTTAATGAGCGACCAAAGTACATATAACATATTAATAATATAAGTCCGTTTAAATTGTTCATTAAAAGTAGAAATTCGCTTCTCGTCACTGTACAATACTAACTTCATAAATTTTGTTACAGAAAAAGCAACACCGTCAACAAAAATGCAGGCTAAACCAACGCAGTTATTCAAATAAAAACGTGATCTAACAAAAAGAAAATGGTGAACCACACGCGCAGAAGGTTGAGATGATGTCACCAACGCATCCACACTGATTGAAAACTTCCAATTCGGGTGGCCTGGCACCATGGCGTTACTTACGAACTCTGCATCAGTAACGGGTCCATCTGCAACAGGTCCGAGTGCCCCACAAGCCCATCATTCGGCGACGCCTCTTCATCACTATTTTCACTATCTGAAACAGCCGTCACCCTTGGCCCAGAGCCCATACGCCCATCATTCGAGCGCTCATCACATGGGCATGGGCCCTGGTCCTTTGGGTGGCTTGGGACCTTTTGGTTTAACGCATCACGGTTTAGAAGCTGTCGGTTTTCCTCAAGGTAAGGATTTTTTAAATTATCTATTAGTATTTTGTAAACGAGCCGTGGTTGTCATTAACTGAGTTTTAAAGTTTTAAATTTTAACTTAATGTCTCTTAACCTTTCTATATGTTATTTTATTTATTATAATTTATTAATATATTATATGTATTTATATATTATATACTTATATTTTATGTATAGTATTTGTATGTATGTGTATATATATTTATATATATCTAGACTTTAGTTGTATTTATATTTGTTTAAAAACCTGCTTCTCTTCGCTCACATCTGTCATAAACACGGAGGTTAGCTGGAAGAGCATGCTACTCGTATTTAGCATTAAGTTCGCCTGTGTGCACGCTACACTAAGCTATAAATAAATAAATAAGCCGCGTCATACTTTATGTTGTCTCGGAAGTTAGCTGCGGGCGCTTTTTTGCGCAGGTATAGTTTTTTTATGTTGACACAACATATGACCTCGACTGGTCTGGTGGTAAACTCAGTGGAAGTCCATGAGCATTGACGACTAGAGAACTCCACTCCAATCGCCACTACTATGCCGACCTGAGAAGTGCTTTCTCACACTCCGCTTGAAGGATCCAAGTGAAAGGATTGGGAGAACACGTGAGAGGGCAAAGCATTCCATTTGTCAATTGTGCGACACAAAAAGGATGCGCCGAGACGTTTTGTTCGGCGACCAATTCGGTCGACATAGTGTGGATGCTTCCCCCTCCCAGTGCGAGTGTTACGGGTGTGGAAGGTTAGTTCAAAGAAGTTAAGTTCTCAGTGCTGATACCTCAATTTGTGTACTGCGCAGCGAGACTTGTGTCTAACTTCGAAGTCGCCATATAGTTTGCTATCGACACCGAAGTTTCGTTTTTCCATTGATTGTTTCGGAAAGGACAATATCCATTTTTGGACACAATTGATATCTAATATGTTTGTTTTTTAACAAAACATTTATTTTACAATATATTTTTTTATTATTTAATTTTTTATTATATAAAGTCAACAGTCAAGTTTGCAGTTGCGGACGGAACTCACGGTCGATGAGACCAGTGTTCAAACCTCGCAGAAATTCTGACCAATGTAACTATGTTATATGTACTTTGGTCGCTCAGTGCTGGTGATGCAATCACTAGTTAGTACAGGCAGACTTTTTTTCTAACTATTTCACGTTAAAGTAAGTAATGGTTAAAATTGGGTTGCTTCAAAAAAAACGTGTCACTTTTGACGTTTACTGTAACGCTAACCGTGACCAGTGAATTTTGACCGGTCAAAGTTAAATTAATAGCTATAGTTAAACCAATGTCACTAACGTCAAGTATAAAAAAATGTTTTTCTATAAATTTTATCAATAACGATATGAATTTACACGATGGTGCAACGCGTGTTGAATAAATGCAAACGTAACCGTTGAAGTCGTCGTAAAATGTAATTTTGTAAAGTAACTTTAACGGGCCTTTGGTGCAATTGGACCTAAGTTTCGAGCACTCCATACAAAGCGTCATATATCTATATGTACAATGTACATACTTTATTATTATGTACATAGTGCCTGAAGGTAAATAAGAGATGAAAATAGGGGCGTTTCAGTAAAAGGTCGTTGAGAAATGTGAATTTTAGACCTACGGGGGATCTCGAGATAAATGTATGCTGAATTTCTGAAGTGTTGAGTTTATTCAGTTTTTACACACTTTTTCGTCACAGTTTTGTTATTTATTGTGGCAAGCCAAAAGTGTTTAATGAATTATGTGTAAAGCACAATATTGAATTTTTTTATCGTAGCTCGGCATATGACAACACTCCGCTAGATGCTAGAGTGCGGTCCATGAACGGAAACAACTGCTACTAAATCTCGCTTCCGCTATGCCGGCCTGAGGAGACGAGCATGCATCTATATTGACAGTGCTCATTCTTCACGGGTGTTACATTCAAAAGTGGTGGTACTACCGGTACTGGATGGCATGGCATCCTCAGGAGACGTGTGGTCACTTCAACTTCGCTCGTGGAGTGGAGTGGCGAAACGCGTCGAGAGGTATTTGCATGTTGGTGAAGGGTCTAACATTGACAGCTGATGTGACTGTGTACCTATCCTAACATTGATTAGCGGAAATGAGTTGCAAAGTAATGTTTTCTTGTTACAATGCCAAATAATAATAAGGAAATGGACGAACTTGTGTGTGTCAAAATATACTTGTGACGAATTATTTAGGGCGTATAGTGGCTAACCTTTAAAGAGGGTTGTAATATCTTTCGCTAGGGAGGTTGAATTGTGCATGCGCTTTTAGAGACGTAATGAAATCTTAATAACTAGGTACACTTCACCATTCTTGTGAAATACGTTTGTGTTTTCCACAATATTCGCTTTGTTTTGAAACAGCTACTTTTTGTTGTAGGATTAAAGACATAATGTTTTCTTTTGTTTTTATTTTTGACTGTTGTAGTGAGGCTGGATAATTATACTTATATTTTTTATAGTAGCTCGGCATATGAGAACGCACCGCCTGATGTTAGCGAGGAAACAACTGCTACTACAGATAAATTTCTGCAGGCAGCAGTCGCCTCCGCTTTGCCAGCTTGAGGAGACGTGTACGCACCATCTATGACGGTGCACAATCATCTTGTTATACCTGGCTACTTTCAAACTTCCGAAAAGTGACAAGGTTACTCCAAGGGTGTTACATTCGAAAGTGGTGGTACTACGGACGGCAGATTGGGCTAATAATCATCATCAATCCGCCTACCACTCTTTAATAGTGCCTATAGGCAACCAAAGTACTATCAAGAGCAGGGGAGCAGTCCGTCCCAGTTTTATTTCAAAATTGTTTATCGGAATATTACAGTTGCCTTCTCTTTCTGATTGCATTATAAGTAAAGGAGATCAATATTGTTGTCAATGTTTCTATATGTTTTTACATATTGCACCTCATTTAGTTGTCAATGTTATGAGGGAAAAACGAAAAAAAATTACATGTAAATATCAATCAAATTAATCTACACACGTCAGTTGTCATAGCAACGTAAACATAAATTATATTTAAAGTAGGAGCTGAGAGAAACATAAAAATATGCAAGTAACATTAGTCCTTAAGGTGGGACTGCTCCCCTGCTCTTGATAGTACATGTAACATAGTTGCATTGGTCAGAATTTGGAGTGATTTGAACACTCTCATCGCAGCTAGACCACGGCCGCTCGTACCACTCCTAAACGCCTGAAAAGTTCACCCTGTATATTTAGCTATATATTTATTTGCCCAAATTTTTTATCCCTGACATCCTTGCATAATTTACCTACCACCGCAACAAGACGTTCTCTCGAAATAATCAAAACACTCCCCTCTCTAAGCCGCTTATCTAACCCCCCCTCCAAGACCGCGTAGTTCACCACCCACTTCACCCACCTTCACCCACCCTGGTAACCGAAAACGCGGGTATTTTGAAGTCCACCCCATTCCTCGTTAGTCTTGTTAGTGCGTTTAATTGGTGATTTTTTTTAGATACTACGCTAGTCAACGAAAGACTGGACTTGCAACTAACTTCACTTGATAAATAAGAATAATTGTAACAAATCCGACTTAGCATATAAAAATTTAAGTAACGCCTACACATGAGAGGTATTTTTTTTAATTGTAGCTCGGCATGTGACAACACTCCGCCTGATGTAAAGCTAGAGTGCGGTCCATGAGTGGAAACAACTGCTACTACAGAGAAACCTGTGCGGGCAGCAGTCGCCTCCGCTATGCCGGCTTGAGGAGACGAGCATGTTCCATCTAGATTGACAGTGCACACTCCTCTCGTTATACCTGGCTACTTCCAAACTATTCCCGAAACGCGACAAGGTCGCTGGAACGTCAATTCCCATATATTTTGATTTCGATTCGATCAAGTGACAACTTACCATTGGCTTTTGACTTTAGGCCCTGGTATAACGAGCGGAGTGTGCACTGTTAATCTAGATGGTGCACATTCGTCTCCTCAAGCCGGCATAGCGGAGGCGACTGCTGCCTGTAGATATACATGTAGTAAAAGTTGTTTTCAGAAAGAGTTGTTGAGAATCAGAAAATTGTGTGTTTATTTGTAGCCAATACGTTTTCCCACTGTACGCATGCGCATATGCGGGCAACAGCTAGCTGTGAAATAATATTAGAAAAATTAATTAGTGTTTAAAAAAAACGTTTAATCATTGTACAGGGTATTAAACCCGTTGATTACAATGTGGGTGGCAAAATGGTTATATGTATTGAAATTAAAAAAAAAACTATATTTTTGCAAGAAATGACGTCATTCTAAGAATTGCAAGGGCGGATTAAGCGTTGAGGCCTCTCGTTCCCCGAAATTCTTTTTGAATTTCGAATTTGGAACCCCAAAAGTTCTATTTTCAAACGTTTCCTTTGAAGACCGTCGCTTAATCCCGGACATATAAAAAATGCTTTTTTGGTTACTTTTTTACGATAATTCACTTTATTTTTCTTAGTAACTGCTATTTTACGCTTGCTATACGCCTAATTGTAGCTTACGGATCACTTGAGGTCGAATAGAATTCAATAAACGAATTAATAATGAAAAATAAATGAAGGCACTATTAAAATGTGATAGGCAGACTGATGATGGTTATTAGCCCAGTCTGTCGTCCTGGGGCAGTACCACCACTTTCGAATGTAACACCCGTGAAGTGACCTTGTCGCGTGTCGGGAAGAGTTTAGAAGTAGCCAGGTATAACGAGAGGATTGTGCACTGTCAATTTGAATGAAGTTTATCTGTAGTAGCAGTTGTTTCCGTTCATGGACCACACTCTAGCTTTACATCAGACGGAGTGTTGTCGTCCATATGTAATGTTAAAAAAAAACTAGCTCTAACAATTCGGGTATTATAGTAATAATCGATTTTAGTATTCGTTGATCGTAGTCGAAAACCGGTTATGGTTTCGAATTTTTTTAACAATAAAATGATATGCCCTTTCGCTTCTGGTCACCCAATGCTCATTTAATACAGGGAATAAAATTAATCCTCAGAAAGTACCTTTTTTAATCCTATATCTGTCCCTTTTATTCCTATTGAGATTTATCTACCCTCCCTCTCTTTTGTACGGCAGCGTAACGCTGGCAGCTGGGTAGTTTTTTTTTTCGTTGTCTTGTTTCATTTTTATTGGGTGTATCCATTTTAATCGAAATTCCTTTTTTAAATTAATTTATTATTTAATTTCGCCTTTCTTTTATTTTTTCTGTGGTAACACTAATTAGTACTTTTACTCGAAGAATAAAATGCTAACAGTTTTGGCGGCCATCTTGAGACATTATTATTATTTTTTTATTGTAGCTCGGCATGTGACAACACTCCGCCTGATGTAAAGCTAGAGTGCGGTCCATTAACAACTGCTACTACAGAGAGACCTGCGCGGCAGCAGTCGCCTCCACTATGCCGGCTTGAGGAGACGAGCATGTACCATCTAGATTGACAGTGCACACTCCTCTTGCTATACCTGGCTACTTTCAAACTATTCCCGAAACGCGACTAAGTCACTTCACGGGTGTTACATTCGAAAGTGGTGGTGCTACCCCAAGACGACAGACTGGACAAATAACCATCATCAGTCTGCCTACCACTCTTTAATTTACACATTAGGTTATCTATCTTGAATTATTTTTCTAAACTAGTGTGTTTTTTCGAGTGCTATTGTGTAATAATGGTGGATTATTAACCATTGATTATTCGTGAACGTGCGTGAGTGTGGGCGAACAATTCAAAAGTAGGAAGTTTCAGTAAAGATTCTACCACTTTACTGAAGCAATTTTTGACTTGACTGAGACTTGACGTGTGATGAATGAATGACTCGTGATGTACAATATTATTAACTTGATACTTTGACAGTGGCAAATAGTTATAATGCCATATAAAACTGAAAAAATGCCAGTTTTTGCGTAGTTAGCTATCTATCTAGTTACTATATACTTAAATATTATTTTGTTAAAAATCAATCCTGTCCTTTGTGTCATTAATTTATGGTGAAATAATACAGTGTGTTTTATTTTTGAAATTCAATCGGTTCGATTCCTAGATAGGAAAATGTATATTTCAAATAGTTTTTTATTAAAATCTGCCTCCAGACTCCTTTTATGTAATTTTCGCTATCTCTTATAGTTTCGGATACTCCGTCTAGGGTCGGGATGAAGTGCGGTCCAGACTGCCATAGTTCTTTACATTGTTATCTCTCCAAACGCCAGTGACCTTCGCTATGCTGATTTTTATAAATCGTAGCTCGGCATATGACAACACTCCGCCTGATGTAAAGCTAGAGTGCTGTCAATGAACAGAAACAACTGCTGCTACAGATAAAATTCTACAAGCAGCAGTCGCCTCCGTTATGCCGGCTTGAGGAGTACTCTCAGCGCTTTTTTTCTGCTTATCCCAATACGTTAAAAATACGTATGTCGCATTTAAAAGTACTAGGGTAGCAGACAATGGTAAGAGGATACCTAAATCAGGCGTAGTGTCGCGTGTCGTTCGGATTAAGAACATTTGTGCGGCTTCGTTAATCAATAATATTACCTTTTGCCGTTTATAATAGATACCAGAATAGCGTGAAGCTTTCTAAGTTTTGTAATATTTCTAAGATATTTCCGTGTTTTGTTTGTCGGACTTCTTCATTATTTTTGACACACTGGTCTCGTCAAATCAGCATAGCGAAGGCTACTGACGCCTAAAGGCATAAAAATGTAAACGACTGTCGCAGTCGTGTGGTCTAGCGGTAAGACGCGTGAATTTCCAGTCGATGAACCCGTGTTCGAACCTCGCTAATTTTTTGATTGATTTGGTCGCGCAGTGTCTATAGGCACTATTAAAGAGTAGTAGGCAACCTAATGATGGTTATTAACCCAGTCTGCCGTCCTGGGGTAGTACCACTACCATCGAATGTAACACCCGTGAAGTGACCTTGTCGCGTTTCGGGAATAGTTTAAAAGTAGCCAGGTATAACGAGAGGAGTGTGCACTGTCAATCTGGATGATGCACTTTAGTCTCCATGAGCCGGCATAGCGGTAGCGACTGCTGCCTGTAAATTATCTGTAGTTGTATTTTTGGGCCCACTTGATATCTAATAGTTTGTTAACAAAACAATGTTCTAAAATAATATCTTATTTTTTTATTAATTCATTTTAATTATATCAACATATAATTTACCAATAAATAGACAATGTTTAATTACATAAAAGACAGATATTATCAATTATTAAAGCATTTAATATAATAATAACCTCAAATATTGCATCAGAAAACATCTAATTACTCCCAATAACCTGGGTGAAAAAATTAAAACTGATCGGTAATAAGGAAGTAGATTTATTTTTCTACAAAATTAACTAAAAATCGAGATAAACTCTAACTTAAAATGTGTTTAACATCTTCACACATATTATATTATGCTACAATTAGGAGACAGTGTAGATTATTACGAGTAAGTTAAAAATTTATATTATTTATGCATTCTCAGCCCGGTGCAGTGATGACGGCCGAAAGCGGATGCTACCGCGGCACCTTTGATTGGCGGCCATTTTGTTTTCTTATTATTTTTTACCGCGATTTTTGTTTCATATTAATGCAATGCTCGTGTCCGATGTCACGCGTTATCTTCACACGTCACTCAATGTAATAATGTTGCTGGAATTCGCGAGTTTTCTGAAAGAATTATTACATTTTACTTTGTTGATATTTGTATAATCGTATTTTACATACCTTCCCCTCCACCCTATATTTTACCTTTACTTACCTTTAGTTTACTACTCAAAGAGTGGTTGGCAGACTGATTATGGTTATTAGTCCAGTCTGCCGTCCTGGGGTAGTACCACCACTTTCGAATGTAACACCCGTGAAGCGACTTTATAGGATGTGCACTGTGATGAATCTAGATGGTTCGTGCTCGTCTCCTCAAGCCGGCATAGTGGAGGCGACTGTACAAATTTATCTGTAGTAGCAGTTGTTTCTATTCACGGACCGCACTCTAGCTTTACTTCATTTGGAAAGTTGCCATAAGCCGAGCTACAATAAAAAAAATATAATATTTGTACTACACACAGGGTTCGTAAAAATCTTTAAAAAAACCATATAAATGCCTTTTTAGCTTTTCATTGTTTTCGCTTTCTTTATTGGTTTAGTTTTTTTGTCTTCTTTCTCGGTATAAAACTATAATTCTATAAATAAATAAACAATAAGTAATCCATTCGATCACGCGTTCAATCAACCTTACCCGACAACTTTTCAATGTCCTCCAAAGAAACATCCTGTATTAAACATCTGTCTACGCCCGTCTCTAAAGGTGACATTATAATTTATTAATTTATAATCTAGACAGGTGAAGATGATTGCAATGTTTAAGGGGTAGGTAGAGCTTTTGGAATAACTACAGTACCTAAATACTTAGCCAAATAATTCAAGACAGTTGCCCCCAAAACTCCTAAAATACATTTTAAGAGCGGCCGTGGTCTAGCGGTAAGACGCGTGAACTCACGATCGATGAGACCCGTGTTCGAACCTCGCTAATTCTGACCGGTACCAATGTAACTTTGTTATATGTACTTTGATCGCTCAGTGCCTATAGGCACTATTAAAGAGTGGTAGGCAGACTGATGATGGTTTATTTATCCAGTCTGCCGTCCTGGGGTAGTACCACCACTTTCGAATGTAACACCCGTGAAGTGACTTTGTCGCGTTTTGGGAATAGTTTGAAAATAGCCAGGTATAACGAGAGGAGTGTGCACTGTCAATCTAAGATGGTACATGCTCGTCTCCTCAAGCCGGCATAGTGGAGGCGACTGCTACCCGCGCAGGTCTCTCTGTAGTAGCAGTTGTTCATGGACCGCACTCTAGCTTTACATCAGGCGGTGTGTTGTCACATGCCGAGCTACAGTAATAAAAAAAATGTGTATATAAATCCAACCCTTAAAAACTTAATTTAGAGACTTTTCACTCGAAGAAACCTCAGGGGCGTTTTCCACCCCTCAAAAACAACATTAACCCTCAAATCTCAAAACAATTCTGTTTCACGACGATAAACATTTGACGTGTGAAATCTAACACTTGCTATTTGCGATGGGCCTCCGAGACTACCGGAGTTGCGTTCACCTAACAAGTATTCCTGTCTCTCTCCTTTCGTACTGTGCGAGGAGGATAGAGAGATTCGTTATTCACACTCAAATTGGTTCATGCATAATAAATTAAACATCGATTTGCTTGTTTGTTTTCGTCTGAAAAAGTTTATGTTTTCACTTATACCCTATTTTTAAATATTCAAGTTTTAACTTAATTAAAATTACTATCATATTTATTTTAATCCGACGGTTAGTAATGCAAAGCAGTACTTTGCAGCCTAGCCGCGACTATGATCCTCCTGAAAAGATTTCAAACGTCATGTCGAATCAAAATATTGTATTATAAATAAACACGATAAACCGCATAAAATCTTTATCCGGAAAAAATGAAGTAACCTTAGCCAGTTTTTTCTTTTTTTTATTGTAGCTCGGCATGTGACAACACTCCGCCTGATGTTAAGCTAGAGTGCAGTATATGTACGGAAACAACGGCTACTACAGATAAATCTCTACGGGCAGCAGTCACTTCCGCTGAGGAGATCAGTATGCGTCATCTAGATTGACAGTCCACACTCCTCTAGCTGGCTATTTTTAAACTACTCCCCAGGCGTTACATTCGAATGTGGTGATACTACCCCAACACAGCAGACTGAGTTAATATCTGCCGTCATGGGGTAATACCACCACTTTCGAATATAACACCCGGGAAGTGATTATGTCGCGTTTCGGGAGCAGTTCGAAAGTTAATCTAGCTAGTGCATGCTGCCCGTAGAAATTTATCTGTAGTAGCAGCAGTTGTTTCCGTCAATCCTCTAGCTTTACATCAGGCGGACTGTTGTAATACGCCGAGCTAAAAAAAAGTAGGTCTGAGAGAGTATGTAACACATCCAATTGCAAATTCAGTAATGTGTTTATTTTGATTAGCAGCCACGCTGAGAGACGGCGGAGGCAAGCGCACTACTAATTGTAAAGTCAACAGAGGGCCTCACTTACCCTCTGATTGTTTTATATAAATGTTTGTGTTACACTTTTTTTTTATTCGCGCGTGAAAGTGGCACCGCAAGTGTTGAGTGTGTGTTTTCTTTCTGCGGGGGTGTTTTTTACCCGCACGTGCTTTTGCAAGGTTTTTTTTTTTAGCTGCGAGCTATTTGTCTTCGGTGTTCTGGTGGCTTCGATTTCGTATAATAGAAACTTAAAACGTAATTTTGACGAATACGTGTTTTAAAGTTAATAAAAACACCCGGCATGACAACACTCCGTCTGATGTCAAGCTAGAGTGCGGTCCATAAACGGAAACAACTACTACCACAGAGAAATCTCTGCAGGCAGAAGACGAGTGTGCGCCATCCAGAGCGACAGTGCACACTCCCTTCGTTTTTGTAACTGTTAAAGTATTTTTTAACCGAAACTCTGTCTTCGTTAAGCAATACTATACCCTTCTCACGTATCAATAGTATTCATTCCAATCAATTACCCCTCAATAAATAAGTGGCCGTGAAGATAACATTGGCACGCGTCTTCTCACGCCAATGTTAAGTGGTAGGGTAGTACCAAGTCTGGTTTACCCCTGTTAATTGATAGGTGCTTGAAGGTACTAGAATTTACAATAATACAAGGGCCTATCTCACAATCATCTACAGCTTACGATTGCTTCGACCTTGAACAGCGCGTAAATATACAAAAATCTATTATTTTCACAAATTAAAAAAAATAGATAATGATTTTTCGAATATAGATAAAATATATATAAATGAAATAGAATATATATAAATAAAAATATAATTTGATGAGTTATCATCGAGAAAAACCGCATCAAAAGTCGATTTGGAGCTCATTTCAGGATTTTTTACGCATATTTCTAGGATATAATTAAGAAAAATAAAATAACCAAGTTCAACTTTATATCCTGCAGTTTAATATATAATTTATTTAGACTCTTAAGTGTTATGGTTACAGAGTAAAACTAATTAAAAAAATACAACTCGTAAAGGAAAAGTCTACTCGATAACCATTAACCATTCTTTTAAGATAAAGTTATGTTTGTCAAAGGACCGTACTACGATGATAAGCTAGAATGCAGTCCTATCACAAAGAAAGGTAGCAGTCACCTCCACTATATCTGATGTGGCGATTGTTGATGACGTATCTCTCGTTACACCTCGGCTACTTTCCCAATCCCAAAACGCAACTAGATAAATTAAAATTATCGACTATAATTAAATTTATTTCTTACTTAAAGGGTGGTAGGCAGACTGGTGATGGTTATTAGTACCACCACCACTTTCAAGTGTATCTTTGAGATCAGTTTGGAAGTAGCCGGGTATGAAGCGAGGCTCATGTGCATTGCCAATCTAGAATAATTACATTTCAATTTATTATTAACAAATCGTATTGAAGATTAGAAACCATATACAATATAATTTTGGCTATTCAAGTAACCCCCTAAATTCAATATTATGGTGTGCGAATTGGTTCAGATAAGGTGCACGCGTACGGCACGTGCGTCCTCCACGGTGGCTGAGTGATAACTAAATGACTTCATCCTCTATGGGGAGCGTTAACGCCGTTCTATTTTCAAAAATCGTTCAAGCTACCCTCCTTTTGTTTTTTGTTTTGCTATTTCATGGTTGACATTGTTTTTTGTTTTGTAAGTTTTTATGCAGTCCCACGGCGACCATGAATGGCTTCAAAACTTTTAAAACGTTTGGATTAATTTTTTTATTCAGTTAAATATTAAATTATTTTGAATCGATTTTACTCGGTAACTATTATACTTACGAGTCTAAATAAAATATATATTAAACTACACGATATAAAGTTGAATTTGGTTATTTTATTTTCCTTAATTATGTCTTTTAAATATGAGAAAAAAATTCGCGAAGTTGAGTTCTTAAATAAATTTTTGATGCAGTTTCCCTCGATGAAAATTTATCGCACAAAACTTTCTTTTACACGATTATATTTGCAAAATCATGATCTAGGGCATGGTTTTCCTCTTTTTCATCCAATATACGTATATCAAGATTAATATGAAAATAATAGGATTTTTTGGGTGTTTACATCCTGTCAAGGACGAAGTAATCGTTTGGTATGGTGATGGGCAGCAGTAGGGCTCTGAAACATGTTAACACAATTTAGTAAATACTTTATTTCTAGAACATTCATATGCGAAGTATCTTGTATTGTTTGTCTCGTATCTTCTTCTTTTCTCTCTCTTGTATCTATTACGGCCAGTCTTTGTTTTTTTTAATGCATAAATAAAACTTTTCATGAAATAGATTCAATATTTCGGCAGTCCGCCTACCGCCCTTGTTACAATATATACAATAAATAACTAAATCAATTCATAATCGACCGCCCTCTAACTTGGGTTATAAAATTCAATTTATTACAGCTGGCAACCCCATTATAAATAGCAATGTTGCCAACATTAACATGATAATAGGCTAATGTATACGCCCCGGTAATCTGTCACAGCTTGTCGCATACCCAAGGGTTGGAAACATGCACACCCTTTTTAGAAATATATATATTTAACTTTCAGAATTTCTATCTAACGCTTCTTTTACTATTTTTTTTTTTTGACAATGTTTAGTTTTTGATCCACTTGATATCTAATGTTTTGTTAAGATAACCATATTCAAAAATAATATATTATTTTCTCATTAATTTATGTTAATTATATCAACGCATCGTTTACCAATCAATAGACAATGTTTAATTACATAAAAAAACAGATATCATCAATTATTAAAGCATTTAATATAATAATAACCTCACATATTGCAACAGCAAAAGTCTAATTTTGCGCAAAACTCGTATAAAAAAAAACTGATTGATGATGAGGAATGTAGATTTTTTTTTAATTGTACCTCGACATGTGACAAAACTCCGCCTGATGTAAAGCTAGAGTGCGGTCCATGAATGGAAACAACTGCTACCACAGAGAAATCTCTACGGGCTGCAGTTGCCTCCACTATGCCGGCTTGAGGAGACGAGCATGTACCATCTAGATTGACAGTGCACAGTGCATATTTTTCTACAAAATAAACTAAAAATCATCGAGAAACTCATGAAAAGCAATTGTGGGCCCATTTCTCTAAGACCTTAGATGAATAGGCATTCTCCTTTGGTGTTATTAAAAACGGAACATGGTCAAAAGGAGTTTTGGCGGCCATCTTGAGACATTAGGTTATCTGTTTTGAATTATTTTCCTAAACTTGTGTTTATTTCCAGTGTTATTGTGTAATAATGGTGGACTATTTATTATTAACTATTCGTGGACGTGTGTGAGTGTGGGCAAACAATTCAGAAGTGGAAGTTTTAGTAAAGACTAAAGATTCTACCACTTTACTGAAGCAATTTTTGACTTGACTGAGACTTGATCTGACTGTTTAGTGTGATGAATAAATGACTCGTGATGCACAATATTATTGACTTGATGCAAAAAATATTTACTCTGACACTGCCGAATTCTTATAATATCTGTGCCTATAGGCACTATTAAAGAGTGGTAGGCAGACTGATGATAGTTATTTATACAGTCTGCCGTCCTGGGGTAGTACCACCACTTTCGAATGTAACACCCGCCGACCTTGCCGCGTTACGTGAATAGTTTGAAAGTAGCCAGGTATAGCGAGAGGAGTGTGCACTGTCAATGCCCATCTGCTGCGACTGCTGCCTGTAGAGATTTCTCTCTAGTAGCAGTTGTATCCATTCACGGACCGCACTCTAGCTTTACATCAGGCGGAGTGTTGTCACATGGCAAGCTACAATAAATAAAAATCATATAAAACTAAAATAATAATAAATAAACATCACCACAATTCTTTTGTGTATTTTTTTTTCAAAATTATTTCAGTATTTTTCGCTATCTCTTAGAGCTGGGGAATTGGCCATCCGCGCACGCGCATTATTTTAAAATCGCTCCCTTACTACGATCTACAGTAGCCCTATCAGAAATCAATCGTAGGGATCAAAAATTTGAAACTGGCTGAAAAAAAGCCATGTCATAGAGGATTAAAGCCCCCTATTGTTATTCTGGTGACAATATGTTTGTCTCTCTCTCAAACGAATGATGCGTGTTTATTGTTAGAAAGGGATAGGTGTATCTCTATTTATTTTCACTTTTGTTGTGTAGACAGGGTAATATGACAGTATTGGACATTTGTGTGTTTCGGGACGCTTTCTGTTCTGATATACTTTTTTCGTGTGTCATGTTAGCAGGGTTGATTATTTTATTTCCTAAATTAATTATACATTTCGCCTAAGAAAAATGGGCCCACAATTTTTTTTCTCGATTTTGTCAAAGATTTTTAGTTAATTTTGTAGAAAAATAAATCTACTTCCTTATTACCAATCAGTTTTAATTTTTTCACCCGGGTTATTGAGTAATCAAATGTTTGATGAAATATTTGAGGTTATTATTATTTTAAATGCTTTAATTAATTGATGATATCTATTTTTTGTGTAATTAAACATTGTCTATTGATTGGTAAACGATGTGTTGATATAATTAAAATGAACTAATATAAAAAAAAAATATTTTAGAATATTGTTTTGTTACCAATCTATTAGGTATCAAGTGGGCCCAAACACATTTTAGTGCTTTAGGTTACAGTTACAGATTTCTGACATTTTTGTATGAGTGCTCAGTCTGCCGTGACAATATTCCTAATGTTACAACTAGAGTGCCGTCCTTAAATATATATAAATTATAGTATACATTTCAGTAGTAGCAGTCACCTTCACTATGCCGGCTTGAGGAGAGGAATGTGCACCATCCAGATTGATAGTGTGCTCTTCTGGTTATGTAAGAAATGAATTGCTAGCTTATAGCTCTAGTTCAAATCTATAGGTCCCACTGCTACGACGAACGCGTGATTTCGTTTCACAATAGCGTGTTATTATTTCTATTTTTAATCCGCAACCGAGCTGCCTTTTGTTGATTTGTTAATGTTTTCAATTCGCTAACAACTAACCGGTTTTTATGTCCATCTGTTTGTAGGCAACTAGATTTTTTTATAGTGACCGCACTCCGCCTAATTTTAAAGCTAGACTGCGGTCATGAACGGAAACAACTGTTACAGAGATATGTCGGAATGAGTGGTAGGCAGACTGATGATCATTATTAGCTGTTCAAGATAGCGGCCGTGGTCTAGCGGTAAGACGCGTGAACTCACGAATGATGAGACCCGTGTTCAAACTTCACTAAATTCTTCTCTATTCTTTATATGTAATTTGGTCGCTCATTAAAGAGTGGTAGGCAGACTGATGATGGTTATCTGTCCAGTCTGCCGTCCTGGGGCAGTACCACCACTGGGACACAACACCCTCGCTTCCTTCACATCCACAGTTCTCTTCATGTACGCCCGACGGTTATGGGCACTAGGCAGCCTAGCTTTCATGATTCAATGATTCCCACCACTGGTCGCCCTTAAAAATACTAATAAATAAATAAATAATGTATAAAATAAAATATAACGAGAGGAGTATGCACTGTCAATCTATATGGTACAGGCTCGTCTCCTCAAGCCGGCATAGTGGAGGCGACTGCTGCCCGCACAGGTTTCTCTGTAGTAGCAGTTGTCTCCATTCATGGACCGCACTCTAGCTTTACATCAGGCGGAGTGTTGTCACATGCCGAGCTACAATAAAAAAAAAAAATTCTTCATGAAAAATGTGGGTAATTTAAAAAAACATTTAGCTTATTTAATAATCCTGTAAGACATAAATCTATGCCGGAATTCCTGTTCCATATTTGAAAAGACATTCCATAGACATTGACCATAGACTAAACATTTGTTTATGCTTTTGTCTATAGTACTCTGTATACACACAAAAGCGCGCGCTTTTAATAGGAGACACGCTGTCTCGTACGACAAAATAATTATTACATATATCTTTGTTCTACAAATTCGTTTCCATTTGTACCATAATTTGTGACCCCAAAATGTTATAAGTACATTTAGGTTTTCATCTGAATAATAATAAAAAATCACTAATATAACATTAATTTTATGAGTGGTAGGCAGGCCGATAATTGTTATTAACCCAGTCTACCGTCCTGGGGTAGTACCACCACTTTCGAATGTAATACCCGTGAAGTGACATTGTCGCGTTTCCAGTAGCCAGGTATAGCGAGAGGAGTGTGCACTGTCAATCTAGATGGTGCATACTCGTCTCCTCAGACCTGCATAGCGGAGGCGACTGCTGCCTGTAGCGATCTCTCTGTAGTAGCAGTTGTATCCGTTCATAGACCACACTCTAGCTTTACATCAGGCGGAGTGTTGTCATATGCCGAGCTATAATAAACAATATAATAATAATAATAATAATTTTGAAAACACAGACTGATGATGATAACCCATTTCACCGCGTCCCGGGTATGCACTTGTAAACCGTCATACCGAAGGTGACTGCGGCCTGCATTTCTCCGTAGCAGCAGTTTCTTCGCTCATGTAACGCATTCTAGCTAGCTATCAGGCGTTTTATGCGATAAAAAAAAGGATAAATTATGAATTTCAAATTATAAACGTTCTTTTAAAAATTTAAATGTTTTTCAGGACTTATCGAAAGGATAGTTACTAATAATTATAAATTTCGAATTCTAACAGTTCCTTATTTAAAATTAACCCAATGATTGCTATTTGAAATACTTTTAAAGGGGTCATATCGTTAATCAAAAGATGGGACACAGTTTAGTGATAAACGGGCACTACATTTTACTTTACTTTTGACAAATTATCCATGTATTGATGTCTATATTAGTTATAATATGTAGAGATTAGTACAGTATGAATGAAAGCTATTTTTGGAAAGCTGCCTTTTTTTTGTTCTGTACAGATGTAAGTACATGGTATTAAGTAGTTTTCTTTTACTTTGTTGGGGTAGGTAGGCTTGGTTTGAATAAGAGTGTTTTTTATGATCGTAAGCTCGTCTGAGATTTAGAACTTTTATTTTCTGCGATGTTTTTACCCAATAGGAAATCGTTTTCTCTAAAGTAGTAGTTCTCTCTCTAAAACTCTATATATATATTTTTTTAAATGTAGCTCGCCATGTGACAACACTCCGCCTGATGTAAAGCTAGAGTACGGTGCATGAATGGAAACAACTGCTACTACAGCGAAACCTGTGCAGGCAGCAGTCGCCTCCACTATGCCGGCTTGAGGAGACGAGCATGTACCATCTAGATTGACAGTGCACACTCCTCTCGCTATACCTGGCTACTTTCAAACTATTCCCGAAACGCGACAAGGTCACTGCACGGGTGTTACATTCGAAAGTGGTGGTACTACCCCAGGACGGCAGATAGGACAAATAACCATCATCAGTCTGCCTACCACTCTTTAATAGTGCCTATAGGCACTGAGCGACCAAAGTACATATAACAAAGTTACATTGGTGCCGGTCAGAATTAGCGAGGTTCGAACTTAGATTGGTAATAAGGAAGTAGATTTATTTATTATTTATTAAATAAATATAAATCCTTTAAAACAACATAATTTACTAATAAAAATAATACCTTGTCAACAGGTGTGAATCCAAGGAAACAACGTCGCGAGAGAACAACCTTCACGAGAGCACAGCTCGATGTTTTAGAAGCACTCTTCGGGAAGACCAGATATCCGGATATTTTCATGAGAGAGGAGGTAGCACTGAAAATAAACCTACCCGAATCTAGAGTGCAGGTATGTGTTGTATATATATTTATTTATATATGTATGTACTGTTCTATATTACACCTTATTTCACTATTTCCCTATACTTCTATCCTGCACCTTCCAAATCACTACGTACTCTTTCTGGTTAGCTGGTAGCTAAGTAAAAAACACTTTATTGCACAAGTAAATCGTACATAGGCGAGCTTAATGCCTTTGGTATTGTCTGCCAGCTAACCTTTGTCAGTATGAATGGAGATATCTACAGTGCAATGAAAAAATAAATAAATATTGACAAAATAAATAGAATAAGCTAATAAATGAAGTATAAAGTAAAAATAAAAGATTAAGTTATTGAAATATAATACATACATATCATATAATATGATATACATAAATATAATATATATATTCTTCTCTTGGCCTCTCCTTCTTGGCCTTTAGGAAGCAGAAATGTATAGTAAAAAAACGATTTATATAATATATAAACTTAGAAATACTATACCAACTATATTTAAATACTTACACACATACACACAATACTGATGAATATACATATATGTCTTTATAAGCCGGCATAGTGGAGGCGACTGCTGCGTCCAAAAATTTCTCTGTGGTAGCAATTGTTCCCGTACTCTAATTTAACGACAGACGGAATGTGTTTTTATTTTCTGTTTTTTTTTTGTTTTATGTGCTCCATTTGGTCTTCCTAGTTTATGGTCAGGGTCACATTATATGTAGATGATTTCGTTTTAAATTACAATACAATTGTCACGCCTTTTTGCCGTAGGGATAGGCAGAGACAACGGAACGCCAACCACCACGATCCTGACACAACACCCTCGCTTCCCTCACATCTACAATTCTCTTCATGCACGCCCGACGGTTATGGGCACTAGGCAGCCCAGCTTTCATGAGGATGTATCCTATTTGATCGGAAAACACCCTTCTGGGTCTGCCTTGTTTAACGCATTCATTCACATCAGATTTATAAATTATAAAATACAATTATCACGCCTTTTTCCCACAGGGATAGGCAGAGACAACGGAACGCCACTTACCATGATCCTGACACAACACCCTCGCTTCCTTCACATCCACAATTCTCTTCATGCACGCCCGACGGTTATGGCAGCAGCTTTGTTCGTTTTAAATTAATACCGGTTATAGAGTCTCTCACCACCGCCATAGCTACGATGGATTTTTAAACCTAAAAAGTTAATTGAGCGATCAAAAATAAACCAGTTACTTATCTATCTTTTTTAGAAAATGATTCGCTAGTTATCGATATTTCCACTCATCGCGCTACCGGTCTTTGTATTTAAGCTTTTGACTAAAAAAAACGCAGTTCAACCCAGTCCGATCACAAATTTAATTCCACCGGTGGTACTAGCGGGAATTTTTTTATTTTTTTATTAGACAACACTCCGCCTGATGTAAAGCTAGAGTACAGTCTATGAATAGAAACAACTGGTACTACAGAGAGAAACCTGTGCGGGTAGCAGTCGCCTCCACTATGCCGGCTTGAGGAGACGAGCATGTACCATCTTAGATTGGCAGTGCACACTCCTTTCGTTATACCTGGCTACTTTCAAACTATTCCCGAAACGCGACAAAGTCACTTCACGGTTGTTACATTCGAAAGTGGTGGTACTACTCCAGGACGGCAGACTGGACTAATAACCATCATCAGTCTGCCTACCACTCTTTGCCTATAGGCACTGAGCGACCAAAGTACACATAACAAAGTTACATTGGTACCGGTCAGAATTAGCGAGGTTCGAACACGGGTTTCATCGATCGTGAGTTCACGCGTCTTACCGCTAGACCACGGCCGCTGTGCTCGACATGTGTCAACACTCCGCTTGATGTAAAGCTAGAGTGCGGTCCATGAACGGAAACAACTGCTACTACAGAGAATCTTCTATATGCAACAGTCGCCTACATTGAGAGTCTCTCATCTTGCTATATTTGGCTACATCCAAACTGATCTATGGTTATATTTCCAATGGGACAAACTACAATAGGTACAACAGGGTCTAACCCAACCAGACCACCAAGAATGCCCGAATAATTATTTATTATATAGAATTATCGAGTTACTCTCAATTAAGATTTTAGATTGGAAAAAATAATACCTGTCAATCAACCTGGATAAACGAAATGCCACACGTACCTTCATAGACGCGTATTCGTCATCGCCGGCCGTGGTCCAGCGAGCGGCAACGTGTGAACTCACGATCGATGAGACCCATGTTCAAACCTCGCTAAATTCTGACGAAAGTAACCATGTTATATGTACTTTGGTCGCTCATTAAAGAGTGGTAGGCAGACTGATGATGGTTATTAGTCCAGTCTGCTGTCCTGGGGTAGTAACACCACTTTCGAATGTAACATCTGTACAGTGTCGCGTTTCGGGATAAATTTTGAGTACTGTTAATTTGGATGTTGCACCTTCTTCTCCTTAAGCCAGCATAGCGGAGGTGACTGTTGTCTGTAGAAATATCTGTAATAGCAGTTGTTTCTGTTCATGGGTCGCGCTCTAGCTTTACATCAGACTGTAATATATGTGGGAGTCTAGTCGTACAATAAAAAAATTGCTTTGGTGTGGCTAAGAATCGAACCGTGTACTTTCACAAGCGAATTATCAAATCGAATGACACGCAAAAGTTACTTGTCAAAAATAAATTCATAGTCACTAAACTAAAGATCGCATAGCGTAACATAAGATGGGAACGTGACTGGGAATCGAACCTAGGGATTACGGCTAACAACCCCCCGTCACGAGCGACATTTGGCTGCTGACTACCTCTTTTGTGTGCGCTGTTATTGTGTCTATAGATGTAATAGCTAATATACAATGAGCAGCTATGGTCTAGCGGTAAGAGGTGGACCTCACAAACGATGAGACCCGTGTTCGAACCCATAGAGCAGGGCTTCTTAAACTTTTTTCATTCACGACCCCATATAAATATAAATAAATATTTTTTGATGATTTATTTATTAGGTAACAATATACATATACTATATGAAAATATATAGTTTTAGAATTCATTTAGAAACATACAAAAATCTAAAATTAAAAGTTGAAAAATTGTTACAAAAATTATATGCCCTATTTTTCATCAAAATGGCGTTTTTTTGCAATAACATAATTAAAGGGAATTCTGACCGTCTTAAATACACATCTAGATGTTATAAAATCGTGTATTTAAATATTTGACATTAAAATCTCTCGCGACCCCAGAATTTTGCTACGCGACCCCATAGTTTAAGAAGACCTGCCATAGAGGATAATGAACACTAAGATATAGAATAGTCATGCCCACTTTTTTCCATGAAAGAAAAGCAGCTTCTATCCACTAAACAATGAACCAATATACGATACGTGATATAGATACATAGGTTTACATATGCATACATACATAGGCTACGATATACATAGCTTTTTTTTATTGTAGCTCGGCATGTGACAACACTCCGCCTGATGTAAAGCTAGAGTGCGGTCCAGGAATGGAAACAACTGCTGCTACAGAGAAACCTGTGCGGGCAGCAGTCGCCTTCACTATGCCGGCTTGAGGAGACGATCATGTACCATCTAGATTGACAGTGCACACTCCTCTCGTTATACCTGGCTACTTCCAAACTGTTCCCGAAACGCGACAAAGTCACTTCACGGGTGTTACATTCAAAAGTGGTGGTACAACTCCAGGACGGCAGACTGGGCGTACGGTCTTCTAACATCTAACGAAGAAATGTCTACATTTTTTTTATTGTAGCTATGCCTAAATTGTAAGGCTAGAGTGCGGTCCATGAACGGAAACAAATGCTACTACAGAGAAATTTTTACAGGCAACAAGTTTGTAGTAGCAGTTGTTTCCGTTCATGGACCGCACTTTAGCTTTACATCAGGCAGAGTGTTGCCACATGCCTTCTCCTGACGGAGTAGATATCCTGGTCAGGGAATTGTATTCAAGTATTGTTATTATTAACTAATCTCAAATCTTGTGTCGGCATAGTGACGGCGCACCTCATAGACCTCCACTGTGCTTACCATCAGTCTAGTCGCGTCAATTTAAAATAAAATGTAGTTGTAATCAAATTGTACGTTAACATGACGAATACGTTCCTATTGAATATGTAGCTGCAGATTGTCACTTACGAAATTAACAATTTATAACAAAGCCACCCTAAAATTAACAAACAGAAGGGCACAAAGTTCAATTCCAGACACACAAATATATCATTGTTAATCAAAAAGGCAAATAATATAAATGGATACCGAATTTATGGCGACGTTTCAGTAATTATTTTTTTATTGTAGCTCAACATGTGACAATTAGGGAATGCAATCCCGACTCGAGATCGCAAATTCGAGATCCCGCGGGATTAGAAATATCAATCCTGCGGGATCCCGGAATTTTCGGGATCTCGTCTAGTTTTAAGAAAATGTAAAGTTCGGATGACTGAAAACAATGAAAACTCAAACAAATAAACCAATAATATTTTTTTTCTGCAATAAGCCTTATTAGACAATGCTTTTATCTCGTTCACGCTAAAACAACTTATACTGTTGGTATCTCTCTCACTCATTCGTAAGCGTTCATTGCATTATTTACATTTCCTTTCGGTTGATCAACGTCTTCGGTGCTCGGCATGTGACAACACTCCGCCTGATGTAAAGCTAGAGTGCGGTCCATGAATGGAAACAACTGCTACTACAGAGAAAGCGGGCAGCAGTCGCATCCACACACCGGCTTGAGGAGACGAACATGTACCATCTAGATTGACAGTGCACACTCCTCTCGTTATACCTGGCTACTTTGAAACTATTCCCGAAACGCGACAAGGTCACTTCACGGGTGTTACATTTAAAAGTGGTGGTACCGTACCCCAGGACGGCAGACTGGGCTAATAACCATCATCAGTCTCCCTACCACTCTTTAATAGTGCCTATAGGCACTGAGCGACCAAAGTACAAATAACTCCTTTCAAAACGGAACGTTTTTGTTTACAAACAGTTGATGGATTTAACTGGTTTCACTCAAAATGAAAAACGTTTAACTCGTTGACAGTAGAAAAACGGTTGATAAAAACAGTTCGTTGAATCAACGGCCATCCCTAGCGCACCGTTTGCGCCCCGAGTAGATGTGTGTAGCGTTGCTGACCACTGCAGCACTACCGCCCAATCCCGTCAATCTCGAACGGGATCTCGTCATATTATGCTTCGGGATTGATCCCGAAAAATTACACGAGATCTCGCGAGATCGGGATCCCGCGAGATCGGGATTGCATTCCCTAGTGACAATACTCCGCCTGATGTTAAGCTAGAGTGCGGTCCATGAACGGAGACAACTGCTACCACAGATAAATCTCTACGGGCAGCAGTCGCCTCTATTATATCGGTCTGAGGAGACGAGTATGTACCCGGCTACTTTGAAACGCGACAAGGTCAATTAACGGGTGTTGCATTCGGAAGTGGTGGTACCGCTCCAGGACGGCAGACTGGGCTAATAACCATCATCAGTCTATCTACCACATTTTAATAGCGCATCTTAAAGAGCGCCGTGGTCTAGCGGTAAGACGCGTGAACTCACGATCGATGAGACCCGTGTTCGAACGTCAATAAATTCTGACTAATGTAACTTTGTTATATGTACTTTGGTCGCTCAGTGCCTATAGGCAGTTATTAACGGGCCTTCTGGTGCAAAAGGACCTTAATTTTGATTTCTTTTGCTAACTTCAATGTTTTCTTCAACAGGTCTGGTTCAAAAACCGTCGAGCAAAATGCAGACAACAGTTGCAACAACAAACAAACACACAAATATCAAGTAAAACGGCATCGTCGAAAACGTCAATTTCATCACAGAACACAATTAAATCGACGAATTCGTCTACAACAAAAATAAACACTTCTAAATCCAATTCCTCAACAACGACCACCCAATCAACGACGACGTCCTCACCGAATTTACCAATAACACCGACGACATCTGTCAGTCCACCAATTAACGTGATCTGTAAGAAGGAGAGTAACCAATCGAGTTACGACACTTCACCGCTAAATAAAAGTTTAACAATAAGTCAATACACGAACGACACGTTAAGATTGGCGAGCGGGAAAGACGGTTCACCTTCAGAAACGCACAGTGTCCACAATTATGGCATAACGCCCAAACAGGAGCACTATAGTAGTCCAAAAAGATTGGACTATAATTCGAAATTGGATTACGCGGATAAATTCAGCAGTAGTCTAGCTAAAGACCAATATAGTTCAAGATTGACCGGTAACCTGACGCCTTTAGGTTCAAATTCCAGTATCATGACGACTCCATCGCCGCCGATCACTCCTCAAAGTGTTAATGGACCTGGGAATGTTTATCATCCAGATAGTTACAATTCGTTTCATTGGCCAGGCAGTTCTGATTATATAAGAAGCTATTCTTCAACCCATCACCATCAGGGATATGGACAAGGGGCTTATAATTCTCCTTACTACCCCAGTCAGGTAAGATTTTTTTTAAATTATAGCTCGGCATGTGACAACACTCCGCCTGATGTAAAGCTAGAGTGCGGTCCATGAATGGAAACAACTGCTACTACAGAGAAACCTGTGCGAGGAGACGAGCATGTACCATCTAGATTGACAGTGCGCACTCCTCTCTTATATCTGGTTACTTTCAAACTATTCCCGAAACGCGACAGGGTCACTTCACGGGTGTATCATTCGAAAGTGGTCGTTACAAATAGCTACGGCACGGAATATATAAAATGCTTGTGAAATATAACCAGTATAAAATGTTTAAAATATTTAAAATGCATTTTATATATTCTGTGCCGTAGCTATTTATTTATTATAGTGATTTGCGATAATAATTAGTGCTGAGAAAGTTATCAAATTACTTAATTTCAACATAAATCTGTTATGTTTCAAACAATGTTGTAAAACAAAATGTATGGACGCTCAGGTGTTGGCTTTCACGTTAAGCTTTGACTGCTGCCCGTAGAGATTTCTCAGTAATAGCAGTTGTTTCCATTCATGGACCGCACTCTAGCTTTACATCAGGCGAAGTGTTGTCACATGCCGAGCTGCAATAAAAAAAAAAAGCAGTGGGTGCTGTATACGGTGGAGTACGCTTGTCTACGAGGAGGACTGCAGAATAAAATGCTAAGATAAACTAATTTTTCTTACAGATGGAATACTTCAACGGGTCCCCGGTTAATCAGAGCCACGGCGCCCACCATACACACAACTTATCAACGAATGGTAATCAATTGTACAACCAAGTTAGTTTTAGCAATCCATCACCGCCGGCGTGGTCGTCCCATCATAACATCCTATCGTCGGGTCCGGAATCACCAGAAAACCAGTCCCAATCTCATCTGAGCATGCTTCAAGCATCACAAATATCAAATTTTTCCAATACCAGTAACAGTTACTTCGCGCCTGAAAAGTATGGTATTAATATGGTGTAATTTTTTTTTTTAATTTCTAGTCTTATAGATAATTTGTACATAGGTAGGTTAATTTTCCTTTTAATTTTATTAAAATAACAAGTATTTAAGCTTATTTTTAGTTATTTTTTTCTAGTGGAAATTGTATGAAAAAATATTGTCGCTCGAGTTGGTGAAATTCATGCTTTTTTTTGTTTTTTGGTTTTGAAATCAAAAAACTTCCCCGTTATTGTCTAATTTAATTTTTTATAGTCATTTGAAACGAAATTTGGCACTAACAAACAACTACTTACACAGGAAACAAAATGAAATTCTCAAATTTATTTTCACTTTTTAAGATTTGTAGTCGTACTGCTGGTACCTACCACCATTTTCGAATCAGTTTGGAAGTAGTCAGGTATAACGAGAGAAGTGTGCACTGTCAATCCAGTAGATGCACACTTGTCTCCTTAAGCCGGCATAGCGGAGGCATCTGCTGTAATAGCAGTTGTTTCCGCTTTGTTTGTTAGAACTTTAAAAAATATTTTTGTCAAATTCATTTTGTTTCTTTGAAACTTGATTATTTATTAAAAATAGGAAAACTTTTGTAAAATTATTTTTTATTTGACTTAAAAATATTTATTTAAAAACTACTCACTTATTAAACACGAATAATTTTATTAATAGTTTCTAATTTTATTAAAATAAACCTCCATGCGATACGTCTAAGGTCGAATTTTCAATAAATCAATACACGTGATAGTTTAACTCTATTCATTGAAAGCAAAACTAAATTGAAAGTTAGCTTTTGAAAAGCTTTGCAGCCATCATAGTCGCGGCGAAGAGCATCAAATTAAACGCTATAAACTATAAACCGCGTAAAATCTTTTATTTTTAGTTAAATTAAGAAAGAATTTACAGAAAAAGGTATCAAAGCTCGTTCAGAAAATTCAAAATTAAACTTTTGTAATAAATAGTACGGGCGTTAAAATTAAACGCGCGGTGTTAAAAGGGCGTACGCGCGATCGTATTGCCAAAGAAAATTCGACCTTAATTCCTAATCAATAGGTTACTGCATTATTTTATATAGAAAAACAAAAAAGTGGTGGAGATCACTATTTAGAAAGAACATGTACTTTATTTCTTATTGTAATACTTTATTCAATATTAAGTTTAACATGATTTAGTTCATAACCTAACACGTGACTGTGGTCATCTTTTCTCTCCCGTCACATTGACATGGAGCGTTATAGCTTATCTAGTTGCATATATCAATGATTTTCAATATAAAAACATATTGTCTAAAATTAGATTAAACAAATGCTTTTTTTGGATCTGGGGTCTACTATTCTTGAGATGTCCCATTTTGAGGGGAAAAAATCGTCACGTGTCACGTGTAGTAGACCCCCGATCCATAAAAAGCCTTTGTTTAATCTAATTTTAGGCAATATGTTTTTTATATTGAAAATCATTGATATATGCAACTAGATATGCGATAACGCTCCCAATGTGAGGGGATAGAAAAGATGACCACAGTCACTTTTAGGCTTGCTGTTCGTTAGTTGTCAGGCAATTTGACTTGACGGCAATATTGTCAAATCGTTTGAAGCGGCTTCCACTTTTTCATCTCAAATGTGTGAAGTTTGTACCTCTGTTGAATATCTCGAAATGTAATCTGCATTTCTTTTTGTAGTTTATTAGATACTAGGTCGATTGTAACTTTAAAATTACCGAACTCCCATTTCTGAGAAAACTGGACCAATTCTTCGTCCCGGAGTTGGGACAGCCCCACGTGGTGTTCACCACTATATGTATTTTACTAACAAAAAAACCAACATATAAATTAATGCAGTAATTCTTCTTGATTAAGTTTTTCTTTTACCGTGTTTTTTAAATTTAATTTTTGTTGAAAAATTATTATTAAAAAATGAAGGTGACGCGTTTCAAGTGACAATATTTTAGATGGACAATTTAGGGCCGTGTTTTTTGTGGGATTAAATAATTTTGGGTGTACCAGGAGGGTTGGGTCTGCTCGCCATACATTTTATCTGTAATAGCATCCTCCTAGACCAGCGGTTAGTAATTAATATACACGATTCAAATTTGGCCAGTCGTCTTCAAAAACTTGACAACGAAAAATCAAAATAACCTTAAAGTCTAATACAATTAAAATTGGGACATTTTTAAAGAGTGGTAGGCAGACTGATGATGATTATTAGCCCAGTCTGGCGTCCTGGAGTAGTACCAACACTGTCGAATGTAATACCCGTGAAGTGACCTAGTCGTGTTTAGGGAAGTAGCCGGGTAAAGATTGTCAATTTGCCGCCTGTAGAGATTTATTTGTAGTGGCAGTTGTTTTCGTTCGTGGACCGCACTCTAGCTTTACATCAGGCGGAGTGTTATCACATGCCGAGTTACTATAAATCAGAACTCCGTTATAATATTTTCATTAATGGATATCCTTGTCGACCCGAGACTTGGTATGGTATTTCTTACATTAGAAAATGTATGGCAGACGGATTTTCTTCGACTCGCCCTGGTTCGACTCCACCCGCCTGGTGTCAGCGCTTTATTTAGACTTCGGCGGCCCATAGGCAGAGCGTGTTGTGGAGGCCCTCAAATCGTTTGTGGTTAACTGTTGAAAGTTTCCATTAAGGTCAAGGTAAAGAAGAGAGCAACTGAATAAGTTGGCTAACACAAAATTTAAAACAAAACTCAGTATTTTTTGTTTCTACAGAGCCTTTATCGATTTAATTTAATTTTTTTTTGTGGTGTGGTGGCGGCCCATAGGCAACTGCCTATGCTGCCTATGCTTAAATCCGGCACTGCCTGGTGGACCGAATAATAACTAATAAATCAACGAATAAATCGACCTAAATAAAGTTTTAATTTGTAAAGTTTTTTTTTAATATTTTCTTTTATCAGAGAAAATCCCGTCATATCAAAATTGAAATGAAGAAATGAAACTTGTAAATTACAACAAAATTAGAGTTTTAATATTATTAATTAAATATGTAAATAAAATAATTAAAGTTAACGTTTTTTTTTAAATGTAAAAGTGTTCAGAATTTTTGTATATAAGCTTTTTGTAGATTTAAGAGAAAAGTCGTATGATGATTATATTTTTTTTCCAGTGATACGTGAAACGGACGCATACGTCTCTTAGATGCACTAGCAAGGTTACTCATTATTTATAATGACTTTAAATAACATAACTTAGATTAAAACAAAAAGAGGGTAGATACAGTGTGTTCTCTGTCGTACACTATTAACACACAACTACACGCACTCACCCACACCATTACAGTATATACACAGGAGGCAAAGATTGAAAGACGTTGCTAGACTGTAACGCAAGGAAGACAGGACTGTGTCTATCTCGCTCTCATGAAAATCACACATGAACTTATTGCTAAGGACTTATTTGCCATTCCAGAATAATTTCTGGACTTTAATTAAAAGAACAATGCATTTATTTTATTCCACCACGTTTATTGAAAATTTAAAAAACAATGGGGCTTGACGTACTTTTAATACTAAATCTGGGCTGACTGTGCTCGCTACAAAATCAAAGTATGTCAGTTAAACCTACTTTGGTGGGTCCACTTTTCAGTCGTGCGTAACGTATGAAGCTCTTTCTGTTTTAATCTAATTTATCAATTATTATTATTATTGAATGACTGATTATTTCTTGTTAATTAAAAAAAAACAACGACAATATAATAAAATGCAATTTTAATTAAATTATTTATTTATTGTATTGTATTATTTTTTTATTAATTTAGATTTTAATTTGATTCTTAACACCCGATTTATTTTAAAATAGAAGTTTTTTAGTGGTAGGCGGACTGTTGATGGTTAGTCCAGTCTGCCGTAACACCCGTATAATAAGAGGAATCGTCGAGCCTGCGATAGTGCAGAGATTTTTCTGTCGACAGCCAATTAAGTACTACAGATTTCTTTTTCTATAATAATGTTTTTTTTTATATAAATTAAATTATAATTATTGTAAATAAAATTTGTAAATTATGTTTATTTATCCATTTTTTTTTAGTAATTTAATGAATTAATTATGTTTTATTTTTAAATTAAATATTTAAAAAGAAACGACGAAATAATATCGAAAATTGAGTTTATATTTTTTTTATTTATAAATAAGTAATAATTAATAGAAGTTCATTTTGTAAATTTTTAAAAAAATATAATTTAGGTTAAGTTTTTTAGTGTTTAGCTAAAAGAAAAATGTCTCCTGTGTAATTTAGTATAATTAATTAATTTAAAATACGAAAAAAATATTATATGAAATTTTAAAAAAATTACTGTGTTTTTATTTCATGTAATGAATGTGGGACAAGTTTTTCCTAGGGTCGTTTGCACCAGAAGGCCGGTTAAAGTAACTTTAACTATTACATTAACAATTACGTTTACATTATGATTTACATTTACTCCACACGAGTTGCACAATCGTCGCGCATGTCATTTTTGACGGTTACTTTAACCTCAACCGTAACCAGCGAATCTTGGCTTGGTTAAAGTTAAAGTAATCGTCAAACCAATGTTGCTAACGTAAAATGTATGAAAAGAAGCCAAATATGTTTTTCTATTATTTTTTCGGGATCAGCCACCCTTTTAACGATAACAATATAAATTTACACGATATTGCAACACGTGTGGTTTAAATGTAAACGTTTAACGGTCGTCGTCGCTGTAAAAGTAATAGTTAAAGTTAATTTAACCGGCATTCTGGTGCAAACCACCCATAATCCATGAATCCGCTATGCCGGCTTATTAAAGAGATATATATGCACTATCCAAGTTGACAGTACATATACATTATATCCTGTACTGCAATACTAGTTATACATTTTTGGACTCTTCCAAGTGTTAAGCGAAAACCGCACTTAAGAGGCGCACTAGCCATATATGAGTGCGGTTAATGTTATAAAAATAAATAGAAATAATAATTATTTATTTCTCATAAGCCAAACTTGATGGGTTTTCCATCTCCTTCCTAAAGGAGAATGACCATTTGTCCAAGAGAAAAGGGCACACAATTTACAATACAATACAATTGTCACGCCTTTTTCCCACAGGGATAGGCAGAGACAACGGAACGCCACTTACCACGATCCTGACACAACACCATCGCTTCCTTCACATCCACAATTCTCTTCATGCACGCCCGACGGTTATGGGCACTAGAGAGCCCAGCTTTCATGAGGATGTCTCCGATTTGATCGAGTCTGTCTTGTTTAACGTGAAAGCCAACAACTGAACGTCCATACATTTAGTCTTACAACATTGTTTGTAACATAGAAGATTTATGTTGAAATTAGGTAATTTTATGACTTTCTCAGGACTTATTATTATCGCAAATCACTATAATAAACAAATATTGAAATAGCTACGGCACGGAATATATAAAATGCATTTTCAATATTTTATATTGGTTATATTTCAACCATTATCACTAGACGTGATAATTCGATATGTAGATTTATTTTTGAACAAAATGGGACTAAAAATCATCGACAATCTAGAGAAAAAAAATTGTGGGCTTATTTCTCTTAGGCGAAAAGGCATTCGAGGTTAAGGTGTTTGTTTATCCCTTTCTTTAATTAGTTTAGTGGTTATTATTGTGTAAAATTGGTGTTATTTTGCGTAACTTTATGCTGCGCTTGTGAGTAATTGTGGAAACATTAAAATTCACTCTATATTAGGCAACGGAAGCGTTTTTTTTTTGGGTAGAAAACGCTCATATTGTGACGTGACCGGGTGAATTGCCGCCAAATCTCCAAGAAAGCGTCAAATTGTAAAACACCATTGCAATTTGATGCAAAAACATCAAGAATTTACTACTCGACATTGGCAGAATCCAATCGAGGCCATTTAACAAAAGAAGAAGAAGATTGGGCATTCTCCTTTGCTTAGTACTTTAGGTAACAGACAAACAGTCTTACTTTCACGTTTAATATGCATTTTTAGTTACATAGGGCAATGTCCCTAACTGTGTCGATACAAATTGACTGAAAGGTTTCAGTCCAATGAACTATCATGTTACTATCGTATTTAATAACAGTAAGGGGTAGGCAGGCACCTATTTTTTATTGTAGCTCGGCATATAAAAAAATAAAAAATAATGAATACCTAAATCAATATTACAGGCTAAATTGTTATAGTTAAAATATGTATAATATAAAAAATAGAAATAAGAAAATAAAATAGAAAGAGTGGTAGGCAGACTGATGATGGTAATTTGTCCAGTCTGCCGTCCTGGGGTAGTACCACCACTTTCCAATGTGACACCCGTGAAGTGATCTTGTCGCGTTTCGGGAATAGTTTGAAAGTAGCCTGGTATAAAGAGAGGAGTGTGCACTGTCAATCTAAGATGGCACATGCTCGTCTCCCCAAGCCAGCATAGTGGAGGCGACTGCTGCCCGCAAAGGTTTCTCTGTAGTAGCAGTTGTTTCCATTAATGGATGTTGGTACACATTGTTTTGGAACGGTACTGTTATGAATCGTAAAAGTTGTAATAGTCTAAGCTTAATTGTTTTGAGCGGTCCACGGCCTGAAAAATTGTTGCTACTAAAAAAGTCTCTACAGCCAACAAACCTCCGCTATACTGGCTTGAGGAGACGAATATGCAACACCTAGATTGACAGTGCACTTCACGGGTGTTACATTTCGAAAGTGGTGGTGCTGCTCCAACACGTCAGACTGGGCTAATAACCATCATCGGTCTGCCTACTACTCTTTAATAGTGCCATAGTACCATTGGTCAGAATTAGCGAGGTTCGAACACGGGTCTCATCGATCGTGAGTTCACGCGTCTTACCGCTAGACCACGGCCTCCTCAATTATCTTTCTATATAAACGTAGCTCTAGCTATAGTATATACACCCTGTATACAGGACAAACTTTACTTGTACTACCGTAGATATTGCTCGAAAATGTATTTTTATTTTACTTCCAAGAGCTTAAACGTCATAACAAATTTTTAACTACAAAGAAAAATCATCTTTAATAACTAAGAAACTACATACAAACACCAACTAAATTCCTTTACACGGGAGCTTTACATAAGACATTTTATTATTAAGCTCTTCAATACAGACGTATTCTGTTATAGTAAGAGTTGTATATAATGAAGCGTTGTCGTCTCTCTTACTCCTGTGCTTTTGTGTGTATGTCTGTCTCCCTTTATTGTTGAGTTAAGCCGCTTATCTTCACCCCCCAGCACTTCAACCCGCGGTCCTTGCCGGCTGCTGCGTGTAACACGGTTCATTCTCAAATACAATATTTTAATAAAACTAAACTTTAAAACATTAGAACATTATAGAGAGAGGAGTGTGCACTGTCAATAGATGGTACATGTTCATCTCCTCAAGCCGGCATAGTGGAGGCGACTGCTGCCCGCACAGGTTTCTCTGTGGTAGCAGTTGTTTCCATTCATGGACCGCACTCTAGCTTTACATCAGGCGGAGTGTTGTCACATGCCAAAGATAATATATTATCCTCCATGTCACATGCCGAGCTACAATAAAAAAAAAAAAAAAAAAAAAAAAAACAATAACATATATTTAAGAGCGGCCGTGGTCTAGCGGTAAGACGCGTGAACTCACGATCAATGAGACCCGTGTTCGAACCTCGCTAATTCTGACCAATGTAACTTTGTTATACGTACTTTGGTCGCTCAGTGCCTATAGACACTATTAAAGAGTGATAGGCAGACTGATGATGGTTATTAGCCCAGTCTGTCGTCCTGGGGTAGTACCACCACTTTGGAATTACACCCCCGTGAAGTGACCTTGTCGCGTTTCAGGAATAGTTTCAAAGTAGCTAGGTACAGCGAGAGGAGTGTGCACTTTCAATCTAAGATGGTACATGCTCGTCTCCCCAAGCCGGCATTGCAGAGGCTACTGCTGCCCGCACAGGTTTCTCTGTAGTAGCAGTTGTTTCCATTCATGGACCGCGCTCTAGCTTTACTTCAGGCAGTGTTGTCACATGCCGAGCTACAATAAAAAAAAATATTATTTTGTAAAATCATATCTTAACTTGATGTAGGGTTGGTACACTTTCTTCTCTGATTTACTTTCATTTTATTGAATAGCAACATCATGTTTTATCTATGGCATAGTTAGTCTTTGGTAGTTAAGATGGTTTTGTTTTCCGTGTGTGTGTAATAGTTATGGCGTCGATTGAATTGTTATAGGAGAGTGTTTTATTTTATTGTGGTATAAATAATAAACGAATATGGAAGTAGATGTGAATATTATTTAACCAGCAGACTGTGCTTCTTCTCCCCAACACATTTAGACTATTTTTTTCTTTATTGTTGCTCGGCATGTGACAACACTGCGCCTGATGTAAAGCTAGAGTGTGGTCCATGAGATGTACCTACAACTGCTACTATAGAGCAGTCGCCTTCACTTTGGCGGCTTGAGGAGACGAATGAGCACCATCTAGATTGACAGTGGACACTCCGCTCGCTATACCTGGCTACTTTCAAACGCGACAGTCACTTCACGGATGTTACAATTTTTAAAATATTTAATAAAGAAAAGTAAGTTGCAGAATGGCCCAAAAGCGTGTTTGTATGTAGTTATATGTTTGTATATTTACAAGAAAGCTATACCGCTCTCACCGGAGTTTGTATATCTACCTACGTTGTATATATATACAAATGTAGGCCTCGAGTAAAAGCCTTGAAAATTTTGTACTTGCAAGAGAGTTTTCTTCTATCTATAATCTAATATACCTAATACAAAAATGAATTTTTGCTTGTTTGTTCCAGAAACGGCAATGCCCATTTTTAGACCTACTTAATATTTATTTATATACAACATAGTCTACAGCTGTTGGCCAGCCAAGTGACTACGTGTCATAACAAATATTATTCATACATTCATTGCAAATAATTAAAGATTAAAAAATACGTAAAAATTTATTACAATGTCAGTGTTTAAATACAATTATCTACTAGTTTGTTACTAAAACAATATTCTATAATTATATCTCATTTTTTTATTAATTTATTTAAATTATATCAACACATCATTTACCAATCAATAGACAATGTTTAATTACATAAAAAACAGATATCATCAATTATTAAAGCATCCAAAATAATAATAACCTCAAATATTGCACCAGAAAAAGTCTAATTACTCAATAACCCGGGTGAAAAAATTAAAACTAATCAGTAATAAGGAGTAATAAGGAATATAGAATTATTTTTCTACAAAAAGATTTTTCCCTAAAAAATCGAGAAACTAGAGAAAGACATCGCGTATGCATTTCTTAGGAGAATGAGCTATTTTTTGGTAATTTTTCCAATTCACGTGGTAGCCAAATTGATGATGGTTATTTGCCTAGTCTGCAGTCCTGGGATAGTACCACCACTTTCGAATGTAACACCCGTGAAGTGACCTTGTCGCGTTTCGGGAATAGTTTGAAAGTAACCAGGTATAACGAGAGGACTGTGCACTGTCAATCTAGATGGTGCATGTTTGTCTCCTCAAGCCGGCAGAGACGAAGCGACTGCTGCCCGTAGAGATTTATCTGTAGTAGCATTTGTTTCCATTCATGGACCGCACTCGAACTTTACATCAGGCGGAGTGTTGTAGAAAAATCCCTCCAATACCTTATTAGATATTTAATAAACATGACTGCATGTGGCTCTTACATTTTGAAGTGGTATTCAAACAACTGCCCTCCCCTATATTACAACCACGAAATTGTTTGCCGTATCTATGACATTTGGTGTTTTTAAAAATAAAATAAAAAAGGCAATCGTTATTAACCCCATAATTATTTTATTATTACACAAAAAGAAGAAGTATTGCTACTTTGTTAATTGTAGCCTCACATAAAGCTCGATTACCACTCATCGACACAAGCATTTTATATATTCTGTGCCGTAGCTATTTGTTTATTATAGTGATTTGCGATAATAATTAGTGCTGAGAAATTTATAAAATTATTTAATTTCAACATAAATCTGCTATATTTCAAACAATGTTGTAAAACAAAATGTATGGACGCTCAGGTCGACTGAAAATGCATTTTAAATATTTTAAACATATTTGTTATATTTCACAAGATTTTTATATATTTTGTGCCGTAGCTATTTGTTTATTATAGTGATTTGCGACAATATTTACTGCTGAGAAAGTTATATATTAATTTCAACATAAAGCTATGTTTCAAACAATATTGTAAAACAAAATGTATGGACGCTCAGGTCGACTGAAAATGCATTTTAAATATTTTAAACATATTGGTTATATTTCACAAGATTTTTATATATTTTGTGCCGTAGCTATTTGTTTATTATAGTGATTTGCGATAATAATTAGTGCTGAGAAAATTTTATATTAATTTCAACATAAAGCTATGTTTCAAACAATGTTGTAAAACAAAATGTATGGACACTCAGGTGTTGGCTTTCACGTTAAGGTCAAGCTAAAGAAGAGAGCAACTAAATAAGTTGGCTAACGCAAAACTTTAAAACAAAACTCAATATTTTTTTGTCTCTACTGAGCCTTTATCGATTTAATTTAATTTTTTTGTAGTGTGGTGGCTTAAATTCGTCACTGAGACCTATTATTACAAAAATATTATAAACAAATGAATAACGAGTCCCTAATAATCCTTAATTTAATATAAATAAGATCAAAGTATTCGTCAACCCCTCACAACGTGTCAACTCACACGGAAATAACTCGATAAATTCACTTTATTTTTTTTTGAGTGGTTAAACTTACCATTAAATCGAATCTTACGCCTTTTCCTCGTTCGAGAAATTACAACGAAAAATGATTTCGCGCGTTTTCTAAAATTCAGCTTAAATCCCTGAAAAAAATATTTTTTTTTTTTTTTTTTAAAACCACACTTCGCTTGATATTAACCATTATTAGCAATTACCAATACAGAAAAAATGTATGTAATCGGCGGTCACCATTCCTACACCGGCTTCAGAAGACGTAAGTACTAATTGATCTCATAACGATAAAAAAAAGAAATTGACTGTCAATGGTGCACATTCATCTCCTCAAGCCGGCATAGCTGAGGCTTGCTTGTACAAATTTCTCTACAGTAGCAGTTGTTTCCGTTCATGGACAGCACTCTAGTGTTTTACATCAGGCCGAGCTACAATTTAACAAAAAAAAAAGGAGAATCCCCATTTGCCTAAGTGAAATGGGCCCACAATTTTTTTTCTCCAGTTTGTCGATGATTTTTAGTTAATTTTGTAGAAAAATGAATCTGTATTCCTTACCACTAATCAGTTTTATTTTTTTTATCGGAGTTATTGAGTAATTAGATGTTTTCTGATGCAATATTTGAGGTTATTATTATTTTAAACGCTTTAATAATTGATTATATCTGTTTTTTATGTAATTAAACATTGTCTATTGATTGATAAATGATGAAAAAATAAGAAATAATAGTTGAATTTTTGTTTTTTATTTACCAAGCTATTAGATATCAAGTGGGCCCTAAAATGGGCATTCTCCTTTAAAGTCGTTATAAAATTCGGTTCACAAAAAAAGTGGGATAAAAGAAAATTGAAAAGTCGAGTAATAATAAATGAATAAAGGTATTATATGCTCAATACATCAAAGACTTTATCAAATTTTCGATTTAATTCAATAAATCGTTTAGAAAATTTAACAAACAAGCAGAATTGGCACTTCCCTAGCTTTACATGAAAATTCCATTACGTACGCCATTTTCTGTCCTTTTTTTTGGCCGAGAATTCGAAATTTTTTAACAAGAAAAGCGCTTAAAGATTCACTTTTGATTTCTCCATTGTTGGACGGTTGAATTTTCTCAGCACTTCTTTATTTTTATATCTCTATTTATTGACCTTGTATCTAGAATATTTTAAAAAAATCTAATTGGCTGCATTGTAACTTTTTTATTGTAGCTCGGTATATGAAAATACATCATTCTGACCGGTACCAATGTAACTTTGTTATATGTACTTTGGTAGCTCATTAAAGGCGGATTGATTATGGTTATTAGCCCAGTCTGCCGTGTTGGGGTAGTACCACAACATTCGAATGTAACACCCGTGAAGTTTCTGTTTCGGAAATAGTTTGAAAGTAGCCAGGTATAGCGAGAGGAGTGTGCGCTGTCAATGGATGGTTGTCACATGCCGAGCTACAATAAAAAAAAAACCTAATAGTTTGATAACAAAACAATATTCTAAAATAATATCTTATTTTTTCATTAATTCATTTTAATTACATCAACATCATTTACCAATCAATAGACAATGTTTAATTACATAAAAATAAATATCATCAATTATTAAAGCATTTAATATAATAATAACCTCAAATATTGCATCAGAAAACATCTAATTACTTAATAACCCGGGTGAAAAAATTTAAACTTATTACTGATAACTAAAAATCATCGACAAACTCGGGAAAAAAATTGTGGGCCCATTTCTCTTAGGCAAATGGGTATTCTCCTTTCTACAGGCAGCAGTCCCCTCCACTATGCCGAATCGAGGAGACGAATATGCACTAGATAGAGATCTCATTACATTCGAGTGTGTTAAATTATTTTCTTTTAAACAACAAGAAAACTGTGAAACTTCACTCAATTGATACACGATAGTGTTGTAACAAGTGTGCGGTAAAAGAAATCTATTAGTGTTGTAAAAAACCTTGTAGCACCCTCAAAAGCGCAACAGTGCATAAGAAACACATCTATACAGCCCAAATGTCCGACATTATTTGTGTTTTTACCGCCCCCTAATTTCGCCATAGTCCCCTGTACTCCTTCATGTTAAAGAATCCATAAATAATAGAGTTGACGTGCGCGGATTTTGTTACCGTGAACGTATGAATATAATTTATTATTTTAATTCGGGATAAATAAACTTTTTGATGCGTGAACTCACGATCAATGAGACCCGTGTTCGAACCTCGCTAAAGACCGGTACCAATGTAACTTTGTTATATGTACTTTGGTCGCTCAGTGCCTATAGGCACTATTAAAGAGTGGTAGGCAGACTGATGATGGTCATTTGTCCAGTCTGCCGTCCTGGGGTAGTACCACCACTTTCGAATGTAACACCCGTGAAGTGACCTTGTCGCGAAAGTTACATCGGTACTGGTCAGAATTAGCGAGGTTCGAACACGGGGTCTCATCGAACGTGAGTTCACGCGTCTTACCGCTAGACCACGGCCACTCAAACCCGATCGTGAATTTATAAAATCTATTGTCACCCTACACACATGCACCCCTTGTAATGAGTTCTTGTCTATGGTACTCATTGCATTCATCTTAATACCACTATTGTCTACGATACGGATTTATTATTCATTTCACTAAATTCACCCTCGTTACATTTCTATTAATTTACTAATAGCTATTACGCATTAAAATAAATATAAAATTTATTATTTTTGCGGTATATCTCGTCGCGTTTGAAAGTAGCCTGGTGTGTGCACTGTCGATTTGGATTGTGTACATTTATTCATTCAGAGAAATCACTGCTTGATTTATAAAAATAACAAAAAAAAAAGCCGAAGCGACTGCTGCCTATAGTTTCTCTGTGATAGCAGTTGTTTTATGTTCATGAACCGCACTCTAGCTTTACATCAGGCGGAGTGTTGTCATATCCCAAGCAATAAGCAACATAAATCGATGTTTAAGTAGCCGCCCATAGATAATAGAATACGGATGTTTTCCCGCCCTTAAGCACACACGATTATGCCACCAATCTACTTGATTTATTCCATTTTAGATCGACGCCATTTTAGGTCACGTGCCAATGTTACAAATTGGAGGGAAAATATTTATCTTATACGGTATGTTGTTTTTTTAATTACTATTTTTAGCTCGGCATGTGACAACACTCCGCCTGATGTAAAGCTAGAGTGCGGTCCATGAATAGAAACAACTGCTACTACAGAGAAACCTGTGCGGGTAGCAGTCGCCTCCACTATGCCGGCTTGAGGAGACGAGCATGTACCATCTTAGATTGACAGTGCACACTCCTCTAGTTATACCTGGCTACTTTTAAACTGTTCCCGAAACGCGACAAGGTCACTTCACGGGGGGTTTCATTCAAAAGTGGTGGTAATACCCCAGGACGGCAGACTGGACATATTAACTTGATGCAAATATTTACTTTGACAGTGGCAAATTCTCATAATGCCACAGAAAACTAAAATAAATAAAAAAAACGGTGTAAGATACGTCCTATGTATCAAAATATGCGTTGAAATATGATATCGTAATTGGAGCACTCAATTTGCGAGGCACTTTGCTGTCGGCGTGTGTCTTACGCGTGTTTAGACGTACGCCATTTTCAATTGTCAATGGTTAAGCTATAGTCTATGGGCGTACAATTCTATTATCTCTGGTATCGTTATCTTTTTTTCCCGCGTATGCGTTTCGGAATTATTTTAAAATTACGTTTTTTAATAGCTCGGCAACAGCAGCTATCATATGCTTCCTTTATGCCGGCTGAGGAGACGAATATACGCCAAGTATCTTTTACAGAGCACACTGTCCTCGTTATACCTCCGCTCCTACAACCAAAACGCGTGGTGGTACTGCAGTAGTTCTAGGACGGCAGCCTGGCCATCATCAGTCATTGGCAATGTTATTGGATAGGATGTTGTTATTTTTTTATTTAATGAGAAGTAATTAAGTATTAGATAATGATATTTTTTGTTTTCTTAAACAATGGGCAAGGTATTCAAAACTTAACCCATGTTAAATCTAAACCATTTCGAGATATCACTTCAATTAGATGTAGTTTTTGATTCTCGTCTGAAAAAACTTTAAAATCGCGGAGATATTTGAAAAACTGTAATGACACGCGATCGACCTTTCTCGGACAGTCATTTCTGTAGATAGAAGGCAAAGTGCCAACCTCACAAGTTTGTCAAATATATTTTCTTTGTGTTTCCTTACAATAACAATGTTTTATACGAATAACTATTGTAATTTTAAAAACAAAATTATAGTATAAACACGATGTTTTTAATTAACAGGAATTAAAAAAAAAAAACAATAGTTTCTTTGATTTTTTGACAAAGTGTTTTTTTTTTGTTTATTGCCAATGGTTTAGTTCTGGCCGAATCGTTACGATTACTATATTACAATCGCAATTTTTAAAAATTAATAAAAAAATAACAAAGCAATTATAAAAGTTTTCCAGAAACACGTGTCGACTGAATTAATCTATATTATCAAAAAAAAAAAACATGTAAAAATGTTTAATATGTATGTTCCCAATTAAGTAAATTTTTTTTATGTTTAATTTTAATCAAAAACTATTATCTTTAATCTACAATAATTAATTAACGTACTTTTTATTTATTAATAATATTAAATTATTGGAAATTATAAAACAATAACAGAGCTGCCGAAGTATTTTCCCGCGCTTTCCTTTTGCATTGAATTGATTCTGTAATTTCTATTCCGTGAAAATCATTATGTAGGTTACCCATAAAATGCAAACATTATTACAGTTTCTATTGTGGAATAATAATATTCAAACTTCGATATCGGGATAATCAAATCAAATCAAAATAATTTATTGTAAACATAAGTTTTACATTTGTAGATGTTATAATAATTCTTAAGTCCTCTATGCTTTGCCCATATTACAATATTTGTAACAGAATAATCAAAATGTTAGAATTAAGAGAAAAATAAAAAAAAATTAACAATACAATAAAATAAAATGTTAAAAATAATTAAAAATCATTGTTATATACAACTAGATGTGCAATAACGCTCCCAATGCATGTGACGCGAGAAACAATATGGCCACAGTCACCTTTAGGTTCTCCGTCAGTTAGTATTTGATTTGACGGCAACATTGTCAAATCGTTTGAAGCGGCAAACGCTTTTTTTCATGTCAGATGTATGAAGTTTGCACCTCTAGTATATATCTCTATGTAAAAAATAGTAAAAATAATACAAAAATTACCTATTATATCGTGTAAAAAAATAAAAATAAAAATGTAACAAATTATTAATCATGTCATTATCCTAAGTGTTTTATTGGAGTTTTGGCGGCCATCTTGAGACGTCAGGTTGTCTGTTTTGAATTGTTTTCCTAAACTTGTGTTTCTTTGAGTGTTAATGTGTAATGATGGTGGATTATTAACCATTAATTGTTCGTGAACGTGCGTGAGTGTGGGCAAACAATTCAAAAGAAGAGAACATGTGTTTCCATTTACCCTCCAAAACTCCGTAGGAAGTTTCAGTAAAGATTCTTCCACTTTACTGGAACGATTTTTGACTTGACTGAGACTTGACCTGACCTACCTTGATGCAAAAATATTTACTTTGACACTAGCAAATTGTTATACGCCATATAAAACAAAAAAAAAAGTATTTTATATATAGTATGCTTTACTTATTAGTAGCCAGGAATTTTGAACGTTTTGGCGACATTAGTTTTGCGAGGCCCTCTCAGGCACGAGGCCGTTCCTGGACCTCATTGCATTGGATCCTTTCATTGCACAGTCAATTAATTTCTTTAAGCTTCACATGCCGCTATTAATTCATCTTGAAGTATAACTTGAAACCCGTTGACGACTAGCTACCGATTTTCAGTTATTCCGCCGTAAACAAGAACAGCCGAGTATTATGTTCTGTATTTTATATTAAATAATATGCTATTAATAATTTTTCAATAGTAAATAAAACGGAGTACCAAATGCCTGGGTTAAACATTAAAATCAAACGTCTTATTTCGCGATAATAAAAAAAAATAGTACACCCGTCGATTTATTAACAATGTAACGCAAGATTAAACAAAAAAGACTTCCACCCAGCCCTGTAGACCTAAATCAGACATAATCTGCCATTTTATACAACATCTTAAAGTACAGAATCCTGCCAAAATATCCAAGAAAGATTCGTTGACGTAAATCCTTGCCTTTTAAAAAAAATATTCAAAAAATCACAATGCTTCAGTTTTTTAAAAGAGCCGTATTTATATTGTGTAGAAAGAAAAGCAAATTATTTTTTTTGTTGTATATGGCATTATAACAATTTGCCAGTGTCAAAGTAAACATTTTTGCATCAAGTTAATAATAAAGTACATCGCGAGTCATTCATTCATCACACTAAACAGTCAAGTCAAGTCTCAGTCAAGTCAAAAATTGCTTCAGTAAACACACGTTCGCTTCTTTTGAATTGTTTACGCACACTCACGCACGTTCACGAACACTTGATAGTTAATAATCTACCATTATTGCACATTAACACTCGAAGAAACACAAGTTTAGGAAAATAATTCTAGACAGATAACCTAATGTCTCAAGATGGCCGCCAAAACTCTTCAAAAAATTTTCTTTTAAAAATAAACTTAAAAAACTATTTTTTATTGCAAATAGCTTAATAGACAACGGACCCCAACCGTCACTATAATTATTCATAATTAATTTAATTTATATCAACACATCGTATACAAATCAATAGACAATGTTTAATTACATAAAAAACAGATATCATCAATTATTAAAGCATTTAATATAATAATAACCTCAAATATTGGTTCAGAAAACATCTAATTACTCAATAACCCGGGTAATAAATTTATTTTTCTATAAAATGAAGTAAAAATCATCAACAAACATAAAATTTGTGGGCTCCATTCTCTTAGGGCAGGGGTGGGCAACCTTTTTAATCAAAAATTTTTTGGCGGGCCGCACATAAAGTAACACTTATTAATAATTTACAAAACTTTATTTTTAATAAACATTAGAATAAAAAAAAATAAAGATTTTTTATACAAATTTTAATGCAAAATAAAAACAAACAAGAAAAGAATAGAAAACGAATTTACTTGTAATTTTTAACAATTTGGCACTATTTTATTATAATTAATTTTATAACAATATATTGATGGGAGAAAGTTGATAATATAAATTCAATTTTAAAAATGCTTGGCGGGCCGCATAAACATGTTCAACGGGCCGCGTGTTCTCATCCCTGTCTTAGGGGAATGTGCTAAAAGCGAGTGTCTTCGTGCTATCTATAAATATGGGTCTAAGAAGCACGCTCCATTGCCAATTTATAATTTTGCCCGCGAAAGAATGGGTGGGATTTAATATTTTTTACTAAACGCAGGTGTTTGCAATGAAAAATACCTTTTAATTGCCAAGATTTTGTTTGCTAAAAAACATAATAAAAGAATACATTTGACTTTTTAGTACCACTTAAAAAATATTCTTCCATTCCTTTAATTTTATTGATAGCGACTGAGGCCTAGTGGTTCAAATCTCGCAAAATAACGATAATACTTTGCATTATTATTCCCTTCATTTTCAAGTGTAACTTAAATTCCTAATCAACTTAAAAACCGAATCTTCTCAAGCCGGTATAGGGGAGGCGACTGCTTCCTGGAAACATTTCTTTTAGTAGCAGTTTTTGGAGTGTAGTCGTAGTATGCCACTGAAATAAATATACTATTTACTTCATAATTATTTATAATTTAAATCATAAGGCAAATAACATTGCTTAATTTTATTTTTTTTATTGTAGCTCGGCATGTGACACTCCGCCTGATGTAAAGCTAGAGTGCGGTCCGTGAATGGAAACAACTGCTACTACAGAGAAAGCTGTGCAGACAGCAGTCGCCTCCACTATGCCGGATTTTCAGAAGACTAGCATTTACCGTCTAGATTGACAGTGCACACTCCTCTCGTTATAGCTAGCTACTTTCAAACTATTCCCGAAACGCGACAAGGTCACTTCACGGGTGTGTGTGAAAGTGGTGGTACTACCCCAGGACGGCAGACTGGGCTAATAACCATCATCAGTCCGTTTACCGCTGTTTAATGAGCGACCAAAGTGCATATAACATAGTTACTTTGGTCTCATCGATCGTGAGTTCACGCGTCTTACCTTACATTACAAATAACTTACATTCTTTTAACATAAATATTATAATAGGTATATCTATAAAAAAGAGGCGATAAGGAAGCTATCCAAATTCTTTAATAAAAGTTCACATCCGTTGTCGTAAAAAAGAAGGCATTTCCACGCGATTAATCCAGAAATGACCTACGCCTAATCCATTGAAACGAAATTTAAAAAAAATAACGTCAAAGAATAAAATTTAATAAAAACACAATGACCTTCCGATTTTTTTTTTTAAATTAAATAAAAAAAAGCGTTTTTATAAAATATAACCTCATAATTCACAATTAAAATCGGCTACTGGTCATGCACCGAAATGTATAATAAATATCTTTCTTAAAAAGGTACGCGAGAAAAGAACAGGATGTATCACAATGACGGCCGAGGCCTGGAACTTTTAAAAAAACTTTTTATGGTCACGTTTGCCGCCAACTAAATATTAAATAGTTTTGTATTTTTTCTTTATTTGTATTACAACTTTACACATATAAGTTTATAGACACGTATTTGATTTTGTAGTACGAGCCAAATTTTATGACTGCTCCAGAGTTAGGCACAAGTCGTGACCTATTTTAATTTCAATTGTAGTTCAGCATATGACAACACTTCGCCTGATGTAAAACTAGAGTGCGGTCCATAAACGGAAACAACTGCTACTACAGATAAATCTGTAATGCCGGCCTGAAGAGACAAGTATGCCCCATCGCTATACCTGGCTACTTTCAAACTGCTCCCGAATAGACTAGAGTATGCACTGTCAAACCTGGATAGTACATTCGTTTGTTCAAACCAGTGTCGGTGGTGACTGCCCTTAGCAGAGGTTTCTCTGTAGTAGCAGTTGTTTCCGTTCATAGACGGCACTTAAAATCAGGCGGAGTGTTGTCGCATGCCAAGCTACTATAAAATCGCAATATGTAATGTTATAATAGCTTGATGCAAATAATAATACTTTCTTTTTTCTTTTTCTTTTATATGGCATTATAACAATTTGCCAGTGTCAAAGTAAACATTTTTTGCATCAAGTTAATAATATTGTGCATCACGAGTCATTCATTCATCACACGTCAAGTCTCAGTCAAGTCAAAAATTGTTCCAGTAAAGTGGTAGAATCCTTACTGAAACTTCCTACGGAGTTTTGGAGGGAAAATGGAAACACAGGTTCTCTTCTTTTGAATTATTTGCACGCACGTTCACGAACACTTAATGGTTAATAATCCACCATTATTACACATTAATACTCGAAGAAACACAAGTTTAGGAAAATAATTCAAAACAGACAACCTGACGTCTCAAGATGGCCGCCAAAACATCAAATGTATTGTGTATGTAATGTATGCAATGTATGTAATATTTTGTAATTGAGCGTAGAAATTAATGACGATACGCCTTAAATAACTAAGGTTAAAATCATTAAGTATCTCTGAAAAAAAAAAGCATGATCTGATAAAGAGTCTCATCGTCATAAGTGACAAGGAATCGAACCGTGTACCCATTAAAGAATGTCCCCATTACCCTCGAAATATGAGCGGCATAAAAACTCAATTCCCATACGCCACGACCTTTTTGTGGGATAAAAAATATAATAAAAAAAATGAGGAATTAAAACGTAAAAGGGCGTAAGAGACTATTAAAAGGGTTTTCGAGTGAATTGTGAACTAATTTTAATTTTAATATTTATTATTATAAATTTTTGGATTTTTTTTATTGTAGCTCGGCATATGACAACACTCCGCCTGATGTAAATCTAGATTGCGGTCTATGAACGTAAACAACTGCTACTACAGAGAAATCTCTACAGGCAGCAGTCGCCTCCGCTACGCCAGCTTGAAGAGACGAGCATGTACCATCCAGTTTGACAGTGCACACTCCTTTCGTTATATCTGGCTACTTTCAAACTATTCCCGAAACGCGACAAGGTCACTTCACGAGTGTTACATTCGAAAGTGGTGGTACTACCCCAGGACGGCAGACTGGACTAATAACCATCATCAGTGTGCCTACCACTCTTTAATGAGCGACCAAAGTACATATAAGAGAGTTACATTGGTCAGAATTCGGGGTTCGTACACGGGTCTCATCGACCGTGAGTTCACGCGTCTTACCGCTAGACCACGGCCGCTCTTGTATGATATGATTTAGAACTAGAGAGATGTGCTGATGATGCTTGAAAGATGATGTAGTGACGAGGATTGAGAAAGGAATGCTTCGATGGTTTGGGCACATGGAAAGGATGAATGAAAGGAGATTGACGAAAGGAATATATAAATCTGATGAGAATGGATGCGTTAAACAAGGCAGACCCGGAAGGGTGTTTTCCGATCAAATCGGAGACATTCTCATGAAAGCTGGGCTACCTGGTGCCCATAACCGTCGGGCGTTCATGAAGAGAATTGTGGATGTGAGGGAAGCGAGGGTGTTGTGTCAGGATCGTGGTAAGTGGCGTTCCGTTGTCTCTGCCTATTCCTGTGGGAAGGAGGCGTGACAATTGTATAATGCGAAAATGATATGGTTTTTTGCGTATTTACTGATCCGTGGTCAAAGTCGATGCTCAAGGGCATTGGGAGATATGTGCCCATTAAATCATCATAATTTAATGACAAAATAAACGTTACAAGATAGTGCACAACCATTTTTATCAAGCAGGTGTATAGATACATTTCTCTATAGCATTTCAGCTTAATCAAATAAAGTACGTCTACTATAAAAAAACGTCGCTATAAAATCAAAATATCGACCACAGGTAATGCACGGGTATACCTCCATGCTATAATAAAAAAAAATTAAAAGAAAATGATTTTTAAAATCCAGTCCCCAAGGATTACAAGACAAACGCATTTTTAGACATGGCCACACTGAAACGAGAGCTTCCATATTTAAAATATGACAAAATATGATTGTTCTAAATTAGGCTTTGTCTTATTTCGGAAATATTTTGACGAGATCAATATGTGGTTAGAAATTTCTAAATTGTCTAATAATAATAATAGATTTATTTTTCCCCTCATTACATGAAATATGAAGATTTATACAAGTTTATTTTTTATCGTATAAAAAAGTTAAACTGTCATAAAAATGGGACATACAGAAGTTATTAAAAATCCAATAGAATAATTACTTACCGCAACTTACCGCAAGTTCAAATTTCTTTTAAAACAGCGTACCTACTTCCCTATCTCAATACACCTGCCTACCCTACACAATTAGTATTATAAGACATGAATATCTACACTTAGTATTAGTAGAAAAAAAGTTCAAGAAAAAACTCAAATATTTTATCGACATCAAAACCTCTACTTTTAAGGAAAAAAAGGGACAATTGTTCAAAAAAGGAATTCTAATCGAACTGTCATAAAAGTCATTTTGACGTTACACTTTCGCATGCACCTGTTTTTTGAATATCGTGTGAAACGACCCATGACTTATGACTAACCGATGAATTGTCAATATTTTTATTCATAGATTCTATGTCCCCCATTGGGGACTTCCTTGGTTTAATGTAGGACCATCATAACTAAAAACAAACATGATATGAAGGTCGTTTGCACCAGAAGGCCAGTTAAAGTAACTTTAACTATTACTTTAACCGTTACGTTTACATTATGGTGTATATGCATCCGTAACACAGGTTTCCTTTACCTAGCACGGATGCCAAAGAGTCTATTTTTAAATAATATTTTACTGTCTCAATAAAGATTATTATTATTATTATTATTATTATTATTATTATTATTATTATTATTATTATATTTACGAGGTGCACCATCGTCGCGCCTGTCACTTTTGACGGTTACTTTAACCTTAACCGTAACCAGTGAATCTTGGCTTGGTTAAAGTTAAAGTAATCGTCAAACCAATGTTGCTAACATCAAATGTATGAAAAGAAGCCAAATATGTTTTTCTATTATTTTTTCGTGATCATCCACCCTTTTAACGATAACAATCTGAATTTACACGATATTGCAACGCGTGTGGAGTAAATAACGTTTAACGGTCGTCGTCGCCGTCGCCTAAAAGTAATAGTTAAAGTTACTTTAACCGGCTTTCTGGTGCAAACCACCCTTACAGTTGAAAATAGGTTTTTTAATCAAAACTGAAGAGTGGTAGGCAACTGATGATGGTTATTAGAAGCGTCGTTACATCTATGGTACCTTTAAGCTAGAGTGCGGTCCATAAACGGTAACAACTAGTACTACAGAGAAATCTTTACAGGCAGCAGTCGCCTCCGCCATGCCGGTGCACCATCCAGTGCACACGCCTTTCGTTATACCTGGCTACTTTCAAACTATTCCCGAAACGCGACAAGGTCGCTTCACGGGTGTTACATTCGAAAGTAGTTTCAACTTTAACCCGTAATGTGACCCAAGGAGATATATAAGTGTGTGCCAGCGTTGCCAGACGTCCCGATTTTGGCGGAACGTCCCGATTTTTAAATCAAAATTAAACGTCCCGCGCGGGACAGGCTATGTCCCGCTTCTCGGACTTGTGTGTGTATTGTAACGTCGGATGAGTATAAAGCTTACTGTAAACTGTGTAAAAAGAGTTACAATTTGTAACTCACTCCTCAGACTATTATTTGAAACACCACATTTTTCTAACGGACACATTCCCCATACATTTTGATATAACTATCGTTTACGATCTGTCAAATTTGTATGGTTATAATTGAATTCAGAAACCGGCCATAAGAAGACTCAACCACCTAACGATAGGGTAAATCTGATTTAAAATATCATATTTTTATTAAAGTACATTTTCTATGGCTATTTTTGCTATCTATATGTATATCCCGACTTGGCAAAAATAATCTGGTAACGTTGGTGTGTGGGCATGGACGTGTTGCGTAATTTTCAGGTAATTTTCAGTTTTCAGATGAACACACACACACTCATACAGTGTTTTCTTTGTAAGTGTATTCGGAAAGAGCGAGGACACCCGTAATACAGACTATAGCCTAGTACGAGGTCCTCAACTCATGTAACTAAAAAATGATGTTTTTTACTAAATAAAGATTTTTTTTAAATAATAATTCGAAATATATACCAACCTTAGTTATTAATAAATGAAATAAGAGCCTAACTTTAAAAGGATTATTATCGACTGCCATGACACTTGAGATGTGAAAAAAAAAGAATATTTTTTCGTTGGAGGATTATCGGCCAGTGTCAATGTGTTAAACATCGTCTAATTTGACGTCTGTGCCAGTTCGAAATATGAAATTTAGAAAAAATAACGTGTCATATTTCGGTTGATATTTGACAGTTCGATTTTCAAATTGTCGCCATACCTTTATGGCTTAGTGTTTTTGTTTTGATTAAAATTTTTGTTTAAACTTATTTAACTTTAATTCGCGGCCATCTTGAGACATCAGGTTGTCTGTCTTGAATTATTTTCCTAAACTTGTGTTTATTCGAGTGTTAATGTGTAATAATGGTGTATTATTAACCATTAAGTGTTCGTTAACGTGCGTGAGTGTGGGCAAACAATTCAAAAGAAGAGAACCTGTGTTTTCATTTTTCCTCCAAAACTGCGTGAGAAGTTTCAGTAAAGATTCTACCACTTTACTGAAGCAATTTCTGACTTGACTGAGACTTGACCTGACAGTTTAGTGTGATGAATGAATGACTCGTGATGCACAATATTATTAACTTGATGCAAAAATATTTACTTTGACACTGGCAAATTGTTATAATGCCATATAGAACTGGAAAAATTATTTGATGGATTTTTTTGATCTGAGGCTTGAGTGTGGTGTACATAGTAAAGAGTAGAGTAGAGTGAGACCTCTCCACTAACAGAATTGTTGTATTTGATAATTTTTTTTAATTACGGCGATCATAATTGTCTAATTGGTGGAAAGAGTTCACTTTTACGCCGTGACCGCGTGATTGTTAACTCATACTCCGTTTATTCTTTTAAATTAGACTCAAACTGCAGACTGATGATGGTTATTTGTCCAGTCTGCCGTCCTGGGGTAGTACCACCACTTTCGAATGTAACACCCGTGAAGCGACCATGTCGCGTTTCGGGAACAGTTTGAAAGCAGCCAGTTATAACGAGAGGAGTGTGCACTGTCAATCTAGATGCTCCTCAAGCCGGCATAGTGGAGGCGACTGCTGCCCTCACAGGTTTCTCTCTGTAGTAGTCTAGCTTAGTGATTATAGTAGCCTTGCGTAAAACGGAAGAAGAACAGTCAAGTAGACCCAAAATAGTCCTTTCCCGCCAAAATATGGGAAAAATAGCGGTTTTTTCTATAACCTAAATAAACATTCAACTCAATGACAAGTATGTTTAGCTACCTTAAGAGGGTTGGCTACGAATTCACTTCACCTACTGTTTACCAAACAATGGTTCAAAAAACCAAATATGCAACGTCATCAACGAGAATTCATATGTTTCTATGAACGATATGAATCTATGCTACTAATATTTCTAGTACAGTTTTCATGACTATTGTTGAACATTCGAGTTTTAATTGGGGAGGTGTATCTGGTGACAGATATCTTTTTTACATAGTTTTTAGATAATATAGATTAATTTAGTCGACACGTGTTTCTGGAAAACTTTTATAATTGCTTTGTTCTTTTTTTAATTAATTTTTATAAAATTGCGATTGTAATATAGTAACCGTGAGGTTTCGTTCGGAACTAAACCATTGCCAATGAACAAGAAAAATAATCATTTGTCAAAAGTCCAAACAAACTTTTGACTTTTAAAAGTTCCTGTTAATTAAAACATCGTGTTTATGGTGTAGTTTTGATTTAAAAATTACAATAGTTATTCGTATAAAACACTGTTATTGTTAGTAAACACAAACAAAAGATAGTTGATAAACTTGTGAGGCGACAACCATAGACAACAAAATAAGCTACAAAACTGTTAGGTTGGTACTTTGTATTCTATCTTGTCAAACTCTCCGAAGAAGGTCGAAGAAGGTCATTACAGTTTTTCAAATATCTCTGCGATTTTAAAGTTTTTTCAGACGGGAATCAAAAAATACATCTAATTAAAGTGATATCTGGAAATGGTTTTAGATTTAACATGGGTTAGTTTTTGAGGACCTTGCCCATTAAGACTACCTAGAAATGCCTGCTGTCCTGGGGTAGTATCACCACTTTCGAATGTAATACCCGTGTAGCGACCCTGTCGTGTTTCAGGAAAAGTTTAAAAGTAGCCAGATATAACGAGAGGAGTGTGCACTGTCTATCAATAATGGTGCACATTCGGCCGGGGAAAAGCGGAGGCGACTGCTGTCTGTAGAAATCATTCTGTAGTAGGTAGCAGTTGTTTCCGTTCATGACTCTAGCTTTACATCAGGCGGAGTGTTGTCATATGTCGAGCTACAGTAACAAAAAAAGAAATTACAAATGAGTATACAAACTTTTTCATCTAAACTGTAAATATTTTGATCAAACGATACGCGAAGTGTAACCACAAACAATTGATAAATATTTAGAAGAAAAAAAAGAGATATCTAGGCCTGTCAAATATAAATAGAAAAAAATATAGCCATAGACCGAGTTCGATATTCAAAAATAAACTAGAGCATCAAACAATAAAGACCAGCGCGCGCGTAAAATATTTTCAAATGTTTGACAACTGTCAAATGGAAGGGATTTGATCGATATCTATTATATTTTCAATTCTTAACTTTGATGTAGCGAATACATTAGAATTATATGGATATAACATTTTCTGTTTGTTGAAGTTTTGACTGACTTTATTGTGATGTGATGAGATGATTGTGATGATTCATATTAGGAAACAATCTAGATTAAATACAACTTAAAATATTACCATTAAATGTTAGAGTAGACACTAATAGACATCTTGAGTTATAATTAATTTAAAATTACTATTTAAAATAAATAAATAATAAAAAACCTTTTCAAAAAAAAAGTTGAACCGACGCACCTACTCCAAAAATATGGCAGGTATGTAGACAATTAATTTGTACATAATAAACACCTATCAGTGTTTATGTTTATTACTTTGTGTGTAAATACTCTTGTGAAAAATTATTTTTCACTTTTGAGTGCTTTTAGTGTTTATTGAAGTCGGTTCAACTTTTTTTTTGAAAAGGTTTTTTATTTTTCCATTTTTAGGGTAGTAAACCAAATCAGCAAAATCTCCCTAATAAACGTACAAATAGTAATCGCAGTTCAAATGAAATAAATCTAGCAAAAAAGATACTCGTACAACCCCTTTCACCCCCTTTCAGATTAAATTTCGAGAAAAACTGAAATACACGTTTCGTTATTTATGTTGTGTGTAGAGCAAATATACTAAAAATTAAGTAAATCTGACAAAAAAAATTCAACCCATTTTGCCCCATTTCACCCCCTTAGGGGATGAATTTCAATAAATGCTGAAACACGTGTTTCATTATTTATTTTGTAAAGTACGTTTGCCAAATTTCAAGTAAATCGGAGCAAAAAAGTTTTACAAACTGACTTTTTGTTCCGTTTTACTAAAAAACTGCACACTGTGCATCTTAGAAAAATATATGGGACCACTATGGGATGCAGCTTAACACAGTACAATTTGAATCATTAAAATCGGTTCAGCCGTTTAGAAAAAATCGATGAACATACATAAAAAAAAAAACATACGCGACGAACATATAACCTCCTCCTTTTTGGAAGTCGGTTAAAAAGTATAATCCATATATTCCTTACGACATGTCCATTGTGATTAATAAAAATTTTGAAATTAGAATTATAATTTCTACTATTCACGTTCATGTTACTGTTTGTGTGGTATTTTTTTAAACGTATGTACGTTAACAGCTTTGAATTTGGAACACACGTTAGATACGATAATACATTTAATCCTAACAGACAGGGGTATACAGAACTTTTGGAAAACTTTATCTTATATTATTTAAACAGACATTTCTTCATATATATTTTTTATAGATAGATTTCTTCATGTCAAAGAGTAAGATATATAGATATACACACATTTTAAAATCCTGCCAGTGTCAGATCGATATTGGAAGAAGCCGTGGCGATACAAACCGAGGACATAAAAGCCATAGAAATGCAAAATGCAAAACTATACACCAAGTTGTCGATAGATGTTTATCGATTTTATGGAACATCCCTATTGTTAAAGAAATTATACGTCGATAGAATTGAGATTAAGTTCTGTCTGTCTACCTTTGTTCATGTCATACGGGTAAAATTAATTTTATATTAACATACTAGCGCCTTCTATTCGTTTTTAGAAACAACTTATTGTTTGTGTTTACCAATAGATGTCGCTTTGTCAATTAAATATTTTTTATTTAATTTGTGTTACTATATATATGGTTTATTATTTTAACTAAAAATATGTGATAAAAGTTAGGCCATAGTTCAATAAGCTAATTTTTTTGATGATTGCAACATTGAAGTTTAGTAATCCAGTGCTGGTAACACAGTTATAAAAATCAGACATGGCGCGTGTGCTGCAGGTTTTTCGGTTTTTGCAAGTTTTCTTATATTTTTCTATTGTTGTGTGTCATTCATCTAAGGTAGATAGCAGCGTACGTGATTTAAATGAAGATAATTGGAAAGAAATTCTTGATGGAGAATGGATGGTTGAATTGTAAGTAAAATACCGCTTGCCGGTCAAATACAAAAAACGTGTTAAAAAGTGATTCATTTATAATTAAAGTCAAACATGATTGTCTATTTATTAATCGTAATGATCACCTTACTTTAATAATAATTAAGTAATAGGTTTTTATTTTAAAAAAGCTTTAGTTGTCTTGTTTGACAAAAGGAATCTTCAATCTATAATAATATAAACTGTAGAGTTCATTGCCCAGTCTCAAGGCTGTTATTGTATATAAGAACCTTTTAAAAGCCTTTTAAATTAACACTAGTCTGATTTCTAATTGTAATCACTAATTTCATATATTTAAACACTACTAACATGTCAAATTCTACTAGAATATGTTGCACAAAAGAAAAAAATACACAAATAAATATTGTAACAGTGGTATGTAGACTGATATAGGCTATTTATAACCACTACTATCAAATGTAATGCCTGTGAAGTGACCTAGTCATGTTTCTGGAGAGGCTTCAATTGTTAATAGATTAGTAAAGGAACTGTTGTCTCCTCGAGCTGGCATAGTGGAGGCGATTGCCCACATATCTCTGTGCTAGCAGTTATAGAGGATGGAGGAAGAAGTGTGGTCACATGGGAGGCTAATTACATTCAAAAAGAAGAAAAAACTGATCATCTGAGTTTCAAGCTAGACTTTGACACCTACTCATTAAAATAAATCCATTTAAGAATATTTTAACGATGACATAATAGCTTTTAAATACCTAGATAAGTTTTGTAAACAATTAAAAAAAACACAAGGTTATGTCTTACACAATAATAATAAACAAAAATGTTGATATTGTTAAACAATAATATTTATTTCAATTTAAAAAGTGGTAGGCAGACTGATGATGGTTATAAGTCCAGTCTGTTTTCCTGGGTCCAGTCTGTTACCACCACTTTCATATGTAACACCCGTGAAGCAATCAACTTGGAAGTAGCCAATTATGCAGAGAGGAGTTTGCACTGTCAATGAATGGTGCATATTTGTCTCCACATGCCGGAATAGTGGAGGGCAAATTTAACGAAAAAAGCAAATTCTTAAACGTTTGCGGTTGATAATTATTAGATGTAATTTCGTTAGACCAAAATCTGCCACTGCGTGATGCTCTGCGCGAAGAGGTCCTGAGCACCTACGCAGTGGTTCAGATTCCCGAGAAGGAATCGCTGAGTCGCGCCTGCCAACAGCGCTTCTTCGTACTCGCGCCCCAAGCGGCCAGGGAGGTCTTCGCTCCCGTCCCCGGCCTCGCGGCTTTCCTCTTCTTAAGCGGCGCAGTGCGGGGCCGCGCAGCACATCGCCGCTTTGTGACCCGCCTGGCCGCAGCGCATGCAATCTGCGCTACGGTGCACTTAGCGGCGACGTGACCAGGCTCGAAGTACCAGAGACACCACAGAGGCGCTGCGTCCAGCAGCGTGACACGCGCGCAGACCCAGCCAACCAGAAGACGGCCACCTGAAATCTTTTTTGCAGCCGACACGGGACAACTCGCCACCAAAATATATATTGGGTGTTTGGCATTGACAAGTAAACTTCCCTGTGGCAAACGGCTGTGTTTCGTTAACAATTTCCTAGTGATTTCTTCCTAAAACCCATCATTTATGTTTCTTAAGTGAACAATTCAATTTATTAATATTAAAAATTATGTATGTTACATAAGGGGAGGCATAAGAATTTTAGAAAGGCTTAAGACATGTAACTTTTTTCGACTTGTTATCTACTATCAGTCCAAAGTGCTCCCCAATGAATAGAAGTCTAGTGGTAATTGTAAACGCCACTATACCGCTCAACAAATATTTATACCTGTGTTGAGCTAGTGTTTGTATCACAGGCACTGATCAAACAAAGCACATATAACATCAAGGTCAGCTCACACCTTCTACAGCCCCTCTTACAAATAGTTTTGATTTAGATGATGTATATATATTTTCCGCAGCTACGCCCCCTGGTGTCCGGCGTGCACGGCTCTCCAACCAGCCTGGAGGGAGCTATCCATACAAACATCTCGGAAGTCTTTAAACATTAGAACTGGGGCAGTTGATGTGACAATATCACCGGGTCTCAGCGGAAGATTTGTTGTTACAGCTCTACCTACTATCTTCCAGTATGTAGCTTTTTTTAGCAATATTTTTAACTTTAATTCTCCCAATCTGCGAAGGCAAAGGAAACAATGCCTATACAGCTGCATTCATTAATACTATTTTCTTCTTTTCTCTCTTTTTTGCCACATATGAGCTCTGCTCTAGCGGTAAACGCGTGAACTCACGATCGATGAGATCCGTGTTCGAACCGCGCTAATTCTGATCAATGTAACTATGTTATATGTACTCATTAAAGAATGGTAGGCGGATTGATGATGGTTATTAGCCCAGTCTGCCGTCCTAGGGTGGTACCATCACTTTCGAATGTAACACTCGTGAAGTGACCTTGTCGCATTTTGAGAATAGTTTGAAAGTAGCCAGGTATAACTAGAAGAGTGTGCACTGTCAATCTGGATGATACATGCTCGTCTCCTCAAGCCGGCATAGCGGAGGCGACTGCTGCCCGCACAGGTTTCTGCAGCAGTTGTTTCCATTCATGAACTGCACTCTAGCTTTACATCAGGCGGAGTGTAGTCACATGCCAAGCTACAATAAAAAAAAACTATTAAGTGTGTTTTCACGTTTCTCTGTCTTCAAGGATCCTTCAAGTAGACCCAAAAAGCCTGTAGTAGTTCTTCTGGAATACGATTGTCTTCAAATACCCAATCATAAGGTTTTCGTCTCTCTCCTTTCATATTTATCATACCAGTCAGTGGTTCTGGTTCTTTGAATACAGATTCTTTGATCTGTTTGAACAGAACAAAAGCCTGCAACGTGTATTTATCACTGTTACTTACAAATTACAGTGTCAAGAATGGTGAATTTCGCCAGTACAAAGGGCCGCGTGATGTTAACTCCATGATGGATTTCCTCGAGTTGGGCAAATGGAAGCAGATGGAGCCCATACCGGGCTGGAAGGCACCAGACTCTATACAGATGAGCTTGGTTGCTAATTTCTTCAAATTAAGCCAAACGCTTAGGGTGAGTTGTTGAATATTGAGCAAATATTAAGAGTGTTAGGCAGACTGATGATAGTTATTAGCCCAGTTTGCCTTCATGGGGTAGTACCACCACTTTCGAATGTAACACCTGTGAAGTGATCTTGTCGCGTTTCGGGAACAGTTCGAAGTAGCAACCTATAATGAGTATGCATTGTCTATCTGGCTGGTATGGCCAGCATAGAGGAGGTTATTTCTGTTCATGGACCACACTCAAACATCAGGTTTGCGCGGCCGTGGTGTAGTGGTAAGAAGCATGAACTCATGATTGATGAGACCCGTATTCGAACCTCGCTAATTCTGATCGGTACCAATGTAACTTTGTTATATGTACTTTGGTCGCTCAGTGTTTATAGGCACTATTAAATAGTGGTAGACAGACTGATGATGGTTATTAGCCCAGTCTACCTTCGTGGGGTAGTACCACCACTTTCGAATGTAACACCCGTGAAGTGTCTTGTCGTTTCGGGTTCAGTTTGAAAGCAGCAAGCTATAATGAGTATACATTGTCTATCTGGATGGTATGGCCAGCATAGAGGAGGTTATTTCTGTTCATGGACCACACTCAAACATCAGGTGGAGTGTTGTCTTGTGTCGAGCTACAATAAAAATAGAATAGCATGTCCTTCAGAATTTTCATTTATTTATTTAATTTATCAGATTATGTTTTGATTTGTCCAGTATGTTTCAAAATAGAATAATACTTAAGGTGGGAGTAGAGTTGAGGTCGAGTGGAGGAGTTTTTGAGTAACTAAGATGGCTTTAAACATTTTATTTACAGAGCATTCATACGGCATTAATGGAAACATATGGGTTGCCAACTTGGGGCTCTTATCTAATTTTTGCTGTGGCAACAATATTTATCGGTGCCTTATTAGGTTTGGTAAGTTTTTTTGTCTAATTCCCAAAACTTGTCACTAGATACTCATGGTTTCGGATTGGTTTCCCCATGCGGATGCTCCAAGTATAGTCCCTGGTACATTGTCAAACAAGCCTTCACGATTTCTTCTACTAGGGCCTACACGTTCTGCATGTTGTACATCATATTTTTGATTTAAAAAAATTAGTTGTTAATTTTTTTTTGTCATTTAAATGTGTTTGTACTTTATAAATGTGTCGACGGCGGCGACACCATGCGGCTGTTCGCGACAGTTGTAGTTGTATGTGCCGCTCAATGTAAAAACAGTTGACATTAACCTGTAAGACCGTGCGTATTCTTAATCTTCCATAAACATCGACCTTTTGAAGGATATTGTCCCTTTGAAGTCAGCATATTGGCCCCTTGAAGCCAGCATATTGGCTCCTTGAAGCCAGCATATTGGCCCCTTGAAGCCAACATATCGACCCCTTGGAGCCAGCATATCGGCCCCTTGAAGCCAGCACATTGGCCCCTTGAAGTCAGCATATTGGCCCCTTGAAGCCAGCATATTGGCCCCTTGGAGCCAGCATATCGGCCCCTTGAAGCCAACATATCGACCCCTTGGAGCTAGCATATCGGCCCCTTGAAGCCAACATATCGACCCCTTGGAGCCAGCATATCGGCCCCTTGATGTCAGCGTATTGGCTCCTTGAAGCCAACATATCGACCCCTTGGAGCCAGCATATTGGCTCCTTGCAGCCGCCTTGTATATTTATAAGTTTGTTATATTAGTTATTGTATCTTTCAGGTATTAGTGTGTATAATTGATTTGCTATATCCGCCAAAACGGTCGACGAGCAAGGTTTCAATCACTGCAGCGGAAGCTGAGAAGCTGTCTAAAGGTGATGTGGAATTGAAGGAGAAATCTGATGACGATAATGTGAGTTTTGTTTTGTGAATAACTACTTAACTCACGCCCTGTTCCCACTGGGATGGGCAGAAATTATGGAGCGCCAGTGACTCATCTCTCCACATACCACTTTTGCTTCGACCACATACACGTCGGTTGAGGGTGCTCCTCGTCTGACCCTTCCTCAGTAGTTGACCAATCTGACTGAGAAAGGTCTTCCTCCCTTCCGACACTGCCATCCACTTTTGGGCAATAAATCTCTTTAATTAATCTCCTTTTATACATCCTTTTTTTAATGCTGAGCGACCAAAGTACATATAACATAGTTACATTGGTACGAGAATTTAGCGAGGTTCGAACACGGGTCTCATCGATCGTGAGTTCACGCGTCTTGCCGCTAGACCATGGCGGCTTGTTACATCGGTTTAATGGTTTATGAGGTTTTCTCTTATTGCAGGAATTGATCAACGAGGATATATTGGATGATGCCACGCATGACAGCAGTGATGCTGAAAAGAATTCACCCAGTGATGTATGTATATTGTATATCTTTTTTCTAAATTATTGTATTATAGCTCGACATATGACAACACTCCGTCTGATGTCGAGCTAGAGTGCGGTCCATGAACAACTGCTACTACAGATAAATTTCTAAAGGTAGCAGTCGCCTCCACTATGCTAGCTCGCTTCAGGTCTGTAGGTCGGATTTTTCTCATCTTTATGGTGGAAATCTCATAATCGGCAATGAGTTCTTTGCCTTTAGCAAAACAATAGTTAAATGAGAAATTACATTTTCAGACGTCCGAAGAAGAAGAGGAAGAGAAGACAAAGAAGAACGCAAAGTCCGAGGCTGGCGACACTAAAGCGGAGGCTGGTAACACTGAAGTCCGTAAACGGAGACCTAGGAAAGCCGATTAAATTTTAATAGTTTAGTTAATCGATTTTTTTAATTAATTAAATTGAATATAGAGTTCGTGAAGGTGGCAAGACAGTGAGGTCGGTTCGCGTTAGAATAGGCCCATCTCGCGCCTATGCTGACTAATGGTTTGTAAGGTTACATTTACGTCGTGTAGTCTCCACCAATCAGACGATGTTATTTTGACCGCGGCATTTAAATGGAGCACTCCTATTGGTGGAGACTATTCGCGTTACGATCTCACGGCGTAAATGTAACCTTGTACGTAAAATCTGAAATTATTTTGATTATATTATTAAGAAAATTAATTCGTATTTATTTTATTGTATGAAACGGTTTGTTATTAAATATACTAAAATTATATACGGTTGTAATTATGTAACCTAACTAGAGTATGCGAGTCAACTGAGAATAGAACTGTTAAGACGCCATTTTGTTTCGCAAGTCACACGTACGGTGCACAAAAAAATACTTGAAAAGACATTAAATATAGTAGAAACTAGTGATGCCACGAATATTCGGCAACTATTCGGTATTCGGCTATTCGGCCACATTTATACACTATTCGGTATTCCGCCGAATATTTCAAACTATTCGGCCGAATATCGAATAGCAAATCATGAAAAAAATAACTCAAAATATTACTCACAAAGATGTTTATTTAACCAACAAATTAACATATTAATATTTAAAATCTACCAGTGGTAAGTTATGATGACCCATCTATAAAACTAATCGTTTAACGTAACGTAAAACGTCTAAAACAAAGATAATATAGAATAGATTGCCCATCGACACGTTTTTGTTCGAAACACAACTAGCCGATCTTAAACGGGAGGGGAGGAAAACTTTCCCGCGCGCTAACGGCTGACGCAACATCACATGATCCTCTAGTGATGTAATTTAAAATATCGATAATTATTTGAATTTTTATTTTGTGTAATTTTTTAGTTAAGTTTTTAATTTGTTTATCCCAACAATTCCTACAATCGTGACAATACGATATAAAGACGTAATATCTTAAGGATTGCCTTGAGATGCAGAAAAAAATAAAGGACATAATCACTTACCTGTGAAATGTTATCCCATCTTTTTTGTAACTTGAATTTTTGTACCTTTTTTGACACCATTTAATTGCACAACTAGGCATTATTTACGTTTTTATTTACGATTAAAGCGGGAGTGCTTGACATGCAAACACAAAAATCGAATAACTTAGACTGACGTAATATTTATTTATAGCGTTATACGCTTTGTACTAAAGCATAGTTGGCGTTGTTGTGTGTAATGCGCACTCCATTGTCCTCCATGGTCTAAAATGACCAGCACGATGATGGTGCAACGCGTGTGGAGTAAATGTAAACGTTTTACAGTTACGTCGCCGTAAAAGTAATAATATGTTAAGTGAAGTTAGCTGCAAGTCCAGTTCTAATCTTAGTTGGCTTGCATAGTATATTTTATTTTTTCTTTAAATTTAAAAATAATCTTTTCGGATTGCGCTACACCCGATTATGTTTGGCGCGTATCGTTATAGACGCGTACGTTTTGATTGGAAGATTCCACGTTGACACTGAATGCATTTATTGTTTACATTTAATTGATAACTAGTGGTGTTTTTTTTTTGTATACTCTGATTTATAATAAGATAGACTAAAATGACTTATGGAAAGATGCCGAGTTTTGGAAAAAAATAGTGTTGTAATTTTGTGACCTAGCTGTTAATTGAAAATTCAATTAACTTTATATTTATTATATTTTTAAGTTCGTTGTTTGTTACTGGCTTAGCAATGAAGATAATTGTGGATGTGAGGGAAGCGAGGGTGTTGTGTCAGGATCGTGGTAAGTGGCGTTCCGTTGTCTGCCTATCCCTGTGGGAACAAGGCGTGACAATTGTATTGGTTGTAATCGAGAGCTTTATCGAAATTGATAAAGAAAGGGACATACGAATTCTTTTTTTTTTTTTTTTGCACAAAATGGTTTCGGAAGTTATGCCTGTCGATAGAGTATTTCCTTTCGTCCACGTGCGTAACTAAGTTTTCATAACCAGCTACGAATTTCATGAATAAATGTCTTTTTTGATAGCCAGCTACGAAAAAGGTTATGAAAATTGGTTACGAAAGCGATAATTTACCTTTGTTTTCATAGCTGGTTATAAAAAAAGACATTTATTCCATATTCGTAGCTGGCTACTTAGTTACGAACGTGGACGTAAGAAAGTATTCGTGTCACAACATTTTACTTCTATGCTGGCAACATTTTGGAGTACTTCGAACTGTCAATTTAGTCTATCTAATTATAAATCAGGCTATAGTTATCTAGTTATATTATTTGGCACACTTAGATATTAGTGGTCACTGTGAATGGTAGGCAGACTGATGATGGTTATTAACCCAGTCTGCCGTGTTGGGGTAGTACCACCACTTTCGAATGTTACACACCCGTGAAATGACTATGGATCAGTTTGTTATAACGAGGAGAGTGGGCACATTCAAGCCGGCATAGCGTAGGCGACTGCTGCTTGTTTAAATTTTGTCTGTAGTAGCAGTCGTTACCGTTCACGGACCTCACTCTAGCTTAACATAAGTCGGAGTGTTTTCATATGCCGAATTGTTTCGCAGTTTCAGTTTACGACCAGTCTTTTAAACTTGATTTATGGTCCGTGGCCGAAACGATATGATATTATTAATAAATATTTAAGTAATAGTAATAAAATATTGATCTATCTATTTATTCTAACATATAATAAAGCTTGGAAGTAGTGACGAGTGTAGGTATGAATTAAGCCGGCATAGTGGAGGCGATTACTATAAAAATAAATCTATGATTAAAATTATCGTTCTTGCTTTGTTGATGATGCTTTTGTGAAATTAGTTTTAATTATTATTAAACGTGAGGAGTTCACCCAAAACGGTCGGTGCGCGTTTGTCTCGAGCCGGCATAGCGGAGGCCAGTGGCGTAGCTAGGCAGCTAAAAAAATCCTATACAAGAAGGAAAGCCTTCAGTTATGCCACTGGTGGAGGCAGACCTTAGTCGTTTCCGTTCATGGACCGCACTCTAGCTGTAACGTGTTAAGTGTTGTCACATGTTGACAATGCCCATTTTGAATGAACATGTTCGGTGCTATGACCGTGTCTCTTTTACTCGTTCGGTGAGCGTGTGATTGATTTGTTTTTTTATTACAGTAGGTACATTTATTTGTATGTAATTTGCAGGCTCTAGATATTTGCTAATAAATTTTAATTTAATAAAGTTGTGTTTGGTTTTCTCTAAATTCCATAAACCTAAATAGAGCGATTGTGTGTACAGCTCTACCTACTATCTTCCAGTATGTAGCTTTTTTTTATTTAGCAATATATTCCTAAGTTTAATTCTCCAATTCTGAAGGCAAAGGGAACAATGCCCATACAGCTGCATCTTTATTATATTATTTTCTTCTTGTCTCTCGTTTTTGCCACATATGAGCGGCCGTGGTCTAGCGGTAAGACGCGTGTGCTCACGATCGAAGTCCCGTGTTCGAACCTCACTAAATTCTGACCAATGTAACCATGTTATATGTACTTTGGACGCTCATTAAAGAGTGGTAGGCAGACTGATAATGGTTATTTTGAAGGTAACACGTGAAGTGATTGTCGCGTTTCGGGAACAGTTTGAAAGTTGCCAGATATGACGAGTCTGTCAATCTAGATGGCGGAGGCGACTGATGCCCGTAGAGATCCGTAGTGGCAGTTGTTTCCGTTCATGGTCCGCACTCTAGCTTTATTTCGGGCGGAGTGAATGATTAACGCAAGCTATGTGTTTAGTCTACTGTCCTATTACATCCAAGCTCCCAGCAAAGAACTGATATTTGCAGAAAATCTAAAAATTAATCAAATACGAATTCTCGACGACCCAGTAAAGCTTTTAAAGGAAAAAAATAAAACCAATTAATACAAAAATATATTTTTATTCATTAAAATATTATTTAAATTAACTTTTTAAAGAATAACATAATTTAGAAAGTAATTATTATAATTTATCAATCAATTTAGATAATAATAATTTAAGAAAAAAAACTTATAAAACCGATTTTAGTAAAGCTGGCAAGATTTATAAAGGAAGAAAATAATTCTCATATTGATCCCATTTAACCACGAAAATCACACAAATATTTTTAGCTCATTTCTGACTCCCAGACTTTTTACCGCGAAAATTGACATAACCAGTCGCTACAAATTCAGAAAAAACTTTAAAGAATTATTCGTATGGAATAACTAGCAATTTACAATTTTTAATTAATACACACCGTTATTTTATAGTCGCTTTATTATAGGACTTATAATTTACTAAAATTACATTTGGCGGGAGGTAAACTGTTAGTAAAAAAAGAAAAGAAAAAATAGTGTTGTAGTCATGAGACCTAGAGCTAAAGTCACTTGATCGAATCGACAACAAAATGTGTCGTATTTGTCGTTTCGTTGTAGCGACACTGAATGGACTGCGCATTTTATAGCGTTATAGAGAGTTGTCGTTAAACGGAGAGAAGAAAAATCAATACTATTTTACTAATACAATATTATTTAGCAATAAAGTATATATAACATTATGCATAACAACCTAACGACAGACTCTTCGATCCGTATGATGCCTACAGTCAAGGTAAATACGGGCTAGACAATAAAACAAAAGAACGTACACAGCTGCAGTTCTTATGAATTTTGGCAACTGGAAAGAAATGTTTAATAAGGACATATTGTGGTCGTTATTTAGAGTTGGTGTGATGCTACATAGAGTGTATCATTGTATGGACAACAATGTAAACCAACCATAGCCAGGTAATTTCGACGTTTTAAGGAGTTTGTCGTTAAATCGAGTTTACACTGTATATGAGATTTGACGTTTTGTTATCATCTATGTGACAGTGAAACGTCAAATTTGTCGATTCGATCAAGTGACAACTATCGATCGGTTTTTTACTTTAGCCCCTAGTTATTAATCGATTACTTACGATTACAGTTAATTGCTATTTTAATAATCGTGTCTTTTTTGCAAATTATACGTACCGTGTGTTCTTCGTGGACATTACTACGAATATTAGTTTTTTTGGAAGACATGATTGAGATTCCTTTCACAAAACAATTCATTCTATATTAATTATTATTATTAAAAAGGCACTTTTAATTTGTTATACTTACAATAATAATTATTATGATATAATTATTTATCGACATAGTAAAACGATGTTCGGTTAGATTCGGTTTTACTTTTTTCGTACCGAGGGGTCGTTGTGGAGGTCAAGAAAAAGATAATTTATTGCCAACTCACAAACTTGCCGGTTTTGGTATGATGACTTGAAGGACCCTAGTGTATCCTATCGATTTATTTCCACGCTCGAAGGACCAATGATGCTGCTCCAAGATGCCGATATGGTGGGACCAAGGGATCGTTGTGGAGGTCAAGAAAAAATGCGTGCGCACAGTGTGATAATTTATTGCCAACTGATTTATATAGATTATCGGCACGGGCTGAGCGAACGCGCGCTTCAATGTGGCGCACAGCCGCAAGGTGTCGCTGTCGTCGACATGTGGATATCTTAAATTTTTTTTAACTCTGTAAATTATATTCTGCACGTAATTACTCCATTGAGTCCGTTAGCGGCACCTAGATGGTGCTAATCATACCGTATCTCACATCCTGATTTCCAATAATGATTACAATAAATCCCGAAGTAAATGCAATATTGCATGTCTCCCCTTGTCGTAGTTAAGGCTTCACTCGCGACTACTCACAATTCTATCTAAAAAATCATATTATCAAAACCGAACCTATCCGAACATCTTCCAAAAAAAAAAAAAAATTAAATAATTAAAAATTACTATAAAAAAATGTAAAAATGTACATAAATAATAAATAATCCCCTATCATGTTAATACTGATTTATTTTTAATCAATTAAAAGAGAAAAAAAAATTACAATAATGGCATTATAATTATTTACATTTATGGCATTGTCACCTCTCGTTTTTATATACAATTATCTATTAAAATTTTATTTATTAAATCGAATTACTGAATAATACTAAAATTATATAAATAACAGAAATATTACAATATAATCAAACATAATCTACTATTAACTACAATAATGGTCGCAATATAGTATGCATGTCGGACACACACGTTGGGCCCAGACTGCAAAATAAACACACAAATTGGCCCTTTCGCTCTTGGCCGGAGTCTTACCCCAACGTGTACTGATAACTTTCAGCCAATGAAAAGAGAGCTCGTACTTTACTCAGTGCGTAAATCGGAAAAAATCGATTCGATTCACTTCCAATTTACACCAGCCACAAGGAAGACATTTTAATTTATAAACTAATACGTCCTAAAAAAAAACTATCAAATAGCTATTTTATAATATTATTAAACCTAACTAAACTACGTATTGGAATGTATCTAAGTAAAAAATTGCAGTCTTAAATTTTTTTTAAATTTTAACTCGTGAATGCAAAGGCGCCACACGCTGGCCCAATCACGTCCAACATTCAATAGCAATATTTTTAATAATTTTTTTTTATTTTCAAACACCTATATATTCTTTATTTCTTACCACCCCATTAACACCGTATCTTTACACATCATAGTTCAAGATATTCTCGTCCTACTCATACAATTTTAAATGTACAAAAAAATCTTCAACTAAATTCATTACCCTCGTACAGACTCTCACAAAACTCCAACAGCCTTAAAACGGGACTAATATTGTACGGAAATAGAGCCTTCGACACTAGCCTACTTATCTGAAACCTCAGCCTTATTAATATACTCATAGTCTCATCTAAACCGCGAGTGTGATTCTCTTGGCACGTCTCCACAAACTTAGCCCAATTCCTCCGAACGTATTTGAGAAATCTCAACAAATATAACAAAAAACACGTTTCATTACTAACTAAATAATCTAGCAGCACATCGCTATCGTGAGAGACCACGACTAAGAACTCGATGAAGGACGAAACCGGATTGAGCATAGGTATCAAATCTGGATACATCGAGTTCCTATAAACAATACCGACGGTAATGTCCAAACTGCACACCATGGATTCGATCAAATAGTCATCCTGTTCGGAAAATAAATGTATCAACATTTTAGTGAACGCGGTCTCGGGATGAAATTCCATCGTAGTCCTGATGAAATGGTCCAGTTTTTTAAGGACGTCCCTTATACTCCGTTCTACAATTTGCATGTCCTGTATAGCATTATAATCGGAGGAATCTATCGAACTGTCTGATGAATCACATCGCATCTCCTTAACAGTCACCGCTATAGATTTAAGTACGAGCAAAGACATCCTTTGTAACAGTGTTTTATCGACTCTACTCGGTCTGTCATCTTCATCTTCACCGTAACTCTGATCAACTAATTGTATATTTGAAGTGACCTCATCTCCTAAGCTGTAATTTCTGACTAAAGGACAGTTTTGTCCTATAAACCCGAACGCTTGACCATTTCTAACTTGTACCTCGCTCAATAAACGAAAGTCCTTCACAAACCTAACTATAGTATGCGCAACAGTGCATATTTCTTCAGGTAAAATATCCTGCAACGCTAAAGTAGACCCGTAACATAAGAACTCATTAAATAGACTTAATAAATTAGTGTAAATTAAACTAGGCAATGTAGTGTTTCTTAATAAATCGACGAAGCTCTGTAAATCCGCGTAAAACGGCTTCGTATCCATCACGGAAAGATTCGCTTTTACGCTAATAATGTTCTCCCATAGGGAGAAGAAAGTTAAAATGCAGTTTTCCGCATTCGGTAAATTCAGGTACATGTTTAATAAAGATTTCATATGCGTTACTAAAACGGGCCAATGGTGTTCTAATGTTTTTATAGTCAAACACTTTATATGACTGGTATCAAAAGACTCAGAATCTGTCAAGACGATGGTGACACAACCGTTCTCCGCTACCCGTTCTATCCGAGACGGTAAAGGTGGCGCTTCAACAGGGTCTGGACTACCTATCTGTTGATCCATTGGAAATTTTAGCACCGGCTCGTGGAGTTTAAAGCTCGGTTTATCATTAGAAGTCGACGGTGTAGTTTGTAAGTTTGAGAATGCATTATTTAAGCCGTCATTCTGATGTGACGTCGATTGACTCGAGTTACCGTATCCGACAGATGAGCGAAAAGGATTATCCTCCTGCACAACCGGTCCAGCGGTGTTTATATACTGAGCATCTTCTAGAGGATGTTGGACCATATCCTTCCATTCTACGATCCTTTTTATAATGTCTAAACTGTAATTTATCTTTTGCACAGTAATCCTGTTAATCCGATCGAGAGTGTAAATGTTCTCTGTTATTTGCTGAAGCCAATGTTCATTTATTGTGTCCTTCGCGACTATAAGGAAGCTTGCGAGGACTTTGCTCGCTACAAATGTGATAAATTTACTCTTGTGGTCGGACAATTCTATCACTTCAGAGATCCAATCTTGCCTGTTCCGAACTAGCAAATCGCAGGCATACATTAAACGTGAGCATATAGTTCCAGAGTTATTTTGTTTTAAATATATATCGAACATGAGCTGCATCGTCGAAAGGAATGTTAAGCTACACGGGACAGGCCAAGACGCAATATTTAAACGTCTATCGAAGAGCTGTGATATTGATTCTTCATTCACGGTACACAAACATTGTCCGACCAATTTACTTTGTAACAATCGCAATTCTGATAAAAGTTTATTATCAGCAATATTCCAATTAGACACGGCACTAGAACAGGACGGGGTCAGATCCACACTAGTTACACTCTGCAGTCTCAATAGCGTGGAACAGTCCACGGCATCTTCGCTAACTGTACCGCTGTCCGGAGACTCACCATTTCTAGCAGCGTACTCGTCAGAAGGCTCCGTTGGTGGCGTCACTGAGTCAAATATATCAGCTATCGCATCCTCGACGGACCTGTCGCTACCTTCGTCGATATCTGGCCCGTCTATACGCTGCTTCTTCTTCACGGGCTGATCAGATGCCATACTTAACATAGACTGATCATCACAATTCAGATACAATCGCCAAACCATGTAATTGTCTTTAAGAACGACCAATTTAGCAAAATCACGTCGAATCTGCAAGCAAAAACGATTTATATTTATTCGTGACCTTTTAATTTTGCTACCCAATTACGCGCGCCACAAAGCCTTCGAAATATCACATTTTAATAAACACTAGCAAATAAAAATTAGATATTTATGTACTACTTGATTAAATATAGGTATTAAATCACAATAACAACGTTAGTCCAGCATCTACTCAAAATAAAAAACCACTTTCCAAAATGTTTTGATGGCACACATACCACAAATATTAGATGAGGTTGTTCGGGCTTTAATTTCATTAATATTCACTATCACTATTGTCGCAATATAAGATATCATTTTCTTTAGCACCAAGTTATACTTTTAAACTATATTTCTTTCACTATTCAGTAAATATTTCCAATAAACTTTATGTACAAAAATTCGACTCCATTACGGACAATATGACGCTCTAACAATACAGCACTTAATAATTAGATGAATATAACAATTTTAGTATTGTTTATAAATTTTAACGTTTTATAATTTCTATTAAATTATTGTATCATATAAATTATTTATTACTATAAATATATGTGTATTAAAATTGAAATTTAATTTAATGAATTGCTCAATTAAATGTTACAAATATCGACTTCCGGGAATCAGTGTAACCATTTGAAAATGTGTGTAATTTATAAATAATTTTTATCTTATATTTTAAGTTATTTATTGTTGTATTTCATTACAGTTATTTATTATTACAGTTTTAATATTGTCATAAGTTGCATTTCACATTATTATTAACATGAATATTTATTTGTAATAATTGCGTTTCATTTCAGGCATATTTTTAATACTTTACAAACATTTAAACTCATTTAAACTTTTCGGCCTGATTCGGAACGTTAAACAAAATGGTCTCGACCGATCGGGCTCCTGTAAATTTTAAAATGTTTGTTTTTAGACCGTAAATCGGCCAAAATTCGATGTAATGTTACAAAATAAACAGGTGAATATCATTAAGAAAATATTTGACTGTTTGTGTGATAAGTGTTTTGTGCTCAATTTTAATCATTTTGCATAACAATCGATTGTAATTTAGGTTAAGAACTTCGATGGTGTCTAAATCGGTACAATATAACATTATAAGAAAATTAAATGATACAGTGAGATGTGGTGCGGTAACAATTGTTGGTTATTGTTTATTTATAGTTTGTACTATGCGGAAAAGTATCAGATTGTCATCGGCCATCTATAGAAGTGGAGATCCTATTTGTTATGCGTATTCTATTTTGTAATATATATAGACGATTGTTTCTCATTTTTGCGGGTTGCGAAAGTGTAGTACTATCGAATGTCGTGCGTAACCTCGTAAAAAGGTGTAGAAAATCATTGTCTATCATAGAATAGCGAAACAATGGTGAAATTTAGTGATTTCCGATGTCGGTGTAAATCGCATTATTGTAATATTGTTTTTGTCATTGCCATAACTTTATTGTAATCATGATAACATTAACAAATAATTAATATTATAAACAGGCACAAAGATTTACTTGTTTTTCTCCATCTAAGCTCTTTCATTTAATCTGATATTAATGTATTAAATTATGATAAAAATTGAACGCACTCCACTGAAACTATTTTTTATTTGACGACTCCATGCATAGTTATTTTGACATTGGCAAATTGTTATAATACTAAAAAAAGCTTACTACTATACTATTCTAGATGTATATAAGAATTGGGAGTCTGTATAAGACCTCACGATCACTGAGACCCCGTGTTCAAATCCCGCAAAATTTTATCCAATGTAACTATGTTATTTTTACTTTGGTTGCTCGATGCTTCTGATACAAGCTTAGCTGGGGGGAAATAAGGTAAATTTATTTAAAAAATTAATTTTGTTTCAGCAAATGTCCGAGTGAATGGAGGGGGTAACATTAACGATAAGCCACATGCCTTATTTAATATAAGAAGTAGATTTTTTAAACAAATTTTTGAATCTCCGAGTAATTTGTAAGGATGCGTTTTTTTTAAAAAGCAAGAAACGGTTGTTTGTAATAAAATGTCGGAAGATGAGGATTCGTCCCCTGACAGGGCCCTATGCCCTATAAACAATATTACTGGTAAGTTATCTTTAATTTATTAATAGGTACACTGAGATGCAAAAATACTAGGTTACTTATAATGCAAAACAATTGTATAAAATACAATACAATTGTCACGCCTTTTTCCCACAAGGGTAGGCAGAGACAACGGAACACCACTTACCACGATCCTGACACAACTCCCTCGCTTCCCTCACATACACAATTCTCTTCATACACACCTGACGGTTATGAGCCCTAGGCAGCCCAACTTACATGAGGATGTCTCCGATTTGTTCGGAAAACACCCTTCTGGGTCTGCCATGTTTAATGCATCCATTCACATCAGATTTATATATTCCTTTCGTCAATCTCCCTTCATTCATCCTGTCCATGTGCCCAAACCATCGAAGCATTCCTATCTCAATCCTCGTCACTACATCATCTTTCAAACCACATCGATTCGATTAAAAAACGAATATCATCAATTATTAAAGCTTTTTATTAAAGATAATTATTATATATTATATAAATAATTATTTATTATTAAATAATAATTAAAATATTTAATATATAAATGAAATTATTGTTAAAAAAATTTAATTATCAATTAATTAATAATAATAATCTCAAATATGCACCAGGAAAAGGCTAATTACTCCAATAACTGGTAAAAAAATTAAAACTGATTAGTGATAAAGAATGTAGATTTACAAATAGATACAAAAAGATACAAAATAAACTAAAAATTATTAACAAACTTTAGAAAAGAATTGTGGGCTCATTTCACTTAGTCGAATGGGCATTCCCCTTTCGCTTAACTAAGATGAGATATGAACCAGTTACTGCAAGGTTGTATTTCAAATTTGCTAATTAATATAACAATGTTAATTGCGTTACTCATTGTGTTACAATATTTGGGTGATTTTAGGTTTAAACTTGTAACAGTTATAAGTATTAAGTGACCATAATTCAAGCCAGCATAGAGGAGGCGACTGCCTGTAGTAATAGCTGTTGCAGTTCATGAACCGCACTCTAGCTTTACGTCGGGAGGAGTGTTGCCATATGTCGAACTACAAACAAAAACACAATATAACTTTTTAGCTGGCCGGCTTTTACCTTGTACCCATGTTTGCACGTCTGCTGAAGATGCCATCCATCCCTTTCTGGGCAGCAGAGTACGTTAATTGAGTTATGACTGAGTAAAAACTAAAAAAAACTGAAAATCATATATAAAGCTCGATTACCACTGACTGATATCAATTATGGAGCACTTGCCAAGGGGTCAGAGACATGATTATTTTTGATATGTACAAAGGGCGCCCATGCGATTCCACCCTGTTCCGGAACGCGTTATCTCCGGAACGAAACAAGATAGGGCCCGAGTTCCAGAACAAAGGTTGTAGGAAATGCTCTCTAATTTCGAAATCGACACTTTAGTTTCCAAAATTTTGTTTTTTTAAAACTACCTACAAAATCATCCCAGCGCTCGCGAAGCGCGCCACAAACACTAGTAGCAAATATGAAAACCGTAGCACCACTTTACAGAAGTTAACTTGGGACTTCATTGTCAGGCTTATGGTTTATGGCATGTACTGTATTTTTCAGGTCGCCAACGTATAAGACAGCTAGAGGCAATGTTTCTGGATAGACGGGCCGGACGACACAGTTTAAGTGTTGAAACACTACTGGATGTACTTCTGCTTCTGTACGATGAATGCTGTAATAGTAGCCTTCGGAGGGAGAAGGCTATATCAGACTTTATTGAATACGGTGAGCTTTCGTTTTAAATAATAGTAAAATGTATTTACTACTAGTCGGGCATATGACCGTAATTAGCCTGAGAAAGTAAGCAAAGAGCCATGCAGAGAATAAAATTTAGACGGGCTCTGTGTAGCCTAGTGTACACAAAGCAGAGGATGTGGGTTTTATTCCTGCCTCGGATTTTGTGCCTGTAGTAATTTAATTTTTTTCTAGCAGCTAAGACCTCGCAAACCACTGACATACTTATGTATGAGTGACAGCATTCTGTCTCACTCGCGTTGCAGTCTGGCGACGTTTTTCTGTCTCCTATGCCATATTAATGCATTTTCAATTTTATTCTATTCATTTTTTATGTGTTTCTGCCTGATGTAAGGCTAGAGTGTGGTCCATGTATGGAAACAACTGCTACTATAGATAAATCTCTACGGGCAGCAGTCGCCTCCATTATGCCGGTCTGAGGAGACGACTATTGCTATATTTGGCTACTGTCAAATTGCTCCTGAAGCACGACAAGGTCACTTCAAGGGTGTTAGCGGTTGTACTACCCCAGGATGGCAGCACTGGTACTAGAACTGTGTGGGGTGACTGCTATAATGTTATTAATTTTTTTTTTAAATCGCTATTACTCAAAAAGTATACACGTTAGCATAACCATGTAAAGACCAATTTTGTTCAGTATGCAACCAGCACTATTATTTTTTTTAATTTTTCAAAATCGTACTTACTCAAAATGTACATACGTTAGCGCAACCGTGTAAAGATCAATTTTGTTCAGAAAGGTAAACGCTTTTAGATGGCGAGATAATTTTTTTTCGAACCTACCTTAAATCTTTTCGATCTAATACGTTTTACGACAAAGAGGGCCCGCGGCCTTTACCCAACAGCTAGTTTTCCTATAAGGATGAAGTTATATAGTTAATTCTTCATATCAATACATTTTTAATAACAATTTGAATATAATAAAATTTCAGTGAAACCCGTTGCGACTGCATTGAAAAGGTTAAGATTGTCACGTGATGATTTTGAATTGGTGAAAGTGATCGGTCGAGGTGCCTTTGGTGAAGTCTGCGTTGTTAAAGCATCTTTTATGCAGGTATAATTTTATTTCTTAAATAATATTCTACATTGCACGTAAACAAGAATTAATTAAGAGAAAAATATATCAAATAGGGAAGGCACTAAATGGGCAAGGTTCTCAAAAATTAACCCATGTTAAATTAAAAAAAAAAAAAAAATTCGAGATATTTCAATTAGATGTATTTTTTGATTCCCGTCTGAAAAAACTTAAAAATTGCAGAGATATTTGAAAAACTGTAATGACCTTCTTCAACATTCTTCGGACAGTTTGACAAGATAGAATACAAAGTACCAACCTAACAGTTTGTAGATTATTTTGTTGTCTACGGTTGTCGCCTCACAAGTTTGTCAAATATCTTTTGTTTGTGTTTCCTAACAATGTTTTATACGAATAACTATTGTAATTTTAAAAACAAAACTACACTATAAACACAATGTTTTAATTAACAAGAACTTTAAAAATAAATAAAAAAAGAACAAAGCAATTATAAAAGTTTTCCAGAAACACGTGTCGACTAAATTAATCTATATTATCTAAAAAATATGTAAAAAAGATAGCTGTCACCAGATACACCTCTCCAATTGTGATCCTAGGATCAATTGTGATCATTGAAACAACCTAGGATGCTCTTGCCTGATAGCAGTCATCTTCGTTCATGGATCGCACTCTAGCTTAACATCAGGCGGAGTGAAGTTATATGATGAGCAAAAATATACAGAAAAAGGCACCGATGCCTGTAATACAGTCAGTAGACTACCCTGTCCAGCTGTAATAGCTTCAGAGTTAAACCAAACTTGTGCTACCTCGGGTCATTTCTGCCGCTTAGCTGATTCAATACTAAACCACACTTAATAAAATTTCAGGGAGCAGATGTCGGAACAAATCAATTAACGACAGGTGGTACGGTATCGGCAACGACGGGAGAACGTGTTTACGCTATGAAGATACTTAATAAATGGGAAATGCTCAAGGTAGGATCTACTTTAAGGGTCGTTTGCACCAGAAGGCCGGTTAAAATAACTTTAACTATTACTTTAACCGTTATGTTTACATTTACTTCACACGAGTTGCACCATCGTCGCGCCTGTAATTTTTGACGGTTACTTTAACCGTAACTGGCGAATCTTGGCTGGTCAAAGTTAAAATAATCGTCAAACCAATGTTGCTAACGTCAAATGTATGAAAAGAAGCTAAATATGTTTTTTTTTAATATTTGTTTGAGATCAGCCACCCTTTTAACGATAACAATATGAATTTATACGATATTGCAATGCGTGTGGAGTAAATGTAACTGTTTAACGGTTGTCGTCGCTGTAACTTTAACCGGTCTTTTGATGCAAGCGACCCTAAGAGTAGTAGGCGGACTAACGATGGTTATTAGCCCAGTTATAACCAGCCATAAGTGTAACGGGAGGAGTGGGCACTGTCAATCTGGATGGTGCACATTCGTGACCTCGAGCCGGCATCGCGAAGGCGACTGTTGTCTAGAAATTTATTCCTAGTAGCAGTTCATGTTCTGTTCACATCAGGCGGAGGAGTAGTTATATGCAGAGCTACAATAATTATTTTTACAGCGTGCAGAAACAGCTTGCTTCCAAGAGGAGCGTGACGTTTTGGTGTTTGGCGATAGAAGATGGATTACAAACTTGCATTACTCTTTCCAAGATGACAGTAATTTGGTAAGTGTTCAGTTTTAAGAGGATTGATGGTAATTTGTCCAGTCTGCCGTCCTGGGGTAGTACCACCACTTTCGAATGTAACACCCGTGAAGTGATCTTGTCGCGTTTCGGGAATAGTTTGAAAGTAGCTAGGTATAACGAGAGGAGTGTGCACTGTCAATCTAAGATGGTACATGCTCGTCTCCTCAAGCCGGCATAGTGGAGGCGACTGCTGCCAGCACAGGTTTCTCTGTGGTAGTAGTTGTTTCCATTCATGGACCGCACTCTAGCTTTACACCAGGCGGAGTGTTGTCACATGCTGAGCTACAATAAAAAAAAATTATACACTTTTTTTTAAATACAATTATAACTACAAGAGAAAACAAAAAACAATACAGCTGCTGTTGGGTAACATCCTTCTTGTTCGACGACTCGCCAAAAAGTGCTAAGCACTCAGGCAGGCAGTCATCTCACTCTGTCAAATGGGGATGGGTGGTGGCGGCATGCGCGCCGCGACTCTAGTTTACACTATTTTTTTTTTTCAGTATTTAGTAATGGATTATTATTGCGGCGGTGATTTGTTGACTTTATTATCTAAATTCGAAGACCGTTTGCCTGAAGATATGGCTAAATTCTACTTGGCCGAGATGGTGCTTGCTATACACAGTGTTCATGAACTTAGATATGTGCATAGGTGAGAAACAGATCATTAGAATTACTACGCCAAAATTGTTTTCATAAAAAAAAAACACCTAATGGTTCCTTAGACAGTTTCCCTGTATCTCCCAAGGTTTCGTTTAAATGTTGGAACAGTTTGAAAGTGGCCAGGTATGACGAGAGGAGTGTGCACTGCTAAGCTAGATGGTGCACGTCTGCTCAAGCCAGCATAGCTGAGGCCGACTGCTGTCTGTAGAAATTTATCTGTAGTAGCAGTTGTTTCCGTTCATGGACCGCACTCTAGCTTTAAATAGGACGGAGTGTTGTCATATTGCCGAAAAAACAAAACTAGTATTGGCTATTTCATAGTTTCTCAAACATTTTTAAGTCGCGTCCCATGAAAAAGCCAAAAAGTTAAATAAAACGTCTTGCGATCCCGTCACTATAAAATTATAATTTGAATATAAACATTGAAATAAAGTAAGCTATAAGTTTATTTTTTCATGTTATTTATTACAACTTAATATTTAGTTTTATAACACTAACTAGTTTTTTGGGCGCGCTTCGCGAGCGCAGAAATTTTTTTTGTGGGTAATTTTGAAAAAAAAAATTTTTTTGAAAAAACAAATTATGGATTTCGAAATTAGAGGGCATTCCCTACAACCTTTGTTTTGGAACTTCGGCCCTATCTCATTCGGTTTCGGAGATAATGCATTCCGGAACCGGACGTAACGGAGTTCCGGAACATGTCGAGGTTTTCCTGAGGTCGCGGGAAAAAAGAATCATCTCTCTAACCCCCCGGCAAGTGCTCCATAATTGATGTCAGTGAGTGAGTGAGTGAGTCAGTCAGTGGTAATCGAGCTTTATATAATATGAAATGAAATAAAATTCATTCCTTTAATAAACGAATCTTTTGTACCTATATCTAGTTTGTACTTATTTTTCAACAGACTGCGACCCCCTTTAAAAACAAACTCGACCCCCCGCTTGAGAAACGATGGGGTATTTTATGCGTTTTTGTTTTCAGAGATATTAAGCCGGATAATGTTTTGTTGGACGCAAGTGGTCATATACGTTTAGCTGATTTCGGATCGTGTTTGCGGCTGGGTGATGATGGAAAGGTATTCATAAGTTTGTTGTTATTTATTTTGTAATTAGAGCGCGTTCCAGGTGCGGTGAAAACTGCTACCGCAGATAAGTTGAGAGCGGCTGTGGTCTAGCGGTGAGACGCGTGTTCGAACTTCGCTAATTCTGACCGGTACCAGCTCAAAGAGTGGTTGCCAGACTGATTATCATTATTTGTCCAGTCTGCCGTCCTGGGGTAGTACCACCACTTTCGAATGTAACCGTGAAGTGACCCTGTCGCGCGTCTGGAATAGTTTGAAAGTAGCCAGGTTTAACGAGAAGAGTGTGCACTGTCAATCTAGATGGTACATGCTCGTCTCCTCAAGCCGGCACAGTGGAGGCAACTGCAACTCGCACAGGTTTCACATGATTCACGGACCGCACTCTAGCTTTACATTAGGCGGAGTGTTGTCACATGACGAGCTACAATTTAAAAAAAATAAGCCGTCTGCAGACATCCAGGAAGGCAGAGACTTCACGTTCCTGCACGCCACTTGTCTTGAAAAAAAAGTAACAACATGGCTGTATGGGCTTTGTTCCCTTGTCTTTGCATTTTAATGGGAGTTGTTAAAAAAAAAATTCTATTACAGGTTCAAAGCAACGTTGCTGTCGGTACACCGGACTATATATCGCCTGAAATTTTAAGGGTAATTACTTTTGTTTCTGTTTGAACGTGAAAAGTCCTCGGTTTTTCTTCTTATATTTGCCCAGAGTCATGCATGTTCACGAACACTCAATGGTGAATAATCCACTATTATTACATATTAATTCAAAACAGATAACATACTATCTCTAGGTGGTGCATGTTCGTCTCCTCAAGCCTGCATAGCGGAGGCAACTGCTGCCTGCAGAAATTTCTCTGTGGCAGCAGTTTGTTCATGGACCGCACTCTTGTTTTACATCAGGCGGAATGTTGTCATATGTCTAACTACAATAAGAAAATAAAAAATATATTGTTTTTTTTTTAAATTGTTTTAGGCAATGGAAGATGGACAGGGGCGTTACGGACCCGAGTGTGATTGGTGGTCGTTAGGTGTGTATTTAATTAGTTTATAACGCACTTGCACATTCGTCTAACCAAGAAGGCATAGTGGAGGGGACTGCTGTCCAAACATTTATCTTTGTCTTCGCACATGAATTGCTCTCGATCAGAGTGTAGATCGAGCAGAGTGTAGTCACATGAATGCAAAGTGTTTTTTTTTGGATATGGTCGAAGCGAAAGTGGTATGTAGAGAGAGGAGTCGCTGGCGCTCTATAGTTTCTGCCTACCCCAGTGGGAACAAGGCGTGAGTTAAGTAGTAGTAGCAATACATATACATAAGTACATAAATAATGTAAGAATAAAGCCCGCAGCTAACTTCCGAGACGCCATCAAGTTTGACGCGACCTATGGCTACCGCAGTCGGTAACACGTTTTGATGTTTATTGCAGGTGTATGCATGTATGAAATGTTATTCGGTGAGACTCCGTTCTACGCCGAGTCGTTGGTCGAGACGTATGGAAAGATTATGAACCACGCTCGGTGTTTCCGTTGTCCGCCTGATGATCAAGCTGTTAAGGTAACTCTTTTTCTACTTTGTCTACTATAAAGATTTTTTTTTAAATACTACTTTGCAACTAATTTTCGCTAATCATTGTTGGTGAGGGTAGGTACACAGTCACATCAGCTAGCAATGTTAGATCCTTCACCAACATCCAAATATCTCTCGACGCGTTTCGCCACTCTACGTAGCATCCTCAGGAGATGTGTGGTCGCTTTGACTTCGCTTATTAGCCCAGGACGGTCGGTCCTAGGATAGTACCACCATTTTCGAATGTAACACCCGTGAAATGACCTCGCATTTCGGGGTCAGTTTGGAAGTAGCCAGGTATATATAACAGCAGAAACGTGTACTGTCAATCTGGATGGTGCGCATTCGTCTACTCAGGTCGGCATAGCGGAGGCGACTGCTGTCCAAAGAGATTTTTCTGTGGCAGCACTCGGACCGCACTCTAACTTAACAACAGGTCGGAGTCTGTAGTGCTGAGTCTTTTGTATGGAGTGACTTAATCTTGCCTCGAATTCAATTGCAGGTCTCCGATGAAGCTAAAGATTTGATATGCAGTTTGATCTGTTCGGCCGATACGAGATTAGGAAGGAATGGTTTAGCCGATTTTAAGGTAAACGGGGGCTTGACGAAGTGTGACGTTGTGTGGGGGGGGGTCCTAAATTTCGTGACGTCACACTACTACTACTTTTGTTTGTAGAATCATCCATGGTTCGCCGGCTTAGATTGGGATAATGTACGCGAGATGCAGGCGCCGTTTATACCCGATGTTTCGAGTCCGACGGACACGTCCAATTTCGACGTTGACGATACAGATATTCGGTGAGTGTCGATGTTTTGGTTTTATATGGCATTATAACAATTTGCCAGTGTCAAAGTAAATATTTTTGGCATCGAGTTAATAATATTGTGTATCACGAGTCATTCATTCATCACACTAAACAGTCACGTAAAGTCTCAGTCAAGTCAGAAATTGCTCCAGTAAAGTGGTGGAATCTTTACTGAAACTTCCTACGGAGTTTTGGAGGGGGAGTGGAAACAGGTTCTCTTCTTTTACACTTAATGGTTACTAATCCACCATTATTACACATTAACACTCGAAGAAACACAAGTTTAGGAAAATAATTCAAGACAGATAATCTGATGTCTCAAGATGGCCGCCAAAACTCGAGTGTCGATGTTACTCCGAACATGTGAAGACTGTGCTCCTCGCTCATAGATGGCGCTGTTTATGGGGCATCTTTCATACAACTGTAGCTAGACCCTTGTTTCAATATCTCTTCTGCTTAGAGATCAGAGGCCTCTCCACCAATTGGATTGCTTTATTTGTTATTTTATTACCTCGGCGGTCAAAATAACATCGTCTGATTGGTGGAGATATCTCACTGTTACGGAATAAATGTAAACTTTGACTCAGGCCTCTGTAGTAAAGTAACACTTCATAAAAAAAACTTGCTGATGACCAAGTGTGTTTTGTTTTCGTGATTAGATTGTCAGAAGCGGTACCTCCGTCGACGGCGTCGAGTGCTTTCGGCGGATTACATCTGCCGTTTGTTGGGTTCACGTTCACAGCTGGATGTAGATTGTCCGATGTCGGACCGCCAAGAAGACCTCTCAGCCCGGCTAAGAATGCACCTAGTCAGGTAATTTTTATCTTAAAGACAAAATCTGCCGTCCTGGGGTAGTACCACCACTTTCGAATTTAACACCTGTTAAGTGACCTTGTCGCGTTTCGGGAATAGTTTGAAAGTAGCCTGGTATAATAGGCCCGTCTCCTCAGGCCGGCATAGTGGAGGCGACTGCTGCCCGTAGAGATTTCTCTGTAGTAGCAGTTGTTTCCATTCATGGACCGCACTCTAGTTTTACATCAGGCGGAGTGTTGTCACATGCCGAGCTAAAATAAAAGAAAAATTGGGCAAAGACCATGTACACGCCGACGTCGTCTTACTGGCGCGCCTATAGGTGTAAAACATATCTGGAGCAAATATTTCTATTCTATTCTTTCCGTGGATGTTTCAGATACGCGGCCGCCAAAATATGGAACAATATTCCTCCGCCGCTTCATGATTTGTCTTCCCCTTTTTATTTTAAAAATAAACTAAAAAAACATCTTTTCCTACAATCAAGTTAACAGCCGCATTTGCTAATCTTGCTAATTATTATTATATCGATATTCTTCTCTATTTATTCATTTTATCGTTCCTGTACAAACTACTTTCCATGACTATTTTATTACACCTCTTCCCTATCACTGCCCCTTTGCCACTTCCTGCGGTGTCAGCTGAAAATCAGCGCTCTGACATCTGCCAGAGCATATACTGAGCTGATTTCCCTTTTGTCACCTCACCCTGTATAAATCTATGTATTGTGACAAATAAAAGATATTCTATTGTGTTGCAGGCACCATCGAACGCCGGCGATCGTGCTGCATTGAAAGCGTTGGAACGAGAAAACGCACTGTTAGCTCAGACTATTGCAGAGTTAAGAGCTGGATCTTTAACGGAACATGGCAACGGTAAATGTTATAATCTTTTAAACAAAAAGTGTGGTACGCAGACTGATGGTGTTTATTAGCCCGGTATGCCGTCCTGGGATAGTACCACCACTTTCGAATGTAACACCCGTGAAGTGGCTTTATCGCGTTTCCGGGTCAGTTTGGAAATATAACGAGAGGAATATGCTTAAGCCGGCATAGTGGAGGTGTCTGCTGCGTGTAGAAATTTGTCTGCAGTAGCAGTTGTTTCCGTTCATGAACCGCACTCTAGCATTACATCGGGCGGAGTGTTGTCATATGGCGAGTTACAATATTAAAAAAAATATCTCATTCTTCAGATGATTCTCTGCAATTGAAGGATGAACTGGCGGCGGCCACGAAGAAGAATGCTGAACTGGAAGCACAGTTGCGGTGTTATCAACAACTCAGCAGTGAGGTATGTGAGCGGCTAGAGCGGCCGTGGTTTTTTTATTAATTATTGTAGTTCGGCATGTGACAACACTCCGCCTGATGTAAAGCTAGAGTGCGGTCCATGAATGGATACAACTGCTGCTACAGAGAAATCTCTACAGGCGGCAGTCGCCTCCACTATGCCGGCTTGAGACGAGCATGTACCATCTTTGACAGTGCACACTCATCTCGTTTTTTCTTTACCGGTTTAGCGGTAAGACGCTTGACTCACGATTGACCAAACCCGTGTTCGAACCTCGCTAAATTGTGACTAATGTAACTAAGTACATAGTCGCTCAGTGCCTACAGGCACTATTAAAGAGTGGTAGGCAGACTGATGATGGTTATTTGTCCAGTGTTTTATTGGTATTGTTTATTGGTAGTATTTAGTTTTTGTATTTTTTTACATTTTTGCTTCACGCCAGTAAACCATAATGGTTTGTCTTGGCGTTGCACATTCGTTCTTTATTACACTAAATTACATATAAATAGTTAAATAATAAGTATATACAATTTAAATGAATTAATAAACAAGTTTAGTGTTAAACAACATTAAAAAATAGTCTGCCGTCCTGAGGTAGTACCACCACTTTCGAATGTGACACCCGTGAAGTGATCTTGTCGCGTTTCGGAAACAGTTTGAAAGTAGCCAGGTATAACGAGAGCAGTGTGCACAGTCAATCTAGATGGTGCATGCTAGTCTCCTCAGGCCGGCATAGTGGAGGCGACTGCTGCCTGTAAAGATTTCTCTGTAGTAGCAGTTGTTTCCATTCATGGACCGCACTCGAGCTAGTGAGCTACAATAAAAAAAGATATTTTTAGAAACTAGTATAGTGGAATAAATTTTGCTTCTGTTCATGGACTATAAATATATGTTATACAGGATGCTACAGGATCGTCCGAATTATTAAATCGAATGCGAGACCTTGATCTGACCGTGTCCACACTCCAAACTGAAAAGGAAGAGCTGTTGAAAGATAAGAACGAGTCTAATGAAAAATTACGGTTCCAGGTGATTTTTTATAATATTTTCTTTATTTATGTAGTCCGCATCACTGCAGCTACCTGATATCTCCCAGGAAGGCCAGGAGACTCCTCCGAGAGCGTCCTTGTCATGCTGAAGAACTTTGACATTTTTTTATTTAATTTTTATTGTAGCTAATGTAAAGCTGGAGTGCGGTCCATGAACGGAATCAACTGCTACTACAGAGAAATCTCTACGGGCAGCAGTCGCCTCGACTATGCCGGCTTGAGGAGACGAGCATGTACCATCTAAATTGACAGTGCACACTCCTCTCGTTATACCTGGTACTTTCAAACTGTTCCCGAAACGCGACAAGGTCACTTCACGGGTGTTACATCCGAAAGTGGTACTACGCCAGAACGGCAGACTGGGCTAATAACCATCATCATCTGCCTACCACGCTTTAATGAGCGACCAAAGTGCATATAACTAAGTTACATTGGTACCGGTCTTTATCGAGGTTCAAACACGGGTCTCATCGATCGTGAGTTCACGCATCTTACCGCTAGATCACGGCCGCTTCAATCTACCGCAATCCAGGGGCACAAGAGTGACTTGTCCTTTTCTGCAATTGAGTAGCCATGGCCGCTCGTTGTGCGTGAGATGAACCGCTTCCACGCAGCCACCCAATGTCTTCCAGGAAGTACAGGATACTTCGCGTTCCTGCATGCCTCCTGGAACGAAGGAATAACGGTGGAGATGTGTTGGCGTGCGTGCGTGTGAAACAAAGATACATACATAGAGATTTCAAAGCTATTTATTATCAAAGTCGATAATTGTTGAGCGGTGAAAAAATTGTTAAAATCTACCCAGTGATTATATATTTTTTTTTATAATTTTCAGGAGAAAGAATTGAAAGACGCCGTGTCACAAAGAAAGTTAGCGATGACAGAGTACAACGAGGTCACCGAGAGATTGGCCGAGTTGAGACAACAGAAACAGAAATTATCACGACAGGTACTTATTTTAAATTAAACTACAGAGAAATAACTGCAGACGGCAGTCGCCTCCGCTGTGCCGGCTTGAGGAGACGATTTTATTTTATTGTAGCCGCCTAATGTTAAGATGGAGTGCAGTCCATGAACGGAAACAAGTGCTACTACAGATAAATATCTGCAGACAGCAGTCGCCTCCGCTATGCCGGCCTTAAGAGTGCACCATCCATTGACACGGCACGCTCCTTTCGTTTATACTCGAGTTACTTTCACGCGACTAGATCACTTCATTGGTGGTATAGTTGAACATTGTGGTACTACAACCAAAAAGGCAGGCTGGGATAATAACCATCGCCTATTTTTGTAATGTTTCAGGTTCGTGACAAAGAGGAGGAGCTGGAGGTTGCGATGCAAAAAATCGATGCACTCAGACAGGACATCCGAAGGTCTGATAAGGGTCGGAGGGAATTGGAGGCTAGACTCGATACTGCCATTGCCGAGGCTACCAAGGTATTAGCATTATTTTACAGTTTATCTGTTTGGAAGTCACTGAGTAAACAAGAGGAGTGTGTACTGTCAATGGATGGTGAACAGCCGTCTCCTCAGGCCGGCATTAGAGATTTATCTGTGGTAGCAGTTCATGGACCGCACTCTAGCTTTACATCAGGCGAAGTGGGTATTAGTATTATTTACAGTTTATCTGTTTGGAAGTAACCGGGTGTAACGAGAGGGATGTACGCTGTCAATTAGTGCATACTCGTCTCCTCGGGGCGGCATAGCGGAGGTGACTGCTGTCCGTGGAGATTTATCTGTGGTAGCAGTTGTTTCTGTTCATGAACCGCACTCCAGCTTTACATCAGGCGGAGCGTTGTCATATGTCGAGCTATGATATGAAAATAATTTGTTGGTTTCTGGAAACTGGGACGGACCATCTAAAAAAGGGTCACAGAATGTTGATCCCTATTGCGTCTTTTTTAGGAGCGTAAACTCCGTGAGGACACGTTGCGCAGTCAGCGAGTGGAAGTGACTGGTGCGCCGGGTTCTGCCGATGTCGCCAGGTTACAGGCCGAAGTTGATACATTAGAAGTGAGTCAATAACATTTACATAATTCTTGCTTTGTTCGAATTGTGTAGCCACAGTGGTACGTTGAAAGTAACTGGTACTACCCCAGGACGGCAGACTGAGCTAAAACTGTCATCAGTCTGCCTACCACTCTTTTAATGAGTCGATGTGGTCTAGCGGTGAGACGCGTGAGCTCACGATCGATGAGACCCGTGTTCGAACCTCACTGAAACAATTTTCTTAACATTTCAGTATCAATACAAGGAATCGTTAGCGCAGCAACAGTCCCGTTATAATTCCGAATTAGCTACGTTGAGAGATCAGCTGCAAGAGGGTGACGTCATTAGGAATGAACTTAATCGTGAGGTGAGTTTTATTAGTCCAGTCTGCAGTCCTGGAGCAGTGTCACACACCCTTTCCACCAATCCAATAATATTGATTTTGCGATGCCAAATAAAGTAATGCATTTCATTCCACTTCTTAAAGCAGTCTGTCTGCAGACAAACAAGTGCCGCGTATTGTGCGGTCCCTTCCCCAGCCCTAAGCAGGCAGGGGCACAACGTACGGTCACGTGCTCCCTCAGCGTTTATAAAATAGATAAATCGAGCTAGTAAAACAAAAGCGTAAATAATTAATTCTTCTTAGTTGCAATCATCGAAGGAGAAGTTGGAGAATCGTCGTCTCGAGCAGATGACAGACAACGAAGATAAACAAATATTAATTAATGAAAATAGAAAATTATCCAAAGATTTAGAGGCTGTAAGTACCTAATTGTATTGAGAGATTAATTAGTGTTTATTCACGACAATGAGATATGCTTGATCTAAATTCGCAGAAGCTATAAAGGTCTCCACAATTTTTAGAAATGGTCCATTTGTCGGAAAATGTAGGATTAATGGTACATAAACGGGGGGAAACCCGATTGGATTCCAACAAATAACTGGAAGTAGAAAAAACGGGAAAAATTGTACATAAAAATTTGTGTGATGTTGTTTTTACAATTTCCGGCCAAATTAGACCTATCGTAACAAGTTAAATGCAAAAGTTATGATAACATAACCTCAAAATTATTGAGAAAAGCGTCAAATCTCATTTTTGATGAAAGAAGAATGCCCATTTTTGGGCCCACTTAATACCTAATAGTCAAAACAATATTCTAAAATAATATCTTATTATCTCATTAATTTATTTTAATTATATCAACACATCGTTTACCAATCAATAGACATTGTTTAATTACATAAAAAACAGATGTCATCAATTATTAAAGCATTTAATATAATAATATCCTCAAATATTGCACTTAAAAAAGTCTAATTACTTAATAACCCAGGTAAAAAAAATTAAAATTAATTGGTGATAAGGGATGTAGATTTATTTTTCCATAAAATTAACTCAAAATTATCCTGAAACGAGAGAAAAAAATTGTGGGCCCATTTCTCTTAGGCGAATGGGCATTCTCCTTTGGTGAAAATGTACGTTTTTATGTCCTGAAAATCTAATCGACAGTTGTCACTAGATCGAATCGTCTACAAAATGTATGGGATTTAACGTTTCGTTATAACCTAGGTGACAGTGAAATGTCACGTCCTATTCGTATTAAAGTTAAAAAATAAAATGTAATGTTGACAGATGGCCGAGAACGGGAGACGGTGGCAAGCTGAACGTCGACAATTAGAAGTCGAACTGGAGGAGCTGAGAGCCAAACGTGATACTATGCACCATTGGGAATCGCAGGTTAGTGCAAAAATGCACTTGCGACTTGTCCACGCATAATTAATAAGGAACTCTGCCGGAGTGTTCCAATGACTTGGTGTGGAAAAAAAAATCATGGATTCGGTGCAGTTCTATCTCACGTAGGCTTGATTAGACAGGGCACACTCACTCCACTCGTGCTTTACCTGGTTGCTATGTATGGCGACATCTAGCGGGATTTGTTGGAATTAATTATAGTTTATAGATCCCCAATAGATGGCGCTGAGAAAACAAATGAAAAAAAGCAATAATAATAATATCTTATGATATTCTGTTTCAGATTGCCGATATAGTTAGATGGGTCGCTGATGAGAAGGAGGCTCGCGGTTATTTACAAGCGCTTGCAACCAAAATGACTGAAGAGCTGGATTATCTCAAACACGGTAAGGAAACTCGCTATACTGGTGTACTCCGCTTGAAGTAAAGCTAGAGAGTGCGGTCCATGAACGGAAACGACTGCTACTACAGATAAATTTCTACGGGCGGCAGTCGCCTCCGCTATGCCGGCTTGAGGAGACGAATGTGCACTATCCAGATTGACAGTGCACACTCCTCTTCCTATACCCGGCTACTTTCAAGCAGATCCAGAAACGCTACAAAGTTACTTTGCGGGTGTTACATTCGAAAGTTGTGGTACTAACCCAGGACGGCAGACTGTACTAATAACCGTCATCGGTCTGCCTATCAGTTAGTTTCTATTTCTATAAAGCTAGCATATATTTTGATTTTCGTCGTGTTCTCAGCGAGTTCCCCGCGTGTGTCCGGTCCCGGTCCGTCCCCCGCCTCGTCGTCGGTGCCAGCGCCTCACAGTTGGAGGAACAGGCGGTCGCAGAAGCTGGACAAGATGGAGATACTGACGTTACAGTCTTCGTTGCACAGTGAGATACAGGCGAAACAGCAGGTCGGGGAGGAGCTCAGTAGGACGCGGGCCGAGTTGCTCGCGAGTCAGAGGTAAGGTTAAAGTTAAAGGTAGGGGTTTTCTTGTCGCCGAGCACGTGAATACGATGCGCAATGCGTTTGTGCGCAACTAATAAGTACGCATGTACGATTTTAGTTACTTGCAATTACTTATGATTTTATATTTTGAACTTTAAACCTTAGGGTTAAAGTTTAACATTTTTGTGTTTTTATAGTTAATATTAAAAAAACAATTTTTTTTAATAACAGAGAGCTCGTGGAGACGCGCCAACGTTTGGACACTCTTGCGCACGACATGAAATGCAAGGAACAGCATATAAGGGATATGCAGGCGAAATTAGACACCCCGCAACAGTCTACCAATTCATGTGAGTTTTATATTGTGTTTATTATATGAATGAAGATAGTTTTCGGCGTATATACCGCTGTGCCGGCATGGGGAGACGAACAGGGCATACTCGTCTCTCTACACGCGACCTTCCACTGTGAGCGGAGTGGAGCGGACTGAGTAAATTAATTAATTAGCGCCGTTTCTTGCTGGAAAGGAATTTTCTCAGTTCCGTTAAGCCATTTCTCGCCCATTGCACTGTCATGGTGGAAGGCTGGCGGGAAGGAAGGCGGGCACTTGAAAGAAATATTTATTGTCAATTAAAAAGATATTTAAGCGCTTTATATTTATTTATTTATTTATTTTTGTGCACCATTTGTTTTTCTTTCTTTTTTATTACATGTTTGCACATACCACGCACCTACCCTAATCCAAAAAAAAAAAAAAATGTTTCACGAATAAAAATAAATACCCACACGCAATGTTTCGTATCACACGACGCTATACGCTTTCTTATGGGAAATGGACACCGCCGACATCAAAAGTTAAACGCCGTTCGCGTCGAAAAAAACGAAAATGAATCAATTCCATTTGTTGTTTAATTGCATTTAATTGCATTTATTGTTGTTGTTGATAATTGACCTGTGTTGTGCGTTTTTTTTTTTTAATTATTAGTCGTGGAATGGTTGAGGCCCTACCTGCCTCTGTTTATTGGGTTGACCTCTTGCGTCTGGGGTGTTGCGATTTTTGTCTATCATCAGATATACGATTGATAAATACAAACCCACTCTAGCTTAACCTCAGGCGGAGTGTATTCGCATGCCAAGCTAGAGTGCGGTTCGTATTGTCGTTGTAAAATCAGCCTCAGTAGATGAGACAGGCCTGGCCAAGCTAAACAGTCTCGTGGGCCACTTCGATCAAGCGTAATGTCTCAGCTGACCACGATTTAGTTAGTTCTCTTTAAAAAAATTCTATGCCGCGTCTTGTCTAGCCGACATAGCAGAGGCGACTGATTTCTGTATAAAGGAGAATGCCCATTCTTGGGCCCACTTGATACCTATTAGTTTGGTAACAAAACAATATTCTAAAATAATATCTTATTTTTTCATTAATTCATTTTAATTATATCAACACATCATTTACCAATTAATAGACAATGTTTAATTACATAAAAAACAGATATCTTCAATTATTACAACATTTAAAATAATAATAAGCTCAAATATTGCATCAGAAAACATCTAATAACTCAATTACCCGGGTAAAAAAAATAAAACTGATCGGTAATAAGGAAATAGATTTATTTTTCTACGAAATTAACTAAAAATCATCGACATACTCGAGAAAAAAATTGTGGGCCCATTTCACTTAGGCAAATGGGCATTCTCCTTTCTTTGTGGTAATAGGTCGCACTCTAGCTTTACATCAGGCACAGTGTTGTCGTATGCTTTCGTAAGCAGCTATCAGCCAGTTTCCGCGGCCACGATGACTTGCAGTCTCTCAAAATTACTCTCGAGTTTTTTTTTAATTGTAGCTCGGCATGTGACAACAATCCGCCTGGTGTAAAGCTAGAGTGCGGTCCATGAATGGAAACAACTGCTACCACAGAGAAACCAGTGCGGGCAGCAGTCGCCTCCACTATGCCGGCTTGAGGAGACGAGCATGTACTATCTAGATTGACAGTGCACACTCCTCTCTTATACCTAGCTACTTTCAAACTATTCTCGAAACGGGACAAGGTCACTTCACGGGTGTTACATTCTAAAGTGGTGGTACTGCCCCAGGACGACAGACTGGACAAATAACCATCATCAGTCTGCCTACCACTCTTTGTTTTAATCAATGCGATTTTTTAGTCTCTTTTTTTTTACTTGATTTTTTTTTCCACGTGCTGGCCAGGTCTGAAACTTATACTGGTCCCCTTTCAATGCTCAAATTTTATTAGATCTGAGATTGTACGAGTGTGAATCTGTTTTTTCTTCTTCTTTGCTTTTGTTATACAATGAGGCATCGAAGGTGTTCGAAGGAATCTAGTCGCAGTGTTTTTTTTTTTTCTCAAACCAAAGATTTTTTACGTTAAACGAAGCCTCAACCATTTGTACGTTACTAGTCATTTTTTATTTATTTATTATTTGCAGTTTTTATTATTTTTTTCGTTTGTTTAGAGAGCGTTTGTAAACTACGTGGTTATAGATTTTTTTTTTTAATTTTTGCGTGGTCCCAAGCCACATACAGTCGGAATTTCGATACGGAATCCTGAGTAGTGGAAAGAGATGGTGTGGTTCGGTCATTTAGAAAGAATGGAGAGGATGCATATGACTGCTACTAAAGCAGTCGTCCCCGCTATGCACGAGTATGCACCATCTAAATTGACAATGCACACACTCCTCTCGCTACTCCCCTGGCTACTTTCAAACTGCTCCCGACACGCGACAAGGTCTCTTCACGGGTGTTACATTCGAAAGTGGTGGTACTGCCCCAGGGCGGCAGACTGGGCTAGTAACCGTCATCAGTCTGCCTACCGCTTTTATAACAAAACAAATATATTACGCGAAAGCGGATGGCAGTGTAGGCAAGGGCCGCCCTAGGAAAATCTTTCTCAGCCAGATCGGTCGACTGCTCAGGTGAGGAGCTCCCTCAACCGACGTGCATGCACGAGGGGAGTAATGTATGTGGTCGAAGCGAAAGTGGTATGTAGAGAGATGAGTCAATAGTGTCTTGGACTGGGCATGAGTTGAGTAATTTGGACTGTATGCTGTGGTCCTGTAGCTCTTGTCTTAATCTGAAGTTCTACTATCCTCTCCGCCCGTCCTAGGCGCAGCGGGGAATCCCAGCCACGTAGTTTGTGAACGCTCCATTATTTTATTTTTTCAACAACCGCACAATACAGGGTGTTCTTTTTTTCTCTTTTACTGTTAATGAAACAAATCGGATATCGAGTGAGCGTTTTTTTTTTTAAATCTGATATTAAACTATTTCCCAGCAGTCACATTGCTCATTTAGGAATTTGAATGGAGTGTTGTAATGTGAAGAGTATTGAAAAGTAGGAAAATAATTTTGTTTTGGAAAATTTAATTGTACAATTTTTTTTAGGCATTATGAAAATGTGCCATTGTCAAAATGTTTAGTTGTTTTAAATGACGCAATTTGATATCTGTTTTGTTTTAGTTTTTTTTTTTTTTGTTATTATTAAATATGAATATTGAATAAGTTGCTTGAATAAGTTTTTTTTTAAGTATTTAGTTTGCATTTATATTTTATTTATGTCTACGGTTTATTTAACTGGTTTCGTTAATATATTTACGATCGTACTGGGCTGTATGGGCTTTGTTCCCTTTGCCTTCCTGAAAATGGGAGAAATAAAATAGGTTGTCGAGAAAATGTATTTCTATTTAAAACAGTTTTGATATACTTTACTATTATTTAATAGACATATCGATTTTTATTAATATTATTGTTTTGTTAAATAATTGTTAATTGTTTTTTTTTTAATAGATTAAATTGTTTTAATTGCCAGTTAAAGTAAGCCCGGTGTATTTGTATTTGTAAGGCGTTGTACTACGTGTGCGAATTCAATGCGACGCAAATCTTATAGCTGTTGTTCGCTACTGCAGATGGGTGCTCTTTTCGTTTTTAGGCCCTAACTCACTCATACCACTTTCCGCCCAAATTCGAACCACAAAAAAGTGGTCGTACCTTGAGAGTACTAAATTAGTATGGACTGTCTTAAAAGCCACGTATTGTCGGTTTCAACAGTCGTCGTGCGTGGTTGATATCGACCACAAAACAATTGCTAATGCTAACCGTACCACTTATCGTCCACATTAGAACCATAAAAAAGTGGTTGATACGGTTGTCAGTTCATTCACTGTCTTGTGGGTACGTGCGAGTTAGGCTCAGGTCGGTTTTGCACCAGAAGGCCCGTTAAAGTAACTTAAACTATTACTTTAACATTTATTCCGCACGAGTTGCACCATCGTCGCTCCTGTCATTTTTGACGCTTACTTTAACGTTAACCGTAACCAGCGAATCTTGGCTGGTTAACGTTAAAGTAATTGTTAAACCAATATCACTAACGTCAAATGTATGAAAAGAAGCCATGTTGCCAAGAAATATGTTTTTCGGGATCAGCCACCCTTTTAACAATATGAATTTACACGATATTGCAAAGCGTGTGGAGTAAATGTAAACGTTTAACGGTTACGTTGTCGCCGTAAAAGTAATAGTTAAAGCACATATGGGCAACAACCCCCGGCCCGCTGTAAGATATGATCCGGCCCGCGAGACATTTTGAAAAACCCAATTAAAAAAATATTACATTAGGTACTTATACTCACGGGAGTGACAGTGAGGCGGCAAAAAAAAATATTATCACTACTTTAAAATGCACTAAGTACTTTTAAACGCGGCCCGCGAACGTATTTGCACGCTAAAGTTTGGCCCTCAACATGTCAAAGGTTGCCCATAGCGGAGTTAAAGTAACTTTAACGGGCCTTCTGGTGCAAACGGAACTTGGAAATTATTTTAGACATGTTTTTTTTTTCGTTTTATTAACGAGATTTAAACAATCTGTTTTATCTCTGTAAAATAAGAATGAAATGGAATAAAATATATACGTATACGAAGCTGTTGGTAACATCTACTTAACATAGATAGAGACAAAACAAACGCGTCGCGTTCGCATTAAAGTTCGCACACGTAGGACGGCGTGTAAGATATTATTTTCTCTCATTGTACAGAATTACGTCCCATGGTTGATGTAAATATTATATTATTAAAAGTTCTTTTTTTTTGTTGCAATTTTTTTTTGTTTTGTTTAATTTTTGCGTAATTAATTGTGAAAGATTTCTTTTATTATTATTTGTTATTTATAAATTATGAAGCAAATTGAACAAAAATAAAAGTGGTCGGAGTATTCGTGTGTAATGCGGACGACGTGGGTTCGATTCCCATTTTAGCTCAGTTTTCGGTTTAATTTTATATTTGATTTGATTAAATATTTAAGAAAAAAACGGATGTTTGTGTGCAAGCAGCTAGGCAAGTATCTGTAAAGGGATCCTGTTGGAGCGGCAAGGATGAAAATGGTTCGTGATTTTTTTTTAAATTATACATAATTTTATAAGTGTTATGTATGTACCCTGTTTTTTTTTTGTCTAATTAGTTTATTGTCCACGATTTTTTTTTTAAATGTGTTTCTTTTGTGATGTTAGTTTTTGTTCCATGTAAATACAATCCAAGTGTGAAGGAAACTTTTTTTTTATAACGATAATTTTGGCACTGTTTTTTTTTATTTTTTATTTAGCAATTTCTATGCTGCGTTGGATAATTCGCCGTCTTTATAGCCCAATCACTAGAGTAGATTAAAGTATAGAGATGTACTTTTTTTTTTATTTAAATGTCACCCTATTACTTTTTTTTAATTCACTATTTTTACTAGATTTATTTAAGGAATATAGTCTTGAGTTTTCCGGGCTGGTTTTCGCACGCATACCCTCCATGGGGGTCCCTGGTGCGCCCTTCCGTACTTATGCAAGCCATCCTATCTCCTCCATGAGGGCCAGTACGCCTCAGGGAGTGTTGACGTTGTCCTCAGGAATTTCCTTATCGGTGCTTCGACGCTGCTGCACTCCAGAAGCACGTGTTGCACCGTTTCCTCTCGTTCCAGGCATCCTCTACTCAAGGAATATAACAGAAACTTAACGTGTCAGACGGCCTTTGTGTACAGTGGTCTGGCGTTACAGTCAGTCTTCTTTGTGCGGGTTTGATTCCTGGTAAAAGCAAATATTTATTATGACATTGAAACAAAAAAAGTAGCTATTTTTTCGGGTCATTATATTTTTGTGTTAACCTTTACCATGATACCCATAGCGCGAGGTATACCACCAAACGCCCCTGATCGCGACCACATGAATACTGTCTCTAAACCTGTCCAGATAGCCACTCTCACAACGCCCTCAAGTGGCATTTAAAGATTTATTTCATAAAAATAAAGTAAATTTCTACTTTTTGTAGCACTGTAAAATTTGTGCATAATTCGCAAACTGATTTCGTCCACGTCCATAACTTGGATAGCTACTACTTAACTCACGTCTTGTTCCCACTGGGGTAGCAAATTAAAAAAAAAACAGTGACCATATTTTTTGTGTTGTTGCCAAAATAATTAATGTAAATGGCTTTCGCTTTACGCTTCTTCTGAGCTTTTGACGCAACGATTTGTAAACTATAGAAAAGGACAATGCCCATTCTTGGGCCCACTTTTTTTTTATTTTTTGACACGACATGTGACCCTTGATATCTAATAGTTCGTTAACATAACATTATTTTAAAATAATATCTTATTTTTCATTAATTTATTTCAATTATATCAACACTTCGTTTACCAATCAATAGACAATGTTTAATTACATAAAAAACAAATATCATTGGAAAAAGTCTAATTACTCAATAACCTCGGTAAAAAATTAAAACTGATTGGTGATAAGGAATGTAAGATTTTTTTTACAAAATTAACTAAGAATCATTGATAAACTCGAGAAAAAAATTGTGGGCCCATTTCTTTTAGGCGAATGGGCATTCTCTTTTGTTGGTTATGGTTTTAGTTTTTTTTTTTTGTTCATGTTATATGTTTTCCCTAACACTTGTTTTGTATAGTTTTTTCTTAGGTTTTAGAACTAATTAACATTGTTTTTTTTTGTTTAATGACCCCCCTTTTTTGTTGTTGTTAAAACTTCATCCCATTGTTTTTAAATTTTTTAGTTTTTAAATTAAATTCTATATTATACAGGTGTTCCAAAAATCAACGTCGAGCCGAAATCAAGCAGACTTCGGCGCGACGTTGATTTTTGGGACACACTGTATATTTTTTATAATAGCTCGGCTACTGATGTGAAATTAGAATGCGATCCGTTAATGGAGACGACTACCGTCTAATTTTGAGCTTTAACCCTTGGCGTTAAGGGTAAATTTTATTTTTTGTTTTTTATTTGCAACCCCCGTGCAATGCAAGCAAATGTTATTACTGCACAGAAAGTAACATCGGTGTGCACTATTATAAAGTTAGATTAGTGTATAATGACATTTATTTTTTTAATTTTACACTTCTTTTTAGTCATATAATACAAAATATTTAGTTTTTTTTAACCAATAAATGTGGAGCGTCATCTTAATTCTATGTTTGTTACCTATTAATTTATTTTTTTATTTAAAAAAGAAATCTGTAAATGTGATTTTGTAACTAGGGTTGCCAATATTGTTTCCACGAATTAGTATTTTTTTCGGAATTAGCTAAATAAACTTTAAAACAATATTATAATATGTTGAAAGAGTAAAAAAAAAAAACAAGAAAAAAGTTTAATCAAATGCCTGTTTTTGGACCCGTTTGATATCTAATAGTTTATTAACAAAATAATAAAAATAATATCTTATTTTATTATTTATTAATTAATTTCTTTATCATTTATTAATTTAAATTATCAATACGTCGTTTACCAATCAATAGACAATGTTTAATTTAAAAAAACAATTACTTAAAGCATTTAATATAACAATAACGCCAAATATTTCATCAGAAAAAGTCTAATTACTCAATAACCTCGGTGAAAAAATTAAAACAGATTGGTGATAATGAATGTCGATTTATTTTCTTACAAAATGAACTGAAAATCATCGACGAACCAGATAAAGAAATTGTGGACCCATTTCTCTTTGACTTTTGAATAGGTTAAGCCTAAAGTACTCGTACTATACCCTCAATACATATATCGTAACAATCAGACTGATTATTCAGAATTTTACTGTCAAGGTAATAAAATTTTAAATGAAACGGTCCTATTGGTGGAGATTTACCGCCGCGACAGCGTCAGATGGTCGCCAAAACACTACAACTATTTAATAATAAAATATAGGGTGTATCAGGCAACGTGTAAAAAAATTAAGGTAAATATTAAGTGATGGATGAACACCCCTCAAAAAATAAATTTACTAAATAAAAGTTCTCGTGTATGGTATTATCACCAAAACAAAAGGTCTATAAATGGACCGGCCGACGTGGACCACCGTTGCAGGTGGGCTGGCACACGGCTTTTCGGCGCGAGATCAAAGGCGAGGCGGCAAAGGTTGTCGGCGTTGATCAAAGGCAAGGCCATTTGTTTGATGCCCCGCTCGACGACACAACCATTACGCGTTCGTGTAGTAAATTATGTATGTTTCTACAAGGAAAAGGTGGACATTTGGATAAAAAAAAGTATTTATTTTTTAAATTAATTTCTGCTCAGAATCACTTACTGAGTCATCTCTTGAAATTTTTTACACGTTGCCCGATACATCCTGTATAAATAATATTGTTTTAGTACGGTTGGCAACCCTAATTTGTAACCGTCCCACCTCAGATGTGCATGTCATTATTTATTAACTAAATTTGTTTCTTTTTTTTTAATTAATTAATTATACTACGTGACGTATTTGTGTCCGTTTAAGTGGTGTTTTGGTATTTGCATTTTGTATTCACGTCCCCCCTCTCCGTTCGCCTTTTATACCGCGTGTTATTTGTTTTTTTTTTTTTTTAATTCACAGCCTAAACTATAATTGCAATTGGGTTTGGATTATTGCGTAATATTTTTTTTTATTGTAGCACGGCATGTGACAACACTCCGCCTGTCGTAAAGCTAGTGTGCGGTCCGTGAGTGGAAGCAACTGCTGCTACAGAAAAATCTCTACTGGCAGCAGTCGCCTCCGCTATACCACCATCTAGATGGGCAGTGCACACTCCATTCGCTATTTACCTGGCTACTTTCAAACTGCTCCCGAAACGCGACAAAGTCACTTCACGGGTGTTGCAGTCGGAAGTGGTGGTACTGCCCCAAGAGCGGCAGACTGGCCTAACAACCATCATCAGTCTGCTTCTATCTATTTGTTTACTTATTCATCACACTAAACAGTAATTCTCGAATGCAGATGAGCTCGGTATATGACAACACTCCGCTGAGTGTAGCTAGAGGGCGATCCATGTTTTCGGTTTTTATAGGCAGCTGTCGCCTCCGCCATGCCGACTTGAGATGACGAATGTATCCCATCTGGGTTTGGGAGTGCACACTGCTCTCGTAATACCTGGCTACTTCGAAACTAATTAATTCAGGGATGTTTGTGACTTGGAAACAGTCGTGTGTCAGCCCTATTAGTTTTTTTTTTTTTTGTACTGCGATCTTTAACGTCTCATATCCGATGATAGATGGCGCCACTGTTGTTTAAGAACGTCCGACCGTTTGGCGGTGACACTCGCTCATGGTCTGTTCGGTATCAGCGATGCCCAACTTTGCGCAGAGGCAATATCGTAACCGATGAGGTTAATCCGAGGTGCGATTATTGCTAGTTGAAAACTTTACCAATACCCCGCTGTGTGGTCGTGAAATACCGACCGCAACGGCAATTTTTGAACGGCTGTAGTGGCCTTATAAGATTAAAGAAGCGACTACCCGAAGCTCCCGAAAAGCTTTGATAGAGTGTTACGAAGACTGATGACGGGAGGAGTAGCACTGTCAAAGTGCACGTTTGTCTTTTTAAGCCGGCATAGCGGAGGTGACTGGTGCGTACGTACGCGTGTCGCTGTTATATGCCGGACTACTATGTATAAAAAAATATATACTCGTATATAAAAATTGAATTATTTAAAAAAAAGTTATACTTCGCACGAGTATATACTTTTTGCATAATATTTATTTATACATATATAATATATATATTTAATTTTGTTAATGGTATTTAAATGAAAACCCAATTGCAATTAAGGTTTTTTTCTTCTTTTTTTTTTAAAAAAACATTAATCGGTTATTTACGCTGTTTCAGTTTTGGACAGGCCGCCGTCACAGATGAGCTATTTGGAGCAGTTCCTCAAGGATAGTGCGCAGGAGCGGCACTACGATAACGTCGCGGCTATCAATAGTGAAAAGGTACGGTCTCCCTTTGCATATATCGACTCTGCTGTAGCTTGGATCATATCGTCGCTTCATTTAAATGTGGCGGGCATAATGACATCGTCTGATTGGTGGAGACATCTCGCGTAAGTGCAACCTCATAGTTGACCCTCAGATAGCCGCCAAAATTGCCAAAATAAACTCTCTCTGTGACAACCCTATTGCGGTGTTCTTCTTTTGTCTGGCTTCAGATGTCATAACAACGGCAATTCTGCCAATGTCGAGTAGTAAATTCTTGATGTTTTTGCATCAAATTGCAATGGTGTTTTACAATTTGACGCTTTCTTGGAGTATTTGGCGGCAATTCACCCGGTCACGTTACAATATGAGCGTTTTCGCGGCGTGGGATAACCACAAAAGAAACCGCTTCTGTTGCCTCATATAGAGTGAATTTTAATGTTTCCACAATTACTCACATGCGCAGTATAAAATTACGCAAAGTAACACAAATTTTACACAATAATAACCGCTAAACTAATTAGGGAAAAGGATACAAAAACACCTCAACATTCCCGGGCAAAAACGCGCCGAACACTCTACTGTGGTGTTGAATGATGAAATAATATCCTCGAAGTAAATCCACTTTTTCTTTTTGTTTTATATGGCGTTATAACAATTTGCCAGTGTCAAAGTAAATATTTTTTGCATCAAGTAAATAACATTGTGCATCACGAGTCCTTCATTCATCACACTAAACAGTCTCAGTCAAGTCAAAAATTGCTCCAGTAAAGTGGTAGAATCTTTACTGAAACTTCCTACGGAGTTTTGGAGGGAAAATGGAAACACAGGTTCCCTTCTTTTGAATTGTTTGCCCACACACACGCACGTTCACGAACACTTAATGGTTAATAATCCACCATTGTACCACATTAACACTCGAAGAAACACAAGTTTATGAAAATAATTCAAGACAGATAACCTGACGTCTCAAGATGGCCGCCAAAACACCAAATAAACTCTCTCTCTCTGTGACAACCTTACTGTGGTGTTGCCAATGCTTTTAGTGTGCTATTTTTATTTATTATTTTGTTTTTTTTTTAAATTTTTTTCACGCTTTCGCTTATTTCGCACAGATGCCGTATTATCGATACAAGAATGTGCAACAATGTTGTGATGAAAAGGTATTTTTTTTCTTCTAATTATTATTATTATTTTGCAATGCAACTCTGCTTCCTTTTATTTTAAGGCCAGCTCAAACGATGGATGTTTTTTTCTAGTATGTAGATATATATTTGAACAAAATATGCGTTATAAAAATCTAATATATATATATTTTTAATTGTAGCTCGGCATATGACAACACTCCGCCTGATGTAAAGCCAGAGTGCGGTCCATGAATGGAAACAACTGCTACTACAGAGAAACCTGTGCGGGCAGCAGTCGCCTCCACTATGCCGGCTTGAGGAGACGAGCATGTACATCTAGATTGACAGTGCAGACTCCACTCGTTATACCTGACTACTTTCAAACTATTCCCGAAACGCGCACAAGGTCACTTCACGGGTGTTACATTCGAAAGTGGTGGTACTACCCCAGGACGGCAGACTGAACTAATAACATGATCAGTCTGCCTACCACTCTTACACTACCACACTACCTAAGTACCTACCACACCACTACGCACTACCTACTCTAAGTAATAAAATACAAAAGGAAAATTTTGTTCACCCGGGTTATTGAGTAATTGAATGTTTGATGAAATATTTGAGGTTATTATTATTTTAAATGCTTTAATAATAGAAGATATCTATTTTTTATGTAATATAACATTGTCTATTGATTGGTAGACGATGTGTTGATATAATTAAAATGAATTAATAAAAAATAAGATATTATTTTAGAATATTGTTTTGTTATCAAACTATGAGGTATCAAGTGGGCCCGAAAATGGGCATTCTCCTTTGAACTATAACGGATTTTTTTTTTTAATATTTCCGACACTATTGTATGTGACGTCACACTTTGGGGGGAGTCTGTGCGTGATTGTACATTCGCAAACCACGCCCCCCAGCGCTCCTAACTCGTGGCGTTTGTTATACGAGTCTCTCTCTTTCAATACAGATGGTCTACCAATCGTCGCAGTCGCACCTGCACAGTGGCTCGATTGAATCTCAAGACGAAATGGACCAGGTTCGTGCCTCGTCGCCGGCCAGCAGTAAGAGCGATGGCAGTGAAATGTCCACGGTACGAATTAGTCTAGATTTTTTTTTTAATTTTGTAGCTCGGCATATGACAACACTCCGCCTGATGCTACTACAGATAAATTTCTAAAGGCGGCAGTCGCCTCCGCTATGCCGGCTTGAGTAGCGGAATATGTGCACCATGCAGATTGGCAGTGCACTTTTTCTGTTGGTAACAATTTCCTTGATAATTTTTTTTTCATCTCGCAGGATCCGTCCTTAGGGCCGACGTTGCCGGGCAAACAAAAGTTGCATCAATTCTTGGTGAGAACGTTCAGCAGTCCGACTAAATGCAATCACTGTACATCTTTAATGGTGAGTCTGTCTTTGAAACAACTGGCGCCACATAGAAATTTCTGCAGGCAACAGTCGCCTCCGCTATGCCGGCTTGAGAAGGTTATATCCGACTGCGTCGAACTGATTTCGATAATTTTTTGTATAATTTGAATTTGTCCTTACAGATAGGCTTGACCCGTCAGGGTGTGGTGTGTGAGACGTGTGGTCTGGCGGTGCACACTCGATGTTGCGGCCGTGTCCCGCCTCGATGTCCCTTGCCACCGGAACGCACGCGCCGACCACTCGGGATTGACCCAGCGCGGGGACAGGGCACGGCCTACGAGGGATATGTGAAGGTATACATTGTCTGTTTTAATTTTAACAGATTACAGTCATTTTAGCAGAATTAAATTTTATCTAGCGCCATCTATTGAATTCTGTTAAAACTAAACATTAACTTCTATAAAAATTAAGTAGATGGTAAATAGCCACGCGCTGATGTATGAAGAAGTTTACGGTGACGATCTCGTTTTTATTGCATCAGAAAAAGACAAATTTCTCTAATATCCTGGTAAAAATATTAATAAAAATTATTAGTGACTATGAATAAATATTAAATACACATTGCATAAATTAAAAAAAAACTTGGAAAAATTGTGGGCCCAGTTTGCTTAGACGAATGGGTTTTTCTTTTTGTTTATGGCATTATATTTATTTATTTATTTATTTATTTATTAGATGCTCACTACAAGTTGCAGCCGAAAAAAGTCACATACATATATTTTAAGATCTGATCAGTAAAGCTGGGCTGCAACTCAAAGTGTGAACACTACATTAATACATAAATTATTTAAATTATTTTAATAGTCAAGTGTGGTTAGTAGTTTCACCCCGCAGTCTGACCACTCCAGAGTGGCGCGCCGCGTCGCGAAGTCAACCAAATTGGCGGGACCCGACGACTCATGTCAAAACGTCTTGACTCATGTGAAAACGTCCTGCCCCGAGACGTCCAGTCCCACAAACGAGGTCGGACGGTGCCGCGCCCCACCCCGGAATGCCCAGGCTACGAGGGTCGTCATAAAGTGCTTATATCAATGTGTTAATGTGTAATTTTAAGTAAATCTGTAGTTGTTGTGGCGAAGGATGTCTTCGATGCATTTCTTTAGGCGTAGATGCCGCGGGTCAAATATGTCAATTTTATCATGGTGTTTGCTATTTATGTCATTGTATAATCGGCACATACGTACCAAAGGATTAAAAAATGATGTATTATTCCTGTACGTCCTGAGCGTAAAAGTATGTGATTTACGTGACCTATAATACGTGTTAAAATTCAGTGATGCGAGTAATGATTCCGAGTCAACGACGTGGTGAATGATTTTATGTAGATAGAGTAAATCATACCTACTACGACGTGTCTCCAACGAGTGTAACCGAAACCAAGCAAGCCTGTTTTCATATGTGGACAGTTTTCGACCAAGACTATGACGGTGTGAAGTTATTTTAAGGCACTGATTTTGAACACGTTCAATGCTGTTTGTATGAACTTTATAAAACGGCGACCATATTGGACAAGCATACTCTAATACGCTACGTATCATGCTTTTGAACAACGTCAATATGCTGGATGGTCTTTTAAATCCCTTTGTTGATCTTGCTATAAAGCCGAGCAGGCGGCACCCTTTGTTGGTAATTTGATCGTAGTGCTCCCTGAAAGTGAGTTCCTCGTCGAAAGTCACTCCCAAGTCTCTAATAGACTGTCTACGCTGAAGAACAGTGCCATTTATCGTGTAATGGAAGATGGTCCGAGTGCGCTTTCTGCTGAAAGTTATGATACAACATTTTTTTATATTGAGTGACATATCATTCACGCGACACCAATCTGAGAGAGCAAATAGGTCTTTTTGTAACTGAATACAACTATTTGAATCAGTTATCTCGTGGTAGATCTTTAGGTCATCCGCATAGAGGAGGGTAGGACAAGAAAGTTGGTCAACTAGGTCATTAATAAACAAATTGTAGAGCAAGGGCCCGAGATGGGAACCTTGCGGAACTCCTGATGTAACTACCATTGGTGAGGACACACACCCGTCAACGGTGACCAGTTGACTCCTTTTTTGCAGATATGAATTCAGCCATCTCAGCAGATCACCATGTACACCGTAATATTCCAGCTTTTTACCCAAGATCGTGTGGTTTACCCTATCGAATGCCTTGCTAAAATCGGTGTATATGGCATCCACCTGTCCAACCTTAGCAAAGACATTGCATAAGAAATTTTTATAAACAAGGAGATTACTAGTTGTTGACCTAGACTTGATGAACCCGTGCTGTTTTTCAGTGATTAAGCGTCTTACATGGTTGTATAAGTGTGTATATATAATGGATTCAAACAACTTTGGAATGCTCGAGAGAATGCTTATAGGACGGTAATTCTCGCACGCTGATTTATCTCCTGATTTATGTATCGGCACAATGTGGGCTATTTTCCAGCATGATGGGAAGGTCCCAGTAATCAATGACCTATTAAAAATTATATGCAACGGCACGGAGATCTCGTCAGCACACGACACTAGGAAAGACGGTGGAATGCCATCAGGACCAGCACCCTTACGTTTGTTAAGTTTTTTAATTTTGTTAATAATATCGGATTTTCCTATTTTTACGCGACTCAACGCGCTATATGTGACCGGTTTAATGGATGAAAGGCAGGCCACAGGGCTGGTATCAGACGCACAAGGAGACAAGAATACTGATCCGAAATACATAGAGAAGAGTTCACATATCCCCTGAGAGTCCGATGCTGTATCTTCACCCAGGGTCATAGTATGCGGGATGGTAATTTGTCCCTTCTTATTCTTTACATAACGCCAGAAAACACGAACGTCGTCTTTCAAAGAATCCTCCACAGAGGATAGGTAATCAGAGTGACACTCAGACATTAATTTCTTGGACCTTCGGCGCAGCATTGAGAAAACGTCATAATCACGGGGGTTACCGTATCTCTTGTACAGCTTATGGTATTTGTTCTTTTCTTTAATACAACGCTTAAGACCGTCGCTGTACCAAATAGGGAAGTTTTGTGATTTGTTTTTAAATGTGGGTGTATTATTTGCTATAATATTATTTAAGTGCTTGTAAAAAAATTCCGTACAAATATTAATGTCATCCGAGCAAAGGAGTTCGTCCCAGTTTGTATCATTCAGGTCGGATTTAATTTTAAGAAAGTTACACCTGCTATAGTTCAATCGCTTTTGAGTTTTATTTTTAATGTTATTTGTTGTGGTCATCGTCAACTGTACCTCTAGCAGAAGTGCTGGATGATGAACATCCGGTTGGCATACTGGGGTCTCTTCAGATACTTTTACTTTGTTAATAGTGGTAAGTACTAGGTCAAGATATCGAATATTCGCGTTATGTATTGTGTTATTCTGTAAGAGGTCACAAGTGGACATAAATTCCAAGAGGAGACTTCCCTTGTGATCACCAGCGCTTTCAGGGACAAGTGTGTGTGGAAGCCAGTGTGGGCGCCACGTTATATGAGGAGTGTTAAAATCGCCCAATAAGACAAAGTCATCGGCTTCGGTAGCATTCAGAAGTATGTTTTGTACATGCGAGTAAAAATAAGATATTTTACTAATATTTAAGTTAGGTGGTAAATAGCAAACACAGATATTGAGTTGTTTCGTCCTAGCATTGTCAGACAATATACCAATCCAGACATCCTCCAGACAACTCTCCCAGCGTGCCTTACGGGTGACATTTAATGTTTTCTTAACACCTATTAACACACCACCGCCATCCAGTTTATCAGAACAAGTGTCATGGCGATCTCTGCGGTAAATATTGTAACGGTTGTCTAATATTTCACCATCACACACACTACTGTTAAGATTTGTCTCGGTCAGGCACACTAGGTCATATTCATTGTTTAAAACACTTAGGTATATGTCAGTTAGCTTACTTCTAGCCCTATTTACATTTTGGTAGAATACATTAAGCATTAGATACACAGTGATCAAAAAATAGCAACTACGAAGACAGACACAAAATATTTAAGTATATAAACTAATTACTAAAACTACTTTATAATTATACGATCCAAGGTGTCGAAATTCTTAACAAATATAGGATTAGTATTATCGTTTTGACGCAGATATACTTTGCCGAAGCGCACCCAGGTGTATTTATAATTATTATTCTTAGCAAAAAGGCGTGCAGCGGTGTGTAGTCGCTTCGTTTCCGGTGGGAGGTGATCATTCACATAAATGCTGCTTTTAGTGCCTGCCAGGTTAATGTGCGTAGTATTCAACTTGTCTAGTTTGTTCTGTCTATTAAAACGGTACACTGCAGACAACACCGTGTCACGGAGGCGCGAAGATGTCAGAGTAACAATAATATTTCGTGGACGTTTAGAGTCTGGGTTCTGTTTTGCGATCCGACGACAGACGTGTATGTCACCGTCTGCGATAGATGCACTAACTGTGTATAACAATTTGCCAGTGTCAAAGTAAATGTATCAAGTTAATAATATTGTGCATCACGGGTCATTCATTCATCACACTAAACGGTCAGGTCAAGTCTCAGTCAAGTCAGAAATTGCTCCAGTAAAATGGTAGAATCTTTACTGAAACTTCCTACGGAGTTTTGGAGGGAAAATGGAAACAGAGATTCCCTTCTTTTGAATTGTTTGCCCACACTCACGCACGTTGACGAACACTTAATTGTTAATAATCCACCTTTAATACATATTAACACTCGAAGAAACACAAGTTTAGGAAAATAATTCAAGACAGATAATCTGACGTCACAAGATGGCCGCCAAAAACCCCTAATAATTTATTTATTTATTCTATTGCAGGTACCAAAACCGGGCGGTGTGAAGAAAGGCTGGATGCGGCAGTTCGTTGTCGTTTGTGATTTTAAGCTGTTTCTCTACGATATATCTCAGGATAGGTGAGTTTGTCTATGCTTTGGTCATTTGATGACCAACTCTACTGTCTACTCTAGGTCGTGTACGCTTCCTTTATTCGTATATATCAGGGGTCGGCAACCTGCGGCTCGCAAACCACATATGACAGAACGGGAGAGTGGTCCAAGGCTTCTCCTCCTCCATCCTCCATTTGTGGGCGATAACTAAGCAAATATGCTGAAACACGACAGTGCCTCCGCACAGACAAGTCACAACGTGTTCGCCGCGTCGTGTTTTCAGAGACTGTCAAAGCGTAACGACGCTTTTGTTTCATATTCAGTTAGTGCTTGTACTCATGACCGCGTATTCATTTTGTTCCAAGTTAGTTTTTGTAATCGTTCAAATTAGAGTCCGTATTCATGACCGTTCCGACGTGTATATAATAATAATTTTTACAAAGTTTGTTTACTGGTGGATCCCACACTAGGTCGGGCCTGTCCTGTGGGATCTACTAACAGTATGAGTTCACATTTAAGAGTTCGCGCACTAGATGTGTTAAAATCTCAGCCAGGGTTTGTGTATAATGTCACTATATCTAGAATAGCTTCAGCTTCAGTGTGATTCAGACCAAGGAGGTGTTGTTTGATAACTCTTTTTGTCGCTTGATTAGATGCCCGTACGAGGTCATTTCCTATGGCTGATATTATCTTGTTGTATATATATATATATCTATTTAAATTTACAGGAACGCGCTGCCGTCTGTCTGCGTGTCGCTGGTGATGGATATGCGCGATTCGGAGTTCAGTGTTAGTTCCGTGAAGGATTCTGACGTCATACATGCTAGTAAGCGCGATATACCATGCATATTTCGTGTAAGTACACACTTTGAGTTAAAACAGAAAATTATGACGAGCGGCCGTTGTCTATCGTGGTCTAGCACGTAATATGACCGCACTCCGCCTGATATTAAGCTAGAGTGCGATCCATGAACGAAGGCGACTGCTGTAAGAGAAGGGAATCTGCAGACAGAGCAGTCACGTCCGCTATGCCGGCTTGATGAGGTGCCTCTTCACACTGCGCTTGAAGGTCGCGTGTTCGAACCCCGCTAAACTCTAACCGGTACTAATATAACTATGTTATATGTACTTTGGTCATTCAGTGCCTGTTGAAAGAGCTCGTAACGCCCGTGAAGTTAAATAGTCGTTACCGTGCCGGCATAGCGGAGGTGACAGCTTGCAAAAAGTTAAGCTTTACATCAGACCGAGCTACTGTGTCGGTGGGGTCGCGTATGAATGCGAAAGCGTGCTCGTTGCCTCACCATATTTATGACGTGAGGGTTTTAGGTCCGTTTGCACCAGAAGGCCTGTTAAAGTTACTTTTACGGCGACGACGCGAACCGTTAAACGTTTATTTACTCCACACGCGTTGCAATATCGTGTAAATTCATATTGTTAACGTTTAATAGAAAAACATATTTGGCTTCTATTTGACGTTAGTGATATTGGTTTAACTATTACTTTTAACATTAACCAGCCAAGATTCTCTGGTTACAGTTAGCGTTAAAGTAAGCGTCAAAAATGACAAGCGCGACGTAGGTGCAACTCGTGTGGAGTAAATGTGAACGTAACGGTTAAAGTAAGCGTAAAAGTAATAGTTAAAGTAACTTCAACGGCCCTTCTGGTGATGAAATGATTTCCTCCACGTAAAAAAAAGGCTGATCTACTATTAAAAAATCGATTTAGACGCTTAGGCGCGATTGGGAGACAAACATCTGAATATTCGCTCGTTTTTTACAGATATCTACATCGCAACTCGAGGGAGGGAAACGATCTCACACGCTCATGTTGGCGGAATCGGAGTCTGAGAAGACGAAATGGGTGGTTGCGCTCAGCGAGTTGCATAGGATACTCAAAAGGAATAATTTGCCTGACAAATCTGTAAGTGTTACAGTAGAACGACATGTTGAGGTACAGACAGTAGTGGTCTAGCGGTAGGACGCGGGAAATCGCGATCGATGAGTCCCGTGTTCGAATCTCGCTAAATTCTGACCCATGTAACCATGTTATATGTACTTTGGTTGCTCATTAAAGAATGGTAGGCAGACTGATGATGGTTATAAGCCCAGTCTGCCGTCCTGGGGTAGTACCAAAACACCAGTGAAGTGACCTAGTCGCGTTTTGGTATTTTGGAAGTAGTCACATATTACGAGAGGAGTGTGCACTGTCTACATGGATGGTGTGAACTCTTCTCCTAAAGCAGGCATAGCGGAGGCGACTGCTGCCTTCAGAAATTTATCTGTAGTAGCAGCAGTTGTTTCCGTTCATGGATTGCCCTTTAGCTTAACATCAGGTGGAATGTCAAACTACAATTTAAAAAAAATATGAAAAAAAAGTGCATGGCAACCCCAAATTATGTTGCCACATGAAGTACTTCTTTTTCTTTTGTTAAATGACCTCAGATGTCATAACAACGACAATTCTGCCAATGTCGAGTAGTAAATTCTTAATGTGTTTGCATCAAATTGCAATGGTGTTTTACAATTTGACGCTTTCTTGGAGTATTTGGCGGCAATTCACCCGGTCACGTCACAGTATTAGCGTTTTCGCGGCGTGGGATAACCACAAAAAAAAACCGCTTCCATTGCCTCATATAGAGTGAATTTTAATGTTTCCACAATTACTCACATGCGCTGCATAAAATTACGTAAAGTAACCAAATTTTACACAATAATAACCACTAAACTAATTAAGGAAAGGGTTTAACACCTCAACCTTCCCGGGCAACAGCGCATGAAGTACGATTCATAAAATTACAGGCATACAGTGCGCGGGTGTTATTGGACGCGTCAGTGTCATCCTCAGTTCGAAACGCGTTGTGCGCGTGCATTCTCGAGGGGTCGCGAGTGGCCCTCGGCTCGGACTCGGGCCTCACACTGCTCGACCTCGAGCGAGGCGAGTTGACGCCGAGGAGACAACCGGCACCCGTGCATAAGGCTTGTTATGTGCCGCAGGAACAACTGTTAGGTTTGTATGAGTAACGGCACGGAAATAAAGGCACTACTTTTTTTGGCAAGGATTTTATTTGTCACAATAGGGAATATGCATTTTTTTATGACTTAAATTAATTCTTTACATGCTTATAAAGTAGAAAAAGATATAAATATGCTTGAAAATATTCAAATTATTTATCAAAGTGAAATTTAAAATATTGATTAAATTTGAGCCGTTCAAACGCCACCATTTTATGCATATTCTCTATTACGAAGTTGTTGGGTTGACGTCACTTGACGTTAGTGACATTGGTTTAGCGATTACTTGAGTGTCAAAAGTGACAGATGCTTTTTGAAACAACCCAATTTTAATTTTCACCATTACTTTAAAGTGAAAGTAATAGTTAAGTCATGTGGTCCAATTGGATCTAAATATAGCAAAAACCTCTCATGTGTATATAAATGCAATTATGACGAATTGAAGGCGTTGACTTCATTTGTATTAATACCCAATCGGTAATTTTTTTTTTTTTTTGTAGTGATACTTATTTATCGAGTGAAGTTAGCTTCAAGTCCAGTCCTATTCTTAGTTGTGCCGCATCGTTTTATACGCAACTACTTCCCCACCACATTTGCTCGTGCCCCGAGAACGGTGCCATATAAAAAATGTTATCTCATCCGCAGTGGTGATTGCCGGCCGAGGTCGTCACGTGCGATTGGTGCCAGTTCGTGCGTTGGAATGTGCCGAGGTGGAGTGTGTCAAGTTGCCGGAAGCCAAAGGCGCTTGTGAGATCGCATGCGGCGAGATCGGTCCCGGTACATTTGGGTTTGCTGTCGTTTGCAAGAGGCAGGTGAGTGTCTTTTTTTTTTTTAATTGTAGCTCGGCATGTGACAACACTTCGCCTGATGTAAAGCTAGAGTGAATGGAAACAACTGCTACTACAAAGAAATCTCTACAGACAGCAGTCGCGTCCCCTATGCCGGCTTGAAGAGGCGAGCAAATACCATCCAGATTCACAGTGCATACGCCTCTGTTTAATTTTTTTTAAATTGAGAAGAATAAATCTGATGACAGCTGTTTTTTTTTTACATATTTTTTGGATAATATAGATTAACTAGCTGTTGGGTAAAAGCCGCGGGCGCAAGCGGCCCGCGGAGGCCCTTTTTGTCGTAAAACGTATTAGATCGAATAGATTTTAGGCAGTTTTGAAAATATTTAGCTCGCCATCTAAAAGCGTTTACGTTTCTGAACAAAATAGGTCTTTACACGATGACGCTAACGTATCTACTTTTCGAGATATGGCGATTTTAAAATATTTAAAAAAAAACGAAAATTAAAAAAAAAAGTAGTACTGGTCATACTGAACAAAATTGGTCTTTACACGGTGACGCTGACGTATCTACTTTTTGAGATATGGCGATTTTAAAAAAATTAAAAAAAAACAAAAATTAAAAAAAAAAGTAGAGCTGGTAATACTGACCAATATTGGTCTTTACACGGTTACGCTAACGTGTGTACTTTTTGAGTAATAGCGATTTTAGAAAATTAAAAAAAAAAATTTTAAAAAAATAAAAACAAATAATGCTGGTCATACTGAACAATATTGGTCTTTATACGGTTACTCTGACGTATCTACTTCTTGAGATATTTAAAAAAGCCCGCCGCGCGGAGCAAATTCGATGTTCACGCGGCCGCGCTCATCGTCCGACTGACCGAGGTAAAGCCATTTCGATCGTTCGTCCCGCTCTCGCCTCATGCACTGACTGATAGAAAAGAGCGAGATGGAAGTATCATCGAGGGCCGATGGATTTGTATGGGAATTTTTTTGATTGCCCGATCTTAAAATTTTTTTTTTGATTTCGCCATAAAACGACATTCTCTACAACTTTCTCTACGGGGTGATTGCCCCAAGTCGCCCCGTTTCCGAGATATTGCTATCACTTCCGGTCCAGAGTCAACTTCTGGTCAAAGTAGTATTTTTCCTCAGGTCACATGGATCGCCCCTAAACACCCCGAAAATTGTATGGTTTTTTTTTTTGCCCGATTTGAAATTTTTTTTTTGCCCTTTTTTGAAATTTTTTTTTTATTTCGCCATAAAATGATATTCTCTACAACTTTCTCTTCGGGGTGACTGCCCCGATTTGCCCCGTTTCCGAGATATCGCTGTCACTTCCGGTCCAGAATCGACTTCCGGTCAAAGTCGTATTTTTCTCGAGGTTTTTTAGACACCCCCTATACACCCCGAAAATTTCACCCCCGCACCCCCCCGGCAAGTACTAAATAATTGATGTCAGTCAGTGAGTGAGTGAGTGAGTCAGTGGTATTGCAGCTATATATTAGTACTAGCTGTTGGGTAAAAGCCGCGGGCGCAAGCGGCCCGCGGAGGCCCTTTTTGTCGTAAAACGTATTAGATCGAATAGATTTTAGGCAGTTTTGAAAATATTTAGCTCGCCATCTAAAGGCGTTTAAGTTTCTGAACAAAATTGGTCTTTACACGGTGACGCTAACGTATCTACTTTTCGAGATATGGCGATTTTAAAAAATTTAAAAAAAAACAAAATTTAAAAAAAAATTAGTGCTGGTCATACTGAACAAAATTGGTCTTTACACGGTGACGCTAACGTATCTACTTTTCGAGATATGGCGATTTTAAAAAATTAAAAAAAAAAATTAAAAAAAAAAGTAGTGCTGGTCATACTGAACAATATTGGTCTTTACACGGTGACGCTAACGTATGTACTTTTTGAGTAATAGCTATTTTAGAAAATTAAAAAAAAAAGAAGCAAATAGTGCTGGTCATACTGAACAATATTGATCTTTACACGGTGACGCTAACGTATCTACTTTTGGAGATATGAAGATTTTAAAAAAATTAAAAAAAAAAAACAAAAATTTAAAAAAAAAGTGCTGGTCATACTGAACAAAATTGGTCTTTACACGGTGACGCTAACGTATCAACTTTTCGAGATATGAAGATTTTAAAAAATTAAAAAAAAAACTAAAACAAAAATTTAAAAATATAGTGCTGGTCACACTGAACAAAATTGTTCTTTACATGGTTACTCTGACGTATCTACTTCTTGAGATATTTTAAAAAAGCCCGCCGCGCGGACCAAATTCGATGTTCACGCGGCCGCGCTCACCGTCCGACTGACCGAGGTAAAGCCGTTTCGATCGTTCGTCCCGAAAATGCCTCGTCGCGGATGCTGTTAGGCCACGCCCACCGCCATGCTCCGTTTCATATTGGCGTACCGGCGGGAAAAGGATATAAATACGATCGAGGAAAAATTTTTTTTGCCCGATTTTGAAAATTTTTTTTTTGATTTCGGCATAAGACGACATTCTCTACAACTTTCTCTACGGGGTGACTGCCCCGACTCGCCCCGTTTCCGAGATATCGCTACCACTTCCGGTCCAGAATCGACTTCCGGTCAAAGTCGTATTTTTCTCGACGGTTTTGGGACGTCCTCTATACGACCCAAAAAACCGCTACCCTCCACTATACCGGCAAGTACGAAATAATTGATGTCAGTCAGTGAGTGAGTGAGTCAGTGGTATTGCAGCTATATATTAGTACTAGCTGTTGGGTAAAGGCCGCGGGCGCAAGCGGCCCGCGGAGGCCCTTTTTGTCGTAAAACGTATTAGATCGAATAGATTTTAGGGTAGTTTTGAAAATAATTAGCTCGCCATCTAAAAGCGTTTACTTTTCTGAACAAAATTGGTCTTTACACGGTTACGCTATCGTATGTACTTTTTGAGATATGACGATTTTAAAAAATTGAAACAAAAAAGAAAGTGCTGGTCACACTGAACAAAATTAGTCTTTACACGATTACGCTAATGTATGTACTTTTTAAGATGTGGCGATTTTAAAAAATTAAAAAAAAAAAACAAAAATTAAAAATAAAACAAATAGTGCTGGTCATACTGAACAAAATTGGTCTTTACACGGTTACGCTAATGTATTTACTTTTCGAGATATCGCGATTTTAAAAAATTAAAAAAAAAAGAAAAATTTAAAAAAAATAGGTCATACCGAACAAAATTGGTCTTTACACGGTTACGCTAATGTATGTACTTCTTGAGATAAGGCGATTTTAAAAAATTAAAAAACATATAGTGCTGGTCATACTGAAAAAAATTGGTCTTTACACGTTGACGCTAACGTCTACTATTCGAGTCTACTTTAATAAATCTACTTTTCGAGATATGGCGATTTTAAAAAATTAAAAAAAAAACAAAAATTTAAAAAAAAAGTAGTGCTGGTCATACTGAACAATATTGGTCTTTACACGGTTACGCTAACGTATGTACTTTTTGAGTAATAGCGATTTTAGAAAATTAAAAAAAACAAAATTTAACCGCCCCTAAATACCCCGAAAATTGTATGGTTTTTTTTTTGCCCGATTTGAATTTTTTTTTTGCCCGATTATGATTTTTTTTTTGATTTCGCCATAAAATGATATTCTCTACAACTTTCTCTTCGGAGTGACTGCCCCGATTCGCCCCGTTTCCGAGATATCGCTGTCACTTCCGGTCCAGAATCGACTTCCGGTCAAAGTCGTATTTTTCTCGAGGTTTTTTCGACACCCCCTATACACCCCGAAAATTTCACCCCCGTACCCCCCCGGCAAGTACTAAATAATTGATGTCAGTCAGTGAGTGAGTGAGTGAGTGAGTGAGTGAGTGAGTGAGTGAGTGGTATTGCAGCTATATATTAGTACTAGCTGTTGGGTAAAAGCCGCGGGCGCAAGCGGCCCGCGGAGGCCCTTTTTGTCGTAAAACGTATTAGATCGAATAGATTTTAGGCAGTTTTGAAAATATTTAGCTCGCCATCTAAAAGCGTTTACGTTTCTGAACAAAATTGGTCTTTACACGGTGACGCTAACGTATCTACTTTTCGAGATATGGCGATTTTAAAAAATTTAAAAAAAAACAAAATTTAAAAAAAAATTAGTGCTGGTCATACTGAACAAAATTGGTCTTTACACGGTGACGCTAACGTATGTACTTTTTGAGTAATAGCTATTTTAGAAAATTAAAAAAAAAAAAGCAAATAGTGCTGGTCATACTGAACAATATTGATCTTTACACGGTGACGCTAACGTATCTACTTTTCGAGATATGAAGATTTTAAAAAATTAAAAAAAAAAAGTGCTGGTCACACTGAACAAAATTGGTCTTTACACGGTGACGCTAACGTATCAACTTTTCGAGATATGGCGATTTTAAAAAATTAAAAAAAAAACAAAAGTTTAAAAAAAAATTAGTTCTGGTCATACTGAACAATATTGGTCTTTACACGGTGACGCTAACGTATCTACTTTTCGAGATATGGCGATTTTAAAAAATTAAAAAAAAAAACAAAAATTTAAAAAAAAAATAGTGCTGGTCATACTGAACAATATTGGTCTTTACACGGTGACGCTAACGTATCTACTTTTCGAGATATGAAGATTTTAAAAAATTAAAAAAAAAACTAAAACAAAAATTTAAAAAAATAGTGCTGGTCACACTGAACAAAATTGTTCTTTACATGGTTACTCTGACGTATCTACTTCTTGAGATATTTAAAAGAAAGCCCGCCGCGCGGAGCAAATTCGATGTTCACGCGGCCGCGCTCACCGTCCGACTGACCGAGGTAAAGCCGTTTCGATCGTTCGTCCCGAAAATGCCTCGTCGCGGATGCTGTTAGGCCACGCCCAAGCGCCATGCTCCGTTTCATATTGGCGTACCGGCGGGAAAAGGATATAAATACGATCGAGGAAAAAATTTTTTTGCCCGATTTTGAAATTTTTTTTTTTGATTTCGGCATAAGACGACATTCTCTACAACTTTCTCTACGGGGTGACTGCCCCGACTCGCCCCGTTTCCGAGATATCGCTACCACTTCCGGTCCAGAATCGACTTCCGGTCAAAGTCGTATTTTTCTCGACGGTTTTGGGACGCCCTCTATACGACTCAAAAAACCGCTACTCTCCACTATACCGGCAAGTACGAAATAATTGATGTCAGTCAGTGAGTGAGTGAGTGGTATTGCAGCTATATATTAGTATAATAATAATAATAATTTAGTCGACACGTGTTTCTGGAAAACTTTTATAATTGTTTTGTTATTTTTTATTAATTATTCGACCAAACTTTCAATTTTAAAAGATTTATTTTAATTAAAACATGTGTTCGTAGTATACTAATTTGTTCATTACACTGCAGCGGTTATTTGTATGAAATACTGTTATCGTAAGGTAACATAAAGAAAAGATATTGTCTTTTCAAGCAAACTTGTTAAGTAACAATCATAGACAATAAAAATATCTATAAAATTGTTAGGCTATGCACCACCTCTTTTTCTATGCCAATGTCTATGGTCCGTCCGAAAAAGGTCGATCGCGTGTCATTACAGTTTTTCAAATATCTCACCGATTTTTAAGTCTTTTTCAGACATGAATCAAAAAATACTTCTAATTGAAGTGATATCTCGAAACAGTTTTCGATTTGACATGGGTTATTTTTTGAAGACCTTGGTATTTTGTGTGTACTCAGAACGCGTACGTGGTCCACGTGTACGAGATTGCGCGTACACTGGCGCGTAGGCGGCGCGTGGCGGAGTTGCGTGCACCGGGTGCGGTGACGTGCGTGTCGCTCGCGGGCGGACAATTGCTGCTCGGACATAGAGGGGGACTCGCCGCGCACGCACTGCCGACGCATCGTGATGCTGAACAGCCTGCACACTGTGAGTATCGTCAGGGTATTTTTTTAAAATGACTCCCACTATGCCCAAGTAATATTTGAAGACTGACACAAGAAAGTTATCATTTGTAGTTGGTGTATTTTTTTAAATTGTAGCTCTGTATATGACAACATTCCGCCTGAGGTAAAGGTAGAGTGCGGTCCATGAACAGAAGCAACTGCTACTACAGTTAAAGGCACGAGTCGCCTCCACTATATCTGCTCAAGAAGACTACGAGGAGATACTTGGCTACTTTCAAACTGATCTCTAAACGCGACAAGGTCACTTCACGGGTGTTACGCACTCGTCTCCGCTATGCCAGCTTGAAGAATAATATTATAATTAATTTTTAAAAAAGCAAATAATTGGCATGTCATTGCAGCGCTAGTACATCCCGAGAATCAAGTGCAAGTGTTTCTATCTCACTCTGGCGCCCGTGCACTCGGCGTTGCCAGCGTGCCCGGCAGCGGGGAGTCTTTATTGGTATTCAGCTCGTTGGCGATATATGTGGATGCACGCGGCATGAGGGCACGTGACACCGAGTTGATGTACACGCAACAGCCCACTTATCATGGTGAGTCTTCTCTTCACTCTCTCTCTCTTCACTTGTTCGAGTCTACTCCAGACTCCTTCTCTTGTTATCGTATTGAAACAATATGCCCTGCGCCGGAGTAAATATTGTGCGTCGCGCGTTGTTTTTTCAATATACAAAACGAAATATCGAATCCCACGAGAGACACAAGATCCTGTGGTGACGTCAGTGTACGTCCGCTAGAAACGCAGCGGAACATACAATGGAGAGTGAAGGAGTGCGATGGCAGATCAGTGGAGAGGTCGATAAAAGAGTACGTCGGAGAGAGAGAAAGATAGTGCGATTGAGAAAGAGAGCAGGGGCGATGGAGTTTTTTTTTTAATTTTTTTATTTATTTTAGCACGTAATATGACCGCATTCCGCCTGATGTTAAGCTAGAGTGCGATCCATGTTACAGAAGGGGATCTGCAGACAGCAGTCGCGTCCGCTGTGCCGGCTTGATGAGATGCCTCTTCACACTGCGCTTGAAGGATCCCATGTTATAGGAAGGGGGAAAGACGTGGCTGGGAAGGTCGTTCCACAATTTACGCGACACGTGACGTCGACTGACCTGATGGACGACCGGAGAACCGCACCAGTCGCCGTCTCTATGCCGGCCCAAGAGGGTGCTTTTTCACGGTCTAAAGAATGAGAGACGTAAATAGTACGACGAGGCGCCATCTAGCGGCGAGTAGCGGAATCGTGACAAACTAAAATTTGCCTATTTGTTCCTCTTTCAGCAATAAACGACACGCATCTGTTAATATTCACAACTACACACATTGATATATACGAAATTGAATCTGGTGAATGGGTGCAGACGATTAACATACGTGAGTATATATGTACAGGCGATGTTGGGTTACGTCACACTTTGAGGGGGAAAGGGGGTCCTAAAAGAGAATGCTTCGTGGTCGCTCAGTGCCTATAGGCACTATTAAAGAGTGGCAGGCAGACTGATGATGGTTATTAGCCCAGTCTGCCGTCCTGGGGTAGTACCACCACTTTCGAATGTAACACCCGCGAAGTGACCCAGTCGCGTTTGAAAGCAGCCAGGTATAGCGAGAGGAGTGTGCACTGTCAATCTAAGATGGTACATGCTCGTCTCCTCAAGCCGGCATAGTGGAGGCGACTGCTACCCGCACAGGTTTCTCTCTGTAGTAGCAGTTGTTTCTATTCATAGACCGCACTCTAGCTTTACATCAGGCGGAGTGTTGTCACATGCCGAGCTACAATAAAAAAAAATCCCATTCGCCTAAGAGAAATGGGCCCATAATATTTTTTCTCAAGTTCAATTTGTAGGAAAATAAATCTACATTCCTTATTACCAATCAGTTTTAATTTTTTTCATCCCAATAATTGAGTAATTAGACTTTTTCTGATACAATATTTGAGGTTATTATTGTATTAAAAGCTTTAATAATTGGTAATATTTATTTTTTATGTTATTAAACATTGTATATTGATTGGGAAACCATGTTTTGATATGATTAAAATAAATTAATGAAGAAATAAGGTATTATTTTAGAATATTGTTTTGTTAACAAACTATTAGGTATCAAGTGGGCCCAAAAAGGGCATTGTCCTTCATGGCGGACTAGTTAATGGAAGAAAATGTATTTTTTAGCGAACGCCCGTCCGTTGGAACCTTCAGGTTGGCTATGCAGTGCGCCGGCCACGTCCAACAATGAACACGCTCCGCTAATATTATATCTGCGTCCATTGTTATTGCGTACGTATTTTTATTTTACTGTTATTAATTAGTTATGCGAAGAGTGGTAGGCAAACTGATGATGGTTATTAGCCCAGTCTGCCGTCCTGGGGTAGTACCACCACTTTCGAATGTGACGACCTTGTCGCGTTTCGGGAGCAGCTTAAAAGTAATGAAGCTCGTCTCATCAAGCCGGCATAGTGGACGCGACTACTGTCTGTAAAGTTTTTTCTCTGTAGCACCAGTTGTTTCCGTTCACGGACCGCACTCTAACTTGCACTGTTGAGTTGTGAGTTGTTTTGTCTTGAAATTAAGTATTAATTTTTTTTTTACTTTTCGACAGCCGGTCCGTTGCAAGTGGAGCCCGTCAGTCATTACGGGACGAACACGAAACGCCGGTTCACCATTCGAGAACAATCGCACCAGGCTATCGAGGCGCACAGTCGATTGTGAGTATTAGTAGTAAGGGCCGCTTTCCAATTGGCGCGCTATAAATATGCAATAATAATTACTGAGAGGACAACACTCCGCCTGATGTAAAGCTAGAGTGCGGCCATGAACGGACAACCGCTACTACAGATAAATCTCTACGGGTAGTAGTCGCCTCCACTTTGCCGGCTTGGGGGAGATGAGCATGTACCATCCAGATTGACAGTGCACACTCCTCTCGTTATATCGGGCTACTTTCAAACTGTTCTCGAAACGCGACAAGGTCACTTCACGGGTGTTACATTTGAAAGTGGTGGTACAAGTCCAGGTCGGCAGACTGAACTAATAACCATCATCAGTCTGCCTACCTACCTAAAAATAACACGCGTTAAGTGACCTGGTCGCGGTACGAGATCGTCTTGCAAGCGTCTCCTCGAGCCGGCATAGCGGAGGCGACTGCCGCCTGCAGAAATTTCTCTGTTGTAGCAACTGTTTCTGCTCATGGAACTGTGTCGAGCTACTATTATCTCCGAAGTAACTTTTTTTTTGTAGCTCGGCATGTGATTACAAGCTAGAGTGCGGACCATGAACGGAAACAACTGTTACTACAGGCGGCAATCGCCTCCGCTATGCGGGTTTGAGGAGACGACTGTTCACCATACAGATTGATAGTGCACACTCGTCTCGTTATGTCTGGTTTCTTCCGTGTCACCCGTAGGACGGCAGACTGGATTTATAACCATCATTAGTCTGCCTACCACTCTTTAATGTGTGTTTTTTTTTATTTTCGAATGTAACACCCGTGAAGTGACCTTGTCGCGTTTCGGGGATAGTTTGAAAGTAGCCAGGTATAAGAGAGGCGTGTGCACTGTCAATCTGGATGGTACATGCTCGTCTCCTCAAGCCGGCATAGTGGAGGCGACTGCAGCCCGTAGAGATTTCTCTGTGGTAGCAGTTGTTTCCATTCATGGACCGCACTCTAGCTTTACATCAGGCGGAGTGTTGTCACATGTCGAGCTACAATAAAAAAAATAAAAATAAAAAATTGTATCAGATCGGAGCGTCGTTCCCGTTTGATATCGGCGCCGACTAACTTCGCTCACGTGTCGCACATGGGCCCCGGTGACGGTATACGCTCGCAGAAGCTGCTCGACCTACCGACGACACTTCATACTGCGGATAATGTACAGGTGAAAATGGTCTTCCAAATTAAAACCTTCCTAGTTTTTTGTTCCGCTTTGACGTGTATAATAAGAGAAGTACGCCTTATAAAACTCGAGCCGACATAGTGGAGGTGACGTGTTGAGTCTAGGGTAGAAATATGTCGTTTGGTAATGTAAGGGGTTTCTTAATTAAAAAATGTCAAAAAAAAAAACACTTGTGTAGATTTTTTTTCTATCTTTGATATAAAATATTATAATATTCGTAAAATAACGGTCGAACAAATTGTTGCCAATTGAAAAAAAAATCTCGGTGTGTCTATTTTTTTGACATAGATTAGCAAGTTGTGTTTCACAGACGATATATTTCACCAAAGACTAGTGACACCCTTTTTTTAATTGTATTTTTTATTCGTTTTTTTTTTTTTAAATTGTAATTTGACAGATGTTCAGTAGCCGCGACAGTAGTAAACGCACCTCGCCACTTACAGTGTCGCACGGGACTGGATCATATAATGGTGAGTGAAACTGGGCCACGTGCGAGACGATTACGACAAATGCGGCCTTATTGTCTAGTGCGTAGAGATGCGAACTATGAAACCTGTGAGTTTATTTGTACAAAATTCGCTTTGGTCGCACCGTGCCTATAGACACTTAAAAAGTGTTAGGCAGACTGATGATGGTTATTAGTCCAGTCTGCCATCCTGGGGTAGTACCACCACTTTCGAATGTAACACCCGTGAAGTGACCTTGTCGCGTTTCGGGAGCAGTTTGAAAGTAGCCAGGTATAGCGAGAGCAGTGTCCATTGTCAAACTGGATGGTGCACATTCGTCTCCTCAGGCCGGCATAGCGGAGGGGACTGCTGGCTGTAGAAATTTCTCTGTAGTAGCAGTTGTTTCCGTTCACGGACCGCACTCTAGCTTAACATCAGGCGGAGTGTTGTCATGTGCCGATTTTATTTCGTTTCCAATGTTGTGCAGGTTCTTGGCGTGGGCGTCCCAGGGAACAACCACCGGCGGCTCCTGATCACATATCACCAACTCATACTATCGACACACATCGTACTATGGAGAGGTATTTTTTAAAAATATTATTATAATTATTTTGTTCTCTTGCTTATGACGACTGAAATATATTTGAAAGCAGCTGTGGTATAGTGGTATCCGACCCGTGTTCAAATCTCGATAAATTCTGACCAATGTAACTTTGTTTGTTTGTACATTGTCGCATTTTAAGCGCATTTGTCTCTCCAAGCCGGCATAGCGGAGGCGACTGATACCTGCACAAAACGACTGATACCTCTGTGGTAGATTAGAAGACTCGTATTGTAAGATGTGTGTTTTCTGTGCAGGTCGATAGGTGGCGGTTCTGTCGGCAGTGGTTCCTTGCTGCTGGAGCGTTCGATCACACCGTTGAGTCTGGGCAGTATGAGCTCGCTGCATGACGTGCTCAAGGTCAGCTATGTTAGTATTGCACGCTCATTACTGTTTTTACATCTTATGGTGGCGGTGGCGTGGAATCGAGGAGACACGTGTTCGAGCCTCGCTACATTTTGTGTTACACGCGTGAAGTGACCAAAGAGCCAAGTATGAGTTTAAAGGAGAGTGCCCATTTTTGGGCCCACTTGATGATACCTAATAGTTTGCAAAAAAAAACAATTCTAAAATAATATCTCATTTTTAATTAATTTATTTTAATTATATCAACATGTCGTTTACCAATCAATAGACAATGTTTAATTACATGAAAAAACAGATATCTTCAATTATTAAAGCATTTAATATAATAATAACCTCAAATATTGCATCAGAAAACATCTGATTACTCAATAACCCGGGTGAAAAAATTAAAACTGATTGGTGATAAGGAATGTCTACTAACGAGAGAAAAAAATTGTGGGCCCATTTCTCTTAGCCGAATAGGCTCCTTTGATGGAGAGATCTAACTTTACGCCGCGACAGCGTAAATGTGAGCTCACACTTGAGCCTCTGGTCGCGCTGGCCGAGTGTGCCCTGTCAATGGATTGTGCGGATCCAAGGCATTAATTAAGAAGTGGTCCGCAGACTGATGATGGTTATTATCCCAATAACCTGGGGTAGTACCACCACTATCGAGTGTGACACGCATGAAGTGACTTTGTAGCGTTGCACATTCGTCTCCTCGAGCCGGCACAGCGGAGGTGACTGCTACCTACAGATAATCCTCTATTATAAAAAATGTATTAATTTGTTTTAAATTATTATCAGCAGGTGGGCACGGATATGGGCTCGGGAATGCATTCGGAGGACAGCAGCTGTGGTGCATCGCCGCCCAGGCATAGCTTAGACACTGAATAGTTAGTATGCATTTGTTACTTGCAATTAACGCGTTAGGGTGTGAGAAGACAACGAGCAAGGCCGCAGACCAGAAGTTGGATGCTGCATACTGATCCGGTCCGAGTGTGGTTTTTTTCGAGACCACAATTTAAAAATAATGTGCCATTTTTTGCAAGCGGCCGTGGTCTAGCGGTAAGACGCGTGAACTCACGATCAATGAGACCCGTGTTCGACCCTCGCTAATTCTGACCGGTACCAATGTAATTTTGTTATATGTACTTTGGTCGCACAGTACCTATAGGCACTATTAAAGAGTGGTAGGCAGACTGATGATGGTTATTAGTTCAGTCTGCCGTCCTGGGGTAGTACCACCACTTTCGAATGTAACACCCGTGAAGTGACTTTGTCGCGTTTCGGGAATAGTTTGAAAGTAGCCAGGTATAACGAGAGGAGTGTGCACTGTCAATCTAAGATGGTACATGCTCGTCTCCTCAAGTCGGCATAGCGGAGGCGACTGCTACCCGCACAGGTTTCTCTGTAGTAGCAGTTGTTTCCATTCATGGATCGCACTCTAGCTTTACATCAGGCGGAGTGTTGTCACTCAATAAAAAAAAACAAAAAAAAGAAAGCAGCCAGGTATAGCGAGAACAGTGTGCACTGTCAATCTAGATGGTGCATACTCGTCTCCTCAGGCCGGAATAGCGGAGGCGACTGCTGCCCGTAGAGTTTTATCTGTAGTAGCAGTTGTTTCCGCTCATGAACCGCACTCTAGCCTAACATCAGGCGGAGTGTTATTGATTTTTGCCTAGTGTCACGATGGCACGGTAGCACCCGTGAGGTCATTCAACTCACAGCGTCGTTAAAGGGTTTCGGGAATAGTTTGAAAGTAGCCAGGTATAGCGAGAGGAGTGTGCACTGTCAATCTAGATGGTACATGATCGTCTCCTAAAGCTGGCATAGTGGAAGCGATACTGACCGCACAGGTTTTTTTTTTTTTGATTGGTCGATGTAACATGGTTACTCTGTGGTAGCAGTTGTTTCCATTCATGGACCGCACTCTAGCTTTACATCAGGCGGAGTGTTGTCACATGCCGAGCTACAATAAAAAATCTGTATAATGAAGATATTATTGACTTGACTGACTGGTTTTGTGTGATATACAAATATTTACCTGCAAAGTGTTGACTTTTAACTTCGTATTAAAGTTTTTTTTATTTAATTTGTATTTATATTTTTTATTTTTTTTTATATATATTTTTTTAATTTCAGGTTAACACAACACTGCCAAAGGTCGTCGGAGAGGCTTTGAATTATTATATACGACGAGTAATCGAGATTTATTAGGGCCCTTGTGCTTGCTACTAGAGATGACTACAGGCTGCTTTCGTCTCCTCTGTGCTGGGTTACTATTGAAACTTTAAATTATCTGATACGGTTTGTTTATAGAAAGCTTTGCAGCCGTCGTGGCAGCGATGAGACTTGCAAAGCTTTCGAAATTCTTTGACCCCGTACAGGACCATCTAGGAACGCGATAGTAAGTCTTTAATTTGGGTTTCTCGCTAGAGTTGTCGATAGATGACGGCCCTAATTATCGATATGTCACAAGTGAATGTACGCCTTATTATAATAATAACGCTGTAATGTAAAGTTTTTAATAATATTTAATTATTTAATTAATTAAACGCCGTTGTTCCTAAGAGATTATTTATTTATAATTTAATTGAATTCATGTGATATAAGTAAATGGAGACATCACAATGTTTTAATATTTTTAAGTAATACACTGCCTTTTTTTTTTAAATATTATATTGCGTCGTAACTGTAACAGTATTGTTTGGGGAGATTTTGTACGTGATTGTACTGAAGGGATAAGTGTAAGGTTGGCAACGAACAGGTGGAAAAATATCTGAATTCTGAGAGAAGTTTGTCTGAAAAAGTATAATTATTCAATGCACACATTCTCCTCGTTACCTCAAGCCGGCATAGTGGAGGCGGCTGCTGCCCGCACAGGTTTCCCTGTAGTAGCAGTTGTTTCCATTCATGCACCGCACTCTAGCTTTACAGCAGGCGGAGTGTTGTCATATGCCGAGCTACAATAATAAAAAAACTTTTTCTGTATGCAATTGGAATGATACATTTATATATATTTATTTTTTATAGAATATAGATAATAGAGAATGCCCGTTCGCCTAATAGAAATGGGCCCACAATTTTTTTCTCGAGTTTGTCGATTTTTTTAGTTAATTTTGTACAAAAATAAATCTACATTCCTTATTACTAATCAGTTTTAATTTTTTTGTCCGGGTTATTGAGTAATTAGACTTTTTTTTTTGCAATATTTGAGGTTATTATTATATTAAATTATATATTTTTTAATGTAATTAAACATTGTCTATTGATTGGTAAATTATGTGTTGATATAATTAAAATGAATTATTAGAAAAATAAGATATTATTTTAGAATATTGTTTTGTTACCAAACTATTAGGTATCAAGTGGACCTAAAAATGGGCATTCTCCTTTAATCGACTTCTTAGTACTTTAATGTCTACACGAAAAAGGTCGGTCGCGTGTACATTACAGCTTTTCATAAAAAAAAAAGGTTTTTTTCAGCCGGAAATAAAAAATAAATCTAATTGAAGTGTTACCATGAAATGGTTTTCGTTTTTCGGCCTAAACGCATTGCTTTATTCCGACTGTTTGTTGCCAGCCTTAGAGGGAAAAAATTACAATAATAGTAATTTTCATGCAATTAAAAAACTTACTGTACATTAATAAATGTAACATGGGGCGATACGTTTCAAATAAAGCTCGAACCGCACTATAGCGGCGCGGCGCGGTCGAGTTACGTCCCGGTAATATTTTGCGACGCCACACCCACTGCTAACGGAGGTGGGGCGCGGCATAATCTCCTGTCAGATGGCGTGTACTCTCATTTGAAACGCGTTGGTCCGCTGTGCCGCGCCGCCGTAGTGCGGTTTGACGTCATCACTCAAGGCTTTAGGTTTGATTCTAACTGTCAAACGTGTATATTAGTTATAATTAAATAAGCATCACAATTTATCGTTAAACCCATTTTCCATAGAGTCAAGCAGTGATAGACCGACCGATGATGGTTATTAGCCCAGTCTGCCTTCCTGGTGTAGTGCCACCACTTTCAAATGTAACACCCGTGAAGTGATCTTGTCGCGTTTCGTGGCTTAACGAGAGGAGTGTGCACATTTGTCTCCTTAAGCCGGCATAGCGGAGGTTAGGTCACACTTGGCGGGTGTTTTAACCCTTGAAAATTAACGCTGCCTATAGCTACTTGGGTAGATTGTAGATCGGTCGCGGGCTCCTTTTCCGCGTCACTGCAGCCATCAATTTTTTTTTTGTCTATCAGGCAAAAGGTTAGTGGGTTTTTTGATTGTTTTTCTTTAATTCTAAAATATATGAATTATTTTTTTTTTATTAATTATTTTATCAATCTAGTCTTTTTTAATGACCGTAACTTAGTTTTTAAGTTTGCAATAATGCTGTTTCTTTTTTTTTTTTTTTTTGATAATTATTTCACCTAGTATTATATATATATTTTTTTATAAATAATTTATTTAAGTTTGGGGGTAGACACAGAGGGCATGTTTGAAGTTTACCTCTTGTTGTAATTTAAAAAAAAATCACGTTAATATAAGTTTGCGGTGCGGTTTCCCGCGCCGTCTCTCACCGTGACCTACCATGTTATGCTTGGATTATGACAAAAAGTGGAAGTTACAACTAGGTCCAACTGACACACTTTGACACAGATTCTGTCTACCTCACGTTGCAGTCTGACAACGTTGTCTCCTGGGGCTAGTCAATAGTTGTCACTTGATCTTTTTATTATTTTTTTTGGCACGACATGTGACCTCGACTGGTCTGATGGTAAACGCAGTGGAGGTCCATGAGCATTGACGACTAGAGAACCGCTCGCACGGTGGCTCCAGTCGCCACCACTATGCCGGCCTGAGAAGGTGCATTTTCACGATCGAATCGGAAACAAAATGTATGGGATTTGACGTTTCGTAATCACTTTGGTGACAGTGACAGTGACTTTAGCCCCTGTACATGAGTATAGATACTGTAATAGTGTGCATGAGAACACACTGTATCTACCCTCTTTTTCGTTTCGATCTAAGTTTGTTTATGGTTAATTAATTCCAAAGATGTATTTTCTTTGCGTCTTCGAATAAGTCGACGCTGGTTTTGGGCGCGCGTTTTACGGTCAGATACTCGCTAGATGTGTGGTAAGACTGCATTGTACCCGTGTTCGAATCTCGCTAAATGTTATATGCACTGTGGTCGCACAGTGCCTGTGGTACAAGCAATAGCATTTAAAAAAATTGTAAAATGAATAATTATAATAATATGTGTCTCCTCAAGCTGCGGCATAGAGGAGGTGACTGCAATTTGCTTACATTTCTGTGTGATCGAACTGCTACCACCGTTAAATTCCTGTTACCCAGTATGCCGCCCTGGGGCAGTACCACCACTTTCGAATATAACGGGAGCAGTTTGAAAGTGCACTGTCAATTTAGATGGTGCAAATTCGTCTTCTCACTGCGCCATAGCAGAGGCGACCGCTGCCCGTAGAGATGTCTCTGCAGTAGCAGTTGTTCCCGTTCATGGACCGCACTCTAGCTTAACATCAGGCGGAGTGTAATCGCGTTTTGTCACATCTCTAGCAAGTCGCTTCTCGGTAAATATATGCCCTAATAAGTAAATTGGTTTAAAAAGAAAGAACTGAATAATTGTGTATTTGTATGTAAATGTATTCTTTTTGTCTCTCTTTTTTTTTAAATAAATTATGACGTCAATTGTTAGGTATTTATATTGTAATAATAAATTTGAATTAAAAAAATATATACGGCTTATATTATTATGTAATTTAATGAATTTAAATCTTTAAGTGTAAAGTATGGAATTTGTAAGTTTTTTTAATTGTAAAGGTTCGCTCAAACTGAGGCGTTTCACGGTTGCGGTTGCGGTTAACACGTAAGGTTAGGTTAGGTTGTTTTTCTAATTCAAGAAAAAAAGATTGCCGCGTCCTGGGGTAGTACCACCACTTTCGAATGTAACACCCGTGAAGTGACTAGGTCGCGTTCGAAAGTAGCCAGGTATAACGAGATGAGTGTGCACTGTCAATCTAAGTGGTGTATACACGTCTCCTAAGGCCAGCATGGCGTAGATGACTGTTGTATTTGAAATTCAGGTGTGAGTGTTGTTAATGAAAAAACTTGAATGAATAAATACAGATGCGGTTACTGATCGCAACCGCAGCCGCAACCGCAAACTGGACGCGTCGGCTTGACCGTCGCTTTAGTAAGACAATAATTTTATTTAAAAACACTTACATTTTAAAATCCGACCGAGACGTGACGGTGATTGTTATGTCAGCTTTCCACTACGGGCTCCGTAATGCTTCCGTGGAGCTCGGCCCGCATTGCCTGCTCGTAATGGAAGGCAAAACTGTTTTACTCAGTTCCCGCTCGTTATCTCTTCTTTGTGGAGGGACAAAGGGAATAGACAAAGCCGTCTATCATCTCGGTCGGACCTAGAGGCCCGCCGCATACAAGAACCGGGTTCGATTCTGAATTCCTAACGTAGCAAATTCGCACAATATGTAGAGAGATGTTTCACACACGTGCAGCCCACTTTAGGTATCACCTAATAGTTTGGTAACAAAACGATATTCTACAATAAAATCTTATTTTAATTAATTCATTTTAATTATATCAACACATTATTTAGCAATCAATAGACAATGTTTAATTACATATAAAACAGATATCATCAATTATTAAAGCATTTAAAATAATAATCTCAAATATTGCATCAAACATCTAATTACTCGATAACCCGGGTAAAAAAATTAAAACTAATTGGTAATAAGGAAGTAGATTTATTTTTCTACTAAATTAACTAAAAATCATCGACAAACTCGAGAAAAAAATTGTGGGCCCATTTCACTTAGGCAAATGGGCATTCTCCTTTTGACCAATGTAACTATGTTATATGTACTTTGATCGCTCAGTCCCTATAGGCACTATTAAAAAGTGGCAGGCAGACTGATGATGGTTATTTAGCCCAGTCTACCGTCCTGGGGTAACACCACAAATTTATCTGTAGTAGCAGTTGTTTCCGTTCATGGACCGCACTCTAGCTTCACATCAGGCGGAGTGTTGCCATAGGATGATTTTGGGAATAGCTGAACTCTATTGTATTTCTTTCTGCTGCTGCATTCGGAATTGTTTCCAGTTGTAGTATGCGCCCGGCCTCTTTGCCCGATAAAGATTTTAGCAAAAAAAATTGTATACTGATTGTTATAATGAAAAAAAAAAATGGCTTCCATTATCAATTAATATAATTCCAACGTTTAAGGGTGGGCAGTCTGTTTGTAGATGCGATTAAGAATCTTAATTTTGAGGCCGGTGAGTTGTTTCGAACGTTCGGGTACGGGTATCAGCATAATGTGGATGCTTCCCCCTTCCATTGCGGGGTATTGGAAGGACGAAACAGGAATATGGTTAAATAGCTCATTTCTCCCAATAGCTAAGACTATTGGTCTTGGGTTTCCAAACTCAGCTTTGTTCTTAAGATCCATTAAAAGTAATCTAACGATTCATTGTAAAGCTGGGTACAGACTGATGTAATGTAACATGAAAGGATCATTTCATAAGTGTGGACGCAGCACAGTTAGCAGTTACCGGCATGTGCGCGGCGAACATAGCTCAATCTGCCGAGAACACGGCGAAGCCATCGTTCGCGCGCGTTTTGCAGCCCACAGACACTGGCGCTCCGTGCATACTGCACGCCCCTTTGTGTTCGGCGAACAAACCGACAAATGGCGGATCGCGGCGCTAATGAGTTGAATTTTTCTTTAATCGCGTGTTACATTGCATGTTTCATTTCGTAAGTCTGTACCCGGCATTAAGTTGCTTTCCTGGGAAGAATTTAAAATGTTCATAGGTTATGTTACATTTGGTATTTAAAACCGCAGTCGCTGTCTACCCTATGCTTGTTGGGGATTATTAATCGAGTGCTTTTTAATTATAAAGGTGCCATTAAGCCAAAAATAATGTAAAATTCAAAGATATTGCTATTAGGGAAATGTTTCATAAAGCTCGTTCTCCATGGAGGCATTTTGTCTCATGTACTCTTGGGCCGAAATAAAATAGCTACTTTTTTTGGCGCTCCATTGGCAATATCTTCGAATTACTTTCTAATTTGCAATTTAAAAAGTATTATAATATTTTATTTGTAATAAATTATTTTATAGATTAAATGCAATGAAATTATCACGAGATATTATACCCTTTTTTTTGTAAATAAATGAATATATTATAAAGACGTTTATGTTTTATTATTTGATTAATCTATCCCTGCCCCTGAAACACAGGCTAAGCTTTGATTTCCAAACAACGAGTATTCATTTGATTTAATTTTTCACCAATCAGACAAAATTGACAGTCGAGGTTAATTGGGTCGCTTCTATTGGTGGAGAATTCTTCGCGCCGTCTCAGCTTTGTTTTAAAAATGATCTCAATAATAACAAATAATGGTCTTAAAACTATAGGTGTCTATGTAAAAAATGAATCTAAGAGCGTGGTGGAGTAAAGGACTTCACGACTGTCCTCACATGCACACAACGCCATCTATCGAGACATAGCCAATGCAGTCAATGAATTTTAGTGGGGTTACATAATATATTTCAAATATAGCGCCATCTAGTGGTGAGTGGCCGCTTTATAGTCTTGTACGTGCAGAAATTAATCAACGTTTTAAAAATATTTATGTAAAATTAATGATAAAATAATTAAGTATTAAATTAAAATTATAGCCGGAGTTATTAATATAATCGGTGTAATAATAGATATTGTTTAAATTAGTATTGTATAGATGTGTTTAAATATCAAATTGTAAACTTACTGAACGAAAAACTCATAATAAACAATATTTTACTTTTTTTTATAAAATGGCACTCATATTAAGACGTTTTACTTTAATTTATTACCATTTTCAATAAAGTTATCACAATTTGTAAAGGCTATAATTTTACTCTTATAATTATTAAAAAATACATATTTTTAAATATAAATTATACCATAAACAAAAAATAAAAGTGAAGTAAGTAGGTTGCTTCGTCTCACTCTCATAACCTCAAAAATGCGCGAGAATATCAAAGGTTGATGCAGTAGTGATCTAATTTTAATTATAATTAATAGTTTCCAGTGTATTTTTTCATCATGCCATCAAAAAAGAGAAAATACAATGCCAGGTTTCCCGCGGTAAGATTGAATTTTCTTAAATAAGACCCAAAATTTCATTTAGTGTTATTGTTTTGTATCATAGTATTGAAATTTTTATTATTCAAATTTATTTGTAGGGACGAATTAAGAAGATTATGCAAACAGATGAGGAAGTAGGAAAAGTGGCTCAGGCTGTGCCTATCATAATTTATATCCTTTTCAAATTACTATAAATTTTAATGCCCTACAAAATGACATACCACATAATTGACAATTTTCCATATTATTTTGTAATTTTATCTCCTAACTGCTCAAATATGATGTGTATTGATTACTCATGACTGATTTAATAATAATAATACTCATATAAACTCTTGATATTTAGCTTTTATTCCATTTAAATTTAGTTTATGGGAGTAAAATGATATCTCTTTAAATAGGGTCATATTTTATGTATTATAGGCTACACGTCGGAGTAAGCGGGCTTATCTGTTTAGGAAGTGGATGTTGCATCCTTGCATTGCAGTAATATGTATATAAAACAATTGCATATTGATTGTGATTATTATTTTAGGTCATAAAATTTATTTTATTTTTTTCTTTGAATTCTGAAATGGTATACTGAAACTTCCTACAGAGTTTTGGAGGGAAAATGGAAACACAGGTTCACTTCTCTTGAATTGCCCACACTCACAAACTTAATGGTTAATAATCCACCATTATTACACATTAACACTCAAAGAAACCAAAGTTTAGGAAAATAATTCAAGACAGACAACCTGATGTCTCAAGATGGCTGCCAAAACTTCCCATTTTTTTATATAATGACATATGACAACCTAGAGTGTGGTCCATGAATGGAAACAACTGTAACTACAGAGAGATCTCTAAAGGCAGCAGTCACCTCCACTATGCCGGCTTGAGCAGACAAATATGCACCATCTAGATTGACAGTGCACACTCCTCTCGTTATATTCTCCAATGTAGTAGATTTAGAACGTTTATATTACATTATACTACATTGAATAGCTAATAGGAACTACCACTCTTAGGTCCAATTGCAACACATGACTTAACTATTACTTTCATGTTAATGTAATGGTTAAAATTAAAATTGGGTTGCTTCAAAAAAAACCTGTCAGTTTTGATGCTTACTTTAACATTAACCGTAACCAGCAACTTTTGGCTGGATAAAATTAAAGTAATAGTTAAACCAATGTCACTAACGTCAAACGTATAAAAAGAAGCCAAATATGTTTTTCTATTAATTTTCGCATGTACTCCTCATAACATCAGCCACCCTTTTATCGATCTTACATGATGGTGCAACGCGTGTGGAGTAAATGTAAACGTAACCATTAAATTCATATTAAAATGTAACAGTCAAAGAGCCTTTTGGTGCAATTGGACCTTAGAAAATAGAAATAGTAATAGAAATATTTTTCTTAACCATCTGTGCACCTCGCACATTGGAATTGTTTGTGGAGTCACTCTTAACGAAAGCAATGCAGGTAACAACCTCCAGGAATGCCAAGACACTTAGTCCGTCGCATGTGAAACAGTGCATTTTGGCTGAAGCTAGATTCGATTTTCTTAAAGACTTGGTAAGTCAACAACACAGAGAAATGTATTCACCAGTATGCAGGCAAGCTAGTGCTTGTATCAGAGGCACTAAGCGGCCAAAGTACATATAACCTAGGTACATTGGTACCGGTCAGAATTTAGCGAGGTTTGAAGACTGACTACAGCACCTCTAGATTGTAGATTCCTCGTAGACTTCTTTTCTACAAATAAAAATGTGACTGCTTGTGCATGAGATGGTCAGTATCACTGCAGCTACCCTATCGTCCAAGAAGGCTAGACTCTTCACGTTCATCACTCCTCTTGGAGTGTCCGTGCTGTGTAGTGGTTTGTTTGCAGACAGGAGTCCCTTCTACTATGTTGGCTTTAGGTGCGTTAGAGTCAAAACGCAGAAAAAGTTGTATAGTGCCCCAGGACGGCAGACTGGGCTATGCACATCTTCATGCTCTTCAGTCCACGCCTTTAACCACTAGGTTGTGGTATATAAATAAACAATGAATATCCGATTTGTTATTACAGGTTAAAAATATTCCAGATGTATCTGCTGCTGAGGAAAAAGAAATGATGAGCGCGGAAAATTCGCCTAACTCCTCAAGGTTTCCTTTTTTCTATTATTGTAACTCGGCACATGCCTTGCCAGGCATCGCCTTCACTATGCCAGCTTAACAAGACGAATACCCTCTCATTATACCTGGCTACTTTCAAAGTGATCCCGAAATGCAACTAGACAACTTCTGGTGTGTTACACTTGAAAGTGGTGGCAGACTGGCCTAATAACCATCATTGGTCTGCCTACCACTTTGTAAAGTTCGGTCACACACAAGTCATGTTTACTTCCCATCTCCCAAGTCTGCAGGCGGCCGTCACCATCACTATGCTGGCTTAAGGAGATGAATGTGCACTTTGTGGATCTAATAACCGTCATCATTCTACCAATCTCTCTTTAAACATTCCGTTTCCTTTTCTTCCAGATTCACGGAAATGTCAATACCACCCCGTCGTATAGCACGCGAAGATTCGAACACGTCGAGCAGCTCGGAACAGTTAGAATCAACGAAGCGGCCACACCCGCACTCCTTAGACATAGACACACACTTACCACCTAATAAATACCAGAAGATTACACCTGCATGCAGTTCGGACTCTACGGCTATAGATTTAAGTGTTAAATCTGATTGTAGGACTGCTAATTTCTATCAAGAAGTCAATTATAAAGAAGAGTCGACGCGTAGTGTTATTACAATCAATCCGACTTATTCGGCTCAACCGTCAACGTCCAGCTCCACTATATCTATAACAACGCAGCAAATTCCAAAATTAGAAAGACCAAAATCGTATAAGCAAAGCTATGTAGATTTACAAAACGCTAAACCTATGACGCCAGTCTTAAATATAGATTTTACTAATCTAGTGCCCAAAATTGAAGTGTTAGATGAAAAAATTAATAAAGAAAAGAAGTTACCGATCAGCAGACAGAATTCTAGGCAAAAAATTGAGATTAAGAAAGATGAATTGAGGCCTATTAACCGACCGATTGATGTTGATCACTTAAATTCGGCTCTTGAAATTGATGAAGACTACGATACCTGAGTTATAGTATTGTTATTATTATTATTATTAAGAATTTTATATCGTTTTTAATGTACATTCTGTGAGGTAAGCTTTTTTGTAAGCTAGAGTTTGATCCATGAAGACTGACAGCATCCGGGGTCAATTTGGATGGTGCACATTTGCCTCCTCTAGCCGGCATAGTAGCAGTTGTTTCCGTTCATGGACCGTACTCTAACTTTACATCAGGTGGAGTGTTGTTGGAGCTACAAAACAAAAATCTTGTATTCATTACTTCCAATCTTTTCTTGCAGAATGTACAACGTAATTTTGTCTTAGGCTGATTGTATGACGTGTTAAAAGTCATGTAGCAGGCGTTCGGCGATGTTCGGTTTTGTCATCGCCGAAGCTGGCCGAACTGCAGCCCTTTCCTCGTAATTTTAATAGTCAAGTATATGTAATTGCATTTTAGATGTTTTATGTCTGATTTAGAATTAATATTATTGTTGAAAAAAATAACTAGAGCACAATTTATTGTCCAGTTTTTAGATTGCAACGTTGTTAATTATTTATTACTTAAGTGCAACCCGCACTTGAGAGGCGCGGCCTATATTCTCTAGTGCGGTTTCGCCTTGAGCTTTGAGCTGTCAAAGTAACAGCTTAAATAAATTGTCAAAATCGATTTGACAGTTCAAAGTCTGTACTGAGAACTAAACATTACATTTACGCTTTCACGACGTAAAGTGAGTATTCGCCACCAATCTTACTGTTATTTCGACCGCCAATGTAAAAGGAATTCAAATGAAGCTTTCCTATTGGTGGATAGAAGTCACTTTACGCCGTAACAGCGTAATTGTAGATTCGTACTCAGGCCTCTGATACAAACGGATACAAAAGCGGCTTGTGAATGGGCCCCTTAACTCGAGAGACAAGCCTCGAATTCGATTATAATTATTGATTTGTAAATTAGTGGAAAAGACAATAATTTCAAAGTTAATTTGATAACGAAAAATTGATTCACAAAATTAATCTTATTATAATTAATATGACAATAATTTGTCAATTGAAATAATTATTCAATACTGAATTAATTAAAAGTTACCTTTTTTTTCTTAAACGAAAAAAAAAACACTATTTGTTTAAGGCAAAGGGTTTTTGCGTTTGCAGCCTTGTCTTCAGTAATATTTATTTACAATTTTTTATTATTATTTGAAAGAATTAATAATGTAAGCATTTTGTCACATTGGATACGAGCTGAATTATTCGTAACGGCTGTAAACCCTCTAGTATGGATTTCTTCTTGACTGTCAAAATAACAGTGTTAGAAAGATTCACGTTACGCGGTGAGTGTGTTAAGTAGAACCACACTAGGCGTACTGGGGGGCTATTGCGGACGCGAGCTCACCGTGAGTCACGGTGACTATCAGGTTTCCTTCCGGCACTATTTGTAATGTGATTGGACGAGCCACAGTGCAGGAAGGAAACGGCCGCCATAGAGAGGTATTAGAATAAATGAAAATATAATTATTGATTTTACATTATTTATTTTAACTTTTATAGTTTACATATTTATTGTACATAAATACGTAGGGTTACGTGAAGCGATCGGATTCGTTACGCGGACCCGTATCGCTTTGTGGTCAGTTTCAATTCCAATAGCATTTTGAAAGTAGTGTGTGTGGTTAAATACAGTAGTACGAACTTTATGGCGGCTTCGAAGTTAGGCACGAGTCGCTGCGCAGTGCACAAATTGAGGTATCAGCGGGGTCTGACGAAGGTGAGAGGGAAGGGCGCTACCCGCCCGCAGGATCTTTTTATATGTTCTATTCATATTTAAAATTAACTCTTAATTTTATTATTGTAAACTTGACTGTACCTGCGCGAAATAGCGCGCACGCAGCTAACTTCCGAGACGCCATAGACTACTATAGCATCTATCTGTCTTATAGCAATTTCGCATGGCGCACCTGAGAGGCGCCGACTAACAAATGTATGGGATTTGACGTTTCAAATCGAAACGTCAATAATTTGCGCCATGGAAAATGCTCTTAACTAGGCGGTAGGTTTACCTTTTGACGGTTCCCGTGCACCCTCTAGCATGCATGTTGCCAGTTTTTAGCTAAAGTTGTATGTATTACTTCACAGTATTTGCGTGATCGTGTTTCCTACAAATATCGCTTAACTCTGTCGCGCGCACACAAATTGTTCATACTCGATAATGTAGGAAATCCTTCCTGCTGCGCCACCACACTAAAGCTGAATTTTAAGTCTTCCGAAAGGAGAATGTCAAGACGAATGGAGCATAACAATACAGACAAACGCGGTCAATGGTTTAGGAAAAGCAATATTTCAAAAAACTTCTAGAAGTACCTACCTAAGTCACATCATTTTGACGTCTCTTCTCGGAACCTATAAGTATCAAAGTATTAGGCAATTATTCCCTTTTAGTGGAACTAAAACAAAAGTAATTACAATGTACAATTAAATGAAGACGGATGTTTTTTTTTATAAACATGGTTTTATTTTATCAAACTCCTTAAACTAGTAAAGCAAAAGGCGTAGACATAGCTTCAGAGAAGTCATTGAATATTTATTACAATTTCCAACGAGGTTTGGAATTAAAGCCACGACCTATTTAAAATTATTTACCTATAAGTACTTGATAAATAGTACTTCATAATTTTTACTTAAAGCACGAGCTATAACTCGAAAATGCGTAGACTAACAGGGGATAGGTCATGTACATTGATGATTAATTACAATTAACGCGATAATATTGTGTATTAAATATAATTAGCATAATTTTATTTAAATGATGCCTAGAATAAAATATGAAACAATCTTTATTTTATCGACTTTATGTACAATGTACGAGTCCAATTTCAAACAGTTGGTTGCCATACATCCACAATATCATTGTCTATGGATTATCTTCTGTCTCTGCTTCAAAATGTCGTCGTTGTCGAGGTATTAATTTTTATTTTTCGTATTTTTTATTTAAATCTTGCATTTATCATTACTCTTATATGTTTTCCCCTATACTTTTTCTAATATAGTATCTTAATAATATACAAAAAATTAAATTTCTCGCTTCTGGTGTTATGATTTACCATGTTTATTAAGTTAACAAACTTGCTTTATTTAGGTATATTACAGCTACTTAATATGCCGAAAATAATAGTTTTTATTAGGATGTGTGTAAATTTCGTGGTAATTTAATGAATATTTATTGTTTTAAAGGATTTTACCTGCCCCCACGCAAGTGGTGTGGGATCGTGACGATGAGAGAAAAACTCAGAAGATTGGTAGCGCATTGGTATTATCCCAAAGTAATATACCTCCTTATTGCATGAGAAAGGGATGGGTGCCAAGAAAAGAAGAAGATTATGGAGGTAAGACTGGACTTACGCATTATTTTTATTACTTGAAAGAGATATTATTTAGGTTATGTTTGCCTTGAAAAAGAGTGCATAACGTGTTTTTTTATATATATGGGAACACAGCCTGATGTTTTACGTGTGGTCTATGATCAGAGATAACTGCTACCACAAAGAAATGTGTAGCAGTGGTCGCCTCCACTATTCCAGCTTGAAGAGTTATTGTACACCATCTGGGCTGACAGTGCACACTCCTCTTGTTATATCAAAGTCATGTATGTGGCAGATTGGGCTAATAATATTTACTTAATTATTTCCTGTAGGCCCCTTCAAATCACACATGCTTAGTTTATCTAAAGGATATTTGCCACTAGTCCTTCCTATGTCGCTTACACTCTAATAAGCGTATGTTTGTTACAGATGGAGGCGCTTATCCTGAGATTCATGTGGCTCAATATCCCCTCGGAATGGGGGCTATCGGAAAAGAAAGCACATCAAATGCACTCGCAGTACAACTAGATGAGAATGGCAAAGTTAAATATTCTGCTATTGCTCGACAAGGACATGGTGCTGATAAGGTGGGTCATCTTACATGTCTGCTTCCATGGCTGTCTGAGCAAGCTTCAGGCGGATGGATGGATGACGGAGTCATAGGCAGACTGGAGATGGTTATTAGTCCGTTCTGCAGTTCCTTGGTAGTACTTAAAAACTTAAAAATTAAAAATATAATACCCGTGAGGTGAAATTAGTCATGTGTCATGATCAGTTAGGAAGTAGCCAGGCGTAATGAGAGGAGTGTGCACTGTCAACCTGGATGGTACATATTCGTCTTCTCAAACCTGCATCTCATCTGGCGGCAAAGAAATACATAGCATGGTGGAAATGACTTTAGGCAGATTTAGGTGTAATATATATAATGTTATCATGTGTTGCAGATAATCTACTCGAAACTAACTGATTTATTGCCAGCGGAAGTGACAACTGAAGATGACCCTACGCTACAGAAACCTTCAGAGGACGAAATCAAGGAAATTACAGAACAAACGAAATTGGCTTTGGAGAAACTAACAAACGCTAAGATTTCTGCTGCGTTACCTGTTAAAGCTGCACCGAAAGCTGTGAGTGTTGTCCTGAATACTTTAATGAGCTGCAGTGGTCTAGCGGTGCGACACCCATGAGACCCATGTTCGAACCTCGCTTAATTCTGACCAATGTAACTATGTTATATGTACTTTGGTTGTCTATAGACACTATTTAAGAGTAGTAGACAGACTGATGATGGTTTGCATCCCAGTCTGCCATCCTGGGGTAGTAGCACCACTTTTGAATGTAATACCCGTGAAGTGACCTTGTCGTGTTTCAGGAACAGTTGGGAAATAGTCAGGTATAATGAGAGGAGTGTGCACTGTCAATCTAGATGCTGCATACTCGTCTCCTAAAACCGGCATGGCGGAGACGACTGCTGCCAATAGAGATTTATCTGTAGTAGCAGTTGTTTCTGTTCATGGACTGCACTCGCTTCACATCAGGCGTAGTGTTGTCATATGCTGAACTACAATAAAGAATGTAAAATTAGTGGAGATCCATGCGAACTGACGACTAGAGAACTGCATACATGGTGGCTCCATGTATTTCTATCCTTATTAATCGTCTTCTCATATACCATATTCTAGCACTCCTGAGGAGGAAGACTATATTAATTTGTGTGTAATTCAGTTCAAATTCCTCTCTTCAGGCACCAGCACAGTACATTAGGTATACTCCGGCACAACAGGGTGGCACATTTAATTCTGGAGCTAAGCAAAGAGTTATTCGGTGAGAGTTTTGTTTTGTAATCGCGACATTTCCTATTTTTAATCTCTATACTTAGCTAGGGCTTGTGCCGTAAGAATATATGGCAAAGGGTAGTTTAAAAGTAGCCAGGTATAGCTAGAGGAGTGTGCACTGTCAATCTAGATGGTGCGTACTCATCTCCCTCAGGCCAGCATGACAGAGGGGACTACTGCCCGGTAAGATTTCTCTGTAGTAGCAGTTGTTTCTCTGTCCATGGACCGCACTCTAACTTTACATCTGGCAGAGAGCTACAATAAAAAAAAGTTTGAATTGGTAGATGTTACCATAGGTGTTTCTTTTCTGTCTATGGATTTGTTTGCAGTTTTTCTTTGCCTATGGTATAATTGGAGACTGATGATGGTTATTAGCCTGTTAGTCCTGGGTTACTAGTTCAATCGTGAAGTGTTGCAGTCACCTACGCTATGCCGTCTTGAGATGAATGTGAACTATCCAGGTTGACAGGCTACATTATACTGGCTCTTATTATACCTGGCTACTTACTATTACACTTAGTGATGTATTATAATAAAACGCAGAATGGTGGAGGCACAGACTGACCCCATGGAGCCCCCGAGGTTCCAGATTAACAAGAAGATACCCCGAGCAGCGCCGTCCCCACCTGCGCCGGTACTGCATTCTCCACCGCGAAGAGTGTCCGTCAGACAACAGCGGGACTGGAAAGTGCCGCCGTGCGTCAGTCACTGGAAGAATGCTAAAGGTAAGCTTAGAAGTACCCGTGAAGTAACCTTGTCGCGTTTCGGGAATAGTTTGAAAGTAGCCAGGTATAATGAGAGGAGTGTGCACTGTCAATCTAGATGGTACATGCTCGTCTCCTCAAGCCGGCATAGTGGAGACGACTGCTGCCCTTAGAGATTAGCAGTTGTTTGTATTTATGGACCGCACTCTAGCTTTACATCAGGCGGAGTGTTGTCACATGCCAAGCTACAATAAAAAAAAATACATAGTTATATAATGACTATACCACATTATGCTGTATGATTAGTTTTGGGACGAGACGCTTTAAGAGCGGCCATGGTCTAGCAGTAAGACGCGTGAACTCACAAGCGATGAGACCCGTGGTCGAACCTTGCTGAACTCTAGACTAATGTAACTGTTATATATGGTTGTAAGAAGACCAACATTTTTTTATTAGTAGATTTTAAAAGATTTGCCTTTTAAAGACTGATCCTTAGACGACATTTTTTAAAAAGCCAAAAAACCGTGTTAGCGTCTATCTAGTCTAGCTCACAGATCTCCTCTGTGCTTACCATCAAGCCAGTCGGGGTCCCATGTTGTGTTACCATAAACCATATAGTACCACTACCGGTTAGTAGCAGAACTGCTGTATAATGCTCTCTTTTTTCAGGTTACACAATACCCCTGGACAAGCGTTTAGCGGCCGACGGGCGTGGTCTCCAGCAAGTTCATATAAACGAAAACTTCTCGAAACTGGCGGAGGCTCTCTACATAGCAGATAGAAAGGCTCGGGAAGCTGTGGAGGCTAGAGCTCAATTGGAGAGGAGATTGGCGCAGAGGGAGAAGGAAAAGAAGGAGGAACACTTGAGAGTACTCGCTCAGAGGGCAAGAGATCATAGAGCTGGTTAGTTCGTTGAATTTTATTGTTATATTTTTTGTGTTAATGCTCCACCAGTGTGTCTTAATGCGTTAATTAGAGCAATAATTGAGACATTAGGTTAATGTGGCCCAAGACTTAGCACTAAATCTGTAATTTTTAACGCGCTCATTATCGCACAGTTTACTGAAGTTGTAGATTTTTAGTGAGTAAGATGTTTCTTCTGATGCCTGTTTAATTATAGTCTTTTTTGAGAGAGGCGGTGCATTCTTTGAGGAGTCTTCTGGTCAAAGTTACATTGGTACGAGATGAAGATGAAAACAGCCAGTTTTATTACTAGTTACTAGCAATTAAACATAGTCCATGCTTCAATTTTATTAATTCGCCGTTCTGGGGTAGTACCACCACTTTGAAATGTAAAGTCTCAAGTGACCTAATCACGTTTCGGGATCAATTTGAAAGTATAATGAGAGGAGTGTGCACTGTCAATGGATGGTGCACATTCAAGCCGGCATAGCGGAGGGGACTGCTGCTGTGTTAGCAGTTGTTTCAGTTCCTGGATTGCACTCTAGCTTAACATCAGGCAGAGAATAAAATGTTGGCGTTTCCTGAAGCCTGGACTCTGTTTATCAGAACTGTATCTACAATAATCTGATTAGGTTCTCTCATAAAATTAAAGGTATCCGAGCTCCGGACGATGATGATCAGATGGATGTAGAAGATAGTGGTTTAACGGCTGCCGAGAGAGACAGAATGCGCCAAGAAAGACATAAAGATAGACAGAGAGAGAGGAATATTGCTAGGGCGGCTCCTGATAAGAGGTAATTGCCATGGTCTAGCGATAAGACGCGTGAACTCACGTTCAAAGACACCCATGTTCGAACCTCGCTAAATTCTGACCAATGTAACTAAGTTATATTTACTGTGGTCGCTCATCAAAGAGTGGTAGGCAGGCTGATGATGATGGTTATTAGTTCAGTCTGTCGTCCTGGGGTAGTACCACCATTTTCTAATATAACACCCGTAAAATGACCTTGTCACGTTTGGGGAACAGTCGGTAGTAGCCATGTATAACGATGATTTACTGCCTGTAATTGGAAATAATTAAGTTTGTGAAGCCCAAGTAGATTCTTTAGACCCTATAGATTTTATGGTTATATATAATCGCTGGCTGCTGGCTGAGCAGCTGATTATTTAGTCAATAATGATCATAGAAAGTATTTAGGAATAAATACGAGTTTCCTTTCTCAGGTCGAAGTTGGCTAAGGACCGTGAACGCGATATATCGGAGCAGATAGCTCTGGGGTTGCCAGCGAAAAGTTCACAGAGCGGTGAAAACATGTTCGACTCGAGACTTTTCAATAACAGCAAGGGGATGGATAGCGGTAAGTTTAAAAAAGCTGTTAAATTATTTTAGCGATCCTAGCCTAGCTGTAGAATGTGTGAACACAGAATCAATGAGACTCCGTGTTCAAAGGAGATTGCCCATTCGCCTAAGAGAAATGGGCCCACAAATTTTTTCTTGAGTTTGTCGGTCATTTTTAGTTAATTTTGTAAGAAAATTAATCTGTGTCCTTATCACCAATCAGTTTTAATTATAATTAGATAGACAAATTGACAACTCGAAACATACACCACGCCTCCATAATGTTGCCACGTTAGAAGTATAGTGTTGTTACACGAATACTTTAATTGATTAATTGAATTATCTTAAAATGACGTTTCGACTAGTTATAGCAAATCTACCTATTTTATAATTATTCCGACAATAAATATGTTAATAATAATAAAAACTTTCTTAACAACTTAGGAGTTTAATTTATCTCAGTAATTAATTACTTTAGAGACAAAAAGTACTAAGATAATTTCATTATATCACTACGCTTTATCGACTGGCATAACTTGCGAAACCATTTTGTGTGCGTAAAAAAAATCGTATATCACTTTTTTTTATCAATTTCTGTCCAATGTACGTCATCGAAATGTTCAATCACACACGATTGCGTGTACGAATTCATACTAGTATTTGCTAAGCCAGTCACAAACAACGAACAGAAAAATATATTAAATATAAAGTTAATTGAATTTACAATTAAAAGCTGGGTCACAAAATTACAACACTATTTATTTTTTTCCAAAACTCGGCATCCCTTCAAATGTCATTGTTGTCTATCTAATTATAAAGAAGACTATAGTGTTATTGAGTAATTAGACTTTTTCTGATGCAATATTTGCTAAATTCTGACTGGCTTAGCTTTAAAGGAAATTTCTGGTTAATTATTAATATTTTATATATATTTTTTTCAATTCTGTTTTCATCATAATTTGAAAACATAATGTTTTTTCAAGGTTATGGCGATGACGAAGCATACACAGTGTATGATAAACCTTGGCGCAATCAAGACAGTATCGCCAGCCATATTTACAGACCGACCAGGAATGCTGACAAGGATAATTATGGTTCAGATCTAGACGCTATTACTAACACTAGAAGGTAAATAAACCCAGTCCCTTGTGGGGTGGTACCACCACTTGTGAAGTGATCTTGTCAGTCTTGGTACCGGCTTGGGAGTTGTTTTTTTATGACACTGACTGATGTTAAACTAGAGTACGGGGTCCATTGCAAATGTCTACAGACAGCAGTCACCTCCACTATCCCTGACTTGTTGAGACTCGTGCATTCATTACTATAAAGCAAGGAGTCTGCTTTGTTAACCTGATTGGTGCATGCTCACTATACCGAGCTAGACATAGTGGAGGTGATTGTAGATTCCTCGTCGGCTAGGTATAGGAGCTCTTGTTTGAGGTGGTACATATCACTGCAGTTACCTCAATAACATCTAGGAAGGTGGAGAGACTCCACCTACGAGAGAGCGTATGTGATTGTTACTTGCAGATCAGATTTAAGAGCGGCCGTGGTCTGGTGGTAAGACGCGTGAACTCACGATCGATGAGACCCGTGTTCGAACCTCGCTAATTCTGACCAATGTAACTTTGTTATATGTGCTTTAGTCTGTCTATTAAAGAGTGCTAGGCAGACTGATGATGGTTATTAGCCCCGTCTGCTGTCCTTGGGTAGTACCACCACTTTCGAATGTAGCATCCGTGAAGTGGCCTTGTCGCATTTCGGGAATAGTTTGAAAGTAGCTAACATTGCTTTTTATTTTTATGTCAGGTTCGTTGCGGACAAAGAGTTTGCCGGCACGAGCAGTAACAATACTAGACAGGGGCCGGTGCAGTTCGAGAGAGACAATCAGTCGTCGCGCGAGGAGCCTCCCCGTCCTCAACCCGAAGCGGAGTTTGATCCGTTCGGTTTGGATAGGTTCTTGAGTGAAGCCAAGCGCGCTGACAAGTCTTCGAGGAAGCGGGACCATCACGAGCATTCGCGGCATGATCACAGTAAAAAACGACGGGACTGAAGGCAATGGAAGCACATTGCAATTTTTTTTTTGTTAGTTTATTTTCGCATGATTTTTTATAATATTGTACATATTATTTGTATTGTAAAGAGTGGTAGGTAGACCGGTGGTGGTTATTAGCCCAGTCTGCATGTCGTCCTGGGGTAGTACCACCACTTTCAAATGTAACTGACTTGATGGGATAATTTTTTTTTTATGATGTCATGCGTGGGAATGGGTGTTCGGCTTACGGGCATCTCCGTTTGCATTTTCCTTTTTTTTTAGAATATACAGGGTGTCCCGTATGTGAAGTGAAGTGGTATCAACAGGTTTCTAGTGATAGAGATGTTTGTTATCTCTATGAGGTATGTTAGATTTTTATTCTATACCGTCTAGTTTTAGAGTGATGACATTTTTACCGAGATTACAAAAAAAAAAAAAAATACAGTTGAAAAAAGCATATTTGCAATTATTTAAATTTAGATGAGTTGAGAAAACTTATTAGCCCGTAGTGCCGTCTTGGGGTAGTACCACCACTTTCGAATGTAACACCCGTGAAGTGACCTTATCGCGTCCGTTCATACTTTAGCTTTACTTTAGTAGCACCGTACTTTAGCTTTACATCAGGCGGATTGTTGTCATATGGCGAACTACTATGGGTCTTGAGAACTTCCAACGAAATTCCAACATATTTCATCCTCCTTTCGAAATTTCTTGAGAGAATTAAAACGAACGGTTCCATCCTAACGATCTCTCTTGCTATATTTCAAATCGACCCAATCAGCTGTGTAAAATACCTGCCACTCGCTATTCCACTAGACTTCGAAAGCGCATTCCATTAGCAGTTCTGATAGTTGTATTATGTAGTAATCCTCCAGATAGTCAAGTAGTAAAATCATCCTACGACAATAGGCAACGCCATAATCCTGGTAATTAACGAAATCGTATAAGCCCGGTTGGCAAGGTTTTATCGAATGAAGAAAAATCAAGGCCACAATAATTTTTATATTGGCAGAAACGATCATATATCTTCTTCATACCACCAATTGCAGTTTCATAGCCATAAGCAATTGGATCTTTCTTTTTCTGATATGCTCGAATAAGAGGGAGAGCAAATATAGCTTCAGCAAACGTTATCGTTGCTGGATGTCCCCATACGGCACGTATTTTATTTTCAGATATATCGCATACGTGACTTCTTACACAATCAGGTGCTGAAATTTTCTCTGCTGATTTAATTCGATGTACAAAATGACGTACTTTTCGAATAGCTTCTGGATCTCTTTTTATTTCACCCTTGGTCTTATAGCCAAGATTTTGGAAGGAACAAGATTTTGTCCATATGTCTAGATCTTGCTGGAACACTTCATTTAAATGCAGCATTTTCACTCGTTCTTGAAGATGAATGCATGATATGTTCGAGATATTGCTGCTCTTAAAAATGGACAATCTGGTTGCGATGTAAAGTTTTTAAATGAACGCAGATCATTTCGAATTGCGGCCTGAGTCACTGCGGCCCTATGCTTTGAAGTTTAGATTCCGGAAAGAAAAAAAACTAGAAAATATAGAAAAATAACACTAAAATCCCGTTGATACTACCTACAGGACAGCCTGTATAAAATGATTTATTTTTAAAAAAATGACAATGCACCGTAGACGTTCGTACTATAAGCGCTAGAAATATGAGAACCCCGGAATCCAATGTTCTTTTATGCAATTAATATCTTAATTTTTTGCCTTCTGCGTCTCTTCATCGAGTTGTCTGATTGACAATTTTTTATTTATTTATCCATCGTACGTGAGCACGATTTGCAATTATCCGTTTACACGAAACTGACGTGTTGCTGGTTTTCGCACTCAGACCCTCTATGTGGGGTCCCTGGTTCGACCTTCCGCTCTTATACAAACCATCCAATTTCCTCCATGGGTGCCAGTACTCCATCTAGGTTCGCTCCTCAGGGAGCGTTGGCGGAGTCTTTAGGTACTTCCTTCTCTGTATACAACATGTAACACATGCTGTATCGTTATCTCTTGTTCCAAACAACCTTTACACAAAGGTGACTAGGGTGTCTGATTCCCTACGAGCATCATCCGCTGGTAATCCGGGCACTGGGAGCCTGTGCCTGTTAGCTATGTTGTGCAACACAGCGCAAGCATTAATGATCTTGGCAACAACATGATGGTCATAGTGCAGTACCCTATGAACTAACAGACACCGCCAACGGGCTTTTAACACCCCTATGCATCGCTCAACAGTGTTCCTTGTTTGGCAATGAACATTAGTGTAGTGCTCTTCTGCACTTCTTGGCTCTGAATTTATAATTGGCGTTAAAAGCCATGGCCTCAAGGGGTACCCGGAGTCTCCTTGAAGCAAAGAAATGATGATTTCAATAATAATAATAATAATAATAAAATTACATAGCCAAAATAATAATGTTCAGTATACACACCAAGAAACCAAATAGTTTCTCCATTTTGATGGAGCTGTTGCATATGGTTATGGATGATGGAATTTTTCCATATACAAGGTGTCCCAAAACTCAACGATAAGCGGGAACCAGAGGGTGGTCCTGCTCATGACTACTCGAGAAAAAAATATAAGAAAAAATAATCTCCTATTTTTAAAAAAATACAACAAAAAATTAAAATCTTTCGAAAATTGACAACTCTTATGATATTTTTAACTACCATGACCACAATTTTCCAAATATTTATAATTTTTTTTTTGTATCGGCAACCTAAGTAGCAATGCTATCCATCACAACCCTTAAAAATTCCAGATTACCTGTAGTTTTTACACAAAAATCAATCAAAACTACTTTTTACATTCAAATTTCAAAAGATTTTTACTTACAGCCCATTTTAACACATCGTTATGTAAAAAAAAAAGTATGAACACTACTATGGCAAGTTTTTTTAAAAATTGACGCAACTAACCAAGATTCTAAAATGGTATAATACTCTAGGAAAACTGGCCACAAAAAAAAAACATGTGTACTATTTCTAAACAAGAACCAACTTTCATAAATCGTTGTTTGTTGATAGTAAACGCTTTTACCTACCAAAAATTGGTTTTTTGTTGCAACTTCTTGGAATTTTCATGAAAACGTGCGTAGGCAATAAAATTTAGAAGTTAAATAGTAGATATTCGTTGTTGAATAAGAGTTAGAAGACTTAGAGTTAGAAGGAAACTTAGATGGCAATAGTTATTTAAACTTTTTACAAAATGACTTGCCAGAATTATCGGAAGACGTGCCTATAATAGATTTACAAAACATGTGGTTTCAAAATGATGGTTGCCCTGCTCACTATGCCCGTCCTGTGCGAGAATACTTAAATCAAGAGTATCCAGGGCGTTGGATTGGGCGACTTGGTCATATGCTATCTCTGGACTTCTTCTATTGGGGTTGTCTCAAAGATAGGGTCTACTCAAAATCAATTGCAACATTGGACGAGCTTCGCCAAAAAATTACTCAGGCTGCGGAATATATCAATGGTAGAAGATTTGCACGACAAATTAAACGATCTTTTTTAAGACGATGTTGTGCCTGTATTATTGCCGGTAGCGAATAATTCGAATATTTGCTGTAATATTTATAAAATTATAAATTGATTTTTTTAATGCTTAATAAGCAAGCGTTTGACCACACCCTGCCTGGTGTTAAGCAGTGATGCGGTCTAAGGTGGAGCACGCCTGCCTATGTGGTACCTGTTCGCGATTTAAAGAGACCTATGTTGTACGTGTCGGGAAACACAGACACCGGGAGGGAGTTCCACAGTTTCGCAGTACGCACGAGGAACGTGTTGTCGAAACGCCTCGTACGCACTTTAGGGACTTGAACCATAAATGGATGGTACCTCTCCGGGTGCCTGGACGTCCGATAGAAGAAAGGGGACGGTAGGACCAGGTTGTGTAGCTCTTGCGCACACTCCCCGAAATGTATCCGGTAAAAAATTAATGTCATTTGTTGTACCATTTGTTTTGTCACATTCAATATTTTTTAACAAGAAAAAAAAAAGCAATTTTTGGTAGGTAAAAGTGTTTACTATCAACAAATAACGATTTGTGAAAGTTGGTTCTTGTTTAGTACTATACGCATGGTTTTTTTTGTGGCCAGTTTTCCGAGAGTATTATACTATTTTAGAATCCTGGTTACTTGCGTCAATTTTTAAAAAAACTTGCCATAGTAGTGTCCATACTTTTTTTTTACATAACGATGTGTTAAAATGGACTGTAAGTAAAAATCTTTAGAAATTTTAAAGTAAAAAGTAGTTTTGATTGATTTTTGTGTAAAAACTACAGGTAATCTGGAATTTTTAAGGGTTGTGGTGGATAGCAGGGCTACTTAGGTTGCTGATACAAAAATAAAAAAATTATATATTTGGAAAATTGTGGTCATGGTAGTTAAAAATATCATAAGGGTTGTCAATTTTCGAAAGATTTTAATTTTTTGTTGTATTTTTTTTAAAATAGGAGATTATTTTTTCTTATATTTTTTTCTCGAGTAGTCATGAGCAGGACCACCCTCTGGTGCCCGCTTATCGTTGAGTTTTGGGACACCTCGTATATGCGTCATGGGTAGCACCACCAAATGTTGCATCAATATTAATAATATTAAGATCACTATCACATATCTGCAAAATAAGTGAATTTCATAAATAGCAAATAGAACATATTATTCTGCATTGTACAAAATACTTACAATTTGAACATTCCTAGAATGATAGTGCTTCCTATTAAATAATCTTTCCTCATGATCTGTTGGCCTCGTCAATGCAACATGTGTCCCATCGATGCACCCCAAGACACCAGGAAAGCCAAATTTATTTGAAAATCTGTAACGGCCAGTTCTAAGTATTGTGTGTTAAATCATACTAAAGTTCTATAAAACTGATATCCTGGGTTATTTTTCTCTCTCTGATAATTGCCAATTTAATAACTCAATGAATTTTTGGTGACTATAATTTAATGTTGGCATTGAGATTCTAATTAAAGAATATAATGTAAAGGCATTCTACTATATAATTATAGAATGTTATGTAATGGTTTGTGTTATTACACAGAAATAAACAGTTCCAATCCTCTTAATTAGGTTATGTGTATGAAAAAATTTGTATATTCACCCATTTATTATTGTTTGCCTTTCTTGTCTTGTGTGAGGAAATTTAATATATTTTCTCAGTACATTTGGGTGGTTTAAAGCTGCCGTCACCTCTTTCACAGCCTGGGATACACCGGACTGACTGAGTCCATGGAGATAGCTCATACCTACAGGCTTTTGATATGAGCCAGTGGCAAAGAATGAAAGTGCTGTTAACACCTGCAATTGATGAATATACAATGTAAATATTATTTTGCAATTCGCAATATGTATAAATAACATAGTCCACTTACTTTACATTCTACAGAGATTTTTCGAGATCGAGGCAAATATGGAGCTAGTTCAGTGCACAAATCAACAAACAAATTTTTTGTCAGTCTATAGTGGTTACTGAAGTCTGTTAACTCCATAGGTCTTGCCTGATCTCTTATGACACGTCGTGAACGACGCGTAAGCAAGTTCTCGCTCGCAGCGTTTTCTGCTTCTAACGCTTCCAGAATTAGAAAAGCACGAGCCATAACTAAAATGGTAACCTAAAAATAACGTAGTTAACGCAATGCAAATAACGCTTATTATGATGTTGACATAACTTTTTAATGTAATTTATCACAATGCTACACTGATTTAAAATATAACTCACTTTAAATATTATCAAAAACAGTATGTTAAAACACTAACAACAGGTAAACAACAAGGGGAGAAGTTGTCGCACTTTGACAAATCAAATTGTTTGCCGTTTGCTGTCGCGTCGCTATCGCTCATCTTACACAATACGAATTTTTTCGCAGACAAAGGACGTTGATACACTTCAGATGCACTTTTAGTTCCCCGATTGCTCTACAGAGGGACCACTGTTGCTCACCGCGCTGTGGCGTTGCTATCGCTAATATGTAATACCAAATTGATGTTTGACAGCGATTATTGTACAATTTACGCCTGTCGCATTGCTTATGCAAGATACACAATAGCCCCGCCGATCACACCTTGTGACAAAACTGCACCGATCGCAAAAGATGCGTCAGTGGTTAATACAAACGGGTTCGTAAACTCGGGGTACTGTAGGAGTGGTGCGTTAGTTAATAGGATTTTGCATATTTGAAATGCATTTTTATATTCATCATTTATAATAATTCCTTTTTTTTTTTTCAAACATACAGTTAAAGGTTTTACAATTTTAGCAAAATCTTTAATAAATTTTCTGTAGTGAGAGATTTATGAGAAAAAACGAAATCACTCACTTTTTGCTACCGGCGAATTACGTCGAGCACTATTTGTCGTGCGAGTGATGTATTCGTATTATTGTATGTATGTGCGGACACACACTAAAAAGGAAACGTCAAAGTGACGTTTGGGCAGAGACCACGAACATACTAGCGCCATCTACCTGTGGCGAATGGCGCGTCCACTCCGCATTTATTTTATAGGTATTTGGTTTAAGACCTTCTTTAGTTATCGTATGTCCTAAATATAAATTTTCTTTTATTTATAAACTCCAATTTGTCCAACTATATCTTAAAATTAGTTTCTCTGAACCTATCAAATATTTTTTTTTTATTTAAATGTTTCTCTAAGCTTTTTGTAAAGATTATGACGTCATCGAGGTACGCTAGGTAATGTAGGCCGTTCAGTCCTCTCAGTACGTTATCCATTGCTCTCTGAAATGTTGCGGGTGCCGGTGCCGTTTTCAATCCAAATGGCATCCTATTAAATTCGTACAACCCGAATGGTGTACTAAACGCCGTTTTAGCACGATCCTCATGTGCCACCTCAATCTGATGGTAGCCGCTTGCTAAATCTTATGTAGTAAAGTATGAACTCTTTCCTAACTTGTCAAAAAAATCGTTTATTTATCGTCGATCGTTATTTCATTTAAACGCCTATAGTCGATAACCATTCTCTATTTTTTTTCGCCTGATGCATCCATCTTCTTGGGTACCAAATGTACTGGTGCACTCCAAGGAGAGGGTGATTCCTTAATGATGTCATCTAATCTAACACTAAGCATTCCTCCGTTCTCGGGTCCCCAAAGTGGGCTCCCAGTAAATATTTTAATTCCTCCCATGTCACAATACTGTCTCTTTCCCCGACTAGTTTGGCTGCTTCCCCAGTCAACCTACTAGTAATTACGTGGAAGAGGTATTCATTTTGGATTTCTTCCCCTTGAAATGCGCTAATTATATATTCGCATTTTTTATGAAAAGGGGTAATAATCTGGTATCGCCATCGAACAGTGGTATAAGTTTCAACATGTCCATGGGGACTCTATTTATCGTGTTTCCATTTTTTTCTTTTGTTTTTTTTTTTAAATTACTTATACTAGGTATATCTACTATACGCTATAATCAAGTTTTAGACTACAGAGATGATTTTCAAAAAGAGAAGAATATAAGGATTTATACTAAGGGATGTAAACGATTTTACTCACATTCCCGTCGATATTTCCATCTCCTCCAAGGTTTTTTTTTTTTTTCATCCCCTCTGACTTTACAAGTTGTGTCAGAGACCTTTTTTACTTTATTTAATTTATTAGCAGAATTTTTATTTTGGGTACTTTACTCCAACTAGTTTGCCTTTCTGTTATTTTTCCATGCATTTCTTTATTTTATTTCTGGTCGTTTTAATTGATACTTACACTATACTTACACTCTTAAATCATACCAATTTATCATACTATCTGCCAGCTGTAAAAAAGCATCTCTTATTCTATCCTATATACAATGTTCTTTTGTCTTACTGTCTATCTTAGTATTTACTCAATTCACTATTTTACACAATTCCTATTTTCTATCTTATACTATCTTAATTACATGCTTGCTATATATATAATTATTATATGTATACATCATGATTTATTTGTCCTTATTTCTATTAATTACTCTATTACAAACTTTTGTGCAAAATTTTAGAAATTCGGCCCTTTTAGTTTTTTCCTTAAAGATTTCATGGACAGTATTCCTATTTATCGCTGTTTCAATTTTTATTTCAGCTTCTAGCCTTTCCAGATTATGGATGGGGCATTCGAACAACACGTGGGCCACGGATTCGTCCACGCCAGGTTCACAGATGCACGATGGGTTCTCCTTACACTTGAACCTGTACAAGTATTCGGAGAACCCACCGTGCCCCGTCAACACCTGGGTTATCACGCCGGTCGGTTCTAACTGTCGGACTATTTTATATGCTTCTATCGCATTTGGTAGAAACATTTTTGTTGTGGCACCTGTATCGCCGGACCTGTACCTTTGGTTTCATTCGTCAAGCGACCCCTGACGGATATGTCGCTTAACGAATGAAACCGGGCACAGGTCATAGTCCGGTTTCCGCTTTAGTTTGAGGGCAGCCACTTTTGCTAGCTCGTCCGCGCGCTCATTTCCCTCCAGACCAGCGTGGGCTTTGATCCAATACAGGGATATGCTCTTATTTAAGAGACCCGCCCTCCGGATGTTCTCTCGTGTCTCCACTGCCAGGGGATGAAGAGAGTCATCGCCCACCACTGTTTCCAGGGCCGACCGCGAGTCGCTGTATATGCCGAAGCTCCCCTCCGCTCTTTTCAGAGCGGTCCTCGTGGCCTCACATATGGCCAGGAGTTCCGCCTGATAGACCGTGCAGTATGGAGGCAACTTGAGCTTGAGGGTACCGGTCTCGGCTTCACCGTTCCAAATGGACAGTGCCGCCCCGACCTGTCCCTCAATCTTGCTGCCGTCCGTATATATTCTGACTTCCTGCATGAATTGTATTCAGAACTTCCGAGTAATTTCACTTTTCCCTATTAAGTGTTAAAACACAAGTCGAGGTCACAATTTCCAATCCCACGACTTAGGGGATCCTACCGGCTGCGCCAGTTAAAATACTCCTTGCGCTCATTAAGTTTTTAAAAATACAAATTTAGACTTTAATACGTGTTTATTGTCTTAAGTTTAAGTTAACAATCTCTGTTTGTGCGGGGTCGGTCAGTTTATATAGAAAATAAATGCTTAGTTGCATATTTGTTTGTTATTATCAGGGGAATAGCGGTTAGCCTTCGTGACACTTGTCAACGTGGTTTATTTTTAATGAGGTGCGGGAAAGGAAGGCAAAGGAATTAAATGCCATGCAGCGCAACCAACTAAATAATTACTAATCTTAGATTTGAGAGTTTTTGGCGGCCATCTTAAGACGTCAGGTTGTCTGTTTTGAATTATTTTCCTAAACTTGTGTTTCTTGACTCGTGGTGCAAAATATTATTAAAAATATTTACTTTGACACTGGCAAATTGTTATACGCCTTATAAAATGTAAAAAAAAATTTTCAGGCGCGAACACCTCTTCTTCAATGGGCTGTGAATTAAACTTTTCCTCCGAGTCGTTTTCAGTCAAATCTGAATGTCACTTGATTCTATCTGTTCGAACCCATTTCCCCTTCTGGCTATGTTTACAGTCAGTTTGAGTTTGCACAGATCTTCGTCATTTTCCGCAGTCAGAGCAGGCCACAGTTTTTTCGAACATGGCTTCGATTCTTCCAATGATTCTTTTATGTTTACGATGCATTTTGCTATGTCAAATTTCTTCCAGCATTATAATATGTAATTGTATGGGATATCCACTGGCTGGCGGAAGGTATGCTGGATGGAGAAAGAGAGGTACTCACGTTGTGATACCTATTTCCTCCTGTATCCTTATTGTTTGGTACCAAGGCAAGAAAGCTAGATCGATTTTATCTCGTTTTGTTTGAAATTTCGTCCTTTTTTTGTTGTTGTCGGATGTCCGAGCGTGTGCGTTGCACAGTAGTTGTCACAAGAGAGCGGTGGCCACTAGATGGCGCAGTTGTAGGAAAAGTAATTGGATAGAAGGGGACAGGGATGTTGCCAGCCAGCAAAATTACTAATTATAATTTGTAAAATAAAAAATAATCTTTTCTGGTACGGAACAATAATAATAATAAAATTCTTTATTGCACAAAAAATAAATGTACAAAGGCGAGCTTAATGCCTAAAGGCATTCTCTACCAGCTAACCAGAAAGAAGCATTCCACAACATTCATATCAGGATCACGTTCCATATTATCCAATATGATTTTGAAGGTGCTGAATTATTCCTTGCTCCCCTAAATTGAAGCAAAGCCGTCGTGTTGGCAAAGGCGTAAACGATCAAGCGTTGAAACTCGTTTTTCATTTCATGTAACCGACAATATAAATTAGGAAGACAGCAAATGCACTGTTATTAGCAAATGAAAATGTGGTCAACACCTTTAATACATAACCGCGTTTTATTAGTTACACATGAGAGGTTTTTATTATGTATAATGTGTTTTTTTTTTTTTCAAGACATCTTTATTTGTTTCACCACTACACACTTGGTGTCGCAAATTCCTTCTTGACTTGCGAATAATTCGCGCCTGAATCCAAATTATATCAATACATAGTTATTAACTTTAGGATAACTCTCTCGTTTATCAGCAAGAGAAATAGATTTCCCTCTTTTCGCCGTTATAATGGACCCCTCTGTCCCTCTGAAGAACCTCCACAACCCTTTTAGTTCTCCCTGACCACCATGTCGGCGTGACTCTCGTTGTCTTTCTCTCACTTATATCTCTGTTAATAATTTATAATATAATAAACTAATCTACTCACTTGGACACCGATGTACCTCCTTCAATAATTACATCATAAACACAGCTAATTGTATGTTTTTTCTATGCGACCTATGTCCTCTCCTTGCCCCCTCCACTTCGGTGTTGCCAGTGACAACCACCTCATATTGTCTTTAATTTTAATTGATATTGCCATAATCAGCAAATATCCTTTGTATTTTTATATCGCATTCGCGACACTTGGCTCGCATAGTTCTAAATTTCATATCAATCTAAACATAATTGAAAAGGCAATTGGATTCCGGGGTTAAACTTCTCATGCGCTCCTTTTAACGTCTTTATTCCTTAACTTGAATGAGTGTTCTTTAAGTGATGTACTCACAGTGCGGTCTGCGTTTTATTAACCGCACCGCAGATCGCGTTGTGTAACTGATACGTTTGAAGTAATTTTAGAATTTATGTCTAATTATCTTGTTACTGTATAATTTAGTTTATTTAGCGACTGTGTTTACTGTTTATACCTATTTTTAAGTTGTAAATTAAATAATAATTTTGTATATTTCATCTTATTCTTTCTACTCCCAAAACCCTTATTAGTTAAGTTTAGAAGTGTCTACAGGCAGCCCCGCTATGCTGGCTCGATGAGACCGGAATGTGCCAGCCGTTGACAAGGCACACTTCATCGGTAACACCACCACTCAAGCTGAAACCATAATTGAGCAATCAAAATTCATTGTTACATTCATACCCATTGAGATACTATATACTAGAGATGCAAACTTCATACATCTGACATAGAAAAAGCGTAGGCCGCTTCGAACAGTTTGACAAAGTCGCCGTCAAGTAATACTAACCGACAGAGAACCTAAACGTGGCTGTGGTCATCTTTTCTCTCGCATCATATTGCACATCTGGTTGCATTATGCATTGCATATCAATGTTCATACCAGTCTGAATGAAGACAGTTTTGATGAGTCTCTGTCAAAGTCCACGCTTTGAATCTTTAAACATGACCACAGCCACGTTTAGGTTCTCTGTCAGTTAATATTTGACTTGACGGCAACATTGTCAAATCGTTTGAAGCGGCCTACGGTTTTTTTAATGTCAGATGTATAAAGTTTGCACCTCCAGTAAATATCTCTTATGTCTACAACGAAGTTAGTTATCTGATAATCTTTCTCAATAGTTTTATACAATTTAGTCATTATCAAGGAGTAAAGAATGCCATGTAAGGTGTTTATCACAATATAAACTACTGATTAGATAAAAATTTAATATTATTTATTCAAGTTAATCTATATTTTTGACAAAATCCACTAAAATTTGGTTTAGTGGCGTTATCATTAAGTACTTACAGTTAACTGCTTTGGTGAAACCTGGCATTGCCACTATTGATGCAGATTCCAACTGATGTAAGAATTCTTTCACGATGTGGCTTCGACTGAACTAATATAGGTTATAGGGTACAAAGAAATCGGCAACGTCATTATTAGGGAAAAGTTAACAGCAGTCGGCAGAGGGTCGAGTATGTGTTCACATTTATGCTGTCACGGGTAAAGTAAAACACTGCATCAATCAGCTGGGCCTGAGGGGCTATGCGGACTGGGATGGGCGCTGCCTGTTGACAGTGGCTCGTCCAATCACATTACAAATAGTGCCGGAAGGAAACCAGATAGTCACCGTGACTCACGGTGAGCTAGCGTCCGCAATAGCCCCTCAGAAGTCGAAAGCCAATCGACAGCTGTCATTTGGTCGAATCGAAAACAAATATGGGATTGACGTTTCACTGTCACCTAGATGATAACGATTTCGATTCGATCAAGTGACAGCTCGATTGGCTTTTTCGACTTTAGCCCCTGAGGGCCAAGTACGAGGTTGCATTTACGCCGCAACAGCAGTGAAATCTCTCCACCAATCACACTATATCATTTTGACGGCAGAGGTAAAAACATTTATAATGAAGCTAACCTATTGGTGAGGTTTTACTGACAATATTTTTTTGACCGCAAAAATGATGTAATGGGAGTAAAATGCAGCTTTTTTTAAATTCAATTTTAATCGATTAGCAACCTAAATCACCGTGTCGAATTAATATTAACGATTAGATTTTCCGCTTATTTGGCAACGACGCCTTATCGCTATTTAACGCTCGCATCGTAGCACGGAACACTACTACTACGGAACGCGGAACAGATTTTGTTGGCAACACCACAGCAGAATTGCGATATGGGTGTAAAACAAATTAGTAATTAAGAATTTATTTTGGATAATATAAAGAAATAAAGCAGACAAATCCATTTGAAAACGAGAACGTGATCGAGCTTGCCGCTCGTTTATGCATACATACTACCTTAACATTAAAAAAAAATCAACAGTGGAAATGAAACAGCTTCTTTTAAAGGCAATATTTATTATGCAACAACACTTTTGTACATGTAAAATGCAATATAGACGTTAATATAAACGCACCCATAACATAAATTAATTAAAATAAAGTCCATCGGATTTTATTCAAATAAAAACCGAGGCGCATTCTTATAAAGCTAAAGCCTTGTGACAAATATCAGATAATATCTGATTAATAAAACGAGAAAAAAAAAACGGTACAAGTTTGCCAGCATTAAAAATTATTACGAAGTTTATTTACGTACTGGGTTTTTCTTGTGTGGTAACCCTGACTTATGGATGCGTAACTACCCTCCATTATTAAATTACTTAAGTTTCAAGATGGTGTTCTTTAATTTTTCATCGTTAGCTCCGGAGAACTCTTCAATTTTCTTTGAATTCTTAACAAAGACAAATGTGGGCATCGAGCTGACGTTGTAATCGGCAGCGATCTCCTCACATTCATCAACGTCGACCTGAAGCAATAATTATACATTATATTAATTATCTCACATCAATTATGTAGAGTGCGGTCCACGAATGGAGGCAACTGCGGTCACTTAGAGAAGTCTATATGTAAATTCATGATCAAAACATGTAAACAAAGAAATGTCACAGTCGGGGGTAGTAGTCAACATTTTCATAAACAGTCAGCGGTCAGACAATTAAATCTGAAAAAGAAATTCAACAATTCGAATACTTTCAACCTCATTGCCAGTAATAAGAAAAGAAATTATTTGCTCGATTTTATTTCAAAACAGTAATATTTTGTATGTATGTAAATATGTTATGTATTTTATTAGTATTTTACGTCACATTAAAGCTGCAAGCAATATTTCGTTTTACTTGTTTAAGATGATCGTACAATTTTAACGTGATGCTTTTGTACTAATCTACAAACTACACAAATGAGGTTTTTTTTTAAATTGGCAACACCTTTGTTTACATCTCGAACTCCATTTCAGGGTATAGGGAAGTAAGGTCCGTTCGCACCAGAAGGCCCATTAAAGTTACTTTTACATTATGGTTTACATTTACTCCACACGAGTTGCACCATCGTCGCGCCTGTCATTTTTGACAGCGAATCTTGGCTGGTTAAAGTTAAAGTAATCGTCAAACCAATGTCACTAACGTCAAATGTATGAAAAGTGAAAAGACCTGGTGTAGACGGACCTAAGTAGACGAGTATGCGTCGTTTGTTTACCCGGCTACTTCCAAACTGCAAAGCTTAAAAGACACAGAATTCTTTACTCAGTTATTTTAATTCAACCTGATGACTGAAACTCTAGCTGTATATATTTTTAATTATCTCTCATGGCTACTTTAAACTCCAATTTTTATCATAATAAAGTGGTATAGATAACTGGCGTTTATGAAATAATTACACTAAGTATAATGATTAATAAAATAACTGCAAGATATTATTTTTACAATAGACATATATATTTTTTAAATCCTTACAAGTTTTAGGTAGAGAACAATCATTAGGTTATTAACCCAGTATACCGTTCTGGGATTAAGTAGTACTAAGCGATTTAGTAGCATTTCAGGATCAGTCGTTTGTATCACAGGCGACTGCAGCCTACAGCGATTTATCTGTAGTAGCAGTTGTTTCCGTTCATGGACAGCACTCTCTAGCTTTACATCAGGCGGAGTGTTGTGAGCAAAAATTCAAAGAAATAGTAGACGGACTGATGATGGTTATTAGTCCAGTCTACAGTACTGTGGGGTAGTGCCATCACTTTCAAACGAGGGGAGTACGCACTGTCTGTGAGAAGTTAATAGTACGTTCAGCGCCGAATTTAGACTTCGACGTCCCATAGGCAGAGCATGTTGTGGATGCCCTCAAATCGTTTGTGGTTATCTGTTGAAAGTTTCTATTGAGGTCAAGGTAAAGAAGAGAGCAACTAAATAAGTTGGCTAACACAAAATTTAAAACAAAACTTTGTTTCTACAGAGCCTTTATCGATTTAATGTAATTTTTATTGTGGTGTGGTGGCGGCCCATAGGCAATTGCCTATGTTGCCTATGCTTAAATCCGGCACTGAGTACGTTATAGGAAAAATATTTTCAGTCAACAGTCACCTCCGCTATGTCAGATTGATGAGACGAGTATGTACCATTTGTACTCTTAACCCTTAAATACATGATTTTTTATTTTGAATTAATAAAATATAGACAATTTGTCATAGATTACGTAAATAATAATTTAAAAAAAAATCAATTTCGATTTTTGTTTATTACACAAAGCAACCTTGCATTTGATGCACTCAGTACGTGAAAGTCCTGTGCAAACGCAGACACTAATCTTTTTGAATAATTTTAAGTGAAAATGAATGTAGACAATTGGCAACAACATGCATTTAAGGGTTAAATCGATCTAAAAAAAATCTCACCTTAAGGACAACAATGCTGTCGCTCATTTCAGTAGCGATGGCTTCCAGTTTGGGTCCGATCATTTTGCACGGACCGCACCATGTGGCCATGAAGTCGATGACGACCAGCTTGTCTCCGGCCTCCTCGAGGCGCGTCTTGAGGTCAGCAGCGTCCTTGATGTGGATTGCCATTTTTATTCTGTGGATCACATATATATTTTTAAATGCTTATAGTGCTTGTATCACAAGGCACTATAGCCACTAAAGTACTTATAACATAGTTATATTGGTCAGAATTTGACGAGATTCGAATACAGGTCTCAACTCTATCTTAAGCTCACGTCTCAAAAAATATATACTAAAAAAACTAGGCGTGACAATTGTATTGTATTGTAAAAAAAAGACTAGGGAAGGTTTTACGAGTACAAAACAATACTAACAATCTTGCTAAAATAAACACGATAAATACAAATAAAGGTCATCACGACAAAACGAATATTTTTATAGTACAAATCAAACTTTGTGGCGTCTCCAAAGTTAGCCACGAGTCGCTGCGCAGTACACAAATTGAGGTATCAGCACGGCACGATGAACGTCAGAGGGAAGTGCACACACCCGAGCTACCAGCCCGTTCCCACTGGGGTACGCAGAAACTTTCTCCTTCGACCACATCCATTACTCCCCTCATGCATGCACGCCGATTGAGGGTGCTCTTCGTCTGACCCTTTCTGAGCAGACCGATTTGACTGAGAAAGGTCTTCCTAGGGCGCACCCTTCCGACACAGGCATCCACTTTCGCACAATAAATCTTTTTTGTTAATCTCCTTTCATCCGTCCTTTCCAAATGACCGAACCACCTTAGCATACCCCTTTCATTTTTATATGTTCTATTAATAATAAAAATTAACTCTTAAAAGCCCGCAGCTAACTTCCGAGACGTCATCAAGTTTGACGCGACCTATTGCTGTTACACCAGCAACAGGCATGTAAATAATTAGCATCACGTGACGTAACATCAAACTAGTTCTGGCCGAGGTCGAACGTCAATCGTAGAAACCAGCCACTGCATGCTTGAAAAACGCTACTAATGGACACAATAATTTAAGGCTGTTAATGTTGCCAGCGGACTCTTTAAGGTCCGATTGCACCACATGACTCGAGTTGCTTCAAAAAAAAAACTGACAGTTTTGTCGCTAACCGTAACCAGCGAATTTTGGCTGGTCAAAATTAAATTAATAGTTAAGCCAAGCAGAAAAGGGCCTACTACCCTAGGACGGCAGACTAATAACCATCATCAGTCTGCCTGTCACTCTTTAATAGCGAGAGACCAAAGTACAAATAACATAGTTGTCATAATTTAGCGAGGTTCGACTTCATGCGTTCTGCCGCTAGACCATGGCAGCCCTTCGCGTGTTTTCACAACGAATTAACTTGACAGAACAAAAAAACGAACACCCTCGCCAAAGATAAGTTAAATTTTTAAAAATTTAAAGAGTGGTAGGCAGACTTATGATGGTAATTTGTCCAGTCTGCCGCCCTGGGGTAGTACCACCACTATCGAATGTAACACCCGTGAAGTGACGTTGTCGCGTTTCGGGAATAGTTTAAAAATAGACAGGTATAACGAGAGGAGTGTGCACTGATGGTACATGCTCGTCTCTTCAAGCCGGCATAGTGGAGGCGACTGCTGCCCGTACAGGTTTCTCTGTAGTAGCAGTTGTTTCCATTCATGGACCGCACTCTAGCTTTACATCAGGCGGTGTTGTCACATGCCGAGCTACAATAAAAAAAAACCTAAATAATAAACCTTTTTAGGGCTTCATATTATCGACTTGTACCTATATTGGGTGTGAGTCATGTAAGGGGCACTGGCGACACGCGTCAAGGCCCGAGTGACGTCACTAACTAGTTATTACGGAATGTAAATGAATCAAGTGTACGATTCGTTAGAAAACTACTGCATCATTGAGTATTATTAGAGATGCCGCGCCGAGTAAAAGTTCTGGCGAGTAACCTTAGAATAAAACAAAGAGAGGAAGATACGTTACGGACGACTAAAAAGTAGACCTCGTAAACTAGGTCTAACTGACATACTTTGTTGACACATGTACGTAAACGAGTAACGAATGTGGACAGTACGTAATTTGGTATGTACATGGTGGGAAAGAGAGGTGGTCATCATTCAGCTGAAAGGAGAGGAAAGGACGGGATCAAACCAAAGTCCTATTATTCCTATATCCCAGTCTCAAGCAGGTGTTTTGTCCACTAAACTACACAGCCACTCGCGCTTTACTGGACCGCTTTTCATCATAACTGAATAATATTTTATCTAAAAACTACAATTCTCTTTGTTAACAATCAATATTTACAATTTCCATTCAAGACTAATTCTAACGTAAATTAAAGTCAATCCTTACTGATAAAACAAATTATCTCTTATGATTTATCATTATTAAAATATTGCTCCCTACAATATATTAATTTTATAAGTTAATCTTATAAGTTATTCAACCTAGATATAAAATAAACACCGCTATAATATTATCGGTTTAACCATAGAGGTGCAAACTTCATAAAAAACAGATATCATCAATTATTAAAGCATTTAATATAAATAATAAGTTTTTTAAATTGTAGCTCGGCATGTGACAACACTCCGCCTGATGTAAAGCTAGAGTGCGGTCCATGAATGGAAACAACTGTTACTATAGAGAAACCTGTGCGGGCAACAGTTGTAAAAAAAAAGTTCAAATATTGCATTAAAAGTCTAATTACTCAATAACTCGGTAAAAAAAATTAAAACTGATTGGCGATAAGGAATGTAGATTTATTTTTATACAAAAATTTCTCTTAGGCGAATGAAATCTTCTTTCATGAATCGTGCATGAATAACAAAGTTACATCTGTACTTCTTGGAGAAATAAAAACACATTAGCGATACCACAGTCAAGTTTGTCAATGTACAGTGCAGGGCCATATGCCATGGCTGTAAAGATTTTCAATAGTTTGCCTGGCCATATAAAAGATGAGTTGTAACGTAGTAATATTTTTATTTATTATTATTTATATATTTTTCTCCTCGCCACACTGTAAAATTTTGATCGTCGACAACACCGCGACGATCTGTCATCGACCTCGGCCGGTAGGAATGATAACGCCTCGGGATCAATTTTAATTTGGACAGCGGAGAAGCCCTACGTGGCGCATGATTGCCTCCCGTTAAGGGACCCTTACGTGCAATCATCGCCACCTTCTACGTTTGTCGAGTTGTTTCCCCAATCCCTTGGGTAAGTTTCAAACACGTAATTTGTAGGTTACCTAGGGTTAGGCTAATCATATTTAATTGCTTATTTCTCGCTTTTTTTTGTAATACCGCTTCTGCTCGTCACGACGCATCGCACCCTACCCTAGATGTTTCTATAATTATCTAGCTGCGATAGCTCCCTGACGAGCAGAGGCTGATCTGGCGACTTCGATCGTTCCAGGGAACCAGATTCGGGCTTAGAAGATTACGCAGTCCCTTTTACAGCCGTGGGGGCCCCACACGCCCCGTCTAGAAGCACCGACATAACATCCGGTTAGCGCCCAGGCTCGAGGTCGACCAGGCAGCTCACCGTAAAGCATCGGAGAACAGCTAAGATCACTTATATTTACATCTTAGTGCTTAGGAGTGTTCCATCGCCATATATATAATTAAAGAACCTATTTGCTGTGACAAATTCTATCGCATTTTTATTTCGCCCCCGGCTTTGGGACGAGTCGGGGCGCACGTCACACTGGCGCCCAACGTGTTATATGGGTTGGAACGCTTCTATGCTTGTAGTTAGTGCTTTGTGATCGTGCTCTTATGTGTTTTTGTTGTTTTTACGTTTATTATTCCCTGCTTTTTTCTAATTTTTACCATTTAAATTTTTTTGTTGCAATTACCTACCTACCCTAAATTTTTTTATTTTTGTGTTTTTGTCTTTTGTGGTTGTTTTAATTGTTATTTTTGTTGCTTTTATATAGCTTGCGTTGATTTAAGTAGTTCTATTTTAATTTAATATCTTTTATTATAGGTAATTGAAAAAAAAAAAAAAACAAAACACAAAACGGAGATTTTAATCAAACTGTAACAGAGCGGTGAGTTAGTGTTAGTAGATAGTGATTAGTAGTTAGTAACCAGTAGTTAGTTTTTTTATTACTTTTTTTTATTTTAATTTCTTATTATTATTTTTTTTGGTTTTGTTTTTTTTATTCTTTTTGTTTTCGCTTTGTTGTACTATAGTTGTAGTGTAGTTAGTTAATTAACCATTAGTTGCAAACAATTATTTTTATTTTTGCTTTTAGGTTTTAGTTAGTTATAATTTTTGTTTTAAATTATTTTTAGTTTTTTTTTGTAGTTAGATTAGTTTTAGGCAAGTGTTTGAGGCTTACCCAATTCTACCTAAAAACTTGACGATGGCTTCTAATACTAAATATGGTTCATTAGAAATTGTCCAAATAATGTATGAGGTTATGACCCGGGGTGCCTTACCGGCCGACAATACACAGCAGCTTCGGAGACAGATAGTCAAATTATGCCAAGCTACCTCGCCGAACACATAAAATGTGTTGACTATTATCTATATTTATTATTATATTGAATTATGTATGTATATTTATTTTTTTTATTTTTTTATTTTATTTTTTTCTTTTTTCTTTTTAAGTATTTTGTCACTTACACCGCCAAAATACTTATGTGGCGAGGGGGGTAATGTAACGTAGTAATATTTTTATTTATTATTATTTATATATTTTTCTCCTCGCCACACTGTAAAATTTTGATCGTCGACAACACCGCGACGATCTGTCATCGACCTCGGCCGGTAGGAATGATAACGCCTCGGGATCAATTTTAATTTGGACAGCGGAGAAGCCCTACGTGGCGCATGATTGCCTCCCGTTAAGGGACCCTTACGTGCAATCATCGCCACCTTCTACGTTTGTCGAGTTGTTTCCCCAATCCCTTGGGTAAGTTTCAAACACGTAATTTGTAGGTTACCTAGGGTTAGGCTAATCATATTTAATTGCTTATTTCTCGCTTTTTTTTGTAATACCGCTTCTGCTCGTCACGACGCATCGCACCCTACCCTAGATGTTTCTATAATTATCTAGCTGCGATAGCTCCCTGACGAGCAGAGGCTGATCTGGCGACTTCGATCGTTCCAGGGAACCAGATTCGGGCTTAGAAGATTACGCAGTCCCTTTTACTGCCGTGGGGGCCCCACACGCCCCGTCTAGAAGCACCGACATAACATCCGGTTAGCGCCCAGGCTCGAGGTCGACCAGGCAGCTCACCGTAAAGCATCGGAGAACAGCTAAGATCACTTATATTTACATCTTAGTGCTTAGGAGTGTTCCATCGCCATATACAGGGTGTATCGGGCAGCGTGTAAAAAATTTCAAGCTATGACTCAGTAAGTGATTCTGAGCAGAAATTAATTTACAAAATAAAAACTTTTTTTTTATCCAAATGTCCACCTTTTCCTTTTAGAAACATACATACGAGTAATTTGCTACAAACACGTGTAATCATTGTGTCGGCCGGCGGAGTATCAAAGGAATGACCTTGCCTTTGATCGACGCCGACAACCTTTGCCGCCTCGCCTTTGTTCTCGCGCCGACAAACCAGTTGCCGGCCCACCTGCAACGACTATTCTGTCAGTTGCCGAATGGCCGCGTAACTGTGTACACGTGCGCGTATTCGTAAGAACGTTTGCCGTAAGATTTGCGGTGAATGCGAAATAACACTAACGCGACAATGTCACTTTCGAACGTTGAACGTTGTGATCGTTCTTTTGTGTGGAGAAAGTGGTGGAAATTTAAGTGCTGCCTTATGTTTGTGGAGAGAACGGTATCCTACACGATTCCATACGACGCGTATTAAGAATTGTTTAAAATCTTGCGTGGAGGTTATTACGTGGGCAAGACCTACACCCGTATAAGCTCGCATTACATTTTGCGAGTGGCCATCTCGCTCCCCAGACTTAACGCCCTGTGATATTTAATTATGGGGAGACATAAAGCGGCGCGTGTATTCTGACAGAGACGGTGAGGTCAACGACCGCGGTGAACTTCGTAGGCGGATTGAAAGTATCACTGTGTTTAGCGCGAAATGGCCACCATTTTGAGCACCTGTTATGAGTAACATAGGCACTTTCCGAAGATATTTTTATTTTTTGTAAGTAAACTACCTAATCACTGTCTTAATAAGTCAATTATACTAAAACACTTTTGTTCTACTACTTTCTCAATAAATTATTTTTTATGACCGCTGTACTTTCGTAGTTTCGTAGCGCTCGATGTCCACGTCGGCCGGTCCATTTATAGACATTTTGTTTCTGTGATAATACTATACACGAGAACTTTTATTTAGTAAATTTATTTTTTGAGGAGTGTTCACCCCTCACTTAATATTTATCTTAATTTTTTTACACGATGCCTGATACACCCTGTATATAATTAAAGAACCTATTTGCTGTGACAAATTCTATCGCATTTTTATTTCGCCCCCGGCTTTGGGACGAGTCGGGGCGCACGTCACAGAGTCTAATTATAATAAGTTTGTTAATAAATTAAAGATATTTTTAGTAAATAATAGTTTTTATAATTTAAGTGAATTTTTGTATAATAATAAGTAAGGTATATCTATAAGTTTTTTTTTCAGTGCCCCAACGGGGTTCTTGCAGAACATCTGGCAAGAAGGAAAATAAATATTTTGATTTTGATATGTTTTTTTGGGGGATTAGAACAAGGTTTTACATTTGCGAATCCAAGTTAATAATCACTATAGATTTTTAGGTCAATATTATTACTATCAGAGGCGTAACAAACTAATTTATCAGTTGAGCACCATTTGATAATATTTTGATAATAAATAATTTCTTATCAAAAATTCCAACTGTTCTATTTTTGTAGTTCAAATTTACTTTGAGATATTTGAAAAAGTGATTCCGAATAAGAAGCCGTAGAAATAAATTGCAGGTCCATCTCTGCCTATCCTTCGACAAAGACAAAGACAAGCTTCATAAATAAACTAAAATTTTGTAAACTCAGTTAAGAGTCCAATGTTCAAATCTCACAAAGGAGAATGCCCATTCCACCTAAGACAAATAGGCCCACATTTTTTTTCTCGAGTTTGCCAACGATTTTTAGTTAATTTTGTAGAAAAATTAATCTACTTCCTATTGCCGATCAGTTTTAATTTTTTCACCTGGGTTATTGAGTAATTAGATGTTTTCTGATGCAAAATTTGAGGTTATTATTATTTTTAATGCTTTAATAATTGTAGATATCTGTTTTTTATGTATTTAAACATTGTCTATTGCTTGGTAAATAATGTGTTGATATAATTAAAATGAATTAATAAAAAATATGATATTATTTTAGATTTTTTTTCCAAACTATTGGGTATCAAGTGACCAAAAATGGGCATTCTTCTTTGTTAGGTTACTGTTGTTTGTTGGCACTGAGCGACCAAAGTACATATAACACAGTTACATTGGTCACAATTTAGTAAGGTTTGAATGTAGGTACATGGGTCTCATCGATCGTGAGGTTCCTCCATCTGCTATCGATAAATCTTAGCTGCTCTAATTGAGAGACCAGTGTTCAAATCACACAGAGTTCTAGCTGGTAACAATGCTTAGATTGTTGAGTTTACTTTAGACTGCTTAGTACCTACAGTATAAGATTATTAGTGATAGGCAAACTGACGATAGGCTTGAAAGTAGCCAGGTATGAGAGGATTGTGTACATTTGTCTCACCAAGCCGGCATAGAGGAGGCCACTGCTGTTTGCAGGCACTCTTCTGGAGTAGCAGTTGTTTCCGCTCAACATCAAGTGGAGTGCAATCATTTGCAGAGTTACTATAAAATAGAACAGACTCTGCCTGTCCTAATTGTAGAGGTAAATGTTCTATAAATAAAATGTCGAATTTGAATGCAAAATCAGACGCCATTATCATATTTTTAAATGATTATTAATTTATGATTACACATTGTTTACACTGTGAAAGTGATGTCATTGAAGGTATTTAAGATAAAAGTAGTAACTTTTTGTATGTGAGCAACAGAAAAATTGGGCGGGTTTTTTTTCGATAAAAATGATCAAAACTTATAACATGTAATCTTTAATGAAATGAGTCACCATTCACATACTTAGAATAACTGGAATCACACATTAATTACCTAGTTAACACGTTACACTAGATCTAAACTACTAGTGCTGGAAATTATGTTAAAACTGATTTTATCTAATCGTTAACACAAATAAAGTAGAACTATTATATAGAAAAAAGGTCATATATCAAAAAAATCAATTCTAGCAGACGCCAGTTGTCAAGGTCGCTTAGAAATTAGTGAAAATTGCAATGATGCGCCAACGTAGAATATTAAATGTTCTGTACAAATGATTGTACTGTTATATTGCATGCAAATTGATAAAAATTTATAAACCTCACCTGTATTTTGAGAGGGAAAAGTTAAAATTCTTCAAAGCACGCGGCAATCACCCGTCAACACACAAATTCCAATGACAATTGAGTGAATTGACAGAAAATTTGTTAGTCCAATTCAACTACCACACAAATATGATAAAATTGAAAAATATTTTATAAATAATAACAATAATAATTATTAATAATTATATAAGTAATACTTAAATTGTATATTTAATTTTATAAAAAAAAATTATATTTATGTATTTTTATTTGGCAACATTATTAACAAACGTCAAAAAAAGTTCTTGAAATTACGGGGCGGTCTTATAGATTTTCTCCGCTAATTTAAAAAATAATAAACGTTTGAAATCAAGATTATACATTTAAAATGGCATTAGATTTGGCTACAATTGGTGCTAATAAAGTGAAAAATGTCGTCACGGGCGAGGTAATAATGCGTCATGAATAATTTTACTGTTATTTTCATCATACTGTTAACTTGATCGCAATAATTATGTTAGAATACGCAAAAACAATTTATTGACTTATTACTACTATTTTCAATATTAAAAAGTGTTAAATTTTCTTGTTGAACTTTGAATATGTGGAGGTGATTAATGATTTTTGTCTCGATAATCATATCTATTTGTTATACCTAATTATCTCTATTTGGTATTGATGGTAAAATAACGTGATATGATAATTATTAGCAATTAGACTGGCGTTTATTCATACATAATTACACTATCATGCCTTTTATTGTTATTTTCCATATAGAATGCCATATTAACAATAGAATAATAAATAATAAGAGTAGTATTTTTCTGTATTTTTCCAGTCCGTAGAACTTCGCAGTTTCTGGCAAGATCAAGACACTGTTATTATATTTTTTCGCAGATGGGGGTGTATGTTTTGTAGACTTTGGGGTAAAGAAGTAAGTTAAAACTTCTGTACATGACGTAATAGGAAAGGCAGCATTTATTGGTCTAAAATCAACTTTTAAAAGAAATATACTCGAAAATAATTATTGATACCACGTCAGAAAGATGTATACAACTTCCGGTTTTGGGGATAGTTACAAGACATTATGGTATCATTATTTGTTAAAAAAACAAAACACAAAACAACATTGTAATATCAATATCAAGCAATGTAAATGAAATAAATGATTTACAGCTGCTTTTACAATGGGCCTCGTAGCACGCATGTGTTCATTCAACTCAGATCTGGTGGACGACCGAGTGCACTTGTTAGAGATCTTATTGTAACATTCTAGCTTGATTTATTTGAAAATATTTAAAAGATAATAATAAATAATACTTTGGCAATAACCCTTTTATATTTTAAAGGCAATGCCCGCAGTCCTCCACACAGTCTGTCTGTAATATTTATTTATTTTTGGCAATAAACAGTTATCGGAAAAATCAGTTTACAAAATAAAAGAATTTTATTGTAGACCAATAGTACCGAGAAAGTACTAAACAATAATGAATAAAAATTAAATGCAAGTCCGACAATGGTAAAGCAAAGAGAAAAAAATGGTTATATGTATATAATAATTTACAGGTATCAGCAATAAGTCCGATATTGAAAAAGAATAATATAAAATTGGTTGGCATCGGCGTTGACGATGTTGGGTCTAAGGAGTTTGTTGATGGGAAGTTTTTTGATGGAGGTAATAACTTTGCTAAAACAAATGTCTATTTTATTTTTTCACAGCTTTCACAAAGTATATTTTAATAGTTACGTTATTCAGAATTTTGTTAAGGAGCTCCTCCGCTGATATTGAGAAAGACATGTCACTGGACATGTACCGCACATGCCAAATAACCCACAACCAACACTGAATGCCCTTACTGTGACAGATAGTGTTGCAGAAAAGAATTTAGTGAGAATCTTTTGTTTATGATAGTTTTGTAATTTGGTATCAAGATTTGCAGCTGGGGCCATGACCCGGCATTGGGTGTACAACACCAGTTTTTCAAAATGAGAACTATTTTTATTTAGAAATTAGAAAAAACTACATTTACACACATCCCGGCTCAAATACTGCAACAAACTGGCCAAGCGTTTTTTTTTATTGACACTCCGTCTGATGTAAAGCTAGAGTGCGGTCCATGAATGGAAACAACTGCTACTACAGATAAATGGTTGCAGGCAGCTCCACCATGACACCGGCTTGGTGAGCCTTCCATTGACTGGGCACATTCCACTTATTATACCTGAATGTCAAACTGTTCCTGAAATACTATTACACTTTATTTTTCATTTCAGACTTGTATTATGTTGAAAACATGTCGACATACAACACATTGGGTTTTAAACGATTCAATTATATGACCATATTGACTTCATTGCTGTGGAAACAATCTAGAGATGCTATCGCTAAAGGGAGAGGAATGCGTGAGTGACTCTTGTGTTAGGTTACCACAGGTTACACTTGGCGTGACTGGCCAGAAGTGGCTTCGGGCTTGAGGAGTGACGACTATGCATAAAATTCTGCCCTGGGTCTCATCCATGCTGACCACACCCTTTGCCATTAGGGCAAAAACGAGTCACGCTTTTTTATTTAATGCCTGTACTACGTTATTGCTTGTATCACAGGCACTGAGTGATTAAGGTAAATGTAACATAGTTATATTGGTCAGAATTTAGTGAGGTTTGAACACGAGTTTCATCCTCTACCGCTAGACTACGGCCGCTCAAAGTGACCGTTATAAACGAATTGTACCATATTGCCATATAGTAAGGCAGAAATTCGCTTGACAGGTGTTACACAAGTATTACACAATTTTATAGTGAATATAGGTAAGCGGGTTTGCGCGTTTAAATTCGGCGAGCCTAGTGGACGCCAGCCAAATTGATTAGTCTTGAAGAATTCTAAATTTAAAATCATTGTACTTTTTTTGTTTTTGTTTTATATGGCATAATAACAATTTGCCAGTGTCAAAGTAAATATTTCGCATCAAGTTAATAATATTGTGCATCACTAGTCATTCATTCATTCGTCACACTAAATAGTCAAGCCAAGTCTCAGTCAAGTCAAAAATTGTTCCAGTAAAGTGGTAGAATCTTAACTGAAAGTTCCTAGGGAGTTTTGGAGGGAAAATGGAAACATTCTTTTAAATTGTTTGCCCGCATTCACGCACGTTCACGAACACTTAATGGTTAATAATCCACCATTATTGCCTGTCTCCTCAAGATGGCCGCCAAAACTCCCATCTTTGTACTTTATTGGATAGCTTTCAAAATTCTCAATTTGAATTAATATGTAAAGATCTCGGCGGTGATTTGAAGGGCGACTGGGTTCAGACTGGTGGAGCTATGTTGGTGCAAAAAGGCGGGAATCTATTACAACACTTCACACAGACCGGTCCTGCAGATCATTTATCTAATTTAGATATTTTGAAGGTTCGTTTTTTTTTACTATTCACTTAAAATTATTCTTCGTATCAAACTTTAAATATTCGGACAAGAAATTATACAAGCAGCGCCATCTGTTACCGACTCCTTGAACTAATTATTTTGTCAGCGCCATCTCTTACCGATCAGCATAACTAAAACTACGATTTGCTAAATGTTTTTTGTCTTTAACAGAAATTCAATTTGGAGAGTGAATATAAGCCAGAGACGATGGCAAATAAAGGTGCTGACTCGCAGGTATGTATGTGGCAGTGACCAGTGGTTGTGTTATGTGGTGGTCCTGGGTTCTACTTTTTTTTTAAACGCGTGCGTGTGTAATGGAGGTGGAGGGAGGGGAGGAGTGCCAATGTCAAGTTCTTGTCCTGGTTCAGGAAAACGTAGATCCGAGACTGTCCGCCTTCCTTAAAGTGGGATTTACTTTTTTATACTGGTAACAAATTATTAAACGACTAAATAATTTTGCGTTTTCACTTTCAGACCTGTGGAGAATGATAATTTGATGAATTTTCATTGCGAGTTTGGGGACGAGACGTGGCTTTGCATTTATGGATAGAATGGCTCTCTGAAGATTCTTTTCCAAGCTTAAAATATAATATAAGAATATCGATTAATATTGTTTTAAAAACGACGCGACTTTTTCGATTGTTGATAGTTTTTTTAAGGTTATCAGTCGCCTTTTGTGGGTAGAATAGGAAAAAGGGAACTTTGTTATGTATGAATGATGGGGTTGTGTGTGTGAGTGTATGTACACACAATGAACGGTAATATTTCACTATTTGTTTTGTACTGTATAATAAATTCTACTTAAAACAGAGGGTCAACTATGTGTTTACATTTACGCTCCGCAACCAACAGGTTCGCTTCATATTGTCTTGTTAAGGGTGTCACTTAACGCCGTGACTACGTAAATGTAAACTCATACTAGGCCCTCTGATGTTTTATATCTTAAAGCGCTTATAAAGCGGTGGGGGGTAGGTGGGTGGTGGGAGGCGGTTAATCGATTGGAAATGTTTATTTTTATATAAGACTTTTTAATATTTTAATACTTACTAATAAATATTCCGAATATTTTATATTTTGTTTTAATTTTTGATTATAATTAAATGTGTAATTATAAACTGGCAACACCGGAGCAAGTATGTTATAAATATTTCGTTGAGCAGCATTTATTCAGTTTGGAATTAGCCAGGTATAGCGAGAGGAGTGTGCACTGTCGTTTTTTCGTCTCAAGCCGGCATAGCGACTGCTATCTATAAGTATATCTGTGTAGCAGTTGTTTCCGTTTTTGCACCATACCCAGAGTAGAGTAGAGTTTCAGACTTCAATTCGGTAACACTCGACAAAGAAAGGGTTGAAATTAAACAACTGAATTGAAATTAAAAATAAAAATTTATTTTCACCAGAATATCTCACAAATGCTGTTGTTGTTCACTAACAATAAATCAAAGCTTATAATATAATACATATATATAAATATATAAGTAAAAACTACAAGAAAAAAGAAAACTAATTTTTTAAAACTTATATATGTATGGTACAATAATTAACTCAAAAATTAAACATACACTGGGCAAAGTATAAATCTCACAATTTCACATATAGAAGAAAAAAACTTATTTTTTTATATTTAAATTTGTAAAAGTACAACAATGTAGTATACTTAACTATTATAGAAAAAAAAATTAAGAAAAAACCGCGATCGCGACAGCCCTACACTTAATGCACCTAAAACTACGTACAATGAGTGAAAACACTTGAAAAACCTTAAAACAAGAATCCTAACATGAACATTTAATAATAATAATAATAATTAAAACGCTTAAAAATCACACCAAATCACAAAAAAATGGTTAATCACGAACGAAAAGCCGAGGGACAAGTACGAGTTTATATTCACGCTGTCACGGCGTAAAGTGAACACTCCACCAATAGGATCGCTTCATTTGAATTTTTTTAACCTCAATATTGTATATGATTGGCAGAGATCTCATTTTACTCCGTGGCGGCGTAAATGTGAACTTATACTTGGCCCTCTGTACCCAAAAGATTTGACACATAATCTACAAAAGTATCTCCCTATATACTAAAGAAATTTAACACCTAACACCTATAAAGTCTGGCTAAATAAGGCTTTCTGTCCACGCAAGCGTTTCGTCACTGATTTTGTACCTACAGGTCGGGTAAGTTTTGCACTGTTTTTTTTTCAGTGCATTAACATTAGGGCTACTTATAATCGCACTCCAACGAAATTGTTAAGAGTGTAGTCCATGAGAAATGTCTGCAGGCAGCAGTCACCTCCGCTATGACGATTTGTGGAGACGAGACACCGAAACGCGGCTTAAAAATGACTCATTTACGGGTGTCACACTTGAAGGACTGCAGACTGGGTTAATAACCATCAACAGTCTGCTTACCGCTCTCTTACAACGACTTTAAATATACGATTCGGCAGTTGACGTCAAATCCCATATATTTTATTGTCGATTCGATCAAGTGACAATTGTCGATTGGCTATTGACTTGAGCCCCTGATACTCGACACGCTGTAGGTGACATTTATCAGAGAAAGCGTTCGCGTACAGTGCGCCAACAGCTAGTGTGATTACAGACTTCGCCATGAAAAAATCTTATTACTTTGTAACTTTCTAATTCAGCCTTATAATTAGAAAGATACAAAACAGCTGTCGTCGATCGCGTTCACAATAGCGTGATATTCATTTTTATATAATATTAAAAAAAAAACACACATAAATCCATTGTCCATAAATGCCGATTCGTATTAGTCATTGTTCACTTATGAAACTACTTCCGTTACTCGATCATAGATGGCGTTGCTTGAAATGTAACACATATTTTAACAAGTATAATTCTGTCGCTTGACCATAGATGGCGTTGCTTCAAATGTATCACACATACATTTTAACGTCTAATTCCATGCCTCGATCATAGATGGCGTTGATTCAAATGCACATCCTCCGTTTTGACATAAATTAATGACCAACATAATATGCTTCCATGGACAATGGGCGAATAAATGATGCGTAAAAGATACGTGCGTGTCGATTTTATTTTATTTTATTATACAAAGCTTCAATCTCACATAATCTTCTTATATCGAATAGTGATAAATGAATATCTAGATAATTAAATTAAAGTGAAATTCTGCTAATTCAGCGCTCAAAGTACAACAAAGAGCAATATTTCACAAAAAAAAAAAAAAATGCGATAAAAGAAAAGTACATAATATTTCTTCGCAATTAATTACAAAAAAAAATAAACAAAAAAACTTAACCTAAAAACTACATCTAGACTACTAAAGGGATAAAAAAAAAATCATAATAATAATTAAACATACTAAGCGAAAACAACTTTCTCGCGTTTTTTTTAAATTTTACCTCGACAACACTCCGCCTGATGTGAAGCTAGAGTGCGGTCCATGAACGGAAACAACTGCCACTACAGATAAATTTCTACAGGCAGCAGTTACCTCCGCTATGTCGGCCTGAGAAGAGAAGTATGCACCGTCCAGATTGACAGTGCACACTCCTCTCGTTATACCCGGCCACTTCATATACACAATGTAAGGTTATAAAAAGTAATCAACACGCACGCACTAATTCTATACAACGATAAATTCTAAAGAGCGATTCCCACAACAAAATATCGCCACAATAATTTCCTAGCGTACATTTATTAATATTTATTTATATATTCATAATATATATTTTTTTTGTTATCAACATCTATAAAGCTAATCTAAACAAAGTTGAGCAGAGCAACTCATTTTTTTGTACATTAATTAATAAATTATTCGTAGAAGCAATTTTCTAATTGTGGTTTGACAACCCTGTATAAGAGAGAGAAAATTAAAAGGAAAAACTACGCGTGTATTGGCTAAGAATATTTTCCCCCAATAATGCTTTGAAAGAAAGACAATTTGAGTGCGATTCACGAACTTAAAATATTACACTAAGAAATGGGGACCGAAAGTTATAATAACAGGATCTTTATACTAAAAAAAAAAACAACCGTCAAAGGAGAATGCCCATTCGCCTAAGAGAAATGGGCCCACAATATTTTTCCCGAGTTTCACAATAATTTTTAGTTCATTTTGTAAGAAAATAAATCTAAATATCTAAAGATCTAAAGTAATTGAGTAATTAGACGTTTTCTGATGCAATATTTGAGGTTATTATTATATTAAAAACTTTAATAATTGTTAATATTTATTTTTTATGTTATTAAATATTGTCTATTGATTGGTAAACGATGTTTTGATATAATTAAAATGAATTAATGAAGAAATAAGATATTATTTTAGAATATTGTTTTGTTAACAAACTATTAGGTATCAAGTGGGCCCAAAAATGGGCATTCTCCTTTAAAGTTAAATAATACCGTTATTTGTATTCTCGTTATTTTCGGTATCGGTATAAAAATAACGATACTTTTTGGAATACCGGTAAATTCATCCCCTCATCAGTCCCCGTTGAAAAAATACTTTCAATTAACAATAAGTATTACAATCACGACGCCTCAAAAAAAAAAAACAAGCCAAATATAACTTTGGCGGGCATTGGAAGATGTATATTATTGTAGCTCGGCATGTGACAACACTCAGCCTGATGTAAAGCTACGAGTGCGAACGGAAACAACTGCTACTACAGAGAAAACTCTACGGGCAGTAGTCGCCTCCGCTATTCCGGCTTGAGGAGACGAGTATGCACCATACAGATTGACAGTGCACTCCTCTCGCTATACCTGGCTACTTTCAAACTATTCCCGAAACGCGACAAGGTCACTTCATTCGAAAGTGGTGGTACTACCTCAACACGGCAGACTGGGCTAATAACCATCATCAGTCCGCCTACCACTCTTCCTATGTAAAGGCAAACCTATACGACGCCGATTTATAAATAATTTTTTCAAGTCAGTTAAGCCCTGACTTCGTGTAAATCAGCATTATATAAATTTTACTTGAGATTTAGTAATTTTAATTCTTTAAAATAAAATGCAAATGTAATACTTATAATTAACGTAGAGTAATTACTACAAATAATAATAATAAACTAGAATAAAATAATATATATTTTTTACAGTATACTTCCGTGGTCCGCGACACTGTGACGCGATCTTCAGAAATGGCTTGCGACCTAATTTTTTTATTCATAGTGCTTAACGCGACCCGCGGATGTCAAAAGAGAACACCCACCCATTTTTACAGACGTCTTAGCCTTTAATACCCGTCGTAGGAGGGTAGGCAAAAAAATATTTGCAATATCCACTAATTTGCTTTAATGAAGCAATCTAATTTCATAGTACATTTCAACCACATTGGCACATTAACAATAATAATAGAACGTGTTTTTTTTTTCTCTAAATTTCATTCGTGGATATTTGTCATTCAGAGCGCTACGATTGGTTGCTCATACAGTTTCAGCTAAATCCTAAATAAAAAATTGTTCATAATAAAGATATCTAATATAGATTGTCTAATGTAAAATGCGTTTATATTTATTAGCCATTATTATTACACTAAATATGTAATTTTAAACTAGACTTACTTAGAAACATGCCCCACAACTTTATGGTTCTAATAGGACAGACAATGGAACAGAATGGAATAATATTTTTTCAAGTAACGTTTAAAATTACTAAATATAAGTGAAACAGACGAGAAATGAAAATTTTTTTCTCTTAGATATTCAATTAAAAGTAACACGGCAAAATTAAGAAGTTTATCTACTTCTCCAGGTAGGGTTACCATACGTTCCGGGTTGTACGGGACGCGTGAAGCCAAAATCAGTGTGTTAAAAATGAAGTTGATCTAAACACATATCTGCGCGTACGGGGACTGCCACCGTATTCGACTAACGCGTCCCGTATTACTACATTATTATTTTCTGTCCCGTGATCCGACAATTTTAAATAAAAGGAAAAATTAACAGTGAACTAAAGCCACGAAGAGAAACAACTGTTATCACAGATAAATTGCTGTAAACCGCCTCCGCTATGCCGATATGAATAGCTGCATTACGGCGCTGAATACGTTAATTAATGCATTTTAGACTGTCGAAGTGTCCCGTATTGGTTCCCGAAAGTTATGGCAACCCTACCAATAATGATGTTAAATTAAGTTGGTTTTTTTACGTAATTATTTTATCAAAATTAGTTAAATATCTAAAAAAAAATAATGTTCATATATTTTAATAATATGACAAATAGAAAATAGACAGTGTTCATAGATTAAGTTTAACTTAATTCGTGCTTCGGAGAAATTCAAGTATTACTTTACGATCGTCTCACATATGTCGTTTGATTTTTTATATTTATTAACTCATTATCTAACTAGAATAACCGAATTAATATAATTTTTTTTTAACTGTTAACCCAAGCTAGTTTTTTTTTAATATACAGCGATTAAAGTACATTGTTACAAGTGCAATTTTAATTTTTTTTTTAAAGATTCGTGCACGGGAACTCTATATAAAAAATGAATTGCCTCCGAAGCGCAAATCTGGTTAAAATATTATCGATTAAAAATTAAAGGAATCCGGTGGCGGTAACAAGTTATGTTCAGAAGGTATACAATCGCACGGAGGCGACCTCGCCTGTTGTCTCAGAGCGTGAACACTGTAAGACTGATGCGGCACATGCGCCTTCCTAGATCTCAACGTGTGAGAGTGTTCCCTGTCGTCGACACTCTCCGCTCTCAGCGACAACGACGAACGAGGTTGAGGCGATACGGTCAAATATTCGCAGTACTGTTCGGGCGGTCGTAAATAATCGCTGCGAGCCAAGGACAATTCAGCGGGCGTGTACGCGGCTAGGAAATGCGCGAGCGCACCGGAACGCGTGCGAGCGCCGCCGTTCGCGATCATAACCATGTTCTCAGCGGACACGCGTAGACTATCAACTCTGGGCGGCGGGAGAGGGACCGGGGAGGGCGGTGAGGGTGGCGAGGGCGAGGGCGGCGGTGAGGGTGACGAGGGCGGGGAGGGGGTGGGTGAGGGTCTTGTTCTTCGTCGACGTCGTGGAGCATGTGCGGGCAGTCACAGTTTGAGTTCGTTCGCTATCTTAGACGCAATATTCTTGAAGCCAATGCTGGTGCCTGGGAAATATTAATCATATATTCATTAACACTGCAAGATGTAGATCTGTTTTAAGAGTGGCCAGGCAGACTGATACTGGTTATTAGCCCAGTCTGCCGGCCTGGGGCAGTACCGCCACTTTCGAATGTAACACGTTGTCGCGTTTCAGGTACAGTTCGAAAGTAGCTCTAGATTTTGCGAGACGTATGTGCAATGTCAATCTGGATGATGCACATTCGTCTCCTCGAGCCGGCATAGTGTAGTGTTTCGGCTCATGGCTTCAGTTTAACGTCAGGCGGAGTGTGGTTTAAAAAAAAAGGCATCGCAAACACAAATTAAAACAAAACTCACCAGAGATTCGCTTGAAACGCACACCATTGAGTGATAACCTTGGCAACTTGCAAACTTCAATCTCCCATTGGACGAGGGAGTCCGCATTGGGATCCCCGTGCACACAGAGGAGGAGGAACCTTTCCCGTTGTTCATAATCACAATTGTTAGCGTCTAACACCTGCAAAAAAAAAAAGAATTAAATAAACCGGATTTTTTTCCATTCAATTTTCATTACAATATAATTTAAGAGGTCAGAGGGCACATGGCCGAGATTACATTAACGCCATGACAGCGAGCGCGAAATTTCTCCACCAATCAGACGTTGTCATTTTAACCGCCGCATTTAAATGAAGCGATCTTATTGGTTTTTTTTTATTGTAGCTCGGCATGTGACAACACTCCGCCTGATGTAAAGCTAGAGTGCGGTGCATGAATAGACACAACTGCTACTACAGAGAAATCCCTACGGACAGCAGTCGTCTCAACTATGCCGGCTTGAGGAGACGAGCCATCTAGATTGATAGTGCACACTCCTCTCGTTATACCTATTCTCAAAACTCGACAAGGTCACTTCACGGGTGTTACATTCGAAAGTGGTGGTACTATCCCAGGACGACAGACTGAACAAATAATCGTCATCAGTTTTTAATAGTGCCTATAGGCACTGAGTGACCAAAGTACACATAACAAAGTTACATTGGTCAGAATTAGCGAGATTCGAACACGGGTCTCATCGATCATGAGTTCACGCGTCTTACCGCTAGACCACGGCCGCTCTAAATGAACCAGCCCGAGCTACAATCAAAAAAGACACATGGGACAATGGTGGGTCCTTGTACACTCGCTCATCGTCAGAGTCTACCACAGCTTCAGAAAGGCGTATGACGGAGCAAACTGCCACAAGACTCTCGTAAACGGCGGATTGTTGTCACTTGTACTACGATTTTGACACACTCACCTTACGTATTTCAGACATAATTTCATTTGGGTCGCGTGAGGATGTAGTCTTCATACTCCACGTGAATCGGAGTGAACGCGGCTTCACCTGCTCCTCGTTGCCCTGTCTGATGGAACATACAAATATTTTTTTACATACGTTCAACTCTTTTTTTTTAATTTCTTACTTTAAACTCGGAAAAATGACAATAATTTGTTTGCTGTAGCAGTTGTTCACGTTCGTGGACCGCATTCTAGCTTAACATCAGGCGGAGTGCGGTCATTATGATGTAATAAAATTTCCAAAAAAAACCACATTTTATAGTGATAAGCAAGCAAATTTTCCAATTGTACGCCAGCCATTACACGGTTTTCACATCTATCATTTCTGACTCCACGACAAAACATAGTTAAAAATTAAAAAAAAAAAAACACTTAAGCCGGCCACACACAGTCGAAATTTCGCAAACAAAATACAAAAACAAAAAATCACGCACGATTTCGAACGGAAAACTACTGTACTATTTGCTGCTTGCAAAATTTCTAAACTTTAAACGGAATTCCGTCTGTGTGTGACCAGCTTGTAATAAAAATATCAATTACAATAAACAAACGAAAGGTGCATTTACAAAAAAAAAACCTAGAAGGTATAATTAATAAGAAAAAAAAAAAATCAAATGTAAATAATAATTACCCAAGGAGGGAGTGTGGGCTACCAGCTACGACATGCTTAGGTGTCGTACCATCCAATGGCCTAAAACAAAAAATTACTAACAAATGAGGGGTAAGACAGGCAAATGACACTAAAAACAAAAAAAATGCAAATAATAGAATCTTTATAATTTAGTAGAATGTGACCGCACTTTGTCTGTTTTAAGCTAAAGTACGGTCCATGAGCGGAAATGACTGCTATCACAGAGAAATTTCTTGAGGCAGCAGTCCCCTCCACATTTATATGCCAATGCACAGGACGCTCTAAATACACGAGGCTAGATTTGCACAGAACTAGCTTCATTCCTGGGCTAGTAAGCCAGTATCGCAAGCCAAGCGCTAAATTTCAATTCTTTAACATCATCGTTATTTTCTTTTGAAATCGTCATATAAAGGAAACCCGTATTCCAGTATAACGAAAGCTTATGTCAAAATAACCAGAGGCTAGAGTCAAAAGTCAATTGCCAGTTGTCACTTGAACGAATCGACAACAATATGGGATTGACGTTTCACTGTCACCTAGCTAGGTGATAACAAAACGTCAAATTTTAAGGTTTGTTTAACACTAAACTTGTTTATCAATTCATTTAAATTGTATATACTTATTATTTAACTATTTATGTGTAATTTAGTGTAATTAAGAACGAATGTGCAACGCCAAGACAAACCAGTTTAAGTGTGGTAGGCAGACTGATGATGGTAATTTGTCCAGTCTGCCGTCCTGTGGTAGTACCACCACTTTCGAATGTAACACCCGTGAAGTGACCTTGTCGCGTTTCGGAAATAGTTTGAAAGTAGCCAGGTATAACGAGAGGAGTGTGTCTGCATGGTACATGCTCGTCTCCTTAAGCCAGCATAGTGGAGGCGACTGCTGCCCGCACAGGTTTCTCTGTAGTAGCAGTTGTTTCCATTCACGGACCGCGCTCTAGCTTTACATCAGGCGGAGTGTTGTCACATGCCGAGCTACAATTTAAAAAAAAAAACCAGTATGGTTTTCTGGCGTGAAGCTAAATTGTAAAACAAAAACTAAATACTACCAATAAACATTTATTATTATTATTTAAAAAAAATCCCATATACACGTAGTTGTCGATTCTGTCGATTGGCTTTGACTTCAGCCCCAGAATACGAATTTAATATAGACGTTATAGTTATTTAACGAATCCTTTAAAAGAACTGAAATTTGGTCGCGGAAAAGTTTAATAGGATGGCATCTTATTTTTTGAGCAATACTGGCTTGAAAAACCGGGCTCGTGTATTATCGGCCCTCAGTCGTAATATAGTTTTTACTAAATAAAAAAAATAAATAGTTGCATTATATTGATTCTATTAAAAAAAAAAACTTGCATAATAAAATCAAAAACAGAAGTTAGCATGCATCACACAAATAAATAAACCACATGCTAGGATTACAAAAACTAGAGTGTGTAGTCTATAAAATAAATTAATTTAAAATAAAAATATGCTATATCCATAGAGATATATGCTAGAGGTGCAAACTTCAAACGGTTTGACAATGTTGCCGTCAAGTCAAATACCAACTGACAGAGAACCTAAACGTGGCTGTGGTCATCTTTTCTCTCGCGTCACATTGGGAGCGTTATTGCACACCTAGTTGTATATATCAATGGCTATATCTAACAATTATTGGTTTTGAATGATTTAATTTTTAATAAGTTTTAACCAATTACATATAAAGTACTGTGTAAAAAAATATAAAGTACTATTTGAGTTTCAATCTTATCTATCGTACGATATGAATAGAGAACAAACAGTTGGCGGATCAATTGTCGACTGCGCCCTAGGCTAGCCCCAGGGCAGTTTTTTTACAGGGTTTTTAACCCTTGACGGGTCTCGTTGCATCTTTGTGCACAACTTTCCACTTTCCAGCTACCTAATTGTTAAGGATCGGGGCGCAACCAAATAAATAAATACATAAAGATAAGTGGAAATGCGCCCCGCTCCTCCCCCACGGCTAGCTCGCTACACCCGCACCTCTCTATCCCCACTACTCGTCGAGTGAAGAAGCGCGCTAACGCGCTAAACGAGCGCGTTACGACCACGCTGCCGCACCATGGAGCGCTCTACGACTGCGGGGAGAACAATGGGATAAGCCACGCCCACCGCAGTAAAACGGAATACGACCATAGGAGCCAGCGGCGCTTGCGACGCGTTAAAAACAGTACAGTTGCACCAACCAATTGTAGTATCGTTCGGGAGTGCAACAAGAGAAGACCTATCTACGCGTCAATTCAAGACTATTCAAGATCTACGACGAAGAAATCAACGTACGAGGAGATTATTATCAAGAACACAATAAACGGCGATCCAACATCAACCCGTCTTTTCTTCGCACTGTCACCCTATATTTCGCAATCCGCTGTTACGATTCCCAACATTGGAATCGAGTTGGTCCTTCGAGAGCCGGATTACGAAGCAGTAGCTGTGACAGTCGAAGATGAAGACAAGAAGCGAAAGTGCCAGAGAAGCTAAAGCCGTCGAAGAGGCTCAGCAGACACATCATGTGTTTGAAGAGGCACCGGAATCACCGGCTACCTCGGGGATTGTGACTGCATCGGGACCTACGACGTCAAGAATCCCAGGAAAGGAACGAGAAGGAAGCGTTCGCTCGGCTCGTTCGGGATCTAGCTTACAAGCTCGCTTGAAGGCAGCGGGGCCTGAGAACGACAGGAGACTCTGGGCCGCTGAGAAGCAGCGTTTAGCTCAACACAGGGCACAACGCTACGAAATGGAAGAAAGAATGTTGGCTATCAAGATGCGTCGCGTGCAGGAAGAAGAAGCGGCGACAGCTAGAAGGGAAAGACAATTAGCACGCAAAGTGTTCGAAAACGAAAAGAAATTGAAACAAGTAGAAACAGCGTCTCAACAGTCGGACAACAGTTCGGTGGCGATGGAAAGAGTCCGAGATTGGCTCGGATCACAGCCGAACGAACATGCAGAACCCGAAGCTCCAAAGGAAACGGAATTACGGAAGGAGTTTGATGCTACAAGGAACACGGTGTTGCAACAAGGAAGCTCAGAAGATGCGATGGAACGGCTAATAACAGCGATGGAGAAGCTGTTGAAAAGAGCCGACCATACACACATCTCACCGGGAAGAGCGCCAGAATTACCACGCTTCGACGGAGCGACCGAGGATTGGTTGCCATTTAAGGCGGCGTACGAACGATCAACAGAACTGTATCGTCTGAGGCCCGTGGACAACCTCCTACGTCTACAGAAGTGTATCACCGGCGAAGCGCGGAAAATAGTTGCATCATTACTACACTCGGCGGAAGATTCGACGGCTATAATGATGGCATTGGAACGACATTTCGGAAACCCGGAGGTGCTCGTCGAGCGCTTGCAGAAGGAAGCACACGAACTTCGAAATGTCGACCATAGAAATGGTCGGGAATTGAATAAATTCGCGAGTGCAGTGGAAAATATAAGGTGTGTCGCAAAGAAGTTAGGTGATAAAGTGAACAAGCATACGCTAGTGAAAACAATAGTGGGGAAGTTAGGCCCGACGTTATTTACCCAATGGTTGAATTATGACAGACGGCACAACCAAGATGAACTGGATGCCTTATCGCAATTGTTGCTTGAACAAGCAGAACTGGCGATACAGTATTCTCAACAGCAACAAGAAGTCACTAGTGGCAGAATCACGAGTCAACGTAGGACAGCACCGAAGAAAGTGTACGCGACAGTGGAGACAGAAGTCTCGGGAGCACGCCCTCCACGGTGTTTGTGTTGCGGAGAAGAACACGAAACACCAAAGTGCTACAAAGTTGTGAAGATGAGTGTAAATGAACGATGGAACTTCGTGAAAGACAAGGGCATATGCTTTAGATGCTTCAATTCAAAGCATAGGAAGCGGGATTGTCAAGCAGCAAAATGTACGCAATGCAAGCGGAATCATCACAGGCTGCTACACCCGGATAAAGCGCCGAAGGAATATGAGAAAGAAGAACCATCGTCAGAAGAATCAGTGCTCACTCTTAACACTAAGAGGGACAAAGTGTTAATGCGCGTGTGTCAAATTAAAGTGAAAGGACCGCGAGGACAAAAGACAATTTACGCTCTCTGTGACGAGGCCGCTTCAGTCTCTTTAATAGACGAAGCGCTTGCCCGACAGATAGGTGCTTCGGGGCCAAAGTCGTCACTGAAGATGCGGGGAGTGAATATGGACGCAACAGTGTCAACGCGAAGCATAAAAATACAAGTGAGCGGAGCGGACGGTGACTACCATGATTTAGTGCTGCGAACAGTGCCAAAGCTACAGCTGAGTACACAGAGTCTCAGAGAAGACGCTATGAACGCTAAACACCTCAAGGACTTTCGACACTTGTGTTACACGAATGTTACGCCGCGAGTATTGATAGGCGCCGACCATTGGCACCTTATCGTGACTCGAGAACTTCGCGCCGGTCGACCAACCGAACCTGCCGTATCGCGAACCCTGCTCGGATGGGTCGTGCATGGAATTGCAGCCAGGGTGACAGAACCGAACACGGCACGCGTATACCACACCGACCTGGAGGAACTGGTCGAAAGACACTACAAGCTGGAAGAAGTTGGCATGACGAGAAGAGTCAACAACGCTGATAAACGAGCCATAGAACAATTCGAGAAGACGGTGAAGATCGAGGAAAATAGATACACCGTTGGGCTACCGTGGCGCCATGAAGATGTACGCATGCCGCCAAATTATGAGAACGCCCTAAAAAGATTGTGCTCTGTGGAGAAACGGATGGACCGAGACCAAGCATTCGCCAAGGAATACACGGCTCAAATGGAAAACCTGTTGGAGAAAGCATACGCCACAAAGAGTCGCGGGGACGAGGACCACAGCCGGGTAGCGTGGTACCTTCCGCACTTTGCGGTGAGAAACCCAAATAAGCCAGGAAAGGTGCGACTTGTCTTCGATGCAGCGGCTACCGCTTCGGGGACATCTCTGAATGATCATCTACTGGAGGGTCCAGACATGCTACTATCGTTACCAGGGGTTATAAGCCGATTCAGAGAAAGTAGAGTGGCAATGACGGCGGACATCGCGGAAATGTTTCTACAAATTAAAGGGCGAGAGGAGGATCAACCTGCACAAATGTTTCTCTGGCGTGGGAAAGATCGACATAACCCGCCTACGAAATATAAAATGACCTCGATGATATTCGGTGCGAAGAGCTCGCCGTTCCTTGCGCATAGTGTAAGGAATCACAACGCGATGAGATTCAAGGACGCGCACCCAGAAGCGGCAAGAGCTATAACACAAGCGCACTACATGGATGATTACCTGGACAGTGTAGACACCGTTGAAGAAGCCATAGCGCTGGCAAGGGAAGTTAAACAGGTGCATTCTTACGCCTCGTTTAACCTACGCGGATGGCGGAGCAACAGCGCGGAAGTAATAAGAGCTCTCGGTGCCGACCAAGACGCCACAGAAGCTGCAGTTGAGATCGGTGGAACTAATGACGGCACGGAAAAGACCTTAGGCTTGCAATGGAATCCGAGTAGTGACACGCTCGGATTCAACACCGCAATGCCACGGGTAGCCAAAGAAGTACTCCAGGGACAACGAGCGATCACGAAAAGAGAGATGCTGAGCGCGGTCATGTCATTATACGACCCGCTGGGTTTGCTCAGCCACTTTTCCATATCGGCGAGAATAACGCTGCAAAACCTATGGCGCTGCCCGACTGGATGGGACGAAGAGATTCCAGAATCAGAGTCTACCGACTTTTTAAAGTGGTGCGGAGGACTTAAAGAAGTAGCAAAGCTCCGCATCCCCAGATGTCATAGCCCGGAGTGGCGTGAAAGGAAGATAAGTGCACATGTGTTCTGCGACGCTAGCTCGCAGGCATACGCAGCAGCGGTATATTGGCGCCTTGAAGACGCGAGCGGCGAAGTGACTGTATCATTGGCGGCCGCAAAAGCCAGAGTGGCCCCATTACGACCGATGAGCATACCGCGCCTGGAGCTGCAAGCAGCGGTGCTGGGGACGCAGTTGGCAGAGGCTGTTCAAAAGGAGCATCGTATGAAAGCCGAAGGAACAACCTACTGGACCGACTCTAAGACAGTGCTGCATTGGATACGGGGCGACGCACGCAAGTACAACCCGTTCGTCGCTCACCGACTGGGTCAAATCGATGAAGTCACGGACAAGAGACAATGGCGATGGGTACCCACCAAGGAAAATGTGGCAGATGACGCCACACGACAACATTGTGGAGAAATAAGTTATGCGACGCGATGGTTCCGGGGACCGGCCTTCCTATATGCCGCAGAAGAAGAATGGCCAGAGGAAGAGCCGACGGAGATCGACGAGAACGTCGAAACGGTCCATATGTTAACCGTCGACAATACGCAAACGGATTGGCTACCAGACATTAAGCGCTTCTCCTCATACCAACGCTTAATCTACGCCTCGGCGTACGTATTAGTAGCAGCGGACAAATTCAAGAGAAGAAGAACCCAGCTGTTGTTAGAACACATACAGAAGGCAACAACAGCTTGGGTAATAAAGTCTCAACAGGACTGCTTTAGCGCAGAGATTAAGGCGCTAAAGCGGGGGGAGAAGCTGCCTAAAAATAGCAAATTAAAAGACTTATTTCCAATCGTCGGAGAAGACGAAATACTGAGAGTGAGCAGCCGCTTGCAGTCTTCTACATTGCCAGAGGTCATGAGGCGACCTCCGATTTTAGATGGAAGACACCCACTGACGCGGCTCCTAATCCTGCAACGACATAAGAGGGCGAATCACGCTAACAACGAGCGTGTGGTGAACGACCTACGGCAGGAATACTGGGTTGTTCACCTAAGACCAGCTGTGAGAAGGGTGGCGAGAAACTGTCAGTACTGCTGTATACGAAAAGCTTCACCCGACGTGCCGGCATTTGGAGACTTACCTCAAGCCCGATGGGAGAAACCACCAAGACCGTTTTCGTATAGCGGAGTGGACTATTTTGGACCGCTATCAGTTACGGTGGGACGACGACACGAGAAGAGATGGGTGGCACTTTTCACCTGTCTAAGCACGAGAGCCATTCACCTTGAATTGGTGCATTCACTAAGCACCGATTCCGCTATAATGGCTTTAAGACGAATGGCCGCCAGAAGGGGATGGCCACAACAAATTTGGAGTGACAACGCTACATGTTTCCGAGGAGCCGACGCCGAGCTGCGAACAGCGTACGAAAAATGGGCGCCGGAGCTACGAGACTATGGATTGCTACACGGGATGGAATGGCACTTCATTCCGCCAGGAGCACCGAACATGGGCGGCTGCTGGGAGCGTTTAGTGCGATCGGTTAAAGTCGCGCTAACCGCTACCCTAAGAGAGAGGCACCCAAAAGAAGAGACTATGTTAACGTTACTGGCTGAAGCGGAACACTGTGTCAACGGAAGACCACTGACCCATGTTCCCACCGACATCGAAGACCCCGAGGCGTTAACACCGAATCACTTCCTCATTGGGTCATCGACCGGAATACCGATGACAGGCGCAGTAGAAGAGGCCGACAAAGCGCAATGGAGGAAGGCGCAGGCATTAGCTGACCGATTCTGGACGCGATGGCGAAGAGAATACCTGCCTACCTTAGCACCACGGGGCGGAGAAGGAAGCAACAAATCCATAAAGGAGGGAGATCTGGTCCTGGTTATCGACAACCTTCTACCACGCAACGTCTGGGCACGCGGAGAAGTAATGCGTGTTTTCCCAGGACCAGACGGAAGAATACGAGTAGCAGAGGTGCGGACCAAAGGAGGCATTTTTCGACGACCGGTACGCAAGCTAGCCGTGTTATCGGTAAGAAGCGACTAGGAGATGTCGCTTGGGGGGAGGATGTTAAGGATCGGGGCGCAACCAAATAAATAAATACATAAAGATAAGTGGAAATGCGCCCCGCTCCTCCCCCACGGCTAGCTCGCTACACCCGCACCTCTCTATCCCCACTACTCGTCGAGTGAAGAAGCGCGCTAACGCGCTAAACGAGCGCGTTACGACCACGCTGCCGCACCATGGAGCGCTCTACGACTGCGGGGAGAACAATGGGATAAGCCACGCCCACCGCAGTAAAACGGAATACGACCATAGGAGCCAGCGGCGCTTGCGACGCGTTAAAAACAGTACAGTTGCACCAACCAATTGTAGTATCGTTCGGGAGTGCAACAAGAGAAGACCTATCTACGCGTCAATTCAAGACTATTCAAGATCTACGACGAAGAAATCAACGTACGAGGAGATTATTATCAAGAACACAATAAACGGCGATCCAACATCAACCCGTCTTTTCTTCGCACTGTCACCCTATATTTCGCAATCCGCTGTTACGATTCCCAACACTAATAGTATTAATTATTTGCAAAAAACGAAAAGATACGACCGTAGATCGAAGCCTAAATTTTTTTTTTCGATTTTATATTTTATATCAAAAAGAATTAATTTATATTTTATATAATTTGAAACATTTATCGTTTGTATATTCCTTCTAAACTTAGAACTTACCTTTTCAGACTGAAAACAATTTTTTATAGTACGCATTTTAAAAATAAAGATAATCGAATTCGAATAAACTTTTACTTCAACCGCTTACTTACTAAAGATTAGAGCGACCGCACTTCGCCTAATAACATTAGCTAAAGTACGGTCTATTATCAGAAGTCGAGAGGGAGTTCTGCGGATGCCACTTCCACAAAGCTTTTTGGGACAAACTGTATACATAAACAAAATAGTGAAAGAAAGGTTGGTGTTATTCGTGTAAAATTAAACACTGCTAAATTTTCTGCGAATATTAGAATTGAAAATTGGATTTGTGAAGGTTTTTTTATAACACGAATTAATAATCCATCCAATTTAAAGAAAAAACAAAAACAAAATCTCATGCAAATTAAAACAAAAATTACGATTAAATTAAAAAAAGTAATAGAATAAAATTAATATTACACTTTAAACTGACTCAATGCAAATATGATATTAATTAAATAAATATAAAACTTAAAAAAACAAGGATCCATGCAAATAAAATAAAAACAATATAGAAATCGGTTGGATTACAGAAAGAATTGAAAACATCATAACACACAAAACACCAACGCATTGCGGTTTCCATTTTTATTAACACAATAATCTTAACAGAAACAAGGATCGAATCGAAAACAATATTTTAAGACATTTGACGTTTCGCTGTCACTCGAGTCTGACAAGTGACAGGAAACGTCAAAACCCAGATATTTTGATTCGATTCGATCAAGTGACAACTTTAATAGTGCATTTGACTTCAGACCCTTTTTTTAAGATGCCTGATATTAAACTAGAGTGCGGTTCTTGAGCGGCAACAACTGCTACCACACATAAATGACAGCAGACGGTAGTCACCTCTCCTATGCCGGCATCTTCCCTGATTATACTCCATTCCAATTACAAAGTTCCATTTGACACTACAGAGAACGTAACTGTGCACATTTTACATAGAGTTGATGTTGTGTCACCACTTTGTAATGTAACACCCGTGAAGTCACATTGTCGCATTTCGGAGGCAGTTTGAAAGTAGCCAGCTATAGCGAGAGGAGTGTGCACGGTCTCATTAGATGGTGCATACTCGTCTCCTCAGGTTGGCATAGCAGAGGCAACTCATGCCGGTAGAGATTTCTCTATAGTAGCAGTTGTTTCCACTTATGTACCACACTCTAGCTTTACATCAGGCAGAGTGTTGTCATATGCCGAGCTACAATAAAAAAAAGTAGTGTAGTAGGTTGTAGATTTCGATCTTAAGCCTTATTTACACTTCTACAAGCTTGATGGCTTAGACGGTTATTTTCTAAATTGTCGCAGCATAAATTACACATCACGTCTGCCTTCTCTTATAAAATAATAAATTTAGAGAACAAAAAACAGGAAACCACAACACAGCCGATTAGAAAAAAAAGGAAGGTTTTTAGTTAGTAAAGTAGCGTCACTGGTGCGTTACCTGCGCTGAATATCGAGCGAGGAGAATATTCTTGGTTTTTGACGACCCGCAGTCTCTCCGATCACCGACAGACTGACAAAACATTTTAAGATACTTTCACAAATCTTACAATAAATTACGTAAAATCTCAGAAGACTTAAACATCTTAGTATTCATTTAGCACAAGGGCAGAGTTCCCAAACTCTTTAAAATAAATAATTTTTATTTTATAAGTTGCAACGTAAAACGGAGTAAAAAAGACGCAAATATCGACATGCCCTATACACAATAGCAGACTAAGGCTAAAGTGGACCCTAGGCAACAATGTAATTCCGGGCCTATTTTTCAGTCATGATACATACGAGTACTTTTCGTTTGGTAGGTTTTAAAGCATATAGTATGTAGCCACGTGTCTAGGTTACCTAGGCCTTAGTCCGCCTATACATCACTCTTCGTCTTATCAATAAAATTTTTAAATTAAAATACCTTTTTTTTAATTCTAGATCGACATATGACAACACTCCGTCTGATATTAAGTTAGAATGTAGTCCATGAACGAAAAGAAATCCTCGGACAGGAGTAACTCTTGTAAATTAAGACATTAAACTGTGGGAAAAAGGCGGATAATTGTTATGTTATATTAAAATTTACTTACTAATTTTTTTTTAGATCCGTTATCTTAGAACGCGTGTCCTGTTAGGGCAGTAACGTTCAATATGGATACGAACCAATAGCAAAAAGTAACGCCACAACTGGGGAAAAAGGTAATAAATAAAACGAAATATTAATATTGACAAAAAAAAAACTTATTATTCTGTACAAGCCGTAAAAATAGATTACAAAACTGTATACGTATATTTAAAGGCTAGGCGCACATGGAGACTAAAGTCATCGAGTAGACTGTAGAGTATAGACTGTAGAGTGTAGACTGTAGAGTGTAGACTGTAGACTGTAGAGTGTAGACTGTAGAGTGTAGACTGTAGAGTGTAGACTGTAGAGTGTAGACTGTAGACTGTAGAGTGTAGACTGTAGAGTGTAGACTGTAGAGTGTAGACTGTAAAGTGTAGACTGTAGAGTATAGAGTGTAGAGTGTAGACTGTAGGCTTTATAAAGTAGCACGTGTTAGTGCTTTCTAAAGCGTCTTAAAAGCTGACGTCGTCGATTAATTTTACGTGAAATAATCTCCATTTTAGCTGTATTAGCCTGGTGACTTGTGTAGAACTTTAAAAAAAAATCTACCGGTTCAGTTAAAACCTTCGACATCCGCAACTTACGAACGCCGAATACTTTTATTAATCAACGTTGATTTCACCAATTTTGGCGCGAAAACAAAATTAGTCAAAAATAATAATCGACAAAAAACTAATATTTAAAATATGCGATAATTTGATGACTTTAACCTCCATAGGCGCAACATAACACTATTGCCAGCAACAAACAAGAGGTTTCCCACACATTGGTGGAATGCGCACTGATTGGTTAATTAGATATCCATAACAATTTTTTTGCGCTCTACTTATTATCCGGCAATAATGTCTATAAAATAAAAATATCTCATACAAAAACTAAAAAAAAACTTGTATTTTTAAAAAGTTGAGGAACCTCCCGAGTTCCTCCAATCACACTCAATAAAGTAAACCTCGAGTACTACATTCACAAAGCTACTGTTAACAAAGTAGTTTTTTTTTTTGAGATAACTAGTTTTAGATACATGATTGTTGTATAAAACTTCAAATATAAACAAAACAATTTTGTGTTTTATTAAAAGCATCAAAACAATGCCCATGGGTCCGCCTCTTTTCTTAATATTGTATAACATCGTATTGTATAACAACGGAAACCCTTGTCTATATTAATATAGATTTGTCTATATAAATACATCATAGGGCAAAGTACGAGGTTGTATTTACGCCATGACAGCGTACGGCGAGATCTCTCCACCAATCAGACGATGTTATTTTGCCCACTGCATTTAAATGAAGCGATCCTATTGGTGGAGACGGCGTAAACGCAGCTCCAAATACATTTACATACAAATACATTCCAGAGGTTAGTTGATACTTTATACAAACTTAAAAGTTATTAAAAAATATACCACAATTTATTACGTCTTATTATTATACCCACACACACACACAGACATTATTGTATTGGTATGCGTGAGCGTGTAAGCATTACAAAAGGACAGCGTCACACTGTTCCGAAAACAATAATAATTTGCACACAATTATCTCTGATACTTATATGAGATAAAAATTTATGTAGTTTATCTATAGCGTTTCAATAATAAAAAAATGCGGCTTAATTGACTGCTTGAAACAGTCATAATCATATCTTTTAAACTATTTTTATAAAAAAAAGAGGGCAGTTCTGAGTAAAAATATATCTGCCTGAAAAGGTACCTTTTTTTAAAAAAAATCAATCTCGTTTGCATCGTTTAAACAAAATGTCATAATAAAATCGACCTTATTATCATATAAACAAAGCACATAATAAAAGGAACTTGTAATACATAATACTGCAAAATTAAACTATGCTTTTACTACGCTTTGCGAATACTACAAATATAACGAAAACACGTCCAATGGCGTTTTAAACTTAACAAATCGCTCCATTAAAATAAAGTCGGAATTTTTAAGACAAGTCTTGCTCTTGATTTTTCCAGCTACATCCAAGCTGTTCCCGAAACGCGACATGGAGTCTAAAGTCCAAAGCAAATCGACGTCACTTGATCGAATCGAAAATGTATGAGACTTGACGTTTGATTGTCATCTAAGTGATAACTAAACGTCAAATCCCATATACATTTTGTTTTGAGTTTTGGCGGCCATCTAGATCAGTGATTCTCAACCACTGTGCCGCGGCACTTTTGTATGCCGCGAAATTCTAAAATTGTGCCGCCAAATTTTAGATATATGATTATGTTAATATTATTAAATAATATGATTTAAAAAGAAAAATCGTATTACAAATATTCTTATGATTAACTTGTAATTAATCTCTTAATACACGTACTGTTGTTTTTGCAGTACATATTATTTTATTTCGCACATTTAAAATATTATCATAAACTATTTTACGCTGTGTTTTATAGGTAAGTAAATAATTTGTAAACTTATCTTTTTGTTTGTGTGCCGCTAAATTTTGAAATCGTCAAAAGTGTGCCGCAACAAGAAAAAGGTTGAGAATCTCTGATCTAGATACATAAGGTTATCTGTCTTGAATTATTTTCCTAAACTTGTGTGTTCTTCGAGTGTTAATGTGTAATAATAGTGGATTTTAACCATTAAATGTTCATGAACGAGCGTGAGTGTGGGCAAACAATTCAAAAGAAGAGAAAATTTATTTTCATTTTCCTCCAAAACTACGTAAGAAGTTTCAGTAAAGATTCTACCACTTTACTGGAGCAATTTTTGATTTGACTGCGACTTGAACTGACTATTTAGTGTGATGAATGAATGACTCGTGATGCACAATATTATTTACTTGATGCAAAAAAAAAATGTGTACTTTGACACTGGCAAATTGTTATAATGCCATATAAAACTAAACTAAAAACTATATTTTGTTTTCGATACCCCAGAGTCACTTCACAGGTCATTTGAAAGTGATGGTATAACCCCAGGACGGTAGACTGGTCTAATAACATCGTCAATCTGCCTACCAGTTTTTAGACTTATTTAGTGCATCTAGTATTTGATAAAAAATATTTTTATTTCATCTGGTTAAGTCGTTAAAATTTCTTTCTTTTTGTTTTATATGGCGTTATAACAATTTGCCAGTGTCAAAGTAAATATTTTTTGCATCAAGTAAATAATATTGTGCATCACGAGTCATTCATTCATCACACTAAATAGTCAGGTCAAGTCGCAGTCAAAGTCAAAAATTGCTCCAGTAAAGTGGTAGAATATTTACTGAAACTTCCTAGGGAGTTTTGGAGGGAAAATGGAAACATAGGTTCTCTTCTTTTGAATTGTTTGCCCACGCACGTTCACGAACACTTAATTGTTAATAATCCACCGTTATTACACATGAACTCGAAGAACACACAAGTTTAGGAAAATAATTCAAAACAGATAAACTGACGTCTCAAGATGGCCGCCCAAAACTCCCAAGTCGTTGAAATTTAAACAAAATAATTCAATATCGATTATTATTCTGTATGCACCTGAAAATGATTTCGTCATATTTGTAACCTAATTATTATTATTTTGACCGAATTATTTAATCTTGCAACACTGATTATGCCTTAACAAATAGTATTAGGTATATAACACAGACATAATTTGTAATCAAACTAAAATATCTATAATAATTAAATACAATTATCTAATATCTATACACTATTAAAACTGTACAATAAAAAAAAAGAAACTTATTATTGCGAAAAACAAAAACATCTTCTGCCGCGAACTACTTGGTGAAATAAAGATTTGGATAGAAGGAAGATTGGCATCACCTCATTTCATCATAAAATATAATGTCAAATAATAATCAAGTTCATTACCTTTCACATTTTGGTTCAATATATATATATTTTATTGTAGCTCGGCATATGACAACACTGTATGTAAAGCTAGAGTGCGTTCCGTGAACGGAAACAACTGCTACAACAGATAAATCCCAGTCTTTCGTCCTGGGGTAGTAGCCAGGTATAGCGAGAGGAGTGTGCACTGTCAATCTAGATGATGCATACTTGTCTCCTCGTGCTGCTGTTCGTAGAGATTTCTCCGTAATAACAGTTGTTAACGTTTATGGACAGTTCAGTTCCTGATTCGAACGTCAAAAATTAGTTAGATAGTTTAGGAGTATTATTCTTGAGACATTTTTTTATGTATGATATATTTTGTATAGGTACAATTAGCAAGGGATTAGATTATTAAGGCATTACATTAAGGACTATTTTTGCTTGCATTATCGTTTTTTTAAAATCTATAATCGGCTTTAAAACAAAGGGGACTAAGATTAGACAAAGGCAAACTATCCACGGACGTGTATCCTTATTATATTGTTACGTGCACCTAGGGTGCGAAAGAGATAGCATGTGTCGAAGTTTCTAGAAAGTTCTCGTATAAGCGGCGTAGCGTAAACAACTTGGCCACGCCCACAAAAGTGGCGTGACCTGTGACCTTGTTTACATTATAATTAGTAAACAACTTCGACGAGATCTTTCTAGAAACTTCCTCCTGTTCGAGTATAAATACCGACACCCGAGTGTCCCAAAAAAATAGTCCTATTCTGGATGCGATACAAGCAACACCTGCGATAACAAGTGATACCGAATAGCGACTGAAGGCTATCCTGCGACTATCGTACCACTCCTGCTTCTACGTTATTGTGTGTCGTATGCAATAAATAGTGGTGTGAAGACCGAAGTCGTGTATTATTTATTTTGTAGCCCCCCCACGAACGTAACAATATAGCCAACTTTATAAACGCTGCGTTTTTCGCGGATAATTACAAATGCAATAAAGTTTTGCTTTTTTTTTAATTTTAATAAAGTGATTAATTGGTTTTTGGGTAAAAGTGTATTACACTAAAGTTAAAAATAAAAATAGCTTAAATTTTCTTTACACACATATATTTTAATTCATTTACAAAATAGATAATATAATATATATATATATATATATATATATATATATATATATATATATATAAAAAGAAACTCCTATTGTAACATTTATAAAGTCGATTAATAATAACTAGTAATTATTAAATAATGTAAACATGATTTCGCATCCACTACACGTGTTAAAAGAAAGGTTTAAGAAAAAAAAAATCGCAATAATTTCGTTCGAAAATAAAATTAAATTTACATAAGAATCGAAAATCGTCACTCGTAACTGAATTCTGCATTCGAATGCGGAATTAATTGAATGAACGGTTTCTATATACTTTTATTATTTTAATACGAGAAATATTTAACTCCGAGATCAATCGTCATAACATGTGCAGGCCATTATTACAAGTGTATGCTTAGTTTAAGCTATGAAGTCTAAAGGGGAATGCCCACTCGCTAAGAGAAATGGGCCCACAATTTTTTTCTCGAGTTGGTCGATGATTTTTAGTTAATTTTGTAGAAAAATAAATCTACGTTCCTTATTACCAATCAGTATTATTGAGTAACTAGATGTTTTCTGATGCAATATTTGAGGTTATTATTATATTAAATGATATCTGTTTTTTTTTAAATGTAATTTAACATCGTCTATAAATTGGTAAATTATGTGTTGATATAATTAAAATGAATTAATGAAAAAATAAGATTTTAGATTATTGTTTTATATAGAGCAGTCACCTCCGCTATGCCGGCTTAAAGAGATGAATGAGCACCGTCAGGTTGATCCCAAAACGCGATAAGGTAACTTGTCACGGGTGTTGCACTCGAAAGTGGGCTAATAAACATCATCTCTTAAGAGACATTTAAAAAAAAAATTGACGCTAATTATTTTCAATCTCTTAAAAAAACACGGACAGATATCGAGCTAAAACTAAGCAACACAAACTATTTTCTAGAAGTATTCATGTAAATCTACGGGAAAAACCGGATCAAACCGGACAATACAGAGTAAACCCTAGTTGACTACGGTAACGTGAACGTATATTTTGTACCGATTCATATAACAGCTTCTAGCGTATTATTTTAAAGTAGGACTTAACAAACAATTGAATAGAATCGCAGAACAAAATCGTCGCTTTGACACTTTCAAGGTCGATATTTGCAAGTTATATCAATTTAAGTTATGACAGTGTTCTTGACTATGAGACGAGATAAAATACGTAAACAATATGACCGTTACTAAGTTACATTACGATAGCCAGCGCGATTATTATCTCTGTACGCATTAACGTCGTTATTTGGTTGACGACAGCCGTCATTTCAGAACGGATTTTAGGAACATATCGAGGTTTACCCGAGGTCCGAGGCGCCCCCTATACACCCCTCCAACCCACCGGCAAGTGTAAAAAAATATATGTCAGTAAGTGAGTCAGTGGTAATCCGCCTTTATATAGTATGATGTCTTAAAAAAGCAAAATTTTGCAAAATTTCGAAACTGTACAAAGAATAAAGAAAAAGTGGGACCATTTTATCAACGAATAAAAAAAGGTATTAAATTACAAGATTATACGATTAAATATAGAAAAAGTTGTTAGTTCAAAATCACGAAAAGTACACGTAGCGTGTTAAAAGCCTCGCCACATTTTTCAACTAAAGCATAAATTCACTTGATCTTATTCATTATTTACGAGGGAATTTGACCCTTATTCTAAGGAAGATATAGATATATTATTTACAAAGATGAGGAAAAACGGTCCACAAGCAAATTATACAAGGCGAAAAAAAAAAAAATTAAATTTCAATTATCATTTTTAACAATAATTATATTCAGTCATTTCTAACTTTAATGGGACAGATGAAACCGATATTTTGTTACATATTAACATTAAAATCTAAAAAAAAAAGAAAAAATAGTAAAGGAGAATGCCCAGTCGACTAAGAGAATTAGGCCCACAATCTTCTTTCTCGAGCTTGTCAAAAAGTAAATCTACATTCCTGCCTTCAAAGAGGTTATTATTTTAATACGAGTAAATCTCATAATAATTGATTAAATCTGTTTTTTATATTATATAATTAGGCATTCTCTATTGATTGGTAAAAACAAACTATTCAACATCAAGTGGGCCCATTAGTGGGCATTGTCCTTTAGTTATCTCGTCAACACAAGTTTGAAGATTTCTATCAAACATTACGAAAACGTTCATAATTTTCGAAATATACTAACAAATAATATTATCATACATAAACGGCGCTTTAGAAAAACAAGTTCAAAACTTTTCTAGCCGAGTGTACCTTACGTCTCATATGCAATGACCTAACTAAACCTATACTAGAAAAAGAAAACTAATAAAATCTATCACATGAAAACACCAACAAAAAAAAACTGTGTAAAATGCAAGAATTTGCTGAAACGAAAAAAAAACAGACAACAAATAACGTTCATGACGCAATACGGTTATAGTAAAAATAACTAGTACTATAATAGTAAACAGATAACTGAACTTTCATACAAAAATCCCAAGTCGAGAGTCAGCACGTCCAAATTCGGCACTACCAAAAATCGAACCAGAAACGCGACGCAAGACCCTATAGACTAAAGTCAAAAGTCAACCTACAATTGTCACTTGATCGAGACAAAAACAAAATGTATGGGATTTGACGTAACGTTATCACTTAGGTAACAATGAAACGTCAAATCTAAATACTTATATAAAATGCTAATGTTAGTACGTAAATACAGGGTTTTCTCTATGATCACCAACTCCAATCTACTTCCCGTTGGGGTGGTAGATGCTCCTCGGTCTCCTGGTGAAAGTAAGGGAGTTTGGTCGCGGTGGGTGGGAGAGGGTGGTTGTGGGAGGCGAAAATCCCAAAAAATGTATATCTGTCCTTTTCTAACTTATGACATATTGACTACTAAGTCTGTCTTTTTCTAACTTATGACATGTTGAGTTATACGTATAGAGTTCTAATTTTTTTAAAAATAATTTAGAAATGTGTCAACTGTTACAATTGATCTAGAAAATTCTAAAAGTTTCAAGAATGATCTAGAAAGTTCCAATACGTTATCAACTGCTAAGATCGATATAGAAAGTTCTACAAATTTCTGGAATGATCTAGAATGTTCCAAAATTAGCTTTACCGTTAAAATCGATATGAAATGTTCTAGAAATTTCTAAACACTTCTAGAATGATCTACAAACATTAAAAATGTGTATAGCTGCTAAAATCGATATAGAATGTTTTAGAAAGTTCTACAAATTTCTGTAATGATCTAGAAAGTTCCAAAATGTGCGCAACTGTTGAAATCGATAAGGAATGTTCTAGAAGTTTCTAAAATTTTCAGGAATGATCTAGAAAGTTCCAAAATGAGAGCAACTGTTAAAATCGATCTAGAATGTTCTAGAAGGTTCTAAAAATTTCAGGATAGATCTATAAACATTAAAAATGTGCATAGCTGCTAAAATCGGTATAGAATGTTCTAGAAAGTTCTACAAATTTCTGTTTACACATTTACTAGAGTATTTCTTATTTTCAATTCGATAATTAGTTAATTTGATTTGATTAACTCTATAAATACCGTATGTTAAAGATAGAAATCTACAATATCTACGTTAAAAACGGATCCTTAAATATTTTTTAAACCATTAAACATGCGATGTATTTTAACCCGAGCGACGCCGGGGGTTTCGTCGCTAGTCTAATCTAAATCTAAATACTTATATAAAATGTTAGTACGTAAAGACAGGGTTTTCTCCATGATCACCAACTCCAATCTACCTCCCGTTGGGGTGGTAGATACCCCTCGGTCTCCTGGTGAAAGTAAGGGAGTTTGGACGCGGTGGGTGGAAAAGGGTGGTCGTGGGAGGCGAAAATCTCAAAAAATGTATACCTGTCCTTTTCTAACTTATGACATGTTGAGTACTAAGTATAGAGTTCTAAAATTTTTTGAAATAATCTAGAAAACTTCAAAATGTGTACAACTGTTACAATTGATCTAGAAGGTTCTAAAAGTTTCAAGAATGATCTAGAAAGTTCCAAAACGTTATCAACTGCTAAAATCGATATAGAATGCTCTAGAAAGTTCTACAAATTTCCGGAATGATCTAGAAAGTTCCAGAATGTGCGCAACCGCTAAAATCGATATGGAATGTTCTAGAAAGTTCTTTTCTGAGCAACGCCGGGTTTCGTCGCCAGTCCCATATATTTTGTTTTCGATTCGATCAAGTGACAACTCTAGGTTGACTTTTGACTTTAACCCCATGAAAAGCTGATAATTACGATGACCAGAATAGTGAAACTTTTAAACGACCGAAATTTGTCTCACAAAAACAGAAGAATAATGAAAAAAAAAAAGAAGTTTTTAGCTAGTAAGAAAAATGGTAAACGTGGAACGAGTACAAATTATGGTAAACGTACTATTTCTTCGACTATACATTTATTTGTTCTTTCATGAGTTTTATTCAAAAAAAACTAAGGAAAAACGTGATTATATAAATTTAACTTTATACATTTTTTGGAGTAGCGAGACCTTGAGAAGAAGAAATTAAATATCTGTAGGCAACAACACATCGTCGTCACTATGCCGGTTTGAGGAAACAAATGTGCATTAATCATTGACAGGACATACTCCTATCGTTATACCCGACTCTATCTCCTATCTAATTAGATTTTGAAACCCTCTAGTAAAAAAAAACCAATTTGTCTTTAAAAAAAAATTTACATATTTTCCTAATCGCTATTATTATTATTATTAAATTAATAAATACTTCAGATAGTATCGTATACCATCACAGTTGCGAGGCCATCGAATTTATTGTACAATATTGACTCTAATGACGCTCATAATAAGCCCCACTATTGGTTGGAGCGTATCGGCATAGACGCGTCACGAATTCACGATACGCGCCAATCGACAGTGGAGTCTTATTTTCACCGCGTACTCTCCGTGGACAGTTGGCCTTAGGAGGTGTATTCCGATAAAAAAATGCATTTATTAATTACTTTTAAAGACGAGTAAAAAAAGTAGTAGAGATGATCGACAAAATGGAATGTTTTCATAAATATAAAGATTAAACTAATTATATAAAAATATGCCTTCAAATTCATTAATGTATCGAGCCATCCCGGTATAAACGCTAAAAATAAGAACCCTATTTTAGCGAGATCATCTCGAATGTCTATTGAAAAGTTCCGATTTCAATCCGATCAAAATCCAATCTAAAATTATATTGGAATATTTTCAAAAAAGACAAGCAAGAAAAAAAGATTCACAAACAGTATTTTTTTTATTGTAGTGCTCGGCATGTGACAACACCCCGCCTGATGTAAAGCTAGAGTGCGGTCTATGAATGGAAACAACTGCTACTACAGAGAGAAACATGTGCGAGCAGCAGTCGCTTCCACTATGCCGGCTTGAGGAGACGAGCATGTACTATCTAGATTGTCAGTGCACACTCCTCTCGTTATACCTGGCTACTTTCAAACTGCTCCCGAAACGCGACAAGATCACTTCACGGGTGTTGCATTCGAAAGTGGTGGTACTACCCCAGGACGGCAGACTGGACAAATAACCGTCATCAGTCTGCCTACCACTCTTGAACATAGGGTTTCTTAATTTTTTAAATATCAGATAATGTATAACAAAGAGTGCTCAATACATCAATAAAAAAAAGAAAAGGCAATTTACAAATTACTATTTATACACAATGTATTTTTATTAAAAATCTTCTCGCATCTCTTCTCATGTGCTCCACCTGGACGATCCACGCTCACGGATTCTGATTCAACCTGCAGACCAATAACAAGTGGGGGTGAACGTCCATTCGGGAACGCTCCACCGGAACCCCTCCAGCGCTTCTTCATAAACAAAAACACACTCAAGATGCACAATACTATGTTCTCCGTTTACGTTGCAACGTTATTCATTTGTTAAAAGGGTTGTGGACAACTAAAATCGACCCTCAAAAGGAAGTTTTTTTAGTAAAAAAAAAAAATTAAAAAAGTAAAAAAAAAAGCTGATACCGATTAGCTCACGTTAGTTCTGATAGCACGGGGGATGCACGCGTTTTACTCGTATACTTAACCTAGATCTAAAACGGTATTCCAAGCTAAGGGCAACAGTACACTGAAAGCTAAGCGATCTTTTAGCTTAAATAAAAATAACAAAATAAAAGGGACTACATCATGCTATCACTAGAAGGCTGTTCGTATCACCGTCAACAAAATTAACAGGAAAAAATACTACGTGAAGACCTTTATAAGCGTGACAATTTGTATTAAAAGTGAAACTCGGTCTACTCGGATCTTCAGCTAGGATCCGTTGATGTATCCTAAGATACTTTTTACCTCGTCGATCCCGAGGCAAAATTATATAGATACGGTTAAATTGAAGGGATAAAAAGTGTACTTGGATACTACGTGGATTCAAATTAAATAAGAAAAATAAGGCTTACATTATTGTATAATTTTTTTCTTTTCTAGATAATGCAAAACTGTTCCCCTCGATTTTACACAAAAATACAACCTTCTGTCTTTTTAAAAAAAAATAATTTAAGCAATTAGGCAATCAATTAAAAAAAAACCCCAGAGAGACACTAACTCGTGAAAGTTTTACACTGATTAATGAGGGATGAGTAAGTAGAATTAATTATTATTAAATTCGAAGTTAAAAGGATTTATTCTCTAAAACGATCTCAATAGCAACAAGAATAGACCCTCGCCTATAATACGCGCAATTTAAATATTCAATTACCCGCCTCTATTCACCTCTCGCTCGCGAGTCACAGCGTGCGATAGAGACGCGAATAGACTGACTTTTGTAATTCCGTTCGCAAACTATTCCGGTTGTTAGGATAAAAAAAAAGTGTGTACATAAAAATTAAGGGAAGTTTTTTTCTGGAGTTTTAGCATCGTGCATCCCCTGTGTTTCACCGCGATATAAAAATTTATTTAAAAAAAAAAATAATATAAAAATCGGAAGCGATTGAGGAGGACAAGTTGAGCGTAGATTTTTTTATTAATAATAAATAAATAAATAAATAAATAAAAATAATTACATAGATGTACAAAATAATAATATTAATATTTAAAAAATATATAAAACGATACACACGAATGGGTTAATAAGTGAAAGAGAGAGAGAGACAAAAAACATACAAATGCTATGGGGATTATGTTTTAATAATAATAATAATAATAAAATTATATACAAAATAAATATACAACACATACAATTTGATTTGAACAACTATTGATAAAGTATCAAACAGAGTTCAATACAAATTCAATTAAAAAAAAAACATATCCAATGAGTCCTTTGCCACAACCCTTTCTATTGAAAAAAAAACAAAAAAAAATTGTATAATAAATTTTTTTAAACGTAAAATCGTATAGAAATCATTTATAAGAATTAATTGATTCAGTCTTAATATCACTTTAATATGTAATATCACTCAATGTTGTATCTCACCGATCATTGGAAAGTTTTCCACAAGCGACCGGTAGATGGCGCTAACAAATTCTAAACCACAACACATCAGTGTCGGCCAAGTAACGAATAATTTCTTTAACAAAAAAAAAAACTTTCCAATAATACACAAGTTCATATCGAAAAGTCTTAAGTGCCATTCAATATACAAACAAATTTGAACCTCAATCGTATACTGAATTAAAGCGAAAACGTAACCTTAAACAGATTGTAATAAAGCATAAAATATCGTGCCGAAAAGCGGGTGACAGCTAACAGAGAACGCGTGTGCCTGTGTGAGTGAATGATGTATGGACCGTTCTAAAAATTATATGTGTAAAATATCGAGAGAATTGTCCGACTTTCGCTTACTCTTCGAGGATATATGTCTACAAATATCCACTAATTACGCCCAATACGGCTATCCAATTTTATATCCCCTGAGATCCACAAGGGACTTATGTACAAAAAGAAACTCTTTGAATTTAATGTGATTTGTTATTTCAAAGCATCAACAATCATATCTCAGAGGTCCGTAGTAGTGGGTCTACTTGGTAAGTCCACCTTGAATACTAAGCGAAAAATGTCATATTATTTATTATATGCAATCTTTTTTTTATTAAATTACGACATTTATTTCTTTAAACAACTCTTTAATGAAGTCAAAAAGAACATTATTTCACCATAGACAATGAGCTCGATGACTACACAAATAATTAAAATAACATTTACCAGTTTATTTATACCTTAAAAATTCACCCGGTTATTTATTAAATTGAATGAAATTAGTGAAAACTGACTTATAAGTGGATTAGAGTGGACAAAAAAATTTGGATAAATGGATACACTAAATAAAGGACAATGCCCATTTATGGGCCCACTTGATACCTAATAGTTTGTTAAGAAAACAATATTCTAAAATAATACCTTATTTTTTTTTCAGTGATTTCAAGTATATCAAAACATCGTTTCCCAATCAATACACAATGTTTAATTACATAAAAAAACAATATCACCAATTATTAAAGCATTTAATACAATAATAACTGGTGTTAAGAAATTTAGATTTATTTTCTAAAAAAAATGAACTAACGAAAGAGTGAAAAAAAAGTGGGCCCATTTCTCTTGGGTGACTGGGCATTCTCCTTTAGAGTGGATTAGAGATAGTTAATATAAAAAAGTAACGTTAAACTTAATGAATCGGTAATAGGGGGCCTATTTTAAGGCTACATAAGACTTTTCCTCTTCAGAGGCCTATATAGAGGTATATTTACCCTATCACGGCGTAAAGTGGGAACTTTCCACCAATAAGATCGCTTCTTTTAACTTTTTTTAACCTCGGCAGTCAAAATAATTTTTACCCACTTTACGCTGTGAAAGCGGAAATATGCTCATACTTGTCCCTTACAACTGTGTTTATTTATTTATTTTTATATTTATGAAGTTTCTTTTCCAATCCAATCTCGGCATAACAAAACTTCGTGAGCTCTGAGTAGACCCCCCTGGTCTCAAATAGTCGATCACTTACTAAAAGAGGTGGTAGTGAATTTTTAAGGCGTTATAGTCTTTATTGTGACGATGATAAAGGCACGTTTAGCATCAAAAGCATAACATAGCGGAAAGAGCGACATAAACGGTTAATCAAAAATTAATCATAATGGAATAATAATAGATTTTTGTTAGTTATCAGTGTTAAAAAAAAACAATGAAATTATTTACAATATAAATTCTACGACGATAAATTAAAAAAAAAAATTAAATGATAAAGAGGCAGTATGAAATGATTTATTATATAACATAACATAACAAGGCCTGTGGGAATAAGGCGTGACAATTGTTATATTATGTTATGTTATTAAGTAAGTTTATGATGTTCAAATTGATAATTTATTTAAAAATAAATCAATTAAACAAAATAGTTACGGAAATTATTGCGTTCAAAAATTATTAAATATTATTTATTTAATTTTAATAAAATCTTCATTACATATTAGGGGTCCGTACAATCTAAATCAAACTTTAAAGTAGTAAAAATCAGAAGAGTATATTCTATATACCACAGTAATTTTTCTGGGTTAAGCATCGACTTTTCGAACCGATTCGCTTCAAAATATTTTGTTGGCAACACCACTACAGAACTATTAGAGATACTTTATTGGTATAACACTAAGAAATAGTGTAAAATAAAATATATATATATATATATTTATTTGTTTAAAATACTGCTTCTCTTCGCTCACACCTGTCACAAACACAGAGGTTAGCTGGAAGAGAATGCTATTTAGCATTAAGTTCGCCTATGTACATGTTATATTAAGTTTTAAATAAATAAATAAATAAATAAAATAAAATATGTCTAAATTAAACAATTATTTTTTAATACTATTGTAATAAGCAACAAAATATCTCTCTTGAGTTACGCTGTGGTGTTGGTAACGAATCTGCTATATCTGAAACGAACTCTTCTATAGACTTCTATAGTTGATGGTAGGACCCCAAGAACATGTTTTATTACCATTCTACTGTATTACATTTACCATACCGTGAATAAAAAACTCTTTTTAATTAAAAAAAAAAAATAAACAAATCAACGATACTGCCTCGAATAATGAAAAAAAAAATACAATAAATATATACATATATTAAAAAAAAAAAATTACACCGAGTACACTCACCGTTTGCTGAACCGCGAGGAGATCTTGGAGAAGAACGACGGTCTGGTCTGATGGGGTGATCCGCCATCACCGTAGGCCGTACCACCGCCCGCACTAGTGCCGCGGGTACGGGTTTGTCCTGAAATAAACAACATTATATTAATAAAATTTACTTTAAAAAAAGATCGTGTATTGGGTTCAGCTTGCAAGTAGCCGGGATACAACAAGATAAGTGCCAATGTAAGGTACATATTCTGTTTTTAATTATTATTGCAGCTGGGCATATGACATCGCTAGGTAGATAAATTGCTACAGGCATCAGTCGTCTTCGCTGTGCTGGCTTGACGAGCACCATCCAGATTGGCAGTGCACGCGACAATGTCACTTCACGGGTGTTACATTTTTTTTTAAATTATTTTATCTCGGCATATGAGCGGCTAGAGTGCAGTCCGTGGACGGAAACAACTGCTACTACAGAGAAATCTCTACGGGCCTCTGCTATGCCGGCCTGAGGAGACGAGCATGCATTATCTAGATTCTAGATCGACAGTGAACCCTCCTCTCTCTATACCTAGCTACTTTCAAACAGCTCCCAAAACGCGACAAGATCACTTCCCCAGGACGGCAGATTGGGCTAATAACAATCATCAGTCTGCCTACCACACTTTAATAGAGCCTATACACACTGTGGGACCAATGTACATATAGTACAGTACAGTAACATAGTTACATCGGGCATAACTTAGCGAGGTTCGAACACGGGTGCAATAAAGTGTTTTTAAATTAAGTTTTGGGTATCAATACCCTAGTTAACGGCCACAACGTTGTGTGTAGACGACTCACCTGAATGAAAAGTCGATCGCGATGGCACATTCCTCGGGAACATCGGGTTGGGGAAGTCCCTACGCGCGGGCGCAGCGGTTGTCGTCGACAACGTAGAGTTTAAACTGTAATAATTTATGTTATTATAAAAAAAAAATTAAACAAATTAATTGACTAATCTACCAAGCCAACAAAAATCTAAATAAACATTATTTTGTTAAATTTTAATAATAAATTTCTAAGACAAACTAGAGGAACAAACTTCATACATCTGACATGAAAAAAAAGCGTTTGCCGCTTCAAACGATTTGACAATGTTGCCGTCAAGTCATCTTTTCTCTCGCGTCACATTGTTAGCGTCATTGCACATCTAGTTGTACATATCAATGAACAAATTATATTAAAATCAGCTACAAATGCGCAAAAAATAATTATTAAAAAAGTGCATAATAAAAAAAAAGCGTCACAGCATTAATTATTAAAACATTACAGCGAAACTGATAAAAATCAATAAAACTGGATAAAAAGAACCAAAACAAAATCGTGTAATTAATGAAAAACGCTTTCAACTTGAAGGGGAGCATAGTTGTGAGATACAAGATTTACTACCGCCATCTATCGGTCAATGAAAGAGTAAACGTAGCCTATCGTGAGCGGAAACAACTTGTTATTAGAGAGAGAGAGAGAGAGAGAGAGAAATGTGAGCAGGCAGCGTTCGCCTCCGCTATGCCTGCTTAAGGAGACGAATGTCCACAAACAGATCTAGACGAAGTAAATCTTAATTATGCAAACTGGGAAAGATTGCCATTTGCCTAAGAGAAATGGGCCCACAATTTTTTTCTAGATTTTTATCGTCATTTCTTATCAACAATCAGTTTTTTTTTGCCCGTGCTATTAAGTAATTAGATGTTTTCTGATGCAAAATTTAAGGTTATTATTATATTAAATGCTTTAATAATTGATGATATCTGTTTTTTATGTAATTAAACGATGTGTCGATATAATTAAAATAAATTAATGAAAAAATATTTTAGAATATTGTTTTGTTAACAAACAATTAGATATCGAGTGGGCCCAAAAATGGGCAATAATAGACATTGTCCTTTATTTATATTTGAAAAAAAAAATGTAAAAGCGTTTTTCATAAAGTGGGATTATAATTCGAAGGTGTGATTCACAACGTCAAACAAAACTCAGCTCGCAGGGTAGGTACGTAGAAAGATACCTTGGTCGTGGTTGCGCCAAGTCCCTAGCGGACGCGTTCTGTGTCCCCGTTTGCTCACCCAACGGGGGTGCACCCGTCGAACTAGATATGGAGGCGCTTTTCACGTGCCCCTTCGACGCATTTGCAGAGCTACCATTGGTCGAGCCGTTACCGTTCTTAATCTCTGATTGGACGTTCGTGCTGCATCCATTGTTAGCGTGGATTTTGATAGGTGGGAATAGAGAGAGACACATGCTGTTAGTTTCTTTCCCATGCTTATGTTATTTCTTATATTAGATTAATATTCACCGCTAAGGGGATTCGAACCCGCGTCGTTTATACACATTTACGTACATATATTTACACACAAAAATAATTTAAAATTATTATAATATTAAATGTAAATCCCATCACCCACAATGACATAAAAACAATAAAATCTCTTCACCCACTAAGGCATCGCAGTACATAAGCGAACACAATGCGACCATAATTTTTTTTTATAGTAACCCGCACTTTTAGAGTTCAATATATGAGCGGAAGAAACTGCTACTACAGATAATTTTTTAGATGCAACGGTCGCCTCCGCTATACCGGCTTAAGGAGAAAAATGGGCACCATCAATATAGAATCAATATAGACAATGCACACCCGGCTACTTCCTAACGCGACATGGTCACTTCACGGGTGCTATATTCGAAAATGGTGGTACTACCCCAGGATGTCAGACTGGGCTAATAACCATCACCAGTTTGCCTACCACTTTTTGCTTATTACTAGATTAGATTTCACGTTGAGATTCGCTTACAATACGTAGATGCCAATGTTACCCACACAAAACTTTTTTTTTTATTGTAGCTCGGCATGTGACAACACTCCGCCTGATGTAAAGCTAGAGTGCGGTCCATGAATGGAAACAACTGCTACTACAGAGAAACCTGTGCGGGCAGCAGTCGCCTCCACTATGCCGGCTTGAGGAGACGAGCATGTACCATCTAAATTGACAGTGCACACTCCTCTCGCTATACCTGGCTACTTTCAAACTATTCCCGAAACGCGACAAGGTCACTTCACGGGTGTTACATTCGAAAGTGGTGGTACTACCCCAGGACGGCAGACAGGACAAATAACCATTTTACGTTTACGGACTCGTGTGTAACGTATCTTCCTCGTTTTGTTTACAATTTAATCTAAGACCGATATCTAAGTGTATTCATGTCAAAAATATACCTCGGCGTGTCGTGTGGCGGTGAATTTTTGGCAGGCGCCGCCGGAGTGTTCGATTCGTATTGCGTTGTCGAGCGACGATCGCGCGACGTGCTCGTCATTGTACGGGACCCTATAAGAAAAAAAAAACAACTCAGTAGTGCCCACTAAAAGGTATTAAGCCGGGTACAGACTTACGAAATGTAACATGGAATGTAACATAATTCCCATAGTACGGACGCCATGCGCGACACTGGACACATAAACAAAAGATATTTGACGAACTTGTGACGCGACAACCATAGACAACAAAATAATCTACAAAACTGTTAGGTTGGTAATTTGTATTCTATCTTGTCAAACTGTCCGAAGAAGGTCGAAGGTCATTACAGTTGTTCAAATATCTCCGCTATTTTAAAGTTTTTTCAGAGGGTAATCACATCTAATTGAAGTGATATCTCGAAATGGTTTTCGATTTAACAGGGGTTAGTTCTTGAAGACCTTGCCCATTGTAGACCAATTACCAATTTTTTTTTTTTTACGTAATCTTAAAATGATTTATAAGAATCGCTCAGAGTCCGAATTACGTAAAAAAAATATTCGGAAATTGGTCAACAATTGAAGGCTGTAGCCGGTTTTGAATATTTTTTTTTATTCGGCCCCAGTGTGCGTCGCCGCTGGTAATAAACTATGTCTTCTTCATTTGTTAAATGGCCTCAGATGTCATAACAATAATTCTGCCAATGTCGAGTAGTAAATTCTTGATGTTTTTGCATCAAATTGCAATGGTGTTTTACAATTTGACGCTTTCTTGGAGTATTTGGCGGCAATTCACCCGTTCACGTCACAATATGAGCGTTCTCGCGGCGTGGGATAACCGCAAAAAAAAAAACCGCTTCCGTTGCCTCATATAGAGTGAACAAAGCGCAGTATAAAATTACGCAAAATAACACCAATTTTGCACAATAATAACCACTAAACTAATCAAGGAAAGGGATAAAAAACACCTCAACCTTCCCGGGCGAAAGCGCGCCAAATACTCCATACACTATGTCAACCCTAGATGTAACATTTGGATATGCAACTCACTCGGCTCTAATTTCGGTTGAGCACTCGTCGGCCTGGTGGTACTCTGTACCTGCATTTGAGCGATCCGCGCTGTGTTCTCCTTTATAGAAGCTGAGTCTATTGTGTTCTGCAAAAGCAAGCAAATGGTTAATTAATTTAAAAAAAAAATTAATAGACAAAAATCAACATTGAAACAAAAGCATGAACCGAGGTAGGGGATCGAACCCGTGTCCTCGTATATGCTAACGGATGTTATGACCACTAAACCATCAGCGCTTTACGTGAACCCATTGAAATTCCTCTAATCCATATTTTCAGAAAGTACGTAAGAAAGAAGGTGCTTGTGGAATCAAAGATACATAAAGAAACAACTGCTATTTCAAATAAATTTCTGCAGGCGGCAGTCACCTTCGCTATGCCGGCTTGATGAGACGAGAGAAAGATCAGTTTGGAAGTAGCCAGGTATATTGAGAGAAATGTCTAATGCACTGTCTATCTCAATGGTGCAGATTCGTCTCGTCAAGCCGACATGGCGGAGGCGATTGCTGCCCGTAGACATTTCTCTGTAGTAGCAGTCGTTTCTGTTCATGGACCGAACTCTATCTACAATTAAAAAATCATTAAAACACACAAACCTGTCTCTTAAAATTCGTAGTAGTGATAGTGACCGTGGATGGTGTTGTGTTATTGCTCGTTGTAGTCGCATTTGTACTGGCTGAAATGATTTTCAAGAAAAAAAAAACAATTAAAACAAAAAAAAAACAATTGAAATCAGACAAAATTACAAAAAAAATATCCATGCAAATATTGTGCGACAAGGAAAACATATTGTTTAGAAAGAGATAGTCTCAAATACTAAGTTTTAAACTGCAATCTGAAATGGAATTCGAGATTAAAAAATGTAAACAATCAAAGTGACATTTCAGGGGTAGTCAACATTTTCCTAGACAATCGACGAAATAATTTAAACTAAGAAAAAAATTCAACAAAACGTTTAGACCTTCCGCCTTATTGCTAGACATTGCTAGTACAAAAAAAAAAGGAATTGCAAGATTTTATTTCAAAACAGTAATATTTAGGGTGGTTTGCACCAGAGATGGCCGGTTAAAATAACTTTGACTGTTACTTTAACTTTAACTTTGACAGTTACCTTTACTTTTACTCCACGCGCGTTGCACCATCGTGTAAATTAATTCGTTATAGTTAAAAAGGTCGCTGGTGTAAATGAATTCTCTCAATACAAACAAGAGCGGCTTTTCAAAGATTTGACGTTAGCGACATTGATTTAACTATTACTTTAACTTTGACCGGCCGTAATTCGCCAGTAACGGTTAAGGTTAAAGTAATCGTCAAATGTGACAGATTTTTTTTGAAGCGAACCAATTTTAACTTTAACCATTACTTTAACGTGACAGTAATAGTTAAGTCATATGGTGCAAATGGACATTAATTTTTGGATAGTATTTTACGTCCCATTAAAGCATAAAAGCTGCAAGCAATATTTCGTTTGGCGCGTTTAAGATGTTCGTAAAATTTTAACACGATAAATTTGTACTAATCCACAGACGACACAAACGAGGGTATCGTTTTGAATTGGCTACATTTTTCATCTCGAATTCCATCTTAGGCTATACACAACGGGAACGTTAGGCTCGCAGTCCAAGGAGGCATAACCAATTGATTTGTCAGTCTGAATAGAAACTCCCATACGAAGTGTACAATTTCATTTTTCCCGCTTGTTAGGATGTTAAGCTCGCGAGTGCGATCCATAAGCAGGGAACGGGATCTGCAGACAGCAATTTCGCCCGCTATGCCGGCTCCGTGAGATGCGCTTGGACGATCCCATATTACAAGCAAATAAACGTAATGCCTTCAATATTGTAAAAACTACTAAAACGTGATTATGAATTTGCTTAATACAAAAAAGCAATCGGGTTTATTTCAATTTTTTTTGTTGATGGTACTTATGCAAATGAAGTTAGCCGCAAGTTGAGTCCTATTCTTCGGCTCGCATAGTATCTATTCAGACGTACAAACAGAGTAGTTAATACTAGAGGGTGACGTGCGACATGTAGGCAAGCAGGACGACTATATCGCGTGCTCACTCGCACTATAGATGACGTCATAAAGCAAATTTTATACTCAAAACAAAAACACTACAAAGCTGTATATAAACAAGTAATGAAAAAAGCCAATAAGCAAATCTATAAGAGATGATGGATGATAGAAATTATCGCAAATGATAGTTTTTTTTTAAAATTAAATATAGACACTATGTATAAAGGATCTGAATAAATACATCGGTCTCGCAGAAATGTACAGATACGGTTCAAAGAAATAGACAAACGTATTCGCGAGAAGAAAAAAAAAACACTAAATGTCTAGTGAAAAATGACATATTTACACAAGAAATCTAAAGTGAGAACGATATCATTTTTAACTAGACACAACAATTAAATTGATATTACATAGTTTATTTGTATGTTTTTTGTAATTACAATATACAATAAACATTTAGTAAATCCAAACTTATTATTATTATTTTCTCCATCGCTCAGAAAGCGTCAGGCGAGGAGCGCTTTCAATTGACGTTAATAAATTATTTAAAAAGAAAATTGCAAAAAAAAATAATTAAATTAATTAATTTCTTGAATACTGTAGATGGCCAAGAGGCAGATTTTAATGTCAATTATCGTGAAGCATTATACACGGGCACAAACTTTTTTTTTTCGTGGAACCGTACATTGCGGCGTCTGTCAGGTGACAATAAAAGCAGCCCGTACCCTGAGTACCAGTCATGTCCGTAACTATACAAAAGCCCTATCGTCAAAACCCATGGACGTATGTAATACGAGTACTGATCAATCGCCGCTCGATTATAGTAGAGATCGATTCAAACTTTATGACGTCTCGGAAGTTAGCTGTGGGCGCTATTTCGCGTAGGTACAGTCAAGTTCACAATAATTAAACTAAAGAGTTTATTATAAATATGTGTTTAGTTTATTATAACCATGTACCATTTTCGTAGCTTGCCTACGTGAAACGTTATATCGTCCACGTGGCACTATCATATATAAAGCTCGTTTACCACTCACTCACTGATTGACTGACATTAATTATAGAGTACTTGCGGGGGGGGTTAAGAGAGTTTTTTTATACGTATAGAGGGGAGGTGACCCATGCGACTTCGAGAAAACCTCGACATGTTCCGAAAGTCCGTTCCGTCCGGTTCCGGAACGGAATGAGATAGAGCCAAAGTTCCGGAACAAAGGTTGTAGGAAATGCACTCTATTTTCGAAAACGATAACCTTTTTTTTCAAAATTTTGTTGTTTTTTTTTCAAAACTACAGCGCTACAAGAAACTAGTTATTATTATAAAATAACAAGAGACAATAATGGAGTCGACTCTACTTGGTACACTCCAACATACTGCGCGCGCGGTGAAGTGCAATTACTTCTCACCTTCATCGAGCCTGATACTGCCGCTGATACTCCAATTTGTGTACTGTGACTTCAGCCTAACTTCAGAGCCGCCATAAACTTTGAATCTTATTATAACTGTCTATTTTATACCGTCACTAGCTAGGGAAACACTAATATAATGAAACTCTAAAATGTTACACTAACAAAAAACACCCCGTAACCTATATCTATATTTTTTAAATTAATTTTACCCATAATTTAAAGAATAATAAAATGAATATGACAACACTCCGCCTGATGTAAAGCTAGAGAGTGACCCTACGGGCAGCAGCCGCCTCCGCCATGCCAGCTTGAGAAGACGATACATGCACGAACAAGATTCACAGTGCACACTGCACTCGTCATACCTATAGCTACTTTCAGAAAAAAAATCGCAAATGTTCATTCCAATCTTACTACACGTCCTGGTCTAAACTAGAAATTAGTGGGACACTAAACTGGTACTGAGGACACCGACGATGCTTATACGATAGGAATCTACGAGTTACCTTGTCTGAGGCCCTCAGCGCCGGAGGAGGCGCGGCGGTTGGTGCGCGCGGTGGCGGACGTCGATCGCTGCACACCGCGGTGACCCGGCGACCCGCACGCACCTGACACGCCACAACACTCATACACACTCACCGTCAAATGGAAGACAAACCCCTATCTCGACCACTCGCCGCAACAAAAATAAATACACGCCAAAACATAAATATTAATCAATACTCGTTTTTAAATTGGCAACAATAGATGTCATAGGTAACGCGACAAGTCGACAAATAAATATTATGGTTAGCTTTTTTTTTTTTTTATGCTTAATAGGCAAGCGTTTGACCACACCCTGCCTGGTGTTAAGCAGTGATGTGGTCTGGTTTGCACCAGAAGGCCCGTTAAAGTTACTTTTACGGTGACGACGTTTACATTTACTCCACACGCGTTGCAATATCGTGTAAATTCATATTGTTATCGTTAAAAGAGTGGCTGATCCCGAAAAAATAATAGAAAAACACATTTGGCTTCTTTTCATACATTTGACGTTAGCAACATTGGTTTGACATTTATTTTAACTTTAACCAAGCCAAGATTAGCTGGTTACGGTTAGCGTTAAATTAAACGTCAAAAATGACAGGCGCGACCGAGATGGTGCAACTCGTATGGAGTAAATGTAAACGTAACGGTTAAAGTAAGTTTAACTAGCCTTCTAGTGCAAAAGGACCTTATAGTACCTTGGCCTAATGTCAAGCTAGAGTGCGATATTACAGAAAACTGTCTACAGGCGGCAATCGCCTCCGCTAGTGTGAAAAGACGACTGTACACCATCCAAGTTGACAATGCACACTCTACATTCTTGTGTCAGAAGTATTTTGACTAATTAAAAATGTTTAGTAACCCAAAACATCTATTTAAATGCCACATTTAGTTTAACCCACTCGAAAGAAAACAAGAATCTCCGACGTGTATTTAATTTTATAGCAAGTTTTTTATAATGCCACGCTATCCACCTGCGTCTTGACGCGCTAATTAGTGCCATAATTAATTAATTCAATATTATTGACATTACACGTTAAACACTTTATTGTAGCCACAGTTTTAATGGCCCATAATATTTAACGCACTAATTATCGCGCAATCATAGACATTAACGCTAACGCAGATGCAGGTGTAGCATAAACGAAATAGACGTCAATCCGGAGTAGTACTACTCTAATGCATATTTAACTGAACCCCAACAATTAACAAAATACCAAAAGTCACCGTCACCGTCACCGTGCAACCGAACCTATGCGTTAAAACAATTATAAATGACAATTATATTGTAAAACGTCCGCACGAACGGACTATGTTGTTCATAAAACCGCACATAGCGTAGGGCTCATAAGAAAATATTGGCAAACATTATTTCTTACCAGCTTTTTTACAGATTACTCAATACTAATGAACGAAAACAATTTTAACCTTTAAGCATGGACATGGGGTCTCACAGACCTTTCGTACTTTTCGATATACTTCCCGCGCTCCCCTGCGACAGAGCGTCTTCGGCTTCGAATTTAGCCACCTAGTGCTTGATCCGAAAGAGAGTTGTATCAATCCAAAGTTCGGACGGAGTCTGTGAGACCCCATGTCCATGTTTGTCACACAGAAAATATTTATATTGTTTGTACTGTAGTCCACATTTCCATGTCCACACCAAACTAATTGTACTGTAATGTACACTATAACATAGATTTAGCGCGGTCGTTAAACAAAAACAAAACAGAAACCACCACCATTGAGGTGTACAATTTTATCGATAGTATTATATTATTCACGTCCAGCTGTATTAGTTAATCTGTAACATCGATAACATCGACTATCTATCGATTCTTTCGCAAGACTTTAGCGCGTAATTCAATAAAGAAAATTGTCATTTAAAATCGTAAACGCCTGTTAGTTGGGAGCAACCCGAAGCGCCGAACCGAGATCCCCCAAAACACAGCAGCACTGTTAATATTCCCGTTAGTCCTGACCCGAGTTTTATTAACAAATCTAACCTTATTTGTAACGAATACAAGGGATCAATGTACAAGTGTGAATGTCTCATGGATTTGAAAAGAATTAAGAAGTTAACAAATATAAATACAAAGTTCTCGTGTACTGATTTTTCGAAACGCACTCGATTACTCCAAAAATACGTGTCAAAGAAAAGCCAACAAGGGTAAACAGGGACTGATTTCCAATATGTTTAATTTTTTTTATTGTAGCTCGACATATGACAACACTCCGCCTGATGTAAAGCTAGAGTGCGGTGCATGAAATGAAACAACTGCTACTACAGAGAAATCAGCAGCAGCAGTCGCCTCCGCTATGCCGGCCTGAGGAGACGTGTATGCATGCACCATCTAGATTGACACTGCACATTCCTCTCGCTATCAAACGCGACAAGATCACTTCACATGTGTTACATGTGGTGGTACTGCCCCAGGACGACAAACTGCGCTAATAACCATCATCAGTCTACCTACCACTCTTTAATAGTGCACTGAGCGACTAAGGTACATTGGTACCGGTCAAAATTTAGCGAGGTTCGAACACGGGCCTCAGCGACAGGAGAGTTCACGCGTCTTACCGCTAGACCACGGCCGCTCTAGACATTTGTATGTGGAAATAGACTAATCATACCTAAATTGTAACATCTATTACATTTTTAAAGCGTGGTAGGTAGACTGGTAATGGGATGTTTCGGTACGTGGACAGCACTCTAGCTTAACATCAGACGGAGTGTTGTCATATGCCGAGCTACAATAAAACAATAAAGAAAAAAACAACAAGAAAGTGCGTTTCGAAAACTCAATCACGTTTAACATAACAATATAAAGTTATCATAAAAGTATACAAAAACCAAACTCGAGGTAGGGGTGGGTAAAAAAAAAACTACGGCATCAAGCGACAGAATCGAAGAGGGTATATTTTAATAAAGTGCTCGCATTCACACATCGATAAGAAACGACTATTCAAAGTGACGACATAATAGTAATCAATTAAGAAAAATTTAAAGAAAAAAGAATCTATAAAATACGTCACACGAAAGAATGATCACGTTTGTGAGACTAGTGTGACGTCACATACTCAATAGAGTTGGAAATCAAAGGAGAATGCCCATTCGCCTAAGAGAAATGGGCCCACAATTTTTTTCACGAGTTTGTCCAAGATTTTTAGTTAATGTTGTATAAAAAATAAATCTACTTCCTTATTACCAATCAGTTTTAATTTTTTTCACTCGGGTTAATAAATAATCAAGATGTTTTCTGATGCAATATTTGAGGTTATTATTATTTTAAACGCTGTAATATTTGAAGATATCTATTATTTTATGTAATTAAACATTATCTATTGATTGGCAAATAATGTGTTGATATAATTAAAATGAATTAATAAAAAAATAAGATATTATTTTAGAATATTGTATTTAGGTATCAAGTGGGCCCAATAATGGCCATTCTCCTTTAGTGTTTTAATACTTAGATATATTAGATTTTGAAATGGGGAAAAGGTGTGACAACTGAATTGTATTGTATTGAAATGTGACGTCACGAAATTTTGGACAACCCTCCCTTAGCCCCTCCAACCCTTTAACGTGTGACGTAATTTATAGATGGTCCCCTAAAAATTGGAAGAAAGTACACCGACATTACAAATAGATATAAAAATTCAAGAAAAAGTACTAATTAAAGATTTAATTTTTAATCAATTCCTCGACAACTCTTTCTTGCCCACGGAAAAGCGTTTGCAAATATAATAATTTTGTACGCTTGGAATATTTTTTTCGTACAGCGAACAGAATGATTGCAAACACTTTTCCGTCGACTTTACACAATCCAAGAAGCCATATTTAACAAATAATAGCCCGATGCTAGAGGTTACGATAATCGTCTCCGCTATGCCGACTTAATTTGTCAAATTACAATTTTTTTATATTGTAACTCGGCATATGACAACACTCCGCCTGATGTAAAGCTAGAGTGCGGTCCATGAACAGATACAACTGCTACTAGAGAGAAATCTCTACGGGCAGCAGTCGCCTCCGCTATGCCGGCCTGAGGAGACGAGTATGCAACATCTTGATTGTTTAACAAACACTTGAAGGTTACTTCATTAATAAAAAAAGGTCAAATATACCTTCTCGGATGCACACGATAACGGTACCTAACGACTAAGGAAATAAGTGTCAATTTACCTTGCGCGTGATGGTTGTTAGGTTGATTATTAGTTTGGTTAGCCGTGCGTAAGGACAGTGACGAGCCGGAACGAGAGCCGTCAGACTCCGGCTGGAAAAAAAAAGAAACAAGAAAAATATTAATCACATACGATTAATCAGGCCGGTATAGCGGAGAAGACTGCAGTTGTTTCCGTTCACGGACCACCGCGCTCCAGCCTTACATCAGGCGGAGTGTTGTCTTCCAGTCAGCTCAAGGTCAGGGCGTTAAATATTTAAAAAAAAACTCACATCAGTACTTTTCCTCCCGAGCAGTAAATAAGTGGCAAACACGTCGTCGTACTTCGCCTCAGCCAATGAGTATTCAATTTCTTGCCTATTATAACCCAAACACACGAGCGCCTCTGTAAAAATTATCATTAAAAAAAAATTAATAAAAAAAAAACAAAAACACAACGACAATATCTAGAAACAATTTAAAAAATAATAATAACAACAACGAACTCACAATAATGTACAAAACAAATTATTATTTCGAAAAAGAAAATCTAATCATGCAAATATTTATTTCTTCTATACAATATAAATACAAAAAACATCACTGTCATATCCAACGCACTCGAAGCCGGTAGCAGATCAATAGCTCACTAATCTAAGCTAACAAAGTTTAGCTTAGCTTAGTTACTTGCTTAGCTTAGATACTTGCTTACAATATGTAGTTTACGGTCTGCACACACAAGTATGGAAAACGACCCTAAGAGTGGTTTGCACCAGAAGGCCGGTTAAAGTAACTTTAACTATTATTTTTACGTTTACTTTAACCGTTACGTTTACATTTACTCCACACGAGTTACACCGTCGTCGTGCCTGTCATTTTTGACTCTCACTTTAACCTTAACGGTAACCAGTGAATCTTGGCTCGGTTAAGGTTAAAGTAATGGTCAAACCAATGTTGCTAACGTCAAATGTATGAAAAGAAGCGTTTGTTGTTTGAATGTTTTTGAAAGAAATGAAATGAAAGAAATGTTTTTCTATTATTTTTCAAGATCAGCCACCATTTTAACGATAACAATATGAATTTACACGATATTGCAACGCGTGTGGAGTAAATGTAAACGTTTAATGGTTGTCGTCGTCGTAAAAGTAATAGTTAAAGTTACTTTAACCGGCCTTCTGGTGCAAACCACCCTGAGCTATGCGAGCTATTCTAAACTAACTTAGCTTAGCTCTTGGTCTGTAGTCGGCTATTAGCATTGGCGGCGTTAAAAGATTGATGGTTTTAGCCGTCTGCCGTCCTGGGGTACGCGTCCCCGTCGCGTTTAGGGAACAGTTTAGAAGTAGCATTGTCTATTTGGATGGTGCATACTCGTCTCCTCAGGCCGACATAGCGGATACGACTGCTGCTAGTAGAGATTTATCTGTAGGAGCAGTTGTTTCCGTTAATGAACCGCACTCTAGCTTGACATCAAGCTGAGTGTCGTCATATGCCGAGCTACATATGATTCAGCTTGTTAACAAGAGTTTACTCGTGAGGCCCCCTCAGGTCTGCGTTAGCTGCAGGTTGCGAGGCCGTCGCTGACTCCTAACGCCGCCAATGTTTATGGACAGTGAACAACAGTGATGATCACATTAATCAAAATACATACAAAGCTACGACATATACCTACTCATTATATTATACATTTATTTTCTGTAAAAAAAACGCATAAGACTCGATTTATACACACCATTTTCAGTTGAGTGAAAAAAAAACGCAACTGATAGAATTAACTTATTAGAATGTTCTGGACAACACTCCACACGATGGTCACATATTTTATTTATTTTTTTAATTCTGGGAAAGCATAGGGATCAAAACCCATCCATACTTCAATCACGACTTTAGTATTATATATTTTTTTTATTGTAGCTCGGCATGTTAGAACACTCCGCCCGATGTAAAGCTAGAGTGCGGTCCATAAATGGAACCAACCGCTACTACAGGCAGCAGTCGCCTCCACAATGCCGGCTTAAGAAGACGAGCATGTACCATCTAGATTGACAGTGCACACTACTCTCGTTATACCTGGCTACTTTCAAACTATTCCCGAAACGCGACAAGGACACGTCCCGGGTGTTACATTCGAAAGTAGTGGTACTACCCCAGGACGGCAGACTGGGTTAATAACCATCATCAGTCTGCCTACCAATGCCTACCATGTTTCGTATGTATGGGATTTGACATATCAAACAGTGACGTCGGTAATTTGAAATATCAAATTCTATACATTTTTAGTTCAGCGCTTCTTGCTTGCGCTATATGACAATGCTCGTAACCATACTCAGGCAATCTACATCCCTCTCCAGCATGCAATCTCTCTTTTCGCCATATGTCATCGAAATCTATTGAGCGGTTGAGGTTTATTTGTGTCTAAATCGAGTCAATGCGTTTTTTGTTTTGTTTTTTTTTTTAAAATTGCTAATGTGTCCATATATAAACGTACCAACTTGAGCTGTGTGTCGATTTGTAGGAAGCATGAAACCAATAATTAAAATTATATAATTATTTTTAATATCCAATTGAAAAGGTGTCATGTGTGAATTTTATATTTAAAAAAAAGCCTTCATGGCCGGTGAATCGAATCGCATTGCTTACTACACTACGGTGTGATTAGTGTATAAATACAATTCGATTCGTCTCTAGTGGACGCCGGTTTTTACAAAGAAATCTGTGCCGTAACGTTGTGTTCCCAAAAAAAAAAGTGTCAAAAATTATGTGCAAATAGATTTTTCTTTAGGCTTATTTCAAACAAGTAATTTAAAGGAGAATGCCCATTCGCCTAAGAGAAATGGGCCCACAATTTTTTTGTCGAGTTCATCAAAGATTCTGTAGAAAAATAAATCTACACTCCTTATCACCAATCCGTTGGTGATTGAGTAATTAGACTTTTTCTGATGCAATTATTGAGGTTATTATTATATTAAATGCTTTAACAATTGATGATATCTGTTTTTTATGCAATTAGATGCGTTGATATAATTTAACTAAATTAATGAAAAAATAAGTGATTATTTTAGAATATTGCTTTGTTAACAAACTATTAGATATAAAGTGGGCCCCAAAAATGGGCATTGTCCTTTACCTGTTTCATTTTTGCTCTCTTTCATAATCTGCAGAAAAAAAGTCGGCAAAACCCTATCCACTATGCTTGCCAAACAAAAAAAAAGTGGAAACTCATTAGATCCTCACCTATCCGCTTGTGATCTTTGAAATCTTGTTGCGGTTCAATATACGGCCTCAGCTCGTCCTCCTCGTAGCCCGTATTCATCCATTTATCTCTCATAATATTCTCTAGTGAGGCGCGTTTCGCCGGATTCAGCACGAGGAACTTCTTCAGCAAGTTCTCGCAGTCCGTTGACATGTAAAAAGGTATTCTGGAAAAAGACGAGCGCTATCAACAAAAAAAAAAATTGCCGGTCTGAAGACGACGAATGTAACACCCGTGAAGCGACCAAAGTATATAGCGAGGTTCGAACATGGGTCTCATCGGGATCGCTAGACCGCGACCGCTCAAGATTTTCTTCTAACGTTGAGAAAGGCCAATCGAACAAGAGTCCACGCATTCGGCCACGAACGATCCAATCCAGTAATATTTACCTATATTTGCCTCGTAAAACCCTCTCCCTGAGTTCCCTCAGCGTGGACCCGTCGAACGGCAGCGAACCCGAGACGAGCGTGTAAAGGATCACACCGAGAGACCACACGTCTACCTCAGGACCGTCGTACTTTTTGCCTGTAAATACATTAAAATAAAACACATATTAATAAAAAAACTGAGTTTTGGCGGCCATCTTGAGTCATCAGGTTATCTGTCTTGAATTATTTTCCTAAACTTGTGTATTCTTCGAGTGTTAACGTGTAATAATGGTGGATTATTAACCATTAAATGTTCGTGAACGTGCGTAAGTGTGGACAAATTCAAGAGATGGGAACCTGTGTTTCCATTTTTCCTCCAAATCTCCTTAGGAAGTTTCTGTAAAGATTCTACCACTTTACTGGAGCAATTTTTGACTTGACTGAGACTTGACCCAACTGTTTAGTGTGATGAATGACTCCTGATGCACAATTTTATTCACTTGGTGCAAAATATTTACTTTGACACTGGCAAATTGTTATAATGCCATATAAAACAAAAAATAATAAATAAGAAAAAAAAATGTATAAAATATTCTGACCACAAAACTATCCATCGGACATTGGCAGTTTTAGTGCTCATATCACATTGATGTTTGTGGTCAAGTCCCCACCACTATACCGGCTTGAGGTGACAAATGTGCACCATCCAATGACAGTCCACACATCTCTTTATTCATCGCTACTTCTAAAAGCTAATCTTGAAACGCGACTAGGTCACACACCTGGGATCCTTCAAGCGCATAAAGCCGGCATAGCGGAGGTGACTGCTGTCTGCGGATCCCCCCCCCCTGGCTCAACATCGGACCCGTGCCGTCCCGAGAGACGAACCTCTCGAGATGAGATGATTAATTACCTTGAAATAACTCAGGCGCAGCGTACGGTGGGCTACCACAGAACGTGTCTAACTTCGCTCCCGGCGTGAACTCGTTCGAGAAACCGAAATCAGCAATCTTTATATTCATTTCGCCGTCTAACAGCAGATTCTCAGCCTGAAAATTACACAATATTATTCGCAGAAAAACTTCGACGGGACACTGACTACATCCAAGCTAAAAAAAACTCCAGGACGGTAGACTGGACCTTTAATCTGCATATGACAACACTCCGCCTGATGCTTCCGTTCATTGACCGCGCTCTAGCTTTACAAAGAATACTCTAGGGCCGGCAGTCGCCTCCGCTATGCCGGCCTGAGAAGACGAGTATGTACCGTCTAGATTGACTACTTCCAAACTGTTTCCGAAACGCGACAAGCTCACTTCACGGGTGTTACATTTGATGATTCAAGGATGACAGACTGGGTTAATAATCATCATCGGTCTGCCTACCACTCTTTGCAAATTTAGCAAGATTTGAACATTGAAACATTGTGACCTTTAGCGTTAAGCAAATAGAGTCGAATTTACCTTGAGATCTCTATGAATAATACGCTTCTGATGACAGTATTGTACAGCCGAAACGATCTGTCGGAACTTCGCTCGAGCTTCCTTCTCTTTCATACGACCGTGGAGTACCAGATAATCGAACACCTGGAAACACAAGAATTTTTTTTTTAATGCAGCTCGGCACGTGACAACACTCCGACTGATGTTAAACTACACAAACTCCATAAACGGAAACAACTGCTACTACAGACAAACTTCTATAGGCAGCAGTCGCCTCCGCTATTCCGGCTTGAGGAGACGAATATGCACCATCTAGATTGAACGTGCACACTGCTCTCGCTATACTTGGCTACTTCCAAACTATTCCCGAAACGCGACAAGGTCACTTTACGGGCGTTACATTTGAAAGTGGTGGTACTACCCCAGGACGGCAGACTGGACAAATAACCATCATCAGTCTGCCTACCACTCTTTAATAATGCCTATAGGCACTGAGCGAGCAAAGTACATATAACAAAGTTACATTGGTACCGGTCAGAATTAGCGAGGTTAGAACACGGATCTCATCGATCGGGAGTTCACGCGTCTTACCGCTAGACCACGATTGCTCTGATAGCGACGCAGATACTATTAGGCCGTAGAAGCCCTAGAAGGTAACAAGCGATGGTGATGCAAATCTACAATCACTACAGCCGCTAAGCTAGTGATCGCTTCACCAGCACTGAGCGACCAAAGTACATATAACACAGTTACATTGGTACCAGAATTCAGCGAGGTTTGAACACGAGTCTCATGCACTGCTAGACCACGTCCGCTCAATAATACTTCTGATTAAAACAAACCGAAGATAGTGCTGAAACTAGCGCCACCTAACGGTCACTGGCGGAGACGTTACAAAATGAAATTGAGCTCAAATTATCTTCTAACACCCCCTTCTTAATTTTCCTGTTTCCCGTCTTGGCTACACATTCCCTAATACACACACACCCTCTCACATTCATTCAACACACCCGTTCATAATTTTGTAATCCAATTAAATATTGTTTACTTTTTTCGGAAGTGCACTGGCATCCGTAATACAGGTCAATGCTATTACGGGTGCCAGGAATCCCAACTTATTCTTATGCATATTTTTAAGACCAATAAACGTTTTTTATTTTTTATCTTACCTCACCACCTGATGCATACTCCATTACCAAGTAGAGCGTCTTCTCCGTCTCGATGACTTGGAACAACTTAACAATATTCGGATGATCTAACATTTTCATTATCCGCACCTAAAACATTACAACAACACTGTTATACAACGGCTTCACCTGCGTTAGCTTTAATGGCTACTACAAGCTGCGCGATAATTAGCACGTTAAAGCATTACGGAATTTTAATGTTTAGCGTATAATGACCAATGGGATTGACGTTAAAGACTTTGGCCACATTAACTGTTGTATACCTAGGCCTTACGAGTAAAGATCTAAAAGCGTTGCCATGGTTTCGGGTTGTTGTTGATTGAAAAACTAGATGTTAAAATACAATCTGCTTCTAGAACATGTTTAGCGGTTTCATTATACAACATTAACGTGTACAACATTATTTATTGTACAAAGGAGAATGCCCATTATTGGGCCCACTTGATACCTAATAGTTTGGTAACAAAACGATATTCTAAAATAATATCTTATTTTTTCATTAATACATTTTAATTATATCAACACATCGTTTACCAATCTATCGACAATGTTTAATTACACAAAAACACATATCATCAATTAATTAAAGCATTTATTATATTAATAACCTCAAATATTGCATCAGAAAACATCTAATTACTCAATAAGACGGTTGAAAATTTTAAATTGATTCTTAAGATAGTAGATTTATTTTTCTACAAAAATAACCAAAAATCTCGGACAAACTCGAGAAAAAAAAATTGTGGGCCCATTTCTCTTAGGCGAATGGGCCCTCCCCTTTTTCAGTAAGTTTGTTCTTCTAACAGCCACTGAGGCACAGATGAAACTTTAGTCGTTTCGAGAATCAAGGATTTGAATACGCGTCAAGAAACAGCTTAAGAACCCTGAGGCAGGAATCGAACCAACCACCTTATAACCATCACCCACCACCTTATATTATATTTACCTCTCTAAATAATTTCAAAAGTGAACCGGGATTGAGTTGAGTTTTATCAATGATCTTGATCGCGACCTCCTTCCCGGTGGGCACGTGTTTCGCGAGCTTCACTTTCGCAAAGTTACCCTTGCCGATTGTTTTCAATAACTTATATTTGCCTGAAAAAAAAAATTTGAAATACACTTTAAATTTCCGCGTGAAAACTCGCAAAATCGCCAGATTATAACGAGAGGAGTGTGCACTGTAAATCTACATGGTACATATGCTCGTCTCCTCAAGCCGGCAGAGTGAAGGCGACTGCTGCCCGCACAGGTTTCTCTCTGTAGTAGCACTCTAGCTTTACATCAGGCGGAGTGTTGTCACATGCCGAGCTACAATAAATAAATAAAAAAAGGCGGCAATAAGCGAACACACTGTCTGGCTGGCAGCAGTCGTCTTTACTATACCGGCTTAATAGATCTCTTCTTATAACCCTATTTCCGAGCTGATCCCGAAACGCGACTAAAGTCACTTCATGAATGTTACATTGAAAAGGTAAGATGGTACTACTCCAGGACGGCAGACTGGGCTATTTTTATTTTGACACGACATATGACCTCGACTGGCCTGATGGTAAACGCAGCATGAGCACTGACGACTGGAGAACCGCTAACACGGTGGTTCTAGTCGCCATTACTATGCCGGCCTGAGGTGCTTTTTCACACACCGCTTTAAGGATCCGAGGTGAAAGGACTGGGAGAACACATGGTGCCCTCCATCCCAAGCATTCCACTTGTCAATTGTTCGACACAAAAAGGAAATTATAATCACTTATTATTTATTGTTAGAAAATTATAGATGAAACCTATTTGAACAACTTCAAAACGGAATGGCTTTACCACATGCTGGGTTACTACATAAAATTCTATATATACTCGTATATATGTATATTTCTCTTTCGTACAACACTGTTTTTTAAAATCGATACGTGTGTGTGTGCACACATGTGCTTCGGAACGCAAGCTAATTTAAACTCAATTCCGACTACATAATATACATAACTGCTTGGAGTTTTAATTGTCGTTAAAAAAAATATAGAGCTTACCAATATGTGGTTCCTCTGAGGCGCGGGACCGCGACGAGACGCGGGTACTGCCGCCCGCTGAACTGCCACCTCCCGCGCCGGCCGACGACTCCGAAGCACTCTGTAATTATCAACGCGTCAATGTTAATGAATCTCTTTAAAACACGAATTTTATTACATAAGTATAGATAAAAACAACGGCAGGAGCGAGTGTAGTTTGTTGAGCCGGAATAATGGAGGAGACTGCTGCCACACAAGACATTTAAATCTCTCCTGCAGCAGCAGTTGTCTCTTGAACCGCATTCAAGTTAAGAAATACACCATAATTAATTATATTCTACATTTATTATTACCATAATATTTAAAATATAAAATAACACATAAAGATTACGTATGAATTCAAGTTTGCAAACATATCTCGACAATACTGTTAATTTATTATAACCTATAAATCGCCAACGCTAAAATAACCACAGATGCTATTTGAATTAATTAGATCCGTTTGCACCAGAAGGCCTGTTAAAGCTACTTTAACTATTACTTTTACGACGACGACGACGACGCAACATCGTGTAAATTCATATTATTATCGTTAAAAGGGTGTCTGACGCCGAAAAATTAATAGAAAAACATATTTGATTTTTTTTCATACTTTTGAGGTTAGTGATATAGGTTTGACGATTACTTTAACTAGTCAAAATTCGTTGGCTACGGTTAACGTTAAAGTAACCGTCAAAAATGACAGGCGCGACGATGCATGGTGCATCTCGTGTGGCGTAAATGTAAACGTAACGGTTAAAGTAATTTTAACGGGCCTTCTGGTGCAGACGGACCTTAAATGCAGTCTGGTTCTATTTTCCGCATATTGTTAGTTTGTCCTATTTACGAATACGCATGAATAAATAAGCTAAATTTGTTTCTATATTAAATTATAATTAAAAAATAATCGACATTTACAGACAAGCTGAGATGAAATGGTATTCGAACAAGCTCTTTTTTTCTATCTATCTTTTATCATAATAAATAACAAAATCAAAACCCGATAATAAATAGACAAGTCCATGTACACCTTTTTAGTACACGTAACATTATTTCTAAACGATTCCGTAATAAACTTAAAACATTTTACGTTACTATATTAATTTAAAACTAAAACTTTTTAAACATCTTGAGAACTTACAAAAAGAAATTCAAATCTCATCTGCATTATTCACGCACGCAACATTAAAAAAAAAACAATTTAATTTATATTTTATTTAATTTTACAACAAAAAGGATTCGATTCGTTACGGTTTTTTTTTGTTGTTGTTTTAACTTAAGGCATAGGGATCGCTAAAACAGCCTAGTCTTTTTTTTTATTGTAGCCCGGCATGTGACAACACTCCGCTCGATGTAAAGCTAGAGTGCGATCCATGAATGGAAACAACTGCTACTACTGAGAAAACTCTACGGGCAGCAGTCGCCTCCACTATGGCGGCTTGAGGAGACGAGCATGTACCATCTAGATTGACAGTGCACACTTCTCTCGTCTTCAGTAATATTTCCTTTTTTCAACAGGCATCACTGTCTAATCTCTATTTCATTTCACAAATTATATAACAACAACAAAATAAATAATAATCCACCATTATTATTATTACACGAGAGCGCCAAAATTATTTTCTTTATAAATTAACAGAGTCGCGTCTATATGGGTCCACTCTCCACGCGGACTATGACAGCGTTCAATTTAGTTTTAAATAAAAAAACAGCGAGGCAAAAGAATTAAAGCCCGCCATATAAAAATATTCCTAATAACATAATTTTAATTTATCATGTGTAAAAAACTACGTATATATATTTCAGATAAGAGAGGAGTAAAAAAAATGACGCCCATAGACCAAACACTTATCAAAATTATTTACAACAGGCAACATTCACAATATAAAATGACGTATTTTATTACTATAGAGAGATGTTTTTGAACGATCTTTTTATAGAAGATAAACTTATTTTTATAATATTTGATCCAACGGAGAATGCCCATTTTTGGGCACACTTGATACGTAATAGTTTGTTAACAAAACAATATTCTAAAACAATCCCTTATTTCTTCATTAATTTATTTTAATTATATCAAAACATCATGTACCAATCAATATACGTGTACATTGTTTAATAACATAAAAAATAAATATTACCAATTAAATTATTAAGGCTTTTAATACAATAATAACCTCAAATATTGTATCAGTAAAAGTCTAATTACTCAATAACTTGGCTGAAAAATATTACAACTGGTGTTAAGAAATGTTGATTTATTTGCCTACAAAATGAGCTAAAAATGATCGTGACACTCGAGAAAAAAATTGTGGGCCCATTTCTCTTAGGCGAATCGGCATACTTCTTTAGTTGCAATTTAATCCAGGTTGTAAAATAATTCGAAAAAAAAAAATTAATAAAGATTTCACCACTTGATCAAAAATAATCGGGAACCAGGACAAGACAATGCATCTTGAAAAAAGTTATGTTACTACGAGTGTGCTTTGTCAATCTAGACCGTAGCTTCGAGCACTTATACAAAGTTTAGTGCTCCCTAGCCGTAGAAGAGTTGTGTCCTCAAGTCGGGGCTTAGTAGACAGAAACTATATCCATATTTCACTGCCTGCATTTGTCTCTGCTCAAAGACCGCACTCCAGCTTAACATCAGACAGAGTGACGTCACACGCCGAACTAGCACAAAACAAAACTAATAATGCTATCACAGTTTGCAATATCTACTGACCCCTCAAGACGTCATCCGTAATAACATTGCCTAGTAAATTTTCATTATCTTATCGGTACAGAGAGCGTACATTTTATGTTTTTTTTTTTTTGCCTGCCTGCCTACCACTCCTTAATAGTGCCTATAAGCACTGAGCGACCAATGTACATAAGATTTTTTTTTTGATCAGAATTTTGCGAGATTTGAAAACATCGATCGTGAGTTCAGCGCGTCTTAGCCCTAGACCACGGCCGCTGTAGCAAATAGCAAAACACAATAATGAGTTTTCAATTATATTATTAATTGTCTATTTTTATAATAACGTTAACTTTTAACGAGCTCGTACAACAAGCAAAAGTTTATAAACTTTCAAAGTAACTCGATCCAATTAGCGTTCGACTTCGAATCAAAGCGAGTAACACTACAATAAAAATCATAGGTACATTGTATTCCACTCGAGGTGTACTAAGACTGGCGTCCACTAGAAACGAAAATAGTCGTATCCAGGCGCGCCCATTCTACTAAGACATCTTTCAAAGAAATTACCAAGGATAATAGAATTAATCAGAGCACTATTAAAGAGTGGTAGGCAGGCTTATGATGGTTATTAGCCCCGTCTGCTGTCCTGGGGTAGTAGAAGTACCACCACTTTCGAATGTAACACCCGTGAAGTGACCTTGTCGCGTTTCGGGGTCAGTTTGAAAGTTGCCAGGTATAGCGAGAGGAGTGTGCACTGTTGGTGCAGACTCGTCTCCTCAGGCTGGCATAACGGACGCGACTGCTGCCCGTAGAGATTTCTTTGTAGTAGCAGTTGTTTCCGTTCATGGACCGCACTCTAGCTTTACATCAGGCGGAGTGTTGTCGTATGCCGAGCTACAATTAAAAAAAATAAAAAATCAACCGGGACGTTTCAACCACACTCTCAACCACCAAAAATCCCTTGCTCCTCGTCCCTCACTTCGACAGTGCGTGACGTCACATTGCTAACACTATAAAGAAATGATTTTATTCCAAAGAAGAAGAGCAGAAATGTACAAATATTGGGGGTTTTGGTACACGGTCAGTGGGTTAATGCGACGACAATTTGACACTGTTTTTTTTTTAGTTTTTTTATTGTAGCTCGGCAATACAATACACCGTCTGACGTTAAGAGTTTTGTTGTGGAGTTGTGTTTGAGTGCGGTACATGAGCGAAGGCAGCAGTCACCTGAGACGCCACCGTGCACCAATCAATGGCCCACATCATTGCTAATCTCTTGAAGTTTATTATAGTTTAGTTAAAAATTTCGCCTCGTAAACTTAAATTATGTTTAAATCACCATTCAAATACTAGTGGCGTTCCGTTGTCTCTGCCTATCCCTGTGGGAAAAAGGCGTGACAATTGTATTGTATTGTATCAAATACTAATATAATAATAACGATAATAAAAAAAGATGATCACGACCCCATGGAGTCTTTCCATCGCTTTCGCCCGACGTTTTCTTCTCCACATCTTCGATAGGAACATCGGCGTCAACATCGGCAGCACACGGTGACGCATCGTTTGCGGATTTATTTTGATAGCTTATGATTAACACTTCACAAAAACTTCAGCACTAGCCGTACACAGCTAGCACTAGCACACTTTTTTTTATTGCCAAATCGCTTCAATATATTTAGAATCAAAAAATCTTATTTAAAACTCAAAGTCAACAAAACCACAAAGGCAAAATATAAGCCTACTGCCCACGGAGGTGTCGCGTCGGTTACGTGTAAGTTATCGTGTGTACCGCGTAGGTCAGGTACGAGTTGTCCACTTTAAATCAAGAAGTTATAAATTTTGTATATCGACATTAACTAAAAACATCGATGAAATATAACAATTGTTTAAAGCAGCTTTTATCGGACATTAAAACGCAGAAACTCGAATGTTGGGCAGTACAACTGAAGAAAAAACATGATCGTCACCGACACATTAGCGTTCTCCCCCTCACTATTATATCTTTTTATGAGCAAAGACGAAAAAGAAAAAATAACAAGAACGGGTCCCGAGACAACATAATTCGAATAATCTTATCATTGTGCAAACGTCACATAATATCTCACAACAAAATTCAAATAATCAAGACTAAAGCCTTGACAATGTAATTAAAGAAGCAAACACACAAAATCCACGAAAATACGTCGAATTTAATAATCTAAGGAAGTTATCTTTTTTTCATATGAACTCACTAAACCTAGTGTCCAGCTAGAGTGCGATCCATGAATGGAAGCGACTGCAGTCCGAGGAAATCCGTAGACAGCAATTTATTTATTTTATTTGGTAAATACAACAGGCCACAGTCAGCATAAAATACACAACAGGAAAATAACAGTAACTGAATTAGACTGTGGCCCAAAGCGTATTGTAATTGCGTCCGATATTCCGGTTCCGGCTTTGTAAATGTCTCTTCGCACTGTGTTTAAAGTCACCAGGTTGTAGGAAGGAGAAAAGACATGGTTGGAAAGGTCGTTGCACAATTTAGTGGACCGACATAATAAGAACTGCCCGAAGAACGTCTTAGTACGCGCGGAGGTAGTAAATGCAAATGGTGAATTTAGAAGGAAACAAAAGCCGAAATAAAAAAGCTTACGAACACAAAAACCACTAATAATTTCACTAGACCGTATATGAAGGAAGGTTTATTGAGGAATTAAATTTTTAAAATAATACATCAAAAGAAAAAAACGACTACAAAAGCCTTATAAACGCCGATTAGATGATTCCCATCGGCTTATATTGACGCTTCGTCACTGGTAGTGGAGCGACTGCTAATTAGCAAGGTATATTATTTTTTTTAGAACAATAATTGCCCAGAAACAATTGCTGGACATAATGGAGCAATTAATGAGGGAAATCTAAATGTATATACTAAAGATTGCCTGAATTGTTTCAGCGATACTGCTCCTGATTGCTGTTGATATAATTAAATTCCGTATAGCCTTGTTTAATTAAGATGCTCAATATAATATGCTGTGGCGACATACCCAGTAAACGATTACTACATATTTTATAGGTATAGTTGTAAATTACTAGACGTGTCGTGACGTCATCACGCTAATCACCAGAAACGAGTAATACAATTTGTCCGCGCACCTCAATTTGCCAGACACTACAATAAGACCAATTTCTGTACAAGATTTCGAGCGGACAAGAAAGACATGGACAGAAGACGTTTAAATAAGTATAGTCAAGTCAGGAGTTCTTGTCCAGTCCTAACCATCCTAACCAGTCCTAACCAATATCGAAGACGAAGCGCTTTTCCTCAAACAAACGTTAAACAAGACAAATTATCGAAAGCTATTTGGCATCTAAATCAATAAAAGAATCAAATAAAACAGACGCACAAAAGAAATAATACCGCGGTCACAAATACACCCCAAACGATATTGAAGTACCGAGACCTGATGATAAACTGATGAGTGAGAGAATATAAGAGCCGATGTAGGTGAACTGTTGTCGTCTATAAAGGGAACAATTGATCAGCGGTGCACGAAGCGTGCCCTGTCCCCTAAGCGAGACGCAATGAACGGGCAAAAAATACGTTGGAAAATTATTTACATACGACTTGCTTTAGAATATAATTTATTAATTAAATGGAGAGATTAACTAAAAAGATTTATTGCGAGAAAGTGGATTGGTCAACTGCTCAGAAAGGGTCAGGTGAGGAGCACCATCAACCGACGTGCATGCATAATGGATGTGGTCGAAGCGAAAGTGGTATGCAGAGAGAGGAGTCGGTGGCTGGACAGTTTATGCCTACCCCAGTTTCAACATGGCGTGAACTTAGAATTAGTAGTAGAGATTGTACGATCACGTATAAGATAGCATCGCAACAACAAAAGTGCAAAAAAAGTATACTATAATCTACCCTAGTCAATAATCTACCTTTTAGCGAAATTTCATCCTGGATCCGTCGAGTCATTTGAGAGTGATTGATGTACAAACAAACATTTATAAAATTTGTAGTATTTTTGTCGTATGCATTTAATTACCTAGTATCATTTGTATCTCTGTTTAATTTCTATTTCATACACTTTTAACACAAAATAACAGAAAGCTCGATACTTTCGGACCTTCCTCTTATAATATGACTTTATTTATTTATTTATTTGGGACATTTACAGGTGCAGTGTAAAGGAGATTTTATATTTATTCATAATAATATCACTGCACCCTAAAATAATTTTCACTATGTACACAAGTTGGTGGAGTGAACGCATACAAAAAAGGGAAAAAAATAGAATTAATAAAAACAAATAAAAAAGAAAAATAATAATAAGAAAGGAACAATAAAATGAGTGTTACATCATTGCCTGTCACACTTACACCCACCCAATTCAGCATACATTTTAGATTTAATACACTTTTTGGAAAATTGTTGAAAGATTTTCAAGAAAGAAAGAAAATTTAATGCAGAAAAAAGTATTCCAAACATACGTTAGATCATAAACGAAACTAATCTGACAAAGGAAAATGCTCATCCGATTAAAAGAAATGGGCCCACATTTTTTTCTCGAGTTTGTCCAAGAATTGTAGTTAATTACGTATAAAAATAATCTACTTCCTTATTACCAATCAGCTTCAAATTTTTTCACTCGGGTTAATAAATAATTAAGACGTTTTTGATGCAATATTTGAGGTTATTATTATTTTAAACGCTGTAATATTTGAAGATATCTATTATTTTATGCAATTAAATATTATCTATTGGTTGGTAAAAATGTGTTGATATAATTAAGATGAATTAAGAAAAAAATAAGATATTATTTTAAGAATATCGTTTTATTACCAAACTGTTAGGTATCAAGTGGGCCCAAAAATGGCCATTCTCCTTTTCTAACAGCAGAGATGAATAGAATTGCAACGAACATCATGCCCGTCAAGAAAATCACTAACTTATTGCGTGATGCCCATGCTGGCCGAAACAAGATTAGTTTAGGCGCGTCCCGATCAGTTTCTAGCGGACGTCCCCGTCTTTAGTACAGATTACAAACGCCTACCTATTACCTTATAGTAATTCTTATTAGTTCACCTCTTTATAACACGTGTCTTACCTGAAAATAAATAAACAATAATAATTAGTACTTAATAAGACATAAGTATTATATCTGAGGGTGCATGCAGAAAATAATCAATTGTTGATTACTATTATAATATTAATCATCTTCATCTTACTAATTTTTAACAGAAGCTGGGCGTATTATGACAATACTGCGCCTGATGTCAAGCTAGACCACTCAGCGACTCTAAAGGTGTTAGATCTGCCGACCTAGCCCGCCACGGCACAGGACCTTAAAAATTAATTTATTTTTATTTTTATTTATTTATATTCTTTATTGTAAGTTTACAAAAGGTGGACTTAAAGCCGTGAGGCTTTATCTGCCAGTCGACTTATTTTTATTGTTTTTATTTTTATATAATTTATTGTTTTTCCTACGTTTCAATTGTTTTTATTTATTTTTTTAATCATGGCTTTAAACCTCAAAGGGCGCGAGATTTTAAATCAAAACATAATAAATGTAGTAGGTAATGTATAAATACATGGAAATAAGAGACAATTTGTTAAAAATCAACACTTTTCTTTGGTTTGCCGTATATCATTACTTCCCAGAATTTGATCCTTATCAGGAACACTATCGGATGGTGCAATAATACAGAGTGTATATTTTATTCAAAATCAACAGGTTCGTTTCCTGGCCGGGAAAATGGATTTATCAAAAATCTAATAATGCAGTTTTAGTTTTCATCAAAATCGGCATCGAGACTCCTTTCAGCATTTTTCGATATCTCTTATAGTTTAGGATTTGGCCATGAAAGCCCACTTGAAAAATTCACCTGTATAGTTAAAATCTAGTAGGTAAAACAAAGTTAGGACGACCTTGAGATTAGTTATAAATATTTAAAAAGAAAACCGATGGATATAATCACTACTGAAAAACACGCGAAAATGTAATTTTCAATTGATTTTTAACATTGATACAACTAGATGTGCAATAACGCTCCCAATGTGACCGTCGGGCGTGCATGAAGAGAATTGTGGATGTGAAGGAAGCGAGGGTGTTGTGTCAGGATCGTGGTAAGTGGCGTTCTGTTGTCTCTGCCTATCCCTGTACGAAAAAGGCGTGACAATTGTATTGTATTGTCTCCACTCTCCACTAGCTGTATAATTGGAGCAAATTTTACGGTACGAACATAAAACTAACTAGCTATATAAGCAATTAAAATCTGTAGGTTTGATAATTAGACAATTTGCATTCGGCACTAATAAAGCGACAATCGAACGGTCGTCCCAAGAGACTAATCAGAGTTCACAAAATTACGATTTCAAAAATTTAAATCTAGTGAAATGATTCCTGATACATTCGGCACAGAAAACGTACTCAAAATTTATCAAAACTTCGTTTGAATTGCCTAATAAAGTAGGCTCCGAGCATTCAACAAGAACTCAATACTTTGCGATGAGACAGTGTAAGGTCCATTTGCACCGAAAGGGCCGTTAAAGTTACTTTTTACCGTGAGGTAACCGTTAAACGTTTACATTTACTCCACACGCGTTGCAATATCGTGCAAATTCATATTGTTATCGTTAAAAGCGTGGCTGATCCCGAAAAAATAATAGAAAAACATACTTGACTTTTTCATACATTTGACGGTCAAGATTCGCTGGTTACCGTTAGCGTTAAAGTAAGCGTAAAAATGACAGACGCGCCGATGGTGCAACGCGTGTGGAGTAAATGTAAACGTTTAACGGTTACGCCGTCGCCGTAAAAGTAATAGTCAAAGTAACCTAAGTCTTTTGAAAAGAGCAGATTACTAGGAGCACATAAACAGTGCGCGCAATGTACGTTTTCAGCGGACGGAAATGGGTCAAAAACGACGGCTGCATGCTGCACGTCAAAGTTACCTACATAATTTATTTTATTCGAGCACTCTAAAATGTTAAATTATTTAAAATTGAATGGCATAGTACTAAAGCAGAGTTTTATTATTAGAAAAGTACTTCAATATTAAATCACTAAAGCCGACTACTGTATATAATTATATAAAATACGGCAGAGAATTGTTGTCTGTAGGTAGACGTGTCTAACTAAATTACCATGACCTTTGGTTTACATTTACTTAAGTTACTATCAATAAATTGGTTAAAACAACAAAAACTTTGCATTTTTTTTTTAAATATACCTCTCGGCATATGACAACACACCGCCTGAAGCTCGAGTTTCCATTAACGGAACTATGCCGGCTTGAGAAGACGAATGTGCACCATACAGATTCACTCGATTAAAAAATTGTATTCACATCCCGCATGAAGTTAGACTAGAGTACGAACCATGAACAAACAAAAACAATTGTCAAAGAAAATTTGTCCTCAAGCAGCAGACGCCTATAAAAACAAACCTATTTTTAGCCAAAAACAAATAGACATAATTTCTAGGCCTCCTCAAAAAAAGAAGCCTAAGCTGCTAGTAATCTAGACCTAAACTAATAACACTAAAACAAACATTGGCCCGCCGCTCCACCCTCTCAAACGGGACGCGACCCCGAGGCGCTTGAACTATTTCCTCGAAACTAGGTTCCCCGCTCGACTCCCCCTGGGGCTCTTTCAAAACCACCGCTCGCACAACACCAGTCATAACACTACGAGATAAGTTATTAATAATTATATGCAATTTTTTTTTGAACAACACTCTGCCTGATGTGAAGCTAAAGTGCGGTCCATGGACTGAAACAACTGCTACTACAGACAAACCTCTACAGACAGCAGTCGTCTCTGCTATGCCGGCCTAAAGAGACGCATATGAACCATCTAGATTAACAAACAGTACACACTCCTCTCGTTATACCTGGCTACTTTCAAACGCGATCAAAGGTCACTTCACGGGTGTTACATTCGAAAGTGGTGGTACTGCCCCAGAACGGCAGCCTGGGCTAATAGTAATAACCATCATCAGTCTACCTAACACTCTTTAATTTTACTTACCAAGCTAAAAAAAAATACAAACAAAAAATATTCACCAGAATATCCATCATCTCCGTAAATGAAAACTGGATTAATTAATTACCTGAACCACATGTTAATCACAACACTAGCACTCGTTTTACAAATTACAGATGAATACAAGCCCATTCAGTAAATAACAATTAATTCTTTCAAGAGAAATCTTTCGAGGAGAGATTTAGAGGGAAAACGGAAACATGAAAGTTTTTCTCCTTAAAATAATTGGCCCACACTCAAGATAACTTTTTTCTTTATACAAGTAAATGGAAAAGTGATCACTGATAGAAGTAGTAAGGATTAACGAGAGACTGTACGATGCAAAATTGCCTCCTCGAGCTGGCATAAAGGAAGTTGTTTTCACGGACCGCGCTCTAGCTTAACATCAGCTTCATAGCTAATCAGTAATGTCACAAGCCTAGCTACAATAAACAAAAATCTGCACCGAATATTCCCGCGTTTGAAACGAGATGTAGCGCAATCAGATGCAGTTTCACGTATCATAACGTTACACGACCTGGGGAGGTTAGTGTTACAAGTAGGTCATCGAACGCCGGTCGTGGCGATCGATATGACTTTTTCAGCACTGCATGAAAAAAGATTAAAAATAATATGCATATTGTAGATAAAAATACATTTACGGCAGAGTATTCAAACTCGATAAGTTAAACCCGATTAATTTTATTCGATCTCTTTCATTTACCTTACAAATGAATGAGAGAAGAAGATAAAAGGGATTTAAATACAACTGAAGCGGCTCGGCATGAGGAGAGAAATATGTGCATCTAGATTTACCGTGCACACTCCTCTCGTTATACCTGACTACTTCCAAACTGATCCCGTAACGCGACATAGTCACTTCACGGGTGTTACATTCGAAAGTGGCGGTACTACCCCAACACGGCAGTTAATCAACTATCATTAGTATGCCTACCACCGTATAATAGTGCCTATAGGCACTGAGCGACCAAAGTACATATAACATATTTACATTGGCCAGAATTTACCGAGTTTTGAACCCGGGTCTCATCGATCGTGAATTCACGCGTCTTAACGCTAGACCACTGTCACTCTGAAAGTAAAGTTTCCATTTGAATCCAATTTCCCTTTTCAGGCCAATATAATAACTTCTGCCACTCTGTTGCCAATTCCATTACATTGTAAAACCAGAGTATTGTGCGCGCGCACTCTACTGGGAAATACCTAAGAGGGGGTAAATAAACGTGGGCCTCCTATCTATAATTTTAGAATACCACTGTTCTATAAAATTATATGGCTGTTTTATATATATAGCTTAGAATTTCTATTTATATCTCAGAATCAAGGTAATTACAATAATATTTCATTTGAAGATGGCCTAACTGATATCAATACGTTTCTTCTATCACTTCCAGACTTCTTCCGAGGGATGGGATTTTCGGGATACGTAGGAATAGCCGCGATGAGTACAAAGAAAGAAATCCACTTTGATAGGAAGTCTACTCTGGACCAGATATCTCGGAAACCGATCGAGTTGGATATGTAGTGCCGAAACAAAAGTTGTAACGGTTGAAATCATTACAAGAAATCTAAACTTTTTCAAACTAACCTTTTTTTTTTGTTTCACATAAACCACTACTAGCTAAGGAGTTTATCAACCCATGCAGCTACTTTAGGATAAGGATACCCCGTCTAACAATCTGAAGATAGACGTCTTAATGATGAAGAGTGAAGCCATAAGAAAAATATTCAGATACTTAGTGCTTGAATTACAATAGTTAAAGATCAGTAAGTTTTCGAAAGTACAAAAAAATGTACCTATCCCTTGGTACTTGGTAAAAACTACTTCTTTTTTGTGTTTACGTATGTATTTTGATCGTCCAGTGTGTAAAGGCTATTTATAAAAGAATCCATCACATTAGCAACCAATAATCTCGGTCGGCAAACAATTTCCAGTCTAGCGGTTAAATTGTAAACAAACTAAATAAAGTACCAAACACGAGGTCAAAGCATAATGTTTTAGTAATGTAAACAATTCACTGCATTCGGCGATTACAGAAACAACTCACATTAAAGAACGGTAGGCAGACGTATAGTTACTTATCCCAGTACTAGGGTAGTACCAACACTTTCCAATTAGACACCCGTGACGTCACATTACAAGAGTGGAGATACTTTAATTGGAGATAAAGAAGAAAGAAAACTAGACCATTTTTACTTTAAAGGATGCACTAGCCTTTGGAGAAGACTTCAGGATTATGTCGGATTTTCCTACCTAGCGCTGGCATACCAATTAAAATCCCACGCACGTTATCATACATCCAGACAGAAAACTAGACTTAGCACAACAATCTAAACAATTCCCACAAACACAACAACGCCTTTATCTTACCCTTTTTTTAGCCATGACAATAAAAAAAATAATCACAAAAAAACTTCAAGTCATTGGTAAATAATAACTGTTATAAATTTCACAATCGTAAACGGACGCTTACACAGTCCTGCACCCGGAATCACACTGCGGGCTCGTGGGGGTGAGGCACAAATCTACCACCCCGCTCCACTTACCCGCGTGTCAAACGAATATCACCCTTAAACTCAAACCATTTAGCATAGTAAAATCGAACTATTTAGAACGGAAACAGAGGTCGAATTATGCTGGCAAGAATGTGCATTTGGAAAGCAAATAGAAGTAAATACACACACAGATGTTGAGAGAGTTTATGTGCTAAAAATAAACACTAATTCCTAGATACGTTAAACGACAAAGGATCTAACGGCGTGAACTTTAAAAACCATTCAGCCTTCAACCTATCACAACATGCGCCAGCAATGTTATTTTATAAACTAGAAATTCTACATCCTACAATACAATTGTCACGCCACGGGATAGGCAGAGACAACGGAACGCCACTAACCACGATCCTGACACAACAACCTCGCTTCCACATCCACAATTATCTTCATGCACGCCCGACGGTTATGGCCGCCCAGCTTTCATAAGGATGTCTCCGATTTGATCGGAAAACAGCCTTCTGGGTCTGCCTCGTTTAACGCATCCATTCTATATCTAGTCATCGAAATCAAAGTTTTTATTATGTAAAGAAAAGGGAGCTGGAAGGGCTGCCGATGAAAAGATATAATTACCGTCTATTCCCATAATATCTCGCGAAAAATATCCCACACGGGCTATTTTGTAAATAGTAAAAATTAATCTTCCCTTTGTTCCCAAAATCTCCCATCTCCCAAAACCTTCCAATCGACATGTTATGTAAATTCAAATAAATATTAAGATTTCCAAAGCATGGTCAGATCAGAACATCCATTTTGTAAAGCGGAAAAAGTGCGTCGCTTTTTTCTTTTTCTATTCAATTTTCATTATAATTTATTAAAGAAAGATATAGTAATACGTATTCTGTTTACGTTTTATCAGCTCGGCCAAACGTCCTTGCAAATAAAGATATGCTTTCCATCCGAATGTACAAATATAAAATTATCTTTTACTTGTATTGTTTACGTGTTGGTAAAAACTATCAATACACTCTCTCACTTTCTCGGAAATAACGACGGACGATGCACAATCGTCTCATCAAGTCTAGAGGCATAGAGGATGCTAATGTTGACTGCAGACACTTCTAAATGGTGGCAGTTGTTTCCGCTCATTGACACTCTAGTTTAACACTAGGAAATAAATAAATAACTAAAATAAAATACGCTTTATTGCACATATAAGTGGTACATAGGCTAGCCTAATGCCTTTGTTTACCAGCTAACCCTTATTGGTGTGAGTGGAGATATTTACAGTCCATTGGAACTGGATACGATGGAAAATAAATTATAATTAATATTAGCTAAATAGTATTGAAGTCGCAGTGTCTCTGCACTGAGATATTGCGGGGCGGTATAGGGTTTTGTTCCTAGTTAAACCCCCAACTGATTGGTTAATATTTTTAAATTTTTCACGTCTTACCAAGTTCGATTCCCGGCAGGCGCGGTCTGCAATCCCCGTATATGTATTTTATTCTAACCTATTTTGAATATGGCAGTTAAAATGTAAATGTAGTTAGTATTACAAAAAAAATGTGCGTAATGTTGAGAGAAGGGAATACTGGTAGTGCATCGGTGGGGTTTCGCTCGTTCTACCGTGAAAGGTTTCAATAATGAAATGTTAACATTGCTAATAAGTACATTTCATACAATAATATTCAATTAAAATCTAGAGGGTATAAAAAAACTCACAGGGACCTTATAACACTCGCGTTTATAACGAGGCAATCAATTTTCTTTTATTATTTTAGTTCTCCGCCTGATGTAAAGCGGAGTGCGGTCCATGAACGGAAACAACTGCTACTACAGATAAATTTCTACAGTCAGCTGTCGCCTCTCCTATGCCGGCTTGATGAGACGAATGCGCACTATCCGAATAGAGAGTGCACGCACACTCCTCGCGACACAATATTTTTTTAAAATACAATAAAAATAGTTTTATATTCTAAACTACGACATTCCCGAGTGCAAAACAATCTACTACAGTTTTTGCAGTTTTTCGGCAAGACCATAAAGGCTGAATAGATTGAGATCGCGGCGGGGAAAAAACTTCTCCACCATGTTAGACACGACCTACATTTGGCAGAGATATCTAAAAGAAAAGAAACCTCGCGAAATAAGCAAGAAAAACTTGGGCAATCAATCAAATCAATTCGTTTGACTTGACACTTTCTGAATCCACTTTATCTATCTCTGAAAGAGATAAAACTTAAACAACGTAAATATTTTTCTCAAATACCTAATCATTTTTTTTAAACGAAATGAACTCACAATTATTTTCATATGAGATTGGCTTGTACTGTACAGACTGTACAGACCACATGCAAGACTAACTTTAACAAACAAAAACTCATATATAATGTGTATTAATACTTATAATAAACTACCAGACACTTTTAAAGATAAATCAATTTACTCATTTAAAAAGAATACAAAAGCATGGCTTACGGAAAGATGTTTTTATTCGGTGAAGGATTACATGGAATATAAATGAAACACACTTAATTTATTTTTATTATTATTATTATTATTATTTTCTTTTTCTGTAATTTTCCATGACATTAATAAAGTTTATAATACTGTTTTTACATTGACATTATATTATTTGTAATAATGGACTGTAACTATGTAATACGGACAAATGTGTGTACGCCTGCAAAGGCAGATATTAGTTGGACATATTTGTACTGCCTCAGAAATTACCTAATACCAAGCACGCAATAAAGATTTCATTTCATTTCATTTCATTTCATTGAGAGCGGTCGTGGTCTAGAGGTAGGACGCGTGAACTCACAATCAACGAGACCCGTGTTCAAATCACGCTAAATCCTGGACGGTACGGTTATTAGCCCAGTCTGCCGACCTGGGACCATTCCACCACTATGGAATGCACCACCCAGGTATAACGAGGGGAGTGTACTCTGCCGACCTAGACGGTGCACATTCGTCTCCTCAGGCCGGCATAGCGGAACCGACTGTCTGAGGACGTTACTAATAAGATATTAAATTAAAACCACAGAGGTACTACTTACTCAAAGTCATACGAGAATATAGTCGATCGACAAAACGATGCTTACCTGAAAAAAGAAATAAATAAAAATAAATATTAAGTTTAAAAAACACAGAGTTCAACACAGAGATAATCAAATTAAATTTGTTTATACTTTATCGCCTATAAATCTATTATGTCAAATTACGTTTTTTTAAAATATAATTTATTATCATAACGTATCTGTTTAATTGTGTAAGTATATATATCGTATATATTTTATTTATGTATTTATTATATTTATATAATCCTTCCCTCATTCCGCTTCTCACTTACCCAAAAGTCAACTGGTAGATAAAGCTTCACGGCTTTAAGTCCACCTTTTGCCAATTGGCTAATAAAGTATATAAATAACCATGTTTATAATGATTATCTGTACAATCGCATTAATCTACTAAAATTTAAAAAAAATGTTGAAAATATTGCTGCGAAACACTCCAAGTAAACACTAAATTGTAACATACCTACAATTCAATGTACAAAGGAAGAAAGATAATACTGAAGACTAGGCTGTATAGGCTTAGTTCCCTTTGCCTTCTCAGAATGGAAGAATTGAATTGAAAAAAAAAACTTTATTTTAATCCTAATTTTCATCACCCGATTTTTGTAACAGAGTCCTCCTACGACAATAATAATGATTATTCGAAAAAAAAAAAATCTTTCGTCGTATAAAAAATCGTAACCAAGTTTTTTTAATGTAACACGGCATATGTAAAGCTTAGCCTGATGTTAAGCTAGAGTGCGATCTATGAACGGAAACAACTGCTACTACAGAGAAATCTCTACGGGCAGCAGTCGCCTTCGCTATACCGTACAGTGCACACTCCTCTCGTTATACCTGGTTACTCCCAAACTGGTCCCGAAACGCGACATAGTCACTTCACGGGTGTTACATTCGAAAGTGGTGGTATTACCCCAGGACGGCAGACTAGGCTAATATTCGTATGTAACTTTATTAAAAAATATGCAAAGAAGGTATTTAGAAAGTTCGCAAATTTTTTTTACTTATTTGTATATAAGTATACTAAAGAACGCTAATGGAGTGAGAAATTAACGCCGACGCGACTGTCTCGATCGCCAACACAAACGGTTCAACTTAACCGGTATTAAACGATAATAGTAAAATTAATTACTCAAAAAAGAAAACGACAAATTAGATTAAAACACTCACAAACAGTTCAAGGACTGTGTTGCCGGGGATAGTGGCACTTCCGTTTGCATAATAAACAATAGACTAAATACAAAATTAAATCAGTATGTGCAACAGAAATTCATTATCGTTGAGACGCGAGAGCTTAAAACAAAATATATGGAATTTCACATTTCACTTGACATGACGAAACGTCAAATCCCATATATTTTGATTCGAGTTTTGGCGGCATCTTGAGACGTCAGGTTATCTGTTTTAAATTATTTTCCTAAACTTGTGTTTCTTACGAGTGTTAATGTGTAATAATGATGTATTATTAACCATTAAGTGTTCGTGAACGTGCGTGAGTATGGGCAAACAATTCAAAAGAAGAGAACCTGTGTTTCCATTTTCCCTCCAAAACTACCTAGGAAGTTTCAGTAAAGATTCTACCACTTTACTGGAATAATTTTTGATATGACTGAGACTTGACCTGACTGTTTAGTGTGATGAATGAAGGACTCGTGATGCACAATGCTATTAACTTGATGCAAAATATTTACTTTGACACTGGCAAATTGTTCAAAATCAATATATTTTGATTTCGATTCGATCAAGTGACAACTGTGGATTGGCTTTTGACTTGAACCCCGGACTCGATGAGAACCGTGTTCAAATCCATCTAGTTCTACGCGTAGATCGATCTTCACGGTTTTTACGGACTGAAAAGTGATTTTTAACTAAATATTTCAATTAACTTTGTTACGTTAAGTTTAAGAGTTCTATAGAAATAAAGTTTTATTTTTGTTTATTTATTTATTAGAAAAATGCTTAAAAAAATAGTTTATTTATTTGTTTCAGATCTGGGTGTTTGTGTAGTTTCGTGTATCTAGGCGAATAGAACAATAAAAAAAACTTGGACATAATTAATTATGTTCAGTATTTATTATATGTTTATATTAGATATTTATTATTTATAAAAATGTGTGTGTGGGTGTTTGATTGTGCGTGGTATTAATTATTACAATATATGGACAGTGAGACGGGTAAATATCACACGAAAGACTCCACAAGAGAGACGCTCACAATGATTACCTGAGATGACCTCCGCGCCATCGGAGACGCCGGCACCTTCGCAGCATCGGGCGCCTTATGCTCAGCCAAAACTCTGTTCTGCTTATTCCCCACCACAGTATCTCTCATTCGCTCCATCCTGGCTTGAATAGTTTTTCGCGTATTAACTTTGACTTTCTCCTCTTTATTTGAACTATCGGCGAGTTTCCGCATCATGCGAGCGGTCGCCGCGACCGCATGTTGTTGGGTGTCAGAATTCGTCCGTGACAGTCTCGTCGGCCGTGGCGCCGGTGTCGTACCGCCCGTACTGCTGCGTGTGCTTTCATTTCTATTGAACGCCGGCGGATCGTGCTCGGTGTCAGAATCGGCCGGTAAGTAACCGCCACCGCCGACGGCTGACACACCGGTTCGCAACAGATTCTCGTGTTCATGATATCGTATCCGTTCGTCGACGACAACGGACCCGTTCTTAGCGCGCTCGAGACCGCGTTCCATTTCGCCGATTTGTCGTTCTAGTTTTCTGAGGACATCATCAGAAGGCGCAGCCGGCGCTGGTTCATCGGGCGGCTCCGGTTGGAAAAACGACTTAATATGTATCGGATGAGCTTTATTCAGTTCCATTCGTTTCGGAGAGGGAGCCGTCGGTGTCGTTTCGTACTGTGATCGTTGAGTTTTAGGCGTACTGTCGAGCATCGACAGCGAGACCGGAGCAGTAATTCGGGCTCCATTAACAACAGGTTCGGTGGGCTCGGGAACGCTCGGTGCTTTTGGAGCCCGAAAGCTTTTTCTCATGAAATCCTCCCGTGTCAATTTTCTTTCCATTTTGTTAATAGAAGCCATTCATTACACTATTTGTACAGTTATCACATCAATTCAATTGTTTTAACTACAATTGTCCATTTTCAATTAACACTTTCTAAATTTTATAACACAATAAGAAAAAAACTGAAAGAAATAATAAAATCGTTTCTACAATATACCTAACTATATATACCTATACAGCATCGAACCTATTACATAAATAATCCAATATTGTAGATAGAATTGACGTTGTTCCGTGGCATCGCATCGCCCACAAAAGGTACGCAGAAAACCGATCAAACGAGCCAGCCAACGAGCGAACTGAACATTTATTATGAATATGGTACGTGTGACGTCACACAACAGATAGCGTGTAATCAGCGATATGACGCACATAAAAACTAATACCAAAAACTACAACTAGACAACGAGACATAATGACATTTTATAAACAACAATCAATTAGACTAATGATTCCCAAAGCGGTTTATATCGACCCTCACACGTTGACGACAACCTGCAGTGAAAAAAATTGGGGATCCAAATTTGGTAAAACGACTTTGTGCCACTTCAAAAACAAATGTAACACGTTCCCACGACTAGATACTATGATTTCCATTCATTTTCAATCAGCTGCAAGGCCGCCAGACTAGGAAAATAACGAGTTTTCCGTCTATGTAAAAATGTACCTATAAAGTGCTGAAATTTTTTGGTAAAACGACTTTGTGCCACTTCAAAAATAAATGTAACGCGTTCCCACGACTAGGTACTACGATTTCCATCCACTTTCAAGGAAAAAATGCACACCAGGCTCGGAAAATTGCGACTTTCCTGCCTACACGAAGATATGCGTACGTACAAAATCAATCAAAAATTAAGTTTTTTAAGCAAAATTACCGTTTATATGATGATATATATACATCTATTGCTTTCTACATCTATTTTCACTAAAAAAAAGCAAAAAAAAAAAAAAAATTGGGGGCGCTATTCTTGTCTAGTGAGGCTACTTTGGTGAGGCTAATTTCAGCTCCATTTTTTCGCCACAGAACTTAGACTTTACAAAAACGCTCATGTATCCGTGTAGACTAATGAAGGTCTGGAACATCCACATTAACAAAATAAAAGGACAACGCAGAACTCGAAGCACACAAAGAAAATATCTTAATCAACGAAGCAGAGTAAGTGGGAGAGAACTGCTACTACAGAGAAATGTTGCAGGCAGCAATCGCCTCTGCAATGTGCCGATATGTTCTTTCATTCAAAACAACCAGGTGATCAGACTTTCTTTTAATCTTCTTCGGCATTCCTTCGTAGATCTTTAGTGGATAGCCAGTGCGAGTCACTCCACCAAGCAATACTAGCACAGCTCTATATTAAAAAAAAAAACAAATCCTTAAAACTTCCGCATTCCAAAACCTAAACAGTAACTCCCACACGGTCGAAACATATCTGAAAACAAAAAGAAAAAAAAAACAAAATTGTTAATACAAAACGAAGTAAAAGACCGGTCACCCAAAAAGGCAGAGGAAAGCAAACCTGTATAACCCCAGAGACAATTGTACAAACAACGACACCGACCAGATCTATGAACAAACATAGAACGAACTCGATAGCAAACCAACATAAGCGAATTTAAAGCGATCGCGATGCGATGCGATGCGACTTTAAACCGTAAGATAAATCAAGGCCGTTTATGTTTCAAAATGTCAATTCGCACTTTTAATTTCGCTTCAATCGATTGGAAGAACCAACCTTGCACATATTAATGTTATTATTTACTTGCACAATGCACATCATTGAATAAACAATTAAGCTTTTAAACAATTATGTGCTTTGTACAACAAAAAAAAAAAAAACAAATCTGTCAAAATGAAAGGCGAAATCAATTGACATTCTGAAACATAACAGAAGCCTCGAAAATAATAATTCGAGGCCTTGAACTTCAATTTATTCCTGATCAAATTGAATATTGATGTTTTGGGAGTATTCCGCTCATGTAGGACGACATTTAAAGACAAACACATAACACATTAAGCGACACAATTAAGCAGATCTCAATTATAGACCCAAAGTCGATACGACAAAATAAAAGTACTTATAAAAATCTAGTATTAATAATTAATAACGAATTGATAACGGTTTAAGTCAAGCTAGAATCGTATTGATGGGCGAGTGGAGACCACTGCTACCACAGAGAATTGCAGTTGTTATAGCGACTTAAGGCCAAAACACTTCCCTCATCCGAAACGCAATTAATAGCGTTTCCTCTGCTTAATAGGCATGCCGCTATAATTAACGATCCGTTATTAGTATTCGTACTAGATTGACGACCGAATCTCAATAAAGTATTCTAAATTATTTCTATAATATTTTGAGTAATGGTTTTATTAAATTTAACTGTTCATAAGAAAAACGATCCAGATATTGGAACCGGACATAAGTCATTTCACAGATGTTGACAACTACTTCCGAGATGTCAAATTAGGCTAATAAACATACATCTATTTATTTATTTATTTGTTTGTTTGATTGGCCGATGTAACATGCTCGTTACATATTGGCACGTCATTTACAATACAATACTAGTTTAAATACAATTTAAATTTAGCTTAAGATATAAAATTACGCATAATTAATCGCAGGAAATAGAATAAATTTAGTATAAAATAATGATCACAACAATGATAAACACTAACAAACGTAATAATAATAGTAAAAAATGCCATGCCAGGGCAAACCTTAACCTACCACTTAATAAAGCTAAACGTATAAAGAGAAATTAAATATAATAAAAGTATTTAAAATTCAATGAAATCCGCTCCACAATCCGGAATGTAGGTCATGATAAGGCACCAGATGTTCTCTGGCGTTCATAATATTTACAGAACGAAAAACGTTCGCAGGTAAAGAATATATTCTAAGAAACCAAATTAATAATAATGACATTTTAAGCGAACGAAATTGGAAACGTAATGGTAATAAAATACCAACTGGTCCGGTGTTATCGTAATTAATTTCTAATGACAATAAATATATTAAATATTATAAACTTTAATGTGTGTCGGTTTGTCCACCAATCACGTTCAAATGGCTGAGCATATCTTAATCAAATGAGAATGCCCATTCGCCTAAAAGAAATGGGCACACAATTTTTTTTTCTCGAGTTTGTCGATGATTTTTAGTTTATTTTGTAGAAAAACATTACTTATCACTAATAATATTGAGTAATTAGACTTTTTCTGATGCAATATTTGAGGTTATTATTATATTAAATGCTTTAATAATTAACTGATTATTCTGTCTGTTATTTTATCTGTTTTTTATGTAATTAAACAATGTCTACTAATTAGTAAACGTAGACGTGTTGATATAATTGAAATAAATTAATGAAAAAACTAAGATATTATTTTAAAATATTGTTTTGTTAAACTGTTAAGTACAAAGTGGGCACGAAAATGAGCCTTGTCCTTCAGCATACGAGGTAAATTATAAGCTAGAATCCTTCTTGCATTAGATAGGTAGCCCTTTTATTGCGGAGACTTCTTCTTTTTAATGTTTTAGATTAACGTGAATGAAAATGTACAGGTGCAGCTGTAAAACTAATCAGAATGAACGAACGTTCGAACCGATTCGGATCCTCTATAAGGAGGAAGATATAGGCCAAATAATAAAACGGCACACACAAATGTCAAAAGCGCAATAAAAATTGAAATAAACTAAGTTATATAATAAACCACCAAATAACTTTATTAATAGAGTCGAAAAGACGTTAAATGAGTTTATAAAAGAGCTATAAAAACACGCTAAATTTAAACAATAAACAGGCTTCACGATTAATTTTAACGAACAACCACGTCGTCGCGTTTGTCTTATTATTTAATTGGAAAAAGAAATGTAGATTTAAAAAAAAAAAACTTCATCTGCTTACTTCTAAAAACAAATCAGTTTGTTTTCTATCTCGTCACGTGAACGCAACCGCCTCAAGTACGATCCATGAGCGAAAATTAGTGTCAATCCATTACGATAGTGTCTTTCTTTTCTTGTCTTGACAGTTGTGAGGGGCTTGTATCATGTCTCCCGTGTTCGACGTCGCCTCCCGACTACGCCTAATTCACCTCTTCAAGTTCCTAGGATAGGCATCCAACAATGAAGTCTTTCAACAACTTGAAATCTAGTAACTTACGGGGCTATTATTAGTTTGATTACTACTCATTGGACAGAAAAGAATCGATTTCTTTTAACCTAAAACGCAGTACAGTTTATTTTTTATTCTGCGGTATACAAAATGGTGAATGGTGCCTAGACACCGCAAACGCAACACGATCTTGATACAGCGGAAACTGCAGCCTGTGGTCTGCATTCCCGTTACTACAGAAACAATAGATTCATATTTCATAGATTCAAGTATTATTTTATTTTGCAAGATATTATCAACAATATAACCTCACTCATACAAAATAATATCGAGTCGATTCAGTCCGCTGTTAACATAAACAATATTTGACGAACGATTCCTATAAATATAGCACTTTTGTTGCATAAAACAAATCAATAAACGGGGTATTCCACGAAACGCGATCTAATTATCTGTTAGGTTAGCAGCTAACAATGGTTCTCCGGTTCCACTTAACGTGACGTCAAGTCATGCTAGATGCACCGCCATTGCACAGCGCTGCGGGTGCGTTGAACGGGCGCGTCGACCGAACGGCAGCTTTAGGTGGAACCGATCGCGTTCACTGACACGCAATAAACGTTATGCCTCAGCAGTCTTGTTGACATTGCACGTTATCTCACACTATAACGCCCTTGTTGGCTGACAAAGCGGTTTTAATGAGTGCTCCTCTCATAAAACACAAATATAACTTTACGTTATGCGTTTATTTATTTTAGAGAAAGCTACATATTTATAACAAAAACCGGCATTTTTGTGGCAGAAAGTATTTTTTTAAAGTATTAAGATTTCGAAATTAAGGTGCTTTTCCTACAACTTTTGTTCTGGAACTTTAACCCTATTTTGTTCCGTTCCGGAGATATCGCGTTTCGGAACCGGACAGAACAGGCTTCCGGAACATTTCCTATTTTTCCGGAGGCCACATGGGCCCCCCTCTATACGTATCAAAAAGTTTCATTTCGCTGGGAGCTTTCAGTAAATTTATATTTAAAGTGACGAATTTATTGAAAACTAGATAAACATGAAAGTTTGAAACTTCGAAAACAAATATCACGAGAGCCACTTATTCAATACTCAAAACTTCCAACATAATTATCAAGAGAGCCTTAATTAAGAGAGAGACAAAGTACTAATTGGTGCAAAGTTGTCAGAGCAGTTTTGGACGATACAAATCTAAATCGGCCAAGGACAGTGACAAAAGTATCGTAAAAAATCTCAAATCTGATCGTCTTTCGGGGGTAAATTAATGGAGTGAAAAATTCATTTTATATAAAAGAGATCGAATGGAAGGTCGTGCAAAATACCTCGATTGGAATTTCATCGACACCGTTAAAAAAAAACGGCTCAGAAAACTCGGATAGCGCGGGCTCTAAACAATGAGTTTTTGGCGGACGTTTGGATATACATAGGCTAGGATGGACATACATACATACACAGGCATAAAAATATAGATCTTCAATTATACTACATTTGTTTCTTCTAGTATTAATGTGCAATAATTGCGAAATAATGTCAATTTAGTGCTCGTAAACGAGTCTTTAAGTAAATGATTCAAAACAGACAATACACGCGTTTACACCTTCGAAAACCTCGTTGAAAGTTTTAGTATCTTCTCCGAATTGAAGAAGACTGCAGACTCTTAAACGGCCATCCATTTCAACAATTAATAAAACAATAATAGTAAAATTAAGATTTCTAATAACACTTCTTTCATTTTTAGCTGCGTTTCATAGCAATTAATTATCCTGTATATTGGTGAAATCTACCACACCATTTAAGGCGCCTTGTACTTTTTTCGATCTCGCTCGTCGAGAATTTTATAAACGCTCGCCTGTTAACTGGTTCTCAACCTTTCGGTCGAGCCTACCGGTTTTCAATACAAAAATATTGCATTACGCAAGGCGACTTTTATTAAATGAAACTGCTCGGAAGTGAAACATTGCTGTAGCTGACAGATTCTGATCGCGATTAAAGCCTAAAGTGTTCTTGAAATGATGTTATCTACTCGTAGATAATGATTTATTTATAAAGCTTTGTTTTTTTTATCATTATATAATTACAATTTATTATGACATATTTAGTCGCAAGTAATTTTGTTTTCAAATTAAGTGGAGCGAAATGGTGGCAATTATTTCTTAGTATTAGACTCGAAATTGTGACGAGAAAAATACACACACACCTTCTCCTTTTATTATAACACGTGTTAGACAAGGATTTTTGATTAAACGTGAATTCCTGAATCCGAATATGAGACTAAATTTTTTTAAATCTTTATTTTATTTCGGGGCGAACGCTCACAAACGTGGCGAGGTGTCAACCTCATTAAAGTTTAATCTACAAATAATAACAATAATATTATAACATAAACAAGAAAAAAACTATTAATAAAAAAACTAGCTATCTTTACAAAAAAAATTTGGATTTTTGGGCGTAAGCTCTGAGAATTAGAGAATTAAACTGTAATATAATCAGAGTATATAAATATATGACTAATTTGAAACATACATTACTGTAACAAAAAAGTTACTTTAAATTTACCTCAAGTAACATTGATATTTTCTGCAAAGCTTTCAATGGCAACATTATTTCGGACATATTTTTATGTTAACACACTATGAATACTTTACAGGTTTAAGTATATCATGTTCGACAGTGACAATGCACTTAACTGAGGTTACATTTACGCCGTGAGAGCGTAACGCGAGACCTCTCCACTAATAAGATCGCTTAATTTAAATGCGGAGGTCACAATATCATCATCTGATTGGCCCTCTGGTCACAATGTTTCATCATTAACTTCGATGAAGTAATAGGCACTATAGCAAAAAAAAAATTAGAATAAAACGATAAAGTTATTTACATTTTTATATCGTTTAGTCAATCAATCAGATCTGACACATTTCAATTAAGATAACTCAAATAGTTCTCCGGGCGTGTTTCATCTTAGACCACGTGTACTGTATCCAGAAACAAAAAAAGCTCAATATAAAATAAAATGTACATCATTTATAAACGCTACGGTTAGTCGTTTCTCTCTCTAATACCGCCTTAAAGATCTATCCATCATAGACTCAAAGATAGTCAGACCATCATCGTGGCCACTCGGCTATTTCATCAGACAACTTCGCAAGACCATACGAAGCGTGACTCAGTAACCGGCAACCGCAATTCGCATTAACACCGAATTGTATTTCTTATTAAAACCGTATAAGGGTGAAAATAGTGTACGATAGTTAGAACGTGGGCAGCCAAAGCGAAACTGGTTTACGTTTGCTCTTTTTGCATTTGTATATTTTTTTTATCGATTTAGAAGGCAATCGCTTCTATTTATTTAAACTTGAATTTACGATATAGTTTTACAACCTCCACGATCTTATTAAAACCAGAGCGTTTCGTCAGACACGCGTACTAATCAAGTTCATCTGCAAACCGTTATGTACCTGAATAATGTTTGAAACACAATTACTTACATATCGTATCTTGGAGAAGGTTTATGTTTATTTACCTAAACCAAAGAGACCAGTCCCTTTAACGTCCCACCAATTTGGGACCTAATAATTAATTTTATAACTTCATAATAAATATAACTATGTTATTTACTCTTCAAGTTTATTTATACAGCTTTATTAACCACCTATATTTCAAATAACCCGCATACATTTATTTATTTCTTGGGCCGGCATAGTGATGGCGACTGGGGCCTGCGTGTGCTGAGTGTGTGAAGTGTATAAAATCAATGTGTTAGTTTCCGTTATGAGGTGACAGCACGAAGTTTTACCATGCAATATGTATGCAACGTTATAAAATATCTATTCTACTAGCAGCCAATAATGGAGGCAAGCCGTATGAACCAAGAAAACTTTAACCCAATAAAGTTCAGTAAAAATAAAAATAAAACAAAAAAATAATCAAAGTATGAATTAAAATAATCAGGTCAAGTGTGGTCACAAGGCGAGTTACTATAACTTACTTAGCTCACTCCTTGTTCCCAATGAGGTAGGCAGAAACTATGGAGCGCCAGCGACTACTCTCTCTACATACGACTTTCGCTTCGATCACATCCATTACTCTCCTCATGCATGCAAGTCGGTTGAGGGTGCTCATCTGACCCTTTCTCAGCAGTTGACCTGCACTTCCGACACTACCGAGTTACTATAAAAATGCATTTAATACGCTGTTCCGTTGTTTTATGTTTAATCTTGAGAAAACGACGCTTCTCCACTGATATTTTATTTATTTATTTATTTATTTAAAAACTTTATTGTTATTCAACAAAAGGCGAGCTTAATGCCGCCACTGATATGACAGATTTATAATAATAACATTTATAATTAATTGATCATCGCATTTACAGTAACCGAAGCGCAACGAAAGCGGACGAAATCATCATAATTAAGAAATGATTTCGTATATATTGGGAAAAATTACACATTTGTTTTTAGAGCGTAAAGACATCATAAAAAAAAATTACGAATAATCTTTTTTTTATTGTAGCTCGGCATATGACAACACTCCCGAGTGATGTAAAGCCAGAATGCGGTCCATGAACGGAAACAGCTGCCACTACAGAATAACTTTGCTACAGGCAGCAGTCGCCTCCGCTATACCGGCCTGAGGAGATGAACGTGCACCATACAGATAGACAGTGCACATAATGTACAATGGGTATTTATGTTCTTATCTCGTGATATTGACAAATCAATGTTTCTGTCATTTGTTTCGGAATCACCCAGTCCATTTTTTTTTTGAACAATGGTCGAAATCACGGGGCACAAGTACCAGTCACCAAAGCCATCAGCAGCGACTGTCTATCTGACTATACGCATCAGTCTCGAGTGCTTACTTCGTTGATTTTCATTCAGTATTTCACCAATAGATAGATCGATTCAACAGGAAGGTTTTACGCGTATAATTTATAATCGAAGCTCCTAGCGCTCTGTGAACTTCTTGTCAAACGTTAGTTAGCAATAAAATAGAAATTTGTCGGTAGTAGTTCTGAGCAGAAACCTCGCGCCCACACATTGCTCTAAAATCATTAGCCTTCCTCCCAAACTGTGGGCGGACGACTTTTAGTGTTTCTACGTGGGGTTAGGTAGCCCTAACAATGTTACAGACACATTGTGTTAATTTTGACGGACATTCCGAGATAGCATAATCACAATCTCCATTGAAAGTTTTAGCAACGCTTCTATTACTTCACTGGAGCTGTATTTGACTTGATTGTTAACATGATGCACTATAACTTGATGTACACTGGCATTCATCGTCATCATCAATTGTCACGCAGAGCAGAGACAACGGAACGCCACGTGCCGCGATCCTGACACAACACCCTCGCTTCCTTCACATTTTTTTGTATTGTAGCTCGGCATGTGACAACACTCCGCCTGATGTAAAGCTAGAGTGCGATCCATAAATCTCTATGGGTAGCAGTCGTCCCCACTATGCCGGCTAGAAAAGACGAGAGCACACTCCTCTCGTTATACCTGGCTACTTTCAAACTATTCCCAAAACGCGACAAGGTCACTTTACATTACATTCGAATGTAGATGGTACTACCCCAGGACGGCAGACTGGACAAATAACCATCATCAGCTCTGCCTACCACTCTTTAATAGTGCCCAATTCTTCGGATAAACGCTGGCAAATTGTTATTTATTCATTTAAATTCAAATCCAAAATATTTATTGCATGTCACAAAGGAAATAAAAGCAAGCCCTTTATTTACGAGCTCAAGTGCGTGCTATGAGTGGAAACGGCTGTTCGAGGAGACGAATGCGCACCAACCATTGGACACACACTCCTCTCGCTATACCAAGCTACTGTCAAACTGCTCCCGAAACGCGACATGGTCACTTCACGGGTGTTACATTCGAAGTGGTGGTACTACTCCAGGACGGCACACGAGGTTAATAAATATAATTAGTAACACAATTTGCACCGTTTATCCCTTTCTCTGTAGCGGAAACCGCAGGTTATTTTTTCTCTCTCACTCGATTATTATTATTATTATAAATTTATAGTTGAATAGACATGGCTTTTTTCCGTTCACGGTTGAGATGGCCGCAACTTTCTCCGGGGCCAGCTTCGGTTACAATTTTGTCAGACAAATTGCAACGTAATAACTCGATGATAGCTGTCAATGTTTCTTTAATAATGATTTTGTTATATCATTAGACCACCCGTTGCGCGTTGTGGTGAAATAATAAAAGTTAATTAAAGTCAAATTAATGTTTACGCGTGTCTGACGGTTTATGGGCTATCTAGATTGCAAAAGTCATCGCGGCAAACTGGCAGGACAAGCTCGACGCTTTCAGTAGTAATCCGAGAGAACTTGTGAGGAGTCGTGAGTTGAGAAAAGACGGGATTGGGAATCATTGAATCATGCTTTACAGTGATTAATTGGTTTTTTGGTAAATGATCCACCTTTAGGTGCCACATTGTACACAATGAATTGAAAAAACAGAAAAAAAATCTAAATTAGAATTAAAACAAGTCAAAATTGAATTAAAATGAAAATTCAACTCAAAATCAAAAGGCTTTTATCCATGTTTAAATTTTTTAAATGCCGAGCTACAATAATCAAAAAAATATATATATAATATATTTGTTTAAAAACCTACTTCTCTTCGCTCACATCTGTCATAAGAGAATGCTAATTAGCATTAAGTTTGTCTGTGTGCCCGCCACACTAAGCTTTAAAGAAATAAATAAATAACCACCATCAGTTATGTATAACTTAACTTGAAGAATAGTTGTGATGCCTAGAAAATAAACTAAAATAACAGAACAAAAGGTAGACGGGCATATCGCGATTTCTTGCTGGTAGATTTTTCGGCACAATTAATCCGGCTGTTCTAAATGTGCGCAAGACCGTTAACAAACAGTCTCTGTTACTCGAGAATAATAAATACCGTTACAAACAAAACCTAAAGCGATGTTACTTTATGTATTAAAAAATGATACGAGTCTGAGTTCGAGTTTAAAACGCCGTGACAGCGTGACGCGAGATCTCTCCACCAATAGGATCGCTTCATTTGATTTATTATTACTTCGGCAGACAAAATAACATCGTCTGATTGGTGGAGTGTTTGCCCTATTAAAGTAGTACATACTACACAGGTAACGTGAAATGAGTTAATTACGTATTAAGTAATAAGGTTGCGACTTCAGTATGCAGTTGTTAAAAATATAAATTTAAAACTAATCAGCTGTCTCTCAATAATGAAGGTGACAATTAAATACCACAAAACTAAAAACCGCGAGCGCGAGAAATAGCGAGAGGAGTGTGCACTGTCAATAGATGGAACATGCTCGTCTCCTCAAGCCGGCATAGTGGAGGCGACTGCTGCCCGCACAGGTTTCTCTGTAGTAGCAGTTGTTTCCATTCATGGACCGCACTCTAGCTTTACATCAGGCGGAGTGTTGTAACATGCCGAGCTACAATAAAATATATATATATATTTATATACAAGTTACTTAGTAAACAAACGTAAACCCGTATAAAAAGAGTATAGACTAAATATAGACCAATAAAAATATTATTCTCTGAATGCCTCGATTTTCAAGTTACAAAAGATATCGAATTTAAGTCTGGTAAAGAATTAAATTCATTAAATACCCAGTAATTTTCCGTTATGGACTTTGTTCATGGTGTCCGTGAAACGCTCACGTTTAATTGTGGGCATTTACGTGATAATGATTTTAAATAAAAAACAAAAAAAAAAAAAGAAGAACAATAAACTACATAATCGATACAATTCGTTTGCCGATAATTAATCATACACTTATCGAAAGGTCCACAGCTATAATGATAACGCGATAAGGAAGTACCTGCTATCGACACAATATGTCCATTTTTATCGAATTCACCTCCAAAAGCCGCAACAGACAGTATAATGATGGTTATATTATACCCAGTCTGTCTAAGTGAAAGTAACACACGTGAAGAAGCGTTTTGTAAGTAGTCGGATAAACAATGAATGGTGCACAATCGTTCCTTACATTGCGGAATCGAACTTAACATCAAGCGGAGTCATCATCACCAATAATTCCCTCGCTTCATACATACACAATTCTCAAACGCAGTATGTTAAAAAAAAACCACCCAACCATTTCGGCGACTGTTGCCGGGCAACTTAAAAAATTACCGCTAGAAAAATCTCGTGTACTCGCTCATCTCGCATTAGTAAATTCTTTAACTAACTCACGCGTGAAGCCGAGATATGACTCATATACAATTTCCATTATCAGAGTCGCGTTATATAAGTAGGTAGGTAGGTACCTACGCACGGATCTAAACAATGGAGGTGAAACCTGCGTGATGAGACCGCGATGTTGATGCGATGTAAACATTGTTCTTTACTCGACCGAATCTATAAACACGATACAGGTTGTTTAAAAATAACACTGACAACCTAAGACGGTGCACATTTGTCTCCTCGAGCCGGCATAATGGAGACTACAGCTGCTCTTATAGACCGAACTCTAACACCAGGCGGGGTGATGTCACTTTGTACAAACACGATAATTTCATATTATCGGTTATTTTTAATTCTTAATTTTTGTCATTTAAAATAGTAGATTTGTTTTATCAATAAATTATAATGGAAAAAAATTCAAAACAAACAGCTGAGCTGAAGTAGGAACTGAAGTAGTATTTATGTATTAATTATTTCCATACAATTTCCATCATAATTTAATACTAATTATTTATTCTTCCTCTTTTTTATTGTATAAGATTGGGCGCATGACGAGGCTCCGCTTGATGTTACACGGTCCATGAACGGAAACAACTGCTACTACAGATTTTACCTAAACTGAACGCGGGTCCCATCGATCATGAGTTCACGAGTTCTACCGCTAGACCGTTATACCTAATATTCACAGGGTATTTTGTGGCTAAACATCCTCTAGATATTAGACTTCGTTGTCTCACTATGCCACACTTTTTATTCTTAAATGAAATCAAATATATTCGAATACGCTGAAAGACACATAATGTCAACAAGCAATGAATCATTTTCGCGATTACTGACTCATTGTAACGTTAAGAAATAAAAAAAAATAGATGCCTCAAAACAAATAAACTGAAAAAAAAAAGTTCATTATTTATCATACAAAGCTTCAAAATCATTCAAAGAGTGCAAAGAATATAAAAAAGGAGGTGAAAGACCGGATAATAGTTTTAATGAGAAACCCACAATTTCTCAATAACAGCGGTCTAGTGGTAGAAGGCGAACTCACGATCGAAGAGACCCGTTTTCAAATCACGTCAAATCCAGACCATGATAACTATGTTATATGAATAGTCTGAATTTAAATCAATAGAAAGTCAGTATCATCAATACAGCATTAGTAGACCCTTTGTCCGACTCAACTAAATTGCAAATATTATTTTTTTTAAAAATTGGTAACTTATAAGTAGATTTTTTTTCTGTTTACTAATGTTTGGGACTGCCATAACAAAACTGGGTTAAAAGACCCTAAATAAAATTGAATAAAAATATATAAAAATATACCTAATATAAAAAAAATTATGAAATAAAAGTCAAAGTAATAATGTAACACTATCTTAGAGCGACAGAGGTGTGCTGCATGCAACAATTCCTCATTGATAAGATAGTTCATTCGCGATTGGATCTATCAATAATATAATCTATACTCAGTAAAAGACTCATAATTCGAATATTACGAGCAATTTCTTTTAAATTTCATAATATCCATAAAAAAAGGAAGCATTACTTCAAAACCTTTAACAAATTAATTTATTATTTTATTTTATTTATTAGGGCATGGAACAGCTTTTTATTGTTAGATTATTAAATTCTTATGCTGTTTTGCCTTTATTCAATAATTTTAGATTTATTTATTTTTCACTTTCTTATATTTTTGTTTCTGCACCGAATACACTTTTCCACCACACCAAAGGTTAACTGGTAGAAAATGCCTCAAGGCATTAAGTTCGCCTTTTGCAATTTTTATGTTGTGCAATAAAGTATTTTTATTATTATTATTTATTAAACATAACTTAATATAAATATATATATACCAAGAGCCATTAATTGATACCACAAATATGCAATAAACTAATAATACAGTACAGTTCATGGACACAATGCAATACAAAGTACACTAAAATAATTATAAAATATAATTATAAATGGTTGAGAGCCAAAGAAGACTGCAGCCATTTTGTTTTTGACTATATTGCAACTTGTGCAAAACAGGTCAATATCTAATTGCGAGCGCACCTCATTAAAGGAAGAACTAGCGCGCCGAATGTAGGAGTTTTTCAAATAGTGCAAGCATAGGGTACAGGTAACAAGGGGGGATTTCTAGAGTTAAACTTAGGAGCATATGGTTGGTATTTAAAGAAATCTGGGGCCAAAGTCAAAAGGCAAACTACAGTTGTTCACTTGATCAAATAGAAAACAAAATATATGGGATCACCCATTGATAAACTTCAAATTCCATACATTTTGTTTACGATTCGATCAAGTGAGAACTGTCGATTTACCTTAGACTTTAGCCTCAGAATATTTATAATCGTAGCGGTATAATTACTTTCAGGTGGCGGGAAAAGAAGATTTGCTCAATAATTAGGGCCCAGACATCGTCCAAATCTTTACAAAGTGATTTAACGTTAAAACCTTTGAAATCCCTACTCTACTCTCTACTATTGCATATTGTAAATAAAAAATTTCGTACGTTCCGAGTAACCCAACGTTCTATTTATCGTTATAGAATACAACTGCATTCTACTAAACGTGAAACCATACAAGATCGCGGTAGACCCCCAGTTTCTGTATCAGCCTGCATTGTCTACTTAGAAGGCGCCTATGGTAGAACTTTAGCTTTAAACATCAGGTACCGGGGTGCTAGTATAAAAAAAACTACGAAATCGTTCGTCAACACCGATTGCAATGGCAACGCATGTGTTTGCACATGTAACTGGCACAAGTACGCCCAGTTCAGTACGAGTATTATTTGCATTGACCATACATAAATCACACAATGTATATAGGCGTTAGGTCGTTAGTCCATGCGAACGAAATTTTTATACGACACCACTTGACTACGCCTAGCCTAATAACCTAATGTTGCTAGTCCAAGATGAGGCACGCTTATCAAGGAGAAATCTCGTCTTGAAGACATATTTTATTGTTCTTATAAAAACTTCCCTATTGGCACTTCCTGTGCGGTGTCAGATGAAAACCTGCTGAGCTCATTTCCCTTTCGTCACCTCACTCGCCACAAACCTAACAACCTTGTAATTATGATGAATAAAATATAATCTTATTCTATATTATACTTATCGGAAAACACAGGTAAACTGCAGGGAGTTCCACGTTTTCGCTACGTACGTATCCTGAGAATTTTGACTGTGCACCGATGGTAATTCTTCGAGTGTACGGACATCCGAAGAGGTGACGAAGTAAAATCGTATTTGATAAAACATCGTCGGTGATAGAGACTAGACCAGACAATCGTCGCCTATTATGGAGTACTTCCACCGTCGAGCACTCCGCATTGCCTGCCCGCAATCGAAGGCAAAAAAGCACTTTCCATGACTCTTTCTTTGTGGAAGCTTCGCATCAGCCTCTCGATGAACTTCAGTGCCACGAGAGCTCGTACTCGTCCCAAAGGCGAGTTCGAACGAATCGAATACGTCCCCATGTCTCTATCTATTTCAACAATAGCCGATGACATCACCCCAGATACGAAAACGTTATCGTTATCAAACACAGGCGGGTATAACTTGACGATAAACACCTCCGCACCTCTATTGCAGTCTACAATATAGTTATAAAGAAAAATGAACTTAATTTATTTTTTATTGTAGCACGTCATGATGTCTCCATCCAGCTAAAGTGCATTCAACGAGTGGAAACTACGTTTTAACGTGGTCGTGTCGCAATTCCTCACATTACATCTTCCAACAGAAGAGAGACAGAAGAAAGTTCACGCAAAACAAAGCGTAATCACACGTTCAAAAATACATTTGTAAACACACACAGCGACACACGTGACGTTTAGTAACAACATAATAAAAGTAAAGATTTCGTATTGAATTGAGTAAAAATTAGTTAATTTCACATAACACGACGATTCTCACACTTTCTAACTTAATAAACGGCGAGAGGCAGGCAACGGCGGCATAGAAAGTTGTATGTCACCGTATAAAATCACCTACGAACGTTTAAGATTACACATTATAATTTATATGGTTTATCGGCCGTGATCCGGCGGTAGAAGACGCATGAGCTCTCAAACGACAAGGCTCGTGTTAGAATTCCGACCAATGCAATGTAACTATGTTATCTGTACTTTGGTTGCTCATTAGAGTAGTAGGCAGACTGCTGATTTTCGTATCGTTAACACCATTGCCGACTTTTGGGAACGCTTGCAGCCAAGCGAGAGGAGTGTGCACTGTCAATCTAGATAATGCATACTCGTTCTTCAAGGCAGCTTAGCGGAGGCTACTGCAGCCTGTACAATTCTCTATAGTAGCAGTTGTTTCCGCTCGTGGACCGCACTCTAGCTTATACCGAGCTACATTACAAAAATTAATACTCGCTGCAACCCTGCTATGCATTGCCATACCTCAGAAATCATGCAGTCTTATAAGCCTAACAAAGCAATACAAGTCCGTAAATGAAAAAAATAAAATTGTATAAAAACAATGGGCAAAGCGTAATTGCAAAATGAAAACCCGTTGCGCATAAAATCCGAGAATCGAGTTATTCAAAAAGGTAATGAGAATTACGACATTTCACCGTAACGAGACAATATTGTTTATTTATTTATTTTTAATTGTAGCTCGGCATGTGACAACACTCCGCCTGATGTACTCGTAAAGCTAGAGCGCGGTCCATGAACGGAAACAACTGCTACTACAAACAAATTTCTACAGGTCGCCTCCGCTATGCCGGCTTGAGGAAACGAATGTCAACTATCCAGATTGATAGTGCACACTCTTCTCGTTATCTAACTTAGCTACTTCCAAACTTTTCCCGAAACGCGATAAAGTCAGTTCACATTCGAAATAAAATAACCACTTTTGTTTTATGATAGCTGTCATTATTTTTTACGCTTAGCGTACAAAAGAGACGATTTGTTAAATATCAATTTACTTCGGATAATTAAAAAAAAAAAAGAGAGCTGAGACAGATTTACTACTCACTATCGAGAAATTTCTAGAAACAACAGTCGCCTCCGCTATGCCCAGTTATACTCAGTCTAAAGTCGTGATTAAGAAAACGCATCGGATTAATTTAGAGAGTGACTCTATAGGCGCTCCATTGTCAGAAAGGTTGTGTTTTGCAACGCCCGCCGCGCCGGATATCAAGGCCCAATTGTTACGAACGTTTCACTTTAACGCCAAATACGCCGAAACTTGGCGTATAATAAGCATTTAAAAAAAAAACCAAGCAGAAAAACAATGGCGACTGATTAAAAGCAAAGAAAATTTCTTCTAAATAATTTGTCTCAAAAGGAGAATGTCCATTTTTGACCTAGCATCTAATAGCTTGTTAACAAAACAATATTCTTTATTTATTTATTTCAACACATCGTTTACCAATCAATAGACAATGTTTAATTACATAAACAGTTATCATGAATTATTAAAACATTTAATATAATAATAACCTCAAATATTGCATCAGAAAATGCCAAATTACTTAATAAACAGGCTACAACTCATATCAGTGTGCCAGCCACTCGTTATAAGTCTAGGAAAATAATTATGAACTAAGAAAAATAGCCTATATACTCCAGATGCTCGCGAAAATCGGTATGTACTATCAAGAGCAGTGGAGCAGTCCCACCTTAAGCACTAATGTTACTTGCATATTTTTATGTTTCTCTCAGCTCCTACTTTAAATATAACTTATGTTTACGTTGCTATGACAACTGACGTGCGTAGATTAATTTGATTGATATTTACATGTCATTATTTTTCATTTTTCCCTCATACCATTGACAACTAAATGACGTGCAATATGTAAAAAAAACATACAGAAACATTGACAACAATATTGATCTCCTTTACTTATAATGCAATCAGAAAGAGAAGACAACTGTAATATTCCGATAAACAATTTTTAAATAAAACTGGGACTGCTCCCCTGCTCTTGATAGTACTCGTCGTTTCTCACTTCGATTTTAGATGAGTACTCGTTACGAGCTACATTTGAATTGAGTCATTTTCTTTTGCGTCGGTGGATTAGAAAAGTTTTTTGTTATTCATTCTGGGAAATTTATATTACTCGATCGGATATAATATTGTGTGGTTCGCTTAGATATGTCGGTCACGTTTTTAAAAGTTTTTTTTTTCTATTAGCAATTTGCAGCTTTGTTCGTTTAACACGGCCTCAGATGAGAGAAGAGGCAATGTCCTTTTTAAATACGATTATTATTGAAAAAGAAAACGTTTAACAACTATTAATTTGTTTATTTATCAACCACTAGCTGTTGGTCCCCGGTGCTACCCGGGCTTATCAATTTAACAGCTCTCGATGTATGAAAAGTAAGAAACTCTTAACTAATAACACATTTATTTGGATAAAGATTAATATTATTATGTTGATTTGTAATAATGCATTAATTTCGACCAAATTTGATTATCATAAAAACGGTTATTGTGAGTTAATCTTAAAAGATAGACATATACTGCCGCGGACATTTTTTTAGATAATTTAAAGAGGAATAATTCTTTCATACATATTTTTTGGGTATCTCGAACGGTTTTCGCAGCGCACGCAACGGAAGCCCTCAAAGATGAATAATATTCCCCGTTTTTTCCACATTTTCGACTGTTTCTTCGCTCCTAATACTGGCAACGTGGTGTTATATAGACTAAAGCCTTCCTCGATAAATGATCTATCCAACACAAAAAGAATTTTTCAATTCGAACCAGTAGTTCCTGAGATTAGCGCGTTCAAACAAACAAACAAACTCTTCAGCTTTATAATATTAGTATAGATATAGATTATTTTTCTAAATGAGAATTAAACAAAACGCTTAACGGTCTATAATGCAGCGAGAGCTTTAAAACTGTTTTGTTAACATCATTACGAAAGTATAATACAATGTTTACAAGAACGTGTAATAAGATTAAATAGATAAAGTCGAGATTAACTTAATACCCTTTAAAACCTAAAACTAGTTACTAACGATAAAAGTGAAACTAAAGCTCGAATTCTATCTATGACGGGAAACAATTGCCAACACAGGCAACATTCGCCTCCATTATACCGACTTCGGGAAACTCGACTACTTAAACAGGGCACACTCCTCACATTATCCTCCTCCCATCAGACTGCCTAATCCACTATTTGTCAAACAAATCGTCTTCTCTACAAACAGTTAAATTTAACAAACTCATCACACTAAAGTTTAAAAAAATATATATTTGAACATTTTAATAAGAGAATAATTATTAAACTAGTTAATAATCGATATGTACGTAGTTAGTTATATAATATTTATAGCCTTATATCAACATTTTATTGGTAGGTTGTAAGAAACCAGCTATTTGTCACTTTGGGTATTACACAAACTTGAAAGTGACATGTAACATCATGTTAATACAACTTACTTGTCACTTGATCGAATAGAAAACAAAGTGTTTTTTTATTTTATTGTAGCTCGGCATGTGACAACACGGGTTAGGGGGCGATTCGCACGAATTAAACTCGCCCGAATGGGCGAATCGCCTACTTTTAAAAATTAATTAAATTTTAGTAGGCGATTCGCACGAATGTAAAATTTTCGCGTGCGAATCGACCCCTTCAAAAATAAGTAGTAGGCAATTCGCACGCAATGTATTTTAATGAAGAAAAAAATAAAAGTACAGTCGTTGACATAAATCGAAAATTAATAATTTATTATTTAAATTATTTACTAGAATTTAATATTTAAAATATATATAATATTTTTACTTTAGTGAGACAGTGCAGTACCAGTAGTGCCCTATAACAATAAATTAATATTAGTTCTAATTTATCTCGCATATTATTATGATCAATTTAAATATAAAATCTCCTCTACACTGCACCTGTAAATTTTCCAAATAAATAAATAAATAAAAAAATCGTTTCTATGGCATGTTTTAATAGAATGATAAAACTAAAACCCAATATAGCCTCATTTTTAAAAGTTGTGCAAAAGGATTCCGAATATTATAAGCAGTTTATAACAAAAAGCAGTCCGTTGAAACGCAATAAAAACTCCTGAGAGAATAAGACATCAAAAAAGAATTGAAGTTGTTCTAATGCAGTTTGTTTCTGATGAAATTGATTTGCCTCTTTGTATTGAAAAATTAAGAAATTAAATAATTCATATATAAAATCCATTCGCCTGATAAGTATTTGGTTATAAATAGTAAGTTTTTGATTATAAGATAATACTGTGATTTTGTGTTTATTATTACTTTTAATTATTTAGATGTAGGATGATGTAAGGCATTACAAGCCCTTGATTCTATGATTTGTTTGTGATATTATGTAATTGAGAGGTTTATAATAATTTAAAAAATTATGGATATTATGTGTCTAATTTCATTTAAAAATATTTTAGTCGTATGACTTTTGTGCGTTACTGTACTTTTTTTCTTCACTTTATTCAAAAAAACGCGTTGTGTGCGAATCGCCTACTACTTATTTTTGAAGGGGTCGATTCGGACGCGCAAATTTTACATTCGTGCGAATCGCCTACTAAAATTTAATTAATTTTTAAAAGTAGGCGATTCGCCCATTCGGGCGAGTTCAATTCGTGCGAATCGCCCCCTAACCCGACAACACTCCGCTTGATGTAAAGCTAGAGTGCGGTCTATGAATGGAAACAAATGCTACTACAGAGAAACCTGTGCGGGCTGCAGTCGCCTCCACTATGCCGGCTTGAGGAGACGGGCATGTACCATCTTAGATTGACAGTGCACACTCTGGCTACTTTCAAACTATTCCCGAAACGCGACAAAGTCACTTCACGGGTGTTACATTGCAAAGTGGTGGTACTTCCCCAGGACGGCAGACTGGGTTAATAACCATCATCAGTCTGCCTACCACTCTTTAAATGAAATGAAATTTATTTGCATTATTTAAGTGCTCTATCTCTCGACATGCAAAATCATCTTAAAAATATACACACAATTATTAAAATTATTAAATTATAGAAATAAAATCTAACTATTAAACATTCACTCACAAAAAATTTGTAAAAATACAATTATCGTAAAAGGAGAATACCCATTCGCCGAAGAAAAATGGACCCAGAATCTACTTCTCAAGTTTCACGATCATTTTTAGTTCATTTTGTAAAAAAATAAATTTACATTTCTTATCACCAATTAGTTTAAATTTTTTCACCCAAGTTATTGAGTAATTAGACTTTTTCTGATACAATATTTGAGGTTATTATTGTATTAAAAGCTTTATTCATTGGTAATATTTATTTTTTATGTTACTAAACATTGTATATTGATTGGGAAACGATGTTTTGATATAATTAAAATAAATTAATGAAGAAATAAGGTATTATTTTAGAATATTGTTTTGTTAACAAACTATTAGGTATCAAGTGGGCCCAGAAAAAAAAAATTGTTTATTGCACAAAAAATAAATGTACAAAGGCGAGCTTAATGCCTAAAGGCATTCTCTACCAGCTAGGCATTATCCTTTATAAAATAAAATGATATAACAATTTTTTATGGGATTTGACGTTAAGACACAGTCAAGACAGTTATAACTGTGCAGTTAAAGTCGTAGGTTCTCAGTTTTGCCTAAACACGTTCAGTTTTAACACTGGGTGACTGCGAAACGTCAAATCCCATATACATATTTTGTTTTCGATTCGATCAAGAGACAAGTGTCGATTCGATTTCGACTTTAGCCCTTAGACTGCTAACAATGTCGACAATACTAGTAATATAATGAGATATATCTATAATGCAACGGTGACTATGTAAACGAACTTAATGACATCGGTCTATAATATTACAGAAAAAAAAACAAACGCAATATCCATCTACAATATTGGAAGTCGATAAATTATATAGCGAATGCACGACGCACAGGTCGAAGTCAGAACCAGCCAAGTAACACGCAAAGCGGCAGAGCGCGTCTCAACTGTAGCACACCCCGGTAACGATCAACCAAAAATTTAAAAAAAACGAGCCGAAAAGAAAAACCTTTTTCTTAAAACACAAAATCACACAAATACACTGAACACATAATTCCAAATAACACTTAAACAGGTGTTTTGTATAGTAAAACGGTAACAACACACGGTGCGACGCGGCCGCGGTCGTTAAAAGACTGGGGGAATGAGAGAGAGAGAGGTGCGCCCGCGCAGCCCCGCGCGCGACGCTACGTTATCAATCTATAACAGAAGGGGGGAGGGGAAAGAGGTTTTTGACTAAGGAAAGACTTGCACGTGACATATAGATAAGCTGCCATTAAGTTTGTATTTTACATATAACTATATAATATATAAACATAGATAATAAACACACAGTGGACTAATGAAACCGTTCGATGTAAACCCTGAGCTATCATATTCACCATTATTTTATTTTATTTATTTATTTACAGATGCAGTGTCGAGGAGATTTTATATTTAAGTTGATCATAATAACATCACTGCACCCTAAAATAATATTCACTATGTACATAAATTAGTGGAGTGAACGGATACAAAAAAAAAAGAAAAAAACAAATAAAAACACGTAAAAAAAAAATCAACAATAAAAAGAGTGTTACATCATTGCCTGTCACACCTACACCCACCCAATTCAGCATACATTTTAGATTTAATGCACTTTTTAGAAAATTATTGAAAGATATCAATATCTGTGAAACATGTATGTGAAGCAGCAGTCTGAAAAGAGGAGCTCTACGTCTCGTATTCGTTCTCGCAAATTATAAATATAAACAAGATAATAATGAATTTTAGTACGCCCGTCCTCGCATTTCAGAATCAGCTTGGTAGCCTTAACCAGCTGAGACGACTTCAGCTTGCAGACATTTCTCTCCAGTATCAGCTGATTACGTTAATACATCGCATTCAACGGAGTGTGATCACAAGTCGAGTTACTACAAAAACAAATAATAATATGTGACACTTGGACAGTGGGAATAAATTTAAAATTACGAAACTCACGATTGATGAGACCCGTGTTCGAACTTCGCTAATTCTGACCGGTACCAATGTAACTTTGTTATATGCACTTTGGTCGCTCTATTGGTTGCATATAGGCACTATTAGAGAGTGGTAGGCAGAGTGATGATGGTTATTAGCCCAGTCTGCCGTCCTGGGGCAGTACCACCACTATCGAATGTAACACCCGTGAAGTGACCTTGTCGCGTTTCGGGAATAGTTTGAAAGATGCTAGGTATAACGAGAGGAGTGGTACAGGCTCGTCTCCTCAAGCCGGCATAGTGGTCTCTACTGCCCGTAGAGATTTCTCTGTTCATGGACCGCGCTCTAGCTTTACATCAGGCGGAGTGTTGTCACATGCTGAGCTACAATAAAAAAAAAACCAAAAGATAATATCAGCGATTCGACAGGTGCATTGGCGAGACTGCCTTATTGAATTGTTTTATTTTACATAAATGTTTAGACGTTTGTTTCTTAAATATCTCCATATAAAGTAACAACCGTGAAGTGACCTAGTCGCGTTCAACACATTGTTATGTAGATGAATATAGTAAGTAATTATGCATTAATCCTAATGTACACTTTGAGTTGCAGCCCAGTTCTACTGACTAAATTTTAAAATATATGTATGTCCTTTCAGTCATGAATACGGACTTTAATTTGAACGATTACTAAAACTAACTTGGAACATAATTAATACGCGGTCATGAGTACAAGCACTAACTGATATGAAACAAAAGCGTGGTTACGCTTTGACAGAGTCTCGGAAAACACACAACGCGGCGGACAAGACTGTCGTGTTTCAGCATGTATGCTTAGTTATTGCCCACAAATGGAGGATAGGAGCCTTGGACCACTCTGCCCTTCTGTCATGTGTATGACTTTTTTCAGCTGCAACTTGTAGTGAGCATCTAATTAAATAAATAACGAAGGTTGGCAGTTGATGGCAGTTGTTTCCATTCATAGATCCATTGCACAAGGCTGGTTAAAGAAACTTTAACTAAAGTCTTTTAAGTCTACTTTAACCGTTACGTTTACATTATGGTGTATATTTACGCCACACGGGTTGCACCATCGTCGCGCCTGTAATTTTTGACGGTAACTTTAACCTTAACCGTAACCAGCGAATCTCGGCTGGGTTAAAGTTAAAGTAATCGTCAAACCAATGTTACTAGCGTCAAATGTTTGAAAAGAAGCCAAATATATTTTCCTATTACTTTTCGAGATCAGCCACCCTTTTAACGACAATATGAATTTACACGATATTGCAACGAGCGTGGAGTAAATGTAAACGTTTAACACTCGTCGCCCTAAAAGTAATAGTTAAAGCTACTTTAACCGGCCTTCTGGTGCAAACCACCCTTAGTTAACAATAGGTGGACTGTGTACACATTCTATCATAGCTTCTGAGAATTAATTAAACCTTTACCACAAAAGCAAGTACGAATTTAATATAAAACATCGAGTAACAATGATGGAAGGCCGAAGCCAACATTCGCGGTCACGCCGCGAACATTCTACCAAAATGATTACACGCTCCGACAGAGCAGCCTCCGATGACTCACGCGCAACTGTTATATTATTATTGTGTCAGACAACAATTCTTTACAATTTCCATTACGATACGATATTCATTTCTTAATTGTTTTCTGCTAAGAGTGGCGAGGCGACCTGATAATGATTATATTCTTAGCCGACTTTGTTGTAACCAACTGAGGTCTAAGGGGCTTGGCCCGTAACACACGTGTCACAAGCTTATTTTTAGAAAATATTTGGTAAGTTTTTTTTTTTCGATTTGTTGTCATCATCGGGGTGGGAGCTTCTAGTATAGGCAATAGCCGGGTACAACAGCAGAGTGCACCCAATCAACTTGGATGGTGCACATTCGTCTCCGCAAGTCGGGAACGGCGGAAGCGACTGCCGCCAGAAAACGTCTCAGTAGCGGTCGTTGTCATCGCCAATTTAATAAAAACACATATCAAAAAGTTTAAAATATTTCGTATCGCGCTGGGACCGATAATGGAAACGGTGTGTCGCAGTCACGGCCAACTGACTACGGCCGATGTCCATTTTTGTTAAGGGGTTAGCCTTTGTTGTTGACACAGATTACCGTCTGACACTTTATAAAGTTTATACGGATCGTACGCCACCTATAACTGGAAAATGGAACTACAAATTTTCTTTTAAACACATGTCTGTACGAATACGACTAGACGAATAATATTACATTCACGAAAACCGGGTATAACGAGAAGAGTGTGCCCTGACAATAGATGGTGTAGATTCATCAACTTAGACCGGCGTAGCAGAGGCGACTGACAGACAGACCCTGTAGTAGCAGTAGTACTTAACAACAAGCGCCTGAACGCACGCTCGGGAGACCTTGCTGAAGAGTAGGAGCAAGCTAATCCCACAACTAGTCCTACCCAGGTACATGATAGGTGTCGCGTATTGTCCCTTCCCAACCAGGAAGGGTAAAACTAACCCGCGGCGGACCATTCATCTGTGCACGCTTAACGAAGAAGCGCCCCCTTAGCTCTAAATAAAAATTTATGCTAAGTAAAAGAAGGTCGGACGTCGCGTGTCGTCGAGTGTGCTTGGTATTTGAATTTGCCGGGCTTCACCGGCATTTTGGCCATAGATGTAGACTATGTAGTCTGTGATCATGACGCGTCTGTTTAAGTGGTTGCAATATTGGAACGAGTTATATTTTATTTTTTTTTATTTTAGCACGTCATATGACCGCACTCAGCCTGATGTTAAGCTAGAGTGCGATCCATGAACGGAGGTGACTGCTGTCAGAGAAGGGGATCTGCAGACAGCAGCCGCGTCCGCTATGCCGGCTTAATGAAATGCCTCTTCACACTGCGCTATATTATATTTTAAATTATAATATAATAAAGTGAAATAATAGCTTTTAATGTCGTTCCACATTTTCAGGTTTGTTTGCCACTATGTTTGTATTATTATTTTTTTATGCTTAATAGGCAAACGTTTGACCGCACCCTGCCTGATGTGATGCGGTCTAAGATGGAGCACGCTTGCCTATGAGGTACCTGTTTACCCTTAATTTATAACTAAATAAAAGTTTCTCATTTTCAGAGCAACGCAATTCAGTTTCTGTTTCTTCCCGTAGATTGTGTTTGTAACAAACACATTATACTAATAACAACACGAGCGAGATCATTATTATGACCGCGTAAAAGCGAGCGGACGAGCAATAATGTCAGGTTAGTTGTTACACATAGCCTATTTACATAAATTAAACATAATTACTACTTTTTTTCTAACTATATTAATTGTTAACATGACTGTACTCGCAAAAAAATTACAACAAAAACTAGTTTAACTAGGAGCGGCTGTGGTCTAGCGGTAGAACGAGTGAACTCACGATCGGATAGACCCGTGTTCAAATCTCGCTAAATACTGACCAATGTAACTACGGTAGGTAGACTGTTGATGGTTACACGGTCAGCCTACCATCCTTTCGTACCACCACTTTCGAATGTACAGTGACCCTAAAGTGACTCGCGTTTCGAAATCACTTCGGAAGTAGCCAGGTACAAAAAGAGGAGTGTGCATTCTTCCCCTCAAGCCGTCATAGCGGAGGCGACTGATGTCTGTAGTAGCAGTTGTTTCCGTTCATGGACCGCGCTCTAGCTTAACATCAGGCGGAGTGTTGTCATATGCCGAGCTACAATAAAAAATATCATAATCAAATACACCAGCCTGAGTGAGGTGGGTTGAGGAGACATTTACGAGCACTCCATCAGGCATCAATAGGAAAGAAGAACCGCATCAAATGCCGCAAAAACGCACCCTATATATACAATACGATACCAATCAATCGATCGAGGTCTATTATTAGAAACTGTACGAGCAACCATACCTATACTAAGCTAAAACTCAGAATGTAGATCGCTAGTTATTTTTTTATAGTAACCCGACATGTCATTATGTCTACAAGCAGTCGCCTCCGCTATAGACGGTTTTAGATGACGAATAAGCACCGTAACACCCGGGATACACAGCTACGATTTCTAGCTACGTTTGTAGAAAACTAGCTTCATTCCCGGGCCAGTGAGCCAGTGTCTCATGTCAAAAAAGATTAATTAAAAAAAAAGCGTTCTATTTTTTAGTCATACTGGCTTAGGGATTTTTTTAATTAAAGCTCGGCATACGACAATATTAATATTAAACATTAAAATTCACTCTATATGACGTGACCGGGTGAATTGCCGCCAAATACTCCAAGAAAGCGTCAAATTGTAAAACACCATTGCAATTTGATGCAAAGAATTTACTACTCGACATTGGCAGAATTGTCGTTGTTATGACATTTGAAGCCATTTAACAAAAGAAGAAAAAGAAGATCTAAATCCGTGATAATACGAGGACAAGAATAGGTAGTACCGAATTTCCAGAGCACGTTGACCTCGACTAATATCTCTATTAATCATAGTACATTCAACCATCACGATCTTTCAATTCCAACGAGCGTAAATTCATCTCGATTTTAATATACTTTAATTGAAACATATTTTTTTTAGAAAAAAAGGGAACCTCTGAGTTAACTCGTCCCCGGTTTGCGAAGTGACTTTATAAATTCCTCGATTATTTTTCACAAACAGCCCCTCCAATTACTGGTTAAACGTCACATATTTTTGGAATTTTAGTACACTCCCCCTATACTGACAATGGTAGGTAAAAAAAAATTAAATGTAGCGGATATTGCGGTGAGAGATTTGGCCTACAGCTAGAGTTGTCAGATGTCCAGTTTCTGACAGGACAGTCTGGTTTTTTGCATGTCTGCCCGTTCTGAAAAAAATCGCAATAAACCGGTATGTAATTTTACAAATATTTGAGGTTATGTTATTAGGTTACAAACTTCTCAACACATCTTGACAACCCTACCTACAAGTTCAGACTGTTAATTTTTTTTCTAATCCACATTCATCATAATTTAATACCAACTTTATCATTCTTAAACCCAGTCCATATTATTCTCTGCGGAGCTGAAAATCGAACGAAAATTTTCAATAGGTATGTATTTAAAAGATATTAAATATGAAAAAATTTAATCAATTAAAATAAATTTCGATGTTCACGAATTCACGAATTCGATCTACTAAAATCGTGACCCACCGTGACATGAGTTGTGCACTTTTTTTTTCGACAATAGAAAAATGAACGAGCACAATGATCCCAAAGTAGGAGGTTAAATACACAGTTTTCAAACACAATACACTATCAATTATCGCGAAGTTACGGTTTTTGGCGAATTATTAAATTAAAGTCTTGATTGCGTTTGAATAACGCAGCGCCATCTATTGATTCAAAGATGAACTATCCAATATTTAAGACGAAACTTTTTAATGTTATTCATCTAAAAAAACACTGGAAATTAAATTGTGTTACACTTTAAATATAATAATAATATTAATTAATATATTTCAATTCGTAATAAACTTTAAGAGACTAGTTCAGCTACTCACTACTAGATGGCGCTACAAAGAATAAAGTAGGTCCGAAGCGCGATTTTGTTGCGAAATTTGGATGATATAAGAGCGCGCGCAGAGGAAAATATATTTTATGATTAATTTACTATAATAACTAACAGTTTTAAACGTAAATCTATTACTAAGTTTACGATAAACAATGAACAGAAAACGATTCAACAAACTCAGGCTCGGTAAGTTTTGTACGAGGGTATTTTGAAATATTGTTTATTGTTCGCGGCGTGTATGTATTGTTTTAAAAACTACATTGTTTGTTTTGACATTTTGATGTGTGTGGAATGGATAACGATTTTTTAAATACGCACCAAAAGGAGAATGCCCATTCGCAGAGAAGTCTTTTTTTCTCGAGTTTATCAATGATTTTTTAGTTCATTTTGTAGAAAAATAAATGTACATTCTATGCCACCAATTAATTTTTTCACCCGGGTTATTGAACAATTTTACTTTTTCTGATGCAATATTTGAGGTTTAATTATATTAAATGCTTTATAATTGATGATATCGGTTTTTTATATTAATTTTTTTAATTAAACATTGTCTATTGATTGGTGAACAATGTAATAAAAAAAATAACAAAATATTAGATTAGAATATTGTTTTATTAACAAACTAGTAGATATCAATTGGGTCCTAAAATGAGCGTCTTTTAATATTAAGAAAATAATGTTTGTTTTAATACTTTTTTACCAATCGATCTTTATCGAAATAAATCAATAATCTATATTTAAAAAAAAATATATATATTTTTTTTAATTTCCATCTAAACCTTCATGTAAAGTTTATTGCGGAGACTAGATTTACGTATTTAAATTAAAAAATATATATATTCTCTAGTGCTTGTATTACATACAGGCACTGAGCAAATAATTCAGCGAGATTTGAACACGGATCTCATCGATAGTGTGTTCACATCTTCAACCACTAGACAACGACAAACAAACAATTAATCAATTCATAAACCATAATTAAATACGCGTAATAAAAACACACGTGATAAAAAACATGTCACGTGACAATCTTATAATTAAAAACTACACACATAATGATTTGCTCAAAACATAAACAAATAAACGTCGACGATAACAAAACATTATCAAACAGATAAAATCTTCGACATAATCGTTGTTAAAACAATTGAACACTTATGAATTACAAATTATTCTTAAAAAAATGAACAGAAGTAAAAAAAAATCAAATATTTTTTTATTTATTTAAGAACTTTATTCTTATAAAAGAAAAGGCGAGCTTAATGCCGCAAATATCTAATTAATAGCCATGTTTTTATTAATTGTAGCTCGGCACATGACAACACTGTTAGTTAAACCCAGAGTACGACCCATGAACGGAAACAACTGCTACTACAGCCAGCAGTCGCCTCCACTACGCCAGCTCGAGGAGACGAAGACAGACAGTCCACACTCCTCTCTTTATACCTGGCTACTTTCGAACTGTTTCCGAAACGAGTCACGGTCACTTCACGGGTGTAACATTCGAAAGTGGTGCTACTACCCCAGGAGGGCAGACTGGGCATTAACCGTCATCAGTCCGCCTACCACTCTTTAACCTGCACTCAACCTAACCTAGTGCTTACACGAGAGTCTCATAGACGCTGAGCAAACTACTTGCAAATGACTCAAGTCTATATTTCCAGTAAAACAACAAAAAAAATCCCGCATGCATCATTCAATGAGATCATTACATAGTATATACCTAAGTACGTGGAAAAAACAAATATATTTAAGAAAACTAATTAATTAAGTTTGCCAGCAACTTCGTGTGTTTATAATTAATATTGTTCCCTATACAAACTTTTTTTTGTATTCTTTAATGCACAAATAAATATTGCACAATGGCGAGCTTAATGCCATTAGACATTTTCTCCCATCTAACCATTGGGTTAGCGCGTTCACTCCCTACCCTCCTGAGAGACGTTTTTGCAAAAACGCCGAATGAAAGTGGCGGTACTACCCCAGGAGCTGAGCTAATACTAACCATCATCACTCTGTCTAGCACACTTCATCAGTATCAATTGCCACGTTCCAGACACAACTCCCTCGCTTCCCTCGCATTAAAAATTATTTTCATACAAGCTCTAAGGTTATCCCTATCTAAGGCAACCCAGTTTTCATGAGGATGTATCCGATCTGATCAGAAAACGCCCTTGTTCACGCATCCATTCGCATCAGAGGGGTAAGTACAAGGTTACACTTAGGCCGTGACGTGGCGAGATCTTTCCACCAATAAGATGGCTTCATTTGATTTTTTATTACCTCGGTGGACAAAATAAAATCGTCTGATTGGTGGCGAGTCCTCATGTTACGTCACGGCTTAATATCAACACATAATTGACCTTCTGATTTATAAATTGCTTTCGTTAATCTCCTTTCAGTCATCCTTTCCAATCCTCGTCACTACACCTTCTTTCAAACCACATCTATCGCGCACAACATCTAGCACTATTGTATTAAAATATAAACATAATTAAGAGTAAATATTTATAATAATACGTTTATAAAAATAAACATTGAGTCAGCAATATTCACGAATGCAAAGCGCAATTCTGTTTTCGCATGCGCTTCTTGTATAATGAAGGAAGTCGTAAAATTTTAATGAATACTAGCGACGAAACCCGGCGTTGCTCGGGTTAAAATACATCGCATGTTTAATGGTGTAAAAAATATTTAAGGATCCGTTTTTAACGTAAATATTGTAGATTTCCATCTTAGATATTGAGAGACCTATTTGACCATTAAACATACGGTGTTTATAGAGTTAATCAAATTAAAAATAATTAACTAATTAACGAATTGAAAATAAGAAATACTCTAGTAAATGTGTAAACAGAAATTTGTAGAACTTTCTAGAACATTCTATATCGATTTTAGCAGTTGATAACGTTTTGGAACTTTCTAGATCATTTCAGAAATTTGTAGAACTTTCTAGAACATTTCGTGTCGATTTTAACAGTTGCGCTCATTTTGAAACTTTTAGATCATTCCAGAAATTTGTAGAGCTTTCTAGAACATTCCATATCGATTTCAACAGTTGCGCTCATTTTGGAACTCTCTAGATCATTCCAGAAATTTGTAGAACTTTCTAGAACATTCTATATCGATTTTAACAATTGCGCTCATTTTGGAACTTTCTAGATCTTTCCGGAAATTTGTAGAACTTTCTACAACATTCTATATCGATTTTGGCAGCTATACACATTTTTAATGTTTGTAGATCATTCTAGAAGTTTTTAGAACTTTCTAGAACATTTCATATCGATTTTAACGGTAGAGCTCATTTTGGAACTTTCTCGGACATTCTGTATCGATTTTAGCAGTTGATAACGTTTTGGAACTTTCTAGATCATTCTTGAAACTTTTCTAGATTATTTAAAAAAAATTTAGAACTCTATACTTAGTACTCAACATGTCATAAGTTAGAAAAAGACAGATATACATTTTTTGAGATTTTCGCCTCCCACAACCACCCTCTTCCACCCACCGCGACCAAACTCCCTTACTTTCACCAGGAGACCGAGGGGCATCTACCACCCCAACGGGAAGTAGATTGGAGTTGGTGATCATGGAGAAAACCCTGTCTTTACGTACTAACATTAGCATTTTATATAAGTATTTAGATTATTAAATTTTCTCGCTGCGATTTGTTTAATAATTCCTGGTCGCTTTATTCTGTGATGCGATTTGTTTATATTTCAATGTTTATTATGTTTAACGAAGATTTCATTAAAATAGTGAGTTGCCTTTAACAGCAAAGGCTGACGCGTGAAACGAACTTCGAAAAAAAAAATGATATCCTGAAATAAAAACGCTCTTTTTATGACAGCTAAAAGCAGCATGTTTTAAGAAGTCAAGTTACGACTTTCTAAAGAATTGACATAATATGAAATACATTATTTTTTGATACAATTTTTCGGATTGACCAAACCGCGACCCCGGGAAAACCTCAACATGTCCGTTCGGTTCAGTTCCAGAACGCATTATCTCCGGAAGGGAACGAGATAGGGATTTTGTTTCAGAACAAAAGTTGTAGGAAATGCCCTCTAATTTCGTAAACGATACTCTTTTTTTTTTCAAGTTTTTTTTATTTTAAAACTACATACAAAAACATCCCAGCGCTCGCGAAGCACGCCACAATAACTAGTTACTAGTTATTAAATATATTTAAACAGAATTTCAAAATACGCACGATTCGCTTACGGGCGCTAGTTTATTATAACAAACAATTCTCCTTTCACCTACAACCGCATCATTCAATGGGAAACTATAAATAAATCCAAACACTCACACGTGCGACCTCTATAACGAATCAGTTCGAAGATCTCATCAGCGAGCGTTTTGTTTACATCTAAGAATAGTACAGTATAGGTAGGTATTGGCGATACGGGTAACACTTCCGCTATTCAAGTTTTAAATATACTTTTATTAATACAGAAAAAAATAATGATATAATAGATTTTAGAAGAATTTAAGCGCCTGTGATACAAGCACTAACAGGCATAATAAAAATATCCAGTGACGTGGCTACCCGGGGCGGAACTCGTGGTGTTGTCAGAAAAAAAAATCTCAAACCTAAGCAGTCAAGTTTGTCACCCCAAACTGGTGAGGGAAGTCGCCCATCTCCCCTTGAGCGACCGTGGTGTAGCGGCAAGACGCATGAACTCACGATCGATGAGACCTGTGTTCGAACCTAATTCTGACCAATGTAACTTTGTTATATGTACCTTGGTCGCTCGGTGCCTACAGGCACTATTAAAGAGTGGTAGGCAGACTGATGATGGTTATTTGTCCAGTCTGCCTTGCAGAATGTAACACCCGTGAAGCTATCATGTCGCGTTTCGGGATCAGTTTGGAAGTAAACGGGTATAAAAAGGAGTTTGCATTGTGCACCTTGCACATTGAGGAAGAGAATAGAAATTAATTTGCAGTAGCAGTTGTTTCTGTTCATGGACCGCACTCTAGCTTTACGTCAGGCGAAGTGTTGTCAAATGCCAAGCTACAATAAAAAAGAGATTTCGCGGGCCGTGTCTACATCTTCTGATATAGGGTGTTATATAAAACAAAATTACACGGTAAATGGTCTAAATACGTTAGAGAAGCAGCCAAATGTTTTAACCGCAATCAAATTTCACAATTACCTAATACGCGTTAATCATTCGAACGCGCACGAACCGACCGACCAGTTACAGAAACACAACCATCACAGTACCCACCTAAATACTACACACTACAGTTTAAACATATTTTTTTTAATTGTAGCTCGGCGTATGATACTACAGAAATTTCTAGAGGCAGCAGTCGCCTCCGCTATGCCGGCTTGAAGAGGCGAATGTGCACCGTCCTGATTGGCAATGCACACTCTTCTCGTTATGTACTTTTGTTGTTAAGTTTTTTTTTTTTTCATGGCACGTTACGTCCATCGATTTCAATAATTTTATAATAATTTTTTCGTAAGATTCATAGTGAGTACAAACAACAATATTTGAGGTTCGAATCGGTTTTTGGGTTCGAAGCGAGTCGGCTCAATAGCTAGGAATTGTACTCAAGTATGAGCAGTCATTAAATTTTTTTTTTTTATAAAAAATGTGATACATCACATTTCCGCGATTCCTGATCCAAAAATCGAATGCGGTTTTGGAGAAAACGTTTTCTTTTAATTATTATTAAAAAGAATTAAGTCTGTATTTAACTTCGATTTGGTACTCACCTTATGTGAATGTCGATGATGAGCAACAGGCGGCGGATGCGGCTTCGGAGTAGGCTCATGATGCCCCTGACTCGTCACAACGACAGGCAACCCGTCCACGATGGTAACCATCACCCTCTTATCAGCGCTACGGCGTCGTTCAGCCGAATTCCTCCGACGGCGCTGCTCATCAGTCACGGGTCGCGTGAAGACAGTGCGACGTTCTAACTCCCTCGCCGCAGCCTGCTCCGCACTCTGAGCCCTCGTTGCCGGCGTGTGACTCTTAGAACGCTTCAGCAGCCTCATAACATGAGACTTGATCGCTTCGGGCTTGCTCACAGGCGGCGGCAACTCCGGTTTGTGCTTGTACGAGTGGCCATGATGGCGCTGAACCGATACGGAGTGGCCCATCCCTGCCGGCACCACGTTAGAGAGACTTTTGACGGCGTAAGCTGCGTCCACTTTGTTACCAGCCACGCACGATACTTCATACATGCCGATGGAGCCTTCCTTTCCGTCGACTCCCCAATTATCCAATTACTTTGATGCAAGATTAAATGCCCATTTGTATAGCACTGCAATCCAGACTGCGGCCACTCACACGAATGCACGCATTGAGGGATCACTAAACAACAATAAAACATATACTACAACAATGCGTCACACGATTTAAACTTAATAATAAGTAGTCAGTCATTAACAAGTCGGACCGGTTACAGCGTTTTCAATAAGAACAAAAAGTTTATAGAATCATCGCTATTAAAGGAGCGAGCAAAAAAAAAACCTAATAATATTAAATAAAACAAGCATCCGACCCTACAAGGTAACACTGATAAAAAAAAGTGTATGAATTGATAACCAAAGGACGTTTACATTAGAACTGTGAACACGTCCGTCGCGGTCGAACATTCGCCGACAACTGGCTGTCTGACACACAACAGGAGATTAGCACACAATCGAGCGAGTGATATGATAACAAAAGATGCGTGCGCGCATACAGTCCGAGGCTCCCCGGGCTAATCCGCAAAAGGTCAATGTTTGGTTTGGTGAAGTCAGTATACAAATTTAGATACTCAGTACCCAATATTAGATTATTCTCTTACTATCTTATTATTGTTTAATATTTGACTTATTTATTTTTCTTCGTATATAGTCCAGAGATAGAAAACGTGAACTCACGATCATTGAGACCAGTGTTCGAATCTCGTCAAATTCTGTCCGATGCCAATGTAACTATGCTATACGAGTACTATCTTAGTACATGGATATAATACATTATCAGTACTGGTACTTATTTTCCCAATAATAATTATGGAAGAGAGTGAACGAATGAGTCAATATTCTGTGTCAATATTCTATATAACTATGACATGATTTATATATTATATTTATATTATTATGTAGATATATATTTGTTTTTATATATATGTACCTACAATTCCATTATTCTTATTTTATTGCCCCTATCTCCGCTTCCATCTCCCAATGGTTAGCTGGTAGAAAACGCTTAATGGCAATAAGGTCGCCATTGTGCAACGTTTATTTGTACAATAAAGAATTATTATTCCAAAAAATTCACGAAAATAACTAGTCTCGGCTGCATGGGCAACGATGCCTTTGTCGTTATTGTTAACAAGAATACATAAGACACACTATGACTAATTAACCCAGTCATTATCTTAAATGAATAAGTGGTCGACAAATGATAATAATAGTAAAGAATGTAATATTTGAAACACAAAACAGTTGTAAGTTATGGAATATTTTCGTAATAATGCTTGTTTATTTTCACTTGCAAACCGACACGGCTTTATACATGTTTTTCCTTCAATATTGCGATGGAAAATTTCTAAGAATCTACTGCATAATATACTTTTTTAAATATAACCTTCACTACAATACAAGATTAGTTGTAATACAAACTGAATTGTCTTGGTGGTGCACTATAGTGATTTTTGAGTGTAGCGAGTATTTTTAAACAATATTTTTTATTATAAAATCAACATTATTCGTAATTTTTTTAAAGAGTGGTAGACAGACTGATGATGGTTATTAGTACTTTATTAGTCCAGTCTGCCGTTCTGTGGTAATAATGTAACACCCGTGAAGTGACCTTGTCGCGTTCGGGAGTAGTTTGTACAGCGAGAGGTGTGTGCACTGTCAATCTAGATGGTCTAGTCTCCTCAGGCCGGCATAGCGGAGGCGACTGCTGTCATCTGTAGTAGCAATTCTTTCCGTTCATGAATTGCACTCTAACGTTACATCAGGCGGAGTGTTGTCATATGCCGAGCTACAATAAAAAAATTAAAAAAAAAAACAAAATCGGGACAGAGCGATCGCGTAACTTGGTATAGAATTTAAATACGCATAAACAGAGACCTAAATTACGAATAAATGCGTCTCAATAAATCCAATATAATAATATCGCAACACGAGATAAAGAAATATATATTTTTTCACAAATCAATAAAAACTGATGTAATTCGATCATTACACAAAGTAAAGAATTTCAACAAAACAATTTTCATTATACACAATATTTTGAAATACGTTTTTTAATATAGGTCAAGTGTATTGTTTTGATGAGATAGGGTTCCAAAAATCATTTGAAACAGGGATTCTAAAATGAGGTTATCTCGAAAAGTTCATTTTTTATTTTACTATGAATCACACAATAATTAGCGCATCCGCCTGAGAGAAATGGGCCCACATTTTTTTTCCTCAATATGCAGCAAAATAAATCTACATTCCTTATCACCAATCATTTCTAATTTTTTTTAGCTGGATTACTGAGTACTTACGACTTTTTCTGCTGCAATATTTGAGGTTATTATTAATTTAAATGCTTTAATAATGATTATATCTATTTTTTGTATTTAACAATGCCTAATGATCGGTAAACGGTGTTGATATACCTAATTGAAATAGGCTAATGAAAAAATAAGATATTATTTTCGGATCTTGTTTTGTTAATAATCTTTGACAATAGATCTATATCGAGTGGGCCTAAAAATGGGTGTTGTCCTTCGTAATAATTCTCAAATCAGAGGCAGATGAATATCTAGTGAATCATGATTTTTGAAGACGCGGCGATTAGGTCAAGATAGTGGAAGCTATTTTTAATCATAGTCGTAATATCGTGCTTATTTATAAACGGCTTATTATAGCGTAAGACGTCGTCGGTCGCGGGGGTCGATCGCTGGTGAAGTGACGTAATAAAATCGACAAAACAAAAAAAAACTTTACGAGATGATGAATAAGGTCATATAGACCGTATGACGTCAAACCTTTAATATAAAACTATAAAACATCGCATTAGAATATATTGTAAATAAATAAATATTAATAAATATAATTATATGTGTATCTATTTATTTGTTAATATTTGTTATTATTTATATATTTTCCTTCTACCTTATAACTATTTATTATATCGTTTTATTCTTTAAATTAACACTAATATTTATATGATTAAATTCTTTAGTTGTACAACCAGGATCACTGAAATGTAATGGCATCCGTAACACAGGTTTTCTTTCCTAGTACGGATGCCAAAAGTCTGCTATTAAATTTCCTCACTTGTTGTTAAATATAGTAAATTAAAGGAAATTTGATATTAATTCATAAATTTAAGTTCCTATAGTATGTAAGTGTAATATTATTATGTTCAATAAACGATTATTATTATTATTATTAAAATTTACATTATTCAACATCATCGATTATTATTTTCCCACATGGATAGGCAGTGACAATGGAACACAACTTGCCACGATCCTGTCACAACTGCCTCACATCCACAATTCTCTTCATGCAAACCCGATGGTTATATGCGGCTCAGCTTTCAAAATGATGCTTCCTAGTTATTCAGAAAACACCCTTTTGGGTCTGCCTTGCTCACATCAGATTTATACATTGTTACAATTAAAAAAAAACTTTAAACAACCTGTCAATCAAGAGCAGTCATAGATTAGCGGTTAAAGGCGGTGGTACTCACGATCAAGTGAGGTGTAACTCGCCACATAAGGTGTAAAGTGAACACTTTCCTCCAATTAGACAAAAAATTATTTTAAGAGACAAAGTGAAGTTTGAAAAATTAAACAAACGCGAAGAGCTATCGGTGAAGAGCGAGTACTTTTTTACGTTTTCAGTACGTTAAGTAAAATCCTCACAAGGATGCATATTTTATTTATTTATTTAGGAGAAAATACAGCGACAGGCAGAAGCAGAAACAAAGAAGCATTAAAACATAAATACAACAGTATTACCCGCCACCAAATAAATTTCCCACTATGTACAATTGTTGTGCACTTTCACGAACAATAAATAAATAAATACAATTGTTACCATATTACTAGGATGCAGTTCGGTCATTCAATTAGACATTGCATAGTAGTAAAATATAATGATGCTGATAATACTTAATACAATTTAATAATAATAATAATCCTTTAGCGCGCACAAATAATAGCTGCACAATGGCGAGCTTAATGCCATTAGGGGCTAAGTCAAAAGCCAATTGCCAAAAAATAAAAACTATATTTAATCAAATACCGGGTTATATTAAAGAGCTCACTTCGGGTTTATTCAAGAAGCACCTCACCCGGCTACTAATCACTAAGGGTGGTTTGCACCAGAGATGGCCGGTTAAAGTAACTTTGACTGTTACCTTAACTTTAACTTTGACAGTTACCTTTACTTTTACTCCACGCGCGTTGCACCATCGTGTAAATTAATTCGTTATAGTTAGAAGGGTTGCTGGTGTAAATGAATTCTCTCAATACAAACAAGAGCGGCTTTTCAAAGATTTGACGTTAGCGACATTGATTTAACTATTACTTTAACTTTGACCGGCCGAAATTCGCCAGTAACGGTTAAGGTTAAAGTAATCGTCAAATGTGACAGATTTTTTTTGAAGCAAACCAATTTTAACTTTAACCATTACTTTAACGTGACAGTAATAGTTAAGTCATATGGTGCAAATGGACATTAAGCATACTACTCAACAAACGAGTTTCTCATTGACAAAATGTAAAGTACATATCAATAGGATTATGACATGATTAATAATTTGTTGCATGTTTTTTTTTTTATTTTATTTTTTTTTTATGACATAATAATTTTTTGTTTTATTCTTACTATTTTTAATTATTTTTGACTTTTGTATTTTATTGTATTGTTAATTTTGATTGTATTCTGACATTTTAATTATTCTATTACAAATATTGTATGCCCTATGGTCAAAACATAGAGGACTTAAGAATTATTATAACATCTACAAATGTAAAACCTATGTTTACAATAAATTATTTTGATTTGATTTGAAAAGCTAGTTTTGTTAACACTTGGACGACAGTAAAACGTCAAATCCCATATATTTTGTTGTCGATTCTATCAAGTGACAACTGCCGATTAGTTTTTGACTTAGGCCCCTAAACATTTTCTCCTAGCTAACTATTGAGAGATGGCTACGGAGCGGAATTAAATATTAGTGAAAAAAAAAATTTTTTTTTAACTGCTATTAGACATCAATTCGGCCCCAAAAATGGGCATTGTCCTTTGTTCCAATAACACAAAAAGGAAGACGGCAACAGCAACAAAAATAACACAAACTTTAAGGTCACAAACTAAATAAGTAAATTACCCTACCATTTAAAATAACCGTAAACGTACACGAAGGGGATTCGAACAAATCATAATCAGTGTCATTGACCTTTCTAAACCTTTTCTATACTGGCCGAGAATTTGTGATTCACCACATCAAGTGTATTTAGGGTAGCATTCGCGGCAGGTGAGAGTTAATGTGAAAGTTAAACATATTACGCGACCAGAATAAGTCTGCCAAACGAAGGGTGCGGCCATTGTCACACGTTCACAATGTACCGGCCAAACGTAACAAATGCAATGAGGTATTAATTCAAATAATTAAAAATCGTTATGTTCCCACTAAGGATTCTTTAGATTGAGTGAAATGTTGGGTAAGTCGTGGAACGTGCGAGAGATTGTCACTGGAGTAGGGTAAAGTCCAGCTCATCCGTTCTCTGCCGTCCGGAGTTAGTTGTAAAACTTGTGGTCAATTTTCGAACGTAACACCCGTGAAGTGACTTTGTCGCGTTTCGGGAATAGTTTGAAAGTAGCCAGGTATAGCGAGAGGAGCGTGCACTGTCAATAGATGGTACATGCTCGTCTCCTCAAGCCGGCATAGTGGAAGTGACTGCTGCCCGCATAGGTTTCTCTGTAGTAGCAGTTGTTTCCATTCATGGACCGCACTCTAGCTTTACATCAGGCGGAGTGTTGTCACATGCCGAGTTACAAGAAGAAGAAAAAAGTGACCTCGTCGCGTTTCAGTCATCAGATCAGTTTGGAAGTAGCCAGGTATAACGAGGGGTGTGCACTGACAATCTGGCAATCTGGAAAAGAATGATTGCTATCACCGTCCGAAGTGAAGGCGGCAGAAGTGAAGTGAAAATGGACCAATATGAGAGAAAGAAAGACTGAGTCGAGATCTGAACCCGTTGGACAGAAAGAACTACATCGCACTACACAGCACTTTTAAAAACTACTAATTTTTAGTAACCAACCAATGCGTGATTAACATATGAACGGAAAACCATTCGCAAACAAACAAACACACAGAATTGTTATTCAAATATACACCACGTGCAACTTACTGTCCCTAACAAACAAATACTCGTAGGTATGAATAAAACATAGATGTCTTTTATAGTAAACTCGCAGATGATTAAAGATGTGACTAAACCCCGCCTGATGTAAGTTAGTGGTCCATGTGCTGAGACAACTGCTACTACAGAGAAATTCCCTATCGATGAGACGAATCCTGAAAGACTGCAGACTGGGCTAATAATCACATCAATCTGCCTACCACCAGAAGGCTAAGTACGAAGTAACATTTACGCCGTGATAGCGTAACGCGAGATCTCTCCACCAATCAGACGATGTAATATTTATTAATAGAGAAATCTTCCGCTAATCTGTTATCTCGTACTTGGCCTTCTGGACGGTATACACTCAGTCCCATTGGGGGCTGAACTAAAAATGTTTTTATAAAATAGGATTCGATGTCAAATCCCATACATTTGTTAGTCGGCGTTTCTCGCATGCGCCATGCCTAAATACTTTTGACTAGACCCCATTAGGTATGGAAGTTTGTCTCCATTCGTGGCAAGGTATGGTCTACTGCATAAAGATTCAGGATTCATAAAAATCTTTGTGAATCATCGGTTCAAAACAACATCTCGTGTAAATGATTGAGCAATCCTATTCATTCCATTAACATCAGAATTTCAAATTGTATTTAAAGTGGAATAATTCATCTCAGATTTGTTTGCTTTATTCCGTTATAAACAACTTCGTTGCGATGACAGAGCCGATTACATTTCCATTTTGACGTGATAAAAGTGATAAACTTTGTTGTAAGGAAACGTCGTCCAAGCTCAGAATGGAAAGAGAAATAATAATCAGAAGAATATGGAAAAGACGCAAATCCAAAAATGGCGTCGTAAAAAGAGTAGCAAAACGAAACTTTGTTTTACGTTACCGTAAAATAACGACCCTGCAGGGCCTTAGCGGGTTGATTATTCACTCATAAGAGTCGAGAGAGATGAGGAACACCCTCGACCGACGTGCATGCATGAGATGATTTAATATACGTTCCAACTGTGTATGCTAGCAAACGAGCGTGTGTTAATGTATTTATGCATAGATTTTCTATCAGCTAACGAGAAGACTCATTGAACAAAAGCTTGTCATAATAACGGACAGGCATTGAGCGAAATATTCACGTCAACATATCCGACTGTTTTCCCGCCTATTAGTTAGATAGAGAAATTTAAACCTAATTTCAAGATTTGAACCCGATCGTGAGTCCTCGCATTCAACCGCTGGGCCGGCATTAAATGAATAAAAGACACTGATCAACAAAAAAACAAAAAGGGAGACGGCATATTAGAATGGGGCTGGCCAACGCACGGCTTTGCAAAGCGAAATTGTGCTCCCCGGCCAAGAATTATCAGTCATAACGATAATTTCCATTTTGCTTGATATTTTTTGTATACATTTGCGCCGTTATCAAATAGAATCATGTATCAACGTACAGCAACAAAAGTTTTATTCATTTTGTGTTTGCATAAATTTTTTTTAACAGTAACCTAAAGTCTGACCCGCTGTAATGTCACGCGCTGAAAAAAAATGGCCCACGAGCCAATTTGAGTTGGCAAGGTCTGTATTAGACAAAAGACAACCGTTGATCTCTAGACACAAACACTCGAAATTTCTATACACCCTGCAGATATTGAGACCGCACTCATATGAAACCAAACATGAGGGGGTGAACCCTCCCAGCACCTACTCGTATGAATGTTTCATTTCTAGTTGGAGGCGAGCTTACACGATTCAAGTAAACGTAAACTGCACACAAATTAAAGTTAAGTGTGTTACCACTAGGCGGTAAGCAGACTGATGATGGTTATTAGCCCAGTCTGTCGTCCCATTCGAATGTAACACCCGTGACCCACCAGGCAGATGGTACATGGTCGTCTCCTCAAGCCGGCATAGTGGAGGCGACTGCAGCCCATAGAGAATTCTCTGTATTAGCAGTTGTTTCCATTCATTTACCGTATTCTAGCTTTACGTATATTTCTCTGTAAATCTTGTTAAATTTAGGTTAAGTTGCTCTATTTAAAAATTTTAGTTAATTTTTTCTTTCAATCATTTTCTCAAATAAGCCCATGTGGGCTTTGAGAGGCACACTATTTTATAAAGTTTGAATAAAATGAATGAAATATGTATAATTAAAAAAAAAACCTCAGGCAGTGTTGTCACATGCCGAGCTACAATAAAAAAAAACTTAGAGGAGGCTATTTCAGGGTCAGAATGATATTTGAAATTATTCTGAGGAGAAAAACATCAATATCCTAACCACAGGCAAGAAACGTGCGTCACACTATACCAACCTTCACTAAATAACAAAAGTCAGTGTAAGTCATTTCAAGGCCTCGCACACAAGAAGCGGGAGACGCACAATAGTCCAGATGTAAAGGTAAGATAGACTATCAGCTAGGCAGTTTCCTATCAAAAGATATAACACAAATGGTTTGTATATGCTATTTGTAGCGAATGATAACAACAAATACAAACTGTACCCACGTCGTACTTATTGAAACGTACTGTTATCAACTGGGTTTTCCTTTATACACGAAAATATATTAGGTAACTCACGTTTGAAAAGTTATTTTGTGTCTGAAAAATACTCTTTTTTATTTCGGAATTATTCGCATTGGTTTGGTAGACTGAAAACGATTACCAAGCTGCGGTAGCACGTGGTGGTCGTCGTGAAATGACCTAACCGGTGCAACAAGAAGATTATTAAAATCTATTAACTAAATGTCCGGGAACAAATTTAAAACTTAGCTGTATTGTGACGTGACCGGGTGAATTGCCGCCAAATACTCCAAGAAAGCGTCAAATGTTAAACATTGATGCAAAGAATTTACTACTCGACATTGGCAGAATTGTCGTTGTTATGACATCTGAGGCCATTTAACAAAAGAAGAAGAACACTCAGCTGAAAATTTTGGCAAAAAAACAATTGAAAAATAAAACAAAAGATTAAGCACTCGAAAAATGAAACTGTTACTGAAAACTAGGCTGCATGGACGACGAGCACTTTGCCTTCAATTAAACAAAAACAAAAAAATTATCGTAGATATAAAAAATATGGGATTAACCAAAGAAGAGGCACACAAACAATCGGCCGTCATCGATTTTGCTATCGCGTTAACATTGAGTCGGTCGGCACCGACCGGTAACCGATAAGCAGTCTAATAGACCATTTGATAACAGTTAACCGATAACCAATGAGTTATTATTAAAATTTATTAATTAGAAATTCTACTCATCTCTACATAAAGTATAGGTAAGTTCATGTGCGATCGTTTGCCCGAAAAACTGGTGAAACGAAAAGCCATGTGGCTTTGTATGGCCATATTTTAATTGCAGTAGGTATTTGTAGAGCAGCCGCGGCCGCGATCTAGCGGTAAGACGCTTGAACTCACGATCGATGAGACCCGTGTTCGAACCTCGCTAATTCTGACCAATGTAATATGTACTTTGGTCGCTCATTAAAGAGTGGTAGGCAGACTGATGATGGTTATTAGCCGAGACTGCCGTCCTGTGGTAGTACCATTGCTTTCGTTAACACCCGTGAAGTGACCTTATCGTCTATAACGAGAGTATTGTGCACTGTCAATGTAGATGGTGCATACTCGTCTCCTCAAGGCGGCATCAGAAGCGACTGCTGTCTGTAGAGATTTCTCTGTAGTAGCAGTTGTTTCCGTTCATGGACCACACACTAGCTTCACATCAGGCGGGGTGTTGTCATATGCCGAGTTAATTTAAAAAAAAAATATCGTTGTGTTCAGTCACAGGTATTCAATACTAATCATACAGTCTTAAAGTGTACATAAACATAGTTTTGCACACGCGAAAACATCTAAATGATCATTAGCCAGATACTTAAGTCTTCAAACGAAAACAAAGAAGAAGATATCGTTATGATATTGCGTAACATAAAATAAAAGGATCGAGAAAAAAGAGAGAAGTTATTCCCGAAAAACCTATTCCTATCACGTACGGCCTCAATGCCTCGCTAATGTCAATCTTTTTACTGAAATGTTATATAAAACAGCTATAACGATACGCCTCCGCCCTCAAAATGAAATGCGAATTAAGTATTATGTGCCAATAAATAACAAAATATAAAATATCTTTCATAAAACATAGCCGTGCTTAAGTTATTTATATTTCACTAACCGTTGCCCGCAAAATTATTATTTAACTTGCAAAATAATGGACTTCCCATATTTATATTCCATATTAAGGGATGATTTTGCATAAACCGCTGAAATACGTAATTCTCTATTTCATACTAAAAAATCTAAATATTTATAAAGAATAAATATGAATTTTCATATCTCTAATTTGACATATGATGGGTTCCCCGCAAGTTTTATCCCCTATTTCAGTTCGGTTTTTTTTTTAAGACAAAAAGCCTAAAATCTGTTCAGCAGTAACAAACAGACATAATTACTTCCACATTTATATATTACTATATGACCATAGACATAGGAGAGGATATTTAAACCGCAATGTAACTTACTATAGACTAATACAATTTACGTAGAAGCATTATATGTGGCATCAAAGGTTACAGAAACAGAGACCATAAATCGCGGGTTAATAAAAATTCAAATTAGTATAAAAGGTATGCACGGCACACCTGCAGTCGCCTGAGCGGATGTTACATACGGCTTTGCATCTAATCACTTAGTCATAGCCTTAAGTAACCTTAAAGTTCTAAGATGTAACTTTGTATATTCGATCAAACAACTCGAAATTAAATAATAATTATAAATTAAGAGTGGTAATCGTCAAACTGTTTAATTGCTATTAATTATTAGCCGAGTCGGCCGTCCTAGGGGTAGCAACACCACTTTTATCGGTGCAGCATCCGTGAAAATGACCTAATCGCATTTCGCGATCAACTTGTATAACGAAGTCTAAGAAATTAACCAAATATCGAGAAACAAAAGCAGCTCCCCTCTACTGATTTAAAATTACAACCAAGTACGAAATTTTAATAGCTCTGGCCGCGTCCATATGTAAGCTTATAGCAACTCAAACGCGCAAATTAAATCTCGAAACAAAATCACACTTGACCGGCCACGGCTCAATCATGATTAGCGAGTCAACGACTAATATCTCGCGGGAGATAGAAGAAGACATGAGAGAGCATTTTGGCCGAACTCCAATATAAAGCAATTAGGGTGGTACGACCGCTCCCACAACGCGTCACGTCACATCTCGACGTTCATTCATCTAAGAATTATGTAATATTAAGAAAAAATATACACCCGAACGAGATCATGAATAATGGCTTCATGGATACAAATAAAGATTATTACAATGTTTCTTTATATAGAGCATTGTATAAAAAAATATTGAATGAATCTCATGAAGAAAATAAAAAAACCAATTTATTTATTTTTTATTTATTTGCGGGTATATAAAACATACAATAGTATGCGTTTTTTAGCTTGAGAAATAATGAAATTCAACCACTATTTCACCCCCCTCAGTTTGGTTTTTTGAGACAAAAGGTAGCCTATGGTCCTACCTCTTTGCCTGTGCTATCGAAATCTGTTCAACGGTTTAGGCGTGAAAAGTTAACAAACAGACACAGTTACATTCACATTTGTCTAATATTACATATAGTTTAATTCCACAAACAATTCTAACAATGACCAAAATTATAAAGAACTCTTTAATTTTTATAGGTTTCACAGACTATACTATTAAAACAATTTAATTTACATAGATCGTAGTAAGTGGCGTACCGTTGTCTCTGCCTATCCCTGTGGGAAAAAGGCGTGACAATTGTATTGTATTGTAATTTAGATAGATTCGGTTAGTGGTTTAACTATTTAAAAATTAAAGAACACAATTTTCTTTGTTATTTTTTTATCTTTTTACTTGACGGAATCCTCGATGACTCGCACACGAGCTAGTCCACGACATTTCGCAAGATAATTGGAAAATGTGCCAATCAAGCGCGTAATAGTCTCACTTCCTCGTCCAACTAGCGTTCCCATTAAAACGTTCGGCTCATTCGTTTAATACAGACGTATTGCATTTACTTTTTAACAATTTCGCGTATTTTATAAAGCCATCTTCTATCTTTAAGTAACACTATCCCGATATAATTTGTACTGGTATTGTATAAGATAACTAAAAGAATACATCAAAATTTTACGATGATTGAGTATTTACTTCGGCCGTATAATACAAAAGTGGTAGACAGACTGATGATGGATATTAACCCAACCTCACGTTCTGGGGTAGTACCATCATTTTCGTGTAGCGTTTCTGGATCAGTTTGGAAATAGCTTCAAGTAGAAGCGGAAGCGATTGCTGCCTGCAGATATTTCTATAATAGCAGTTGTCTCCGCACGTGGCAGCCTAGCTTGACATTAGACGGAGTGCGATCACAAACATAAAAATAAGATACAAGAGAACGTATCTAAAACTATTTCTAAATTGCAGATGAGTGGCTTTTCGTGTCTGCACCTTATTGAAATTGACAGTTAGAAGTTGAAACACTACGCAAATAATAAAATACCATATTTCCAGCGAATACTATTTCAGATATAGCCAACCGAGGGCCGACCTTTTTTACCATGCAAAATCCGCTGACCTTTAAACTTATATGGACCCATATCTCATGAGTTGTTTTCTTATTATTTATACCAAAAAAAAAAAGAAAAAATAATTAAACCGAAATCGCGTCAAATGCACATTAAAAAAATCTTTTCGCCAGCAGCCCATCCATTCAATAAAAAAAAATCAATTAGCAAGGCACTCAACTGCAAAATATAGCTTACATGCATTATGGTAAAAAGAAAAAAAAAGTGACGTAAGTCAGTTGTATGAAATGCAGATCATAACAGTGAATCTCGAAATTAGTGCAGTCACAGAGAGGGGGTCAGAAGCTTCAGACTACTTTGTTTAATATTATCGATGGTAGTGAATACAGTAATAACTCCGAAAAAATATATATATCTAATAAGTACTTTCAGGAGAATCTCGGCAGTCAATTATCAGAACTAAAGATAAGATCTTGTCGAAGGAGCATTAAATTGCTATTATACTCATAAAACGACAGTAAGGGCGACTTTTATTATAAGTGACATTTTCGAGTGGTAATTTTAGTACCGCGAAAAGTTCCAAGCAAAAGTTTCCACTCAACGAACTTGTCAAAGCGATAACTTGTGTGGGAGTTTGGCGGGCATCTGTAGATAGCATGTTGTCGGCTTTCAATTATTTACATAAACTTGTGTTTCTTCGTGTAATAAGATGGAATTCCTATTATTCTTTAAGCAGAGCTTGTTACGCACTGTCGACTGCATGCAGGACAGACTTAAAATTCGATAGAATAACTTTTTATCCAAAGTTTTGCATGCCGAAATGTAACGAAATGTACCATGTATTAATACAATAAATTTTCATTTCATTTCAAAACAGAAAGAGCTTTACTTAGATTGACAGCAAATGTACCCATGTACGAGTCAAAATAAAAATTTAAAAGCATAAAGTCAAGTGTGCGAGTGTGTGGAGATTGCAAATATGTTAACTGATAACACCTCGAGGGCGAGAAGGAAAGAATAAATCCGCATTAAACTAATGTAGCGTCACATCCTTTCTTTAGTAGCGTATTCGATTTGTTATTCAGATTTACAAAGTCATTTTTATATTTATTCTAAACGGTCCCAATCCCCATAGACTGTGGGGAATTATAACATGGTATCATGGTCCCTCAAAATTCTTGCCTATTTTCACGGACTTCACCACAAAAGAAATCTCAGAAGACAGACAGAGTGCGATCCGTGATCGGAAACAACCGCTTCCACAGATAAATTTCTGCAGACAGTTACACCTGAAAAGTTGGTACTACACCAAAACGACATAAAGATAAATTCAATTATTCCTAACATATTTTTTAAATACTACACCCAATCAAATATCTCTTCGCCCGTTCTATAGTAGACATTTACACAGAAACTACATCCGTCTCTTTTCAAAACACACAAACGAACACGAGTTAGAAAGAGACGGCAAAAAGAACGCATTCGATCGGATACTGACTAGTATTGTTGTATGTAAAATTGTTAAGCGAGGTCAATTGTGGCAATCGTAAGACTTCCTTAATGTTGTCGACTATTGAAGTTTACCATTACAACTTCCCTCGGCTCTTGTATCCACTGTGATTATTATTCGCCTTTGTGCAGAGGCGTTTCTAAGAGGTTTTTTATCATTCAATATTCAGATTACTTATGGCACGATTACGCTTGCATCGTTAACCCGTATTCGCATGTTTGATTGTCATTTTTCTTGTTAGTCGACGTATGACAACACTCCGCCTAATGTAAATCTAGCGGTGCGGTTCACGAACGGACACAACTGCTACTACAGAGAAATCTTTACGAGCAGCATTCACCTCTGCTATGCCGGCCTGACCATTTAGATTGACAGTGCACACTCTTCTCGTTATATATGGCTACTTCCAAACTGTTCCCGAAACGCGACAAGGTCACTTCATGGGTGTTACAACTACCCAAGACGGGAGGCTGGGCTAATAACCATCATCAGTCTGCCTACCACTCTCACTCACGTCTTTAGCCCTTTGCCTTGACTACTTTCAACTTTATTGTCTAAAACAATATAAAAAAAGGCAATAAAGCATGAACGTTTGTTTGCATGTCAAATTACCCGCATGCGTCTGTTTGTGGTTTTGTCAAAAGCGAAAGTGTAGATTTTAAAGAAACAGTGAAAGCGTTGCAATTGGAAATTTCCCATAAAATTAAAGGACTTGAGCTTCCAAAGCGTCCATGTTACGCCTTATAGCAGCGACATTTCTCCACCAATCAGACGACGCTATTTTGACCATCAGATTTAAATGAAGCGATCCTATTGGTGGAGAGTACTCGAACCTCGTATTTAGGCCTCAGCATGTAGCCACACTCCGCCTGGTGTTAAGCTAGAGCGCAATCCACAACTGCTACCACAGACAACAGTCCTCCGCGTAAGACGGTAAGACGCGTGAATTCACGATCGATGGGACCCGTATTCGAACCTCGCTAATTCTGACCGGTACCAATGTAACTTTGTTATATGTACTTTGGTCGCTCATATTAAACCCGCACAGGTTTCTTTGTAGTAGCAATTGTTTCCTTTCATGGACCGCACTCTAACTTTACATCAGGCGGAGTCTTGTCACATGCCGAACTACAATTTAAAAAAAATATGAAGGCTTATGCACCGACCAGTGCAATAACAATTCAAAGCTGCTCCAGAAACGTGACCTAAGTTTACTTGTAAAACTGCAATCGTTAGACTGGGCTAATATTAATCATCCTGACAAAGATTCTCAATAGCAAGAATTGTAGTAGCTCAGAACACTACAAGGTTTGTATGAAAACACAATGTTTGTTTACTAATATTAATAATAATATATCTAGATGTCCTTAGCCTCGATGTAAAGTATGACGAACACAGTCGTGGTAATTATAATTAACATCGCCCACAAACGCATATTTTGTACGTCTATTCCTAAAAACCAGCAAAAGAGCTTCAATATTTTGTATACGCCTTCATGGAGTCATACGTCTGTACGGATAGGTGTATTTTTTTTTAATTCCCCTCTTTTAATAAATAAAAATAAATAAATAGAAGACGCAATGAGTATTTTTTTTTTAATAGTACCTCGGAATAGTACCTCCATCTGATTAAAGTTAAGCTAACGTGCGTCCCATTGTCACTAGAGAGAACTATCTGCAGGCAAAGGAACGTGTACCGTTCATTGATAGGGCACACTCCTCTCGGTATATATGTATACTTCCAAGCTGATTCCGAAACGCGATCAGGTGACGTGGCGTTAAGGCAGGTTGGACTAATAACTATCATCAGTCTGCCTACCACTCTTATACTCTAAACTGTAAATAGAATGTTATATAAATAACTCCAGCCGAGTACTTTAGTAAACCCTGTAGATAACGATAGAACCTAAATAAAGAAGCCCTAACTAGGTACGAGCCGCTGGAACATGAAAAAAAAAAACAGTATCGATATTTTTTGTATAGTGTTAAGAAAATAATGGTAACAAACCAAGATACCCTGTACTATTGCCCTTGGATATAAGAGGCCAATTCTGCAAGCCAGGCCACGGCCCAGGATCGAGAGTCGAAGACGGGAACTTAGTGTAACACACTGACGCGGTATACACTGAATGACCAGATTTGACCAGAACACAGTACAATACCAAGATTTAGGACGATTCTAACTTAATAGACCTGAAATGCATAGTGAAAAGTCTGCATCTATTTCCTACATTGTCAAATTATTCTACAAATACATTTTTAACTCTGCAAAAACATAATTTCCTTTGCCCAAAATACAAAGACCATAATAAAAAAAATATAAATAAACAGTAATATAACCAAGTCTATAGCTGTTGTAAAATATTCTGGAAGAAGTCCAGGCAAACCCGGATGGATGCGTTAAACAAGGCAGACCCAGAAGGCTGTTTTCCGATCAAATAGGAGACATCCTCATAAAAGCCTAGTGCCCATAACCGTCGGGCGTGCATGAAGAGAATTGTGGATGTGAAGGAAGCGAGGGTGTTGTGTCAGGATCGTGGTAAGTGGCATGCCGTGGTCTCTGCCTAACCCTGTGGGAAAAAGGCGTGACAATTGTATTGTATTGTCCAGGCAAAATCATCTACTTGACCACTAGAATAAAAATAAGAAAAAAATTACCAAAATACAACTGACGATTTTCAAAAATAAAGCCACAAACCATCGATGAAAAGTGTCGATAGTTCTCATTCGATAACACATCACTAGTGTTAAATGCTTCCCGAGGGTCTCTAGGGAAGCGTACCGCCGTAAATCCGTCGGCTTTACGGTCAGGAGACGGGGTAACGTACCAGAGGTACATATCGAAGAAAATAAGGCCAATAAGATTGCCTGATAAACTGTCTTATTTCGTGTCTGTGGATATCCACAGGACCATAAAACACTTTGTAATGGCAAATGACAAATGACCTGTCAAGCTGCGCAGTGCAACCCGTCTCAAACCGACGACAGACGCCTCCACTCACAGACCACACTCTAGCTTAACTTAAAGAGTGGTAGGCAGACTGATGATGGTTATCAGCCCAGGACCTTGTCGCGTTTCGGGAGCAGTTTGAAAGTAGCCAGGTATAACGAGAGAAGTGTGCACTGGCAATCTAGATGGTGCATACTCGTCTCCCCAAGCCAGCATAGCGGAGGCGACTGCTGCCTGTAGAGATTCCCTGTAGTAGCAGTTGTTTTCGTCCATGGACCGCACTCCAGCTTAACATCAGACGGAGTGCCTACTATTTTTTTAAACATAAAATATTTAATTCAAATACAATGTTACAACAAGAGTCTAACAAAATATTAATTTTAAAAACGATATTATCTAAAAGAAAAACCTTGAACAAAACAATTATCCATACATTATACAAATGGTAGAACTCCGTGACTCATTCAATGTCACTTATACTGCACTTGCATTGTGTACAACGCGGTGCAATTTGAACATTAAACGGTAGTACAACTAACAAGCGATTCGGAAAGAGATATAGATCTATATACGTTGGGTTGCAAAGGAAGTTACTGTTACATTTTCACGCCTAAGCCGCTAAAGTTTCGATAAAATCTAGCAAGGAGATAAATTGCATCCTAGTGAAAGTATATAGGCTAACAAAATCATCAAGACCCACTCAGGCTTTAGGTAAGAAATGAAGAATTACGGATTATTTTGTAGCTCTGCATATGACAACTGTTAGATTCTTAGAGCTAGTCGGAATCCCATTCCTTCCCACTTCCTTTGCCTAAACCAGCCCTTGGAACATTCTAAAGTGAGGACAATTGAGCTATCCGTGAGTACCCTTCCTTTTATTTCCACCGACTAGCTGTGAGGAATTTCAAAACAAATTGGTGTTCCGATATCCACCAACAACACTCCGCCTGGTGTAAAGCTAGAGTGCGGTCCATGAACCGAAACAAGTGCTACGACAGATCAATTTCTGCAGGCATCGTTGACCAAAGCGGATATAAAATAGTTACATTTGTCAGTATTTAACGAGGTTCGAACGCGGGTCTCATCGATCGTGATTTCACGCGTCCTACCGCTATACCGACCGTGGTATAAGCTAAATACGTATATTATTCTAATTAACGGTGCCGTTTATTACTACACATTCTTGAAGTACTTCTAGGAAACTTAAGGGCAGTTACAACAGGCAGATAATGATAGAACGCCGATAGGTAATGGCAACGCCACAATGTCTGTCATTATGATTCGCGTAGAGTTGATTGCAGTCACGACACAACCGTGTCAATACTTACACGCATTGCGCAAGTGCCATAATTTTTTTTTTATTAAAGCCTCACATGTCCTAGTAACGAAAAAATATTCTAAAATAATATCTTATTTTTTTATTAATTCATTTTAATAATATCAACATATCATTTCACAAATCAATTATTAAAGCATTTAAAACAATAATAACTTCAAATATAGCATCAGAAAACATTTAATTACCCAACAACCCGGGTGAAAAAATTTGGTTGATAATAAGGAAGTAGATTCATTTTTCTACAAAATTAACTAAAAATCATCGACAAACTCGAAAAAAAAATTGTGGGCCCATTTGTCTTAGGCGAATGGGCATTCTCTTTTGTTCTAGACTTACTGTAATGCAATAAGGTTCTAGCATTTCTCGTTTGACAGTTTTTCAATTTTGATCCAATGCGATTTTGTTAAAGAGACATCATTAATTTCTCACATATTTCTTCAGCCTCCGCCTCCGACTCCTATATCATCACTTCCGTAACATCCGATATCATCTCTACCCGGTACAGTCCACCAGCGGTAACAACTGCAGAGAGAAATGTCGACCAGCAGCAGTTGCCTCCGTTAAGCCGGCTTAAAGGGACGAATGTGCACATCCAGGTTGACAGGGTACGTACTTCCTCTAGCTATACCTGGCGAGACGTTTAAGCCGCTCGCGAATTGCGAATAGGTCTCTTTACATTTGAAAGTTTCCATCAGGACGGCAGATTGGGCTAATACACATCATCAGTCTGCTTACCACTTTTGTGTTATGAAAATATCGTAATTATTATTGTAATTGTATGTAATAATGATTGTTGATTATCCAAATTGACCTGGACTGCTTTTATGATTTTATATGGAGAAAATTCTTGATGTTCTCTCCCGTCTGTGCGACGTACGTGGAGGAAGTCGTCTGTTTCAGGTTTTGACATTTCAAAATGATAGGGGTCTTGCGCAGCGCCATCTATTATTCGTGTTTAGTACCAAATTCAGCTACTAGATGCCGCAACAATGATAAATGTAACCGCACTCCACCTGATGTTCAAGCTAGCAAGTAGCAGCCGCCCTCCACTATGCCGGTATGATGAGACGAAAGTACACTGTTCACATCGTTCGGAAGACTCCTCGTATTACACTGATTTAAATAAGTAAATCTACTTATCGCTGTCATTATTTTTTAAGCAAGATTAGGCTCTTATTTAATCGTCATAAAATTTAAAATAGGATGAAATAAAATAAAAAACTACACGCATTAAAATATATTAAAATATTTCAACAGGCTTTGTATCAAAGCGAAATATTTGGAATAGCACAAACTCCGAAACAGCTGGAACTTCACAAAGATTTCAAAGAGTATGCTTTGGCGGGGTGACTTTGTAAACAGGACGCCCCCCAAATACCTTTATTTCAACCTCGGAATTAATTTAAATATCGTCACTTGTTTTGCGCACAATAATTAATTTTACAGAACCATTTTTTTTTAATAGTGGATATAGTTGTATAAATTTGTTAGTTTTTTTAAAGATAGGTGATGTATTTTCTTTTAGAATAGAAAAGACTAGAATATCTTTTATTTGTCATGAAGTACAGATGTTTTTAGATATGTACAGGGTGAGGTGACAAAAGGGAAATCAGCTCAGCATGTGCTCTGGCAGATGTCAGAGCGCTGATTTTCAGCTGACACCGCAGGAAGTGGCAAAGGGGCAGTGATAGGGATTTTTTTTTGTTTTTGTTTTGTTTTTTTAAATGTTATTTAGGATCTATTTTTAGTTACTATTGTGTGTTGTTTAGGCTTCAATGGGGCAGACATCGCCACAAGTGTGAGCGCAAGCCCCAAACGAAATAAAGAATAAATAAAAAAATTAGTGTATATAAATTAGGGTTGCCGTATAAACCGTATATAAATACGACAATCATTTTTTTACTCTTTCCACAATTTTTTAAAAGTTAATTCCGAAAAATACTAAAATCCGTGAAAAATTACTTTTTTTTTGAAACGTCTGCAATCTCTGTCTACTATAGTTTTCTAACAATTAACCATGTGTTTATTTTTAATATTATTATAACTTCAATTCTTAATCAAGTTCAACACAATAAAAGGTTAATTTTAACTACTATATATGTAGTTAAAAAGGTCAAACAAGTAAAGTTATAGATTTTAGTTAGTCCATTTTCTTTGACGTCACGCGCCGTTAAGAATCAACTAAAATATTAACAAACAAAAATTCGATAATAGCTCCGAATATTGCCTACTTTTACTTTTCCATGTTAATTTTAACATATTTAATTTATAGTAATATAGTGCGCAACTAACTCCTCCCTGTTTTTTTTTATTTGATGAAAATGCAACTTTATTGTGAAAAAATTTATTATTTCATTTAAAATATTGCCCATCGCTAGCGACAACTTTGTCCCATCTGGCAGAGCTTGAATACCGTCACGGTAAAAGTGTACGTCTTTTGAGGCCATCCACGAGTCAAGCCATTTTGAGATGTCTTCATATGAGCGGAACTGCTGATTAGCCAGACCAAGTGCCATGGAACGGAACAAGTAATAACGGCGCGAAGAACTTGGCTAGAATAGTACGTCACATCTATTATCCGTTTAATATTTATTATAGAATTTATATACAGTTATAGAAACCATTATACATAATTGAAGAGGGGTCCAATTTAACCCTGCAGACCGCGTCGAGGGTCGGAAATGAACCCACTCTCCGCTCTGGCCCGATTATGTCATTCTCTTACCCAACTGACAGCTACGACGACGGATGGCGGTAAATATTGAATTCGGTGGCTGAATCAAAGCGATGACAGCGATGGTTTTGGCTTGACTACTTATTCTCTATATATAATAGTTATAGAAAATCTATATTTTTCTATATAAACCACAGGATAGAAGAGATAACGAGAGGAGTGTGCACTGTCAATTAGGACGGCTGTCGACATATCGGAGGCGACTGCTGTCTGCAGAAATTTCTCTGTAATAGCAGTAGTTTCGGTTCATCGACCGCAGACTAGAAGAGACGTAGGGCGAGGACGAGACGAAGACGAGACGTATTAAGGATAAAAAAGAGGACGGTGTACCTACTCAAATCACATTTTGATTTATAACACAATGTCAACTAATAAAAAAAAGAACACACAAATAACTACACGCACGCACACGCCATGGAAACTTCCTCGTGCTACATTTATCAGCAACTTAATTTAATTATTGTCAATAGAAGCATTAATTAAACCAACATCAATAATGACTTTTGCTCAGATAACGCCATTCGATGTAAAAATACAAGGATTTTCATCAAAGAGTGGTACAGCGAGCATACAACGTACCGACTACGACAAAATTTATTGCTATTTGGATGACCGTGTTAGCAGTTTTGTCCACTAATGCTGAGAGTGATCACATCCCGAGCTACTTACTGTGATAGAAAAAGAATGGGATTGAAGATCACAAGAATATTTCCCTAACTTCAAGAGACATTGCCCAGCCTTCAATGCAGGGCAGTCTTTCAAAATCAGGGAGCCTTAGCTCTCGATTAATATAGCTCCGCATAAAAATAACATTTTTTTTATAATTTTGCTGTCTTTTACTGCTTGTTGTGGTAACTTTTTTTATAATATATTTTCGCAACTTTAGGGACCACTTAGAACCTAGGGTACCTAAACCCGAGTTTCTTAGACCTATGCACAAAGACGCCAATCTTCAATATATACAAACCCGATATAATTCGCAATCAAAATGCAAAGGACATCGTAACAAAACGCCCAAGGTAACTAACTAACCTAACTCACCCCGAACGCTAGCCAAATAGTCGACCTGACCCGTCCTTGCATCCAATCACGCGAACTTAACTAGGTTACCATATAAATTACATTTGTGTTAATCATAATAACTCATACGTTTATCTTAAAAGACCAAAATCGATCTTGTATCACCAAGACTTGCATTTTTCTCCTATTCCTATACTAAGTTACAGTAACTTAGGTAACTTAGGTAGCGGTGCATATAACAGTTACATCGGTTATTTTTTTGGTATATTAAATATTCTGACTGTATTCGTACTATGACATGTATATGATTGCATGCCGTTTTGTGCGTCGAATTTAATAAATAAATAAATAAATAAATAAATTCTGGATTTGTTTAGGAGTGACCGCGGTCTAGCGGTAACGGGCATGAATTGACGATCGATGAGGCTCGTTTTCAAATCTCGCTCAATTCTGAGCGATATGAATATATCTATGTTTAATGTACTAAAAGGCGTGACAATTGTATGTATGTACTTTAGTCGCTCAGTGCTTATGATAGTATAGGCTTTTATACTTCTAAAGGAGAATCCCCATTCGCCTAAGAGAAATGGGTTCACCAATTTTTTCTATGGTTTATCGATGATTTTTAGTGCATTGTGTAAGAAAATAAGTATAGATTCCTTATAACCAATCAGTTTTAATTCTTTTACCCGGGTTATTGAGTAATTTGCCAGTCTGCCGTCCTGGGGTAGTACCATCACTTTCGAATGTAACACCCGTGAAGTGACTTTGTCGCGTTTCGGGAATAGTTTGAAAGTAGCCAGGTATGACGAGAGGAGTGTGCACTGTCAATCTAAGATGGTACATGCTCGCCTCCTCAATCCGGTATAGTGGAGGCGACTGCTACCCGCACAGGTTTTTCTGTAGTAGCAGTTGTTTCCATTCATGACCCGCGCTCTAGCTTTACATCAGGCGGAGTGTTGTCACATGCCGAGCTACAATAAAAAAAAAATTAGACTTTTATGCAATATTTGAGGTTATTATTATAGTAAATGCATTAATAATTAATTGATGATATCTCTTTTTTATGTAATTAAACATTGTCTATTGATTGGTAAACGATGTGTTGATATAATTAAGATGAATTAATAAAAAAATAAGCTACTATTTTAAAATATTGTTTTGTTAACAAACTATTAGATATAAATTAAAGAAAATTAGTCTTTAGTCAAATAGTATAAATTGATAATCTTTTTTTTATATTAGGTAACAGCCGTTTGCTAATACATCCAAAGAAACTTGGCGCCAAAAACGTACTATTATTTGAAAAACGCTATCATATAAACTAATAACGTAATTGCATTAACAATTAACCTTAATGAAACTTACGTAACGCATTTTTTTCTATTTAGGGTTGCCATTATAATAATTGTAGTGTTCGATAGAAAAATAAAAACCTTCGATAGCTTATGTCCATTTGCACCATATGACTTAATTATTACTGTCACGTTAAAGTAATGGTTAAAGTTAAAATTGGTTTGCTTCAAAAATAATAATAATAATAATAAAAATACTTTATTGCACAGTGTAAAATCTGCAAAAGGCGAACTTAATGCCTTGAGGCATTTTCTACCAGTTAACCTTTGGTGTGGTGGAAAAGTGTTTTCGGTGCAGAAACAAAAATATAAGAATAAATAAATGAAAAATAAATAAATCTAAAATTATTGAATAAAGGCAAAACATAAGAATTTAATAATCTAACATGAAATATAGGATAAATATACATACATATACATAAATATATATATAAATAAAATCTGTCACATTTGACGATTACTTTAACCTTAACCGTTACTGGCGAATTTCGGCCGGTCAAAGTTAAAGTAATAGTTAAATCAATGTCGCTAACGTCAAATCTTTGAAAAGCCGCTCTTGTTTGTATTGAGAGAATTCATTTAAATCTTGTATTATTTATCTAAATTTGTTCTTATATCTAATTATCTATTTGTATCTTGTATAGTTCATCAAATATACAGTTTATTTTTCAGAAGAATTTTGAGATTATCCATTACTCAGCTGCTTCTTTGACTATCTTTTATAAATTCCAAATATTTTGTAAATACTAAAACACGATACAAATTTTTCTGTGATGCAAAGCGCGTGGAGTAAAAGTAAAGGTAACTGTCAAAGTTAAAGTTAAAGTTAAAGTTAAAGTAACAGTCAAAGTTACTTTAACCGGCCCTCTCTGGTGCAAAGAGAAAAGTTGTCTCTGCCTATCCCTGTGGGAAAAGGGCGTGACAATTGTATTGTATTGAAAAGAGAAATTTATTGTTGCCAACAGTACTTTTTTTGAATAATTTTTACACAGTAACCATAACACTTACGAGACTTAAAAAAAAATCTGACTTTATAATTCAGATTTTTATTATAAACACAGGCTATAATTGACAAGTTTCTTATGGCTGTCTTCTCGTCCTATGCCTTTCCGAAGCCAAAAGTAGATTCTGACGATGAACAAGTGCATGCCAAGTCCATGCCTACGTTAATAAAGGATTTCATTTCATTACAAATTTAACTTTTTTTTAAATTATGTCAAAAAAAATTTTTTTTTAAATCTTTATTTAATTTGAGGCTCACAATCGTGGCGATGTCAGCCCCATTGAAGCCTACCACAATAACGTCAAAAACTAAAACGTAAATATATAACTAAAATAAAAAAGTTTTTTTTTACAATTACGTCTTGTAAATATGAGAGAAAAAACAGTGAAGTGAAGCCGTAAATCAATTTTTGATGCAGTCTTTCTCCGTGAAAATTCTTCGTATATAATCTCAATTAATTTGCATATTGATAATGACATTGATAGTTGCTATCTGTCAATAGCTAATTCTGAAAAAAAAAAATTGTGCCAACCCTAATCTGTATTATTAACACAGACATTGTTCTGTTTGTACTAACGCTTACGTTTTTTTACAACGCACAATATTATCTCATATAACCAATGCGCCTGTAACGACAAATTCGTTTAACGTTATCTCCTAAACATCTTTTATTATAAAATTATTATTTTTAATTTTAAAGTAGCACGGACTTGACCCACACTCCGCCTGAAGTTAAGTTAGGTCCGTTTACACAAGAAGGCCCGTTAAACTTACTTTAATTATTACTTTTACGGCGACGACGTAACCGTTAAATGTTTAGATTTACTCCACACGCGCTGCAATATCGTGTGAATTCATATTATTATCGTTAAAAGGGTGGCTGATCCCGAAAAAATAATAAAAAATCATATTTGGCTTCTTTTCATACATACATACGTTAGTGACATTGGTTTGACGATTACTTTAACTTTAACCGGCCAAAATTCGCTGGTTACGGTTAGCGTTAAAGTAAACGTCAAAAATGACAGGCGCGACGGTGCAGCTCGTATGCAGTAAATATCAACTATAATGTAAACGTAACGGCTAAAGTAATAGTTAAAGTAACTTTATCGGTAGGCCTTCTGATGCAAACGGACCTTAGACTGCGATACATGCGAGAAATTTCTGCAAACAGCAGTCGCCTGCGTTGTATATATTTTTTAGCGTCTTCGATCGAATATAATAGTCGGCGTACAATCTACCTCACCTAGCCCTCTGGCATTTGGAAAATTGATCCCTGCAGCGACGCGCGTAAACTTAAAACTCGTTTAAAATGCGTCGTCACTTACGACCCTTTGGAATTGATTACAAACAACATTAATTAGTATTGCGCATAGCACTCGGATAACGTCAAGTAAGTCTGCTTGCACCATAATAGGCATCCACCATTGATTGAATGTGACCGGAATATTAAACTACGATTAATATCTATAATTAGCTTTATTGTAACTCGGCATATGACAACACTTCGCCTGATGTTAAGCTAGAGTGCGGTCCATGAACGAAAACAAATGCTACCACAGAGAATTGTATGCAGGCGGTGGGGATGAATGTGTACCACGCGAGCAAGGCACACTGCTTTCGTTAAACCTGACTTCTTTCGAACTGATACCAAAACTCGACTAGGTTCACTATAGTAAAGTTTTATTGGAAAAGTAACATTTACGTCCATTCAGTAAAAACAAAAGAACATATCTAGTGACTAGATTACACCATACGCTATCCAACAATCCCACACAACTTGGATTGAATAGGAAATATATTTTGCATAATTAAAAACAATATTTAACGGGGAAAAAAAAGTAAACAAAGAGCTTGACAATAAAAAAAAAAGAGGAAACGCTTAACCAATCCGACCTTCAAAACAAATAAAACTTACAGAATTCCAAAGCACACTTTAAAAAAAAAACCAACTACCCTCCGCAGTTCAATCTTTATTCAACAAGATTGACCGAGGGTTGAAAAAACCACACTCACACACAAGCACAGGCACTACTAATCACAAATTTAAGCCGAGTATAAAAATAATAAATCGTGAGAGCGCGGATCGCGGGCGAGTGAGTCAACAGCGCGGCTCGCGGAGTTGTACTGGCACGGAATCTCAAATGTTCCGTCGGTCGTCAAAGCGAGATAAGTACACGAGGTATATTACAACGTACTTACCGAAGCCACGCCCGAATGTTTTGAAATGTTCATTTGTTATATATTTCACTAGCTCGCAACAAAGGGCTTTAATTAAACGGAGGAAATGAAACAAAAGTGAAACGAAATCGTGATTTTAAAAAAAAACTATACCCTGAAATATATTATATAATTTTTCTATTTTCACCTTTTTTTTTTTCAATAAAATAAAAATTAAATAATTTTATAAAGTTAGTTACAGATAGGGTCGCCACATAGTCCGGTTTTTTGCACGTCTGTCCGGTCTGAAAAATTGCAATAAACCAATGCTAATAATTTTACTAATTTATTAGGCTATTGTTAATGATTTATGAACTTTGTCCCGTTGTTTATTTTATTATTTATTTTTCCTTAATACATCTGACAACCCTAGTTTTAGATGCGATTTTTTTCAGCAAAATAAAGAACGAAAAAAGTGATTGATACAATACAATTGTCACGCCTTTTTCCCACAGGGATAGGCAGAGACAACGGAACGCCACTTACCACGATCCTGACACAACACCCTCGCTTCCCTCACATCCACAATTCTCTTCATGCACGCCCGACTGTTATGGCAGCCCAGCTTTCATAAGAATGTCTCCGATTTGATCGGAAAGTGATTGAAGTTAATAAATACCTAACAAATCAAGTTTAAGAATTGAAAATCTAAAAGGCATGACAATTATATTAATATTAAAGGGTGAAAGTATGTTTGTTTGTGCCCGAATCAAGCTCAAAACGGCTACACGGATCTATACATATATATAAGAGCGGCCGTGGTCTAGCGGTAAGACGCGTGAACTCACGATCGATGAGACCCGTGTTCGAACCTCGCTAATTCTGACCGGTACCAATGTAACTTTGTTATGTGTACTTTGGTCGCTCAGTGCCTATAGGCACTATTAAAGAGTGGTAGGCAGACTGATGATGGTTATTTGTCCAGTATGCCGTCCTGGGGTAGTACCACCACTTTCGAATGTAACACCCGTGACCGTGACCAGTGACTAATTTCGCGAATAGTTTGAAAGTAGCCAGGTATAACGAGAGGAGTGTGCACTGTCAATTTAAGATGGTACATGCTCGTTTCCTCAAGCCGACTGCTGCCCGCACAGGTTTCTCTGTAGAAGCAGTTGTTTCCATTCGTGGACCGCACTCTAGTTTTACATCAGGCGGAGTGTTGTCACATGCCGAGCTACAATAAAAAAAGTATGAAATTTAACATTAAGGTAGGTTGTAGAATATTTGATTTTTTTCATTAGATAAATTAAAGTCAGTTCATTGAGGAAAGTCAGTTCCGAGCAGTTTATCATTTTGTGTTTCAACACAATTATGCTTCAGCACATAAATACGCCATTCCCTAGAATTGGAACGGAAAAACAAATGACACTAGATAATTATACGCCACGACAAATGTATCGAATTAGAATCTAATAATAAACAAAAAAAATCAATCAAAATAAAGACTTTTAACATAAATCAATGACAATGGTTACTATGCATGACGGGATGGTTAGCGAGTAAGATAAGATACTTTAACCAGAAATATCCTTCGACTCCGGATGTCGATCGTCCTGGCTTAGATTCAGTTTTTTTTAACACGCTAGAGTGAGATCAGCAAACAAAACTGCTACCACAGAGAAATTTCAGCAGGCAACTCTCTTCCGCTATGCCGGCCCGGGAAGAGACGCAACGAAACGATCAATAAGACAATAAACTTTAATAAAGAGTATCATGAGTCAACAATTAAACGAGTAAATAACATCGAAACGACCTATTTTCCTACACATACACGATAGATAGACCAGTCCTGACCAACTTGCGGGCCACCACTTTAAATTGTATTTTGATATAAAAATCATGATTTTTATTCACATTCCACTTGACATATATACGGTATCATCAAATGCGTATTTCTTTTTTTTTTGCTTTATATGGCGTATAACAATTTGCCAGTGTCAAAGTAAATATTTCTGCATCAAGTTAATAACATTGTGCATCACGAGTCATTCATTCATCACACCAACCAGTCAGGTCAAGTCTCAGTCAAGTCAAAAATTGTTCCAGTAAAATGGTAGAATCTTTACTGAAACTTCCTACGGAGTTTTGGAGGGAAAATGGAAACACAGGTTCTCCCCTTTTGAATTGTTTGCCCACACTCACGCACGTTCACTTAATGGTTAATAATCCACCATTATTACACATTAACACTCGATGAAACACAAGTTTAGGAAAATAATTCAAAACAGACAACCTGACTTCTCAAGATGGCCGCCAAAACCCAATGCGTATTTTAAAACCGAAAACTTAAAAGGAGAATGCCCACTCGCCAAAGAGAAATGGGCCTACAAGTTTTTTCTCGAGTTTATTGATGAGATTTTTAGTTCATTTTGTAGAAAAATAAATCTACATTTCTTACCACCAATCAGTTTCATTTATTTTTTTTCATTTTTTACCTAAGTTATTGAGTAATTAAACTTTTACTCAAGCAATATTTGAGGTTATTATTATATTAAATGCTTTACTAATTAATGATTTAAATGTAATTAAACATTGCCTATTGACTGGTGAACAATGTATTATTATAATTGAAGTAAATTAATAAAAAATAACATATTTTTTATTAACTATTAGATATAAAGTGGACCCAAAAATGGACATTGTCCTTTAACAGAAATGCTTTAATTACGTTTTCGTTAGAAATACACTTTTCAAGATCAAGTTCACCTCAAGTGAGGCCCACTGCTATAACGTTACCTGTCATCAAATTGGCACAGAAACCATTTTTTTTTTAAATTATAGCTCGGCACGTGACAACACTCCGCCTGATGTAAAGCTAGGATGCGGTCGATGAATAGAAACCAACTGCTACTACAGAGAAACCTGTGCGCGCAGCAGTCGCCTCCACTATGCCGGGTTGAGGAGACGGGCATGTCTCTCGTATTGACCAGGCCACTAGACGATTACTAATACGCTTAGCGGAATCATCAATTGAGTCTAATTTTAGCAATTAGTACTTGCAAAATTATGGTAACGTTATCTAATACCAGTATTTTTCGTTATTTTCGGTATCGGTATAATATCTAGAATACAGCTAAACATTAAAAAAATAAAGGTACAACACTCCGTCTATGTCAAGCTAGAGTGCGGTCCATGAATGGAAACTAACTGCTACTACAGATAAACTTCTACACAGAGCATTTGCCTCTGCTACGAGACGGCAGCAACCAAAGTGACAGAACACACTCCTCTCGTTATACCTGGCTACATCCAAATTGTTTCCGAAACGCGATAAGGTCACTTCACGGGTGTTACATTCGGAAGTGGTGGGTACCACCCCAGGACGGCCTAACCTAACAACCATCATCAGTCTACCTACCCCTCTTATATTTTATTCATGGTGTTAATATCATGATCAACGTACAGCTAAATTCCGTCCCATAATTCTATAAGGCGAGAGCGAGAGGTATGGGGAGAAAAGTTTTCATACTTCAGGAGCTGTTAACTTGATTTTTTAAATCAGTCTCAGATTAGAATACGGTCCGAAGCACAAGTTAATTTAATTGGCTGCGAGATACACTTCAAAACTTTAGATAAACTACGCATCAAATAAACTTGAAGTTGTGTTTCCAAAACTAGGGGTTAAGGATCGAACCAGAAACCCGTTAACAAGAGCGACGAGGGTTCGCTAATTGAATAGCGAGTTCACAGTTTTCGCACCCAATCCAGGGGTCACTGTACTTACTGATCTCGCAAAATAAGACTTAATTTAAAATTTTGCGACCGTGGTCTAGCGGTAAGACGAGTGTGAACTCACGATCGATGAGACCCGTGTTCGAACCACGCTAAATTCTGAACCAATGTAACTTTTTTATATTTACATTAGTCCTATGGGCACTATTAAAGAGTGGTAGGCAGACTGGTGATGGTTATTTGTCCAGTCTGCCGTCCTGGGGTAGTACCACCACTTTCGAATGTAACACCCGTGAAGTGACCTTGTCGCGTTTCGGGAATAGTTTGAAAGTAGCCCGATATAACGAGAGGAGTGTGCACTGTCAATCTGGATGGTACATGCTCGTCTTTTCAAGCCGGCATAATGGAGATTTCTCTGTAGTGGCAGTTGTTTCCATTCATGGACCGCACTCTAGCTTTACATCAGTCGGAGTGTTGTCACACGCCAAGCTACAATTTAAAAAAATTTAAAAAATTGATAGTGTCGAAAAGGGGCGCCCTTTCTCAGTCAGATTGGTCAACTGCTGCGAAAGAGTCAAGTGAGGAGCACCCTCAACCGACGTGCATGCATTAGGGGAGTAATGGATGTGGTCAAAGCGAAAGTGGCCCGGAACAAGGCGTGAACTAAGTAGTAGCTATAAAGAATATGGTGCGATTTAAAAAAAAAAAAACAAATATTCCACGGAAAGAATAACAATTTTCGCTTACTAAGAGCGGCATTACGAGATGAAATCAAATTGGGGGGAAGAAAAAAAAAACAAACGAGCGTTTCCCTACTTAATGGGTCAAGGGAAACAAACAATATTAAAGTAACTAGCGAACATTATGAACTTTGCAAGGTCAAATGGGGGCGTACGGATAATTTCAATTAGACTAACACGTCGACGCCTCGTGTCATGGGTGACTGAGGGCCCAAGAAGATATTTATAGTACAAAAACTAAATTATTTAAACCGATCCAAGGTTACGGCAAATTGCTGCACCGTTGCATTTACGCAGTAACTCATTTAAATATGACATTTCCTATCGGAGAAGGCAGATACAATACACTTCTCCCTCTACGTTTCGCCTCGACTTCAAAGAGTGGTAGGCAGACTGATGATGGTTATTAACCCAGTCTGTCGTCCTGAGATAGTACCGCCACTTTCGAATGTAACAGTTGTAAAGTGACCTTGTTCTGTTTTGGGAATAGTTTGAAAGTGGCCAGGTATAGTGAGAGGAGCCGGCATAGAGGAGGCGACTGCTGCTTGGTGCATGGACCACCTATCCTTACATCAGACGGAGTGTTATCAAATGCCAAGCTACAATAAAAAAACATTGGCTTACTGACTTCCTCACAAAGTTACTGGCTTAGAAATGAAGCAAGTTCTGTACAAATGTAGCTAAAAGTACTATCTTACTGGCTTGCAAAAACTATATCCCGACCGCGGTCCTCACCTGACCCTTTCTGAGGTCTAACTAAGGCGCCCTCCTCCGACATTACCATCTACCTTCGCACGATAAATGTGTTTAGTTAATACCCTCTCATCCATCCTTTCCAAATGACCGAATCACACCCACATACCTATTTCCACAAGGGTTTTATTCCACATAAAAAATCGCTCAACATTCACTTAAAAAGAGATAAGAATATAATAAGTAAATAAACATTATTTGTAATCGATTTTACAACAATAACTATCTAAAAATAATAAATTCATGGAATGCCTCCAGGCTGCATGGGCTGTGATCCCTTCGTCTTTAAAGGAGAAGAATTATTGCAATTCTACTTCTTTTGTTATTATAACTATTTGCTAGTGAGTGTAGAAGATACAAGTCGTAGTCAAATGCAGTTCCGGCGTCCGAAAAAGACTAAAATAAAACAAATGGGAAAAGCAAATATAAAAGGAATTTTCCACACAACTAACCTAACACGAACAAATAAACTTATCATATAAAATAAACACCAACAGCAGCTATGTTCTACAACAATTATGGACGATATATCTATAACCAATATTGGAGATATAGATTTTTTTATATTATTTAAATACGGGCTAACATTATTATGTTACAATTTTATTAGATATAGCGTTTTCTTAAGCTGTCCCTCAGACAGTCTAGGAGTTTCTGAGAATTGGGAAATTGATAACATGCTTGTATACTAGATATGGCCTACCCGACCCGATCTGTATTGCACGAAAGAACGAATGGTACAGTCAATAAATATTACTTTATAACGATAATTTTGCCACGACATCAACTATGATGAATTCTGATTATTGGCGCCTTATTTATTTGAGAAGAGAATTATCTATGTTAGCAACTAAATTAAATAATGTTGCCAGTTATAAATATTTTACATGGAATTGAATAATGTAGTAAATGTAGTCTTCTAGGAAACAGGCATGCCGCCACCGGCCATCCCTATTTGAGAGGCTGCCTGAGTGCTTGAGACTTTTTGGCGAGTCGTCGAACGAGAAGGATGCTACCCAACGGCAGCTGTATTGTTTTTATTGTATTAATTTTAAAATGTGAGTATTAATGTCATGTTGCCATAATACGTAATCACGATGTAATAAATGTTTGTTCTGTTATCAAATTAAATGGTCATTACTAGGAATTCTAATACTGGTTATTTCCTTACTGTTATGTATGTATTTATTCATATTAATATATGTATATGAGAAATGAGGACTTGCTTTAATTCATTATAACGTCCACTAATCTGTCCTCACATCTATGTCCAACCGAAGTCCTTTTAATTTCACGTCTAGATATTTATAATACTAGCAAAAAAAAAACACAATTCGAGATTTCTGCGGTATGTTAAACCGCCGTGTTATATCGTACAACCAATAGAAGAAAAAAAACACAAAGGGCTTGATAACAACTCCTTATAAATGACACGTACATATTCCCGCGCAATCATCCACTTGGCGGCAAACCGGACAAGATGGCGTCGACAATATACACTACTAAACTTTATCTATATAGTGAACACGTAATCAAATCAGTTAGATTTTTATTATTATTTATTGAGAATAAAGTAAAGCTAATATTTAACTAATTATTTCATAATAAAATAAAATAAGAGCGCCCGTGGTCTAGCAGTAAGAGGCGTGGAATTCACGATCGATGAGACCCATGTTCAAACCTCGCTAAATTCTGACCGGTACTAATGTAACTATGTTATACTTTGGTAGCTCATTAAAGAGTGGTAGGCAGACTGATGACGGTTATTTGTCCAGTCTGCCGTCCTGGTGTAGTACCACTACTTTCGAATGTAAAACCTATGAAATGACCTTGTCGCGTTTCGGAAATAGTTTGAAAGTAGCCAGGTATAACGAGAGGAGTGTGCACTGTCAATCTAGATGGTGCCTGTCGACGATACAGATTTCTCTGTAGTAGCAGTTGTTTCCATTCATGGACCGCACTCTAGCTTTACATCAGACGGAGTGTTGTCACATGCTGAGCTACAATTAAATAAAAATTATGAAAGTAAATCAGTTTGTTAACAAATCACGCTCAAACGACACAGAGTACAGCTATTTTTAACATTCAACCTTTCATGGAGAACAGGTAACAAACATCATCATACCATTAATTGTCGCGAATATTTCCCACAGGGATAGGCATATACAACGGAACGCCGTCAGACCTACTCGCACAACTCGCTGGCTTCCCTTACATCCACAATTCTCTTGTACGAACGGTTATGGGCACTAGTCGGCCCAGCTTTCATAAGAATGTCTCCGATTTACTTACCTTACTTTGCCTCACCGCATCCATTCACATCTGATTTATAAATTCTTTCGTCAATCTCTTTTCACTCATCCTTCCCCTGAGCCCAAACCATCGAATCATTCCTTTCCCAATCCTCGTCACTACATCTCCAAAACACATCTATCGCGCTGAACGTGTTACAAAGAAGCCTAATATTTATAGCCTGTTTTATTAAACTTATAATTAATTGTAATGTATGTATTTATTTTATTACTTTTAAGTATTTATAGCATAATTTATTTATGAATTATATGTTTATATTGTGTTATATTTCTTGTTATGTTATAAAGATCGAGTGATTGACGCATCTCGCAAAAGTTAACTGGCAGAAAATCCCTTAACCCTTTAGCAATTACGCCTTTAGCAATTATTATATTTTATAGATTGTGCAATAAAATATTGTCATTACAGTCAAAGACTTAATAATATTGTCTCGAAAACAATAACAAAAAACCAATGCAAACGAACAGAAACAATTTTTATATAAATAGAGTGTATTTCCCAAAAGGAAAATCAATAACAGTGCCTCGCAAAGCAGTGTAGCGCCATCTATTATGCAGTAGCGTAACTACTAAGACCACGAGCAAGCTCGCAACGCCGTAACCGATAACGTAATGCTTTTAATGCCTCAGTTACACGTTTCCTGTTCACTTGTTTTTATTGACAATTTAGGTTATTGAATTTGCCGTTTCAAGAATAAGCTGCGGTCGAGTTAGTTCAGCGAGTTTGGAATCAACCTTACGTCGACTGGGTAACCTATAGGGTAACTCTGTAACATTATTTCCCTGAATGGGGCTGACCAAAAATAAAAAGCGGCCGTGATCTACGGCGCGGTAGGCGTGAAACTCAAGATCATTGAGACCTGTGTTCAAACCTCGCTAAATTATCTATCAATATTGGTTGTACTGTAATTTAGTCGCTTAGTGCCTATGATACAAGAAGCACTAGCTTATTATAGTAAAATTGGTATAGGGACGTAAATCCTCCGAATGTTCGAATCTCCTAAACAATATCTACCAGAACCAATGTAACTTTGCTAATATTATTTACTTTGGTCTTCCAATAAATATCTTAGTATAGCATGTTAAAAATATTTTTTTTTAAATCAAAACAAATTATAATAATAGAAAATATGTTTTATTGCACAAAATAAATAAAAAAAAAACTAGTAGGTATTTTCTCCACTAAACAGCTTGTCAGTAGCAGAGTATAACGAGACGGGAGCGAGCACCACCTTCAAGTGTAACAACTCATGAAGTGACCTAGTGAAATAGCCGGTTCTCGTCTCCTCAAGTCGGCATAGGTGAGACGACTACTACAACGACAGCAATTATCTCAATTCATGACCCAACTCTATAGCTTAAAATCAAGTTGAATGCATTATAACAACAAAAAAAAAATCAAATGCAAGTAACTTGAAACGTGTATGGAAGGCCTCTCAAAACATAAACCGGTAACCGGCGATCGCCCACTCACCCGAGTGAATGAAATGGTTATTATTGCATGTTGATTCGTACTTGTCAGGCTTCGTGACTCACTCTTGTTACTACGCCACATGAACGCACAACGGTTAATTGAGCATCCGTATCCAAAATCAGAGGACGTGGCGGGTTGAATTCCCGAATAAATTCATATTAAAAATAAAATAAAGAAAAATAGCCATACACGCCTAAGAGAAATGGACCTACAATTATTTCTGGAGTTTGTCGAGGATTTAGTTCATTTTGTAGAAAAATATGTCTACCAATCAATTTAAATTTTTACACCCAGGTTATTGAGTAATTAGACTTTTCCGATGCAATATTAGAGGTTATTATTATGTTAAACGTTGATATCTGTTTTTTATGTAATTAAAAATTTGCAAAGGATGTGTTGAAATTAATAATAAAAAAAAGAGATATTATTTTAGAACATTGTTTCATTAACAAATCATTAGATGTCGAGCGGGGTCAAAAAGGGGCATAGTCCTTTTTCCCATTCTTGGAATTCGCTGCGTAATTAATACAACTAGAAGTCAAAACATCGAAGGCAATAGGGTTGAAACACGATCCTAAATCAATGTACTAAAAACCACAACGCTGACCGATTATTATTATGTCAATATTATATTTTTCTAGGTACGTTCGGCAAAAGCTTCGCTACACCACCTTAAGAACTCTGTGCTTTGTTCAACGAGCACTCTTTTCTCATGTCGCAATAGTTCTTTCTGTCTCTCTTCACTGCTCAGGGCTTCACCCTCGACTAGCCTCAACCACGTCATTCTCTTTCTCGGAAGCATAATCGGGAGCAATGTTGCAAGTTTGTCTCCGTCGGGCCGGCATAGCGGAGGCGACTGCTGCCTGTAGTGATTTCGCTGTAGTAGCAGTCGTTTCCGTTCAGGGACCGCACTCTAGCTTTACAACAGCCGGAGTGTTACTTAAATTAAATTAAGATACTTACAGACAGTATAGATAAAACACGTATTTAAAAAAACACGATAGCTTCATAACGCATTTTGCATGTTAACTCATGAGCTCTGTAGACGCTAATTTACATAGTCATGAATGAGGCAGTTCTTTTTCCAGTATCCGTATACAAAAAAACAATCTTGTTTAAGCTTATTTCATAATAGGTGTTCAAATTAAAGTCTAGACAGTGTCTAGATAACAATATTACTGTATCAGTTTGTGATGATTAATAAATAGACATTTGACACCGGTTCACCATGATAATTCGCACATACGTGTAATATCTTCCTATCAGGTTTTTATGTTATTAGCTTTGTTTTAACACGCCACTAGATGGCGCTGGAGCATATATCGTTCAAACTATACAGAAACTATGAATTTTTCAAGTGGGCTTTCATGGCCAAATCCTAAACTATAAGAGATATCGAAAAATGCTGAATACATGGAAATAAGAGACAATTTGTTAAAAATCAACACTTTTCTTTGGTTTGCCGTATATCATTACTTCCCAGAATTTGATCCTTATCAGGAACACTATCGGATGGTGCAATAATACAGTGTGTTTATTTTTTTTCAAAATCAACAGGTTCGATTCCTGGCCGGGAAAATGGATTTATCAAAAATCTAATAAATCAGTTTTAGTTTTCATCAAAATCGGCATCGAGACTCCTTTCAGCATTTTTCGATATCTCTTATAGTTTAGGATTTGCCCATGAAAGCCCACTTGAAAAATTCACCCTGTATACGCCAGCCGAAACTCAAGTTCCTCAACTATATTTTTTGGATGGTACTACCGCAGAACGGCAGACCGAGCTAATAACCGTCACCTTACATTTATCACCAACAGAGATATAATACAAAAGCCTTTTAAAATCAGAAATTATTTAATATATTACATTTATTGTAACGATATTATTATGCCCCACCCGAGTCACTGAGCTGCAAAACGTAATTTCATCTTGACATTTTTGCAATTGGGTTGTCAATTTTTTTTTATTCAACTAAAAATGGTTTGGACCCACCCGCTTGAAGTGAGTGAGACACTCCATTATTAATATTAAAATAAAATTTGGTAAAATAATACGTAGTGATTGTGTTCAAAGTAAAATGTATTCTCCTGTAAAAATAATAACAATTGACTATTAAAATTTTTTTTTTTGTTTTATATGGCGTATAACAATTTGCCAGTGTCAAAGTAAATATTTTTGCATCAAGTTAACAACATTGAGCATCACGAGTCATTCATTCATCACACCAAACATTCAGGTCAAATCTCAGTCAAGTCAAAAATTGTTCCAGTAAAAATGTGGTAGAATCTTTACTGAAACTTCCTACGGAGTTTTGGAGGGAAAATCAAACACAAGTTCCCTTCTTTTGAATTGTTTGCCCACACTCACGCACGTTCACGAACACTTAATGGTTAATATCCACCATTATTACATATTAACACTCGAAGAAACACAAGTTTAGGAAAATAATTCAAAACAGACAACCTGACGTCTCAAGATGGCCGCCATAACTCCGACTATTCAAATTGTCATTGTGACAATCTCTTTTTATGTTGAGGTGAAAAGAGGTCGCCACAATGTGTTAGTACTGTTTCTAGTCATATGGATCCGCTGGCAATTGACACTATGACGTAGATTGACGCCGATAATTTTTTTTGTGGTCACTGGATCCACATTGTTTAAAATTATTTATCGGCATATGCCAACACCCCCTCCCTCTGGTGTAATGCTAGAATGCGGGCCATGAACGGAAGCAACTGCTACCTACAAAGAAATTTCTGCAAGCTTCCGTTATGCCAACTTGACGAGACGAGTATGCACCGTCTCTGGAATGACAGTGCACACTTCTCTCACTACATGTATGTAGGTGTTGATTGTGATGCAAATTGCGACGAAGACTCCTGTTCCATATTTTCTGTTGTTTTAGTTACGTTTAACTTAAGTAAATTAGAAGTTATGGTACAGTGCCTCTCAAATAGGCTTCGAGAGGAACAAGATTTTAAAAATCTTTTTGTATAAATTATAATAAATAAATAAATTTAAAAAATAAAACAATAATTAATTTTTAAAAAAAACTAACTCAAAGGAGAATGCCCATTTGCCTAAAAAAAAATGGGCCCAAATCAGTTTAAATTATTTCACCCGGGTTATTGAGTAATTAGATGTTTTCTGATATTGCAATATTTGAGGTTACTATTATTTTAAATGCTTTAATAATTGAAGAAATCTATTTTTTATGTAATTAAACATTGTCTATTGATTAGTAAATGATGTGTTGATATAACTAAAATGAATTAATTAAAAAAAATAAGATATTATTTTAGATTATTGTTTTGTTACCAAACTATTAAGTATCAAGTGGGCCCAATAATGGGCATTCTCCTTTCGCCGGAACACGACTACTTGGCATCAGTCCCACGGACGTTTGAGCTAGTTTTTTTTAAGAAATTGACATTACATTGAGATTATTTGTATATAAACACTTGTATATTGTTACGTTAATTGCATTGGCATACATTTATTTTTACGCGCAGGAGAAGCTAAAGTAGCTGATCCGAGAAGAGGGCTATTTAGATTTACGATGTCACGGCGAAAAGTGAGAATTCTCCACCAATCAGACTTAAGCGAACTTATTGATGGAGAGGTGACACTTTAAGGCCGTGAGAACGTAAGTGTAAATTCGTACTCAGGCCTCAGCTAACCATAAACCCAGCACTCCCAACAGTTGAGAGAGCCACCAGGAGTTACGATCCTCAACAATAAAGGACCGATCAAGTGTATGAGCGGCCTTGGTCTAGCAGTAAGATCTGCGAACTCACGATCGATGAGACCCGTATTCGAACCTCGCTAAATTCTGACCGGTACCAATGTAACTTTGTTTGTTCAGTGCCTATAGGCACTATTAAAGAGTGGTAGGCAGACTGATGATTGTTATTAGCCCAGTCTGCCGTCTTGGAGTAGTACCACCACTTGCGAATGTAACACCCATGAAGTGACCTTGTGGCGTTTTGGGAATAGTTTGAAAGTAGGCAGGTATAACGAGAGGAGTGTGCACTGTCAATCCGGATGGCACATGCTCGTCTCTTCAAGTGGAGTGGTGAAATGTTATAGTACTCCTCACCTGACCTTTTCTGAGCTGTTAAACAAACTGGCAAAAAACTAGAAAAAGGTCTTCCTAGGGCACTCCACTTCCCTACTTTCGGACGATAAATCTGTCCAGTTAATCACCTTCATCCATCCATGACCGAACCACCTCAAAATACATCTTAAAAGACAATTCCCATTCTTGAACATTTTTGAAATAAATATCTTATTCTTTCATTAATACAAACTTAATTTTATATTAACAAATGGTTTACAAATCAATGTTTAATTACATAAAAACAGATATCATTAAGTTTTAAAGTACCTAATGATTTACTCAAAAAACGCGGGTAAAAAAAAATATGGTAATTACAAAACTTTACTGAAAAACTGAAAAAAAAAATACAGACAAACTCGAGAAAATAGTGGGCCCTTTCCACCCAGGCGAATAGACATTCTCCTTTCAAGTAAATATTTTTATTAAATTATTATAAAACGAGGGCGTTGTTTGATAGCACGAGATTATTGAGAAACGGCTACGTCACGGGATTGATTGATGGCGTTTCAGTCGATCGAAGTGTACAGCGGCACCCACTCGATGGGAAGGGAAGCGTAAACTGGCTCAACTCAAAAAATTAAACGAGGGCCCCTATTACATAAAGGGATGATATTTATACCCGTACAAAGGTAGGTATGCCACCTAAATTGATGATTAACTCGGCAGTTTTTTTTTTTACAAATGAAATTGAATGGAAAATTAATAAACATTGGTAATAAATTGTTCTATAAATAGGGGTGTATGTTTGTTTGTGTATTGATAAATTTGGTGGTAAATTGGTTTTGGTGGCAAGAGGAACGCGTTGTCAAAACGCCTCGTACGTACTTTCGGAAAGTGGGAGACAGTTGGAAGGGTCTCTTTTGAGCAGAGAACTTTGGTCTTTGACGCGACACTTTCGCTTCTATGTAAAAATAAACAGTAATATTAATATCGTTGTCGCGCCGAGTGAGGGCAACTCGCTCCACTGCTTTCTCTGATTACATAGCCTTGCAGTGACACTTGAAGATGCGGTTTTCACTCGATTTATTATGAAAGTGACTACGGCTAACTGACCACACTACATAGGGCCGTTCAGTCGCTATTTTTTTATTTTTTTTATATAATTTTGTTTACGTTTTTTTTATTGTAGCCCGGCATATGTACAACACTTAGCCTGGTGTAAAGCTAGAGTGCGGTCCATGAACGGAAACAACTGCTACTACAGATAAATTTCTACAGGCAGCAGTCGCCTCCGCTATGCCGGCTTGTGTACCATCCAGATTGATAGTGCACACTCCTCTAGTTATACCTGACTACTTCCAAACTGTTCATAGTCACTTCATCGATGTTACACTCGACAAGTGGTGATACTACCCCAGGACGGCGGACTGGGCTAATAACCATCGTCAGTCTGCCTACTACACTTTAATAGTGCCTATAGGCACTGAGCGACCAAAGTACATATAACAAAGTTACATTGGTACCGGTCAGAATTAGCGAGGTTAGAACACGAGTTCATCGATCGTGAGTTTACGCGTCTCACCGCTAGACCACAGCCGCTTGTTTTAAGAGTAAAGATAAACTAATTAAGTTATACACTATATTTTATTTGACGCAGTACATGATACGTAGCGTGTATTTTTATGTGAGAACACGTGCTGCGCTATAATTGGAGGGTGGTCCCGCGGGATGCTGCAATGATGTCAGAAAGTGTTTTGCGTTAACGAGCACACGTAAGGGCCCGTTCACACTAATGGGGTGTCGGAATCGGAGACGAAGCTTTTGTTTTGCCTTAAAAAAATAGTGAATAAAAGAAAATTTTGGGTTCAACAAGGTGAAGAGTTTCGGGCCCAACACCGACAAATATAAATTCAATTAGCGGGTGCACTGGTATAACGCCCTATGAGAAATAGTGTCCAATAGACGAACAACTTTATACAGAATGTTAGTTGACCTAATGCACCCGACATTTTATAGGATCCGACACCAGACAAGTGGGAACAGACCCTTAGTACGTCGATACGACCCTACTACTACCACCGATCAATTTATAAACTCAAAAGTTATAATTATTGATATTGCATAATTTTCTTTCTTTTGTTTATAATTTTATAACAATTTATGTCCTATCAACAACTGCTACACAGATGTGCCCCTTTCCATTTCCTTTGGAGAAAATTACTACAAACATACTTTTTATAGAAAGAGGAAAGAAAGAAAGAAAACTTTATTCATCCCAGCACAACATTTATGAGACAATATAGCAAGTGTGAACACGAATGTGTAGGGACGAAAGGGCGCGCACAGCTCAGCATGAGCTAACGAGCTACACGAGGCAGCTCGTAGCGCTGGTTTTCAGCTGGAACCCTGGACAGGTGGACACGAACGGTGTGATAAAAATAATAGTATAAATTAAATAGATACAGCAGTGTTTCCCGACACGTACAACATAGGTCTCTTCAAATCGAAGGTGAACAGGGGTACCTCAAAGGCAGGCGTGCTCCACCTTAGACCACATCACTGCTTAACACCAGGCAGGGTGTGGTCAAACGCTTGCCTATTAAACATTAAAAAAAAAAGCAGTGAAAATCTTATAAATAAAATAATAGTTTGTACCTAGCTAAAAAATGAATGAATATAAATACATAGATTAGATAAAAAATAAATATTAATTACAGGCTGCGGCTATTTACACCAAGTTAGCGAGTTTTCTCTCCTCGTCATTCCGAGTTATGTATATAAAAAAAAACTCGTAGAATCTTGTCATCGTCGCCCTTTGTCGGCGGATGCTTTTGAATGATTTTTAATGCCCGGCCGACGAATACAAAGAAAAGCGATCGCTAAATGAGAATGCCCATTCGCCTAAGAGAAATGGGCCAACAATGTTTTTCTCGAGTTCGTCGATGATTTTTAGTCCATTTTGTTGAAAAAGAAATCTACATTCCTTATCACCAATCAGCAGGTTTAATTTTTTTACCCAAGTTATTGAGTTATTAGACTTTTTCTGATGAAATATTTGAGGTTACATTAGATGTTTTAATAATCGATTATATCTGTTTTTTTATGTAATTAAACATTGTAAAATATGTGTTCATATAATTGAAATAAATTAATGAAAAAGATATTGTTTTGTTAACAAACTATTAAATATCAAATGGATCCAGAAATGGGCATTGTTCTTTGTGATTTTTTCATGTTGACACATGTGACCTCGACTGGCCTGATTGTGAGAACAATGGAGGTCCATCGCCGTCACTATACCTGCCTGATTGAAGGATCCAAGATTAAAGAACTGGGAGAACCAATTTGATCGACAATTTACTTATAATGTTTTTATTTATATTTCTTTTGCAATAAAAGCGTTAGGCAAGCTGATGATGGTCATTAGATTAACCCAGTCTGCCGGACCTGGGGTCGTACTATCACTTTCAACAACGTTGACGTGACGTGATTACACATTAGTCACCTAAAGCCGGAATATTGATGACTACTCCCTGGACCCTGGACCACACTCTAGCTTAACGTCTTAATATAGTTGCAGGCCTTCGGAACAATAGTAATACAAAACGGATGTTGTGCCAAAATAAACGTAAGGGCTCGGCTACACGTTCAAGCATCCACACGATACGACTCCCATACCGAGTCCTTACACAGTGGGCTGAAAATCGAGTTTCATATACATAAAGTAAAATTGTTTCTTTTTGGTTTGAGACCAACACAGGACTGCTATAGAAGCCCAGCATATAGCCAGCAGCATGCCGTTTTTAAAGAGCCCACATCTTTCTTTCTGCAAGTTTAGTTTGAGGAGGTCAGTAATCAGTTTGTGATTAACTGGTTAACAGTTGAAAGTTTCTATTAAGTTCAAGGTAAAGAAGAGAGCAACTAAATAAGATGGCTAACACAAAATTTAAAACAAAACTCAGTATTTTTTTGTTTCTAACGAGCCTTTATCGATTTAATTTTTTTTATGCTTAAATCCGGCACTGCAACGAATGATCGAGCGTGTAGCCGAGGCATTAACGTGCGCTCGCGATAATGTAAATTCTAATTACGTGGGCGTATCAGATCTTCAGTGTAAGGACGCGAACTTGACCGTGTGTCGTGTGATTCATTTGTACGTACCGGTTCTCTCAGAAACGTGGGCTACGGCCCGAGACGGGCGGGGGAAGGGCGCCTTCTATTAGAAATGTCCAATAATAAATATGATTGATTCTCCTTTTGTATCGATGACGACGGAAAATCACCGTGTTGGGGTGAAGTTTTGTTTTGTCATGCAAAAAATACTGAAAATTAAAAATTAAATAAAAGACCTTACTGTAGCTAATAGGGTTCCTACTAAAACCTATAATCAAGACTTTAGTTAAAAGTTTTTAATGAACCTATTTTTAACCGTATATAAGTATTAAAATACCCACGCTGGAGATTTGCTTAGCGATACAAGCCTGTAACATAGGGTTAGTCACCTACGGCGGGACGTGTCCTTCCGCGATGACGTCAGCCTTGCTGTTGGCCCCAGGCCTATATTGTCAGTTGAGACCGCGCATTTGCAAACACTTATTCGAATTCGAACTACGATTTCGATTTTATCTGACTGATGATCTGCCTTCCTGGGGTAGTACCACCACTTTCGAATGTAACACTTGTGAAATGTTTCGGGAACCGTTTGGAAGTAGCCAGGTATAGCAAGAGGAGTGTGTACTGTCAATCTGGATTGTGCACATTCGTCTACTCAAGCCAGCATAGCGGAGGTGACTGCTGACTGTAGAAATTTATCTGGACCGCACTCTAGCTTTATATTAGGCGGAGTGTGTTATCCTAAAAATATATGTACTCAAAATTACTTAATAAACCTAATATCTAGTAAGATCGAATTGAACTCATCTCAGAATAGCCCACCCAATTTGATAGGTGAATGATCTAACACAATAACTATTATTATTAACTAACGACTTTTATTTTACAAGGATTTCTTAAATTTACTTTTTTTTTGTTAATATTTATCATTCTAATTAGAATAATTAACGTTACGTAACGATTTATTTGTTATTGTTTTTTTTAATAATTTCAAACTGGTTGTTTGATTTATCGAAAGAAATCTAGAAATGACGGTCGAGTTTCTTTGTAGATTTATTTTTCTAAGCCAGTTTTTTTTTTATTGAAAGGAATCTCTACAGGCAGCAGTCACCTCAACTATGCTGGCTTGAGGAGACGAATGTGCACCATCCAGATTGACAGTGCACACTCCTCTCGTTCTATCTGGCTACTTTCAAACTATTCCCGAAACGCGACAAGGACACTTCATTGGTGTCAAAAATAATTTTCAAAAAAATATTTCATTCTATGATTAAGTGTGTAGAATATAAACTAGCGTCTAGCAGTCGTGGTGTGCATCTGTGCAGAGATTTAAGCTGTCAAACTTTGTAATTGGTTTTGCTCCCAGGTTGAGATGATTTTTTTTTTAATTGCAGCACCGGCATACGACAACACTCCGCCCGATGTAAAACGAGCGGAAACAACTGCTACCACGGAGAAATTATTAATTAAGGCCGTAGTCGCCTCTGCCTTGCCGACTTGAAGAAACGAAAGGGTACACTGTTCAGTTTGACACTAATTTTTTATTATTATTGTAGCTCGGCATATGACAACACTCCACCTGATGTTAAACTAGAGTGCGGTCCATGAACGGAAACAACTGCTATCATAAATAAATGTGTGCAAGAAGCAGTCACCTCCGCTATGCCGGCTTAAGACGAATGTGCACCATCCAGGTTGACAGTACATCTGGATACTTTCACAGTGAAATATTGAAACGCGTCATACAAAAAAAAAACTGCTACTACAGAGAAATCTCTACGGGCAGTAGTCGCCTCCGCTATGCCGGCTCGAGGAGACGAGTATGCACCATCCAAATTAACAGTACACACTCCTCTCGTTATACCTGGCTACTACCAAACTGTTCCCAAATCACTTCACGGGTGTTGTACATTCGAAAGTGGTGGTGGTACAACCCCAGAACAGCAAGATACCACTAGGAAGCGGCTAATTAGTAACAAGTTACGACATAAACATCAAATAAATTCAGCTCGAGTCTGTTATCTAAGAAGTAAACGGCCCCAAGAGCAAACAAACCATCTCGTCCGACAATTTATAGGTCAACAACCTACAGGAATCGGGATAAAACTGGAGGTTGAAAGGGAGGGGGGGTTGGAATCAGGTCTTTAATCATTGTCTTCTGAAATTGCTGACCGTAAAAGCGGCCGTGGTTTAGCGGTAAGACGCGTGAACTCACGATCGATGAGACCCCAGTTCGTACCTCGCTAACTCTGACCGGTACCAATGTAACTTTGTTATATGTACTTTGGTCCCTCATTAAAGAGTGGTAGGCAGACTGATGATGGTTATTTGTCCAGTCTGCCGCCCTGGGGTAGTACCACCACTTTCGAATGTAACACCCATGAAGAGACCTTGTCGCGTTTCGGGAATAGTTTGAAAGTAGCCCGGTGGATTGTGCACTGTCAATCTAGATGGTACATTGCTCGTCTCCTCAAGCCGGCATAGTGGAAGCGACTGCTGCCCGCACAGGTTTCTCTGTAGTAGCAGTTGTTTCTATTCATGGACCGCACTCTAGCATTACATCAAGCTGAGTGTTGTCACATGCCGAGCTACAATTTAAAAAAAACCGAGGGAGAAAAAACGATTTTACGAATACGAAGCTAAAGATACAGTAAGAACACATCAAGAACGGTAAGCGGCATCTGCCCTGTGGTTATTTTTTAAACATTAGACAACACTCCACCCGATGATAAGCAAGATTGCGGTCCATGAACGGCAACACTTGCTACTATAGATAAATTTGCACAGACAGCAATCGCCTCCGCTATGCCGGCTTGAGGGGACACGATTAAACGATTCAACAAAACAAAAAAAAACGTGTTACGCTAAAAATGCCGGCAACAGGTGGCGAAACAAAGCTGCAAAAGCCAACGACCTAATCGATACGGCGAGAGCTGCGAGGGAGAGGGAAGAGGAGGGATGCTGTAACCTAATATTTTCTAATTTTAAATAAACAGAAAATTATAATTTTATATTATTCCGCATGGAATTTAATATAGTAGAAATATTTAATGAGAAGCTACTTAATTGAATAATTTTATGTTGTTTACAATTTGTTCCTTATGTTTTAAATATTCCTTTTTATTATTTACACATATATACTCGTATTAACTCGACTGGTCTGATGGCAAACTCAGTGTAGGTCCACGAGAACCACAGCACATACAGCAGTAGGAGAATCGCCGTCACTATGACCAGCTCAAGATTATTATATGAAGATAGGTTTGTACCCCAATCGCGCTCAACGCGTGAACAGATCTTAAGGAAAGGTTAGCATGGATAATTTAGTCAGGGGCTTTAGTCAGTCGTCACTTGGTGGAATCGAAAACAAAATGTATGGGATTGAAACATGAATGGAATGGAAACAACTGCTACTACAGAGAAACCTGTGCGGGCAGCAGTCGCCTCCATTATGCCGGCTTGAGGAGACGAGCACGCGCCATCTAGATTGACAGTGCACACTCCTCTCGTTATACCTCTGATCTGACGTTACGTTATCTTTTGAGTGACAGTGAAACGTCAAACGTCTCATATATATTGTTTTCGATTCGATCAAGTGAGAAACCTTCTTTAGCTTTTGACTTTAGTCGCAGATTAATTTTAAATATTGCGATTGTATTATAGTACTCGTGACATTTCGGCCGGAACCATAACATTGCCAATGAACAATAATCATTTGTCAAAATTTCAAACAAACTTTTGATTTTTAAAAGTTCCTGTTAAGTAAAACAGCGTGTTTATAGTGTAGTTTTTGTTTTAAAAAATACAATAGTTATTCATATAAAACGCTGTTATTGTTAGAAAACACAAACAAAAGATATTTGACAAACTTGTGAGGCGACAACCATAGACACAACAAAATAATCTACTAACTGTTAGGTTGGTACTTTGTGTTCTATCTTGTCAAACTGTCCGAAGAAGGTCATTACAGTTTTTCAAATATCTCCGCTATTTTTAAGTTTTTTCAGACGGGAATCAAAAAATACATCTAATTGAAGCGATATCTCGAAATGGTTTTCGATTTTACATGGGTTAGTTTTTGAGGACTCTGCCCATTGCCATGAGTGGCAGATGTGACCTGTGTTCGAACCTCGCTAAATTCTCACCAATGTAACTTTGTTATAATGTGTAACTGTGTCTTCATCTCGTCAGTGGAATAAGTTGCCTCTTGCCATCAGGCAATCGCCAACGGTAGGCATCTTCAAACACAAACTCTTCAAGCACCTTCTCCACAAACAAATTATGACATAATTTATATATTATATGTGTATTGTATTTATATTATATGTATGTATGTATTTATGTATATATTATAAGTATACAATATGTATTTATTATGTAGATATTTACTTATCTATTTATTTATTTTTATGTATGTACCTATAGTATTTATATTACTCATATTTTATTGCCCCTATCTCCGCTTCCATCTCCCAATGGTTAGCTGGGAGAAAATGCCTAATGGCATTAAGCTCGCCATTGTGTACGGTACAATAAAAAATTATTATTATTATTATAATGCCTAAAACAAAACTAGAGGAGTGTCTCTAGTACCTATTGTAAAAAAATCAACGGTAAAGTTGCAGTAGTTTACCCTCTAGTTTGGTATTCCCGATCGTTTTAGTTTAGTTACTTCAGTATTGATTTTTTTTCCAATATCACGAACCCCTCACTATTCCGTATGCTTATTGAATTTATTTATGCACTTACTGCAAGAGGGTGGGTTGCCACAAAAAAAAATGTTTAAATCCTAAACTTTATTATTATTATCATCTTTTTTTTTAATTTTGACTATCCTACATTTGTCTTAGATGAGTGCATATTCGTCCTTAAACCGACATAGCGGAGGCGACTGCTGCCTGCAAATATTTCTCTCCTTTACCCCAATGGCTATGCCAATCGGGACGAATCATAACCCAAATCGTAAATTGCAATTAAAAAAAATAGAAATCTGTACGAAAACACAAAAATGAACTGTGGTCGCGAGTGTACCCACGCATATTACAGCACCGTTTTAAAATTAGAAATAAACAATATAGAAGATATGAAAGAAATCATTCACAAAGAAACTGAAACGCTTAATATTTTATTACTATTATTACTTAACCCACCATGGCCCGCGAACGGTTGCATCTCGGCCCGCGACCATCCATCTAAAATAGCACCTAATCAAAGGTCATGCCGCCCGTAATAAGTAATCAATAAGTTCGCCTGTTTTGTTCATTGCTGTCAATTGTCAATTGGTTAAGCGAGGAGCAGGAAAGGTGGGTCCAGGTGGGTTACTTGTCACTGTTATTGAGTGGAAGCCTGATATGTATAGTTGGCGAGTAAATTAAAATACCTTATAACCCAATCCTTTCACCTTGGATCCTTCAAGCCGAGCGTAAAAAAGCACCTTCTCAGGCCGGCATAGTGGTGGCGACTGGAGCCACCGTGCGAGCGGTTCTCTAGTCGTCAATGCTCATGGACCTCCACCGCGTTTACCATCAGACCAGTCGAGGTCACATGTCGTGCCAAAATAAAAAAAACGTAGAAATGATTTATTCTTGATATACTCGTAATAGTAAGATGCGTGCAGCATCGCACACAGCTCAGAGAGGAAAGGGAAGAGGGCAAAGACAAACAGCCCATAGATAAGCAATACAATTTTTTTTTTAATTTGAGTATGCACAGAAATCTTACATATGATAACAGTCACTGCTCAAAAACCTACAAATAAGCCTTTAAATTTTTAATCTTCAATAAATATTTTTAATTCCGAAAATACAAGTAATTATATTTCAGGAAAAATTCAAAAATCTGGCCCGCCGTAGATTATTTTTGTAAATATTGGCCCGCGTAGTACAAAAACTTTGCCCGCCCTTGATTCAGTCTATAAAACGCTCGTCTCGACCAAATTTCTGTAATGAGCAGCCGACCAATCTGACCGAGAAGGAACTCCCTAAGGGTCGTTTGCACCAGAAGGCCGGTTAAAGTAACTTTAACCGTTACGTTTACATTAAGGTGTATATTTACACCACACGAGTTGCACCATCTTACTTTAACCTTAACCGTAAAACCAGCGAATCTTGGCTCGGTTAAAGTTAAAGTTAATCGTCAAACTAATGTTACTAACGTCAAATGTATGAAAAAAAGCTAAATATGTTTATATTATTTTTCCCTTTTAACAATAACAATATGAATTTGCACGGATATTGCAACGCGTGTGGAGTAAATGTAAACGTTTAACGGTCGTCGTCGCCGTAAAAGTAATAGTTAAAGTTACTTTAAACGGTCTTCTGGTGCAAACCACCCTAACTGACACAGCCATCCATTTTCGCACGATAAATTAGTCTAATTAATAACCTCTCACCCACCCTTTCGGTAATATTTTATAGAGTAAAAAAAAACAAAACGGCCTCAGCGTACTTGGAATACGAATCAGTTTTCCGCCTATTCGTCAATATACGTACTGAAAAAAATCCATCAATTTATTTGTAAAAGTAGCCCAAAAACAAATGAAACTCGTTCCTACGACTACATACTATGATTCTCAAGGAAAGAAACGCCTACCAGGCTCGGGAAACTGCGAGTTTTCCGCCTATACGAAAATATACGTACACACAAGATCAATGAAAAATACAGTTTTTTTACCGCGAATTTTCCATATACATACGGCAATTGCTTCCTACTCTAATTTCACTTTAAAAAAAACCTCTTCTTTATTAAACCTCGTCTTTATCGGTGAATCGAACTAGATTACAATATTTGTTAGTTAATAAAAAAATCTCAGAAATTAATCTCAAAATAACATATTCGAATCCAGTAAATTATTAGTTTCAATTACTTCACAGCCTTATAAGTAATTTAAACATAAATAGGTAGGTTAATTTAATCAATTTCCACACATTAATTACGACAATTCACTTTAAATGAAATTGAGAAATATTGAAGCCTTTTATTATTAAATTTAAATAACAAATAAGGAATAATGACGTAAACGAGTTGTTTAAACAAACAAAGTAGTAATTAAACCTGTATACCGTAAAACAAATACAAACAAAACGGAAAAAACACCCCATAAAACTAATGCCCATAAAACATAATTTGACATAAACAAAAATACAGAAGAAAGCTACAAAGCTAATAAGAGCTGCAAGTCCCTTAATTAATAAGCAAAGTAAAATAGGGTTTATTTCAATGGAATAGAGGCTCTAATTAGAGTTGATAATAATCATTATATGAAATAGATAAACCCCTTATAAAGAAGAATGCTCATTTGCCTAAGAGAAATGGGCCCACAATTTTTTTGTTGAGTTTCACGATCATTTTTAATTCATTTTGTAGGAAAATAAATCTACATTCCTTATCCCGTTTTTTCACCCGAGTAATTGAGTAATTAGACTTTTTCCGATACAATATTTATTTATTTATACAAATTAGGTACACCAACAGCGAGTACATGAACTTATTCTATAACATAATACTGATGTACCAGCCAATTAGTGGTGTACACAACGTTCGCAAGAAAAGTTACCATCAACATAGAATAATTTATTAATATTTGAAGTTATCATTGTATTAAAAGTTTTAACAATTCATAATATTTATTTTTTATATTATTAAATATTGTCTATTGATTGGGAAACGATGTTTTAATATAATTAAAATAGATTAATGAAGAAATAAGTGATTATTTTAGAATATTGTTTTGTTAACAAACTGTTAGGTATCAAGTGGGCCCAAAAATGGGCATTCTCCTTTAACTATATTTTATGACCCTCTTTTACTTTGAAATCAATTATAATTTGATTTAAAAAAAAAACAGTATTTTGCAAATATAAGAGAAGCCTGCATCGTCAATGATGCACATAGGTCTCCCTCAAGCCGGCATAGCAGAGGCGACTTCTGTCTGTAAAAAATTATCTGTAGTAGCAGTTGTTTCCATTCATGGACCGCACTCTAGCTTAACATCAGACGGAGTGTTGTCATATGCCGAGCTACAATATAAAATCTTATTATTTTTCTTTGAAAATTCCTACGTGACTGAAATCAATTACAGCAAACAATATGTTTTACAATATAGTCATCTAAAGGTTTCCACTAGTGGCGTTGAAGGCAATTTGTTGCTCATTCATATCTTTATAGCTTCTCCAAATCAGAGAACAGACATATTTTTAAATAATTATGTATTCACCTTGTATTAAATGTTGAAATTTAATTTAATATATTTGCACAATACTGCACATTATTATTTTTAGTTATTAAACAGTTTTTAAGGTGTCACGCAACGCTGGCCACACTTTCTAGATACAAAGTATATCTAGGCTAATATTGCAACTGAATTTAAAAATAATCCACAACAAATTGCATATACGAGATCTCCTTTACACACAAATGACGTAATTGCATATTCCTCTTGCAATAAACACAAAAAAATATGATAATTACATTAGTACCTTCATATTTATTTACAAAATACTGACATTAACATGATGTCTAATTTAATAAAACAACAAACAAAATAAAGGACTTGCAGCAGTAAAAATATAAAAACTTACCTTAAAAATGGGCCTAGGATGTCTGGGTTGAGGCTGTGATGAGGCCGTGGTGGTGGCGGTGGTGGTCGTGGGCACGGGCACGGGAGCAGGTGTAGTCACATGGTCCGCCGGGAGAGACTCCGGGACAGTCTGCAACGTTGGCCTCATAGTCGTCGACATCTTGCTAGTTCACTAGTCTTTTCACTACACCCGCGCTAAGACGCCCTAACTCCTCGCATCCTCTAACACTCGGCCAGCCCGCCTAACCGGCCCAGCAGCTCACCGGGACGCCGATTGAGCCCACGACTCGACGATTCCGATCGCCCCCCAACTACGCCCATTTAAACGCATTTTCCACACGAGGAATGCATTGCCGATAACAATAAGCGCAAGATACACTATAACGGCACATCTGTTTCACTTTTACGTTAATAATAAAGTTCGTCGAGAAGGAAAACGGAAATAGATACGCAAAAAACTATTAGAAAGCTTACGGTGTCTCCTGGAGTCACAACTCACATAAACACTATGAAAGAATTCGATATATATGATAAAAATACGCGGATAGATGTTTTTTTATTAAATTCGGTTTACAAATAGTCACAAAAACTTAGCTGGATAAATAAATATCCATTTAATATTACATTTATTAAAGAAGCTCAAATAAATGTCTCAAAAGTCCTCACATTCTTGTGTAGAATTCACTCTCAAGATGGCGGACTTTACCTACTCCTCGCAAATGGGCACAAGGCTGACACGAAAACATCAACCGGCTCTGCACCCCTCTCTTTTTGGCTCTTCCCTTTGAAACGAGATAGAATGGTTGAAGAAGTTGGGACGTCATAAAATAACCGGCCAATAACGCATGCGCAGAAATAACGAATTTTGAACGCGACATTAAGCGTTCGGAAATTAGAATTATTAATTCTGTTTTTCCATATACATTACATTAACTAATTATGATAATTAATATATAAGTAATAACATAAATTAATAATAATTATAAATTAGTGCTCGTTTATTTATTTTTTATTCAAAACATTACAAACCGTTGCCGCCATAAAAAAGTAAAAAAATAACATGGCTGGCTTGTTGTTGGATTGTTGCTGAGTTATTCCGGAATTCTTGTTAAGTTCTTTGTGTGGCGGACTGTGGTGTTATTTTCAAAGTGTGAATGTGAGTTAATATCTATAATAAATAATGTGCTATGAAAATGAGGTTTAATTCAACAGGAAGTCTCACTAATAACTAATATCGTTACGCATTTATATGTCAAAACGCAACGTGAAATTTTCTAGACAATGTTTCGCAGAATAACTGTTTTGTTCTTTTTGTGTAATGACGTTAACGTTAAATTAACTTTATCGTATTGTTGCTTTATATTAATTTATTAAAATTAATAACATAAGCATAGGGAATGGAGCAAACTAAGCAAAATTAAATATGAATGTGTTTGTTTACTTGTATACTTGGAGTAACATGTTAGTAGATTATCATGATTGTGCAAAAAACGTTTTATTTCTTGCGTCCCATTTTGCGCTATGAAAATAACCACGTGTGACTTATAGCAAAAACCTTTTGTTACAGTTATCATCACCAATGTAAACCTTCAAAGCTCCCAAATGTCATAGGGACGAATTTTTAGTTTTTTCTTCTTTTTTTTAAACAAGCAAGATGTGGCCAGCATCGCAGTATTCACATACTAATGTGAATCCAAATGCGAAGCAAAATGAACATCAAAATCAACAAAATCTTAAGACTTTGGGTATGACATCAGCCATTTCTACAGCTGGTAAGTTGGATTAGAGGTTTTCTTGAATTTATATATGAATCTCCTCACCTGTTGTTTTGTTGCATTACCTAGTCTTCAGCTTTTTAACCGACTTCCAAAAAGGAGGAGGTTATATGTTCGTCGCGTATGTTTTTTTTTTATGTATGTTCTTCGATTTTTTCTAAACGGCTGAACCGATTTCAATGATTCAAATTGTACTGTGTTAAGCTGCATCCCATAGTGGTCCCATATATTTTTTATTAATTGTTTTTAGTAAAGGGGAATTTTATACTAAAATTTTGAGCTGTGTTTTGGGGGGAAAATGAAAACATGAATTATTTTATTTTGAATCAAACATCTGCTCTCACACATGTTTATAAACACTTATTAGGTAATAATACACCATCAGTGTAATGATAGAGGATGGATCACCTGAACGATGAGACCCGTCTATCTAAATTCTGGCTGGTACCAATGTAACTATGTTATGTGTACTTTAGTTGCTCAGTGCCTGTGAGATAAGTATTAGCTTAGTAGTACAGGCATAAAAAAATTACCTAGACTGCGGGCCGCTGTTCTGTTGATGCTTATATAAAAGGTAGAATGGCCATTTGGCTTTGCCAGGCCTAAAAACACAAACCTAAAACACAAAAAAAAATATTAATAATTTTTTTTTATATTACCAGGTCCAAAACCCATTGATTTAGAAAGAACAGCAGAACTGAAGGAATGTCTCGTTCCATTCGGAGTATTCGAATCAGAGGATGAACTGCATCATCGTATGGAGGTACTCGGAGCCCTACACAGACTCGTTAGGCATTGGATAAAGGACTTGTCTCTGAAGAAGAATATGCCACCAAGCATTGCGGAGACTGTTGGTGGCAATATTTACACTTTTGGATCTTATAGACTTGGTGTAAGTTTCTTTTTTAAATAATAACTCTAGAGGTCATCATCCTTCGGCTGATGTCGAAAGAAAATTCAAGAAGAAAAAATTCTACATAGAGAAAAGAAAAAAATGGAAGATTATATATTACATGAGGATAGGGAACCATCCATGAAGTTGATCAGATGTTTGGAGCTAGGACAGCGTTAGGACTAGGTATTTCCCAGAGCCACCCTTGGTTCTTGATTTTCCGGGTTGGTTTCCGCAGGCACTCTCCATGGTGAATCCTTCCACACTTATACAAGCCAACCTATCCCATCTCCTCAATGAGGGCCAGTACGCCGTCGACGTTCCGGCACGCCTCTGGGAGTGTTAACGATGAAACATGTTCTTGAACATGGAGTCTGAAAGCAATCAAAATGCAAAATGTACATGGAAATATTTGCAAACAGCACTCGACTCTGCTATGACAGCTTTGAGGAGATGAATGTTCACCATCCAGATTAACAGTGTTCACAGATTTTCATTTACTTCCAAGCTGATCCCAAAATTGACTAGGTTACTTCACAGGTTTGCCTTTATATCCACTCATGGACCATACCTACTGCTTAAAATCCAGGTAGACTCTAGTCCCGTAAGAGCGAAATTAATTAATAAAAATAAGCTGCTGTAAGAAAGTCGTAAGGCGCATGAAGAAGTGGTAATGGGGTCTCTGAAATTCACTTATTTTAACCAAATTATCTTTTTTTTTTTTTGAGTTCTTGTGATTTACAAGTACCATCCACCAGTTAGGGAGTGACATCCAAACTGATGAGCTTATTTAAGCCCTTTAGCTCAAGCTTGGGTTGGCACCACCACAAGTGCCGCCCCAGATGCCCCACTCCATGGAGTATTTTTTGTTCTATTTAGTTAATTTTATTCTTTTGCTAGGTTCACCATCGAGGAGCCGATATAGATGCGTTGTGTGTTGCACCGAGGCATATAGAGAGGACTGACTATTTCCAATCGTTTTATGAGTTACTCAAGCAACAGCCACAGGTAATTACAGTGTAACAAAGGAGAATGCTCATTTCTGGGCCCACTTAATATCTAATAATTGTCACATGCCGAGCTACAATTTAAAAAGAAGAGAAAAAAAAAAAAACATCTATAATTGTGGCCGCCTAGGGTTCTTCCCTATTTTTATTGGACCCGTATGACGGAGCGGTGGGTCACCTAGGCCCGAATTTGTTACGGGAGCTTTGCCTGGGACGCAAGTACAAAATAACAGTGTTCAAACTCACCTCGGCTGGTGCAGCTATTCTATGTTTGGTTCTCTTTAATTTTATTGATGATGGATTCCTAAGAATTGTTCATCTTTGGAGTACTTTTGCGGTAATTAAAAATATACACGAAGAATTGTAATAAAATAGCGGTTAACTCGTCGAGCGCGGGCGACGACACCAAGTCCTTGCATCTGTCAGATTGCAATGCACCACAGACAAGACTACAAGGCATCCAACGACAGCAAATCCTTGCAATGTGCCACAAACAAGTCAACAAGGCACCTAACCACAGCCTATGATAGACTATATAGCACAACTATGAAGTTCTATAATTATTGACAGGCAACCATAGACGAAAAAAAGCGATAGTTGATAGTTGAAGAATAGTGAAGCGACATGCTTTTTATCACCAATATTTGTAATCGAATATTTGAGTTATACTCGAACTGTCAGAAATAAAATAAATGGATGGAAGGATTATAATATGTCACAAAATATACTTAAAATTAGGGGGCAGACATAAGTTTAATATTTGTTCTAGGTCAAAGATTTGAGAGCGGTCGAAGATGCATTTGTGCCCGTAATTAAAATGAACTTTGATGGGATTGAAATTGATTTGTTATTTGCAAGATTGGCGCTTAAAGAGATACCGGGTTAGTACGTTGTAGTCTTCATTTTTCTTTTTAAGGCATTATAAAAATTTGCCAGTGTCAAAGTAATTATTTCATTTCATTAGGTTATTGTCTTGAATTATTTTCCTAAACTTGTGTTTCTTTGTGTGTTAATGTGTATTATTAACCATTAAGTATTCGTAAACGTGCGTGAGTTTGGGCGAACAATTCAAAAGAAGAGAACATGTGTTTCCATTTTCCCTCCAAAACTCCATAGGAAGTCTCGGTAAAAATTCTACCACTTTACTGAAGCAATTTTTGACTTGACTGCGAGTTGACCTGACTGTTTAGTGTGATGAATGAATGACTCGTGATGCACAGTATTGCTAACTTGATGTAAAATGTTTACTTTGACACTGGCAAATTGTTATAATGCCATATAAAACTAAAACAAAAAAGTTAATACTACTCCAATACTATTTATTGTGCATCACAGGTCCTATTGGTGGTGAGTTCACACTTTACGCCGTGACAGTGTAAATGTAAATTCATTCTTAAGCACATCTAAACGCAGTGAAAGTGAGTTCGATTCCCACCTTAGTTAGGTTGATATTTTTTCTGTTCCAGCGCCATCTACTGATCGGTTTTTGATTTAATCTAATATTAAATTAATATTTTTTTACAGATTCATTTGATCTTCGCGATGATTTATTGTTAAAGAACTTGAATCAAAAGTGTGTTAGGTCATTGAACGGCTGTAGGGTGACTGATGAGATATTGCGTTTGGTGCCTAATACACATAATTTTAGATTAACACTTGTTTCTATTAAATTGTGGGCTAAACGTAAGTATATTTTTTAAATACTAGCTTGGCATATCACAACAGTCTGCCTGGTGTACAGCTAGAGTGCAGTCTATGAACGGAAACAACTGATACTATAGATAAATTTCTACAGGCAGCCTCGCCTCTGCTATGCCGGTTCGAATGAATGTGCCAACCACTCAGATTGACAGTGCACACTCCTCTCGTTATACCTGGCTATTTCCGTCACTTGTGTTGCAATGATATATACAACTAGATATGCAATAACGCTCCCAATGTGACATGAGAGAAAAGATGACCGCAGTCACCTTTTTGTCACCGGCTTAACACATGTCAGATGTATGAAGTTTGCACCTCTAGTATATGTCTCTATGGGGTGTTACATACGAAAGTGGTGGTACGGAAAACTGGACTAATAACCATCATCAAATAAAATAATTATCGAATAAAATCAAAATCTGGGGCTGCTTTACACTTTGCATTATGTATGTAATTTAAATCGAACGAGTAGGTACCAAACATCCGGCTCGAAGGACCATCACATGTGCGAGAGAAGTGGACTGTATTTAGAAAATGTGGAATATAATGGTTGGAACAACATGCAAAGACTAAAATAAGGAAAATAGGACTCACCGTTTGCGTGGATAGATTGTTTCTCAATATAACGTTATTTTCGTCGGTCGGTGCGCGCGCGCGGCTAGCCTTCGTGACACTCACTTGTCAACGCGGTTTGTTTTTAATATCGTGCGAGAAAGGAAGGCAAAGGAATTAAATGCCATGCAGCGCAACAGAGGCGGCTCTAGCCCTTGTGGCGCCCGTGTGCAACCAATACAATGGCGCCCTCTAGTAGGAGCGGGGTGAAAATGGAATACTTACTGTTATATTTCGAACGGAAATTCGGGTGCAAATAGTGCAATTTTAAATGATGTCGGGAAATGAAGTGTCTTTGGAGGTGTCGCATTAGATTAGAGAGTGCTCGGCGCCCCCTTGGACCCGGGCGCCCGTGTGCGCCGCACACCCTGCACTATAGGTAAAGCCGCCTCTGCAGCGCAACCAACTAAATAATTCTAATTTCAGGCGCGAACGTTACCCATTGCTATCTGACTTTTTGGACCGATACCTAAAGATATTAACCACAATTTTTTATCTCGCAGGTCATGGAATATATTCGAATACCCTAGGATATCTTGGCGGCGTCTCATGGGCTATGTTAGTGGCAAGAACATGCCAGTTATATCCGAACGCGTCCCCGGCAACTTTAGTACATAAGTTCTTTTTAGTGTTCAGCCAATGGAAGTGGCCTCAACCGGTGTTGTTGAAACAACCAGATAATGTTAATTTAGGATTTCCCGTTTGGGATCCGAGGGTTAGTATGGTCTAATTTCATATATTTTCTTATTCTTAAACAATTTTCATAGAGCGGCCGTGGTCTAACGGTAAGACTGGTGAACTTATGATCAGTGAGGCCCTTGTTCGAACCTCGCTAATTCTGACCGATACCAATGTAACTCTGGTATGTACTTTGGTCGCTCATAAAGACGGTCATCGTCACTGTCTATGCTCTGCAATATGTCCAAACCTGAATAAATCTTTGAAAGAGCCGCGAAATTTGAAATTCGCGTAAAACCGAAACCGCGCAAAACGGTGTTGCATAAAGCTGGGTGTTAATGTAGTATAGTAGCAGTATACTCTGCTTGAAATTAAAAATATAAAGTTTTTTTTTTTAAATTGATGGACCGCACTCTAGCTTGGCTGCCGGCGAAGTGTGACTACATGGCGGGCTAGTTTAACATCACTAATTTGTGTTTGTAATCGTGCAGGTGAATGTGTCAGATCGATTTCACTTGATGCCGATAATAACGCCTGCGTATCCACAACAAAACTCAACATTTAATGTGTCCGCGTCTACAAGGACTGTTATTATGGAGGAATTTAGACTTGGTAAGTTTTTAAGCTTTTAATTAACTAATAAAGGTTACGTACGACATCACTATGCCTGCCTAGATAGTGGTGAAGTGTATGTGTGTGTGTTAATTTGGAGAAGGGTTGCCAGATGTTCGGTTTCTAACTGGACAGCGGTTTGAAAAATCGCATAAGTATGTAATTTTACTAATCTTAGAAATTATATTCGTTCCTCAACATATTCGTCTAACCTAGTCCAAAGAAAAGCTAACTCTAAAACCATTATTTATCTTTATCTATACTATAATAATAAATTTGAAAGTAACTCTGTCTGTTTGTTGCCGGTTCACGCCTAAACCGCTGAACGCATTTCGATAAAATTTGGTATTGTGATAGATTGCATCCCGAGGAAGGAAATTGGCTACTTTGTAACTTGAAAAAAATTTGATGCAGTGAATTAGGGAGTAAATGTTTGTATTAGGATTGTGTCATCAGGTTAGGGCTTTGAAAATTTTCATTTAGATTTTTTGTAACAATTTAAGAGTTATTTGTAATTGCTAAATCATCCCTCAAGGGGGGTGAATTAGGGGTTGAAAGTTTGTATGGGTAACCCATCATTTCTCAAGTAAGACAAGTAAAGAGTAGCTAGAGAAGATGTCGTAACTTATTCTACGAACCAAACTTTGTGGCTAGGCATAAATCGCTGCGCAGTACATAAATGGTGGAAGAGAAGGGCGCACTCCCGCGCAGGTTATTTTTATATGTTTAAAATTAAATCTTAATTTTATTACTATAAAGGAGAATGCCCATTTTTGGGCCCACTTGATACATAATAGTTTAATAACAAAACAATATTCTTAAATATGTGTTATTTCTTCATTAACTTATTTCAATTATGTCAACACATCGTTTACTAATTAATAGACAATGTTTAATTACATAAAAACATATATTATCAATAATTAATTATTAAAGCATTTAATATAATATAACCTCAAATTTTGCATCAGAAAACTGCTAATTACTCAATAACCCGGGTGAAAAAAATAAAACTGATTGGTAATAAGAAAGTCGATTTATTTTTCTACAAAATTAACTAAAAATTATCGACAAACTCGAGAAAAAAATTGTGGGTCCATTTTTCTTAGGCGAATGGGCATACTCCTTTGTACCTGCGCGAAGTAGCCAGCACCCGCAGCTAACTTCCGAGACGCTATAAAGTTTGACGCGACCTATAACATCAGACGGAGTATTATATTTTAAAAAATCGTTTCAGGATTATCGATAACGGATGATATAATGCTAGGAAAATGTTCGTGGGATCGTCTATTTGATGCACCAAACTTTTTCTCACGTTATAAACATTTCATTGTGTTACTCGCATCTGCCGTGGACCAGGACCAGCAGTTGCAGTGGTGTGGACTAGTCGAGAGTAAAATACGACATTTAATAGGTATTTATTTTATTACTATTATTATTTTATAAACAATAGAATAACAAAGAATGGTAGACAGTTTGACAATGGTTATTAGCTCAATCTGCCTTCAGGACATCTGGATTACTACTTTCGAGTGTGACACCCTCTTTTTTTACATGAGTAAATTCTTTAAGGATGCACTGGCCCTTAGGGAAGGTACCAAAGTTATATCAGACAACTCCAACCTGACACTGGCATATTGATTCAAACCATGGAAGTTTTACTCGACGCATTGTGGACGGGGTCTGGGCAGACCGAGCCCCGGGAACACCTGCGAAGTTACCTTAATGGTTTTCGAGACCATCTTAGCAGTAGCTTCTCTCGTTAGGTGTACAGTCAATTAAAGTGATGTGCACTGTCGTCTCTTGTCTTCTGAAACTTACGCTTAGGGTTATAGCGGGAGCTAAGATACATAGATAGGAGTTCGCTCGTATAGTATATGGGAAACAGCCGTGACAATTGTATTGTATTTATTGTATTTTTTTATTTAACAGGCAACTTAGAAAGAAATCAACACATAACAATAGCGCATGTAAATCCTGAGTGCTATAATTCTGTACCATTGAACACAAATGGAGGGCAACCACTAGCATTGCCAGCAGGTAAGCTTTATTATTAATCTGGGGGTCGAGTACGAGATTGCATTTACACCGTCACAGCGTAACGCGAGATCTCTTCACCGAACGAAAGGATCATTTAATTTTTTAATACCTTTGACGGTCATATTATAACATCGTCCCATTGGTCGAGAGAAATCGCGTTACGTAAATGCAACCTTGTACTTGGCCCTCTGATGCTGATCCGTAAACAATACAAACATATTAGGCTACGGCTCCATCTGCGATTTAGCGCGTCAATCAGTGCAATATAAACGGCCGTGGCTCCCGGTAGAGGACGCGCCTCACGACCGATGAGACCAGAGTTCAAACCTCGCTAAATTCTCACCAATGTAACAATGTTATATGTACTTTTGTCGCTCAGTGCCTGTGATAGAAGCACTAGCTGAGTACAAGCTTAGTACTTAAAAAAACCGGCGGCATTGGTAGTAGTCACCAAAAGGACTTTATTTTTATTGATAATTTGTGTAAAATAAGCAACCTTTTAACCACTAACCTTTTTTAGTGGCTCAACAACATGCCTGATGTAAAGCTAGAGTGCGGTCCATGAACGGAAACAACTGCTAATATAGAGAAATTTCTAATTTCTGATCAATTAATGTTATTTTAATATTTACAGGTGCTCCAATGCCAAGCGCGCCCGAAATAGAAACTCCTGTCGAACCTAAACTTAATGAAGATGTTAGTATAATTTTTCATAGTAGCTCGACACGTTAACACAGGCCACCTGATGTCAAACTGACAGGTAGCAGTCGTCTCCATAGCGGCATAGCGCCAGCCTGAGGGGACAAATGTGCACCATCCAGATTGACAGCACACACTCCTCTCGTTGTACCTGCCTATTTCCCAACTGCTTCGAAAGTGGTGGTAGTACCCCAGAACGGCAGACTGGGCTAATAACCATCATCAGTCTGCCTACCACACTCTAATACCACTTTCGTATATTCGGCGATGTGACTTGCTAGAAAAAATCTCACCTGGCCGTCTCTCAACTGATGAGATTGGGTATTATTTCAGGGTGAAGAGGAGGTGGTGGGGAACTACTGTTCGATGTGGTTCATCGGTTTGGTATTTGAGAAGACGAATGTGAATGTAAATTTGACATATGATATTTCTACATTCACGGAGGCCGTACATTTCCAAGCACTAAATACTAATATGCTAAAGAAAGGAATGTCTATAGAGGTAAGTATAATTTTTATAGTAGCTCGGCAGGCTGATGAGTCCGTCCAATTTGCAGCGATAATTTTCATAAAAGAGAATGTCCATTCGCTTAAGAGAAATGCGAACCCGTGCGGGCAGCACCCGCCTCCACTATGCCGGCTTGTGGAGACGAGCATGTACCATCTAGATTGACAGTGTACGCTCCTCTCGCTACACCTGGCTACTTTCAAACTGCTCCCGAAACGCGACAAGATCACTTCACGGGTGTTACATTCGAAAATTTTCATTCTGATGCCGTGGAGCGACTGTTCCCATAAGGGGTGGTATTACCCCGGACGCCATCTGGGCTTCAATCATCATCAGTCTGCCTACCACTCCAGGCACGTCACGTGAGGAGGAGGCAGTTGCACCAATACCTGTCTCCATCGTTGCTGCGTCGTGAGAGGACGTCGTCGGCGGTCAAGAGGAAATCGGACACGTCCCAAGGGACACCAGTTAGGAAAACAAAAAGAGTCAGCGAGAGTAGTGTGAGTTAAACGTGTTAATTTGATGGTTTTAGCAATAGCGTCAATTGGGAAGGTTCAAATGATGACAGTTTTTAATATAAGTTTTGGATAATATAGATAAAAGTCGACACGTGTTTCCGGGAAACTTATATGTATTTGATTTGTTTTTTTTTTTTTAATTACTTCTGTAATATAACAATCGAAACGAAGCTAAATGGTCGTCAGGAACTAATGAAAAATAATTATTTGTCAAAATTTCTGTTTTTAACTCTGCAATACATATAAAAATAAACTTGTGAGATGATAACCATAGACAATAAAATAACCTTAAATGTTAGGTTATCAATTTTTCTTTTGTCTGTATAAATAAGGTTGATCGTTTGTCATAACATTTTTACAATTGTCTTCACCATGTTTTTTTTCCAGACGGTATTTTTTTGTATAGGTTAATTATTTTGGACCTTACCCGTTGTTATTAAGTTTTTCTTATAGTGGATAATTTTTTTACATTCACAGACATACTTTTAACCCTAAAATGCATGATTTTTTGTTTTAAATTAATAAAATCGTATATTATAGGAAATTAAGATACTAATAAAGAATATATATTTAGAAAAGGGTAGTATGTATACTTTTGGCAACAATATGCATTTAAGGGTTAAAACGTAATAAAAAAACAATAATTAAACAAATTATTCATAATTTTTTGTGAAACAGACTGAAGAGCCGCCGGTTATATCAGCGAACGACGATTCCAACTCATCATTGGCGTACGAGGCGAAATTACAGAACGTATTACCGATAGCCGTCGAGACTACGACATCCACCGAGGAGTCGCCAGTGGACCCTGTCACCGTGAACGCGACGGACGTGGATAAAGTCCCCGAATCTGCTACCTCGACTATAGCTTGTACTTAGTGTTGTAAAAACGTGACTCATGTGATTTAATATTTTAAGTGTATTTGTTGACAATGGACGTGACCACTCGAAGGGTTAATTATAATTTTTATACTGCAGCCATTTTCTCGTATACTTCACAGCGTTTGATGTACGTGGCCTTGATAGCGGGATTCGTCGGAGGTTCCTTTTCTAGATTGTATTGATACTAGACTGGGATGAAAAAAATATTTATAAAATATTTTGCGGTTCAAAATAAAAAAAAATTGACGACGACTTTTTTAAATTGAAATTTAAGAATAAATAATTAGTATTAAAATTAAATACAATACATAAATAAAAGCAAAAAACATTAATTTGTTTAAATATCTGCAATTCTATGTTTAAAAAAAAAAGATGTGGCTCCATGGGCTTTGTTGCCTTTGCCTTTCCAAAATCGGAGTAGTAACCAAAACAAAATTTTATGATTAGATTAATCGCATTTATTTTTGATTATATTATATTACAAGATACAGAACTCCTCCCAGAAATAAATAATAAAAAATATATATATATATATATGACGCACTTCAATATTTCGTAGCGCGTTTTGTCATGAGGGAACCTTCGACGAATCCCGCTCAAAATGATCAACGTTCACTTTTTCAGTGTAAACGGTTGAGGTTTTTTTAAATTTATTTCGTGTTTTCACAGAGCCAGTCTATCGGCGTTTATTTAATGGTAAGTATTAGTTTTAAGGTCTTTTTTTTTTAATCTTAAACAATTACTGGCATCTATAATAAAATCGCGATTTATTTTTAATTTGACGTTTTTATTTCTATTTTCCCACTTACCAAGTTTAGGGGTCTTTTGAGGTAAAAAAAAGTGACTCGAGGTAAAATATAATAGTATCCCTTCATTTGTTTTCTTTTTCACATCGGCAGTCAAAATAATATTATCAAAGGGCTCTGGTGATTCTAATTTACGCATTCGTCGAGTAATGTAAAAATTTTCCGCCAATCAGAGAGTTCGCACTTTACGCGGAGAATGCTTAAAATAAAACCCATACTCGACCCTCTAACCGTCAGTTTCTTTGAATACATAACTTTATTGTCGACATACTCGTATAATCCGCCTTTGCCTTCAGTTTAAAAAAAAATTTAACCTTGTTTATTAACGTGGTTATGGTACACCTATTTGAAAGGTTCGTTAGGGACACAGACGTCTGTGCAGCGTCCGGCTACTTCCAAGCTTATCTCGAAACGCGGTCATCAACGCCACTTAACGGGTGTTAACTAGAAAGGCACTACCCCAGGACGGGCTGCCACTTTATATGACGTCGCTACACCCTTACCAAGCCTTTTTTTAGCTCTGACCGGCATCTGCGTCGGTCAAGGCTGGTCGAGATTAGCCCAGCGTGTAGCGCCGGCATTAATTTCTTATTGCAATACAAAAAGTTTTCAATACACGTTTGTTCCTATTTAGCAAAAAAACTCAATTTGATAAGAGGTAAAATAGAAATGAAACGTCAGTGTGTATTTGGTGGTTTACCACTCTGTCACGGCGTATACCGCTCTGTCACTGGGTTTAGTGCGACTGTCCTCTGAGGTCTTCGATTAATTAATTAAAAGACTATAACAATAATAATTTTGAAGGAAAAAAGTACTAAAATAATTAAATAATACTAAATTGGCATATAAGAATATGTCTCTCGAAGCCGATTTTCAGTTGTCTATGTTCTGTACAGTCAACATCAAAATATACACGAGCAGAACGCTTAAAATCTCGACTCTGGAATAGATTTACTTTTTTTTTTGTTGGCAATAGAATATGCGTACGTACGTAGAATACGTCGCCTGTTTATCGGTCTTTTACAGGATACATTTCGGAGAGTGTGCGCAAGAGCTACACAACTTAGTTCTACCATCCCCTTTCTTTTATCGGACGTCCAGACACCCGGAGAGGTACCATCCATTTATGGTCCAAGTTCCAAAAGTGCGTACGAGGCGTTTTGACAACACCTTCCTCGTGCGTACTGCGAAACTGTGGAACTCTCTCCCGGTGTCTGTGTTTCCCGAGAAGTACAATATGGGCCTCTTCAAATTAAGGGCAAACAGGTACCTCATAGGCAAGCGTGCTCCATCTTAGACCGCATCACTGCTTAACATCAGGCAGGGTGCGGTCAAACGTTTGCCTATTAAGCATAAAAAAAAAAAATATGCGCCCAGTAGTGTTGTTATACTCCGAGGCTTCGATAAAAAATATTAATTTTTGGTGTTGACTGTACGTATAATTGTAATGTAGACGCCTCAGCGGACAGTGTCATTGGAAATTGATATTAGTAATATACTTATATTAATACTTTATTATACTTTTCACAAAATGGCAACAAGATGGATCTTTATTTTTGGTGCACGATCGTCTCTGCACAACCCCCCCGTAAGTGTGTAATGAATTGAAACATCCAATTTTTAGTGCAAATTCTTTTTAAATATTCTATAAAAACAAATGCGTGTGACGTCACCACGCATCGGTCGTTGTCTAGCGATAGAACGCGTGTACTCACGATCGAAGAGTCCCGTGTTCGAACCTCACTAAATTCTGACCAATTAACTTTGTTATATGTACTTTGGTCGCTCATTAAAGAATGGTAGGCAGACTGATGATGGTTATTAGCCCAGTGCTGTCCTGGGGTAGTACCACCACTTTCGAATGTAACACCCATGAAGTGACCTTGTTGCGTTTCGGGATCGGTTCGTAAGTAGCCAGGTATAACGAGAGGAGTGTGCACTATCAATCTGGATAGTGCACATTCGTATCGTGAGCCCGTGGTCTAATGGTAGAAGGCGTGAACTCACGATCGATGAGACCCGTGTTCGAATCTCACTGAATTCTGACCAAGAATCAAAATGATGAAAGTTGAATAGAAAAAAAAATGTTGACGTCACAACTCAAGAAGGGCTGTCGATGAAGGAAGAATATTGAAGGAAGGGATTCGGCATGGTCTCTTAACGCGCCAGTAGCTTAGAGGTTAGAGCATCCGTTCGGAAGACGGAGGATGTGGGTTCAATACTTCCTACTTCAGCTCGGGCTGTTTAGTGCGTGTTGTAATTTTTTTTCTATGCAATTTTCATGCAGGTATATTAATTGAATATTTATATATTTCAATTGATTCCCGAAATAATTAAAAATCGATTGTCTATTAAGTTTGTTTTAAAAAATATTTTAATAAAAAAAATGTTGCACTAATAATTGGATTTTTTTTTATTAATTAATTTTTGTTCACATTTTGTGCTTGTTTCTTTTTTTTTTCTTTTTACTACAATTTTTTTTTAATGTCTATTAATATTTAAAAAATAAACTTTCACAGGTAACCAAACAACGTATTGGCATCTACCATGGAGTAAGTTATAGTTTAATAATAGTTTTGATTGATTTGCTCTTAGATAGATCAAATAACCTATGAAATTGTCCACAGTACTGGCAATTTCATAAGTAAAAACTTATGTACGGTGTGTTTCAAAAATCCACGTCAAGCCGAAATCGGACGATTGACCAAGGGATGACAGCTATGAGAAAAATATCCGGGTTTAAAGAAAGTTAAGATTTTCAGGTGAAATACTGAAATTTGTTAAACAGGAACATTTTACAACGTCGTGTGATTAGCCAATGGATGACAGCTATGAAAAAATATTTAAAAAAAATAAAATAAAACATCATTAGTTAGTCATTAAGAAAAGTCGATAAAACTGATTGTGGGTGACCTGGGATTTTATTTCAAGAGATATTGTATCACAAAAAGAAAGAAAGTAAAGTGAAGAAGTAGAGCCTTACAGAGGATGTCGATTTTATCGATTTTTTCTAATGTCTATAATTTTGAAAATACACTAGGATTTTTTGTTCTCACAGCTGTCATACCTTGGCTCGTCACCGGACTTCGGTTTGATGTTGATTTTTGGGACATACTGTATATTTTTCATGGAAATGAAAATATTAGTATTAGCATGTACATATTGCACTTTTTTATTATTAAGTATAATTAATTGACGGGTAAGCAGGGCGGCAATAGCTAGCTCACTCACTCATTCATCATTCACTCATCGCACTTATAACTCACAGCGGGGGTCGGCAGTCGGCACTTGGCACTTCATTTTGGGTGGGGTCTGATGTTCCCTCTGAACGCTTAAGGTCCATTTGCACCAAAAGGTCTGTTAAAGTTACTTTGACTGTTAGTTAATTAAGTTATTAAAATTAAGTTAATTCCACGGTGACGTAACCGTTAAACGTTTACATTTACTCCTTGCAATATCATGTAAATTCATATTGTTACTGTTAAAAGGGTGACTGATCCCTTTGACTGTGACATTGATCTGACGATTACTTTAACTTTAACCAGCCAAGATTCGCTGGTTGCGGTTAGCGTTTAAGTAAGCGTCAAAAATGACAGGCGCGACGATGCCGCAATGGTACAACGCGTTTAACGGTTACATCGCCGTAAAAATAATAGTTAAAGTAGCTTTAGCGGGCCTTTTGGTGCAAATGGACCCAAGGATTAATTTTAAAGTTGTTCAAAAAAGCTAAATTATTATAGACATTAATTAAATAATAGTATGAAGTCTGATGATGGTTTTTAGCCCAGAGTGCTGGTTGTGGCCAGGTCTAACGAGCAGAGTGTGTACTGTCAAACTGAATGGTGCACATTGAGTCTCCTCAAGCCTGACATAACAGAGGTAACTGCAGAAATCTCTTCGTAGTAGCAGTTGTTTCCGTTCATGGACCGCACTCTGGCTTCACATCAGACGGAGTATTGTAACTGCAATAAAAAGGTTATTGTTACTTTATGTTACAAAGAAGAAAAAAGAATTCTTAGTTCTAGTTCTTCGCCTTGTTTGTTTAATAGTATTAGGCGTTACTTTGCGGAAATCCATAACCAACCAGTGAGGGTAGATACACAGTCACATTAGCTGTCAATGTTAGACCCTTCACCTACATGCAATCCTCAGTCGTCGCTGCGTAGTCGAAGCGACCACACGTCTCCTGAGGATGCCACGTGGCGAAACGCGTCGAGAGGTATTTGCATGTTGGTGAAGGGTCTAACATTGACTGCTGATGTGACTGTGTACCTACCCTCACTGACATTAATTAGTGGAAATTAGTTGCAAAGTAGTGTTTGGTAAATAACTTCACCTTGTTGTCGACCCCTGGCTTATAGTGTCGTCTCCATGTCGCTTTCACGCGTTAGCTAAACTGTTGGCCAACACAGTCGTGGCCGACGTGCAGTTCCGCTCAACACTGTGTCACACTTAAATATTTAGGTAGGTAAATTAATGAAAAATGCGAACAAAGTTAAGGATAAAAGGTGTGTAGCTCGACAGCTAAGAGACGTGGCGTAGTGCTTCGAAGTTTGACCGTTTTCCACACAGCCCGAGCTTGTGACTTGTAACCAAACCTACTAACGATTTAATTAGATTGGCAGACGTGGTAGAGGTGCCATTTTGTGCGCCCACGTCTAGGGTTGACAGATGCTTACTAATTTTTGAGGTTATGTTATGGGGTTATATAAATCGGTCCTTTTTTTTCACAACACATCTGTCAACCCCACCACCGTCCCGACCTTGCCCTAGTCTTTAATGGGCTTAATAAATTATTGTTCTAAGTACTCGTAGAAAAGCGTGACAAGTTAAAAAAATTATAATAAGACATAAAAATTAATTACATCGTACGTGAAGAGCAGGTCTTATTTGTATATTTTGTAATTATTAGGTTTATAGTGTAGGTTTTTGAGAGATACGACGCGAAGAAGCGTTGTAAGTTGCATCGAAGAAAATAAAAAAAGGAGCCAACTTGGAGGTAGTCGGGTATAACGGGAGTGTGTCAACGGATGGTGCACTGTCGTCTCCTCAAGTCGGCATAGTGTAACGTGCAGTTATTTTAACGTCAGCTTAACGGAGTATGAAAAACAAAAACGAGTTCTATTGCTTCGAAAATATATATAAAAATATAAAGACAATGCCATAGATAAAATATTGAACATAGTAAAAACCTTTCACAGGGCCAAGTACGACGTTGGATTTAGTACGCCGTGACAGTTTAACGCGATCTCTTTCCACCAATCAGACGTTTTTATTTTAACCGTCGCATTTAAATGAAGCCATCCTATTGGTGGAGAGAACTCGCGGTACGTTGTCACGGCGTAAATGCAATAGTACTTGACCCACTGTACCCTACCAAAATGTAATGATGAAGAATTTATGGCGTTTTAACTACATTTCGATTCATTAGATACAAAAAGGCAATCGGCTTTAAAAAAATTGCTGACGGTACTTGTTTGAAGTTGTACGACATCTGTCGAGTTGGCTGCAAATCCAGTCCTATTCGCTTAGTTTTAAAATAATTTCCATTTAGAGCTTCCAGTTTTAAATCATTTGCTCACCTTTAAAGGTGGCTACACACGTTCAATTTTAACGTCCCTAGTGTCTATACTCAATCAGTCCTTAGTTTTGCCTACAGACCTACAATTTTAACTGTCGGTTAAAACTAAACTTGTGTAGCCGCCTTAAAGCACGTTCATACAATAATCTATTAGAACTTTAGTCAGACCAAGCTGTGTTGTGTTCGGATGCTATGACATGATGCCGTGCCGAGCACAGCACAGCTTCGTCTCATCGCCTTACCCCGAAAGCGCTTTACCGCTAGATATGTGCTCATAATGAGATCATTTTATTTTGGTGAAAGCTGTGTTTTTTTACTAAAGTTAAATGTACCCGAATGGTGTAGCTGTAGGAGGGACTTAGCTTTGATAAAAATAGAGTTCCGAAAGGTCGTGAGTTTAGAAAAATTAAAAAAATAATTCAAAACCAGGATAGATGAACTATATCCACAAAAGTGCATTATTTTTTTCTGATTTCATGTTACTGCGAAATTCGTTCGGTTTCGTACAATTCGAGATCGAACGTGCCAGTCCCTACCGTCTCCGTGGAAGAATCGAAACACGAATACTCGTACAATATTTAAACATTGCAAATTGGTTTTGAATAACTTGTTTAGGCGTCTTAAAGTGATGTCGATTCCATGAAAAGTAACGTTATTTCACCGAAAGTAACGATAATACCGATTTTAAATAACGTTACCCCGTCATCGAGGGCGATAATAGTTAAGTTCAGTTATTCAAAGGAGAATGCCCATTTTTGGGCCCACTTGATACCTAATAGTATGGTAACAAGACGTAACTCTAAAATAATATATTATTTTTTAATTAATTAATTTTAATTATATTAACATATCATTTACCAATCAATAGACAATGTTTATTTACATGAAAAACAGATTTATTTGTTATTAAAGGATTTAAAATAATAATAACCTCAAATATTTCATTAAAAACATCTAATCACTCAATAACCCGGGTGAAAAAATTAAAACTGATTGATAATAAGATAGTAGACTTATTTTTCTACAAAGTTAACGAAAAATCATCAACAAACTCGAGAAAAAAATTGCGGGCCCATTTTTCTTTGGCGAATAGGCATTCTCTTTTAACGGTACATTTTTGTTACGTTATTTTTACGGTATCTTCTGATATTTCGGGTACTGTTTGACACATGACAGCTAGTGACATAGCTTAAGTGGATAGTGACACTTATGTGACGCTTATTAAACATACATTTTAACTTTGGTTTTTTGCGGCGAACGGCGACCACGTTTTGGCGAGACGGTATGGCGTGCGGCGGGACACCTCAGTTGCGATTCTACAGGCTGATTTTCCAGTAAATTCGCATCGTTTTGGGACTTGACTAAAAAGCAGCCCGTCTGAAACGCAGCTAATAAAGCTTCGCAATTCGCACAAACTTTCTTAGCATGTGTAAGGTGTACAAAAAAGTAGAAAATAATAGTAAAAATCTCCTCTTTATGACTACTTGACAAATTAAACGTGTTAACTACATTTTTATTCGCTAAATAAAAATAAAAAATAAAACCAATCAGATCTCTCCCCTTTTTTTGCTAGCTGTACTCTTTTAAGTTATTTGAATATATAACAATCGCACAATCTAGAATTTTTCGAAATTACTATATAAAAAAATATTTGAAGGAAAATAGTAAACAAGAAATAGATAAATTCAAACTAAAAATTGTTTTATTTTTTTATTGGAGCTCGGCACGTGACTACACTCCGTCTGATGTTAAGCTAGCTAAGCTAAGAGTGCAGAAACATTTGGTGCCTACGCGATGCCGACTTAAGGAGACAAATGTGCACCATCAGGTTGACAGTGCACTCTTTCGTATATCTACGTCCAAACAGAGCCCAAAACTCAACAAGGTTACTGTATTTTTATCAAATGTTTTCTTATAATTTCTTCAACATACTGTTGTTGACAACCCTAGCTATATTTTATTTGAGAATTTTCTTCGTCTGTTGTAAACTTGTTTTTTTTTTATAATAGCACAGCATAGCTGCGTTTGTGACGGGCTGTATATATTCTGTAGAATCGTATCGCCTTGTAGGCTTGCATAGAAATTCTTTATGTGCTTAAAAAAACAGATGCTTATATGGCTGGAAGGTCTGCCCCAAAACCAACCGACTTTTCTTACAATGAAATTGTAAATAAAAGAATAAAAGAAGATATTTTTTTAAAAACCATTTATTATACAAAAATCACAGTCTTCGTTAAGTTTATTATTTAATTATTCCATTAATTTAGGTGTTAAGATTTAAATTCTATTATTTTTTCTGTGTTTATTAATTAAATGAAATATTAATTTGTAAGTTGATGCGAACAATTTATCTTGAATAATAAAATTTTAATAAAAAAAAAGACAAAAAAATAAAATTATATGAAGGGTACATAATGGTGTTTTATTTTAAACTAACTCCTTATAAATAAATAAATAATTACCCTTAGAAAATTAAATAGTAAAAAAAAAAACTATTTTTATAGTACCGTACTCCGCCTGATGCTAAGCGACTTAACTCACACGTACCACTTTACAACCACAAAAAAGTGGTTGTAATGTAGTTGAAAAATCAACAACCTTCTATTACTGGAAGTGCAAACTTCATACATCTGAGATAAAAAACCGTAGGCCGCTCCAAACGATCTGACAATGTTGCAGTCAAGTCAACTATTAACTGACAGAGGATCTAAACGTGGCTGTGGTCATTTAGCGGTTCTAATGTGGATTATATCCGCTATCACAGCATAAATGATTATATCATAACATAATGTTACTGGCAACAGTCGACTATGCTTCAAGGCTTCGGGAGACACGTTTTTATGAATAGGAAAAAGCTAGATTGGAGTGAAGTGAAGTGTAGCGACAAACAGGATGAGAGAATTGCATCTAACCGGAGAGAAATTTGCCGTCAGCTAGTCTTACATTAATAAATGAGCGCTCAGGCCCTGTTGCACCAAAAGGCCTGTCAAAGTTACATTTTATGGTGACGTTTACATTTACTCCACACACGTTGCACCATCGTGTAAATTCATATCGTTATCGATAAAAAGGGTGGCTGATGTATTTCCCAAAAAAACCTATTTAGATTCTTTTCATACATTTGACGTTAATGGCATTGGTTTAACGATTACTTTAATTTTGAAAATTCGCTTGTTATGGTTAGCGTTAAAGTAAACGTCAAAAGTGACAGATTCTATAAGGTAATAGTTAAATTATGTGGTGCAACTAGACCTAAATAACATCATTGGTTGAATTATTACGTTTCGTTTGTAAATCTAATAAGCTACTCTGTATGTCGACACTTAGCTCTTGCAAAGGAACCACTTCGGTCCGCCAATACACGTCTCGATTCCTCCCGTTCCTGTTACGGTGACGACGCTCCTGAAGATGTACCTGCGATTATAAAAGTTTTCCAGAAACACGTGTCTACTAAATTAATCTATATTATGTAAAAAAGATAGCTGTCACCAGATACACCTCCCTAATTGCCCACGATATAGGTAAATAAGTAACTCACCTTCCGTATATGCGTGTTGACCATAGACCGTAGATGGAACAACGCCGGACAGACTGGACAGCGTCTAGTGGGCGCAGTGTGCGCGCACAAGCAGTGCTGGTTACGACGATTTGCCGTCACGAATCCACGACCGCATGTCTGCAAAATTTTTTTGGCATTATAACAATTTGCCATTGTCAAAGTAAATATTTACATTAATTTTTTTTCTTGTAGCTTGGCATATGCTAACACTCCGCCTGGTGTTTCCGTTCATGGACCACGCTCTAGCTTTACAACTGCCACTATGCCGTCTTGAGGAAACGAGCATGTACCAACTAAATTCTAGATACATCAAGTTAATATTATTGTGCATCACACTAAACAGTCAAGTCAAAAAAAACTTCAGTAAAGTAGTAGAATCTTTACTAAAACTTCCTACGGAGTTTTTGGAGGGAAAAGCATTTTCGCTATGACAACGTAACGCGAGTACTCTCCACCAATAGGATCGCTTCATTTAAATGCGACGGTTAAAATAACAACGTCTGATTGGTATATGCATTTAAAAAAGTGGTCTTACTTGACAAAGGTATGGCCTCTCATTATTATGCAGCCGCTGATGCCACATCAATGCGCGTGCGTCGACGAAACCACGATTGCATTTCTGTAAAAAAAAATTTAGAAGAAATAAATATTAGGTCAGCTATATTACACGATGCGTGCTAAATAGGAAACCATTACGAGAACCATTATTGGCTGTATGGGTTTTGTTCCCTTGTCTTCCCAGAACTAAATAAAACCCAAACCCATGGACGTATGATGTAATATAAAGGTGTGACCGCACTTGAAAGTCGTATAGTGCGGTTTCCATTTCATTTTCTTTTCGCAGCTCTTACGTAGCGAGTAATACGGTTTTTGTTCGGAAAGGAGAATGCCCATTTGCCTAAGATAAATGAGCCCACAATTTTTCTCTTGTTTGTCCATTATTTTCAGTTAATTTAGTAGAAAAATAAATTTACGTTTCTTATCACCAATAAATTTTAATTCTATTACTTGGGTTATTAGACTTTTTCTAATGCATTATTTAAGGTCGCTCCCACTATGCCGGCCTGAGGAGACGAGTATGCACCATCTAGATTGACAGTGATCATCAGTCTTTCTATCACTCTTTAATAGTGCCTATAGGCACTGAGCGACCAAAGTACATATAACAAAGTTACATTGGTACCGGTCAGAATTTAGCAAGGTCTGAACACGGGTCTCATCGACCGTGAGTTCACGCGTCTTACCGCTAAACCATGGCCGTTCTATTAGATATATAGTGGGCCCAAAAATGGGCAAAAACTCACCTCACAATAAAAGTCTTTATGCGTCTTAGAATGTTCATTCAACTCTTCCTTAGACATAAATGTTTTCTTACATTTGGTACAATTAAAATCTCTCGAATGCATTTTACTTTTATGCATTACTAGCAAAGACGTTTCGGCGAATGATTCGTCGCATTTATCACAGTTATATCTGGAAAACATGAATAAATACTTTGTGGTGACTCCGCTACTCGACACTAGATGGCGTTATTTGGACCTCAGCCGTTTCCAGGGCTAAATCATAATCATAATAAAGTGACGACTGTCGGTTGGCTTTTGACTTCAGCCCCCGTTCACCAAGCAGTGCAGTCACATGCCTGACAAAAGCGATAATGATTAAGTCGGCATAGTCAAGGTGACTGACACCCAACAGTCGCGCACTGTGGTACAGATAAATTTCTTCAGGCAGCAGTCGCCTCCACTATGCCGGCTTGAGGAGATGAATGCGCACCGTCTAGAGTGACACTCCTCCAGTGAGTGCACACTCCTCTCGTTATACCTGGCTACTTTCAAACTATTCCCGAAACGCGAAGGTCACTTCACGGGTGTTACATTCGAAAGTGGTGGTACTACCCCAGGACAGCAGACTGGACAAATAACCATCATCAGTCTTTCTACCACTGATATCAACATGACTATTAACGATATAAAAAATGTGACTTACAAATCGCCATTAAATTTCTCATGTTTACGTATATGCATATCTAGACTCAATGCAGACTTATATGTTTTACCACAATAAAAACAAATGAACTTCTTATCGTGTTTCTTCCCATTGTGCTCCTTCAGTCTCTCCTCGTCCGGGAGGAACTCACCACAAATCTCACACACGTGAGCTCCGAGTCTCTTCGCCATATTTTTAGCTTCCTCATGTTTCTTTATATGCGTTATCATTGTTTTTCGTTTCTTAAAAGCCTCTCCGCACGTGGCGCACACAAATGTGTTTAAATGATGCATTAAGTGCACATGGTATTCCTGTTCGTTGTATATTATTTCTTTACAAATCTGAAATTAAATAAGCTGTTTATACGACTGATGATTTTAGATATAAACACTTTTTTTTATTAATTCTTGGCATGTAACAACACTCCGCCTGATGTAAAGCTGGAGTGCGGTCCATGAATGGATACAACTGCTACTACAGAGAAACCTGTGCGGGTAGCAGTCGCCTACACTATGCCGGCTTGAGGAGACGAGCATGTACCATCTTAGATTGACAGTGCACACTCCTCTCGTTATACCTGGCTACTTTCAAACTATTCCCGAAACGCGACAAAGTCACTTCACGGGTATTACATTCGAAAGTGGTGGTACTACCCCAGGACGGCAAACTGGACAAATAACCATCATCAGTTTGCCTACCACTCTTTAATAGTGCCTATAGACACTGAGCGACCAAAGTACATATAACAAAGTTACATTGGTACTGGTCAGATTAGCGAGGTTCGAACACGGATCTCATCGATCGTGAGTTCACGCGTCTTACCGTTAGACCACGGCCGCTCAAATTTTGTATAATTGTTAATTTAGAGTTTACGTTTCGAAATTTATGTTTATATCTAGTTAATAATATACTCGTTATAAGTGAATTTGTAAAAATTATTATGAAAAATCTAAAACCATAAATTAATTAAGTTGTTTATATGGCTGATGATTTTAGATATTAAAGATTTGCATATAGCAACACTTCGCCTGATGTAAAGCTATTGTGCAGTTCAATTACAGAAACAACTGCTACTACAGAAAAATCTCTACAGGCTGCAGTCGCTACTGCTATGCCGGATTGAGGAAGCGAGTATGCACCATCTAGATTGACAGTGCACACTCCTCTCATTATACCTGGCTACTTTCAAACTGGTTTTACATTAGAAAGTGGTGGTACTACCCCAGGACGTCAGACTGAGCTAATAACCACCATCAGTCTGCCTACCACTCTTTAAATTGCACTCTAGCTTAATATTAGACAGTGTGTGATCATGTCAGGGTGCTATGTAAGCCACCACCATCAAGCCAGCATAGTGAAGGTGAGTGTTACTCCTGGTAGACACCTCTATTATATATATACCTTGCAAATAAAAATATCAAGATCATGATCTGTTTTCATATGTTCTCTCATTTTAGACACAAATCTATACTTTATGGGACATTTGGTACATGTTATATACTCCATTGGTGATCTCTTCTTGCGGTCCCGGATCCTTTTGACGTACGGCTTGCGTTTCTTAGGTTCAACCTCTTCAACGTCCAAGTCGTCAACTTGAAAATTATACTCTAAAGCATCTTTATTAGATATTTGTACAAAATTCCCGCATTTATCGATTTGGTAGAACAATGATTCCAACTTCTCGTTCTTAATCAATATTATATCATCGTCCTGAGACTCTTTTTCCGATTCATCTCGTTTAATAACTTCATCTTTAACATAATTGCTCGCAAATGATCCGAGGTCTATAGTGAACTCTGGTATAGTCGGCACATGATTATCAAGAGTAATACATGCCATGTTCGGTTCATCAATTTCCATCTTTCCCTCCAAAATGCTCTCAGCCTGTGTCGTAACAGATTCTATGTAATAATATAATAATTCTTGAGATCTTTGTAATTGCAAGTGAAATTTGTATACAGATAGGGCTCCGATGAAACAGTCTGGGCATACATTGTAGTTATCGCTGTCTTTGATCTACAAATCAAGAGTACAGTGCAAATAATAAACAAGCAACTTTAAATAGAAAGAAACATAAATAAGGCTAAAGTTGTATATTATCTACCTGTAAATTAAAAACGGTCTTTAAAATATCAGCAACACAATATTCCACGCCTTCTTTACAAATCTTAGTAAAAATATGTTCATGAAATTCTTCTAATTGTGTTAAACAAACGAAACAAATGTTTTCGGCGAATGTTTCATTTATTATGTGACTTACAATGTTCTTACGTTGATCCATCTTACCTAAAACGATAAATAAAATTCGTAAACTGCAAATAAAAATCATTTAAACTTAAAAGGGACTTAAAATTATCATTTATGATTTTACCACCAAATTATAAGATGCGTTCCTCGGAGTAAAATGAATAATAAAGTGCGTTCCGCCGCATAAACCCCGTTCAAGAAAATAAAAATGGCTGTCGAGTGCCGTCAGTGAACGGGAAAATTCTGAATCTTGAACGAAAGCACGTTCAAAATTAAATTAGTCTTTGTAAACGTTCAAAAAAAAATTCTAAGACAATATATAATGAAACTTGCAATAACACCTTTTATTTTAAATATGAATAAAGTTTATGTTATCACGTATATAAATATCTTACTTGAATCATTATAGAAGTAAGTTTGAAAATAGCAAAATTATATACACAGGTCTTTGTAAATGCAAATAAGTTAACAAGAGTGCATGTCATTTTGATTTTGGAACAAATATCGAAAATGGCGGATTGTAATCTAATTGGATGTGGTGTTGTTATTTTTAACAATATCTTTTAGGTTTGCCACGTGAGACTATAATATTTTAACGCTTCTTCATGATAAGTGTAAAACCTTTGTGGTGTATAACTTCGGAACTCGTGGAAATAAAACTGGTAAATGTTATAAATTGATTCTGAAGACAGCAAAGTTGAAGTCTAATTAATATTAATAAAATAAAGGTATGTTTTTATCAATAAATATGTTTATGAGCAAGAAGTGGAGAAGCTCATCAGCTATTAAATATTATTACAGTAGAAAAAAATGGATATCGAAACCGAGATAAAGGAAGAAATCTCTGAAGAAAATGAGGAAATACCTGAGGTCAAAGATGAGATATTTGAAGACGATGTAAAGGAGGAAGCTCCGGAAGCTTTAGAGGACACATTCGAAGTCCCGCGAAATTCACCTTTGAGTATTAAAATTGAACATAATATTGAAAGTGCAGATAACGCAGATGATGTTCATACTCCGGAGATGCAAATGGATGAATTTGCTCTGAAATCTGAAGCTGAAGAGTCTGAGGTGAGAATACTTAGCATTTATTAAGGCAGTGTTTTTTCATTAACCCGAGCCTGCCTGAAGTTTTTCATGTGTTCCGCACACGTACTAGTACTTACCAAAGCAATGTTTTTGGTTGTCTTGTTTATTAATAACGAAAAGTATATCAGATCTATAAAGAATGTCAGATTGTTCACTCAATTAGATGCCACACTGATTCGCAACTCTCATTAGACCGGCAAACGGAGAATATATGTAGACTCAACTTGACTTTTCTTTCCAGTATATTGACCAGCAAGAGGAGTTACCAGAAAGTATGGAGGTGAAAACAGAAGTGAAATTAGAATCAATGGATGAGGTTGCCCAAATACCCGAATTATTGCATGAAAATGAATGTACAGAAAAAATATTACCTAATGATTACTTAGAGGAAGATAATATTCAAGAATATCATTTGAATTCAATAACAGGTGATTCCTTAACTTTGGAGCAAGAAGCTTATGGTGACTACATACAATGCAATAAATGTGCAAAAATTGTTAAGAAAAGTAGTTTTTTAAGACATTTCCAAACACACAAGGCCGTCGAGAGTAAAGCCCTGTCTATACTTAAAAATATTAAATCGTTAAATAAAAATAAATCTTCAGGCCCAAAAGTGAATAGCACGAATAATTATGAATGTTCAAAATGTTTTAAGCAATATGCTATAAAGAAAAGTATGTTAAAACATCAAAGATATTGCAAAGAAGGCAACACTTTAATAGATGATTACCACTGCACTGTTTGCGGACAACTGTTTACACATAGAAGAAGTTATGTAATGCACCAGAATGATTGTAAGCCACAGGAACTGGCGGCAGAATCTGGCGACAGCAGTCAAATTGCAAGTAACACAGAAACTGGACAATATTCATGTTCCTGTGGCAAAGCCTTTCAGCGGAGAAGCAGAATGGAAACATGTCTCAGATCACATAACACATCAGAACAATACCAATATCAAGGTTGCCACAAATGCGCAAACTGCGGCAGACAGTTTCAAAATAAGAACGATTTAACTTTACACAGAAAATTGCACATTCGAAAGAGATATCCTTGTAAATTCTGCCCTTTAGACTTTCACACACCAAAGGAACTTTTTAAACACCTACGTAAGCATCAGAAGGTGCAGCAGATAGAGTATGAAGTTGTGTCGGCCGTTGTGAACGGTAAACAGAAGTTAAAATGCTTCATGTGCAACAAGAATTGTAATGAACTATCGGAATTGAAGTTACACGTGTTAGGTGATCATAAACAGCCATACACGTGCCCGAAATGTCAAGAGAACTTTCGCAACATTATTGACTTTGCCTCTCATACTAAAAATATGCATCCAGAAATTGAAGGACAATCTGTTTTAAGTGTCATAGAGGCATTTTCGAAACTAGCTAGGTGTTGGAAGTGTCAGGAATGTGGAGTACAATTCGATCAACCGAAGAAGCTGGCTCTTCATCAAGTGGAACAACATACACTGAACTCTAAATCTGAGATACCTGAATTCCTATGTAGATATTGCAGTAGAGTATTCTTGACGGCTAAAAGATTAGCGTCACATTGTCGAATGATCCACGAACACCAGCAAAATAATGATACTGAGGTCTACGTTAATCCTAAATTAATGTGCATACACTGTAGAAAGGTTTGCAAAGACGAGAACGCTTTGACTTGCCACATGAGACTGCATTCTCCGGAAAGGAAGTTTGTCTGCAAGTTTTGCGATTTCCGTTTTGCTACCTTCGAAAAACGAAAAGCGCATTTATCTATACACACTGGGGATATGAAATATGTATGTTTTATCTGTGATTATGTTTGTACATCCGAGAATAGGTTAACAATGCATAAGCAATCCGATAAGCATTTAAAAATGAAGGAACATTTATTAAATGATAGACATGTAGTTAGTGAGGCTTCCACTGGTGAAATGAATGTAGAGGAAACTTGTAATTGTAGTGTGTGTGGTGAAGAATTCTCTAGTGAATTGGAAATGTTACAACATAAAAAGATACACCCCTTCATTGAATTCCCGCATGATCCCGAACCTTCTAAAATATTTTTTAAATGATAAACAATTTTTGTTTACTTGTTTATTAATTTTATCAACATGATCTATTTAGCCGTCGCTTTATGGACTGCATGTTAATTAGTCGTATTTACAAATGGTCGTTTTATATAATATGGACATTTCGTGACATAGACAATTCAATACACGACCATTGGCGCTTTGTGACGTGTTTCATCATGCGCAGCTCATCGAACTACTGGTTTTTACCACAAAATTAGCAAGGTCTACTTTGCAATCGAGTTTATTGCTCTTATATCGATGCTGCAAATCAATCTTACAGCTCCAGACCTTACTTCATGTCTCATACATACTGCGAGCAAGTTTTAATTATTTTGAAATTGTTTCTAGTTTTACTCCTGTTTTTAGCGCCCAGTGTGCAAATTACTTGTTATTATTGTTATGTTTTACAATACTAAGCCATACTACTTTGTATAGATACTAGTAGAAAGGGTAGTTATTACCTAAATAAATTTAAACAATTTTATTTCAAATGTGTTTATTACTTATTAGGTTTTATTACAATAAACATATGACAATTTTACCAGAGTTGTTTTTTTATATATAATAAGTTAAGAAGTGAGGTTCTGACATCCTGCCAGAGCTTATGCTGAGCTGGCTTCTCCTTTGTCACTTCACTTTACTGCAAACCTTGACGGCTTTATAATTGTGACAAAATGTATTCTATTATATCACAGTAACATAAAAACTGGAGGCATAGTACCACCAATTTCCTGAAAGTTTGGCATCCCAATCTTAAAAAGAGAATTATGTCATCGTGCCAAAATTTTAAGCGTTTTACAAAATGAGAAAAATAACAACTGAACTATTATAGTGATTCATAAAGAAAGAATAATTTTGTACAGTTAATGAACATTTGTAGTGGTGTACATGCAGTTGTTTACATTCATGGACCGCACTATAGCTTTACATCAGGTAGAGCGTTGTCATGTGCCCAGCTATGATTAAAAATAAGAAGTAGATATCTAACTATAATCAACGCTGGTTTTTGTAAAAAAAATTTGCGCGGCTTCCGACACCGAGACTAATTTACGCTCGGCAACCACTCTTTGTCTTCTTGATATCCACTGACTTGGCTCAGCCATCCATCTCAGGGTTCCAACAGCACATCACTGCTTTATTACAGTATTTCGCAATTTAGTCATTATAGAATCCGGTGTTACGTAATCCATATACCGAAATGAGCGAACTGAAAGCTTTACGATACCTGAAAATAATTTTAATTAGGTTAAAAATTAAAACATACGTGAACCAACTTGTGACAACAATCACTCCGGCTGATGTAAAAGCTAGACTGTGGTCCATGAATGGAAACAACTGCTACCACTACTACAGGCATAGCAGATGCGACTCATGCTCCGGCTAGAGGAGACAAATATGTACCATCCAGATTGATAGTGCATACTCCCCTCCTTATACCTGGCTACTTCCAAATTGTTCCCGAAACACGACAAGGTCACTTCATGGGTGTTACATTCGAAAGTGGTGGTACTACCCCAGGACAGCAGACTGGGCTAATAACAGTCTACCTGCCACTCTTTAAGAGCGATGCACATATAACTTAGTTTACATAGGTACTGGTTTTTATGAGCTCACACGGCCATCTGGCTCTCAAAATATAAATAAAACCTGAAACTAGCTACAATTTTTCTAACTCACCAATACTAGTGCCATCTAGCTTCAATACATCGTTAAGATGGTCCTTAATGATATGGATTCTTAACAAATTATACATGGTGTTGGAACGGAAAACATTTTTTATGACGATTTGTTTAAAGACCGGCAACACTTCCGACAGTGGCGGCAGGTACGGTTCCCCATATATCTGAAATTTTACGAGAGAACTCTGAAGCAGATTTGCCATTTTAGCACGTCCTATGACTAGCACACCGCCTGGTGTTAAGCTTTTATGTTAGCACCACTTTTATGACCTCGACTGGTTAGGTGGTAAACTCAGTGGAGGCCCATGAGCATGGACGACTAGAGAACCGCTCGCACGGTGGCTTCAGTCGCCATTACTATGCCGGCCTCAGAAGGTGCTTTTTCACACTTCGCTTGAAGGAGAACACACAGGAGGGCAAAGCATTCCACTTTGCTTTGTGCAATTGTGCGACACAGAAAGGACGCGCCGAGCCGTTTTGTTTGAGTTAAATCTTCATATTACAAGATCTAAGAACATTGATATATAGAAAACAATGTAAAAGGAGAATGCCCATTCGCCTAAGAGAAATGGGCTCACATTTCTTCTCGACTTATTTTTTTTGTGTATTTTATAAAAAAATCTACATTCCTTATCAACAATCAGTTTTAATTTTTCACCTGGGTTATTCAGTAATTAGACTTTTTCTGATGCAATATTTGAGGTTATCATTATAATAAACGTTATAATAATATAATTGATCTATTTTTTATGTAATTAAACATTGTCTATTGATTTGTAAACGACATGTTGATACAATTGAAATAAATTTATTTATATTTATAGTTTTATTTTGGTACCAAAACTTGTGAGTGAGCTCAAAAATGGGCATTGTCCTTTGATATATTTTTTAATTCATTGTTGCCAGTTCAGCGGGCAGAGTATGAGGTTGTAATTACGCCGTGAACGCGTAAAGCGAGATTTCTTCACCAATTGAATCGCTTCATTTAAACGTGGAGGGTAAAATAACATCGTCTGATTGGTGGAGAAATTTCGCGTCACGCTGTCACGTCGTAAATGCAACCTCACACTTTGGCTTCAGGAGTTTTACTTTTGCACTTACATTAACTTTACATGGTTTATATCCCTTAAGTATAATTTTCTCTTTAACTTGGTCGACAATCTGAAAGCAATATTTTTTACCTTTAAGCTAAAACCGCACTAACAATCACCCACTAGTGCGGTCTTTATTTCAACAATAAGATAAAGTTTTGGCGGGATTGACATAAGTCAACGTTAGAGTTTTGGCGGCCATCTTGATAATGTCTCAAGATGTTATCTTTCTTGAATTATTTTCCTAAACTTGTGTGTTCTTCTAGTGTTAATGTGGAATAATGGTGGATTATTAACTATTAAGTGCTCGTGAACGTCCGTTAGTGTGGGCGAACAATTCAAAAGAAGAGAACCTGTGTTTCCATTTTCCCTCCAAAACTCCTAAAAAGTTTCCGTAAACATTCCACTACTTTACTGGAGCAATTTTTGACTTGACTGAGACTTGACCTGACTGTTTAGTGTGATGAATGAATAGACTCGTGATGCACAATATTATTAACTTGATGCAAAACATTTACTCTGACACTGGCAAATTGTTATAATGCCATATATGTATAAAAGTTTTGGCGGCCATCTTGATACGTCAGGTTGTCTGTTTTGAATTATTTTCCTAAACTTGTGTTTCTTCGAGTGTTAATGTGTAACAATGGTGGATTATTTATTTATGTGTTCGTCAACGTGCGGGAGTTTCAAACAATTCAAAAGAAGGGAACGCGTGTTTTCATTTCCCCTCCAAAACTCTGTTGGAAGTTTCGGTGATGATTCTACCACTTTACTGGAGCTATTTTTTAGATTTGACTGGAACTTGACCTGGATGTTTAGTGGGATGAATGACCTGTGATGCATAAAAATATTTACTTTGACACTGGCAAATTGTAATAATGCCATAAAATTAAAAGAAGTGGGTTTTCTGCTCAGTTTCAGTATGTATGAGTAGGTTTGGAAAGTGAGTTACGGGAATCATTTGTGAATAGCTCAATTATGGGCTGGTATACTTTTAATCTCAGACTTCGACCGCGTACAATGCGTACACCAATCTCGATTACTCACATATTCCAAATGAATGTTGACATTCTTTAATTCTGCACGCACTTTCTTTTGTGCAGCTTCCTCGTCCGTATCCATTGGTGACGGTTCACTGTCCAATGCGTCTATATGTTCTTTCAGCTGAAAAAAAAGCAGTTAAAATGTCTAGATACCCTGACTGATGTTGATGATGATACGCCAGTACCGTCTTCATGAGCAGGCACTGTCAACAGGCAACGCCCACCGTGGCTCGTCCAATTAGGGAACGTACCCATACTATGTGACCTATTTTTTAAAGATGACCCCTCCGAAGGGTTGCCTCAGTGACCACTCGTAGTATATGCCAAGACACACCCATTTCAAAATGAAAATAATTTGACTCAAGTTTGTTTTTATTAAGAAGCACTAAACACTGCGCGCCAAATTCGAATATAGGTCAAAAAAGCGCGAAATTTCTCTCGGCGAAATCGACCACGTAACAAAAATCTATTTATTAATTTATTTATAAATATATTCCATCTGTTTACAATCCCCCACCCCTTCACCCCCTAGCCACCCTTCGCCGGAATAATGGAGGCGACTGTTGCTTGTAGAAACTTATCTGTAGTAACAGTTGTTTCCGTTCACTGACTGCACTCTAGCTTAACATCAGGTATAGTGTTTGTTACCATCACCTCAGTAAGGTTTTTTTGTACTATTCCATATGACTGTGGTAGTTATTCCACAGAAAAATGCAGCAATGAACGCGAGGAGCAATATGTGAGTTATATATGTTATAAGTTATGAAACAAAACATATAAAGATATTACCTCCTTTATAACAGGGTCCATGAACCTATCATAACCGCCATAAATTTCTGCATTTTGCAAAGAATTAAAATCTGAAATAAGAAAAAACTTATTTTTAAGCTAACCCTTGGGCCGATGGAGACATGCCATGTAGATCTTCATATATGAACACGCAATTGCAAGTTGTTAAATTACCTTTTTTTCTATCGCTCTTAGCTAGACGTGACGTGATGCTAAGGGTCGTTTGCACCAGTAGGCCGGTTAAAGTAACTTTAACTATTACTTTTACGGAGACCGTTTACGACCATTAAACGTCTACATTTACTCCACATGCGTTGCAATATCGTGTAAATTCATATTGTTATCGTGGCTGATCTCGAAAAAATAATAGAAAAACATATTTGGCTTCTTTTCATACATTTGACAATTACTTTAATTTTAACCAGGCAAGAATCGCTGGTTACGGTTAAGGTTAAAGTAACCATCAAAAATGACAGGCGCGACGATGGTGCAACGCGTGTGGAGTAAATCATAATGGTTAAATTAATAGTTAAAGTTACTTTAACCGGCCTTCTGGTGCAGATGACCCTGAGCTGGAGTGCAGTCCATGAGTAAAGACAAATTCTACAACTTTTCCTGTTTATTAATTTTTAACTTATGAAGGGACTCACCAGTATCTGTAATCATAGAGAGCTCCTTTTCAGTAATGACGGTAGGTTTAATATTACCCAACTCTGCATCCAGTTCGACAACACATTCTTTAATGAATTCAAAATCTGTGTGATGGAGAAAGACTTTTCTGTACAATTTAGTTAGATAATAATGTGTGTCACATATGTTTGAATCCACTAATACCATTGAGATTAATCTGTCACTTAGTTTCTGTAATGAATATAACATAAAGACATTATAATCTGAAATGCCACTTCCTGCGGTGTCAGCTGAAAATCAGCGCTCTGACATCTGCCAGAGCATATGCTGAGCTGATTTCCCTTTTGTCATCTCACCCTGTACATATCTAAAAACATCTGTACTTTATGACAAATAAAAGATATTCTATTCTATTCTAAATGGAATTCGAAATCTTTATAGCCGTCTTGTATAAAGAGAATTGTAGATGTGAGGGAAGACGTCGATTCGTCCTTGGGCCGCGGCATGTATAATAGTTTGTTAAGATCTTTTTAATTCACTAGATGGCGCCTCTGTCGTTTAACAACGTCTGGTGGTTTGTTCGTCACCTTTATACAATACAGATTTTAAAAGAATAAACTTGCTTGGTGTTAATATTGAAATTAGTAGTTTTATTTAAGTGATATCGAAGTGCGCGTACAGCAGGAGTTGTGTCAGGATTGTGGCAAGTGGCGTCCTGTGGGAAAAAGGCGTGGCTGTGACAATTGATGATGATAATGAATTCAAGATCAAAAATATAAACAAAGAAATGTCACAGTCAAAGTGATTTCAGGGGTGGTCAGCATTTTCCTAGACAGCCAGTGGAATTAGTTAAATCTGACTAAGAAAAAATTTACAATTCAAATGTTTAGACTTTCTGTCTTATTCCCAGGATCAAAAAAGGAAACTGTATGATTTTATTTGAAATAGTTTTTTTTTAGGATCGTATTTTGCGTCACTTTAAAGCTTAAAACTGCAAGCTGTATTTTGTATTACATGTTTAAGATGTGCGTACAATTTTAACACAATGTTTTAGTATTTTTCGACAGACAGACAAATGAAGGTATCGTTTTGAATTGACAACACGTTTATTTACTTTTTTGTCTCAAATCCCATTTCAGAGTACAGGTTACTTCTTGAGTGTTATGCTTGGAAGTGGTGGTACTATCCCAGGTCAGCAGACTGGGTTAATAACCAACAATGGCTATTATATTATACCGCAGACACTGATCATCCAAAGCACATTATCGTTTAGTCAGATTTGGACACTGGTTAGATCTAGTTAGATAGATTAGACCAGACTCCTGAAATACAGTGTATAACTAGCGTATCCGTATTCTTTGTTATTATTACTAACACTAATATAAGTTCATCTATACTAACCTGTGTGTGTAACTTTAAATAGATAAATAAAGATTGTCATTATTTTTATAATCGTCAGTTGCTAAAAAAAAATTACTAACCTGAGCAATTTTATCCAAAAATTTAAATGCATCTCTTCCAGGAATTTTCTTTAAATTAGGATATTTATGATAGATTTCTAGGAATAACATTCTGAAGGATCCCTTTAGTATCGAGGCCTTTCTCTCAGACTCATTATTATGACGACTTAAAGACTTTGATAAATTAACTTTCCCTACAGTGGACTGCAAATGAAACAAATCAATGGAAATATATCGAGATAAGCATAACGATCAATAGATAATATAAATTAACTTACACCTGGAAGTTTACGGGGAATAAAAGCATGTAGATTTTTTACATGCCCATATTTATAGTTATTAATGTTTGACACAACCTCCAAGGGATCCAATGATTCCGACAATCTCATGTAAAATGTTTTTCTTGGGACACCAGCGGGAAACTCGAAACATATCGCTTGGAAATGACCTCTAACCACATCCACTAATTTTTTCGATGTATTCTTTAATGTCCACTAAAAAAAAACCGAGCGTGAGATGTGGATATTTATTACATACAACCTGCGTCATTATAGACTGTTTTTAAATAACTTACATTTGCCGGTATATTCCTCACACCAACTATAGACATTTTAAATTTAGATTTTATCGAGCGCAGTGTTTTTAGGTTATTCCAAATATTTTTTTAAAATTTTTATAGGCATTATGACAATTTGCCAGTGTCAAAGTAAATATTTATGCATCAAGTTAACAATGCTTCACGGAGTCACTCATCCATCACACTAAACAGTCAGTCAAGTCAAAAATTGCTTCAGTAAAGTAGTACAATCTTTACTGAAACTTCCTACGGTTTTAGAGGGAAAACGGAAATACATGTTCTCTTCTTTTGAATTGTTGGCCACACTCACGCACGTTCACGAACAGTCAAGTTCCTTGACCGGTTAGAGTAATCGTCACCAACGTCAATTACTTTCGGGCTCCGTTCTCGATATTAGTATTTCACACAAGTATGAAGTAAATTATAACACAGTCAAATAAATAAACGAGCAATACAAATAAGTTTTTGCGCGACTACCCGCAATAGCCGCGCTGAGGAGCTATACAAATCAGTTATTTAACGATATCTAAGTTACCTAGCCGGTTAGGGAATTATTTACTTATAGTCATTGATATACAACCTAACCGGCTAGGTAACTTAGATATCGTTAAATAACTGATTTGTATAGCTCCTCAGCGCGGCTATTGCGGGTAGTCGCGCAAAAACTTATTTGTATTGCTCGTTTATTTATTTGACTGTGTTATAATTTACTTCATACTTGTGTGAAATACTAATATCTTCGACGGAGCCTTTCCAGTAATTATGATTGAACTTCACGTACAGGTAAGTTCGTTTAATCATTAAATGTATGAAAAGAAGCCAAATATGTTTTTCTGTTATTTTTTCGGGATCAGCCACCTTTCTAACGACAATATGAATTTACACGATATTGCAACGCGTGTGGAGCAACTTAACGGGCGTTTCGGCGCAATTAGACCTTAACACGAAATAGTGACTAAAACTATAATAACTATAATTTATTACTTAAAAACTGACAAACCACCTTGATTAGGTACTATTGTTAATAAAAAATACAAATTTATAATTAAACGTTACTTTATTCATACGATACATCATATTCTAAAGTGATAATAATTAAAATTTTAAATTCTTCATTCAGTATCAACAAGCATTTCTTCGTCATACAAAATTTTAGACTTAAAACTATACAGGAGCTAAAGAAAGTCACATGCCAATCGACAGTAGTCACTTGATATAATTAAAACAAAATAAGTATAGAGTGTTTGGCGCGCTTTTGCCCGGGAAGGTTGAGGTGTTTTTTTTTATCCCTTTCCTTAATTAGTTTAGTGGTTATTATTGTGTAAAATTGGTGTTATTTTGCGTAATTTTATCCTGTGCTAGTGAGTTATTGTGGAAACATTAAAATTCACTCTATATGAGGCAACAGAAGCGGTTTTTTTTTCTGTGGTTATCCCACGCCGTGAAAACGCTCATATTGTGACTAGACCGGGTGAATTGCCGCCAAATACTCCAAGAAAGCGTCAAAATGTAAAACACCATTGCAATTTGATGCAAAAACATTAAGAATTTACTACTCGACATTGGCAGAATTATCGTTGTTATGACAAGGCCATTTAACAAAAGAAGAAGATGTTTCACTGTCATCTAGGTGATAATGAAACGTCAAATCCCATACATTTTGTTGTCGATTCGATTCGATTCTTTTGACTTTAGGCCCAGGTAATACAGGCATAATGGAAAAAGGAAAAAACGAATATCTGTTCCCAAGTTATTACAAATTCGACCCACTGAGCGCCGTATCGGAATCAATGGGCAAGGTCCAAAAAAACTAACCCATGGTGAATCGAAAACCATTTCGAGATATCACATCAATTAGAAGAATTTTTTTGATTCTCGTCTGAAAATACTTAAAAATCGAGGAGATATTTGAAAAACTGTAATGACCGTCTTCGACCTTTCACTTCGACTTTCGTACCGTTTGACAAGATAGAATACAAAGTACCAACCTAACAGTTTTGTAATTATGTTGTCTATGGTTGTCGCCTCACAAGTTTGTCAAATATCTTTTGTTTGTGTTTCCTAACAATAACAGTGTTTTATACGAATAACTATTGTAATTTTTAAAACAAAACTACACTATAAACACGATGTTTTAATTAACAGGAACTTTTAAAAATGAAAAGTTTTGTTTGAACTTTTGACAAACGATTTTTTTTTTGTTCATTGGCAATGGTTTAGTTCCGAACGAATCCTCAGGTTTGCCAATATTACGATCGCAATTTTTAAAAATTAATAAAAAAAGAACAAAGCAATTACAAAAGTTTTCCAGAAACACGTGTCGACTAAATTAATCTATATTATCTAAAAAATATGTAAAAAAGATAGCTGTCACCAGAGACACCTCCCCAATTGCTGCAATTGCTAACATTTCTCTGTGGTAGCAGTTATTTCCGCTCATGAACCGCAGTTTAGCTTAAAGTGTGGTCTATAAAAATGTGAGAAGTTTGAATATTCTAACCTTAGGGTGGTTTGCACCAGAAGGCCGGTTAAAGTAACTTTAACTATTACTTTTACGTTTACTTTAACCGTTACGTTTACATTATGGTGTATATTTACTCCACACGAGTTGCACCATCGTCGCGCCTGTCATTTTTGACGGTTACTTTAACCTTAACCGTAACCAGCTAATCTTGGCTTGGTTAAAGTTAAAGTAATCGTCAAATCAATGTTGCTAACGTCAAAAGTATGAAAAGAAGCCAAATATGTTTTTCTGTTATTTTTCGAGATCAGCCACTCTTTTAACGATAACAATATGAATTTACACGATATTGCAACGCGTGTGGAGTAAATGTAAACGTTTAACGGTCGTCGTCGCGCCGTAAAAGTAATAGTTAGTTACTTTAACCGGCCTTCTGGTGCAAACCACCCTAACATTTCTCTGTGGTAGCAGTTATTTCCGCTCATGAACCGCAGTTTAGCTTAAAGTGTGGTCTATAAAAAATGTGAGACGTTTGAAAATTTAAACCTTAGTAAGACTAATGATCATTCCGAAGTAACTATGTTATAAGTATACAAATAAGTTTCTTAAGAATAAATAAGTAAAGATGAGATATATTTTTTAGATTATTAGAAAGAACCTCACATATCGAACAGATTGTGTCCTACACATTTTACATAGGGTTATCGGAGACGTATTTGGTTTATGGACGTTTAGGCTCATTGCAAATCCCTTGGTCAAAGGACCGCGCGGTTAACCGACCGATAGATTTAAATATAAAATCACAGGTCTTCTAACTTCAATAATTCTAATCCTAATTTTAATAGTTCTAGTTCTAAGTTCAGTTGTAGTTCCAAGTTTTATCAAAATCCAAGGCCTAATTCTAATAGGGAAAATAGTGAAATATTGTGTCGTTACTATAAATCCCCAGGCCACGACATTAAAGATTGTAGAAAGAGAGAATATAATAATCAGTATCGTAATCATGTGCCACAAACTAATAAAATTATGTTGAGGCACAAGTACCTAATCCGAACGATCAGAATTTAAACTAGTAGAACGGGATCCAAAATGGTGCCGACGAGAGACCGTTTCTACAGGCACATCCGATCTGGATTATAAAACTAATTCTATTTCCGATATATACTTTTACAATAAAAATAAACGAACCAAAACCTACCTTGCTGGTCTCTCCTCGGGTCACACTCTGCTTTCAGACAAGACCTGAGTGAAAGACCACCCTTCATCGTGTGGGCGGAGGCGGTAGCGGAGTACCAAGCGTTATCTCCTTCGCCCCGAGCCAAGAGCGGTAATCCCGGGGTTGGACTGCCGTCCATTTAGTTGACTGGAATGGAGTTTCTTCCCAATGAGGTGGGGCCTAACGGCCGAGCGTCGGTGGGGTCGCGGATGAATGCGAAAAAGCGTGCCCGTGACCTCACCATATGACGTAGAGTTTTAGTCGTGTATACCTGGTATTAACGAGTACCGGGGAGTTCGACATAACCTCGTCGTCTTCCCCGAGACGGGAGGCATCTATAAAAGATTCCCCCGCGTAAAAAAAGGCTCATTGCAAATACACTTCAATAAATGATACACGTCCTCAAGCCTATTGCACTTCAGGCAATCAAGCGAGTCAGTCTTTCATTAAGTGGTACTGATTATAAATGCAAAAAAGACGAGATCAGTATTACCCATTTGACAGTTAACCCTTTCGATAGTTCCAAGAAATAGAATAGAAACCACCAATTAGCTATTAAATTATGATGAAAATTGAAATCTTAGATAGCTCTTAATATGTACCAAAACTACACCCAATCAAGTTCGTCATTCAATAACTTATTTACAGCCCATTACGTGGTCTGGAGGCCTGTCAGGAAACCCTGCGGAACACAGACGAGGAGATATCATTTTTTGATGACGTCTTTGACGGCGTGAACTGGGCAGCAACATTGCCAAAGAAGAAAGGCAAAGAACTTAGAAAAGCGCTGGTGACTAGCTCAAAACATTATCAGTGCTGGAAAAAAAACTATAAATCAAATTAAAACTTTAACATTTATTGATAAAAAGAAATATCTGTGCCGACGTTGAAGAATTGGGTCGTAACTATCAAGAGCTCTGAGATGAAGCCCAAAAACTCTGGAGATTTACAAAAAAATAAAAATAATGCGACCGCGTAGTTAGTTATAACCCGGGTTAGGTTAGGTATTATTGAACATAATCTTGTTCCCTGTATGTTCTGATAGCTTTTAAGAAAATGTATGCTAGAAAAAAAAAAAATAATAAGTGTAATTTTATTTTTTTTAATTTTAAGGGGGATGGTGTGACGTAGTAGCGTGCGTTGCATCGTTTCGCCGCTGCGTTGCCCCGCGGCAGTCTTCAATAAACCATGTAGCCATTCGAACGTCTTATAATTTCCCCCTCCTAACATCACATCCAGTTGGACCCAATAGAATTGTTTTTTGGTCAAATAAGAGCCTACAATTACAGAAATGACAACCCTAATTGTAATAGTGTTGGTTGTACATTTAAATCATTGTTAATAACCAAGTTTATCAAATTCCATTCAAAAACACTTAATTGTGAGCACGACTCGGGGGAGCGACTTAAGGCTTTATTCGAAGAAACCACAGAACGTGGAAAACAACGCGATGATCCCGAGTCTAATGTGGAACTGACCGCGGTACTTCCAGTTGGACCTAATAGAATTGTTTTTTGGTCAAATAAGAGCCTACAATTACAGAAATAACAACCGTAATTGTAATAGTGTTGGTTGTACATTTAAATCATTGTTAATAACCAAGTTTATCAAATTCCATTCAAAAACACTTAATTGTGAGCACGACTCGGGGGAGCGACTTAAGGCTTTATCCGAAGAAACCACAGAACGTGGAAAACAAAGCGATGATCCCGAGTCCAATGTGGAATTTGATGAACCACATTGCACAATACCTGAAAATTTATTTGAGGCAGCAGAAGAAAAACGAAATATTCATTCTGGTGTATCATATCCTTCTGGATAGGTCGTAAGGAAAATATTAAAAAATAACAAATGTTCCATATGTGGAAGCGGTCTTACAAATACTCAAGAATCGGCGATTCTCACATGGATCAAAAGGGAATTCAAACAACAACTCAGATTAGTTTACCTATCCAAGCAGCCTGCGCGGGGTTTCGGACAGCTGTTAGTGACACAAATTAATACTTGGATCAAAATAGACACCAAACAGCCCTTGTAAAAAAATAATAATATAATAAATGTTTATTTGATTTGACTGTCAAGACCATAAAGATTATATTTTAAACTGTTTCCTCGAAGTGGCAATAAAATTTTCAAAGTTTAATCGGTGAAACAACGTAAACATAATATTAAAAGAGACACCTTACAAATACTTAAGAATCGGCGACTCACACGTGGATCAAAAGGGAATTCAAACAACAGCTCAGATTAGTTTACCTATCCAAGCAGCCTGCGCGGGGGTTTCGGACAGCTGTTAGTGACACAAATCAATACTTGGATCAAAATAGACACCAAACAGCCCTTGTAAAAAAATAATAATATAATAAATGTTTATTTGATTTGACTGTCAAGACCATAAAGATTATATTTTAAACTGCTTCCTCGAAGTGGCAATAAAATTTTCAGTTTAATCGGTGAAACAACGTAAACATAATATTAAAAGAGACACCTTACAAATACTTAAGAATCGGCGACTCACACATGGATCAAAAGGGAATTCAAACAACAGCTCAGATTAGTTTACCTATCCAAGCAGCCTGCGCGGGGGTTTCGGACAGCTGTTAGTGACACAAATCAATACTTGGATCAAAATGGACACCAAACAGCCCTTGTAAAAAAATAATAATATAATAAATGTTTATTTGATTTGACTGTCAAGACCATAAAGATTATATTTTAAACTGCTTCCTCGAAGTGGCAATAAAATTTTCAAAGTTTAATCGGTGAAACAACGTAAACATAATATTAAAAGAGACACCTTACAAATACTTAAGAATCGGCGACTCACACATGGATCAAAAGGGAATTCAAACAACAGCTCAGATTAGTTTACCTATCCAAGCAGCCTGCGCGGGGGTTTCGGACAGCTGTTAGTGACGCAAATCAATACTTGGATCAAAAAGGACACCAAACAGCCCTTGTTAAAAAAATATATTAATGTTTATTTGATTTCAGCTGTCAGGACCATAAAGATTATATTTTAAACTGCTTCCTCGAAGTGGCAATAAAATTTTCAAAGTTTAATCGGTGAAACAACGTAAACATAATATTAAAAGAGACACCTTACAAATACTTAAGAATCGGCGACTCACACATGGATCAAAAGGGAATTCAAACAACAGCTCAGATTAGTTTACCTATCCAAGCAGCCTGCGCGGGGGTTTCGGACAGCTGTTAGTGACACAAATCAATACTTGGATCAAAATAGACACCAAACAGCCCTTGTAAAAAAATAATAATATAATAAATGTTTATTTGATTTGACTGTCAAGACCATAAAGATTATATTTTAAACTGCTTCCTCGAAGTGGCAATAAAATTTTCAGTTTAATCGGTGAAACAACGTAAACATAATATTAAAAGAGACACCTTACAAATACTTAAGAATCGGCGACTCACACATGGATCAAAAGGGAATTCAAACAACAGCTCAGATTAGTTTACCTATCCAAGCAGCCTGCGCGGGGGTTTCGGACAGCTGTTAGTGACACAAATCAATACTTGGATCAAAATAGACACCAAACAGCCCTTGTAAAAAAATAATAATATAATAAATGTTTATTTGATTTGACTGTCAAGACCATAAAGATTATATTTTAAACTGCTTCCTCGAAGTGGCAATAAAATTTTCAGTTTAATCGGTGAAACAACGTAAACATAATATTAAAAGAGACACCTTACAAATACTTAAGAATCGGCGACTCACACATGGATCAAAAGGGAATTCAAACAACAGCTCAGATTAGTTTACCTATCCAAGCAGCCTGCGCGGGGGTTTCGGACAGCTGTTAGTGACACAAATCAATACTTGGATCAAAATAGACACCAAACAGCCCTTGTAAAAAAATAATAATATAATAAATGTTTATTTGATTTGACTGTCAAGACCATAAAGATTATATTTTAAACTGCTTCCTCGAAGTGGCAATAAAATTTTCAGTTTAATCGGTGAAACAACGTAAACATAATATTAAAAGAGACACCTTACAAATACTTAAGAATCGGCGACTCACACATGGATCAAAAGGGAATTCAAACAACAGCTCAGATTAGTTTACCTATCCAAGCAGCCTGCGCGGGGGTTTCGGACAGCTGTTAGTGACACAAATCAATACTTGGATCAAAATGGACACCAAACAGCCCTTGTAAAAAAAAAATAATATAATAAATGTTTATTTGATTTGACTGTCAAGACCATAAAGATTATATTTTAAACTGCTTCCTCGAAGTGGCAATAAAATTTTCAAAGTTTAATCGGTGAAACAACGTAAACATAATATTAAAAGAGACACCTTACAAATACTTAAGAATCGGCGACTCACACATGGATCAAAAGGGAATTCAAACAGCTCAGATTAGTTTACCTATCCAAGCAGCCTGCGCGGGGGTTTCGGACAGCTGTTAGTGACACAAATCAATACTTGGATCAAAATAGACACCAAACAGCCCTTGTAAAAAAATAATAATATAATAAATGTTTATTTGATTTGACTGTCAAGACCATAAAGATTATATTTTAAACTGCTTCCTCGAAGTGGCAATAAAATTTTCAGTTTAATCGGTGAAACAACGTAAACATAATATTAAAAGAGACACCTTACAAATACTTAAGAATCGGCGACTCACACATGGATCAAAAGGGAATTCAAACAACAGCTCAGATTAGTTTACCTATCCAAGCAGCCTGCGCGGGGGTTTCGGACAGCTGTTAGTGACACAAATCAATACTTGGATCAAAATAGACACCAAACAGCCCTTGTAAAAAAATAATAATATAATAAATGTTTATTTGATTTGACTGTCAAGACCATAAAGATTATATTTTAAACTGCTTCCTCGAAGTGGCAATAAAATTTTCAAAGTTTAATCGGTGAAACAACGTAAACATAATATTAAAAAGGGACACCTTGCCCGTTATATAAGATTTCCAGAAAAACGAGTTGACTCCAAACAGGAGTACATGCAATGGCATAAAAAGGGTACACCACCGCCAAAGAACTTCAAAGTGTCGGAGTCGGCTGGGAAGTTGATGGCTACTGTTTTTTGGGATCGTGAGGGGCGGTGATTACTGGCACCGCCCCATTTCACGATATCATCAAACCATTAAAAACCATATTGTGAAATGCCTCCTTGTGCTGTCAACGTCAAGAAAAAACGTAAGAAAAGAAAATTGCTATACACGCCGACCGGTAAAGGTTTAAAAGTGCACGATTAGGAGGACAAGGAAGGCAATCACCCCATCCTACATTCATACAGTCCACTTCGGCGCGTTCAATTACAAAGAAAAGGGAAAGACCATAACCGGAGAATACTACGCAACGGTACTAGAAAAATTAAAGAAAGCCATCGAGGAAAAACGCTGGGGAAAATTGACCAAGGGTGTGTTGCTCCTGCAAGGCAACGCGCCGAATCACAAGGCACACGTATGGCTTCGAATCACTAGTCCACCCACCCTACAGTCCAGATCTGGCCTCTAGTGATTTTTTTTTTGTAGCACGGCATGTGACAACATTTCACCTTTTACATCAGCTAGAGTGCGGTCCATGAACGGAAAAACTCCCCCCCATTTAAAAAAGGCTTAATGGGAACGAAATTTGTAGTATCGATTAACGGGTAACGCGACTATTCAAGACTACGAGAATATTATTCAAGACTACTACGGGAAGATTATTCAAGACTACTACGAGAAGATTATTCAAGACTACTACGAGAAGATTATTCAAGACTACTACGAGAAGATTATTCAAGACTACTACGAGAAGATTATTCAAGACTACTACGAGAAGATTATTCAAGACTACTACGAGAAGATTATTCAAGACTTCTACGAGAAGATTATTCAAGACTACTACGAGAAGATTATTCAAGACTACTACGAGAAGATTATTCAAGACTTCTACGAGAAGATTATTCAAGACTACTACGAGAAGATTATTCAAGACTACTACGAGAAGATTATTCAAGACTACTACGAGAAGATTATTCAAGACTACTACGAGAAGATTATTCAAGACTACTACGAGAAGATTATTCAAGACTTCTACGAGAAGATTATTCAAGACTTCTACGAGAAGATTATTCAAGACTACTACGAGAAGATTATTCAAGACTTCTACGAGAAGATTATTCAAGACTACTACGAGAAGATTATTCAAGACTTCTACGAGAAGATTATTCAAGACTACTACGAGAAGATTATTCAAGACTACTACGAGAAGATTATTCAAGACTACTACGAGAAGATTATTCAAGACTTCTACGAGAAGATTATTCAAGACTACTACGAGAAGATTATTCAAGACTTCTACGAGAAGATTATTCAAGACTACTACGAGAAGATTATTCAAGACTACTACGAGAAGATTATTCAAGACTACTACGAGAAGATTATTCAAGACTTCTACGAGAAGATTATTCAAGACTACTACGAGAAGATTATTCAAGACTTCTACGAGAAGATTATTCAAGACTACTACGAGAAGATTATTCAAGACTTCTACGGGAAGATTATTCAATATTACACCGGGAAGATTATTGTGCAAGAAAATTCTGTTTAAGACCATAAACGGCGACAATAAAATATTATCTTCCGACGACAATGAGATAAAGGAGTCAATTTTGGCTCATTTTGAGACGAAAAATAAAAAATATTTTTACGATGGTTTAGAAAAAATAATCTATAGATCTTATAAATGTATTCAGCTTAAGGGCGTTTATATTAAAAAGGAAAAATAGATTTATTGTTTCATTTTATTAAAAACCCTTTCATTTCACGAATTTTTAGACCTCCCCTCGTATATTATCCGAAAAATATGTAAAAAAGACAGCTGTCACCAGATTAACCTTCCCAATTGGACCTAAAGCATTAATCTCAAATGTTTCTTCTCCTATCCCCTATATGACCGCTCTGACTTCCTAAAATTTATTCACAAATCTATTCCTTGCCCTACTAACATCTCTAACCTTCTCTCCATCTCGTTATCATCTCCTGCTATTCTTCATTCTATCGCTAAATTAATTACTTTAAATAAAATTCAACTATAGTTCTTCATTCAATCCATCTTCATTCATATGAAAAATTCATCCCTTTTTGTTTCTTTCATTTTCAGTCGGTTCTTAACGTGATGCTGGCAAAATGCCTAGGGCGAAAGCCATTAAAAAAAAAAAACCTCAAATGTTGCATCAGAAAAAGTCTATTTGCTCAACAACCCGGATAAAGAAAATAAAACTGATTGGTGATAAGGAACGTCAGCAATTTTTCTACTCTACAAACTCGAGAAAAAATTAACGGCAAAATTCATTTAAATAAAAAATAAATTAAGTGCGGCTCACGAGCGACGTCAACTTATGTCAGGAAACTCCTGGAGCCAGCACACGCACAACGAGCGGCCGTGGCTGCTCAATTGCGGAGAACGAGCCTGCGAGAAATCTACAATCTAATCCTGGAGCCAGCAGTAGTCTTTACGTAAATTAAATTGGCCGAAAGAGGTACCAATACAAATTGGCGTTGGTATGGACAGGGAATTTCTGCAGCAAACCCAGACACCTTGTTTTTTTTTTAAATTGTAACTCGGCATGTGACAACACTCCGCCTGATGTAAAGCCAGAGTGCAGTCCATGAATGGAAACAACTGCTACTACAGAGAAACCTGTACGAGCCACAGGCGCCTCCACTACACCGGTTTTCTATATTTATTGACTTTGCTTCACTCCTCAGCCGACCATCTGCGCTTGATTTTCGTTATCTTGTATAAAAGTGTTTTGAAGTCGAGTCATTAAAACGTTCGATGTTACATGACCCCTCGGTTGAAATGGACGAACTCTAAGCTTCGCGTTACCTAAAAATATTTTATTTATTTATTTACATTACAGCGTAATAAAAATGTATAACAAAAAAAAAATCCAGTAATAAGGCCAATAATAGGCTTAACATTATAACAATAAGCACATCAAACAAAAAAAGAGTGGTAGGCAGACTGATGATGGTTGTTTGTCCAGTCTGCCGTCCTGAGGTAGTACCACCACTTTGAATGTAACACCCGTAAAGTGACCTTGTCGCGTTTCGGGAACAGTTTGAAAGTAGTCAGGTATAACGAGTGGAGTGTGCACTGTCAATCTAAGATGGTACATGCTCGTTTCCTCAAGCCGGCATAGTGGAGGCGACTGCTGCCAGCACAGGTTTCTCTGTAGTAGCAGTTGTTTCCATTCAAGGACCGCACTCTAGCTTTACATCAGGCGGAGTGTTGTCACATGCCGAGCTACAATAAAAAAAAAAAAAAAAATTAGAAATCAACATCAAACCAACAAAAATACCTTCACACAAAAAAAAAAAAAACAATAATAATAAAAAGAAAACGTAAATATAACTAAAATCATTCCAACTAATATACACATAATCATCTGTGGCCTAATGGTAACTCATGATTGATGAGACCAGTGTTCGAACCTCGTTAAATTCTGACCAATGTAACTATGTTTTGTGTTTTGGTTGATCGGTGCCATGTACTATTTTGGGGCAGTACCACCACTTTCGAATGTAACACCCGTGAAATGACGATGTCGCACTGCTGCCTGTAGAGATTTATCTGTAGTGGCAGTTGTTCCTGTTCGTGGACAGCACTCTAGCTTTACATCGGGCAGTGTTGTCATTTATTGAACTATAATTTAAAAAAAAAAGTGAATAATCGTGTTGAGTACAATTTTAACAAACTCACCAACACAAGTGCCGTCTAGCTCTATTATATCTTTAAGAAATTCCGGCCTGATTTTGAATCGGACCAAATTATACATCCCATTAGAACGAATAACCTTTCTTATATTGATGTCCTTAAAGATCGGCATAACCTTGGGCAGAGTTGGTAGATAAGGCTCCCCATATACCTAAAATTATAGATGAGATTAAAACAGATTTAGTTAATTATTTTATATTGTAGTTCGGCATATGACAACACTCCGGCTGATGTAAAGCTAGAGTGCAGTCCATGAACAGAAACAACTGCTACAACAGATAAATTTCTAGAGATAGCAGTCAGGCACACTCCTCTCGTTGTACCTGGCTACGTCCAAACTGTTCCAGTTACGCGACAAGGTTACTTTATGAATTCGAAAGTGGTGGTTCTACCCCCGGAACAGCAGACTGCACTAATAACCATCATCAGTCTGCCTACACTCTTTAATAGCTTTAATAGTTACATTGGTACCAGTCAGAACATGTGAGCGTCCGTGGTCTAGCGGTAAGACGCGTGAACTCACGATTGGTGAGACCCGTGTTCGAACCTCGCTAATTCTGACCGGTACAAATGTAACTTTGTTATATGTACTTTCGTCGCTCAGTGCCTATAGGCACTATTAAAAAGTTGTAGGCAGACTGATGATGTTTATTAGCCCAGTCTGCAATCCTGGGGTAGTACCACCCGTGAAGTGACCTTGTCGCGTTTCGGGAGCAGTTTGAAAGTAGCGAGGTATAGCGAGAGGAGTGTGCACTGATGGTGCATTCTCGTCTTCTCGGGCCGGCATAGCAGAGGCAACTGCTACCCATAGAGATTTCTCTGTAGCAGTTGTATCCGTTCTTGGACCGCATTCTAGCTTTACAACAGGCGGAGTGTTGTCATATGCCGGGCTACAATTAAAAAAAGCGAGGTTTGAACACGAACTTCGGAGTTCACGCGTCTTGCCACAGACCACAGCTCTATGCTCTATGAGTAAATCTTTATATTTAACGTGTTTTTAAGTAATTATGTTTCTTTGCTAGTGGGGCACATCACTAATGGAGTACGCGCGAATTGCGAAACAAAAACGCGTCTGGATGTCGAGTATTATTCACAGTTAGGTCGGATAGTATTTGGCGATACACTTACATCAACTTTGGTCAGTTTCCGTTTTTTGTAGGTAATTTTTTCTGTAACTTGATCGACAACCTGAAAGCAATATTATCACTTTTAACTGCAGTTACAGAACATGGAGGCAACTGACTGCTGAAACTTCTCTGTGGTTGCAGTTGTTTCCATGCCTCACAATTCAGGCACAATGAACTAGCGTGCGGCAAGGCTAGAGTACGCTCCATGAACGGAAACTAAATTTGCAGCAAGTCGCCTCCGCTATGCCGGCCTAAGGAGACGAGTATGCACCATCTAAATTGACAGTACACACTCTTCTCGCTATACCTGGCTACTTTCAAACTGTTTCTGAAACGCGACAAGGACCACGGCCATGAGTGTTACATTTGAAAGGTTTTAGCTTCAGACAACACTCCGCTTGACGTAAAGCTAGAGTGCGGTCCAGAGAACGCACAGAGAAATGGAGCACACTGCTCCCGAAATGCGACAAGGTCACTTCACGAGCTTGTATTGAAAGTTAATTTTAAATACAAATAGCTCAATTATGTGCTGGTAAGCTTTTAATCTTAGACTTCGTCCGCGTACAATGCGTACACTAATCTCGATTACTCACATGTTCCAAATAAAGGTTGACTTTCTTTAATTCTGCGCGCACTTTCTTTTGTACAGCTTCCTCGTCCGTATCCATTGGTGACGGTTCACTGTCCAATGCGTCTATGTGTTTTTTTACCTGAAAAAAATCTAATTAAGTATCTAGCTAGATTTTTTTTGCTCTGAAAGCTGCTATCACTGAAAAAGGACTGTCCAAAGCCGCTATGGGCAACCTTTGACATGTTGAGGGCCAAACTTTAGCGTGCAAATACGTTCGCGGGCCGCGTTTAAAAGTACTTAGTGCATTTTAAAGTAGTGATAATATTATTTTTTTTGCCGCCTCACTGTCACTCCCGTGAGTATAAGTACCTAATGTAATATTTTTTTAATTGGGTTTTTCAAAATGTCTCGCGGGCCGGTTGTTGCCCATATGTGGTCCAAAGGATTTAAGATGTTAACAGACAACCTAACTTGGTCAAAGGAGAACGCCCATTCGCTCAAGAGAAATGGGCCCACAATTTTTTTTTCAAGTTTGTCTATTATTTTTACTTCACTTTATGTCTACATTTATTTAATCTACATTTCTTATCACCATACAGTTTTAATTTTTTCACCCGGGTTTCACATTGAGTAATTAGACTTTTTCTGATGCAATATTTGAGGTTAATATTACATTAAATACTTTAAAAATTGATATCTGTTTTTTTTTTTTTCATTGTAGCTCGGCATGTGACAACACTTCGCCTCATGTAAAGCTAGAGTGCGGTCCATGAATGAAAACAACTGCTACTGTAGAGAAGTCTCTACGGGCAGCAGTCGCCTCCACTATGCCAGCTTGAGGAGACGAGCATGTACCATCTAGATTGACAGTGCACACTCCTCTTTTATACCTGGCTACTTTCAAACTATTCCCGAAACGCGACAAGGTCGCTTCACGGGTGTTACATTCGAAAGTGGTGGTACTACCCCAGGACGACAGACTGGACAAATAACCATCATCAGTCTGCCTACCACTCTTTAAAATTTTTTATCTAACGGAACATTGTCTATTGGTAACTGACGTGTTCATATAAATTAATTAAAAAATAAGATATTATTTCAGAATATTGTTTTGTTAACAAACTATTAGACATCGAGTGGGCCCACAAACGGGCATTGTCCTTTCACTAGTATCAGTACCTAATTTTAACTTAACCTTAGTGAGGCTGAGTCTGGCTCTGTAGCCACTACAATATCTTTTTGTTGATTTTTATTAAAATATAGTTGTTTTTAGTATAAGTTTGTTTTTGTTCATTTTGTTCATAATTTCTTACGTGTTTGCTCTAATGGGTACTACCATAACCACGATCGTGAGCGTAAATCCCAAAAAAAAATGTATGCGAACAGCATTCACCTCCACTATACTAGCGTGAGGAGATGAATGAGTAACATGTGATTCTTATGAAAGAAAATTGAAGATATTACCTCCTGCATAACAGGCACCGTGAACTGAATACATTTCTCACGAAGTTCCGATGTCTGCAATATTCTAACATCTGAAATTTAATTAAAATCAATTGTATACAGTATGCCATCCACGGAGGTAACTAGATTCTATGTCGTGTAAAAGGGTACGCCTTTTTTGTTGTTGCTCTGCATATAACAACATTCCGCCTGATGTAAAGCTGGAGTGCGGTCCATGCACGGCAACAACTGCTACCTACAGATAAATTTCTACAAGTAGCAGTCATTTCCGCTATGCCAGCTTTAGGAGACGAGTATGCACCATCTAGATTAATAGTGCACACTCCTTTGGTTATACCTGGCTACTTTCAAACAGTTCCCGAAACACGACAAGATCACTTCATGGATGTTAGATTCGAAAGTGGTGGTACTACCCCAGGACGGCAGACTGGACAAATAACGATCATCAGTCCGCCTACCACTCGTTCCCGAAACACGACAAGATCACTTCATGGATGTTAGATTCGAAAGTGGTAATACTACCCCAGGACGTCAGACTGGACCATGTGGAATCTTAACTCACCAGTAATCTTAGAGAGCTCCTCTTCAGTGACGACAGTGGGTTGAATATTACCCAACTCCGCATCCAGTTCGACAATACATTGTTTAATGAAATCAAAATCAGTGTAATGGGGATAGACTTTTCTGTACAATCTACTTAAGTAAAAATGTGTATTACATATCTTCGGATCTACTAACGCCATCGATATTAACCTATCACATACTTTCTGCAATTAATATAACACATTTTATTTTGAATTTGATTGGTGTTCAAACCTCGCTAAATTCCGACCGGTACCAATGTTATATGTACTTTGGTACCACCACTTTCAAGTGCAACACCCGTGAAGAGACTATAGTGCGTTTCGGGATGAATTTGCAAGTAACCAGGTACGAGAGGAGTGTAACTGTCAGTCTGGAGAGTGCACATTCGTCTGACCAAGCCGGTAGAAACCTTTGAGAAACTTTTGACTTGACTGAGCCTTGACCTGACTGTTTGGTGTGATGAATAAATGACTCGTGATGCACAATGTTATTAACTTGATGCAAAAATATTTACTTTGACACTGGCAAATTGTTATATAAAACAAAAACAAACCTATTAGTTAAAAATACTAACCTGAGCAATTTTATCCAAAAATTTATTTCCATTTATTGTAGGAATTTTCTTTACATTAGGATATTTAAGAAAAATTTCAGAGTTTAACTTAACAAATGTTTCTCTCAGTATCAAGCCTTTCCTCTCAGACTCATTGCTATAACGACGAAAAGCCCTCGGCAGATTAGATTTCCCTGCCATGGGAAGCTGTAAATAAAAACAAATCAATGACAAAATAATAATAGAGATAATCATTTAAAAAATTCCCAAAATTCCGCCCATGCAAAGGTTGACAACTGTGTGTCAAATAAAAATCAATATTCCTGTGCAAGTTTTTTTATAGAACTCCTGTACTAAGCTAACGCTTGTATCACAGTCACTAAGCGACCAAAGTACATATAACATAGTTACATTTCTCAAGGTTTGAACACGGGTCTCACTGCTAGACCACGGTTGCTTCTTATTATTTTCTCAATAATGTCATATATATTATCACATCATTTTCATACAGGGATAGATAGACAGACAATGAAACATCATTTGCCACTATCCTGACATACCTTCCTCGCTTCCCTCATGTCCACAATTTTCTTCATACAAGCTTAACAACTATGGATACTTTCCATAGTTGTTATTTGGTCAAAAAATACCCTCCCGTCATACATTTAAGACAAATCAACTTACATCTGGCTCCTTACGAGGAATAAAGGCAAATAAATTTTTTGCCTGCCCTTCTTTATAGGTATTGATCCTTATTACAATCTCCTTGGGATCCAACAAATCTGACAATTTTATGAAAAATGTTTTCTTTGGGACTTGTGGGGGAAATGCAAAATTGATCGGCTGGAAATGACCTCTAACGGCACGCGTTAATGCTTTTGTTGCAAACTTTAATGTCCACTGGAAAAACGAGTGCGAGTTAACCAAAATGACGATATTCAGTGTTTGTGTGAACCACCTGAATTATTACAAATAAGACTTACTTTGGTTGGTATATTCTTCACACCAATTACCGACATTTTAAAATATGTGTTTTGTGCTTAGATGAAATTAAAAAGACGTTTCTTTTTAGCTTTAAACAAAACAAGTCTTTTTGTTTTAATCGAAGTTTTTCGGTAACTCGTATCGTAACTATTATATGGTCTGTAATTTAAACACACAGAAAACTAGTACTATTTAGTATAATAATTATATATTAGTTACTCAAAAACCACTATTATAACAAATGCTCATGTAATAAACAGGCGGCATTTTCTTTTTTTTTTATTTGAACCACAGATAGTTTGAAACATAGTCTGTGCACAGATTTTAACATATTCATTAGGAGAATCCGGGAAGGCAAAGGAATCAAAACCCATACAGCCACGAAATATAGTCTGCTTTTTTTAAATTAAAATTAAATAACGTATAGAAAATTAGAGCAACGTTTTTACACAATGAAGAGTTATTTAATTAACACTGTTTTGCTCCATTACGTACATTATACTCATTATTTTAAAAAATGTCTGATCATGCTCGCTTTTGTTCTATGTGAAGATGCTCATAGATCCTAACGGGGGGCAGTAGAAAAAAAACAATTTTATTATGTGCGAGGATTTATTATAAACGTTTTAACATATGTATAATTATTTATTTAACACTATAAATTAAGATTACTGCCTATAAGTAATTATTTCTACGCGCGTCAATAGGCGAAATGCCGGGAAAAATAACCGACAAAAGCGACAACACATTATGAGTTTACATTGACACTCAACGAATCGCAACGCTTTTTACCCCGGCTGTAAATATTGTCTGGTTGTTGGAGAGTACTCACTTTACGCCGTGAAAGCGCAAATGTAAACTCATACTTGGTCCTCGGATTGTACTAAAAATTATGTACTACCAGTATGTACTAATTAATTCTATTTATTTTGTCAATATTTATTTATTTTTTCATTGCACTGTAGACATCTCAGCTCACACCAACAAAGGTTAGCTGGTAGACAATGCCAAAGAGGCATTAAGCTCGCCTATGTACTATTTGTGTGTGCAATAAAGTGTTTTTTATTTATTATTTATTTATTTACTAATTTGTGGTTGAAACGTGGGTTGCAACGATATTAATATATATTTTTCTTCATTTTGGTGCCCCACATTGTGGTTCAGTTATGTTTGTTAAATTAGTTACGACTATTTTTTTTTTTTTCTGAATTTATAATTCAGTTTTTTTTTTGTTATCAGGCTATAATTGACGAGTTTCTTATGGCTGTATTCTCGTCATATGCCTTTCCGAAGCCAAAAGTAGATTCTGACGATGAACAAGTGCATGCCAAGTCCATGCCTACGTTAATAAAGGAATTTCATTTCATTTCATTTCATAACATATTAACTGTGCACTTCTACAATTAAAATGAACTAACACTTTACTAAGCCCTGAAACTAGAGCAGAGATAAACCGGAGTTAAAAAAAAACATTACAAACTATTACACAAAATAGTTTGGTCAAAGAAAGTATCTTGGTTTGTTGGCAAGTCAATGTCAAGTTCGCCTCGGTTAAGAGAAATAGTAAATCATCATTACAAGGGCCGGAATCTACCAAAGCGGAGATGGATGGAGAACAGTGGAAATGTCCCATTACCAACCACAACAAACAATACTATTACATTTTCTTAACTTAGCTTCTGTTGCCAGCGACTGTCTCCAGCTCCTCATCTGAAAATTTTGCACACACCTCCTTTTTGGTAAATTCCAGTCGCATTCTTTTGAGGTAATGCTATTTTTGTTGTAGAAAATCCTAATCAATTTCTATAACAACCTTATCGCTTATAATTTCTACACTACTATCCAAATCATCGATTTGTTGTGTTTTAATTGCATCATTTTCCTGATTTTCTTCCAAAATTAATATGTCAGCAAGCTGCACTTTACTTTTATTTTCTAATTCACTCCCTTCATCTGTGCCTTTCTGTGCTTCTGAGTTGGTTTCATCATTTTTAGCAGAGTTATCTTGTGATACTTCTTTCTGTACATTCTCCCCATCCTCTGGATTGCTTACAGAATTATCTTGCTGTACTTTCTTTTCATCTTTCCCTTCCTTATTATCTTTATCTGTTTCTTCTGTGTTAGAATTATTCTTATCATCACTTTTGGTATCTTTTCCGTCATTTTCAGCCGGCACAGCTGCTCCATCACTATCTTTAAGGCTTTCAATAAAACTATCATCAAACTGATCGATATCAACAATTAACTTATCTATTTCATTATCAGATGTAGGCTCATTGTATTGCATCTCATCACACTCTTCATCCTCACTGCTATCTTCAGAGTCAGAAGAAGCGTTCTTTCCCTTCTTTTCTTTGTTTTTCTTTTTGCCAATTTGGATGTCAGAAAAGTGCTTGAAATGGTCATTTTTATACAATTTGCCTGGGGTTACTGTTACTTGACAATCACCTGTAAAAATAAATCAGCATGTGAATAAAAAACAACTTGAACACTAACACATGTGTTTTTAAAAATATGTGCACTACTTGTTCAATTAAAGAATGGGATCCTCTCCCAAAATAAACCTGTACCTGTATAACCTAATCCCTAAACTAGGCCACTTCACATATATTACACTTGAAAGTGGTGGTACTAACTGCCCCAGGAAGACAGGTTTACTCTAGGACAGCATCACATGTCACAACAATAAGAGTGGTAGGCCAAATGATGATAAGTCGGTCGTCGGAGCGAAGTCGAAGCGACCACAAGTCTCCTGAGGATGCCACGTGGAGTGGCGAAACGTGTCGAGAGTATGTTGGTGAAGGGTCTAACATTGACAGCTGATGTGACTGTGTACCTACCCTCACTGACATTGATTAGCGGAAATTAGTTGCAAAGTGGTGTTTAAAAAAATATTTTTGAATGATGATGATTCAAGATTAACCCAAGTGGTAGTACCACAACTTTCAAGAGTGAACCACTATGAAGTGCCCTATTAGCGTTTCGGGACCAGCTTTAGTATTCTAACACAACTAGCCAGATATAACGAGAGGAGTGTGCACTGTCAATCTAGATGGTCGAATCCTCGAGCCGGCATAGCGGAGGCGACTGCCGCCTGTAGATTTTTCTGTAGTAGCAGTTGTTTCTGTTCATGAACAGCACTCTAGCTTTACATCAGGCGGAGTGTCGTCATATGCCGAGCTACAATAAAAAATAAAACACAGTATAAATTACTATAACTAACCCTTAAATGTATGTGAGATAATCGAGCAGGCGGATTTAAAGAACAAAGCAATTCTACTATTATCACGTTTATTCTCGTTTTTTACACAAATACAACTTCTTTACAATTACAACACACGTAACACTACAACACTCCTCTTCCGTAAAAAGCAATCTCGCCCTCTCGCTCGTACAAAAATCATGTTCACAGATGGACAGGCGAGTTGGAGAAATACTTCGAGGCTTTGGGGGTCAAATTAAATCCCACATGTATATTATAGGAAATTAAGGTACTAATAAAGAATACATATTTTGAAAAAGATAGTGTGTATACTTTTGGCAACAATATGCATTTAAGGGTTAAAGATTGACTTACCCAAGTAGATTTCTTTGAGTGCAAGTAACGTGTCATATTGTTCCAAAGAGTTGCAATTGAGTATAGTAGACCCTTTAAGAATGTCCTGATATTTCCCATTTATACCATATTTCCTTAGAAATTCCGCAATCACCTTCTGCGATGGCATTTTCGTGAATCTCAACCTCACGTATAAACCGGTATTGCTTTTCATTAAACGTTTCTTCGCTGTTTCTTCAATAAGCTGCAAACATTTTTTTTTAGTTGTAGCTCGGCATGTGACAACACTCCGCCTGATGTAAAGCTAGAGTGCGGTCCATGAATGGAAACAACTGCTACTACAGAGAAATCTGTACGGGCAGCAGTCGCCTCCACTATGCCGGCTTGAGGAGACAAGCATGTACCATCCAGATTGACAGTGCACACTCCTCTCTTATACCTGGCTACTTTCAAACTATTCCCGAAACGCGACGAGGTCACTTCACAGGTGTTAGTCGAAAAAGGTGGTACAACCCCAGGACGGCGGCCTGGACAAATAACCATCATCAGTCTGCCTACCACTTTTTAACAGTGCCTATAGGCGCTGAGCGACCAAAGTACATATAACATATGTACATTGGTACCGGTCAGAATTCGCGAGGTTCGAACACGGGTCTCATAGATCGTGAGTTTACGCGTCTTAACGCAAGATCACCGCCGCTCGTGTCCTCAAGCCAGCACAGCAGAGACGACTGCTACCTGTAGAGATTTCTCTGCAGTAGCGGTTGATTCTGTTCATGGACTGTCCTCTAGCCATATATCAGGTGGAGTGTTGTCATATGCCATGAAAGGAAAACAGATAAGAATTACCATTGTTGAATATTTCAGTATACTATCAATTTTTGTTAAGATATTGGTCTCCTTCGGTGGTTTAATTTTCGATTTTATAGCATTATAAGCATTTTTGACCTGAAAACAAAAATATATTCATTACTTAGAGATTATAGTACAATACATTTATCTTTTGTTTTTATTGTAGCTCGGCATGTGACTACACTCCGCCTGGTGTAAAGCTAGAGTGCGGTCCATAAATGGAAACAACTGCTACTACAGAAAAGCCTGTGCAGGCAGAGAAGACGAGCATGTACCACCTAGATTAACAGTGCACACTTCTCTCGTTATACCTGGCATACTTGCAAACTATTCCCGAAACGCGACAAGGTCACTTCACGGGTGTTACATTCGAAAAAAATCTATATTGGAAAAAATATATTATGAAAACTTACGCAGTCATTAATCTTTTCCATTTCAATGTTTAATGCGGCCTCCTCCTTTTCTGGTAAGATCATTTCTAAAACAGAAATTTTAAATTAAACCAGTATTATATTTATGTAACCTTTATAAATCTTTTTACATATTATATTTTTGGATAATATAGATTAATTTAGTCCATGCGTGTTTCTGGAAAATTATAAAATTGCTTTGTTGTTTTTTTTTTATTAATTTTTTGCAAATTGCGATTGTAATATAGTAATCGTGACGTTTCGGCCTGAACTAAACCATTGCCAACAAGAAAAAATAATCATTTGTCAAAAGTTCAAACAGACTTTTGATTTTTAAAAGTTCCTGTTAATTAAAACAGCGTGTTTATAGTGTAGTTTTGTTTTAAAAATTACAATAGTCACTCGTATAAAACACTGTTATTGTTAGGAAACACAAACAAAAGATATTTGACAAACTTGTGAGGCGACGACCAACCATAGACAACAAAATAATCTACAAACCGTTTTGGTTGGTACTTTGTATTCTATCTTGTCAAACTCCGAAGAAGGTCATTATAGTTTTTCAAATATCTCTGCGCTTTTTAAGTTTTTTCAGACGGGAATCAAAAAATACATCTAATTGAAGTGATATCTCGAAATGGTTTTCGATTTAACATGGGTTAGTTTTTGAGGACCTTGCCCGTTGAAATGGATAATACCTACCAGCACTTTTCATTTTCTTCTCCGCGCCTTTTGTCGTTTCAACATCATTCAGAGGCTTGTTAGACCAAAGTTCACTTTTTATTATCTTCCCTCCATCCTTTTTGGCGTCATTATTAATGCTTTTGATGATTTTATTTGCCATCATATTCTGTTTTATTTCTTCAATATTTAGTGAACTAGTAGTAGTTTTACTAGCAGTATCTTGTTTAACTGTAATATTCAAGACAAATCAAAAATTAATAAATGTAGAGTAGATGTGAAAAATCAAAAAGACGTTTATTGTATTTTTACATCTACCCACTAACCGATTCAAGATATCCAACAAAGTAAATCAAAGGTATATTATAAAATAGAAACTTGTACGTTGAAAAGGTTCAATTCTAATTAGAACAGGTTAACTGATCAATGATTGACAAAATATTTTTTGAAGAAGATCAACCGGTGCTAAGCCACCATGAAACAAATTTTATCACTACTTGAATGCTTGCAGAAAAATTGCCAAATACCTCTGTAACAGCTAAGAAGTTGGTAATTTCTGCAGAACATAGAAAGGTCCTTTTTAACACTTTATGACAATTTATACTAATTTTGTTATTGCAGGCACTTTATGCCAGGAATAGACAAGGCAAGTTATCCAAAGTATGCTGGTAAGCTTTGTGTATGTGGAACCAGATAGCTTCATTTATAGGATCTCAAACTAGGAGAGTTTAATAGGATACTATTTTCCACTACTTATTTTACTATCCTGGCTTGTCTAACTGATCAGCTAATGCAGCTTCAGTTTTCTACCTAGTCACTAGCTTAAAATTTCCTATCGTGTCAAGTGATCTGGCTTGGTACAAGCCAGGACACGATTGGAATAGCTATCCTACTATTCATGAAGGTGTCTTATCATTCCAAGGGAACATGCTATATGCCAAGGAGGACTCCTTCATGGATGGTAGATGAAAATCATCAAAAAACAACCTTGCTTATTCTCGCTAGTTATAACTAGAGGCAAACCCTTCTAACCACGAAGAAAAGCTTAGCCTGTTTCAAACCATTTCAGTCACAATCTCGGTGTTGCCAATGTGATAAAAAAATGTTCATCACATTTATTAAATTATTAAGAAATAAAACAACATCACAATTTCCTATAAACACGGGAAAATTGAAATACGTTTTACTGGCAACACTGAGTGCAATTTTTCGTTATATATTTTCATTGTAAACATAAAATAAACAATAAGCGGCTGTTTCGTGTACTTAGCGAATCGTGAATTTCACGTTTTCACCACACGAGTGCCCTTATATCTTCTTATATCGTCTTAATAATTCTTACATGACATTCGGCATATGTCAAATTGAAGGATTCTGAATACTGCATGGGGACAGAATTTTTCTAAATTGTTAATATAACTGTATACATTAATAAACTGATACTGAAAAAATACTTTAAACTTTAAAAACTAAAAGCCTTTACCTTCGCCAATGATTTTTTCATCTTTAGATAAACGTTCCGCTTTTCTTAATACAGTACATACATATTCCATATCATCCTTTGATTGATATTTTGTGCGAAATTGTTTTATAATATCAGCCACGTTTAGATCAAACTCCCCCTTTAATATTTCGTCTATATTTGCAAAAATCTGGTTCTTAACCAGTTTTTTCGAACATGAAGTTTCCACAATTTCCCTTATCATCGGATTACCGTCCATCATAGACTCTAATATGTTTGCAGTTGCAACAAATTTAAAGTTTCTATCTCGATTCAATACCTTTTTCAAAGAAGTTCGTATATCAGGCGGCAGATTCAGAGATTTATCTGCACCCTTAAAACGCGGAGTCTGATTAAAAGATTGCGCATTCATTGGAGGTCTTACAGTCTTTTTATCCGAATTATTGGTGAAATTCATTCTCGGCTTTGTAATTTGCATATTCACTTGGTTATTTGCAGGTTTCGTGTTCTGCATTCGTACTGCAGACCCACCTATCCCAAATCCGCTAGCTATACCAAATGCATTACCTGATCCACCGGCTTTGGCGAATCCACCATTACCGGGCCCACTAGTATTAGCAAGTCTACTAGCGTTACCAGGCCCTCTGGGATTGCCAAATCCACTAGTGTTAGCGAACCCAGTAACAATGCCAGGACCACCAGCTATGCCAAATCCACCAGCTGTTCCAGGTCCACTTGCATTGCCAAATCCACTAACAAAGGCAGGACCACTAGCATTTCCACACCTACTGTTATTGCCAGGTGCACTAGTGTTACCAAGTACTTGTTGCGTTGGAGTATAGTTAGCATTTAGAGATGACAAACCAGCTAAATTGAGTGAAGGGAATTTCATTTGTTCTGACATATTTTGGTTCATTAACCCCATATCGTAATTTGTTTGATTCATTGCAAAATTTGCATTATTATAAGGATTACCAGCAACGGGGTTGAAACCACTAAGTTGCTGAAATAAACTTTGTTTGGTAGCCGCATCCATGTTTGGGGGAAACAATTGTGACAACTTGTTCATATAGTCAGCCATTTGATTGTTCATCTCATTGGATGAATATTGACTTTGAGTTCCAGACATGTCATTACTTAAATTTATAATTTTGTTGTTGTTAGACTTTTTACGTTTTTGTGAGGGGGCTGTCTTGGAACCCTGATTATAATCGTTGTACGAAAGATTGGGAGTCTCTTCATGTTTGATTCGTGAATTTGAAGGTTCTCCAAAACCATGTTGTAAATTAGTTACTGGACCGCCACTGGAATTAAATGGTAAAATATTGCTACCAGGACGTTTTCGATTCCTGTTATGATTAAGTTTCTCATCCTGCTGTTTTGACAGTGCAGTTTGAGGGTTATAAGCATCCATTGCGTTGAATGCAGGTTTGTTATTGCTCCAAGTAGGCGGAACCGGAGCTGGAACGTTTGGTATAGTTATATTTATATTCTGTGTCTGTAACAAAGGTAATTTTGCTGAGCAATAAAATTGCAAATATTGAATTAAAAGATATGCCTGCATCATTTATTTCCACAATTTTAACCCCAAATGGGATAAATTACCTACAGTGAAACATTTTGTTATTTCAGTATAAAGGTATTGTAAGCATCGCACACTGCAAATAAATAAATTTCATTTCACCATGGATCAAACGGTTTGTTTTTGTTTTAGTGCATCCATCTGCCCGCAGCAATCAGGTCACCGATGCTAGAATCGATTTTTTGTATTGAAATCAAGATGACGTCAATACAAACAATTCTAAAATCCATTTGATCTATTGCATGTGATGCATGCCCTTATTAAATGTTGCTGAACACAGGGTTCGCAACACATTTTTAAACATAAATATGAATGAAAAATGCAGTGAGGCAGACGTAATACTGTCTTATGAGGATTGGCATGCCAAATTCCCTATCTCTAATAAAGGTTTGCTTTCAGCATGGACCCAAACATGGCATTACAAACAAACGACAAGCTTCTCCTGGCCTACCTGAGTCTAGCTGCAGTAAATACTAGACTACCACACTGAAGTACAGAACTCAGCTGCGGAAACCAGTCTGCAAGTCGACAGGTTTCAACCAAGCCTCAAGCAAAATTGGAAAAAAAATCCTATTACTAAAAGCTACATCATGGCTTTCATTTTGTAACGGAAGCCATGCAGAAATCCTCAATCATTACTCAGAGGTAAATATATATTTAAAAAATATAATTAAAAGTAAATATTGAAGTTCAATCCTGTCTATCTCTTTCTTATGACTACTGTTAACGTAAGAAAAACATATTTTTTTTGTTACTATCTGTCCGGTTTAATGACGTACTGCATAACAAATAATTCATTCTGTAATTACCAACATGATTTCATTATAAAATACATACCGAATCTCGCTCCACAAACAGTTGGTTCCCCATAAGGTACATGCCGTTGAAGGTTCGCATTAAAATGGCAGCGTCACCGTCATCCTTCACTAGAACAGTGACCTGCTTCCCGTTTGTGCTTTCCCTCAGGTTCTCTAAAGTCACATTATTTACTCCACATCTTTCTCGCACAAGATTCTTTATGTCTCTATAAAACATCTGTAAATATAGGGTCAATATTAAAAAAATTAAAAATTCCAGCACGGCATCACATACGCGCAATATCTCAAAAATTAACAAACTTACACATTTAGGCAGATTGTTGATAACCAACGACATCTTGAAGGTGATTGCTGCTGCAGCGTTCCGCAGCTATGATTATTTGCAGCAGTTAAGATGGTTAAGAAAATATTAGGAAAAATTATTATGAATACGGCGTTCACGCCACGGCCTCTTTTTTTTTTAAGGTAATATAACAATTTGCCAGTGTCAAAGTAAATAAATATTACGAATCCTTCACTTGTTATACAACCAGTCAAATAAACCATGGAATTTATTTAAAACCTTAACGGCAATTGTAATGCCGGATACCTTGCACTCTATAAGTTAGGAAAATAATTTCAAGACAACTCCCAAACTATTTTCAATCTCCTATTTAAATCTCTCGTTTTAAAAAAATATATAGCAAAACTTTTTCGTGTTTTTTTAATCTTTAGCTGAACTACAGCGTATCCTATTTACACAATCTTCAGTTTTTCGTTATTATCGAAGTACAAAATACTCTCTAACGTTACGAAAAACGCATACGACGATTTGTGTGTGTTTGTAACAACTTAGGGTGGTTTGCACCAGAGATGGCCGGTTAAAGTAACTTTGACTATTACTTTAACTTTAACTTTGACAGTTACCTTTACTTTTACTCCACGCGCGTTGCACCATCGTGTAAATTAATTCGTTATAGTTAAAAGGGTCGCTGGTGTAAATGAATTCTCTCAATACAAACAAGAGCGGCTTTTCAAAGATTTGACGTTAGCGACATTGGTTTAACTATTACTTTAACTTTGACCGGCCGAAATTCGCCAGTAACGGTTAAAGTTAAAGTAATCGTCAAATGTGACAGATTTTTTTTGAAGCAAACCAATTTTAACTTTAACCATTACTTTAACTTGACAGTAATAGTTAAGTCATATGGTGCAAATGGACATTATTATTAATTGTCTCTGCCATTTCACTCCTTACACAGACAATATAGATGAATATGACTCCTCCTTGTCTTGTCGTTTCCAGCTCCTCTCGTTTTCGTTCCGTGTCGTTTCTAGTTTCTAGACAGTGTCTGATATTTTTTAAAGCTTTTTAGTTACAAAAAAAAAGCTTGAAGATGATGCTCATAATCCATGGGATTCCTTTGAAGGTATGTTTGGAGTGTACTAATATGATACGCTCTTCTGAAACTTTCTATAGCTATTTAAACTTTTTAGATGAAATTTGCCGAGTTAAAAGCGATAATATCAGGCAGATGTGATGTAAAAGAGTATTTGCTAGATCGTTTTATGGCAGATGAAGAGAATAACGGTCAAACAAAACGCGTGCGAGTTGGCTGCGTAGACGACCAGCAAGGGCTTATAATGTTAAAAAAACTTAATGGTTTGAGAGTACATGATCATGTGTTGAAAGTAAAACCACTTGGAAATATTGAAGTGAGTATAAACATCAGTAGATTTAGGAGATGAATGTGCACTATCCAGATCGACAACGCTTGCAACGTTATACCTCTGTCAATCTCCATAATGAATTAAAATTTATATGGTTTGTCAAGTACATTAATACTCTGCTTTACGCAAGGGATACGTTCTGCAAAAACTCGCATTAAGTGAAATTCACGTATAAGGGAGTCACATTTAAGCATAACCAAAAGTCAATACAAAATGCACATCAATACATACTTTAATTCTAAAAACACCATTATGCATTTTTTTACTGAAAAATGTACCTTTCTATTGTCTTCTTCATATAACATGCAACACTGTTTTTACTGATTGACACATGGTTAAAACATTATCACTGTCTATGCTCTGCAATATGTCCAAACCTGAATAAATCTTTGAAAAAGCCATTGTAGTTCTGAATTTAAAATTCGCATAAAACCGAAACCATAATGGTCGCATAAAGCGAGGTGTTACTGTATATATTTTTTTGTGCTCCTAGCATCAGCATCTGTTAAGTTACTACTCAACTCTTTTTCTAGTTGGTTGAAGTTTGTTGGTTACAAGTTTACTTATTGGATTAAAAGAATAAGGTTTGTATTGAGAGATTTTAAAATGTATCTGTTTTTAGTTGCCGCAAGAACCAAAATTTAACACGTGGAATAATAATTCAAATAATCAAAATTGTCCGATGCCGCCTATTCAGGATAATGTAAGATTATTTTACTTCTCTATCTGTAATTGTTACACATTAGTGATGGGAGGAGACATTGGATCTCCCAGCCCTGGATTTATGATTTTTCACCACCTTCGAATGTATTGCCTGTGAAGTGACCTTGTTGCGTTTCAGGAATAGTTTGAAAGTAGCCAGGTATAACAAGATGAGTGTGCACTGTCAATCTAGACGGTGCGTGCTCGTCTGCTCAAGCCGGCATAGTGGAGGCCACTGCTGCCTGCACAGGTTTCTCTCTGTAGTTGCAGTTGTTTCCAGTCATGGTCCGCACTGTAGTTTTACATCAGTCATGGCACGCTGCAATAAAAAAAACTGAGGTTTGGGGCACTAAATCTGGGGTTGGGATTACCACCTTCCACTTTATACTCTGTTTTTAAAGTAAATATACACATACAAAATTGCAGGCAATGGCTAGTCATATATAAATTATGATGAGCATTTTCATCATATTTTAATTTTAAAAAAAAAGATTTAAAATGAATGAGAAATAACTGATAAAAGATATAAATATTATGAAAAATTACATCTTCAATTTTTTTTTTTTTGCAGTATCAAGGATATCAAGCCCCACCCAACGCAGGTCCGTCTTTTGGTGGCCCACCTGGCATGCCTCATGAACCCCCTAACAATTTTGGTGCAGTCCCATGGAATAATGTATGTATTTCTATATATTCTTTGGCTAGCCTCTTTCTTAAATCATGTACTGTTGCAAACTAAGTTTTAAGCGAAGGTTTTTTCATAGTAGCTTGGAATGTGACGACACTTCGTCTGTTGTTAAGCTATAGTGCGGTCTATAAACGAAAACAACTGCTACAGTTAATAAACTAGACTGATGATGGTTATTTGTCCAGTCTGTCGTCCTGGGGCAGTACCACCACTTTCAAATGTAACACCCGTGAAGTGACCTTGTCGCGTTTCGGGAATAGTTTGAAAGTAGCCAGGTATAAGAGAGGAGTGTGCACTGTCAATCTAGACGATACATGCTCGTCTTCTTAAGCCGGCATAGTGGAGGCTATGCTATATATAGGAGATTTCTCTGTGGTAGCAGTTGTTTCCATTCATGGACCGCACTCTAGCTATACATCTGGCGGAGTGTTGTCACATGTCGATCTACAATAAAAAACAAAAAAATATATATATATCTGCAGGCAACAGTCGCCTCTGTTATGCCGGTTTGAGGAGACCAATCACACCATCCGTTATCCTCTTGTACCCGTTACTTCACTGGTGTTAGTTTAAAAAAAAACTCGAACGGTGTGTACAGGTTTGTCTTTTTACAAATTACAAGTATTCAGTTTTTGATTGGGTAAAATTAATTTCCAGCCTTATGGAGCACAACAAAATCCAGTGCTCAATAATGATTGGCAGCAACCTACCCAACCCTTACAGTTAAATTCACTAGTCCCCAATCTGTTAAATGTTATTGAACAAGTTGCCATTCAACAAGGTATTAGACTTCAAAGTGATATGCCTAATCAACCTCATTGGGAAGGAATCCAAGATGGCACATCCAAACCGCACGATATGGACAGAGGTCCATCGGCACAGAATCACAATCAATTTCGGACAGATAACAGCAGGCCAAGTGTAATGGGTATACAATCAAAACCTCAAGGGTCAGACGATTTTCGAAAAGTTTCGAATAAAGAAATGGAGTACAGAGGTTTCTCTGGCACAAAAGAACCAAGAGATAGAGGACATTCTCCACCAAGAGACGATAGATACCCTCATGGCCAGAATGAGAGCAATTGGAATCGTGATAGGCCAGATATAGGAAGAATGGGTTCTGATATAAAACGGCGATTTTCGCCTAACAGAGGACCGAGGGGAATTTCTCCTCAAAGCTCTCACAGATTTAGACAACAGTCGCCGGCTCATGTTCCAAATGATAGAAGAAAATTTTCTCCGTCATTTGATGGTAAAAGGAAAGAAACGGATCTTAGAAGATCACCTGTTCGGGGCTCTGGCGATATACATAGATTTTCACCTCCAGGAGGACTGAGACACGTTGGAAGAAAAGGTTCTCCTCACAGGAATGAAGAAAATTTCAGAGGACCATCCTACAGGGAAATGTCGCCACCTCGAGGTGCGAATAGGGAGAGAAAAAAATCTCTTTCCCCGGATCGAAGGAACATGGGCAGGATGAGTTCTGGAGTGAAATACGACGATTTCCCGCCAAGAAGGTCTCCATCTCATGAAGGAGAACATGGTGGCGAATTTCGTTCACACGAAATTAGAAAATCTAGATTTGCGGATGGCGATGATAAAGATTACAACATTCGGAGGGGTAATTGGAAGTCCTCCACGAGTCCTCAATGGCAGGATGTATCCCGGCGTGATGCTGGTCAAAATATGAAGTCCAAAAATTCTCCAGATTTAGATAGGTATAAATATATTTACATTACTTTAAAGGAGAATGCCCATTGGCCTAAAAGAAATGGGCCCACAATTTTTTTTCTCGAGTTCGTCATTCATTCTTTATTCACAACTATTGTAGAAAAATAAATCCACATTCATGATCACCGATCACCTTCATGCATTGGTAAACAATGTGTTGATATAATTCAAATTAATTAATGAAAAAATAGTATATAATTTTACAATATCGTTTTGTTAACAAACCATTAGATTAGGTGGGCCCGAAAATGGGCATTGTCATTTCATAGTTGTAAGGGTTTGATTTAATTTGAGTATAATTGTCTATTTTATTTAAAAAGGTATTCACCGACGTCTCATTTTCTGGACAGTGAAGCCAATAAAGCTGTTTATGGGCGACCTGCATTGGACAAGGTAAGTCTTATATTTAAATTGTTAAAATATGATTTTGTACGTAACTGGAACAATCACATTTGCCAAGAAACTTGAAATTAGAAGATTCAGCATTTCAGTAATGTTTGGCTGAAGTTCGTATTGACTACAATGTTTAGAGATCATGAAAGTAATGAAATCGAAAAAATATGTAATAGTGAACCGAAAAGTCACAGAATAAGACAATATAAATCCATTTAGGGATACGGAAGGAGAGAAAATGGGAGAAATCACACCAATATTACTGGATAACTTACGTTTACAGTGTTCAGAGTTTATTCTTTCGAAGAAACAGAGGGTAAGATGCGGGTCAACTATTGGCCTGTGTAATATAATTTAAGAAGAAATAATCAAAAGCATGTTTTTAGAAATATCATAGGAAGAAAAACTGTATTGTTTTAATCAGAGTAGTAGGCAAAGGAAAAGTTTCGGAATTATATCGCATCTAATCTTGGTCAAATTTATTTCAGCAGTCAAGTATTTTAGGAATTATCATTAGATTCTCAAATTCATAAGTTTTCAAATTTTTCTATATAAAAAAAAATAACAAAGATTTTATTCCAATGCCATGTTCTAATACGCTATGTTTTAAATTATTTATTAAAATTAAAATGATGGCACGTTTCCACCTGTTTCCTTTTATTTGATGGAATTTACGATGTGCGATGCTTTCTAAATTAATTTTGGTAACACGAGAACGGAACACGTGGGATAGCGCCATTATATATATTTTTTAACATTGCACGGTTGAATCGTGTTATTCTCCAATAACATTTCTGATTTCCAGACTGTTAAAGACCGAAATGTTCGACAAGGACGCCCTTGGGAGCAGAATACCGGGTTTAAAGATAGCCAAGACTATGTTCGTCAAGATTTCAAACCATCTCTTCGCACTCCACCGAGGTCGCGCTCTCGGTCACCGATACGTCGGTCACGTTCCTCTAGGGAACGAGCACATTCACCCCACGGTTCCTGGTCTCAGCGGAAACCGCGTATGCATAGTCCGCTTTTAGAAGATGCACCTTCGCCACCATCTTGGACTGATCATAAACATATGCCCGGCGAAAGTGAAAATAGATGGGGAAAGCCGCGTGTCGACTCCAAGAGAAAATCCTTTGATGAGTTTGATATTGAAGGGAGGCACGGTGCCACACAAAAGTTTGAGAAAAGGAATGCAGATAATGTGCGTTACGAATACCCTAACGATTACAAAGAAGGTGGTCGCGGTGAAGGTAATTTCAAACCACACGGTTTGCCCTCTAGGAGTGAGTTTATTCAGCGATCTGAAGATTTTGCTAGAAATCAAGATAAAGCATTCGGTGAAAGAAGATATGTTGAAGGTCAAAGTGCATCACACGAGTTTGACGCACCGGAGTCTCGCGGTCGCGAACCGGAATACGATCATGACGGCGAACGTGAAATCAATAATGCCGAACAGAAAGTGTATATGTGTGAAAAAACAAGTGAACGAATTGCAAGGAAGGTGCTTGTCAGACACCAGGTTAAGCCTATATCTGATGAATATAAAACTATATCTTTAAAATTGGTGATTGCCATCACAAAATTGATGAACGATGTTGTGGGTGATCGTGATTTTACAATGAAGCAAATGTTGAATTTATTCTCGAAGGAGGTCAGCTTGGAGGAAGAAGATAAAATATTTGAAGACATCATGGCTGGTGGTACCGGTGATGTAGTACGTGTCAGAAATCCAGCTGGAGGTAATAAGTTACTATTTTTATATTGTTTTAATTAATTAAGTTAGACAAGTCCAATTAAGAAGGAATGTTTAATAATTTTTAATAGAGTCACAAAAACACTATTTAATCTTTACAGTTGTCTTCGAGCAAAAAAAGCGACATGCGTCACGTAAGTTTCTTTACACTAATTATGCTAAAGTTGTAGGTAATTAAGACCATTGCAAAACAAAATGTTTTCAGGTTGGGACATTAAGCCGTCTATTGCAGAATTGCATGGTTTGCAGCAATTTTCTGTCGTTCAACCGTCTGTGGCGCCAATCGTGCCGATGCAGGTTGCTCTCATGAATGCAGTATCCAATGCTATGCAACCCGTCAATCCATTAAATTTCTCCAACCCCATGTCATGTGTCGGAATGACGGCACCGAGTATCCCGAATCCTACCTTGGAACCGAACATACTTCTCGATCAATCTGCTCCCATAGCCAATAATTATCAACTAAGTTTATGCAAACTAAATTTTTCACCCTTCGTGAATTCAGAAGTCGATGATATAAAAAAATTCGTGGTCGGTCGCATTTTTGAGGCTTCCGCGTCTGACGTCACGGGATGGTCTCCGACTGTTACGATCAAGGGCCTTCAGACTAGTTGTCGTTATGAATTGTTAGCCGAAGACGAAAAGTCCTACAAATGGCTTATGGGTATAGATTTTACACAGTTTAAATCTTTCGACGTCGTCCTTTATACAAAAGATGAACTATGGTACGAGCGTGCGAGTATTTTCTTGAAGGATTCAATTTACTGGCAATTAGAACCGTTACAGAAACTTAAGTTACAGAACAGATATCTTGAAGGCGTCGATATAGGTAAGTGGAAATTAGTGAAGAAAATAGTATCAAACGAGGGTATTCGAATTTATGTGGACATACCGCCCTCATCGAAGGTAGCTTTGGAGAAATACAATATGTCATTGAGTTACGAATTCCATAAAGTAACCGTGGTCATGAGAACTTCCGTCTTAGATCCAGTGAAGTTCGATGCAGGTCTTCACAGTTCTAACGTTATTTCAACGCAACAGTATGTCATGCAAATACAAATCGCTTCATTGCCTATTATGACAGATAAAGACGTGGTTCGGCTGAGTCTGGAGGATTCAGCTTGTAACGTTACACAAGCAAAGAGAATTAGAGATAAGGTGTTGCAGGTGTTGTATGACTATCTCACATACAACAAAGTCGATTGTAAAACAGATTTTATTAAATGCGGGTATTCTTCGCCCGGACATCTGGGGATCTTGCCAGAGAACAAAGGATCGAGAGATTGGTTTAAAAATCGCTTCTTTGGCATAGTGAGCGGCCGTAGAATTGTCGTTTTGGAAAATGAAAACGATGTCGAACAGTTCTTTAGAGTGACCGCCGTCATACCTTTAATGCTTACAAGAAAAACCCAAAATCCGAGTGAAATATTGAAGATTGTAGCTGATGCTACTGTCGGGATAAGGCTTAATATCGATAAATGGAGAATTGTTGATGTGATTCATCCTATAAGTGACAATAGTATGTTTGTCATAAAGCTTGACATCGATCTTGAATCAGTGCACACACTCGATAAACGTAGTTTCGGGTTAGGTTTTAAAGTTGATAATCGGATGTGTTATATTAAATTTAATCATGAATGTCCAGATGTTCAACAGTTTCTTAGTAAATTCAAGATCGATGTCAATGACAGTTATGTTGTAACCAATATGGATTTAGATTCTGATTAAAGTTTAGTGAATAGACAGAGATTATGAGTTGTGAGGGGATTTGAATAAATATTAGTTTTAATTTAGATTATTTGTTTCATTTCTTTAAATTATCAATCTAGTAAAAATATTCCACGTCCAAAGATTGCACGCGTAGGTAAGTATGGTTTTAAAATTAATAAAAATAAAAATTTATTGTTGGTGCAACGGAGTTTTGAAGGATACTGATAAAAAGTTTATTTATTCAAATTATTAGTAATAAATTAATTAAAATAACAAAAGAAACCTCTCAGATTTATAGTTGATGGCAAACTAATAAGTCGGTGCATTTTATACCTTGAAGAATTTCTCAAATGCAATCTTTTAAAACCAGGTAAGAAATAGAAGATAGTCTTTAATTATTTAAAGATTCACTAATCTTATGTTACATATTTATCTACGTTTTATTGTTATTTTTTGTTTTGCATATCCATTTGCTGGTGTTGTTATGATATTTAATTCATTGTAAAGATAAAGTAAGTTACAGGACGTGCCTTACCATTTGTACTGTCGAAGCAAATTGTTGCACTTTTGCTTTATTGGGAGTGGTCCGGAAAGCTGCAAGATCAGTTACAGGAATCTGCAATGTACCCAAGATCCTTGTATCATCTCTAATATGTTTTTTAACCACGACATGATCGTGATTTGGTTTGTCGACTGTTTCAGGATTAGAAGATATTTAGCAATGGTCCAACGTGGGAAAATTTCAGAAAGGCTACAGGGAATGAGGTACTGATTCAAATCTTGGACTGGACTGCACGGGATAGGTATGGTATTCCTACTTAATATTAAATTAATGATTTAAGAGATACCAACGTCGTAACTAAGGGTCGTGAGCGGTATTTTGCGCCTTCAAAGACTTCTTTCTAGAATAAAAGTGTTTAAGTATAAAATTAATTATTTGCTACGTAGGACTGGGTCGAGTCCGTCCATTTAGCCATTATAATTTCTCTTGAAAGCTTATTCTTCTAGCGTTTTCTGAGGTCATTTGAGTGTGCAAAGTGCACACACCTGTTCAGCCCCTAGCTACGACGCAGAAACAGAAAATTATTGTATTTGATTGACTAAGATTCGAGGTGTTTGTGGAATGTATCAAATTGAAACAGTGCAGCAGCGGTATGTATTTTTAGGTAAGTTAAAAAATATTCGCGTAACTTTCGTGTTTTTTGGAGGTCAAGGTTGAGCGTGAGACCCATTCCTTATTGCACGATTGCTGATCTACGAGCATATGAATCCCATTATACAATCACTAGCTTAATATAGATATAAATTTCTTTTGAAAGGCATCTTTTTCTGGGATCCAAGGAACCTGAGAGACTAGAGCTGTTGGTTTACTAAGCCGTGAGGTTTAAAGATATTCTCCACACAGTATTTCCAGGTCCTGCATCGGGTAATATTATAGTTGGACCAGTCTTAATAATAGTCAATCTCCGGCGTCGTAATCTACTCTATGGTTTGCTTTTGCTTATACCTGTGTTTATGAAGTTTTGTTCTCGATCGAATCTCGTACATTGTGATATGTGACAAACCGGGATTTAGGGGGAGTAAGCCCTAGGGGTGTGGGCCCTGGACATCAATCAAATTAATGGGGCACGAAAATATACCAAGGTGTCCATAAAAGAGACGTCAAGCTGAAGATAGGTTTTAAACCAGCTCGTGACTGAGCTGTGCCCAAAAATGTAGCTTAGTCAAAGTATGTATCTTGATTTGTGTGTCCAGGACAATTTCGATTTTTGTCCCGGTTTGGGAAAATTGAACGAAAAAAGCTTTGGATTGTGATATTTTTATTCATCACTGCTGATGACGATTTTTTTATTATTCTTTGTTGATATACTCAACATGGTATACAAGCTGCGGTCTTCTGTTTACTTTTAACTTTATTTTTAATTAGCTCTGTTGGTATACAAGCTGCTGTTTCCGGGTACACTCAAACTGTACAACTGCTGCGCGCCGCCATCTTCAAGTCTATTTGACCAAAGGTTAAAATTATGATAATTATTAGTATTCATTGTTGCAGCGCGTCATCAACGAAATCGTGAACGCATCGATTTGCGCGTAAATGATGAACATCGTCGGCCCTATCACGGCAGAAGTAAGTTTTTAGGTTCAATATTAGTGTTTATTGCCTAGGATCCCTCTGAAAGATACCAAACTGCATCAAAATCAGTTCAGACGTAATTAAGTCATGCATTTCAGTAGGTACCTATATTCTCATTTTTTTATCAGCACGGCATGTGTTTACATGCTGCCTGATGTTAAAATAAAGTGGGGTCCATGGTCGAAAATGGCTGCAGGACAATGTCAGGTTTTGCCCCGGTTAGATCCGAGGGTATAAAGATTGAAGCCTTCTCTGCTATGCCGGCTTGCAACTGGGTTACTTCACGGGTTGAAAGTGGAGGTATCAATCTGCTAAAATTATCGTCTGCACACTTAAATAATAGGTAAAAATATTTATTTATAGAATTTTCGCCGCCACGCAAACGCGCCGGACCGTTCGAGGGCAATAGCTGGAAGGGGAAGAAATTTGAAAGATTCGATGAACCTAGATGGAAGTCAAATAGGTAATTTTTAGAACTATTCTATATTTTTAAATTTTCTTTTAGTCTATTAACAAAAAAGATTTATTGTGCGAAAGTGGATGGCAGTGTCGGAAGGGGGCGCCCTAGGAAGACCTTTCTCAGTCAGATTGGTCAACTGCTGAGAAAGGGTCAGTTGAGAAGCACCCTCAACCTATGCCACCGTGCATGCATGAGGGGAGTAATGGATGTGGTCGAAGCGAAAGTGGTATGTAGAGAGAGGAGTCTGGCTGGCGCTCCATAGTTTCTGCCTACCCCAGCGTGAACAAGGCGTGAACTAAGTAGTAGTAGTTGTAGTTCTTCTGTTCTGGTAAGGCAAAGGGAACAAAGCCCATACAATCCTCAATTAGTACCAGAATAAAAAACGCAAAACTTTTACTTTTTTGCTACTACTCCCATTCTTGGAAGGCAAAGGTAGCAAAGCCCGTACAGTCATAAGTATTTTCTTTTGTAAATTGAATAGAGATTATGTTTTTTGTTACAGAGGCAAGAGATATTGAAGGATCGTTTCGTTTTGAAATGTGAAAAATGGAAGTCACAAACGTAGGATTATTGGGCATTTTTTCATTTAAGATTGCATGGGTAGGCAGACTTTAGAGATTAGTTGCATGAACTATTTAATGTTGTTATTGAGTTATTTTTTCATTTTTATCAATGGGGAAGGTGTAATGTATGTTAAATCGAAAACCATTTCGAGATATCACTTTAATTAGATGTATTTTTTGATTCTTGTCTGAAATTATTTTAAAATCAAAAATCTGTAATAATGATTATGGTCTATCCGAAAAAAGTCGATCATGTGTCACATTGGTGTAGAAAGAGGTGGTGTATAGCCTAACAATTTTATAGATATTTTTATTGTCTGTGGTTGTTACCTCACAAGTTTGCCAATATATAACCACTGCAGTGTTATATGGCGTACTATAAACATCATGAAAGAAACCTTTTAAAATTAAAAGTTTGTTCGAATAATTTGACAAAGATTCGTTTTTTATGTTTTCTGGCAATGGTTTGGTTCCGTCCTGATCATTACAATTACTACATTAGAATAGTAATTTTTAAAAATTAATTAAAAGAGAACAAAGTATATATAAAAGTATTCCAAAAACACATGTTAACTAAAATTATCTATATTATCCAAAAAGAAAATACATAAAATATATAGCTGTCATCATTGAGATATATAACTAGAGGCGCAAACCCCATACATTTGACATGAAAAAGCCGTAGGCCGTTTCAAACGATTTGACAATGTCAATCTTAGTGTTGCCGGTATAGTTAAAAATTTTCCACACACTAATTTTTTTTTTCTTTAGATATTTTCATTCAGTGTCGATTATATTATATCTAGAGGCATGCATTTTCAGCTAAATAAAATAAAGTTCAATGTTTTAATTGTTTAATATAAGTTGAAATTATTCTTTCTTAAAAATAAAATATTTCTTTTTTTTATATTATAATACGGGTTATGGGAAACGATGTTTTACTAGCAACACTAAATGTAAAAAATATCCCTAATTTTATTTGTTTTTTTGTTGTTTAAGGACAATATAGATGTTGAAAGGATATATTTACGCGTGAAACGTAATCCCGCTTTTTTTGTTGCGCATTTGGGATTGAGAATTGCACGTTTTCACCACATATTTGCCCATTATGAGTTTATATACGTCCTGTCAAATACCAACTGACAGTAAGCTTAATTATGGCTGTGGGCAGATCTTCACTCGCCTCACGTTGGGAGCGTTATTGCGCCTCTAGTATATATCTCAATGGCTGTCATCATATACACCTTTCCAATTCAAATGCGTAATGCTATATATGTTATAAATATATGAAATTAAGTATTATAATTTTGTTTTATTTATTCAAAAAGTAATATCATATTAAAAATTTCTCTTTTATTTCGGTGGCTCTGCGGCTTCAGCGATGTCGTCTTCCACCTGAAATAATAAGTAGGTTTTATTTTTAGTCATAATGTTATCCCTGACCCTAAACTAGGACGAGGGCACACAAACGACAAATCTTAAAACAGCTACTATATAAGTATCGGGAATCGAACCCGGAACTTCGGTTAACGGATTGGGCGCTACAACTGCACACCTAGGAGTATACGAATACTCTAGTCACTAGAGTAGTGCATATCTATGACTATGTAGGTCAGTCAAGGAAAGCTCAAGAAGCTTAGACATTTGTAAGTAATGATTTTAAAATTATAATAACATTTTAAACATTAGCAGCGGCACGTATTAGAGAAGAGGCTCGTCGTTTCTTAGGAGCGGCATCTTCAAGCCGTTTTCTTTCAGCTTCCATCTCGTCTGCTATATTATACACTCTTTTGGGAGCGATCTAATAATAAACAATTTTATTTTTATTTAAACATAAAAATAGAGGATGTACAAATGTAAATTTAGCTGTAAATTAAGTTTATGCCCTGAAGGAATTAAAAAAATATCTGACATAACCTACTAAATCAGTTATACACCGCCGAAATTATAAAACCTATTATAAGGAGTTTTCTATAGTTATTTGTTTAGAAAAAAAATCGAACAGAGTTTTATTGCATTTTGCTTAGAATTTAAGTTAAAAGTGAATTTGTAGTATTTGAGTCTACCAAATACATAAATACATTCGTTGGTCGTGTATGCTTAGGTAATTAATTTTCTTGGCTGTGTATGTGTCGCGTTTTATTGACTGATTGTCATCTCTGCGTCTCATTCGTCGGTGTTTTTTCGTGAAGATTATTCGGTATTCCTCTAATTTTTAATTTATTTCATTAGTTGGATAGCTCCATTGCATCAAAATTAAGCGACTGAACATTTCACGTAACAATGAACAGTAATGCGGCACGAAAACAAATGCAGGTAACGTATAGTTGAATTATGCTTACGTTTTAATTAAATCTTGCCGTGTTAATATGTAGTTTAAAAAAAGTTTTATTAAAATCAATATTGAAAAATTGTTTTGTGAAAGATTGTGAATATTTTAATAGGAATTGGAGAAAGAGTTGGATATTCTGAAGAGGAAGAAGGAGCAGATACAAGCTCAATGGAACCAGATCGAACAGGAGAAGCAATTTTCTCATGTACAGGTAAGGTTTATTTTTAATTATCAATAAGTAAAGTTAGCATTGTGAAGTCATTGTAATTCTGGAGTATATATAGCTATTACAAAGTTAATCATACGAAGTAGTCATATAAACAAAATCTAACCTATAAACATTACGGCGTCCGTGCCAAGTACCTCATTGGCGTCTCCACACACAATTTTATTAGCAAAATACTGAAAATATAGACAAAGTGACGGGTGGGTGGTGATTGGTACTTTTTTTGTGCAATATTTATGCCACGGTCTAACAATTGAAAACTTAGTTTCTTGATTGAGAGAGCCATTTTCAAATCTCGCAAAATTTCTGCCTACTTTGGTATCTCAGTGCCTAGACACTGATGACTCAATCTGTCTAAGAAAGGTCTACCTAGGGCTTGGGCAAAACAAAATCTTCATCTCTGCAATTACAATACCATTTTCACAGGTACAACCAACAGATTTTATTATGCATTCGCAACAAATACCTCAAGGGCCGTACATGCAAAACGCACCCTACCAAAATCCGGGTTATAGGCAAAAGTCAAACAGAAAAAGGAACAACCAAGAGAGATTCTCAAACAAATGGAGAGCGCAACATGAAGCTGGATCCAAGAAGAAAAAATTCTACATACAATCGCCAAACGAAAAGAAAAAGGAAGATTATGTATTGCACGAGGATTGTGAACCGTCTGTGAAGTTGGTCGGGCGTCTGGAGTTAGGACTCGGCCATATATTAAAGGACATGCGTACTCATTTCCCGGAGCCCCCCTACGACTACATGTTCTTGAACACGGAGTCCGTGAAAGCAATTAAATTGGAAGTTCGGGAAAGGATTCGTAAGACAATGGTTGGCAAAAATGTTGTTGGTTTGGACTTCTTAATCCAAACTTATAGGGCTGCGTATCCTCTCGAGGGGGATAGGGAACTTCTGGACAGAGTTAAAGCGAAGATTGATCAGCAATTGGAAGCGAGTTCTGCTCAGACAGGTAAAATATCTAGTTTAAAAAATTGCTAGTCTCTAAAGGGCTGTATGGGGTTGCCGATAGTATTGTGCCATTTTTCCATTTGCAATACTGTATCAACCTGTAAAATCAAGTACTTTTTTATTCTTTCTATGGAATACTAATAATAAAAAAGTGTTAGGCAGAAATGATGGTTATTAGCTCAGTCTGTGGCAGACTGGGGTAGTACCACCACTTTCGAATGTAACATCTGTAAAGTAACCTGGTAAGCCAGGTATAACGGTCTCCTCAAGCCGGCATAGTGGGGGCGACTGCTGTCTAGAAATTTCTCTGTAGTAGCAATTGTTTCTGTTCATGAACCTCACCCTAGTTTTATATCAGGCGGGGTGTTGTCAATGCCGAGCTACAATAAAAATACTATTTCCTTTTTAAGCGTTGCTAATTTTGAAAATACTAATCCTAGGAAAAATTATGGGCGAGGTCTTGGGCTGGCGCATATCTCACGAGGCGTAACGCAGATGAGTCCCAGAAATAAATTATTTCCTAATCACTTATTGGCAAATTTAATATTATACAATAACTTAATTAATATTTAGGTTGTTTAAAATTGAAAAACCATTTAATCAAGTATTATTATGATTATGTTTGCAGCGGATCTTTTGATTGTGAAGAACTTTATTGGGAAAAAACTAGAACAGATCTTGGACGAGATCTTTACAAAGGTATTTCAAATATTATTATTAATAAATATTATTTTATTTCAAAGTATGTAAATGCTTGCCTAAAACAATTTATATTCTCATTTTTATTATTTTTTTCAATTATATCAACACCAACCATCTATCAATACCAACCAATAGACAATTTTTGTACATATTAATAAATAAATAAATTACATGAAAAACATATATCATCAATTATGAAAGCATTTAACATAATAATAACCTCAAATATTGCATCAGAAAAACTCTTAATTACTCAATAACCCGGGTAAATAAATTAAAAAGTGTTTGATGATAAGGTGTCTAGATTAATTTCGTACATAATGCAAAAAAAATCATCAACAAACTATTAAAAAAAAATTTGCGGGCCCATTTCTAGGGGAATGGGCATTCTCCAAGTGCACTACAGGACCCTTGAAAAATATATGAAATTTGAGAACGCGCGGTATGGCCGATCAATAGTACCTTTTAGAACTTAAATATTGTTCTGTTGGCATAAAGAACTGACAAAATTTGTACCAGTGACGGGGTATACGGACTGATGTTAAGTTAGATAATTGTCATGACAGAGACGTGTATCATATTTGAAAAGCTAGATTACCTCACTGACTAACATCAATTATGGAGCAGTTGCCCGGGAGTTATAGAGATAATTTTTTTGATACGTATAGACGGGGCCCACGTAACCTCAGATAAAATTGCAAGATGTTCCGAAAACTAAACGAGATAGGGCCAAAGTTCCGGAACAAAAGTTGTAGGAAATATCATCTAATATCGTTTTCAAAACTATCCCTGCGCTCCACAAAAAACTAGTCCTATGTTATATTATTTAAAAGGGTGTTCTCTTTTTTAAATACTTTAAACTAGGGTACTTTATACCACACCCTGCGTTAAGCAGTGATGCGATCTAAGGTAGAGCACACTTGTCTATAAATTCCCTCAATTTAAAGAGACCTGTCTAGGCATACTGTTGATGGTTACATGCCCTGTCTGCTGTACTGGGGTAGTACTTTCAAGTTTCAATCCATAAAGTCACTAGTCACGTTTCTTAGAAGTAGCCACGTATTTCATTAATTAAAAATTCAATTGCAGATGACGGATATGTGTAAAGACTCAGAATTGGGTGCGGGTGAATTTAGAAAGAGATTGACTGAAAAAAATGAAGAGGAGAATGAGAAGAATGAAGAGAAAATTGAAGAAAACAACGGTAATGATGATGCCGGTGCGGTTGAAGAGGTAATGGTCTTCTTTCAGTTATACAGCTTGAGTTCAAATTGATTTCACCCTTATAAGTTTATTGCAACAATAGAAACTAAGTGCCGTTAACCTTATTATTATTTTTTTAATTGTAGCTTGGCATATGACAACACTTAGACTGATGTAAAGCTTGAGTGCGGTCCATGAACTAAAACAACTACTACAAACAAATTTCTACAGGCAGCGGTCGCCTATGCCAGCTTGAGCTACTGAATTGATCCTGAAACGCGATAGCGGCGCTTCATGGGTGCGAAGTGGTGGTACCACCCCCGGACGGCAGACTAGGCTAATAACCATCATCAGTCTGCAAATTTTCAACAATATCTTTCATATCTTTTTAGACATCGGAGGCGCCAACGAAACCAAATTACGATGTGACAAAAGAACAATTCACCGAGCTCCTGAGGTCGTCGCCAATGGACGAGAGGAAACTGATAAAATTCATTCGGACTCAATTGAACACATTGCTGCCGAGTTACAAATCTGTAAGTACAGTTCAAACTTTTTTTATTGTAAGTCTGCTTAGAATAACTTTTTTTATTGTAAAGCTACAGTACTGTCCACGAGTGGAAACAACTGCTACTACAGATAAATTTCTACAGTCGCCTCCACTATGCCGGCCTGAGGAGACATGTCCTATGCATACCACTCGTTATACCTGTCTCTTTCTAAACTGCTCCCAAAACGCGACTAGATCACTTCTCGGGTGTTACATTCGAAAGTGGTGGTATTACCCCAGCACGGCCTACACTCTTTATTTTATGATTTACATAATTCTGCCTTAGATTTCTTAATGAGAAGATGCCAGATAAAGATTGAAGACTGGGGACAATTGCTAATCCAGATTGTACATGCCAATGTTCTGTTTTGTTTTAGTACATAAAGAAGATTCTGTATGAGGATGCTGATTTTGTGAAGTTTGTAATGCAAGGGAAGAGTAATAAGAACCAGCGCGATCTTGTGACTCACTATATACGGGTAAATGTTAAATCGTTTAACTTACGCATACCACTTTCCAACCCCAAAACATCGGTTGTAATGTGGTCAAACTGTGTGGTATTAACCACTTTTGGGAGTAGGGTTCGGTTAGCATCTGCGACAGTTTTGTGAGCTACATCAACGACGCACGAAAACTGTGAACTGAAACTGTGTTGAAACCGACCACAATTTGTTGTCCATCTGAGTGCTATAATGACATTCTACACTAAGGTGTTACTTTGCAGAAATCCTAAATAAAGTTATTTTTTTAACACTACTTTGCAACTAATTTCCGCTAATCAATGTTAGTGAGGGTAGGTACATAGTCACATCAGCTGTCAATGTTAGACCCTTCACCAACATGCAAAAACCTCTCGACGCTTTTTGCCACTCCACGTGGCATCCTTAGGAGACGTGTGATCGCTTCGACTTCGCAAAGATTTCAGTCGTCGAGTGGCGAAACACGTCGAAGGTCCAACATTGACAGCTGACGTGACTGTGTACCTATCCTTACTAACATTGATTAGCGCGAATTAGTTGCAAAGTAATGTATGAAAACTAATTTAGTACTCCCACTATATGACCACTTTTTTGTGGTTCTAATCTGAGTGGAAAGTGGTTAGTGTGAATTACAGACAATACAACCTAGGTTATATTGTCTGTGGTGTGAATTAAGTTAATATCAGTTGCAGTGGCGATTTAAGAGCTTTATACAACGACTGCAAATTATAGCTTGTCAGTATTAATTGTGGTGTAAAATCCAGTAATATCAGTATGTGTAATATAAGAGTGACAGGCAGACTGATGATGGTTATTTGTCTAGTCTGCCGTCCTGGGGTAGTACCACCACTTTCGAATGTAACACCCGTGAAGTGACCTTGGTACATACTCGTCTCAAGCCTCACAGGTTTCTCTTTGTAGTAGCCGTTGTTTCCATTCATGGACCGCACTCTAGCTTTACATCAGGTGGAGTGTTGTCACATGTGGAGCTACAATTTAAAAAAAATTGACATCAACCTAAACTGTTAATGGAAAAATAGAATAAAGGAATTCTAGGATATTAAAGACTGATGAAAGAAGGTTGTCACTTGTAAGACTTGGAAACAAAATGTTTGGGATTTGACGTTTCGATATCATTTGGGTGATGGTTTTTGTTTAGGTTGATGTCACTTTAATCAAGTGTCAACTTCCAATGGCTTTTGACTTTGGCCCCGGGCTGTCATTAGAAAGATAGAATACAGGTATTCTAGCATATTAAAAAGTGGTAGGCAGACTGACGATGGTTATTAGCTCAGTTTGCCGTCCTGTTATGGTGTAGCAGTCGTTAAGTGACCTAGTCGCGTTTCGAGATAGTTTAGTGTAGCAATATAGTAAAATAGTAATTATTCCCCAGATCTTAGGTCGTCCAGTCTTACCGGGAAAGAAGGCTATAAACGATTTTCTTCAGCAATTCAACCCGCTTCACATCAAGCGTCACAAGACAATCCCTAATCTGCTTTTTGTTGGCGTCGGGACTGACGAGGACTTGGATGGTATATTGGAAAAACATAATATTCAAATAGGTATGTAGAATGATAGATGGTAAGCAGTGTGTGTGTGGACCTGATGCTGCTAGTCGGAGATACCAGTGTTCAAACCTCGCTAAATTCTTACCGGTTCCATGTTATATGTACTTTGTTCGCTCAGTGCCTGTGATACGAGGACCAGCTTAGTACGGGCATTAAAAAACCTTAACATCAGCCCAACTGATGGCTACCTTTAAGTGGTTTTTCCTAGCCCGTGACTTGGCAGTAAGTTGTTAGATTTAACGAGAGGAGTGTGCCCAGTCAATAGGTGGATAACGGAGGCGAGCGCAGCCTGTAGACATTTTTCTGCAATGGCAGTTGTTTTCCCTTTAAACCCACACTTTGGATTAAGTTCTTAGGTCGAATTGTGGAATAATCCTGAAATTTTCAGTAATTGCCAAGCAAAAATAGACTTTATTTCTTTCAAATTACAGAGGACACCCAATTATCAATCAGATCATCAGCTCGGAACCCTCAGAGTGGTCAAAATACTACCAACGATAATGGTGAACTTGATAATGCAACGGAGGGTACTGCGGAGTTTTTGAATGATGACAATGTTAATGATTTTTGTTCCGACATGGAACTGGATGCTGAAGAAGATAATTATAAAGAAGATGAATAGACTACACTAATAATGCGTCATCTTGCGTGAGCGAAATACGTATGTAGTGTTCACTATACATAGCTATTGAGAACCTAACATAACAAATTGTTTTAAGGTCGTATTATTTAGTAGTTATATTGTAGTATCTAAATAAATAAAAATTACTACCTATAGTGTCTAGTTTCATAATATTGTTTTAAGTCTTTGGAGGTCAAGATAGAGACTTAAATGTCTATTTTTTTTTTTAAGTTCAGCTTTTCAGCAATATTTTGATTAAGCTCGCAATAATTCGCTTGCCGATTTGTTATAAAGCTGCGTCCATTAGCAAACAGCAAACTGACGCAAATCGGTCTCTATGTCTAGCCCAAATTTTTCTATACTACAAATCACTTCCCGTGAAGTGACCTTGTCGCGTTTCGGGGATAGTTTGAAAGTAGCCAGGTATAAGAGAGGAGTGTGCACTGTCAATCTAGATGGTACATGCTCGTCTCCTCGAGCCGGCATAGTGGAGGCGACTGCAGCCCGTAGAGATTTCTCTGTGGTAGCAGTTGCTTCCATTCATGGACCACACTCTAGCTTTACATCAGGCGGAGTGTTGTCACGTGTCGAGCTACAATAAAAAAAAAAAAAAAAATGGCAATAAGGTGCAATTTGCCGAGTTTGCTTATCCTACATTTAGATTATTATAACAAAATTCTGAGGTTGTATTTCGCTCATGTAGGTTGTCCTGTAATAGATTTTAAATTCGTACACTAAGAACCAAAGGCGAGATTTCTACGTCAATTTTGAAATCGAACGATCTCGTCGAAGGTCGGTTCGTCGCACTCACTGATAGTCGCAGAAATCTTGCTGAGAAAAATTAGGCTTTTGTGCATCGATTTTCCTAAATTGTAAATAAATCAAATTAATCGCGCACCTTTCGAGTAATTTAGAGGGTTTTATGCGGTATGGCTAGTATACGTTAGTGGTAAAGCTTGCCCCCAAAGCACCAACCAACTTTTGAATTGAATTGACCTTGCATCGAGCATATTTTATTGGCAACACCGCAGCAGGATATTCAGAGAAATATTGCTGTTCTCCCACCACGTAAAAAAAAAAATGAACGCTGTAGTACTTCTATTTTTTCTCCGCATACAATCTTTTAATTTAAATAGTTACAAATGGCATACAGCTATTACTGTCCGTTCACAGTTATTTTACCTCTAGCTATTAGGTTGGCTAGCCTGAGCTCTGTGTTGCTACATTTGGTTTCCACGACTTCCCTGTTCGAATTATTTTAAATATTTCAATATAATTCCGTATTATAAGTTTATTAAAAATCAAACTTTATTTAAGTTTATTTTAAACAGAGTTGAATATTGGTAGACCTTTAAATATGTACCTAAAGTGTTTACGAGTAATTTAATACAATATAATTTAATTTCGTTAATTTTATTTTGAATAAGAGTGATCCAGGCGGACAGCTAATGGAGAAAACTCGCTATCAGATGAACCTGAATCTTCAAAAGTGCTGTCTGATTCTGTCATCTAAATTAATTTTCTTTTGTTGATTACGTTTTTTTCTAGGTGTAGAAATCTTTTGTGATGTGGAAGCTGCAACCTCACCTTCTTTAGTAATAGTACTGACGGTTTTCTCAGATATACCTGAAATAATAAAAATAAAAGATTTAAAAAAATAAATAATAAGTACATTTTAAAAACAAATTACGTATGAAATCACTGAACTTGGGAACTTTTAGTTGTTATTGTAAGATTTAAGATTACAATGAAAGTATTAATACACGACAGTGACTGAAGTTTGAAAAATCCCAGTTGTCGATAGTACAAACTGTACTGCGTCATTACGAACTACCACTAATACGGGGAAAAATTAATTGTTGGTAGCACTATTTTACATACCTGTCATGGCAGCTACACGCTGACGAACATTTTCAAATGGGATTAGAGGGGCTTTATTAGCCTTTTCCCTTTCACAAAAATCACGCACGGACAGTACAATTTCTCTACCGCTACTTTGAATCCTTTTTGGCATCTTTTAAGCTTAAATAATCACCGAAACAATAGAATAATAGAGAAGCTGCACGAAACGACCGATACACTTCATAGCAAGTACTGCCAACCTAACGGAAAATTAAAATGACATCTGTCAGAGGTAAAATAAATGTGAACGGGCTGTACAAATAATGCTTTTATATGGTGACTTCTCAAATTAGTTGCATTGTCTAGTTCTAAATTGTATGTGTTTATTCTATAAATCTAGATTGTCTAGTAGACTATTTATAATGTATTGTGTAATCATTTAATGAATATCATCTATAAATACGATTTATTTATTAAATAGATATTTGACAGGTTGCCAATGATAATTATTAATCCAGTCTGCCGTGAAAGTGACCTAAGGCTAGAGTCAAGCGTTTGTCACTTGAGCGGATTGAAAATCGGATTTGAAGCTGTCAAATTAGTCTATTTAAAAATTAAAGTATAAAAGGGAGTATGAACGTTCGATTTAGTATTAATTATATTATAAAGGACATAATTTTCATTAATTTTCAATAAAATATATAATAATATAACCACTAGTTTTGTTTTAATGTTATAGCTCTGCTGAATTGAATTATCATGTCACATTTAGGCAGTTTGAGCCAAATACAGTAACACCCCGTTATGCGCGGTTTCGGTTTTACGCGAATTTCAAATTTCGCGCTATAATGCCTCAAAGATTTATTCAGGTTTGGACATATTGCAGAGCATAGATAGTGATGATGACCGTGTTTTAACCATGTGTCAATCAGTAAAAAAACAGTGTTTCGTGTTATGAAAATATTTCACAAGACCGTAAACGAAACGCAAACAAGAAGACAATAGATAGGTCCATTTTTCTCAAGTGTGTTGTAAAATGTATTGATTTGCATTTTGTACTGACTTTTGGTTATGCTTAAACGTAACCCCCTTATACGCGAAGTTCACTTAACGCGAGTTTTTGCGGAACGAATCCCTCGCGTAAAGCGGTGTATTACTGTAAATTGAACAAACTATTTGGCTCAAACTGCCTAAATGTGACAGGATAATTCCTTGCAGGACTAGTACAGCGCCCAAACTCCTGCAAGCTATCTGGCGCCATGTAGGCCTCTTTAGTTTACAAACTGACTTAAAGGAACCCATTCGCAATCCTGCATGGCAGTCCGCCGCGCAAGACCAAAATATATCGATACTTACCATTAATTGATTAATGTAGTATTCGTATTGGACTGTATCCGACATTGGATCCACAGCAACTTGTATCATTTCTTCCAATTCCTCCTGTATAATTAGAAATATTAGTCACAATCGAAGTATTGCTACCACAGTGGAAAGGAGTATGCTAAGACAGTTTGGTCATTTGGAAAGGGTTTTTTTTTATGCCTAATAGGCCAGTGATGCGGTCTAAGGTGGAGCACGCTTGCCTATGAGGTACCTATTTACCCTTAATTTGAAGAGGCCCATATTGTATCTACAGAACTGCTAGATGTGCGAAAACAAAAGCTTTTCTAGAAATTTCTAAATGTACGCTCATAGCTTACAGCGCATTGTTATTAGTTTCACATGGGCGAATAAACAAAAAAAATACACAAAAAGCCGCGTTAAGGACGGGGGACGCAGGTCTCCTTAGAGATTTTGAAATTAGGATCCACTACGGTTTGTCGCGGTATACGTTTTAGAGTCAGTGGTTAGTGCCTCGACGAGCAGAATTAATGTAAGTAGAAAGTCGCGTGCGTATTTGTTATGTCTTCCCAATATCAGCCTCGCATTTTAGCCTAGGGTTTTCAAGCCCCAACTTACTAGAATCTAACTAGATCATATAGCCCTTCCCCCTCCAATATATATATTGCTGTCTTTTATGTAAGTTTTTTGAATAAGGCCCTAAGTCTCTTGGGCCTGTGCCCATAGATGGCCCATATCGATAGGTGTAAGTTATACAGACCTCAGTAAAAGGCTCTCCTTCTTCAAGCATAATTTGTTTAAACTTCTCTTTCGTTAAATATCCCTGGTTTGTATTGTCAAAATATCGAAAAGCCGCCAAAAGTACCTCCGCAGATGCCGGATAGAACCTATAAACAAATTTTTATTGTACTAAAATGGCTGATTAATTAAAAAAGAAAAGATCAAATATATCTGAAAACGCCTAAAAATTAAAAATATTAATACAACTGTCACGCCTTTTTCCCACAGAGACAACGGAACGTTACCACGATGCTGACACAACTCGCTTCCCTCGCACCCACAATTCTCTTCATACACGCCCGACGGTTATAAGATAGTCAGTGGTTATGAGCACCAGCTTTCATGAGGATGTCTCCGATTTGATCGGAAAACAACCTTTTGAGTCTGCCTTGTTTAATTTATTATATTAAAGCATTTTGTAAAAAGAAAGGCTTTTTTATTTTGTGAAAATAAAAAGTTTTTTTTATAAGTAGCTCGACATTGGATCCTTCAAGCGGAGCGTAAAAAAGCACCTACCCAGGCCGGCATGGTAACGGCGACTGGATTCACCGTGTAAACGGTTCTCTATTCATCAGTGTTCATGGACCTCCTGTGCTTACCATCAAGCCAGTCGAGGTCACATGTCGTGGCATAATAAAAAATAATAATAACATTCCCAATTCCCACCTATGTTCTATCATAACTTTGCACATATATGGCAGAAAATTAGCTAACGGCACGTTTCCGGTAGCTTCCTTATTTTCAGTAGCTAGTATAACCTCTTGAATTTCAGCCTCAGTGGGGCAACAACCTGCAAGTAAGAAATTAATCGGTAGTTGTCAAACTGGACGGTGCGGTATCGTCTCCTCAAGCCGGCATAGCGGAGGCGACCATTATAAACTTTTCAGTATTATAAAACTACTATATTTATTAGGACATCGAACATCTTTATATTATGCGTAAATTTTTATAAATATATACATCTAAGAGCCAATAGTAACCACAGATACGCAATAAACTAATAAGAAAACGTAAAATGGTAATAGATGATTAAGTTACAATAGTTGAGAGCCAAAGAACACTGCAGCTATTTTGTTTCTTACTATATCGGTACATATGCAAAATAGGTCAATATCTAAATGCGAGCGCACCTCATTAAAGGAAGAAATAGCTCGCCGAATGCAAGTGTTTTTAAAACAGTTAAGGTTACATGTAGCTAGGGGGATTTCTAGAATTAAACCTAGGAGCATATGATTTAGCATAAGATATCTTATTTAGTAATTCCGGACAGTCCACAAAGACTATGATTAAAGGAGAATGCCCATTTTTGGGCCCACTTGATACCTAATAGTATGGTAACAAAACAATATTCTAAAGTATTATCTTCTTTTTTTATTAATTCATTTAAATTATATAAACACATCAATTACCAATCAATAGACAATGTTTAATTACATAAAAAACAGATATCATCAATTATTAAAACATTTAATATAGTAATAATTAATAACCTCAAATATTTCATCAGAAAACATCTAATTACTCGATAACTCGGGTGAAAAAATTAAAACTGATTGGTAATAAGAAAGTTGATCTATTTTTTTTTCTACAAAATTAACTAAAAATCATCAACAGACTCGAGAAAAAAATTGTAGGCCCAATTTTTCTTAGGCGAATGGGCATTCTCCTTTGTCTGTAACAGTTGTTGCTTCCGTTCTTGGATAGCACGTTAGCTTAGCATCAGGCGGAGTGCGACTCGGTGAGATCCATGGAGGATGAGATCACATGACCAGCTGGTTAGAAAATATTTTTATTATAGAAGGTTAAGCCTCATGTAACCGAGAGATCGGCTACGAGGTTGCATTTTGCTACAAGTTACGCTTCGAGATCTCTCCCCTACTCTGAGACAGCTACTCACCGTAAGTGAGCGAGTGAGTCATCATGGTGAGCTCGGTTCGTAATCGGCACCCATACAATGTTATTTTGACCGTCTACGCTACGTGACTACGTTGTCACGGCGTAAATGCAACCTCGTACTGAGCCCTCTGAAATTATCCTGTCGATAGATTCATGTTCATGAACGTTGCGCATCGCGTCGGCGAATACACCACTAGTTACCTACTGTCAAACTTAATTTCTTCCTCGTGCCGTGAAAGGAAGCTCGACCCGGGCAATTCTGAGCATTCCATATAGTGTATTATTTGTGATATTAAGTGCTAAACAAATAATATAAAACTCAAACGCAGAAGTCGTATACTTTTTTATTATTTTCATGGAACTTTGTCTTCTATGGATTTAAGTTAAAATGTAAAAGAAAGAAGAAGAAAAAAAGAGCAATTTTGTTAAATTCTAATGTCGTTCCATAGTTTTTACCTATCTCAGTAGGCTGAAAGTATCTTTAATTTAAATCGATACGCTTTACGCCTACATAAATTTAATTATATACCGTATAAGCATCGTATCTTTTTTATTTAGGCGTGTAAATGCCGGGAATCAATGGACGATAGACCTTGCAATTTTGTTTTGTTAATTATAATATAATAGTATACTAAAGTATAATACAAGTAGCGCATATTTGGGACTTACCAAGGGACCGTAAAATAGTGCCAATTTCTCTCACATCCACTACATGTTTCCCCGAGTGATCAAAAACTTCGAAGGCATCCATAATCTTTTTTTCTAAATCATTATTTGCCTGAACTGTAATTAATAAGCCGTAATTTATATTATTATTTATTATTCAGAGTGAATGTAAAAATAAAGGTAGGTTGAAAAGATTATAAGCTATCGCCTAATTAGATTTAAGATTATTACTTTTGGGTTCGTTTTTTGCCATATTGTACTAATTTTTCTCATAAGCCTCAAATAAATAGAATTTTGCCGTGGATCAAAATATTATGGATCAAATTCCTTATCTTGACAACGGAGTTCAACGGACCTGCGAAAAAAAAAACGCATTTTTTTGTGTTTCACTCGGTTGTGGCTTCTAGTATAGCAACAATTTAAACAGTGTTTAAAATATATTTATAATATTATTGTGAATTAAAAGAGAATTTCATTCATAGTGAATTTATTTATTTATTTATGATATATTATAAGGGTACGTTTTGCTTGTTTTGTTATTTAAAAATAATTTCGAATTTTTCGTCAGTGGCCACACTGATTGTTTGATATTTTCCGGCGCCATTTTGTTTGGTCGCGTTGCATTTTGCGTTCCCGCTTTTGCAAACTGTGTATCGGTACTTGCGATAGGTTGTGATGGTTTATCACTGTTATTCTTTTTTATTCATGATTTAGTTATTATATTTAGACATTGTTCAACCGTGTAAAGTGATTTGGGATCGACATGGATCCTGCAAAAATGAAAGTTGTGGATCTGCGATCCGAGTTGGGTGCTCTAGGTTTGGATACTAAAGGCAACAAGCCGGCACTTGTGGAGCGATTGAAAAAAGCTTTGGAAAGCAAAACTGGGAAAGGTTGGAAGTTTTTTTTTTCGTTTTGTAGCTGTCATTTATTACTTATCAAATTCATCGAGATTTAATTAACACACGTGCTTAATCACATCGATGAACACAAACAGTTTTTCCTCTTGTTGCTTCTCATTAATTTTTATTATAGTCGATTAGTAATCGCTACAAAATTATGCCTAACCTAAAATTTTTGAGTACGCATACCTCTTTTATTTCATAAACAATAAATGTCTATGTCCTTTAGTGTGTTGGCCTTGAGGTGAAAACTTATTTTGATTTTATTTTAATTGCATGTCATGGTTTAAATAGTCTAATTTACAAATAAAACAAACGCTGGGATTACACAAATGCTTCATATTAAATTCTACATCTGCACAAAGCAACTATTACATGTGACTGCCTTTGTAACCGAGTTTCTAATTATATGAACAGATGTCTCCATCTATTTTATACTGTAACGCTATCAAAAAATATGTGCTTATGATCATATTGTGATCTGCCATTGAAACAAATTTGAGAACTGTAATGTTATAATAATAGTTTATTCTATTAAAATAGTCCATCAAGTCACGACGTAAGACACAATGAGCATCCTGCCACCCTGCGTTGCCTTGCTGGATACCATGCAAGTCTGCAAACCCTTACGGCGTGCCATGCAGGATTGTAAATGGGCCCCTTAAAGCATACAGAAATACAATGTAAACTCGATTTAACGACAAACTCCTTAAAACGTCGAAATTACCAGACTATGGTTGGTTTACATTGTTATCCATACAATGATACATTCTATGTAGCATCACACTAACTTTAAACAATGACCACAATATGTCCTTATTAAACAATAAACAGTACTTTCCAGTTGCCAAAATTAATAAGAACTGCAGCTGTGTACATTCTTTTGTTTGTTATTTTGTTGCTTTATTGTCTAGCCCGTATTTACCTTGACTGTCGGCATCATACGGATCGATGATTCTGTCGTTAGGTTGTTATGCATAATGTTATATATACTTTATTGGTAAATAATATTATATTAGTAAAATAGTATTGATTTTTCTTCTCTCCATTTAACGACAACTCTCTATAACGCTATAAAATGCGCTGTCCCTTCAGTGTCGCTATATAAAGTTTACACTGTATTTTAATTATTATTATTGTTTACTTTGGTTTTTATATAATATATAACTATGTAAAACTACATAAATAATTGCAAGGCCTGATAAAAATCTAGAAAATTTACTTTAATAAAATGCACCCATGATCATATCATGCTCTGCCATATACAAAAGGCTCGCTTAGTAATGCTTGTATCATTGAGAGATCAAAGTATACTATAGTTACATTGATACTGGACAGAATTTAGTAGGATTTGAACAAGATTTCACGATCAATTCACGCTTTTTATCGCTAAATATCGACTTTTTTATATTGTAGCTCGACATGTGACAACACTCCGCCTGATGTAAAGCTAGAGTGCGGTCCATGAATGGAAACAACTGCTACCACAGAGAAATCTCTACGGGCTGCAGCCGGCTTGAGGAGACGAGCATGTACCGTCTATATTGACAGTGCACACTCCTCTCTTATGCCTGGCTACTTTCAAACTATTCCCCAAACGCGACAAGATCACTTCACGGGTGTTACATTCGAAAGTGGTGGTACTACCCCAGGACGACAGACTGGACAAATAACCATCATCAGTCTGCCTACCACTCTTTGTACGACTTGTAGAAATTGCAGTACTTTTTCAAATTTTTATTATAGCTCGATATATGACAACACTCCGCCTGATGCAAAGCTAGAGTGCGGACCATAAACAGAAACAACTGCTACTACAGATAAATTTGTCGCCTCCGACATGCCAGTTTAAGGAGTCGAACGAGCACCATCCAGATTGACAGTGCACTTAAGAATTTTATTCCGAAAGTACATAAATACTGTTTACTATTACAGAAATCCCAGACTCATCAATATTGGACACTTCAACGGAAGATACAGAGGAAGTTAATACACCGCGTCGTCCCGGACCAGCTTCCAGGACTAGACGAAGATCATCTTCCCGTGCAGCGGCTACTCCTGCTAAGGTATCATACGACAATCAGGTTGTTTATAGTCTAGAACCTTAGTTCACAAAGTGGTCCAGGTGGATACCCACGGGTCCATGGGAGACTTGACGGGGGGCTATGTACGCGTGACAACAAATGGGGGTTCACAATTGGTCCACGAAAATTTATCTGCTTTTGATAGTGAAGAACTAAATTGTTGGCTTGACTTTACCTATTAATAAAGGCAGATCATATCAGCGAGTGTTACTTGTAGAAACTCGCATATTCCATATTCAGTACGTGTTCAGACTTGCAAAGCGCCGCCTCTGGCACCGGATGGATGGAATCACTTTTTTGTTTGACCAACTTTACTTTTTTGTCATCCACTCACAGCACAATCAATTAATTAATTAACCAATTAATTCTCACTTTTTTTTTCGAAAACTATTGATTCATGCTTGGAACTCAGCCGTGATGCAAATTTCCATAGTTAGATCTAATCTTCACATTTTTTGTTGAGTTTTGGGAATATGTTAGAAATGTAGCAGCAGGGGGTCCACCGGACCCAGCTAAATTTTGAAAGTGGTCTATGAGAAAAAAAGCAATTGGGAACCTCTGGTCTAGAACTAGTAGAACTCCTATACACTTGAAAGTGGTGGTAGGTAGTGATGATGGTTGTTAGTCTGTGGTAGCACCAGTGAAGTGATAGAGTTGCGTTTCGGGGTCGGTTATAACGAGAGAAGTGTGCACTGTCTGAAATTTGGACTCTTAATGGGCACAGTGGAGGTTGCATACGACTTTGTAGCGCGGTACCAATAATAGCGTCTCGCCTCTATAGTGCGATTTGAGCCTATTTTTTATTGCATGTGGCAACACTCCGCTTGATGTAAAGCTAGAGTGCAGTCCATGAATGGAAACAACTGCAACTACTACAGAGAAACCTGTGCGGGCAGCGGTCACCTCCACTATGCCGGCTTGAGGAGGCGAGCATGTACCACCTAGATTGACAGTGCACACTCCTCTCGTTATACCTGGCTACTTTCAAACTATTCCCGCAACGCGACATGGTCACTTCACGGGTCCTATATTAAAAAGTGGTGGTACTACTTCAGGACGGCAGACTAGACAAACAACCATCATCAGTTTGCCTACCACTCTCAAAAACTTTTTCATTTGTATAATTTATTTGTTATATGTTATCAGAAAAAAGCCCTGGATGACAACTCTGGCACTATCGAGGAAGAGGGTATATCAACAGCGGAAGAGGATTCAAGCTCTCAGGATAGTGCAGCTGCTGCAAAAGACAATATGTCCAAAGAGGAACTGAGTTGTTCGGAGAATGAGGAGGTTAAAAGTCAGCCTGAGGAAGAAAATCAGCCTGAAGAAGAAAGTCAACCTGAAGAAGAAAGTCAGCCTGAAGTCGAAAGTCAGCCTTATAATTTTAAAACGGATAGTGAAGGCATGCAATTAGACGACCAAAGGTATGCCTAAATAAATATTGGCTTTTATACTATGAGCGGCCGTGGTCTAGCGGTAAGACGCGTGAACTCACGATCGATGAGACCTGTGTCCGAACCTAATTCTGATCGGTACCAATGTAACTTTGTTATATGTACTTTGGTCGCTCAGTGCCTATCGGCACTATTAAAAAGTTGTACGCAGACTGATGATGGTTATTTGTGCAGTCCGCCGTCCTGGAGTAGTACCACCACTTTCGAATGTAACACCCGTGGAGTGACTTTGTCGCATTTCGCGTTTGAAAGTAGCCAGGTATAGCGAGAGGAGTGTGCACTGTCAATCTAGACTGCTACCCATAGAGATTTCTCTGCAGTAGCAGTTATTTCCACTCATGGACCGTACTCTAGCTTTACATCAGGCGGAGTGTTGTCACATGCCGAGCTACGATAAATAAACAAATTAGGGTACGGGTTTAATAAATTGGAGATTCATGTTTGTATTAACGTAATGGGTTGTATACAACTTTGAATCTAAACCTAATTTCTTACCATTAGTATGTACTATGCGATTAGAATAAGAATACGAAAGCGCACGCGCCATATTGTGACGTCACTGACTTATACTCTTTTTTTTTTCTTACAATTTTTACAATTATCAAATTAATGAAATAAAGGGGCTGGTCGCGGTGTTTTTAGTTTTTAGTTGACCGTACTTAAAGTCTTATTAATAATTGATTTTTCTACTTGCAGTAAATCTCCTGAACACAAAGAAGAAAAAGGTGAGGATGTTATTTAATTTTTTTTCTAATAAAATATACTTTTTTCCACATTCATTCAAATTATAATAGAGTCGGAATCTATAATTTTATTTTGCCGATTAAAGAAAAAGTGTGTGACACACATACTAAAGTATGAGCTGTGGTGGAAATCGAACCCATACTTGCCTTATAACACTTTCGAAGCTATGTCCAACTTCCTCCATTCTTCCATTAGCAGCTCTTTCAAACTGCTGGAAACGCTATTACAATTTTCATCATTGGATAACAATTAGGCTGATATATTCTTCTGATCATAGTTTTTAACATAGAGATGTATACCAGAGGGGCAAACTTCATACATCTAACATAAAAAAAACCGTAGGCCGCTTCAAATGATTTGACAATGTTGCCCTCAAGTCAAATACTAACTGACAGAGAACCTAAACGTGGCTGTGGCCGTGTTTTCTCTCGCGTCACGTTGGGAGCGTTATTGCACATCTAGTTGGTTATATATCAATGGTTTTTAACCACTAAACTTCGCCTAAATGTATTTTTTTATTTTACAGCAGAGGAAATGGAGACGAACCAGTCGGAATCTCAGGATGGTAAATCCGAGAATGAAGAGAAGAAAGATTCAGATGATAAGTCGACGATAACTCGTAATGAGGTGTGCTTAATTACTCTTATACGCAACCACTCTTTAGAGAGTGGTAGGCAGACTGATGATGGTTATTAGTCCAGTCTGTCGTGTTGGGGTGGCACCGCCACTTTCGAATGTAACACCCGTGAAAGTGACCTTGTCGCGTTTCGGGAGCAGTTCGAAAATAGTCAGGTATAACGAGAGGCGTGTTTACTATCAATCTGTGTGGTCTTTTCAAGCCGTCATAGTGGAGGTGACTGCTGCCTCTAAGAATTTATCTGTGGGTGCAGTTGTTTCTGTCCATGGACAGAACTTTAGCTTAACATCAAGCTGAGTGTGGTCATATGTCAATACCACCACTTCCAATCGTCACGTTTTGAGATCAGCTTGGAAGTAGTCAAAATACTAAGATAAGTGTGCACTAACCTTCGCACACTTCTCGGGCCGGCATAGCGGCCAAAATTGTTCAAAAGAATGTAAGTAAATACTTATAATTATTTTAATAGGTTCCTCCACGCAAAATGACCGAGGAAGAGGAATGGGAGGAACTCAACAAAAGACTACAAGTGAAGGAACAAGAGAGGCTGGAGAGGGAGTTGAAGCAGACAGAAGAAGATGCGAAGACATTGGAAGAGGCAAGAAATGTAAGTGACATATTCCAATCTCCCAAAATTTGACTTTTTCTGAAGCAAAATTTTTCATATGCCTAATCAATTATACCAGTTTTTTATCCTATTGAAATTAAAAAGAAACTAAACGAAACAGATTCACACATTAAATCGATTTATATAGTATTATATTAATGGTTTTTTTCCGAAGAATCCGGTGAAGTTAGGCCGTCTGATGCGAAAGAAGGCGAAGAAATCTCGCTGGAGCAACTTTTACAGGACCGTTGAGACCACCAATGAAGCTATTATACCACCTACCATTGTAAGTTGATATTTTTTCTAGACCTCTTTATAAACATGTTATAATTATGGCTTGCTTACTTGCTGGTAAGCTGGTAAGGTTACCCATAGCTTTTTCTATATTCCACTTTCAACGATCTCTCCTCAGGCTCGTCGCATATCGATGCACTGCGTCCTATATCAGGCACTGTTACCCTTTTCGCCTGCACTGTAGTCTGTTTTGTTAGTGTTCCCTGATCCATTTTTAAATAGTTTGTCTACTAGAATACCCATTCGCCTAAGAGAAATGGGCCCACAATTTTTTAAATCATCAAGGAAGTCGAGTAAAAAAATTATGGGCCTATTTATTACAACCTAACCTAACAGTTCCCTAATGCCTGTTTTACATATTATTTCATAACAGGAGGACGCGGCTGCACCCAAGATCCAACCGCTCATTCCGCCTAAAAAAGATACGCCCAAGAAGGTGCCTGAGCCGCAAATCGACGACGATAAATTGACTCTGTCGTGGTGTAAGTTGTATTTTGTTGCATGTTTTTAAAAGTAGCACCCGTTATCCCGGCGTATTTTTCCCCTTCATTTGTTATTTTTTTACCTTTGCGTTCGCTTTGTTTTTCAGTCGACTGTGATCTACAACAATATATTGAGCCACCGAACTTGGTGTCTGTGACTCCGTTGCCTGACGGAATGTTTTCGCATACTTGGGTGGGCACCAGGGCTACGCACGGTGTTAAAGACGGACGTGTTTGTTTTGAGGTATATAACTCCAGAATAATAAATCTTTTCAAATCGTTATAGCAAAGGAGACTTTTTTTTACAATTTTAGGTCTGTTTGCACCAGAAAGCCTGTTAAAGTAACTTTAATTACTTGCAATATCGTGTAAATTCATATTGTTATCGTTAAAAGGCTGGCTGATCCCGAAAAAATAATAGAAAAACATATTTGGCTTCTTTTCATACATTTAACGTTAGTGACATTGGTTTGACGATTACTTTAACATTAACCAGCCAAGATTCGCTGGTTAAAGTAAGCGTCAAAAATGACAGGCGCGACGATAGTGCAACTTTGGAGTCAATGTGAACCATAATGTAAATGTAACGGTAAAAGTGAACACAAAAGTAATAGTTAAAGTAACTTTACGGGGTCTTCTGGTGCAAACGGACTTTAGCTCTGCAAGTGACAACACTTCGCCGCTAGAGTGCGGTCCATGAATGGAAACGATTCCAGAGACAGGCAGCAGTTATCTCTGCTATGCCTGCGCTGATAAGAAAGTGGTGGTACTACCCCAGGATGGCAGACTGGGCTGTTAACAATCAGTAGTCAAAGTTGTCTGCCTGTATAAAAAAAGGTTTAAATAAAATTTATTTATGTATTGTGTAGGTAAAAATTGGTTCGCTGGTATCCTCGACAGAGGAAAACATAACAAACGGTATCAGGGTGGGTTGGTCCACATCTGATACCCCGTTGTATCTTGGCGATGAGGAGTGCAGTTGGGGCTTCGAGAATGGCGGTGAAGTTGTCTCTAACGGCGAATATAGAGAATATGGCAAGAAGTTTGACGAGGGCGACGTTATCGGTGCTTATTTGGTTAGTTATCAATGCTTTGTTACTGTTTGTCTTTGTAGCTCGACATATGACAACACTCAGCCTGATGCAAAGCTAGAGTGCGGTCCATGAATGGAAACGACTGCTCTTATAGAGAAAACTCTACGGGCAGCAGTCGCCTCCGCTATGCCGGCCTAAGGAGACTAGTATGCACCATCTAGACAGTGCACACTCCTCTCACTATACCTGGCTACTTTCAAACTGCTCCCGAAACGCGACAAAGTCACCTCACGGGTGTTACATTCCAAAGTGGTGGTACTACCCCAGAACGACAGACTGTGCTAATAACATCATCAGTCTGCCTACCACTCTTTTTAATAAGCGACCAAAGTACATATAACAAAGTTACATTGGTACCGCGTGTTCACGCGTCTTACCGCTAGACTACGGCCGCTCCTAAAATATTGTATTGAAGCAGTGAGGAGTGCACGTTCGTCTCCTCAGGCCGGCATAGCGGAGGCGACTGTTAAAACTAGAGAAAACGTTTATTGTTATTTTTGCAATTTTGTCTTTTAACAGGACCTCGTCTCTGAACCCAGCACGATTTCATACACGGTCAACGGCGAAGAGATGGGCGTCGCGTTTGTGATTGACAAAACAAAATTGGAAGACAAAACGGTGTTTCCTCATGTCAGTACGAAAAACTACTGTTATAAAGTTAATTTTGGATATGAAAAGTGAGTATTATTGTTATATTTTCTATTATTGTAGCTCGACATATGACAACACTCCGCCTAATGCTAAATCTAGAGTGCGGTCCAAGAACGGAAACAACTGCTACTACAGACATTTTTACAGTCAGCAGTCGCCTCCGCTGTGCCAGCTTGAGGAGACGAATGTGCACCATCCAGATTGACAGTGCACACCTGGCTATTTCCAAACTGTTCCCGAAACTTAACAAGGTCACTTCATGGGTGTTACATTCGACAGTGGTGATACTACCCCAGGACGGCAGACTGGATGAATGTGGAACATCCAGATTGACAGTGCACACCTGACTTTTACCAAATTATTCCTGAAACTTAACAAGGTCACTTCATGGGTGTTACATTCGACAGTGGTGATACTACCCCAGGACGGCAGACTGGATGAATGTGGAACATCCAGATTGACAGTGCACACCTGACTCTTACCAAATTATTCCTGAAACTTAACAAGGTCACTTCATGTGTGTTACATTCGACAGTGGTGATACTATGATACTACTACAGTGCTAATAACCATCACCAGTCTGCCTAACACTCTTAGAGCACGCACCGACCTCAAGTTATTTGGGGTAGGGGTGATTAAATCATGGATCTCTGCTGAACATTTGTTCTCTACTCGCCTTTCTTACCGGACTGAGTAAGATTGTTGTGATAATTTGCATTTTTAATTTCAGTTACAACTTTTTGACCAAAACAAAGACTGTTAGACACACTATACAGGTGCCCATCGAACAAGTTTTGGAGGAGAAGAAAGGTGAGATATTTTCATGTTTATAGTAGCTCAAAAGCTGATCACGGTCTGCTTTTCTAAACGTCGTTAAGCTTGAGTGTGATCCGTGAGGGAGATATTCAGTAGTCATCACCTTATGTTATGCTATCCCGGACCGCAGCTAGGTCACTTCATTCAACAAGTGGTGGAAGGCAGACTGAGCTAATTAATAACCATCATCAGTCTGCTGATCACTCTTAAATGAGCGACTAAAGTATATATGACATAGTTACATTGGTCAGAATTAAGCGAGGTTTGAACACGGTCGGATCGTGAGCTCACGCGTCTTACTGCTATACGCTTAGCCGCTAACGGAGGAGATGGTTAGCCATCATGCTACTAGATTTATTTACTTGCCGTTATCTACGTATATCTAGCAGTGGAAATTTTTTTGAATTGTAGCTCGCGAATTGGAAGTAAAAAAGATCGTCGAGGAGCAAAAGGCGCGTCAAGCTGAGAAGCAAGAGAGGGCTCGTAAGGAGCGCGAGGAGAGACGGAGGAAACGAAAGGAGGTATGTTTTAAGAGAATTGAAATTATTGTATTGTATAAACTCTGTTCGATTCAAATTGTAAGGCGTCTCGGAAGTTGACTGCGGGTGCTAGTTCAAGACAAGTTTATGATAATTAAATTAAGGGTTACTTTTAAATATGAATGGAACATATAAATCAACCTGCGGGCGGGTAGGCCGGGGTCTTTCCTCTTACCTTCATAGAGCCCCTCTGTAAACCATAATGTAAATAAAGTAATAGTTAAAGTTACTTTAACCAGCCTTCTGGTGCAAACGGCCCTAAGTAAGGTCGTAAAATTAACCTATGCTAAATTGAAGCGATCCTATTGGTGGAGAGTTTTCACGTGACAGCATAAATGCAAACTCTTACTTGGTCCTCAGGATTCATAGTAATCCAACTCCACAGTCAATTATTTTTGATTTGATTTATTCGTAGGAGCATCGTAAACATGACGAGAAATCTGAAAGAGAGAAAGTGCCGGAAGAAAGTGACAAACAGAAGATGGAGGAGGGTAACGCGAATGATGGGCAGGAGAGTGAGAAGAGGGATGATGCTGGAACCGGTGACGGAGGAGCTGTGGAAACTGAAGAAAAAATGGTAAATATAATAAAATACCATTGTACTATCGGCATTACTGGCGCTACATAAACTTTTTTTGATGTGGCTTGGCCTGTGATCACCAGGTATCTGCAGTCACCTCCACATTTGGGGAGGTGGATCTGGCGACAACAGTCTTTTTTACATTTTTTTTTTTTGGACAATATAGATTAATTTAGTCGACACGTGTTTCTGGAAAACTTTCATAATTGCTTTGTTCTTTTTTACCATTGCCGATGGACAAGAAAAAATAATCATATGTCAACAGTTCAAATTTTTGTTTTTTAAAAATTCCTGTTAATTAAAACATCGTGTTTATAGTATAGTTTTGTTTTCAAAATTACAATAGTTATTCGTATAAAACACTGTTATTGTTAGGAAACACAAACAAAAGATATTTAACAAACTTGTTAGGCAATAACCAGACAACAAAACAATCTAAAACTGCTGCTAGGTTGGTATTTTATCTTCTATGTTGTCAAATGTTAATGACTGTCTGAAGAAGGTCATTACAGTTTTTCAAATATCTCCGCGATTTTTAAGTTTTTTCAGATGGGAATCAAAAAATACATCTAATTGAAGAGATATCTTGAAATGTTTTTCAATTTAACACGGTTAGTTTTTGTATACCTTGCCCATTCCGGCTTGAGAAGAATCTTGACCATTCGTTAACAGGGCTTACTCTCGGCGTACTTGACTACTTCCAAACTGATCCCTATATGAGACAAGGTCGTCTTGCTAGTGTTACATTTGCTTTGTGTTGGTTTATGTAGCTAACCTATTGTTAATTGCAGGAGACATCGGGTCAGATCCAGGAGAATGGCGAAGAAGAGAAAGATAAAGAGAAGAACGAGCCAATGGAAACAGAACAGCAAGCTAATGATAAGAAACCGGAGGACGAATCGCAAGGTAAACATTAAAGAAGTGCGTCGAGAAGCCCCAACGGCTGTATAATTTTTTTTTAACGTAGCTCTGCATGTGACAACACTCCGCCTGATGTAAAGCTAGTGTGCGGTCCATCAACGGAAACAACTGCTACTACAGATAAATTTCTAGAAGCAGCACTAGCTATGCCGGCTTGAGGAGACGAATATGTACCATCTAGATTGACAGTGCATACTCCTCTCGTTATACCTGGCTACTTTCGAACTATTTCCGAAACGCGACAACGTCACTTCACGGGTGTTACATTCAAAGATGGTGGTGCTTCCCCAGGACTGCAGACTGGGATAACCATCATCATCTGCCTACCAACCACTCTTGAATAACCGACTGAGCTTTATTTACTTAGACTTAGATTTTAGAAGCTTAATTTTTATATATTGTATGTTGGCATATGATAACACTCTGCCTGATGTTAAGCTAGAGTGTGGTCTATGAATGGAAACAACTGCTACTACAGAGAAATTTCTACAGTCAGCAGTCGCTTCCACTATGACGGCTTGATGAGGTGAATGTGCACCATGTGTCCTGCAAACTCTGCTCACTGTACTCTGTACTCGCCCTGCATGATGAACTGTTGATTTTTTTTCTATTCAATATGTTATCATAATATAAAAGTTTATTGTTCATTTATTAGTTTCAGAAGTGCCGTCGATGACTGAAGATCAAGTATTGTCTGGCGTGCGTCTGGATCCGCGTGTTAAATCTGTTACAAGGTAAACATTTACTTTTTCTCTTTTTATTATGGAATTCTAATAAGTTGCCAGTGTCAAAAACGTAAATCAGATTAATATTGCGCGTCAGGCAAAATAGTTAAGCTAATAATAGCTGTAGTGAAGTGATCTTACAAATATAGTTCACGAACTGCTTGCTATATGCTATATAGTTTTAAGAACAAAAGTGGTCTAGTGGTACAAGGTGTGAACTCACAATCAATGAAACCCCTGTTCAAATCTCGCTGAATTCTTTGTTATATGTAGTTTGGTCGTTCAGTGCCTATATTACTAGCACAGGTGTCGGTTGCGGTGTTCGTTGAAATATTTCTGTACTTTTTTTCAGGTTTGTTGTTGAAGAAGAGTTGGAAGGTGAAGAGGCTAGTCTCCTGCCAGGTTATACACTCATTGCTGAGTCAGAGGTTTGCCTTGGACCGCAGAGGCCAGCACTCGACGAGGAAGTCGAGGTATTTACAATACAAAAAGCGTCATTACAAGTGGGGCCGAAAATGGGCATTTTTTTTTTGTTCTATATGGCATTATAATAATTTGCCAGTGTCAAAGTAAATATTTTTGCATCACGACCATACAGTCAGGTCAAATCTTAGTCATGTCAAAAATTATTCCTGTAAAGTGGTAGAATCTTTACTGAAACTTCCTATGGAGTTTTGAGGGAAAATCGAAACACAGATTCTCTTCTTTTGAATTGTTTGCCCACACTCACGCACGTTCACGAACACTTAATGGTTAATATTCCACCATTATTACACATTAACACTCGAAGAACATAAGTTTAGGAAAATAATTCAAAACAGATAACCTGACGCCTCAAGATGGCCGCCAAAAAACCAAATGGGCATTGTCCTTTGAGATATATTTTTAAAGGAGATCCTTGTTTGTGGGGACCTGATGTTTATTATAGTTGTTATGTTTGTGTGGTACAATACACGACTTCAGTCTTCACATGAACTTATTGCATACGACACACGTTAAAGTAGAAGCAGGAGTGGTATGATAGTCGTTAGATAGCCTTCAGTCGCTGTTCAGTATCACTTGTTGTCGCAGTTGTTTGTATCACATCCAAATTAGGACTACTTCCGAGGGTATTCTCATATGTTCCTATTTATACTTAAATTTAAGGAAGCTTCGAGATAGGTCTCGTCGAAGTTGTTTACCAATTATAATGTAAACAAGGTCATATATGACGGGGCTAAGTTATTTGCGCGACGCCGCTTGTTTGAGACCTGTAATCTAACCAGAATTATGGATTCCTTTTTTTTTTATATTGAATTTCTCATTATTTCAGTTAGACGTAATAAAATTTATATTACCGACATAAATCAGAGATTATATATTTAATTAATAGATGTTTCAATTTAGGTATTATTGGGAAATGTTTACAGCGTCCGTGGTCTAGCGTTAAGACGCGTGAACTCACGATCGATGAGACCATGTTCAAATCTCGTTAAATTCTGACCGGTACCAATATATACCCTTTGGTCTCTCAGTGGTTCATGGAGCTCTAGCTTTTCATCAGGCGGAGTGTCGTCATATGCAACAATTTAAAAAAAATTGTCCCCTTTTTAGATAACGTTAATTTTAAAACTTGTGCTGTTGTTTTTAGGTGATCCTGATGATCGGTATGCCTGGTGCCGGAAAGACATACTGGGTCAACAACTACGTCGCCGAACACAAGGAGAAGAGATACACAGTCATCTCTATGTCGACTCTCTTCAATCAGATGAAGGTTTGTAACGTGTCGCTTATTTAAAAAGAGAAGTTTGAAAACACCGAGACGCACTAATGTTTATTTCAGCTGCTGAAAAAAAATTTATGAGTGGTTTGTATTGTAAAGCGAAACGTGGGATTTATTTACTAATCGAAATCTCTTTTCAGCAGGACTTAAATATATACAAAGTATATATAACTGTTAAACGTTAATTTAAGATCGAATGTGGTCTGCCTTTTGTGGCGAAAGTGTCGGGCTTTAAAGTATAAGGAGCGTTGTAGAAGATACAAGGGAGTCTACCGGCAGATGGTAATATGGATATGAACAATCAATCTCCCTGGTATCACAAACACACGATGAGCACTCGCCTAGGCTAAGTTCGACGACTCTATTGCTTTTTTGTTTGATCGTTTATTTTGTAACACGCCCTCTTTAGGTGAAGTGTAAACCTTTCCGTGAGAGCTACGAGGGACGGTGGGACGCGATGATATCGAAGTGCGCCAAATCGGTACTTAAGTTGCTCGAATTGGCCAGCGGGAGGCGACGGAATTACGTGTTGGATCAGGTGAGATCGTACGCCCGAATTTATGTTAATCGATTAGTGTTACTCTGTTCTAATGTTCCATGTGTTGGGCAGTCACTACACTTAAATCAGGAACAATCGAGATCGTTGTATTGAGTTCGTTCAGATGCGGTTTATATATGTGATGTGGTCGCGTAAAGGTATACATGATGTTTATATATATATATATATATGGGATCTCAATTGAGCTTGCTCTAGGTGTTCTGCCAAACGCTGAATAATGCGAGTTGCGCAGGACTCATTTGTATGTTGTTTGATTCACATCTTGATATCGACGCGTGGATGATGACGACGGACTCGGTCTTATCGCTCGGTTTCGACACCGTTGCTTTGTTCGCATCGTATTAGACCAACGTATATCCGTCGGCACAAAGGCGGAAAATGAGGGAATTCGAAGGATACAAGCGAATCGCCGTCGTCGTCGTGCCCGATCGACCCACTTACGAGCGACGCCAGAAACAGCGGGAAGAGTCGGAAGGGAAAGAGGTTCCGGACGGGGCCATTATGGAGATGAAAGGTTGGTAGAAATCGATGCCGGCGCCCGATAACCGAATACGTGTGACAGCACACAGAAAACGAACCAATGCGAGCGACTCACACGCGCTCTCGACCATCCTTGCAGCTAACTTCGCGTTGCCGGAGAAATGCTCGTGGATAGACGAAGTGATCTATACGGAGCTTCAAGAAGAAGACGCCAAGAAGATCGTCGACGAGTTCCACAAGGAGGCGAAGGCGGCCGGGGTGGGCAGGGAGAAGGACAAGAGAGACCGCTCCGTGTCGCACGAAGGGCCGCCGAGTAAGAGAGTGAGGAGTGGCGACAGACGAAGCTTCCGAGATGATAGGAGGCGAGACTTCGGCCGAGATAGAGGTGAGTAAAATAAATCAAAGTAGGGTTGTTTCTAATTTACTAAAGATTCTTTTTGACCTCATTGAGGGCTTTCAAATATATTTTTTCTTGGGCAATATTACTAAATACAAATGTATGATTGGCAAATGAACAAAATATAAGTCTTGATGATCTAAAACTGTCTTATATTTGTAAAACTTCTTCTGAACTATTAATAGCTAGATTCTTTTATTTTCATCATGATATTAGACAATACCTAGGGAATCTTCGGTTTATTTTTTTCAAATTATTTTTATTAATTTTTTTTTTACATAAATCGAAACAATCGCGTGAGAAAGGTCAACGGCATATATCCAGTTCTTAATAAATAATCTAGAGATGTTCAGTAAGGAATAATGAATGATATCTTGCGCAGGCGGCGATCGTTGGAGCGGCGGAGGCGGTAGTTCTAGATGGTCGCGTGGTGGTGGAGGTGGAGGTGGAGGTGGAGGCGGCGGCGGCGGCGGCGGCGGCGCGAGAGACTCTCGTTGGGGGCCGCAGCCGAGATACGACATGTCAAGGGACAGATGGGGACGGTGAGTATTATACAGTTGTTTGTTACATAAAATAAATATTAAGAGTTGAAGATAATTTGATGGTTTTTATGGCAATATAACATTTTGCCAGTGTCAGAGTTAATATTTGCATCAAGTTAATATTATTGTGCATCATGGCTCATTCGTTCATCACATTAAACAGTCAGGTCAAGTCTTAGTCAAGTCAAAAATAGCTTTAGTAAAGTCGTAGATTTAAAGTCGAAAACTTCCAACAGAGTTTTGGTAGGGGAAATTAAAACAAATTCTCTCTTCTTTTGAACTGTTTGCCCACACTCACGCACGTTCACGAACACTTAATGGTTAATAATCCACCATTATTACACATTAACACTCGAAGAAACACAGGTTTAGGAAAATAATTTAAGACAGATAACCTAATGTCTCAAGATGGCCGCCAAAACTTAATATGCCACTTCCAAGTGTGACACTGTTGAAGTGAGAAGACGCATATTCGTCTACTTGAAGCGACTGCTGCTTGTAGACGTTTCTTTGTGGCAGCAGATGTAAAGCGGAGTGCGGTTACGTGCCGTAGTCCTTTTTTATATAAAAAGTGCCTTAGTTTTTCTCATTCAGCTGTGAACTGCCTGTCATTGTGAAATAATTATCTAAGCGCACGAGAAGTGCCTTTCTCCTCGCTCCGACCGTCTATGGGAGAATTTTTGGCAGATATTTATTTAGATTTTTTTTTTGTTTCGGGGCGATTGCCCCAACTCCGAGAAGTGCTCCAAGTGTAATGTGGTGATCAAGTTTTATATACAGTTATAACCCGCTTTACGCGAGGGATACGTTCCTCAAAAATTCGCATATAAGGGGGGTCACGTTTAAGCATAACCAAAAGTCAGTACAAAATGCAAATCAATACATACTTTAATTCTAAAAACACCATTATGTTCTTTTATGGAAAATGTACCTATCTATTGTCTTCTGGTTTGCGTTTCGTTTAAGGTCTTGTAAAACATTTCATGACACGCAACACTGTTTTTTACTGATTGACACACGGTTAAAACACGGTCATCATTACTGTCTATGCTCTGCAATATGTCAAAACCTGAATAAATCTTTAAAAGAGCCATTTTAGCGCGAAATTTGTAATTCGCACTCATAACGGAGTCGCGTAAAGCAAGGTGTTACTGTAATATTTTGTTGATTACAGTGGTAACGATAGTTTTGGCGGCGGCGGCGGCGGTGGAGGTGGTGGCGGAGGCATGGGCGGTGGTATGCGTGATAGCTTCCGTACCAACCGTGGTGGTAGCGGACCCCTACGACCGAGTGACAGAAGTATTGATAGAAGACCGCAAGAACGCAGATCTGACAAGAGAAGTGCTCCAGGTGAGATACAATACTCTTTTCTTTCTTCTTTTTTTTATGGAATACCTTATAACAAAGTCTGCTTGAGCTGACATGGGTGCTTTGATCACAAAGCTACACAGCCGTTGACGCGGCTTCACTTGATCGCATCGGAGGTTCTGAATTCTATTTTCCAACTTGATGCGTTGTCCGTTACATATCAATCAGTTTTAATTTTAAAAAAATCATCTAATGTCTGAATATAATCAATCGGTTTGGAAGTAGCAAGGTATAACGAGAGGTGTGTGCACTGTCAATATGGATCGTGAACATGCGCGTCATCAAGCCGGCACAGCGGAGGTGACCGCTATTATAGAAATTATCTGTAGTAGCAGTTGTTTCTGTTCGTGGACCGTACTCTTAACTTTACATCACACGAGTTGTCATATAGTTGAGCTATAATAAATGTATATGTTTATATAGCTTCGAATTCGGGAACGTGGCAACGCGGGAGTCAAATGCAAAGTAGTCGCGGTGGAATGTCTACTAATAGAGGAAAGGTAAGTGTATGAGTAGACGTGAAGGGTGTGCTCTGTCATGATGCACGTTCGTCTCTAAACGCCGGCACGTCGGAGGCGACTGATAATTAATTGCGGTCGTGGTCTAGCGGTTAGACGCGTGAACTCACGATCGATGAGACCCGTGTTCGAACCTCGCTAATTCTGGCCGGTACCAATGTAACTCTGTTATATGTACTTCGGTCGCTCAGTGCCTATAGGCACTATTAAAGAGTGGTAGGCAGACTGATGATGGTCACTTATCGAGCTATTATAAAAGGAAAACACTATAATTTGTATGTACATTTTAAAATTGCAGCATGACGGAGGCGGTAATCAAAATTCACAAAATACGAACGCGTGGAATCAATATAATTGGAGTCAATGGAATAATTGGAATCAACAAGGTAATGTTTTGTTTTTTAAATGCTAGTTCAAATCAAAGTATTGTATTACCACTAAACGTTGGCTTTTTAAAGATTTCAAGCCGCATAATATCGTTAAGGTAAGCGCGCTCGGCCGTCTATCAGCTGTGAGTTGAATGACCTCGCGCGTGCTATGAGGTCGTCTCGACACTAGCCGTAAATTAATAATAAAAACCGCTATGTGACGCCAGTGGCCAATAGGTGGCGATAGATATACATTCGAGCTACAAACACCCAAACAATCATTGTATCATATTGTATTTATAGCAGGTTGGGGCAACTGGAATTGGAATAACTGGAATTCCCAGCAGCAGGGGCAACAGCAACCTCAAGTAGGCAATAATAGCAGCAATACGAATTCGAACTCCGGAGGCGGTGGTGGAGGTGGGACTAAAGGAGGTGATAAATTCATTACTTTTAAAATTAAATTTCTGCAGGCATCAGTTGCCTCCGCTATGCCGGCTTGATAAGACGAATGTGCACCATCCAGATTGACAGTGTACGCTTCCTCTCGTTATTACCTGGCTACTTTCAAACTGTTCCCGAAACACGACAATGTCACTGCACTGGTGTCACATTTGAAAGTGGTGATACTACCCCAGGAAGGCATACTGGGCTAATAACCATCATCAGTCCGCCTACCACTCTTTAATAGTGCATATAGCTATTTGGCATAAATAGTGATTTGCATTGATTGATAGTGGGTTTTATTTTTCTATAATTTTCACTAACAATTGACAGGTAAAAGTGTAGCGACCCAAGGCGGCGGCAACAACGCGGACCCCAACCAGCAACAGCAGCAACAGTGGTCGGCGAACTATCAGCAACAATGGTATCAGTGGCAACAATGGCAACAGCAACAGCAGCAACAATGGCCCGGGGTATGTGCGCGCTAGGTCACTTTTGTAAGGTTACGTACGTGGGGTATTGATTGTACTTTGGTCGAGCAGTGACTGTAACGCCTGTGAAGTAACCTTGTCGCGTTTCGGGAGCAGTTTGAAGGTAGCCAGGTATAATGAGAGGAGTGTGCATTGTCAATCTGGGTGGTGCGCGCGCGTTCATTTCCTCAAGCTAGCATAGCAGATGCGATTGATGCTCGTAGAAATTTATCCGTAGTAGCAGTTGTTTCTGTTCATGACTCTAGCTTTACATCAGGCCGAGTGTTGTTATATGCCGAGCTACAATAATAAAATTCAATATTTCCAGTATAACCAGCAAGGACAATCGGGAGGGCAGTCAACGACGGACCAACAACAACTGTGGGCTCAATACTATCAGGTAATTATGTTTCAAACAGTAACTCCTCCACTATTTTGCTGAACCAGAGCAAAAATTCGACATTGTCATTACTCCCCGATTGCGACGCACTCACGATGAGACTGTAGGCACACAGGCGATTGCATCGAGTTCTGTGCGTCTTCTCCAGGCTAAGTGTAGATTTTAATTTGCACTCTTGTCTGGTAAATTGAGAAGTCAAACAATAGAAACGCTTTAGCAATCAAAACGCTTTAGCAATCAAAATAATCGATTGGCGGAATGTGGTAACGCGGTGAGTGCGTAAATTGAAATACACACTCGACCCACTGTAATTGTCGACAAGAAATGCATGCTGATCTATGGCCGATTAGTCATTCATGTAGACTCTCATGATCTCTGATACTGTGGAGTTCTCGTAACATATGTTTTATGAACGCGTTCTAAAATCAACTCTATACTGTCGAATATCAACTTGGAATGCGTTCGAATAACTTGGAATGTGTTATAATATCAACTTGGAATGTGTTAGAATATCAACTTGGAACGCGTTCGAATATCAGCTTAGGACGCGTTCGAATATCAACTTGGAATGCGTTCGAGTATCAACATGGAATGCGTTCGAATATGAACTTTGAATGCGTCCGTTACATTAACTTAGGACGCGTTCGAATATCAACTTGGAATGTGTTAGAATATTAACTTTGAATGCGTTCGAATATCAACGTTTAAAAATAAGTAATTCCAAAATCAAATAAAGAAATAGTACAAGATTCAATACTTCAGTTTTTGTGTGTTTTTTTCCAGAACTATGGCGCAATGAACCCGCAATCACAACAAACATCAGCGAATAACACACAATCGGCGATCGACAAGAAGTGAATTAACAAAAACGCGTATTCAAAAATATATAGTTGATAATTTAATTTGGACTATAAAAATGCATTTCAAAATATTTTGAATACTAACCTACCTACTTTTCTTCTGATTATATTATTGATAGATTAGATAGGTAGGTAGGTAGGCAGTTGGCTTGAATTGTGATCGTTGTGCCGTTATTGTTTAATACCTTAGGAGTCGGCGATTATCTGGCGAGTCGCAGCAAAAATAAATAATTTTCTAGTGCCAGAACATTATCGGTTTTTTTACGTCGGAATAATGGCGAAAATCAATTGACACAACTCGTCCGCGAGAGCCTAGAAGTGACAAGAGGACTGGTTGTTTTGTTCAATTGAATTTCGAGTTTATTTCAACGATTTTAAACTCTATAATGGTGTGCAGTCAGATGTGCGTCGGCTCGTTGTTCTGTGTAGTATCAATGCTCAATTTAAAATTACATTGTCCGCTATGAGTAGAGAAATGTATGCAGGCAACAGTCGCCTCCGCTGTGCTGCCTTGACGAGGCTAATGTGCACAGGTAGACAGTGCGCACTCGTCTCGTTGTCAGTTCAGTCTACCACTTTTTCTAAGCTGTATATTGTGAGCATAATTTTGTCCAAATCGTTTGTAATTGTAAATGTTTAAATTTTAAATATAATTAACTTCTTTTTTCTATGATGAAGAGTGTACCTTAGAGTATGATGTCTTTTTTGTTTGATGAATTTTTTTTTCTGTCGTTTTCGAGATATGTGGTTTTTTTTTTAAAGTCGTATAACAGTTGACGGCATGTAACTAGAGCGCAATTCGAGTTTAGTGTTATGGGAGATATGACCAAATCAATTGTCTGAATTGTTCAGTATGTTATTTCCCTAATTGAGGATGTCATGGGTCGATTCTAACTTTATGGCGTCTCGAAGTTAGCTGCGGGTGAAGGTTCACGCTTGTACAGTGAGGTACATAATAATAAAATTAATTTTAAATATGTATAAAAAATAATAAATAGAGAATAAACTGATATCGTCCACGTGGCACTATTATTATAAAATAAACAATAATAAAGTCGACTGTACTTGGTAGAGGAAAGCACCACTGATACCTTCATTTGTGTACTGCGCGGCGACTTGCGCCTAACTTCGCAGCTGCCATTAAGTTTGAGTATTACTGTACGGAATTGTCTCTGTATTAATTAGAGAAAATGAGGTTTTTGTGAATAATAAGTTCAAGAAATTATACACTTTAATTATCTACTTTAAGTTTTTATTGCGTGAAGAGCACTATTGTTTTGGGGTTTATTGAAAACGTGTGTAAAATCGTTCTATTGATTAATTAGGGTTGATTTTGACATACGCGTTTTAATATTAAATGTAAGATTTAGGTTAATATATCAATGGTGTTTTATTTACGTTCTTTACTAAACCTGAGTTGGTGGTTCGCGGGGCAGGGGAGTCAGGCATAGGCCGATAAGCTATGGCCCAGGGCTACACCCTCAGTGTATATTTTTTATTGTATCTCTGAATATGACAACACTCCCCCTAACAACTGCTAGTAAAGATAAATTTCTACAATAAGCAGTCGTAACCGCTATGCCGGCTTGAGACGAATGTGCACCATCCAGGTTGACAGTGCACACTTTTGTACCTGGCTACTTCCAAACTGTTCCCGAAACGCGACACAGCCACTTCGCGGGTGTCACTTTCGAAAGTAGTGGCAGTACCCCAGGACGGTGGACTGGGCTGATAACCATGATCAGCCCCTACGCGCATAAATGCTGTAATCTTGCACGAATTTTATTTAGTTAATTTCCTTAGATGGACCTCTTGGGACCTTATGTCTTTAAAAGATGGCGGGCCAGACCTCGCTCACATGCGTAGGGTGAAACAACATGGGGTTAGAACATTTTAAAAATAAAAAACCGTTGAATTTACCCTTTCTTTTTTTTATTTGAAAAAATTACCAAAACCATTACAATTTGGCAAAAGAAAAAAAACTTCATTATTAACCATAATTTATATAACTAGAATACAGGTAATTCAGTGTTTATTTATTATCTTATCTAGGATTAGAATATTTCATTAAACCTTAACAAAAATTGCATACTATGCTGTCGTCCTGGGGTAGCACCACCACTTTCGAATGTAATACCGTGTAGTGACCTTGTCGCGTTTCGGGAATAGTTTGAAAGTAGCCAGGTATAAAAGAGGAGTGTGCGCTGTCAATCTAAGATGGTACATGCTCGTCTCCTCAAGCCGGCATAGTGGAGGCGACTGCTGCCGAGAGCATTATTGCTTATACAACTAGATGTTGTATATATCAATAGACCCAGGTATGAAGCTAGTTCAGTATAAATGTAGCCAAAAAACTAGCTTAAGGTCTGGCTAGTATAAAACTACACGTCACAAACTCAAAAGCCAATCGACAATTGTCACTTGATCGAATCGAAAACAAAATATATGAGATTTGACGTTTCACTGTCAACCCAAGTGATAACGTCAAATCCCATACATTTTGTAGTCGATCCGATCATGACTTTAGCCTCAGTTAGGACGATCAAATTGCAGCCAACAATTGCAACAGTTATCGCTTTGGAACAATTGTGAAGAAGTACCTACAAATAAATATAAAAAAAAAAACAACTTAAAAATAAAATAAAAAACATTTAATACTAGATAATATATTTAAATCTAATTTTATTATTAAACATGCGAGAAATAATACGTATCAACTCGCCATTATTTCACTGAATACAAGAGTACTTACAACGGGCCAAGTATTTGCTTACATTTACGCCGTCACGACGTAAAGTGAAAACTACCAATCAGACAATATTATTTTAGCCGCGAAGGTTTTTTTTATTGTGACAACACTCCGCCTGATGTAAAGCTAAAGTGCGGTCCATGAACGGAAACAAGTGTTACTACAGAGACATCTCAACAGGCAGCAGTCGCCTCCACTATGTCGGCTTGAACAGACGGGCATGTACCATCCAGATTGACAGGGCACACTCCTCTCGTTATACCTGGCTACTTTCAAACTATTCCCGAAACGCGACAAGGTCACTTCACGGGTGTTACATTCGAAAGTGGTGGTACTACCCCAGGACGGCAGACTGGATTTTCTTCAGTTCACCTACCACTCTTTAATAGTGCCTATAGGCACTGAGCGACCAAAGTACATATAACAAAGTTACATTGGTACCGGTCAGAATTTAGCGAGGTTCGAACACGGGACTCATCGATCGTGAGTTCACGCGTCTTACCGCTAGACCACGGCCGCTCTGCTCTGCGCAGGTTAAAACAAATGAAACGAGATCTCACTTTACGCCGTGAGCGCGTAAATGTAAGGTGTAATAATAAAGAATCCGCCTCCGTAAGCAGAGGCCAAGTATGTGTATTTCAGTTGATTTATTTTTCACCTCGGCGATCAAAATAATATTGTCTGATTGGTGCAACGGTATCATTTAACGCCGTGACGGAGTAAATGCAAACTCATACTTGGCCCGCAGTAATCTTAATTGTAATAAATAAAATATAAATGCAGTAAATTAAAAACTAGTTCACATGTTGATATTAAACTATTTTAATGGCCCTTTTTGCGTTTCAGGGCGTATCGTCAGATGCGCGTATAATTTGATTTCATACAAAGAGGTCTTGCTGCTTGCATGCTGTCCCGGTATAGTACCACCATTGTCAAATGACCCAGTGGGCGTTTCAGGATCAGCTTGAAAGTAGCTGTATAACGAGAGGAGTGCCCTGTCAACTTAGGTGCACTATTCGTCCCCACATAGCTAACGTTTGTAGTAGGTCAACACTCCGCCTAACGTTAAGTAAGAAAGGCGGTCCATGAACGGAAACAACTGCTACCACAGGGAAATATCTGCAGGCAGTTACCTCCGCTATGCCGACTCCTCTCGCTATATCTGGCTACTTCCAAACTGACCCGAAACGCGACAAGGTCACTTCACGGGTGTTACATTCGAAAGTGGTGGTACTACCCCAGGACGGCAGACTGGGCAAATAACCATCATCAGTCTGTCTATCAGTTCTTTAACAATCGTGACGCGTCTATGACGATACGCCTCGTTTATATAGAGTATTGTATTATTAATTATTGAAATTAACAACATGCACCTCATGCCGTCCACACACAACGGTTTACTCGCTCAATAATAACATCCGAGGGCCAAAGTATGAACTTCCAATTACGCTGTCCCTGCGTAAAGTTAGTACTTCACCTCAATCTGGCAATATCTAATTTAAAAAAATAAATTTATGAGGCGACCCTATTGTGTCCACGCGACATTGGCAGTAGTTCCCTCTCGACGTTTGAAGGGAGATTGCCATTTAACCCAAATAAGAAGAAGACCCTATTGTGTAAAGATTGAGAGAGACCGTGACGCCGTGAACTCTGTACTCCTGGTGTAACGTAATACTATTCACCAATAGGATTGCTTTATTTCGAATTTCTTTAAGTCAAAATAATATCTGATTGGCGGGAAAAGCGATAAGTCAAATTCACACTAGCCTTGTGTGTGACCAGCTTTAATTTTAATATTTTAAACAGAGGGGCTATTGCGGACGCGAGCTCACCGTGGGTCACGGTGACTATCTCGTTTCCTTCCGGCACTATTAGTAATGTGATTGGACGAGCCATTGTCAACAGGGAACGCCCATCGTCCAATTACATTACAAATAGTGCCGGAAGGAAACCAGATAGACACCGTGACTCACGGTGAGCTCGCGTCCGCAATAGCCCCCCTGGAGCTCAAGTCAAATGCCAATCGACAGCTGTCACTTAATCGAATCGATAATAAAATATATGGGAAGTGTTTAGCGCGCTTTTGCCCGGGAAGGTTAAGGTGCTTTTTTATCCCTTATTATTCCTTAATTAGTTTAGTGGTTATTATTTATTATTATACTAATATATAGCTGCAATACCACTCACTCACTCACTCACTCACTGACATATATTATTTCGCACTTGCCGGTATAGTGGAGGGTAGCGGTTTTTTGAGTCGTATAGAGGGCGTCCCAAAACCGTCGAGAAAAATACGACTTTGACCGGAAGTCGATTCTGGACCGGAAGTGGTAGCGATATCTCGGAAACGGAAAGAGATGAGGCAAAAGTGCCGGAACAAACGTTGTAGGGAATGCCCTCTAATTTCGAAAACGATACTTTTTTTTTCAAAATTGCTCAAAAAAAATTTTTCCTCGATCGTATTTCTATCCTTTTCCCGCCGGTACGCCAATATGAAACGGAGCATGGCGCTTGGGCGTGGCCTAAAGCATCCGCGTCGATCGCTCGTCGGGGCTCGCGCTCTCTATGTTCCGCCCGTTCAGAGCGCGCAATGAAAATATAACGACGCATTTTCGGGACGAACGATCGAAACGGCTCTATCTCGGTCAGTCGGACGGTGAGCGCGGCCGCGTGAACATCGAATTTACTCTGCGCGGCGGGTTTTTTTTTCGAATATTTTAAATATCTCAAGAAGTAGATACGTTAGCGTAACCGTGTAAAGACCAATATTGTTCAGTATGACCAGCACTATTTTTTTTTATTTTTGTTTTTGTTTTTTTTTAATTTTTTAAAATCGCCGTATCTCAAAAAGTACATACGTTAGCGTCACCGTGTAAAGAACAATATTGTTCAGTATGACCAGCACTACTTTTTTTTTAATTTTTTTTTTTTTTTTAATTTTCTAAAATCGCTATTACTCAAAAAGTACATACGTTAGCGTAACCGTGTAAAGACCAATATTGTTCAGTATGACCAGCACTACTTTTTTTTTAATTTTTTTTTATTTTATTTTCTAAAATCGCTATAACTCAAAAAGTACATACGTTACCGTCACCGTGTAAAGACCAATATTGTTCAGTATGACCAGCACTACTTTTTTTAAATTTTTTTTTTTTTTTTCTAAAATCGCTATTACTCAAAAAGTACATTCGTTAGCGTAACCGTGTAAAGAGCAATATTGTTCAGTATGACCAGCACTACTTTTTTTTTAATTTTTGTGTTTTTTTAATTTTCTAAAATCGCTATTACTCAAAAAGTACATACGTTAGCGTAACCGTGTAAAGAGCAATATTGTTCTGTAGGTCCAGCACTACTTTTTTTTAAATTTTTGTGTTTTTTTTTAATTTTCTAATATCTATTCGATTTAATACGTTTTACGACAAAAAGGGCCTCCGCGGGCCGCTTGCGCCCGCGGCCTTTACCCAACAGCTAGTACTAATATATAGCTGCAATACCACTCACTGACTCACTCACTCACTGACATCAATTATTTAGTACTTGCCGGTATGGTGGAGGGTAGCGGTTTTTTGAGTCGTATAGAGGACGTCCCAAAACCGTCGAGAAAAATACGACTTTGACCGGAAGTCGATTCTGGACCGGAAGTGGTAGCGATATCTCGGAAACGGAAAGAGATGAGGCAAAAGTGCCGGAACAAACGTTGTAGGGAATGCCCTCTAATTTCGAAAACGATACTTTTTTTTTCAAAATTGCTCAAAAAAAATTTTTCCTCGATCGTATTTATATCCTTTTCCCGCCGGTACGCCAATATGAAACGGAGCATGGCGGTGGGCGTGGCCTAACAGCATCCGCGTCGATCGCTCGTCGGGGCTCGCGCTCTCTATGTTCCGCCCGTTCAGAGCGCGCAATGAAAATATAACGACGCATTTTCGGGACGAACGATCGAAACGGCTTTACCTCGGTCAGTCGGACGGTGAGCGCGGCCGCGTGAACATCAAATTTCCTCCGCGCGGCGGGCTTTTTTAAAATATCTCAAGAAGTAGATACGTCAGAGTAACCATGTAAAGAACAATTTTGTTCAGTATGACCAGCACTATTTGTTTTTTATTTTATTTTTTTTTCAATTTTTTAAAATCGCCGTATCTCAAAAAGTACATACGTTAGCGTCACCGTGTAAAGAACAATATTGTTCAGTATGACCAGCACTACTTTTTTTTTAAATTTTGTTTTTTTTTTAATTTTCTAAAATCACTATTACTCTAAAAGTACGTATGTTAGCGTAACCGTGTAAAGACCAATTTTGTTCAGTATGACCAGCAATATTTGTTTTTTTTTAATTTTTCTTTTTTTTTAAATTTTTTAAAATCGCCATCTCTCGAAAAGTAGATACGTTAGCGTCACCGTGTAAAGACCAATATTGTTCAGTATGACCAGCACTATTTGTTTTTTTTTTAATTTTTTTTTTTTAATTTTTAAAATCGCCATATCTCGAAAAGTAGATACGTTAGCGTCACCGTGTAAAGACCAATTTTGTTCAGTGTGACCAGCACTATTAGTTTTTTTTTTATTTTTTTAAAATCGCCATATCTCGAAAAGTAGATACGTTAGCGTAACCGTGTAAAGACCAATTTTGTTCAGAAACGTAAACGCTTTTAGATGGCGAGCAAAATTTTTTCAAAACTACCCTAAAATTTATTCGATCTAATGCGTTTTACGACAAAACAGGGCCTCCGCGGGCCGCTTGCGCCCGCGGCTTTTACCCAACAGCTAGTACTAATATATAGCTGCAATACCACTGACTCACTCACTGATCTATTGACATCAATTATTTCGTACTTGCCGGTATAGTGGAGGGTAGCGGTTTTTTGAGTCGTATAGAGGACGTCCCAAAACCGTCGAGAAAAATACGACTTTGACCGGAAGTCGATTCTGGACCGGAAGTGACAGCGATATCTCGGAAACGGAAAGAGATGAGGCAAAAGTGCCGGAACAAACGTTGTAGGGAATGCCCTCTAATTTCGAAAACGAAACTTTTTTTTTCAAAATTGCTCAAAAAAAATTTTTCCTCGATCGTATTTATATCCTTTTCCCGCCGGTACGCCAATATGAAACGGAGCATGGCGGTGGGCGTGGCCTAACAGCATCCGCGACGAGGCATTTTCGGGACGAACGATCGAAACGGCTTTACCTCGGTCAGTCGGACGGTGAGCGCGGCCGCGTGAACATCGAATTTGCTCCGCGCGGCGGGCTTTCTTTTAAATATCTCAAGAAGTAGATACGTCAGAGTAACCATGTAAAGAAAAATTTTGTTCAGTGTGACCAGCACTATTTTTTTAAATTTTTGTTTTAGTTTTTTTTTAATTTTTTAAAATCTTCATATCTCGAAAAGTAGATACGTTAGCGTCACCGTGTAAAGACCAATATTGTTCAGTATGACCAGCACTATTTTTTTTTTAAATTTTTGTTTTTTTTTTAATTTTTTAAAATCGCCATATCTCGAAAAGTAGATACGTTAGCGTCACCGTGTAAAGACCAATATTGTTCAGTATGACCAGCACTAAATTTTTTTTAAACTTTTGTTTTTTTTTTTAATTTTTTAAAATCGCCATATCTCGAAAAGTTGATACGTTAGCGTCACCGTGTAAAGACCAATTTTGTTCAGTGTGACCAGCACTTTTTTTTTTAAATTTTTTTTTTTTTTTTTTTAATTTTTTAAAATCTTCATATCTCGAAAAGTAGATACGTTAGCGTCACCGTGTAAAGATCAATATTGTTCAGTATGACCAGCACTATTTGCTTTTTTTTTTTAATTTTCTAAAATAGCTATTACTCAAAAAGTACATACGTTAGCGTCACCGTGTAAAGACCAATATTGTTCAGTATGACCAGCACTACTTTTTTTTAATTTTTTTTTTTTAATTTTTTAAAATCGCCATATCTCGAAAAGTAGATACGTTAGCGTCACCGTGTAAAGACCAATTTTGTTCAGTATGACCAGCACTAATTTTTTTTTAAATTTTGTTTTTTTTAAAATTTTTTAAAATCGCCATATCTCGAAAAGTAGATACGTTAGCGTCACCGTGTAAAGACCAATTTTGTTCAGAAACGTAAACGCTTTTAGATGGCGAGCTAAATATTTTCAAAACTGCCTAAAATCTATTCGATCTAATACGTTTTACGACAAAAAGGGCCTCCGCGGGCCGCTTGCGCCCGCGGCTTTTACCCAACAGCTAGTACTAATATATAGCTGCAATACCACTGACTCACTGACTCACTCACTCACTGACATCAATTATTTCGCACTTGCCGGTATAGTGGAGGGTAGCGGTTTTTTGAGTCGTATAGAGGACGTCCCAAAACCGTCGAGAAAAATACGACTTTGACCGGAAGTCGATTCTGGACCGGAAGTGGTAGCGATATCTCGGAAACGGAAAGAGATGAGGCAAAAGTGCCGAAACAAACGTCGTAGGGAATGCCCTCTAATTTCGAAAACGATACTTTTTTTTTCAAAATTGCTCAAAAAAATTTTTTCCTCGATCGTATTTATATCCTTTTCTCGCCGGTACGCCAATATGAAACGGAGCATGGCGGTGGGCGTGGCCTAACAGCATCCGCGTCGATCGCTCGTCGGGGCTCGCGCTCTCTATGTTCCGCCCGTTCAGAGCGCGCAATGAAAATATAACGACGCATTTTCGGGACGAACGATCGAAACGGCTTTACCTCGGTCAGTCGGACGGTGAGCGCGGCCGCGTGAACATCAAATTTGCTCCGCGCGGCAGGCTTTTTTAAAATATCTCAAGAAGTAGATACGTCAGAATAACCATGTAAAGAACAATTTTGTTCAGTGTGACCAGCACTATTTGTTTTTCATTTTTTAAATTTTTTTTTTAATTTTTTCAAAATCGCCTTATCTCAAAAAGTACATACGTTAGCGTCACCGTGTAAAGACCAATATTGTTCAGTGTGACCAGCACTACCTTTTTTTTTAAATTTTCTAAAATCGCTATTACTCAAAAAGTACATACGTTAGCGTAACCGTGTAAAGACCAATATTGTTCAGTATGACCAGCACTATTTTTTTATATTTTTATTTTTGTTTTTTTTTAATTTTTTTAAATCTTCATATCTCGAAAAGTAGACACGTTAGCGTCACCGTGTTAAGACCAATATGTTCAGTATGACCAGCACTATTTGTATTTTTTTTTTTTTATTTTTTTTTTTCTAAAATCGCTATTACTCAAAAAGTACATACGTTAGCGTCACCGTGTAAAGGGCAATTTTGTTCAGTGTGGCCTACACTACTTTTTTTTAAATTTTCTAAAATCGCTATTACTCAAAAAGTACATACGTTAGCGTAACCGTGTAAAGACCAATATTGTTCAGTATGACCAGCACTTTTTTTTTTCAATTTTTGTTTTTTTTTTTAATTTTCTAAAGTCGCTATTACTCGAAAAGTATATACGTTAGCGTCACCGTGTAAAGACCAATTTTGTTCAGTATGACCAGCACTATATTTTTTAAATTTTTGTTTTTTTTTTTAATTTTCCAAAAAAGACCAATATTGTTCAATATTGTGCGCTATTATTATTATTAATTTTTTTTTTAATTTTCTAAAATCGCTATTACTCAAAAAGTACATACGTTAGCGTTACCGTGTCAAGACCAATATTGTTTAGAAAGGTAAACTCTTTTAGATGGCGAGCAAAATTTTTTTCAAAACTACCCTTAAATCTATTCGATCTAATCCGTTTTACGACAAAACAGGGCCTCCGCGGGCCGCTTGCGCCCGCGGTCTTTACCCAACAGCTAGTTATTGTGTAAAATTGATGCTATTTTGCGTAATTTTATGCTACGCATGTGAGTAATTGTGGAAACATTAAAATTCACTCTATATTAGGCAACGGAAGCGGTTTTTTTCGTGGTTATCCCACGCCGCGAGAACGCTCATATTGTGACGTGACCGGGTGAATTGCCGCCAAATACTCCAAGAAAGCGTCAAATTGTAAAACACCATTGCAATTTGATGCAAAAACATCAAGAATCTACTACTCGACATTGGCAGAATTGTCGTACGAAACGTCAACTTCCATACATTTTGTTTTCGATCATATCAAGTAATAACTGTCGACTGGCTTTGACTTGAGCTCCTGTATTTAATACAAATTACTCGTACATCTAAAAACCATTAATAAAAATATAGTGGCACATTTTGTTGTAAAAAAAAAGAACCAACATAAAATTATCGATTAACATTTGATTTATCGATATAATTAGGGCCGGTAATTCAATCCCTATTTAATCGTACGACGACCTTAGCAGTTCGTAATTAAAAAACTGAAAAAGTTCTCTTTAATAGTAATCCGGAATGTGATCATTCCCAGTCTGATATGCCACAACATATAAATGTCTGCAGACAGCAGTCGCCTCCGTTATGACGACTTGAGCCATTTCACATTTAAAACTAGTAGAGCAGAGCTATCTTGAGACGTCAGGTTATCTGTTTTGAATTATTTTCCTAAACTTGTGTTTCTTCGAGTGTTAATGTGTAATATTGGTGGATTATTATCAATTAAGTGTTCGTTAACGTGCGTGAATGTGGGCAAATAATTCAAAAGAAAAGATTTCCCATTTTCCCTCCAAAACTCCGTGGGTAGTTTCAGTAAAGATTCTGAAACAATTTTTGACTTGACAGAGACTTGACCAGACTGTTTAGTGGGATAAATCAATGAATGATGCACAATATTATTAACTTGATGCAAAAAATATTTACTTTGACACTAGCAAATTGTTATAATGCCATATAAAACAATACAAAAAACCTAGTAGATCGCGCCGTCAATTGTCAAAATATTCTTTTTTTAATACTAATTATGACGCGAGGCAACGGAATCTATTCCACGCACCATAGACTAGTAGTCATCGACAATACTCTGCTCGTAGCATGGGGATGTCGTCATAAAGTACTTTATTTCACACAGCATAGGTGCTATCAGTAAGCCGACTTTGAGTTACCGACCCTTATAAAGAACACATTAAAATTATTAATTAAGATCTATTATTTCCTTTTGGCGCATTGTTAAATACTGACACTTAAAATGACAATACGAACTTGCCGCACAACCACTTGTTCGGGTATAAGAGGAGTGTGCTCTGTCAATGGACGGGACAAATACGCCTTCACAAGCTTGTATGCAACGTTTGAATTATACAAAAGGAAAGGAGAATGCCTAAGAGAAATGGGCCCACAATTTTTTTTTTCAAATTTGTCGTTGCATTTTAATTCTTTATGTAGGAAAATAAATCTATATTTCTTAATAATTTGTTGATTCAGTTTTAATTTTTTTTTTCACCCAGGTTATTGAGTAATTATACTTTTTCTGATGCAATATTTTAGGTTATTATTATATTAAATGCTTTAATAATTGATAATATCTATTTCTCATGTAACTATTAGATATCAAATGGGCCCAAAAATGGGCATTGTCCGTTATAATAAAAATTTTCAAATCCATCCATCACTTATAAATTAATAGGAATACCGAGTTTTTATATACATTAGAATAATAACAATGCGCCATTTTGTTCATATAATTGTTTCCTCGCACGAAGGAAACGTGAAAACTGAAAACAAACAAAAAAAAAATTAATATTTCTACTATTAAAGATACAACTCTTTCAGGCAGACTGATGATGGTTATCAGCCCAGTCTGCCGTCCTGGGGCAGTACCACCACTTTCGAATGTAACACCAGCGAAGTGACAAAGCCGCGTTTCGGGAACAATTTGGAAGTAGCCAGGTATAACGAAATCAACCAGGATCGTGCACATTCGTCTACTCAAGCTGGCATAGCGGAGGCGACTGCTGCCTGCAGAAGTTTATCTGTAGTAGCAGTTGTTTCCGTTCATGGACCGCACACTAGCTTTACATCAGGCAGAGGGCTAACCGTAGATTCCTCATAGGCTCCTTATTGGCAATGGCCGTTGTTTCCAGGTGGTCCGCATCACTGCAACCACCTGGAAGGCTCTTCACGCACTCTGGGAGTGACCACGTCATGCTGAGGAATCCTACCCTGATGCAGCACTCACTGAGGCTGACTTCTATGGATAATATTGTGGCAACCTCTTTTAAAAAGTAGAATGTCAAAATATGTCAAAGATGTCAATCCTTTGGTTTTTTTTTAAGCCAGAAGATACATATATTATTTTATAAAAGCAAAAACATGTTTTATTTAATTCAAATAGAGTATCTCTTCCCACTCCAAATTGTTGACCCCTGACAATGTTCACACCAAATTGGTGACCCCGACAATGTATCACTCCAAAGTTTTAATACTTGGGAAACTCACGTATATGCTATTGTGGTGACTGGGGACTTGATGATCTGGAATGAGCTGCCAACGACTGCTGCAAGGCCGCTGGCGTTAACCATTCTCTGCGGACGACACAATAACAATTTATTACATGACATGTGGCCTGTCTCTGACGAGGATTAGACACTGATCACGCTTTCATAGCGGAGGCGACAGGTATTTCTGACGAGATAAATGAACAAAATACAAATAACGACGTCTAGCTTTATAAAGCGCGAGATCAATCGAAGAGTACCGTGTTCAAATCTCACAAAATTTCAACCGGTACCAATGTAACTATGTTATATGTACTTTGGTCCTTTAGTGCCTATAATACCTATGATAGGCATTAAAAATATTAATTAATTAATTTTAACTTAATTTGCGGCAACTTTAAGTCATAGAGGTGGGAGTGAGATCACAAAGAAAAAAAATGACACCTTACTTGGGCAGACATCTTTGTAGAAATGGCACGCAGGAGCTGACGTAGGCTAATCTATTCACCCAGGGTGGTATATCGTTTGAACATAACGCCTGAAAGGCGATTTAAAAAAAATTAGTAAAAAAAAAAAATAACCGATGAAATTTTGGCGGCCAACATTAGGTTGTCTGTCTTGAATTATTTTCCTAAACTTGTGTTTCTTCGAGTGTTAATGTGTAATAATGGTGGATTATTAACCATTAAGTGTTCGTGAACATGCGTGAGTATGGGCAAACAATTCAAAAGAAGAGAACCTGTGTTTCCATTATCCCTCCAAAACTCCGTAGGAAGTTTCAGTAAACATTCTACCACTTAACTAAAGCTATTTTTGACTTGACTGGGACTCGAGCTGACTGTTTAATGTGATCAATGAATGAGCCGTGATGTACAAAAATATTATACTTTGACAATGGCAAATTGTTATAATGTCATATAAAACTAATATAGAAAAATATAGTTTTTTTTTCTTTTTTCAATAAATTTCTTAATATAATTACAAATATATATTTTTTCCCACACTTACCATACAAAAAGCTGACGTAAAATGATTGCAATTATTGTTCATTAAATGATACCTGTTGAGGAAAAAAAACCGTTATTCATTCCTACTTGTACTACGAGGATTTCGTAAGTCTACAGAGAGCCATGCTAAACGATTTATTTGTTAATTTTACACTATTTTTTTAGCATTTATGTTAAAGTATCGAAAATAGGCTATAGACAATTTTGTAAAAATGTAACTGTCACACGTCACTCCATTCAAATTCTTTTATATTATCAAAATCAATATATACAGGGTAATTTTTTTAACTTGGACAGTATGGGGAAATCCTAAGTAACCAGTCTTAGGAACCATTTGCTCTTTTTTTATGAAAACGAATTTGGCATAGTAATTTTTCTGGTCAAGCTTGAGTTGTCCATGGAAATGAGTCGTTTCGATGAAAATTTTTTTTGATGCGATTCGACTCAGTTTCATATAAGAATCATTTCATTGTATCGGAAGAAAAAATCGGAGCAGCAGAAGTTTTTTTATGTTCTATTACATAGAGATATATACCAGAGGTGCAAACTTCAGACATAAAAGCGTAAGCCGCTCCAAACGATTTGACAATGTTGCCGTCAAGTCAAATACTAACTGACGCAGAACTTAAAGGTGACTGCTGTCATATTTTCTCTCGAAGCACATTGAGAGCGTTATTGCACATCTAGTTGCATATATCAATGCATCTGACATAAATAAACCGTAAGCCGCTTCAAACGATTTGACAATGTTGCCGTCAAGAGTAGAATTTATTCCAACCTAATTTTATTGCTAGGAGGCGACTGCTGCCCGTAGAGATTTCTCTGTAGTAGCAGTTGTTTCCACTCATGGACCGCACTCTGGCTTTACATCAGGCGGAGTATTGTCACTTGCCGAGCTACAATAAAGAAAAAAGCCCAGCACTAACCTGTCACCCCTAAATTGTTTCCCAAGCTCACACACTAATCTTCTAACCTCCTCTTCACTAAAATCTGTATAACCTATATGGACACTTTGCCTGAAATAATTGAAAAAAAATTAATATTTTAAACAGTAGCTCGACACAATTATGATGACAACACTCCACCTGATGTTAAGTGCGGTTCATGAACGAAAACAACTGCTACTACAAACAAATGTCTACAGGCAGTCGCCTTCGCTAACGGACTGAGGCGACTGCTGCCCGCACAGGTTTCTCTGTAGCTTCCATTTATGGACCGCACTCTAGCTTTACATCAGGCGGAGTATTGTCACATGCCGAGCTACAATTAAAAAAAAACATACCTAAATCTGAATTGTTCTCCTAATTCGTGTTCATCCCGCGGCGTAATTTCGAAGACACCTGTAAAAGCATACGGATGACCACCGTACGCCCATTCTGAACCGTGGACCTCGACACCGCTATGAAAAACACCTAAACCAGCACCCGCTGTATACCTATCAGAAGATCATAATCACTTGTAGCTTCAAAGAGTGGCAGGCAGACTGATAATGTTTATCAGCCAAGCCCGCCGTCCTGGGGTAGTACCACCACTTTCGAAAGTCACTGTGTCGCTAACTATTACTTTCTGTAATACTGTCTAACTATTACTTTTACGTTTACTTTAACCGTTACGTTTACATTCGTGAACGTGTGTGAGTGTGAGCAAATAATTCAAAAGAAGAGAACATGTGTTTTCATTTTTCCTCCAAAACTCCGTAGGAAGTTTCAGTAAAGATTCTACCACTTTACTGGAGCAATTTTTGACTTGACTGAGACTTGACCTGACTGTGAATGACTCGTGATGCACAATATTGGCAAATCGTGATGGCAAATTGTTACAATGCCATAAAACTAAAATGTAAAAAATACACATTTATTTTGTAATTACAAATTTTAAATATTGTTACTCTTTTCGGGAGCATTTGTACGGAGCACTGGCATCCGTAATACAGGTCAATCACGGGTGTCAGAAACCGTACTTTATTCTTTTGTATGTTTTAGGAAGAGAAATAAACGTTATTTTGTTTTTATTATTAACACTCACCAATTAGTCCAATACATATCATACACGTTTAATAGGACGGGCTGTTGTCCAGGACGCGTCGGTCGCGGGTCCTGTCTTCTCGATAATAACGACATACAGGAAGGAAACATAGCACAAAAACCACAGGACTGAAAAAAGGTGAAAGGTATTACAGCTTAACAATACAGCGCGCCAGTCTATCGGGCAGAGGTTCCAAGTTCAATTATCGTCATTTTTTTATAGTAGCTCGGCAATTTATAAGCTGCCATGGTCTAGCGAATCTCACAATCGAGGAGACCCGTGTTCAAACCTCGCTAAATTCTGACCAATGTAACTATGTTATATGTACTTTGGTCGCTCAGTGTCGAGTGATTACAGGTATTTTAAAAAATTACATATGACTTATGATCATGATTAAGCTAGAGTGCGGTCCATGGAGCGGTCGCCTTTACTGTGCCGGCTTGACAAAACAAATGGGTACAGTCCAGGTTGACAGATATACTTAGCTACTGCCAAACTAATCCCGACTAGTTTACTGGTGTTACACTTGAATGTGATGGTATTACCCCAGAACGGTAGATTGGGTTAATTAATCAAAACAAAGGTATTATTAAAAAAAAGAAGCAGCACCAGGCAAGAGAATTTTCAACAATTTGCTCCTAACCAAAAAAGTTAACGATCATGTTGACCTTTTCGGCGGAAAATTTATTTTTAAATTAAACCCAGACCGCGCCGTTGTTCCCGTCTAATTTTAGCGTGCTGTTTATTTCTGCCGCTTTATAAATACTTTTAAACCAATAAATGTCAGAAGATTCTTCCTCATTTTGGTAGCAAATGGACAATTGTACTGTTAGGGCACACAAGAGTAAACAAATTGCTTTAAAGTTGCGTCTGAATTAGAAGATTTCGCTGTATTTTGTTAGCTCAATTCACATTTTTTGACACCTAGCACAAACGCAGAAGAAATAACTACAAGATCCATTTGCACCAAAAGGCTCGTTAAAGTTATTCTAACTATTACTTTTACGGCGACGTAACCGTTAAACGATTACATATACTTCACACGCGTTGCACCATCGTCGCGTCTGTCATTTTTGACGCTTAGTTTAACGCTAATCGTAAGCAGCGAATCTTGGCTGGTTAAAGTTAAACCAATGTCACTAACGTCAAATGTATGAAAAGAAGCCAAATATGTTTTTCTATTATTTTTCGAGATCAGCCACCCTTTTAACGATAACAAAATGAATTTACACGATATTGTAACGTATGTGGAGTAAATGTTTAACGGTTATGTCAGGGCACAGTCCCGCATCAAAGGGTTCACGCTTGGTTCCTTGTTGTTAGGGTTTTACTTTTATCAGAGAGAAAATCGCTGCTAACCCACTGGGGTTTTTACGGCATGATTGAGAGGGAGGAACAGACGTGAAGCGTCTGACCCAATTAACAAGAAAAAGCAAGAGTGAATTGAAGCTAGATTGGAGTGAACCGGAGAGGAAGATGCAGTGAAGTGAGAGGGGCGTTCTTGGGGCGTGGATCGTCTCACGCACACTCATAGCTGCTCAATGTGGATAAGGAGAGCCCACGAGGAATCTACAATCTATTTTTTTTTCACTTACGGGACACCCTGTATATTAAACAGTACTCCAAAATGTATTGGATAAACAACAATTAATTAATGTAGACGGATTGTTAAACACGTTTTCGGCAAGATTTTTGTTTAGGTTTTCTCTTTGGTTATTTTTGTAGATTTTATGTCAACGCACTCCGTCTGATCTTAAGCTAGCTGTGTGGGATCCCGACTTGACTTGAAAACATTCGTGTTATCAATAAACTCCATCCAACTTTTTTTCTGTCGTGTTTTTTGTATGTTCCTTCCTATAGTAGCCCGGCATGTTAGCGTGTGCAATTGCTATCAAAGAAAAATGTCTACAGGCTGGAAACACACTCTTTCTTCACCCTTCATGTTACTACCACACTTAAAAGTTCATAATTTTTTTACAAAAACGAATCGAAATCGGAATCGAATCGTTATGGAGGATAGGACTCGCAGGTAAACAATACGTAATAAAGCGTAAAATGTTTCTATTAACAAAAAAACCAATGGGCTAACTGAATATTATTATGTTAATTATTAAAATACACAAACAGAAAAAGAGAAACTGCATTCCTTTTTAGTATTGACACAATAGTGTCTTATTTTGTACGCAATATGAAGCCCTAAGTACAAAGGAGAATGCCCATTCGCCTAAGAGGAATGGACCCACATTTTTTTTCTTTCGTTCGTCGATGATTTTTAGTTAATTTGGTTAAAAAAATAACTTAACCTTATCACTTATCAAGTGTTTATTTTCTTACCCGGGTTATAGAATAATTAGACTTTCTGAGACAACATTTGAGCTTGTAAACGTTGTCTATTGATGTGTAAACGATGTGTGATTTCATAAAAAAGTAAGATATTATTTTAGAATGTTGTTTTGTTAACAAACCATTAGATATAATGTGGGCCTAAAAAAATATACATTGTCCTTTAACATTGATAATGTTTAACATTGCGTACGCGTATTGTCTTTTTTTTTTTTGTAGGCGAAATTCACCTATAGGCCAAGTGTTACTGGCTGCAAAATACATCGCGAAGGTACGAACTTTACATTGGAGATGCCTTTGCGGGGTCAGACACACCTTAAGCTTATAAAGAATACTCGTAGAATTATTGTCTTCGACTAGTTAAAACCTAGTCTAACAAATTTAGTACCGTACCACTCTGTAAATTAAGTGAACAAAGGTGTCAGGCGGCTAGCATAGTCGAGGCGACCTTTATCCGTACATTTGTCTGCAGGATTGCTAGCTAACACCAAGAGGAGTGAGATCACATGAGAATTGAATTCGTAACATTTAGGAAAATTAACACTGTTTCACCCGACTTTCAAAGAAGCACAATTTACAAGCAAATTTGACTCTTATTAACCTTTTTTCTAGGCACATTGATGTACAATTTCTTTTTCATTATTGCACAAAACGCGTGCAGCCCGTGAGAAACGGACACGATAACTACAAAGTTGAATTTACTATGAGGATGCGTAAATGCTAGCCAATTCTGCCATACTCGATCTAATGTTAATTCGATTTTACATATTTAGGATTGTGCACATTCGTCTCCCCAAGTCGGCATAGCGGAGGCGACTGCTGTCTGTAGAAATTTCTGTAGTAGCAGTTGTTTCCGTTCATAGGCCGCACCCTAACTTTACAACAGACGGAGTGTCGTCACATGCCGAGTTACAATAAAAAAAGATAAGCTAGAGTGCGGTCCATGAGCGGAGACAACCTCAGGCTTGGATAAATGTTTGCAGATAGCAGTCGCCTCCGTTATACTTGCTTGAGGAGTCTCATTGTGTTTACCTTCAAATTACCATTAGACAAGAGGTTTTTTTATTGTCTCGGCATATGGCGTCTGATGTAAAGCTAGAGTGCGGTCCATGAACGAAAACAACTGCTACTATAGATAAATTTCAACAAGTAGCAGTCGCCTCCGCTATGTTTCTGCGATTATTATACCTAGATTTATATTTATTAAAGTTAAGTACGGTTAAAATACATACATCAACAATAATTAAGGTAACCTAGGCGATAAATAAAAAAACAAACTGAATTATCTCTGAGATAAGCCCTTTAAGGATATATCGATAAAAATCAATAATGACAAAATTAACAAAGGTGCGGTTCACCTTTCCCACGTAAAGGAGTGGCAGGCAGACTGATCTTTTTTTTTTAATTGTAGCTCGGCATGTGACAACACTCCGCCTGATGTAAAGCTAGAGTGCGGTCCATGAGTGGAAACAACTGCTACTACAGAGAAACCTGTGCGGGTAGCAGTCGCCTCCACTATGCCGGCTTGAGGAGACGAGCATGTATCATCTTAGATTGACAGTGCACACTCCTCTCGTTATACCTGGCTACTTTCAAACTATTCCCGAAACGCGACAAGATCACTTCACGGGTGTTATATTCGAAAGTGGTGGTACTGCCCTAGGACAGCAGACTGGACAAATAACCATCATCAGTTGGTTCATCATCAACCATGATGATGGTTATTAGCCTAGTCTGCCGTCCTGGGGTAGTACCACCACTTTCGAATGTAACACCTGTGAAGTGACCTTTGGCAGGTCACTTGGTGCTGGCAGGTGCCAGCCTGTCCCCTGACACAACTAGTTAAAGTATGTTCAACGTCTTCCAATTCCAAGTAAAAAGTTAAATAGTGTATTATTGACGCCACGAACGCGATATGAAATCGTTATGAATTCGATACGATAAAACACAAGAATAGCGCGCCCATTTAAACATGTAACAAAGCAGTTAATCCACAATTAATTCTTCACGCGATCTAAGTTCCTCAAGATGATTCATAATTCATTATTTATGTTTAATTTTCGTTTATAATAATTTAGGGCATCCTTTACGGGGGGCTTAGAAGAAATTCAGGTGTATTTTTTTATTTTAAATTTTGGTTAATAATGCGATCAACAGCTCTATTGGCTGAAAGTTATGAGATCCCTGCTTCATACTAGTTTAACCTAGGTGAATAAGATGCACTTTAGACTAGCGTGGTCTAGTGATAGAAGACCTAGACCTAGAAGATCCGTTTTTAAGTTCAAGGTTGTAGGCAGAATGATGATGGTTATTAGCCCAGTCTGCTGTCCTGGGGTAGTACCACCACTTTCATGTGAAACACACATGCAGACCTAGTCACGTTTGGAAGTAGCCAGGTATACCAGGAGTGTGCATTGTCAACCTAGACGGTGCACATTCTTCTTGACAGCCAGGCATAGCGCTGCCTGTAGAGATTTATCTGTAGTAATGGTTATTTCTGTTCATGGACCGCATGGAGGGTGTTTACATGGCAAAAACTATATTTATGAATTTCTTGTGGCAACGCTAGACCGAGCTTAAAAGTCAGCAACCTCAGCTTTACGAGGATTAGACCTCTTTAATTTTCCAGTCAATTTGACTCTTTTATTTATTTATTCAGAGAAATCACAGTTTGAATTATAAAAAGAACAAAAATTTCATATTTTATATTATTTTATATTTTTAAGAGCGACCAGTGGTGGGAATCATTATATCATGCTTAACAGAAGTAGACCAATCCTATGGCGAATGATCAACCTTTAGGTGCCAAATCTTACACAATAAACTGTAGTATAAAAAAAAAAAAAAAAAAAAAACAAAAGCCATCAAAAAGAAAAGCCAAATAGATTCCAAAGGAATAATAATACAAAATATACAGAAAAAGTGTGTATGTTGTTAAGGTGAAAGCCAACAACTGAGCATCCATACATTTTCATATTTTAAACATTTTATATTAGTTATATTTCACAAACATTTTATATATTCTGTGCCGTAGCTATTTCTTTATTATAGTGATTTGCGATAATAATTAGTGCTGAGAAAGTTATAAAATTACTTAATTTCAACATAAATCTGTTATGCTTCGAACAATGTTGTAAAACAAAATGTATGGACGCTCAGGTGTTGGCTTTCACCTTAAACATGGTCGACGCCTAGCGCCGCTATTGCCTGTCTGTGGAGGCAAAAATCTATTTGATATACTTACAATATGATCAATATTGTCTTGATCAGAATGCAATAGTAGAGGTGTACGATCCTCGCTAGTTGATTGAGATTTACATGTCTTCATTTCTACACATCACTGACACTGTCAACAAATAAAAATATTGCAATAAATTGATGAACAGAGACTAATATTTTGAGCGGCCGTGGTCTAGCGGTAAGACGCGTGAACTCACGATCGATGAGACCCGTGTTCGAATTATTCGAATTTTGTTATATGTACTTTGGTCGCTCAGTGCCTATAGGCACTATTAAAGAGTGGTAGGCAGACTGATGATGGTTATTTGTCCAGTCTGCCGTCCTGGGGTAGTACCACCACTTTCGAATGTAACACCCGTGAAGTGACCTTGTCGCGTTTCGGGAATAGTTTGAAAGTAGCCAGGTATAAGAGAGGAGTGTGCACTGTCAATCTAGATGGTACATGCTCGTCTCCTCAAGCCGGCAAAGTGGAGGCGACGTGATAAAATACATGGGTTTTTTTTTTGGGCATAAATTTAGGCACAAAATGTTGGTACACTTCTGCCAACTTGTTAAGTAATGTAAAAACTGTATGTAAATTGATAAAGTGAAAGTTTTAAGACACCATGGAAATGTGTGGAATGAGATTATAAATGAATAGGTTTTTAAGAGTTCACATTCAAAATATGACTCACAGTTAAATGTAGAAACAAATTATTTTAAAAATATTTTAGAAAATACTTACACTATGTACACATATACTATATACGATATCAAGGTCCTTTATAATTGATTAGACTTATCGTTTGTCAAACACAATAGGAAATAGAGGTTAAAATAATTATAAAATCAAGCCAACTTAGATTGTATGCAAATTAAATTGTCAACCCAAAATGGCAAGGCTAGTGCATAAGAAATGTGACTTAAAGCTTTCAAAATAATTATTGTATGATTAATATTTATTATTAACTACTTACGATAGGTGTTTTTTCTATAGAAACGTTTCTTGTGGAGTAACTAATAAAATACTTGGAAATCGATACTCGATGAGAAATCGAGCTATTAATAAATGCTAATACCTAAATATTACTGCAGTGGAAATAATTAAACGTAATGAATGACTTTAATTACCGCTAATACCTATAAATTAAGATTTAACTAAACAACAGACGAACCACAGAACACCAGCGATTCCTTTTTCTTCACTAATTATGACAATTGTTTTTTTAAAATAAATCCTCTTTGAAACAAGAGCACAGATTTTTTTGCAATAAAAAAAGCCAGCCTCATTTTTAATTAATTCATATTAAACTGTTATGTAGCTTATGTACAATATAATGTTTCGATTAAAAATTGGCAAAAACGAACTCATAAAATATAAATAAGTTGAACCAATGCTTTGCACAACACGTCAGCATTGCCATTTTGCCGAATGTCAATTTGAAACAAAAATTGTGTGGTGTTGATCGCGATTTATTCAAGAATATAATTTATTTCAGCTTTTCCTGACGTTTTTGCTACTTCGTTACAATGGTAAATACATTACTAATAAGTATTATTTAAAATAATTTTGTAAAGGGTGAAACAAAAACTTAAAATTCGCCAGTAAACATGTGTTACAAGTTGTGTTTACAAATCATTTTCGTATTTCAGGTGCTCATAGCGGCCACAGTATGTACAAAATCGGGGAAGGGTGAGTTATACAAACGAATTTATAATTATTTAATTTACAATCAAATTAATATTATATGTATTTGTTTTAGCGTTAATATCTCGTCAGTTCGTGGAGATGACGAAAGCTCGTATCGAAGGCTTGTTGGCTGCGTTTCCTAAGCTTATGACTGGAGGTAGACAACATACTTTTGTTGAAACTGAATCTGTAAGGTGAATAAATATTTTTTAAGTCCCAATCTGTTCCCATTATATTTAATATTGACTACGAATAAAGACTACATTGATATATACAACTAGATAAATAACGCTCCCAATGTAACGCGAAAGAAAACATCCACGCCACAGCCACGTTTAGGTTCTCTGTCAGTCAGTATTTGGCTTTATGGCAACATTGTCAAATCGTTTGAAGCGGCCTATGGTTTTTTTATGTCAGATATATGAAGTTTACACATCTAGTATATACCTCTATGCCTGACTACGAGTATATCTAAGCTAATCCTGAAAGTTCTGAAACATGCCTAGATCACTTAGTGTGGCCAACATTTTTCTGCGATATAGACTTTTCATAATTTAAAAAAGTAAAGTGTGAATTAAAATTACGGCTACTTAAGCTCTCATCGTAACATGCTTCAATAAGTATAGCGAGGTATAGCAGTGTGCACTGTCAATCTAGATGGTGCAAACTAGTCTCCTCAGGCCTGCCTGTAGTGATTTATCTGCAGTAGCAGTTGTTTCCGTTCATGGACTGTATTCTAGCCTAACATCAGGCGGAGTGTTGTCATATATTGTCTAAAAGTGACAGACTTACTTTTACATTATTATTATTGATTTTTAGGTATGTGTACCAACCGCTGGATAAACTATACATGTTACTCATTACAACCAAGGCGAGCAATATTTTGGAAGATTTGGAGACCCTGAGGCTCTTTAGCCGTGTTGTGAGTTTTTTTTTTGTTATATGGTATTATAACAAGTTGCCATTGTCAAAGTAAATATTTTTACATCAAGTAAATAATATTGTGCATCACGAGTCATTTATTCATCACACTAAACAGTCAGGTTAAGTCTCAGTCAAGTCACAAATTGCTCCAGTAAAGTGGTAGAATCTTTACTGAAACTTCCTCCTTCCCTGAAACTTACTGAAACTCACAAGATGCTCAATTGCAGAAAATGTTCCCGCTAAAAATGTACAATCCCACTTGAGTGTCATTACACCCCAAGGTCCAAGTCCAAAATAAAATTTATGGTATAACTTTCAGGTGCCGGAATATTGTACTCAACTTACGGAAGCCGAAGTTATAAATCAAGCTTTCAATTTATTGTTTGCGTTCGACGAGATTGTTGCCTTGGGATACAGGGAGAGTGTTAACTTAGCACAGGTACTTGTTTTATTAAATTGCAATTTTAATAGCACTAGTTTAGTAGAGGCATTTAAAAAAAATATTAATTTTCAGGTCCGTTCCTTTGTGGAGATGGATTCGCATGAGGAAAAAATTTATCAAGCTGTGCGGCAGGTAACACTTCATGTTTTTTTATACTAGCAACACTTATTTGTTATGTACTATATTGTAGTATAAATCAAAGCGGGCCACCCTGAGATACTTTTGATTTGAGGCTCGCTAAAATTCTAAGTGGTACCAATGTAGCATAGTATACGCGTTGTTAAAAAACAGTTTCTCACCTGGTACGAGGACTTGTCATTTGTTTTTTTTTTTTTGTAACTTAAAATATAGAGCGGCTGTGGTCTAGCGGTAAGACGATCGATGAGACCCGTGTTCGAACCTCGCTAATTCTGACCGGTTCCAATGTAACTTTAGGACCTAAAGGAGTGTGCACTGTCAATCTGGACGATGCATAAAACATACTAACAATTTCAAGTTTAAAGCAAAACTGATTTATTTCATGAATACCCACATGTAGAAATAATTTAAATATAGAACTGTCAAACATAATCAAATAATTACTGTGCACATTCAAGCCGGCATAGCGGAGGCGACTGCCATCTGCAGCAGTTGTTTCCACTCATGGACCGCACTCTAGCTTTACATAAGGCGGAGTGTTGTCATATGCCGAGTTGCAATAAAAAACAACCTCTATGTTAATTATAGACACAGGAGCGTGAGGCAGCGAACCGTATGCGCGAACGAGCGAAGGAGTTGCAGAAGGAGAGACTCGAGGCGGCTAAGAGAGGTGGAATGCCACGTTCGCAGATGTCTTTTGGTAAGTTATCTTTAGATGGAAGTTTTTTTTAGTTTTATATGGCATTATAACAACTGAATCTTGAATTTTGCTGCTGGTTTGGACTGGTTTCCGCGCGCAGACCTTCCATGGGGGTGGTACCCTCCCTGGTGCATCCTTCCGCACTTATGCAAGCCTATTTCCTCCATGAGGGCCAGTACGTCGTCGACGTTCCGGCACGCCTCAGGAATTTCCTTCTCGGTGCTTCAACACTGCTGTACTCCAGGAGCACTCTCCTCATCCAGGCATTTTTTATATGTACTTTGGTCGCTCAGTGCCTATAGGCACTATTAAAGAGTGGTAGGCACACTGATGATGGTAATTTGTCCAATCTGCCGTCCTGGGTTAGTACCACCACTTGCGAATGTAACACCCGTGAAGTGACCTTGTCGCGTTTCGGGAATAGTTTAAAAGTAGCCAGGTATAGCGAGAGGGGTGTGCACTGTCAATCTGGATGATACATGCTCGTCTCCTCAAGCCGGCATAGTGGAGGCGACTGCTGCTCGGACAGGTTTCCCTGTAGTAGCAGTAGTGTCCATTCATGGACCGCACTCTAGCTTTACATCAGGTGGAGTGTTGTCACAATAAAAAAAAACCTTAGTTTCTTAAGGAAGCATTATCCGGGCTGCAGTATTGTTTCAATATTGCTTGTTTCTAGGTGCAAGTATGAGCAGTTCATCGATGTCCTCATCTAATATGGATGCAATGGCTGATAAGACACCACCACCGCCTGCAAGAGACACGTAAGTCAAATTATACAATGGGTTCAACCCGAACTTGACACTCCGCCTGATGTAAAGCTAGAGTGCAGTCCATGAACGGAAACAACTGCTACTACACTTAAATTTCTACAGACTACAGTCGCCTTCGCTATGCTGGCTAAGGAGACAAATATGCACCATCCAGATTAACAGTGCACTTCTCTCGTTATAATGTGGAATTACCCGTATATATTTTTTTAAATTGTGGGTATAATGGAAGATTCAAAAATGCCAATAATTAATAATAAATAAACGATAACAAAAAAAAAGTTTTTGTAGTAGTAGCTATAGCGATTAGCGCGTGCCGTTCTAACACGCTCGACCAATGAGCGTCGACCTTTGTGGAAGGCATATGTGACGTCACGCGAGAAACTGCTATGACCTTACCTTAACCTATTAAACCTTTATATGATTTCTACGACTAGAGGTCTAGTAGTAATAGTGAACCCACCCTAAGGTCCGTTTGCACCAGAAGGCCCGTTAAAGTTACTTTAACTATTACTTTTACGGCGACGACGTAACCGTTAAACGTTTACATTCACTCTACACGCGTTGCAATATCGTGTAAATTCATATTGTTATCGTTAAAAGGGTGGCTGATCCCGAAAAAATTATAGAAAAACATATTTGGCTTCTTTTCATACGTTAGTGACATTGGTTTGACGATTACTTTAACTTTAACCAGCCAAGATTCGCTGGTTACGGTTAACGTTAAAGTAAACGTCAAAAATGACAGGCGCGACGATGGCGCAACTCGTGTGGAGAAACGTAACGGTTAAAGTAAGCGTAAAAGTAATAGTTACAAGTTACTTTAACGGACCTAATTGTAGTTTGATAATAAACAGAAAACAAAATTGTTCATATAGTTTTAACAATATTTCCTTGTAGACGTCCAGCAAATAGATCAGCTATGAAGTTGGGCTCTCGTGGTACGGACGCGGAGTCATTTGTGTCTAAACTCAGAAATGAAGGTGATACTGTCGCTTCTGCTGTCACTCCGTCACAAACTGGCCAAATAGCGAAGCCTAATAAACCTAATCAAAAGGAGTAAGTATTATGATGGAAGAATAGTCTGGTCTAGAAGGTTTAAACTCACAATCTATGTGACCCATGTTCGAATATCGTTAAATTTTGACCGGTACCAATGTAACTATGTTATATATATTTTGTTCGCTCAGTGTACACACAGCAGGGTTGTCAGAAGGATGTTAAAAATGGAATATTTCTCTGGCAATCCTAGTGTGGTGTTGCCAATAAAGTGAAAGTTGTCTTGCATTTTTGGAGCTTTGAACCTGAGCACAGTTTGTTTTAACAATTAAAACTTGTAACTTAATAACTAGTTTTTGGGCGCGCTTCGCGAACGCAGTAAAACTTTTTTTGGGTAGGGTAAAACAAATTATGGATTTCAAAATTAGAGGACATTCCCTACAACCTTTGTTTTGAAACTTCGGCCCTATCTCGTTTCGTTTCGGAGATAATGCGTTCCGGAACCGGACGGAACGGAGTTCCAGAACATGTCGAGGTTTTCCTGGAGTCGCGGGAGCGCCCTCTATACGTCCCAAAAAGAATCATCTCTCTAAACCCCCGGCAAATGCTTCATAATTGATGTCAGTGAGTCAGTCAGTGGTAATCGAGCTTTTAAAACTATTTTCAGTGTACACTTGCGTTTTGAAGAGCGTCTGAATTTGACGGTTGGCCGTGACGGCGATATACAAAGCTTTGAACTTTCCGGTAAGTAAAAGAAGTGACTCGCTTGCGATTTGTGTTAATTGACTTTCGACATTATTTCAACGCTAACAAAGTCGATAAAGGATTCGCGGTGAAATACTATGTGCGCTGCGCCTCACCTTACAACTTGAGACTAGTGTAGAACGTCTCTGGTGTAGAGAGATTTAAGAGCGGCCGTGGTCTAGCGATAAGACGCGTGAACTCACGATTTATGAGATCCGTGTTCGAACCTTGCTAATTCTGACCGGTACTGATGTAACTTTTTTATATGTACTTTGGTCACTCAGTGCCTAGAGGCACTATTAAAGTATGGTAGGCAGACTGATGGTGGTTATTTGTCCAGTCTGCCGTCCTGGGGTAGTACCACCACTTTTGAATGTAACACCCGCGAAGTGACCTTGTCGCGTTTCGGGAATTGTTTGAAAGTAGCCAGGTATAACGAAGGAGTGTGCACTGTCAATTTAAGATGGTACATGCTCGTCTCCTCAAGCCGGCATAGTGGAGGCGACTGCACACACAGGTTTCTCTATAGTAGCAGTTGTTTCCATTCATGGACCGCACTCTAGCTTTACATCAGGCGGAGTGTTGTCACATGCCGAGCTACAATTTAAAAAAAAATTCTAGTCGAGGACCTCAGGATTGATGAGACCCGTGTTCAAACCTCACTAAAATCTGACCAATGTAACTATGTTATATTTACTTTGGTTTCTCAGAGCCTGTGATTGCTTGGTAGAGAAATTTTAAAAAACCTCTCAACGTGTTCGTACAAACGGAAAACATTAACCATTGTTGCACTGACGTCATCCGAGCCAGGTCTCAAGTTACCAAAAGACCCTTAAGTTAAAGTTACTTTGACTGTTACATTTTACAGTTACGTTTACATTTACTCCACACGCGTTGCACCATCGTGTAAATTAATTTTGCTATCGTTAAAAGGGTGGCTGATCCCAAAAAAATAATAGAAAAACATATTTGGCGTCTTTTCATACACTTGACGTTAGTGACATTGGTTTGACGATTACTTTAATTTTGACCAGCCAAATTTCGCTGGTTACGGTTAGCGTTAAAGTAAGCGTCCAAAGTGACAGGCGCGACGATGGTGCAGTGGAGTACGTAACCGTTAAAGTCACCGTAAAATGTAACAGTCAAAGTAACTTTAACTGGTCTTTTGGTGCAACAGGGCCTTAGTGCACATCTTAATTTTGCAGGTTTGCTGACGTTGCGTATAACAAATGAACAGTTTGGTCGTATTCATGTCCAAGTCGATAATAAGGATTCCAGACCTCTGCAATTACAGGTAAGCTGTAACTCACACACGTACCACTTTTCAACCGCAAAACAGTGGTTGTGGTTCTACTGTTGGCAGAAAGTGGTACATATGAGTCTGTATTAAACGTATTATTACGTTTGTGGAGTACGATAATACACGAGTTCGGTCTTCACACCAATTTATTGCATACGACACACAATAAAGTTGAAGCCGCAGTTCAGTATCACTTGTTATCGCATTTGTTTGTATCACATCCAAATTAGGACTGCTTCCGAGGGACACTCGTCCCTATTTATACTTAAATTTAAGGAAGCTCAGCGCCGGATTTAGACTTCGGCGGTCCATAGGCAGAGCATGTTGTGGAGGCCTTCAAATCGTTTGTGGTTAACTGTTGAAAGTTTCTATGGTAAAGAAGAGAGCAACTAAATAAGTTGGCTAACACAAAATTTAAAACAAAACTCAGTATTTTTTTTTTGTTTCTACTGAGCCTTTATCTATTTAATTTGATTTTTTTTGTGGTGTGGTGGCGGCCTATTGGCAACTTCCTATGTTGCCTATGCTTAAATTCTGTACTGAATGCCATATAAAGTTTAACTCAAAACTTTTTTTATAAATGACATTCTCGTCAAAGTCTTATATTGTCAAAGATTAAACAACTTAGATAATACAACACAAGGTAAAGAATTAATATCGAAATCTCAATGTTTACAGACACATCCGAACGTTGACAAAGAGGCGTTCCGTTCCCATGGCACTATCGCGTTGAAACAGCCGCAACGTCCGTTCCCTCTGAATACAGATGTTGGAGTTTTAAAATGGAGATTGGCTGCCAGCTCTTCCACTGACAGCAAACTTGCTCCGTTGTCTGGTATGTACCGTAAGAGTGGTAGACTGTCTGATGGTTATTAGCCCAGTCTGCCGTCCTGGGGTAGTACCACCACTATCGAATGCAACATACGTGAAGTGAGCCTGTCACGTTTCGGGCACTGAAAGTAGCCGGGTATAACGAGAGGAAGTGTGCACTGTCAATCTAGATGACTCGTCTCCTCGAGTCGGCATAGCGGAGGCGATTGCTGCCTGTAAATATTTATCTGTAGTAGCAGTTGTTTCCGTTCATGGACCGCACTCTAGCTTTACATCAGGTGACAGTGTCACAAATATATCGCGTTTTACGACAAATGCCCAGGCAATGGTCCGTATTGGCCCCGCAGCGATGTAAATTTGGCTTCAATGCAAAAAAAGTCTCAAGGCGATTCGGACACTGCTCCCCGAGACTACGGAACGCGCTAGCTGCAGTATGTCAATCGGTGCCCTAGAGGCCTCCTTTCACATCAGCTTACGGTGGTCATATATAAATCGATCGATATCGAGATCCACTTCGCAATAGTACGTCTGGTACTGTTAAAAATGAGCACAATACTGCAAAACTCGGTGTGCATCCACGTGCGGGGTGCGTGTTTCGCCGCATGTAGGCACGTGATCTGCAACAGCACGCGTGAATGCGTTTCCTGTGTGTTGCACTACGCGTGTTGTCTATACAAACAAAGGTACTCCCGCGCTACGCTGCGTGATGCGGTGCAACTGAATAATATATCGAAATTATTTTTTAATAAATGCAGTTATCTATAACTGCAAATTATTGTACATAAAAAAGTTATTAATATTTAATAGTTAATAATTTACCAGAAAGAAAACCTGTATTTGTTTTAGTGAATTGCTGGCCGAGTGAGGGTCCCGGAGGTTCGTGCGATGTTAATATTGAGTATGAATTGGAGCAAGATCATCTCGAACTCGCTAATGTCAACATTATTATTCCATTACCGTAAGTTTTTTTTTACTATCCATTTGAATAATTAACAACCGGGAGTTTTGGCGGCCATCAGAGACATCAGGTTATCTGTCTTGAATTATTTTCCTAAACTAGTGTGTTCTTCGAGTGTTAATGTGTAATAGTGGTGGATTATTAACCATTAAGTGTTTGTGAACGTGCGTGAGTGGGGGCAAATAATTCATAAGAAGAGAATATGTTTTTATTTCCGTCTAAAACTCCGTGGGAAGTTTCAGTAAAGATTCTACCACCTTACTTTAGTGTGATGAATGAATGTCTCGTGATGCACAATATTATTAACTTGATGCAAAAATATTTACTTAGACAATGGCAAATTGTTATAATGGCTTTTTTTTTATTGTAGTTCGGCATGTGACATCACTCCGACTGATGTAAAGCTATGAATGGAAACAACTGCTACTACAGAGAAACCTGTGCGGGCAGCAGTCGCCTCCACTATGCCGGCTTGAGGAGACGAGCATGTACCGTCTACATTGACAGTGCACACTCCTCTCGTTATACCTGGCTACTTTCAAACGCGACAAGGTCACTTCACGGGTGTTACATTCGAAAGTGGTGGTACTACCCCAGGACGGCAGACTGGACAAATAACCATCATCAGTTTGCCTACCACTCTTTAAATGTCATATAAAACTAAAAACAAATTATAATAGGTTATTTTATTGTTTTGTTTGTTATATAATTTATTTAAACCAGGATATAATTAATGTTGTCTGTAGTTCGGGTAACGCAGCGCCCGTCGTGCATCAATGGGAGGGTAGTTACACACAGAAGGGGCGTACCCTCATTTGGAACATTCCACTCATATCGTCACAACAGAAGACCGGTACACTTGAGTTTACGTGAGTATTTTGAATGTGTCCTAAACTAAAATTGTAGATTTTAGGTGTTCAGCTGTTGCGGAGTGAACGGAGGAAAAGCGTGACCATCACCACCAATAGCGTTCTCTTTAGTTTATGTCTTTCTTTTTACCATTATTACCTTACTTTACGCTTCACAGTGCGCCTTTTTTTGTTACTACTTCGGTCCATCTGCACTAAAAGGCTCAAAGTTACTTTAACTATTACTTTTACGGCGACGCGACGTAACCGTTAAACGTTTACATTTACTCCACACGCGTTGCACCATCGTCGCGCCTGTCATTTTTGACACTTTAACGCTAACCGTAACCAGCGAATCTTGGCTGGTTAAAGTTAACTAACGTCAAATGTATGAAAAGAAGCTATTTATGTTTTTTCTATTATTTTTTCGTGATCAGCCACCCTTTTAACGATAACAATATGAATTTACACGATATTGCAACGCTTGTGGAGTAAATGTAAACGTTTAACGATTACGTCACGGTAAAAAGTAACAGTCAAAGTTAAACGTGTAACGGGCCTTATGGTGCAAGTGGACCTTATTTTATTTTTAAAAAAGCACTCAAAAATAATACACGAGAAGTGTTAGAGGCGTGAAGCGATGCGGCGCCAACAAATTATTTCTATTGATTAATATAACAGCATCTGCACGTCTGCAGCGCGGCGCGGTTGCGTTAAGTCCCAGAAAGATTATGGCCGCACGCTGCGCCGTTCCATTGCGATTTGCACTTGATTGTCAGGATTAAAATCGATGCATTTAATGTATTCATTGTTTTTTCAATTACAGCGTAACTCCAGCCATTCCATCTGACTTCTTCCCGTTGAGTGTTTCGTGGACATCGGAGACTTCATGTGCGATGCTGACGGCCACTAAAGTGGGACAAGCCGATGATGGGTCCCCAGTTGACTATTCCCAAGAAGTCAGTTTCCATGCTGACAAATATGAAATTGTTTAAATATTTTAAGATTTAATTATGAATTGTTTTTATTTAAAAGATTATACTGTACACAATGAATAAATATAATGGAATTCTGTTTTCTTTTTTAATTTAATGTCTTCTCTGTATGTTCCAATTTTAGTATATGTACTGCCGAAGCAAGTACACATGCTTCCTAATATAGTATAGAGGTCCAGTGGCAATAACAAACCCACTCTGACACTCGAAACGCCACTACATCACACAAAAGATCTGATTAAAGTCAATAGATTGATCGCAGATAATAAGTAGAAAAAAAAACTTACTGCCAAAGCATTATCGACTTTCTTGCGTTATAATAATGTCGAAATATACCAGCAAAACCAATCCTTTAGTCGCTTCGATGTTTGTAAGAGTTACTACCAAGATAATGAAACAGAGGTTTTGTAGTAATTTCTGCGCTGCTCCTCGTCAGATGCGCTGATGATAGAAGTATGTAGACGAGTCGACTCTATTTAAAAAAATAATAAGCTAAAAGTGGTGCCCACAGGCGGCGTATAGGTTTGAGTAGTTTAAAGGTATTTATTAAAAAACATCGCCTCCGAAATGCTTATATTTATTTATTATCTATATAATATTAACATTAATAATTAGTCTTTCAATTATTCTTTTTAAACCGTATTAGTCTTTTTAATTTTCAGAATTAAAATCAAATTTGAATAGAGTATTCGAAAATTTGAATTTAAATTCTTTAGAATTGTCTATGGGAGGTTCTTTAACATTGTCACTCTTTTCTATTGTATTTTTGGTAACAATTTCATTCTGGTTTGTATTATTTTCTTGAGTAGGTTGTTCAAAATTAAATTTAAATTCTTCTTTTTGCGTTGAAAATAATGACTTTCTTAAAAATGTTGCCTTAGCATTTGTCGGAGTATCTGTAATCTTCATTTTATTTGCCACTGAAAACAAAGTTTATGAGCACCTTAGAAAAAGACAAATGGCTACGTCTTACTATCACCCGTGGCTCGCGGTCCTTTGACCGTGAGTGACAGTGTCGTATGGGAGGCACTGTTGGAGTTGCTGGTCTCCCATCGGGCGCGTCCGCAGGTGGTGGATAGAGGGTCCCGGGATACCTCCCTGAGGTACCCCGGCGCGAACCAAAACCAGCAAGGTGGGGTCTCTCCTCGGATCACACTCTGCTTTCAGAGAAGACCTGAGTGAGAGACCACCCTTCATCGCGTGGGCGGAGGCGAGAGCGGGGTACCAAGCGCTATCTCCTTCGCCCCGAGCCAAGAGCGGTAGTCCCGGGGTTGGACTGCCGCTCAGTTACTTGGCTGGAATGGAGGTGGGGCCAAAAAAAAAAGGTCTTACTATCAGTGTTGTCTTTTGCAGTTGAGGGGCTCTAGGCTCACAATACTTGGGGGCCCATGTAAATTTTTCCCTTATTTTTCACACATACATATGAATATACGCAAATAATGATCTACTATGGTATAAGAATAAATTTTTTTTTAGTACGATAAATGTTAATATTAAATAATTCACCAATAAAAAAATTATAAGTATTACTTTTTTTCATTTTACCTTGAATTTTTTTTTTGTGTGAAATTGAAAAAAAAATTTGCTTCTCAGAGTCGGGGGCCCCCAACCGTGCGGGGCCCTAGGCTCAAGCCTATAGAGCCCATGCATAAAGACGGCACTGCTTACTATTACAACAAACTAATGGAGTATGATCTATGAACGGAAACAACTGCAACCACAGAGAAATGTTGTGTTACACTTGAAAGTGGTAATGCAGTATGAAACAAACTTTATCCAGTATTTGGCACGCTTTTGCCCGGGAAGGTTGAGGTGTGTTTTATATCCCTTTCCTTAATTAGTTTAGTGGTTATTATTGTGTAAAATTGGTGTTATTTTATGCTGCCCATGTGAGTAATTGTGCAATCATAAAAATTCCCTCTATATGAGGCAACGGAAGTGGTTTTTTTGTGGTTATCCCACGCCATGAAAACGCTCATATTGTGTCGTGACCGGGTGAATCGCCGCCAAATACTCCAAGAAAGCGTCAAATTGTAAAACACCATTGCAATTTGATGCAAAAACATTAAGAATTACTTGACATTGGCGGAATTGTCGTTGTTATGACATCCGAGGCCATTTAACAAAAGAAGAAGAAGAAGAAACTTTATGGTGGCTCCAAAGTTAGGCACAGGTCACTTTAAATTGAGGTGGGGAAGGGCACACTCCTGAGCTACCTGCTCGCAGGTTATTTTTATATGTTTTATTCATATTTAAAAGTAACCCTTAATTTTATTATTGCAAACTTGACTGTCCCTGCGTGAAATAGCACCCGCAGCTAACTTCCGAGACCGCAAAAAGTTTGATAGAGTTTGAACTGTATTTATTAACTTTAATTCAAACAAGACATTGTTACTTACTCACTTTTAACTAACTTCTTTTCCTCCGCAGCCATTTTAGCTCTATAATCACCAAAATATTTCCTCATCAGTTGTCTCTTGCGTATAATTGGTTTTTCATTGTTCTTTAATATATTTAATACTTTCCACGCTTCTAATACTAAAAGAGATTTTAAAAAACATGAATATTGATTTATATTTAGAGTATGGTTACTCCACGGCTGTTACACTTGAAAGCCGTGTTACTACCCTAGGGCGACAAGCTAGGGCCTAGGCTAGTAAGCAAAAATAAAACAGTGGACCTACTGCTGTTCTTTTAGTTACTTTAAAAATAAAAACACATACATGCTTTCTCATTTGTATTTGGGTCGGAGAGCGAATGTTCCAGCTTCTGAATGCACCAACACAGTTCCAACTGGAATTGTCTCCCTGCATCAGCACCTAATTCCTCTTCATCAATGTTTGTATTGCAGGATTTTTGCATAGCTTTCGGCTTCCCTTTCGGGTGTAGTCTAGCAGGCTTAGGCATTTTTATATTAAAAGACAAAGGAATATTATGCAACTATTTGAATTATAAAGTAAAAATTACTGTATTTTCAATATTTGGATTTTTCCAGTCCCGTGGAGGCGCGTTTTTATTTTGTTACGCGTAAAAATGACAATTATTTTTTATTTATGCATAGGTCTATACATCAATTTTTTTTTTAATTGGTAACATCATAACATGAATAAATAACGCCTACGCCCTACATACACGCTACGATTACTTGTCAAGTTATCTTTGCAGTCCCACTAAAGATCCACAGTACAAAAATCTTCAAATAATTTTATATACATCTACCCCAAAGAACTTTTTTATCTTTCCTTTAATTTCCGTATTGTTCGAGTTTCAACTAAATAGTAGCGTGTATTGTATGTATATTAAATCAACGCCAGCGACATCCGGAATGACGTAACGTGTTCAATTTCAGTACTAAAAAATATAACCTCGAAAAGGTGGGATAAAATTCTCCGAGTCGGATGTATAATGCCTCTTGGACAATTCACAAAAATTAGTTTATCTTGGTAAATATTTATATGTATTGTTAATTTTATATCTTTACATGAAAATTGATACCATAATTTTATAGTTACTCCTTTCAACCTACATTTTGTCTTATCAAGTTTTAATTAGTATTTTAAGGAAATTGCTTGTTCCAGGGGTGCGATAACAGTAATAAGTCTAGGGTTATTTGTGCTAGCAAAAAATGATGTTAACGCGAAACGTGTTGAGAATATGAGAGCTCGTGAACGTATGCGACGATCTAACGAAGGAGAATATTCAGAAGTTTATCGGTCTTCATAATTTTCGTCAGTTAATTTATTAAGGTTTACTATCTTATTTACCACTTCCTGCTTTGACTCCTTATTGCTTTTAAATTACTATATTTTTATCTCTGAAGATAACACAGAGTGATTGTTATCAAAAATCTTTATGTTATGGAAAATTGTGATGCAAAAAACAAATTTTATCGTTAATCTAGCATGGTGGAAGCAACTGTTGCCTTTCTCCTCAAGGATCTAAGATAACATCAAGAGTGATCAGATGCCGAGGTTCTATAAAAATAATGTAATCCATCCAGCTTCCAACCGATCAGGTTGATTGTCATTTGTTTGTATGGGAAACGGTTTTTTTTTTAAATAAATTCTGGTATGGCACTGGCAAAACAAAACTTTTAAGAAGACAAAACTTGTGTTTAGGTTACTTCGAGATTGTAGTATTATCAGCTTCAGAAGTTTTAAAGGTTTAATATTTTTTTTTTTTCTATAAGAAACAAAAATGGCGGCTCCTCAGCTTGATCCCGCCAAGTTGCAAATGGTGCAGGACCTCGAAATTGAGATGATGTCAGACATGTACAATAGATTGGTGACTGCGTGCCACCAGAAATGTATTCCAATTAAATATCATGAACCTGATTTAGGTAAATATTTTTTTTAATAGTAGAGGACAATGCCCATTTTAAGACCCATTTAATATCTAATAGTTTGTTAACAAAATAACATCTTATTTTTTCATTAATTTATTTCAATTTATTCATCAACACATTTTTTACCAATCAATATACAATGTTTAATTACATAAAAAACAGATATTATCAAAGCGTTTCATATAATAATAATCTCAAATATTGCATCAGAAAAAACCTAATTAGGCAATAACCCGGTTAAAAAAATTAAATCTGATTGGTGATAAGGAATGTAGATTTATTTTTCTACAAGATAAACTAAAATTCATCAACAAATTCGAGAAAGAATATTGTGGGCCCATTTCTCTTAGGCGAATGGGCATTCTCCTTTGGCAAGATTGTAAACAATATCTTTCATTTGGTTAATAGAGATTATTTGTATTTACAGGTAAAGGAGAGTCTGTGTGTCTGGATAGATGTGTAGCCAAATATTTAGATGTCCATGAGAGGATTGGTAAAAAATTGTCGTCCCTGTCGCAGGGTGAGGCGGCGGGGGGCGGTGAAGACTTGACCAAAATAAATTTACAGGAAAAGAAATAAGTAAAAAAAAATTCCTTTCAGTGATAGCTCTGTTTAAATAGTGAAATAGTTAATTTGAGTATTTTGTGTTTGTAACGTAACTTATTTTCGTACTTTTTTAGTTATGCCAGAAGTAAATTTTTAGTAAACTCTATAAACACAATCTTTCTGCGGAGCTTCCAAAAATTATTTTACTTCTTTTTTTAGACATTGCATTTACCTGCAAAAAGCTGGTTTTAAATTTAAAAAAATTGTAGAGTAAAGGTTATAGACGTGTTATTAGTTTATAATATTAAATAAAAGTATAGTTACTAAATAATGGTTTTATTTTTCGACATCAAAAAATCGGAAGTTCTAAATCTAAAGGAGTATTTGTTATGTAATAAATAGGTCTTCCGCGCCATTTTCAACTCCGTTCTTTGTTTATTGTTTGTGTTTAATTCGATTAAAAACAAAAATACGAATCGAATTTGAATTTCAAATCAACTTTAAATACAGCGCCATCCATCCATTAATAAATTACTAACAGTTGTTTACTCACTTCATAATAGATGGCGCAAATTACAATTTAATCCTAGCATTTCTTAATCAAAATCTATTTACAAAATGGAGATTTATAAAATTGCCTTAACTATTAGTTTCTGTGATTAGTTTGGTAAATACAGTCTTAGTTACTCTGTATTTTACCGGTTTATGCTATAAAAATATATAAAAGCTTATGTAAACTTTTTCTAATAAATATATTTTCAAAGAACGTAGGTAGGTACCTACCTACACGACCAATAATTTACGCTCTAGGTGTGAGCAATTTACCGTACCCATATCCCGGAACAAAATGTCGTATAAAATAAGATAATATAAAATGGTTAGCCCCGAACATGAAGGCACCTTTCCACCATACCATAATGAAAACTGGTTTTCCCCTCCATTCCAAATCGTATAAACAAAACATCCAAACCCCTTGTGAGACACACCATAACATTATAAGGTAAGAAAACTTATGACTAGAAATTGACAAATTATGAACAACTAAGGGAATTAATGTTATAAACCATACATATTGATGTGTTGTCACGATATTATTATAGAGAGCCAAAACGACTGTTTGACAAAATAAAGCAAAATTCAAAGTTTTCATGTTGTAAGCAAAAGATTTAAGAATCTGCGTTATCAAAACTATTTGGCAGAGAAACGTGAAAATTCGCATGTAATCGCATGGCAATTGTTCATCGAAATTTGATAAATAATTGTAAAAGAATAACAAGGAAAATGTCGGCTTGTAAGATCGCTTTATAATCGGGTGAAATATAGTAATGAACAAATACTCATAGCCGTAAATGTAGTAGAATAAAATAATCAAAAAAGCAATGGTCGCAAGACAACTGCCAACGAATTGTAATTGTTTTTTATTAGGAAAATGAACATAAATACCATTACGGTAAACACCCAAAGATAGATACATAGGGAATAAGTAAAAAAACGGATATAAGTACATATTCGTTGCGATACCTAAAAAAATACCGGACATAACGTATTTGTACGACTGTTTACCAAAACCTTTTTGTATAAATAATAACGATAAAATAATAAAGAACGTTGGTATGGAGCAAGCGTTTCCTCGTGAAGAAATACCCATATTTATGGGGTTATACAACCATAGCAGGCAACTTCTTTGCGCTACTTCCGGTATAGCATCAGGATTTTTGACATTTCGATCAAACCTCAATTGCAATTCGATTATTTTTTTAATTGAAATAGTAATCAATATATCGACTATTGAATATATTATTTTACCGGTTTCACTGCCGAAAATTGAGTTGGGGACTAAGAAAAGTGCTATTAATGGACTCCATGTGTAAGAATCATGTTTATATGGGGATTTGCCGTTTACTATGCGTTTTGCTGCGTCACCAACGGTTATGTAGTCCGAATCGGTGAACGAAACTGTCTGATCGGGCAGTTTATCATGAAAATCGTTATAAATAATGACAGTTAAACGAATTAATAATCCGAAACAGACGTGGAATTTAAACGGTAACCTTGAAAACGGTTCAAAACACTCAATATTCATTGTAAAATAGCAGTTCCTTTTAGATAATTCGGTTTGTAGACTTATTCCAATCGTTGTTAGCGAGTCGATGACCTAGTATGATTCGTCGATTTTTAATTCGTGCCTATTACTGATGGTTTGTTAATCGCGCTTCTTCCAGCGTCAACGTGTTCCAAAATGCATGCAAAATGCTTGCAAAAATTGATCCCGTGATAACTAAAAAATAAAAATATTATTTGTAATATTTATCCGCCTGTGTTAGGTGGTCTAAGCTACTACAAATGAATATTCATAGACATCGGACGCCTTCTCTATACTGGCTTAATAATCAGTGTTCTGTTATCCTTAGTAATATCCAAACGGCCGTGGTCTAGCGGTAAGACGCGTGAACTCACGATCGATGAGACCCGTGTTCGAACCTCGCTAATTCTGACCGGTACTAATGTAACTTTGTTATATGTACTTTGGTCGCTCAGTGCCTATAGGCAATATTAAAGAGAGGTAGGGAGACTGATGATGGTTATTTGTCCAGTCTGCCGTCCTGGGGTAGTACCACCACTTTCGAATGTAACACTCGTGAAGTGACCTTGTCGCGTTTCGGGAATAGTTTAAAGGTATAACGAGAGGAGTGTGCACTGTCAATCTAAGATGGTACATGCTCGTCTCCTCAAGCCGGCATAGTGGAGGCGACTGCTGCCCGCACAGGTTTCTCTGTAGTAGCAGTTGTTTCAGTTCATGGAGCGCACTCTAGCTTTACATCAGGCGGAGTGTAGTCACATGCCGAGCCATAATAAAAAAACCCGACGACTCTCTTTACGGGTGTTTAGTATATTTGAAAAAAAAAAAATAACCATCATCAGTCTGCCTACTACCGTTTATTTTTCCCTTTAACCGATTTGAGGGAAGAATTACAAAAGCGAATTTCAATATTAAAACAAAATAGACAAATAAAAATGCAAAAGTAGGAATCAAAAACTTACTTACCGTCAATTGTTTAAGAATAAAATTATTTATAGTTTAAAAATTTAAATTCATTTCGTTTTAGATGTAATAGCAGCCTGATGCGCAGCGCAGTGTATTCGGCGCACAGAACGATCAATAGTCTGGACTATTGTAGATAGATATATTTAGGTATCCTACAATAAGGATATATTGCATCTTGCTTGTGTGCAGATCTGTGACATCAGAGAGCCAAGTACGAGTTTACAATTACGCTCTCACGGCGTTAAATGTTAACTCGCCACCAATAGGATCACTTTATTTCCAATAAGTTAACTCTCAGAATGGGACGACTATAGTGGGAGTGCTGTCTGCAGACTTGCTTCGTGAGTTGGGGATACTATAAGGAAGCTCCTGCATGTCACGTCACGTCGTTGTAATAGTATGTTACGGCTCCGAAGTTACGCACAAGTTAATTTTATTATTGTAAACTTAATTGTGCCTCGCAACGCCCGCAGTTAACTTCCGAGACGCTATAGAGTGTGACGCGACCTATACAATCCTAAAAATGGGGATTTTAGAGTAAAATAAATAAAAAAAATAAAATGCCTTTTCTATTTATTTAAAACCAACACTAACCTAGGTCGCAGAGCCCCGATACATAGAATGTGCGATACATACAACACCCATTTCATGGATGTTGACTTATTCAGCAATTCACGCGCGGCCTTCAAAACAAAAATATGGAAGGCAGCAATCCTCAACGTCAGCACATAATAATCATCGCCACTGGTTATGCCTCGAGGGCTGCCGCACAATGTTTAATTGAATGACCAAACTGCATCCCAGTAGTGTGAGAACAATTGTCTGAATGTTCGTGAAAGTGCACAACAATTGTACATAGTGGGAAATTTATTTGGTGGCGGGTAAATCTATTGTATTTTATGTTCTAACTCTTCTTTATTTCTTCTTCTGCCTGTCGCTGTATTTTCTCCGAAATAAATAAAAAAAAAAAAAAAAAAAAAAAAAACGAAATAAAACACAATTTTTAACACAATAGAATTTATTATTCAATAACTACACACTACACATTTAAAGATAATCTACAATTTCATAATATTCTAAGTCACACTTTAAAAAATATTTAGGACGTTCCTATTAAGTATCAGCACCAATAAAAGGCTAAAGTCAAAAACCAATCAACAGAGGGGCTAATGCGGACGCGAGCTCACCGTGAGTCACGGTGAGCTCGCGTCCGCAATAGCCCCCCAGTTGTCACTTGAATCGAAAGCAAAATATATGGAATTTGACGTTTCGATAAAGTGACAAATGTCGATTCGAGTCGAGCTTTTGACTGTAGCCCCAGCACGAGTCTTAGGTTTAGAATACGTAGATGTAATTTTTTGAATGTTTGGCGGACAGAACGGACGCACCCGTCTGCCATTGGTTCTTTCCCAGTCCCAGAGTACACTCCCGCATACATTGTTTACTTATATTTAATTATAATACGCAGATTAATATTGGATTTGGAAGGACTAATTCGGTTGCCTAATTAATCTTGTAACTTGATAAAAATTATGGCTTATTTATTTATAAATTAATTTGCTAGATCTGTTTTATTAATTACATATAATTAAAATGACAAAACCGCTTGTATTAAGTTCATATTAATACGAGTATAACTTTAGATATAATTTATTCATATTTCTGTACAATAACACTTCCGTGCGCGAGTATACGCGTGCTCAACTATTATAGCTACTCTTGCTCATGACTTGAAAATGGTGGGGGTACATAGGTAGGTATAGAGTAATTTTTTGACCAACTACCTCCAGTTTTCAGTTATGTGACATTAGCATCTGCATAAGGGTCACGTTTTCTGCACGATAACTATTAGTCTCCTAAAGACAGCCCAGTTTAAAAATAATCAAACGTTTTGCCTTTTTGCAAATATTCAGAGGTTTCTGGACTCAAATAAAACGAGTTTTAAACTTGTGTTAACAAGTGTTTAAGGTATTAATTTCTAATTTCAAGATTAACTCTACTCGGTTTTCTTTAAAATCTTTCCAAAGCCATAATCCGATTTATAATTCCTAATAATATAAGACAAAATTAACGTGTTCGTTATGAAGAAAACAATTCCAGCCAAACCAATCGTAAGGAAGACAGGTTCGCTTTTAAACTCAAGTTCATAAGCATAAAACAACCAGAATCCTTGCGACAAAAACCAAACTAATACAAGCAACACGGCCTTCACCAACGATATTTTCAAACAATGCACAACCAGCGGCATCAGAGAGAGAAACCAAATGAAGTACTGTGACGTCATCACGCTATTATAAACCACTAGGACAACACTCTGACAGAAAACCGCAAAAGGTAAAGTTTTCGGTGCACAACCAAACACTAAACTTAAAACGAAAAGGATCAACATTTCGCAGGCAGTGCAAGAAATTTTAACTATATCGAAAAGCGACTGTCTATTCGCCAAATAAGTGGAATAGAAGAGTAAAGAGAAATTATGTCTAACATCTTTTCTAAAAATGTGGTACAAGTAAGTTTCATAAAGGAAATTATAGCCATACAAAAAGTACATTATGAAAGTCAAAACCCAAAGAGTAGTTACACAACTCAAAGATAATAAGATTTGACTTCTATTTGGTATGAAAGTTAACAAAGCATCTTTAATTCTAGTACCTCTGTGAATTTTATTATAACTACCAAGGGACAAGTACATCGGAAAACTGAACACCAACGGATAAATGCGCAAATGGATCGAGAAAGCTAACAAAGCACCTGACACAACACACTTAGTGCCATATTTAAAATTAGGATTTAAAAATAAAATGGATAATATAATAAAAATGCATGGAAAAGAGTCAGCGTTGCCTCTAGTTGAGATAGCAATACTCATCGGGTTGTAGAGCCAAAATAAACAGCTAAATGTAGCTACGTTTGCTATTATCTCAACTTTAGCAAGCCCTCTCAACTGCAGCTCAACAAACTTCTTAACAGCAATCGTAACTAATAAATCGCAAACGCAAAATAACACTTTACCAAATATATTACTAAGAATCACGTTCGGTATCATTAGAAAAGCGATTATTGGGCTGTAACGATAAGTGTGGCGTTTGTAAGGGGATTCCCCGTTAAGGACATGCCTCGCTGCATCCGTGAACACCCTATAGTCAATATCTGTGAACGGTAATTCAAAATTTCTATCATGGTATTCCCCGTAAAATATCAGAGCTATTCTTATTGCGAAACCTATAAGAAGGTGCCATTTCAGTGGCAACTTTTTTAGTGTGGTTAACATTTTTAAAGTGTACTTATTGAAGTCTAGATTATCTAGATTATTGCTAGCTAAATATGATTTTAATTCACTAAACACATGCGAACGATCTTCTATGTTTAACTGAACAGTCTATATTCTAGTTTTGAGGTCTTTAGCAGCCGAAGCTAAACAAGATTTGAATTCATTAAACTCTTGCGCACAATCGTCTTTTTTAACAGAACCTTCTTTAAACAGAACACACCTAGCGTAAGAAAGACTCTGTTTAGAACATTTACTGAAAACTATTGGATATTTTGCAAATCGCTCTTTAGCTTTATTCACCGACTCCATGGTGTTGATGTCTATGTCGTTTTGTCACAAAAGTCGTTGGCGGTTCAGTATAATCGACTTCCGCCTCTTTCGCGAATAAAATGTCGTAGATAGGTTTGGAGAACAATATACCGACGCCCAATAATGTGAACGTTATTTGAAACGTTTTCGGGTATCTGTACATCCAACTACGTTGGCCTAAGACTTTATGACGACGTTGCGGTCTTTCCATAGTATCTGAAACAATCGTATAATATTTTTTGACAATAAATATCTCTCAGCAGTCCCTTTATGAATCTAATGTGTCAAGATGGCCGCCAAAACTCAACCCCGTACTTGACCCTGTGACATTATTTTGACAGTCGAGGTAAAGAAAAAATCCAACGGAACGATCCTATTGGCGAAGAGGTCTCACTTTACGCCGCAATGTAAACTTTTACTTGGACCACTGATATGGATTGAAGCAACACCACTACAGAAGTCTCAAGAGATTAATGATACAATAGGAATTTTGGCGGCCATCTTGAGACATTAGGTTATCTGTCTTGAATTATTTTCCTACACACAAGTTCTTCGAGTGTTAATGTGTAATAATGGTGGATTATTAACCATTAAGTGTTCGTGAGCGTGCGTGTGAGTGTGGGCAAACAATTCAATAGAAGAGAGCATGTGTTTTGTACTTTACCTCCAAAACTCCGTGGGAAGTTTCAGTAAAGATTCTACCACCATACTTTAGTGTGATGAATGAATGACTCATGATACACAATATTGAAACTGGCAATTTGTTATAATGCCATATAAAAAAAAAAAGAAAGAAAAGAATGATACAATATTAAGAAATAGTGCAAAAAAATAATTGAAAAAGACGATTATTATTAATACTATTTTTTAATTATTACATGCGACGAAATATCTCTTGACAATCGTGCTGTTGGCACGAAATGTGCTCGAAGCGAACTCTTCAGGGGGGCTATTGCGGACGCGAGCTCACCGTGAGTCACGGTGACTATCTGGTTTCCTTCCGGCACTATGTATGTATGTAATGTGATTGCACGAGCCACTGTCAACAGGAAACGCCCATCGTGGCCCGTCCAATTACATGCGCATGGTGAACTCGCGTCCGCAATAGCCCCTCTGTAGTCGGTTCGTGTCACTTACCTCTACTTTACACGTGAGCCACTAGTGACAGGTGAAAATTCCCTCGGCTCCAATCTGTAACCGTCACAGACTAATGAAATCGGTTTATGTTTGAGGCAACACTGGCGCATAGCCTCAAACACGTCTGCACATAGAGCCTCTTGGAAATTCTTATCTGAAAGAATTTTTTAAATAATAATAATAATTTATTTGATTTGATCGGAGGGGCTATTGCGGACGCTAGCTCACCGTGAGTCAAGGTGACTATCTGGTTTCCTTCCGGCACTATTTGTAATGTAATTGGACGAGCTACGATGGGTTGACTGTTGACAGTGGCTCGTCCAATCACATTCAAATAGTGCCGGAAGGAAACCAGATAGTCACCGTGACTCACGATGAGCTCGCGTCCGCAATAGCCCCCCAGGGTAACAGTTGTTGTTGATAAGTCATATAAGTCCTCCTTAATCAGCTATATATTAGTAGCATGCAAATGTCTAGTTAGGTTAGTTATAACTTATTATTTTATCAGTCATTACATATTACAAGTGACCCTGTCATGTTTGGAAATAACGAGGAGCGTGCCTTTGGGCTTAAGTCACTTGTTCGAACCGAAAACAAAATACATGGGATTTGACGTTACACTGTCACCCAAGTGACAACGAAACGTCAAATCTCTGAGATTTTGTTTTCGTTTCGAACAAGCGACAACTGTAGATTGGCTTTAGCCCCAGTAGTAGCGGATCTTTCTGGTCATGGACCGCATTCTGACTTTACATAAGGTGGTGTTGTCATGCGAAAAAAAAAATATTGAAGAAGTTTTTAGACAATGGCAATAAGATTTGACTTTTCAAACTGACGAAAAACGAGGATTTCTGAGGAGGCAATTAAAACAAAAATAAATCAATTTACACATATTTTATTAACATTATGATACGTACCTAATCTCTCAATATACATACAATAATTAAAACAATATATTTTATATGGACTTTTTACTATACATATCTAATTACAATCCAGCTCGCAGGAATAACTAACTAAGATCTATAACTGCTTCTTATAAGACGCATTATTAAGCCGTGTTTTCAACTAGGGTTGCCAGCATAAAAGAAATTTATCGTAACGGTCATCAGAGGGCAGAGAATGAAAAAAATTAAGCCATCATGGCGCAAAGCGAGGACTTGTAATATTATTTTAACTTCCGAGACTAAAAAAATTAAAATGTAGCGTTTCAATTGGTGGAGATTTCTCATTTTCGCCATGACAGCGTAGTTATAAACTCATACTCGAGCCTCAGTTGACTTGCGCACTTTTTGCTGGCAACACTACGGCAGGATTTCCAAAGAAACATTTCGTTAAATGTAATATACAGAAAAAATGCTCGCGAGAACACGGGTTAAACAACGGCGTATTATTAAAACCGCAGTGAAGATATGAATACATAAAAATTATTTCCGAACCAATGACATACGTTTCAGTTTTAACCGCCCACGTAGGACAACACTTAAATCACTCGCAGTTATGGGTTTTCGAAAGCGAGCCAGATTACTAATTACATTTTTTTAATCATACATATTTATAGACAAAGCGTCTCCTTCTATACACTTAATTTTGAGACTTTTTAATAGTTAACATTTTACAATTAAATGTTTTTATTGTCTCTGCCTACTTAAAAAAAAATTGTATTCACAAAACGATACGACAATCGAGCCAATCATCCAAAGGACTAATTATAAATTATTATTCCAAATTCAAAACATGTATTGTAAGATTTAAAAATGTACAAATTCGAGGACCAATTTGATTTTTTTTTAAATATTCGATAATAATGCGAAAAACGAAGCTTCGAGATTCAAATTTGTAAAATGCCTTCGAACACCTCTATTTTTTTTTTAAATAAATTAATCACTGGCAACAGGAACGCCCTAACTCGAGTTGATTGACTCGATTGTTCAATATTATTACAATTATGCGTATATTACTACTTGACCCTATCACATTACTCGTCGCATCCTTTGCAGCACGAACCGACTTTACAAATATAGACCGAATACGACTGGTATTAACGACTATTTTTCTTTGTATACTCAACTTATGGAGGACGTGTTAGCCTTAGTACACACCATCTCAAGTTGGCGATGACTTTCATCTTAATCTGGAAGGTAAGCATGTACCAACAATTTATTTAATAGTGTTGCCAATAAAACGTGCCCAAAGCAGAGCGCGGGTCTTTACGTGCTTACCCCCCTGATGCCAACCGCGTAACTACAGAGTCCACGACAACTTCAGACATCGGAAATAAGTCTACTAACATTTCCATATAAAACACTGCAGCTTAAAACGAAAATATATATTGCTTTTTTAAATTAAAATTAAAACTAGATTAATGGAAACTAAATATAAAATAAACAATTGATTTATGAGCTATGCCTTTTCTACTTCAAAGCAAATTAGAAAAAAAAAACAGCACGGACGCAGCATGTCCGTTTTTGCACTATTTGTACGTACAGCGAAAAACAAAAAATGTTTTGCAGACAAAAGTCACCTCTCCTATGACAGCTTCAGACTACAAATGTGCCCCACCCTAGTTGAGTTGTTCTGACAAATCGCAATAAAAAAAAAATGCATATAGAAACTAAGTTCCATCTAAATCCACTAAAATAACAAATAAAAATAAGACTCTAATAAATAATGTCATTTTAAAAAGTAACATTTTCATTTTAAAATTACTCCTTTAAAAATAAATAAGGCATTATCGTATAATAAAAGGCGACATTTATTTTGCTGTTTTTTACGAAAGATAATAAAACTATTACAGGCCTGGCCAATACGCGGCCGTCACGTGGAAGCAGCCAATCAATAGTTGTCACTTGATGGGCAGAGGAACGTCAAATCCCATATTGTATTTTGTCTTAGATTCTATCAAGTGATGACTGTCAAGGCTTTTAACTTTATCCCCGGGCAAGTTTTGTTCCTATTTCACTTGATATTTTTGTACATATTCGCCCTATGACCAAACGGAAATAACTACATATATCAAAATCGAAAAAATTTATACAAAATCAAAGTACAATAACAAAGTTTTTATTTATTTTGATTTTGTATAAACTTTCATTAAGAACATGGTCAACTAAAGTGCAGCCCGCTGGCTATTTGGGTAGTCCAGGCCTGAATTACCAACCAAGAATTTATGTAATTTTTAAAAAATTACATTCAGACATTATCAGTCGATAGGTCCGCATGTAGTGGATAAATTAGGCATAGTGCGTCGTACACACGCCACAATAGCCACGCTTCACAAGAAATCGCGTAGATATCAGCAGTGACTGTGGTCATATTTTTATCACTATCTTATACACAGAATTCTAAATATGCGATGCGCCATAATCGTGCAGACCTGTAGACCATATGAGGGTAGTATAAAATTCAATTCTACTCCGACTGTTTTAGCTTGCCATGTGACTTCTGATGTTAAGCTAGCGTGTGATGCACGAACAGAAACAACTGCTACCGTAGAGGATTGGTGTCTGCAGGCAATGGTCATCCCTGTTATGACAGCTGGCCGCACCAGTTACTTCCAAGCTAATCCAGAAACGCGACTATGTCACTTAATCAGTGTTAAACTTGATTTACAGTTCTATAAGCATACATTTATATTCAATTATATCGTTTTACTGATAGATAAATTTTAAAACTTATAACGTTTAACAAATTCAGCCTTTGAAGAAATTTCTTATATGGCTATTGATCTTCCACAGCTTCCGGTTGACTTAGTACAGGTTTCTCGGCTAATAGCGGCTTTTCAGCAATCTTAGGTTTCTCCGGACTCGCCTTCACTGTTTCGACTTCTAACGGTGGTGGCTCATCGTTAACTTCAGCTAATAAAGGAGGTTCGAGTTCTTTCTCAGGTTTTTTAACTTTTTCCGGCACCTTCTCTAATTCCTCATTTTCGTTCAATTTCACTTGTTTTACTCTATTTGTTAATTCTTTCTCGACTATCTCAGAATTTTCTTTTATTTCCTCAGTTGGACCGTTGCTATTAGCTTTTTCGGGTGTTTCGGGACCTGTCTGCACAAACGTGTTATCGGCATGTAACGGCGAGTTTCGTACTGAGTTCTCTTCACTGGAGACTTCACTTATCGGCTTATGAGTCATAGGTCCTCCGGTCAGGGCTTGCGGATTATGAGGATTATGTAACGGTAATCTACATTTGTCACTCTTCCTCCACAATGTAACCTCCTGCTGTTTGAAATAACGCCGATCTTCCGTATCCATTAAAACAAGATTCAGGTAATAACGCACCGAGAATTTATTATTTATATCTCGCATCGTAGGTGTTAAGTCATATCCAGCCAGAAATACTCTAATTGGAATACTCTCACCTCTGACGGGGGCTCCATCCATAATTTCATATTTGGCCACAGTTTCATTCTCCGTGAAGGTGTTCGGCCCTGTACCAGTTGTCTCTCGTTTAATTATTGATATTTCCATATGTTTTATCTTTATACGGACCAGTAGGAAGTATATTTTACCGACGATTACATCTTTAAGATGGTATTTAGATTTATTATATTCAAACTCGATGTGCAAGCAGTCTTCGATACCGACTTCCATTTTTATTGAATTTAATACATCTGGGTAGCTACATAGTGTGTGGACAGCTATATCGACCTCTTTTATGATGTCGGTTAAACGCCGCACTATCGTAGCTCGAAGGAAATACCTTAAACGTACATTTGATCCAGTGTACACTTCATATGGTTTCTCAACGTTGGCAAATTCAAATTGATATGATGTGTGCTGCAATAGGTCGCCCGGACGAGCCAATTCTTTCACCAGAGATATGAACTCGTGATGATTACCTCTGTCGTAGAATAATTCAATTTGACCTATAAGCTCGACTTTTATTCCTTGATGTTCCAATTTAGAGCCAGGCTTTCGTAAGGTCACGTTCACCTTCCCCGACACAGTCTCCCCATCATAATAAAGTAATAACTTCTCCTTTTTGCCTTCATCTGTTTTGACTTCGGCAACTTTCCGTTTGTCAGCCTCATCGAACACGATCTCGATATCCGCAGTCTGGCCAAACCCGAAGAAACTCATTTTTACACTAAACTATTACACAAAACCTTAATCAAACTTTATATCACGTTTTTACCATAAAATAGGTCGTAATTATTGAACAAAACATTGAAATAAGGGGACGATACGCCCGCAATTCGGTGATTCCTTACAAGCGAATGAAAGATCGAAGCAAAGATGGCGTCACATTTTGTCGGCTGACCGCATTATCATTTGTAAAATAAATAGTGTTGATAATACTCACCCGTGAGACATTTCTGGATGTCACAAGCGAATCTTTTGCAAGGATCTTTAGGCATAAATGTATATTACTCAATTTCTTTAATGAAATAACAAAAAATCTAGAAATATTATGAGATGTTCATAACCAATTTTTTTTGTGTAGTAATATTTGTTTTATTTTTAGTGGCAAAGTAGAGGAACCGAATTATTACGTAATTGATCAAATCTTCTACTTTCGTAATTTTTTTATGATATGTGTCGTGTAACGTGATTAAAAATAACCACTATCATAAAACATTTAACTTTATATTTGAAGAACTAACTCCCTTCCCACTGAAGATATTAAAAGATGAAATCTCTTTTGAGTAAATGCTCAAATAATTTAAAAAAAAAGTATTCGTCTCTTTCTCTGTTTAGATGTAATTTATCTTCTCTCTCTTTCCTTCGATCTTCGCAGTATCGCGAATGGCGGATAGTATTTTCTATTGCAACATTTTATAACCTTATTATTGTTAATAAATTATATTTTGCACCATAAAAATGATGGAGTTATCCAAGACGACGTTAGGTATCGCAGTTGGTATTGCGGGCACGTTATTTCTTGGATATTGTGTGTACTTTGATAATCGGAGGCGCCAGGATCCTCTTTTCAAGAAAAAGTTGAGAGAGCGTGAGTATGACGGTTTATCCTAATAAAAGTCTAATTTATTGTTTTGAAATAATTTAATTAGTGTTTAATTTCTTTACAACTTATTAAGAATAAATCGACCTTGGACTCTATACTTGACCTTTTACATAAAGTTTCGTCTTATAGTAATTTTATGTATAAAATGTTTGTTATTATTAATCTTATAAGTTCAATTAACTAGTAAGGAAAGCTTACGATTATAATGATAAAACAAAAACAGTTTGATTGACTGATATTTCTATATAAACTGAATATAACCTCAAAAATTTTAATTGTTTTAAAATAGATAATATACACATTAATAAATATTACAGGTAGACGCAATGCTAATCAGAAATCATCTCAAGTTATCGGAGGGCCTTTACCCGACATGAATGATCATGAAGCTATGCAAAGATTCTTCATACAGCAGGTACAATATTTTTAGTGCTGATCTTTGGGCAGCATCACTTTCAAATAGAATGAGGTCTGAAGTCGTGTAGTTAAACTTTGCAACAATGATGCAACTCAATTTGTAAAGTGTTACGTTACAACTGTTTATGTTATATTCAGATTCAGCTCAGCGAGGAGTTGTTGGCTGCTGGTGATTTAGAAGCGGGGGTTGAACACATGGGACAGGCGGTCGCTGTTTGTGGGCAGACACAGCAATTGTTAAGCGTAAGTTGTTTTATATCATATCAGTTTCTCATGCCGTAAATGCTCTTAACAGCTGAATTTATTGGCATGCGCCAGTATTTTTGACTGCATCAACTTTACTGTTCCGATTTTTTTTCTTTTGATACAATGAAATGATCCTTAGACGAAACTGAGTCGAACCGCATCAAAAAAATTTTTTTACTAAAATGACTCATTTTTATGGACAAATCAAGCTTGACTAGAAAAATTACTATGCCAAATTCGTTTTCATAAAAAAAAAGCAAATGGTTTCTAAGACAGTTTTCCTGTATCTCCTGTGGTTTAGGATTTCCCCATACTTTTATGTTAAATGCGCAGTTAAAAAAATTACCCTGTATATTTTTTTTATTGTAGCTCGGCATGTGACAACACTCCGCCTGATGTAAAGCTAGAGTGTGGTCCATGAATGGAAACAACTGCTACTACAGAGAGATCTCTACAGGCAGCAGTCACCTCCACTATGCCGGCTTGAGGAGACGAGCATGCACCATCCAGATTGACAGTGCACACTCCTCTCGTTATCCTGGCTACTTTCAAACTGCTTCTGAAACATGACAATGTCACTTCACGGGGTTACATTCGAAAGTGGTGGTACCGCCCCAGGACGACAGACAAACTCATCAGTTTGCCTACCACTCTTTAAAATATCACTAAACTATCTTAAACTACACAGGTGCTTCAACAAACAATGCCGGCACCGATCTTCCATTTGCTCCTGAAGAGGCTTCCGGAAGTCACCGTCCGTTTGCAAGCGCAGATGAAGGCTGCCAGTGCGGCCAACACCAACACACTACAAGTCGAAGACGTTGAATAGATGTCATCGCGAGATTAATTACTTTTTAATATATATGACACTTAAACTCATTAAAGGATGCAAGCAAAGGACAATGCCCAGTCTCGGCCTCACTTGATCTCTAATAATTTGTTGTCTCTAATAATCTTTTTTTTTTTTGTTTGTTTTATATGGCGTTAACAATTTGCCAGTGTCAAAGTAAATATTTTTGCATCAAGTTAATAATATCATGCATCAGGAGTCATTCATTCATCACACTATACAGTCAAGTCAAAAATTGCTCCAGTATAGTGGTTACTAAAACACATGGAAACACAGGTTCTCTTCTTTTGAATTGTTTGCCCACACTCACGCACGTTTACAAACACTTAATGGTTAATAATCCACCATTATTACACATTAACACTCGAAGAAACACAAGTTTAGGAAAATAATTCAAAACAGACAATCTGGCGTCTCAAGATGGCCGCCAAAAACCCAAAATAATATCTTATTTTTTTTCATTAATTTACTTCAATTATATCAACACATTGTTTACCAATCAATAGACAATGTTTATCATCAATTATAATTAAAGCATTTAATATAATAATAATCTCAATAACCTGGGTAAAAAAGAATTAAAATTTATTGGTGATAAGGAATGTAGATTTATTTTTATACAAAATAAACTACAAATCATCGACGAACTCGAGAAAATAATTGTTTGCCCCATTTCTCTTTGGCGAATGGGCATTCTCCTTTGATATATATTTGTGAGTTTGAGCGTCAAATATTAAGGCAGTATAGGTACCGGCACCGTTCTCGAGGCGTGGACGAAATTAGTGGGGTTAGTTACGCTTAATAGAAAATGTTGACTACCTACAACATTTACCAACACTCTGTTGCTTCCCTACGACGCGTTTTTTCGTTTGCTCTCGGGTCGAGTAAAACATTCATAAAGTGACGTAGGGCTCGAGCCAAAAGCTTGTCATTGTCACTCGATCGAATCGAAATTAAAATATTAAGTGACAGTGATATGACAAATCTCATATTTTGTTTTCGATTCGATATAATTTAGACCCTAGTCGCGTGTCTGGATCAACAATGGAATAGCCAGATGGGAAAAGGGAGGAGTGTGCACTTTCGTCTCCTCAAGCCGGTATAGCAGAGGTGACTGCTTGAGTTTCAGTTTGAATCTGGCAGTGTGTGTGTGGAAATACTTCCTTCAAGTTCATGCCTATAGATCCGTGTCGGCACCTCGTAACTATACGCGTCGTCTATTACGAGTGAATAGCGAGGCTTTGAGTTATAATTTAAATCGTTTTTAATATTCGTTGCTACATACAAAACTATTGTGGTAACTCTAAACAAAGAAATAGTGAGGGGGATTCATGAATGTAGTAGTCGTTATGCGAGCCATCTAATAGGACGACTTGCAGCTAACTTCACTTGCACATGTCAAATTACTAAAAAAAAAAAGTAAATCCGATTGCTTTTTTTTTGTAGTTAGTAAATAAAAGGAATGTTTGGCGCGCTTTTGCCCGGGAAGGTTGAGGTGTTTTTTAACCCATTCCTTAATTAGTGTTATTTTGCGTAATTTTATGCTGCGCGAGTAATTGTGGAAACATTATCCCACGCCGTAAAACGCTCATATTGAGACGTGACCGGGTAAATTGCCGCCAAATACTCCAAGAAAGCGTCAAGTTGTAAAACACCATTGCAATTTGATGCAAAAACATCAAGAATTTACTACTTGACTAAAGGAGTACGCGCGAATTGCGAAACAAAATGGCTTGAAAGTCGTATTCCTAGTTGGCTCGCATAGTACATTCAATAATTGCCTATTGGAGCCTATAAAGCCTTGCGTGTGTTTTATGAGGTCCACTAACTATGGGGGCGTCTGTCATTATTTTATTTACCTGAACAAATTTGCTATGTAGGCGTACAAAATAATTCCGATACGCCCTCGTTGGAGTGTGGTCGGGTTTACGTTTTGTTTCACTTAATATGTAAAAATATTCGTTTTTAAAGTTTAATGCTTAATAATAATAAAGATTTTTGATAAATAAAAATCATTGTTACGTAATAATTGCAACAGTTCTTTTTCTTTTTTAAATTGGCTGTGACTGTAACGTCAAAAAGGGCGCGAATCCGCCATCTTGCATGCCAATAGAGAAATTAGTTTGTTTAGATATTATCTTTTAGTTTTAGAGTTCTAATTAATTAGATAAATCCGAGTGTTTAATAAAAAATGATAAAAGTACCAGAATTAGTTGTTTTATTTCCTTTTATTGATATTTGCTGGCACCGGAATGGTGCCACCATATTCGAGACGGGGTCTGAACCTTGCCGTGCACCTTGGTACAAGGTAAATTGGTCTCCATTGACAAAGAAAAATAAAGTATGCTTTAAAGTCCCTCAAATTACAGTTTTGAGCCGCTGTGCGGGGTGTAAAGAACGGCTATTGCGTTTGGCCTCGATTCTCGAATGTATAAAGTCTTAAGTGTGCTCATTTTATAATATAAGACAATTAAGAAAAAGAAAATAAACAGGGTTTACTTTGTATCTTATAAATTACTAAATTTTTAGTGACAGTTACTGAAATAAAAAAAGGTCAGCTGGCAACACATACAGACTTAACATCATAAGAGCAGCTGTCACTGTGGACTCACTGCCTATATTGGACTAGGTAGATTGAATAATAAATAAAAAAAGTAGTTACGATAAATTAATATATTTTTGAAAATATAAATTACATAATAACGTTGAAACAAACAATTTAAAACTAATAATTAAACAAACACGTCACCAAATAACAATTTGTATAATTACTTGCACCGATAAAGGAATAAAATAATGGTCCCATAATATTAAATATTTCCTCATTGAGAAAAAAGGGGGACATTCTCGAATCACAATAAAAATACTATGCGAGCCATAGGAATAAGACTGGACTTGTAGCAAACTTCACTTGACAGATGTCAAATACCGATTTTTTTGTATTTGGCAAATAAAAATGTAATTAACGTCTTCAATTCATCATAATCATATTTTAGTAGTCACTTGAGTGGTTTTTATTATATTTATTGTGTTTTTCATTTCATTATGTACAAAATGTCAAAATGGCGTCTTGACACTATTGACAGTCTTATTCTTATTTGGCCCGCGTAGTATACATTCGAGAATTGCTCCCCAGTTATTAATTTCTTTCAGGGGGGCTATTGCGGACGCGAGCTCACCGTGAGTCACGGTGACTATCTGGTTTCCTTCCGGCACTATTTGTAATGTGATTGGACGAGCCACTGTCAACAGGGAACGCCCATCGTGGCTCGTCCAATTACATTACAAATAGTGCCGGAAGGAAACCCAGATAGTCACCGTGACTCACGGTGCTCTCGCGTCCGCAATAGCCCCTCTGAAATAAAAGTTTTGCACATTTAAAATTATTAAAACAATAATACCAAAAATTGGTAAACAAAATTCATTCGTTGCAAATATTTTTTAAACTACATTATAAATAATGGGCAAGGTCCAAAAAAACTAACCCATGGTGAATCGAAAACCATTTCGAGATATCACTTCAATTAGAAGAATTTTTTGATTCTCGTCTGAAAATACTTAAAAATCGAGGAGATATTTGAAAAACTGTAATGACCGTCTTCGACCTTTCACTTCGACTTTCGTACCGTTTGACAAGATAGAATACAAAGTACCAACCTAACAGTTTTGTAGATTATTATGTTGTCTATGGTTGTCGCCTCACAAGTTTGTCAAATATCTTTTGTTTGTGTTTCCTAACAATAACAGTGTTTTATACGAATAACTATTGTAATTTTTAAAACTACACTATAAAAACGATGTTTTAATTAACAGGAACTTTTAAAAATGAAAAGTTTTGTTTGAACTTTTGACAAACGATTTTTTTTTTGTTCATTGGCAATGGTTTAGTTCCGAACGAATCCTCAGGTTTGCCAATATTACGATCGCAATTTTTAAAAATTAATAAAAAAAGAACAAAGCAATTACAAAAGTTTTCCAGAAACACGTGTCGACTAAATTAATCTATATTATCTAAAAAATATGTAAAAAAGATAGCTGTCACCAGAGACACCTCCCCAATTGAACAATGATAGGAATTGAAACAAAAAGAAAAAAAATCTAGACAAAATTTTAGCAGCTGAAAAGGCTGCCGTTGGAGAGTATTCTATCTTAGCTTCCTATCTATGCCCATTCGCCTAAGAGAAATGTGCCCACAAGTTTTTTCTCTAGTTTGTCGATGGTTTTAGTCCCATTTTTTTGAAAAATAAATCTACATTCCGAATTAATACTTGGTTTTTTTTTAACGGGTTATTGAATAATTAGACTTTCCGATGCAATATTTGAGGTTATTATTATTTTACATGCTTCGATAGTTAATGATATCTGTTTTTTTTTAAATGTAATTAAACGTTGTCTATTGATTAGTAATAATTAAACGTAGGTATTATTTCGGAATAGTTTTTTTTGTTAAAAAACTAATTGGGAATTGTCCTTTCGGGCACTAAGGGCCAAAAATTAAAATTAATAAATTAAATAAATTAGCATGATAACCCAAGAAATATCAAGATTTCTTAATAGAAGCAGCGATCATATCCTGGGTCACCTTCATAACCTTCAGAGCACCTTTTTCAATAAGTACATTAGCTAATTCCTTCCCAATATTTTCACATTTAACGATAACGTCATTAGGCACGTTAAAATTAACAGTCAACCCACAATGTATCTCTCTTAAAGCTGCAATTTCCTCCTCGGACCTCAAATCGACACAACTTTCCGGATCATTAGCTATTCGTTCATTATAATCCAAAGGTTCAACACTAACTTTAACTTTCTTTCGTTCACCAACATCCACTGGACTAAGCTTATGTTTCGTGAGTTTGATTTGATTGAATACGTGTTCTATTTTGTGATAAATTTTTGTTTTGCCATCTATACTCCATACAGCTCCCGATATTGTTAATTTGTACTGGGCTTCAAATGGTTTTAATGTTGTCGCCACACCTACTGGGGCACTGCAACCTCCACCTAGGTCAACAAAACAGGTAAACGTTAGAATGGCCGTGGTCTAGCTATTGAGAGCGTTGGAGACCCCATGTTCAAATCTGACAGAAATGTAACTCTGGTCACTAAGGTCCGTTTGCACCAAACATTTACTTCACACGCGTTGCACCATCATCCCCCTGTTATTTTTGACGCTTACTTTAACGCTAACCGTAACGCGAATCTTGTTTGGTTAAAGTTAAAGCAATCGTCAAACCAATGTCACTAACGTCAAATGTATGAAAAGAAGTCAAATATGTTTTTTTATTATTTTTTCGAGATCAGCCACCCTTTTAACGATAACAATATGAATTTACACAATATTGCAATGCGTGTGGAGTAAATGTAAACCATAATGTAACGTAACGGTTAAAGTAACTTCAACGGGCCTTCTGGTGCAAACGGACCTAAGTGCCTACGATATAATATAGGAATTTATAAAATGTATATACGACTATAAGTACATTTGGGTTAAAACGTATCACTTTCCGCCCACATGGTGTTGAGAGTACTTAATTAATATGGGATGTCATACTAAATGGAGGGTACATGGTAGTCTTAAAATACCTAAAGTCTTCAAGAAGCTTCTTTCTGCTAGAATTCTGCAATAAGTTTCCGGGTGGTTAAATGGCGTTAGCATATTCAACATTTTCCCGTTATCCGATCTGCATTCTACAGCTAGAGCTCCTTGACCTATTGCGTACAGCATCTCAGCACAGGGTAGCACCTGAAAGTCAATGTAATGGGCGTCAATGGCATACCCATTCCCGTCCGAAAAAAAAAACCTTTCATGAAATAATCTAAAGTACTGTAACAATCCTGTTGTCACATCAATATTTTAAATTAAATATTTTATTAAGGATTTTAATTTTATTAGTTTACTGAACCCTAATTTATCAACGTTCAATAGGATAGAAAAATAAAAGAAATTAGGAACAATAGTTGCAATTCTGAAACTATTGCATTTTTAAATACAAAAGGGCCGAAATCATAGAAAGAGACATATGGGCGTCGGTGTGGTTGTTTGAAAGTTTCATATTGTAATAGTCTTGTCTGCATAAAAATTTATTAGGTGCAATTGCGTCTAAGAAAACAATCTGACGAATTGCCAGATGTGCGAAAACAAAAGCTTTTCTAGAAATTTCTAAATGCACGGCCATAGTCCTGCAGCGCGCTGTTATTTATTAGGTTCACATGGGCGAATAAACAAAAAAAATACACAAAAAGCCGGGTTAAGGGCGGGGGACGCAGGTCTCTTTAGAGATTTTGAAATTAGGATCAAGACACTCGGGCCCTGGTTTTGAAGAGAGCAACAGCTCCTTCCTTCGGTCGTTGCATTCAATTTCGCGAATATTAGTTGATCAACTACGGTTTGTCGTGGATAGTGCGTTTGCGTTTGGAGTCAGTGTTTTAGTGCTTCGGACGAGCAGAATTATCGTAAGTAGGCCGTCGCGTACGTATTTGTTAGGATGTTAGGTATTCTCAATATCAGCCTCGTATCTTAGCCTAGGGTTTTCAGGTCCCCTCCACGTTTTTCTAGGTTTTCAGGTTTTTCTTTCGCAGCATTTTCTCAACGACTTCTTCAGTAGTCTGTGACTACATATTTTATTACAGCGATTTTATTCTACAAAACTTCAATCCACAATATAGTCAATGACTAATTTATTTTTCAACATATTTATTCTACATTATTTCCGCGAATTTTATTTCCAAACAGGATTTTTCTCCACAGCTTTCTTTCTACCATACAGGTATTTTGTTTTCAGCTTTCTCTTTTCAGAATGTTGGGCCCTTAAACTTAGCCACTAGGCTAACCGCTCGTTCTCCTGTTTAGCTTAGGTCTTGCGCTGGATTCTGTCGGACCTAGCCGAAGGTCGTCCTCACCTTCAAGCAGGCTAAGGTGGTGGAGCTGTAGGTTGGAAGGGAGGCTCCATTCTTGCTCCATATTTTATTCTATATTATTCTCATTTCACTCGACAGGTGTTGATTGTAGGGAGGCTGATATTTAATTCATTTACTCGTATATTATTTTGTAATCGAACCGTATAAATTCGCGTAAACCGTGCGTATTAGATTCGCGAGTGCAACCGTCGCGCGTCGATCGAGAATATCCGCGCGTCACGATCAAGAATATCCGCGAGCGAGCCGAGTACGAGGTAGCAGAACAAAGCTAAGTTGCATGTTTTCTTCTCGATTCATTATTTCTTTAAATTTTCTCTTTTATGTGTAAATTTTCAGGTGATCACTCAAACTGTGCTTTCTATGTTTCTTTCTATGATTTCTTAACAATAACTTGTAATATTAAAAATAATACAACGTAATGGTCCGTATTAAACTAGACAATTCACAACGTAGAGTCCTACCACTTTAAACTAGACGATCACGATCACAAATCATTGGCCAATCATATTTAAATATATTATTTATATTATTAAGGGATGGATTTCCACATAGGCGGGCGGAAGTTCATAAGGGGGTAGAGGGTTGTTAGGATAAATATTAGGCTAGGTAAATTCTTGTTACAGTGGTGCCGTGACCAGGATAATTAGTTATCGCCGTGTTAGGATAAATATTAGGTGTAGGGACGATTATGTTACAGTACCTTTGAAACACGTTTCTCCCATCCCATCCTAACTAAACCGGATTTAGCCAGCATCAATGCTGCATACTCTTCACCTGCATCTAATTTTCTTAGCCGAGTGTTCAGGTTACCTCTTACATCCTTTACTACCAATTGAGGGTAGGCACCACTTATTTGTGCTGTACGACGGAGGGACGATGTACCTGGAAAGTAAAACATGCAGGTTTTTTTATTGTACTCTGTCCGAGCTGGTGTGAGTCGTGTCGGAGGAGTGAGATTTTTACATCAGCGGTCAAAACAATATTGTCACATTTGTGGGGAGTTCTCACAGCGTAAATGTTTTTTTTTATTGTAGCTCGGCATGTGACAACACTCCGCCTTAATGTAAAGCTAGAGTGCGGTCCATGAACGGATACAACTGCTACTACAAATAAACCTGTGCGGGCGACAGTCGCCTCCACTCTGCCGGCTTGAGGAGACGAGCATGTTCCATCTAGATTGACAGTGCACTCCTCTCGTTATCTATAACAAGTTATTATCCACTTTCAAACTATTCCCGAAACGCGACAAGGTCACTTCACGGGTGTTACATTCGAAAGTGGTGGTACTGCCCCAGGACAGCAGACTTTCCTAATAACCATTATCAGTCTGCCTACCACTCTTTAATAGTCACTGAGCGACCAAAATACATATAAAATAGTTACATTGCTCAGAATTCGCGAGGTTCAAACATGTGTCTCACCGATCGTGAGTTCACGCGTCTTACTAGACCACGGCCGCTAAACTTATATTTGGCCCTCTGAGGATGTTAAGCTAGTGTTTATGAGGACAACTGCTCATAATACAAGCGCTTCTTTAGTACAGGCATAAGAAAATTACCAATAACGGATCCTTCAGGCAGAGTAGAAAGGGTGTGCTCCTTTAGATCTTCGCGTAGTACTAGAGCGTCTCTTGGGTCCTCGCTGTAACATAAAAGAGAGTCAAATCTTATCGTACGTTGGTTTTTTGCGTTACGCGCGGGCTTCACGACAAATGGCAAATTAGAGATCGCACCATCAGGGGGAAACGGCATAAGATGTAAAAGTCAATTTTACAGGAGAAAAAAAGAGTGTTTAAAAGAGAATACCCATTTTTGGGCCCATTCGATACCTAATAGTTTGGTAACAAAACAATATTCTAAAATATTATCATATCTTTTTATTAATTCATTTTAATTATATCTACCAATCAATAGACAATGTTTAATTACATAAAAAACAGATATCATCAATTATTAAAGCATTTAAAATAATAATAACCTCAAATATTGCTTCAGAAAACATCTAATTACTCGACAACCCGGGTGAAAAAATTAAAACTGATTGGTTATAAGGAAGTTGATTTATTTTTCTACAAAATTAACTAAAAGTTATCAACAAGCTCGAGAAAAAAATTGTGGGCCCATTTCTCTTAGGCGAATGGGCATTCTCCTTTAAATATAACTTTTTTTTTTCCTTTGACCTAAAAGAATGTTTAAAACGCCATGTAAAGGTACAATCATATGAGTCGTTACGTTTAATTAAACAATAATAATTTTGCGTAAATAAACATATTCTCTTATTTGTTAATAAGAAAATCGGAACTGTCAAACGACGTATTATATAATTTCATGTATAAAATTGCAAATATTATCGGTAAAATTACAAAAAAAAAGAATTGAGCTTATACGGCTTATTAGCCGTACCAATAACTCAAAACCACCATAAAAGGCTCTTATTACTCTGTGTGTGCGAAGTGGGCTCTAGCATTGTTTTTTATATATATTTTTTTAAATGGTTCAAAAGGCCTGCTTTGTTCATTTAAAGTTGGCAACCTCCTGGTATAGAGTATAGATAATAAATACAGATATCTCAGACTTGGATTCAGGGTGGAAAATGAAATGGGCCCACTATTTATCTCGGGGTTGTCGATGATTTTTTTAAGTTAATTTTTAAATAAAATTAAACCAACATCCATTATCTCCAATCAGTTTTAACTTTCTTTACCGGGTTTTTAAGTAATTTGATTTTTTCTAATGCAATATTTGACGTTATTATTATATTAAATGCTTTATTAATTGATAATATCTGTTTTTTATGTAATTTACTAACTGGTAAACGATGTGTTGATATAATTGAAATGAATTAATGAAAAACTATGATATTATTTTAGAATATTGTTTTGTTAACTATTAGATATATATAAAACAAAGTGGACTCAGAAATGGACATTGTCCTTTTAAACTTACCGTTCAAACACAGCGCCTATAGCAAGCCCCTCAGGCAACGAGGTAGGCAAATCCTTTAATGAATGCACTACAAAGTCAACAGTGTTACTCGTCAACGCATCTTCAAGATCCTTTGTAAACAGTGACTTTTCACCTATTTTCGGCAAAGACACATTTAATATGCGATCACCTAACGTTGACATTGATTCTGGAAAAAAAAAACAACTTCTGTCTCAGGTTCGCTTCTCAGTCGATACAAATATTTATTTAAAATGAAATATGTACATAGTAGTTCTATGAGAGGGAACAACTGCTATCACGGATAAATCTCTAAAGATCTCTCGCCTCCACTATGCGGGCTCAAGGAGACGAATGTGCACCACCCATTCACGGGGTACACTCCGCAGTCATCATGCAGTAATATAATTAGAAAAATTTAATTGTGTAGGGTTGCCAGATATCCGGTTTCTAATTGGACAGTCTTGTCCGGTTCTTTTCATGTATGTCTGGTCACCATGCCCAGCTCCGCCTAGCTATAGGTATTATAACGCGGCACTGCTGGCTCAACAATGACTTATTCACCATTAATACTACAGACAGCCCTCTGTGCAATAGAGTGGTGTAATAGATGGTTATCAGCCCAGTCTGCCATCCTGGGGTAATACCATCACTTTCACACCTGTGAAGTGACCATGTCGCGTTTCGGGAATAGATGGTACATGCTCATCTCCTCAAGCCGGCATAGTGGAGGCGACTGCTGCCCGCACATGTTTCTCTGTAGTAGCAGTTGTTTCCATTCATGGACCCGCACTCTAGCTTTACATCAGGCGGAGTGTTGTCACATGCCGAGCTACAATTAAAAAAAGAGCCGCCTACGCCGCTTATACGAGAACTTTCTAGAAACTTCAACGCATGCTATCTCTCTCGCACCCCAGGTTCACGTAACAATATGTATTGGAATGGGTGGATTAAACACTTATCAATAAAAATCATTCGGACATAAATATTTACCCACAAAGAACCAATCATGTTACTGATAATCTAATCTCTTATCAGCATTATAAAAAACTAGCTGACGGTGCCCGGCGCTGCCCGGGTTCTTTTAAGTTATTGTTACACCTAAGATAAAGTTAATGCTTTATTATAAACTAGCGACGTAACCCGGCGTTGCTCGGTTGCTGCTAAATATAATGTGTTTATAGAGTTAATCAAATCAAATTAATTAACGAATAGAAAATAAGAAATACTCTAATTTTTATTTAATAATACTCGAAATTTGTAGAACTTTCTAGAACATTCTATATCGATTTTAGCAGCTATACACATTTTTAATGTTTGAAGATAATTCTAGAAGTTTTTAAACCTTTCTAGAACATTCCATATCGATTTTAACGGTTGCGCACATTTTGGAACTTTCTAGATCATTCCAGAAATTTGTAGAACCTTCTAGAACATTTCATGTTGATTTTACCAGTTGCGCTCATTCTGGAACTTTCTATATCATTCCAGAAATTTGTAGAACTTTCTAGGACAGTCTATATCGATTTTAACGGTTGCGCTCATTTTGGAACTTTCTAGATCATTCTAAAAATTTGTAGAGCTTTCTAGAACATTCTATATCGATTTTAGCAGCTATACACGTTTTTAATGTTTGTAGATAATTCCAGAAGTTTTTAGATCTTTCTAGAACATTCCATATCGATTTTAATGGCTGCGCTCATTTTGGAACTTTCTAGATCATTCCAGAAATTTTTAGAACCTTCTACAACATTCCATATCGATTTCAACAGTTGTGCTCATTTTGGAACTTTCTAGATCATTCCGGAAATTTGTAGAGCTTTCTCGAACATTCTATATCGATTTTAGCAGTTGATAAAGTTTTGGAACTTTCTAGATCATTCCTGAAATTTTTAGAACCTTCTACAACATTCCATATCGATTTCAACAGTTATGCTCATTTTGGAACTTTCTAGATCATTCCGGAAATTTGTAGAGCTTTCTCGAACATTCTATATCGATTTTAGCAGTTGATAAAGGTTTGGAACTTTCTAGATCATTCCTGAAATTTTTAGAACCTTCTACAACATTCCATATCGATTTCAACAGTTATGCTCATTTTGGAACTTTCTAGATCATTCCGGAAATTTGTAGAGCTTTCTCGAACATTCTATATCGATTTTAGCAGTTGATAAAGTTTTGGAACTTTCTAGATCATTCCTGAAATTTTTAGAACCTTCTACAACATTACATATCGATTTCAACAGTTGTGCTCATTTTGGAACTTTCTAGATCAATCCGGAAATTTGTAGAACTTTCTAGAACATTCTATATCGATTTTAGCAGTTGATAAAGTTTTGGAACTTTCTAGATCATTCCTGAAATTTTTAGAACCTTCTAGAACATTCCATATCGATTTCAACAGTTGCGCACATTTTGAAACTTTCTAGATCATTCCGGAAATTTGTAGAACTTTCTAGAACATTCTATATCGATTTTAGCAGCTATACACATTTTTAATGTTTGTAGATCATTCTAGAAGTTTTGAGAACTTTCTAGAACATTTCATATCAGTTTAACCGGTAGAGCTCATTTTGGAACTTTTTAGGACATTCTGTATCGATTTTAGCAGTTGATAACGTTTTGGAACTTTCTAGATCTTTCTTGAAACTTTTCTAGATTGTTTAAAAAAAATTTAGAAGTCTATACTTAGTACTCAACATCTCATAAGTTAGAAAAAGGCAGACTTAGTACTCAAAATGTCATATGTTAGAAAGAGATAGATATACATTTTTTGAGATTTTCGCCTCCCACAACCACCCTCTTCCACCCACCGCGACCAAACTCCCTTACTTTCACCAGGAGACCCAGGGGTATCTACCACCCCAACGGGAAGCAGATTGGAGTTGGTGATCATGGAGAAAACCCTGTATTTACGTACTAACATTAGCATTTTATATAAGTATTTAGATTACCTATAGCTTTTTTATTTATATATTATTTATAAATTACCCACAACTTATTTTAGACGATTTAGTTACATAATTAATAGAATATATTTTAAAGTAGTTTTAAAAAGAATATATTTTTTAAAGCGGCATGGTACCTCGTAGAGCTACACCCGTCTCCGCCCGCCTCACCCCGCCTCGTCATCATACGCCGCGTGTGAATTTTGTTTTAGAGTTATTTTAAAATTGTATTAACTTATAAGATGTTTATTGAAATTAGGTGATGTCAAAGACAATTGTGTTCACAGTTAAATAATCTAAATTAATAACACATTTATTTGGATAAAGATTAATATTATTATGTTGATACAACTCTGACAAATAACTTGAAATAATGCATTAATTTCGACCAAATTTGATTATCATAAAAATGGTTATTGTGAGTTAATCTTAAAAGATAGACATATACTGTCGCGGACATTTTTTTTAGATAATTTAAAGAGGAATAATTCTTTCATACATATTTTTTGGGTATCTCGAACGGTTTTCGCAGCGCACGCAACGGAAGCCCTCAAAGATGAACAATTTTGATTTGATTATTATAAAAACTGTTATTGTGAGTTAATCTTAAAAGATAGACATATACTGTCTTGGACATTTTTTTAGATAATTTAAAGAGGAATAATTCTTTCATACATATTTTTTGGGTATCTCGAACGGTTTTCGCAGCGCACGCAACGGAAGCCCTCAAAGATGAACAATTTTGATTTGATTATTATAAAAACTGTTATTGTGAGTTAATCTTAAAAGATAGACATATACTGTCTAGGACATTTTTTTAGATAATTTAAAGAGGAATAATTCTTTCATACATATTTTTTGGGTATCTCGAACGGTTTTCGCAGCGCACGCAACGGAAGCCCTCAAAGATGAACAATTTTGATTTGATTATTATAAAAACTGTTATTGTGAGTTAATCTTAAAAGATAGACATATACTGTCTTGGACATTTTTTTAGATAATTTAAAGAGGAATAATTCTTTCATACATATTTTTTGGGTATCTCGAACGGTTTTCGCAGCGCACGCAACGGAAGCCCTCAAAGATTAACAATATTCCCCGTTTTTTCCACATTTTCGACTGTATCTTCGCTCCTATTAGTCGCAACGTGATGTTATATAGCCTATAACCTTCCTCGATAAATGGTCTATCCAACACAAAAAGAATTTTTCAAATCGAACCAGTAGTTCCTGAGATTAGCGCGTACAAACAAACAAACAAACAAACAAACTCTTCATCTTTATAATATTAGTATAGATGAACCTGCGTGATATTACAGAAAAAAAATGTTATTCACATTTTTTTGAATTGTAGCTCGGCATGTGACAACACTCCTCCGATGTTAAGCTAGCTAGTGACATTGGTTTAACTATTACTTTAATTTTGACCAGCCAATATTAGCTGGTTACGGTTAGCGTTAAAGTAAGCGTCAAAACAGCGTCAACACTCCCTGAGGCGTGCCGGAACGTCGATGGCGTACTGGCCCTCATGCAGGAGATAGGATGGCTTGTATAAGTACGGCAGGACGCACCAGGGACCCCCATAGTGGGTCTGCGTTCGGAAACCAGCCCGGAAAATCAAGAATCAAGAAAGCGTCAAAACTGACAGGATTTTTTTAAGTAATCCAATTTTAATTTTAACCATTATTTTAATGTGAAAGTAATAGTTAAGGTCCGTTTGCACCAGAAGGCCCGTGAAAGTTGCTTTTACGCTTACTTTAACTGTTACGTTTAACATTTACTCCACACGAGGTGCACCATCGTCGCGCCATTCTTTTTTGATGCCTACTTTAACCTGCGAATCTTGGCCTGTTAAAGTTAGTTGGTGAAATTGGACCAACATGCAATACTCACCTATTTTAAATTCTACATCTGGATTTAGCACCTTAAGGCAGTCTATTACATGGTTTGTTTGAATTAACGCGAGCTGTAGAAGAAAAATATTAGGTAATATTTGTGAGATATTAACTGGTGGGTGACACCAGTTTTGTGAAGCCCATAAGGGGCAAGGCTGTGGTCACTGACGCCTCTAAGCCCTAGCACCGCCATTAGATATTAAACGCTTAATACATGTTTTTTATGTAATTAAATATTTGTAAATTATGTGTTGATATAAAAAAATTGTATGAAAAAAGTTATTTTAGAATATAGTTTTATTTTGATACAAAGTGGATCCAAAAATAGGCATTGTCCTTTAATTATAATGCGTTTTTATACAATTGAGCAGCCGTGGTTTAGTGGTAGAGTACGAATCTCACAATCGATGAGACCCATGTTCGAACCTTGCTAAATACTGACCTATGTAACTATGTTATACGTACTTTGGTAGTTCAGTGAAATGAAATGAAATGAAATAAACTTTATTGCGTGAAACATGGTTAGTAAACATGGTGTTGGGTTAAAATTTGTTCACATGTTTCGCCACATTTAGCGGCATGCAAAATTTTTGATACTATTTCTAATGTACATAAAATCAATCATCACATTCAATTAGGTAAGTATGTCATTAAAATTTACGAATTAAAATTAATATAATGTCAATTTTCAGGATTTCCAGGTCCAATTTATGAAATCATCATCTATATATTTTACAATTAAATAACAATTAAAACTTCACAGTATATGTCTACCTATTACTATCTACCTATTTTATAATTAAAGAACTCATTCATTGTATAAAAGCATTCTCCTAATAGCCACTTTGTTACTTTTATTTTAAACAGCCTTATGTCTTCTATCTCCCTCAAACATTTTGGCATTTTATTATATACCTTTATACACATAATATATGAGTTATTACTTCTTAATTTACTTTTTACATTAGTGCTTGTGATACAAGTACTATAGTCTTCTTTATAATTAGATAGACAACAATGACATTTGAAGGGATGCCGAGTTTTGGAAAAAAATAAATAGTGTTGTAATTTTGTGACCCAGCTTTTAATTGAAAATTCAATTAACTTTATATTTAATATATTTTTCTGTTCGTTGTTTGTGACTGGCTTAGCAAATACTAGTATGAATTCGTACACGCAATCGTGTGTGATTGAACATTTCGATGACGTACATTGGACAGAAATTGATAAAAAAAAGTGATATACGATTTTTTTTACACACACAAAATGGTTTCGCAAGTTATGCCAGTCGATAAAGCGTAGTGATATAATGAAATTATCTTAGTACTTTTTTTCTCTAAAGTAATTAATTACTGAGATAAATTAAACTCCTAAGTTGTTAAGAAAGTTTTTATTATTATTAACATATTTATTGTCGGAATAATTATAAAATAGGTAGATTTGCTATTACTAGTCGAAATGTCATTTTAAGATAATTCAATTAATCAATTAAAGTATTCGTGTAACAACACTATACTTCTAACGTGGCAACATTATGGAGGCGTGGTGTATGTTTCGAGTTGTCAATTTGTCTATCTAATTATAAATGAGACTATAGCTTAGTATAGGCATTTATATATATATAAAAAAGAGTTTAGACGGTGTCTAGACTTATTGTTGCGTCATTTTAGACCTTCATTAGCGTTTCTCTAATCACGGTACATAATATTAAAAGGGAATATGATTATTTGTTAGATACACGAGTGGTACAGATATAAGAGTGGCATGTGTCCACAAAAACACTTAATTTTAGTCATACAAGATGCCATAATTATTTCAACAGCCCACAGTCATCGTCATTCAAAGAATATAATGATATTTTCCCGCCAAATCAATTATCTAAGCATATAATTACTTTTATAAGGTCAAAAGTTTCAACAGGAAGTTTTTATGCCTGCACCTAAATTGTATTACGTATTTATACATCGGTTTATGAATATAAAGTATCCATACCTCGCTCTTCCTCGATCCCACACGTATAACCTGTTTAGTATCTTTTTCCATTACAAAATTCTATTTAGAAATAGTTAGGTTATATTCCAATTATATCACAGATATTTTGGTTTAAAGGCACAATAACTTAAGCTAAAAGTTGTAATAAATAGAAGTAAAATAGTATTGTCATCAACACTGTAATGCACAACAAATTTTATTACACTTTATTTATGAAAAAACGTATATATTCAAATCACGGACGTGATAACCATTCTCGCGCAATCAGCGATTGACCACAGACAATTTATTATTTTTTTAGTCATGTCACTTTCTTCTTGCACAGACAATAAACATATCATAGATAATTATCAATTTGGTAAAGCAAAGGGAACAAATGCTATACAGCCACGTCCTTTTTCCGAATGGGCAAGGTCCAAAAAAACTAACCCATGGTGAATCGAAAACCATTTCGAGATATCACTTCAATTAGAAGAATTTTTTGATTCTCGTCTGAAAATACTTAAAAATCGAGGAGATATTTGAAAAACTGTAATGACCGTCTTCGACCTTTCACTTCGACTTTCGTACCGTTTGACAAGATAGAATACAAAGTACCAACCTAACAGTTTTGTAGATTATTATGTTGTCTATGGTTGTCGCCTCACAAGTTTGTCAAATATCTTTTGTTTGTGTTTCCTAACAATAACAGTGTTTTATACGAATAACTATTGTAATTTTTAAAACAAAACTACACTATAAACACGATGTTTTAATTAACAGGAACTTTTAAAAATGAAAAGTTTTGTTTGAACTTTTGACAAACGATTTTTTTTTTGTTCATTGGCAATGGTTTAGTTCCGAACGAATCCTCAGGTTTGCCAATATTACGATCGCAATTTTTAAAAATTAATAAAAAAAGAACAAAGCAATTACAAAAGTTTTCCAGAAACACGTGTCGACTAAATTAATCTATATTATCTAAAAAATATGTAAAAAAGATAGCTGTCACCAGAGACACCTCCCCAATTGGAGGTATCGTAAAATTCAATACTTTCTTAGTGTTCGGCGGCAGAATTAAAGGCCCATTCACAACCTTGCATTGCACGAGTACAGCGCAGCCCTGCAAACAGTAGGCAGAGTTTACGGGTCTCGATCTCCTGTGCAACGAGCGCCACTGCAGGACGCCGCGCAGGCTTGCCTACCCATTCATTATCAGATATCTTTAGATGTCCTGGGAATACAGGTATATTATAAGAAAATAATAATAAACAAGTTAAAAAATCATTAATTTATTGTAATTTACTTAATTATATAATCCTTAATTGCACTAAAATCACCATTACAAACGCATACATACATCTACATCGAGTAATTGGTTAATTATTATGCCAAAATAATCTAGGAACATCAACAAAAAAGTTATTTTTATCTGCTAGCAATATTATTGCAGTGACATTTTTCTTTTTAAATAAAGGCAGAGGATGGTCAAATAAGGCCTACGCTTCAGAGGCATTCACGGATTACGAAACTCTCACTTTCCTCCGAAGCATTACAAAACTAAGCGCGGGTCATAGATCACGCATATATGCTTAAATACTGTTATCATCACTACATACATTTAAATAAACAAAAGAAGGGGGCGCGAGGCGTACGCGTTAGAAAACGGGGGGTAGTCTGTGGCAGGCATCCACTGGCCACCTTAACAGAGACAAAATTTAAAAAAAAGTGCCCAATTACTCTGAAATGCGAAAAAATAGGAAACCTAAATTATATGAAATTATAAGAAAAACAATAATTTTTCAAAGTGAAATATAAAATTTTCGTGTGGCAAGACTGTCGCACCGCCTCACCCCCCAAAATCGCATTTTTTTTCCGGTATATCGCAGTACATACAACGACATGCTATTTTTACATCAATATTGATCAGTTTTCAATCTTAGATTAAAACAAAAAGAAGAGGATACGTTACGCACGAATAAAAAGTGAATCTAGGTCTGACATACTTTCTGTAAGACACACATTCTGTCTCCCTCGCGTTGAAGTCTAGCAACGTCTTTCTATCTTTGTCTCCTGTGCATGAGTATAGGTACTGTAATAGTGTAGGTGAGTGCGTGTCGGTTGTGGTTTCAATAGTAATCGACAGCTAATGTACCATACCTTCCTTTTTTGTTTTAATCTGAGTTTTTAATTCTTAATTTACAAACAAACTACAAACTAAAAGTTGTGACATTTTCTACATACATAAGTTTAAATAACGCATTTTACGAAAACAAAGGAGAATGCCCATTCGACTAAGAATTCTCATCATTCCTTATCACCAATCAGTTTTAATTTATTCATCCAGGTTATTGAGTAATTAGACTTTTTCTAATGCAATATTTGAGATTATTATTATATTAAATGCTTTAAGGTGAAAGCCAACACCTAAGCGTCCATACATTTTGTTTTACAACATTGTTTGAAACAGCAGATTTATGTTGAAATTAAGTAATTTGATAACATTCTCAGCACTAATTATTATTTGTTTATTATAGTGATTTGCGATAATTATTAGTGCCGAGAAAGTTATCAAATTACTTAATTTCAACATTAATCTGCTGTTTCAAACAATGTTGTAAAACAAAATGTATGGACGCTCAGGTGTTGCTTTCTGTAATTAAACATTGTCTTTTTGATTGGTAAACAATGTGTTGATATTATTAAAATAAATTAATGAAAAAATAAGATATTATTTGAGAATATTGTTTTGTTAACAAACTATTAGATATCGAGTGGGCCCAAAAATGGTCATTGCCCTTTCAGTGAATGGAGAGGAGAATAAGTGAACTGGTAGGCAGACTGATGGTCATTAGCCTAGTCTGCCGTCCTGGGGTAGTACCACCACTTTCGAAAGTAAAGTGACCCTGTTCGCACAACAGTTTGGAAGTAGAACCGACAATCTGGATGGGGCACGTTCGTCTCCTCAAGCAGGCATAGTGGAGGCAACTGCTGCCTGTACAAATTTAAAAAAAAGTGTATTTTCGTCAAATGCGTAATTACTAATTATTTTAAAACTAGATTTATTATTATACATACACACTTTTCAATCACATGTTAAAATAGTATTTTTAAAAAAATTAAATGCGAAGATTTGATCAACCAATGGGAAAGGTTCGAAAAAATTATGTATGTTAAAAACCTCCGAAAACCATAGCGAGAGGAGTGTGCACTGGTAATCTAGATGGTGCATAGTCGTCTCTTCAGGCCAGCATAACGCTAAATTGGGGAGGTGTATCTGGTGACAGCTATCTTTTTTACATATTCTTTAGATAATATAGATTAATTAGTCGACACGCGTTTCTGGAAATTTTTTATAATTGCTTTGTTCTTTTTTTTATTAATTTTTCAAAATTGCGATTGTAATATAGTAATCGTGACGTTTCGGCCGGAACTAAACTATTGCCAATGAACAAGAAAAAATAATAATTTTGTCTTAATTAAAAGATCGTGTTTATAGTGTAGTTTTGTTTTAAAAATTACAATAGTTATTCGTATAAAACACTGTTATTGTTAGGAAACACAAACTCTCTCTTATATATCTCTTATATTTGACAAACTTGTGAGGCGACAACCATAGACAACAAAATAATCTACAAAACTATTAGGTTGGTACTTTGTATTCTATCTTGTCAAACTCTCCGAAAAAAAAGGTCATTACAGTTTTTCAAATATCCCTGCGATTTTTAAGTTTTTTTAGACAGGAATCAAAAAATACATCTAATTGAAGTGATATCTCGAAATGGTTTTCGATTTAACATGGATTAGTTTTTGAGAATCTTGCCCATTTGACTTATCTACAACCACCTGGAGTATATCAAAACATCTTTGACTCCAGCGTCTTCTTGATAGGCCAAATTATTTCTTAACACGGAGCCTATGACGTGATGAACTTCTAGTTTTAGTATAAACTGGAGGTACATCTCTTCCTCTCTTCGAGACAGCAGATCTACACGCAGATTTGCCTGTAATTTAATTAAAAAGTATAATTATATGTATATGACCGCACTCCGCCTGATGTTAGCTAGAGTGCGATCCATGAATGGATATGACTGCTATCAGAGAGGATCCGCAGACACCAGTCGCCTCCCTTATGCCGGCTTTGTGAGATGCCTCTTCACATTCCAAGAAACAAGGTTGTCCACCAAAAAAAAAAACAGAGAAATGCATGTAGGCGGCAATCGCCACCGCTATGCCGGCCTGACGAGATAAACGTGGACTTTACATGTTGACAGGTCATACTCCTACTCGTTATATCAGATTACTTTACTACTTTTAAAGAGTGACTTTTAAAAAGGTATAGTGGAGGGTACTGTTGCCTCTGTTAACGTAACATACTATAAAAAATACTCACTTCTAGTGGTAACACGTTTCTTGGGGGAAGCACGAGTTTTAACTACAGTTTTCTTAATTAATCTTGAACTGGGATATTTATCTGCAGTTAATGGCGACACACATACTCTAGGCTCAAAGTTAACAAGGTTTTGCATTCCAATCTTCGGAATATTTGTGGTTAGATTTCTTTTAGTTCTCCCAGATCTCGTTCTGGGCGTAATTGTGGGCACTGTATTGGATTCCATTTCCTTCAATTTCCGTGCCTCTTTTAATTTAAGAACATTCATCATGGCAGGCGTATAACCCTCTATTCTATTTTCGAATTCATCTTTTTTAACAGTTTTTTTCTTAAATTTAGTCAATATTTCTTTCATAGCATATGTTGGATTTGGATATTCTTTATTTAAAAATCCTGATTCATCATCCGATTCGATTTTCAAACGATATTTGCAGTCATCATCCTCGTCTTCGGAATCAGCGTTCGCGTTTCTGTCTTTGCGTAATAAATCCTCAGGGTTGCCAGCTAAAATCTCCGCCCATGTAAATTGTCGCGCCGAGCCCATAAAATTACCGAATTTACCAATACTGCTTTTACCTTTACGTTTCTTCATATTTCGTTTATTCGATCTTAAATTTTTTGGGCTTATTTTTTTACCATAAATCTCTTGTGGTAATAAAGATTTTTTTAGGTTGGCAATTAATTCTGCGTCCGAGACGTAAAAGTTACGTAAAGAACAAGGTTTCCTTTCACCATCACTCGAGGAGTTTAATGTTTGCTTTATTATCTCTAATTTCAAATTATTTTCTAAACTAGTTATATTTTCTGTTTCAAATACTTTCTGTACTTCATTCCAGTTTATCTTCTTACGAATCTTCTGATTTCTATTAACGAATCTTCTAGATGACTCAGCAAAGTCCAGATTAAGGTCATCACCGAATTTATTTCTTACATATTCATCACGAAAGAGACTTCTACAATAATCATAATCAGGCTTCTCTTGAAAATCTAAATCTCGGACGTAAACCAAATATTTTTCAATAAATTCCGGATAATTGTCATTTTTAAAGCAAGCCCCGAGGAAATTCTTTACATTATCCATGTAATGTATTTTTAATTTGTGTACCAAATCAGGTTCTGAGAGCAATTCGACAGTTTTCCACGGCAACATGCCCGTTAACCAATCAATTATATTATAGCCAAGGGTTTCTAAATCGGATCGTCTCGAATGCGCCCCAACGTGCGAGTCTCTAGAGCTATATTCTAATGTTCCATCATGCGCTTTCCGAGCATCCATATCAAACTCTTTATGATTCCCTTCACCGTCAATAAATTTAGATGCTAAACCATAGTCTAACAGATAAATCTGACCGTTGGACTGAGATAAAATAGCTTCGTTATTTATGTCTACTTGAGTTTTATTATTAGCTACCTTATTTCTCTTACTATGTTTCGATTGGTCAGAATGGAAGCCTTCATCAGAGGAGTAATCATCAGATTGGTCGTCTAATTCCTGGTAAGCGTCGTCGGAACAAACAGAACTGGTCAAGTCTTCGTAGTTAACCATATTGATTCGCCTCAAATTGAACGCGTGTTTTTGACGCTGTTTCTCAATTTTCCGTTTTTCAAGTACAAAATCCTCGTCGTTATAATAATTTTTACCGCGAGTTCTGGCGCGTTTTTGTTTATCTTTTGTTTTAGTGTCTAGGAAGTCGTTGCGGTCAAAACCTAACATTAGATTTGAACTTTTAATATCAGAATGAGTATATCCTTGATTATGCAAATATTCTAGTACATCTAGTATTTGTATTGCGAGTAATAATGTATTTCTTAGGTCCAAAGCCCTGCCTCTGGATATGATTTTTTGCAAATCTATATCGTAGCGGGGCAGAACGAGGAAACGGAATTTAGAATCTATATCTGTAAATGATCCGCTTGCGATGTAGATCGGCATACCTAAACGCTTTTGTCTATTATGTATGCGCCATTCACGTACTGAAATCAGAAAAAATATAAATTACGTTAATCTGATGTTAGGCTAGAGTGCGGTCCATGCACGGAAACGACTGCCACCACAGATGAATTACTAGCTTAAAGAGACGAAGGTGTACCATCCAGGTTATACGCACTGCTCACGTTATTATTATTATTATTTTTTACAGTACCCCTGTACTGTAGTGAATGTGCAATCCAAGAGCAAAAACAACTGCTACCAGAGAAAAATGTATGCATATAGCAGTCACCTCCACTATGCCAGCTTAAGTAGACAAATGAGCACCATTAATTTACAGGACACCCTATCGCTATACTTGGCTACTTCCAAGCTGATTCTGAAATGTGACTTCACAGCAGGTCTATTGCGCACGGTTATAGAAGTCGAATAGCAGCGCTGATAACACAATTTCGTATTGTGCACCTAAACTTCCAACTTCAAAACATGTCAAATTAGCAGCGTAGTTTAGGTTAGTGCGCACGGTCCTTTTAGTATGAGATTTCGTATTGCGGACCGGCACGAGAAGCGGAGCTTAACGCACAATGAATGTCAAAATAGTAGTTTTGCAGAAGTTACAAAATGTAACTTTTGTTGAACTTCGACAGGAATAATATTGATTATTTTAAGGAAATTAGATAGTAATTAGAGTCTTAATACATCTTGAAGTGTTTGTTTCGTCAGGGTAAGTAGTTTTATTATGTTTCACAGTATTAATATGCATCAAATTAATTGTATATAACTTTTCAATTTCACGAATTAATATTTCTTATTTACAAGTTATTTATGAGTAAAAATGAGTTATTACTCATATAATTAGGTAATTACTTGTAAGGCTTGGGACTTTAGGTGCATTTATTTGGACGAACTCGTATTTTACGGGCGTTGGCAAAGGGGGATCGTGTACCCATTACGAAACTGATAATTTCATATTGTTAACACTATTTTTCATTTTTAAGATTCTACAATGAGTTTGGTATCCCTGGGCTTATTGGATGTGCAGATGGCATACACATTGCATCGATGAGGCCGGCAAATGACACACTATTAACACACAAATAGTAAGTACTATATCTCAGTTATTCTCTCAACATATCAAACTAATTCCCATGGTTTATCTTAGAAAAAATCAAACACTCAAAAAATCATATATTGTAATCAATAAATAATTTGTTTTTTGCAGATATGAGACGCTTCATTAAATATTATATTAGTGGATGCTGGTCACCCCGGGTCGTGCCATGATGCTTTCATGTAGAACGGCCACAAGATGAACCAACACAAGTAGCTGAAGAAGCGGTGTGCTTGCATGCAGGTCCAGCTCATTCTGGAGATTTGTAGACATGGCAGTTGTATTTATAGATAGGGACGATACATTTATAAATGATATGCTCACACATTTGACAACATTTTACAAAGAGCACATGGAAAAAGCTATTTTAGATAAGGTATTATATACACACTAGCTGACGGTGCCCGGCGCTGCCCGGGTTTTTTAAAGTTATTGTTACACATAAGATAAAAATAATGCTTTATTATAAATTACCTATAGCTGTTACCCACAACTTATTTGGATAAATAAATAAAAAAAAAACACATTTATTTGGATAAAGATTAATATTATTATGTTTCAACCAAATTTGATTATCATAAAAACGGTTATTGTAAGTTAATCTTAAAAGATAGACATATACTGTCTCGGACATTTTTTTAGATAATTTAAAGAGGAATAATTCTTTCATACATATTTTTATATAGCCTATAACGTTCCTTGATAAATGATCTATAAAGTAGTTCCTGAGATTAGCGCGTACAAACAAACAAACAAACAAACTCTTCAGCTTTATAATATTAGTATAGATTAGGACCAATTAAAACCATAAATTACTTGAAAATTGTTTTATTTCTTCATTATACTTTCTCCTAAGTTACAGCACATAAAATGAACAAAAAATATCTTAGAAACCAAAGGAATATAGGTATGGTGTAGCTCATTTTTCAATGTATTATATGTTTTCATTAACCCTATTAAACTGTTTAAAACTATCAGGCATATAATATTGCATCAAATCCTTTTCAGGCCAAATGTTAAGTTTTGTCCATACTGATGAATAAAATTTATCCAAGTTACATTTATCTTGTCGAAGTTTCATTAGAGTTAAAAAAAATTGATCTTCAGCACTAACATTTATTACAGAGCTACCATAATATTTTATTTTTTCTACCATCGGGCTCAAAGTTAAATAAACAAGATATAATAGTAACTAGTAACATATGAAGCACATTTTGAGGCTTATTGACATTATGCACAACAACATCCACTTCAATTTCATTTCCTGCATCTGGTACAGGTTCTACATTTGATGTGTATATTGTTTCTGTAGAAGTAAAAGTAAGTTTTCTTTGACATCTTCTCTCAACACGTGCCTGTCGCTCTCTCTCGCTAGCGGAGTTTCTTGCTTCGTAAGAGAATATAGTTGGTACAGCGAAATGCTTCAGGAATTTCGCAACTGGCGCTTTTCCTAAAAAAGAAATATTTTATTAGCAACTTTATAATCAAAACATGAGACATTATGTCGGTGTAACTTAATTACACATAATAACGTACCTGTATAAGCGCTCTTGCCATAGTAATCATCAGTTTTAAAATGAGCAGAGCATAACCTCGCCGAATCTGTAGCTTTCCAGTTTTTTCTTTTGAGACTTCTTTCCCACAACTTTCTGCGCATAGGATCTTTAGGAAATTTATGAACACCTATATTTTTACATTTATAGGCAGCACATTTAGTCATTTTTAGTTTTTATTAATAGAAAACCGGTTTGTTTACAAAATTTTATATGGTGTATGACACCTGTGACAGATTTTGTGGAAAAACTCGCCCATACGACCTCTGTCGGGATAAAAAAACGTGTTCAACCCCATTGTCAGAAAATAATTTAATAAATTCATTCTTATTTTTTTATCATTTTAAATGATTGTTTTGCCCATATAGTAATAAAGATATGTAATTTTATTCTTATAAAATAAAAACAATATTTTTTAAAACTCAAATTCTCAAATTATTACAGTGTAAATTTTGAATTTGTAAAAATATTTTTTAACTGTGGTCTCCCCATTTAGAAGTTTATCTTCTATTGAACCATGTTTAACTTCTGTCGATAGCAGATTATAAGTTTACGCCTTTATCTGTCCGCAATACCAAGTTATAAAACCGCTCAACTTCGACTTCCGCTGCGCTTCGACTACACTTCTACTTCATTTCAACTTCTACGTATTTTGCGTAATAGGCCCCCAGGTCACTAGAAAATGGCAGAACAGCAGACTGGTATAATTATCAACAGTCTGCCTAATTTTATAGACTTTATATTGTATAATTTCATACGTCACCAATATAAACTCACCTTTATCAGCCTGCGCAGAGCGAATGAGGCAATGAATTTCAACAAACAACGGTCCGTTACTGTGAGGTTCTATTTTTACAACATATTTTGCTGTATGTTTTGTCACCTCTTTGTCTACTTCGTCCGAAGCTAAGTATATACGACCGAAGCTGCCGCGGCCTGGAACAATAAACTTTTACTGTCAGACACTCATTCCTTCCCATGTCTATAGAAAAAATGAAGAAAGGGCAATGCCCATTTTTGGGCCCCACTTGTCTAATACTTAACAAAACAATATTCTAAAATAATATCTTATTTTTACATAAATTTATTTCTTTTAGGCGAATGGGCATTCTCCTTTACTAAAACTATTCAGAGCGGCCGTGGTCTAGCGGTAAAACGTGTGAACTCACGATCTATGAGACCCGTGTTCGAACTTCGCTAAATTCTGACCGGTACCAATGTAACTTTGTTATATGTACTTTGGTTGCTCAGTGCCTATAGGCACTATTAAAGAGTGGTGGGCAGATTGATGCTGGTTATTATCCAGTCTGCTGCCCTGGGGTAGTACCACCACTTTAGAATGTAACACCTGTGAAGTGACCTTGTCGCATTTCAGGAACAGTTTGAAAGTAGCCAGGTATAACGAGAAAAGTGTGCACTGTTAATCCAGATAGTACATGCTCGTCTTCTTAAGCCAGCATAGTGGAGGCGACTGCTGCATGCTCAGGTTTCTCTGTAGTAGCAGTTGTTTCCACTCGTGGACTATACTCTAGCTTTACATCAGGCGGAGTGTTGTCAAATGCCGAACTATAATTTTAAAAAAAGGGTAATCAGTCTGCTTACAACTCTTAAAATTTAAGTTAATATTGACATTTATGTGTCATAGTTTATAGTAAATATTTTTCCTTTGTTTACATTGGTTGAGATCATTCTGAGGATGTTAATTTTTGGATATGAGTAATTTTATTAATTTTTTTTTTACAATTATGATAGATGAAACTCATTTTATCTGCATTTTTGGTAAAATCACAAAAATAACAATCGTTCGTTGGGACACCAAATGTAGTATTTAATATATTAGGAAAGTAAACAAATTATCTTACCTATGGGCTTGCCTATCCGCCATTGCTTCTGTAAAATGTCTGTGAAGACCGTTCCCGGGGGCAGAGCTTCATCATCACAAAAACTAAGGTCTACACTATCTACATCATCTACCAACTTGGATTTCTTCCGTGGAATATCGGTTTCTGGCAATGTTTCCACACATCTTCGCGGCATCTCTTGTTAAATTACTAGCATCGAAAAAAACTACAAAACACTCGATAAATCAATAAAGAATGAATTAGATTAACGTTAACGTGACATAAAATGTGACTTTAATAAGATTTAACGTAAAGTATTCAATAATTATTCTTAACAGATTTCAGAAAATATTAACACGGTTTACCAGATAGTCTCTAGAAATAATCTCTGCTAGTATAAACTTAGATGTTTTTAAACACTTACACAGTGGATTCTGCAATTATTGTAAAAAAAAACTTGTGTCTGAATAATCTTCCCCAACTTCTTCAAAATCCACAACTGATTAAAACTTCGCCATGTTGTTATAAAGAAATCGATGTTGAGACAGTTACGTCACAAAATGCTGATTCGTTATTGGTCAAGAACTCGATCGCGTTCGTTTTTAAATAACCATGGAATTTTACAAGTCTATACATTGATTCTTTCATTTGATACGATAATTTGATTGTCGTTTTAAACACGTAATGTATAATACGAACAAAAAGCCGGCAACACAAAAATAAAGAAATTACAAATCTTATTATAATTTTATTTAATAATAATATTAAATATATAATATATTATAGCAGTGATTCTATAAGAATTCCAAATTATAGTCAGTAATAAAGATTTTTAAGATTAATGTTTTATTACAACAAAACCAATGCCAAAAAAGAAAATTAATGACAGTTACAGCATTTTTTTTAATTAGACAGGCTAAGGGAATCAAAATACAGCCATTGGCTGTGGCCCTCCTCTTACTTCATATCATCCTCGGTACTCTTCAGCCCTCAGTCACTCAGTTTATGATATAGCAGCGGAGGGTAGGGTCGCGTCCGTTTCTCTTAGGAACTTGCACACGCGATGTTTATTTTGTTTGTCAACAAATAAAATATTTTATCTGTGTTTGGTGTTATAAAATGTATTACAAAGTGCTTATTGATCTTACGATTAATGTTCTTCTAACTTTGAAGTGCACGTGAACATGGATGGTGGAAATGCTGATTCAGACCATTCTATGACTTGGGAGGATTTTTTTGGTAAGTAAAAAAGTTGCACGTTTTTTGTAGTCGGTGAATTATGGATCTTATTTTGAAAATGGAACTTAATTTTCGAACGGACGTAGGTACCTACATAATTTTGAAAGAGGATTTTAAAAAATTGTTATAAATTTTAATAAGACAAAGGGCTTTATTTTTATTTATTTTTTTAATTGCGTTGTTTTTATAAAGGTGCCAAGTATAACTGTAGGTAACAGGTTTTTCCATACATTTCCCGGTAAGGCGCTGTACAATCAAGTCTTGTTCTAGGTACTTGAAACGCCTTGAAATAGCCGTAGGAAGCTACTATATTAATCAAGTAGGTGAACGTACTTTCAAGCACTTTTTTATCAGATATTTATAAAAAAATAATTGATGGATTTATGTGCATCTGTTTATACTCAAACTAATCTTGAACGTTATTGGTAGGCAGAATGTTGTGAATGTAAAAACAAAAATCTTATTAGAAAGTTAATATACCTTTTAAATTATTATATTATTGAATAAAATATAGATTTTTGATTTATTATTAAGTATTTATTATTTGTCGTCTTCTCCGATGTTAATCCGTAGATGCCGCGCAAAGGGGAGTTCGATTTTCGTTCAAAAATTACACTTTTGAGTAATGCTTTTAAGTATTTTAATTAAACGTATTTTTTCTTTTATAAATTATGATAGATAATAAATACAGTCACCGTAATGCTACGGCTCCACCTGCGTTAACGTTAACTGCGCGATAAAAAGCGCAATTCAAAATTACAGCATTAAAAATAAAACTATGGCCATGGCTAGGATTTGCTCGAATTAGCGTTTAACGTGTAATGCCAATATATGTCAATAGAATGCGCTAAAGTCGTGGGCACTAATAATGTAACGCGTTAAGACGCAGATTTAGCGTTGTGTGTAAAAATTGTTTATGTAAACAAAATGGCGTCATGTCACAATTTCATGCTTAATTGAGTAATGCAATTATACCAAGTAACTATTCCCACGCCCATTGTTAGGGGTTGTGAGTTTGTGAGTGAGGGTCCGAGGTTCTGATCCATAAATCAGACCGCTTACTGTTTATGAAAAGATGTATTTGCTATTTTATTTGAAATGGTTGTTTTTTTCTACCACACAAAGGATTAATTGCTCTTTGCCTATTTTGGTCATATTTTTTTTAAATTAAAAAGGCAATGGAGGACAATTCTCATGTCATCTTCGTAAACTTTTATTTGTTTATAGGTTCAATTCCTCTCACGAATATAATTATAAGATATTGATGATGGTTATTAGCCCAGTCACCCATCCTCGGGTAGTACCACCACTTTCGAATGTAACACGCGTGAGGTGACCTTGTCACGTTTCGGGAACAGTTTGGAAGTAGTCAGGTATAATAAGAAGAGGACTGGAGGAACTGTTAACCTGAATGGTGCATATTCGTCTCTTCAAGCCGGCATAGCGGAGGCAACTTGCAACTTTTTGTTACATACAAACTGTTTTCACTTATTTTTTATTAGGAAGGTTTTTAACTTTTTTTTTTATTGGATTAACATGAGCAACTAAAACCACGGTTCCAAGCTATATTATTTTTCCCAGGGTTCCGTAGGGAATGGAACGGGAACATTAAACGCATACCGGCAAGGCAACCTAGGCACGTGCCTAGGGCCCGTAATTTTTGGGGCTCGAAAATTAGGTTTTTACGAAACGCAAACAATGTATCATGACTGAAAATAGGCCCGGAATTACAATGTTGCCTAGGGCCCGCTTTAGCCTTAGTCCGCCACTGCATCTAATATAATATACATATATAAACAATAAAACGATGGCCTAGTATGTTATCTTGAAGGACGCACTTACACAAACAATGTGATAATTTATAGTGCGAATTAATGAGGTCGAAATATGCTCTCATTTAATTAATTACGATCATACTTACTTGGCCTTGAAATTTAAAAAAAAAAGTTTCATTTGTCTGTTTTCTACAGACCTCATTGAATTTTGGCGGCAATCTGTGGATTATTTTCCTAAACTCTTGTTTCTTAGAGTGTTAATGTGTAATAATGGTGGATTATTAACCATTAATTGTACACTGTTCGTGAACGTGCGTGAGTGTGGGCAAACAATTCAAAGGAAGAGAACGTATGTTTTTATTTTCCCTCCAAAACACAGTAGGAAGTTTCAGTAAAGATTCTACCATTTTACTAAAGCTACTTTTGACTTGACTGCAACTCGAACTTTTTAGTATGATAAATAAATGGCCCATGATGCGAATATTTACTTTGACACTGGCAAATTGTTTCAATGCCATATAAAACTAAAATTAAAAAAATACTGAATTTTGCAATCTGCAGACATTAGATTATTAGACTTGATTTATTTTCCTAAACTTGTGTTTCTTCGCGTGTTAATGTGTAATAATGGTGGATTATTAACCACTGTTTGTAAACGTGCGTGAGTCTGGGCAAAAAGGTGTACCTAATTTGGAAATAGACTATTTGTATTTGTAATAAAAAGGATTACCCCTTTTAACTAAATCAAAAGTAAATAATTTGTAATTGAGTTTACAGATCGTGTTGTACATGAATAGAACGCTCCGTGAATTTCTGAACGGAACTGCTTTGTATAGCATCTGAATAAACAGAAAAGGTTATTGCCTTTAGACCATCTTTAGAGTCGGAAACAAAATGTTTATTAGAAATTACAATCAAAATAAATATAGTAGTCTATTGGTTAAATAAAAGATGGCGACTGTCTGTACTGTTAAAACATAAAAATTAATTTCATTAATTATTTTTATTCGTACTTTATTCAACGCAAATGGAAAAGGTAAATTGAAGAAAATTTTAAAATACGTATTTTGAGTTTTGGCGGTCATCTTGAGACGTCAGGTTATCTGTTTTGAATTATTTTCCTAAACTTGTGTTTCTTCGAGTGTTAATGTGTAATAATGATGGATTATTCACCATTAAGTGTTTGTAAATGTGCGTGAGTGTGGGCAAACAATTCAAAAGAAGAGAACCTGTGTTTCCATTTTCCCTCCAAAACTCCGTAGGAAGTTTCAGTAAGGATTCTATCACTTTACTGGAACAGTTTTTGACTTGACTGAGACTTGACCTGACTGTTTAGTGTGATGAATGAATGACTCGTGATGCACAATATTATTAACTTGATGCAAAAAATGTTTACTTTGACACTGGCAAATTGTTATAATGCCATATAATACAAAAAGAAAAGAAATACGTATTTATTTATGTATTATCATTTAATTTGCTAATACTCACGCGACGGGATCATTTTTTTTTTTAAATAAACCCTGATAAAGAAGTCAATGAAACAATCCTGTACAGCTTTATTGTATTTTTCGTATCGGCAAAATAATATTGTCTAAGATCTACGTAGCGTGTATTGACATTTAAATCTAAATACTTATATAAAATGCTAATGTTAGTACGTAAATACAGGGTTTTCTCTATGACCACCAACTCCAATCTACTTCCCGTTGTGGTGGTAGATGCTCCTCGGTCTCCTGGTGAAAGTAAGGGAGTTTGGTCGCGGTGGGTGGAAGAGGGTGGTTGTGGGAGGCGAAAATATCAAAAAATGTATATCTGTCTCTTTCTAACTTATGACATATTGACTACTAAGTCTGTCTTTTTCTTACTTATGACATATTGAGTTCTAAGTATAGAGTTCTAAAATTTTTTAAAATAATTTAGAAATGTGTCAACTGTTACAATTGATCTAGAAGATTCTAAAAGTTTCAAGAATGTTCTAGAAAGTTTCAAAACGTTATCAACTGCTAAAATCGATATAGAATGTCCTAAAAAGTTCTACAAATTTCTGGAAAGATCTAGAAAGTTCCAAAATGAGCTCTGCCGTTAAAATCGATATGAAATGTTCTAGAAAGTTCTAAAAACTTCTAGAATGATCTACAAACATTAAAAATGTGTATAGCTGCTAAAATCGATATGAAATGTTCTAGAAAGTTCTAAAAACTTCTAGAATGATCTACAAACATTTAAAATGTATATAGCTGCTAAAATCGATACAGAAAGTTCTACAAATTTCTATAATGATCTAGAAAGTTCCAAAATGAGCGTAACTGTTAAAATCGATCTAGAATGTTCTAGAAGGTTCTATAAATTTCAGGATAGATCTATAAAGTTCCAAAACTGTATCACCTGTTAAAATCGATATAGAATGTTCGAGAAAGCTCTACAAGTTTCTGGAATGATCTAGAAAGTTCCAAAATGAGCGCAACCGTTAAATTCGATATGGAATGTTCTAGAAAGATCTAAAAACTTCTAGAATGATCTACAAACATTAAAAATGTGTATAGCTGCTAAAATCGGTATAGAATGTTCTAGAAAGTTCTACAAATTTCTGTTTACACATTTACTAGAGTATTTCTTATTTTCAATTCGATAATTAGTTGATTAATTTGGTTTGATAAACTCTATAAACACCGTATGTTTGGTCAAATGGTCAAATAAGTCTCTCAATATCTAAGATAGAAATCTACAATATCTACGTTAAAAACGGATCCTTAAATACTTTTTATACCATTAAACATGCGATGTATTTTAACCCGAGCGACGCCGGGGGTTTCGTCGCTAGTCTTAGTTAAATTAAATGTCAAATAGTAGGTGTATTTCAACATAGCCAGTTAACGGTAGTTGAAATATTTTGCAATAGGATCTCAGCTGCGAGATTTCTGTGCTTTATATCTTTATTTAATATGTAAAAGTTGATGTTTGTTTGTCTGTTTTGTATGAGTTTCATAACTACCAGTTAATTAGCTGGTTTTTTAGCAAGTTTTTTTCTCTGTGGGCAACACTTAATCATAAATAAGATATAAGCAAATTTAAATTGCCAACGTCCATACCACGTTGAATACACCGGTTGCGGGAAAAAGTCCATGTTTGATGAATGTCTCTTACGTTGCTATTGTGACCAATTAAAAAAATGTCAATTTATTTAACAAATAGATTGCATCGGCAACACTAACTTGCGTTGTATAAAAGGAAAGTTAATATCATTGTCTATTATTAAATTAATTAACAAAGTTATTGTTTTATTCTTTTACTAAATTGTCAATAGAAGGAAATTGTAGTGGCATGACGAGATGTTAGGTTGACCTGTTTGTTTAGACTGGCTCCGTGTGAAATTGAAACCACTTAGGTTGGTTGATGATGGTTATTAGTCCAGTGGGCTGTCCTAGGATAGTACAACCACTTTCAAAATCTGCGGTAACCATCATCAGTCTGCCTACCACTTTTTATTAGTGCCTTAGTGGAGTTCAGCGAGGTTCGAACATGGGTCTCATCGATCGAGAGTTCACGCGTCTTACCGCTAGACCACGGCCGCTCAAAAATTACTGGTATATCAGTTATACGTTACTGTTTTTTTTTTATTAAGTTTTCATTATGAATTTGAGCGGCCGTGGTCTAGCGGTAAGACGCGTGAACTTACGATCGATGAGACCCGTGTTCGAACCTCGCTAAAAGACCGGTACCAATGTAACTTTGTTACATGTACTTTGGTTGCTCAGTGCCTATATGCACTATTAAAGAGTGGTAGGCAAACTGATGATGGTTATTTGTCCAGTCTGCCGTCCTGGGGTAGTACTACCACTTTCGAATGTAACACCCGTGAAGTCACCTTATTGCGTTATGGGAACAGTTTGAAAGTAGCCAAGTATAACGGGAGGAGTGTGCACTGTCAATCTAGATGGTAGACGGTAGACTGCTGCCCGTAGAGATTTTTCTGTAGTAGCAGTTGTTTCCATTCATGGACCGCACTCTAGCTTTACATCAGGCGGAGTGTTGTCACATGCCGAGCTACAATAAAAAAATATTATAATTTGAATAGAGTAATTTGAATTGGGCACATGGAAAGGATGAATGAAAGGAGATTGACGAAAGGAATATATAAATCTGATGTGACTGGATGCGTTAAACAAGGCAGACCCGATCAAATCGGAGACATCCTCATGAAAGCTGGGCTGCCTAGTGCCCATAACCGTCGGGCGTGCATGAAGAGAATTGTGGATGTGAAGGAAGCGGGGGTGTTGTGTCAGGATCGTGGTGATTGGGGTTACGTTGTCTCTGCCTATCCCTGTGGGAAAAAGCCGTGACAATTGTATTGTATTGTATTGTAAATAGAGTAATTTATTCTTTTGCAACATTACGCCATCCTAGACTTGTGGTAACATTTAAAAAGAATAGTTTCTGTTATCGATCCATGATGCAAGCCCCGACCTATCCCACACCCTAAACGTCTCTTTACTTAATTTTAGGGTTGTCACCAACGATTTATTTCTTTTATTAAACAATTAAAATTAAATCATTTATTAAAATTATCACTCGTTTATTCTAGAAGTAAAGGAGAATGCCCATTTTTGGGCCCACTTGATACCTAATAGTTTGGTAACAAAACAATATTATTTCTATTTTTTTATTAATACATACCTTTTAATTATATCAACACATCATTTATCATTCAATGGACAGTGTTTAATTACATAACAGATATTATAAATTATTAAAGCATTAAAAATAATAATAACCTCAAATATTGCATCAGAAAACATCTAATTACTCAAAAACCCGGGTGAAAAAATTAAAACTGATTAGTAATAAGGAAGTAGATTTATTTTTCTACAAAATTAGGTATAAAATACATATATACATAAACTCGAGAAAAAAATCGTGGGCCCATTTTTCTTAGGCGAATGGGCATTCTTTCGAATGTAACACCCGTGAAGTGACTATCGCAATTCGGGAACAGTTTGGAAGCAGCCAGGGACTCAAGTCAAAAGCCACTTGATCGAATCGCATCGATATAACGAGAGGACTGTCAATCTGGATGCTGCCTGTAGAAATTGATCTGTAGTAGTTGTTCCCGTTTATAGACTGGCGAGCTACAATTAAAAAAAGAAATCAACCACAACTTCGTATGCTTATAATAACAAAATTACGATGAAAGTGGTCAAAAAAGTCGACAATTTTTTCTTGTAAAAGTATTTATTTAAAAAAAAACTGCACTAGACTATTTAACAAACAAGAATGGACTAACAAGTCCGCATGGCATGAACACGAGAAAAGTTGTTTTTATGCAAAAAAACGTGTTTCAACGTTTAAATAATAAAAATAATTTAAGTCAATTTACTTTAATAACGGTATTGCAAATTGCATATATAATTTTTCGTACCTACGCTACGCAATTAGCCAGGTATAACGAGAGGAGTGTGCACTGTCAATCTAGATGATGTTAGGTGGAGTGTTATCATATGCCGAGCTACATTAAAAAAAGAGCGAACATGAGCGGTAACAATTCCTATTACCAACGAACTTATAAAGCACAGAATAATAATTTAGAACAAAGGAGCATGCCCATTCGACTAAGAAAAATGGGCCCACTATTTTTTTCTCGAGTTTGTCGATGATTTTTACTTAATTTTGAAGAAAAATAAATCTACTTCCTTATTACCAATCAGTTTTAATTTTTTTCACCCAGGTTATTGAGTAATTAGATGTTTTCTGATACAATATTTGAGGTTATTATTATTTTAAATACTTTAATAACTGATGGTATCTATTTTTATATAATTAAAAAACATTGTCTATTGATTGGTAAATAATGTGTTGATATAATTAAAATGAATTAATAAAAAAATAAGATATATTTTACAATATTGCTTTGTTACCAAACTATTAGGTATCAAGTGGGCGCAAAAATGGGCATTCTCCTTTCAAGTTCGCTGGCTATCACAGAAAAATGTCTATAGGTCGCAGTCCTCTCCACTATGCCGGCTCGAGGAGCCGAATGTGTTTTTTTGCACTTGGTAGTTGATTTGGGACCAACATTAATTTTTTTATAAACATATTTCCTTTTAGATTAAAAAAACCGGTAACTTTGAATATGGAACGAGTTTTAACGGTCATTTTTTTTTAATAACTCGCGGTTTAAGGCCATCTAACCTAACGTGGTTCACAGCTAACGGCTTACTAAGGTCCGTTTGCACCAGAAGGCCCGTTAAAGTTACTTAACTATTACTATTACTGATTACTGATACTGATTGTGCCAGTGTTGCCAATTTGTAGTATATTCAACTCGATTGGAGATTTTCTGGGGAATTGGCACTATGCGGGGAAAATGTGTGGATTTTACAATTTTATCATTTTATTAATTGATCAATAACTTTTTTTTTTATTATTGTAGCTCGGCATGTAACAACACTCCGCCTGATGTAATGCTAGAGTGTGGTCCATGAATAGAAACAACTGCTACTACAGAGGAATCTGTACGGGCAGCAGTCGCCTCCATATGACGGGTTGAGGTTGACAGTGCACACTCCTCTCGTTTTCCAGCAATTTGACATACTCTACTCTTCGTAAAAATACTCGTCTATTAAACTAACTAACTTCGAACATATTTTGTTGGCAACACCACAGCAGAGCAATAAAAAACTGGTCCAATTTTTTTGGATAAAAATTATTGTTTATCTTCAGTAGGTTCTGTTACGTATCACTTAACAAGTTATTTTATACAAATACTAGCCGACCCGGCAAACTTCGTACCGCCTTAGAATTTGATTTCTGAACGACTTTTAAATTTAATTGATTTCTAAACGACGGAACGAACATCAAATGTTTGACATTCAAAACCAGAGAAATAGTTTCTAAGGGAAAGCGAAATTGTTGTTTTTACTACATTCCAAGCATTTTTTTCATATTTACTCACCTTTTAAACCTTCCCTGGACTTCCACAAATAATTCAAAACCAAAATTAGCCAAATCAGTCCAGCCGTTCTCGAGTTTTAACGAGACTAACGAACAACAATTGATTTTTATATACAGGGTGTCCCGTAAGTAGTGGTGTCAACGATATTTTACAGATAGAGGGGTTCAATATCTAGAATATAATTTGGTAATTTTTTTTTATACCTTCTGGTTTAAAAGTTATGACATTTTTAAAAAATTATCATTTTTTCCCCCGTTTTATCACAAAAAATTGTTATAAAAAATTGTTTACAATTATTTTCACTGATATTTTTATTTAAGTGGGTTGAGAAAACACAGGGCTTTCTAATTATAATGTTATTTGTAACCAATTAATAACCATGATTAAATAAAAAATTAAAATCTAAACAAGATTTAATTTATCAAATTTTAAGCAAAATATTTAAACGAAGCTGGTGTAAAAAAATTGTATGTAAGGTTACGGGACCATTATTTTAAAAATATCTACAATTCACACGGATTTTAAAAACGTATAATAATGATCACTATCATTTTAATTACAATGTTTTTTCGACACTAATACAACAAATGGGCGTCGATTTTTAATAATACATTCGGATAATAGGACGGATTTTAAGAATTCTTTTAGTCGGAAATTTGCACTTTTTCTAGTCTTAACCTACTGTAAGATACTAACTGCTTGTAGTTCCAATCTTATTTTCATTTCGGTTCCTTAATTTGACTTTAGGGATGTTAAAAGAGGGGTAGGCAGACTGACGCCTGTTTCCACTCATACTTCATTCAGAGATTACGTACCTTGAGTACATTAGGCAGAGTGTAATCACATGCCGGACTACTATTAAAACAAAGATTATTAAGTAAATTATGGTGTTATTTTTTTTATTGTAGCTCGGCATGTGACAACACTGCCTGATGTAAAGCTAGAGTGCGGTCCATGAATGGAAACAACTGCTACTACAGAGAAACATGTGCGGGTAGCAGTCGCCTCCACTATGCCGGCTTGAGGAGACGAGCATGTACCATCTTAGATTGACAGCGCACACTCCTCTCGTCATACCTGGATACTTTTAAACTATTTCCGAAACGCGACAAAGTCACTTCACGGGTGTTACATTCGAAAGTTGTGGTACTACCCCAGGACGGCAACTGGACAAATAATCATCATCAGTCTGCTGTTGTTAACTTTAAAGAAGCTGTTTATGAGACATGTAATAATAATGAATATGAACTACGCCAAAAATTGAATATCGTGTCCGAAGGAATTAAAAATAATTAAAGACCCCTAGGAAATATCAGGAGAATCTTTATTAGAAGATGTCGGTTATGCATTAGAGTTAGAGAAGGACATTTTGAGCATTTACTTTAATAAATTGTTTTCTTATCTGTATCTATTTACATTGGTTTTATTGGAATTCGCATAAGGTAATAATGAAATTTCTTCGACAAATAGTACTTTTTTGCTTGTTTAAATTTCAAAAATTACTTTAATTAAAATGACAGTGAACATTATTATACGTTTTTAGAGTCCGTGTGAATTGTAGATATTTTTAAAATAATGGTCCCGTAACCTTACATACAATTTTTTTACACCAGCTTCGTTTAAATATTTTGCTTAAAATTTGATAAATTAAATCTTGTTTAGATTTTAATTTTTTATTTAATCATAGTTATTAATTGGTTACAAATAACATTATAATTAGAAAGCCTTGTGTTTTCTCAACCCACTTAAATAAAAATATCAGTGAAAATAATTGTAAACAAATTTTTATAACAATTATTTGTAATAAAACGGGGGAAAAAATGATAATTCTTTAAAAATGTCATAACTTTTAAACTAGAAGGTATAAAAAAAAATCACCAAATTATATTCTAGATATTGAAACCCTCTATCTGTAAAATACCGTTGACACCACTACTTACGGGACACCCTGTATATAGATATTTTTTTATATTAAAAAAAACCGCAAAAGATATTCTACACGTGACAACCCTAAGTTTATCTTTCGTCGGGGTAATAAAACCACCCCTATGTTAATAGTAAAAGATAAAAGCTGCCAGTTGTATGTTTATTTGTATTTTGGAAGCTTTACAAGTTTACTAAAGGATAACGTCTAGTCATTGTATGCTTGGGGTTCGATTCCCAACTTAACGGTACTAATGTTAATTTTCAAATTAAAAGAAAAATCGACTGAAATGTATTCTATAAAATAATATTCACAGAAGTAAAACGACGGGTAGAGATAGAGAGAGAAGAATTTTTTTTTAATTTTTTTATTATTGTAGCTCGGCATGTGACAACACTCCGCCTGATGTAAAACTAGAGTGCGGTCCATTAATAGAAACAACTGCTACTACAGATAAATCTCTACGGGCAGCAGTCGCCTCCACTATGCCGGCTTGAGGAGACGAGCATGTACCATCCACTTACAGTGTTACAGTGACTGTGATGATCACGTTTTTCACGATCCAGTTTACTAAACTCCATATCTAAATATATTGTTATTAATTAAATTACATTATTACACATGAAAATGCTTTCATAGTAGCTCAACATATGACCACACTCCGCCCGATGTTAAATGCAGCGGTCGTGTCCGAGACGAATATGTCCTAGCATTGATAGGGCACACTTCTCTCATTATACGCGGGCTACTTTCAAGCTGATACTGCAATACTTTTTTATTAGCTCGGTATGTGACAACACTCCACCCGATGTAAAACTAGAGTGCGGTCCATAGTAGGCAAGTAGCCGTTGCCTCCACTATTGAGGAGACGAGCATGTACCATCTAGACTGACAGTGCACACTCCACTCGCTATACCTGGCACTTCACGGGTGTTACATTCGAAAGTGGTAGTACTACTCCAGGACGGCAGACTGGGTTAATAACCATCATCAGTCTGCCTACCACTCTTTAATAGTGCCTATAGGCACTGAGCGACCAAAGTATATATAACAAAGTTACATTGGTACCGGTCAGAATTAGCGAGGTTCGAACACGGGCTGGACCACGGCCGCTCTCATTTATTTATTATTTAAATATTTAACAAAAAATCGTGGCCCTCTAAACACCCACATGGGCTTTATTTTAATCAATATTATATCATTAGACCAAAAGAATAAAACAATTTCACGGGTGTTGCACTTGAAAGTGGTGGTACTAACCCAGGACGGCAGACTGGGCTAATAACCATCATCAGTCTGCCTACCACTCCTTAATTAATGTCTATATTATACCGTACGCACTGAGCGACCAAAGTTACATTGGTGAATTTACTGGTCCTACCACTAGACCATGGCCGTTCTTTTTATTAAAATTAAAAAAAAACTGCAATTAAAATAAGTATACATACTTTCTATATGAAAACAATGAAGTCTAGACCGCGCATGCGTGTAGTAACCAGACATTGTCTAGACTCCAGACTAGGGGGAGCCCGTAGTATAATAAAATATTTTAAAATGTTTATTTTGGATACGGGCCAAACCCATCTTTTCAAGATACTCGTAGTTACGTCTTGCATAAATCTGTTTTCTTTTTAAATTGGAGTTCGGATTATGACAACACTCCACCTGATGTAGCGCTTGAGTGCGATCCATAAACAGAAACAACTGGTACCACAGAGCAATTTTTACAGCAGTCGCCTCCGCTAAGGAGACGAAGTGCATCAATACTTCCCTGGGGTAGTACCACCACTTTCGAATGTAACACCCGTGAAGTGTCCTTGTCGGGTTTCGGGAGCAGTTTCAAAGTAGCCAGGTGTCAAGTTAAATAGCCCATTCACAGTATTGCATGGCAAAGACGTGGCTGTATGGAATTTGTTCCCATTGCTTTTCCAAAAAGGAAGAACTGAACTAGAAAAAAAATTAGTAAAAAACAACTTATGTCTGTTTACGAATTCATGCATGTAATTGTTGCTTTACACGCATGACGAGTTGAAACAATTATTCGCACCAATGCGGTGTAGGTGCTGTAACTCTGTAACTATAGCGGACCGACTAACAAATATTTAATATCTAGAGTTTTTTGTTTTGTTTTTTGCATTATAACAATTTGCCAGTGTCAAAGTAAATATTTTGCATCAAGTTAATACAATTGTGCATCACGAGTCATTCATTCATCACACCAAACAGTCAGGTCAAGTCTCAGTCATGTCAAAAATTATTCCAGTAAAGTGGTAGAATCTTTACTGAAACTTCCTACGGAGTTTTGGAGGGAAAATGGAAACACAGGTTCACTTCTTTTGAATTGTTTGCCCACACTCACGCACGTTCACGAACACTTAATGGTTAATAATCCACCATTATTACACATTAACACTCGAAGAAACACAAGTTTAGGAAAACAATTCAAGACAGATAACCTGATGTCTCAAGATGGTCCAAAACTCCAAAGTTATCGTTAAAAAGTGATTCGAACTGCACTGTTATCTTTTTTTTTGTGTGGATAGGGCCGCGACTCATACATATCTTTTGTCAGTGGAGTCTGTAAGCATTTTTGTTAAATACTGATTTTTTAAAAACCGTCTAACAAGATGTTTCTCTTAACATAAGAAAACGAAGTGTTTGGCGCGATTTTGCCCGGGAAGGTTGAGGTGTTTTTCATCACTTTCCTTGATTACTTTAGTGGTTATTATTGTGTAAAATTGGTGTTATTTTGCGTAATTTTATGCTGCGCATGTGAGTAATTGTGGAAACATTAAAATTCACTCTATGTGAGGCAACGGAAGCGGTTTTTTTTTGTGGTTTACACGCCGCGAAAACGCACATTTTGTGACGTGACCGGGTGAATTGCCGCCAAATACTCAAAGGAAGCGCCAAATTGTAAAACACCATTGCAATTTGATGCAAAAACATTAAGAATTTACTACTTGACATTGGCAGAATTGTCGTTGTTATGACATTCGAGGCCTTTAACAAAAGAAGAAGAAGAAGAATACAACGTTAAAATACAAAAAATAACAATAAAAAATTAACGTATACGAAGTCTGGCAACAGCTAGTGCCATAATAATAGCTCTAGTGTTATTAAATTTTACATATTTAGATGACGGGGTCCAAATTCCGAACCCACGCCCTCTCTCGTTCCAATGTGTTGAATTAATAAAACTAAACTGTCAAGCAAGATATCATATGTCATTTGAGAGAAAGTAATGATATATATTTTTGGTGATGAAAGTGGTAACTATAAAAGGCAACGTACACTTTTAAAGCTCATTGCATCATTCTTGTTATAATAATGTTTTGTAATACGTCATTGAACTTCGATTTTTTTACAGCAGCAACACTGACCGATTCCAAAATGGCGGCGTTTGCAATTTTTCTCGTCATATCAACAATTTATGGGTTATTTTTTTCATTAATTTTTAGTATATTGGGATGTGGATTCATTTCCCAACTCTGCAGCTTGTGCGCGCGCATAGATACTTTTCTGTTTTTTCATTATAAATTAATATTGTAAAAAAGTTAATGAATTAGAATATTGAATTATGAAAAACTTCATTCTGTTCATTGATATATATAACTAGATAAGCAATAACGCTCCCAATGTGAGGCGAGAGAAGATCTGCCCACAGCCACAATTAAATTTTCTGTCAGTTGGTATTTGACTTGACGTAAGCCGAGTGGCGCGTAGAATTAATACACTCATAATGGGCAAATGTGTGGTATATACAGGATGTCCCGTAAGTAGTGGTGTCAACGGTATTTTACAGATAGAGGGGTTCAATATCTACAATATAATTTGGTGATTTTTTGGTGGTTTAAAAGTTATGACATTTTTAAAGAATTATCATTTTGTGATAAAAACAATGTTTTAAAAATGTGTTTGCAATTATTTTCACTGGTCTTTTTATTTAAGTGGGTTGAGAAAACACAGGGCTTTCTGATTAAAATGTTATTTGTAACTAAATAATAACCATGATTAAATAAAAAATTAAAATCTAAACAAGATTTAATTTATCAAATTTTCTCAATGATTCTGTTTAATTGAATTATATGTTTAACTGATTATAGTTTAATAGTAAACTAAAACTTCTATTTAAAATGCCAAAAATTAACTGATAACATAATTAAATATTAAGCAATTAAAATTGAATAAAATATATTCGTCTCGTTTACTTCACAAGATTCTTCTCACGGTTTATGCTAATATGGCGTCGAAAACTTGATTTGCGAGTGAACGTGAGGTTGAACTGGTGACACAAATACTTGGATGTGCATACAACTCACTATTAGGAACATGCAAATCAAAACGATACATTTAAAACGGTTTTTTTTTTTATTGTAGCTCGGCATACGCCAACTCTCCGCCTGATGTAAAGAGAGCGGTTTCTGTTACACAGCTGCTACTACAGATAAATTTTTACAGACAGCAGTTACATGCCTCTCGTACCAGGCGCGTTCGAAAGTAGTGGACGGAAGACGAGGCTAATAACCATCATAAGTCTGCCTACCACTCTTTAATAATGCCTATAGGCACAGCCATATAACACATATAACATAGTTACATTGGTGCCAGGAGCGTTTAAACGAGGTTAGAACACGGGTCTTATTGATCGTGAGTTCACGCGTCCTACCGCTAGACCACGGCCGCTCTCTCACTTTTTGTAGTATTCAGACAAAACCTTGCTTACAAGAGAGGAATTCAGCGGTCTGAGTTGGGGCTCGGCTGTTTTCGCATGGCGTATCACGTGTTCTGCCACAGGGTCCATGCGAAGCGCTCGATCGATCACGCACCCCAGTGACGTGACACTGTTATTCCAGCTCACGTTTTTCCTGTGAAAGTTGGCTGACATCTATCATATATCCAGCGAGATAGACAGTAAGTTCAGAAGGCCCTACATCTCCCTTCGTTTGGCAGACGAAGGATTGATTTTTTTTTGTTTTATATGGCACTATAATGCCAGTGTCAAAGTAAATATTTTTGTATCAAGTTAATAAACAGTCAGGTCAAGTCTTAGTCAAGTCAAAAATTGCTCCAGTAAAGTGGTAGAATCTTTACTGAAACTTCTTACGGAGTTTTCCCACACTTACGCACGTTCACGAAGACTTAATGATTAATAATCCACCATTATTACACATTAACACTCGAAGAAACACAAGTTTAGGAAAAGCAGTTTGTTCAGACACCTTGGTAAATGCTTGTTTTTTATGATATTTTTAGAAATGTATTTCCATTTGAAATTCTTGTACAAATACTCAAATGTTCACAGGACATAACCTCCAAAAATTTAAACTGAAATATATATATTTTTATTGTAGCTCGGCATGTGACAACACTCCGCCTGATGTAAAGCTAGAGTGCGGTCCATGAATGGAAACAACTGCTACCACAGAGAAACCTGTGCGGGCAGCAGTCGCCTCCACTATGCCGGCTTGAGGAGACGAGCATGTACCATTTATTGACAGTGCATTTATTGACAAAGTCACTTCACGGGCGTTACATTCGGAAGAATATCTTTAAATTGTGTCATTTTTTATTTGTAAAGCTATTTGAAGTAAAGTTGTTCAGAAATACAAGCTCTATATTTCAGATATTTTTTTATTTGTAGACGCTAAAATATTATACAGACAAAAACTTGTATCTAGGCATTGAGATATATACTAGAGGAGCAAACACGAAATTGGCATGAAAAAGGCGTAGGCCGTTTCAAACGATTTGACAATGTGGTGTTGCCGTTGTAGTTAAAAATATTCCTATTTTTATTTGTTTTTTGGTTGTTTAAGGACAATATAGATGTTGAAAGGATATATTTACGTGTGAAACGTAATCCCGCTTTTTTGTTGTCCATTTGGGATCGAGAATTGCACGTTTTCACCACATATTTGCCCATTATCAGTTTAATAATTCTACGCGCCACTCGGCTTACGTCAAGTTAAATACCAACTGACAGAAAACTTAATTGTGGCTGTGGGCAGATCTTCTCTTGCCTCACATTGGGAGCGTTATTGCTTATATATCAATGTATCTAGGCGTTATTATTATTCTTTTTACAATTCATTCGCAATATACGTATCGCAGACTGTGTACCCCGGAAACGCAATAGCGTGAATTTGTGTGGATGTCTATTAGTTTACCAAAGCTAATTTAAATAAATTATAAATAACAAACAAACTGTATCGTGTAATAAAAATCTACAATTTCACATTAATTCATTTGCTTAGGGTCGAGTGGGCGTTCCTGTTTTGCCCACGCGTTTTGCCACAATTACGACTTTAGTTAGTTGTACTGGATGGAAACACGTATTTTTTTTTATTTTTTTTTTATTGAAAAATTGAGACAGTCTTATTCTTCTGTACCATAATATTATTATTTTTTTTATTTTTTTTTATTGTAGCTCGACATGTGACAGCACTCCGCCTGATGTAAAGCTAGAGTGCGGTCCATGAATGGAAACAACTGCTACCACAGAGATATCTCTACGGACTGCAGTCGCCTCCACTATGCCGGCTTGAGGAGACGAGCATGTACCATCTAGATTGACAATGCACACTCCTCTCTTATACCTGGCTACTTTCAAACTATTCCCGAAACGCGACAAGGTCACTTCACGGGTGTTACATTCGAAAGTGGTGGTACTGCCCCAGGACGACAGACTGGACAAATAACGATCATCAGTCTGCCTACCACTCTTTTTTTTGATATATTTGATATTTGAATTAAGTTAATTATATGAATAACAAAATTAAATTAACATGAAAAAAATCGTCAAAGAGAAATCGGGCAATTTTTTTTTCTAGAATTTGCCATTGATTTTGTAGAAAAATAAACCCCGATTAATTATTTAGTAGTTTTAGTGTCACTTTCGATTATCAAATTTAAATCAGTTTTAATAATTATTAAACCGGTTTTTTAATTATTCCACATTTTCTGAAGCAATAATTCTAGTATTAAATGCTTATTACTTGTTTTTTTTAAGGTATGTACAATTGTACATATCATTCACACAAAACATTGATTAAAGAAATAAATTATTAATAAAAAAAAAAAATTTGAATATTGTTTTGGTAACAAATTATTAGATTTTTATAAGTGTGCCCTGTCACGTACATTTATGCTACTTTATTTATTTATTTTATTTTACATTTTAGTTTAAAAAAAACAAGGAGTTTAATAGAGCTGCATATAGATAACGGAAAAAAATGTGGTTAAAATTTTTTCATAACTACAAAACCCGTTATGCTATAAGGAACTGTTGCGACTTGAAAATGGTTATTTTCAAACTGGTATCCATAAAAATATGCATTTTAATGTCCAATAGTTAACGATAAAGGCGGTCAACTGCACGCATGCAATTTTTTCGTTCCATAAAAAAAAACTGATATAATTAAAAAACCTACCGCTATGCCGGCTTAATGCCATCCCAGACTGATTGTGCACACTCCCGACAAGCGACAAGGACACGTCACGGGTGTTACATTCGAAAGTGGTGGTACTACCCCGGGACGGCAGACTGGACTAATAACCATCATCAGTCTGCCTACCACTTAGTTTCAGCTAGGTAATAGCACGATCTAAGATAACCTAAGTTGCAGCTGTGCGTGCGCATAATGAAAACATTGATCAACTCTCACCAGTTTATAAAAAAAAAAACATAATAAATACTGCTAACAATAGAATTATAACAAATTAGCTTGGTATGCGTACGATATTATGTATTTGGTGGATATCGGAACACCAATTGGTTTTGAAATTCCTCACAGCTAGTCGGTGGAAATAAAAGGAAGGGTACTCACGGATAGCTCAATTGTCCTCATTTTAGAATGTTCCAAGGGCTGGTTTAGGCAAAGGAAGTGGGAAGGAATGGGATTCCGACTAGCTTTAAGTATCTAACAGTATTTGTATCCTTAAGCCGGCATGACGGAGTCAACTGCTGACTGCTGAAATTTTTGCCGAGCGCGCAGGAGCCCTATAACTGCCAATCACTTTGACCATCCAAAAAATCTATTATTTTTACATTAAAAAAAAAAACCTTGCTCTAGGTCCATAATGTTGCTAATATAATGAAACATGAAAAAATAAAAATATTCGATGAGTTTGCACTAAATTAATTTATTTATTTAAAGGCCAGTACCCAATTTTGAGCCCACTTGATATCTATAAACAATATTCTAAAATAATATCTTATTTTTTCATTAATATACTTCAATTATATCAACACATTGTTTAATAATCAATAGACAATGTTTAATTACATAAAAAACAGATATCATCTATTATTAAAACATTTAATATAATGATAACCTCAAATATTGCATCGGAAAAAGTCTAGGGTCGTTTTCACCAGAAGGCCGGTTAAAGTAACTTTAACTATTACTTTAACCGTTACATTTACATTATGGTTTACATTTACTCTACACGAGTTGCACCATCGCTGCATCGTCGCGCTTGTCATTTTTGACGTTTACTTTAACGCTAACCGTAACCAGAGAATCTCGGCTGGTTAAAGTTAAAGTAATCGTCAAACCAATGTTACTAACGTCAAATGTATGAAAAGAAGCCAAATATGTTGTACTATAATTTTTTCGAGATCAGCCACCCTTCTCACGATAACAATATGAATATACACGATATTGCAACGCGTGTGGAGTAAATGTAAACGTTTAACGGTCGTCGTCGCAGTAAAAGTTACTTTAACCGGCCTTCTGGTGCAAACGACCCTAATTACGCAATAACCCGGGTGAAAAACTGATTGGAGATATATATTTATTTATTTAAGAAAAAATTACTAGGCAAGAGTTACTCTGCCTGTAGATTCAAAAAATTACGCAACAATAAATGCCTTAACGCAGTGGTTCTCAACCTTTTTTTAATGCGGCACACTTTTTACGATTTAAAAATTTGGCGGCACACAAAGAAAAAGATAAGTTTAAAAATTATTTACTTACCTTGTGTTATAGGTAAAATTGTTTATGGTAATAATTTTAAATGTGCGAAATAAAATAATATGTACTACAAAAATAACAGTACGTTTATTAAGGGATTAATTACAAGTTAATAATAAGAATACTTGTAATGCAATTTATTTTTCTTTAAATCATATTATTTAATAATATTAACATAATTATATTATCTAAAATTTGGCGGCACACTTTTAGAATTTTGCGGCACACAAAAGTGCCGCGGCACAGTGGTTGAGAATCACTGCCTTAACGCATTAACGTCAGTCAAAGTGATCACATATCGATCTACTATAAATGTATCTCCAAACAATACTCCTTAATTTATTCTTGAATAAAAAAACTCGCACGAGGACATAAACCGCGCACAACGACATCCAAAAATCCCTAAAGTTCAAACAAAAGGGCGAGTACATCGATCCCTAATGTCGGAACAGATCAATATGTCGTTCACCTTGACCGAGACGGGCGTAGTCAACCTTAAACTAAGCAATTACGACTAATGAATGGGTATTTTGGATGACATGGGCTTCAGCGACTCGCAAAGTTTGTTTTTTATTGTAGCTCGGCTTATGACAACACCCCGCCTGATGTAAACCTAGAGTGTGGTTCATGAACGGAAACAACTGCTACTACAGATAAATCTCTACGTGTAGCAGTTGCCCCTGCTATCCCGGCTTGAGGAGATGAGTATACACCGTCTAGATTGACAGTCCACATTCCTCTCGTTATACCTGGCTACTTTCAAAATGTTCCTGAAACGCGACAAAGATGTTACATTCGAAAGTGGTGGTACTATCCCAGGACGGTAGACTCGGCTAATAACCATCATCTGCCTACCACCATCTTTAAAATGTTAAAATTAATAGCGGCATGCCGAATTAAAAAAAGCTCCGATGGCCGATGAGAAACAACCAACAAGACTATTCGCTTTAGAGCGGCCGTGGTGTAGCGGTAAGAGGCGTGAACTCACAATCGAAGAGACCCATGTTCGAACCTCGCTTACTTCTGACCAATGTAACTATGTACATAACTTTGGTAGCTTTATTAAAGAGTGGTAGACAGACTGATGATGGGTTTTAACCCAATCTGCCGTCCTGGGGTAGTACCACCACTTTCGAATGTAACACCCGTGAAGTGCCTTGTCGCGTTTTGGGAACAGTTTGAAAGTAGTAGCGGAGGCGACTGCTACCTGTAGAGTGTTCTCTGTAGTAGCAGTTGTTTCCGTTAATGGACCGCACTCTAGCTTTACATTAGGCGGAGTGTAGTAGTCATGACACGCCGAGCTACAATTGATTGTAGCATTGCAATAATCATTGTTTTTAACCCAACGAGGAAAGGTATGATAGAATTCCTAAGCAAACAACATACTAAAGATATTGCAACAAAGAACATACCTAATTGTAATGCAGTACATAAACAGTTTGCATTCATTATAAAAAAGTTATGCAAATAATTACAATGTAACGCAATGAATCTTAAACGCGAATTCCTCTGGGATTAAACGCCTTCATTTTATGATTAGAAAACTAAAGGAGAATGCCATTCCCTTAGGAAAGAGGCCCACAATCTTTTTCTCGAGTTTCAAGATCATTTTTAGTTCATTTTGTAGGAAAATAAATTTACATTTCTTATCACCAATCCTTTTTTTAATTTTTTCATCAAAGTTATTGAGTTATTAGACTTTTTCTGATACAATATTTGAGGTTATTTTTACCATCTACGAGACCCTTAACCTTGTTCATATCTTGCTAATTTCTGACCAATGTAACCATGGTTTCTCAATGCCTAAGATTTGCAATTAAATTAAAAAATACAATTGAATTATTAATTATGTATCTATGTATTTATTAAAAACAAATGAAACATATCCTGTATAAACGAAAATAGAATAAGACCAACGCGTTATTCCGTTGATATTTTGGTCATCTAGCCACCCCACTGTTTTACCATATTTAGATTTTATAAAATAAACTTTGGACTCTATTTTTATACTCTTTAGGTTTACATTCACGTACTTTACCAATGACAAGAAGGATTCGTAGAAATGGAACAAAAATTAATTTTATCGCATTAAGTCTATAACGTTATCTGTACCAAATTCTTTCTTTATTTTTCATACGTTAATCAAATACTGAAACTGTGTCAAACCACACTTCGCTTAAGAAATGTCGGTAGGCAGCAGTAACCTCCACAATGCTAGTTTGTTATTGCCTCGGCTGTGGACCACAATGGGGGTTGGGGGCCACAATGAAAGTTGTCACTTGTGCGAATCGAGAACAAAACGTATGTGATTTGACGTTTTCGCTGTCACTTCGAAACGTCAAATCTCATAGATCACTTGAAAGTGGCGATATTACCATGGAAGAAATTACCACCGGCTGTTCGCGTCTACAACGATACGCTTAGTGATAGTAAGCTTTTTATGTAGACAAATATATTATTTATTTAAATACATATTGCTTTTTAATGCTGTTTCCAATTAGTTTAGACGTCTGAGATGTGACGTCACTTTAACAAATGTTGCCACAGAGAAATAATAATTAACGTTTATTTTCAAGCATAGGGCTTGCATACTAACATATATGTATATAAAATTAATATTATATGAGAGAAATGAGAGGATAGCAGTCACCTTCGCTATGCTGGCCTCGCAAGTTAAGGAAATTTATTTAATAGAGCACACTGCAACTTTTGAAACAGTTAAGCTATTAAGGCTGTACTTTTTGATGCTGTTCAACTCAGTAACTATAACACTTTATAAACATGTTTTATAAATATGTGTAAAAAAATCGTGAATTGAGCTCTAAATAAATTTATGAAGCCGTTTTTCTCGATGAAAACTTATCGAATATATATATTTTTTACATCATTATGTTTGCAAAATCAACATCTAGGGCATGTTTTTTTTAAATTCAATATATTAAGCGCAATTTCGGCTTTTTTTCGTGTTTTCGCGCTGTCAAAGTCGAAACAAAAAAAAGGGTAAGGGTGGGTATTCGGAGCTCCTTAATACCAGACGATAGTGGCCACTCACCAGTTAGTCTCGTAATCAGTTGGTATTAAACACATGATTAATTAATGTTTATAATAATGTAATATAAAATGTTGAAAGTAACGATTTAATTGAATTAAAATACACAACACGTGCGCAGGATATAGTCATTGCATGTTTTTGTTTTATTTCTTATACAAAAGTAACTCGAAATAGTGATGTCATTTATTTATTTTATCGATTTTTTTAAAATAAAATTCTCTAACTAGTTTTACAATAGTTTGTTGCCATCTATTGTCTACTAGTATTATAAAAACGAGTGAAAGTAACTTATTTGTCAAACATGCTAAAAATTAAAAAAAAAAAAATTGGCAAGGAGGTGTATCGCGTCCTAGAGAAGGATGTAGGTAACATTTTGTCTAAAAAGATAAATGAAATAAAAATAAAGAGACATGCTGTAATTCTTTTTCAGCTTCGTTTAAATATTTTTTTTAATTTGCGAAAGTAAATCTTGTTTAAATTTTTATTTGTTTTATTTTATCAAGTGTATTAATTTATCACAAATAACATTTTAACTAGAAAGATTTCCGTTTTCCAACTTCCTCTAATATAAAAAAAACGCTCAAAATAATTGGAAATTTTTCTCAGTCAAAAATCATCATGATCTAGACCCTTGATTGTAGGGCATGATTTTTTAAAATTCAATAATAGGCTTTTTGCGTGTTTCCGGCCGAAGTAATCGTATGGTCAAGGTCGATTGGCAGCAGTAAGCCCCTTAAGATCAGACGGAGTCTAAAAGAAATAAACGAATTTGATAATAATATTTTTTCAAACAGTTATCGTTGTAGAGTTGATTCTGTACCATGCAAGATGGCGTATGCGTGCGATATGGGAGAGTTCATTGCACTACATGCATTTAGAGATGTGATGTGTTATCGATATAACGATTTTTTGGTAATAATATCGATAAATACGTTAGTTATCAGTTTTTAATAGAGTGGTCACAGTCCATAAACGGAAACAGCTGTTGCCACGGCAAAATAACTTCAGCGAGCAGTCGCCTCCGCTATGCTGGTCTGATACAACAACCATGTTGACAATACACGCACAGATTTAAAAAAATCAAGCTAGTGTTAATACAATAAATAAAAAAAGGAATTCAACTGTTTTTATAACGATTTTTATTAAACTTAAGGGAGGAGTGCACATTCGTTTCCTCAAGTCGGCATAGCGGAGGCAACTGTCTGCAGAAAATCTATTGTGGCAGTTATTTCTGTTCATGGACCGCACTCTAGTTTGACAATAGGCGTGTTGTCATAATATGTCGAGCTGCAATAAAAAAAAAGACTTTTCTTATCGATAAAATTAACGTATGATGTACAACACTTTACAATACATCACTTTCGGATTTGTTTACATTACGGAAACGGGACGTTTTGTTGTTTTTTTTTTAATATTCTAAGGCTTAGGTAACTAGTTTATGATATTATAACCTTGACCAAGCTATAACTTAGAGCTGAAATTGTGGTATTCCTGCAAAATTGTATTTACCTACTACTTTAGAGCGACCGTGGTCTAGCGGTAAGGCGTGTGAACTCACGATCGGTGAGACCCGTGTTCGAACCTCACTAAATTCTGACCAATGTTACTATGCTTTTTTTTCTTGTAGCTCGGCATGTGACAACACTCCGCTTGATGTAAAGCTAGAGTGCGGTCCATGAATGGAAACAACTGTTACTACAGATGCTCGTCTTCTTCTTTCGTCTTCTTAAGCCGGCATAGTCGAGACGACTGCCGCCTTTCTTTGCCGAAGTTTCTATGTGGTATAGCAGTTATTTCTGTTATCGGATTGCTGTCTTAGGCGAAGTGTAGTCATAATGAGTGGAGCTACAATAGAAAAAACGTTGATCATAGACCACAGGATTATCTAATTAACATAATTCGATAATAACAATGAACGATGGTCCATAAATAATTATAATTATTCATTATTTCATAACCTGTCAATCAATTTAAATAATTCAATGTCATAACCCACGCAACTAAAAACAAAAGGTACCTACGTAGGTCCAGTAATGAAATCTTTTTCTTGTGTATATTTTTTAGTTATACATACATAACTTGGTCGTTTATTTATTTATTTTCTAACCGGGACATCGAGTTTTGGCGGCCATCTTGAGACGTCAGGTTGTCTGTTTTGAATTATTTTCCTAAACTTGTGTTTCTTCGAGTGTTAATGTGTAATAATGGTGGATTACTAACCATTAAGTGTTCGTGAACGTGCGTGAGTGTGGGAAAACAATTCAAAAGAAGAGAAACTGTGTTTCCATTTTCCCTCCAAAACTTCCTAGGAAGTTTCAGTAAAGATTCTACAACTTTACTGGAACAATTTTTGACTTGACTGAGACTTGACCTGACTGTTTGGTGTGATGAATGAATGACTCGTGATGCACAATGTTATTAACTTGATGCAAAAATATTTACTTTGGCAGTGGCAAATTGTTATAAATAACGCCATATAAAACAAAAAAAAAAAAACCGGGACATCAAGTTATTTACCCTCAAAATATAATACATTAAAAAAATATATGTATTTTTAATATTGAAATATAATTCGCAAATATCTTTTTGTGAAATAAATAAAGCAATAATTTTTACTATTATACATTTTTTTCGGGCACCAAACCCACGTTTCTGGACCCACAACGGAGAAGGTTTCAAAATAATAATGTGTGTTAAATCGAAAACCATTTCGAGATAACACTTCAATTAGATGTATTTTATGATTCCCGTCTGAAAAAACTTAAAAATCGATGAGATATTTGAAAAATTGTAATAACACGCGGTCGATCTTGTTCAGACGGACCATAGACATTGATGTAGAAAAAGTGGTGGTGTATAGCCTAACAATTTTATAGATATTTTTATTGTCTATGGTTGTTACCTAACAAAGCCAATATCTTTTCATTGTGTTTCCTTACGATAACAGTATTTAATACAAATAACCGCTGCAGTGTAATGAACAAAATAGTATACTATAAATACCATGTTTTAATTAAAATAAATCTTTTAAAATTGAAAGTTTGGTCGAATAATTTGACAAGGATTTAGTGTAGTTAGAATTTTAGATAGTACGCATTTGCGACACAGGTTTAGAAATTCACATCTAAAAAGTGGTCAAAATAAAGTCACGATTTAATTTAATAAACAATTGCTGTTGTCCTTGTTCATATGAAGGGTTAGTGCGCGTTCGACTACTTATTTTGCCACGATTTATTTTTAATTGTAATTTTCGTCACAGTTTTCACAAATATATTCTATTTATATTAATATAAAATAATGGATACTTATACATACCCTGACCCGTAGGACACGTTTAGCTATAGGACAATAAAAAATTGATACTTTGTAAATGAATAAAAAAAAATTTACTAGGACGAATCGAAACCGGGACCTCTACGAATCATAACACCTTAGAGCGGTTGATAATAAAATGTGGTTTAATCATTGAGATATATAACTAGAGGCGCAAACCCCATACATTTGACATGAAAAAGCCGTAGGACGTTTCAAACGATTTGACAATGTCAATCTTAGTGTTGCCGGTATAATTAAAAATTTTCCACACACTAATTTTTTTTTTCTTTAGATATTTTTATTCAGTGTCGATTATAATATATCTAGAGGCATGCATTTTTAGCTAAATAAAATAAAGTTCGATGTTTTAATTGTTTAATATAAGTTGAAAATCTTCTTTCTTAAAAATAAAATATTTCTTTTTTTATATTATAATACGGGTTATGGGAAACCATGTTTTACTAGCAACACTAAATGTAAAAAATATCCCTAATTTTATTTGTTTTTTTGTTGTTTAAGGACAATATAGATGTTGAAAGGATATATTTACGTGTGAAACGTAATCCCGCTTTTTTTGTTGTGCATTTGGGATCAAGAATTGCACGTTTTCACCACATATTTGCCCATTATGAGTTTATATACGTCCTGTCAAATACCAACTGACAGAAAGCTTAATTATGGCTGTGGGCAGATCTTCACTCGCCTCACGTTGGGAGCGTTATTGCGCCTCTAGTATATATCTCAATGGGTTTAATTTGCTTTTATACATTACGGAAAAAAACAATTTTTGATTTAAATAATAATTAGTACGCATAAAATCCCTCCTTACAATAACAACTTAACGTATCAAAAATTGTCTGCTTTTTCTGTGGCGAAAAAATAACGACGTAGTAAAAACTAAATAAACATTTTAAGCTTTACCTAGAGGTCAAATATTTGACATATTTGTCAAACATCGATAAAGATAAGAATATTAGTTACTATTTTGATTGTTATCGATAAAACTAAATGTCAGAATTGGGTAATCACTATTTATTGTTTGCAATTTTATTTTTTGTAGATACTTTTTAAAGATAAGGAGAGCTTTTGTTTATTTAAAGTTTATAAAAAATATAGTTAGTCTAACGAAAGCGTGACCTGAGAAAACGCGGCAAAATTTTTTCATGTGGTATTTCTAACGGACAAGAGAAAAAAAATTAACCTGCAATTAATGCTAAATCGAAAAGTGTTATCTCGAAATGTTTTTCTAGTTTTTTTTGCATTTTGCCCATAAAAAAATACTACTAATGCTTTTTTTATTTTTTATTTTTTGTTATTTTGAGTTAGCTGTTTTTAAATTTTTTTAGTTAAATTTTTATCACACTTCGCACCGCCTGATGTTAGGCTGGCTAAAGTGTTATAACAGAGTCTGCAGGCGCTATATCGGCTTGAGGACACGAATCCATTCATTGACAGGGCACACTTCTAAGACCTGTGAGTTAACTTCATGAGGTAACCTATAAGTTAGTCGCGTTAGCAACTTGAAATAAAAAGAGTAGTGTGCCCTGTCTATAGATGGTGCAAATTCGTCTTCTCAAGTCAGCATAACTGTATTTATCTCTACATTTCTATACTACTAAATAAATATGGGTTTCTCGCTTGTTTAGACGTCACGATAAGATGCATCATTGAAGTTTTTTTTGTATTATAAATAAGGAAATAAAATAACGGAATCACAACGAAAATGACACATTCACGGCCAATGACGACACGAACAAAACAAGTTTTAGAATAATTAAATAAACGTACTATGAAAATGAATCATCCCGCCATATTGTAGTCTCTCAGTGCCGCGAAACATGTGCGCGGGAACGCATGTTTGAATTTAGAATACTGTTTTTTTTTATAAGTCTTCAGTCTGTGTTTCGTTGTCGTGCAGCCGTGTGTGATCGTTTTATAAATTTTTATTTTATAAACTTTCTTAAATTGTGTCTGTGTGTGATTCTTTACGGTCGTGTTTTATAATTTGGATTGTTGTAAGTTATATTAAATTATTCTTTTAGGTCAAGGTTTAAGTTTAGATTTAATAAATGTTAATTCTCTTAAATTTGTTGCTCCGAGTGTTATAATGATGGATTATTATCTATATTATTATCTATGAACGTACGTGTGGACAAATGATGGTGTGTTTTATTTTCCCTCCAAAACTTCGCTGAAAGTTTTAGCGAAGATTCCCCCTACTTAAAATAGCAAAAAACAAATGCAATAGTAAGCTGCATAGAATCTCTTTATCAGTTAAAACATGTTCGCGCAATACTGAAGACTAGGCTGTATGGACAATGATTTCTTTGCCTTTAATAAAATTGCAACAAAACGAGAGTGTTTGCTTTTCTTGTGGCATCTCATATGTAGATGTTTCAGAGCAAAATACAGCTGCCAAACACTCCGTATTGCAATTCGATATAAGAATAAAGAGAATATAATAGGTACTGAGTACGGGCTGTATAGATTTTGATGCCTTCGTCTTCCCAGAATAGGAGAACAGAACTAAAAAAATAATGTCATATTAATTGGCCAGCTAATCGGTGTGTATTGGTTTTTGGCGGGCATCTTGAGACGAAGTTCTCTTTAAAAGAAGAGAACCTGTGTTTCCATTTTCCCTCTAAAACTCCCTAGGAAGTTTCACCACTTTACTGGAATAATTTTTGACTTGACTGAGATTTGACCTGACTGTTTGATGTGATGAATGAATGACTCGTGATGCACAATATTATTAACTTGATGCAAAAATGTTTACTTTGACACTGGCAAATTGTTATAATGCCATATAAAATAAAATAAAAAAAATTGGCCAGCTAATCGGTGTATTATTATATGTAACAGATAAAATGGTTAGGTAATGTTTGAGGAAGGCTAATATCTTCCTTATTAAACAGCTCGCGGGTAAATCTCTATTGTTTGATGTCTGACGTAATTGTGCCATGGGGGTTATGTCGCATTGCACTAATCTCTAAAGATGCTGATAAACGAGCGTTCTTTTGTAACAAGCTTTCACTGTTTTTACACTGATGTCAATCTAGATGGTGCATACTCGTCTCTTCAAGCCGGCATAGCGAAGGAGACTGCTGCCTGTAGAGATTTATCTGTACTAGCAGTTTCAGTTCATCGACCGCGTTCTGGCTTTACATCTGGCGGAGTGTTGTCATATGCAATTAAATAAAAAAAAGAATCATGGAGCGGTAGTATTGTCTTATTTTTTTGATCATGGTGTAAATTAACAAATCATATAATCATCAGATAGGTATTTAAAACTTAATTAGTAAAAAAAACTAAAAAAAGGTATACATATATCGGATTAAGTGAAAAAAGCAGAGAATTTTCGTTGCTGTAAGCTTTAGGGTTGCCAGATGTCCGGTCTGAAAAATTGCAATAAACCGGATAAATTTTTATAAAGGAGAAAGGACAATTTTTTTCTCAAGTTTGTCGATGATTTTTAGCTAATTTTGTATAAAGATAAACCTATTCCCTTATTACCAATCAGTTTTATTTTTTTTCACCTAAGTTATTGAGTAATTAGATGTTTTCTGATACAATATTTGAGGTTATTATTATAATAAATATATTAATTAATTAATGATTGATGATATCTGTTTTTTATGTAATTAAATATTGTCTATTGATTGGTAAATGATATAATTGAAATAAATTAATAAGGTATTATTTTAGAATATTGTTTTGTTATAAACTATTAGGTATCAAGTGGGCCCAAAAATGGGCATTCTCCTTTTCTCTGTTTTGTAATAACAGAACATAACAAACTTTGCCCTGTTTTTTTAACATATCTGACAACCCTAGTAAGCTTAGCGAAAGCCCAAAGAACTAGTAAGTATTATTGTCCACGTTTAAACAATACTTTACGCGTTACAAGTATCAATAACTCTAATAAATCACATCAAACATTGCACAACACTAAAGTTATCTGATATGCTAGTGATGTGACGCAACGCTTATAATATTGTTATCTGTAAATAATAAATCTTGTTTTGTTTGACAACAAGTCAAATATGACTCACGATTTAGATTGTATGTCAAATATGTCATATTATACAAAAGTTGTGCTTGTTTGACGTAAATTATTAGATTTGTCAAAAAGAAAAAAAATCCTTTGCCTTTGAACTAATAAAAAAAAAGAAAATAAAAATAAAACTGCTGTGTATTTACTTGAATAATGAAAAACACGTTTATTTCTGAACGAAAGTTAAAATGTCAAAGTTTGAAATCGTGCTAATGACGATTTAATTTGGCGCCGTTTTATTTTTAATTCCAAATCTTTAAAATACGAGTGTTTAATTACACCAATATTTATTTTTGAATAATATTTCTTAAAGAATACAAATCTGAATTTATTTAGTTATTTAGCAGATTAAGGTGCTTTGTTTTTTTAATATGTGGCCACAATCGAGAAATGACTGCAGGCTCCGCTCCGTCATCTTTGCTTGAAGAGTCGAAAGTGTACCGGCGGGCGGCACTTCTCTCGTTATACCCAACTTCTTTTCTGAAACATGACTAGACTAGGTCGAGTGATTTTCGACTTAGTTTACATATGACATGGTTACATTGATTAGAACTTGTACACGGGTCTCAACCACCGTGAGTTCGCGTTCTACCTCTAGACAACAGCTGCTCTAAAGAGCACATTTATCCTGCATAGGAGTCGGCAGCACAGGACGCGTTTGACTGTAGCCTCAGGATTCTCGTTGTGACTTGTTTAAGGTCTAATAGCTCCAAAAGGCTCGTTAAAGTTACTTTGACTGTTACGTTTAAGGGTAACTTTAACGATTACGTTAACTTCGCATTATCGCACTATCGTCGCATCTGTCACTTTTGACGCTTAATTTAACGCTAACCCTAACCAGCGAATTTCAAAGGTCAAAGTTAAAGTAATCGTTAAACCAATGTCACTAACGTTAAATGTATGAAAAGAAGCCAAATATGTTTTTCTATTATTTTTTCGGGATCAGCCACCCTTTTAACGATAACAATATGAATTTACACGATATTGCAATGCGTGTGGAGTAAATGTAAACGTTTAACGGTTGTCGTAGCCGTAAAATGTAACAGTCAAAGTAACATTAATAGGCCTTTTAGTGCAAATGGACCTAAGACCTGCAAATTGCCGCCTGTCGTTTGAAGAATAGTTTGTGTGCTGTACTCGTCGTGCATGATGCAGGATTGTGTATGGGCCACTTAAGGACGAGCTCGCACTTTTGACACATTCGAATTTGGGTCACACTACGACATTTTACTTACGCACACATTGATACAGTTTTTGCCCGACTTTATATATTACCTAACTAATCTTGATACCTGAAGATATTATTTAATTAATTTTAATATTGTTAGCTCGTGGAATTCGTCCGAGCGCGGACTGACCAACCGCGTCAACATTTTGTATGAAATTTTTTCTCTATTTTTTATTATATTCGCGATAAATTTAATAGTAATTTACTGAAAACAATATTATAGACACCATGTATAGAGGACTATATAAGCTACAATTTCCTGTGATTTTTAAGTAAAAATATGCACTGGATTTAGTTATAATGGTACCTAAACAGACCCCCATTTTTTGTCATTTTCGGTGATTCTTGCGATCGTAAAATCGTATTTATGGGAAAATTTTGTATGGCACTATATAATTTTTATGCCTTATTTCTAGAGATGAATATATTAGCTATAATTTTATACTATGAAATCCTCACAGTTGTGTTCCCTGAATCAGTATATGGTACCAGAAAAACATCGATTTTTGTAATAGCGTCCATAAAGGGCGCTCTTTCTTTCAAGAGAATTATTTTTTTAACGGTTACAGATAAATATTCCATTAACAATAAATGCATTATTAATTACTTTACAAAATCGTGCCAAAAAAAAAAAAAAAAAAAAAAACTTTAGTGTGTTTATAACTGTAAACCCTAGAATTAACGCAATGGCCATATAAAACATTTATCATGTTGACCGATAAAAATGTACGTACAAATATGAACCTTATGTATTAATACTTAACGTCTAAAGCATACAACTTTGTTACTAAGCTTACTTTAAGATAATTTTACTCGAATAGGTTTCTTATGTCAAACTAAATAAAGACTATAGTTTTGTTTGTGTAACTAAGTTTGCGTTTATTAGATTTACATTTTGTATTTTCAGCTCTATCCGTACGGGATAAAGATGATTTTCTTTTGTAAATTGTTTTTGGCTTGATGTTTGCATGTTTCTCTTCATATGGTACTAAAGATAAGGTCCAGGGGATTCGAAGGATTATTTTCTTTGAACAAAGTCTTAAAAACTTCTCAAGATTTTATAATACATATATCGCTGTTGTGTAATTTAAGAGTGGTAGGCAGACTGATGATGGTTATTAGTCTAATCTGTCGTCCTGGGGCAGTACCATCACTTTCAACTGCTCTAGAGAGCAGCTTGGGCATCGCAAAGCCCGCCAAAATCGGGACGTCTGGCAACGCTGAGCTTGGGGCTTTAAAGGTACCCGGGTAGAATGAAAGGAGTGTACTGTATCGATTTATTGATGCACTTGAGCGGTCGTGGCCGGCCAACTCACGATCGATGAGACGCTGTTCCAACCTCGCTAATACTGACCGGTACCAATGTAACTTTGCTATTAAAGAGTGGTAGGCAGACCGATGATGATTATTTATCCAGTCTGCCGTCCTGGTGCAGTACCACCACTTTTGAATGGAACACTCGTGAAGAGACCTTGTCGCGTATCGGGAATAGTTTGAAAGGTATGGGAGGAGTGTGCACTGTTAATCCAAATCGTACATGCTGGTCTCCGCACAGGTTTCTCTGTAGTAGCAGTTGTTTCCATTCATGTACCGCACTTTAGCTTTACATCAGGCGGAGTGTTGCCGAGCTACAATAAAAAAAATCTATGCTGAAATACGATGAGACAACTATAGTATCAACTGTTGAAAAGATTTGACGCTTCGGTGTTTGGTGTATGGTTATGGTATACAGATTTGATTCTGGATAAAGACTACCTGATGAAGCATCCTTAATGCTGTGGGAAAGTAATAAAATAAACAGAGATATGGTTATCTAAAAGATCTCACAGTCTAGATTTCTAGATAAGTTCATTACAGATAGCTCTGTTTGGTATAAGCAGACGTCGCGACTAACGGCGCGCCTGCGCACGATCCGATGCCACATTGGCGCCACATACAGTACTAACACCATAAATATGACAATTTAAATGATGGCTGGTGAAATTGTAGAATCTAGGAATTTTAACATAACTACGTAAAGCGTCTGTGAAGGAGTAGTTTAGTGGTTAGAACGTACCGGAGTGGGTTCGAATCTCACCTCGACTCAGGCATACAATCGTCTGCATGCTGTTTTTTTCTATTAATGAAGAATGCCCATAAGAGAAATGGGCCGATTTTTTTTTGTTTGTCGATGTTACTTAGTTAATTTTGTAGAAAAATCAATCTATATTCCTATAATATTGTGCATCACGAGTCATTCATTCATCACACTAAACAGTCAGGTCAAGTCAAAAATTGTTCCAGTGAAGTGGTAGAACCTTTACTGAAACTTCTACGGAGTTTTGGAGGGAAAATGGCAACACAGGTTCTCTTCTTTTTTGAATTATTTGCCCACACTCACGCATGTTCACGAACACTTAATAATGGAACCATTATTACACATTAACACTCGAAAAAACACAACTTTAGGAAAATAATTCAAGACAGATAACCTGATGTCTCAAGATGGTCGCCAAAACTCAGTTTTTTGTTTACCCAGGTTAATTAATTAAACTTTTCCTGATGCAATATTTGAGGTTATTATAATAATAATAAATGATTTAATAATTGATTTAAAATGTAATTAAACATTGTATATTGATTGGTAAACGATGTGTCGGTATAATTGTAATAAATTAATAAAAAAAATAAATTAGAATATTGTATTTCATTATAAATTAGTAACAAAAATATAGTATTCTCTTTTCTCTTCCTAAATAAGCACGAGTGTTTCCTAACTCATCCCGTCTATCATTCCTGTCTATTTTAAAAATAGCCAAACGAGTCGTTTTCAGTGACATCTTGAAAGTGACAAAATATGTGTCCAAATTAACGACTTTAAATTAATAGGGTATGACTTTTTTTAAATAGAACAGCTTATTGAAAACTAAAAACTCTCCCTATGCCTACTTGATGAGATGAGGCGTGCAACAACGGTCGAGGTATACTCCCGTTTTTTATTTATATTATTATTTTTATGACATTATAACAATTTGCCAGTGTCAAACTAAATATTTGTACAAGTTTTTTTTTAATTTAGAATTTTTGCCCATTTCCCCCGACGCGATGGATCCATAGGTATCCTATAAAATTAACAGCGGTGATGTTAAATGATTAAATTAATTCAGAAAAAAAACTAATAGAAAAAATATTTTCTAAATTAATTATATTTTAAGGTTAATATTGCTATTTCGAAGTTCTACCTACCTCTACTTGTAAAGAAGGCTTACTGATACATAAAACGCATAAAGTGTATAGGATTACGGTAAATTAACCGCAAAATTTAATATATTTACCGCACAATTTACAATAAACTTTGAGTACTAAATTTTAGTACGGTCATTCAAATATCACTTTTACTTCGCGAGAAATAAAGACTCTTTTCCTATTCAGTATTTAAATAGTAACTTGATAGAGGATAATAAACCATTCGTTAGTAAAATCGTATCTAATTTACATTAGTTTTATTACGCTTGCTGTACGCTTGCTTGAGTGTTTTTTTTTACTTTTTACAACATTTACATCATTCATTATTAGGTTATGATGAAAATTGAATCTAACAAAAAATTGCGGTACACACAGCAGGCCTTAAGAAGTAATAAAAGTTTGGCAAAAAAAAAAGAAAAGAAAAAAAATTATGACGTGCTGTATGGGCTTAGTTCCCTTTGCCTTCCCACAATGTGAAAAGTACCTCGAATTTCACCAAAGGAGTGAACTAAATTAAAAATATAGTTGTAAAAAATGCAACTATAGTATGTAAAAAACGTTAAACTTTTAGGGTGGTTTGCACCAGAGATGGCCGGTTAAAGTAACTTTGACTGTTACTTTAACTTTAACAGTTACCTTTACTTTTACTCCACGCGCGTTGCACCATCGTGTAAATTAATTCGTTATAGTTAAAAGGGTTGCTGGTGTAAATGAATTCTCTCAATACAAACAAGAGCGGCTTTTCAAAGATTTGACGTTAGCGACATTGATTTAACTATTACTTTAACTTTGACCGTCCGAAATTCGCCAGTAACGGTTAAGGTTAAAGTAATCGTCAAATGTGACAGATTTTTTTTGAAGCAAACTAATTTTAACTTTAACCATTACTTTAACGTGACAGTAATAGTTAAGTCATATGGTGCAAATGGACATTAAAAAGTTTTGTTCGCCTATTTTTGCTTTTTTCCCACCCAGTGAAAATTTTTTGAAAATAACTATTTTAGTGAAATATAAATAAAGGCTAAAATAGCATAACAAAATAACTTAAATTCCTTTACGGGTGACTCACGAACTGCATATCCAGTTTATGGGACAATGAAGTTTTATGACATGAATACCTCCTCGGGGCTATTTTGCCGTGGACTTATTAAGAAAATTTTTCACGCTTTGATGCGGTTTTGACACGCAATTGTTGATCGAGTCTGATATGAATATTTCAACGCCTTTTATTTTAAAAGATACTCGTATTTAAAATATAATACTGAAGATGTAGCTGCATACCTTTGTTCCCTTTGCCTTCCCATGATGGTAGAAAACGAACACAAAATCCTTGACACCGTGACCTCACATAATGCATAAATTCACGGTCACTAATGTTTGAATTAAACCTATGCCTTTATAATTTAAAAGAAAACATTATGTTCAGTAGCCAGGTCAAGGCCAAAAGTTATGTCATTAAAAAAAAAAAACAAAGCAAATTGGCGCCATTTTTTGTACTGTCAAATTAAAATTAGTTTTGTATTTTATTTTATATCTATCTAAACTATTTTGTTAAAATAATTATTTGTGCAAAAATTATTTGTTTTTGATTATATTTACGCGAAAAATGAAATATTACAGAAAAAAATTATATTATAATTTTTTTATAAAATATATAAAATTTTATAAATTGTATTATAATTTTTTTTTCGTGTTGCTTTTTTGCTGTATGGTAAAAAATCAATGGCCGCTGAACTATGCAACTTTCTTAACAGTTCTTTAAGCAAAATAACTTAATTTGCAAACGTTACACGTAATGTTTGTAATAATGACTTAATTAAAGATTAAAGAATTAAATGGAATTTTCTTACGTGACTATTTTAGTTAATTAGTGTAATTTTTCCACTAGAATGCCTGGTACTACTTTAGCATTTTAATTCTTTGTTAGTTTAGTTTTTTATACTATAATTGATAAAGACTTCATTTAGTTGCTAGCTAATATATACACTAGCAGACTACTATGTATTTACCACTTTCTGTATCGGTTAATTAAATCGTTAAACGGTATAAAAGTTGATTTGTTGCAGCGCCATCTAGTGGGGAATTACCTTTTCCATAAAAATCATAATATGTTCGCAAAATAAAACAAATATCAAAAAAAATAATATAATTAAATTAAAATATTGTTTTATTTTATTAAAAATATGGATTTTAGTTAATTTAAGTATTTTGCAATACGCCACCTATTCACACAAAATAGTTTAAAATAGCTTTTTCAGGAAAGTGGTGTTTTTACTAAAACTAAGGTTGAATAATTTGCCCCTACATTTGCCCCCTGTGCGTCAACATTCACGAACTCTACCATTATAATGCATTAACCCTTGACGAAACACAGATTGTCAGTCAAAACTTTTATGAAGGAATTTTATTTCCGGAGTTTTTTTAGTAGCTCAACAGACCGCCTGATGTTTAAAGTCTAGAGTGCGGTGCAACTGCTATCACAGAAAAATGTTTGCAGGCACCAGTCGTCTCTACTATACCGGCTAGAGAAGCCGAATCCTCTCGGTATAGTGTAGTGTTCCGAATGCTTACAATAATAGCAATATATTGATAATTTAAAAGTAAGAAAGTAATATTGATGTATCAATGAACTTTGCCCTACGTAATGGAAGACATCCGGCGTGGTCTGCTTCGTCATAATAGGTGTACTACTTAAATTATATTCATAGACTAGCAACGAAACCCGGCGTTGCTCGGGAACTTTTTAGATCATTTCAGAAATTTGTAGGACTTTTTAGAACATTCTATATCGATTTTAGCGGTTGATAACGTTTTGGGACTTTCTAGATCATTCTTGAAGATCAATTGTAACAGTTGCACACATTTTGTAGTTTTCTAGATCGTTTCAAATAATTTTAGAACTATTCGGATGTTGTCATGAGTTAGAAAAGGACAGATATAGATTTTTAAGATTTCGCCGCCCACAACCACCCTCTTCCACCCACCGCGTCCAAACTCCCTTACTTTCACGTAGATTGGAGTTAGTGGTCATAGAGAAAACCCTGTCTTTACGTACTAACATTAACATTTTATATAAGTATTTAGATTTAGATTTAGATTTGTATTTTAAACTATTTTATATGTTTATTTTTTCAAAATAATGAACAGAAAAATATATTTTCACAAATATTACGATTTAACATTAGCCAGGTGTAACGAGAGGAATGTGCATTGTCAATCTGGATGGTCAAACCGGCATAGTGGAAGCGACTTCTGCCTGTAAAAATTTTCTGTAGTAGCAGTTGTTTCCGTTCATGAACAGCATTTTATTCGTTGATATATACAACTAGATGTACAATGTCACTTTCAATGTGAGGCGAGAGAAAATATGGCCACAGCCACATTTAGGTTCTCTGTCAGTTGATATTTGACTTGACGTAAGCCGAGATTGACATTGTCAAGTGGTTTGAAATAGCCTACGCCTTTTTCATGTCAAATGAGGTTTGCTCCTCTAGTATAGTGGTTTAGGATTTCCCCATACTGTCCCAGTTAAAAAATTACCCTGTATATCTCAATGATTTTATTGATTTTAATATAAGAATAAACATATATTTATTTTCTTGTTCCAGGTAGTACAACAGATTTAGCACCAACCCTGATCGGAATATACGATTCACTTCTGGAGCCAAAAAACTCTGGTCCAGAAGCGAGCAGATTCGATTTAAACGCTAAAGATGCACGAAACGATCCACCACTCGAACGAAAACCATCACAAGAAGAACAACCTACAATGAACGAAGTTGACATCGAAAATGATACTAAAGTCGATAAAATACCTAATAAGAGTTCTTTATATACAATTCGAACTAAAATAATAGACAATGGTGCTAATGAGCTTACGAACGAAACATTTATACAAAAATCTAGCTTTTATAAACCGATTAAAAGTTTTAAAAACGATAAAGTTTCCGATGTAGGCACAACACTGAATACATTTGAAAATTTATCACCAAATGTGAAGCGAATGATATCCAGTGCTACAGAAACATCTTCAGGGTTTAAATTCCAAAAGCGTACAGCGACGATCAGAAGTTCCGGTCGTCATAAATCTAACATACCACTTGTGGGGGCTACATCAAAGATATCACAATCAGGACTTGAAATAATACCATCAGTCGAAATATATGATAAACCTTGTGGTATAAAAGCGAAACAGAATGATGTACCAATTGAAATCCCACCAAAAACATTTAAAGCTCAATTTAGACTGGGAACAGATTCTACTTATGATATACCAGCTAAGAAAGAAGTCGTGTATGACGTACCGACGCAAAATAAAACAGCATTCGAATCGTTATCTTTACCGTACATAGATCAATCAATTGAACTATCAATAACATCCAATGACAGAGAATTTGATACAAAATTATCATCAAAAGAAAACTCGCCAGATAAAACAAAATTAAGTCCGATTCGAGTTCAGAATTTGAGTGGTTCAAAATTGGTGAAAGATGCGATCGGGTCGACTGGGAATTTGCCGGAGAAGGAAGTGAAGTTACATCCGCCACCAGAAGTGACGCGTCCTTTATCAATGAGTTCCATTGCGTCTTCTAGTTCGACGTCGAGTAGTGGTGTTCAGCAGAAAGGAGGAGTGAACTCGGCGTATTTGGCTTCTATCGAGAGCTTGGACGATCATAGTGATGGTGATATCGCTTCGGGAATGGGAAGTAATAGTTTTGTTCATAAATCTGGTATTAAGAACATCGCTGAAGAAAGGAGAGCTGAGGCTATACCTAGTGAGTTTTTTTAAATTTATTTATTATATAATTTTTACTACTACGCACGCCTTGTTCCCACTGGGGTAGGCAGAAACTATGGAGTGCCAGCGATTCCTCTCTCTACATACCACTTTCGCTTCGACCACATCCATTACTCCCCTCATGCACGCACGTCGGTTGAGGGTACTCCTCATCTGACTCTTTCTCAGCAGTTGACCGATCTGACTGAGAAAGGTCTTCCTAGGGCGCTTCCTTCCGACACTGCCATCCACTTTCGCACAATAGATCTTTTTTGTTAATCTCCTTTCATCCATCCTTTCCAAATATATAATTTTTAACTAAATTAAAAAATATTATATGCAGTTTACAATTTTATTTCGATTATTCTTGTACGACGACATTTTTAAATGCATGTACAATAGTTAGAAGAGTGTGCCCTGTCAAGATGCTGCACATCGTCTCCTCTAGCCGGAATGGTAGAGGTGATTGTTGCCTAGTTTTTACATCAGGCGGTACATCCATATATATTTTAAATATTTATTACCTTTTTTTTTTCAGATTTTCATGCATTAGATGAATTGTCAGGTTTATCTCAACTAGAGAGAGTTTGTGCTGAAATTGTTCAGACTGAAAATGTGTATGTTGAAGACTTGAGGCAAGTTGTCGAGGTAAGTTTTTTGTAGACCGTACGTACCTCTAAAATTGTAGAGCCTGCCTGTAGAAATTTCTCTGCAGTGGCTGTTGTTTCCATTCATGGACCGCACCCTAGCTTTACATCAGACGGAGTGTTGTCATATGCCGAGCTACAATAAAAAAAGTTAATTGGAACACTAAAGGAAGTTAGAAGAAGATTAAAGCGACGAAAATGTATCCGTTAGGTTTTAAATTAAATGGTTTTGTTTTACATACGTAGTTATTTTAACGAATGCATTTTGTTAATTACATAATTCGGTATTATGTAACTATGTTTCTTATTAGAACGGAAACTGTTATACACAGGCTGCCCTAAATTTTTTACAGTAGTCCGGTCATATGGTTTGATATTTGATAAGTTGCCGTAGAGCGTCGTTTTAGTGTCACGACTAGAGATTGCAGCAGACTGGCCGGATACCGGATATTCGGCCAACCTTGCGGCCGGATTGCGGCCAGCTGCCTAATTGTTAGGTAAAACTGTAAATTGGCAGAAGTAAAAATAGAGAAATAGTGAGGTGGAGTAGTACCACCACTTTCGAATGTAACACCCGTGAAGTAACCTTGTCGCGTTTCAGGAACAGTTTGAAAGTAGCCAGCTGTAACGAGAGGAGTATGCAGTTTCTGGACTGGTACATTCATTTTAATGCGCCTCTACTGGTGCCTGTAGAAATTTTTGTGGTAGCAGTTGTTTCCGTTCACGGACCGCACTGTAGCTTTACGACAGGCAGAGTGTTGTCATATGTCGAGTAATACGTTTAAGTAGGTACTAGATTGATATTGTAGGTAGTCTGATTTTTTGTACGCTAATGGATCGTGAGGCTTTAAAAAGAGTTGCAACGCGTGTCAGGTCATTCTATTTAATATTCATAGGTCACTAGGACACCGGTTGCCTAGCAACTGAATCGATGTCACAACTTTTAAAACTAACTGCAAATATCATTGAGGTATATACTAGAGGTGCAAACTTCATACATCTGACATAAAAAACCGTAGGCCGCTTTAAACGATTTGACAATGTTGCCGTCTAACTGACAGAGAACCTAAACGTGGCTGTGGCCCTATTTTCGCTCGCCGTCACATTGGAAGCGTTATTGCAGATCTAGTTGTATGTATCAATGGCAAATATTAACGTATTACTCTGTGAACAGACGTTCTTTAATGTATCTATTTTTTTTTAAATTGTAGCTCGGCAACACTTCATCTGATGTTGAGCTAGATTGCAGTCCGTGAACGGAAACAATTGCTATCACAGAGTTTCTGCGGGTAGTTACCTCCGCTATGACGGCTTTAGGAGACGAATGTGCACCATCAAATGACAGGGCGTTATACCTGGCTACTTTCAAACTATTCCTGAAACGCGACAAGGTCACTTCACGGGTGCTACATTCGAAAGTGGTGGTACTACCCCAGGACGGTAGACTGGTCTAATAATCATTATAAATGTAATTGCCACTTTTTAAATTATTGCAGCACGTAGAAGAGTGGTAGGCAGACTGATGATGGTTATTAGCTCAATCACCCAAATGATAGCGAAGCGTCTTTGTCTTCGATTCGATCAAGCCTTTTCCCTTGAGGTAGCACGGGTTGCATAAAAAAGTTTTCATGCTTCGAGAGCTCGTAACTCGATAAGCCCGGGCAGCGTCGGCCATCGTCAGTTACTTTTGTATAAAACTTCAATAAACGTTTTTCCAAGATAGACGTCTGTAGGCGTCAAATGCGACAGTTAAATTGTGACCAAAATTATTGATTAACTTTCTAAAATCTAGCTTTGTGGGTGTGTTTCATATATTATACAATTTCTACGTGTATTATTACGCTTTTAGTCCCACACAGAGATAGGCAGAGATCTTTGTCTTTTTTTTATTGTAACTCGACACCGGATGTTAAGCTAGAGGTCCATTAACGGAAAGAATTGCTACTACATACCAATTTCTGCAGGCAGCATTCGCCTCCGCTATGCCGGCTAGAAGAGACGAATGTGTACCATTTAGATTGACAGTGCACACTTCTCTACTAGCTTGCTACTTTCAAACTGATCCCGAAATGTGACAAGGTAATTTCACGAGTGTTACACTCGACAAAGGTGGCACTACCCTGAGTTAATAACCATCATCAGTCTGCTTACTATTCTTCTACCAGATCTTACATGGGATAAATATGGAGTAATACACCGCTTTACGCGAGGGATACGTTCTGTATTAACTCGCGTATAAGAGGGTCACGTTTAAGCATAACCAAAAGTCAGTACAAAATGCAAATCAATACATACTTTTATTCTAAAACCACATTGCATGCATAGATTATGCTATTTTATTTACGGAAAAATGTACCTATCTATCGTCTTCTTGGTTGCGTTTCGTTTACGGTCTTGTAAAATATTTTCATAACACGCAACACTCTTTTTTACTGATTGACACACGGTTAAAACACGGTCATCGTCACTGTCTATGCTCTGCAATATGTCCAAACCTGAATAAATCTTTGAAAGAGCCATTTTAGCGCGAAATTCGCGTAAAACCGAAACCGCACATAACGGGGTCGCGTAAAGCGGGGTGTAACTGTATTAGGAAAAGTAAGGCAATTTATTATTAGGTACCTTATATTATTGTATACTTAGATATCAGCGTCTATTACTAAATATAAATAGGTTTAAGCACGTGGGTTTGATGGATGAGATGCATCGGATTCTAGTGATGTGCTATATATTACATATCGATAAGAGCCGTGATTAATTGAGTTTTTAATGTTAGAATCGTGCGTCTTTTTGCCATTTCATTAAATATTGATATATAAATTAATTTTCACGTGAAAATAAAAACAAGAATAATTTTCTAAAGACCTCGGGTAACGACGAAGTAACCAATGTAACTTGGTCAAGGAAAGAATTGGGGAGGTGTATATGGTGACAGCTATCTTTTTTTACATATGTTTTAGATAATATAGATTAATTTAGTCGACACGTGTTTCTGAAAAACTTTTATAATTGCTTTGTTCTTTTTTTATTAATTTTTAAAAATTGCGATTGTAACATAGTAATCGGGACATTTCGGCCGGAACTAAACCATTGCCAATGAATAAGAAAAAAGGAGGCGACAACCATAGACAACAAAATAATCTACAAAACTGTTAGGTTGGTACTTTGTATTCTATCTTGTCAAACTTTCCGGAGAAGGTCGAAGAAGGTCATTACAGTTTTTCAAATATCTCTGTGATTTCAAAGTTCGGGAATACGGGAATAAAAAAAACATCTAGTTAAAGTGATATCTCGAAATGGTTTTCGATTTAACATTGGTTAGTTTTTGTGGACCTTGCCCATTGGATTGGAGATTGTCGGCTATTATTTATTTTTAATACGTAATTTTCTTTTACCCACAAACTAATGAGCGAGCGTCCCGTTTTGAAAATAGGTCTGATTTTATTTGCCGTTTTAAAAAAAAAATAGTTTTTAATTTGTTTTGCTTTTATTTCATTTTGTAATAAGCACAACTTAGCCTTATGAAATAAACATGATACTCGTATAATCGCGGTCTATGAACAGAAACAACTGCTACTATAGAGAAATCTCTACAGGCAGCAGTCGCCTCCGCTATTGCACCATGTGGATTGACAATGCATACTCCTCTCGTTATATAATCGATACATATTATCCTATCGATATATATTTAATCGATAACTTAATTTCCCATCACTAAAAGTGTAGGCGTGACTTCTTATCACCGTGCACGCGTTTTGAAACGATCTCTCGTACAATTAATTAAACTTTTATACACATTAAAATAATTTGCTCTAATTGTAATGACTCCTCCATCCTTAAGCCGGCATAGCGGAGGCGACTGCTACTTGCAGTAACTCTGTGGGCGCATTTTTAGCTTAACATTAGGCGGAGTGTTGTCATATGCCGAGCTACAAAAAAAAAAAAAGAATACAAACCAGGTGGCAACTATTGCCCTTTTCTAAATCATTATTTAATATTACCGTATGCGCACGCGCATGTTGTAGTGTGGGCGTACGAAACGAGTTTGTCCCTTGTACCTATAGGACGGGCGACTATAATAAAACTAATTTTATTCAGAAAAGTGCTATTATCTATATACCTACTCACGAAAGAAATATGTTTTTTTTTTAATATAGTTATGTTGTTACGTTTGAAACTCCGACATCACCTGTCAAAATAAGCATTGGTGCTGCACTAAATGGACAAGGTATACAAAAACTAATCCATGTTAAATCGAAAACCATTTCGAGATATCTCTTCAATTAGGTGTATTTTTTGATTCCCGTCTGAAAAAACTCAAAAATCGCGGAGATATTTGAAAAATTGTAAAGACGCGCGATCGACCTTTCTCGGACGGTCATAAACATTTGACAACATAAAGATAAAGTACCAACCTAACAGTTTTGTAGATTATTTTGTTATCTATGGTTATCACCTCACAAGTTTGTCAAATATCTTTTGTTTGTGTTTCCTAACAATAACAGTGTTTTATACGAATAACTGTTGTAATTTTTAAAACAAAACTACACTATATAAACACGATGTTTTAATGAACAGAAATTTTTAAAAATCAAAAGTTTGTTTGAACTTTTAACAAATGATTATGTTTTCTTGTTCATTGGCAATGGTTTAGGCCGAAACGTTACGATTACTACATTACAATCGCAATTTTTAAAATTAATAAAGAAAGAAGCAATTATAAAAGTTTCCAAGAAACACGTGTCGACTAAATTAATCTATATTGTTTAAAATATATGTAAAAAACTATAGCTGTCACCAGATACACTTCCCCAATTGCAGAGTGGTAGGTTTTACGAGCGCGCTCTAGCTGTGGTCTAAATGGGGTCATAAATGGGGTCGTGAATGAAAAAAGTTTAAGAAGCCCCCTGATCTATTACATTCTTCTCAGACCGGCATCGCGGAGGCGACTTCTCCCTGCTGATATTTTATTTTTATTTTGCAGGGTTACCAGCACGTGTGGAGAAAGGAGGCGGTGTTTTCAGATGAAGAGCTCACCGATTTATTTAATAATATTGAAGATATTTATGCTTTCAATAGGTAAATATGTTTATTTTATTACTATGTATATTAAAAAGCGGCCGTGGCCTAGCGGTAAGACCCGTGTTCGAACCTCGCTAAATTCTGACCAGCACCAATGTAACTTAGACATATACACTTTGGTCGCTCAGTGCCTATGGGCACTATTAAAGAGTGGTTGGCAGACTGCATACTCGTCTCCTCAGGCCGGCAGGTCCGTAGAGATTTCTCTATAGTAGCAGTTGTTTCCATTCATGGACCGCACTCTAGCTTTATATCAAGCGGAGTGTTGTCATATGTCGAGTTACAATTTAAAAAAAAATAGATCCAAAAAAGAGGAGTGTGCACTGTCAATCTGGATGGTGCTTATACGAAAGTATTTATTATATTTAAAGAAAATGGTGTTTTTTTTGTAGCATTTTTTATTCAAAATAAATCTTTATTAAATGTAATAAGCATTAAAAATTAATCCAAAATAAAGTACAAAAGCGTGCGCCAATAAAACACCCCGTATAATGCATAAGTGACGCGCCCTTCGCCAATATATTACAGGCATTAGGGGTCCATTGTTATTTCATCCCTTAAATATAAAAAATAGGGTTATTGTTAATGTTAAAGTTAAAAAAATATTTACCAATATATTTCGCTAATAAGTATATGTGGAATATCCTTGAGCGACGAATCCCAAACGATGAGCCCAAGGACAGTATTGTGACCAGAGTGGAAAGGGGTATGCTAAGGAAAGGATGGATGATAGGAGATTAACTAAAAAGCTTTATTGTGCGAAAGTGGATGGCAGTGTCGGAAGGGGGCGCCCTAAGAAGACCTTTCTCAACCAACTGCTGAGAAAGGGTCAGATGAGGAGCACCCTCAACCGACTTGCATACATGAGGGGAGTAATGGATGTGGTCGAAGCGAAAGTGGTATGTAAAGAGAGGAGTCGCTAACGCTCTATAGTTTCTGCCTACCTCAGTGGGAACAAGGTCTAAGTTAAGTTGTAGTAGAAATATATTTCTATGTAGACTGATGATTGTTATTAGCCCAGTCTGCTGTCCTGGGGTAGTACCACCACTTTCAAGTTACTCGCCCGTGAAGTGACCATGTAAGGGCCAAGTACGAGTTGCATTTACGCCGTAACAGCGTAAATAAATAAATATCTCGTCACCAATCAGGTGATGTTATTTTTACCGCCACATTTAGGTTCGTTTGCACCAGAAGGCCCGTTAAAGTTACTTTTACTATAAGTAATAATACGTTTCCTTTAACCGTATCGTCGCGCCTGTCATTTTTGACGCTTACTTTAACCTTAACTGTAACCAGCGAATCTTGGCTGGTTAAACTTAAAGTAATCGTCAAACCAATGTTACTAACGTCAAATATATGAACAGAAGCCGAATATGTTTTTCTATTATTTTTTCGAGATCAGCCACCCTTTTAACGATACCAATATGAATTTACACGATATTGCAACGCGTGTGGAGTAAATGTAAACGTTTAACGGTCGTCGTCGCCGTAAAAGTAATAGTTAAAGTTACTTTAACCGGCCTTCTGGTGCAAACGACCCTTAAATGAAGCGATCCTATTGGCGATGAGATCTAGAGGTCATGCCGAGCTACAATAATAAAAATAAAATCGTTTCTGAACAGCCTGTATAGCAATACAGTTTTGTTAAAGGGAAAACTACCCCCTGTGATTCTCAACCCTCCAATTACTTCAACACCCTCACCCCTAAGGGATTTTCCGACATTGGATTCTGGCGAAACTTTCCGAGATAATAATATCTACATATTTTATTAAACTTGACCTTGGATAACGAATTTATACATCACAAGCTATTGCCCACTAGCAACTGCGTTTAACGTGTTTATTGTAGTTCTTTCTTTCTTTTCTTTTTGTTTTATATGGCGTTATAACAATTTCCCAGTGTCAAAGTAAATATTTTTGCATCAAGTTAATAACATTGTGCATCACGAGTCATTCATTCATCACACCAAACAGTCAGGTCAAGTCATAGTCAAGTCAAGTCATAGTGAAGTCAAAAATTGCTCCAGTAAAGTGGTAGAATCTTTACTGAAACTTCCTAGGGAGTTTTGGAGGGAAAACGGAAACACAGGTTCTCTTCTTTTGAATTGTTTGCCCACACTCACGCACGTTCACAAACACTTAATGGTTAATAATCCACCATTATTACACATTAACACTCGAAAGAACACAAGTTTAGGGAAATAATTCGAAACAGATAACCTGACGTCTCAAGATGGCCACCAAAACTCCTTTATTGTAGTTTGACATATGACAACACTCCGCCTGATGTAAAGCTAAATGAACGGAAACAACTGCTACTACAGATACATTTCTCCAGCAATCGCCTTTACTAAGCCGGCTCGACGAGACTCCTCTCGTCATACCCGGCTACTTTCAAACTGTTCCCGAAAACGCGACAAGGTTACTTCACTTCTCCTACTACCAAATAACCATCATCAGTCTACCTACCACTCTTTAATAGTGCCTCAAGCACGCACTCGATTATGTCGAGAGGAGCAGTGCCGGATTTAAGCGTAGGCAACATAGGCAGGTGGGCCGCCACCACACCACAAACAAAAAATTAAATTAAATCGATAAAGGCTCAGTAGAAACAAAAAAATACTGAGTTTTGTTTTAAATTTTGTGTTAGCCAACTTATTTAGTTGCTCTCTTCTTTACCTCGATCTTAATAGAAACTTTCAACAGTTAACCACAAACGATTTGAGGGCCTCCATAATATGCCCTGCCTATGGGCCGCCGAAGTCTAAATCCGGCGCTGGAGAAGAGTGTGCACTGTCAATCTGGGTGGTGCACATCTCCTTAACCCGGCATAGCGGAGGCGACTGCTGCCTATAGAGATTTCTCTGTAGTAGCAGTTGTTTCCGTTCATTTAGCTTTACTGCTATGAGTGTAGTCATACGCCGAGCTACAATAAAAAAATCGTATTAAAACTTATTTGGAATTAAATTTTTAGTATTTATCTAGAATTTCATAATATATTTCCTAATGCAGGTCGATTGCCAAAGTTTTCATGGCAATAAAATATTAAATACATCTATAAAACGTTATTTACGGGTACGTTTTTATTGCCACCATTAAAAACTAACTTAGATACCGTTTTTCTGATTTTTTTTGTATATTATGAAGAGAATTTTTTTACTTTTTCAAAAGTTAAAACGGCCACAGCTAAGGTGAGATTCGAACACAAACTTCGCGCAGATTTTCTGACCACTGAACCACTAATTTATAGAAAGAATTAAGAGCGGTCGTGGTCTATCGGTAGAAGGTGTGATCGATGAGTGTCGTATTTGAACATCGTTAACTCTGACCGGTACCAATGTAACTTTGTTATATGTACTTTGGTCGCTCAGTGCCTATAGGCACTATTAAAGGGTGGTAGGTAGACTGATGATGGTTATTTGTCCAGTCTACCGTCCGAATGTAACAACCGTGAAGTGATCTTGTCGCGTTTCGGGAATAGTTTGAAAGTAGCCAGGTATAGCGAGAGGAGTGTGCACTGTCAATCTAAATGGTACATCGGTTTTTCTGTAGTAGCAGTGGTTTCCATTCATGGATCGCACTCTAGCTTTACATCAGGCGGAGTGTTGTCACATGCCGAGCTACAATAAAAAAAAAAAATAATTAAAGAAGCAGCCCAGGCCTTCCGACTGCTGTATTCACGTCGGCTACATTTTTATTTTTTATTGTAGCTCTACATATAACATGCTCCGCTTGATGTAAAGCTAGAGTGCGGTCCATGAACGGAAATAACTGCTATTACAGATAAATATTTACAGGCAGCAGTCGCCTCTGTTATGCCGGCTTGAAGAGAATAGTATGCACCATCTAGATTGACAATGCAAACTCCTCTCGTTATACCTGGAAACCGTTATACTTTGAAATGTTCCCGATATATTCACTTCACGGGTGTTACATTCGAAAGTGGTGGTACTACCCCAGGACGGCAGACTGGGCTATTAACCATCATCAGTCTGCCTACCACTCTTTAATAGTGCCTATAGGCACTTGATTGTTTTTTTAATAAATAATGATAAATTAATTCCAGATCTCTCTGCGAGGAGCTAAACACATGCCGCTATGAAGCGATAAGTATTGCCAAATGTTTTGTTGATCACAACACGGGGTTCACTGTCTACACGTCTTACTGCACTGGGTATCCTAGGACCATGGAAAGGCTCGCTGTACTAGCATCTAGACCTCATAGTGCTAGGGTCTTCAGAGAAAGGCAGTTAGCCTTGGAACATCCGTTGCCTCTGGCGTCCTATTTATTGAAGCCTGTTCAGAGGATCTTGAAATATCATTTGCTTTTGCAGGTGAGGTTCTATTTTCTTAATTACAGTCCTCGGACTAGCGCTAGGGACAGAGCACTACTTTCGAATGTAACACACGTGAAGTGACCTTATCGCGCTTCGATAACAGTTTGGAAGTAGCGAGAATAAACCGGCATAGTGGAGGCGACTGCTGCCTGCAAAAATTATTAACACTAGGCTAATAATCATCATCAGTCCGCTTATCACTCTTTAATAGTGCCTATAAGCACTGATAGGCCAAAATACATATAACATAGTTATATTGGTCAGAATTTAACGAGGTTCGAACATGGGTCACATCGATTGTGAGTTCACGCGTCTTACCGGTAGACCACTGCCGCTCATTCAGATATTGTTACCCCAATAAAATTATTTATTTTTTTAATAAAGGAGAATGCCCATTCGCCTAAGAAAAATGGGCCCACAATTTTTTTTTCTCGAGTTTGTCGATCATTTTTAGTTAATTTTATAGAAAAAAGAAACTATTTCCTTATTACCAATCAGTTTTAATTTTTTCACCCGGGTTATTGAGTAATTATGTCTGATACTATATTTGAGGTTATTATTATTTTAAATGCTTTAATTAATTGAAGATATTTGTTTTTTATGTAAATAAATATTGTTTATTGATTGGTAAATGTTGTGTTGATATAATTAAAGTGAATTATTAAAAAATAAGATATTATTTTAGAATATTGTTTTATTAGCAAACTATTAGGTATCAAGTGGGCCCAAAATGGGCATTCTCCTTTAGTTAAGTTTAGTCCGGGTCGTCCTGGGGTCATGGGGGTAGCTAGGGATGTTTTCTTTGGGGAGGCCTGTTCTTTCAATTGGTAATAATTTTTCATGGCTTTTATTTTTGCCATCCACAATGATTTTGGATCCCTTGCACTCCTGGCTTTAAGATTTTTATGCTTTAGAATTTTGAGCACACTTTTCCAGGAGGGGCGGGGTCAAATTCGACGTTAATGTTGTTATTACGTGATTTTAATTTTTTTTCCCACCAAAATTAATATTAGCATGTTCTTATTGCAATTAATTTCTTTGCTACGTTATTGCCTCATTTTTGTTTTTTGTTTTCTTTTTTTTTTTTTTTTTTTTATGTTAATTCTCCCATTCTGGGAAGGCAAAGGGAACAAATCCCATACAGCCATGTCTTCAGTAATATAATATCTCATTTGTAGTAAATTCTTGAAGTTTTTACATCAAATTGCAATGGTGTTTTACAATTTGAAGTTTTCTTGGAGTATTTGGCGGCAATTCACCCGGTCACGTCACAATATGAGCGTTTTCACGGCGTGGGATAACCACAAAAAAAAACCGCTTCTGTTGCCTCATATAGAGTGAATTTTAATGTTTCCACAATTACTCACATGCGCAGCATAAAATTACGCAAAATAACACCAATTTTACACAATAATAACCACTAAACTAATTAAGGAAAGGGATAAAAAAACACCTCAACCTTCCCGGGCAAAAGCGCGCCAAACACTCCTTTTTTTTTCTTTTAAATAATTTTTGGCAGTTATAAATGTTAATTTTATTGATAAAATATTGATTGTTGGATCCTTCTTCTGTCGTTCCATTAAATTGTGGAACGATCTTCCCAGTCACGTCTTTCCACCTTCCTATAACATGGGATCCTTCAAGCACAGTGTAAAGAGGCGAGGCGACTGCTGTCTGCAGATCCCCCCTGACAACAGTCGCCTCCGTTCATGGATCGCACTCTGGCTTAACATCAGGCGGAGTACGGTCATATGACATGCTAAAATTTAAAAAAAAAGTGTTTTATTTAATTATAATTTTTTAGAATGTGGTAAAGTTGTGCACGTGTCGTGAAACAGAATTTGCATTATTGAAGATGACTGGAATTGCGCAGCATATTGACGACATGAAAAGAAAACATGAACATTCAGTTAGAGTGCAGGTATGGACGACATTAAATTCTTTTTTTTTTCTTTTTTGTTTTATATGGCAATATAACAATTTGCCAGTGTCAAAGTAAATATTTTTGTATCAAGCTAATAAATATTGTGCATCACGAGTCATTTATTCATCACACTAAACAGTCAGGTCAAGTCTTAGTCAAGTCAAAAATTGATCCAGTAAAATGGTAGAATCTTTACTGAAACTTCCTACGGAGTTTTGGAGGGAAAATGGAAATACAGGTTCCCTTCTTTTGAATTGTTTGCCCACAACACTTAATGGTTCCACCATTATTACACATTAACACTCGAAGAAACACAAGTTTAGGAAAATAATTCAATACAGATAACAAGAAAGATGTCTCAAGATGGCCGCCAAAACTCCATTAAATTCTTTAAATTAATTTATCCCATTCTGCAAAGGCAAAGGGAACAAAGTCCATACAGTATTATCTTTTTTTTATATATGTATAATAGAATTCCAGGTATTTTACATTTCACATATATTGCACAGTCAATCAAGCTGCCATAGCGGAGGCGACTGCTGCTTCTAGAATTTCAGCAGTTGCTTCCGTTCATGGACCGTCTAGCTTAACACCAGGCGGAGTGTAGTCGTATGTCTAGGCACAATTAAACAAAAACCTGTAGAAAACTTTTATATATCTATTTTTTATATTGTTAGAATAAAAAGTTAGAATTCGGCCATTGACGGTGTTTAATATATGGCTGTTTTTCTTGCAGGAAATACAATCGTTGTTGTATGGGTGGATTGGACCAGATTTGACAACTTATGGTGAATTATGTGCTGAAGGAACATTTAGGTAATAATTTATTACTTTTAAGCGCCCTATACATTGATATATATATATAACTAGATAAGCAATAACGCTCCCAATGTGAGGCGAGAGAAGATCTGCCCACAGCCATAATTAATGTCAGTTGGTATTTGACCTGACGTAAGCCAAGTGGCGCGTAGAATTAATAAACTCATAATGGGCAAATGTGTGGTGAAAACGTGCAATTCTCGATCCCAAATTGACAAAAAAAAAGAAGCGGGATTACGTTTCACACGTAAATATACCCTTTCAACATCTATGTTATCCTTAAACAACCAAAAAACAAATGAAATTAGAAATATTTTTTACATTTAGTGTTTCTAGTAAAACATCGTTTCCCATAACCCGTATTATAATATATAAAAAAAAAATATTTTAAGAAAGAATAATTTCAACTTATATTAAACAATTAAAACATTAAACTTTATTTTATTTAGCTAAAAATGCATGCCTCTAGATGTATTATAATCGACACTGAATAAAAATATCTAATTAAAAAAAATGTGGGTAAATTTTCAACTACAACGGCAACACCAAGATTGACATTGTCAAATCGTTTGAAACGAGCTACGCCTTTTTCATGTCAAATGTATGAGGTTTGCGCCTCTAGTATATATCTCAATGGCAAAAACCTATTATTTCCACATTGCGCTTAAGGACTTAGACAAAACAAAAAAGGAAGATACTTTTTTTTCTTTTTATTTATTTTGTTTTATATGGCATTATAACAATTTGCCAGTGTCAAAGTAAATATTTTTGCATCAAGTTAATAATATTGTGCATCACGAGTCATTCATTCATCACACTAAACAATCAGGTCAAGTCATTCACGAACACTTAATGGTTAATAATCCACCAATATTACACATTAACTCATTGTATTATTTGAATGTTTGACAGAGTATTCGGCGCGAAAGCAATGCGACACGTATTCCTGTTCGACAAAATGCTGCTCATTACGAAAAATAGAGAAGATGGTATACTTGCATACAAATCACATATTATGGTAAGCGACGTACTGATTCGATAAGGCAACAGTCACCTCCGCTATGCCGGCTTGAAGAAACGACTGTGAACCGTCCAAATTGACAGTGCACACTCCTCTCGTTATACCTGGCTACTTCCAAACTGATCCCGAAACGCGATAAGGTCACTTCACGGGTGTTGAATTCGAAAGTGGTGGCACTGCCCTAGAACGGCAGACTGGGCTAATAACCATCATTAGGTCTCGGTCAGACTTTAGCGAGATTTGAACATGAGTCTCATCCATCGTGAGTTCACGCGTTCGACCGCTTGACCTAAAAATAAAACAAAAAAATTGATCATATTTTCAGTGCAACAACATGATGTTGGTTGAAGCTATATCTAGTGCACCTCTCAGCTTCCACGTCATCCCATGGGATGCACCACGAGCCCAGATCACTCTGCAAGCGACATCGCAACGGCACAAGCGAGAATGGACCTTGTTGCTTAAGAGAGCCATTTTAGAAAATTACAACGCGGTCATACCATCCCATGCTCGACAATTAGTTATGGAGTTAGGACAAAATCGGACTGATGGTGAGTTTTGGATATCTACTACTACTTAACTCACGCCTTGTTCCCACTGGGGTAGGCAGAAACTATGGACCGCCAGCGACTCCTCTCTCTACATACCACTTTCGCTTCGACCACATCCATTACTCCCCTAATGTATGCACGTCGGTTGAGGGTGCTCCTCATCTGAACCTTTCGCAGCAGTTGGTTGAGAAAGGTCTTCCTAGGGCGCCCCTTGCGACACTGCCATCTACTTTCGCATAATAAATCGTTTTTAATTTATTAATCTTTAAAAATCAACTGCGATTTATAATTCAGATTTCTTAATCTGATAAAAGCATGTTTCAAAGCCGGCGTAGCGCAGGGGACTGCTTAAAAACTTAAAGAGGTAATAAAAAAAAAGAAGTATAACCGAATAATAAATTAATTACAGATGACATCCTGGCTGAGAAATCACACAATCTAATAACACAAGCATCAATGCGAAAACAACTGTCAGCACCGGAATATTTAGAAAAACGGAAACTGGAAAGGGAACGTCGCAAATCCTTCGAAACAGGCGTCAGAGGTCGAATAAAGAAAAATAGGAAACCAACAATGCCTATTATAAGACGCGAACAATGCGACTGCGCACAAATTTCAGCAGAAAAAGGAACCGATGTTACTTGTGAAAATTGCTACATAGATCTTTGTTCAGATTGCGAAACGGAATTTAACATTAATAAAGAAAAAGAAGAGAAATGTGACTGTAAAAATGATGAAACTGAAAAATGTCCGGAATGTGATAGATATCTACACTACATAGATGCAGGTAGTGCTGAAAATCTAGAAAGAAAACAAGCTTGTAAATGTCTCGACTTCAAATCTTCACAAGAGAGTGTTGGCAAAGAATTCCCTCTTAACAAAAATCGAGGATACCATTCGTCTGATAATATAGTTAGCTACGAAACGAAAGAATTAAACGATATAAGATTACAAAAAACATGCCTTAAATGTGCTAAAATCAAGGAAAATATTGTGGTTAATGAATCCACTAGTACTCCACATACAAGAAAGTCTAGATACAATGATATGGATAAAAGAAACGATACTTTACGATCGAAATCTAAAGATGACCCTCAAAGGTCTAAGTTATCAAAAATAGGCACTTGGAGACGTAAATCTGAACCTGGTCTTCCACAAAATCCTATTCTACCTAAAAGGAGTATAGACGAAGATCAAGGCAACGAAAAAATCGAATTTGAATGCAGGAATTGCGGTTCGAATAAAATAACTAAAAAAGTTCGTAACGAAGTTATTCTATCTGATCCTGAATCAGATAAAACACGTACAAAAGCAGGTGTCGAAATTAAAATGTACAATAGTAAAAACATACCAAAGAAAATATCAAAATTGAAGAAAAATAGAGCTAAATCAGTAAGACACGCTATAGATACTACTGCTAAATTCTACGCTGACCTTTCTACTGATGTCTCAACAGAAAATATTCTGCACATATCAGAATCAACTGACAGTCTCAACGTAGTAGATGAAAATGCAGCAGAATTACCTAAAAATGAAATTCCTAAAAGAATAAGCAAAGATGAGGACATAGATGAAGAAACGTATAAGAGATTAATAGAAAAGACAGATTCATTTAAAAAGAATGAATTGGAAAAAGTTAAATATCTAAATAAGCAAAATGTTATTAAAGAAGGAACTGAAGCAGAAGTAGAGACTGTCGATAAAGCATCAGAGAGTTGCAAAGAACCAGAAGAACCATTAGAGCAAATAATATCACAATTATTGATGCAAAACCGTGAATATCAGAAGTTATTAAAGAAACAGCAATTAAGGAATACAGCACAGAGACGCCATCAAAGATTGCTGAAGTCTCATTCGAATCCAGAACCCACAACATCAAGATATGGCGACCAATTAAAATTTAAACCAAAATTCGGACGTCAAACATCAGAAAATTTTGATCATAAGTTAGTTGAAAAAATAACAACAACATTGAGCCCACCGAATGAAGAAGACTCAGATGATGATCATATTTATGAAACTTTAAGAGTTGTACCCAAGGAAAGTGTAGAAACCAATACACTTGAATTAACGAATAAAGCAATTGCACCAGAATCTGATTATGTTTATCTATCATTTGATCAACTAAATAAAATTAAAAGCGAAGAAGATGACGGTATTTACGACGTTCCAGTTAAACGCAATGAAAAGGTTCCAAATACCAAAACAGATTATTACGTACCAATAGAAATTCAAGGCGTTAGACCTGAAACAAAAAACGTATACGACAGTCTGGTCGAAGTTAGAAAGAGACAGAAAGAACCTGTCGGAACTACAGACTATTTACCAATGAATGTTGGTACACCAAATACGGAAATTTGGTTGAGTCAGCAAAAAGAACATTTTAACGTCTCGAGAGACAGGAAATCTGGATCACTACCACGTAGTTTTCAAGTCGTTACAAGTACGAGCGAAGAGAATAACCTAAGTACATTTCGGGTAAAACCTGCTAGTAATAAAACATACTTGAATCGTGATGGAAAAGTCCTCAGCATTGACAGACCATTTACAATAGCTTCAGATAAAAGTGAAATCAGTTTCGACGAAGTAGAAAATTATATGGGCGATGGAGATATACTTAAACTCAATAAAATCAGTTCTTTGGGTCAGCCAGATGATAATGGTCAAAACATAAGTCAATCAACTCTGGAACTTGAGGAAGAGATCGATAGATGTTACAAGACTAATTTCGAGAAAATAAACTTAGATGCAAATAAAAATGAAAACCTTCTAACGGTATCTCAATCTAATTTGGCATCGGTAACATCGTCCTGCGAAGCTCTAACTGCAGAGAAAAGTGATAATAACGATAAAGATGTAATACACCCAGAAAATAAAATTTACAAGCCTACTAGTAACATGTTGTCTTTGAAAAATGTTCTAAGCCGTTTTAAAAGCAAAAACTCTAATAAAATTGATAATGAAGTTAATTGCAATGAGCCTAGTAGTCCAGATAGCACTAGTAGCGATATGAAGTCACCAACAACTGAGAAGCGTCCCGCTTTAAACCCAAGAAGTTATTCAAAAAACCTCATACAAAGATTCAGAAATATTATAGGCGACGAACAAACAGATGATAGCGTTAATAAAAACGAAAAAAGTCCTGTTAAGAGTAAAATTAAAGTAGTCGTTACTTCGACAGATGTTAACCCTACAAATACAGTTTGCAACGACCCGCTTAGTAAAAGCGTTTGTAATGAAACCACAATTTCTGAAAGCCAAAATGAGAAGAATAACTTAGAAATACTCTCACATAGCTGTGACGATATAAATAGAGATAAATATAATGAAAGAAATAACAGTATTGTTTCATCAACAGCCAGTACGATGTCTCCTTCAAAATCTAACGCTAGTTCTTACCAGAGTTTAAATAAACTACCTATTTATATGCAAGGAAGTAAGCAATTAGGATCACGAATTGCGCAATCTGATTACGTCGATCCGACAACTTTAATTGAAAAATGTAGCCTTAATAATGTAAATGTATTGATTAATAAAAACGCAGTGAGACCAGACAGTCTGTTTTCTAATTCATCATTCGTAACTTCATCGAGTGAAGGCAATTATCAAACGCCGAGGGTTGATCTGAAACCTGTGGAAGACATCACACATTTTGTTGATTCCTACGAGAATATTTATGAGAAATCTTTCGAGAAAATTGAACAAGTTACAGGCGAAGATGTTTTTAGAGATTCTGCTGTTTATTCTGATCAAGAAGATGATGTTAAAGAAAATGTAAAAAGAAAGACTTCATTTAAAAATACTGTGACTGTAACATCAAGTGTACAAGAAAGTAAAACTTTACAAACTAAACTCACAGTTACCGGAAGCAAAATACAGATTATTAAGGAAAAACCATTAATTAGTAATATACGTCCGAAAATTGCCCCTCCCGTGCCAGCTAAACCTAAGATAAATGAAATATCTCCTAAACTCAATAAACCTACAAAAAATAAAGATGAACTACCAACAAATACAATTAAGAGAAATACAAGTCTTAAACAAACATATTTAAGATCAGAATCTGTTACACAAACAAAAGCTAAAATTATAGAACCGATCAATGAAAAACCCAGTGAAATATCAACGAAAATCAATGAACCAAATACTTTTAAATCTAATACTAATATTCAATTGAAAAGGATGAGTTTTGAGCGAGCAAGTTTAGATTCGGCGACGCGTAAAATCAGAAATCAAACAGAAGAAACTAAGAGATTGTCAAATGAACCGAAAAACGTTTCAAAAACTGTGTTAGAACGACGAATGGAAATAGAATCTATGTCTAAGAACTCAAAGGCTGAAATTGCTCGAAAGCCATCACAAATAGCAAGACCAAAAACAATAAAAAAAGCCACTTCTGATGATAATGAATTGAGTAACATTCCCTCAAACAGTATTAGTGCGAAAGAATCAGACGAATGCAAGGAAAGTTGGGTGAAACAAGTTGTTAATAAATTCCAATAAATCTTTATTTCTTTATAGTGATAATTATGCATTTAAGTGGAAGTAGTTTATGAGTCTTCAATTTCAGAGTAAATCAATGCGTCATTTATTTAAAAAAAAAAATTTGACACAAAAAAGCGCGGGTCTCTTTTTTCGAAAGATTTCTTTCTAAATAAAGAATATGGCAGCCATTAATTATTTTTATCCGTACTTAATTGGATGTAGTTGATGAAATTATTTATTTTGACACTGAAAAATTGTTAAATATCATTAAAAGAAGATATATTTAAACTACTTCCAGATTTCTATCTAGATACACCTATTTTTATTTAATTTTTTTTGTAATAAGCGTTACAGAATGTATCACTGTTTTTCGATTTTTACTTATAAAAATGGCGTCGAGTTTTCGCGCCAATTGTTAGGCTTTGACTTTATGTTTTTCAGCCAACAATGTTTTATTAATTACTATTATCTTAGTAGTTTTTTTGTATTCATTAATTAATATTAAACAATGTATTTTTGCTAATATTGAAGATTTTTCTAGGGAATATTTTGTAAATAGTTTAATTCAAAAATCATCGAGCTTCGATGTCTAGTGCCATAGACAAACTTTTACATATTTTAAATATTATTATTATGCGATTATTTTCATTCACAAATACTAAATGTATATATTTTTTAAATATAACACAAAATATTTATTATAATGGCATGTAGATATAAAAAGCTTGTATTTTGCTAATTTATTTATATATTTCAAGTGCCATTTTACTTTTATTGTAATTTTTTTCTTTTAAAATTAGTTTACCTGAGCAACTAACCTCAAAAAAAATTCACCCCTAATGTAGCGAGAGGAGTGTGCACTGTGAATCTAGATGGTACACGCTCGTCTCCTCCAGCCGGCATAGTGGAGGCGACTGCTCGCACAGGTTTCTCTGTAGTAGCAGTTGTTTCAATTCATGGACCGCACTCTAGCTTTACATCAGGCGGAGTGTTGTCACATGCCGAGCTACAATAAAAAAATAATTCTACCCTTAGAGATGAGATATTTTCTTGAAATTTAAAATGGGACCAATCCCTACATATAGTCAATCGCATAAGAAAATAATAAAAAAAATTGGTTCACAAACATGATTATTAAAAAAAAACAATAAAAATAATATAGACCAATTGATAACCTCCTTTTTTTTGAAGTCTATTAAGAAGAGTGTGAATACTGAATAGACAGACCGAGTACTTCTACGATCTCTTAATTTTGTATGGGTATTTGAACGCGTTATTTTGACAAACAAAACTTTCTTCTACGAACCACGTTTGATCAATCCATTTTTTTATTAAATAACAAGATTTGAAGGATAATTTTTCGTAAAATTTTGTGTTTTATTTTTTTTATCAAAAAGTTTTTTTTAAGTTCTTGTTATATTTTTTACTAACGATTAATATTAGATGTTTTTTCCTAGATATTATGATTTGTAGCAGTATTCCTATTTAGTTAATATTAAATTTAATTAATTTTGCATAAAAATTAATATTTCAATTACGTGCTTTTACATTTACGTATTCACGGCGTGAAGTGACTTTTTCCTCTTTGTTTTTTTGTACCTCGGCGCTCAAAATAATATTGCCTGAATGTCACTTTACGTGGTGAGTACGTAATTAAAATCACCGTTCAGCCCTCAGAGGGCCTGTATACAGGTGTTCCGGAACGAGAGGAATGTGTACTATCAATCTTGATGGTATACATTCGTCTCCTCAAACCGGCATAGCGGAGGCGACTGGTGCGTGTAGAGATTTTTCTACAGTAGGTAGCAGTTGTTTCCGCTCATGGCCCGTACTGTAGCTTTACATCAGGCGGAGTGTTGTCATATGCCGAGCTACAATAAAAAAGAAGGTTACTGGTATCGACAGAAATCCAGTGATATAGGGGGAGTTATTGTGCTAGTATGATCAAAATCCCGTTGATACCGCCACTTACAGGACCTGTATATAAAACTAACTAAATATTAATTTTATGTATTAAATTCTTAGATTAAACAAAAAGAAGAAGATACGTTACGCACGATTAAAAAGTGGACCCTAAAAACTAGGTCTAACTGACATACTTTGACACACGTACGTAAATGAGTTACAGCATTCTATCTCCCTCGCGTTGCAATCTGGCAACGTATTTCTATCTTTGTCTCCTGTGCACTGTAATAGTGTAGGTGAGTGCGTGTCGGTTGTGATTGAAAACACAAAACGACAGAGAACACACTGTATCTTCCTCTCTTGGTTTATATCTAAGATTAAATTGAAAATTGTTAAACTATTATTTTCATGGCAAAGCATATAACGTATGGCCATCTCTTTCGGTTTTTAGAGCGTTGAAACGGGACAACTATATGCTTGTCATTTTCGAATACTTAATTTGTGGAGACTGTTTAGTATTTTAAGTTGATTTTTGAACGAAATTTTAAACACAATAAAAAATCATTATAATTTTTTATAACAATAATTTGTTTTATTTCTTATGGCCACTGTAGACGGGACCTATTTTGCGTTAGTTGCCCTGCCAAGGCATTGGCCCCAACGCGCGTGTACTAAAGGCTAAGTATGACTACATTTACGCCGTCACAACGTAAAGTGAGATATCCCTACCAATCACCATACTATTTAAACCTTTAAGGGTGGTTTGCACCAGACGACCGGTTAAAGTAACTTTAACTATTACTTTGACCGTTACTTTTATATTATGGCGTATATTTACTCCACACGAGTTGCACCATCATCGTCGCGCCTGTCATTTTTGACGGTTACTTTAACCTTAACCGTAACCAGCGAATCTTGGCTTGGTTGAAGTTAAAGTAATCGTCAAACCTATGTTACTAGCGTCAAATGTTTGAAAAGAAGCCAAATATGTTTTTCTATTATTTTTCGGTATCAGCCACCCTTTTAACGATAACAATATGAATTTACACGATATTGCAACGCGTGTGGAGTAAATGTAACTGTCAAAGTTAAAGTTAAAGTAACAGTCAAAGTTACTTTAACCGGCCTTCTCTGGTGCAAACCACCCTAGTTAAAGATCCGAGATCCTTAATTTGATGTGAGAGCAATTTTAAATCTGGTTATTTAGGCGTATTTTTATTATTATTATATGCATACCTACTGCATATAATACTGATATTTTCTTGATTGAAGCATACTATATTTTTTTATAGTTATATTTAAATTTCCTAGTCTGCTGATCCGCGGTTGATGTTGGCAACCCTTTCTAGTACCTGAGTCTAGGTAATAAATCTTCTGGCACGCAATATTCGCGGTGTCAGTTACAATCTGATACAGCAGACAACATTTTCATGGAAAATAAGTATTTATATACAAGAAGCGATTTGTATATGAAACCAAAGATATCTAAAGATAATCTAGACTCTAGAGTAGAGGTTCGCAAAGGAGAATGCCCATTCGCCTAAAAGAAATGGGCCCACAATTTTTTTAGTTCATTTTGTAGGAAAATAAATCTACATTCCTTATTACCAATCAGTTTTAATTTTTTCACAAGTGTTTCAGTTTCATTGAGTAATTAGATGTTTTCTGTTGCAATATTTGAGGTTATTATTATATTAAATGCTTTAAGAATTGATGACATATGTTTTTTATGTAATTAAACATAGTCTATTGATTGGTAAATGATATGTTGATATAATTAAAATGAATTATTAAAAAAAATAAGACATTATTTTAGGATATTGTTTTGTTACCAAACTATTAGGTATCAAGTGGGCCCAAAAATGGCAATCTCCTTTACTTGCATTATTATTTATTAACTATAAGACTTTTTCTGGTACAATATTTGAGGTTTATATTATATTAAATGCTTTAATATAATTAATTGATGATATCTGTTTTTTATGTAATTAAAAATTGTCTATTGATTGGTAAACGATGTCTTCATACAGGTTATTGAAATAAATTAATGAAAAAATTAGATAATATCTTAAAATATTGTTTTGTTAACAAATTATTAGTTAAAAATTCCCTTTTTAGTTTATAGACCACTTGCCATGCTTTTCGATATTGCCCCGTTTTGCAACCAGCTTCGAAGTAACCGTGTAACGAGAGGAGTGAACACTGTCAACCATTTGTCTCCTCACGCTGGCATAGCGAAGGCGACTGCTGCCTATACAAATTTATCTGTAGTAGCAGTTGTTTCCGTTCATGAACCGCACTCTAGCTTTACATCAGTAGTTACAATTATGTAACTTCGGAAAATTTTGAAAAAAGAACTATTGATTATCAGTCGGTACCATTACCCGCCATGTTCGTGATTCAGTTTGGATTTTCCCTCGAATATGCAAAGGATGAGTTTAGAATCACGCAAGACACTGCCAGGCACTTAGACCAGGAGCTTAGTGTACAGTTATTTTAATTAATATCTAGTTTAGGGATCAGCTTGGAAGTAGCCGGGTATAACGAGAGGAGTGTCCTTAATCCTCCTACAGAAGTTTCTTTCTGCTTCCTGTCACTTCGCGTTTCGGGAATAGTTTTAAAGTAGCCAGGTATAGCGAGAGTGCGCATTGTCAATAGACGGTACATGCTCGTCTCCTCAAGCCGGTATAGTGGAGGCGACTGCTACCCGCACAGGTTTCTCTGTAGTAGCAGTTTCCATTCATGGACCGCACTTTAGCTTTACATCAGGCGGAGTGTTGTCACATGGCGAGCTACTATATTAAAAAAAAAAGAATCAAAAATATATTATCTATAAGTTCATCCATGATCATCCTTTATACATAAACTAGTTTTTTTGTAGGGCGCTGAGATAGTTTTGTGAGTAGTTTTGAAAAAAATTTTGAAAAAAAAAGTGTCGATTTCGAAATTAGAGATTTTTAACAACTTTTGTTTCGAACCTCGGTCCTATTTCGTTCCATTCCGGAGACATCGCGTTCCGGAACCGGACGAAACGGATTTTCGGAACATCTTGCATTTTATCTGAGGTAATGTAATCGAGCTTTATATGACATTCGAAGAAACAATTACAAAAACATTTTAAAAATTTAACACCTGGCTCTCGGTCTATTTTATCCCATACAAAAGTCTGAAATAACGAGAGAGAAAGACTTATGTGTTAATAATTAAAGTGTGAGCGAAACAGAACATGGGAAAATTTGAACATTCCATTTTCAAAATTCATTCTTTTGCCGTCCTCTCCTCTTAAGAGTCGCGTTCGAAATTCAAAATTCAAATTAGGTTCTTTATCGTTGCACTTTTCTTTAATAAGTACGTCATTTGTACATTTTTTTTCTTAAATTACGTAAAGCTTGGGTTTAAAAATGGGTTCAACTAGTTATTTGACTAAGTCTAAAGTTGGCGGTTATAGGGTCAAGAGTGGTTCTAGTGTAGGCAGCGATAAGGAGGTTAACGGAAAATTGAAACGGTCAAAAATTAGGTGAGATAATGACTTTTTAATTTAAAAACAACTTAAATTCGGGCACAAATATTCGCGCTAAAATACATTAAATTAAAAAAATATCAATAAATCTGTAATACAAAACAAAGAAAAGATAGTTAATAAAAAAATTTATTAAAAATTATCCTAATTTAAAAAATATATATGCGGCTTCTTATTGTGTTTATTTTTAGCGACTAAAGCAGTATAAAATCTTTTTCTTAATAAATTATTTATTTATGTATATTAGAAAATACTTCAAGATCCAAAGGAGAATGCCCATATTTGGACCCACTTGATACCTAATAGTCTGGTAACAAAGCAATATTGTAAAATAATATCTTATTTTTTTTATTTATTCATTTTAATTATATCAACACATAATTTACCAATCAATAGACAATGTTTAATTACATAAAAAACAGATATCTTTAATTATTAACGTGAAAGCCAACACCTGAGTATCCATACATTTTGTTTTACAACATTATTTGAAACATAGCAGATTTATGTTGAAATTAAGTAATTTTATAACTTTCTCAGCACTAATTATTATCGCAAATCATTATAATAAATAAATAACTACGGCAAAGAATATATAAAATGCATTTTAAATATAACCTCAAATATTGCATCAAAAAAAGCCTAATTAGTCAATAATCCGAGTGAAAAAAATTAAAATTGATCGGTAAAAAGGAAGTAGATTTATTTTTCTACAAAATTAAATAAAACTCATCGACAAACTCGAGAAAAAAAAGTGGGCCCATTTTTCTTAGGCGAATGGGCATTCTCCTTTGTTCCATGACTTTTTGTTGTGTTTTTATTTCAAACCACTTTCGAATGTAATACCCGTGAAGTCTCCTCAGGCCGGCATAGCGGAGGCGACTGCTACGCGTAGAGATTTCTCTGTAGTAGCAGTTGTTTCCATTCATGGACCGCACTCTAGCTTTACATCAGGCGGAGTGTTGTCATATGCCGAGCTATAATAATTTAAAAAAAAATTGTAAATTATATTCACCGTATCTAGTACATAGTAGTATTATTATTGTTGATTTATTGATAACATAATTAATTTTTGGAGTACCTCTATATCTGTTATAATCTTTGGATCAGGCCTAGTTTTTTTATCGCCCGCGATATTTTATTTTTTATTGTAGCCATTGACATATATAACTAGATACGCAATAACGCTCCCAAAGTGAGGCGACAGAAGTTCTGCCCACAGCCACAATTAAGTTTTCTGTCAGTTGGTATTTGACTTGACGTAAGCCGAGCGGCGCGTAGAATTAATAAACTCATAATGGGCAAATATGTGGTGAAAACGTGCAATTCTCGATCCCAAATGGACAACAAAATAAGCGGGATTACGTAAATATATCCTTTCAACATCTATATTGTCCTTAAACAACCAAAAACAAATAAAATTAGGGATATTTTTTACATTTAGTGTTGCTAGTAAAAAATCGTTTCCCATAACCCGTATTATAACATAAAAAACGTCTTTTTCATGTCAAATGTATGAGGTTTGCTCCTCTAGTATATATCTCAATGATTGTATGTAGCATATTTTATATTTAGATTAAAACCAAAAGAGGATAGATACAGCGTGTTCCCTGTCGTTTACTATTGAGACCACAACCGACACGCACTCACCTACACTATTACAGTGCACAGGAGACAAAGATAGAAAGACGTTGCCAGACACAGCTACGCGAGGGAGACAGAATACTGTAACTCGTTTACGTACGTGTGTCAAAGTATGTCAGTTAGACCTACTTTTCGGGGTCCACTTTTTAGTATTGCGTAACGTATCTACCTCTTTTTGTTTTAGTCTAAGGTTTTTTATGGTTTTCACATTCCGCTGTTGTTGAGTCGGCTTCTATTCTGTAAGCGCAGACAACTGCTACCACGAAGATAGTTCTGGCAGTAGTCGCCTCCGCTATGCTTGATGAGAACATAGACGTGTAACTGAAGCGTTATATAACTCCTATGAAAGTAGGCGTAATAAAAAAATCTTGAAATTGTGTACAAAGCGTCGTTGTTTATCATCGCAACGGTTACCATGGTAACCGATAAATCAATAGAATTGGAGAATTCGTCATTTATAACAAAAATGTTGACGCAATGCGGCGTCCCAGTTCTTTTTTTGAAAATTTAGTTTTTGAATATAGAACATAAATGTTCTACAAATTCACTTTTGAAATTGGAACACGGATTTAATTTTCTTATAACAAACTAAGTTTTGAATTTAGAACGTTAGAACAATTTGAATATAATGACATATTATTCTTATAATTATAGGAGACCGAGTAAAATGAACGAATATGGAATAAAAAGGATTCCAGATTATACTGAATTGGCATACAAGGAAGCTGTGTCCAAATTGAGATACTTTTTATCCGGAAATTACGCACCAAGTGTAAGTACCGTTTTATAATACGCAATAAAATACGCATGTTATGAAATCGTACGCGGCGAAGACGATACGCTCCTAAGCAAGCAAACTAGCTTCATAGACAAGCTACAATAGTAAAATGAGCAGCCGAACTAAATAAAAAAAATTTAAAAAACTAAATTAAAAATTGCATTTTAATTAAACTTTAACTAGTTTACTAGCCCAAAATGAAGCTAGTTTTGTATAGAATGCTACCTTACGAACACTTACTTTAAAGCGGCCGTGGTCTAGCGGTAAGACGTGTGAACTCACGATCGATGAGATCCGTGTTCGAACCTCGCTGATTCTGACCGGTACCAATGTAACTTTGTTATATGTGCTTTGGTCGCTCAGTGTCTATAGGCACTAATAAAGAGTGGTAGGCAGACTGATGATGGTTTTTTTGGCCAGTCTGCCGTCTTGGGGTAGTACCATCACTTTCGAATGTAATGCAGTTTGAAAGTAGCCAGGTATAAAGTTGTTTCTGTTTATGGACCGCACTCTAGCTTTACATCAGGCGGAGTGTTGTCACTACAATAAAAAAGGTTTAACAGTATCGTTTTATAGGTAAGAAGCTATGGAAGTCCGGCGTCAATAAAGAATTTGGATGAGTCGGATGCAGACACCGCCGACAAGAAGTATGGTTACGGCCAGCTGTCGGACTACAAGCCAAGACCTCGTCTTACAACAAAATATACCACTCTCTATGCTGACAGCTTGAAGAACTATACGCCTAATTTGAATACTGGTATGTAAGAGCCGGAAAAGGGGTGGTGTAATATATATACAACACTTCACTTGGTGTTAAGCTAAAGTGCGGTAAAATAAACGAAAACAGCTGCTACCACAGACAAATTTGTAGACACAACATCCGCCTCCGCTATGCCGGCTTGAGGACACGACACTCCTCACCTTAAACCTTAATCATTTTACAAATTTGTTTTAACTTGAGTTCATTATGTTCTATTGTGACGATAATGTTTAAAAATTTCGGGATGTTTACAAATTACAGTGACGACAACGCCAGCTGCACCCTCTACCAATGATCTGACAGGCGGGACCAATCCAGATGTCATACACTTCATTCAAAAACAAGAGGAGTACATTGAACAACTTGAGCGAGAAAGCCAGTACTGTAGAGTAAGCAAAGAATACAAATAATTACACAGGCCTAAACATTAAGAATTTCCATTTTCATGCCGGCTTGAGGAGACGAATGTGTACCATCCAGATTGACAGAGCACATTCCTCTCGTTATACCTGGCTACTTCCAAACTGATTCCGAAACGCGTGTAGGAAATAACAAGGTAAATTAACTTTCTTTGTAAATTAAAATCGAGTGATCAAAACCAACTGATTTATTATTTTTTGTTGCTATGGTGATCTTGCAAAGAGTAAACAAATATAGATGAGATGACATAGAATAGATAACGATTAGATGTGACGGATGACTAATCGTGTGTGCCTACACGCGGTTTGTGTTACATTCGAAAGTGGTGGTACTACCCCAGGACGGCAGACTGGGCTAATAACCATCAGACTGAGACTACCACTCTTGAAGTTAAATTAAAATTATTCCGTTCTTTCAAGTTTCCCCATAAAATTACGCTAAAAATTGCATCATTAGTTAACACATGACGTTTTTATCTTTTTCTTTATGATGACACGAAATGTAACCTTGATTGGCCTGATAGTAAGTCAGTAAAGGTCCTGGACTGGAGAACTGCTTACACGGTGGCTCCAGTCGTCGTTTCTACGCTTGAAGCTTGAAGGATCCAAAGTTAACCCTTAAATGCGTGATTTTTTGTTTTGAATTAATAAAATATTATAGGAAATCTGTCATAAATTACGTTAATTAAAATAATAATAAAAAAAAACAATTCCGATTTTTGTTATGACACAAAGCAAATTTGCATTTGATGCACTCAGGTTTTTGAATAATTTTATGTGAAAATGAATGTAGACACTTGGCAACAATATGGATTTATGGGTTAAAGGACGGGAGGACACATGCGAAGGCAAAGTATTCCATCTGCCTAAGTATCGTGTTTAGAAGTTCCGTTTCATTTTTCAGGATGAACTAAACAATTTATTGGGTAAAGTGAAGGAAGTGATATCTGAAAATGAACATTTACATGAAGCCCAGAAGAACAAGCTTATTTCCAGAATGTTCCACACATACAACTATACTGGCTCAGATACGGATGATGTAGATGATGTGGGTGATAGTACTGGCTTGGATAGTGATTGTAAGGTAAGACTGGTTTTGTATGATCCTAGGTAGGATTGGGATGGTCTTAGAGATGGGTAAACCTATGCACTGCTGAAGGTAATTAATTTGAGGAGTTTTCCAAAAAACAACTAAAAGATTCTTTTAAAGGAAAAACCGAACTTTGTAAAGGTGATTTAATCTAAATAGTTTCCAAATGATCTGCTTTTCTTTTTGACATCATGGTACAAAAAAATCTGTATAATATAAGAGTGGTAGGCAGACTGATGATGGTTATTAGCCCAGTCTGCCGTCCTGGGGAAGTACCACCACTTTCGAATGTAACACCCGTGAAGTGACTTTGTCGCGTTTCGGGAATAGTTTGAAAGTAGCCAGGTATAGTGAGAGGAGTGTGCACTGTCAATAGATGGTACATGTTCGTCTCCTCAAGCCGGCATAGTGGATGCGACTGCTGCCCGCACAGGTTTCTCTGTAGTAGCAGTTGTTTCCATTCATGGACCGCACTCTAGCTTTACATCAGGCGGAGTGTTGTCACATGCCGAGCTACAATAAAAAAAAAAAAAAAAAAAAATTTTTTAGTAAACTCGGTTAACTCAAAAAACACTTTTTATTTGAATAAAAGATTTTATGTGGCTTCCTCTCCCGTTTATGTTGAAATTTTTGTAGTGACCGTACTCGCTGTGAGACTGTAGCTTAAAGTAACGCTATTTTATTTAGTAAAAGGTGTGGGAGAAGCTGCCCTCAAAGGGGATTACTTATTATGTATACCTACTAGTATAGATAATTTATAATTTACTATTAATTCAGATCACGCCATCAAAAGCAAAAAAATCAGCTAACAAAAGTCGTGGGAGCAAACTTGAGGGTCCAAACATTGTTTTTGAATCCCGCATTGCTGAATTGGAAGCTCAACTTGCGCAATCAAAAATAGATCTTAAAAAGATGCAGGTAAGATCACTTTTATATACACTATCTTTTGGATTATCATTGGGCACGTAGTGAAAAAGGCTCCGGGTCTGCTTCGTCTGCTTCGCCCGAGCTAGGAGCTAAGAGTTCGGGAGAAGGCCGTCGCTAGCCTGCAGAGACTCCCATAGACTGCCCATCAGGGGAGATGTGGTTACACGCAATTTTTTTGTTAATTCAGTATCATAATTTTCCGATAAATTTTAGGAAGAAAATAGCGAAAATAAACGTAAACTTGCGAATGGTTTGGTGGATTCAACTTGCCTCGATGGATTTAAAAGGCAGATTGAGAATTTGCAAAGGTAACTCTACTAACTACTCAGTTACAGGTTTTATTAAAACATAAAGACGCCCGTGGTAAAACTAAAAATTGTAGTACCTTTGTTACTGAAAATAAACTTTTATTATTTTTATTTTCATTTTATTTATTCAAGCAACAAGTACAATTCAATAGTATCGTTTATAAAAACAAGGACTCTGATATCGACTACCGCTTTTGTTAATTTTTTTATAGCTATTTCTGCTAGGTCATCATTAATTTCAAATCAATTCATGGACCATACATTTTCATTTTCTTCTCAAAACAATGTTTATTAAGAAACTTTTTAAAATTTTCAATTAGACTTTTATGTTGTATTCTTCTCTAGTGTTTGATTAGCTGTTTTTTCTTTATATTAAAGCAGGGTTTATACCATAAGCACTGAGATATTAAAATCTATTCTATCAACGTCTATATCAACTTGGCCACTGTAATTTTCTTTTGTCTCACCCCTCCAGTCAAGAGCATTTTCGCAACTATCAAATGTTTGTAAATTAATGACCCCTCTCTGAGCAGTTGACCAATCTAGCTGACAAAGGTCCCCCTTCCGACACTGCCATCCAGTTTCGCGCATTAATGGATAGCACTCTGGCTTTATCAGATTATTAATTTTTTTTTTATTACACAACACATCAGGCGGAGTGTTGTCACATGCCGAGCTACAATAACCTTGGCATACTCCTTTCCACTTTGATCACAATACTGTCCTTGAACTTGCATCATGCGAAATGCTGCAGAGTAGATTTTTTTTAAATTCTTATTAATAACAGGGACAAGAATTCTCTGGAAGGTCAAGTGACTAAATTGAAGTTGTCTCTGGAGCAGAAAGATGGAGACTTTGATATGAAGTATAAAAGAAGCATGGATGGTGTTGAACAACAACTGCGAGATGAAAGAAACAATTTGGAAGCTGAAGTGAGACGCTTGAAGGTAAAAACATGTTTAGTGGAACTTTAGAGATATGTCTGTAAGACCCGGAAAGTGCCTGATAAGGTTCAGTTAAGAAGTAGACAGGTATAAGGAGAAGAGTATGTACAATCAACCTGGATAGTGCACATTTATCTCTTCAAGCTGGCATAGTAGAGACGACTGCTATCTTCAGAAACTTCAGTCAAAAAGCTCGCTTCAATAAGAAAGATTAGTTTTCTAAACTTGCGTTTCTTTGAATGCTAATGTATTGGTAAAATGTGGGCGTAGTCTGTCTGATGTTAGGGTAAAGTGGGGCCCATGAAACAGGAAGCGTTTAAGCCTTCCTAAACGGAAACAACTGCTTGACAAGGTTGACATAACATACTCCTCTCATTATACTTGCTTACTTCCAAATTATAATGAGAGTAGTGTGCACTGTTAATCTAGATGGTGCATACTCATCTCCTCGAGCCGGCATAACGGAGGTGACTACAGTAGCAGTTGTTTCCGTTCATATGTCGACGTACAAATAAAAAAAACTTGACTGGGTTAAACTAAGATTTGAGAGTGGTGGTACTACTCCGCTAAGTAGATGGCGCTTGTTAACTAGTGGAGTTGCCAAAATTATAATAATTTTAGGAGGATCTTTCAAATGAGCGCAGTAAAATACGCGAGTTAGCCGGTGAAGGTGCGAGACGGGCTATACAAGAGCGCAGTGCAGCTGAACAACGTTATAATGCACATTTTGATGAGCTATCACACGATTTGGCTGCTCAATATGATAATGTAGCTAAATTGCAGGTAAGTTGTCTCACTTTTTCCTTTTACCTTCTTTCTTTGTCTTTCATTTTACTTCCTTTTTCCTTTTATTTCCTTTTTTCCTCTTTACTTTTACTCTCTTTTTTCCTCTTTCGATTTACTTCCTTTTCTCTCTTTACTTTTACTTTCTTTTTTCCTCTTTCCACTTACTTCCTTTTTTCTCTTTACTTTTACTTTCTTTTTTCCTTTTTCCATTTACTTTCTTTTTTCCTCTTTCCATTTATTTTCTTTTTTCCTCTTTCCATTTACTTCCTTTTTTTCCTCTTTCCATTTACTTCCTTTTTTCCTCTTTCCATTTACTCTCTTTTTTCCTCTTTCCATTTACTTCCTTTTTACCTCTTTACTTTTACTTCCTTTTTTCTTCTTTCCATTTACTTCCTTTTTACCTCTTTCCATTTACTTCTTTTTTTCCTCTTTCCATTTACTTTCTTTTTTCCTCTTTCCATTTACTTCTTTTTTTCCTCTTTCCATTTACTTCCTTTTTACCTCTTTCCATTTACTTTCTTTTTTCCTCTTTCCATTTACTTCCTTTTTTCCTCTTTCCATTTACTTTATTTCTTCCTTTTTCTATTAGACAGATTCCTTCAACAGTACGCAAATAAGCAAAAATAAAAATAGATGAATCTCGTGATTTTCAGTTGGACTTAGAACGGCAGCGCCGTGAAGAGAACGATTTGAAACGTGAGCTTTCTTTGAAGACGGCAGCCATCGATGAGTTGAAAATGGAATTAAAGAATAAGTCATGTAAGTTGTATTGTTAGGATAGTGGAAAGCAAATATATTTACACTTTACACAGTGGCGTAGCTATGTGGAGGGTTAGGCGGGGCGGTGCACCGGGGCCTCAGGGCTAAGAGAATCCCTCCGGAGTCCGGACCCAAAGGACAATGTCAATGGAGGTGACTGCTGTTCGCACAGGTTTCTCTGTAGTAGCAGTTGTTTTCTATTTATGGACCGCACTCTAGCTTTACATCAGGCGGAGTGTTGTCACATGCCGAGCTACAATAGAAAAAAAAAATGAAGCGACAAGGTGTTATATTGCTATATTGCACGGGTGTTATATTTGAAAGTGGTGGTACTACTCTAGGACGGCAGACTGGGCTAATAATCATCATCAGTCTGGAACACTGCTACAATAAAACTTTAATTCTACAGCAAACCTCCAAGCAGATCTGGCCCAAGCTTATGCTGAAAAGGCGTCATTGGAAGAAGAATTGGCGAGTGCGCGTTTAGCCTTGGAGCGAGTGCAGCGACAATCAAAACACGAAGTTAATCGTCTTAATTCTGAGGTAAGAACTACTTCCAAAACTTAACTCGGCACTTGCGAGGAGTGGGTTATCTTTGGGTTTCCTACCACTCCCCGCCAAGGTGCCTAGTCTGCCCGCCACTTTCAAGTACAATATCCATGAAGTGACCTAGCCATACTTGGGTATCAGCTTGGAAGTACCCGTTGCTTAATTAGGCCTTGTTGCACCAAAAGGGCCGTTAAAGTTATATTTTATGGTAACAATGGAAAAACACGCATGGAGTAATTTCCAAATCCAATTTTAACTATTACGTTAACGTAAACGTAATGGTTAAATTATATGGTGCAACTGTACCTTAGAGGAGTGTACCTTGTCTATCTATATACCTGTACACTTATCTCAAACCGGCATAACAGAGGCGATTGTTAAAAATAAGTAAAAAGTGATAAATATTCGATTTCAGATTCAGTCACTTCGTCAACGACTCGATAGAGCTGATGCTGACCTGGTCCACTCGCGTCGTGAAAATCTACGTCTCTCTGAACAGATTGCTAATCTTGAGAAGGAGGTATGTTAAACGCGGTAATAACTGCTACCACAGGGAATGGGCAAGGTCCAAAAAAACTAACCCATGGTGAATCGAAAACCATTTCGAGATATCACTTCAATTAGAAGAATTTTTTGATTCTCGTCTGAAAATACTTAAAAATCGAGGAGATATTTGAAAAACTGTAATGACCGTCTTCGACCTTTCACTTCGACTTTCGTACCGTTTGACAAGATAGAATACAAAGTACCAACCTAACAGTTTTGTAGATTATTATGTTGTCTATGGTTGTCGCCTCACAAGTTTGTCAAATATCTTTTGTTTGTGTTTCCTAACAATAACAGTGTTTTATACGAATAACTATTGTAATTTTTAAAACAAAACTACACTATAAACACGATGTTTTAATTAACAGGAACTTTTAAAAATGAAAAGTTTTGTTTGAACTTTTGACAAACGATTTTTTTTTGTTCATTGGCAATGGTTTAGTTCCGTACGAATCCTCAGGTTTGCCAATATTACGATCGCAATTTTTAAAAATTAATAAAAAAAGAACAAAGCAATTACAAAAGTTTTCCAGAAACACGTGTCGACTAAATTAATCTATATTATCTAAAAAATATGTAAAAAAGATAGCTGTCACCAGAGACACCTCCCCAATTATCAGCAGGCCGCAGTCGCCTCCGCTATGCTATAAATTATAGATTGAGGAAACGATCCATATTGACAGTGTACATTTCTCTCGTTATCTGGTTATTCCCAAGCTGACTCGAAAACGCGACTAGGTCACTTCACCAACTTGCAACTTGTAAGGTTCATTTGCATCAAAAGGCCTGTTAGAGTTACTTTAACTGTTACATTTTACCGTGACGTAACCGTTAAACGTTTTTATTTACTCCACACGCGTTGCAATATCGTGTAAATTCATATTGGTATCGTTAAAAGAGTGGCTGATCCCGAAAAAATAATAGTAAAACATATTTTGACTTCTTTTCATACATTTGACGTTAGTGACATTAGTTTGACGATTACTTTAACTTTAATCAGCCAGGATTCGTTGGTTACGGTTAGCGTTAAAGTAAGCGTAAAAAATGACAGGCGCGACGATGGTGCAACGCGTGTGGAGTAAATGTAAACGTTTAACGGTTACGTCGCCGTAAAAGTAACTTTAACGGGCCTTTTGGTGCAAATGGACCTAAGTGGTGGTACTACTCCAGGATGACAGACTAGGCTAAAACCATCAGCAGTCTACCTAATCACTCTTTAAAAACACACTTATTTCTACAGATAAACATGAAAAATTTGACACCTTTGTCACCGGAGAAGAACAAAAAAGACAAGGAGCTGTCCTCTGTTCTGGAATCTATGGAAAACAAACACGGTATGTAATTTTCTTTTATACACACCGCAACAACATAGCTTATAAAAATCAAATATTCCGATGGGTAAACTATTGGTGTTTTGAAATTTGTTTAATTTTACTATTTTATAGTAAATAGGGGCGAGGCACTTAGAGCCGGTATTTCGATCTTTTTTAATTATCAGACGATCCTTATTCCAACAGATGGAAAGTATGAGCTTCGTTAAGTTACCTAAACCACTTAGATTATTTTATTACACGTAGCATCAGAGTTTTAGAAATCAGCAAGCTCTTGACTTCCATGCATTAAGTTTACAACGCCCTCTGGGGAGCAATTTCTTCATCAATTCATTCCATTTTTACGAATTTTTTAGACAATCGTTTCCTAAAAGCATTAAGTATGTTTTTGCACTTTATAAATAATTTTAAACAATCATTTTAATTATAAAATAAAGATATTGGTCATCAAACTAGTGGTTTAAAATTATTTTTAAGGTACTATAATACAAAAACATAACTGTTTTGTATCCATTTGTAGAAATCGAATATCCTTTTACTACCTTATTGTATTGAAGTCGTATAGAGGTCACTTTATGCATTAAACCAAGTTTTAATCAGTTCAACGTATACTTCTACAGTATTTTCCGGTTCTATGTACCTTCAACTATAGTTAAAGAGTCGAGTAAAAAAAGATTGTTGGTAAAAACGGGCTTTAATTATTTTTCTTTTCAAAACATTCATAATTTACCCTTTCTTGTTTTGGTTGTTAGGAAAGCGGTGTACGTGACGATGCGCGTCTTCACCGCTTTTCTATCCAAGCTTTGGTGCATGACATCATGAAAGATCGTGGACCCTTACAATAGTTTATTCATCAGAATGTTTTTTAAACCGCGTTTTAGACTTTAAATGTACAATTTTAAGAGTGATAATTCTACGTAGTTTTATTTTTTATATTTAGTTTTTTCTTTTTTTGAGCCCACTTAACACCTAATAGTTTGATATCAAAGCAATACTCTAAAATAATATCTTATTTTTTCAGTAATTTATTTTAATTATATAAAAATATCGTTTACAAATCAATAGACAATGTTTAATTACATAAAAAACAGATATAATCAATTATTAAAGCATTTAATATAATAATAACCTTAAATATTGCATCAGAAAAAGCCTAATTACTCAAGGACCCGGGTGAAAAAAATTAAAATTTATTGGTGATAAGAAATGTAGATTTATTTTTCTACAAAATGAATTAAAATAATTATCGTGAAACTCGAGGAAAAAAACTATGGGCCCATTTCTCTTAGGCGAATGGGCTTCTCCTATATTCTTCTCTCTGTCTCTTTCTCCTTTAATTAAGTACTTATATAAATCACGTTTTTCTATCAAATAATAGAAAACATGTGGAAATGTTAAGAGTCGAGCGGGCTCATTAAATTCTATAACGGCATAGCGAAGGCGACTGTTGCCTAGATACATATTTTTGTTCGTAGCCGTTGTCTTCATTCATGGACCGCACTGTAGCTTAGCATCAGGCGGAATGTAGTCATATATCGAACTATTAAAAAGTAAAACAGTTTTTGTTTGTATTATTTTATTGTTTAATTAAAAAAAGAATATCGAATCTACGTAGATTTATCACACAGTAAAAAATCGATTGCAAAACAAATCAATTGCTTTTAAAAAGTACGTTTTGTATAAAGCGATTGGAATAAACGAAATTTGGTTCCGCAGCTGAGACCGTGGCTGAGTTGGAGTCCATGATACATTCTCAAAACACTCTGATGGAGAAACTGACTGGCGAATGTCGCTTACTGACCGATAAGCTCGACGATAACAACCGTAGACACAAGTACGCTATTATTTAAACTTTTATTTACACTAACGTGCACTTGCACTACATAATTTAACCATTACCTTTACGTTAAAGCAATGGTTAAAATTTAAATTGGGTCGCTTCAAGAAGCCTGCCACTTTTGACGCTTACTTTAACGCTAACCGTAACCAGCGAATTTTGGCTGGTCAAAATTAAAGTAATCGTTAAAAATGTCACTAATGTCAAGCCAAATATATTTTTCTATTATTTTTCGGGAATGTACCACTCATTATTACATCAGCCACCCTTTTACCGATAAAGATATTAATTTACACGATATTGCAACGCGTGTGGATTCAAAGTAACTTTAACGGGCCTTTTGGTGCAATAGGGCCTAAAGATAATACTTTAGCATCTGGGGATACAATTTTTGCATGTAGTAGAGTTAAAAATTTTAAGTCAATAGGAAGAAGTTTCGTCAAAACCGCCAAAAAATTAATTTTAATGAACTCGTTTAAATTCAAAATCGAAATCAAAATATTTATTTTCCTTCTTGCCAGATGTTCTGCAAGAACCCTGTTGGGGCACTGAAAATTATTCGTACATCAACAGTCACCATCATTCATGTCAATAGCAGCTGCACATGAGCATTGTCAAATTCACTAATTAAAGAAATACATTAATTTTAAGCAATTTATGATAGCTGCATTATATTATGAGCATTGTGGTAGGCAGACTGATGATGGTAATTTGTCCAGTCTGCCGTCCTGGGGTAGTACCACCAGTTTCGAATGTAACACCCGTGAAGTGACCTTGTCGCGTTTCGGGAATAGTTTGAAAGTAGCCAGATATAACGAGAGGAGTGTGCACTGTCAATCTAAGATGGTACATGCTCGTCTCCTCAAGCCGGCATAGTGGAGGCGACTGCTGCCCGGACAGGTTTCTCTGTAGTGGCAGTTGTTTCCATTCATGGACCGCACTCTAGCTTTACATCAGGCGGAGTGTTGTCACATGCCGAGCTAAAATAAAAAATAAAAAAAAATTTGTCCGCCTACTAACTAGAACTAGAACTAGGACTATATGTATATTTTTAAAATAATAGCAGTAGGCTATTCAAGAGGTTTTTTTTCTATATTTAATGTGTTTCTAAATGCATTATCTTTATTTTGTGCGAATTGCGGAACAAATTGGCGTCTTAACAGTACTTCTCTTAGTTAGTAGTTCTCTATAGTATCATAGTTGGTAGGCAAGTCAAGATGACAATTTTTATTTTAATAAACTGTCACTTTGATAGTTTAAACTTTAAAGCAATACTTATCCTAAGTATCTTTACCTTAAAGGTCAATTAGGCACATGCCAATTCCACTAGTCACATTCCACACACACACATACATGAGCTTATTTCACAAATTCATGCATGCAATTGAAATTCCGTATATCTAAAGTCGTATTGTGTTTTTATTGGTTGTTGTAGGCAGAGCGCAGAGTCGCAGCCGTACAGACGAACCAATCAGAGCACAATCCGACGGCCAAAAGCCCAGAGAACGTCATCGGAAATCTACCAAACGCCACTCCGAAAAAGAGTCCGGTTTGTCGAATAACCAACCGCCGATTTTGGTGGGACCGTTGACGACTAACCAGGATCTCACCGATAACCATCAAGTGTACAATTTACCTTTAATGATTCAACAGCCCTTTTTACATGAGAAAAAGGAGCCAATTAAAGTTGATATAAGTGTTAAATTGATGCCTAGACCGAAAAAAGATAAGAAGAGAAGATCTGTGCAGGTAGAAGAAGTTACTAACGAAGGAGAAGAAGGAAGAGAGAATCAAATTGTAGGAAACACAATTAGTATGGAAATAATAAACGGTGACGTGAGTCTTTTAAAGGAAACTAAAGACGATATACAAATAGAAGAAACAGTTATAAAATCAGAAGAAAACGAAATTAAATCCGTCGAAGAAGCTATTGCAGATACAGTAGAAACAGAAGAGAATAAAGAAGAATCTAACAATGAAAAAGTAGAAAATGTATTTGAAACAGATGGTTTAGTAACTGCAAAAGATGAAGTCGCTGAAACAGTAGCTGAAAACGTAGAAATAAGTAATTCTAAAGAAGACGAGGTTATTACTGAAGAAATTAGTGCAGAAATTACGGAACCAGTTACCGTAGAGGAAACTGTAGCAGATCCTAATGTAAATGTAGAATAGTATCAAAGTATTGTAATGATTCAACGTATACGTGATTTAGAATATGTAGCGATTGCGCTAGTGACCGCTAGATGGCGGTAGTAAGACTTGTATCGCACACCCCACACTAATTTACTTTTGTATGGTCTAATGTAGAACCTTATGATAATTTTTAAGCGCTAAATAATAATTTTTAAGCACGTGTGCGCTTTATCGTTAGAATTGTATGTATTGTATTTTCTAATTCCTAATCAATTTAATATTTCTTTGTTTTTATTGTATCGATTTTATTATCAGATTCGTTTTAACGTTGTTTTATTTGCTCGTTGTATTTTGTGATTTTAATATTATTGAAAATGTCTTTTAAATTAAAATTTCAAGTGCAATAAATATTAAAGTAACTTATATTTGAGTTTCATTTCTTAAAACCCATTTGCACACACTAAAAGTCCGTTTGTCAATGTAAACGATAACGACAACGATATGTCGGCGGTCGGATGATGTTCACCGAGCTCCAGCTCTCGTTTTTCCACTTTAGCATAACAAAACAGGATATCATACAAAAAGGCAAATGTGACGAAGAAACACAAATCAAATTAACGATAAAAATCGATAAACAATTGCTTTCTATTCCGAAAAAAATAGCATTACCCTTGATCTAAACAAAATCATCCGAACTGCCTATTGAAATGCCTAGATCATCAAATCGATCCAACATTTTGGCAGTCGTTTTCGGACATAGTCACGGACAAACGGCCTTTCTTTGAATGAGCTATACCATAAACATTGCATATCAACAATCACGCTTCTAATTTCAGAATCGAAAGAACTCAATTACTCTGCCGAAACACAGAGCTCATGAGGAAATTACGCAACCTCTGGTGTTCTCATAAAAAATATTGCACCACGTATGCGTTGCCACGTAGCTACACGCCTCTAAGCGGTTATCCTTATAGCAGATCATCGTACAGTGAAGTAGATCGCACTACATCTATATCTACTCCATTTAGAAAGCCTTATAGACCATTAGCTAGATTTGAGGATAAAAATATTGGAAGTTTGTGTAGTAATATTAGCGTATTGTCAATTGAAAGTTCTGATGATGATTTTGGAAAGGTAGGTCTAAAATATGACGTAATGCATGATGTGTTTGTTATTGTTAGTGTCGTATTTGTGGTAGTAACTATTGAAACGCAAGCAAACGTCACCCTTAGATTAGGGCTCATTCATAAATTATGTCACTCGAATTTAATGTTTTGTGAGACGTCCTTAACATGTGACGTAATTTATGGAGAGCCCCTTAGATCCAAAGATTCAAATATCAAAATTAATTCAAATCCACCGACAGCTTGTAATTAGCGATGCATTAAGGATTTCCCTCCCATACTTTCAACAGCCAAATTGTAAACATGGCTACGATAGTACGGGAAAATCCAGCGATCATTTTGTGCCTTTATAGCGAAATAATCAACGTTCCATATTATAAGCCAAGTCTGCAAAGTGACCAAGCAATGTTTAAGGAGTGGATTCAAGTGGAATCTACCTTAAACAGTTCGTATTTATCTCACCAAATTGGCAAAGCGGGGGCGATTGTCTACAGATAGTTCTCTTGCAGTTGTCTCCGCTCATGAATCACACTCTAGCTTGACATCAGGCGGTTGAATTTTGCTTTACTATAGAAGAATAATGAGATCTGTTTATGCACATTTTGTTTGTGTTTTCACGTGTGTTTGTGTGTGCTTGTCATCAGGGAAGAAATGGCCCATCTGCAACATAAAGTAGAGAATCTGGGAAGGTCTCTGCAGCAGCCACCTGACCATACACAATCTAGTTTATATGAAGGTATGTATGGCTAGAAATTGTGGAGGCCTTTTGGCGCGTGTCCTATTCATAGAGGAATGGTGGTATTATTTATGTGTTTAGTATATGTTGATCAGACAACATAAACTATAAAGGTCTTAGATTCATTTCCGAGGGTTGTTTATCACGTGAGTCGTAAACGTATGTACGTTTCGGAGATAGATCCTGATCCTATTTCAAATTGTTCGACCTGAGATTGTTCAGAGTATTTTAACGCAAATCTGGTTTAGAATAAATTAATATATTTAATTATAATTTCAGCACCAACCACGCACGCAGCCCCTAGCTACAGAAGTGACAATCCCACTCCCAACACCAGACAAAACGATACCGAGTATAACACCACCAGAAACCCCAAAATCGGACGACAGTCTTCAAACTCTAACATCGGAGGAAACGGGCACTACAGTGATCAACCATTAGATCCAGACAAAAATCAACCTTATGTTGAACAAAACTACGACGCTAATAATTCAAATACTACAGATCCACAATACGCAGAAAACACATACAATGAGCCGTATGTTCAAGAAAATACTGAAGTTAATCCTGATCTCACAGCAACACAAGTCGATCCCCAATACAGACAAGATACATATGAAAATCAACCTTATGTCGGAGAAAATTATGTACAAAATACAGAAATACCACAAAGCAATTACGCTAAAGATGAAAATTATGGTCAAAATTATGAAGTTAATACAGAAATGAATCCGGAACAAAGCAATTATGCCAAAGATGAGAATTATGGTCAAAATTATGCAACAGATGGTCAATATCAAGAACAGTATGATCCCAATTATCAATATGACCCAAACGATCCAAATTATTATAACACAGGCTATGGAGATCAGAATTACGCTCAAGAACCACAGTATGAAGCGGGAGGGGGATATGAACAGCCAAAAGAAGCTGATGATAAAGTTAGAACCAATTCACCTAAAGAAGATCTGCAATATACACAAAGTTAGCGATTCGAATAGGTTTTTGTTTTTAAAATTGTTATGCTTCAATCTTTAATTGTTATAATACAAATTAAACTTTCTCCTACTGAACTATAAGCGGAAACAATAGGCAAGGTCTTTAAAAAATAACCCATGTTAAATCGAAAACCATTTCAAGATAATATCACTTCAATTAGATGTATTTTTTATTCCCGTCTGAAAAAACTTAAAAAAATCGACCTTTTTTGGACGAAACATAGACATTGGTGTAGAAAAAAAAAGGAGGTGTATAGCCTAACAACTTTATAGATAATTTTATTGTCTATGGTTGTTACCTAACTTTGCCAATATCTTTTCTTTGTGTTCCCTTACGATAACAGTATTTAATACAAATAACACACAGACAGAGACATAAATTGTGATTGACCTGTAATCATCGACAATCCGATTTTTCTAATCGATGATCACACGATCTACAGGCACAGCTTTGAGATTGAAATTTTATTGTTTTTATTTTTACTATTTTGTTATTTTTTTATGTTTAATTTTATTACTTTAGTTAAGATACAAATAAAGGACCGGTAATCCGACTCTAAGGTTTTCTTAGCATCTAAATGGTCCTGTAAGGGTCGTTTGCACCAGAAGGCCGGTTAAACTAACTTTAACTATTACTTTTACTTTAACCGTTACGTTTACATTATGGTGTATATTTACTCCACACGAGTTGCACCACCGTCGCGCCTGACATTTTTGACGGTTACTTTAACCTTAACCGTAATCAGCGAATCTTGGCTTGGTTAAAGTTGAAGTAATCGTCAAATGTTGCTAACGTCAAATGTATAAAAAGAAGCCAAATATGTTTTTCTATTATTTTTCGAGATCAGCCACCCTTTTAACAATAGCAATATGAATTTACACGATATTGCAACGGTTGTCGCTGCCGTAAAAATAATAGTTAAAGTTATTTTAACCGGACTTCTGGTGCAAACTACCCTAAATAAAACAATCAACAAACAGAAATATCCTTTAAAGATTCCTAGAACTTTTTGAGTCAATAAATTGCAAACTAAGGAAGTATTGAAATACCGGTCTCTAATATTAGTTTGTAGGAGGAATGTAAAAATAAAACACGATATTTTTGCTCAAAAACTTTAATAAATATTAAACCCAAACTTTTGTTTCCTTTTTTTTACGCCACGGACACAAACACAGTCTGCCGTCCTGGGGTAGTACCACCACTTTCGAATGTAACACCTGTGAAGTGACTTTGTCGTGTTTCGGGAATAGTTTGAAAGTAGCCAGGTATAACGAGAGGAGTGTGCACTGTCAGTCTAGATGGTACATACTCTTCTCCTCAAGCCGGCATAGTGGAGGCGACTGCTGCCCGCACAGGTTTCTCTGTAGTAGCAGTTGTTTCCATTCATGAACCGCACTCTAGCTTTACATCTGGCGGAACATACACGATGCACCAATAGTGCATCATCCGTTCGCTGTACCTGGCTACTTTGAAACTGCTTCCGAAACGGGACAAGTCACTTCACGGATGTTACATTCGAAAGTGGTGGTACTACACCGGGACAGACTGAGCTAATAACCATCAACAGTCTGCCAACTACTCTTTAATAGTCCCTATAGGCACTGAGCGACCAAAGTACATATAACATAGTTACATTGGTACCTGTCTTTAGCGAGGTTCGAACACGAGTCTCATCGATCGTGGGTACACGCGCCTTACCGCTAGACCACGGCCGCTTTTATCTGGCAACAAGCAGAGTTAATTACCTATTTCCTCCAGCATGTCGAGGATTAATTTATAAATTTTCTCAATTACCTCACTTTGTAATAATTATAAAGCATTATAATCGATTATTAATCAATTAAAGTAGTTATTCGATTTTTTTATTGGTTTAAAAAAAAAAATTCATTTACGTTTTTGATTCGTTTCAAAATGGAGGGGTTTATTATAATTTCTTTTTTAATATCTCTAAGTTTGGCACAAAGTCCTTTTGTAAGTTTTTTTTTTATAGTAGCTAGTCTGGAGTCTGCAGGCAAGAGTTGCCTTCGTTATGCAGTTTGATAAGACGCGTGTGCCGAGGGCCAAAGACCATTAGGATCGCTACATTTGATTTTTTTTTACACAATAAACATAATATTGTTTGATTTGTGAAGAAATTTCACTAAACGCCGTGATAACGTAAATATTTTAAACTTGGACCTCTGATCACTTTCAAGCTCATCCCAAAACGTCTAAATGTCCATAGACAAAAACCTCAACGTTTCTTCAATTAGTAAAAATAGATGGTCGTAGCCTACTAAAGCATTTATTACTGGTGTGAAGCTATATTGTAAAAAAAACTTAATACTACCAATAAACAATATTATTATTATTTTGATTATAAATTTAGCCATCGAGGTCGTGGCGGGATAACGAGAGAAAAAGAATCAAAATAAACGCCATAAATATTTTTATTTGAGTGTAAAATCCAAAACAACCCTTTTAATATTGCATAATTTATTTACAGAGCTCTGATTACGTTGATATTCACGAAGTAAGTTGTTAATATTGGCGTTAAATCAATTAAATAACTAACTATATTTAAAATTAATTCAATTAATTTTTACAGCTTTTTAATAGTCGCTGTGTAAGTATTCAGTTAATGTTTATTTTCCATAACAATAACCGGTTGTTAATAGAGGTGTTTTAAAAAGTAAGCTAAATCAGAAACCATTTCGATTGTTCGCCACTGTTCTTGAGGCATGAGCTCAGGGTGCCGATTACGAACCGAGCTCACCGTGAGCCACGGTGAGTAGTTGACTTTCTTCGAGCTTGCTTTGTAATATAATTGGACGAGCTACGGTCAACAGGGGCTTGTCCAAATTACAAAGCGAGCCGAAAAGAACCTGACTTCTTTCTCGTGACTCACGGGTGAGCTCTTACTTAGCCATCATGGTGCCGATTATGAACCGAGCTCATATGAACAGCGTTACGGGAGATTTCCCCACCAATCAGACGATGTTATTTTGACCGCAGTAGTAATAAAATGTCAAATGAAGCGATTCTATTGGTGGATAAATTTCGCGTTACGTTGTCGCGGCGTTATTGTGAACTCGTACTCAGGCCTCGCTAGTATGGATAAATTTTGTGCGCGTATTTACTCGTTCACGAAAGTATAATAATAATAACAATAATAATAATGTTTTAATTTATTGAAATGTCGGGTGTTAGGACGCGTCCTCACGAGTCAAACTTAGTTAACTTATTTGACTCGTGAAGACGCGTCTTTTAATGACATAACCAATAACAGTTTTAAAATATTCTAAAATATTTTGTGTTTTTCATAATAATAATTTAAATTCACAGGGTTACCGTGATCCAAACTGTACACCAATGCAATCAAACTACAACCAATACCAATATCAACAACAAAGATACAATCCAATTCCAACGTACGAATATCAGACCCAAAGTCCTAATCTCAATAATCTTTACCCGTTAAACACCAATTTAAATCAATACCAACAACGGCAACCTAATTCCTATAATCTCATCTTCCCGCCAAATGGAAACTTAAATTATTCGCCAGTCCTATCAGTTTTAATGAATGAGGCAATGAAACAAAAGGTTCACAGTATGCAACAACCATTTTATAATGGTCAACCAGCTTATTATGGAGTAACTAAAGCAATTCCTGCGCCAAATTATTATAATATTTATAGAAATGTAGCGGATGTACCTAAAGCTTCAGACGATAGTGATGTGCAAAATACAACGGCTTCTGAAGCTACTTAAATTCGGCTGGTAACAGTGTAGAAAAATTCAATAAATACCTACAAAATCTATTAAAATTGTTAAAGTTTATATTTTATGTTCATGCACTGTCATCTGCAAATAAATTGAAATACAATTTAACATTTTGTTTTATTTGCCTTTCAAACTACTATTTGTAACTGAATATAACATCCCCTCAAACAGCGACCAAAACCAGACGTTACTTTAAAAAATTGTCCATAAAGAAGGAGTTTTAGTGGTCATCTGGAATTTTCCTAAACTTGTGTTTTTCCGAGTGTTAATGTTTGTATAATAATGGTGGATGATTTACCATTAAATGTTCGCGAACTTGCGTGATGGCAAACAATTTAAAAATTAAATAAGAGGAAGTGTATTAATTAAGAGGAAGGATTAAAGGTTTTATTACTTTACTGAAGTTATTTTTACTTGACTGGAGCTCGACTACTGCCTGTTTGGTGTGTTGAATGGTTGAATGAATAATTCGTGATACACAAGTGAAATCAGTTATAAGAAAAAAATAAACAAAAATTGACACTGGCAGATTCTGATAATGCCATAAAAAAAGTTGTCAACAATCTATTTTTTCGCTGGAATTCTTCTTTAATAATTGCTATTTACAAATGTGAATATTTTGAGTTTATGGCCTCAAGATGGTTTGTGATAAATGCCAAAAGAAATTAGGTAAAGTAATAACGCCTGACCCATGGAAAGCTGGCGCCAGGAACACTGTTGAGTCTGGAGGAAGGAAAGTCGGTGAAAATAAAGCCCTGACCGCCAAAAAAGCTAGGTTTAACCCGTACACTTCAAAGTTTCAAGAGTGCAAGTAAGTTATTGATACACGAGGCCGGTTATGCAAGCTAGGCCAATAAGCTGGCAAACTAATACTTCTGGCTACATTTATACAGAACCAGCCTTATTCCTGGGCCGGTGAGGAAAGTTTGGCTAGCTATTAGAGGACAGACCTTAAAACTTTGAGATACTTCCAGTGGATAATTATTGGTTTAAATCAGTCCCGGTTAGAGTTCAAATGCACTACCAAAGGTTCTCAGACACTTAAAACTAATTTTAAAATCACTTTTAATGCATAATTACATTTAATTGTCAGAATCCTTCTACCCGTTCCGAATAGGTTAGGTTAGATTTAGGTTTGTATGCAGAAATACTTGTACTCTTTACGAATAGGTTAGTTACATTTAGGTTTATTAAAATTGAGTGTTGCTTTAGATGAAAGTGGTACCAAATTGAAGCTTTAACTGTGTCTGATTTAACGCAATAATTATTTACTCGAATTTCTAAGGTCTCCAGATAAAATCGTAATGGATGGGTTCTAGTCTAGATCTAAGCTATAAAAACTTGTCCTGTTAATGTAGTTTTGTAAGATTTATATATTTTTTCTTTTAGAATATGCAGAACGAAGGTACATCAAGTTGGGTCGCATTATTGTCAACCTTGTGCATATAAGAAGGGCATATGTGCGATGTGTGGAAAGAAAATTATTGACATTAAAAGCTATAGGCAGAGTTCTACATGAAGATTAAAAAAACACAGAAGTTCTAATTAATTTTTAAAATTGTGTAATATTGTAGCTTTTGTCATATGACAACACTCCGCCTTTTGTAAAGCTTGAGTGCGGTCCGTGAACGGTAATAACTGCTACTACAGATAAAATTTTACAGACTGCAGTCGCCGGTGCTATACCGGCTTGAGGATTGTGCACAATGGTGCGTTGTTTTCTCAAGGGGACAGTTGCTTGCATAAATTTCACTGTAGTAGCAGTCATTTCCACTTTAAGTGAAGTGTGGTCAAATGTTGAGTTACTGTAAAAAGTCTTGTCCGATGACTTGGGAATGACATTTTTACTGTATAAGGGTATTAGAAATGTGTACAATATATTGTGTAAATAACAATTAAATAATATTATTTTATATTGTTTTTGTTTTTGGTTAGTCAAAGATTTAAATGGAGTTCATTTCTTTCACCACTATTCTATCTTATCGGATTAATAATCAAATAAAAAGGGCTATTAGGCAGACTAATTATGGTTATACGTCCAGGCTGCCGTTCTGAACCTGTGCAGTGAATTTGACGCAATGACGGGAGCGGGTGTACATTGTCAACCTGTATAGTACATTAATCTCCTCAAGCCGGCATAGCGAGGGCTGAAGCTCCCTGCTGAAATTTCTCTATGGTACCAGTACCAGTTGTTTCCATTCAATCTCTAGCTTTCAGCTAACCAATCAGGCGGATTTATATTTAGTTTATATTCAATAAAAAAACAATGTCAAATGAATTAAAAATTAATTTATTCAATCTTCATAAAATATAATACAATACATTTATTGATGGTAATTGATACATTTTTGTGACATTTTATTAAAATATAACTTTAATTAAACAAGTCTAATGACTTTTCGTAATCTTAAATTATCTCTCTATATATATTTTTATTCTTAAACTATTTTAAGGCACAATTCCATTAAATATGACAAAATGTAAGATTGTATAATCGAAATAATTTCATGAAAATTTGTAGCTCGCTAATTTAATCGATACTATCGACATCGATACACGTGCGTCACTACATGTTTCGCGAAATAATATTTACAAAAAAGAGCGCTTTAAAAATAAACTTATAATAATTAAAAGGCACCGTTTTGTTTGTTTTATATCAAATTCATTTTGGCCACTCCAAAATCATGGATATACTATATTGCATTTTTTTTAAATGTCTTATTCTGGGAAGTCAAAGGAAGAGGATACCTATTCAGCCCGTTTCGTTTTTTTTTTGTTAACCATGGAAGCACTTTTTCAGTCGGAAGACTAAAAATATAAGTATCATTAAAAATTCAATTTTTTTTGTTATTTTAAATAAAAAGTAAATGTAAGTTATTAAATATAATAAATCTCCTAATACTAATTTTTAAGTAGGTCTGGCCATTACTTTTTTTTCCAACAATCCCTCGTCACGCTCACTATGCCGGCTGCACATTACAATTTACCACTTGGATTCTTCGAACTCGTTTTAATGGAAGTAACAGAAATATTTCCAGAACTGCCACTAAGTTTCGGTGGAGGCGATCGTGGCAACGAAAAATTCTTTTCAACCAAATTCTCTTGACTTAAAGATTTAAATACTGGTATTTTTGACGTGTTACCATCCCGCTTCGGCTTTTCTGACATTTTAACCGGAATATTACTCGGTTTTGTCGATATTGACGGTTTCGGAGAAGACGATGAATCTGTATCATAACTTGTTCTCAGTTGATCAAGTTGAGACTGTCTTCGGTTTTCTAGATCCGTACTGGTCATTATAGTTCCTTTAGGGGATTCGTAAGTCGCCGTTCGAAATTGTATTCTACTATTTCTCGGTAAATCGTAATCAGAATGTCGTTTCTTTGGTTCGTTGGTGACGTCATTCGTTTTCTTTTCCTCGTATTGTTTCGCTGTATGATATTTCTCGTTCGTTATAAAATCGTCCAATAATGACGCGTCTAATTCGTACGATAATTGTGGTTCAGAAGGTGCTCGTTGTCTGCTAGCTATTTTGTCTTTTTCTTTCATTGTTTTTTCAGTTTTTGGTGTCATTACTTGTATTTCAGTTATATGTTTATCAGAACATTTGTCGGTCATTGCAGCAGGGTTTAACGTGTACCTTGTTTTTGTGACTTCAACCGTATCGTGAGTTTCTTGTTGTATATCCTCCAAATCGTGTATTATTCTTATGCCTAATTGTGATAACTCTTCAGGCGTTTTATGTGCCATGAAACTCGGATCGTTTTTAATTTTGTCCATTAAAATCATTGCTTGTTCTTCGTCCAATTGTGTGTTTAGAATTATAGTCTCTGTTTTTGTAAATGCGGGTTCGTCCGACATTATATGCACGTTAGGATTCTGTTTCTTTATTTCTTCTAGAACTTTCTTATCGATGTCTTTCTCTAACTCTTCTCCCAACTCGAATTTTATCTGTTGATCGTCATCCGGATTCTTTATAATACCAAAACTCATTTGTTCGACTTGCAAAGGAATTTCTGCCTTCGTAGTGAAGTAATTTGTTGAAATTTTTTCAACGTTTTGTGTTATTACCTTGTTGCCGAATTCGTCTTCTGCTACGTTGACGGTCACTGTCTTTTGCACGGGTTCTTGTGACATTGTTATAGCCATATTCGGCGCTTCCATATATAAAGTTCTATCTGCAAGTTCTTTATCTTCAACGTGTCGTTTAATCCCTTCTATAACATCAGGTACGCGTCTCAAATTAGGATCGCTAATTTCAATGGATTTTGTGTAACTTTTGCTTATTTTTTCGGGTGATTTGTCATTTGTAGATATTGTCACAATGTTACCACCTTGTAAGTCCTTCGGCGTTTGTTCTGTCCACTCCATAAAGCTGTCGTATAGTGGCTTGTTATATTTTAAACTGTTTTGTGAACCGACTCTTATATTGCTAACGAATTCATCCTCGTTCTTTTTGTCTCGTTTTAAATCAAAATTAACGACATCCGGTTGGCTAATCATCTTTGAGGTTTCTGTTTGTGATTGAGTGTCATTGTGTTCATCTGTTTTGTCCATATGGACATTTAAAATAGGATTTTTAGCAAGTAATTTCTTCATCATATCAGATTTTGGACGTTCGAGGCTATTAACATAACTATTACGGGATACTTTCATATCATCAGGAATATTTGTGTCGTAAGTGGGACTTTCTTTATTAGGTGGACTTGTAGCTCTTGAACCTGGCTGGGAACCCTCCAAAGAACTCATATTACTGTTGTCAGAAGTAGATTTAGCGAAGTCAGATACTAGTTTTAAGTGAACTTTGCGATTTTCGTCCATTATACGACGTGCTAAATGGTCAGAGCTCTCGTGATCTTCCTCTTTACCAAAATCCTCATATACTCTGTGTCTCTGTGTCTCTTGAGCACCATGTTTGTCTGATTCTATGGAACTGTTAGAACTTTTTATAATAGCGTCTTCTAAATTACCAAATTCTGAACCCTTCTTCAGACGATTTCTTTGGAATGTATTTAAGCCTTCTATTGCTGATGTCTTAGTTATGTTTAAACTCATTCTCGGTTCTTTATGTTTTAATACATCACGTTCTGTACTGGTCATATCAGGTAAGGTGTCTTGTCCACTTGAATCAAAGAATGAAGACTCAATAACTGAATTCGCTTTTCTTTTCTTTGGAGAAATGGAGCTTTCATGATTGTCAGCGTCGTCAGCTGAAATATCGAGACTTTGAGCTCTTTCTAACGTACCTGTGGACGGTTTAGTTTTTAATCTCAAATCGAATCGTGACAAATCTCCTAAAGACGCAGCTTTTCGTTCATTCTCTTCCAAAATTGATGCCTCATCTGATGTAGAATTAACAGTTTCGTTTAAAGGAGAACTATGTATAGTTATATCGCTGTTATTGAGTTCAATTGTAGTTGAACCTTTATCGCTTTTGTCGCTATTGTTAAACGAAACTACGGAATGCATGTCAAGGTTCGAAGACATGTTGGATTTTGACTCTTCGTAGTAATTATTTAAAGAATCGCTTTCTCTTTTAAAAGGTTTTGAAACTATATCATCTATATCGTCTTGGCTAAAGTTTATCGTGTCTTCGTAGCGACTGCTTTTTGTTTTATTTACTTTAGGCGTAGACGTGTTGTAGGATGTTATTGTTGTATTGTTAGACATTAAGGATGAATCATGTAATAGACTGGAATATTGTAACTCATTCTTCAGAAAATCCTTCACGTTTTTCAGTTGTTCCAAAATACTATCGTCAGTTTTATTCCTTTCTACCTCGGGAGGTGAAGGTGCTCTGCCTTTAGACTTTTTAGAACTAGATTTAGGGGCATCAGCTTCACGCTTTTCGGTATCTCTCTGTTCTTTCTCGTGTACTAAATCAGTTATACTTTTTCTGTTGCTTCTGGCAGCGTTTGCAGCTTGTAACATATGCTGCGGTAACTCTTGAGGTATACCATTCTCATCTCGTTTAATCCCACTGGAATTCAAATCATTTCTTGTAAATGATGTCATTGATGTGTCAGAAGTTCTGCGAGAATTTGTATCTTGTGAAATAGTATCCGCAGGTTTATTTCTTGCATTTGGTATTGGTGGGGCCATTTTTTCTCTACGTTTAGCGACGACTGGTTTTGGTTTCTCAGTTTCGTTTTCATGTCTTATTTGTGTTGTTTGTTTATGTTTATCCACCTCGTCTATTGATTTTTGCTCAGTAGAAACATTTCCGTTTTCAAAATTTTTGTTTTTCAATACTCCATCATCAGGAACGTTCGGTGGAAGGACTCGTATACCAAATTTCATGCCTCGTTTCGGGTCGTATTCTTTTCTCTGTGTTTCAGCATTTTCTACTTGATGCATACCATTGCCTGGTTGTATTATTTGAACGTCCGTTTCAGAAGACAATCTTTTTTTCTGGTTTTCCATTCTACCCATCGGAGCTTCACTGATCATTTTATTCTTCTCGTTTTCTCTTTCTAACGTGGACGTCGGCGCATCTTTCTTCTCTTTCTTGTTTCTTTCTAAAGTAGTTGTAGTTATTATCTTTTCTGTTATAATTTTCTTTATTTCTTTACCTTTTGCTTCGAGTGTTGAATTGTTGTAATATTGAGATGTGTTTGAAGTGTTTGGTGATTTTGGTGGGTGTAGTCTTCTTCCCTCCCTTTCGAGCTGAAAATAAAATTAATTATTATTAAAACAAAATTAAAAAATCCAAGGTTAAGTAATAAAGGAGACGAGACCATTGATATATACAACTAGATAAGCAATAACGCTCCCAATGTGACGCGAGAGAAAAGATGACCACAGTCACTTTTAGGATTTGATTATGAGGTTTGCTCTTCTAGTATATATTTCTATGGTCGGGACCAAATCCACGTCCTATTGATTATGTGACATGACATTTTTAATATCTAATAAATCTTATTTAGGTTGTACTTTTTTGTACGTTTTACGTCACGACAATGTAAGGCTTCTATAAATTTTTATAATATACATACAAATATGCTACAGTGGTACATTCAAAGATGAGTGACTCACTAAACAATAAATATACAGGTGTAAAAGTGACTCGGGCAATCTCTTTAACCACATGTTACACTACCGATACTAAACCTTTGGTTAAAGGTAGGTTTTTTATTATTATTAACTTTGTAAAGATTTTCAAATAAATCAAGGCACAATTTCATAAATTCAATCGATCAAAATCACCACCACTTTTGAATGTAACACCCGTGAAGTGACCTTGTTGCGTTTCGGGGATAGTTTGAAAGTAGCCAGGTATAAGAGAGGAGTGTGCACTGTCAATCTAGATGGTACATGCTCGTCTCCTCGAGCCGGCATAGTGGAGAGCCCGTAGAGATTTCTCTGTGGTAGCAGTTGTTTCCACTCATGGACCGCACTCTAGCTTTACATCAGGCGGAGTGTTTTCACATGTCGAGCTACAATAAAAAAAAAAAAAAAAAAAACGTCGCTAGAACAAGCACAGGTCGTCGTTCAGTTCAAAATCCATAGCTATTTCTTATTATAAGCTAGACTTTAGAAACGGTAGATTGTCTATTATTTATTCTTCTATGAAACCAAACATTAATGTTGGGACTTATGTCCTTTTGATTTTAAATCTTTAAAACAATAGAGACATAAACTTAGAGCATTCCAACACGTAAATCCTGTTACTTAGTCACATAATATGCTTCTTAATTCTTATACAAACGAAACTACGTATCTATTGCAAGAAAAATAAGGATTATTTTTGTGTAATACTTTTTTTTGATAAGTTAAAACTATTTCAACTTTAATTCGTAAAGAGTTCGTCTCTTCAAGCCGGCATAGCGGAGGCGACTGCTACCTGTACAAATTTATCTGTAGTAGCAGTTGTTTCCGTTTACAGACCGCATTCTAGCTTAACAATATTCTAAAATAATATTTTATTTTTTGGAAATTCATTTTAATTATATCAACACATCATTTACCAGTCAATGGACAAAGTTTAATTACATAAAAAACAGACAGAAAATAATCATAACCTTAAATATTGCATTAGAAATCATTTAATTACTCAATAACCGGGTGAAAAAATTAAAACTGATTGATAATAAGGAAGTAGATTTATTTTCTATAAAATTAACTAAAAATCATCGACAAACTCGAGAAAAAAATTGTGGGCCCATTTTTCTTAGGCGAAAGGGCATTCTCCTTTTAATCATAAATTTGTCCTTAAAATTGGAGAAAATATGTCTAACCTACACATTTACCTAACGTTTACGAGAAAGTAATGTTTGGATTATACGTTTTACTATTTGTAAGTAACGTCTTGTTCAGTAACTAAGGTCCAATTGCACCAAAAAGTTCGTCAAAGTTACGTTGACTGTTACATTTATCGATGACTTTAGCGGTTACGTTTACTTTTACTCCACACGCGTTGCACCACCGTGTAAATTAATAACGCTATCGATAAAAGGGTGGCTGATGTAATGAGGAGTACATACAGGAGTAAATTAATAAAAAAAACATTTTTGGCTTCTTTTCATACACTTGACGTTAGTGACATTGGTTTAACTATTACTTTAACTTTGACCTTAAAATTCGCTGGTTACGGCTAGCGTTAAAGTAAACGTCAAAATGTCGAAAATTGAGCCGAAAGCGTCGAAAATGCGGAAAAATGGCTAGACCAAATCTTTTGCCATTATTTTTACGACGACGAAAAGAAACTTTTCCATTTTGTTGTGTTCATTTTTAAAATATTATTATATTACGTATATTGTATCTCTATTCAGCGGGATCTCTACCAAGCCGAAATTATACTTCACAAACTCATTTTTATTATAGCTCGGCATGTAACAACCTTCGACCTGATGTTAAGCTAGAGTGTGCGGTCCATGAACGGAAACAACTGCTACTATTACGAAATCCCTACGAGCAGCAGTCGTCTCCGCTATGCCGGCCTTAGTCGCTTATACCTACTTTAACTGTTCCCGAAACAACAGGTGTTACATTCGAAAGTGGCATGGCGGTACTCCCCTCGGACAATTCTTTATAGTTACATTGGTTAGATTAAGCATGGTTCGAACACGGGTCTAATCGATCGCGAGTTCACCCGGCTTACCGCTAGACCACGGCCGCTCTACTAACTTTGAAAAATTATAACATTTTTAACGCATTACCCGCCAATACAGAAGAAACATGGCGGCCCCTATACGTTCGTATTTACGTTGTTAACTTTACTTTCGCTATAGGTCACAGACAACTGTCTAATGTGTTAAGTCAAGCGAAACTTCACGTTATTGCGAAAATATAATACTAGCAACAGCCCACAACTTCGCATGCGTACCGCCTAACACCAAAAAAGAAGTGAATAATCAAAGAAATATATAATAAAAAAGCTATATCTTTAAAATAAAAATCAATTGCTGTTCGTTAGTCTCGCTAAAACTCGAGAACGGCTGGACTGATTTGGCTAATTTTGGTTTTGAATTATATGTGGAAGTCCAGGGAAGGTTTAAAAGGTGAGTAAATAAGAAAAAAATGCTTGAAATATAGTAAAAACAACAGTTTCGCTTTCCCTTAGAAACTATTCCTTTGGTTTTGAATGTCAAACATTTGATGTTCGTCCCGTCCTTTAGAAATCAATTAAATTTAAAAGTCGTTCAGAAATGCTTTTTTATTTATTGATTCTGAGGCGGTACGAAGTTTGCCGGGTCAGCTAGTAGAGAAATATATATTATTGAAGACGTTGCTGTATAGGTTTGCCTTTCCAGAATGGAAGAACATAATTTTAAAAAATAAAAATTCTGCACAATAAATGTTAGTAAGGAGTTTTTGGGAATTTTGGCGGCCATCTTGAGGCATGTTATCTGTCTTGAATTGTTTTCCTAAACTTGTGTTCCATCGAGTGTTAATGTGTAATAATGGTGGATTATTAACCATTAAGTGTTCGTGAACGTGCGTGAGTATGGGCAAACAATTCACAAGAAAACCTGTGTTCCCATTTTCCAAAACACCGTAGGAAGTTTCAGTAAAGATTCTACCACTTTTCTAGAGCAATTTTTGTCTTGACTGAGACTTGACCCAACTGTTTAGTGTGATGAATGAATGGCTCGTGATGCACAATATTATTAACTTGTTTACTTTGACACTGGCAAATTGTTATATGCCATATAAAATATTTAAAAAATGTTGGAAACGGTAACGGTTGTTAAATTTCTTACCGAATTAACATCGCTAGTAGAACCAGCTTTTCTCAGTAAGGGATGTATCGGTGTTCTTCCTTCACCGCTTGCACGTCCACCCTCTTCCACCTCCAGCTCAACAGGATACGGTGATGCAAGTGATATGATGCCAATTGCATCTACCAAAGGAGTGCCACTAAATTCTATTTTAATGCTTTTGATTTTGTCCCCTGAAATATTAATTACTAAAATTAATTATCAGTGACAAATAGACCGATGCGTTTCATGATCAGCTACTGCCTGCAGTCACTTCTTTGTAGTGGAAATTGTTGTTAGATCTAGAAATTTTGTTTTAAGTAATAATGGATTATAATCTATTAAGTGCAGCTGTCGCCTCCACTATGCTGGCTTTAGGAGACGAATGCGCAACGTCCAAGCTGACAAGCTTTTCCTTTCTTTCAAGCTAATCCCAAACGTGACGATGTCACTATAATCTTTTGTAGCTCGGCATATGACAACATTGCGCCTGATGTAAAGCCGGAATGCAGTCCATGAGACAACTGCTACTATAGATAAAGCTGTGCGGGCACTAGTCGCCTTCGATATGCCGGCCCGAGGAGTCGAGTCGCTATATATAAACATTTTTTTGCCCTAGAATTTAATATATGTCTATTACCGGGTCTCAAATCAGCAGCTGCAGCCGGTCCGCTTTTCAAAACTGAATGCACCCGAACTCCTTCCCTGGCACCACCACTGCATCTTAAACCCAGTCCAGTGAAGTCACGAGCCCATAGCTTCACACGCCTTGTTCTACCACGCTGTAATGTAATAAATACATGTTTATTTAAATTTGATAGACTTAGAACATCTTTAAGTCTTAACACACACCACTTTCCGCCCAAAGGAGAATATCTCGCTGTTAACCATGGGCGGACTAAGGCCAAAGCAACTTTTTTTTTTGGACCCTTGGGGAAGGTTACCAGGGTTATGTCGGACTCTCCACCAGCCTGGCATACCGACTAACCGACTAAAACCCCACGGTGTTTCACTCTACGCATAGCAGACGGAGTCTGGGCACACGTTAGCATTTATCCAGACTCCGCCCTGCGGAGATCCAAGATGGCGGACCGGACGAAGCCCCGGGAACGACGAGACGAAACACCCGGAATTTTTGGGGCCCGAAAATTAGGTCTTTACGAAACGCAAAGAATGTATCATGACCCGGAATTACAATGTTGCCTAGGGTCCGCTTTAGCCTCAGTCCGTCACTGCTGTTAACAAAACAAAATTCTAAAATAATATGTTATTTTTTTAATAATTCATTTTAATTATGTCAACACATCATTTACCAATCAACAGACGATGTTTAATTGAATAAAAAAAATTATCATCAATTATTAAAGCATTTAATATAATAATAACCTCAAATATTGCGTCAGAAAACATCTAATTACTCAATAACTTGGGTGAGAAAATTAAAACTGATTGGTAGTAACGTATGCAGATTTATTTTTTTTACAAAATTAACTAAAAATGATCGTGAAACTCTAGAAAAAATTGTGGGCCCATTTCATTTAGGCGAATGGGCATTCTGTTTTATTTATTTATTTGTTGTTGCTCGTTATTAAAAAATAAATTATCGTTGAGTCCGAGTTGACTAATCTGACGTCACCTTTAGACAATTAAAATAATGCATTTAAGTTTAAATATTACAAACAAAATAACAATTTGTAATACTTCTCACGTATTTATTACATTAAAACCTACTTAGAATAACTTTAACAAAAATGAACCTTAATGCTTTGAATATAAGGATAAACTGTTGCGACCTCAACTACATAACTTATAGCTTATGATATCATAGAATAATCTTTTTAACTAGACGAGTAATGACGTCAGAATTACAGTAGGTAACTTTTGCATCCGTGAGATTAAAAAAAATGTTTATCTTGATATTGGCAATGCTGGAATTCCACATCGCTAGTTTGAAAACTAAATTGATTTTAATGCGATTGGCAGAAATCGTAATTTATTTATAATATATATTTTTTATTTTATTTTTCTGTAGTCACAGAGAAAGGATAATGCCCATTTCTGGGCCCACTTGTTACCTAATAGTTTGTTAACAAAACAATATTCTAAAATGATACCTTATTTAATCATTAATTTATTTTAATTATATCAAAACAACGTTTCCCAATCAATATACAATGTTTAATAATATAATAAATAAATATTACCAATTATTAAAGCTTTTAATATAATAATAACCTCAAATATTGTACCAGAAAAGGTTAAATTACTCAATAATTTGGGTGAAAAAATTAAAAGTAATTGGTGATAAGGAATGTAGATTGATTTTCCTACAAAATGAACTAAAAATCATGGACAAACTATAGAAAAAAATTGTGGGCCCATTTCTCTTAGGCGAATGGGCATTCTCCTTTCGGCAATCGAAACGAAATGAAGTGAAAAAAATATTTTAATGCATTAGGCGTTTGTTTAACATGTATTTGCTCATCGTTAGACTCTACCTTGGTTTCGAAAAGGCGTAAGACGAGATATGAGAGAGAAGAGACGAGAGAGAGCCACAAAAAACCCAATTATAGCCTATGCATTTAATAATTAACAAAAAAATAATTGAATTTTAATTCAGAAAAATAAAATAAAAAGTTTTATGAATACTACAATTTTTTCAAAAAATAAATCAAAAACAAGGCCAAGGCCCAGTGGATGAGGCAAAAAAAATAAATAAGATAAAGCTGCACAGGCCAGGCCCTTTACCTTCTTGGAAATGCGAATATAGTTTTAAAAACAAAATTGTGAAATCATGATGGAAAGATATGTAGAACAGGGGAATTTCATGGTCAATGGTCACATGAGGCGCTAAAAGACGCTTTGTAGCTAAAAGCTAATATCTGTACGTAAACCGAAGGGCGTGGGTTTGATTCCCACTACTACTTAGAATGTTTCTGATTTTTTTTCTTTAAATTCATTATGATTTAATTGTAACGAAATTTTGAAACTGAGAAAATGCTTTTATAGTGGTAGGCCGTATAGTGGTAAGATGGTATTCCCAGTCTGCCGTCCTGGGTTATTACCACAATTTTTAAATAATAATTAATAATAATAATTTATTTAATAAAATTCTACGTATACGTTTAACGCCCGAAAAGTGACCTAGTCGCGTTTCAGGACCAACTTAAAAATCAAGTAAAACGAGAGGAGTGTGTACTGTCAACCCGGGTGGTGCACATTCGTCTCGTCAAGCCGGCATAGCGTAGTTGTCTGCATTTGTCATGTTGTCATTATGTAAAGTTACCTGTAGGAGTTTTGGTGGTCATCTTGAGACATTAGGTTATCTGTCTTGAATTATTTTCCTAAACTTGTGTTTCTTCGAGTGTTAATGGATGATTGACCATTAAGTGTTCGTGAACGTGCGTGAGTGTGGGCAAACAATTCAAAGGAAAAGAACATGTGTTTCCATTTTCCCTCTAAAACTCCGTAGGAAGTTTCAGTAAGGATCCTACCACTTTACTGGAGCAATTTTTGACTTGACTAAGACTTGATCTCACTGTTTGGTGTGATGAATGAATGACGCACAATATTAACTTGATGCAAAAATATTTACTTTGACACTGGCAAATTGTTATAATGCCATATAAAACGAGAAAAAAAAAATTACCTGTAAATGAAAATCATCCTTGCTAACTGCGCCATTTAAACCGTCAGGCTTTGTGAATTGTGCATGTAAAGAGTGATTCTTTCCCGCCATAGGTAATGTGGGTGCTTCATGCTGCCAACCTTTGTTCGCCTCCTCTTGTCTGAAGCCAGGATTATCAAATGCGAATTCATCTTTCACGCTTTCAGGGTCCTTTGTGAAGACTAAGTGCTTTCCTGTTGACAAAATTATCATCATCAATTAAGGCAGACACAACAGAGTGTAAAGTATGAGTTGACATTTACGCTTTCACTGCGTAAAGTGAGTTCTCTCCACCAATAGGATCGCTTCATTCGATTTTCTTTTTCTTCGGTGATCAAAATAATAATTGCCTGATTGGGCGTTTAGAGATTTCACTTTACGCCGTGAAAGCGTAAATGTAACTTATACTTGTTTCGTAATTTAATAATTGTCACTGCCTGAATTAATAAATAAATAAAAAAAATTCTTAAAACCCTTAACAAAGCTAATTACGAACAACTTTTGTTTAAAGTTATAGCTTTAGACTACTTTTAGGGAAACGCTGCGCCGGGATAGTGGGAGTTACTTTTAGTATTGTTGTAAACATTAATATAACAAAAAGCTTTTCTTTTCACAAATAAAACGCTAATGAATTTGACCTCACGTCGCTTGTTATGTGTAGGAAATTTTTTAAAAAGAAAACAAGTTTTTAAATATTTCTTATATCAATACTAATAGTGAAAGTGTTTAAAAGAAAGTCTCGATAGGTGCTTTTTATAGTAGCTCGACATGTTACCATATACCGACTATATGACAACACTACGCCTGATGTAAAGCTGCTACAAGTGCAGATGCTTCAGGAGACGAGTATGCACTATCTAGATTGAAATGAAATGAAATGAAATTTGGTAGGCACGGACTTGTCATGCACTTGTTCATCGTCAGAATCTACTTTTGGCTTCGGAAAGGCATATGACGAGAAGACAGCCATAAGAAACTCGATTGACAGTGCACACTCCTTTCGTTACAGCTGGATACTTCCAAACCGATCCCGAAACGCGACAAGGTCACACGGGTGTTACATTCGAAAGTGGTGGTACCATCATCAGTCTGCCTACCACTTTTTAATGAGCGACCAAAGTACATATAACAAAATTACATTGGTACCGGTCAGAATTTAGCGAGGTTCGAACACGGGACTCTTCAATCGTGAGTTCACGCGTCTTACCGCTAGACCACGGCCGCTCTCTATTCCTACTTCCAAAATGATCCCGAAACGCGACAAGGTCACTTCACGGGTGTTACATTCGAAAGTGGTGGTACTACCCCAGGACCGCAGACTGGGCTAATAACCATCATCAGTCCGCCTACTACCCCATAAATCTTTAAATGTTAAACTGTTCACGTAAAATACATTTTCTATAATTTCTTTCACACAATTAGAAATCTATAAAAATAAACTACAATAAATAATGAAGTAAATTAACCTGATTCTTCTGAATACAATTAAACTTTCGTCTTTAAATAGAACATTACTTTTCTAATGTGAAACTTAGGTTTATTTTCACACGAGATGCATGTTGCATCCGTACTAATTTACAATGATATTGAAGAGTGGAAGAGTTTTTTTTTATTTTTATTTTAGCACGTCATATGACCGCACTCCGCCTGGTGTTAAGCTAGAGTGCGATCCATGAGTGGAGGCGACTGCTGTCAGAGAAGGGATCTGCAAACAGCAGTCGTGCCCGCTATGCCGGCTTAATGAGATGCCTCTTCACACTGCGCTTGAAGGATCCCATGTTATAGGAAGGAGGAAAGACGTAACTGGGAAGGTCGTTCCACAATTTGATGGAACGACAGAAGAAGGATTGCCCGAACTTTTTTGTCCGCGAGGGGATTGTTTCGACGGTGAGGCGATGAATTCGATCGCCTGCACGCGTCGATCTCAAGCGATGTGGGGTAGGAGGGATTAGATCGTGGATTTCTGCTGAACATTCACCGTGGCAGTAACGGTAGAGCGCTGAGAGGGAGGCTATGTCTCGCCTGAGTTGCAGGGGTTCGAAACCCCTAGTCACCCTCACCCAGAGTATGTTAAGGTGGTTCGGTCATTTAAAAAAGATGGATGGAGAAGGAATGAGATTAACATTGCGCGAAGGTGGATAGCAGTGTCGGAAGGGGGCACCTTAGGAAGACCATTTTCAGACAAATTGAGTCAGGTGAGGATAGTTTTTGCCTACCCTTGCGGGCGCAAGGCGTGAGTGCGGGTAAATAATTAAAAAGTGCTTTCATTTTCCCTCCAAAACTCTGTCGGAAGTTTTAGTTTTGCTGAAGTTTAACAATAAAATTAACTTGATGGAAAAATATTTATTTTGACACAGGCAAATTGTTATAATGCCACATGAGTGTACCCCATGAGTAGGGTTGCCATCAGTCCGCTTTTCCCCGGATTTGTCCTAGTTTAGAGGGTATCCGGGGAGCGTCCGGTCGGGGCTTCATTTGTAGATCGGCTTTAAAAATTTAAAGTCTTATGCCACCAGCGTGTGTCGCCGCGATCAACCGCTAAATTCACGGTCCCCCCCGTTTTTTATTACACTATGTTTAAAAAACCTGTGTCAATGCCTAGGTTGTCACGCGTCTTGTCCTGGTTGCCAAATTTTAGAGATGGCAACCCTAACCGCGAGACCATTTAGATTGGCCAGGCCTAGACCGACGAAACCAGTTTTTAAATATTGACTCGTCGAAATGCCAGAGGTGTATTTTAGATCGATTTTATTACGTCTTCAGAATAATTTTACATGTTTTGGTAATAAATAAGATAAATAAAAATATTAAGGTAGGTATTTAAATTGATACGTTAATAAAACGTATTTTTTATAAGAAAAAACTAGTTTGCATCGAGGAAGTTTTACCAATTATAACGAGAGTATTATGCCCTGTCAATAGATGATGCACATTCGTGTTTTCAAGCCATAGTGGCAGTGCCGGATTAAGCCAGCGCGGGGCCTGTAGCAAATTCTGTCAAGGGGCCCCTGGGTTTGCTTTAGGTTCTCAAGTTTAGGGTATTAAATAAGTGGAAGTGAAGCATAGCCTAAGGAGCTCCGCGTTTAAGGCATGCAAGATATTTTACGGTCCTATCTAAATTAATATTTTTTTATTACGGTCAGACAGGCGTTGCAGCACGGGGCCCCCAAATTCGTGGGGCCTGTAGCATTTGCTACTCTTGCTACGTGGCTAATCCGGCACTGCATAGTGGAAGGGAGTGTTGCCTGCAGTCGTTTGTCTGTGGTAGTAGTTGTTTCTACACATGAATCGCACTCTAGCTTCCAGACGGAGTGGTCACATACTATTTAAAAAAAAGTGGTGGTACTATTTCAGGACGGCAGACTGGGCTAATAATAACCAGCAATCTGCCTACAACTAATTAAAGTTGTTTCTAATTAATTAATGGTATAATAAGTAACGTTGAAACTCAAAGCAATGATATCACCATTTTACTACATGACACGGATTCGAGTACAAGGCCACAGATGAATTTATTGTTAACAATAAGAAGGTATTTTTTATGTAAACATTTTAAGAGTATTTTATGGTATAACCATAAATTATTTTACAAGAGGCCCTTCTTTTAAGCTCTTAGATATTAAGACCTTAGATATTTTCACGTTCATAATCTCCAAACTGTCAAATGTCCAAAACTTTAGCAAACAATTTATTTCGAGGAGTTTCGGCGGCTATCTTGAGACATCTGGTTATCTGTCTTGAATTATTTTCCTAAAAATGTGTTTACCACTTTACTGAAGCAATTTTTGACTTGACTGAGACTGTTTAGTGTGATAAATAACTCGTGATACACAATAACTTGATGCAAAAACATTTACTTTGACACTGGCAAATTGTTACAATGCCATATAAAACAAAAAATACAAAATTAAATTTATTCCGTGTTTTGGCATTTTTTAAATGTAGCTGATGTTAAGTTAGAGTATGGTAAACTGCTATCAAAGAGTTCCCCTTTACTATTCCGGCTTGAAGAGACGAACCTTACAGTTTTTTTTTATTGTAGCTCGGCATGTGACAACACGCCGCCTTATGTAGACCTAGAGTGCAGTCCATGAATGGAAACAACTGCTACTACAGACGCCTGTGCGGGCAGCAGACGCCTCCACTATGCCGGCTTGAGGAGACGAGCATGTACCATCTAGCTTGACAGTGCACATTCTTCTCTTTATACCTGGCTACTTTCAAACTGCTACCGAAACGCGACGAGAATTGCAGTGCTTTCCTCTAGTTATAACCGACTACTTTCGAAGCGTGAAAGGATGATTTATTTATTTATGGATTATTGGATGTTTACTTAAAAGTGGTGATACTATACTATAGGTCACGTCAAACTTAATGGCTTCTCAGAAGTTAGCTGCGGGCGCTATTTCTGTAGACACAGTTTGCAATAATAAAATTAAGATTTAATTTTAAATATGAATAAAACTTATAAAAATAACCTGCGGCTTCTTTTATTTTAGCACGTCATATGACCGCACTCCGCCTGATGTTAAGCCAGACTCAGATCCCTGCTGTCAGAAAAGGGGATCTGCAGACCGCAGACGCGTATGCCGGCTTGTTGAGATCACACTGCGCTTGAAGGATCCCATGTTATAGGAAGGAGAAAAGACGTGGCTGGGAAGGTCGTTCCACAGTTTAATGGAGCGACAGAAGGACTGCCTGAACTTTTTAGTCTGTGAGGGGATTGTTTCGACAGTGAGACGATGCGTTCGATCGCCTGCACGCGTCGACCTCAAGCGATGTGGGGTAGAAGGGATTAAATCATGGATTTCTGCTGAACATTCACCGTGGCAATACGTCTCGCCTAAGTTACCCTAGTCACCCTCTCATCGCTCACGATGCAGCGATTCGTGCCCTACTTCCGAGACGCCATAAAGTTTGACGCGACCTATACGAGGATAACTCTTTTGCAATATCAACGGAAGAAAATGGCGGCGTTCTTTTTAGAAGTTAATTTATGTAACATATTAACATAAAAGTTGTTGTCTGCAGTCTTTAAATGTCAACGCACGGCTTCAATGATGAATTATGAATAAGATGTGGGCGTGAATGTAATCTTTGCATAAGAAATTACTATCTATTAAAAAACAAGTGAGGTCAGACGAAGTACGCCTGACAGAAGCGTACTGTGAGAGAATAATGGTGACAGTAATGATTACGTTTTTTTTTTCAGTTTAATTAGGATTAGGTCACTTCGCGGATGTACCTGAAAGTGGTATTACTACCCCAAGATCCAGGATGGCAGACTGGGCTAATGACCAATAATACAATAATTACCTAATTTAAGAGTGGTAGGTAGACTGATGATGGTTTACAGCCCAGTCTGCCGTCCTGGGGAAGTAGCAACACTTTAGAATGTAACATCCGTGAAGTTACTTAGCGCGTTTCGGGATCATCTTGGAAGTAGCACGAGACGAGTGTGCACTATCAATCTTATTCGTGTCATCCGTCTCTTCAGGCCGGCATAGCGGAGGCGACTGCTGCCGGTAGAAGTCTGCAGTAGCAGTTGCTATAAAAAAATATAGGTCACGGCCGTTCTAAATAGTAATGTACTGTAAATTAAAAAATCTGAAACCCGCACGCTCAATCAATTAAACAAATTAACGTGTGAACGTTAATCAATTATTCACTTTTGTTTTCGTTTTACTTTTTCTCTCGTGTGAACGCACTGGAAGCATAGAGATATATACTAGAGGAGCAAACCTCATACATCGGACATAAAAAAAGCGTAAGCGGCTTTGACAATGTTGTCGACAGTCCTATACTCGTACTAACTGATAAAAAACCTAAAAGCGACTGTGGTCATCTTTCTCTCCCGACACATTGGGAGCGTTATTAATAATAATAATAATCGTTTATTGAACAAATAACACTTACAGACTAAAGGAACTTAAAGGGTACCTAATAGTTTGTTAACAAAACAATATTCTAAAATAATACCTTATTTCTTCATTAATTTATTTTAATTATATTAAAACGTTGTTTCCCAATCAATGTATTCGTACAATGTTTAATAACATAAAAAATAAATAATACCAATTATTAAAGCTTTTAATACAATAATAACCTCAAATATTGTATCAGAAAAAGTCTTAATTACTCAATAACTTGGGTGAAAAAAAATTAAATTGATTGATGATAAAGAATGTAGATTTATTTTCCTACAAAATAAACTAAAACTGATCATGAAACTCGAGCAAAAAATTGTTTGCCCAAATGGAGGAATCTCCTAGGCGTTCTTCTTTATGAATTTATATTCTTTTAATTTATTAAAGTTAGCAACTAGATAAGTAAATTATTACTTATCTAGTTGTGTACATCAATGGCTTGAATTAATTGTGATACGATGTCATGGGTAAAGAGATTTGAACCGTGGGCTCACTTTTGAAATCTTCCCGGAAAAAAGACTTATGCCGCCGGCTCAAATCTCGCTAAATTTTGACCGGTACCAATGTAACTATGTTATATGTACTTTGGTCGCTCAGTGCCTATAGGCACTATCAAAGAATGGTAGACAGACTGATTATGATTGTTAACCCAGTCTGCCGTCCTGGGGTAATGACCTCGTCATATTTGGAAGTGCCCATAACAAGAGAAGTGTGTCAGTACATAAATAAATAGATATATTAATTGTTTTTATAACAATCATATTATAGTTTCAGAAAAGTTGAGTTTTTCAGTCAAGTCAAAAATAGCTTCAGTAAAGTGGTAGAATCTTTACGAATCTTTAAATGGAGTTTTGGAGGGAAAATGAGAACACATGTTCTCTTATTTAACATTGTTTGCGAAAGTCCACGGTCGATTCGGCAATATTTTGCCTGAGCAACCAAAGTACGTATAACATGGGGTCATTGGTCAGGTTTGACGTGGGTCTGATCGATCGTGCGATCTGTCCTTCGACGTACCCTGAATTTATCCTAAAATGGCTTTGAATAAAATTAAACAAGTCAAGTAGTTTAAAATATTATGAAGTGTGCCTAGAAGGAAAAAATAAAGCAGCCTGCTGCAGTTACTTGTGAAAGTCAAGCGTGAGTTGTGACCCACTTGGCGCTGATATTCGAACGATAAATAATATTAGAGTGCGAAAAAGTTTAAATCATTATCTAGAATTCTAGATATTTTAAGTTTTGTAGGCAGACTGATGGTGGTTTTTGCCCAGACTGCCGTTCGGGGGTAGTACAACAATTTTCAAGTGTAACGCCCGTGAAGTGACCTTGAGTGTTGTCATATACAGGGCTGCAACTTGGCGGTCGAAAAGCTGATTTCGATTGATTTAGGCCGGCATAGTAGTGGCGACTGGAGCCACCGTGCGAGCGGTTCTCTAGTCGCCAATGCTCATGGACCTCCACTGAGTTTACCACCAGACCAGTCGAGGTCACATGTCGTGCCAAAATAATAAAAAATTCTCAAGAATTTTCTTAAAAATATATTTTATTTTCTTTTTAACTTCTATTTTGATTCTAGATTGTTTATTTCATTACAAATATCGTATGCCCTATGGGTTTATTTATTTATTATTGTAGCTCAGCATGTGACAACACTCCGCCTGATGTAAAGCTAGAGTGCGGTCCATGAATGGAGACAACATAGAGAACTGTATAAATTATGTAAAACCTATGTTTCCAATAAATTACGTATTTGATTTGATTTTGAAAAAAAAAATGGCGCGCTATTTGCAGAAATACTAAAGAGTTTGGTTACGTAACGATTGTCTTCTATTATTTGATTTTGTACGTGATGAAGCCAAGGTTACATATTGATCACGTGCTCTTACAATCTTAATTCGTAACCGCAACTACTTCATCATGACTACACGACCAAGTTAAAGCTGTCTTAAAAGCCATTTTTCTACAAATATTAGTAGTCTGAGGACTTCCCGGGATCGCAATGCTCGACCGATACGTCAATCAAAAGAAACGTCAAAATCGGCAGATAGGTTATTGGCACGCACAAACTACCATTTTCATACAGAGGTCAATCTCTAATCCGTGATCCGGCGTCTCACGGATGGTTTGCTTTGAAAGATCACAATTTCGGTTTATAGATAGGTTATTGGCACGCTTTATTCGAAATCTTGATTGATGTTCCTATCTAAGTCGGTGAAAAAGGGATCAAGATTGATTATTAATTTCGGCCGTAAACTAGTCCATGTCCAATCCTGCACTGCAGTCCATTAAGCAGGGCGAGTACAGCGCACACACTGTCCTGCCAACAATGAGTAGGATCTGAAGTTAAAAGCTAATCGATAGTGGTCATGTTTTATACAGCGACCGTGGTCTAGCGGTAAGACGCGTGAACTCACGATCAATGAGACCCGTGTTCGAACTTCGCTAATTCTAACCAATACCAATGTAACTTTGTTATACGTATTTTGGTCGTTGAAGAGTGGTAGGCAGCCTGATCATAGTTATATGTCCAGTCTGCCGTCCTGGGGTAGTACCACCACTTTCGAATGTAACACCCGTGAAGTGACCTTGTCGCGTTTCGGGAATAGCTTGTAAGTAGCCAAGTATAACGAGAGGAGTGTGCACTGTCAATCTAGATGGTACATGCTCGTCTCTTCAAGTCTGTATAGTGGAGGCGACTGCTGCCCGTACAGGTTTCTCTGTAGTAGCAGTTGTTGTTGTTGTGTTTTTTACATGGACCGCACTCTAGCTTTACATCAGGCGGAGTGTTGTCACATGCCGAGCTACAATAAATAAAGATGTATGGGATTTGACGTATTGTTATCACCTAGGTGACACCAGACCCCAGGACTGCATTGCTTTGCCGAAGGCAATTTTTACGTAGAGAAAATCTTTTATTCGACAAGATGATGTCATATTCCCCGGTACGACTCAATACCAGGTACACAGTTTCGTTTTATGGTGAGGTCACGGGCACGCTTTCCGTCTGTTGTAAAGCTATAATGCGGTTCATAAGTAAAAACAATTGCTACCACAGATAAATGTCTGTAGACAGTAGTCGTACACATTGGTACACATTCGTTTCCTCAAGTCAGGCACAGCGAAGACGACTACTGTCTACAGACATTTCTTTGTGGTAGCAATTGTTTCGACCATTATACCCAGCTACTTTTAAGCTTGTCCTGAAACTTAACCTACTTCAGGGGAGTTGTACTTTAAAGTGGCTGTACTCCTTCTCAATAGGAGTTGTTTCTGCTGATGCATTAACGTAAGATCTTATATTAAAAAATATAGCCTTCCACTTTTTAATGTTAAAAAAAAATTTCCTAAAAACGTTCATAATTATATCGATGTTTCTGAGCTAATTGCTGTCACTAAACACTTCAAGAAAGCATTCAAGGGTAAAATACATGCAATTTGGTGTTCTGAAGTAGAAAATATAACATTGAAGACGTGGCCGCATAGGCTTCGTTCCCTTTGCCTTCCCATAATGGAAGAACTGAAGTGTTTGGCGCTCTTCTGCCCAGGAAGGTTGAGGTGTTTTTTTATCCCTTTCCTTAATTAGTTTAGTGGTTATTATTGTGTAAAATTGGTGTTATTTTGCGTAATTTTATGCTGCGCATGTGAGTAATTGTGAAAACATTAAAATTCACTCTATATGAGGCAACAGAAGCGGTTTTTTTTGTGGTTATCCCACGCCGTGAAAACGCTCATATTGTGACGTGACCGGGTGAATTGCCGCCAAATATTCCAAGAAAGCGTCAAATTGTAAAACACCATTGCAATTTGTTGTAAAAACTTCAAGAAATTTACTACAAATGAGATATATATTATATTACTAAAGACATGGCTGTATGGGCTTTGTTCCCTTTGCCTTCCCAGAATGGGAGAATTAACAAAAAAAAAATGGAAGTACTGAACTAAAAAAAAGTAAATTGTAATGTGTTCATCGTTTAATCATAGATTAAACAATTAAGGAAGTTATTTTGAATTGATAACCTTGTATTCTCTCAAAGTCAACCTTAAGTTAGCTTTAAAAAAAAATCTTTTTTTGCTCACTAAATTGTTTTTAAAAATATCTCGACAGTTCGCGAGTCATTTGTTTTGATGTTTTTGCATGTTGTCGCGGCCATCTTAAGTTTGTTTAAGTGTTTAGTATCTACCGTAAAGTAATTGTTTACATGAAAATAAACGCGATACTATTTTTAATTTATATAACTTTAATCTTCTATTTTATGTTGAAGGATGATTTTGTAAAAACGGTGAAACACGTAATTCTTTATTTCTTATCAAGAGGTTAATATCCCTAACTTGAAGATGGCTTCCCTTGCATCTCCAAACCTCTTTCTGTGTTTTAACACTAAAGATAGGCCGGACAAAATCTATTTCTTTACCTTTTATCGAAATCTGTTCAGCTGTTTAGGCGGGAAAAAGTAACAAACAGACATTTACTTTTACAATTATATTTTTTATTTTTATTGTAGCTCGGCATGTGACAACACTCCGCCTGATGTAAAGCTAGAGTGCGGTCCATGAATGGAAACAATCAAAATCAAAATATTTATTTTCCTTCCTGCCAACTACTGCTACAACAAAACAACTGCTACTACAGAGAAACCTGTGCGGGCAGCAGTCGCCTCCACTATGCCGGCTTGAGGAGATGAGCATGTACCATCTTAGATTGACAGTGCACACTGCACACTCCTCTCGCTATACCTGGCTACTTTCAAACTATTCCCGAAACGCGACAAAGTCACTTCACGGGTGTTACATTCGAAAGTAGTGGTACTACCAGGACGGCAGACTGGACAAATAACCATCATCAGTCTGCCTACCACTCTTTAACACCAAAGTACATACAACAAAGTTACATTGGTACCGGTCAGAATTAGCGTGGTTCGAACACGGGTCTCATCGATCGTGAGTTCACGCGTCTTACCGCTAGATTATTTTTTATAATTTTTATGATTATACGTTAATTTAAACTTATATTTTTATATGCATACAAATTCTGTTAGTGAATGAACGTAAAAGTTATATAAGTTTAAATTAAACAGTTTATAATAGTTAATTGTAATTTTTTTATGTATCTTAATTTGTAACAATTAAGTTTACGGTCAATTCTTTTAACCTTCACTTGAGCCGTGATTGACTGTCTTATTGTGAGAGGTAAACAGGTAAAAATATCTTTTTTTTATTATTGTAGCTCGGCATATGACAACACTAGAAAGCTAGAGTGCGGTCCATAAACGGAAACAACTGCTACTACAGATAAATTTCCATAAGCAACAGTAGTCTCCGATATGCCGGTTTGAGGAGACGAATGTGCACCATCTAGATTGACAGTGCACACTAATCTTCCAAACTTCGAAAGTGGTATTACCTCAGGACGGCGGATTGGGCTAACAACCATCGAATTGCCGTCCCCCGATCTGCTTTTTATCTATGTAGTTAGATAGTACGACTATAATGACATAAATCCCGTTCCAAGCTAATTAAGAAGATTGTGTAATTAGTCGCTGTCATAATTTGCAAAATTATATAGCTGTTTAGCGGTAGAAGGCGTGAACTCACGATTGATGAGACCCGTGTTCTAACCTCGCTAAATTCTGACCAATGTAACTACACTCGGTGTCTGTTATATATATACAAGGATAGGTGTAAAAAAACGTGCAAAACATAAACAATTTAGCTATTCAATAGATTATATTTATAAGATATGTTTTTCTTGCATACCTCGTTGAATGAGATCAGACACGGTGTTCCACAAGGTCGTATACTCAGTCCGCTATTGCCTTAAAGTTTTAGGCTGATCAGCAGGTCTATTGCGCACGGTTATAGAAGTCGAATAGCAGCGCTGATAACACAATTTCGTATTGTGCACCTAAACTTCCAACTTCAAAACATGTCAAATTAGCAGCGTAGTTTAGGTTAGTGCGCACGGTCCTTTTAGTATGAGATTTCGTATTGCGGACCGGCACGAGAAGCGGAGCTTAACGCACAATGAATGTCAAAATAGTAGTTTTGCAGAAGTTACAAAATGTAACTTTTGTTGAACTTCGACAGGAATAATATTGATTATTTTAAGGAAATTAGATAGTAATTAGAGTCTTAATACATCTTTAAGTGTTTGGTAAGTAGTTTTATTATGTTTCACAGTATTAATATGCATCAAATTAATTGTATATAACTTTTGAAAAGTCTCACGAATTAATATTTCTTATTTACAAGTTATTTATGAGTAAAAATGAGTAATACGAGTATAATTAGGTAATTACTTGTAAGGCTTGGGACTTTAGGTGGATTTATTTGGACGAACTCGTATTTTACGGGCGTTGGCAAAGGGGGATCGTGTACCCATTACGAAACTGATAATTTCATATTGTTAACACTATTTTTCATTTTTAAGATTCTACAATGAGTTTGGTATCCCTGGGCTTATTGGATGTGCAGATGGCATACACATTGCATCGATGAGGCCGGCAAATGACACACTATTAACACAAAAATAGTAAGTACTATATCTCAGTTATTCTCTCAACATATCAAACTAATTCCCATGGTTTATCTTAGAAAAAATCAAACACTCAAAAAATCATATATTGTAATCAATAAATAATTTGTTTTTTGCAGATATGAGACGCTTCATTAAATATTATATTAGTGGATGCTAGTCACCCCGGGTCGTGCCATGATGCTTTCATGTAGAACGGCCACAAGATGAACCAACACAAGTAGCTGAAGAAGCGGTGTGCTTGCATGCAGTTCCAGCTCATTCTGGAGATTTGTAGACATGGCAGTTGTATTTATAGATAGGGACGATACATTTATAAATGATATGCTCACACATTTGACAACATTTTACAAAGAGCAAAGTTATTGTTACACATAAGATAAAAATAATGCTTTATTATAAATTACCTATAGCTGTTACCCACAACTTATTTGGATATAGCCTATAACCTTCCTCGATAAATGATCTATAAAGTAGTTCCTGAGATTAGCGCGTACAAACAAACAAACTCTTCAGCTTTATAATATTAGTATAGATTAGGACCAATTAAAGCCATAAATTACTTGAAAATTGTTTTATTTCTTCATTATACTTTCTCCTAAGTTACAGCACATAAAATGAACAAAAAATATCTTAGAAACCAAAGGAATATAGGTATGGTGTAGCTCATTTTTCAATGTATTATATGTTTTCATTAACCCTATTAAACTGTTTAAAACTATCAGGCATATAATATTGCATCAAATCCTTTTCAGGCCAAATGTTAAGTTTTGTCCATGACTGATGAATAAAATTTATCCAAGTTACATTTATCTTGTCGAAGTTTCATTAGAGTTAAAAAAAATTGATCTTCAGCACTAACATTTATTACAGAGCTACCATAATATTTTATTTTTTCTACCATTGGGCTCAAAGTTAAATAAACAAGATATAATAGTAACATATGAAGCACATTTTGAGGCTTATTGACATTATGCACAACAACATCCACTTCAATTTCATTTCCTGCATCTGGTACAGGTTCTACATTTGATGTGTATATTGTTTCTGTAGAAAAGTAAGTTTTCTTTGACATCTTCTCTCAACACGTGCCTGTCGCTCTCTCTCGCTAGCGGAGTTTCTTGCTTCGTAGGAGAATATAGTTGGTACAGCGAAATGCTTCAGGAATTTCGCAACTGGCGCTTTTCCTAAAAAAGAAATATTTTATTAGCAACTTTATAATCAAAACATGAGACATTATGTCGGTGTAACTTAATTACACATAATAACGTACCTGTATAAGCGCTCTTGCCATAGTAATCATCAGTTTTAAAATGAGCAGAGCATAACCTCGCCGAATCTGTAGCTTTCCAGTTTTTTCTTTTAAGACTTCTTTCCCACAACTTTCTGCGCATAGGATCTTTAGGAAATTTATGAACACCTATATTTTTACATTTATAGGCAGCACATTTAGTCATTTTTAGTTTTTATTATTAGAAAACCGGTTTGTTTACAAAATTTTATATGGTGTATGACACCTGTGACAGATTTTGTGGGAACACTCGCCCATGCGACCTCTGTCGGGATAAAAAAACGTGTTCAACCCCATTGTCAGAAAATAATTTAATAAATTCATTCTTATTTTTTTATCATTTTAAATGATTGTTTTGCCCATATAGTAATAAATATATGTAATTTTATTCTTATAAAATAAAAACAATATTTTTTAAAACTCAAATTCTCAAATTATTACAGTGTAAATTTTGAATTTGTAAAAATATTTTTTAACTGTGGTCTCCCCATTTAGAAGTTTATCTTCTATTGAACCATGTTTAACTTCTGTCGATAGCAGATTATAAGTTTACGCCTTTATCTGTCCGCAATACCAAGTTATAAAACCGCTCAACTTCGACTTCCGCTGCGCTTCGACTACACTTCTACTTCATTTCAACTTCTACGTATTTTGCGCAATAGGCCCCAAGCTCACACAGTAGCGGGACTGAGCCTGTCTCGCGCGGGACATTTAATTTTGATTTAAAAATCGGGACGTCCCTCCAAAATCAGGAAGTCTAGCAACGCTGATTGACACCCGTAATACAGGGCAATCCTAGCACGGGTGTCCACAATCGCAACTTTATTATTTTATACGTTTTTTTGATGACAAATAAACGTTATTTTATTTATTTACATTGTTATTAATCGCTTATTGTTATAACGCAAATCACGTCGCGTCTGATCAGCCTAAAACTTTAAGGCAATAGCGGACTGAGTATACGACCTTGTGGAACACCGTGTCTGCAGGTCTATTGCGCACGGTTATAGAAGTCGAATAGCAGCGCTGATAACACAATTTCGTATTGTGCACCTAAACTTCCAACTTCAAAACATGTCAAATTAGCAGCGTAGTTTAGGTTAGTGCGCACGGTCCTTTTAGTATGAGATTTCGTATTGCGGACCGGCACGAGAAGCGGAGCTTAACGCACAATGAATGTCAAAATAGTAGTTTTGCAGAAGTTACAAAATGTAACTTTTGTTGAACTTCGACAGGAATAATATCGATTATTTTAAGGAAATTAGATAGTAATTAGAGTCTTAATACATCTTTAAGTGTTTGTTTCGTCAGGGTAAGTAGTTTTATTATGTTTCACAGTATTAATATGCATCAAATTAATTGTATATAACTTTTCAATTTCACGAATTAATATTTATTATTTACAAGTTATTTATGAGTAAAAATGAGTAATACGAGTATAATTAGGTAATTACTTGTAAGGCTTGGGATTTTAGGTGCATTTATTTGGACGAACTCGTATTTTACGGGCGTTGGCAAAGGGGGATCGTGTACCCATTACGAAACTGATAATTTCATATTGTTAACACTATTTTTCATTTTTAAGATTCTACAATGAGTTTGGTATCCCTGGGCTTATTGGATGTGCAGATGGCATACACATTGCATCGATGAGGCCGGCAAATGACACACTATTAACACACAAATAGTAAGTACTATATCTCAGTTATTCTCTCAACATATCAAACTAATTCCCATGGTTTATCTTAGAAAAAATCAAACACTTAAAAAATCATATATTGTAATCAATAAATAATTTGTTTTTTGCAGATATGAGACGCTTCATTAAATATTATATTAGTGGATGCTAGTCACCCCGGGTCGTGCCATGATGCTTTCATGTAGAACGGCCACAAGATGAACCAACACAAGTAGCTGAAGAAGCGGTGTGCTTGCATGCAGGTCCAGCTCATTCTGGAGATTTGTAGACATGGCAGTTGTATTTATAGATAGGGACGATACATTTATAAATGATATGCTCACACATTTGACAACATTTTACAAAGAGCACATGGAAAAAGCTATTTTAGATAAGGTATTATATACACACTAGCCGACGGTGCCCGGCGCTGCCCGGGTTTTTTAAAGTTATTGTTACACATAAGATAAAAATAATGCTTTATTATAAATTACCTATAGCTGTTACCCACAACTTATTTGGATAAATAAATAAATAAAAAACACATTTATTTGGATAAAGATTAATATTATTATGTTTCGACCAAATTTGATTATCATAAAAACGGTTATTGTAAGTTAATCTTAAGAGATAGACATATACTGTCTCGGACATTTTTTTAGATAATTTAAAGAGGAATAATTCTTTCATACATATTTTTTGGGTATCTCGAACGGTTTACGCAGCACACGCAACGGAAGCCCTCAAAGATGAACAATATTCCCCGTTTTTTCCACATTTTCGATTTTTTCTTCGCTCCTATTAGTCGCAACGTGATGTTATATAGCCTATAACCTTCCTCGATAAATGATCTATAAAGTAGTTCCTGAGATTAGCGCGTACAAACAAACAAACTCTTCAGCTTTATAATATTAGTATAGATTAGGACCAATTAAAACCATAAATTACTTGAAAATTGTTTTATTTCTTCATTATACTTTCTCCTAAGTTACAGCACATAAAATGAACAAAAAATATCTTAGAAACCAAAGGAATATAGGTATGGTGTAGCTCATTTTTCAATGTATTATATGTTTTCATTAACCCTATTAAACTGTTTAAAACTATCAGGCATATAATATTGCATCAAATCCTTTTCAGGCCAAATGTTAAGTTTTGTCCATGACTGATGAATAAAATTTATCCAAGTTACATTTATCTTGTCGAAGTTTCATTAGAGTTAAAAAAAAAATTGATCTTCAGCACTAACATTTATTACAGAGCTACCATAATATTTTATTTTTTCTACCATCAGGCTCAAAGTTAAATAAACAAGATATAATAGTAACTAGTAACATATGAAGCACATTTTGAGGCTTATTGACATTATGCACAACAACATCCACTTCAATTTCATTTCCTGCATCTGGTACAGGTTCTACATTTGATGTGTATATTGTTTCTGTAGAAGTAAAAGTAAGTTTTCTTTGACATCTTCTCTCAACACGTGCCTGTCGCTCTCTCTCGCTAGCGGAGTTTCTTGCTTCGTAAGAGAATATAGTTGGTACAGCGAAATGCTTCAGGAATTTCGCAACTGGCGCTTTTCCTAAAAAAGAAATATTTTATTAGCAACTTTATAATCAAAACATGAGACATTATGTCGGTGTAACTTAATTACACATAATAACGTACCTGTCATCATCATCAGTTTTAAAATGAGCAGAGCATAACCTCGCCGAATCTATAGCTTTCCACTTTTTTCTTTTAAGACTTCTTTCCCACAACTTTCTGTGCATAGGATCTTTAGGAAATTTATGAACACCTATATTTTTACATTTATAGGCAGCACATTTAGTCATTTTTAGTTTTTATTAATAGAAAACCGGTTTGTTTACAAAATTTTATATGGTGTATGACACCTGTGACAGATTTTGTGAGAACACTCGCCCATGCGACCTCTGTCGGGATAAAAAAACGTGTTCAACCCCATTGTCAGAAAATAATTTAATAAATTCATTCTTATTTTTTTATCATTTTAAATGATTATTTTGCCCATATAGTAATAAAGATATGTAATTTTATTCTTATAAAATAAAAACAATATTTTTTAAAACTCAAATTCTCAAATTATTACAGTGTAAATTTTGAATTTGTAAAAATATTTTTTACTGTGGTCTCCCCATTTAGAAGTTTATCTTCTATTGAACCATGTTTAACTTCTGTCGATAGCAGATTATAAGTTTACGCCTTTATCTGTCCGCAATACCAAGTTATAAAACCGCTCAACTTCGACTTCCGCTGCGCTTCGACTACACTTCTACTTCATTTCAACTTCTACGTATTTTGCGCAATAGGCCCCCAGATCTCATTCAACGAGGTATGCAAGAAAAACATATCTTATAAATATAATCTATTGAATAGCTAAATTGTTTATGTTTTGCACGTTTTTTTACACCTATACTTGTATATATATAACAGACACCGAGTGTAGTTACATTGGTCAGAATTTAGCGAGGTTAGAACACGGGTCTCATCAATCGTGAGTTCACGCCTTCTACCGCTAAACAGCTATATAATTTTGCAAATTATGACAGCGACTAATTACACAATCTTCTTAATTAGCTTGGAACGGGATTTATGTCATTATAGTCGTACTATCTAACTACATAGATAAAAAGCAGATCGGGGGACGGCAATTCGATGGTTGTTAGCCCAATCCGCCGTCCTGAGGTAATACCACTTTCGAAGTTTGGAAGATTAGTGTGCACTGTCAATCTAGATGGTGCACATTCGTCTCCTCAAACCGGCATATCGGAGACTACTGTTGCTTATGGAAATTTATCTGTAGTAGCAGTTGTTTCCGTTTATGGACCGCACTCTAGCTTTCTAGTGTTGTCATATGCCGAGCTACAATAATAAAAAAAAGATATTTTTACCTGTTTACCTCTCACAATAAGACAGTCAATCACGGCTCAAGTGAAGGTTAAAAGAATTGACCGTAAACTTAATTGTTACAAATTAAGATACATAAAAAAATTACAATTAACTATTATAAACTGTTTAATTTAAACTTATATAACTTTTACGTTCATTCACTAACAGAATTTGTATGCATATAAAAATATAAGTTTAAATTAACGTATAATCATAAAAATTATAAAAAATAATCTAGCGGTAAGACGCGTGAACTCACGATCGATGAGACCCGTGTTCGAACCACGCTAATTCTGACCGGTACCAATGTAACTTTGTTGTATGTACTTTGGTGTTAAAGAGTGGTAGGCAGACTGATGATGGTTATTTGTCCAGTCTGCCGTCCTGGTAGTACCACTACTTTCGAATGTAACACCCGTGAAGTGACTTTGTCGCGTTTCGGGAATAGTTTGAAAGTAGCCAGGTATAGCGAGAGGAGTGTGCAGTGTGCACTGTCAATCTAAGATGGTACATGCTCATCTCCTCAAGCCGGCATAGTGGAGGCGACTGCTGCCCGCACAGGTTTCTCTGTAGTAGCAGTTGTTTTGTTGTAGCAGTAGTTGGCAGGAAGGAAAATAAATATTTTGATTTTGATTGTTTCCATTCATGGACCGCACTCTAGCTTTACATCAGGCGGAGTGTTGTCACATGCCGAGCTACAATAAAAATAAAAAATATAATTGTAAAAGTAAATGTCTGTTTGTTACTTTTTCCCGCCTAAACAGCTGAACAGATTTCGATAAAAGGTAAAGAAATAGATTTTGTCCGGCCTATCTTTAGTGTTAAAACACAGAAAGAGGTTTGGAGATGCAAGGGAAGCCATCTTCAAGTTAGGGATATTAACCTCTTGATAAGAAATAAAGAATTACGTGTTTCACCGTTTTTACAAAATCATCCTTCAACATAAAATAGAAGATTAAAGTTATATAAATTAAAAATAGTATCGCGTTTATTTTCATGTAAACAATTACTTTACGGTAGATACTAAACACTTAAACAAACTTAAGATGGCCGCGACAACATGCAAAAACATCAAAACAAATGACTCGCGAACTGTCGAGATATTTTTAAAAACAATTTAGTGAGCAAAAAAAGATTTTTTTTTAAAGCTAACTTAAGGTTGACTTTGAGAGAATACAAGGTTATCAATTCAAAATAACTTCCTTAATTGTTTAATCTATGATTAAACGATGAACACATTACAATTTACTTTTTTTTAGTTCAGTACTTCCATTTTTTTTTTGTTAATTCTCCCATTCTGGGAAGGCAAAGGGAACAAAGCCCATACAGCCATGTCTTTAGTAATATAATATATATCTCATTTGTAGTAAATTTCTTGAAGTTTTTACAACAAATTGCAATGGTGTTTTACAATTTGACGCTTTCTTGGAATATTTGGCGGCAATTCACCCGGTCACGTCACAATATGAGCGTTTTCACGGCGTGGGATAACCACAAAAAAAACCGCTTCTGTTGCCTCATATAGAGTGAATTTTAATGTTTTCACAATTACTCACATGCGCAGCATAAAATTACGCAAAATAACACCAATTTTACACAATAATAACCACTAAACTAATTAAGGAAAGGGATAAAAAAACACCTCAACCTTCCTGGGCAGAAGAGCGCCAAACACTTCAGTTCTTCCATTATGGGAAGGCAAAGGGAACGAAGCCTATGCGGCCACGTCTTCAATGTTATATTTTCTACTTCAGAACACCAAATTGCATGTATTTTACCCTTGAATGCTTTCTTGAAGTGTTTAGTGACAGCAATTAGCTCAGAAACATCGATATAATTATGAACGTTTTTAGGAAATTTTTTTTTAACATTAAAAAGTGGAAGGCTATATTTTTTAATATAAGATCTTACGTTAATGCATCAGCAGAAACAACTCCTATTGAGAAGGAGTACAGCCACTTTAAAGTACAACTCCCCTGAAGTAGGTTAAGTTTCAGGACAAGCTTAAAAGTAGCTGGGTATAATGGTCGAAACAATTGCTACCACAAAGAAATGTCTGTAGACAGTAGTCGTCTTCGCTGTGCCTGACTTGAGGAAACGAATGTGTACCAATGTGTACGACTACTGTCTACAGACATTTATCTGTGGTAGCAATTGTTTTTACTTATGAACCGCATTATAGCTTTACAACAGACGGAAAGCGTGCCCGTGACCTCACCATAAAACGAAACTGTGTACCTGGTATTGAGTCGTACCGGGGAATATGACATCATCTTGTCGAATAAAAGATTTTCTCTACGTAAAAATTGCCTTCGGCAAAGCAATGCAGTCCTGGGGTCTGGTGTCACCTAGGTGATAACAATACGTCAAATCCCATACATCTTTATTTATTGTAGCTCGGCATGTGACAACACTCCGCCTGATGTAAAGCTAGAGTGCGGTCCATGTAAAAAACACAACAACAACAACTGCTACTACAGAGAAACCTGTACGGGCAGCAGTCGCCTCCACTATACAGACTTGAAGAGACGAGCATGTACCATCTAGATTGACAGTGCACACTCCTCTCGTTATACTTGGCTACTTACAAGCTATTCCCGAAACGCGACAAGGTCACTTCACGGGTGTTACATTCGAAAGTGGTGGTACTACCCCAGGACGGCAGACTGGACATATAACTATGATCAGGCTGCCTACCACTCTTCAACGACCAAAATACGTATAACAAAGTTACATTGGTATTGGTTAGAATTACGGTTGAATAAAAACCTGACTACAATACGACCTGTTAACAGCAGATACTTACATTGATGGTTTTACTAACTACATCTTTATGTAATTGGGAACTTGAACGGAAATGTATTTTGTGTTAATTACTATTTGACCTTAATAAATTGTATATGAAAATATTTTATTACAACTTTTTTAAGTTAACTTCAGGCGCTTTTTTTTCTTATTTATAAACAACTTAAATTAAAGATATGAAGCTAATGTGGCCATTATTTTTTTCTCTAAACGGGACATCAAGTTTACCACGAATTCATAAAATAAAACATAGTTGGGGCACATAAGAGGTGGCGTATTTACGATAAGAGCGCGAAAATTAGCGCAAAAGACAAAAATATTCATACATGTTTTAAGCAAATGGTTATTCTGAACGTCATGCGCATTCGACCAATTTTTTTTACTTATTTTTTGTTTTGTTCTTCCATTCTGGGAAGGCAAAGGGATCAAATCCCATACAGCCCTGTCTTCAGATATTTTAATACCGTCTTTTTATAATTATTAATATATATATATATATAATTATTAATATTAATATATTAATTTATGATATATAGGTATTATACATTTAAACCGATTTTTTTATATTTTTAACCACACTCCGTCTGATATTAAGGTAGAATACGATTCATGAGCGGAAACAACTGCTGCCACAAAGAAAGCCAGAATAACAGTGCACATTCCTCTCGTTATACCTGGCTACATCCAAACTGATCTCAAAACGCGACAAGATCACTTCGCGGGTTATACATTCGAAAGTGGCGGTACTACTCCAGGACGGCAGACTATGCTAACAACCATCATCAGTCTGCCGCATTCTTGATAATGTGTTAGAAGGCATTTTCTCTAAAATGTCTAGAATTAAAGTTATTTACGTTTAAATTTTAAGTAAAATCGCAATCTATAAGAAATTGCTAAGAATAGCGTATGTTGGTTTTACAAATATTTGCTCAAAAATGTTTGTCTTAGTTATCAACTCCTTTATCACAGGCACTACGTTGTGTAATTTATAATTTATGTCATGGTTAAGGCTTTATTAGGTATACAGTACTATGTGAGCTAAGAACAGTGCTGTCAAGACGCTATTTTGTTCCTGAAATTCATACGTACTTCATCAGCTATGTGTAAAAATAATAATAAAAAGTAATAAGTTATAGCGTACTATATCCCCTAACCTTGTTTATTTTCATCTTATTTGGTTTTTCATGTTCATATCCTAATGTCATCATCATGTTTTATATGTTTTCTCGAGTTTTACACATCACATCATTTGGGACTTATCACCAGGTTGTGGGGCATAATTTTACTATACTTTTCCTTGCATTATTTACAATTTTTACACAAAATTACTATGTTATTTTTCACTTTTTCTATATTTTTTTTTGTATCTGACAATGTTGACGATTAGTTTTTTAAATTTCATTTTCACCTAGATTTTAAACATTTTCTTCCAAAATTACTTTACAAACCTCATTAATTCAAGAAGATATTGTTCCATTTCGAAATACTGACATTTCATGACACATTCATTCAAATCAAATTTTCAAATCTAAAAAGGGCTATAAAAAAACGACCCATTCTCTTCATCGGGATCAATCCTCCGTCATCAGTTCTCTGGATCAGTTCTCCGTGATCAGTTCTCCGACTACAAAATACTAATAAAGAAGCTCTGCACCTAAGGGTCTTATCCCGGGACCACTATAGCCCAGGGACTGAAGAAAAGACCGAATTATCTATCAACGCTGCAAGAGGACTGATCAATCTGATCAGCGAGACATCCGAAATCGCGGCCATTGTGTGTCGCCCATCAAAAGTGCTGCAACCGAGGGAATTACTCAACAAAGTGCTGCTGGACTGGCCTGGTGAACGTGCCATTTCTGAAGACTGCACGCACCTACGTGTGTGCCACTGGCAACCATCATTCATCGTCGGAATTACGTCATCTCTGAAGACTGCACGCGCCTACGTGTGCGCCGTCTGCAACCGTTATCCACCGTCGAGTCCTTCGGGATCCTGTGCGGATTCGCCTGCATCCTGCATCCTGCGAGGAGACCAGCCGACGAAGAGGACAGTCTTCGACGCGGGAACGCTGCCGACCCACGCCTTCATGCTCTCCACATCTTACGCACCGGCCCTTCATTCCTGCACCCTCATTAGCCTGTAAGTCTGTTGTTTGTAAATATTTCTATCAAATTAAAATATAGTAAGCTAACCCATTCTTTTACTTAACTATCGCTTCACGATAAAGTAAGAAAGTATGTATTTACTAAATGTACCTAAGTGTAAGGCAATGTACCTAAATCTAGTTAAAATTGCGATAATCTATAAACTTGTCGGTCATAAAACTGTGTACATAAAAAGATAAGCGAAAAATATTATAAAGTAGAATAGTGAAAGTTAGTTGTAAATTGATTTTGCAATAACATTTTTTTTATAGTTATTGGCATTATAACAATTTGCCAGTGTCAAAGTATATGTTTGCTTCAAGTTAATAATATTGTGCATCACACTAAACGGTTAGGTCGAGCTAAGTCAAGCTAAAAGTGGTAGAACAAGAACTTTTTGTTGTATTTTTTTCTTAATAAAAATAAAAAAATAATTAAAGAGAGAAGTCATTTCTGGCAAGGCAAAGGGAGCTAGGCCCATACAGCCACGTCTTCAGTATTATTTTCTTTTTTTGTACATCGAAAACTATTTTACAATTTGATATTTGGCAACCAGCATTTTTTAATTCTCTACTAAGCTAATCCTTGTATCAGCACTAAGCGACCAAATAATATACTATAACATAGTTCCATCAGTACACGCGTCTCATCGATTGTACGTTTACGTATTCTACTGCTAAACCACAGCCGCTCATTCGTTGTATAAAAGAAAAAAATAAAATACGAAAGTCGTGGCTGTATCGGCTTCATTTCCTTTACCTTCCCAGAAAGAACGCATCTGTGGATGCCTGGTATAATTCTTTTACACGGCAAAGCGAGAAGAGTGATGTGCACACATTCCTCTCCTCAAGCCGGCATAGCGGAAGCGGGTGCTTCCTGAAATTTCTTTGTAGTAGCAGTTGTTTCCATCCAGCGACCGTATTTAACATCAGTCGGTGTGTTGTCATATGCCGAGTTACAAAAAAAAAAGATTCTCTAGACAGAGGAAAACTAACTTTTGCCCGTATCTCTTAAAGCCATATATAGTTTTATAATAAGTTAACATGTATGCTCGTTTGTGTGTGTGAAAGGTGCAGTCACCGGCCGAGCAGCATTCCGAATATGACCCACATTACCTCGATCACCCTCTTGCCACAAATCTATAGGGAAGCTTTTACTTTTGTTTATTTTATTGCAGCTCGGCATATGACAACACTCCGCCTAATGTAAAGCTGTGTAAATGTAAAGCTTCTCTAGCGGTGAGACGCGTACACTCACGATCGATGAGACCCGTGTTCGAACCTCGATAATTCTAACCGGTACCACTGTAACTTTGTTATTACAGAGTGGTAGGCAGATTGATGATGGTTATTTGTCCAGTCTGCCGTCCTGGGGTAGTACCACCACTTTTGAATGTAACATCCGTGAAGTGACCTTGTCGCGTATCGTGAATAGTTTGAAACTAGCCAGGTATAACGAGAGGAGTGTGCACTGTCAATCGAAGATGGTACATGCTCGTCTCCTCAAGCCGCCATAGTGGAGGCGACTGCTGCCCGCACAGGTCTCTCTGTAGTAGCAGTTGTCTCCATTCATGGACCGCACTCTAGCTTTACATCAGGTAGAAGTGTTGTCACATGCCGAGCTACAATATAAAAAAAATATCTGTGGGAGCAGTTGTTTCCGTCTATGGAGTTTAAAGAGTTGTAGGTAGACTGATGATGGTTAAACATCTGCCATTCTAGAGTAGGACCATCCACTTTCAACCGTAACACCCGTGACGTGGCGATTTGTTGAACGCTGGCGGTGAAATCGGGATCAGTTTGGAAGTAGCTAGGCATAACGAGAGGTGTGGGCACAGCCGAACCTGATAGTGCACATTCGTGTCCTCAAGTCGGACATGACGAGGGCGGCTGCTGTCTGCAGAATTTTCTGCGATGGCAGTGGCTTTATGGACCGTATTCTAGTTACAATCAGACGGAGTGTTGCCATATGGTAACTTTTTTAGTACCGAAGCCATGTTTAACATGACTGAGAGAAACACACATTCCCCACAAGTGCCAAGTTAATTTCTATGTATAGATATTTGTAAAAATTAAAATCTGCTCTATAGATTTGGCCCCTACAATATGGTTAAAGCGAATCGACTGTTTTGACACTGTAAGTACAGCATTCTACAGCCATGGAAGGGCCTTGAGCGACCTAATTTAAAACCTAGGTTTCACTGTTTACATTTAATAAAATATTTTTTACGCAAGTCGAGTTTTAGTAGATCTTCTAAGAAAAATTGTGTGTTCGTCCAAGTGTAACTATATTATTAATTATGCCCAAGAGATGATTTTTAGACGAATAATTTGACTGGGGTTAGGGTTGCCAACATTTTTTTCGTTATATTTAAAATTTTTAATTGAGAGAGAAAAAAAAACAATTTTTTTTTTCAAATAGGTGTACAATCAATTGTAATGTTTCTACAACTTTCTATAGCTTGGGAAGGACTTTATCAGTAGTAAATAGTTTTTATTAAATTGAGGAACCCTAATAAAGGTTGGAAGTGCGGTGACGCCATGCAGGATAATTTTCGAAGGGACCTGCTACTTAAAGAGTGCATTCCACAAATATCTTTTTGACTTTTTGTATTTTTTCAATGGCATTGAACTTAGCGTTTTTAGATTTATTTTGAAGTTTGAAAGCATTGTTTTTATCTTTAAATTCAATAAAAAAGATTACGAAATACTAGAGGTAGTTGCATTATTTTTATTAGGCGCGCAAAATTTCACACATTTTTTGTGACAGTTATATTTTTAAATTACTCTTTAGGCATTAGTTTAGCGATTACAGGTCACGCGATAATACAATTCAATTGGCTTTAATTGATTTTCGCAATACGTTTGTATTGCTTTAATTAATTGGCCAGTTATTTTATGCTACTAATATGGTTATTGGCGTTAAAATAATTAAATACCCCTCGCTTGCAACAAGAAAAGAATCGATAGATGTCAACGCTTTCTTTGATTGGAAGCTATCGTAAAAATCCTCACATTACTTTATAAGGAAGTTGTTTCTCTATTCGCAATCGGGCGAGCAATACATAAACCGGTATTATTAACCGTTAACAATCTGGTTATAGACACAATATTTGGATTTCATGTTTATTAAACACTCCTCCATTACATGTCAGCTGAGGATGTTCAGTGGCAAGGAACAATATAAACCATTTTTTTCCTTTAAGGCATTATAAAAATTTGCCAATGTCAAAAAAAAATTTTGCATCAATTTAATATTGTTGTGCATCACGGGTCATTCATTCATCACACTGAATAGTCAGGAGCTAAAGTCAAAAGCCAATTGACAGTTGTCACGTGATCGAATCGAAAACAAAATATATGGGACTTTAAACCGCATTTTTGTCTTCGATTCCATTAAGTGACAACTGTAGCTTTTAACTTTTGAAGTCGAGTCCCAAATAACTTCAGTAAAGTGGTCGAATCTTTATTAAAAGTTCCAGTGGAATTTTGGAGGGAAAACGAAAAGAAACGTTATCTTCCTTCAAAATGTTTGCCCACTCTTACGCACGTTCACGAACACTTATTGGTTAATAATCCACCATTATTGCATATTAACACTCGAAGAAACACAAGTTTAGGAATGTGCAGTTCAAGGTCGATAAATGTTTAATCAAAGCAAAGGGATCATAGTCCATGCAGCTTTTGTTATTGTTATTTATTATTTTAATTTTTTATTATGGCATTGTAAGTCGTAACAATATGCCAGTATGAAAGTCATTTATTCGTCACACAAAACAGTCAAATCAAGAATCGAGTTTTGGATGGAAAAAAAGCAGGATTTTTTATTTTAAACGGCTGTTTTTTGTTTTGTTTAGTGCCTATAGGAACTATTAAAAAGTGGCAAGGCAGACTGATGATCGTTATTTGTCCAGTCAGCCGTTCTGGGGCAGTACCACCACTTTCGAATGTAACACCCGTGAAGTGACCTTGTTGCGTTTCGGGAATAGTTTGAAAGTAGCCAGGTATAAGAGAGGAGTGTGCACTGTCAATCTAGATGGTACACGCTCGTCCCCTCAAACCGGCATAGTGGAGGCGACTGCTGCGCTCTAGCTTTACATCAGGCGGAGTGTTGTCACATGCCGAGCTACAATAAAAAAATAGTTTAGATAAAGATTTATTTTATCTGATGTTGTAATGAATTCTAATAATTTCTCAATTTCTCTTCTGTAGATTGATTTTGTAAATAATTTTTATCTCGGAAAAGATAAATGTTATCTTAAAAAAAAAAGATGATCGTGTTTTTTTTAATAACTAAAGAGTGATATGCAGACTAATTATGTTATTATTATTTTTTAATTGCCTGTACCAAGCTAGTGTTTATGTCACAGGCATTTAGCGACTAAAGCAAACATAGTTACATTGGTACAACTGCTGCCTCCAGACATTTGTCTGTAGTGGATTGGTAACTCATTAACTTCACTCTAGCTTAACATCTGGCGGAGTATGCTAGGTTTTAGATTTAAAAAAAAATCTATCAATTTAATTACCAAATGCGTCATAAATTAATTACGATTTTAATTTGAAAATTAGTTAATTACATTACAATTACGTCTATTATCTAATGTAGTGAATTGTCAAAGTTGCGTATTAATTGGATTACGTACTAATTGGTCAAAATTTAATTGAAAATTAAATAATAAAAAAACTAGTGCCAATAATTGACTATACGACATGCATTTATACAACACTAGCTCATTGTCCTCCCAAGTTAACGAGGTATACAATTTTTCTCTTTATAGGGCTGTATACCTCGGTTACATCTATGATTATACGGCTGTGAATAACGGCAGACGTGGCGTACAAAATAATGACGAATAAAATCTTTTGGCTTTGTACGTAACCAAACTCTGAAGTAACCAAAATTAGTGGAAAATGGTTACCTTTTTTTTTGTTTACCGTTCATCAACCCACTGATTACCTCCAAGTTTTGAGGTGGAGATAATTATCTTCAGAACGTGTGGGTGAGATGATGCGCCTACATTAAAATTCTGTTTTGTATTTTGGACGGTAATGAAGACCTAAACAGAATAGAGTGGACGTTTTGTGCAGTCCTTGAATAATTGCTACCATAGAGTTGTTGGCGGTACGAGACATTAGGTTATCTGTCTTAAATTATTTTCCTAAATTTGTGTTTCTTCGAGTGTTAATGTGTAATAATGGTGGATTATTAACCATTAAGTATTCCTGAACGTGTGAGTGTGGGCAAACAAATCAAATGAAGAGAACTTGTGTTTTCATTTTCCCTCCAAAACTCCGCTGAAAGTTTTACCAAAGACTCTACCACTTTACTAAAGCTAATTTTGACTTGACTGAGACTGGGCCTGACTGTTTAGTGTGATGGATAAATGATCCGTGATGCACAATAATATTAATTTTGACAATGGCAAATTATTAAAATGCCATAAAAACGAAAAACAAAACTGCATAGATGTTTTTAGGTAGCATCGCGGTGAGTAAGTATTAAGAATATGTAGTAGGTAGGTAGGTACCTCAGCCGTGTAGATATAAACTGTAAACAATGCTCAGTTGTTATTAAAAGGTGTCAAATTCGATTCCCGGACGTTTTATTATGAATTTATAACACGAGTTACTGTAATATTGCACCTGAAGAGCTTTAATAACTTCGACTTGAATTTTAACTGTTTTTTTTTTAATAACCTAATGGCACATTGTCGTTAGCCCGAATTCCATTAATTTTTTTAAAAATTGTATCTCGACATATTTATGACAACTCTCCGCCTGATGTAAAGCTTGAGTGCAGTTTATGTCGGACACAACTGCTACTACATTTTTTTTACAAACAGTCGCCTCTGCTATGCCGGCTTGATGAGACGAATGCGCTGCACCTAGATTGACAATGCACACTCCTCGTTATCCTGGCTACTTCCAAACTGATTCTGAAATGCGACAGGGTTACTTCACGGGTGTTACATTCGAAAGTGGTGGTACCCCGGGACGGTAGACTGGGTTAATAACCATCATCAGTCTGCCTACCATTCTTTAATTCGAACAACTTGTATTCCAGTGCCATGATCAGTGTAATTAAAACATCGGGTGCTTTCCGTAGCTAAGTTAGTGGTACGCGGAGGTCTCGGCTTCGATTCCCATTTGAAAACTTGTTTTTTGTTTATAGAAATAATATTTTACTGAGTGTTATATTGTTCTTGTACTTGTTTTAATGCCCAGGGGATATATTACTGATAATTTGGGTTGAGCCCCAATTCTCGAATGAAGTAGACTTAAAGTTAAAATAGCTCATTTCTATCACTTATCTACTAGTTTTGCTCGTATTCTAGGATCCCCAATAAAGTAATTTACCTTTCCTCTTCTTCAAATATAATTTTCTTAAATAATAGGCAGCGGCTACGAGTAATAGTGCGCCAATAAAGGCGCCAATGGCAGCCCCAGCTACACTTCCAGCAGTAAAACAACTCGTTTCCTGCCCAAGTACACCAGTCGTGAGCACACACAAAATTAAAAATAATAAACACATTTTTACATCACTATGGCACATAAAACAATAATCGTTACGTCACTATCACATTACGTTCGAATTTTGAAATTATAAATCGCGGTTTTTGCGTTTCGAATTTGTTGCCTTTTTTTTTGAAATTGAATTCAAAACGCGTGCGCGGGTTGCGCCGGCGCAGTGGTTTGTGTCGGGCGGGTTTGTGATTGTTTTGTAGGACGGCTTTGGTTGGTTGGTTTGTTACGTCGTAATACGTGAGCTGAAAACTTGTTTGGTCAACAAACGTGGTGTTTTACTAGCGGGACCTAATCGTGTTTAATTTTTTTTTCCTTTAAAGCTCGATATACCTAGTACGAAACAAGCTTTATGATGGCTCCGAAGTTAGGCACAAGTCGCTGCGCTGTACACAAATTGAAGTATCAGCGGGGCACGCTCGCAGGTTCTTTTTGTATGTTCTATTGATCTTTAAAATTAACTCTTAATTTTATGACTATGAACTTGACTGTACTTGCGCGAAGTAGCGCCCGCATCAAAATTCTGAGACGTCGTAAAGTTTGACGCGACATACGAGCATATCCTCGCTTCAAAAACCAAAAATCAAAAATCAAAATATTTATTTTCCTTCTTGCCAGATGTTCTGCAAGAACCCCGTTGGGGCACTGAAAAAAAAAAAAAAAACTTATAGATATACCTTACAAAAATTCACTTAAATTATAAAAACTATTATTTACTAAAAATATCTTTAATTTATTAACAAACTTATTATAATTAGACTCATCTTTTATATGGGCAGGCAAACTGTTGAAAATCTTTACAGCCATGGCATACCTATGGCCCTGCACTGAACATTGACAAACTTGACTGTGGTAGGTACCTATCGCTAATGTGTTTTTATTTCTTAAGTTTCTGTTATGTCTGTCTTTTGCTTCTATGAACAAGTTAAAATAATTCTTCCTCACAAATTTACTTAATTCTAAAATATATATTGAAGTTAAAGTTAAAATGTTTAAATTAATAAAATGTTCCCTACATGTATCTGTTTGATTAATATTGGCTAAGATTCTAATGCATTTTTTTTGTAAAATAAATAATTGTTGCGCATCTGTCAAGACACGTGTATGTGGGATTTTAACTAGTAGATTAAAATATTTGGTTAATAAACACGTGGTTATTATATCAAATTATCTTTAAGCTAAAACGTGGTAATTTTTTTTTAGGTTATTGACTTTATGATTTATTATTTATCAGATCACTTTCGCTTTTTTTTTTTTTTAATTACAAACTATGCCTTTTGGCGGCCATCTGCAGACTTTAGGTCATCTGTCCTAAATTATTTCCCTAAACTTGTGTTTCTTCGAGTGTTAATGTGTAATAATGGCGGGTTATTAACCATTAACGTCCAAAAAAATTTCACCAGAAGGCCCGTTAAAGTTAGGTATATATCTAAATAATAGAAAAACATATTTGGCCTCTTTTCATACACTTGACTTTCGTATTGGTGACATTGGCTCAACTATTACTTTAACTTTGACCGGCCAGAATTCGCTGGTTACGATTAGCGTTAACGTAAGCGTCAAAATTGACAGGTACCTACCTATTTTTTGAAGCAACCCAATTTTAATTTTAACCATTACTTTAACGTGACAGTAATAATTAAGTCATGTGGTGCAATTGGTAGGTACCTACTTAGTGAGCGTAAACGTGCGTGGACAAACAATCCAAAAGAAGATAACGTTTGTTTTAATTTTCCCTCCAAAACTCCGTATAATCAGTTCTTTAGATAAAGTTTCTGACTTACAAATTGCATTGGTCCGTGATTTGTTATAATAGTCCCGCTATAACGACGCACGTTTCCACCTGTGTGGAGTTTACATTGACGAAGAGACGGCAGGTAAGACACTCACACAAGCACAAACACACACACATTCAAACATAATGATATGTATGTGATTTCTCTCTTCTAACGACATACCAAAGATACAGCCGATACAGGAATGTTAATTCGTTATGCAATTATAATACTTGGTCCCCATAATAATAACAACGATATTATTTTCTTGTTACTTAAGACGTTTTTGTTTGTTTATTTTGGCTTATTATTATGATATCTGAGATCCGGATTTTTTTATTAGTTGTCTTCTCAAACTTCTCATGATGAGTAGGTATTTGAATATTTAATTATAGCATAAAAGGAATTTTTAGAATTCCTACAATATTTGTGCGAAAATAGAGCCATGTAAGGGCAAATAATTAAATAAACGAGTCTGTCTGCCTTAAATAAAGACAAGAGGATGCATGATAAAATAAAAATCAGACAAATTGTTTAAAATATGAACTTTCAATCGCCATCTAGTGGTGTTTTTTGATACTAAAATAAAAATTATGTAATAAAATCAAAAATAATTTTATAATATTTTGTAATCATGATTTTATTATTGAAATTTTAATAATATAATTCCATTATTATTATGATTGTTTTCATATATTTTGAACTACGAACTTGAAACGCCTTTTTATTATTGGCATTTTGGCAAACTCGCTCTCGCTGTCGACGCCATTTCTATTAAAAAAAGAATTCGTTTTCGCCTCGCCGGATTTTTTCCGAATTTTTACTAGAAATTCGGCATTTCCATTTACGAGAGGTTGTATTAAGTGTATTTGAGCGTTTTATTTAATAATTTAAATATATTTTGATAAGTAATTATGGAAAACGACATTTTGGATATACTACACGATGTTGGGTAAGTAGCAGTTAATTGTAAACTCTCACCAAGCTTTTTCTCGTCATTTTAATGAAAATATTACAATGTATTTTCTATTATTTCATATTTTATATAATTATTATGAAATTTCTTTACATGATTATAATTAAAAGTAGGTATATTTATGTCTAAAATTCTCGAAGCAAATTAGCTTTATCGTGGTAATTATTTTACATATTTACGCTATCTAGGTTGACGATGCACACTTGTTCCAAGCAATTTTATTTATTATTTTTAATAAATAAATACAATGAATGGGTACAGTCGTTCAATAGCAGAAAAAGAGCCAGTGTGGAGTTTACAATCTACATCTGTTTTCTGGTACATGTTCGCATCCCCGAGCCGGTTTAGGGGATGGAACTGCTGAGTTGTTTCTGCATATATAATGCAGTGTGGCCAAATGGAGACTATTGCCATTCCTTCAAACCTCTATGAATGTCCTTGCCGTGCCGAGGAACTTCTGACGTGGTTGAAATCAAATAACCTACTATGCGAACTGACTGAGAATACTTGGATGGAACTAGAACTTGTGGCTAACTTCTCTTGATGGATGTCAAGTAACTTAATAATATCTGATAACTTTTTTTTTGTATTTAGCAAATAACGCTTTTAATTCATTATAATCACATTTCGTAGTTACACATGAGATGTTTTTTTACTATAATTAATATATTCTTCAACATTATGTTTATTTGTTCGTGCAAATTGTGGAACAAAATGGCGTCCTCTTCTTAGTTGCCTCGTATAGTACTTTAACTTTTTTTATTTTAGATATGAAGGCCCCATAATTGACGAGAAAGTCTACGCCGAAGCACTGGAAGGAGGTCCAAAATCTCTACAGTATACAAGACTGGTACACATACTAACTGATGAAATCAAGATATACTGCAAGCTTGAAGAGAAAGTTAATATAATGAATGGTCCGGAAGATTCTAATACTTTCCTCTTAGAGCTGAGCTCTTTTCTGAAGGAACTCGGGTGTCCGTACGAGAATTTAGTTACTGGTAAGTTAGATTTGACTGGGAGTGTTTAGCGTGCTTTTGCGCGGGAAGGTTGAGGTGTTTTTTATCCCTTTCCTTAATTAGTTTAGTGGTTATTATTGTGTAAAATTGGTGTTATTTTGCGTAATTTTATGCTGCACATGTGAGTAATTGTGGAAACATTAAAATTCACTCTATATGAGGCAATGGAAGCGGTTTTTTCGTTGTTATCCTACGCCGTGAAAACGCTCATATTGTGACGTGACAAGGTGAATTGCCGCCAAATACTCCAAGAAAGCTTCAAATTGTAAAACACCATTGCAATTTGATGCAAAGACATCAAGAATTTACTACTCGACATTGGCAGAATTGTCGTTACTATGACATGGCCTCACCATTTAACAAAAGAAGAAGAAACTTTGGCTGTATAACTGATTCACATCTGTGAAGTGATCTAGTCAATCTAGATTAACTTTTAAGTGTTGTAGGTAGACTGATGATGGTCATTAACCCATTCTCCCATCTTGGGGTAGTAACACTTTCGAACGTAACACGAGCGGCCGTGGTCTAGCGGTAAGACGTGTGAACTCACGATCGATGAGACCGGTGTTCGGATCTTGCTAATTCTTACTGTTACCAATGTAACTTTGTTATATGTACTTTGGTCGCTCAGTGCCTATAGGCACTATTAAAGAGTGGTAGGCGGACTGATGATGGTTATTTGTCCAGTCTGCCATCCTGGGGTAGTACCACCACTTTCAAATGTAACACCTGTGAAGTGACCTTGTCGCGTTTCGGGAATAGTTTGAGAGTAGCTAGGTATAACGAGAGGAGTGTGTACTGTCAATCTAGATGGTACATGCTCGTCTCCTCAGGCCGGCATAGTGGAGGCGACTGCTGCCCACACAGGTTACTCTGTAGTAGCAGTTGTTTCCATTCATGGAACGCACTCTAGCTTTACATCAGGTGGAGTGTTGTCACATGCTGAGCTACAATAAGAAATAAAAACAAACTTGGAAGTGACCTTATCTTATTCAGTTTAGAAGTAGTCAGGTATAATGAGAGGAGTGTGCACTGACAACCTGTATGGTGCATATTTGTCTTCTTAAGCCTGCTGGCTTATAGAGGAGGCGACTGCTATCTGTAGTGGCAGTTGTTTCTATCATATGCCGAGTTACAATAAAAAAGTATAAGGTACACAGACCCAAAGAGTAGAGAACGTTGTAGGGTTGGCAACTCTAGGTACTAGTGTCGTTGTTCACAGGTCACATATCATCACGATTGCAGTCTAAAGATGACAGAGTATTGCTGTTAGAATATTTAATAACCGAATTAATGGCAGTGAGGATGGTCAGTGTCGATGCACCTAAAGAAAGGAGTAAATCTTTGGATATAGTCATGGTATGAACAATTTTAATATGTTGCAATTAATACGCAGATGACTGGTTTATGAGCGGATTCGGTATAGGGGTAGAAGGCGTGCAATTATTAAAAGTGGTCCATGTTCAACCCTCGCGAAGATTGTGCCTGGTACCAATGTGATGTATCGGCCTGGGCATTCCCGGGTGGGGCGTGGCACAGTCCGACCTCGTTTGTGGGACTTGGCGTCTCAGGGCAAAGCGTTTTGAGATGAGGCGTCAGGCCCTGCCAATTGGTTGATTTTGCGACGCGGCGCGCCACTCTGGAGTGGTGAGACTTCGAGCTGAAACTACTAACCATGCTTGACTATTAAAATAGTTTAACTATCAGTTGATACAAGCATTATATGCCAGCTCTCACCTTTACTCATGATTATCAAATTTTATTTTTCAGCAAGAGTCTCAGACGGCTAAAGATCTGAAAAATATTCTAATTACGCTGAAATTTAATAAACCGCCGCCTAATATAACTTCCGAGATGCTGTTCAGCAGATTAGAGGCAAAGTTACAGGAAACTATTGCAAAAGAAGGTACGGTAGCTAATATAAGGTTTTTTTTCAAAATCACTCCCTGCAGATATGTTTAAGATAAATACTGGAATAGACAAGAAGATTGCTTATACACTGTTCCGATACAAACTCACGATCGAAGAGGTCGCTCAGTACCTATAGGCACTATTATAGAGTGGTAGGCAGACTGATTATGGTTATTAGCCCAGTCTGCTGTCATGGGGTAGTACCACCACTTTTAAATATAACACCCGTGAAGTGACCTTGTCGCGTTTCACGAGCAGTTTGAAAGTAGCCAGTTATAGCGAGAGGATTGTCGTGTGCTCTGTCAATCTAGATAATGTATACTCGTCTCCTCAAGCCGGCATAGCAGAGGCAACTGTCTGTAGAGATTTCTCTGTAGTAGCAGTTGCTTCTGTTCATGGACCACACTCTAGCTTTACATCAAGCGGAGTGTTTCTAGTGCGGCAGAGAACGGTCCTTTTGATTGATGATGTCGCTAAATTCTGACCGGTACCAGTGTGCCTGTGATACAAGCATCAGCTTAGTACAGGCGTTAAAAAAAAATTCATATCTAACCACTATAAAAAAAGGAATACATATTGTTGTTCTTATATTTGTGTACGTAATCACTGCTAGTACCACTACTTTCGAATGTAACAGCTGTAGTAGCCAGGTGTAACGAGAGGAGTGTGCACGGTACACTCATCTTTTCAAGCCGGCATAGCGGAGATGACTGCCTGCAGAAATTTATCTGTAGCAGCAGTTGTTTCCGTTCATGGACCGCAATCTAGCTTAACATCAGGCCGGGAGTGTCCTTGTGAAGAGAAAGCTTAAGTGTTTTTTTCTTCAGGTCAGCAAATGGTCGGTAAGCCGTTATACAACAAAACAATAACCGAGCAAGAATGGAGAGGTCTCGAGGAGATGTTTAGAGAGATGATGGAGGAGTACACCTTGAGACGTGAAACATTAATAACTAGACTTGATTGTACCATAAAATCTTTTCAGGTGAATATATTTAGTGGTAATCTATGTCTGATGATGGATATTCTGACATCCTTTTGACCATCACCAGCACTTGACACATTGATTTTGTCGAACGTGATTTGGCCTTTTTGTTATTGCAGCTTGGCATGTGACAACACTCCGCCTGATGTAAAGCTAGAGTGCGGTCCATGAATGGAAACAACTCCAGCAGTCCTTGGGTAGTAACACTCGTGATGTGCCTAGTCGCATCAATTTGGTAGTAGGCGGGTAAACAAGAGGGCTATAAGAGAAAATTCCATTCTGATCCCGTATTCCAGGATGGCAGACTGGGTTAATTATCATCAGTCTGCTTACCACTTTTTAAATAGATGTCTATATTATACCTTAGGCATTGAGCTAAAAAAAAAGCTAGACCACGCCTGTGCTCTGCAAAGTGCTTTCCATAAATGGCAACTCCATTCATTCTATAATCTTTTATTACAGTGGTCAGATCGACTGAAGGATAAAAAGGAGCAAATAGATGCAGCGTATAAATCCATAAAGGAGCAGTTAAAATTTAAACCGAACGTTCAGTTGGTTGGTCTGTTAGCGGCGAGGATGTCGCTCTTGCATGTTGAGAAATCATCTAGTGCCAACGTGCGAGCCAATACGGTCTGCGATGTCAATAAAGTTATTATTGGAAAGGTCAGTGTTTGTTAGTTTATTGCTTGTTTTTTGATTGTGGATATGTTATGCCGAGTGACATACAGTCAAATGTCATGCATACGGCCGTGGTCTAGCGGTAAGACGCGTGAACTCACGATCGGTGAGACCCGTGTTCGAACCTCGCTAATTCTGATCGGTACCAATGTAACTTTGTTATATGTACTTTGGTCGCTCAATGCCTACAGGCACTATTAAAGAGTGGTAGGCAGATTGCGGATGGTTATTAGCCCAGTCTGCCGTCCTGGGGTAGTACCACCACTTTCGAATGTGACACCCGTGAAGTGACCTTGTCGCGTTTAGGGAATAGTTTGAAAGTAGCCAGGTAAAACGAGAGGAGTATGCACTGCCAATCCAGATGGTACATGCTCGTCCCCTCGAGCCGGCATAGTGGAGGCGACTGCTGCCCACATAGGTTGTCACATGCCGAGCTACAATAAAAAAAAATACAAATTGATAATAGGAATGTTTTATACTCAGGTTCCAGATAGAGGTGGTCGTCCCAATGAGCAGCAGCCTCCGCCGCCAGAGATGCCTTCGTGGCAGCAACGGGCACAGGTATTTTTTTGTATACAGTAACCCAGCATGCGACCATACTTCGCTGAATGTTGTTTTAGGCTGGAGTACGATCCGTATGCAGAAACAACTGCTACCACAGGCAGCAGTCCCCTCCATTATGCCGGCTTGAGGTGACGAATGTGCAACATTCATTGACAGGGCACACTCTTCTTTGACTACTTTGTGATAGTTATATTTTTTCAATGTTATCAAGTTACGTTTGTGTGTGGTATTCACTATGCCGGCTCACTGCCAGTTCATATTTGAAATTGGTTAGTTGCCACTATCTAACGCTGTCCACTTCTATATCACAATTAGTGTTATTTTTATACATCAGGCACCTCCAAGAGGCGGTGGTAGAGGACACCCGGGTTCTGGTGGTGCCACACAGAGAGGTGGTGGTCGCGGAGGCAGAGTCCAGGGCGGTTATAATCAGAATTCTGGTGATAATAGGTAAGTTTTGTTTATTTTTTATTAATTTTACTACCTGGTGCATATTCGTCTCCTCAAGCCGGTTTAGCGGAGGTGACTGCTGCTGGCAGAAACGATTCAGTATTAAGTCTACCAGCCTGTTTCTCATGATATATAATTCCAGGCAAGGAGGTCGCGGTGGTTACCAAACATATGATGTGCCTACCAGAGGTTACAATACAGACCAAGGAGGAAACCACAGACAGAATCAAGGGTACGATGCGATGGGAAGTTACGGACAAGAGAAGACGTTCAACACGACTGGTGGATATCAGAGCGGTGGATATAATAATAGGAATTATAACGATAATAATGCCTCGTATCAGAACACTGGTTTTAGTCAAAATAGTGGATATCAAACTTCGGGTAAGTTATTTTTAAAGCAATATTCTTACAACCTTTTTCTTTCTATGAACAGCATGCCTTTGGGACGTTGTGCGGTATTGGGTAAAACGTGACCATCACCGGCACTTGATACGTCGATTTTGTCGAACGTGATCTGGCCTATTTTTATTCATAATTCCCTAAACAAAAAATTCCATCCTAAAGCTGATACCAGACATGCAGCACTTTCAACGTTTGTTAGTGCTCGCTACGGCACGCCTGGCTTGCCACTGCTCGCCTTGCTTGCCACTGGTCGCATTGCTTGCCACTGCTCGCATTGCTTGCCACTGCTCGCCTTGCTTGTCACTGCTCGCCTTGTTTGCCACTGCTCGCCTGGCTCCACTGCTCGTCTTGCCACTGCTCGCCTTACTAGGCTCACTGTCGGTAGTTTCTCCGCTTCAAAGTAAACGAATAAAGAATACTTGTCTCAAGCGCATGTTTGTCTCGGTTTACGTAAGGCGTAATGTTGTCATCGCAGCAGTCGTCTCCGCTATGCCAGCTTGGTAACTAATTGTTCTTCGTTTTTCAGGTTACAATGATTGTAACCAGGGCAGAGGTCAAGGCGGTTATCAGCGCGGCTACCAAAATGAGCACGATGACAGAACGAGCGATAGACGCGGCAGAAGTAATTATCAACGTGGTGGGAGACGATAAATGAATAATAAGTATCGCTTAGTCTTCCTTAAGTAATGCTCAGTGGATAATTTTTTTTTCTCAATAATAATAATAATTTATATGAAGTGTTATACTCTAAAGTTAGGTTAATGAACCGTCATTTGACAGCACTTAATTTTGTATGGGTTAGGTCATGTGACCCTTTTTTTAATTTATTGTAGTCATGTGATCGCGTTTCTAATTAAACGTGTTTGTGTGATATGTGGTCAAAACTTTTGCTTATTCTTATGATGTACTGTTATTTGACAGCACCTGTAATTTTGAACAATAATCCGGTCATTTGACCGCACTTTAATGCATGGGTCCGGTCACCTCTCTTGCTTTAGTAGTACGCCATGTGACCGCACTTCTATTTAAGTCTGTTTGCACCAGAAGGCTCGTTAAAGTTACTTTAACTATTACTTTTACGCTTACTTTAACCGTTACGTTTACATTTAACGGACCTTCTGGTGCAAACGGATCTTAAGCGCAGTGAGTAAACTAACTAAGTTACTTGTAAATATTTAAAAGATGCATTGAGGAGTGAGGAAAAAAACCTTAATATTTAATTTTTGAAATGTTATTTATTTTTAATCAATAACAAAATTAGGTTACCTATACCTACAATATATAGGTATATACAAGTCAGCAATTAAAATTTACTTTCGGTAGATTTTTATTGAGAAAACATAATTTATTTAAATTATCAGAAGATAATCTGTTGCGCAAATCATTTTGTACGAGACCTGCGGTTGAAAAGAGCCGTTCCGAAGCAACTGAGCTGATTTGATACGACAAATATTTTTGCGCAAGCATTTTTAATTTTGGGAACTTGTCTTCATTGCGCCAATAGTTCCTTGGATCTTGTGACCTTGGGACATTTGGACATCTTATACAGGGTGTATCGCGCGAAGTGTAAAAAATTTTAAGAGATCACTCAGTAAGTGATTCTGAGCAGAAATTAATTTAAAAAATAAATACTTTTTTTTATCCAAATGTCTACCTTTTGCGTAATCGTTGTGTCGTCGGGCGGTGCATCAAACAAATGACCTTGCCTTTGATCAACGCCGACAACCTTTGCCGCCTCGCCTTTGATCTCGCGCCGACAAGCCGTGTGCCGGCCCACCTGCAACGGTGGTCCACGTCGGCCGGTCCATTTATAGACCTTTTGTTTTTGTGATAATACCATACACGAGAACTTTTATTTAGTAAATTTATTTTTTGAGGGGGTGTTCATCTCTCACTTAATATTTACCTTAATTTTTTTACACGTTGCCTGATACAACCTGTATAAGATTCCACTTCTTCTTGCTCAGGACGAGTAGACATGCTCCTCTTCTTCTGCTTCTTTAATCAAACTATCGCAAGCAGACCAAATACCTGAGAATCTTTCCTTATTTTCATCTCTTTGTGGCTGTACAATATTAGCACTCTCTCTGTTAGCATTTGTATTTGTGATTGACGAAATCAATATTCTTTTTACAGCAATGCTTGTAGTTTGCAAAGTGTACGTACGCAATTTGTAGCGCGGATCCAATGTTGCTAAAAGAAAAGTTTCCTCACTCTCTAAATAATCAAATCTATCATTGATTCCTGTTATCAAATTCTGTACAAAAGTATAATATTCTGGCCTATAATTATCATTAGTCGCTTGATTCTTGATCTGTTCTAAGACTTTTAGCAAACTGTTGATCAGTGGTATAGCATCGGATAAGCAAGCAGACTCCTCACTTAATAGATTTTGTAGCTTCTTCAAAATAAGTCAAGACCGAGATAACCTGTTCCATCAATACCCACTCTTCTGTAGCCAATTGCAACTCGCTGCTCATTAAGTCTTCTAAGCGCTTGAAGGGTAGAATCCCAGCGAGTACTTACATCTTGGATGAGCACGTGACAAGGAACGTTATGAGATTTTTGCATTTCTGTAAGGATTTTGCGACCTGAAGTTGAATGACTGAAGTGACCAATAATAGATCTCTTTAGATTTATTTTCTCTTCTCCTAAAAACGCATCTTTTACCACTAATTGTAAAGAGCGCGCCATACATCTGATACGTTCCACACCCACTTGTGTTACAGCAACGCCCATGTTTGCTGCATTATCTGTCACTACAGCTCGTACCTGATCGTTGATGCTCTAATTTTGAAATAATTGACGTAAGTTTTGTGAGATATTTGTGCCGCTATGTGCTTCACCTTCAAAAGGAAATACTTCTAGGCAGCAGTTCTTTAGCTCTAAAATTTTTATTAAGTCCGTGAACGGTCAGACTTATAAAATCGTTAACGAATGAGCTAGTTAGTCCAGCTAGTCCATAAATCAGTCGTGACAATTATGTGCGGAAGTTCTTGCAAAAGTTCCTTAATTTTGATTTTGACACGACAGTACATATAACTGCTTAATAGTGCGTTGAAACCCCAGTTTATTTACCATATCAAACGGCTCCATGTCTACACATATTTGTTCAGCTATTGTTTGCGTGATCGCTTTTGCTCTAGGGTCATCAGTGTCATACATAACCTGACCAGTGGCGGGGCAAGACCTAAATTTGATGTGGGCAAGACAGATTTCGCGAGGCCCTGTTCTGTGGCGAACTAAAGACGGATTTTATAAAATAATTAAAAAAACAAAACAATTAACACTGCCAAGTTATTATTCATAAAAATACAAGATAAACAAGATAAATAAAAGATTAATATTAATGAAAAATTACAAATCGTAAATATATAGGTGAAGATGACAATACCAATAAATTAAATATCGGCTTTCAATTGGAAAAAAAAAAATTAACTACATTTTTTAGCTATAAAGAACTTATATTTAATAGTGCAGTCAATGTTTGCATTTATTGTCGTATTGTCATCTCCACCTTGTATACATTTCTTAAAGTGTATATTTAAAAATATTTATATTTCTGTTTCTGTATTAAAGGAACAGAAATTTCCTGCTTTTAACTTTACTAAATTCCTTAATTATTGTATCGTAATTCAGCCTAGATGCTATATCTGATTCAATTGATAAAACAGCCAAAGCTGAAAGTCTTTCCTGGCTCATTGTGTTTCTTAAATAATTTTTTATTAATTTTAATTTTGAAAAACTCCTTTCAGCAGAGGCTGTACTAATCGGAATTGTTAATAAAATTCGGATGACAATGTAAATATTTGGGTAAATTCTTTCAAGCTATTTTCTGTTATATATGACAGCAGTTGTTTCACATCTATAATGAAGTCTGGTAAATTTGGGATCAATGTATTTAATTCTTCATATAATTCAAAAGGTTGGAAGTCACTGCTCTCACCCACACGCAGGACGTTATGTAAATCGTTACAGTGTTTTAATATTTGATCCTCTGGCATATTTTTTAGCTTGCTTAAATCATAGAGAAAACCGAAATCTTCAAAATGTTGATTTAAAGACGTAAATCTTAATTCCATATTAGTTATTATAGAATCAATCATGGCGTAAAAAAAATCTGTTTGAAACCGGATTTTAGGAGACTGTATAGGTTGATCGCTGCTTTCATAATCAAACATCCTTTTCTTTCTGGCTACTCTTTTATTCCTAAACTCTTTTGGCAGGTCATAACAGCTTCGCTCAGTAAATTGCCGAACATCAGACAGGGATTTTTCGAATCCAGTTTCCCGATACTCTTTTATCCATTCACAAAATGTGTGTAAATGTTCAAGAGCAATGCTTAAATGAATTTGTACTGATTGCCATAATTTATTTATCATATTAACACGCGATAATATCTCATACCACACATGTAAAGATATGATAAATTCTAAACTTAACATTTCATTTAGTATCGAATCGCAATCACTGAGAGTGTCTGATTGCACCGTTTCATTTTTTAAGCTTTCGATGCATTCAATCACTTTATCGAATTGCAATAATACGGCCTTTACTGCTTCGACTCTACTTTCCCATCTTGTGTCTGATAAAGGTTTCATAGTAAGTTTTAATTTGCCTTTTATTAAATCCCAGCGTTTGCTTGAACTTGAAAATAGCAAATAAATTTTTTGTATGAAACCAAAAAAAGTTTTTGCTGCCATAGATGAGTTCGCTGCATCTACCAACAGTAGATTCCAATTATGACAGCCACAAGGTGTGAAAAATGCCCTAGGGTTAATATTCAATATTCGAGTTTTAACTCCACTATTTACACCTACCATATTTGCACCATTGTCGTATCCCTGGCCACGGCAGTCTTGAATATTTAAGTCGTATTTTTCTAGGTGTTCCAGTATAGCATTGGCTAAATATTCTCCAGTTGTCTCAGTAACAGCTAGAAATCCCATAAAATGTTCGACTATTGTGCCAGTTGACGTATCACAAAATCTTAAGATAACCGACATTTGTTCAACCCTACTACAGTCTCTAGTGCAATCGAGCAAAAAAGAATAATACTTTGCTTCTTTAACTTTACGAATAATTTCATCGACAACTGTTTTTGACATCAATATGATCAATTCATTTTGAATATCGTGACTTTAATAATGGTGTGAAAGTTGTTTGTCACTAATGCGTTTCATGTGTTCTCGTAAAGTAGGATCAAATTTTGATATCAGTTTAAATAAATCTATGAAATTACCGGAATTCTCGCCCACGCCTTACGCCGCTTCTGAACCTGACCATTTATTCTTTGACTCAAAACGGGACATTAGTTTATTTAGGTCAAATAATAGGTAGTCAATGAAAAAAAAAACACTTTTTTAAAGTTATTTATTCAGAAAAAGTTAGTTGGCTTAAAAGTTACGAATCACAAAATATAGGTACCCAAAATGTTTAGTTATATTTATATTTATCAGAAGAACAAATTTGTTTTATTACAGCTGGTGACGATTTCAAGTAAGAATGAAACTCTTGGCACGTTTTTTTTATATTCACCTTAATTATCAACATCGCCTTTAGAACTGAAACTTGTAACTGGGTTTTCTCAGATGTCCACAATTTGTTCATAATAGAAAATACTCTTTCTACTGGAGCATTTGTAGCAGGCAAACATAAAATATATTCAATTACAATAGAAAAGTTTTCATGCTGAAGGTTTTTTTTTTAATTTTTTTTATTGTAGCTCGACATGTGACAACACTCCGCCTGATGTAAAGCTAGAGTGCGGTCCATGAATGGAAACAACTGCTACCACAGAGAAATATCTACGGGATGCAGTCGCCTCCACTATGCCGGCTTGAGGAGACGAGCATGTAACATCTAGATTGACAGTGCACACTCCTCTCTTATACCTGGCTACTTTCAAACTATTCCCGAAACGCGACAAAGTCACTTCACGGATGTTACATTCGAAAGTGGTGGTACTGCCCCAGGACGACAGACTGGACAATTAACCATCATCAGTCTGCCTACCACTCTTGTTGGCGCGAAAGTGTTTGAATACTTCCACCCAACGAGTTTCCGTAGAAACATTTAAATTATTCCATTCCGTCACTTTTTGCGATGTAATGTAATTAGAAATTAATGAAAATTCGTCAAAAACTTCAGTATCTTTATTACAGTCAATATATTGCTTTTCAATTAATACATCCAGAGATTTTTGAATGTCTTCCCATGTGGGCACCTTTTTTGAATCTGCCCAATAAAATATCTCCATTTCTTTGGTAAGACAGCAAGTCCACTGCTCCAGATATTCACGGCTTGTTTTATAAAATTCTGTAGCCGTCCTCTTAACAAATTCTTCATCGATATCAGTACCACTATCTTTCAATTTTAACATTAATTGACGGACCATAAATGGAAGAAACTGATTGGTTTGTTTCTGAGTTAAATTGTCTTTTAATTGATTGATTTGTTTAGCAGCTTCAACTGCCGATACAGTCTGACCTTCAAGTTTTAAGACAGCTTGATGAAAATCCCACAATTCGGATGTGGGATCTTCAAAAAAGTTTTTTAGTAACAGGGGACATTTTTCAATACTCAAAAAGTAGCTTTTTAATGGCTGATACATTTTTAAAACCCTTTCCAAAGCAGGCATAAGAGCAAGCCATCTGGTTTTGCTATAGCCGAGCATTTGTTGATATTCCGTTTCAGTTTCGGCACAAAACTCCTTTAAAGCTTCAACTCGAATCGTATAAATATAAAAAATTTAATATATTTTCACAATAACGCTTTCGTAATCTACGGGTAGCCCATCTGCAGCAGATTTTATTGCATTGTGAATTACGTGGGCTGCACATCCAATACCTATTAATTCTTTTTTCAGAGATGATTGTAATTTCGTTAACACATTGTTAGTTCCTGCACCTCCGAAATTGACGTTGGCATTGTCCCCACAAAATGCTACGACTTTTGCTGTCAAATTATTATCTGTCAACACTTGGTTTAAATAATTGACAAAGATGTCAGTAGTTTCTCCAGATTGGTCTTGAATATCTAAAATTTTTACTTGCACACCTACGTAAGGTTGAAAAAAGCGCACTATACCCCGCACCCCGCACACGGGGTATATTTTCTTGTTACCGTGGTTTGACTAGGGATGTCCACTTAGAAAATACATCGATGTTTTTTTTTCGATGCAATACATCGAGGCTATGCATCGATATTTTCCGATGCATCGGTTAGAAACATCGATATTTTCTCAAAATCGAGTACTTTTTCTAACATTGCATCACAAAGCTGTAGTCAGCAATGTTCTAGGAATCTACGTAACTAAGAGATAAAAAACGCTGATTCGCTTGTTTTTTTTTTTTTTATTTCAATTTTTATTAGGGACTTTTAACCCGACAGGTTACGCCAGTCCCATCATAACTTAAACATTTACAACATAAAAAATTAAACTAACTTATAACTAATACTTAAATCTACTTTCAAACTACCTATCTTTAATAATGTTAGCAATTTATTTATACTTTTATAAGCCATAATTGGAAAATATATTCTGTGTTATATTGCATTCTTTTATAAAATTTCTCTAAGTACCATTTTAATTATTAATTGCACTTTTTCTTCAAAGGTCCTATCTGAAAATATAATTTCCTTAGTTTCTTTTAAAATATTAAGTAGATCAAATTTATTAGCAATTTTCCCTTTTAATTCTTTTAGGTGTTCTGGAGTAACATCTTTAGCACTAGATTTTTCTTTATCTGATACAGGTGTAGTATTTTTATCTTTATTAATAGTTTTATTTTTAGTAATTTTTAGCTTTTTCTTCTCTTTCTGGCTAGTTGACTTGGGATTTATTTTATTCATATAAATTTCTGTTGTCTCGTCTTCAGATTCTGATGTATCTTGATTTATAGTGTCCATTGATATAACGGCATCCCTGTATGAAGTAGAAGGAGTTGCGTAATCTAATTCATAGTTTCTCCTTCGGATTTGATTTTCATTTTCTAGATATTTATCGTCATTTTTCAATATTTCCTTCTTATTAATATGTAATTCTAAAGCCTTCCTATAAGTACAATTTTCGTTAGACATAATTTCTCTAATAGTTTTTTCTTTAATAAAAACGGGACAGGTCTTGCAATTAGCCATATGTGAACCACTACAATTTACACATTTATATTCAGTAGTTTCACAATTTGAATGTCTCAAACCACACTTAGGGCACACAACCTTTTTGGTTGGGCATATACGAACAAAATGTCCATACTTCCAACATCCCGAGCATTGTGATACTGGGAATGTATATTTATCAACTTTGAATCTGCATCCATATGCATATACATATTGTGGTAAAGAACTACCTTTAAAACATATACGCATGCTTTCACAATCAACCCATTGTCCATCATCACTTACACGTTGAAGCCTCTTAATAGAAATTATTTCTTGGTCAGATTTAAATTCATTCAAAAGTTCTCCATCGTCTACTTCTAGATCGATCCTTCTAATTAATCCATAAGATAAATTTAATTCGTTTAAATAAGAAAATCTAAAATCAAGATTTTGAAAAGATTTTGAATTAATTAATAAATCGGCATTCTCTTTAGTATTAAATTTAATAATAACCTTATAAGGGCCCTTGTATTTAATTTCTTTTATTCCGCTAATATTGTTGGATCTTAATAACTTTGCTAATGCAATATTTTTGGGTAATACTGCGATCGAAGTAATACACACATCGTATGTTTTATCGGGCAGATTCTCAGTAGTGATAGGTGAAGTAATAGGTGATTTACCTGAACTTGGTCTATTGCGTTTTGTTACCAATGTGAACCCATCTTCATCATTACCACTGCTATCTGGTTTTGGTCTTTTTTCTACAGTTTTATAAACTTCTGTGCCCAAATTATCCCATTCGAAGTCACCGTTAAATATTCTTGAATTACCCTCGGATTCTTCATCACCATTCTCACTCAAATCATTTATGTTGGTTAACATTGTGATGTTAGAAATACTAATTGTAAAGTATTTTTAACAAAAAATACGAAACAACCACAAAAAACATTAAATTAGCGCGTCTAGATAAACACACAATTATTGTATTAACGAGCGCAGCGAGCGTCCGTCAAAGGTGAATGCGCAAACGCAACTGATTCGCTTGTTATTTATTAAAAAAATAAAGACACTGTGACAATTTTCTTTGTTATAATTACAAAAAGTACAAAAAATAATAAAGCAGAACTCAAGATTTTCGCAAAAATCATCCGCAAGTATAGAAATTCCGGTATTAAAGTCCTATATCCAGTGTTCTTTTGGAAGACTTTGCAAAAACAAAAGCTTATTTAAACGTTTTCCTTTCAGTCTATTTCGTTGCTGATTGACGATTTGTGCTGCCTTAGAAAATAAACGTTCAGATGGTACTGAAGTTCCCACTATGGTCAAATATTTGTAGGCAATTGTATGAAGCTTCGGAAGCTGAATTTTTAGATCATTCCAAATATCCAATGGGTTCTCATTGAGTCGTCCTACTGGACTTCGCAAGTATATGGACAGCTCGTCAGAAATAGCATCGTCAGACTTCGCCGTTTTCCAGCTCTTGTGGACTAATTTTTGGTGATCATCCCACAAAGAAAAATTATCTTCTGGTTTGTCAGAATGATCTGAAGAATCAGATTCCACTGTCTCATTGTGTATTGTAGTTGTCATAATTGTTTTGACTTTTGCCACAGCTGAAGAGCAAGCAATTGGGTCCGTAAAATGCATTTTTTTGAACCTTGGATCCAATATCGTGGCAACAGCAAGGGGAGTCACTCTCTCTATAGCACCCATTCTTTTGTCAATCTCTAAGAACCAACGATGCTCCCCGAGACAATCCCCCTATATTATATCTTCAACCTCTAGCTTTCTTCTTTTCCTGGTTATATTGTAGTTTCATAAAAGTTTGAGCTGTATTACTCATTTTTTCCACAAATTTTAAAAACGATTTCTTGTTTGACAATTTTGCGGCCGCAATTACTGGTTTCTTTTCATGCGCATATTTCTTCTTTAATACATAGTATTTTAACTTTAAATCATGATACTGTTTTCCATAAATATGTACAGAATATCTAGGCTTACTTTATTTTATAATAGAAACTGGTGTAGTCTTCCGGACTTCTTCCAACATTGAAGTTTCTTGTAAGGCACTGCTAGGGTCAGCTGATAGAACAGTTATTATTGTAATTACGGGGTTAATAAATAATAAAGACTATAAGACATTATTTTACCAGTTGGTAAAACAATAACTTCTAAACAGTCTAAACCAGTGATTCTCAACCTTTTTTTTTGTTAACCAGCACACTTAACGATTTCCAAATTTGGCGGCACACAAAGAAATAAAGTTTATCTGACTACTTACCTACGTAAAATAGTTTATGATAATAAATTTAAACGTGCGAAGTGTGGAAGATGTTTGGCTCTTTGTACTTATTTAACATTGAATTTAAATTGTGGGGAATAAATTGGGTGCCATAGTTCATAAACACTGTGTGAGGTACGCCATGTACAAAAAATACGTCTTCTAATATACTGCAAATGATAGCAGCTGTTGCCTTCTTTATCGGGAATATTAAGCAATATAGATGAATTTCTTTTCTCGTCCGTCTTCACTCGATTCAAGGTTTTTGCGATATAAATAGTATATGTTCGAGTGTCGGTTTAAATAATATGCACAAATTATCTGTTTGTATGTTTATATTGTTGAAAACTTTAAAATTAAATTAAATGTAAAATGCCCGACATGACATATTGTAAGAGAAGTTACAAGAGGAAGAATGTGGCAAACAAAAAATAAAAGAATATGAAAGTGTTGCCAGATTAAAATTATAACAAATAATATTATATTCTTAACATATTGCGGGCCGGAAAATGTATACCACCCTTAAATAGAGAAAATATACAGGGTGTATCGGGCATCGTGTAAAAAATTTCAAGCGATGACTCAGTAAGTCATTCTGAGCAGAGATTAATTTACAAAATAAATACTTTTTTTTTATCCAAATGTCCACCTTTTCCTTGTAGAAACATACATACGAGTAATTTGCTACAAACACGTGTAATCATTGTGTCGGCCGGCGGTGCAACAAACGAATGACCTTGCCTTTGATCGACGCCGACAACCTTTGCCGCCTCGCCTTTGATTTCGCGCCGACAAGCCGTGTGCCGACACACCTGCAACGACTATTCTGTCAGTTGCCGAATGGCCGCGTAACTGTGTACACGTGCGCGTATTCGTAAGATTTGCGGTGAATGCGAAATAACACTAACGCGACAATGTCACTTTCGAACATTGAACTTTGTGATCGTTCTTTTGTGTGTAGAAAGTAGTGGAAATTTAAGTGCTGCCTTATGTTTGTGGAGAGAACGGTATCCTACACGATTCCGTACGACGCGTATTAAGAATTGTTCAAAATCTTGCGTGGAGGTTATTACGTGGGCAAGACCTACACCCGTATAAGCTCGCATTACATTTTGCGAGTGGCCATCTCGCTCCCCAGACTTAACGCCTTGTGATATTTAATTATGGGGAGACATAAAGCGGCGCGTGTATTCTGACAGAGACGGTGAGGTCAACGACCGCGGTGAACTTCGTAGGCGGATTGAAGGTAAACTACCTAATCATTGTGTTAATAAGTCAATTATACTAAAACATAAAAAATAAATAAATAAAACACTTTTGTTCTACTAAATTATTTTTTATGATCGCTGTATTTTCGTAGTTTCGTAGCACTCGATGTCCACGTCGGCCGGTCCATTTATAGACATTTTGTTTCTGTGATAACACCATACACGAGAACTTTTATTTAGTAAATTTATTTTTTGAGGGGTGTTCACCGCTCACTTAATATTTACCTTAATTTTTTTACACGATGCCTGATACACCCTGTATATAATAATAAAGTGTAATAAAGGAAAAACAAAAAAAAATTCTAATTACAGATATTAAATAGCTACTTATTTAATAACTTAAATAACAAATAGCTACAATTAGTAATATACGAGGGCAATTCAGAAACTAACCTCCGGTTGATTGAAAAAAATACACCAAGTTAAGTAAAAATATTTTAATATATACATCTTACAACTACATCTTTGCACTATTTTTCGACATAGTCTCCATAACGATTGAGGCACTTATCGTATCTCTTCACAAGCTTTGAAATTCCTTCTGCATAAAAATCACCCGCTTGTGCCTTGAGCCAGCCTGTGACCGCATCTTTGAGCTCTTCGTCGTCATCAAACCGCTGGGACCCGAGCCATTTCTTCATATGCATGAAGAGGTGATAATCGCTTGGCGCCAGATCTGGGCTGTAAGGTGGATGGTTGAAAACGTCCCACTTGAAGGACTCAAGAAGGGCTGTTGTTCTGCGAGCAGAGTGAGGACGGGCGTTATCGTGCAAAAAAACGATACCGGAAGTCAGCATACCACGGCGTTTGTTCTGTATAGCCCGTCGTAATGTTTTTAGTGTTTCACAGTACACGTCTTGATTAATGGTCGTCCCACGTTCCATGAATTCAACCAACAACACCCCTTTGGCATCCCAAAACACCGTTGCCATCAGTTTTCTGGCAGAAAAATCTTGCCGGGCTTTTTTTGGTTTGGTAGGTAATCTGAATGTGCCCACATCTTTGATTGTTCTTTTGTCTCAGGGTTCACGTACTTAATCCAGGTTTCGTCACCGGTCACGATTCTGTTTAACAATGGTTCTCCTTCGTCCGCATAACGTGACAGAAAGTCTAATGCAGAGGCCATTCTTTGATGACGGCCTTGGATTCTTCCAGACAACAGTGGTTTCTGTATTTGTAGTGTTTTTACACACAAGTTGCAAAGGGACGCAAGACGTAAAAAAATGCTTGTATTCACTATGTCCTGAACTTCCATCGCTACCCCACTTTACAATTAAAGTTGTTCTTCCGATAAAGATTTAAGAACTTCCGTTTGACAGAGTATAATACGATCAATCGTGTGATCCAAAAGAGGTTGTAATTTCACTTCAGCTACACTGTCTGTAAAAGATAGTCAGAAGTACACTGAGTCGCATTGACTATCTGCAGGTAAAGATACCATTAATTGTTTTGAAGCTATAGCCTTCAATTTAAAGCAAATAATGCACTTGTGAATATCTAACAGCGTTAATAAGATAATAACATTGACTTAAATTACTTAATATTAATTTTTGTCCAGCATGTAATAATTTTAAATGAGTTTTATGAATAATTAAATGTGTAATATTTATATAGAGTACCCTTCTATGTCAAATCAAATCAAATCAAATCAAATAATTTATTTACTAGTTATGGGTTAGTAACAATGGTCTTATTTCTATGTTAGTGTTTCTCCATAACTACCCATTTGGGTGTGTAAATGTCAAAAGGAATAATAATAATAACGTCAAATAATAATAATAAAATTAAAAATAATAATAAAAAATTGAAAATAATAATAAAAAATTAAGAAATTATGTCAAATATAGTTATAGTAATTACAATGTCAAATCATCCTCTAAAAAATCACTCACAAAATAATAGCATTTCTCTATCAGAACACATTTTAATTTCTTCTTGAAAATTGGCAGCCGCATGTCCTTTAGCGAGTCTGGCAATTTGTCGTAAATTTTTGGTGCCATTCCAAATATATTCTTTTGTAAAAGAATCCTTTGTGACACGAGAGGTACCAATTGATTACGTGGTCTAGGTCGTAGGGTCTTTTTTGGCTCTGTTCCCACTTTGAAAAGGGCAATATTATTTTAGATATGTCCGTTGGGTATCTAGGTAAGTAGATAATGCAATTGCTGGTACAAAATGCTGGTATCGTTAAATATTCTAATTGCACGTTGACTGATATAGCCGTTGATCTAAGTCTTTTCAGATCACCAACTAAGTCATAACCCCCGATTGGTTCTCTTATCAAGTTAACGCGAGGAATATACATGTTGAATTGGTCAATGTTCCTCATCACTTCCGGGATTGTGATTTCTGGAATCATCTTAAATGCGGACCGTGAACTGATGGAAGAGACTTTTTCCCGTGTAACAATACATGCCATAAAAGACTGGCTTCGAGGACTTGTCTTTAAAATGCTATTGCATTCTTTACACGATTTGAAAATTTTAGTTTTGCTAATTTTTTAAAACGTATCCTGTAATATAATTAATAGTTTCTGTTACTATTTTAGTTTCTAATATATTCTCTTCATTTATGTTTTTAGGGGTGGTTACTATGTTTGTATTTTGCTGATATAATATGTAATTTATACGTGACTACTTCGTCCAACAGTCAGAGAAACACAACCTTGCACGTTCAGCTCTACACTGACGCCGTCTGCACAACTGTTTCATGAAGATCTCTACCAACTCCATCTAGCGGGAGAACCCTGTACTACGTCTACGAATGGCAGCGCCCTTGGAGTCCGGTTTCTTTTGGGTCCCCCCTCGTAGTTTATAGTTCTTGCCAAAGATGCTCCGTCATCAATGTGTAATTTTTTAAAACGAGGATCTAAAAATGTTGCAGTATTAAATAAATTTGCATTCGATTTTCGATAATCGATTATTTTTTTCACTTTCCTACTAAGATGTAATTCGCTGTGATTCGTTGCTGTTCGGTGAGCAGGTCTTTCTCGAGCCTGGGGGCTAACCGAACGGTGCTCTGCCTGTTCTTCTCTGAAGTCTGTGTTGGGCCCCGCAGTAAAAGGGACTGCGTGGAGTTCCAAAACCCGAACCTGGTTCAATATAAAGGGTTTTTCATTAAGAGCGCTCGAACTTTGAAATTAAATAAAACAACCTGTTTATTTTGGAGGACGTCTTCGCATAAATGGGGCTCAATTTCATGAAGAACGCGTGTTTAGTTGGCCTTTAGGGCGGCGATTGACTGTGGTTTATCTGCGTACACTAGAGATTTCACGTAGCCCCACAGAAAGTAATCGAGCGGTGTTGAGTCACACGATCTCGGTGGCCAGTTGATGTCGCCACCGCGCGAGATGACGAAGCCCTCGAACTTCTCATTCAATAAATTTGATGTTTCCCAAGCTGTATGGCAAGTGGCGCCGTCCTGTTGGAACCACATGTTTGTAAGATCCATACCACCTACCCTAGGCCACAAAAATTTGTTATCATCGTCCGATATCGGTCGCCATTGACAGTGAGCGCGGCTCCTTGCGCATCTTCGAAGAAATAAGGGCCGATCATACCGCCGGACCAAAATCCACACCAAACAGTTACTTTTACGGAGTGTAAAGGCACCTGATGAATCTTCCGCGGATTTTCTTCGCACCAAATCCGGCAATTTTGTTTGTTAACAAGGCCGCTTAACCAGAAATGAGCCTTATTCACGCATCATAGCGTTTATCTTCGGCAGATTCCTAGAATCAGTTTTTATTAATCCAGACATTATGTTAGTAATTAGCGTCCGTGTGAAAATGCAGGGGTCAATCAGCGTAGGTCTACTCGATGTCCGCGAAAAATGCAGAGGTCAACAAGTACATAAATATGAAAAACACAAGAAACTACGCAAACACAAGTAAACAAAATGGCTTTTGACATTTGACAGGGGTTACACTTGGTTGGTTGGTTACAAGGGTTTTTTGTTAACTTTTTTTGACTTGGACTTTAGTCCGTCAGAATTTTTTTTTCGTTCCTTCGTATCTTTTACGGTTTTGGATTCCAGCGACTTCAGTTCCATAATAAAAAAAAAACATATATCGTTTTCGATACTGGATATTTTGTATCGATATTTCGGTACATCGGATCAATATATATCGGTTAAAAATATCGATATATTGAATTAAAAATATCGATACTTTTTAAGTAAGCCTCATGAATCAGATTGAATGATTATCATGCAGCTTTCGAATAACCATTTTGTTTAGAGTGCACTTTCTCTCAGAATTATTTGAGTGTGAATTCTTTCGTGAAATGGGAGTACTCTGCTAGTTGTGTAGACGGTCTTGAATATAAGCTTGGTCTGGAATTGCTTCTGGATTTAAAGGGCCCGTTGCTCTAAAGCAGGGATGCACAGACTTATTAAGACTAGGGGCCACTCGGGCAAATCATGAACTGATGGCGGGCCGCCAGAAGTATAGGTAATTAAAGACAATAAAGTATTGATAATAATGTATTAAAATTGAAAAAGAATCTATTTATTTTAAGCGTGGCACTGCATAGTGCTTACAATCTTTTTTATATTTGGCTCAAATTTACTTGTAGCAACACGTAAAACTGCTTCCAAACTTTCATTTGTTGTTCACACATATAGGTAGAACCAAATAAGCTGGCACTTTTCAGAGCGTTTATGCGCAACTCTTTGTACGTATTTTTATCAATGCAGCGGTAAAAGTTCAGCAAGTCTCCTTCGTTGAATTTGTTGCGTAAATCTTGGTCGTTTTGAATGTCGATAATTTCTAACATTTTTTTTTGTTTTATTCTGGAATAGAATTCAATATTTTTCGAATGTACGAGAGTATTATTTTTGCTGTCGGCGGGCCACCAGTATTCGACCCCGCGGTCTGTGCATCTCTGCTCTAAAGATATTGCATTTTCCGCCGATGCTGCTTTTCCCCAAGCTCTGTTAAGAAAGTCTTGTTATACGACGTCTCGAGTTTTGTTTCATCCAAAGTCTACACTGTTCATAAAAGTGAGTTTTTAATGAATTAAATACAGAACCGAAATTTCCTTACAAGGATCATATTTGAGGGAGAATAAAGAAAACGTTATTCAGTCAGTATTTCTTTTTTTTTATCTTTAAATCACATTGTACGGTACTCGAACGGAGCCTAGGGTTCGCCGTGAGTAGTTGGCACAGACCCTGATTTTTCAAATTTGAATTCATCAATATTTCGTAGTTGGGTTGGTCTTGGACACATCGGATACGGTGTGAGGCTGGTCGCAGCTAGAAGTCGCGCCGGTATTGACCCACGCAGAGAATACCTATTCTCGTACTCTCTCGTTGGCATAGAAACACTCATCCTGTTATACTTTTCCTCTTTTATTAACATCAATTTTAAATTGTTAACATTAAGTTCCGTTAAGTGTGATAAGTGTTTTCAAAGGACTTCACACAAGTCTGAACCCCTTAGAGATCTTAAACTTCATCGCAGTGAGCGACGAGTGCTTGTTTTGATATTTCGTATCTAGAATCCCATCTTTGCACCATAAATGCTCTATGGGATTTAAGCCCGGGGATCGGGAGGGCCATGACACAGATTTTACTTCTGGATGGCTTACAAACCATTCTCTAACAATGCTTGCGCGGTGTATCGGGCAGTTATCTTGAATAAATACAATATCTGGGATATCGTCACAGTCGGTAACATGACGTCTTCGAGAACATCTCGGTATTGTAAGCCCGTTGCCCTCCCCGATATATATACAAGCTCACCAGGACCAGCGGCACTCATCCAACCCCACATATCAACGGCTATCCTCCCAGACTCATGAGTGTGGAGAATATTCCGGGGTTCATATCTTGTGTTATTCACACGCTATAAATTTGAACGACCTTGCTGAGACGATTTAAAATTTTTCTCGTCGGAAAAAATGGCGTGCGAAAAATCTAAGTCCCTATAATCACGTGCGAAGCGGACTCTTTCCGCATTATGTGCGTCTGTCATGAATAACTTTTTTGCCGGTCTCCTGTGATGGATGCCGGCTCGATGTAAAGTATTTCTTATAGTTTGCATGGAGCTATCAAACTCTTGTGCGAATAGCGTCGTTGGTGTAAATGGTTCCCTTTCGTATCTTGTTACCATCTGTGATAAATTCTGACCGCTGATAATGGATTGTCTCGGTGGTCGTGGACGATTTTCAACGTTGCCCTCGACTTCATATGGCGTGCGAAAAGTCGAAGTCCCTATAATCACGTGCGTTACGGACTCTTTCCGCATTATGTGCGTCTGTCATGAATAACTTTTTTGCCGGTCTCCTGTGATGGATGCCGGCTCGATGTAAAGTATTTCTTATAGTTTGCATGGAGCTATCAAACTCTTGTGCGAATAGCGTCGTTGGTGTAAATGGTTCCCTTTCGTATCTTGTTACCATCTGTGATAAATTCTGACCGCTGATAATGGATTGTCTCGGTGGTCGTGGACGATTTTCAACGTTGCCCTCGACTTCATATGGCGTGCGAAAAGTCGAAGTCCCTATAATCACGTGCGTTACGGACTCTTTCCGCATTATGTGCGTCTGTCATGAATAACTTTTTTGCCGGTCTCCTGTGATGGATGCCGGCTCGATGTAAAGTATTTCTTATAGTTTGCATGGAGCAAGATAACGGATTGTCTTGGTGGTGGACGATTTTCAACGTCTTAGTATATTTAGGTGTTTAATTTATATTGAAGTAACAATTAGGTAGTTTATTTAACAACTATTTGTAGGGTTTAAAGTGGTAGGCAGATTGATGGTGTTTTGAGGTCTGTTTGAGGCGGCAATTGTTCTATGAAGCGCACTTTTACGTAATGCCAGGCGTAGTATTGTCATAATTATGTCGAGTTACAATATAAAAAAAGGTAATATTTTTTTATAAACTTACTGATATCCCGAGATGATCAGATATTTGACTTCGGCCTTCGTGTAAAGCGATAATACGCTCTTTCTCGCTATTTAACAAATTGCGTGAAGACATAATCACAATCAGTCCAGTATATTGGCTGGGGTCAAAATAAAATGAATAAAAAACAACAAAAAAAAAGCAAACAACAATAAAAAAAAAACAAAAACAGTAGGAAATTAAAAATTGTGATGGCGTGCGAGTTCCCAATTCCTCGTGCATTAGAAGTTGGTGAACTTTCTTCTCATGGGTAGCTGAGAGGCGCTTAATCAATTCCACTTTAAGTTTCTCATATTTACCAGTATCCGGTGACATCTTTTACTTCTTTGGCATATTGATGGTCCAAGAGACCCATGGTATAGTTGAATTTAGTTGAGTCCGAAGTAATATTCGCCATTGAAAACTGACCTTCAAGTTGGGCGAACCAAGCTTCCGGTTCCTCTGGCCAAAATGGTGGCACTCGAACACCAACTCGGTATACATCGGAAGGCGCACTTGTTCGCTTGTCTTCGAGTTCGAGTTGCACGATGTCATGGATTCGTTGTCACTCATTTTTCTATCGGCGTCTTCTTACCAGTATGATGTGATCACGTCGGGGTCACCAGTATGGTGGTTGTGTTGGTAGATAATGCGTGTCATCGCGAGCGCGTTAAAATCTTCACTGGTAGCAGGTAGTAGCTACAAGCAGCGCGGCGCGAAACCGGTCGAACGGCCGGCCGCTCGCGCCAGTGCAAGTGCACCGAATAATGAATGACTCGCTGATTACGTCACATGCGATGCTTAAATTGTGTGTGTACCTAATGAATGCTATTTAACTTCTAATAAAATAAATATATATGTAAATAAATAATATAATGTTGTGTGTATGTGTGTGCTAATTTATATTATTATTATAATAAGTATTAAATAACATTTATAGCTGTGGTGAGATGGCCACAGCGACTAAAATGTGATTGATTGTTCCCGAAGTGCATCTCTTAATAGGGGTGTGGCGTGCAGATACGTCATCGAAAAGTCGTTCCGCCTACCAAGTGCGGGTGCAAGCAATATTTTTATCACTGGGAGCGCGTAAAGTTGTTCCACTGTACCTCAGTTCTATCGCTCCTGTGCTGTAACAGTAGCTGTAACAGATCGGAACTATCTGTACTTCCTTTCTTCTTAATTTCTTTTTTTAATTCTTTATTTCGTTTGGGGCTTGCGCTCACATTTGTGGCGATGTCAGCCCCATTGAAGCCTAAACAACACATATATAACTAAAAAATAGATCTTAAATAACATTAAAAAAAAAACCTATTTTTTTAGACTAACAAATTTATACAACTCGACAGCGGCTACAGACTCGGGCTGGGACAACATACCACTGTATGCGCCCATTTATGCAAAACTTATCATGTAGCCACTGTTTATTGGCTTCGCTCTTGACACAATCCCTCAACATGTGTTCTACATCCATAAATGTTGCATAGCACTTTACTATCAGTTAATATAATAATTTTTTTATATGCCAAGTCTGTGACATAAACCAAGGCCTTTAAGATTGCTCTTAATTCAGCAGACATTATCGAAACATCATTTACAACTTTATAGTATCCAGAAAATTTATTAAGAAAATCTACATAGGTTACACCGATACCCAATTCACTTTTTGAGGATGCCCTCTAATTTCTTCTCATGACCAAATTTTCAGTAGCATCTACGTTGGCCCTAGGGGCCCTAGAATCCTAAGGCTTAGATGCACTATTTTATAGTTTGGTTTTTTCCACTCTGGGCCGACCATCTCGAAGTTTTAGAGCTGGTGCTGAATCGGTTTTTTTTTCGGATCACGACTTTTTTGTTTTTCCGCTGCGCTATATGTTTTTTTTTCTTGCTGAATATCTTTCCTTAAAGTTGCTATACTTTTGCAACTGGATAGTTTCATTTAAATGTTTGTCTTACGGTGGTCAAAGTAATATTGAATTAAAAAAAAAAAGGAAAATTTTATTTGATGAGATTTCACCAAGCAAAAAAACTACATTAAAAATTTATTTACAGTTCACTTCACGATATTTTTCGCTCATATTTATAGGATTTTAATTAGTAAAAGAAAAAAACTAGGCAAAACTTTATATTTTTTAGTTTATAGTTTTTTTTATGTAGTTTAAATTTTTTTTACTCGTATTATAGTTACTCGAGTAAAACTTTTTCAAAAAAATACGCTTGCAACAATAACAACTTGGAAAGGTTTTACTCGAGTTAGCAATTAACGTGTAATGCCAAAAGTTTAAGTTCAAGCCGGAATAGGGGACGGGAGTCCTGTCTGCAGATCCCTTTCTCTGACAGCAGTCGCCTCCGTTCATGGATCGCATTCAAGCTTGATATAAGGCGGAGCGCGGTCATATGACGGCAAAATAAATAAATGTAACGTCATAGAATGAGTTAGTCTTGGCCACATTAACTTAATGCAGTAATTAACGCGTTAATACTCCGGTGAAGTTGTAGTATCAGAATAAAGATTCCGGTTTATTTATTGCATTTTAATTTTATTAATTAAATCTCTAGTTTTATAATGTGATGATTGTGTTTAAATATTAATATAAATAGATATTTAAAAAATGATTGTTTTATTTCTCAACCTTTTAAAATACTGTTTGTTACGTTCGAGGAGGGTACAAAATAATACACGAATTCACACCGATTTATTGCATACGACACACAATAACGTAGAAGCAGGAGTGTGGTACGATAGCCACAGGAGAGCCTTCAGTCACTTGTTATCGCAGATGTTGCTTGTATCGCATTCAGAATAGGACTACTCTTTGGGATTTTTTTTTATCTAAAAGAGAACCGCTGCTAACCCTAAAAGGGTTTTTTCAGCACGAATGAGAGGTGGAAACAGACGTGAAGCGTCTGCTCCGAAAGCAAAAAACGCGAGGAATGGGATAAAAAGAGGCCTGCGTCCTCCTAAGAGGAGGCGCAATTGAGTGAGAGAGGGAACTCTTTGGGACACTCGGGGTGTCGGTATTTATACTCAAACAGGAGGAAGCTTCGAGAAAGATCTCGTCGAAGTTGTTTACTAATTATAATGTAAACAAGGTCACAGGTCACGCCACTCGTGTGGGCGTGGCCAAGATGTTTACGCTACGCCGCTTATACGAGACCTTTCTAGAAACTTCGACGCATGCTGTCTCTTTCGCACCCTAGGTTTTTTTTTTATTGTAGCTCGGCATGTGACAACACTCCGCCTAATGTAAAGCTAGAGTGCGGTCCATGAATGGAAACCACTGCTACTACAGAGAAACCTGTGCGGGTAGCAGTCGCCTCCACTATGCCGGCCTGAGGAGACGAGCATGTACCATCTTAGATTGACAGTGCATACTCCTCTCGTTATACCTGGCTACTTTCAAACTATTCCCGAAACGCGACAGTCACTTCACGGGTGTTACATTCGAAAGTGGTGGTACTACCCCAGGACGGCAGACTGGACTAATAACCATCATCAGTCTGCCTACCACTCTTATTTTGAGTGATTTGAATTTTACGCGCGCTTTTTTTTTTCGTCGCACTGACATATTTTGGCACACGTAAACGAGTTACAGCATTCCGTCTCCCTCGCGTTACAGTCTGGCAACGTGTTTCTATCCTTGTCTCCTGTGCACGAGTATAGGTACTGTAATAGTGTAGGTGAGTGCGTGTCGGTTGTGGTTTCAATAGTAAACGACAGGGAACACACTGTATCTATCCTCTTTTGGTTTTAATACTAATTTGGGCTCTACGACATGGTGAGAATGTGCAATTCAAAATTCCAAATATGAGCCGGCATAGTGACGGCGACTGGGGGCCTCCGTGCGCTTACTAACAGGCCAGTTAACGTCACATGTAGCGTCAATACAAAAAAATAATAAGCGAGATCACATTTAATAGATAAAATATATTGTTCCGATATCCATATCATTGTAAATAACTACAAAAATACATTCAAAGAATTTGTAAAAAAAACTATGTTCAGTGTTGCCAGTATTTCCAGATTTACAAAAATATTTTTCAACAATTGGCAACACATCAATAACAAGAGGGGTGTGCACTGTCAATAGTGCGCATTCGTCTCCTCAAGCCGCCATAGCGGAGGCGACACATGTAGATAATCATCTATATTAGCAGTTGTTTCCGTTCATGGACTGCACTCTAGCAGAGAACTTTGTCTCTAGTTATCATTAGTCTGTGGATATTAAAAATAATATAGGTCGCGTCAACTTTATGGCGTCTCGGAAGTTAGCTGCGGGTGCTACGTGCTCCACTGACACCACTGCCTAACTTCGGAGATCCATAAAGTGGTTCGTACTATATTAACAACTATAAATCAGAGCTACTCCATTTGTAAGCTTCTTCTTCCAGCGCTCGTCTCTTACTTCTATGTTCAAAGAATTTCTTCTCATAACCGTTCGATCTGACGACACCGTCCCAACGGAAACCAGGTCTAATATTGAAGCGGTTCGGCGGAAAGTTACCCTTGTATATTGGTCGCTCTGAAACAAAGCTCTCGTCATTTGGGAACTAAATTGATAACAATGTCGGTAGAGGGTGCTCCAGAAAGATCTGAAAAAGAGCCCAAAACAATTGAAGATCAGTGGGTTTTATTCTGCAAGGGTAGTACCACCACATTTCAAGATCAGCACAGTGGACTTTCGTCTCCTAAAGCCGGCATAGCAGAGGTGAATACTGTCTACAGACAATACGCTATGGCAGTAGTTGACTCCCACGTAAAAAAAATATTTAAAACACAGAATCAAGAGCCTAAACATTTTTTTATTACCTGGAGCTAACCCCGCCTGCTCCCGTTTCCTCTCCCTCATATACTCCATCATGGGGTCTCCAGCACGTTCATTCTGTTTCAGAGACGACTCCAGGTCCTTATCATCTTTGTGTCTTGCAAAAGGTTTGCTTGCTTCATGTTCAAAATCTCTTAAACGCTCTTCTGCTGCCTCAGTTTGTTTCACACTGTAAATTAATATTTCATATTATATAAAGCTCGATTACCACTGACTCACTGACTGACTGACATATATTATGAAGCACTTGCCGGGGGGTTAGAGAGATGATTCTTTTTGGGGCGTGTGTTCCCGCGACCCCAGAAAAACCTCGACTTTGACCGGAAGTGGACTCTGGACCGGAAGCGATACCGATATCTCGGCAACGAAACGAGGTAGGGCACAAGTGCCGGAACAAAAGTCGTAGGGAATGCCCTCTAATATCGAAATCCATAATTTGTTTTTTCAAAAAAATTTTTTTTTTCAAAACTTTTTCAGCGCCGCGAAGCGCGCCCAAAAAACTAGTTATTTGCTATAATTACTAACTCTTTCACTATAATTAGGCAGACTGATGTTGGTTATTAGCCCAGTCCGCCATCCTGGGGTAGTACCACTACTTTCGAATGTACCACCCGCGAAGTGACCTTGTCACGTTTCATGATCAGTGTGGAAGTAACCAGGTATGACAAGAGGAGTGTGGATTGTAAATCTAGATAGTGCACATTCGCCTCCTCAAGCCAGCATAGCGGAGGTGACTGCAGCCTGTAGAAATTTCTCTGTAGTAACAGTTGTTACCGTCCACTCTATGTTTAACATCAGGCGGAGTGTGTCGGAGTGTCGAGCTACAATAAAAAAATATATCCTAAAAAATTGGATGGCCCCTTGGCCTGGTGGCGTACCTATGTACCCCACCACCGGTCTAGAATCTAGACTACAAGACGTTTAAAATATGTTTTCTATACAGTAAAAAATATAAAAATACCCTTTGTTCCATTTCTTATATTTTTCCTCTAGTTCCTTCTGTTTTCTATTTTTCTCCTTCAGTTTTCTTCTCTCTTCTGACGTGTCTCTTTTACCTGAAATCAATTTTCAGCAATAAAAAAGTCTGTATTGTAGCTATTGCAGTCACTTACCGTGTTAGGACGCAGGTGTAGCCGTGGCAATATGGTGTACAATTAAAAAACAAAAAAATTACCTTTCCTATGAACAACTTTAGCATTCCGCCCTGAAATTTCATCAGTCATTTTACTAAACACCTCGGCTTCTCTACGCTGCAAAGCTTCATTCTCTAATAACAATTGTTTTGCGTCTTGTAGACCCGCCTTTTTACCATCAAGTGTCTGCTTTAACTTTTCATTTGATTCTGTATCGGAAAAGGACGGGTTATCATCCTGAAATTGGTAAAGTATTTGATTATTAATAAATAATGATGAATTTTTTTTATATACATTTTGTATATCGCATATGACAACACTCCACCTGATGTAAAGCTGCAGTCCCAACGGAAACGACTGTTACCACAGACAATTTTGTCCAGGCAACAGTTGCCTCCACTATGCCAGCTTGAGGTGACAAATGTACACTATCCACATTAACAATGCACAACATGGTTACATTCGAAAGTAGTGGTACTACAGGATGTAGATTGTAGATTTCCCGCAGGCTCGTTCTCCGCAATTGAGCAGCCATGGCCGCTCGTTTTGCGTGAGTACTACAGGATGACAGACTGGCCTAATAATTGAGTTATACACTATTTTAAATACACACCTGTGAAATAACTTTCCATTTAGAGCTAAATTTATAATCTTCTAAATACTTAAGTTCCTCCGACCTCTCATCGATGACTCCGGCTATTTGTGGTCCATCCTCACCAAGGTTCGCTATATTAGCCTCTGCATCATCAACAGTCTCTAACTTCGATATTCCAATGTCATCGTCAATTATTTTGAATCTTTAATAATAAATAAATTTCTATAATATTGTTTTCAGTTACGATTTTTATCTGAAGACCTTAGAAATTCGAGTAAATAATTATTGCGTTAAATCAGACACAGTCAAAGCTTCAATTTGGTACCACTTTCATCTAAAGCAACACTCAATTTTAATACAAACCTAAATGTAACTAACCTATTTGTAATGGGTACAAGGATTTCTGTATGGCAATAGCCTCGCTTCGCTCACCTACCTTATTCGTAACGGGTGGAAGGATTTCTGCATACAAACCTAAATCTAACCTAACCTATTCGTAACAGGTGGAAGGATTCTGACCATTAAATGACCAAAAAATTGTGTATTAAAAGTGATTTTAAAATTAGTTTTAAGTGTCTGAGAACCTTTGGTACCGCGTTTGACCTCTAACTGGGACTGATTTAATCCAATAATTATCCATTGGAAGTATCTCAAAGCCCAAGCTTTTGTTTCTAATGCAGAATCACTTTTTGTGGTGTAACATTAGGCAACTTTACAATTAACATTACTTAGGTATTTTATGATTCTGTAACGAGCCGTTATCGAAGCAACTAATATCCTGCTTGTTTTTTCTAATCGATTGAGCAATTTCATTAAATTTTAGATTATTACAGCAAAGAATTAGATATAGTAATAAAACAGCTTGAAAATAACTTACCCATTGCCTTTGATTTTTCTTTTCTTTTTGTCAGATCTCTTTTTTTTATCAGAACCACCTGATAAATACTTTTGTAAATAAGCTTTTTGGTCAATTGATTTATTCATTTCTGTGCTATTTACGAGGAAATCAACACAAAATCAACCACTCGATTGACATTTGACGCGAGACGCGCCAAATTTGACAATTGTTTTTTTTTACTACTCCTATTATAGAAGGGCAAATGTAACAAATCTATACAGTTTGGTGTTTTATATTGTCAATTATTTAAGGCTTTCTTGAAGTGTTTGGGCAGCATTTTTTTAGAAACATCGATATAATTATAAGCGATTTCTTTTACATAATAACATTATTAAGTATTAACATTCAAAAGAAACACAAATAGCCCGCCATAGTTTTTACTTTTTTATTTTTGTTCAATACATTTAAAAATGTTTTTATTTACATTGTACATCAAAAATCAAAGTACTGCGGTTTGAATGAAAAAAAAACATTGATATATATCTCAATGGAAAAAAATAATAGAATAGAGATAAATAATTTATTATAACAAAATTCAAGAATAACCTAGAGTCTTTATTAAAACAATTAATAAAGTGACCTTGCCATCGTCAATAACATCTTTGACTTTTTCATTGTGAGAAGCATCAGGTACGCAGTCCTGAAAACATATAAAAACAATATTTACGTTTATATTTATAAAAATAAAAAAAAACGAGCGCGAAGATTTTACTGCAACTAGAGCGACCAAGACGCGTGAGCCCGCGTTCGAACCTCGCTACTTCTGACCGGTACCAATGTAATTTTGTTATATGTACTTTGGTCGCTCAGTGCCTATATGCTCTATTAAAGAGTGGTAGGCAGACTGATGATGGTTACACCACTTTCGAATGTAACACCCGTGAAGTGACCTTGTCGCGTTTCGGGAATAGTATGAAAGTAGCCAGGTATAGCGAGAGGAGTGTGCACTGTTATATCTAGATGGTACATGCTCGTCTCCTCAAGCCGGTAGTGGAAGCGACTGCTGCCCGCACAGGTTTCTCTGTAGTAGCAGTTGTTTCTATTCATGGACCGCACTCTAGCTTTACATCAGGCGGAGTGTTGTCACATGTTCACAAAAAAGTTCAAAAAAAGCTGATCAAGTTTTGTTTCTTAGCGAGTTATCACCGTCACTTCCGCTTCAGAGGGCAAAGTATGAGTTTACATTTTACGATGTCACGGCGTAAAGATCACGTCACTTGAAATGTATTAACCTCTGCGGTTAAAATAGTACTATGTGGCTGGTGGAGATTTTTGACTTTACACTAAACAAAACCCATACAAGGCCCTTTGGTCATGTAGGATTGTGAATGGACTCCTTAAGTCTATTACATTAAAAAATTGCCCTGCTACTCTGCGTACTATTAATAACTTTCTCTGCACCGTCACTGTATGTACTTACAACACATTCTTCAGACGATTCGGTTATTTGGTGTTCATCTTCATCACCATACAAAATATATCTGTTAACGGATGAAGCATTTTTATGCTGAAATTAAAATGTTCTTAAATTAATCTTTAGCAGAGACAAAATCGCAGTTTCATTTTTTAGTTGTTTTTTAAAATTTGATTCATCCATTTTGGGAAGACAAAGGGAACAAAGCCAGTACTGTCACGTCTTCAGAGGGGCTATTGCGGACGCGAGCTCACCGTGAGTCACGGTGACTATCTGGTTTCCTTCCGGCTTTATTTGTAATGTAATTGGACGAGCCACGATGGGCGTTCGCTGTTGACAGGGGCTCGTCCAATCATATTACAAATAGTGCCGGAAGGAAACCAGATACTCACGGTGAGCTCGCGTCCGCAATAGCTCCCCAGTATTATATGCATTGTCTTCTTTTGTACATACATCAGATTGCAAGGACTTTACACAGAAACGTCGATATATATTATGAGCGTGATGCTAATTACACAATATTTTAAAGTGAATTTGTTCACTACAGTTGTAAATCATTATATAAATCAATGCCGGTTATTATTATACAATAACAACTTAAAATAAAAAAGCTTCACACGTCTAATTAGTTTGTTTGATCCCCTTGTCTTCCCAGAATGGGAGAACAAAAAGAATGTTTGCGAGGGAACGTATAGCGTTTTTATATTTTTATGAATTGTTACAGTGGATGTTTCAGAGCAAAATACCTACAATTCATTGTACAAAATGAACAAATTATAATACTGAAGATGTGGCTGTATGGGCTTTAATCCATTGCCTTCATATTCTGGAGAAAAAAAAGAGACTTACATTTTTATGCGGCTTGTGTTTCCCGTTATTATGTCTGAATAATTGTCTTTGTATAAATTGTGGCTGAAAACACAATTACTATTACATAATTATTTTTATATTTATTATTTATATACTAAACTAAACTTACCATTACACTTTCATGCGATTCTACAACATATGGATTCAAAATTATATGTTGTTGCTGCTTATCGTCCACCTGAAAATAAAAGATTATAAAACAAAAATACATAATTCGAAGACGTGGCTGTGTAGGCTTTGTTCCCTTTGCCTTCCCAGAATAAGATGCCCGAATTAAAATATAAAAAAACAGGAAGTGGTATTCATTGCCTCCACAAAAATAACATTATGATTTAAGACTGTCAGGAAGACGGATGATGGTCTGGAGTTCTGGCGGCCATCTTGAGACGTCAGATTGTCTGTTTTAAATTATTTTCCTAAATTCGTGTTTCTTCGAACACTTCGAACATTAACGTGTAATAATGATGGATTATTAACCATTAAGTGTTGAAAGTGTAAGAACTATTTTTTGACTTGACTGAGACTTGACCTGACTGTTTAGTGTGATGAATGAATTACTCGTGATGCACAATATTATTAACTTGATGCAAAATATTTACTTTGACACTGGCAAATTGTTATAATGCCATATAAAACAAAAAAGTAAAGGATGATGGTCCCGCAGTACCATCAGTTTCGTGTACCTATTTGCATTTCAGGATTAACTTAGCTAAGCAAAAGCTGTTTATGACGAGAGAGATGTGTAGTGTGTACTGGTAACCGACGGCATCGCAGATAATTGTCTGTGGTAGGCTAGGCGAAGTATAGTTCTATGCAAAGCCAAATATAGTGAAGAATGGCGCCAAAATGTTAATTTATTTCCTTACTTGTTTTTTATACACATTTTCTGTTATTATTGGTGGAGGTTGCCTTTGGATATTGTACGACTTCATAAAACGTCTATTCTGAAATATACAAATTATAAAAAACTTTTATAATTTTAATTATTTAAATTTTACAAAGATTTTTATTAAATTTTACTAAAGAGTGGCAGGCGGACTGATGATGGTTATTAGTCCAGTCTGCCATCCTGGGGTAGTACCACCACTTTCGAATGCAACACCCGTGTAGTGACTTTGTCGCGTTTCGGGAATAGGTATAACGAGAAGAGTGTACACTGTCAATCTGGATGGTGCATACTTATCTCCTCAAGCCGGCATAGCGAAGGCGTCTGCTGCCCGTAGAGATTTCTAGCTTTACATCAGGCAGAGTTTTGTCATATGCCGAGCTACAATAAAACAAACACTATCAATACGGACGATGGTTTTCTCTAATCGGCATAGCGGAGGCGGCTGAAGGCTGCACTCGCTTCCGCTATGCTGACTAGATTGCAGTCACTTGTCGGACTTTGTTTTTAAATTAGTAAGTTTTTAATACGCTTAATTTTTTGGTTGATTTAATTCCGACCGCATTTGTATAATATTTTATAATACGTTTCGTAGTTAAGCCAACACCTGAGAGTCCATACATTTTGTTTTACTACATTGTTCGAAGCATAGCAGATTTATGTTGAAATTAAGTAATTTGATAACTTTCTCAGCACTAATTCTTTGCACAAATCACTATAATAAACAAATAGCTACGGCACAGAATATATAAAATGCATTTTAAAAATTTTATATTAGTTATATATCACCATAAATCTGCTATGCTTCGAACAATGTGGTAAAACAAAATATAAAACTTACATTATCATCTTCAATTTGATTATTTTCTTGATCAAAAGGTTTGCCGTTAACCTGTAAATAAGTTTAAAAACAATAAATACTCAGTTATTTTGCGACAGGCATACATTTCTCTGTTGTAGTAGCAGTTGATTCCGTTCATATGCCGAGCTAGTCAATAGGAAATCTGCATTCCCGTTTGGGTTAAAAAGAGAAGAAGGTACGATACGTTCCCTGTCGTTTACTATTGAAAATACAACAGACACGCAACTACACGCGCTCACCCACGCTATTACAGTATCTATACTCATGCACAGGAGACAAAGATAGGAAGACGTTGCCAGACTTCAACGCGAGGGACAGAAGAAACGCGACAGAATGCTGTCACCTGTTTACTACGTACGTGTGCCAAAGTATGTCAGTTAGACCTAGTTTACGGGGTCCACTTTTTGGTCGTGCGTAACTTATTTTCATCTTTTTGTTTTAATCTAAATATAGGCCAACGTTTTTAATGAATAAATTAATTATGGATAGGTACTTACATAGCCACAAATTAAAGTGAAACACGAAAATAACAATGCCCACTCCATTATTAAAAAACATTAGAAAACATGGAAAAAACGTATGCATTTTTATACAAATTTTGATGCAAGCGTAAAATTATTCTTAATAACTTACCATGTTTTCGTTTACGCGTATGAAATTTGTTTTAATTATTTTTATAAAACATTTTATGTCTGGTGCCCACTAGAGGCGTTCCGAGTCGAATCGCATTCATTCGTAGTAATTGCGTCTCGTGGGCGAAGGCGGTAGCCGCGTACCAAACGTTATCCCCTTCGCCCCAAGCCCGGGGTTGGACTGCCGCTCATTTACTTGGCTGGAATGGTGTCACGATGAGGTGGGGCCTAACGACCAAGCGTCGGTGGGGTCGCGGATGAATGCGAAAGCGTGCCCGTGACCTCATCATATGACGTTGTGAGGGACACCGTGGGTTTGTAGTCGTGTATACCCGGGAGTCCGACATAGCCTCATAGTCTTCCCAGAGACGGCGAGGCATCTATAAAAGATTTCCTCCACGTAAAAAAAGTTATCATTCTTGAATTATTTTCCTAAACTTGTGTTTCTTCGAGTGTTAATGTGTAATAATGGTGGATTATTAACCATTAAGTGTTCGTGAACGTGCGTGAATGTGGGCAAACAATTCAAAAGAAGAGAACCTGTGTCTCCATTTTCCCTCCAAAACTCCGTAGGAAGTTTCAGTAAAGTTTCTACCACTTTACTGGAGCAATTTTTGACTTGACTGAGACTCGACCTGACTGTTTAGTGTGATGAATGAATGACTCGTGATGCACAATATTATTAACTTGATGCAAATATTTACTTTGACACTGGCAAATTGTTAAAATGCCATATAAAACAAAAAAGAAAAAGAGTTTATTCTTAAAGAGTCATTGATTTTTAAATATTGGGGTTAAACAGAGAAACGTTTAGAAACGAAATGAGAATGCGCATCAAATATAATGTTTATTGTTACGCTAAATATATAAATATATTAATAACGCCTCTGAGAATCTTTTAAAAGAGCAGTCGTGGTCTAGTGGTAAGACGCGTGAACTCACGATCAATGAGACCCGTGCTAGAACCTCGCTAATTTTGACCGGCACCAATGTAACTTTGTTATATGTACTTTGGTCGCTCAGTGCTTATAAGCATTATTAAAGAGTGGTAGGCAGACTGATAATGGTTATTAGGAAAGTCTGCCGTCCTGGAGTAGTACCACTACTTTCGAATGTAACACCTGTAAAGTGACTTTGTCGCGAGAGGAGTGTACACTGTCAATCTGGATGGTCAGACCCCTATAGGTTGCCTGGAAGAAATTGCTGCTCAGTAATAAGGTCGCCTATTGTGTTACCTAATTTTTGATAAATGTATTTTTTGTTTTTGTTTTGTTTTGTTTTATTATTATTATTGGTCAGAATTTTTCGAGGTTTGAACACGGGTATCATCGATCGTGAAATCCGTCATCTATTTGAGTGCCTATATTAAATAAATAAATAAAAATACCCGCTGTATATAATGTCCGGATACCGTTGTAATTGATATCCGGATCATAATAATAATGTTAATTTAATGCGTATATTAGTTGAATTTAACTTTTACAGGGATACCCTAAGTATCCGGATAATAAAATGGCACGGATAATTGCACGACCTGATCACAGGTAAGTTGAAACCGAGTTGAAGTAGACCGGTCATGACGTCAGCGATCGAAGCGTTGCGTAGCAACAGTTTACTCCCGGGTCCTTGTATAGAGCAATAAAAATTCTAGAGAACTTTACAATTGTAGATTGAATGAATGGCAGACTGATGATGGTTATTAGCCCAGTCTGCTGTCCTGAAGTTAGTACCACCACATTCAAGTAAGAACACCCGTGAAGTGACTTACTCGCGTTTCAGGACCAATTTGGAAGTCGCCGGGTATCACGAGAGTGCGCTGACAACCTCGTGCCGGCATAGCGGATGCGACTTCTATCTGTAGGCATTTCTTTGTGGTAGTAGGTGTTTCCGTTCTAGGACCGCAATCTAACTTAATAATTTTTATTGCTCGGCATATAACAACAGTCCGCTTGATGTTATGTCTCCAGCTTTACACTCTTTTAGCTTGTCAGACAAGGGTTTTAATTAAATAAATTAAAATATTATTATTGTTTTTTTCCCAGCATTTAGAATGAATAAAAATAAATAAAAAAGCTAGAAGGAAGACTCCACGAGGGAACCAATTGTTATTAAATTTAAAATATGCAACGTAAACTAATATTAAAATAAACATATTTTAATTAATTTAAAAGTCTCTGTTTTTATTTATTTCTCTCTACCCCAGCCAGACATCACGTCGTCGATGCGTAAATTCATTCCCCAGCCACCCTCTACTGAGTCATCTCACACAACTGTCGTTAAAATTATCGATTTTTGTATCGCTTCATTTATTTCATAGTACATGGCAGTTGACGACACCTATTGAAAATAAAACACAAATTATTTTAAACGATAATTTTATGAGTGAACAAGACTTATATATTGTTTATAACATTGTACTTTATATTTATTGAAACACTAGGTATTGGAGTCAGGGTTCAAATTTGTCGAAATCTTTGAATTACAAATAATAAAAAGAGTTGAAATCAAGCCTTATAACCTTACAAAAAGTCAAGTAAGTACGCGTAAATTCGTTGATCAGACGCTTTTATTATAAACCGTCTGGCACCTTCTGGAGCTTTGCCAAGCTTTTAACAGTTTTTTGCGTTTATTTTTTATATTCGTACAGTACAGTTAACGTAAGTCCGGGATTCTGTGGAACATTTTTTATAGTAGTCCGGAATGATGATCGTAATCAATCTAGGGTTGCCTACATTTTACGCGGAATTTCAATATTTAATATAGTATCTATTTTGTTGAAAGTTTACAGAAAAGGAAACTTCAAATTGTTTATTTCAAATGAGTCTACTAGGGCTCTCGAATTGTTATAATATAATTTAACAGAGCTACATAATATATCTTGAGAAAGGCTCTATCAGTGTTAAAGTGATATATAGTATTTTTACGTATTATACATTCATTTAACAATATGTATATATAAGAACTATTTTTTTTCGGTGCCCTTTGCGAGTAGTTTTGTGGGTAGTATTGAGTTTCGTTTCGGAGATATCACGTTCCGGAACTGGACGGAATCGACTTTCGGAACGGGTCGAGGTTTTCCTGAGGTCGCATGGGTCTTCTTTACAGAACCTGAAAGTCTCACCTCTTCAACCCATTATATAGTCAGTTAGTCTGCCAAAACACAGTCCCGAAATACAGTACAACACTATTTATAGTGCGATTGGTAACTCTGCTTACCTGATGTTAATATGGCTCCTTATCCTAGATGCGAAGACAACTGCTATGTCGAATGAGATGATTAACACATCTCTTGTTATACCTGGCTACTTCTAAACACAAAACTCACTTCACTTTACCCTGGGATGGCAGGCTGGGATAACCACCTGCCCACCACTTTTTAAATATTTCTCTCATTTAGAAGTTAATCTAAGGTCGTTAAGGGCGTTGCACATGAAAGTGGAAAGTGCCGTGCAGACTGGATTTATAACCATCCTCAGTCTTTTTTTTTTTATTATTGTAGCTCGACATGTGACAACACTCCGCCTGATGTAAAGCTAGAGTGCGGTCCATGAATGGAAACAACTGCTACCACATAGAAATCTCTACGGGCTGCAGTCGCCTCCACTATGCCGGCTTGAGGAGACGAGCATGTACCATCTAGATTGACAGTGCACACTCCTCTCTTATACCTGGCTACTTTCAAACTATTCCCGAAACGCGACAAGGTCACTTCACGGGTGTTACATTCGAAAGTGGTGGTACTGCCCCAGGACGACCGACTGGACAAATAACCATCATCAGTCTGCCTACCACTCTTTAATAGTGCCTATAAGCACTGAGCGACCAAAGTACATATAACAAAGTTACATTGGTACCGGTCTTTAGCGAGGTTCGAACACGGGTCTCATCGATCGTGAGTTCACGCGTCTTACCACTAGATCACGGCCGCTCTTTGTCTGGTTTTTGTTTTACATTTCAACTGTTTTCAGCGTCGATATCTTTATAATAAGATATTTATTGTTTTTATTCCTTATTATCCGCGTGTTATATCGTTCATCGCTCAGTTCGACGTTACCGGTCGAAGGGTGAGGGTGCGCCCTATACGCCCTTAGGAGAGTCACTCGCAAAAACCAAAAACAAATAATTCAACCCAAAATATTTTGCTTTTCTAGTGAAAACAACTTTGTGCGTGTAATTTAAATAATAAATATAAAAATTGTGATTGTTTAGCTGTCTGTTTGTTTTTCATCTCGGGGGAAGCGTGGGGTATACAGCGCGAGATATATGCCAATTTTATATATCGATTTGTGTGAGTATTTTAACTTATGTTATTTGATGCATTTTTTTAATTTATTTTACATTATATCGTGTCAAATAGCCTTCCTTGCCTTTGCCTAACTGGCAGTGGTTCATGAACGGAAACAACAGATGCTACAGATAAATTTCTACAAGCAACAGTCGCCTCCACTATGTCGACTTAAGGAGACGAATGTGCACATTCCGGCTTGACAATGCAAACTCCTCCCCTTACACCTGGTTACTTTTAAATTGAACCCGAAACGCGATATGGTAACTTCACGGGTGTTACACTTGAAAGTGGTGGTACTATCCCAGGACGGCAGACCATCACCAGTCTGCCTACCACTCTCCAGTACTGCCTATATTATACCATAAATACTGAGGAACTAAAGTATATATAACATTGGTACAGGTCAGAATTTAGTGAGATTTGAACACGGGTCTCATCGATCGTGAGTTCACGCGTTTTACCGCTAGACCACGGCCGCTGGAAACGTAATCCTATTATACTTCTATGAATCACATATAAAACCGCTGAAATGTACCAATTCTTTGTTCAATCCCCACCCGCTTTTGTAGTTATACTTAATTCGTTTACAATATGACTATACAAATAAAAATAAACCTTATTGCGTCTCTCTTAAAGTACAAGTTTCGATAAACATCACACAGTTAACTCCACAAATCTCTACAAGCAATTTTATCTCTTATAACCCTGGTCATACATTCCTAAGTGGTAGCCAGAAATAATTAATAAACTAAATTAGAATAATTCTTTTATTTGGGGAAATCGTAGGCATTTGCTACGAATATGGCTACGAGAATAATCGTAGCTTTGTAGTCGACTACGACTTGTTCGTAGTTTTGTTTATTTGTTAGGTTGTTTTTTTTTATTGTAGCTCGGCATGTGACAATACTTCGGCTGATGTAAAGCTAGAGTGCGATCCATGAATCGAAACAACTGCTACTACAGAGAAAGCTGTGCGGGCAGCAGTCGCCTCCACTATGCCGGCTTGAGGAGACGAGCGTGTACCATCTAGATTGACAGTACACACTTCTCTTGTTATACCTGGCTACTTTCAAACTATACGCGAAACGCAACAAGGTCGCTTCACTGGTGTTACATTCGAAAGTGGTGGTTTGGTCACCACTGGTGGTGAATGTAAAAATTGGATATCAACTGACAGAAGTGGAAGCTGACAGTGTAGAAGTGGAAATATTGAGCAAGTAGAAAAATGTAAACGTACTTTGAAGGATTCGCCTAAGAGAAAAGGTTCTACAATTTTTTCTCAAGTTTATTGATGATTCTTAGTTCATTTCGTAGAAAAATAAATCTACATTCCTTATAACCAATTAGTTATAATTTTTTTTTACCGAGTTATTGCGTAATTAGACTTTTTTTGATGCAATATTTGAGGTTATTATTATATTAAATGCTTTAATTTTAATTGATGAAATCTGTTTTTTATATAATAAATTAATTATAAAATAAGATATTATTAATATTAGAATATTGTTTTGTTAACAAATTATTCGATATCAAATGGGCTCAAAATGAGCAGTTCTCTACTTTTCTATTGGGAATCAAACTCGGGTATTCCACGAAACAGACTAGTAATGACTACGCCACAGAAGTGTAAATCAGGTACTTCGAAATAAAAGTCTTAAAACATAAAATCTCATTTACGCCTGGCAACATTGTACATAAAATGTATCCTAAAATGAAACAAAGAGTATTCCAGACAATGTTTACGTCAAACAGTTGATAAGTATTCATTGTCCACCATAAAACAGGAAGGAGTGCCAAAACTCATGTATTCTGTATAGCCGTAACGATGTCGATACTGCTTCGTTATGCAATTGTTTCACATAGTTTCATATAGTGGAGGTGGACCTCATGTTTTTTCAATTCCATTCACGTTCTCATCTACAAAAAATTGTTTTATTTATAAAAATATGTGATAAAGCTTCTTTATTTTTTAAATAAAAAAGCTTAGATTTGTCAGTATTTTGTTTAAAAACACCGATAAGTAATATGGGTGTTATCACAGCGTTTGATTCACAAAAAAATACCCCATACTGTAATTTTTATATCTAAACAATTTCTTCATTATCTTCTTTAACTAATACCAGTTTTATACAACACTAGCCACAGTAAATCAATTTACAAAAACCGTAAAATTTCCACTCTACATTCTCACGCAAAATGGCTGTCAAACACTTAACTTTATTCCTCCTACCTACAGCTTCGGATTCATCAAGCACAGTCTAGCTTAACATCAGGCAGAGTGCGGTAAAAAAAAATCACTTATATCGGTATCGATATAGAGAATACCGTCTCTAATTCTGCGTGGGTTGCCATGACACATCGTCACACCCTTGGCTAAAGGCTAGACCCAATGTTTAATTTAACCACGACTGTTAAAGAGTTTTAACGGGAAAGTTTAGGTGGTAAATACTTTTGCGAATACTTCTGTGGTTATTGATGAAAAGTATTGGCTTAAATGGAGCAACCGTGGTCTCGGTAACGCATCGATCGAACACTATGGGCACTTTTAAGGAGTGGTAGGCAGACTGATAATGGTTATTAGCCCAGTCTGCCATCCTGGGGTAGTACGTGATTCGGGATCAGTTTGGAAGTAGCCAGGTATAACGAGAGGAGAGAGAGAGAGCCTGTAGATTTTTTTCTGTGGTAACAGTTATTTCTGTTCATGGACCGCACTCTAGCTCTACATCAGGCGGATTGTTGTCAATAGTTGTCATATGCCGAGATAAAATAAAAAAAATGTATTTTTTTTTTGTAGTAGACACGGTTTAGTCGACAAGGTCACTTCACAGGTATATTTAAAAGTAGTAGTACAACCCGACGATAGACTTGGCCGGTGTGAAAAATAAAAAAAAAAGAAAATTACGCCATAAAAAGACATTATAATTTTCGTAGAGGATGAATTTCCCTGGAGGCGTGACCTGAATTTGGAAGGGTTTACTTTTAGCTCATAATCTGAATTTTTATTCACCCGAAATAATATTTCTAACAAAAACACGCTTCTTTTGAAGTCTGTCTGTCGCTAACATCGAAAGCGTACCTTTATTTCCTGTATAAACGGAAATAATACTGCAACAATTTATTGAAACATTTTTTTATTAGCATAGACTTGCTTACTTGTTTATTGTCAGGTTGTACCATAATAATACTGCTCTTACAGAGAAACTTCTTCACACAGCAGTCACTTCCACTATGCCGACTTGATAGGACGAAAGCACAGCGTCCTATAATGTTTTATGTTTACATGATTAAAAATACGTAATATTAGATTTATTAAGAAATAAATCAATAATCAAAACATTCTTTGCCTTCACAGAATGGAAGAAATAAATTAAAACATTAGAAAAAATATAATACTCAAGACGTAGCTGTGTGGGCTTTGATCCTTTTGCATTCCCAGAATGGGATAACAGTACAAAAAAAGAAATAACAAATTTTTCTTTGTCATAATCTAATTAAGTTAAAAAAAAAAACACAAAGTGACGTCATTCCGGTCTGGCCGATCCCAACATTTTTAGCAATAAATTACGGGTATCAAATTGAGGGGTTTTGTATGTATAAAGGAACTTCAATGAAGGAATTCGCGTGATTTTTCCCCATTACAGTCTTCGCTAATATAAATTAAGTATTTACTTATGAAATATATAATATTGACAACAATCTGCGGCCGTGGTCTAGCGGTAAGACGCGTGAACTCACAATCGATGAGACCTGTGTTCGAACCTCTAATTCTGACCAATACCAATGTAACTTTGTTATAATATGTACTTTGGTCGCTCAGTGCTTATAGACACTTTTAAAGAGTAGTAGGCCGACTGATGGTGGTTATTTGCCCAGTCTGCCGTCCTGGGGTAGTACCACCACGTTCGAATGTAACACCCGTGAAGTGACCTTGTTGCGTTTCGGGTGCAGTTTGAAAGTAGCCAGGTATAACAAGAGGAGTGTGCACTGTCAATCTAGATGGTACATGCTCGTCTCCTCAAGCCGGCATAGTGGAGGCGACTGCTGCCTGCACTCTAGCTTTACTGAAACTATAAAAGATAGCGAATAATTCTGAAAGGAGTCTCGAGGTCGATTTTAGTGAAAGATTTGAAAAAATTAAACACATACTGTATTAATGCACCATCCGATAGTGTCGCTAATAAGAATCAAATTCTGGAAAGTAATGATACACGGCAAACTAAAGGAAACTGTTGATTTTTAACAAATTGATAAAACAAAACGATAAACCTTGACAACACCGGGCACTGTTAGCTAGATAAATATATAATGTAAAACGTAGTAGGCAGATCTCTTCTATGAGGCAGACTCTTGATGGTTATTAGACTATAGTCTATAAAAATAAAATCAATGAATAGTGCACATTCGTTAGATAAATTTCGTCTCCTCAGCCGGCATAGCAGGAGTTATTTGAAAATGAAACGTTAGCAAAGAATATAGCTTTCCATAATAAACGGAGACGCGACATCGAGTCGCGACAGACGTCTGTCTTTTTCAAATTAAAATAGCTTTACTCAACTTAAGGGAACGTGGCCGGGACGTGTATTAATAAACAGGAACCTGACGTTTATTTTTCTAACTCTACTAATGCCTTAGTCTTTATTAATATTTATATTTTAAAAGTTAAAGTAACTCAATATGTTTGTTACTCTTAACTTCTACACCGCTTAATAGATTTTGATAAATTTTGTCAAGCGGATTGATTTCTGAGGGAAAACGTAGGTTATCTTTCATCTCAAAAAAAAACTGATAGCGTTGAAAGGTTATTGGGAAAGTTTGTCAGGCTTTTTCTCAACGTTTTTGCTTAGTCATCCCTGAAGAAGGTAGAATAGGGTCAGCTAGGGTCCGTAACAGTGCCGGATTTAAGCATAGGTAACATTGGCAGTTGCCTATGGGCTGCCACCACACCACAAAAACAAAAATATTAAATTAAATCGATAAACGCTCAGTAAAAACAAAAAAATACTGAGTTTTGTTTTAAATTTTGTGTTAGGCAACTTATTTAGTTGCTCTCTTCTTTACCTTGGACTTAATAGAAACTTTCAACAGTTAACCACAAACGATTTGAGGGCCTCCACAACATGCTCTGCCTATGGACCGCCGAAGTCTTAATCAATATAATTAAATAAAAGTAATAACTTCGTTAAGCTACTTCGTAGAAGAGTTTCCACTGTAAATGATTGATAGTAGATTGTAGATTACTCGCGGGCTCCTATCACCACTCGTTGTGCGTGAGGTGGACCGCATCACTGCAGCCACCTAATGTCTTCTAGGAAGGAGATTCTTCATGTTCCTGCTCTGAAAGAGTGACTCGGTGAGAGTGAGTCAAGGTTTTGTAAACCTAGTCACAATGGAAGGCGAATACAAGTTTTCATGAAAGTCTTTCTCGGTGGAAGACCGAACGATAAACAAATAATTTTAAAACTTGTATAAGTCGCGTCAAAGTTTATGGTGGCTCCGAAGTTAGCCACAAGTCACTGCGCAGTACACAAATTAAGGTATCAGCGGGGCACGATGAATGTGAGAGGGTAGGGCACACAGCCACGCTACCCACTCGCTGATTATTTTTATATGTTCTATTCATGTTTAAAATTTACTCCTAATTTTACTATTTATAAACTTAATTATACCTGGGCGAAATATCACCTGCAGCTAATTTCCGAGACGCCATAAAGTGTGACGCGACACAAAGTTACGCGCGACAGCTTGTATTCTATAAATTAATTCCTTCTCACAGTAAAATAGTAATTTGACCTATTTTAAAAGGTCTAATCACTCGGGAGCTTCTCTATTAATAGATTTCATTAGAAATACCAGGGGCCAGTAAATCAATTCTTCCTTAATTTCAACAGTGGTGGCATTGGCGGACTGAGACCTAGGCAACGTGCTTAGGTTTAGCGTAATTTTAATTATGTTTATTTAATTTATGTACATGCATATTTTTCCTTGGATTCCGATAATTAAATAGAAATACATATTAAACCATACTACCAAACGCAAAGAATGTATTATGACTGAAAAATAGGCCCGGAATTACAATGTTGCCTTGGGCCCACTTTAGCCCTAATCTGCTACTGAGTGGTGGGCAGACTGATAATGGACCACCACTTTCCAATGTAACACCCGTCAAGTGACCTTGTCACGTTTCGGGAGCAGTTTGAAAGTAGCCAGGCATTACGAGAGGTGTGGGCATTGTTAATCTGGTTGGTGCACATTCGCCAGTAGTAATTTCTTTGTAGTAGCAGTTGTTTCCGTTCATGGACCGCACTCTAGCTTTACATAAAAAAGTTGTTTGCTTAGAGACAGCCTTGTCGTGTGATTTCTATTTGGATAAATGTATCGACCAAACAAAAATGGTTTCTAGTAGTAACTAAATTAAGTGTGGTGGGCAGACTGATGATGGCTATTAGCCCAGTCTGCCGTCCTGGGGTAGTACCACCACTTTTAAACCACCGTGGAGTGACTTACTCGCGTATCCGGATTAGCTAGCTATAAATAAATAAATAAAGTAAAACATCAGATAGTCAACAAGACTATGAAAATAAACTAACGAAGAATATGCCAATTCGCCTAACTAAGAGAAAGCTTCATTTTTAACCGACTTCAAAAGGAGGAGGTTATCTATTCGTCGTGTATTTTTTTTCAGAAATGTTTTTATTAGTTCATTTTGTAGTAAAATAAATCCACCAAATCAGTTTTAATATTATATTTAATATTATTATAATATAATATTATTTAATATTAATTTGACTTTTCCGATGCGAAATTTTTAAGATATTAAAATATTTAAAAAATTAATGATATCTTTTTTTAATGTTATCAAATAATGACTATTGATTGGTAAACGATGTGTTATTAGTTGTTATATTTGTATATATTTAGTTTTAAATTAGTGGTCTAATTTAAAAAAAAATATTTTTGTTTCAGATAAAAAAAGCAATGTTTTAGATAGATAGTTGCCAAAACAAAACTTAACAGAACGAAGGCTATTTTGGATATATTTACACACAAAAAAATATATAAATAAAATCATGGGTTGTAATACTAGTTCAGAGGCCAAATCTGCGAAAGAAGACATCAAGGAAAACGTGCATGAGAATCACACAGGTAGGTCAGTTTAATAAATTGTAGCGCCATCTAGTAATAAAAATCTAAACTAAGTGCTATGATTCGGTTTGGTTAACATAAACTTGTTAACGTAGTTAGTACTACGTCACACAGATGGCGCTGCATATAAAATAGTTTATTAAAAAACATTATTTTTAATATTTTTTTTTAAATTGCGTCCAATATAGTACATACGAATATATGGTTATTGTTTTAATTTCTCACGTCTTGACAAATGAATAAATAATAAATTTATAAAAAATTCTTAATAGAAAATTATATTTTATTTATACGCTGATTTTATATTGCGTGTTTACGACATCTTTTTAAATATTATAATAAAAATTCTTCAAACAAAACTAATTAATTATAAATTTATTAATTATAAACCTATAAAAAAGCGTAATTAGTGTTTCTTTCGGGTCTGTTATGTTTGATTCGTCCTGCCTGTACCGATACCCATAGCAGAAGGTATCCTAGTTAAGGATCAGGGTATTGGGTATATTGTTATTTACTATTATAATAGTTGCCCAATAAACCAGGGTTAAAAAAGGTCTATAATATAGTTGATGTGAATGTAACAAATCGTTAACACCCTATATATGGTCGTTCATTACAACACCCTTTATTAGACACGTTACTTTGTTTATTTAATGCCGCTGTATCCGTCGTAACTGAGGCTGTTACATTTACAAACACATTATCTGTTTTATTTGTGTCACAGATTATCTAAACACTATTTTTTTTAAATATTTTGTACCATATTTTTTTGGTTAGTGCATAATTTTTGGGCCCACTTAGACAATGTTTAATTACATAAAAACAGATATCATCAATTATTAAAGCATTTAATATAATAATAACCTCAAATATTGTATCAGGAAAAGTCTAATTACTCAATAACCCGGGTGAAAAAATTAAAACCGGTTGGTAATAAGGAAGTAGATTTATTTTTCTACAAAATTAACTAAAAAAATCATAGACAAGCTCGAGAAAAACATTGTGGGCCTATTTTTCTTAGGCGAATGGGCATTCTTCTTTGTTAATTTTTTATTTTAAAAATAGGTAGATTCTTTTGTTTTTTTTTTATTTAGGATTTATTTTTAGTTTCTTTTGTGTGTTACTTTTTTACATTATAATTGTTTAGGCTTCAATGAGGCAGACATCGCCACGATTGTGAGCGCAAGTCCTAAAGTAAATAAAGATAAAGAAAATAAATAAATAAAACCTTTTTTGTTGGCGAAAAAATCTACACAAGGGGTACATGACCGTCAAAAATCTCCGTAGCATTGGGACGTAGATGCCTCGTTTTCTGGAAATCGTACAAGTATAATATGTTCATCGATCGCCATGGCTTTGGTAACATCGCCATTACGCTTTACAGTAAAGTCTTGTAGAGTTCATTCCACTATTTTATTTTTACATTAATAAAGGCCACAATAATATGTTACGATGGTATCAAATATAAATAATAAACTTATTAAATAAATATAATAAATATAATAAATTTCTAGACTGTGGCGTCTTCTGAAAGTGTATTTTATAATCCTTCAGCCGCGTCCTACCTCGGCATAGTCGATCCGTCGGCGGTACGGTGTGGACGTCCTCCTCAGTCGTTCCTAAAGAGAGATACCCTTTTTGGCGCCATTTTGGTTAATTTAACTTTCCCGAGCGAGTGCAGTTTGAATTCCGAATTTTCCGTCTCGGGTGAGTTTGACAATTGATTTTTTAAATTTCTACAAGTTTTTGGGCTTTGATTTTTTTAATAGTTTTTTTCTTCAATTTTTAGTTTTTTCTTTCAACTTAATGGCATTTAAAGGGCTTTATAGGGGAAAAAAGGGTGAGTTAATTAGGTTAGAACTAATTGGTTAGGGGACTTCACTCATTTGTTATTAGCTTTATATCTACTTAACCTTGGTCATTAAATAATAATTTCTTAATTGATTTATTACGCGACTATTTATTGTGACTATAGATTTATTTCTATTTATAGATTAAATTAAATATTAATAGATTCTTTTGGACTACTAAATATTTTATTAGGGAAAGAATATTTTACTACACTCGAGTGGTAACGACCGTCACGTTTCGGGATCAGCTTAGCTCCTCAAGCCGACATAGCGGAGGTGAGTGTCGCCTGCAAACATTTCTCCGAGTTTTTTCCGCTCAGAACTTAATATCAGGCTGACTATAGTTACAGGTCGGCATTTTTTTCAGGAGGCATCAGCTGCCTCCGCTATGTTGACTTGAGGAGACGAGTGTGAACATTCCTGCTACTATTGAGTACTGGCTACTTTCAAACTGATCTCGGAACGCGACAAGGTTACATTCGAAAGCGGTGGTACTACCCCAGGACGGCAGACTGGGCTAATAACCATCATCAGTCTGCCTACCTTTAAAAAACAGTTGACCAAAACAAAATTGTTTTAAATAACGTATTTGTTTTAAAATCGTACCACATAGAGTATATACTTCTGGTGTAACACTAAGAATTGGATTAAACATGGCGGCGGTACGCAGTTGTACGGTTGGCATCTTTTATTTATTTGTTAATACTGTGTGTGTGTTTTTTTTTATTGTCGCTCGGCATATGACAACACTCCACCTAATGTTAAGCTAGAGTACGGTCCACGAACGGAAACAACTGCTACTACAGATAAATTTCTAAATTCAGCGTGTTTCAGCGAATTGTCTAACATACAGGCGTCGTACGAAAGATTATAATGTCAATAGTGAAGAAGGTTTGAATAACGTAACTTTTCGAAAAGGGTTGACGTGTTAAGCTATTGATTTTTATTGTAGCTCGGCATATGACAACACTAGCTAGAATGCAGTCCATGAACAGAAACAACTGCTACTGCAAATAAATTGCTACAGACAGCAGTTGAATACACCATCCACATTGATAGGGCGCAGTCCTCTAGTGATGCCTAGCTGCATTTTAACTGTTAACGAACTGCGATAAGGTGGCTTTACGGGTGTTACGTTCGAGAGTTGATTTATTATATGCTTTTAAGCTGTCGAGTTGAAGACATACTTTAAAATTTTTAAGGAATTTTACTCGCCAACATACAAGAAGAGTAAACTGTGAAAAAACATCGTCATCACGTCACCGTACGTAGTGCTTAGTGATCAAAGTATAGAACATAGTTACATTCGTACCAATTTTGCAAGATTTTAACACGATCTCTTCGTTTGTAAATCATCAGCCGCTAAGGCACGGCCGTTCTAAATCTACAATTTTTACTCGTTTTAAGAAGACACAAGTTAAGGAAAATAATTCAAGATCGATCAAGAATTGCTATCTTAAAATTTCAGCTGTCAATGAAACTCATGTTCATGTAAATAAAATAGTTTAAATGTCAAATGAACAATGTAAGAGTTTCAGTAAAATTAAAAAAGTTTTATTTTAAATTAGGAACAGAATTTCGTATCAAACATGGCAATTGTTTCAAAGGAATTCACGTTCAGATTTCAAACGTAGCAAATATGCAAGCTGTCTTTGTGAAGTGCTAAAATGGATCTCTGCATTGGCGCCCAAGTCAAGTTTTGGTTCAGGTAAATTGTAGATCCTGGTTATCATTGTTTTAATTTATTGTTTTCTTAGATTTACATGGTGATTATTGTTTGTTGTCTTTTGTAGATAGAAAATATAAAGTTTTAGTTTCAAAAATATTTTTGAAATAAAAATCAGTGTTATATGAGAAGAGTTCCATTTTAGCACTCCTAAGTTAATGCTCTCCGAATAATTCGAGTTATTCTAGCTCTGAGATGTATGAAATAGTTTTAGTTAAATTGTAGATTTCTCGCAGGCTCGTTCTCCGCAATTGAGCAGCCATGGCCGCTCGTTTTGCGTGTGGTGGTCCGCTTCACCGCAGCCACCCGATATCCTCCAGGAAGGACAGGAGACTCTTCACGTTCCTGCACACCTCCGGAAGCGTCCTTGCCGTGCCGAGGAATTTCTGTCGTGGTTCGTCTACGCTGCTGCACTCTAAGAGCACGTGCGTGACTGTTTCTTCAGCTCCCATGCATCCTCTGCACAGGGGGCTGTCTGTAACATTATAGTTTTAGTTAAATATAAAGGTTGTTCCCACTAGTGCTAGTACATAACATTTTAAATCAACCTTTTTACAATTATCGGACGCCGAGTCCAATAATCATGCCCGATAAAAAATCGAATTTTTTTTTTTATTCAAAGGAGAATGAGCATTCGCCCAAGAGAAATGGGCCCACAATTTTTTTCTCGAGTTTAACGATCATTTTTAGTACATTTTGTATGAAAATAAATCTACATTCACCCAAGTTATTGAGTAATTAGACTTTTTCTTATACAATATTTGAGGTTATTATTGTATTAAAAGCTTGAGAAGTGAGAACTTCTCGCGTTTCGGGAGCAGTTTAAAAGTAGCCAATCTAAATGGTGCGTACTCGTCTTCTCAGGCCGGCATAGCGGAGGCGACTGCTGCCCATAGAATTTTTTCTTTGTAGTAGCAGTTGTTAATTTAATAATAACAGTTTTGTATGAATTGCCCGAAGTATGAAGTCTGAAGTTGTGTAGTAATGCTTTTTAAGCCGAGTCATAGGGAGAGCTATTTCTTATATTAATTGGTAATATTTATTTTTTATGTTACTAAACATTGTATATTGATTGGGAAATGATGTTTTGATATAATTAAAATGAATTAATGAAGAAATAAGTCATTATTTTAGAATATTGTTTTGTTAACAAACTATTAGGTATCAAGTGGGCCCAAAAATGGGCATTATCCTTTGTGAGACGTGTGTATATATCTTTATGAATGACAATTTTTGAATCTTCTTGCTTAAGGAGACGAATGCGCACTATTCAGATTGACAGTGCACACTCCTCTCGTTATACCTGGCTACTTCCAAACTGTTCCCGAAATGCGACATCCGAAAGTTGTGGTACTACCCCAGGACGGCAGACTGGACAAAAAACCATCATCAGTCTGCCTACCAACTCTTTAATAGTGCCTATAGGCACTGAGCGACCAAAGTACATATAACAAAGTTACATTAGTACCGATCAGAATTAGCGATGTTCGAACATGGGTCTCATCGATCGTGACTTCACGCGTCTTACCGCTAGACCACGGCCGCTCTATTTACACTTATTTACTAAAAGGAAAGTATAGGTAATTAAGGGTAAAATATAGAAAGAGGGAGAAGGGGAAGGTATGTAAAATGCGATTATACAAATAAATGTTAATGTGTTAAAATATCTACAATTTATATCAGCTAGGGTTTGTATATTTGGTTTCGTTATCGTCTAGGTGATAATTTACATTACATTACATTACTGTACATTAAAAACGTATTGTAGCAAGTATCATCGTATCTTGTAGCTCGATTGTTACGAAAATAACAACATAAATATGTATTACCAGCATGCAAAAGAATAATTACCATTAAAACAGCATTTTGATTACGAAAATGAACCGCTATTACCTTTGTAACTACGGCTAGTATTCAAATGAATATTTAGCGAATTTTATTTGGCAAAAAAACAAGTGAAATACGGTTCTGTATTTTTCTGACGTCCTTTCAAGTGTGACAGTCGTGAAATGATCTACTAAAACCACTTTTTATTTATGTATTTATTTATATAATATACAGTATACAGGGTGTCCCGTAAGTAGTGGTGTCAACGGTATTTTACAGATAGAGGGGTTCAATATCTAGAATATAATTTAGTGATTTTTTTTTATACCTTCTGGTTTAAAAGTTATGACATTTTTAAAGAATTATCATTTTTTCCCCCGTTTTATCACAAAATAATGTTATAAAAATTTGTTTGCAATTATTTTCATTGATTATTTTTTTTAAGTGAGTTGAGAAAACACAGGGCTTTCTAATTAAAATGTTATTTGTAGCCAATTAATAACCATGATTAAATAAAAAATTAAAATCTAAACAAGATTTAATTTATCAAATTTTAAGCTAAATATTTAAACGAAGCTGGTGTAAAAAAATTGTATGTAAGGTTACGGGACCATTATTTTAAAAATATCTACAATTCACACGGATTCTAAAAACTCTATACAACAGGATATAACTTTGGTATGCTACGTAATGTATCAAGGGTTTCATGTCTGGTTGCACCCCCAACCGTATATATGACATGAGATTGTCAAATCACTATTAATTTCAACATTAAACGCATTACAAAATAAACATTAAACTATCTTTAAAAAATAATAATAATAAAAACAAGATAAAGTATAGTGAAAAAACAAGATAAATAAAATATTTCTATACAGGGCTGAATTTTTCAAGTGGGCTTTTATGGCCAAATCCTAAACTATAAGAGATATCGAAAAATGCTGAAAGGAGTCTCGATGCCGATTTTGATGAAAACTAAAACTGCATTATTAGATTTTTGATAAATCCATTTTCCCGGCCAGGAATCGAACTTGTTGATTTTGAAAAAAAAAAACCACTGTATTATTACACCATCCGATACTGTACCTGATAAGGATCAAATTCTGGTAAGTAATGATATACGGCAAACGAAAGAAAAGTGTTGATTTTTAACAAATTGTCTCTTATTTCCATGTATTTATACATTACCAACTACATTCATATTTATTGTATCTCGACATAATGACAACACTCCGCCTGATATTAAACTATAGTGCGGTTTATAAACGAAAACGACTACTACCACAGAGAAATCTCTACAGAACGCCTCCGCTATGCCAGATTGAGGAGCCAAATGTGCACCATGAAGTTTCTCTCGCTATACCTGGCTACTTTTGAAACAGAGTCATTTGAAAGTTGTGGTACAACCCCAGGACGGCAGACTGGGCTAATAACCATCATCAGTCTGCCTACCACTCTGGTTTAAACAATGCATTTGTTATGTAGATTATGCAGTTGTGAGATGCTGTTTTGCTGCAGAACTTTACACTAACTTTACAAAGTTTCGAATAAGATGGAAGTTTGGGGGAAGTTTTCGTTTTGTAACATTGTTTTCACTGTACAACCTTTAACCTCGCATTCAGATTGTCTTAATTATAGTGAAATGAAATGAAAACAATTAGCTTAGCACGCACTTATTCATCGACAGACTTAACCATGGCTCAGGAAAGTAAGACGAGAAGATTGCCACAACTCGTCAATTATAGCCTGAACATATATTATGTCTATTCTAATTTGATGTTATTAACTAATACGATTTGTAATAATGGATAGATGACTGTAACTATGTAATACGGACAAATGTGTGTACGCCTGCAAAGGCAGACATTAGCTGGACATGTTTATTCTACTACTATCAAAAATTACCTAATACGAAACACGCAATAAAGATTTCATATAATAAATTTTAAAAAATTAAAATTATTATTTTTTAAAAATAATAATCATAGTAAAGAATCGTCATCCATAAATTGTGGATTACTAAAACAAAGAAAATTATATACGTACAACAAACCCACATTGCAACTTTGCAACCATAGAGGTTCCAAAAAAACATGTAGAATTGTAGATATAGAGGTAACTTATTTTATTATACTTCTTTTCAACTATAGAGATATACTAGAGGAGCAAACCTGAAAAAGCGTAAGCCGCCTCAAACGATTTGACAATGTTGCCGTCGACACAAATACTGACAGAAAACCTAAAAGTTACATCGGTTATCTTTTCTCTTGCGTCACATTGGGAGCCATATTGCATATCTAGTTGTATATATCAACTAGTTTTTATGGCACGCTTCGCGAGCGCTGAGATGGTTTTGTGGGTAGTTGTAAAAAACAAAAAATTGAAAAAAACGTGTCGATTTCGAAGTTAGAGGGCATTTCCTACAACTTCTGTTCCGGCACTTCGGCCCTATTTCGTTTCGTTCCGGAGATAACGCGTTCCAGAACCGGACGGAATGGACTTTGGGAACATGTCGAGGTTTTCCCGAGGTTGCACAGGCCCCCTTTATACGTATCAGAAAAATATCTCTCTGACTCCCCCGCAAGTGCCTAATTGATGTATTATATTTAAATAACTTAATCTTTTATTTTTACTATATTTATTAGCTTATTCTATTTATTTTGTCAATATTTATTTATTTATTTCATTGCACTGTAGACATCTCCGCTCACACCAACAAAGGTTAGCTGGTAGACAATGCCAAAGGCATTAAGCTCGCCTATGTACGATTTAACATGTGCAATAAAGTGTTTTTTTATTTTTATTTATTTATTTATGTCAGTCAGTTAATGAGTGAGTGATAATCGAGTTTTATATAATATAATGTTTTCAACCATGAGTTAGTGTATTTAATACAATTTTTAAATAAATAATAATTTAAAAGAAACGGAAATGAGGCTAAAAAAGTTTCAAAAGCGACCTAACGTGAAAGGAAAGCTCATATGAAAAATCGGTCATTTTTTAGACTTTAATCTAAAAGGTTTTACATTGTGGTTTTATTTTTACGTTTTAAAAACGTTATTTTATGATGTAACATTGAAAAACTTTGTGAAAAACGGCTTTGTGAAACAATTTATGACGAGAAAAATTCTGAAATAGGAATTGAACCCATGCCCTTTTCTCTACACATGCAAGCCCAAACAAAGGGTAGCTTTGCCAAAGTGGTAGGTAGACTGATGTTGGTTATTAACCCAGTCTGCTATGAACTAAACGCGACCGTTTCTTGGATAAGGAGCGATAGAAGTGTACACTTTCAATCGATATAGTGAACGTCTCTTAGTGACTGCTGCTGCTTGTAGGGATTTGTCTGTAGTAGCAGTTGTTTTCGTTCGAGGACCGCACTCTAGCTTAAATGTTGTCATATGCCGAGCTATAATAAGAAACAAATCCTTCTTAACACACTTTTGTGTTAAAAATAATGAATTCATTAAATAACTGTCAAAACTTTCCATTAAAAGCTTTGACAGGGGATATCGTTCAGAACTTTCGTCCAAGGTTGTGTTTTATTCAACCTCCTATTATATTGTAACGTAAATAAAACGTCCTTGAATATAAGGATGAAAATGTAAGAAATATATTAACATAAAATAGCTTTGTATAAGTGTTTTCTTTCAGAATTAGTTTTCTGTTAGTTTTAATGTTATAGTTTGGTGGGTTAGAACTTAGAAGTGCGGCCGTAAGACGCGTGAACTCACGATCGATGAGACCCGTGTTCGAACCTCGCTAAAGACCGGTACCAATGTAACTTTGTTAGGCACTATTAAAGAGTGGTAGGCAGACTGATGATGGTTATTTGTCCAGTCTGTCGTCCTGGGGTAGTACCACCACTTTCGAATGTAACACTCGTGAAGCGACCTAATCGCGTTTCGGGTATAGTTCGAAAGTAGCAGTTATAACGAGAGGAGTGTGCACTGTCAATGTAGATGGTAACATGCTCGTCTCCTCAAGCCGGCATAGTGGAGGCGACTGCTGCCCCCACAGGTTTCTCTGTAGTAGTAGTTGTTTCCATTCATGAACCGCACTCTAGCTTTACATCAGGCGGAGTGTTGTCACATCTAGAGCTACAATAAAAAAAAAAAGTTTTAGGAGTACGCCTAGATAAGACTAGAAGAGGAAATTCTCCGCTTCCTTATTAGATATTTTAATTTTAAAGGTCTGAGGTCACGTGGGCTCCCTCTATACCTATAAAAAGCAAGTGCTCCATAATTGATCTCAATGAGTGGTAATCGAACTTTATATAACATGATGATTATTAATATCACACCCGTTATCGATGTTTTTTTTAGCTCGGCATGTGACAACACTCCGCCTGATGTAAAGCTAGAGTGCGGTCCATGAATGGAAACAACTTGTGAAATATAACCAATATAAAATGTTTAAAATATTTAAAATGCATTTTATATATTCTGTGCCGTAGTTATTTGTTTATTATAGTGATTTGCGATAATAATTAGTGCTGAGAAAGTTATAAAATTACTTAATTTCAACATAAATCTGCTATGTTTCAAACAATGTTGTAAAACAAAATGTTGGCTTTCACGTTAAAACTAATCAATTTATTTTTTTACCCGTGTTATTGTGTAATTAGACTTTTTCTGATTAAAATTTGAGGGTATTATTATATCAAATGTTTTAATAATTGATGATATCAATATGTTATGTAATTGAAGTATTGAAAAATCAAAGTATTAGATAATAAGTTGGCCTAAAAATGGACATTGTGTTTTTCTATATATATATATATTCGTGTAAAATTGTTGCCCCGCTACTGCCTGAACGGTATATTGGTCTAATAATAATCATCAGACTGCCTACCATTCTTGTCTTGTTACTCACAATATCTCACAATATTTCGATTAAAAAATAATTGGCAACATAAAACAATGTAATAAATAATAAACAATTTCTCCAGGGTATTTAATAAACATCCAATTTTCCATCCAGAATTTGTATTACAAAGGCATTCAAGAAATTTAGATGACACATTCTTCGTGACCTACTTTAACTCTGTACGTATAAGGGCTATATTTGCATTTCCTATTAATTTTGTGTACCTGAGGGGTAATTTTTGTATGTAGTAGAGTTAAAACGTTTTATTTCTACCACTTTTCGTTTCTACGATTTCTTTAGTCAATAGGAAATCGTTTACAAAAAAAAAAACAAAAGAACAAAGCGTTTTTGTATTATCGTAACTTTAAAAACGTTTTTAAAATTGTTAACTTTAGTATCCAATCAAGGTTGGGACTAGGCTAATAACTATTATCAGTCTGCCTACCACTCTTTAATAGTTCTTATAATAAATCAAAATATGAAAAAGAAAACTGAAGACTAGCTACGTCTCTTGACAAAAGAAAATATTAGTAAAGACTAGGCTGTATGGGTAACGATCCTTTTGTCTATTGATAAAAAAAAAACAGAAAAAGGTCATTCATTGTTCTCCAAAAAATAGACTTTTTATTATATAGAAATGTTTTTTTAAAAAAACTGCTATTTAAATTTTTACTAAATGTCTCATAACCTCTCCAGAATATTATTTTATTTATTATAATTTATTAATATATTATATGTATTTATATATTATATACTGTAACGTAACGTTTATTTGATATTTTATTTAAAATAGTTTATGAATTGATGAATGAAGGAAATAGAAAAAAAAGAATTTTTGAAAGGTAGGTTGTCAGAGGATGACAGAGAAAAAAAAGATTGGAGAATTTGGGAGAGACTGGTTGATCTTGAATATTTTTTTATATTTAAGTATTCTTTTGGAAGCTTAGGCTTCCAGGCGTACTTGCCTGTTTGGATTCGAGGTTAAAGTATCTTCCGCTTAATAATTCACGGGAGCTCCGGTGTGTCTAAATATTTTTGCAGTTTTTGGATTTTCCGAGAAAAATTTATATGATACAGGATGCCCCTTTGTGTAAAGGATTTTTAACAATGTTTAATGATGTCAGCTGAAAAGGCTAAACACTAACGGAGAAGGGATATGTGCGGTATTTATAGTTTTGTTTAAATAATTGACATTGCGGTATCTATAGTTCGGTTTTAAATTTGATCGATGCGGTATCTATAGTTTGGTTTTTAATATTTGATGTCAGAATAATAATTAATTTATAGATTTTGGTTTATATGGAAATGCAGAGAAAATATTTGTAAATAGATTATAATTTTAACTTTTCTTTCTTTAAAATTTATTCTTTTGTTTTTGTAATTTCGAATTGGTTAATTAAATGTTTGTTTGTCCTAAATTGTTTTATTTTGTTTTAAAAATTTTTAAAATTATTTTGATTTAAAGATTATTGTTCAGTCTTCCTCTAATCTCTAGCCGGGTTTAGAGGAGGTCTGACAATTGGCGCCCAACTGTAAATATAATCTATATACATGTATATTTCATTTTATTCTGCATTTACCTAATTGTTTTAAAATTTGTTTTAGGGTTGTAAATTTGTTCTACGTAAATATAATATTGTTTTTTTATTATATTAATTTTGTTTATATAAGAAATAGATTTGTTTTATCTTTTTATTTTAAATTATAATTTGTATCGTTACTCTGCATTCTCCACAAAATGGATAAATTATTTAAACCTCATTTATTATTAAAAGATGAACTTATTTATGAAGTAAAGATACGTTTAGTTACACCGGAAAACACAGTCGATAAACTTCGTAAGCAGTTACAACAATTATTAATTGAGATACCTTCCGATGAAGTTTTTGAAACTGATTTATCTTTTGAGGAGGAATATGACATTATAACAAGCAAATTAAAGGACCTTCAGTCCAGATGGGATACTTATTTTGATTCTTCGGATAAACATTCGTTATTAAGATCACGTGCTCTAGCGGCTCATTTGTATCATCGTATAAAGCGTTTGAATGCAACTTCTGAAAAGGAAGTTATTTTGGTAAAGGAATTTAATTCTACTTTAAATAATTATTTTATTTTATTGGACAAGGTGAATATGAGTGATACCGCGTTTAACTTCACCGTTCCGGACAAAACTATTAATTTTAATTGTGAGTCGAAATGTATTGCTAAATGGAACCTCATTTTTAACGGTACTACGGATCCATGGGAATTTATAGAGCGAATTGAAGAGTTGTCTTCCGCGTATAATATTAGTGAAGAGAACCTGTTTAAGTCTGCTGTTTTATTATTTTCTGGGATTAGTTTGGTTTGGTATAGAGGCATTAAGGATGAAATTTCTGATTGGAAAAATTTAAAATTTTTATTTTTTGATGAATTTAAACCGGATGGTGATTATAGGTTGATAGGGGATATTCGTGCGCGAATGCAGGGGATGGATGAATCTGTTACTATTTATTTTTCTGTTATGTGTGGATTGTTTAACAGATTGAAAAAGCCACTTAATGAAGTAGATAAACTTGATATATTATTACATAATATTAGGCCTTATTATGGTGAACATCTTGCTTTAATAACTATATCTAGTGTTAGGGATTTGCGGGATAAATGTAAAAAACTCGAGTCCGCTAAACAAAGATCTGATTCGTTCATACAGTCGACACAGTCTTTAACTATGAATTCCAGATCTTTTCCTAATAAAAAACCTAACCCGCATATTTGTGTTGTTGATCAGGCTCAGGATAAAAACATGTTTTGTCAGAGGTGCAAATCTCATTCGCATCATTTTAAAAATTGTCCTGCTTCGAAAATTGTTAAATGTTTTAATTGTGGTGAGTTAGGTTACACAATTAAAAGTTGTATAAAATGTAATAATAAGGATGCGCGTCCAAAAAACGTGTAGGTTGGAACCGAAGGTCAAAACCAATCTTTGATGAATCGGAGTGGGCAGATTGGTTGTGTTTTGTAAAGAAATTTATGTCTTACGACGTATCTTCGGTTCTTTTTAAACCTGAGCAGTTAGATAATAGGCCTTATTTAAGTGTTGATATTGGTGACATGAAACTGTGGGGTTTGTTAGACTCCGGTGCGGCAGTTTCAATTTTAGGAAATAACTCTCAACAAAAACTTGTTGATTTAGGTTATACTGTACATAAAGGTAGTTCACGTATTTCGGTAGCAAACGGTACAGAAATACAATCGATAGGCGAAATGTTACTCCCTGTCAGTTTTCAGAATAAAATTGAGATTATTCGATTTTTTGTTATTCCGAGTGTTGTTTCTAATGTTATTTTTGGTGTTGATTTTTGGAAGAAGTATAATTTAGCACCTGAAATTTTTAAGAATGTTGCTTGTATTACGAAGCCTATTGACTTTTTAGAAAGTCAAAAGGGTAATGTGCAAAGTGATATTCACTATATTCGACCTTTGGAATCATTTTCGGAAGAACGGAGGGAAACTGCCAATTCTATGATTGAGAATTTTATTTCTATTTCCTCAGATAGTATTGGATTAGGCAGAACTAAGTTAATAGAGCATACTATTGATACGGGGGATTCGGCTCCTATCAAATGTCGTAATTATCCGTTGTCGCCGGAGAAGTTACGGGAAATGCAAAAGGAGTTGGATAGGATGTTAGAGTTGGATGTCGTGTCGCCGAGCGAAAGTCCATGGAATAATCCAACACTCATGATTCCAAAGAAGAATGGTGAGTGGCGGTTTTGCTTGGATTGTCGTAAACTAAATGCGGTAACACGGGGTGATGCTTATGCAATTCCTTATATTCCACAGATCTTAGATAGTCTAAAGGAGGCACGGTTTTTATCTTCGTTAGATCTTAGTTCTTCGTTTTGGCAAATTCCGTTGGAGAAGTCGGCCCAGGATAAAACTAGTTTTACTGTTCCTGGCCGCGGTTTATTTAAGTTTAATGTTATGCCTTTTGGTCTTTGTGGTGCGCCGGCGAGACAGCAACGGCTGATGGACATGTTATTTGGTCAGAATTTTAATAGTGATATAGTAGGTGGTTACGTTTTTGTATATATTGATGACATTATTATAGTTAGTTCGGATTTTAATACTCATATATTATTATTGGAAAAGGTACTGGATAAATTAAAATCGGCAAATTTGAGTATTAATATTGATAAGTGTAAATTTTTTAGAAAGTCTCTTAAATATTTAGGTTATGTTGTAGATGATAAAGGTTTGAGGACTGATCCTGATAAGATTAAAGCAATATTAGATTTTCCAACACCCAAAAATGCCAAAGAGGTAAAAATGTTCTTAGGAACGTGTTCTTGGTATAGGCGTTTTATCAGAAATTTTTCTACAATTGCGGCACCGTTAAATAAATTAACCAGTACAAAAAATAAATCTTTTATTTGGAATGAAGATTCTGAATCTGCTTTTAATAATTTAATTAAATCTTTAATTTCTGCTCCGATCCTTGCTTGTCCAGATTTTAAGAAACCTTTTGTTGTACATTGTGACGCATCTAGTTATGGAGTAGGAGGCATGCTTACACAAAATATTAATGGATCTGATCATCCCATTGCGTATGTCAGTCGCACTCTCAATGCTTGTGAGAAAAATTATAGTGCTACTGAACGCGAAGCATTGGCGGTAGTTTTTGCAATTGAAAAATTTGAACCCTACTTAGGTACTAGACGGTTCACGGTAGTTACGGATCACGCTTCTTTAAAATGGTTTATGAAGCTGGAGAATCCGACAGGTAGGTTAGCTCGTTGGGGTTGCAGGTTGTCTCAGTATCAATTTGATATAGAGCACAGGCGTGGTAAGGACAATGTCATACCGGACACTCTTTCTCGACTTATAAAGGTAGATGCCATAGGTGATATGACAAAAGATGATTGGTATGAAAATATTTTAGAAAAGTGTATTAAGTTTCCAAAAAATTATCCTAATTATTATATTAAGGATAATATATTATATCGGTTTTGTAAGTCTAAATATTGTTTGACAAGCGAATTTGATTGGAAGGAAGTTGTTAGGAAAAGTGATAGGGAAAAAATTTTGCAGGAAAATCATGCTTCGGCAACTTCTGCACATCTAGGTGTATTTAAGACACACAGAAGACTATGTTTAAGATATTTTTGGCCGGGAATGTTTCAAGAGGTAGTAGATTTTGTTAAGAAATGCGACATTTGTTTGGCTTATAAACACCAATCAAAATTGACTCCTGGTTTGATGGGAAAGCCGAAGGTGTGTTTTAGGCCTTTTCAAGTAATTTCAATAGATCTAGTAGGACCATTGCCGAAATCGCGTTCGGGTTACAGGCATTTATTCGTCATAACCTGCTGTTTTTCAAAATACACACTTTTGTTCCCATTGAGAAACCCAACCAGTCTGGCTGTTGCTAAAGTTCTCGAACAAAAGGTTATTCTTGTTCATGGGGTGCCGGAAACTGTAATTGCAGATAACGGGGTGCAATTCACAGGAACCGAATTCCGCAATCTGTTAAACCGTTACCATATACCTAATATACACTATGGACCACGATACACACCACAAGTAAATTTAGTAGAACGATACAATAGAACTGTTATGACAGCAGTGGCATCTTATGTAAAAGATGACCATCGCACGTGGGATAGTAATTTAGAAAAGATTCAGTTTGCTATCAATAGTTCTGTAAATGAAACAACTGGTTTTTCTCCATTCTTTTTAGTTCATGGTAGAGAACCAATTATAAATGGTGAATTTTATAAAAGACAAACTGAAGGTGATTATGAAATAGGGGTTCCTAGGGAGGAGTATGCGGGTGAGTTTGGATGCTTAAAGGAAATTTTTGCTAAAGTTAGGGAGTTGTTAGTGAAATCTCATGCTTCTAATGCAAAATATTATAATTTAAGAAGAAGGGATGCTAAACTGAGTGTAGGTGATCAGGTGTGGAAAAGAACATTTATACAAAGTGACGCAGCCAAATACAAAGCATCCAAATTAGCTCCGAAGTATGAAATGGTCACTGTTAAGCGTGTGTTATCCCCATTAGTGTACGAGTTAGTGGATGGAAATGGGAAGTCGTTAGGGAACTTTCATATTAAAGACATAAAAATTTAAAATTAACATAATTTTTTTCTATTTTTTTTCTTTGTTTATAGAAATTAGATTTGTAAATATATATTTTTTCTTTTCTCTTAATTTTTTTTATTATCGCTGAGGACAGCGTAAGTTTCACCCGCCTGAAACTTTCCTTAGGGGAGGGGGTATTGTAACGTAACGTTTATTTGATATTTTATTTAAAATAGTTTATGAATTGATGAATGAAGGAAATAGAAAAAAAAGAATTTTTGAAAGGTAGGTTGTCAGAGGATGACAGAGAAAAAAAAGATTGGAGAATTTGGGAGAGACTGGTTGATCTTGAATATTTTTTTATATTTAAGTATTCTTTTGGAAGCTTAGGCTTCCAGGCGTACTTGCCTGTTTGGATTCGAGGTTAAAGTATCTTCCGCTTAATAATTCACGGGAGCTCCGGTGTGTCTAAATATTTTTGCAGTTTTTGGATTTTCCGAGAAAAATTTATATGATACAGGATGCCCCTTTGTGTAAAGGATTTTTAACAATGTTTAATGATGTCAGCTGAAAAGGCTAAACACTAACGGAGAAGGGATATGTGCGGTATTTATAGTTTTGTTTAAATAATTGACATTGCGGTATCTATAGTTCGGTTTTAAATTTGATCGATGCGGTATCTATAGTTTGGTTTTTAATATTTGATGTCAGAATAATAATTAATTTATAGATTTTGGTTTATATGGAAATGCAGAGAAAATATTTGTAAATAGATTATAATTTTAACTTTTCTTTCTTTAAAATTTATTCTTTTGTTTTTGTAATTTCGAATTGGTTAATTAAATGTTTGTTTGTCCTAAATTGTTTTATTTTGTTTTAAAAATTTTTAAAATTATTTTGATTTAAAGATTATTGTTCAGTCTTCCTCTAATCTCTAGCCGGGTTTAGAGGAGGTCTGACAATACTTATATTTTATGTATAGTATTTGTATGTATGTGTATATATATTTATATATATCTAGACTTTAGTTGTATCTTTTTAAATGTAATTATATTTGTTTAAAAACCTGCTTCTCTTCGCTCACATCTGTCAGAAACAAGGAGGTTAGCTGGAAGAAAATGCTAATTAGCATTAAGTTCGCCTGTGTGCACGATACACTAAGATTAAAAAAAAAAAAAAAATGTGGATTAGATTTTTAAAATTATAATAAAATATGTATCAATAAAATATAAGTGGATGGCAGTGTCGGAAGGGGGCGCCCTAAGAAGACTTTTCTCAACCAACTGCTGAGAAAGGGTCAGATGCAAGGGGCACCCTCAACCGACGTGAATACATGAGGGGAGTAATGGGTGTGGTCGAAGCTAAAGTGGTATGTAGAGAGAGGAGTCGCTGGCGCTCCATAGTTTCTGACTACCCCAGTGGGAACAAGGCGTGAGTTAAGTAGTAATAAAATATCATAAATGACAATGCTGTTATAAAATACAATAATAGCTTTTATTGACAAGTGATTCAATAGTGATATAAATAAAATTGCTTGGCATTACTATTATTGATTTATTTCAAATTCACGTCACCGGAAATCAGGTCGACGTATATTTGAACATTCTATTTTGACGTATTTAGAAATTTAGACTCATCGCTGTCTAATTTAAATAGGGAATTTCCCAAGGGAATTTGTTAGTTTTAGTTAATATTTATTTACTAATTAATTAATTAATTCTATTATAAATCTGAGCAGCCGTGGTCTAGCGGTAAGACGCGTGAACTCACGAGACCCGTGTTCGAACCTCGCTAAATTCCGACCGCTACCAATGTTACTTTGTTATATGTACTTTGGTCGCTCAGTGCCTATAGGCACTATTAAAGAGTGGTCGGCAGACTGAAGATGGTTATTAGCCCAGTCTACCGTCCTGGGGTAATACCACGACCTTCAAATGTAACAGCCGTGAAGTGACCTTGTCGCATTTCGGGAGCAGTTTGAACAGTTTTCCACATGATGCATACTCGTCTCCTCAAACCGGCATAGCGGAGGCGACTGCTGCCTGTAAAGATTTCTCTGTAGTAGCAGTTGTTTCTGTACATAGACCGCACTCTAGCTTTACATCAGGCGGAGTGTTGTCATATGTCGAGCTACAATAAATAAAAAAAAAAGAAAGTGTGGAGTGATAGTTGATGAGACTCGTGTTCAAATCTCGCTAAATGATATGATAAGCACTACCTTAGTATAGGCATTAAAAAAAATCTAACCTAATTTAACATTTCTGTAAAATAAACATTTTTTTAATAGTAACTCCGTCTAGTGATTGTTTTTTCCTTAATTATTGTTTTTTTTTTTAAATTTTATATTCATTAAATTATTGTTATTATTATTCTAATCTTGTTGTGCACGTTGTGGCACCTGAAGGCGGATCATTTATCACAGACAAACTGGCTGATTATTATAAGGCATGATTTGAATCCCACCGCTGCTTGGTCGCCCTCAAAATATAAATAAATAAATAAAAAGTGTTAAAATATATATATTTCACGTTAGATTTTTAAATTATTATGCTAGATTTGTTTTGCTGTTATTCAATAATTTCCGATTTATTTATTTATTCTTATATTTTTGTTTCTGCACTGAAAACACTTTTCACATCTCCCAAAGGTTAACTGGTAGAAGTGCCTTAAGGCATTAAGTTCGCCTTTTGCAATTTTTATATTTTATTGTGCAATAAAGTATTTTATTATTATTATTTAAAAAAAGGTTCAAGGTCAATCTGCCATCCTAGAGTAATACCACTCTTTTTAAGTGTAACACACGTAAAGTTGCGTTTCAGGATTAACTTGGAAGTAGATGGCCTTAAAGACGGCATAGCGGAGGCGATTGTTGTCTGCCTGTTGTTTCAGCTCTGGACTGCACTCTAGCTTAACATCAAGCGGAGTGTGGTGCATACCGAGCTACTATAAGAAAACTAAACTATTAACGTGCGATATGTCGTGCCGCGGAACCCTACCCTATTCTGTCATCCGTCTATCTACATTACGATGATAGCTATTTGACGTATAACCTTTAGAAAAGTTTAATGGGTTCCAGTCTAATTACTTGCTTATGAAGCCTCAAACTTTTCCATAAAAGCCTTCATGAAGTGAATGTATTGTCCGAGCTTTTAACTTAATTTTTAATGGAGCCTTAACATTTTTTATGGCAGATTGACATGGTCCATACTTCATGTTAAGGGTTCTATATATTCGAATCACCTTGAGCATACGAAGTTCCCTCGAATATTGCCCTTCAGTATGGTCTCCTCTGTATCAAATTCACATTCAAAGAATTGAGTCAATTCTTCAAGACTTAAACTAAAACTACCTGAATACAATGACAGACTATCCCACTTTCAATTACTAAGTCTCCAAGATCGCCGTAATATATCTGACCTCATGGAATTGCATAAAATTGCACAAACGGTGACGAGCTAACTCGGCAACGGCATTATCATGTCCCTATACGCACGCATTTCTCGTCTTTTTTGTTTACCGTTCGCTTCCAGCAATGTCTTGCACAACAGCCCCTTGCTTCGCATGTGCCGTTGTTTCAATAACTTATATGAAAATCACATTGACCTGGACATTTTTTATCTGAACGCTAACAAACATAATTTATACAAAATTTATCATAGGGAAGTAGATTAGTGAATATTTATATTTTATACTTAAATATGAATTTAATTTAATCTTAGATAAATTATTTTTATACTAGTTATATTACTTCACCTCACTTTATAAAGACTTGTTTTTATTAGTGTATTATCTTTTTTGCATTACTGTGTTTTGTAAACTGTCTGTTGTACTATTCAGAATAAATAAATAAATAAATACCATTGCTTTGACCAGGCATGGACCTGGCATGCACTTGTTCATCGTCAGAATCTACTCTTGGCTTCGGAAAGGCATATGACGAGAAGACAGCCATAAAAAAAATTGAACACGGGTCTAATCGATCGTTAGTTCTGTGTTCTACTGCTAGGTCTCGGCCGCTCAGACTTTAGTCTTAATGTTTAAAAATAGTGTAGATGTCGTTGTATACCCACCCCTAATATGGGGGTAGTAAAATAGCCTGTTTGCTTTTTCCAATCGATTGGTTTTATATCCATTGAACCGTGATCAAAGTTATTATTAACTTACAATGGCTTTATAAAGTTGATAGCTCATGCCCTGTTGAAATGAAATGAAATCTTTATTGCGTGTTTGGTATTAGGTAATTTTTGTTAGTAGTAAAATAACCATGTCCAGCTAATATCTGCCTTTGCAGGCGTACACACATTTGTCCGTATTACATAGTTACAGTCATCTATCCATGGAAATCATGAAAAGAAAGAATAATAATAATAATAGTAATATAATGTCAATATATAAACAGTACCGCGCTACGGAATCACTTTATTAATGTCATAGAAAATTACAAAAAATATATGTATAAAAATAAAAATAATTTAAATGTGTTCCATTTACATCCCATTGAGGTACGTAGAAACTATATTTTTTATACTAATTACTCAAAATAACCTATAGTTTTAATAATACTCATTCGCTGTCAAAACGTTTCATACTAAACTGAAAATTAGAGTTAGTCGACTGCATAAATTTATTATTAGCCTGTAGTGCATTTTAAACGTCAGAAAAAAACGGAAATAATTTCTCCTGAAAATAAAGGTTTCATGTACTATTAAATATTCATTGTAGGGGGAGAGAGGGGGGCTGACCTAATTAAAGAGGCTGTGGACGATGTTAAAACACGCCTGGCTATGTATAAATATTATAACAACCTGAATTGAGTTATAATTGGCATAAACAAGGTTTTTAAATTTATAAGAAATTTATTTGCTTTGATTTCATTCAATAATTTTAACCGTCGGGCGTGAATAGAATTGTGGACGTGAGGGAAGCGAGGGTGTTGTGTCAGAATCGTGGTAAGTGGCGTTCCGTCGTGAAAAGCGTGTCAATTGTATTGTGTTGTAATTTTTAAAAATATTATGTTTCTGCACTGAAAACACTTTTCGCATCTCCCAAAGATTAAGTAAGGCATTAAGTTCGCTTATTGCAATTTTTATATTTTGTGCAATAAAGTATTATTATTATTTAAAAAAACAAAGTGATTTCGCTTAATAAGCCGCGAGAGAACGGAAACAACTGCTAACACAGAGAAATATCTCCTGCAGTCGTCGCTTCAGCAATACCGGCTGATCTCGAAATGTGATTAAGTTATTTTACGATTGTTACACTTGAAAATGGTAAAATTCCGGTGAACGCTCAGTGCCTATAGGCACTATTAAAGAGTGGTAGACAGACTGATGATGGTTATTTGCCCGGTCTGCCGTCCTGGGGTAGTACCACCACTTTCGAATGTAACACCCGTGAAGTGACCTTGTCACGTTTCGGGAATAGTTTGAAAGTAGCCAGGTATAACGAGCTCGTCTCCTCAAGCCGGCATAGTGGAGGCGACTGCTGTCCGCACAGGTTTATCTGTAGTAGCAGTTGTTTCCATTCATGGACCGCACTCTAGCTTTACATCAGGCGGAGTGTTGTCACATGCCGAGCTAAAATAAAAAAAAATAAAAAAAAGAACGACCGTGGTCTAGCGATAGGGGACGGACCTCACGATCGATGAGACCCGTGTTCCCTAAATTCTGATAAATGTAACTATGTTATATGTACTTTGGTGTGTACAGTGCCTGTGATAGAAGCATTAGCTTATTACAGGTATTTGAAAACATAATAATTCCATATAAATCAGCCTACAACCCTTTAAAAGTTCACTTTCAAATAAGAAGTCATTACTGACTCATTTATAATCAACGTACAGCCAAAACTATAGTCTGAAATGTTAAGTTTTGTATTATAGTGAAGGCGTGCTATTTTTCAGAAACAAACATACAAAAACATAACGAATATAAGCATTATTGATGTGGATAAAAAATAACCAGGCCGTCTTGTTGAATACCCCAATAAATCTGAGCCCAGAGAACGGCGAATGAACGAATTTCGCTTGTCATCCGACATTTTTGTAAATTATCTTTCACCTTTTTGATCAAAGTTGGGTTTGTATTACGTATCTGAGCTTTAATTTTTGACCTCATTTAATCGTTATAATTAAAATCGCGCTACAAAATATCGCAGAAAATCTTCTGTAGATTTATTGCGATGGAAATTTTTCTATATTGTTCACACATGAATTTACTACAAGTCCTGCCTTGTCCCTATTACGGAGAAGTAGGGCGAGAAAACAAGAATTCATCCTTACACGGCTGAAAGATGTATCAGAGGTTTATATTATCTAAAATATTTTTTACTATTATACTTCAAATTGATAATAAAAATATTAGATGGCGGAATACTATCTCAGTTGAAGACCCCGCGCCTCGGGTGGATTTTGTTATCGCAATGCGCGCGGAGCCATACAATTCCATATATTGCAATTTACTTTTGCCACGATCGCGTCGCGAATACTCGTGGTAAAATGTGACAAATTACAATTTGAAAATCGCTGCGATATAAATCCGTACGTTGTATTTCTCCGACAATAAATAGTAGTAAGATTTTAAACAATTGAACATTGATTGAAACAATTGAGAAAATAATTGTTCAATTACTACGCGATGATTTTAACACCATTCACCACACTAATTTAATGTAACTTCGGAACATATCTAGATACTGTTGTCTTGAATTATAAGATTATGTTATATTTTAGAGCGGCCGTGGTCTAGCGGTAAGACGCGTGAACTCACGATCGATGAGACCTGTGTTCGAACCTCGCTAATTCTGACTGGTACCAATGTAACTTTGTTATGTGTACTTTGGTCGCTCAGTGCCTATAGACACTATTAAAGAGTGGTAGGCAGACTGATGATGGTTATTTGTCAAGTCTGGCGTCCTGGGGTGGTACCACCACTTTCGAATGTAACACCCGTGAAGTGACTTTGTCGCGTTTCGGGAATAGTTTGAAAGTAGCCAGGTATAGCGAGAGGAGTGTGCACTGTCAATCTAAGATGGTACATGCTCGTCTCCTCAAGACGGCATAGTAGAGGCGACTGCTACCCGCACAGGTTTCTCTGTAGTAGCAGTTGTTTCCATTCATGGACCGCACTCTAGCTTTACATCAGGCGGAGTGTTGTCACATGCCGAGCTACAATAAAAAAAAAGTGTAGTATGGGGGTAAATGATAAATAATATTTTAATAATAATAATTATTATTGATTTCTTACAAAAAACTGAAATAAAAGGAAACAAATTAAAAACTATCACAAAACAAAAAATTAAACAATAAACTTTACAATGTACTAAAATCATAAAAAACCATAAAATATCTACTTTAAAATATAACTAATAAATAAAGAAAAGAATAAAATCATACCCTATTAATGTTAACAAATAAGATAAGGTCTTCTCGTAGGTCAAAATCTCGCTGCAAACAGACACTGAGAAAAATACGTAATGGACGAAGCTACGTGAAAGGGCATGTAATTTTCAAGTTATTAATTTTGTTTAAAAGCAACCCACTGATCAATAATTTTGTTTATTAATATACCGTATTATTTACATTGTATTTTAAGACCCTTTTCATGTTTAAACGTTGAAAATAAAAGCGGTCGTGGTCTAGCGGTAGAAGACGTGATCTCATGATAGATTAGACCCGTATTCAAATCTCGCTGCCGGTAGCAATGTAAGTTTGTTATTAATTTGGCGTATCACCCCTGAAGTGACCTAGTCGCGTTTCAAAATCAGTTTGGAAGTAGCCGGGTATAACGAGAGGAGAGTGGTACATTCGTCTCAAACCGGCATAGTGGAGGCGACTTCAGTCTGTAGAGGTTTCTCTGTGATAGCAGTTGTTTCCGTTCATGGACCTCACTATAGCTTAACATCAGGCGGTGTGTTGTCATATGCCGAGCTACAATAAAAAACACAATCTATTGTAAAATGTCTCCGTTTGCAACAATGTAAATGAATAAAAAACACAAATAATTTCCTTCCACCGCATTGCAAAGGTACGAAGTCGCCTACACTTTATACCGCTCGACTTTTAGGACGTGAATACATTAAACTAATGTTACACGACGCGCGATTATATTTATTTATTTACTATAAAGCCAACAGCGTAATACAAACGTATAACAAAGAAAATAAAAATTATCCAGTAATAAGGCCAATAATAGGCTTAACATTATAACATAAAAATTAGAAATCAACTAAAAAAGTAAACACAAAACAGAAAAATAAGAAATCAACATCAAACTAACAAACAAACAAAAATACCTTCACACGAGAAAAAATAAATAATAATAATAAATTAACAATAATAATAAAAACAAAAAAGAAAAAGAAAACGTAAATATAACTAAAAACATTCCAACTAATCATCATGTATATCACATCCCACACCATCAACAGAGTTGCCTTGATACAAAATATTAAATATATTCCGTTAATTTTTTTTTAAAAATAATGTATAGCTTATAACACGTGAAATAACTAAGTCGCGTTCTGGGGATTAACTTTGAAATAACTGGATATAACTAATGTAATGTGCAATGTCAATACATGGTCCACACCCGTGAAGTGACCTTGTCGCGTTTCGGGGATAGTTTGAAAGTAGCCAGGTATAAGAGAGGAGTGTGCACTGTCAATCTAGATGGTACATGCTCGTCTCCTCGAGCCGGCATAGTGGAGGCGACTGCAGCCCGTAGAGATTTCTCTGTGGTAGCAGTTGTTTCCATTCATGGACCGCACTCTAGCTTCAGGCGGAGTGTTGTCACATGTCGAGCTACAATAAAAAAAAAACATTCATTTCCTTAAGCTGGCATAGTGGAGAGGTGTTGTGATGGTCCAAAATAAACTTTCTAATAAAAACTAACCTTCTCTTTAACGCATTGCGACAGTTTACTTTCATAAACATAGTATTGTGCCCAACATGACTGCTGCCTGTTAGACATTTATCTGTAATAGCAGTTGTTTCCATTCATGAATCGCACCAGTGCCGTCTTTTGCAGTTGTGGGGCTCTAGGCTCACAATACTTGTGGGCCCATGTAAAAACAATTTTTTTCCTTATTTTTTCACACATGTATACAGTATTATTTCAAATTCGTACATATGAATACGCAAATAATGATCTACTATGGTATAAGAATAATTTTTTTTAAGTATGATAAATGTTAATATTAAATTTTTTACCAATAAAAAAATTATAAGTATTATTTTTGTACTTTTTTTCATTTTACCTTGAATTTTTTTTTGTGTGAAGTTGAAAAAAAAAATTCGCTTCTCAGAGTCGGGGGCCCCCAACCGTGCGGGGCCCTAGGCTCAAGACGGCACTGAATCGCACTCAGGGTTATCATTAGGCGAAGTGTTGAGACAGGTCGAGAGATACTATATAAAAAAGTCCCGATTTTTTTTATATTTGCACGCTTGCAATACTTCTTAATCTTCTGAAATGTTTCATAGCACGTTCGTTGTCAAAATATATAACAGCCCTTAGATGAAATGACGTCACAATCGCACCTGACCCCGTCCCCTCTTTATCTATACCTCAAACAAAATTCCCCCCTCTCAACTGAAAACAAGAGAATTGAAATTTTCAAGCCGGAAATTTTCAGGATATTTCATTATTGCGACATTTAAAATATCTGTTTGGCTTATTACTGTATGTTTACGGCTATTAATCAAAGTTTTAAGGGTAAAACTGAGCCGGGACACATATATAGCTCCAAAATCGGTAAAAAATAGTAACGTTTTAAAAATTTAAGAGCGGCTGTGGTCTAGCGGTAAGACAAGTGAACTCACGACTGATGAAACCCATGTCGAATCTCGCCAAATTTTGATCAATGTAACTTTGTTATATATACTTTAATTACTCAGTCTTTATAGACACTATTAAAGAGTGGTAGCAACCTGATGATGATTCAACAGCCCTGCCTACCATTCTGGTGGTACCACCACGTGTAGTGTCTTTGTCGCGAGGTCATTCTCAGTTGTAAGTGAGCCGAGCGCGCTTGTCTTAGCGACATTGCGGCTTGATTTGAAAATCTTTAAAAACATTTGACATAAAAAAGCGTAGGCCGCTTCAAACGATTTGACAATGTTGCCGTGAAGTCAAGTACTAACTGACAGAGAATCTAAACGTGGCTGTGGCCATATTTTCTCTCGCGTCACATTGGGAGCGTTATATATCAATGTTTAAAAAGCTAATAAAAAAATCCTTGGAATAATGTTTCAGTATTGTTAGTGTAACATATAGTTTAAGGGAATGCCCGCTGTGTTTACAGCCTATATTATAGGGTACGTTTTAAAATTATTTTGCTTTAGAAAGACCGTTTGTTGAGAAAGGTTTTGAATAACGTAGCTGAAAATGCGGTGTACCCGCGGTGTACAGCTATTTAACTCATTAAAAAAGGTATCCTTGGTATGAAATGGGAGCGCTAAACGTATAAAGTTAATTATACACATAAGAAGTTGCTGATAACAGCAACTAGTTTATACAGGATGTAAAAAGAAATATAGCGACCTGTGAAACAGAAGTTGTATGATGCGGTACAAGTATTTTTTTTTTAATTTTAGATAAAATTAAATTATTAAAAATATAAAAGAATTGTGGATGTGAGGGAAGCAAGGGTGTTGTGTCAGGATCGTGGTAAGTGGCGTTCCGTTGTCTTTGCCTATCCTTGTGGGAAAAAGGCGTTACCAATTGTAGTTGTTGTTTTATTTTAAAATATGCATAATTTATTTCACATTTATCAATTGTTTTTTAACAAATAATGGTACTATAATATGTTAGGTTATATGTTGTAATATGTTTTTTTTTATTGCAGCTCGACATGTGACAACACTCCGCTTGATGTAAAGCTAGAGTGCGGTCCATGAATGGAAACAACTGCTACCACAGAGAAATCTCTATTGGCTGCAGTCGCCTCCACTATACGGCTTGAGGAGACGAGCATGTACTATCTAGATTGACAGTGCACACTCCTTTCTTATACCTGGCTACTTTCAAACTATTCCCAAAACGCGACAAGTTCACTTCACGGGTGTTACATTCGAAAGTGATGGTACTGCCCCAGGACGACAGACTGGACAAATAACCATCATCAGTCTGCCTACCTACCACTCTTTAATAGTGCCTATAGGCACTGAGCGACGTTATAATATACTGTAATAGTTTATGCATTTTTTTAAATTATGGTCTAATACTCGTATATAAAAAAAGGAATACTTGGACATACTGTTGCATTCAACTTCTGGTTTGCGGTATTGCTCTCTGTATTTTTACACCCTGTATTTGTGTACAGAAACTTCATCGTAGTTGTTTGGGAATATAATATGAGCTACGGGAATTCACTTATTTATGAATGTTTGCTACGCCAAACTGTTACGACTACGTGCTACGAGACGCGAAAAGCATTCGAAATATTTATTTACATGTAAATTTAGTTTTGAACGTTTTTCCAATTGTTTGTTTGTGTTTTATGAATGTTTTTTTTTTTGCTACACGCTCCGTCATGCTTGCTTAAGTAAGACCAAAACTTTTTTTATTTAAACGAAATCATTGTTTGTGGGCCCCTATTGGCCATTACACATAAAAAATAACTAATTTATTGTAGTAAATGGGCGAATGTTATAGAAAAAATTAACCGGAGTTATGACTTGATTTAGGTTATTACGATTATTGATATATTTCTGGTGTTTTTCGATCAAATCGGAGACATCCTCATGAAAGCTGGGCTGCCTCACGCGTCTTACCACTAGACCACGGCCGCTCTTGTTTTTGTTATCTACAATATTTCTATCATGTGGCGTGGTCTTGGGACAACCTGTATATTGGTCCAGGATTTGTCTCTTTTTCAGGGCATCCTGTACAAGGCCAAAGTTGTATAAGAAGAATAAATGGCACGGACTGTCGGATAACCTCGCCAAATCATTAATAATGCAAACCCAATTACGTCGAGGGTTGGCATATTTACCTAATGCAATATTCTAGCTTCGATGCAGAATATTTATAGGTTGTAGCCTTACTGTTAGCATGTGGACTTACTGTTTCGTAGGTTCGATATGATCCAGTTATGATTATGAATTTTTGTTTTATAGTAGCTCGGCATATGACAACACTCCACCTGATGTAAAGCTTCTTCTTCTTCTTCTTCTTTTGATTAATGTGATGTAAAGCTAGTACGGTTCAAGAACGGAAACAACTGCTACTTGATTGACAGATTATCTAGATTCCTCACGTTATACCTGACTACTTTCAAACTGTTCCTGAAAAGCGACAAGGTCCCTTCACGTGTGTTACATTCGAAAGTGGTCGTGCTACCCCAGGACGGCAGACTGGGCTATCTACTGTCTACTTATTACTCTTTAATAGTGCCTATAGTCACTGAGCGACCAAGGTTTGAACACGGATCTTATCGACCGTGAGTACACACGTCTTAACGCTAGACCTAGGCTAATAGTGCTGTATATGAGAGCTTTTATACCTGTATCGTCAGCAAAACACTATCTTAGAGCACGGTCGTATCCAATTTAATATCTACTTTGCGAAGAAAACACATCCTTATTCCCGTGCAATAAAATTTAGAATACTTTCTTAAGTTTATTTGTGACATACACTACATTGTAGCGCACTAGAGTGAGTGTTCAATAACACTTATGTTGGACTTTGCAGACCTTTATCGTGTCGTACGTACGTATGTACTATAGGCACAATTAAAGAGCGGTAGGCAGACTGATGATGGTTGACCCAGTCTGTCATCCTGGGGCAGTACCGCCACTTTCGAATGTAATAGCCGTGAAGTGACCTCGTCGCGTTTTGGGAAGAGTTTGAACGTAGCCAGGTATAGCAGGGGAAGTGCGCACTGTCAATCTAGATGGTGGGTAAGCGGAGGCGACTGCTACCCATAGAGATTTCTCTGTAATAGAAATTGTTTCCGTTCATGGACCGCACTCTAGCTTTACGTCAGGCGGAGTGTTGTCATATGTCGAGCTACAATAAAAAATAAACATGTAGCGTTTCAATTTCAAGAAAAAAAAAACACTATCCTGGTATGAGTTAATCTATAGTGGTATGTAGAAAGTGAAGTAGTAAACTTAAACATCTATCTATCTCAAGGGAAAACAGTACTTATGTACATGTGTATATATACAATAATTACTTAGTATTCCACGAACTGTCAACACTAATTTGGTTGAGACGACAGAATTCAGTTGCAAGGTTCTTTTGTTTACTAAACCTTTGTGTGAGACCGCAAAATTTCCACCCCCTTTGTTCCTGCTCTGAAGTGACACCAGTACATTAGGGTTATTCCTATTTATACACATTTTTTTAACTAAGCTAGTGTTTGTACCAAAGGCACGGAGTGACCAAAGTACATATATACATATGTACTTATAGTTACAGTGATACCGGTCAGAATATAGCGAGATTTGAACTCGGTATAAAGAGTGGTAGGCAGACTGATGATAGTTATTAGCCCAGTCAGGCGTCCTGGGGTAGTACCACCACTTTCGAATGTAAAACCCGTGAAGCAACTTTCGGGTGCAGTTTGAAAGTAGCCAGTTGTAGCGAGAGGAATGTGCACTACTAATAAGTGGTGCATACTCGTCTCCTCAGGCTGGCATAGCGGAGGCGACTGCTGCCCGTAGAGATTTATCTGTTGTAGCAGTTGTTTTCGTTCATGGTAACTAAACCCGAAAACAACAAGTACAACGCGTAGATGCATTTCTATAACTTTTTATTTCTACTATTATAGTTTACCTACTAACATGTAGGCTGCATGGGCTAAGTTGCCTTTGCCTTCCCTTAACTAGCAATAATTTAAAAAAATAAAAGGCTTCATTAAATTGTGCATTGTCAATCTAAGATGGTACATGCTCGTCTCCACAAGCCGGCATAGTGGAGGAGGTGACTGCTACCCGCACAGATCTCTGTAGTAGCAGTTGTTTTCATTCATGGAGCGCACTCTAGCTTTACATCTGGCGGAGTGTTGTCACATGCCGAGCTACAATAAAAAAAAATTGGCTTGACTGAATTTTCTTTTCTATTCTAATTAACTAAGCAATTTGAAAAAGGGCGAACAAAAAAGCTACATGTTGTCATGATGAAGTTTTTTGTTTAAAACATGATAAATTAGGGTTGAGGAATCGTTCAACCTAATTACGTGTAGACCCTCATTGTGGACCGAATTGAGACATTTACGCTTTCATGGCTTAAATAGAATCGAACCTTCTGTGTGATTAATCAATCAAATACGTCTTTCGAGATAATAGCGGCCGTGGTCTAGCGGTAAAAAGCGTGAACTCACGATCGATGAGACCCGTGTTCGAACCTCGCTAAATTCTGACCAGTACCAATGTAACTTTGTTATATCTATTTTGGTCGCTCAGTGCTTATAGGCGCTATTAAAGAGTGGTAGGCAGACTGATGATGGTTATTTGTCCAGTCTGCCGTCCTGGGGTAGTACTACCACTTCCGAATTTAACACCCGTGAAGTGACTTTGTCGCGTTTCGGGAATAGTTTGAAAGTAGAGTAGGTATAACGAGAGGAATGTGCACTGTCAATCTAAGATGGTACATGCTCGTCTCCTCAAGCTGGCATAGTGGAGGCGACTGCTACCCGCACAGGTTTCTCTGAAGTAGCAGTTGTTTCCATTCATAGACCGCACTCTAGCTTAACATCAGGCGGAGTGTTGTCACATGCCGAGCTACAATAAAAAAAAAATCGGATTTATTATGCTAAATAATTCCTTATAAATAAATAGATTTATAATAATATTAATCCCTTAATTGTGGTATTTATTCCAACAAAGGATTTGTAGAACAAAGATGTCGGTGATCCATCTCTTATCAAATGTTCCCAAACTTTGGTTTTGTCGTAAACTTTGGGAAAGTTGTTAGGCGAAAACTTACTGTTAAATTCGAAGTTTACATCAATGCTATTTCTTTTAATCAATCTATAGACTTTATTTACTTTGATGGTTTATTCTGTCCTGTCAAGTGGACCAATCGTAGTGTCGATAACCAACTTCCGGAGTTACGTTTAATTAGTGAGGTGAATATTATTAAAATCATCGTGTAGTAATCGAATAGTTAATTTTCTCCATGTACCGCGAAATACCTGTATATTTAAGATCTGTCAGAGATCTTATTCAAAGGAGGATTTGTCTATAAACGGTTTTGGGGCTTTACTGGGAGGTAAGCACTAACCACGACTTTCTAACACAGTTTCGAACACATTTTGCTGGCAACACTACAATTATTATTATTATTGCTCTCATCTTCTTCTTTTGTTAAATGGCCTCAGATGTCATAACGACAATTCTGCCAATGTCGAGTAATAAATTCTTGATGTTTTTGCATCAAATTGCAATGGTGTTTTACAATTTGACGCTTTCTTGGAGTATTCGGCGGCAATTCACCAGGTCACGTCACAATATGAGCGTTTTCACGGCGTGGGATAACCACAAAAAAAACCGCTTCCGTTGCCACATATAGAGTGAATTTTAATGTTTCCACAATTACTCACATGCGCAGCGTAAAATTACGCAAAATAACACCAATTTTATACAATAATAACCACTAAACTAATTAAGGAAAGGGATAAAAAACACCTCAACCTTCCCGGGCAAAAGCGCGCCAAACACTCGTTATTGCTCTCAACTTTCATTATTGTCATCTCTCTAACAATCCAGCTGCCTTGAAAGTCGAGAGTGAACGTGCTGACTGCCCTATATGGCCCTACAGTTATCCCAAAAAATAGAACAATAAAATGTTGTAAACACAAAACAATTGTTCAGCGAACTGAAACCTTTTCATGAATTCTACACAATCGTTCATAATTTAGAATGGTCGCGGTTCAGCTGTAGGAGGCGTGAACTCACGATCGATGAGACCCGTGTTCAAATCTAGCTTAATTCTGACCGGTAACAATGTAACATTATTGTTGTGTTCATATTATTCACAGAACATTCTAATACAGAACCTATCTAATATCAAAAATTTACAATATTTTACCAACATACATACAAAATATGCTCAACGAGAAGCAAGAAGATCATAAAGGAGCTAACAAAGGCTAAAATCTTTTTTAAAACATATAGAGCATGAGTTTTCGCTGTAATATAGTTGTTGATTGTGTTATGAATGCAATGTACTCGTATTGCAACAGACACTGTTTTGTGTATATTTTCTTTTTTTTTTGTATAATTGCCTCTCAAATATGCTCATGTGGGATTTGAGAGGCACAAGATTTTTCTATAGTAAAAATTGTAAAAATATAATGAATAAAAAAATATATACGAGTATATGTACTTTGGTTGCTCAGTGCTTGTGATACAAGCACTTAAGAAAGTACTAAGAGACAAGGGACTGCCTACCTCTCTTGAGAGTATAATTGAAGAGTTTATAATAGCAGTCTTCTTGCCATACGCATTTCCGAAGTCATGGTAGAGTCTGACGATGAGCGAGTGTAACAATATTTTAATTTTATTTCCAAACTTCAGCTTGACTAATCCTTTCTGAACATCCTGTATATTAAATTCAATATCTAAGAATTTATTGTAGCGTAAGTGATACTACTACCTACCTATTGAAGTTCAGAAAAGCGTGAAGATAATCCTGGAAGCATTTTGTTATATAATACCTCTTTATTGAACGTTTCTCGGCCGTAAACTATAGTTAAATTTTCATAACTTTCAAGTTACCCAGAAGCCTTGAGACTTTATTCATTAGATGGGTCTCTGAGACCGAGTGGCTAAAATTTGTTTCTTGGATCGAAAAAAATTTCAGAAACCTTTTTCGGTTAGGTATCCCTTTCCTACGTTAACCGAATCACGAATTCTAGCGTCTGTATTTCGGGGGTCGTTATCTTTCAAAAAAAACCCTTATTTATTAGAGAGGTACTCGACAAAATTTGTACGATGACAAAATAATTAAAAAAATAGAAACCATGAACAACCATTTCGGGTTAGGTCTTCCTTTCCTCTAATTGTATTTCGGAAAATTTTGCTTTAAGTCTGTTTGTTTTATAAAAGTACTATTGTATAAAAAGGCATAAGACTCGGACCATAATCCTTAATAACATCCAAAACACATGCCTAATGACACGAAAACTTTAGTACGGTTACCCTAAATTATTTGGAACAAATATAATTTTGTTAGTGCTTGACCCAAAAAAAAACCTTCTAAATCCTGCACTATTATTCCTAAAAAAGGTCCCTTTCTAAATTTTTAAAATAGTACGGACCGCTTTTCGAATATGTATAGATATTATTCTATGGCATAGACCTCAGGTTAAGAAATCCTTATCTACAGAGTGTCCCGAAAAGAAGACGAACTGAGCTATAGATAACCTGTTTTGATCTACAAAGTTTGTAGTTTTTTTAGTCCGAAATGTTAGCACACTCCGCCTTGAGGAGACGATGTTCATCGTCTTAGTTGACAGGGCAGATTCAGTACTCCCGCCACTCCCAAGTTTATATTGAAATGCGACACACTTGAAAGCTATAATACATTAGAAATATTAAAATTAAAGGAAGTTAAGGGAATAAAATTTCTAATCCTCCTATAAATCTCGGTAAATTCTGACCGGTATCAATGTAACTATATTATATGTACTTTGGTACTTTGTCACGCTCAGTGACTATAGGCACTATTAAAGACTGATGATAGTTATTGTACCCCTGAAGTAACCTTGTGTCGTTTCAGGATCAGCATTAGTAGTAGCCAGGTATAACGAAAGGAGTGTGCACTGTCAATTTCGATCTCCTCAAGCCGGCATAGTGGAGGCGACTACTTGTATAATAATTATGTAAAGTGTAGTTATTGCTTGAGTTATGTTTTTTCAAAATTGTTGATTCGATCGTTTTGTTTGTTTGATAACCCGCCGATGTTCGTATCGCGTGACAAAATCATTATTCATAGACCACGGCCACTATAAAATATTCCATAAAAAAGATACGTATTTGACCTAAAAATACGGAACCCTTTGAATAATAAATCATCGATAATATTAAAAACCTTTATTCACATTGAGTACTGAGAAGTTATTTGTGATTATTTTGTTATAAAAAAACATTTTATCTTTATGTATTGTATTATAACACCACATTAAGTTTTTTTTATTGTAGGTCGACATATGACAACACTCCGCCTGACGTAAAGCTAGAGCGCGGTCCATGAACGGAAACAACTGCTACTACAGATAAACTACAAACAGCAGTCGCCTTCGCTATACTGGCCCGAGAAGACGAATGTGCACCAACCAGATAGTTACTTCCAAACTGTTCCTGAAACGCGAGAAGGTCACTGAAAAGTGGTGGTCGAAAATGGTGCTGAAAATACTGCCAGGACGGCAGACCGGGCTAATAAACATCATCAGTCTGCCTACTTTAATAGTGCCCGTAGGGACTAAAGGACATTGGTCAGAATTTAGCGAGGTTTGAACACGAGTCGAGCATTGATTGTGAGTTTACAGTTCTACAGTACACGGCCGCTCTAAATTAATAATTTTATTTTGAAATCGAATTTATAATTTCGATATCTTTAATGAAACATCTGTCTATGTTCCCAAGTTTGTCGTGATGCAAATACTTCTTTCTTGCAATCTTGCGCGTCTTTGATAACATGACGTTTTTGAGATTACAAACGTGGCCTAAGGCAAGTCTCAAGCAGGCGGAAAAATAATCCAAATTCCGGTACATTGCCTCACACATGTCTTAAAAACGCTCGTCACTATCTTTCTGATAGATCGATCTGAAAAATTCACAATCTAGAAAAAAACTGGAATGTGTGTGATGAATATATAATATTATTGCTTTCAGCTAGCTATTCAGACTGTTGGAGGCATATTTAAATTTCTAAAAATATATTTATTTATTTAGTCCACATGTGACAAATATTTTAATTTACAAAGACTTTTTTGGCGGCCATCTGGGAATATTAGGTTATCTGCCTTGAAATATTTTCCTAAACTTGTGTTCCTTCGAATGTTAATGTGTACTGTTGGATTATTAACCATTAAGTGTTCGTGAACGTGCGTAAGTGTGGGCAAACATATCAAAAGAAGAGGATGTTTGTTTTCATTTTCCCTCCAAAACTCGTATGAAGTTTTAATGAAGATTCTACCACTTTACTGAAGCGATTTTTGATTTGACTGAGACTCGACCTGACTGTTTAGTGTGATGAATGAATCTAATCTAAGATGCACAATAATATTAACTTCGTGCAAATATTTACTTTGACACTGGCAAATTTTTATAATGCCATAATGATAAAAAAATATCTTTAAAAATCGGAATGCATGTGGAAAATATTTTCGTGCTTTTCACTAGCTAATCCGGTTATTTCAGACCAATTTAAAGTTCTAAAAATATATCTATTTTATAATTTACAAATATTAGGGCATAGTAAAGTCATTAAGCTCCGTTTGCAGCAGAAGGCCCGTTAAAGTTACTTTAACTATTACTTTTACGCTTACTTTAACCGTTACGTCTATATTATGGTTTAAATTTACTCCACACGAGTTGCACCATCGCCGTCGCGCCTGTCATTTTTGATGCATACTTTAACCTTAACTGTAACCAGCGAATCTTGGCTGGTTAAAGTTAAAGTAATCATCAAACCAATGTCGCTAACGTCAAATGTATGAAAAGAAGCCAAATATGTTTTTCTATTATTTTTCTAGGTCAGCCACTCTTTTAACGATAACAATATGAATTTACACGATATTGCAACGCGTGTGGAGTAAATGTAGACGTTTAACGGTCGTCGTCGCCGTAAAAGTAATAGTTAAAGTAACTTTAACAGGCAAACATGCCTAAGTCAATAATAATTAATTGATAAATATATAAGTTTCCTTAGTATGTATCAGAGCTAAAGCATGCGTGACAAGAACCGATGAGCGTGATTGAGCCGGAGATGTTACTCAAATATGCCAAGTCATACAAGTTATAATCGAATGATAAATTGGCTTTCATTAAATCATCCACTATCCATTGGAGCGTATCGTCATAGATGCGTATATTTCGTAAACAGTAACATAAACAACATAAAAATATAGTAATTATTGTGAATATGTTTTAAAAGCAGCGGTGATCTAGCGGTAGGACGAGGAACTCACGATCGATGAGACCCGTGTTCGAACCTCGCTAATTCTGACCGGTACCAATGTAACTTTGTTATATGTATTTTGATCGCTCACTATTAAAGATTGGTAGGCAGACTGATGATGGTTATTAGCCCAGTCTGCCGTCCTGGGGTAGTACCACCACTTTCGAATGTATTATAACACCCGTAGTATAACACCTTGTCGCCTTTCGGGAGCAGTTTGGAAGTAGCCAGGTATAGCAAAAGGAGTGTGCACTGTCACTCTAGACAGTACATCCTCGTCCCCGGCATAGCGGAGGCGACTGCTGCCCGTAGAGATTTAACTATAGTAGCAGTTGTATCCACTCATAGACCGCACACTGGCTTACCATCAGACGGGGTGTTGTCATGTGCCAAGCTACAATAAAAAAATCTGACCAATGTAACTATGTTATATGTACTTTGGTCGCTCAGTGCCTATAAGTACTACAAAAGGTACTTCCTGCCCAGGCACGCCTTCAACTTTCCACCCTGTATTATCTAAACTTATACTGTACTGCACTAATAAACAAGATTGAAAAAGATTTTATTCTCTTTAATTTATTTAGGGTCAATCCGACCCACCAAGTCGTGTAATGTAATATTCATCCAAGTACTTCACGAAGGGTTAAGAATTTCATGTTACCTGAATGTACACGAATAAAATAGTAAATTGTTTAGATAAGTTTGCAATGTTCAGTTTCTTAACAACAAATCGGACTTCTTTTGTTATAACCAGCTACTTCCACGATTATTTTTAAAGACAAAATTTTACGTCAAACAACCAATTAGAACACGGGCCATGAAATTGCAAATTCGATGTATAAAAGAAGAAAATATAATACTGAACACATAACTGTTTGGATTTTGTTCCTTTGCCTTCCTAGAAAGGGAAAACTGACCTAAAAAACAGAAAGAAATGTACAATCGAAAACAATTTCGCAGTAACACTGCACCTGTCCGTTATAAATTTAAAGAAGTATTATACTGGTATCTATCCAACGGAGATTTCGCGTTCAATTTTCTCATTTATTTACTCCAGAAATGGGTCACTAATACCCAAAGGATTAAGACGGGTTACCTTTTCCCATTTCCTCTTTTCGAATAAAATACTCTGAACGACAACCAATGACAATTAGGTTAGATAACCTAAATGGTGCACTTTCGTCGCAAATGCAATTCCTTTTTATGGCATTGTAACAATTTGCCAATGTCAAAGTAAATATTTGCTGTTATTAATATTACTGTGCATCACGGGTTAAGAATTTATCATACTAAACAATCAAGTCAAGTCCCAGTCAAGTCAAAATAGCTTCAGTAAAGTGGTAGAATTTTTACTAACGAAGTTTTGGAGGGATAATGAAAACACGAACACTTAATGGTTAATAGGTATCAATTGAAGATTAGTAGGCAGACTAATGATGGTTATTAGTCTATTCTGTCGTCTTGTGGTAGTACTACTGCTTTCAACTTGCACACTAGTGAAGTAACCGTTTGCGTTTCGGAAATAGTTTAAAAGCAGTCAAAATATCTCTGTGGTAGCTGTTGTTTCATAAATCGCACTCTACGTTAATACCAGGCGGAGTGTTGCCATATGCCGAGCTACAAGAAAATTTTTTTGTTTTTTAATTCAATTTTATTTAGGGACTTTTAAGAGTGTTTGGCGCACTTTTGCTAGGGAAGGTTGAGGTGTTTTTTATCCCTTGCCTTAATTAGTTTAATGGTTATTATTGTGTAATATTGGTGTTATTTTGCGTAATTTTATGTTGCGCATGTAAGGCGACGTAACGTAACGTAGGCAACGGAAGCAGTTTTTATGGTTATCCCACGCCGTGAAAACATTCATATTGTAACGTGGCCGGGTGAATTGCCGCCATATACTCCAAGAAAGCGTCAAATTGTAAAACACCATTGCAATTTGATGCAAAAACATTCGAACTTATTCATTCATAAATCAAAACGAAATAGTATTTCACATGAATTGCAACGGCATATGGCGTCGAACGATTCATCATTTTGACCGGTTTTCAATATGTCACGTGCATTTTATCTCACGGGGTTAAACGTGCAGACAGTTTTGTTCATTTCTGTTTACTGTGAAAATCTCTTTTAGGGGTAATTCTATTTTTAAAATAGATCTATTATTTTTATTTTATACGCGTCTTACATAATATAAATTAGGTATCAAAAATACATCAATTCTTTTTTTTATTATTGCTCGGCATATGACAACACTCCAGCTGATGTTAAGCTAGCCTGTGGTCCGTTCAGAAAACAACTGTTGTTACATATAAATTTCTACATGCAGCAGTCGCCTCCACTATGCCTGCTCGAGGAGACGACCTCTACTTAATTACATATGCTAATTTAATAATATTGTTTTTTTGTTTTTTCGCAGAATCGTCAAAAGGCGAAAACAAGAAAGGATCCAAGCCCTCGGAGGAGCAGGCGGCTACCAAAATCCAGGCAGTGTTTAGAGGTCATCAGACCAGAAAATCGATGAGTATGAAGGCAACACAAAAACAAGCTGAACCCGAGCCTTCTAGGGCAGAGTTGGAAGCGGAATTCCGGGCTGACGACAAAGGTAAGAAAACCCTTTTTTTTGTAAAAGCCTGCAATAAAAGATATATTGTAGAAGAAAAATATATTTTCACATTTCTCTTGTAACTCTACAAAGCAATTTCGTCCGAGTAAATTAACAAAATATAATTTGTTTATTGAAAATTATTTATATAAAACAAAACAAAAAATAATCTAAAAATAAAAACAAAACACTGCGTTCGATTTCAATTGGCTAAGGTCAAAGGAACTCGACAGGGCGCCGCGTTGCCCGAATGATTTTAATGAAAAGCTATATACACCTACCGACATATACAGGGTGTCCCGTAAGTAGTGGTGTCAACGGTATTTTACAGATAGAGGGGTTCAATATCTAGAATATAATTTGGTGATTTTTTTAAATACCTTCTGGTTTAAAAGTTATGACATTTTTAAAGAATTATCATTTTTTCCCCCGTTTTATCACAAAATAATGTTATAAAAATTTGTTTACAGTTATTTTCACTGATATTTTTATTTAAAAGGGTTGAGAAAACACAGGGCTTTCTAATTAAAATATTATTTGTAACCAATTAATAACCATGATTAAATAAAAAATTAAAATCTAAATAAGATTTAATTTATCAAATTTTAAGCAAAATATTTAAACGAAGCTGGTGTAAAAAAATTGTATGTAAGATTACGGGACCATTATTTTAAAAATATCTACAATTCACAGGGACTCTAAAAACGTATAACAATGTTCACTGTCATTTTAATTAAAGTAATTTTTCAAAGTTAAACAAGCAAAAAACTACTATTTGTCGAAGAAATTTCATTATTACCTTATGCGAATTCCAATAAAACCAATGTAAATAGATACGGATAAGAAAATAATTTATTAAAGTAAATGGTTAAAATGTCTCCTTACTCTAAAATGTCTCTTACTCTAATGCAAAACCAACATCTTCTAATAGAGATTCTCCTGATATTTCCTAGGGCTCTTTGATTATTTTTAATTCTTTCGAACACGATATCCAATTTTTGTCGTAGTTCATATTCATTATTACTACATGTCTCATAAACAGATTCTTTAAAGTTAACAACAGCAGACTGATGATGGCTATTTGTCCAGTCTGCCGTCATGGGGTAGTACCATCACTTTCGAATGTAACACCCGTAAAGTGACTTTGTCGCGTTTCGGGAATAGTTTAAAAGTAGCCAGGTATAACGAGAGGAGTGTGCGCTGTCAATCTAAGATTGTACATGCTCGTCTCCTCAAACCGGCAAAGTGGAGGCGACTGCTACCACACAGGTTTCTCTGTAGTAGCAGTTGTTTCCATTTATGGACCGCACTCTAGCTTTACATCAGGCGGAGTGTAGTCACATGCCGAGCTACAAAAAAAAATAACACCATAATTTACTTAATAATCTTTGTTTTAATAGTAGTCCGGCATGTGATTACACTCTGCCTAATGTACTTAAGGTACGTAATCTCTGAATAAAGTATCAGTGGAAACAGGCGTCAGTCTGCCTACCCCTCTTTGAACATCTCTAAAGTCAAATTAAGGAACCGAAATGAAAATAAGATTGGAACTACAAGCAGTTAGTATCTTACAGTAGGTTAAGACGTGAAAAAGTGCAAATTACCGACTAAAAGAATTCTTAAAATCCGTCCTATTATCGGAATGCATTATTAAAAATCGACGCTCATTTGTTGTATTTATGTCGAAAAAACATTGTAATTAAAATTATAGTGAACATTATTATACGTTTTTAGAATCCGTGTGAATTGTAGATATTTTTAAAATAATGGTCCCGTAACCTTACATACAATTTTTGTACACCAGCTTCGTTTAAATATTTTGCTTAAAATTTGATAAATTAAATCTTGTTTAGATTTTAATTTTTTATTTAATCATGGTTATTAATTGGCTACAAATAACATTTTAATTAAAAAGCCCTGTATTTTCTCAACCCAATTAAATAAAAAGACAAGTAAAAATAATTGTAAACAAATTTTTAAAACATTGTTTTGTGATAAAACGGGGGAAAAAATGATAATTCTTTAAAAATGTCATAACTTTTAAACTAGAAGGTATAAAAAAAAATCACCAAATTATATTGTAGATAATGAACCCCTCTATCTGTAAAATACCGTTGACACCACTACTTACGGGACACCCTGTATATTAAAACGATGATACATATTACATACCGTCTGACGTCTATTAACCCAATCGCATAAAGACCGATTTTGTTCGCGTTTTTGTGAGTGTTTTTCGGTGTTCTGTTTTAAATAAAATCGAAAAAAATTTTAAGGAAAATAAATGAACATCGATTCTAGGAGTTTTGGCGGCCATCTTGAGACGTCAGGTTATCTGTCTTGAATTATTTTCCTAAACTTGTGTTTCTTCGAGTGTTAATGTGTAATAATGGTGGATTATTAACCATTAAGTGTTCGTTAACGTGCGTGAGTGTGGGCAAACAATTCAAAAGAAGGGAACCTGCGCTACCATTTTCCCTCCAAAAATCCCTAGGAAGTTTCAGTAAAGATTCTACCACTTTACTGGAACAATTTTTGACTTGACTGAGACTTGACCTAACTGTTTAGTGTGATGAATGAATGACTCGTGATGCACAATATTATTAACTTGATGCAAAACATATATACTTTGACACTGGCAAATTGTTATACGCCATATAAAACAAAAAAAAATCGATTCTAAAAACATTAACACGAATGCAGCGTCCTCGCATTCATGTCCCATTTTTAAATGTTAACTATTAAACGTTTGTTCGTTATTTAATTATTCATGAAAGTGCGCGAGTGTAGGCGAATGAATCGAAATAGGAGAACGTGGGTTTTAATTTTCTCTCCCAAACACCGTTGAAAGTTTTAGTAAGGATTCAACCACTTACTCGTATACCTACCTACCTACTGATCTATTTTTATTGTAGCTCAATTTATGACAACACTCCGCCTGATGTAAAGCTAGAGTCTGTAGTAGCAGCAGTTTCCGTACATGGACACATGCCGAGCTACAATAAAGAAAATAGCACTGCTACAGGCAGCAGTCGCCTCCGCTATGTTGACCTGAGGAGACGAATGTGTACCATCCTCCTCTCGTTATAACTTACTATTTTTAAACTGTGATATCTTATGAACTGTGACCTTCTCTGTGATAGCAATTGTATCTGTGATAGCAGAAGGACCACACTCTAAGGTAACATCACATAAAGGACAATGCCTATTTTGGGCCCAATTAATATCTAATGGTTCGTTAGCAAAACAATTGTATATTTATAATAAATTTTAATAACGTTTGTCCCCTAATTGGCGAAACCTGACTCCTGAAATACAGTGTATAACTAGTTCAGAAGTCAGCATATCCGTATTCCTTGTTATTATTACTAACACTAATATAAGTTAACCTGTGTATGTAATTTTAAATAGATAAATAAATATTATTATTATTATAATATTCAAAAATAATATATTCTTTTTCAATAATTAATTTTAGTTATATCAACACATCGTTTACCAATCAATAGACAAAATTTAATTAAATACAGATATCATATATTATTAAAGCATTTAATATAATAATAACCTCAAAAATTGCATCAGAAAAAGTCTAATTACTCAATAACCCGGGTGAAAAAATTAATACTGATAGGTGATAAGTATTGTATTTATTTCTCAATATTCTACAAAATGAACTCTACAAAATATTCTACAAAATTATTCTAAAAAAATATTCTACAAAATGAAAAAATCATCGTCAAAAGTCATGAAAAACATTGTGGGCCCATTTGTCTTGAGCGAATGGACATCCTCCTTTATATTTTAAAAACGTACGAATCCAATTAAAAAAGATTGTAAGAGAAACTTTATAAATTATCGGAATTGGCGAAGGGAATAAGTTTTGAAAAGTTATTTTTGCTGAAAAATAAATGTCAAGTGTGTCTTGCGTACTGAAAACATTCTTTCAGGCGTTAAGGAAGTTCTCTTCATAGCGTACACGGTTTTATATTTGCTCCAGTGAATCTTTCAGGAGTTAGATCGAATGGAATGTGAACATACCTACTTTCGAATTATTTTCCTCTTTTTCTAATGTAATCTGTTTCTTTTAAAAGAATGTAGATATTACGAGTCGATACAACTGATTTCTACAGGTAGAAGCCACCTTCGCTGTGCCGGCGTGAACGAATTTTATAAATTGTAGCTCGGTATATGACAACACTCCGCTTGAGGTTAAAATAGTGTGCGGTCTATGAATGGAAAGAACTGCTTCCACGAAGAAATCTCTGCAGGCAACAGACGCCTCCACTATGCCGACTTGAGGAGACGAATGTGTACCATCTAGGTTGATAATGCATATTGATCTTGTTGTACTTGGTAGCTTTCAAACTGATCTTGAAAAGCGATATCGTTACCCTTGTAAATGGTTGTACTACCTCAGGACGGCAGACTCAGATCAGTCTGTCTACCACTCTTTAGTTAATGCGTATATTCTACCATAGGCACTATGCGACTAAAGATACATGGATATCGATCAGAATTTAGCTAGATTTGAACACGGGTCTCATCAATTGCGAGTTCAGGCTTCCGTTAGATCGCAGCCGTTTTAGAATTATCCAGGTTGATATACACACTCCTCACGTTCTACCCAAGGGCGTCCCCAAGGGGGGGCAGGGAGGGGCAGCTGCCCTCCCCTAGAGATTCTAAAAAAGTTGTCAAATGTAAAGCAACCAAAGTCCTAAGCCTAAGTTGTCGACCACTATAATATTAAAATCTGGTAATTACAAAAACAAAATTCACTACACTTATTCTAATTCAAACTCTCAAATTATTTTTAGTCTATTTTTATAATAAATAACTTATTTACAAGTTTTATTTATTGTACAGTCAAGAGCTCGTATAGCTTTACATGTTAGACTCTGTACCGTCGTACAATCGCCGTAGATGTAAGGCTCGTACTGCAAGTGAAAAGCTTCATGTGCTCTCGGCTTTACCTACAATTCATACTTTTCTCATCCTCCATGTCATCTGACACCCCCCCCCCCCCCTTCCCCTCCACTGGGCCATCGACTGGCGACGCCCTTGGTTATACCCATCAACTTCCAAGTAGATCTCGAAGCGTGACTAGGTCACTTCACGGTTGTTCGCTCGTAAACTACAAAAAAGCCGAAAAGTTTTGGCTTCACGCACTAAATCGAAGTATGGCTTACTGTGGAGGCCGATAACGTTTGAAATGTTGCCAACAGGAAAATAGATGCTGCTCCCCTTTATTTGTTAGGCGTCTGTAAGTCTGTAAGGATTTGTAAGTAGACGCCAAAGCCTATTCTTGTTAACTATAACAATTTAGAATATTTATTTAAATTCTAACAATATGAATGTGCACACTCGTCTCCTCAAGCCGGCATAGCGGAAGTGACTGCTGCCCGTAGAGATTTATCTGTAGTAGCAGTTGTTTCCTTTCATGGATCGCACTCTAGCTTTACAGCAGGTGGATTGTTGTCATATGCCGAGTTACATTTTAAAAAAAATGACAAACAAAAAATTTGAAATCTTTGGATAAAAGAAAAAAATGTTGTAAATGAAAACAAAATCAGACCTTTTCTCAAATAATAACTCCTCACTATCACGGCTCATCTTTTGTTTACTTTAACAAGATTATAAACATCAACATCGATAAGGTTGCAAATTCATTGCCTTTCCTGAAAAAGTTGTGCACCTAAAACAGAAAACACGTCATGAACTATATAATTTTATCGATATTTTGGACTGACCCCAGGGAAATCCTACGCCCATACACACCTACACTTTCCATGTACACCTAAACTATCCTCCTTGAAGAAAATCCTAAAAAAAACTGATGATGGTTATTAGTCTCCTGGAACTCACGATCGATGAGACCCGTGTTCGAACATCGCTAATTCTGAACGGTACCAATGTAACTTTGCTATATGTACTTTGGTCGCGCAGTGCCTATAGGCACTATTAAAGAGTGGTAGGCAGACTGACAATGGTTATTAGCCCAGTCTGCCGTCCTGGGGTAGTTACCACCACTTTCGAATGTATCACCCGTGAAGTGACCTTGTCGCGTTTCGGGAATAGTTTGAAAGCAGCCTGGTATAACGAGAGGAGTGTGCACTGTCAATCTAGATGGTACAGGCTCGTCTCCTCAAGCCGGCATAGTGGAGACGACTGCTGCCCGTAGAGATTACTCTGGGGTAGCAGTTGTTTCCATTCATGGACCGCGCTCTAGCTTTACATCAGGCGGAGTGTTGTCACATGCCGAGATACAATAGAAAAAAGAGTGGTAGAAACGTCCCTGTTGCATTTAATTATTCATTAATACAAGCAGTTTATATTATTAGTACTCTGTTTAATTCTATTATCCTTTAACACAGAGTAATTCAGAAAAGTGTAAGAATAGATCCCGTGACCTTATTTGTCAAAAATTATAACTTCGCTCCTTATTTGTCGAGTTTGTTTTTGCCTTCATTTTTCCTTAACTCATCCCTTATAATGCTGCTCTGTGACCTTCTATCCAACTATTTATTATTACACATGAATTCGTTCCAAAGATTCAAGATAGAGAGCGGCCGTGGTGTAGAGGTAAGACGTGTGAACTTACGATCGATGAGTGTACCAATGTAACTTTGTTATATGTACTTAATTTGGTCGCTCAATGCCTATAGGCACTATTAAAAAGTGGTAGGCAGACTGATGATGGTTTTTTTGTCCTGTCTGCCGTCCTGGGGTAGTACCACCACTTTCGAATGTAACATCCGTGAAGTGACCTTGTCGCGTTTCAGAAATAGTTTTAAAGTAGCCAGTAATAACAACAAAGTTACATTTAGGTCAGAATTTTAAAGGAAAGGGCCCATTTTCGGGCCCACTTGATATTAACAAAACTGTATTCTAAAGTAATATATTTTATTAATTTATTCCAATTATATCACACATCAATAGACAATGTTTAATTACATAAAAACAGATATCATCAATTATATTATTAAAGCATTTAATACAATAATAAACCTTAAATATAGCATCAGAGAAGTTTAGTCTAATTAATTAATAACTCGGGTAAAAAATATTTTTGATCCGGATAAATATTTTCTGGATCAAACGTATAACAGTCTTCAGTCCCTGCTCCAAACACGTTAAAGAGATTGTATGTTGATCATGAAATTCGAATTTTATCAATACCATATTTTACTGAATTTAAAAACCTCGTTATATCTTCTAATCTAATGAGAGCAGTATGCATTGTCAATCTAGATGATACATGCTCGTCTCCTCAAGCCGGCATAGTGGAGGCGACTGCTGCCTGTAGAGATTTATCTGTGGTAGCAGTTGTTTCCATTCATGGACAGCACTCTAGCTTTACATCAGGCGGAGACTTGTCACATGCCGAGCTACAATAAAAAAAAATGTTAAAGTGAAAAAATGACAACGTGTCGTCGGACAATAGGGGATAACAGAGATGAAAATTGAAATGGGCTAGTCAGTAAATTTATAATACTTCCGTTTTCCGCGCTCATAAAGGCGATTTTACATTGACTTGAATTGAAATGCGAACTGGGTTTGCGTTTGCGATTAATAAATATTACTACACTCTTTTTTAAGCACTAGAGAAGAAGCGAAGTGCGCTGAATTGTATTTATTCCGCATGCGTCCATCATAAACGAATCGTATCATGGTAATACGATAAGTATAGTAATTTGGAGTGTCTAACACGCTTGAAGTGAGTGAGACACTCCATTATCAATTAAAATATGATTTGGTAAAATAATACGTAGTGGTTGTGTTCAAAGTAAAAATAATAACAATTGACAATTCAAATTGTCATTGTGACAATCTCTTTTTATGTTGAGGTGAAAAGAGGTTGCCACAGTAAGATACAGATAAGTAAGTACAGAACTCTCTCCCGGTGTCTGTGTTTCCCGAGAAGTACAATACAGGCCTCTTCAAATTAAGGGTAAATAGGTACCTCATAGGCAAGCGTGCTCCATCTTAGACCGCATCACTGCTTAACATCAGGCAGGGTGCGGTCAAACGTTTGCCTATTAAGCATAAAAAAAAAGTAGTAAGTTAGAAATTCGCATGTGATGCAATGGTTAATGCGATACTTTAGTCGCACTCGCGCCTCTATTGGTCGTGAGACTTTATACTGCTTTTCCATAATTCAGTTTTAAGTGTAGCACCCGTGAGGTGACTTCGTCTCGTTTCTGGATCGAATTGAAAGAAAAAGAAAGAAGATTATAACGGGGGGAGTCCGCGTGGTCGGTGCGAATTGTCTCCACCTTAGATTGCATTCTAACATTACTAAAAGTATTATAAAAGAAAAGTAGGATGCCCATTTCTGGGCCCATTTGATACGTAATAGTCTGGTAACAAAACAATATTCTAAAATAATATCTTATTTTTATTAATTCATTTTAATTATATCAACACATCATTTACCAATAGATAGACGATGTTCAATTACATAAAAACAGATATCATTAATTATTAAATCGTTTAATATAATAATAACCTCAAATATTGATTCAGAAAACATCATTATTCAATATCCTGGGTGAAAAAACTAAAACTGATTGATAATAAGAAATGTAGATTTATTTTTATACAAAATTAATTAAAAATCATTTACAAACTCGGGAAAAATTTTGGGAATGGGCATTTTCCCTTGTCATAAACGTTCGCGAACATTTTTGTACAAGTGTAAAGTCGCCTTAAATAAGAAAGAGTACACTAGATAATAATTCACAGATAGATATATTTCCGCACGAGAGATATTTCCACAAAATATTGCGAATATTTGACGTAGAAAATTCTTATTTCAGATGAAATAATTTTACTTTTCCTTTGTCTTACTCAATACTACATCAACCACAAATGGGATGCAACGTTCTTAAGAGCGTTTTCTTATAGTAACTCGGTAAGTATCCGCGCAAAAGAGAGAAATGTCTACACACAACAGTCGCTTCCATTATCCCGGCTTTTAAAGAGACGAATGTGCACGTGTGATGGTTATTAGCGCAGTCTGCTGGCTTGGGATAGTCCACCAGTTTCAAGTATAACACCAGAGAAGTGACACGTAGTCGCATTTATATAAAGAAAGGAGTCTATCGTGTCAATGAATTCGTCTTCTCAGGTCGGCATAGTGGACATTTTTCTGTAGTAGCAATTGTTTCCGCTTATAAATCGCACTCTATCTAGTTTAACATTAAAATAAAAAAAAAAACTAGTTTTAACTTGACTGGGACTCAGCTGACTGTTTTGTGTGATGAATGAATAATGCGTGATAGGCAATATTTACTTTGACACTGGCACATTGTTATAATGCCATAAAAGAAAAAAAAAACAATTGCCTTATGAAATTTTATGGTGTTATTTCGAACAACCTTGGCCTTCTGTTGAATAGGTGAATTACTTTACTTACTTGAAAGGGTGCGCCGACCTTCGAGGCTTGGCAAATTAAGTTCAAGGCAAGAAGAGCGCCTGTTACATCAATTCATGTAATTTTTATTAATATTAAATTAATATTACTAAAAACAAAACAGCCATTTTGCTGCAGCCAGTTTTCGCAAAGGATTATACCCAGTTTTGGGCCCATTTTATTAGATATCATTATCTAATAGTTTGTTACCGAAATATACTTTACTTTGTATTAATTGTAAAATTATATATCCTGATTGATGATTTTCAATCATCATAAATAATAAGAAGAGACAATTTGTTAAAAATTAACACTTTTCTTTGGTTTGCCGTATATCATTACTTCCCAGAATTTGATCCTTATCAGAAACACTATCGGATGGTGCAATAATACAGTGTTTTTTTTTTCAAAATCAACAGGTTCGATTCCTGGCCGGGAAAATGGATTTATCAAAAATCTAATAATGCAGTTTCAGTTTTCATCAAAATCGGCATCGAGACTCCTTTCAGCATTTTTCGATATCTCTTATAATTTAGGATTTGCCCATGAAAGCCCACTTGAAAAATTCACTCTGTATATACCTATATTTGTGACATGCAATGAATAAATATGCATTCTAAAATAATATTGTTCTGTTATATGAAATGCGATTTCGTTTCATTTACAGCACTATCTACCCTTAAATTCATAAACCAAAAAGTCATTGCTGTCGACAGGCAATAACTCATAGAGGCTGCGAATAGACACGTGCTGATATATGGTGTTCCCAGGATTACATACAAGGACAATGCGGGCAAATACAGGGTGTGCCTTTGTTTAGGAAATTTATGATTTTATCGTAATTAATTTCTGTCTATAGTTAATTGGAAGTATTATTTGATTTGCACTCGTAACAGAAATCGACTCTTGACTCCAAACAGAAACGTTTCGTGTAGTTTTTGTTGGCAACACCACTGCAGGATTTAGGGTTGCCAACCTTACTATTTAATTAAATACCTATAGTGCTTGTGTCATAAACACTGAGTGACCAAAGTACATATAACATAGTTACATTGGTACCGCTCAGAATTTAGCGAGGTTTGAACCGCTAGACCACGGTCGCTCTATGTTTTAGATTATCAGTGAGATGTTAAACCTAAATATAAACCTTGAAGATTATCAAGGTTAAATGGTCGAAAAACGGGGACTTTTGTATGGGAATTGATTGAATTGGGACTCTAGTCTACTCCACAAGAAAGAGAATCTAATTAGTCTTTAAGTCTTTCACTTAAGCACTAAGAACTTTGTAAATTTATGTAAAATGCAGTCTAAGGATTTAATAATTTAGTCGAGAATAGCTAAGTGCTTCTGGCAAGGCGCCAGACCTTCCTTGAATGCGGTTATAAATTTTAAATAATATCTTTCTATATATATATTAAAATCTAGCAGTTCTGGAGTTGGAGCACTCTGATGTACTTACTCATCATGATACCGGCTTAGAGACAAAATGTGCACAGGGTTGACAGTGTACAGTCCCTTTGTTATACCTAGATACTTCCAACGTGATCCTGAAACGCGACTAGGAGTGGTGTAGCTAGAGGGACAGCGGCGTAGCTAGAAGAGAGGAAAGTACAACCCCAGGACTGCAGGCTGCCTGCAAATAATACTTTCAGGACTGGTGTTCAGATTCTTGTATAAAATCCATTGTTTATTCCAATTAGTAAGTCGTTTATTCAACAATGACTGCATTCATAAAAATGCACAAAACATCAAACGAGCTACAAGAGCGTCGTTAGCTGTGGAAATAAACAATTTGTTTAATTTAATTATATTCCCGTTCGTTCGTTGTTTTTGTTTTGGGTCTGGTTTTTACAGAATATATAAAATGCTTGTGAAATATAACTAATATAAAATGTTTAAAATATTTAAAATGCATTTTATATATAATCTGTGCCGTAGCTATTTGTTTATTATGGTGATTTGCGATAATAATTAGTACTGAGTAAGTTATCAAATTACTTAATTTCAACATAAATCTGCTATGCTTCGAACAATGTGGTAAAACAAAATGTATGGACGCTCAGGTGTTGGCTTTCACCATGTGTTACACTATCAATATTGAAACGTTATTTCATGGTATTTTTTTATTATTTGCTTTTTAAGATATTTATTCCCAATGTCATAATAACATAGCTAAAATAAGCACTCGGTCGTCGAAAGTTCAGTCAGTCAGTAGACTGACCTCGCGCGTGCTACGAGGCCATCGCTACACCAGCCGTATTGCATGTTTTTGATATTTCGATGTGTTTTTAACAAATAAAGTTATGTATACCATAACCTAAACACATAATATTAATTAAACGTGTACGATGTTGCAGGCGTCAGTTAGTGAGGTATATAAACGTTATAGATAGAGTACAAATGAAACTTTACGGCTCCGAAGTTAGGCATGAATCGTTGAGCAGTTATTTTTATATGTTTCGCCTAAGGAAAATGGGCCCACAATTTTTTCTCGAGTTTCACGATCATTTTTAGTTCATTTTGTAGGAAAATAAATCTACATTCCTTATCACTAATCGGTTTTATTTTTTTCACCCAAGTTATTGAGTAATTAGACTTTTTCTGATACAATATTTGAGGTTTAATATCAAGTGTCAAGTGGGCCCAAAAATAGGCATTGTTCTTACCTCTTAATTATATTATTGTAAACTTGACTGTACCAGCGCGAAATAGCACCCGCAGCTAACTTCCGAGACGCCATTAAGTTTGCATCGATCTACACGAGAAAAGTACGTAAAAAGAGAAAATTGTCACGCCCTTTTTCCCACAGGGATAGGCAGAGACAATAGTGCACCTCTTGCCACGATTCTGACACAACTCCCTTGCTTCCCTCACATCCACAATTATTTCCATACAAGCTCAACGGTTATGGGCACTAAGTAGCCCAGCTTTCATAAGAATGTCCCTAATTTGACATTTATTGGTCTACATGGAAATAGAGAATGCCCGTTGTCTTTTTACAGCCTGTGTAGGTACATTCTGGTCCAAATACATTTTTTATAAGAGAAAATAAAACAGACGGCGCTAAAGTCTGACAGGTAAAGTTGTAAGTAAGACAAATAGCCCATAACCACACCCCTTGTCTAGGGGAAACGAAAACTCCATTATTACACCTGTAAATGCTTGAAAAATTGCAAACCCCTACATTTTACTATGTGCTATTTTCCGCCATTAACTTTGATTTGGTTTAACGCCATTTCCTTAGGAAGCGTGATAGTCTTTTTTTATTTTTATCACTCGATGTAGAAAAAAAAAACAATATACGATCAGTTTTCACCGAGAAAAATTGCATCAAAAATATTATTCACTTTGTCTTATTTATTAGACTTTGTGGCATCCTCTTTTCACCGCGACATAAAAAGAGATTGGGAGTGTTTGGCGCGCTTTTGCCCGGGAAGGTTGAGGTGTTTTTTTATCCCTTTCCTTAATTAGTTTAGTGGTTATTATTGTGTAAAATTGGTGTAATTTTGCGTAATTTTATGCTGCGCATGTGAGTAATTGTGGAAACATTAAAATTCACACTATATGAGGCAACAGAAGCGGTTTTTTTTTGTGGTTATCCCACGCCGTGAAAACGCTCATATTGTGACGTAACCGGGTGAATTGCCGCCAAATACTCCAAGAAAGCGTCAAATTGTAAAACACCATTGCAATTTGATGTAAAAACTTCAAGAATTTACTACAAATGAGATATATATTATATTACTGAAGACATGGTTGTATGGGCTTTGTTCCCTTTGCCTTCCCAGAATGGGAGAATTAACAAAAAAAAAAAGAGATTGTCACAATGACAATTTAAATTGACAATTGTTATTATTTATACAAGAGAATACATTTTACTTTGAACACAAATACAACGTTTTATTAATTATTGTAATAATGGAGTGTCTCACTCACTTCAAGCGGGTAAGACACGCCAAAACCTTTAAAAAAAATTACCAGGCAAAACTTTATATCGTGTAGTTTAATAAATTTTTTTTAATTTGCTGGCAACAACCTTAATATTATTATAATGTATCATTATACAAAAATGTACAATTAAAGAGACGATAGAGAAAGAAAGAAAGCGCGACGGAGAGGTAATGAAACAAGGCAGAAGAGAGAGAGAAAACTAAAATCTTCTTCTTCTTTTTTAGGCCTCAAATGTCATAACAACGACAATTCTGCCAATGTCGAGTAGTAAATTCTTAATGTTTTTGCATCAAATTGCAATGGTGTTTTGCAATTTGACGCTTTCTTGGAGTATTTGGCGGCAATTCACCGGGTCACGTCACAATATGAGCGTTTTCGCGGTGTGGTTTGACCACAAAAAAAAACCGTTTCTGTTGCCTCATATAGAGTGAATTTTAATGTTTCCACAATTACTCACAAGCGCAGCATAAAATCACGCAAAATAACACCAATTTTACACAATAATAACCACTAAACTAACTAAGGAAAGAGATAAAAAAACTCCTCAACCTTCCCTGGCAAAAGCGCGCCAAACACTTCAACTAAAATCTTGGTAACGGTGATTATCACGTTTTTTGCTTAACAGCTGAGCGCGTAACATGCGTTTGAAAAACATTTTAAGGTTTTCACATAAGCCAATGATATAAATCACTATAGAAAATGGCGTAATTTTTCTCTTTTTCCCACTTTTTTAGTGTCCGTATCTTTTAGTGATAAGAAAGATTAATTGCTTGTTGTTAGGATAATACTAACACGGCGTGTCATGTTTCATTTTAAATGACATCATAAAAAGCACACATAAATTGAGACATATCTGAAGATTATAGTCACATCCGCTATGCCGGCTTAAGAAGATAATTCCTCAGTCACTTTTTAAGTGAAGATTTACAGACTAAGAACCACACTAGGTTTCCTTCGTCGGTTGACAAAAAATTTATAACAAAAATAAATTATAAATTGATATTTGGTGTAAATCGCACGCATCTATGACGATACGCCTAGTTAACAGAAGAGCTAATTTCACAACTTCTTTGTGCATTTATGTAACGAATGTGGAGTTATGTTTATACTCTGGTTACCCTAAAAATAGACATGCTTAGACAAACCCTAAAAGAAGGGGTATCTGAGAAAATATCGAGTATTAAGTTAAAAGGCACTCGAACGGGATCTTTACACAACCTTTTCTCATTGTGTAACCATTGAAGTTTACAGATCCAATTACATGAGCACTTTTCTTTTATTTTTGAAACATGACTTGGAAATAAAACGAAATCTCATTTCTATTTTTTTTTTTTCATTCGAGACTCGACATGTGAAGACACTCCGCCCAGGGTCGTCTTTGGCACAGACTTAGGTCCGCTGGGATCTTAAGGGCCCCCAAAGTTTTTTTTTTGTTTTATATGGCGTATAACAATTTGCCAGTGTCAAAGTAAATATTTTTGCATCAAGTTAATAACATTGTGCATCACGAGTCATTCATTCATCACACCAAACAGTCAGGTCAATTCTCAGTCAAGTCAAAAATTGTTCCAGTAAAGTGGAAGAATCTTTACTGAAACTTCCTACGGAGTTTTGGAGGGAAAATGGAAACACTGGTACTCTTCTCGCACGTTCACGAACACTTAATGGTTAATAATCCACCATTATTACACATTAACACAGAAACACAAGTTTAGGAAAATAATTCAAAACAGACAACCTGACGTCTCAAGATGGCCGTCAAAACTCTGCCCCCAAAGTTATACAAAAGAATAGTACAAAAAAAAACAAAAGATAAGCAGTAAAAACGGTAAAATTAGAAATAAAAATATTTTCTATGAGGGGAGGGAGCTATCTTACCCTGGGCCTAGGTTCTCCCGATCTTAAAAGAGCTCTGACTCCATCTGACTGACTCTGAGGCTGTTAATGTTGCCAGTGTACTTTATTAAAAATGTTTTACTAACTAAATATAACACTAAAAAAATATATATAATAACTTACAGAATATAATGTTTGGCTTGGTTTTTTTTCTTAATTATGTCTTTTGATGCAGTTTTCTCGGTGAAAACACATCGATTTTTTATTTTTTTTATATGTCTATACCAAGTTTGAGTTTGCATTCTCTTTTTTACATTTTTGTAATTTTTTATAAGCCTAGTGTTTGCACACTGAGCGAGCAAAGTTCATATATCTAATGTTCCGATCTGAACACAGCGAGATTTGAACACGGGTCGTGAGTTCACGCCAGCTACCGCTTGACCACGCCCTTATTGTGTTATGCACGCATACGTCATTAATTTATTATTATTAGAAACAATAATAATGGAACAAATAGTAATATAAGTTTTCTTATTGAAATATAATGGAAAAAGTTTTCAACTAAAGTTTCTTTTAAGAACAAAAACAAAATCGGTCTTGTATTAGTTGTAAAGGCTTGGATACACCCACAAAGTGACGTAGTCGCGTAACGCATTTCACGAGAAGGGCGTGCTCTGGATTGATGGTGCACATTACTCTCCTCAACCCCTCACAGCGAAAAGGACTGCTATCTGCAGACAACTATCTACAGTCATATGTCAAGTAAATATTTTTTGTAATGTGTTAACAACAAAAAAAGGCAAGCATTAAATTGAGCGGCCGTGGTCTAGCGGTAAGACACGTGAACTCACGATCGATAAGACCCGTGTTCGAACCTCGCTAAATTTCAATGTAACTATGTTATATGTACTTTGGTCGTTCAGTGCCTATAAAAAGGACTAAGAAAAAGTGGTAGGCAGAATAACAATGGTTATTGGCCCAGTCTGCCGTCCTAGTAGTAGCACTTTTTTCGAATGTAACACCCGTGAAGTGACCTGTGTTTCGGAAATAGTTTGAAAGTAGCCAGATATAACCAGAGAAGTGTGTACTGTCTATTTGGATGATGCTAATTCGTCAGCTCAAGCTGGAATAGAATTTCTCTGTAGTAGCAGTTGTATCATATGCTAAGCTACAATAATAAAAAAGAAATGCATAGAAAGTGTTAATGTTTGTGTAACAAATTTAGCACAGTGTAAATGAAACTTAACATTACAGAAATGCATTTTTAAATTACAAACTTCTACACAACCCTCCTGATGGCGTATTCTGTTTTTATGACAATGTCTGCGGTGGAAGTGTAGGGCCGTTCCTGATTCTACTAACCATATGGATCTATTAGGAAAATTAGCTTAGTTTGTGAAGTTATACGAAAGTGAATAACAATTTTGGAATACGTTTTTCAATGGAGAATCGATGGTCTAGCGGTAGAAAGATATTAGATCATTGCTCAAATCTTGCTCAGTGCCTATATAACAAAAAAAAAACTATCTTAAAAATTAAATTTAAAAAAATTGGCATTAAAAAAATTAGATTGTTCAACTGCTCACGGTAACTGCAAAGCTTTCGAAAAGTCGAATTAAATTAGTAAAAAATACGCGTTAATTGTTAAGAAATAATTTTATAATATAAGTGTTTTTAAACAATAAAAGAAAATGCTTTGTTTTTAATACAGTCGAGTATTAAATAAACAAATCTGTTAAACGTTTCAGTTTCTTAACAGTCCCATGTGTGGAACTATTTGTGTAGTCAAAAAAGAAACAACCGTATAACTTTAAGTTATTGTACAAAGTTTAAACCTAGAGACTCCCCAGCCGTTAGTAAATTAGAAGTTATTTTTTACACCGGTTTTAAACTTTATTTTTCTAATTTATTTATGTCTTTTTTAATTCCCGCTTCATTGTTTCTGAAAATATTATTTATTTACGTTGTTGTTTTATTCAAGGCAAAGGGCTCATTGCCTATGCAGCCATGACTGCTGTTGAAAGCGACAGCAATTTGTCATCCGTCTGAGCTCTATCACGACATTCCATACATTTTTTTTTAAATTGTAGCTCGGCACATGACAACTCCGCCTGATGAAAATTTCGAATGCGGTCCATGAACAGAAACAACTGCTAAGTTTCTACAGACAGTAGTTACCTCCGCTATGCCGGCTTGGAGACGAATGTGCACCATTGACAGAATGACTTGACTACTCGAAAACTGATCTGAAAAAGCGACAAGGTCATTTTGTGGGTGTTACATTCGAAAGTGGTGGTACTACTCCAGGACGTACAATACAATTGTCCCGCCTTTTTCCCACAGGGATAGACAGAGGCTTCCCTCGCACCCACAATTCTCTCCATGCACGCCCGACGGTTATGAGCACTAGGCAGCCCAGCTTTCATAAGGATGTCTCCGATTTGATCGGAAAACACCTTTCTGGGTCTGCCTTGTTTAACGCATCCATTCACATCAGATTTATATATCAAATTCAAATATATCAAAGATTTATATATTCAAACTTTTCCCGAAACGCGACAAGATCACTTCATGGGTGTTGCATTTGAAAGTGGTGGTACTACCCCAAGACGGCAGACTGGACAAATAACCATCATCAGCCTGCCTATCACTCTTTAATAGTGCCCATAGGCACTGAGCGACCAAAGTACATATAACAAAGTTACATTGGTACCGGTCATAATTAGCGAGTTTCGAACACGGGTCTATCGGTCGTTAGTTCACGCTTCTTACCGCTAGACCACGGCCGCTCTTCCAAGAAGCGATTAAGTACCCTAGAACAGTAGTTTAGTACTCTCAACACACTACCAAGTTTTTGTGGTTTTGATGTGGGTGGAAAATGGTACGTGTACTTACTGTACTAATCTGCCTACATATAATACCGATATAGATTTAAAAAGACCCTTCGTCCTTTGGATATGTAACCCTAAAGCATGAAAAGGATATCCAACTTCGTAGAGCTGCGTTAACTGGACTTACCACTTTATTTAGTCGGATTATGGTCGGTTTGTTAAAACTTTGATTTCAGGGCCAAGTAGTATAACCTAACTACACAATTTATTTTGGCTGCGGAGGCGAAAAAAAATTTCAATTAATGGTGGAGTGGTTTCACTTTACGCAGTGAGCGCGTAAATATAAGCTCATGAGCTCAGGCCTTAAATAAAGTTTTTTTTTATTTTATTTGTACATTTATTGTTATAATTATAATAGGCCAGGGCTATTGCTTTTTAAAAGTGTAATGTTTTATATATAGTGAATTTTTTATAGTTAAATAGCTCGGCGTATGACGACACTCCGGCTGATGTAAAGCTAGAGTGCGGTTCATGAACGGAAACAACTGCTACTACAAAGAAATGTGGGCAAGCAGCAGAATCTGTGCCGGAGTGTGCATTTAACCGCCTTCTGGAGCCGGTATAATGGTGGGGTTTCCCTCTACACACATTTTTTTCGCTCATAGACCGCACTCTAGTTTAGCAAGTAACCGCCTTTTTATTATTTACTGAAACTATTGTATACCTACAGTTTTTTTAATATTGTTAATTTATAAATAATTATTGTCGAGGTCGTATCCACTATACCTACTCTAAAGATAAGCAAGAATTCACCTTGAATCACTCCGTACGTATTCCGCCATGGTACGCATTATGAATATGAATATTTTGGGAGCAACTACAAATGGCAGTTTTTTGTTTTATTAAACGGTTTTTTTGGCATGTAGCCAGATATAACGAGAGGAGTGTGGACTGTCAATTCACGCACATTCGTCTCCTCAAGCTGGCATAGTGGGGGCGACCGCTGCCTTTAGAAGTTTCTCTGTAGTAGCAGTGTTCATGGACTGCACTCTAGCTTAACATCAGGCGAAGTGTTGTCATATGCCGAGCTACAATTTAAAAAAAGTGTACGTAATTGGCAGTCTTATTGCTAAAAATAAACTTCCAGTCAACCAATTGAAGAGAATAGAAGAAACCGTAAGAAAAGTAATGCAAATTAATAAGTTACAATATAAATACACTCACATAAAAAACAACAACCCACAGGGATAGGTAGAGAAAACAGATAAATAAATATAATATAAATATTTAAATACATATAATATTTTCGCTACCAATTTTATATCAGAGGCAAAAGTTTAAGGAAATAATTCAGATATATGTACAGTCGGCAGCATATATTTTTGCGTCATAACTTCTGATACAATACATCTCCACACATAACTCTACAACTACTTTATTTATTTCTTTTTTTGTAATAGTATTATGGTGTTTGATTGTGACCGCACTCTGTCCGATGTTAAAAGCACTAGATAGCAATCACCTCCGCTATGCTAGCTCAATAAAGCAAGTATACAATTTTACTCATTTAAAATGTAAAATCTTTTTTACTCATATTTTAACTAATTTTATTTCTCGAGCTTTCATTTTAGTAAATAAACATGTACACGAGAGACCGTAAAGGTTGTTATGTGTAGCTAAATCTGAATTACTTTTACGTAAAATATTATTCTTTCATGAAAAAAATCAAATCTCCTGGGGTAGTACCATCACTTTAGATTGTAACACCCGTGAAGTGACCTAGTGGTCAGGTATGGTGAGAGGAGTGTACACTGTCAATCTAGATCAGTGGTTCTCAACCTTTTTTTTAATGCGGCACACTTTTCACGATTTAAAAATTTGGCGGCACACAAAGAAAAAGATAAGTTTAAAAATTATCTACTTATTTTTATAACACACTGCGTAAAATAGTTTATTGTAATAATTTAAATGAGCGAAATAAAATAATATGCACTACAAAAATAACAGTACGTTTATTAAGGGATTAATTACAAGTTAATAATAAGAATACTTGTAATGCAATTTTTTTTCTTTAAATCATATTATTTAATAATATTAACATAATTATATTATCTAAAATTTGGCGGCACACTTTTAGAATTTCGCGGCACACAAAAGTGCCGCGGCACAGTGGTTGATAATCACTGATCTAGATGGTGCATACTCGTCTCCTCAGGCCGGCATCGAGATAGCAGAAGCGACTACTGACAATAGAGACTCTGCAGTGCTATCCCCACCACTCACCTGTGAAATTACTTAGGAGTAGCCAGGTATAACGAGAGTAGTGTGCATTGTGAACTTCAATAGTACACATTTTTTTTTATTGTAGCTCGGCATGTGACTTCTCAAAACGAAGGTGACTGCTGCCTGAATTCTCTGTGGTAGCAGTTGTTTCCATTCATGGACCACACTCTAGCTATACATCTGACGGAGTGTTGTCATATGACGAGCTGTGACAATGAAAAAAATAAATATTAATTTTAATTTATCCTGAATTATATTATAACTTAGATAGATTGCTTAGCTTATATATACTGAAGTCACACTAAAGCTTGTCACGCAAAATAACACAAAAAAAATTACGACTTTTCATGGATGAGATTACAAACTTTTCTACTTGACTATACATACGTATCCTTTGCCCAGTTTTAATTTATGACCCTCTGAGGGGTCATTTAGACCCGAATCAACTTCAATATATGCCTATTAACCAGATGGATGAGCACGCTTCCCACGGGACCTAGTAACTTAAATATTTTACGTTCAACAAACGATTAAAATTAAATACTATATAATTATTAATCGATAGTATTTGAAATATTTTTTTTTTTCTTTTTGCTTTTTTATATAGTAATTGACAGTCTCCTTAAACTGGCATAGCGGAGGCGAGGCTAGCAGTTGTTTCCGCTCATTGATTGCACTCTAGCTTAATATCAGGTGGAGTAAAGTCACGTGTCGAGCTACTATAAAATAATCAAAATTGTTGTTAGGTGTATTATTATTATTAGTCCATGTGTAAAAAAGATATATTACAAATTCTAAGTGAATACCAAATCAATATCAAGATATAATAATTATTCGTTTACCAGATGATGCACCATTAATAAAGGGCAACATAAATGAAATTAATTTTATTTATTTGCTATTTAAGTGCCCTGTTTCTCAACATGCAAAATTATCTAAAAATATACACACAATTATTAAAATTAATAAATTATACAATTAAAATTAAATTAGTAAACATTCATTAGCAAAAAATTAGTAAAAATCAGAAAAATATTGAAAATAAAATAACAATAATATTTTTATTTCAGAAAAATATATTATGAGAAAAATAAGTTTATAATAATTTAACTAATTTGTAATTATGACTTTTTGATTATTGGATTTATTTGACGAACCATTTTGGTCTTCAACTGTAATTCAATTTGATATAAATGCCATCACAAGTTGTCCCCAGCAATAGTTTAAACACAAACAAACTAGATATACACTTAATGTCTCCACATTCTTGTATTATTCATGAAATGGGCGTAATATATATTTTGAAGATAAATTACGTCCATTGATTACCGAAAGATAGTGGAAACACATACGTATACTCGTATAATATAAGCAACCATGTAGCAGTTATGCCGGCGTTACACGCTCTATGCAGGCAGTTTCGACATGTTAGCGATCGCAAAGTTAACGTACGATCGTCCTTAAAAATTCTCAAGTCTCTACTGCCAAAATTCGGTGAAAAATCGTAATCCAAGCCGTTGACAAGTTATTTTTTTATTTTTTATTTATTGTGCTCCATCGGAGAATGGTCGATTAGATGTATATACAATATAGAATAAAAGCAAAGTAAATAGTACTAAACCATCATCCCTAGTAGATAGAGCACACAGCATGTTATTATCGTCTTGCATAAATGGAAGTCAAAATTAAAAATTAATAAACAATGATAATAATAATCGTAAAAACATTAATAATAATAATTCAAAATATTGGCCCAATCTCGGCCAGTCTTGACCAATGTCAATGTGTGGTGCACTCGGTTAGAGTTGGCGCCCGAACTCCGAACTAAAGAAGGCTTAGCTAGGATGTGAATTGCCAATCAGCTTGACCAGTGCCTGCAATAGCGCACCAAGTACATATTATGAGAAAAAAGAAGCCGATTTTTGGCGAGCTCACGTTTATACTAATTCTACTAATGTCGGTCTTATAACCCGGATACACGCAGTTTTTTCCAAGCGCTTGCCTACGCAAGTAGGGTTGTCAGATGTCTGGTTTCTGAAGGGACAATCCGTTTTTTTTTTTGCGTGTCTCTCCGGTATGTCAGTGGGTTTTATCACACAAGCAACACGTCGGTATTTTTGCCCGCGTAGGCAAGACACGCCCGTATAGCGCGTAGAGCTCTAGCACAATTTTCGTTTAGAAAAATTAAAATGTTAAAAATGTATAGCCTAAGGTTATATTCTCTGTGGTTCTGTAAAATGAAGATTAAAACAGTGTGTGATTGCGAAGAGGCGGGCGGGTTACTAATACAAAAGGGAGTGGAAAACATTTTCATTTATTCCACTCTAAAATGGTGTTGTAATGGTAAAATGATTTTATTAAAACTATAGAGATTTTTTAAATGTAACACTCCGTCTGGTGTAAAGCTAGAGCATGACCGGGAACAACTGCTACTTCAGACAATACCTACAGATTAGCTTTAAATCATCTCAGGCTCTCGTCCCAGTGCGGTACTTCCTCTTTTAAATGACTTGACTAGGAAGTAGACGGGTACAACAAAATTCGTCTAATAAAATCGGATACATTTGTCAACTGACACAACTTGTATAGCGACATGAAGTTTTTTTTTTTTTTTTTTTTTTTTTTTATTGTAGCTCGACATGTGACAACACTCCCCCTGATGTAAAGCTAGAGTGCGGTCCATGAATGGAAACAACTGCTACCACAGAGATATCTCTACGGGCTGCAGTCGCCTCCACTATGCCGGCTTGAGGAGACGAGCATGTACCATCTAGATCGACAGTGCACACTCCTCTCTTATACCTGGCTACTTTCAAACTATTCCCGAAACGCGACAAGGTCACTTCACGGGTGTTACATTCGAAAGTGGTGGTACTGCCCCAGGACGACAGACTGGACAAATAACCATCATCAGTCTGCCTACCACTCTTTAATAGTGCCTATAGGCACTGAGTGACCAAAGTACATATAACAAAGTTAAATTGGTACCGGTCTTTAGCGAGGTTCGAACACGGGTCTCATCGATCGTGAGTTCACGCGTCTTACCGCTAGACCACGGCCGCTCTTGAAATTATTTTGTTATCATTATTTATTTTTCTTAGTCCTGCTCTCCCATTTTAGGAAGGTAAAAGAATCAAACCCCATACAGCTATGTCTTCAAAATGCACTTGTTTATCGTCAGACTCTACCATGGCTTCGGGAAGGCGTATGACAAGAAGACTACCACAAGAAACTCGTCATAAATTACCAAAAATAACTGAATTTTAAATTCAGAAAATAATAATAAATAATTAATTATCTGTTGTTTTTCTATTCAATTTTCATCATAATTTAATAATAGGTATGACAGAACGGGAGAGCGGTCCAAGGCTTCTATCCTCCATTTGTGGGCGATAACTAAGCCAATATGCTGAAACACGACAGTTCCTCCGCATAGACAAGTTACATGTTCGCCGCGTGGCTTATTTTCAGAGATTCAATCAAAGCGTAACGACGCTTTTGTTTCATATCCAATTAGTGCTTGTACTCATGACCACGCATTCATTTTGTTCCAAGTAATAACTTTTTTTTCCGTAATCGTTCAAATTAGAGTCCGTATTCATGACCGTTCCGACAGGTATATATTTTTTAAATTAAAAATCAATTAAACATTTCTCTTATACGTTTTGTCATAACACAGCCTCATGTTGAAGTTCGAATTGCTGCCCATTGTTGTCGTGGTTGTAAAATTTCAATTAATTAATATTTGCATTCGTGTTCATTTGTGTTCGATAAAATCTATTGTTTTAATTAGAGTAAAGAGCAATATTACTTTTTATTGTTATTTATTATAACAAACGGAACTGAGACCATAGACTTTCTTAGAACTACATAGAACAGAAACTGAACTGGAAAGCAGAAGCCTATTTTTGGGCCCAATTGATACGTAATAGCTTGATAACAAAACAATATTCTAATATAATATAATATCTTATTTTTTTATTATTTCATTTTAATTATATCAACACATTATTTATCGATCAATATTTAATTACATAAAAACAGATATCTGAAATTATTAAAGCATAATTCCTTCAAATACGAGTATTGCATCAGAAAACATCTAATTACTCAATAACTTGGGTGAAAAAATTAAAACTGATTGGTAAAGGAATGTAGATTTATTTTTCTACAAAATAAACTAAAAATCATTGACAAACCCGAAAAAAAATTGTGGGCCCATTTCTCTTAGGCGAATGGGCATTCTCCTTTTCCGAGACTTTAGTTAGATTGACCCGTGTTCGAACCTCGCTAAATTCTGATCAATGTAACTATATTATTTGTATTATCGTCGCTCAGTGCCTATACGTACTATTAAAGAGTAATAGGCAGACTGACGATGGTTATTAGCCCAGTCTGCAGTACTGGTGGTAATACCACCACTTTCGAATGTAACACCTGTGAAGTAACCTTGTCGCGTTTCGAAAACAGTTTGGAAGTAGCCAGATAAAACGAGAGATTATGCACTGTCAACCTGAACGGTGTACAATGTACATTCAAGCCGGCATCCCGGAGGTGACTGCTGCCTCTAGAAATTTATCTATAATAGCAGTTGCTTCCATTCATGGACCCCATGTCATATGATGCCAAAAATTATTTAAAAAATAAAAATAGAATTAATCGTTTTTTCAGATCTGTGCAATGCAGCCACTAAGATCCAGGCGTCATTCCGTGGTCATCAAGCACGGAAGCAAACCAAGGACACCAAGGATAAGGAGCAACAAGATCAGGTTACTTGTACTCTTTTTCCCTTTGATACCTCATACCTTTATAAATCGTTTCTTTATCGGCGCGGCTTATAACAGACTATTACATAACAAGGGGGTCCAAAAATAGGCATTTTCCTTTGAAATCGGACTGGTAGCATACGAGACAAACAAACAAACATCATCATAAAGCTCGATTACCACTCACTGACTGGCTGATATCAATTATGGAGCACTAGCCGGGGGGAGGAGGGACGGACCACGAGAAAACCTCGACATGTTCCAAAAGTTCGTTCCGTCCGATTCCGGAACGCGATATCTCCAGAACGGAACGAGATAGGGCCGAAGTTCTGAAGCAAAAGTTGTAGGAAATGCCCTCTAATTTCGAAATCGATGCTGTTTTTTTTTAAACTACCCACTAAACTATCCTAGAGCTCGTGAAGTGCGCTACAAAAAAAACTAGTTTATTTATATATGTTACTTACCTAATCTTAAAAGTATGCCCTTTATTGTAGTTATGTTCCACCATTACAGCACAAAGAAATGTTTACTTAGGGCGCCCTCTTTGCATAAGTGACATTTTTAAGCGCTCATGTTTATTCTAGCGCCTTTGTGTATAAACCCAGAAATTTGTTGCCGATTTACATGAATTTTCATACTGAATATTATACACAATATCCTAGTGTCCAAATTTAATGAGATGAGTGAGATAAATAGAACGAAAGGAGTGTGCACTGTCATAAATTGACATGGTGCGTACTCGTCTCCTCAAGCCGGCATAGCAAAGGCAACAGTTGCCTGTAAAGATTTTTTTTATTGTAGCTCGGCATGTGACAACACTCCGCCTGATGTAAAGCTAGAGCGCGGTCCATGAATGGAAACAACTGCTACCCCAGAGAAATCTCTACGGGCAGCAGTCGTCTCCACTATGCCGACTTGAGGAGACAAGCCTGTACCGTCTAGATTGACAGTGCACACTCCTCTCGTTATACCTGCCTACTTTCAAACTATTGGTGTTACATTCGAAAGTGGTGGTACTACCCCAGGACGGTAGACTGGGCAAATAACCATTATCAGTCTGCCTACCACTCTTTAATAGTGCCTATAGGCACTGCGCGACCAAAGTACATATAACAAAGTTACATTGGTACCGGTCAGAATTAGCGAGGTTCGAACACGGGTCTCATCGATCGTGAGTTCACGCGTCTTATCGCTAGACCACGGCCGCTCTTCATTTTCTCTGTAGTTGCAGTTGTTTCTGTTCATAGACCGCACTCTAGTTTTACATCAGGCGGAGTGTTGTCACATGCCGAGCTACTATAAAAAAGGACGGCAGACTGGGCTAATAATAATCATCCATCCGCAGATTGCGTAGGATTACTTAATATAATTAAAAATGTTAACTCAAAAACTATAAATTCAAATTCAAATTCATTTAATCAACAAGTAGGCTGATTTTCAGCACTTTTGTACGTCAACATTTACAATAAAATATTTAAAACATTTATAAACAATAACAAAATAATAACAAAAACAATAACAAAATAATAGTAGCTGCTGTAAAGAGGCATTGTCAACTTATAAATAATTATATGTTTTTAAATTTCAGGAGGACATCGAAAAGATAGATCTCACTGATCCGGACTTGAACAAGGCAGCCACCAAGATACAGGCCTCTTTCCGCGGCCACAAAGTTCGCAAGGATGTACCCAATTAAGTAGCGGTTTTAAAAACCTACTCTGTAAGATCAGAGTTTAACCCTTCATGTGTTTTAAAGCTTAATAAATATTTGAAACCGCGCTCTTTTAATATACTTTATTTTCACTCATAATCTGTTATCGTCAATTATCTAATCAGATTTTATTTATTAAATTAAAATAAACATTGAAATTTGAAGATGTTTAATGGAATTGAATATTGGGTTGTTGGCACCAATTTTTTTTACAACTCTAATTTTTCTGCTGGTAACACTCAAGTTTTTTTAATATAAAATATTGTATACAAAAAAAATAATCTTATTTTGTAATTATTTTAATAACGTATTTAATTAAGTTAAAATATATTATGCGGCTTATTTGGCTAAAATGTTTGGTTCCTGCTTAATTTGGTTTTGTCTCCTTCTTTTAAATAGTGAATGAAAGAGACCAAACAATATTAAACAGAATTTATTATAGCTTTCGCTAATATACGGTTATTTTTAAATCTATTGGTGCAATCAACCCCTTATATTATTAGTTAAATTATAAATATCATTACATTCCTGTAAAATTTAAAATAAAATAAATTAATTAGAAACTATTCTCTTATATTTTATTAACTTATTAATACAATTTTTCTTGGATTTTTTTATTTTATGTTTCTTACGTTTTTTAGTAATAAATTGTAATGAAATTTTTCTAGTACGGAAATATAAGTGAAATATTGATATTTGTGATAGAAAACTAGCACGTGTCTAGGAGGATCTGTCGACAATATATCTACCACTGGACTCATAATGTAAGCCGAATTTAACGGCTGATTTACAGTGAAATCACACACGCCTCGCTCTGCCTGATGTTAAGCTAGAGTGCGGTCCACGAACGGGAGCAACTAACTGCTAGACAAATAGACATTTGGGTTGACAGTGTATATTCCTCTCGTTGTCGGCTGGCTACTCCCAAAACGCGAGAGTCACATCGATGTTGTTACACTTTAAACTGGTGGTACTACTCCAGGACGTACATGTTCGTCTCGTCAAGCCGGCATAGTGGAGACGACTGCTACCCGTAGAGATTTCTCTATAGTAGCAGTTGTTTCCGTTCATGGACCGCACTCTAGCTTTACATCAGGCGGAGTGTTGTCACATGCCGAGCTACAATAAAAAAAAGGACAGCAGACTGGACTTTCTATACCTTTCTATTATTTGTAATTGTATCAAAATTGAACAGAAAAAGGTTAGAGTGGAAGAAGCCGATTCGATTCCCACCCCAAGTTGTGTGTGCGGCATTTTTTTTAATTAAATTTTTATCATACATGATTAGATAAAATGATTTAGAACGTTTTACCAATTTAATAAAAAAAATTAATTGGCAAATATCCAAGAGAAATTGTATTAAAAAATATACATACCTAATTTTGTTTTAAGAATTTAAATATAATTAGTAATTAAGAAAATAATTAGATTTTTTAGATCTCTCAACCCCCTAAAGGCTTTCATTGATAATTTTATTCCAATATTTAATTAAAAAAAACCGCTCTTTATTTTATAAATAATTGCAATAAAATAAGTTTAAAAACCTTCATTAAATATTTCTATGCCTCTAATATTACTTATGTTGTTTTATTTTTTTTATTAATTTATTTTGGCACATTCCAACATTGCAGTGTGGCTTAGAATCGAATCGTCTATGGAACAAAATCTGTCCCTGGTTCCAGCTGAAAATCGACGCTACGTTTTTATATTACGGATTAATCTAACAGATTATGTGGATATTTTACTATATTATATACACGATTGCATACTAAACCAGAATTACATAAAACAAACACTTAAAAAACATTTCTGAAAAAAATTGAACCAACTTCTAAATAAAATCACTAAAAAGTCAAAAATAATTTTAATCGAGAGTACCTACACAAAGTTTAATAAGCGTAAACAAGAATAGATGCTATAATGATTATCTATTTACAAATTAATTGTCTACATATTATTTAGATTGTTGTCTACATATTTGAAGTCGGTGTATGTATTTGAAACAGATTTTATGATTAGAAATGTACCTACGAGTAGATTAAAACATTGCGGAGTTTTATATTTGGTTTCCGCTTATAGCTTATAGCTTATAGCGTATAGCTTAACATCAGACAGAATGAGGTCATATACAAATACACAAGCTTAACTTTTACTTTTCCTATGAATAAACGAACTCTTCCAGACGGTGCGGTGCAGAGGTGTGGGGCATATTAATGATTTTTTTTAAATAGGCAACCAAATGTACAACAACCTTTATAAAAATAAATAGGTAAGTAATAAAAATATGGTTTTATTATTTTATACTTACAACGTTGTATTGGAGTGTTAAAAATGAATTATTTTGTTATTTTATTATTATTTATTATATTTTCTTTGAATAATATTGGGGTAAGATAGTAAGACAACATTACAAGAACTTCCGTTAATTTATATCTTTAATAAATGAAGGTAAAATGAAGTTTAAAGAGTGGTATGTAGACTGATGATGGTTATTAACCCAGTCTGCCGTCCTGTAAAGTGACCATGTCGCGTTTCGGGGTCAGTTTGGAAGTAGCCAGGTATCACGAGCTTCTCAACCTGATGCACATTCATCTTCTCAAGTCGACATCGCGGTGACCTGCCCTTAAAAAAACAGTAAAATATGACGTCACCTAGCAGTTAAAGCAGTTAGAGGACTGCCAGCAGAAAATTGAATTTATTAAAAATTTCTTTTACATTATTCTATTTGTAAAATCATCATGTAAAGCTAGGTTTTTTATAAGTAGGGCCCTTAATAATAAAACTTTTTAAAATTTAAGGCCTCCAGATTAAGACGTGATACATCTGGAAGTTTAGACATAGTATCAAATGATGCTCAACCAATACATGCTGAGGTGAAAGGAGAAAGTCCAAATGAAAAGACGGAGTCTATCGTTAAGTATATTTATTATTAGTAGTCCGGCATAAAACCTAAAACGTATACAGGTGTGAAAGGACAGTCAGCATTCCCTTTACCTATGTATTACCATAGAGATATCCATACCATAGAGATCCACTAGAGGTGCAAACTTCATACATCTGACATAAAAGACCGTAGGCCACTTTAAACGATTTGACAATGTTGCTGGAGTGTTTGGCGCGCTTTTGCCTGAGAAGGTTGAGGTGTTTTTTTATCCCTTTTCTTAATTAGTTTGTTTAGTGGTTATTATTGTGTAAAATTGGTGTTATTTTACGTTATTGCGCAGCATAAGCGCATGTGAGTAATTGTGGAAACATTAAAATTCACTCTATATCCCTCGCCGTGAAAACGCTCATATTGTGACGTGACCGGGTGAATTGCCGCCAAATACTCCAAGAAAGCGTCAAATTGTAAAATACCATTGCAATTTGATGCAAAAACTTCAAGAATTTACTACTCGATATTGGCAGAATTGTCGTTGTTATGACATCCGAGGCCATTTAACAAAAGAAGAAGAAGTAACAATGTAGCTGTCAAGTAAAATACTATCTGACAGAGAACCTATACGTGACTGTGGCCATGTTTTCTCTCACGTCACATTGGGAGCGTTATTGTATATCATAATGCGGGTTACACTACCAATACTGAAATGTTATTCCAACTTATTTTATTATTATTAGCTTTTTAATAATTTTTAAATAAATCAAGCCACAATGTCATCATAACATCGCACTCGGTCATCTTTCAGCTTTTAGCTGTTTCGAGGCTGCTGTCTGCAAAAATGTATCTGCGGTAGCAGTTGGTTCCGTTCATGGACCGCACTCTAGCTTAACATCAAGCGGTGTATCGTCACATGTCACACAATTAAAAATCCTCGCTTACCAATTGTTATATTATTTTTAGCCGTGTACAACACAAAATAATGTTATTAAAACTGAAATATATCATGGATTTCAGGTAATTTAGCATTTAATTATAATAGTTTTGTGGATCGAGGAAAAATGATTTTCTGAATCTAGTCGAGGTTCCATGTCGAGACAATATAAAAAAGAAACGTGACCTGAAAACGCGGCATATTAAAAAAAGGGCAAGGTTCAAAAAAAATTAACTTACCTATGCTAAATCGAAAATTATTTATATTCTATTCTAAGCTAATTTTATTGGATCTTGTTCGTTAGGTTAAAAAGATTTTATGGAAGAGTTTTGGCGGCCATCTTGAGACGTCAGGTTGTCTGTCTTGAATTATTTTCCTATACTTGTGTTTCTTCGAGTGTTAATGTGTAATAATGGTGGATTATAACCATTAAGTGTTCGTGAACGTACGTTAGTGTGGTTAAACAATTCAAAAGAAGAGAACCTGTGTTTCCATTTTCCCTCCAAAACTTTGTAGGAAGTTTCAGTAAAGATTCTACCAGTTAACTGGAGCAATTTTTGACTTGACTGAGACTTGACCTGACTCGTGATGCGCAATATTATTAACTTGATGCAAAAAATATTTACTTTGACACTGGCAAATTATTATATTGCCATATAAAACAAAAGAAAAAAAAGAAAAAGATATTATGAATTTGCCACGTTTTCTTAGGTCACACTTTCTCCAGCTCATTTATAGAGGAATTTAGAAGTAATTGAACTTTTTACGTTTACTAATGAATTTGATTTTTGTAATTTATCAGGTAAAAGAACCGGCCGCAGTTGTTAAAAAAGAAACAAGAAGAGATTTCATAGAATATAATATTGGAGAAAAGTATTCAGTGTTTTGGAAAATAAATCATATTGTTTCGCTTTTAATTTTAGGTGTAACAACTTTAATCGATATGTATCCTGAATTTATTAATAAAATTTTAGATTATAAAATTTTATAATGGTAGAAAATAAAAATTGCTTTTCTTATATTTTTTAATTCTTTTAAGTAGTACTTTGTCGTCTCCGCCTGATGATAAACTAGACTGCAGACCGCAGTCGCCTCCGCTATGCCGGCTTGATTAGAAGACTGTTTTCTTGACAAGGCATATACCATTCATAACTCGAAGTTGAGAGACTATATTCTAATTAAAACTACAAGGATACCCTCCTACAGAAGTTAGAGTAAAGTCAGAGATAAATATTTTCAGCAGCAGTCGCTTCCGCTATGCCAGCTTGAGGAGACAAATGAGAACCATCCATTTACAGGACACACTTCTCACGTTATACTCGGTTACTTTAAAGCAGAGCCTGAAACGCGCCTCATCGTAGAGGTGGGAAGGCGAGAAGTGACTGGGGTGTTGAAATTATCTCACAACGACGACTGGGGACTATAGCGAACTGGATTATGTTTCCTCGTAATTTTTTTTTAATGAAATGAAACACTGAACTGAAAACTGGTTGTACTGTTTTTAATAAATTAATCTGTGCCACTTCCCACTATTATTTATTTAAAAATATTCCATAACATACAAAACAACTTCAGCAATTGTCGATATTACAAGCACAACACACGAGACGAGTCTACCGATACGTTTCATGTCGTACGAGTAGTTCGTCCCATCACTAATTTCACGACGATGTTTCATTAGAGGCATTATTGAATTCCATGGCTTTTCCTGTAATTAAAAAACCTTACGTGTAATGAGAAAATGGAGTAAATTGATGTACTTATAGAGATATTTAGACATTTAAGAGTGCATGAAAAGAACTGTGGATGTGAGGGAAGCGAGGGTGTTGTGTCAGGATCGTGGCATGTGGCGTTCCGTTGTCTCTGCCTATCTCTGTGGGACAAAGGCGTGACAACTGTATTGTATTTTATTAGGAGTAGTAGGTGGACTGATGATGGTTATTAGCCCAGTCTGCCGTCCTGGGGTAGTACCAACACTATCAAATGTGAAACCCGTGAAGTGACCTTGTCGTGTTTCTGGAACTGTTTGAAAGTAGCCAGGTATAACAAGAGGAGTGTGGACTGCTAATCTGATGGTCTATCGTCTTCTTAAGCCGGGATAGCGGAGCTGGCTATAAAAAATTATCTGTAGTAGCAGATGTTTCCGTTCGTGGTTTAGTCTCTCTAGCTTAATATTAGGCGAACTGCGATCGCAATTAAACAAATGAACTCATTTTTACTCGATGGCAATATACGTTAACGATTTACTTGAAATACTGGGTCCAATTCTTGGGGTAGAAGCGATAATTCCAGATTGCGGTCATCTGAACGTCTCTGAGAAAAAAAAAACATTAACATTTCAGAAATTTTGTATATTTTCAAACATGATCTTATTAACGAATGGCGCACATTCGTTTACTCAAGTCGGCATAGCGGATGCGACTGCGACTTGCAGACATTGCTCTATAGTAGTATTCGTCTCCGATGGTCAATTGCACTCGGACCTTAAAATAAAATATGCCTCATACCTCGTTATGTCCGCTAACAAAACAAATATTTACACAAATAAATAATAAAATAAATTTAAACATATTGTTTTGTAATTCAAACACTATGAATGATGAAAAACAATATAAAATAAATCAATAATAAAAATAATAAATTCAAATGGAAAATATTTATCAAATAAATCATTACAACTTTTTTGATAATACATATTGAGATAATAAATATAGTATATAATGATTTAAAGAGTGGTAAGCAGAGTGGTTATAGCCGAATTATGAATGTACACTGTCAACTTTCCTCAAGCCAGAATAGCGGAGACTGCCTGCAAACATTCCTGTAGCAGTTGTCTGCTCATAAACCGCTTTCTGGCTTAACGGCAGGGCTGAAAGAGTACGGTCACAATCTAGGCTATTTAAATAGTACATTTTAAAGTTAACTAGACGAATAGTAAATTATAATAAAATATGTAAATATGGAACGAAAAATAACAATAAAAAAAAGCGATTAAACATGATTTATGGTCAATAACTCAGAATTAAGACAACCGTAAATAAAACAGTAATAATTAGGTTAATAAACACGTGTTTTTATTGTATATAAAATGTGTTTTATTGGACCGTTTGCGTACTTTCATTTGACTGGAGCGGTCAATATGTATCGTCTTGGATTATTGATTTTATTGTTCGGGTTATTTTATCAGGTAATTTTTTTATATAATGACATTACAACAATTTGCCATTGTCAAAGTAAATATTTTCTTCAAGTTAATATTATTGTGCATCGCGGGTTATTCATTTATCACACTAAACAGTCAGGTTGAGACTCAGTCAAGTCAAAAATTGCTTCAGTAGTAGTAGAATCTTAAAATATTGACTGGTAATAGAATATCGATTTTTGCACAAAAAATAAGATAAGGTTCGGTCCATTTACGGAGACAACTGATACCTGATATTGGACGGTACACATTCGTCTCCTCAAGCCGGCACAGCGGAGGCGACTGCTGCCTGCAGAAATGCATCTGCAGTAGCAGTTGTTTTCGTTCATGGACTGCATTCTAGTTTAACATCGGGCGATTCACGTTATAATAAGAATCTTAGAATATTGATTGGTCTTTGACCGCTAGTGGAGGCAGCGCCGGATTTAGACTTCGGCGGCCCATAGGCAGAGCATGTTGTGGAGGCCCTCAAATCGTTTGTGATTAACTGTTGAAAGTTTCTATTAAGGCCAAGGTAAAGAAGAGAACAACTAAAGTTGGCTAACACAAAATTTAAAACAAAAGTCAGTATTTTTTTGTATCTACTGAGCCTTTATCGATTTAATTTAAATTTTTTTTGTGGTGTGATGCCTATATTGCCTATGCTTAAATCCGGCACTGAGTGGAGTCATAAATATGCTAATAATAATTTAAATTCCCAGACCCAAGCCGAAGATGCGCCTGAAAATGCACGAAGAGATTACACTGGCCACTACGTGGAGTTAGCGCAGCCATTACCCAAAATCGTGGATCAACAAGCCTTTCTGCACGATCTGCAGTTAGCCAATTCAAAGCCAGGCGTTAGACGGCATAACATAGAGTAACATTATGTGTATATTATTTATTTAAAAAGGTAATCAGAAATTGTTTACACGAGTGAGAATGGTCCTGGTGTGAAGAAGTATTTGAACCCCCATCTTTAAAATTAAATTCAAAGTTAGTGTCGAAGACCAAATAATAATAGCAGTCCTGCTAAAAAAAAATTATATCTAGGTTTAATGGTTTTTTTTTTGAGGTACCAGAGAGTTTTTTGGCCTCGCCGACTAACGAATAATATTAATAATAATGTATTTTTTCCCCAAAAGAATAGTAATAGTACATACGTACGATAAAAAGAGATAATTCATAGTACTCGTACATTTTTACTTCGGTTTTATAGGCAGGTTTTAAATAAACAAATGTAATATACATAAATAAGCAAACAAAGATTTTTTTAAAGTTAAACGTCTTATTAAATACCTCTAACTAATCAGTTTTCACTTTTTTTGGCTTTGTTGCACCACTTTCATCACTGCGGGGCCAAAACAGGCCAATGTGTGCCTAAAATGGCCCAAGTCAAAGAATAAAATATAAAATTCGATAATCTAATTTACTAATTTAAACAACGTGCAAATCAATTTTTTGAAGTGTAAATTTTTTTTTCTTTAATTCTTGTGTTAATTTTTTCTTTACCTTTTAAAAATAACGACGACGTGGCTATCTTAAAATGGTTTTTGAGGGGTTATAAAGTAATGGCAAATGTATGATTGATCTCAATTTAAAAAAAAGTTTTGTCTATTTCAAGTTTTGATATTTAAAAAAAGCAATATTTTATTTCCCTTCTTAATGTATTCAAGGAACTTGTAACAAATTAAATAATAATAATTAAAAATCAGATTTTTTTGTTTATATTGTTATGTTATTATTGTAAGTACATAATAAAGCGTATATTTTTAATTTTATTATTGACTTTTATTTTCATTTAAATAGACGCATTGACAGCAGAGTACACTTTTAAGTTTTTTTTTTTAATTTATTGTAGCTCGGCATGTGACAACATGTAAAGCTAGAGTGCGGTCCATGAACGGAAACAACTGCTACTACAGATAAATCTCTACGAGCAGCAGTCGCCACCGCGATGCCAGCCTGAGGAGACGAGCATGCACCATCTAGATTGACAGTGCACACTCTTCTCGTTATACCTGGCTACTTTCAAACTATTCCCGAAACGCGACAAGGTCACTTCACGGGTGTCACATTCGAAAGTTGTGGTACTACCCCAGGACGGTAAACTGGACTAATAACCATAATCAATCTGCCTACCACTCTTTAATAGTGCCTATAGGCACTGAGCGACCAAAATAAGGTACAAGCACCCATTAAGGCCCACTTAATTTTAAATCGTTGTTTTTTCTTTTAAATTGGGAATATTAAAGAAAAATCATTTACTAATATTTTAATTATTTATTAGGGAAGAACATTTATGAATTACAAGATTTTTTTGGCACTTTAAGAGAAAAAATGATGCATTTTTTAAAACCTGTTCACTGGGCTATCTTAAGAAGGTGGTAGCTCAAAAAGGCCCAAAATATATTTCCTAAAATGTATGCTTAATCGAATATTAAATTTTACTTGTGTATAATACTGAACTTGAAATTCAGTTTTTGTTAAATATATATAACAAAAATAAAAAGAAAAACTTATAAATTGAGCGTGGGCCATCTTAAGTGTACAAAAAATATAAATTTAAATAAAACAATAATAGCTTTCTAAATGGCAAAATAACATATTTATAGAGATTCATAGTAACATTTAGTAACAAAATAAATGAGTTCTTTATTTAGTCCCTAATTTTTTGTCACACTTATACGTGGGCCATGTTAGAAGTATTAGTTTTTATACTTTCATAAAATGACACAAATAGTCCCTTTTGCCTAAAGTAAACTTATATACTTATATAACTCAACAAAAACAAAAAAAAGAAAAATCAACACAAATCAGGTATAAATAACATATACTTCACCATTATTTTTTAGTCTGGGTCGGGGCATACGAATTGCTCTTTGTCCTCTGGAGTTAAACCTACACATTCTTCATGATACCAGACCCGACACTTGACACACTTGACGCATGTCGGCAATCCTGTCCATCTTGCATCCTTGACAGTACCAATCATTTTTTTTTGATGATTTTGAGTCCTTATTTACTGGTGCAACTCGTTTTCTTGAAAAAGGTGGGAATATGTATTCCTAACCATTGCCACGCAGGTAAAACACATTAAACAATTCATTTGGGATTTATTGTAAGCTAAAGTTATATTTCCCAGTCCTAGTAAGGCCCGGGCCATGTATGGTAAACATGTAGCGGGCCTTCATTGGGAACTTTACTTGAGTGAGAATATATTTTCTTAAAAAAACAGCGAAACAAATAAAATGAAGGCACTTACCTTTGTTTAATAGTGAAATGACTATTTTAGTAATTTCACTAACAATAAAAATTTAAATAGGTTTAATTTGCTTTTTAGTTTCGTTTATTTGTGTTATGAAGGTTATAAAACGCACACGCTCTTGGCGGACCATACAACAAACTGCCAGACATTCTCAAAATAGCTGCGCTTAGAATCTAACGGATATGCATTTCACTCTATGGCCACACCTGTATATTACCGCGAAATTTGAAATTATTTGGCATATCGTAACATTGATTTATTAAAAGTGGGCTATGATAGGAACCGGGCCATCTTCGGTCACACTACCTTACTTCCCTTCAGTGCCGCTATATAGAGTTTACAAATGTATTTTCTTGTACAAAGCTGCGAGTTGATACGTATAAAGAAAACAATACAGAACAATATTTTATATATTTAATTGTAAGGATATCCGTACGGATTATAACCGGGCTCTTCATTCAACCAACGTCGTCGGGCCGGAAATAATTTTTCATAATTAACTTTGTTGCGGAAATCAGACGCGTGTGGTATCATTCTATTGGCCTCCTGCTCACGTCTAGAATTGTAGAGGCGTAATGGTACGTAATCGTAGGGTACCTAGAATATAATTCAACAAAAGCAACTGCTGTAAAAATAATTATTCAAGTCAGACATTTTTGAGGTTTTTTTTTTATAAAAAGTACCCTGCTTACCCTATTCATGTTTATATGTTACTCGGAATAATGTAAGGATTCTAACGATACCGCAAACATAAAAATCGGTTCAGCGGTTTTAGAGTTAGTATGAATTAAATGACCCCATATACTCGTAAATTTTATTCATTTTTATTTTAGTGCTGCTATCACAGAGTCACCTCCACTATGCCGGCTCCACGAGTGTTATTTCATAGTCTAAATAACCATCATCAGTCTGCCTACCGCTTTTTTGGGTATTATTTTTTTATTGTAGCTCGACATATGACAACACTCCGCCTGATGTAATGCTAGGGCACACTCCATGAACGGAAACAACTGCTGCTACAGGGAAGTTTCTGCGGACAGCAATCGCCTTCACTATGCCTGCTTGAGGAGATGATTATCCACCAACAATTTATAAATAATAGATTTTTTTACCTGTGTTTGTACAATAATGAAAACATTAATTAAAATTAAAACAAAAAATTCTGAACACAACCTTAGCATTCTGCAATAATTCGAAATAAAAAAAAATAATGGAAAAATTTAAACTTAAATTTCACGCAAGATAAAAGTCTATTAATAAAAGAAAGTTAATTGTTTATTTGCATCTCACTTACATAGAGTGGTAGGCAGACTGATGATGATTATTAACCGTCTCTGGGGTAATACCACCAGTTTCAAGTATGTCAAAATAACACCAGTGAAGTGACCTTGTCGCCGATCAGCTTAAGAGCGGCCGTGGTCTAGCGGTAAGACGCGTGAACTCACGATCGATGAGACCCGTGTTCGAACCTCGCTAAGGACCGGTACCGATGTAACTTTGTTATATAGGCACTATTAAAGAGTGGTAGACAGACGGATGATGGTAATTTGTCCAGTCTGCCGTCCTGGGGCAGTACCACCACTTTCGAATGTAACACCCGTGAAGTGACCTTGTCGCGTTTCTAGATAAGTTTGGAAGTATCCAGGTATGACAAGAGGAGTGTGGATTGTAAATGTAGATAGTGCACATTCGCCTCCTCAAGCCGGTATAGCGGAGATGACTACTGCTTGTTGAAATTCCTGTAGCAGTTGTTTCTGTTAATGAATCGCACTATAGCCTTCACTATGGTGGAGTGCTACAAAAGAACTACAAAAAATAAATAAATCGTACGCGCGTATGACGAGAAGCCTCCGCGAGGGAAGCGTAAACGTAAATAAAACAATATTTTTTATTAATACAATACAATTCTTTATTCAGATCTTATTACATGTCAAATATTATTTAAATATGAAATTAAAAAAAAAAAACAATGAAATACCAAAAATGCAACTTAAAATAACAAATGCATTTATAATTAAAAGAGATTACAAAATAACAATAATTTTGGCTAAAATAAAATGGGCCAATTATTAAAAAAAAAACAACTTTTTACAAGTAAAAATTAACTGAAATCGCACAGTTATCATATTTAAAAAAAAAAAAAAATTAAAAAAAAAAGAAAATTTTTCCATTGAAAGGCGAGGCCATGAGGCCAAGCTGTGCTGTGCTGGGTCCGCTCCAGCACTTTCTGTTTTTTTTTTCTCAACACATGTAGTAACCCTAATTACAATACATACAGTATAATTAAAGTATAATTGTCAAAAATGATTTTTTTATCGTTTTACTATTTTGTCTTAATTATACTGAAGTAGATGCAATTTGCAATCCAGGATTACTTTTTTAACAAATACATTACTTTGTTCTTTAGTATACGAACCAAACTTTATGGCGGCTCCGAAGTCAGGCACAAGTCGCAGCACACAAATTGAGGTATCAGCGGGGCACGATGCTTGATGTAAAGCTAGAGCGCGGTCCATGAATGGAAACAACTGCTACTACAGAGAAATCACTACGGGCAGCAGTCGCCTCCACTATGCCGGCTTGAGGAGACGAGCGTTTACCATCTAGATTGACAGTGCACACTCCTCTCGTTATACCTGGCTTTCAAACTATACCCGAAACGCGACAATTACGCGACAAAACAATATATGCTCTATTCATATTTAAAATTAAATCTTAATTTTATTATTGTAAAATTGACTGTACCAGCGCAAAGCAGCACCCGCAGCTAACTTCCGAGACGCCATTAAGTGTGACGCGACCCATAATCTTTTATTAAAACAATTTGGAATGAAATGGCTTCTCGGTGGATGTAATACTGCATTTTGTTATAAACAAAGAAATAATAACAATACGACTTAAAAAGAAAATAAATAAATAAAGCGAGTACAGTAAATATCCCATAACCAAATACTAGAACAATTCAATTGGGTGTGGATTCTAACTTGATCCTTACAACGGACCATTTTTAAGAACAATTAACACCTACTGGTTATTAGTCCAGTCTGCCCTTGTGGGGTAGTACCATCACTTTCAAATGTAACACCCGTAAAGCGAGACGAGTACGCACAGCCGAGCCGGCATATCGGTGGCATTCTAGTATGGGATAACAATCAAAAAACGATATACAGATCAAAAAGTAAGTACATTTTCAAAAGACAGTCCTGTGACAATGGTTGGGTTAACCGAACTCTACATTCTTACAAAACCGAACATCCGTCACAAGACAACCTTACTACCTACCCTAAATAAGATACAAGATTACATAATGCGTCACGCATATAAAAGGAGAATGCCCATTCGTCTAACAGAAATGGGCCCACAATTTTTTTCTCGAGATTGTCGATGATTATTAATTAATTTCGTAGAAAAATAAATCTACATTCCTTATTTTAATTAGTTTTAATTTTTTCACCCGGGTTATTGAGTAATTAGACTTTTTGTGATGCAATATTTGAAGTTGTGGCAACATAGTTTAATTTTTTTTAAAATTTTTTAATAGTTTTTTTTTATGAAGTAATATGTCAAAAATATGACAAGCTTCGATCTTTTGTTTATAAATATATTTTTACTCAAGCAACAACATGTTTATTTTATTTAATTGGAGTGTCTCCTCCTATCACTCCAAATGACGAAAACGTCATTACGAGCAGTAAATGGACGGAGTTGGTTGACACGCCATACAGCGCCAATCGCGAAACAAAAACTATTAAATAGAGGTCGCCACAAGGTTATTATTATTATATTAAATGCTTTAATAATTGATGATATCTGTTTGTTTATTTAATTAAACATTGTCTATTGATTGGTAAACGATGTGTTGATATAATTGAAATAAATTAATAAAAAAAAAGAGATATTATTTCATTGTCAAACTATAAGATATCAAGCGGGCGAAATTGGGCATTATCCTTTTAAAAAAAAGTTTATACGAATAATATTTTATTAATAGTAATAATTTTTGTGACGTTAAACTAGCCTGTATTGTAATAAACATAAGGTTCATTATTGTATAATTCTTTAAATTTTTAAAATATACGTTTGATGTTTTCTTATAATGTCATCAATTACAAACCAATTAATACATATTTAAAGCTTAATAAAAGGCGACCAATTCGGATTGTCATTCGTAACATACCTACCTACAGTATAGTTAATTAGTACAACATAATTTGGTCGGATCATAACGTACTATCAATTTAAAATCTCTCATTAAAACCCTTATTAGTGAAAATAATAACAAATTTTAAATTAATAACAATACATAAAAATATTTTATGCATAAACTGTGCGATTCAGCCATTCGTCGAGAGAGAACGTTGCCAAGTCACCACCTGCAGATCTCCCGTGGAAGGTGTCTGTTGAAATTTAAAAAAAAAACAACTGTCAGTTTTATACAAAAAGAAAAAGTATGTCGCTCCCAGACCGTTGATTAGAAAAATATAAATGTAAAAAATACAACGGATTTTTTTTACAGGTTGCTGAAGCATAGTAGGTGGCGTAACCCGCACGCGCGCTCGACCAATGAATCGTGTTTGTGTCTATATTTTTTACATTAATATTTAATCCAATAACAAAAGCAGACGTTAGTCAGAAGTAACAATTCACAGTTCACTATGAATTAAATAAACTATAAATAAAAGAAAAAAAAAACCTGAAAAATATAATTTGAAAAAAAAAGTGCCTGTAAATTGTCATAAAAGTGTCATTACGTACGTGTTAAAATAGTGGATGAAATTTTTAAGTCAATTGCGTACGATTTCAATAAATAAAAAAATAAACAAAAATTAATTGAAAAAAAATAAATAATAAAAATTTTTAAATACATACTTTTATATCATCGCAAATGACTTTTTTTATTATAAATAATGAGACGGTGTAGGATTTTTTTTATTTATTCGTTGGATTTAAAAAATTTAAGTCCATGGCTTTAGTGTCAACGTCGAATTCAAAAAAGAGAAAAATAAACGTCAAAATTTAAAATTCTTAATTTAAAATCCCAAACCGCCCATCACCAAAAAGTGTTGTCATACGCAATAAATCAATACTTGTGTGGTAAAAATTCATTTGTTGAATTTATTTATCCCAGTTGAATTCACTTCAGGGTTGCCACTGCATTTCACGCTCGAGGTTTTCCATCGGTTCATTGTTCGCTGTTTTTTTTTAAATTATAAATAAAGCAATTTTAAAATACATTTTCATATACCATCAAGCCATAATTTTTCCTTTAAAAAGGTAGACAGTGAATTGAGGTTCACTGTCTACCTTACTAACCGACAACTCAATCATACGTCCTAAGGGACGTGGCCCATTCACGATCCTCATGGCAGTCCGCCGCGCGTGACGCCGAAAGATATCGGATATATAATTAATAGGTTTGCAGGCCTGTATGGCATCCGGTAAAGCCTTATAATAAAGTAAATGTTGAATAACCAGGAATTTCTGTCATTGATAAAAAAAATACATGTAACAGAGACCAGGGTCGAACCTAAGTCGTTCAGAAAGTAACCAGTAATACCCACAATATCTTTTTATAAAAAATTATTACAACTTACCGATCATAGCCTTCAATCGCACCGCGCACATTATAAAATCATCGAATGCTATGTAGCCGTCATGGGAACCATATCTGAAAGTATTCATTTAGTCTCAAGGCAAGCATAGTAGTGACGAATAAATAGGTAACAAGAAACTTGATTGAGCAACTTGAGTAATTGAGCAACTTGAGTATTTGAGCAACTTGAATATTTGAGCAACTTGAATATTTGAGTAACTTGAATATATTTTTTTAATGTCGGTACTAAGTTATTGCTTGTATCACACAGACATACATAAAACATTGTTACGTTGGTACATCGGTACCAGTCAGAATTTAGCGAGGTTCGAACACGGGTCTCATCGATCGTGTGCTTCCTCCTTCGCTAGACCACTGTCACTTAATTAATGTTTAAGCAACGTGAATATTTAAGCAACTTGAATGTTTGAGCAACTTGAATATTTAAGCAACTAGAATGTTTGAGCAACTTGAATATTTAAGCAACTAGAATGTTTGAGCGACTTGAATATTTAAGCAACGCGAATGTTTGAGCAACTTGAATATTTAAGCAACTAGAATGTTTGAGCAACTTGAATATTTGAGCAACTTAGTTTGAGCAACTTAATTTGAGCAATACGCTATCTGTAACTTTCTTTCATGAGACGATATTTTTATCGTCAAAACTTGTTAATGTCTCGCCCTAATTTCTAATATCGGAGCAAATGTGAATATTAAACAATGTTTTTGTACCTTTGAGCGAGAATATTCAGCGTATGTGCATTAACAGTATAACCAGCAGAGTGTAGAGCATCACGAAGATGGTACGCCGCAATACCACCACGACCTTCAGTATCGTAGAGACGGTAGACGGCCTGAAAAATGCATTGTTTATATTTAGGCTTTGATGAGGCTAAAGAAACGAAAGTGTATATTATATGAACAATTTGGTACATTCAAGTATTTGAGCAACATATTTATTAACGTAACGAAGATTTAGCTAAAGAAAGCAATAGAGATGTCATAATAAAACTAATAACTTACCCTCCACTGACGCAAATCAATCCACAATGATTTGAACTCTTCAAACCCGAGTCCACCGGATTGATCTTTATCGAGCATAGCGATCATGCTGCGGCACACGTCTTTAGAGAAACCTTGCCGTTTTAATTCTAGAAAATTAAACAATTAACCGTCAAATGTTGAATCCTTAATTAATGGGAAATGGAGGTGACATGTGTGTGTAATAATTTTTAAATTAAAAAAAAAACTGTATTCTTTTTAAAATGCCCATTTTTATGTTACTTATAAAATAAATAATTAAAATTATAAGTATTTAATGTACAATAAATGTTTAAATAAATAAAACAAAATAAACTTATAATTTTAATTCCAGTGAAAATATCATCCCTTTCAACCTTTACAGGTGTGAAAGAGATATCTCACAATAAGTTTAATATCACTCCTAATATAAACCTCATTTTTAAACTACAACAGCCAAAATGTCTCCCTGAATTTAGAGACGAAATCTATATTATTGCATACAATGTAATTATTCTCAAATTACATATTCTCAATTTTTTGTGTATGCATATCCCAACCTTTCTGAATTAGTAATAAGGATCCAGTCTCTAAATTCAGCGAGACAATCCGCCTGTATAAGGCCAGCCTTATTGTATTTAGCTACATCTTCTATATTGATTGATTTAATTATAAGGAAAATTGAACAAAAAAAAAAAGACTTCCCACAACATCCTGAACTGTGGCTAATTCTAAAATTATTACATCTACTAATAATTTTTTTTTTTAAATACATTAGAGGTGATATTAAACTTTTGTGACCCCAGAAACCTTATTGCATCAAAGCGCGAATGGTTGAATTACCAAATTCTAACGTTAATAATTCAACCAATCAGAGAACGTGTTAGTGGCAACATAAAAGCGTTTTTTTAGTACAAAAAACATACTTCATAATAGAAATATCCTTTTTGTAGTCGTAAAATAAAAACAAATAAAAAACGTTGAAAATTCTGTAAAAAAAAACATAAGAAAAGACATTTTAAAAAGCATGTCCTTAACCTCCATTTCAAACTGAAAAAAAAAACCTCTGAAAAAAAAAACACTTATTAGAAAAATAATTAATTTTGTGTTTAGGAAAATTTTTAGTAAAGTCTGCAGGCAACAGTCGCTTCCGCTATCCCGCCTACTTCCAAGCTATTCCCGAAACTCGACTGTACTTTGGTCGTTCAGTGCCCTAATTATATTTTCCTCGTTTTTTTTTTTTTACATAACACCAACAAAATCAAATTCAAGAAAACTTTTTCATCCCCAAAGCAAAAGACTTCGTAACATAACATAAAACGATACCTCTACCAGGTTGGGGCTGATTAAGATGGACCTCCTCCTGCTGATTTTGTTGTGCTTGGTTCAAGTCCACTCCTACTTCCTTACAAATAGGTTGACATAGGGCACAGAGCAATTGTTCGAGACAACTCTGGTCCTGCGGGGGACTCGCGTTTGTCCCCCCTCCCGTGTTGTAGAATTGCTCTCCTCCTTTATTGCCAATCGCCATTTCTGTTTACCCCAAATTTTAGGAGTTAGACTTTATAGGTATTAGTTACGCCTATTATTATTCTATGTAAGCGTACAAAATAATAGCGATTCCGTAGAAAGCCGACTTACTTAAGATAAAATAAGTTTATATCATAGTTAATACGGGCAAGCAATTGTTTTTGACATATTCAAACAAAACAAAAAGAGCTAAAAATAATAGGGTATAAGCATTAATACTTAATATAATTTTATTTGAGCAACTTGAGAAATACGTATAAATGAGCAACTTGAGAAATACGTATAGTTGAGCAACATGAGAAATACGTATAGTTGAGCAACATGAGAAATACGTATAGTTGAGCAACATGAGAAATACGTATAATTGAGCAACTCGAGAAATACATAAATTTGAGCAACTTGAGAAATAGAAAATTGAGAAAATAGGTTTTCTACTTCGCTTCAACTTAACTACTAAATCACATAAGCAATACTCACCCAGTTAACCGAAATAGTTAACAAGAACAAAACCAAAGCTGCATATAACAATACAATAAGCTCTTACAACAATTAGTATAGAAGAATAATTTTTTTTAAATGGGCGTTTTAAAAAAATGGGCATTGAAAAAAAAGGGCATAGCATGTTTTTGTGTGTGTGTATTTAATACTACTTGGTCAAAAATAAAGAATTAATGATAGCGGATCTATTTGTGTTTTTATAGTAGCTCGGCATACGACAGCACTCCGCCTGATGTAAAGCTAGAGTACCGTCTATGGACGGCAATAACTGCTACTACAGACAAATCTCTACAGGCAGCAGTCGCCTCCACTATTCCGGCTTGCGAGTATGCGCCATCTGGATTGACAGTGCACACTCCTCTCCTCCTGACTACTTTTAGGCCGAAACGCGACATGGTCACTTCACGGGTATTATATTTTAAAAAAAAAGCATAAAATAGTCTTTATCGACTTAAGTGCCAATGATACAAGCATTAGCTTAGTATTTGAGAAAATAGTGGTCTCACCCTCCCTCATGGCGTAGTCAAGGATTTCTTTAAGCTCCTGCCAATCTACTTCTCCATCGTCACCGGCTAATCGGTTGAAGAATTCACGGACTGGGTCGGCTGGTTCGGGAGATGGGACAGCATCTTTTATCTGTATTTAAAAGAACTTTCGACTTAACCCCCTAGTCAAGTTAGAGCGTTTTCGCATAGCGTATGAAAGAAAAGCCGAATTATTATTATTTTTATTTTATATGGCATTGTAACAAGTTGCCAGTGTCAAAGTAAATATTTATAACCGTACTCCGCCTAACGTTAAGCCAGAGTGCGATCCACGAACGGAGGCGACTGCTGTCAGAGCAGGGGGTCTGCAGACAGCAGTCGCGCCCGCTATGCCGGCTTGATGAGATGCCTCTTCACACTGCGCTTGAAGTCAATATTATTGTGCATCATTCAACATACTAAATAGTCAACTCGGTTCTCAGTCAAGTCAAAAATAGCTTCAGTAAAGTGGTAGATTTTTTTACTGAAACTTCCTACAAAGTTTTGGTGGGAAAATGAAAATAAACGTTCTCTTCGTTTGAATTGTTTGCCCACACTCACGCACGTTCACGAACACTCAATGGTTAATAATCCACCATTATTACACGTTAACAATCGAAGAAACACAAGTTTAGAAAAATAATTCAAGACAGATAACCTAATGTCTTCAGATGACCACCAAAACTCAACTAAAAATGTATGGGATTTTCCAAATTGTCGAGGTAGCAAAATGTCAAAACATTCGTTAGTCGGTCTTCTGGCATGCGAAAGACTAGTCCCGTCTAGTCGTGTTTTGAGATCAGGCAGTTTCAGAACCACTACATAAATCTTTACTTCCACTATGCCGGCTTGAGAATTTAAGAATATTTCGAGAATTGAGGCAATGTAACTTACCCTGTCATCCACTTCACCCATACCAATATCTTCATCATTTTCACTGAAAAAAAAACAAATAATTACAAATTGACTAATTTTTTATTCACTTCACCCATTCTAAAAAGTCAAAGGGAACGAAGCCCATACAGCCTATGTCTTATATTTTTGTATTACATGTTCCTCTTTTGGAACCTTTTTTGGAGTGAATAATACCAGTTTTTTTTTTAAATATAAAACCAATTGATAAAAACCTTTTCAGGCCGGCATAGTAGAGCCACCGCGACCTCCACTGTGCTTACCATCAGGCCAGTCGACGTCACATGTAGTGGCATCCATAAAAAAATTGCTCTCTTGCTTTTTTTCAGTCGTCCAAACTCAAGGGAAAAATAAAAAAAAAAAAACTTACGCCATATTATTGTTCTTTTCAGAGAATACACGCAACATAAAGTTTCCCTCCTCGTTAGGCTCAAAGGTAGACGGTACAATCACATATTTACCAGGTGGCAATTTAAAACTGTAATTAAATAAAAAAAATATATATTTTGGCTCGACATGTGACCTCAACTGGTCTGATGGTAAACGCAGTGGAGGTCCATGAGCATTGACGACTAGAGAACCGCTCGCACGGTGGCTCCAGTCGCCACTACTATGCCGGCTTGAATGATCCAAGGTGAAAGGACTGGGAGAACACATGGGAGGGCAAAGCATTCCACTTGTCAATTGTGCGACACAAAAAGGACGCGTTAAACCGTTTTGTTCGGCTACCGATTCGGTGGACAAAATGTGAATGCTTCCCCCTCCCAATGCGGGTGTTACGGGTGTGGAAGGATGAGACGGGTATTAGGTTAGAGCTCTTCAGAGCATTCACCATGGTATAGGCGATAGAGGACACACGAGTAGGTCCCTGCCAGATGACATTAAAACAAGTTGCCAGTGTCAAAGTAACTTGCATCAAGTTAATATTATTGTACATCACGGACCATGTACACCATCCAGATTGACTGTACTCTCGCTACCTGGCTACTTCCAAACTGATACTTGAAATCGGTGGTAACTACTCCAGGACGGCAGACTGGGCTAATAACTATCATCGGTCTCATCTCAAGCCGGCATAGCAGAGGCGACTGTTGCCTACAGAGATTTGGCGCTCTAGCTTTACATTAGACGGAGTGTTGTCATATGCCAAGCTGCAATGGGCAAGGTCTTCGAATCGAAAACCATTTCGAGATATCACTTCAATTATATGTAATTTTTGATTCCTATCTGAGAAAACTTTAATACCGCGGAGATATTTGACTGTGATGACACGCGATCGACCTTTTTCGGATGAACCATAGACATTGGTGTAGAAAAAGAGGTGGTGTATATAGCCTAACAAATTTATAGATATTTTTTGTGTTGTTACCTAACAAATTTGCCAATATATTTTCTTTGTGTTTCCTTACAATTACAGTATTTAATACAAATAACCGTTGCACTGTAACGAACAAAATAGTATACAATAAACACCATATTTTAATTAAAATAAATCCTTTAAAATTGAAAGTTTGGTTAAATAATTTGACAAAGATTTAGTTTTTATGTTTACTGACAATGGTTTAGTTCCGTCCGAAACGTTACAATTAATATATTACAATCGCAATCTTAAAAAATTAATAAAAAAAGTTTTCTAGAAACACGTGTCGACTAAATTAATCTATATTATCCAAAAAATATTGTTACGTCTGTGGGGGGTACAAAAATACACGACTTCGGTCTTCACACCGATTTATTGCATACGACACACAATAACGTAGATGCTGGAGTGGTACGATAGTCGCTGAATAGCCTTCAGTCGCTGTTCAGTATGGCTTGTATCGCATCCAAAATAGGACTACTCTTTGGGACACTCGGGTGTCGGTATTTATACTCAAACAGGAGGAAGCTTCGAGAAAGATCTCGTCGAAGTTGTTTACTAATTATAATGTAAACAAGGTCACAGGTCACGCTACTCGTGTGGGCGTGGCCAAGATGTTTACGCTACGCCGCTTATACGAGACCTTTCTAGAAACTTCGACGCATGCTGTCTCTTTCGCACCCCAGGTGCACGTAACAATATGTAAAACAGACAGCCGTCACCAGATTTACCTTCCCAATTAAAAAAAAAAGCCTTACCGAGCACTGACTTCGCGCAAATTAATGAAAGCCTGCGAGCGCCCAACCGAGGCGTTATACTTGAAGAAGTTCATGTCGAGAGGGGTAGGCACGTGTCCGTAGTCCGGCAGGCGGTAAATAGCGAAGCCTATGGTTAAACAATCAACGCCCTCGTGACGTTTGGACCGGCGATCCTTCTGCATGAGAGCCACTATAATCTGTAACATATAATAATTAAAACAACTAACAACAATCTTGTAAAGCTAGAGTACAGTCCATGAACGGAAACTACTAATACTACCCCGCTAAAGACCGGTACCAATGTACCTTTATTATAGGTACTGCCTATAGACACTATTAAAGAGTGATCTGCCTACCACTCTTTATTATTCTGATGATGGTTATTTGTCCAGTCTGCCGTCCTGGGGTAGCACCACCACTTTCGAATGTAACACCCGTGAAGTGACCTTGTCGCGTTTCGGTAATAGTTTGAAATTAGCCAGGTATAGCGAGAGGAGTGTGCACTGTCAATCTAGGTGGTACATGCTCGTCTCCTCAAGCCGGCAAAGTGGAGGTGACTGCTGCGGAACGTCACGTGCCGAGCTACAATAAAAAACAAGATAAACATTTCAAAATTACCAACCGTGCACTTGTCCTCATTATCTCCATCATCAACGTCCTTCAACTCGACAGTATACTGCGGGTTCCTCCAGAACGAATCCAAGTAGTTCCTACAACCGCCAGCTGTCACTCCTGAAAACAATATATTAAATAAATCATATCTGCCATTGTGCAAAGGCAAAGGTAACAAAGCCTGTACAGCCACTTTTTTATTGTAGCTCTGCATATAAAAACACTTCGCCTGATGCTAAGCTAGATTGCGGTCCATGAACGGAAACAACTGCCACTACAGATAAACTTCTGAAAGTATCAATCGCCTCCACTATGCCGGCTCGAGGAGACGAATGGCAACATCCAGATTCATACTCCTCTTGTTGCCCGAAACTTACATACTTGAAAGTGAATGTACGACCCCAGGACGGTAGGCTGGGCATCAGACTACCCACCACTCTTGGTATAATATAAAATACTAACCACGAACCCACTCAGCGTGAAACACGGACACGTCCCACTTCTTATTACAACCTTCTTCACCAGCATCCAAAGAACCGAGTGTCAAATGGCATATTTCAATTCTGCAAACGAAAAAAATTACATTACATAACCAACATTATTTTCTAAACACTACTTGATCCGGGGCGCGCCCGACAGCCACCAGACGCCGCGACTGTGCACGTCCTGAAACGGATCTACTCGATGGCCGGGTTCACCACTACCCTTGGCTGTACCAGCCGAACGACAGGTACCCCCAAGGGCGATGGCGACGAGGACGTATACACAAGACTTAGGGATGTGCGCAGAGAGCCCGGCCCCGCACACCCCGGACTCCCCCGCAGGAGAACCACCCCACCTCCCCTCTAAACACTACTTTGCAACTAATTTCCGCTAATCAACTTCGTATTTTTGTCTCTCAGTGTCTATAGGCACTATTAAAGAGTGTTAGGTTGATGATGGTTAATAGGCGAGTCTGTCGCTCTGGTTGGCCACCTGTGAAGCGAACTTGTCGCATTTCGGGAACAGTTCGGCATGGTGCACCATTCGTCTCCTCATGCCAGCATAGCGGAGGCGACTGCTGCCTCTAGAAATTTATCTATAGTAACAGTTCATTCATGGACTGCACACTAGCTTTACATCAGGTGAAGTGTTGTCACAGGGTTCCAATACCTGGAGAAATGGTCAACCACATCCTTGTATGACATCCAGAACTCCCCGTCATGGTCAAAAGTCAGCCCCAGCTCTTCCTTCTCTGATTCCGGTATGAACCTCCATTCCGGAGACCTGAAAACCAATATATTCCAGTTGTAGAAGGCGTGAACTCCCGATTGATGAGACCAGGTGTTCAAATCTTCCTCAATTATAACCGGTACCAATGTAAAATGTAATGAGAGGCCGCGGTCTAGCGGTAAGACGCGTGAACTCGCGATCGATGAGACCCGTGTTCGAACCTCGCTAATTCTGACCGGTACCAATGTAACTTTGTTTACTTTGGTCGCTCAGTGACTATAGGCAGGCAATGTAAAGAGTGGTAGGCAGACTGATGATGGTTATTAGCCCAGTCTGCCACCCACCACTTTCGAATGTAACACCAGTGAAGGTACTTCCCCAGGATGGCAAACTGGGCTGATAACCATAAGTAGTCTACCTAAAGAACTTACTTATCACTCCAAGCACCATTCCATTCAGCTTCATTCCCCCACGGATTCCTCAATCTGAGCAACGGTATCTTTCCGGCTCTCCCCGGTGTCTCAATATCAACATATTTCACTCTTGTTATGGAGTAAGCGTGACCACGGATCAGACCGGCTGGAGTTTCAGCTTCCAAAACGTGAGGATCAGGCTGGAATTAAAAAAATATATATATATAACTTGCTACATGATGTAAAGCTAGAGTGCAGTCCATGAACGAAAAGAGCTATTACAACAGATAAATTTCTACAGACAGCCGTCGCCTCCGCTATGCCGGCTTGAAGGGACGAATGTGTACCAACCAGAAAACCCCATCAGTTATAAATTTCTTTCATCTATCTACTTTCACTCATCATGTACCCAAACTATCTAAGAATTCCTTTCTCTCTACATCTTCTTTCAAACCACATCTATTGCATGTGGTCCCGATCCCACCACCACCACTTTGGAATTACACCAGTTGACCTACCTCAATACTGCATCCAATCATAGAGTTTCTTTCATAAGATTTCAGTAATATAGTGTAAAAGTTTGGCGGCAACTCGGTAATGTCGTACATTTCAGTGACACCACCTGTGAAGTCTTCCATCGCTTCACACGTAGAACCTCCTTTTAAGGCTTCATATGAACCGTGTAATCTGAAAACGTATATTCATGAAAATTGTGAAACGCGGCGTTTTTTCATTGTTTTTCAGTTTTTTTTTAAATCGTAGCTCGGCATATGACAACACTCCAGTTACGCTAGAGTGCGGTCCATGAACGGAAACAACTGCTACTACAGATAAATCTCTACAGGCAGGCAGCAGTCGCCTCTACTATGCCGGCTTGAGGAGACGAGGATGCACCTTAATCTATAGTTAAAACGTATAGTTCCATTTCTACTAACTTAGCGTAGGCTTTCTCGAGCAAAGCACTCCAAAATTCATTCCTCTCAGGTGAATGTAGAAAGACGAGCTTTCCACGATACGTCGGCAGACGATCGTCGATAACAACATCTACCCATTGGCCGTATTGCCAAAACCTGAAAAAAAAAGGCAAAATAAATATCTATGGAAGGTAGTTGCAAATAAAACCAGTTGATTACTATCATGAACACGGCTCTTCATTTCTTTGGAATACTACAGAAGCTGAGATACACGATTTAATTTTTTATTATAGCAACACTTGCGGTTTATTGAAACATATATTTAGTCTGGCAACATTATTAGTATTAGCGATACTAACGTGGAATTACTGAAAAATAATCTGCCAAAAATCGTATACTAACATACATTGTTTTTTTTTTATATAGGTCGACATATGACAACACTCCGCCTGATGTTAAGCTAGAGTGCGGTCCATGAACGGAAACAACTGCTAACGCAGATTCCGCACCATCCATTGATACGGCACTACACTCCCGTTATACTCGGATACTTCCAAGTCGATTCCGACAAGGTCACTTCACAGGTGTTACACGTGGTACTACCCCAGTCGGAGTGGGCTAATAACCATCATCAACTGGCCTGATGGTATGCACAGTGGGATGTGGGATTATTACGTGGCCATAACAAATAATATAACATTACCGAAAATGGAAGACACCTGCATAATCCTCATCAAAACTCTGATCATCAGGCACGACTTTGTAGAACATGCTAAAATGAAAAAAGAAAAGCGTTTACATTTGTCACTTGATCGAATCGAAATCAAATTACAAGCATATGGGATTTCACGTGCTCGAATGAGATAAAAAAAATTAAAATGAAGCATGGTGGAGAGTACTCAGGTTTTTTTTTAAATTGTAGCTCGTCATGTGACAACACTCCGCCCGATGTAAAGCTAGAGTGCGGTCCATGAATGGAAACAACTGCTACTACAGAGAAACCTGTGCGGGCAGCAGTCGCCTCCACTATGCCGGCTTGAAGAGACGAGCGTGTACCAGTCGATATAGGTGTCTGGAAATTATGTATTATTTATTTCTTCTAGTGTCAATGGCTCTATAGCAGCGGTCGGTGATTGGCGGACCGTGGAAGTAAAAAAAACTGGAATGCAATGAAAAGATGTTCATACGTACTCCTGCATAGCTGGCACAGCAAGATTGGCAACAGCGGCAAGAAGCCAGCAGTCGCCGAGTTCTCCCTGTTGAACATCGAAACGGCTGAAGCCTTCGACGAAAAGCCTTGGATCGTCGCATAATTCCTAAAATGATAACATTTCTCATGTACTCCGAGAGTGGTAGGCAGGTGGTATGCTGTCCTGGGGTAGTATAACCAGTTTGAGCTGACAGTTTGCATTCAATGCCCACATTCTTCCCATCAAGTCGGCATAGCGGAGACGACCGTTGTAGCAGTTGTCTCTATTCATTCACCAGCTTAACGTCAGGGGAAGTGAAAAAAGTTTATTTCAACGTTTTTATATCAAGCATTAGAACACTTACGCCAGGCCTAAGCCAAGTAATGGGACGATCGAGACGTTCACTGTAATAGAGGCTGCGATCATTTGCAGGGAACTCTGGGTCCTCGAACAGGCGACCCTCACTCAAACAACGGGATCTAATCTCCTTGAAGTCCTGATAGACCGCTGGTTGGTACGCAGTCGAGTAAGCACGAGTTTCTCCAAGCTGGGGAAGACAATAATTATTTAATACAAAAACTATCTTCAAATAAATGCTAAACGAGCATCTAAGGTGGAACCAAATTCATGTATAAAAAAATAACTAGTTTCACCACCTTTGGAACACATTCTAAGAGAATCTTGAAGCTTTCTATAGTTTGAGAAGTTCAAATCGCATCGAGATCATGAATTCCGCAATTCGGATAAATCGTATCGAGCTGTATCATGTCACGCACATTATCGAAATCGACCTTAAAAATAGAGCAAGTATAGCTCGCGTCAAACTTTATAACGTCTCGGAAGTTAGCTGCGGGCGCTACTTCGCGTTGGTACAATTACAATTTAATAAGTTTACAATAATAAAATTAAGTTCATTTTAAATATGAATAGAACATATAAAATGCTGCGGGCGGGTAACTCGGGAGTGTGCCCTTCCCTCTCACATTCATCGTGCCTCGCTGATACCACAATTTGTGTACTGCGCAGCGACTCGTGGCTAACTTCGGAGCCGCCATAAAGTTTGGTTTGTACTATACTTGGACAACAAAACACATTCAATACGGGGTTTTAAATGAAAGCAATTATAAATTCTAGAGTTCTAATAATAATTTGCAGGCTTGAAATGCTACCATCGCTGGATGGGAGATTGTAAAATTCTACTTATTGTTCTTGTCCTTGTCCTACTCGATAGGGACAGACCTGGCACGAATCTAAGTTACTAATCGACAAGTTACCGAATTTTTATTGATATTCGATTGTTTTTTAAATAAATCAGTCATCGCTACCACACGAAACTGGTAAAGCTTTTGCAGTCACCTCCGCTAGTTGCTGCAGGCGGTCACATGACGGTTTATTTAAATACCCACCCATAATACTCTTTCACCCGTCGGCATAAACATATTGCTTCCACCATAATTGACAGGTAAGACATTATAACCATCCTTACTAGCAATAGAAATTAACTTTAATTTGGGTTTCTTTGAGATTTTAGTTTTAGATTCATCAGATTCTTTATCTAATTCTAGTACAGGCTTTGTAGTTTCTTTCTTAGATACAATTTCTCTTTCGACATCTTTAATTACAACCTTTTTGCAGTCCTCATAAGCGACGTTTGTGGCCCAAAAAGGTTTGTACACGCTATTCTGACGGACTTTAGGTTGCGTGTACGTAAAATCAGAGACCTTTACTTTTCTGAAGTCTTCTAGGACTTTTGTAAAGAATCCTGTTTGATCTTTTACTTCTTCTTTAACTTGCTTCTTTTGTCTAACTATTCTGCCTGATTTTGGGGACAATATAGACACAGATTTACGTTTCCATCTGTCAATTGCGGTGTTTATATCGATTGTGGCGTAAAATGTTGTGATTTTAGCCACATCCTCTTTTCTTAATTTCACAAATACTTCCTCTTTTACTTCTTTTGGCATATTTGGTGCTATTTGTTCTGGTTCAATCAATTTAACCGTTTAAATCGCAAATAGCTTCCCATTGTCAGGACCTCTACTCGATTTATTATTATTGAAATATTATTTTTTTTACGTGATACTATTTCAAAATACTATTTTTAACTGGGTATTTCGTTTTTATTTTAATAATAGATATTAAACTAATCAAATTGATAAATTTATTAAATAATTAAAATACGCAGTAAAATATAATAATAATAATAAAGACAAATAAGCAAATAATTGCAAGTAATTGAGTGTTACTTAAAAGTAGGGTTGCCATCAGTCCGGGTTTCCCCGGATTTCTCCTAGTTCAGAGGGCATCCGTGGAGTGTCAGGGCGGAGCTTCATTTGTAGTCCGGGTTTAAAAATCTAGTCTTAGGCCACCAGCGACACACGCACTGTGCCCGCACGCCGAGAAAAACCGACGAACCGACACGCTAAATTCATCGTCCCCCCGTTTTTTATTAGACTATGTTTAAAAAACCTGTTGACATGTCCTGGTCCGGGGTTTTCACGCGTCGTGTCCTGGTTGCTAAATTTTAGAGATGGCAACCCTACTTAAAAGTGATGGTGTTGCCCCAAGACAGTTAGTTGACTGGACTAATAACCATCATCAGTCTCCCTTACCACCACTTTAAATTGATTTATTCTCCATTAAGAACCTTAGTAATGAATTAAAACTTCGAAAAAAAGTTTTACATTCAAAAAACACTGAAAAAAAACTCTACATGACTTGTAACTTTTATATTATACAGTCAAGTTGTCTACTAATAAATTCAATCGATTTTAAAAGACCGTGACATTGACTAGCATTTGTTAATTTGAATGAACATTATCCGGTACCAATTTAACTATGTTTTAACTTTGGTGGCTCAGTGCATCTAAATAGTGCCTCTATTGAACTGCCCTCCTGGGGTAGTACCACCACTTTCAAATGTAACACTCGTGAAGTGACAAGCCCATTTCAAAATCAATTTGGAAGTAGCCAGGTAGAGAAGTGTGCACTATCGATCTGGATGGTACACATTCGTCCCCTCAAGCTGACATAGCGGAGGCATATGCTGCCTGTAGAAATTTATCTATAGTAGCAATTGTTTCCGTCCATGTACCATATTCTAGCTTAACATCAGGCGGAGTGTTGTCATATGTCGAGTTACAATAAAAAAAAATTTGAGAAACTGCGTATTTTAATTTAACAACCACAAACACATTATTTATACCTATTAGGTAGTTTTTTTTATTAATTAGAAAATATTTCAAAAAGTAAAACTATTTTTTTTAAATTATATTTAAATTTAAAAAAAAAACATCGATTTAGTTTTAATTTTAAAGTAAACACGTCCGTTCGTAATTTGTGTAAAAATTGAACTAAAATTGATAAGAGCCGTTTGTCGTTCATATTGTAGAGGGAAAACACAAAAAGTGTGATTAAATAAATAAAGATAACTATCCACTATGAGCTATTTTCAAGATTTATATATACATATAATCTCACAAAAGTTTAACCGGTACAATACAATACAATACAATTGTCACGGCATTTACCACGATCCTGACACAACACCCTCGCTTCCTGCACATCCACAATTCTCTTCATGCACGCCCGACGATTAAGGGCACTAGGCAGCCCAGCTTTCATGAGGATGTCTCCGATTTGATCGGAAAACACCCTTCTGGGTCTGCCTTGTTTAACGCGTCCATTCACATCAGATTTATATATTCCTTTCGTCAATCTCCTTTCATACATCCTTTCCATGTGCCCAAACCATCGAAGCATTCCTCGTCACTACATCATCTTTCAAACCACATCTATCGCGCACAACACCCCCGGTACCAATGTTTAACCGGTACCAATGTTACGTATCGTGTGGTAATAATATAGACGTTAATTAAAGAATGGTAGGCAGACTGATAGTGTTTATTAGCCCAATCTGCCACCACTTTTAAGTGACCGTGGACCGCATTCAAGCTGTTAACATGAGCTTAACTCTCACATACCACTTACCAACCATAAAACAATGGTTGTAATGTGGTTACGACCACTTATATGAGTACATTTCTGTTAGCATTTCCTGGTTTTGTGAGCGACATGAACCACGCACGACGATTTTTGTTGAAACCGATCACAATTTATCGTCTGTTTGAACGCTATCACAACATTCCACAACGCTAAACGCATACAAAGTTACTGGCAACAGCTATTAAAAATATAAAAACGATAATAAATAATACAATACAACAATAAATAATAGAGAAATTTAAGAGTGGTAGGCAGACTGATGATGGTTATTAGCCCAGTCTGCCGTCCTGGGCTAGTACCACCACTTTCGAATGTAACACCCGTGAAGTGACCTTGTCGCGTTTCGGAAACAGTTCGAAGTAGCCAAGTATAACGAGAGCGTGCACTGTCAATCTAGATGGCGCGCCTAGATCTAGAATAAAATTACAATTATATCGTTTCGGCCACGGACGATATGTCGCGTTTGTATAATGTTAAGATTTTTTTTTAAATTGTAGCTCGGAATATGACAGCACTCTTGTCTTATGTTAAATTAGAGTGCGGTCAATGAACGGAAACAACTACTACTACAGTTAAATCTCTACAGGCAGCAGTCGCCTTCGCTATGCCGGCTTGAGGAGACGAGCATGTTCCATCTAGATGACAGTGCACACTCCTCTCGTTATACTTTCAAACTATTCCCGAAACGCGACAAGGTCACTTCACGGGTAAACAGGTCCTTGGCTATTCCGACTTAAGATGACTGTACATTGACAGTGCACACTCATCTCGTGGTGGTAGACTCGTGAGTCTGCCTTTTAAAAAAATAAACTATATTTATAGCTCCAAAACAATATCTTTCAATGGATAGCAAGAATAAAACAAAGTAAACACTGCCCATGGGGTGGCGGTCCCAGTGCGTGACAAACAGGATGGTGTACATGAAAACGACATTATTATCAAACTAATGCAATAAAATAATTACCACCCACGGTGTTTTTTATTTAATTTTTTTTTATTTGCCCTTCATCGGGTGCAGAATAACACGCGATCCTTTGCAACTGGAGCTAAAAAAGGGAAGATCTCTAAACGTGATAAAAAGGTATAAAATTATAGAATAGAATAGGATATATTTTATTTGTCATACAGTACAGATGTTTTTAGGTAGAGGTAACAAAAGGGAAATCAGCTCAGCATGTGCTCTGGCAGATGTTAGAGCGCTGATTTTTAGCTGACACCGCAGGAAGTGGCAAAGGGGCAGTGATAGGGAAGAGGTGTAATAAAATAGTTATGAAAAGTAGTTTGTATTGGAACGATAAAATGCATAAATATAAAAGAATATGGAAGAAGCATAATAATATTATTATTAATAATAGTAATAATTAATAGGTTGCTCACGCATACATAATGTATAACAGTGTTGACAGCTGGCATTTATCGTTTTTTTTTAAATTCAATTGCTAGATGACAATGCCCATTCATCTAATAGAAATGGGCCCACATTTTTGTGGAAAAATAAATCTATATTCCTTATCACCAACCAGTTTTGACATCCGGGTTATTGAGTAATTAGACTTTTTTTGATGCAATATTTGAGGTTATTTTTATATTAAATGCTTTAATAATTTACGATATTTGGTTTTATGTAATTAAACATTGTCTATTGATTGTTAAACGATGTGTTCATATAATTAAAATAAACTAATGAAAAAATTGGAGATTACTTTGTTAAAAGACTGTTAAATGTCAACTGGGTCCAAAAATGGGCATTGTCCTTTATTGTTTTTAATGTTGTCTCTGTTCATGGACCGCACTTTAGCTTTACATCATACGCCGAGCTACCATAAAAGCGAAAAAGAGAAAAAAGCGGCAAAACCCGAGATTAATGTACGAAGCACATTAGAAGTCTAGACGGCGGCAACGTAAGCGTCCCCTCTCTATAAACGTTCCTAGAAATGTTTGCTATCGATCGAATTTTTACCAATGGAGTACTAACACTTAGGTTTAAACGATTAACATTGGTACCGACATAAGTTTACTATCCTAAAGGCCTCTGTGCAGAGGTTGCATGGGGACTGAAGAGACAGTCACGCATGTGCTCTTGGAGTGCAGTAGCGTGGACGAGCCACGTCAAACGTTCTTCGGCGGTGTGGTGTGCAGAAACGTGAGAAGTCTCTTGAACTTCCTGGGAGACATTAGGTAGCTGCGGTGATGCATCCACATCACGCACAACGAGCGGCCAAAGCTGCTCAATTGCGGAAAAGAAAAAATTCCGCAAGGAATCTACAATCTACATCTACAATCCTAAAGACCTACGTTGAGTGAAGGCAGACTGATGGTGGTTATTCGCTGCCGTCCTTGTCGGCAGCAGCAGTTGTTTCCATTCATGGACAGCACTCTAGCTTTACAACGAGCGGAGTGTTGTCATATGCCGAGCTACAATATTGATAAGTAATAAAACGCCCAACTCGATCAGGAGCTATCGCGCCATTTGGGAGATTTTTTTGTTTTAATTTTGTAGCTTCGAGTACTATTCTTGTTACAAAGTTTTTTATAGTAAACTACTATGACAGGGCACAGTAAGTTGTAATATAATAATTAAACAATAATAGTGGATTGAAGTGGACAGTGGTGAAAATGACAAAATGGCATAATGTTGTTAAGTAAACCGACCTCAATTGGATAATTGCCTGCATCCAGCCGTGTTACTCTATCAAGGACGGATATTAACGCTAAAGCTTGCCGATTGTGATAAAAATATATATATAGTTAGTATTTTGACAACACAGTAGGTACTCATGTACTCGTAATTGTATAATAATTTCAATTGTTTTTATAGTAGGTCTCGACATAATATGACAACACTCCATCTGATGTAAAGCTAGAGTGCCGTCCACGAACGAAAACTACGTATACACACCTCTCGGTATGCTACTTCCAAACTGTTCCCGAAACGCGACAAGGTCTGGACGGCAGACTGAGCTAATAACCATCATCAGTCTGCCTACCACTCTTTAATAGTGCCTATAGCCACTGAGCGACCAAAGTACAAAACAAGTCAGAATTTAGCGAGGTTAGAACACGGGTCTCATCGATCGTAAGTTCACGCGTCTTACCGCTGAACCACGGCCATTCTATATTTACTAGTATCATCACGATGACGCATTTTCCTCGTCATCTATAATCATTTTATGAATCATTATCTCTCAGTATTGGAGAATAGGTAACGCGTTAGTTAATATCTGGTTTAAACATATCATTTAAATACTAAACAATTTCAAACAACATAACGCAAAACGCGTGGTTTCTGGTTTCAGGATCAACTTTGGAAGTAGACTGGTATAACATCCGTTAATTCATCTCTTCAGCTAGCATAGCGGAAGCGACGCTAGTTCAGAAAAAGACAAGGCCTCTGAGCAGTCATAATTTATCGTCATTAAAATCCAATGACATGTCGAACCACTACAAGAAAACACGGTGGGCAATGTCTAATGATGGCTGTACAGGGCGTGATACTCGTGACCGGGTGCTGCAGTGGGCGCGGTCTACTCCCGTGTGGCATGCTTCTCTCCGCGTCTGCATAGTTTTTCATTTTCAAATTTTTTTCTATTAAACGTATGTGTGTTGGTACCTTTGTGGTTGAAACGTGGGTTGCAATGATATTAATATATAATTTTCTTCATTTTGGTGCCCCATATGGTGGTTTAGTTATGTTTGTTAAATTAGTTACGACTAATTTTTTTTTTCTGAATTTATAATTCAGTTTTTTTTGTTATTATAAACACAGGCTATAATTGACGAGTTTCTTGTGGCTGTCTTCTCGTCATATGCCTTTCCGAAGCCAAAATGAACGATGAACAAGTGCACGCCAAGTCCATGCCTACGTTAATAAAGGATTTTCATTTCATTTCATAATGCCACGTACACACGGCAAGCCCGGATCTGTGGGGGAGTCGACTTGAGGGGTCGAATGTGCACCATCCAGATTGACAGTGCACACTCGTCTCGTTATACTTGGCTACTTTCAAACTGATCCCGAAATGCGACAAGATCATTTCACGGGTGTTACATTACGTAGTTTTACGTAGTTATGTAGTTTTACGGAGATCATTATTATCATAGTAAAAAATATAATTATAGACATCAGATTAAATTTCGTAAAGAGGTAAATAGACTACGTGGGTGAAAATCCCATCATTAACATGACGTCACACACAATCACCCACGCATTGATTTCGTGTATTGATTTATAAAACAATGGTTACCTAATATTTACCGATTTCTGGGCCTACTTGAATAGATTGTCGATAAAACAATATTCTAAAATAATATCTTATTTTTTTCAATAATTATTTCAATTATATCAACACATCGTTTGCAATCAATAGACAATGTTTAATTACATAAAAAAAAAAAACAAATATCATCAATTATTAAAGCAAAAATTTAATTTATTTATTTAATTCAAATTACTCAATAACGCGGGTAAGAAAATCAAAACTGATTGGTAATAAGGAATATAGATTTATTTTTGTACAAAAAATCATCGACAGACTCGAGAAAAGTGAGCCCTTCTCTTGGGCAAATGGAGCAAAAAGTGTCGTGTGCCTTGTAGAAAAAATTAAAAATAAAACTGTCAAAACATACCCGCTTATATCTTTCGATGCTTGGAAGAACACGCTTGTGGTCAGCTTCTTTCTTTTGAAAGACTTCGTTTACAATATTCCCGATTGCTTGAGCGCCATATTGTAATAAAGCTTGGCCTCCTTGATTTAGCAACTGTCTTCCCGCGTTCGATAAAAGCGCGCCAAAATCGGCACCGCCGCCATTTTGACCCGCCATTTTTTTTCAAACTTTTCTTACGACATTTTTACGGACACTAAAACCATTTTTATTTGAGTTTTTTTTTTAAATATAATTAGAGCATATCGCTTTATTTATACTGTGTGTTAATCGATTTTAATTAAAAACTTGAAGCTACATTTTTTTTTTAAATTAATTTAAATACAATTAGATTACAAGTCAAAGACACACCCTATACAGCCCTAGATTACTGCGATACTAACATAAGAACAGGTATGGAGGTCAATAATTAAGATAAATGAACAATAGTTACTTTGTAAGTGACATCATCACTTCTCTTAATTACAATGTTTTAGAAACAATTATAGAGCATTTTGCACATTGTCTAATTGCAGACAGACTAGATCAGGGGTCATCAAACTTTTTAGCCCTAGAATTGACTCATTGACTCCTCTACCACTCCTAGATAAATATTCATCAGCTCAATCTACTCTCCTGGGGTAATATTACTACGATTACACATCTAATCGACAATTTTTCTCCCTTAAGCCAGCTTAGTGGAAGTGACTGCCACGACATTTGTCTGTGGTAGCAGTTGTTTCCATTCATGGATCGGAGTGTGACTGCATGCCAAGCTACAATTAAAAAAAAACTAAATAAAACTGACTGTTTTTGACAAAAAAGTAACTCAAATAATATCTTAAAATATTTTAGAAGAATTATATGAGCTCTTTTGAGTGCCTAAGGCTGTGTAGTTAACACTTACTTATTCATGCAATACCACAAAGGTACCTAGGCCAAGACATACTATAATTTTTTACAATGTAATGGAATATACATCAAAGGACTGGATTAGTAGTAGGGCTAGTTTCTAGAGACCCTTGTACTAGAGTAGTTTTAATGTGACCACACTCCGTCTGATGTTAAGCTCAAGGCCATAGGCGGACACAACTGGGCCACCATGCACTGTGGTGGAGAAGCGTTTAGGGTTGTATTTTATGGAAAGAGTGGAAGAAAAAAAGTAAAATATATATTTTGAATGGTAGGCCCTATACTTAGCCATATAGTATTTTAGGAGACCCGAAATCTAATATAATACTGTACAAAATATAATATATATTTGTTAGCAAAATAGTATGTTTGGCAACCCTAGATATGTTTGCCGTCAGGTCATTAGAGGTTACATGTCACGCTATTACAAAAAAAAATATAATTTTTTTTTTTAAATGTTTAAAAATCAAAATAATTTTAAGAAATAATAACACTAATAACACGTATTAAAAATGAAATGAAGCAAGAACCTACTATTAAAAGGAAATGGGGCCATCATACAAAATTATTCACAAAGACAATTTAAACTCGAATCTCTTAAAATCTTACATAAAACAGACGGTAACATTCAAGAATAATTAACACGATAAATATCTGACGTTCAAGTGTAAAATATATGAGATCATTTACGAAAAACTAGTCGAATTACTTCAAAGACCTCGATATAAAATTCCTCTACAATTTTTATATAAAAAACATCACTAAAAGAATATTACAACTATTTACATAAACACACAGTATAAATACACAAATGCACTAACTTTTAGCACCAAGTAATGATTATAAACCCTCTATTTTATTTAGAAAATAAATAAATCACAAAACACACTCACTCCCCGTACGAAATCCACCGAAAAGTATGACAGATGATAAGCGACTAAATTAAAATCACGCTGTAAATACACGAGCTTTACCTTGATAATGACCTACTTAATTTAGACTCATAGTAAAGTCAGAGTTGTTGCCAGCGTGCAGATGACGTAATTTCTAATCGGAGAAGACAACGATTAAAATAATCTTTTTATACTATTATTTATTACGATAACTCATATAAACATATAAATATTTATCAATAATGTTAACAGATTTTATTATTTATCTTAATAGTGACCGAATGAACGAAGAATGAAATGTAGGTCAAGATCGCAAAAATAACTTTCCTCACCGAATTTCTTTTTTTTTTATTTAAAAATTTTTTAAAATCATATTGTAATAAAATGCCTTATGTACAGTTTTGACAAAACGGAGTGGATTGAGCGGAAGAAAGATTTTTTGGATAGACTTACTACTAAATCAGGTTCACCACATAAGAGCAAACGCGGTAACACACAGCCATATAAGATTTTAAAGTAAGATTAAAAAACAAGTTCCCAAACAAAAATGGTAACAGCAACTGTTAACGGTGACCCTGTTTATTGTTCAATTTGGTTAACAACAAAATCATTTGTTTAAGATAATAAAAATAAACCACCGTATAAATAAAATGTTTATTAGTTTATAGCATCGAGATACCTACGTATTGTTTTTTGTTTTGTTTTTTTAATATGTGGAAAAATGGCCTATTGGCATAAATCCAAACACGCAGCATGCCAATAAATATAACTTTGATGTATAACTATTTATTTATCTTACAATCCAATGTTTACAGCTGAATTCGATAAATATGTACTCCGATAATTATTAGTAAATACTGGGTGTGCTTTTTCTGTCCCGTGTCAGCTTTTTATGCTGACATATTCATTTCTTTTTCTCGATTATAACTTCAATATAAAAGCAAGCAAACATCGAGAATTGATATGTTGATGTATACATTTGTTGACCAATATCGACTTTGTAAGGATCTGTGTGGATCAGTCAGCTGTTTTTAGTCCTGTTATCAATTATTTGGATTTCTTTTGATGGATTGATTGGATTAAACGTCAATCCGCACGTCCTAACGTTGATTATTAACGATTTTAAGAAATACATACTTTAAAAAAAATTTATAACATAATTCGTAATCTTTAATGATTCTATGGAAATTTATCTTTTTTTAATGTAATAGTTACTAACAATTTTTCCTCAAACTCAAAGCTCAATGACTCACGTGCGAGTGGGAGTCTAATTTCGTCTATATGGAGTAGTAAAGTACATGTTTTCCCAGATTGAATTTGTATCTATAAATAAAGTTACGATGAAATTTTAATGCTTTGCATTTGTTAAGATGCATTTCTCGTAAGAATTTAAAACCAGATACTTTAAGGTAATGTGTATACAACTGCTACTACAGAGAATTCTCTACGGGCAGCAGTCGCTTCCGTTATATCGGTCTAAGAAGACGAGTATACACCATCTAGGTTGACAGTGCACACTTTTATAGTATTTCGACATGCGACACGCCTAAAGTTAAGTTACAGTGCGATCCATGAACGGAAAGGACTACCATAGGATATGTCTGTAGGCAACATTAGCCTCCGTATGGCAGCTTCAGAGGGCCAAGTTTAAGTATCAATCAGACAATATCATTTTAAAAAGTTAAAAAACAAATGAAGCGACCCTTTTGACAGAGTTCTCAGGCCTCAGGAAAAGAATCCATTAATTGGGCGCAATCTTTTCCGGTTTCGGTTACTTTAAAGCTATTCCTGAAACGTGACTTCGCGGGTGTTACGTTTAAAAATGGGAGTACTACCCCAGGACGGCAGACTGGACGAATAACGGTCTTAAATGAACACACTTACCACCAAATTAACGTTCATAACCGCACATGATTCTTCCACGACCTCCGCCACGTTTCCACTCTCATAAACTTCTTCAGGCAAACTCGGATACAATTTCTCAATTGGCTTGTAACTCGGGGTATCATCTTCGAGGGGTAATTTGGGGTACAAACCGCCCCCACTGAATGCATCTTCACCTTTTTCGCCCCTTATAAAGCCACTGACAGCTGTAGCAGTGGTCGCTGGTCTATGCCAACCATAGCCGTTTGCGTGAAAGTTTTTCGGATAATAATTCATTTTGACAACTCAAAATAAACCGCGCGTACTTGTCTGAAACGAATATTAACAAATTAGAAACCAAGACAACTTTATTTGTAAATCCGCTTAGAAGGGTATAACGAGAGGAGTATGCACTTAACAATATAGACACTCGTCTATTCAAGCCGGCATAGCGGAGGCTACTACTGCCCACACACTATCAATTAATTAAAGCATTATGAAAACACTCCGCGTGATGTTAAGCTAGAGTGCGGTCCATGAACGGAAACAACTGCTATCAGAGATAAGAAAGTTCTGCAGATAACAAATAAGTCTGTAGTATCAGTTGTTTCCGTTCATGGATCTCACTCTAGCTCAATATCAGACGAAGTGTTGGCATTAGAAAAATGGGCCTTAAAAATTTAAATGTTACTATGTTACTCATCGCATCCGGTCTTTATTAAAATTATTTCTCAAGAGTTTAAAAACAGATGACTCTCCCGCAAAGAAACATGTGCCTCATTAACCGATCAAATAAAGAATCGTTTTAAAGATTACGATGCACCTATTTCTGTCTCGCTCACACAATATTGCTGTCTATATTCGCACATGTCTATACGGATAGTAAAAAAGTAAGTTTCACAATAAAAATATTTGAAAAACTTTTTCTTGCATCTTTTCATTGGCATCAGTGAAAAAAATATATATGAAAAAAATATGAGTATTTCTTGATTTGTAAAAAAAAGTTTTAAAGTTTGTAAAGTGTTTATTTTGAAGATAAGTATATGTAAAACACAAAGATAAACAAATCCAATTAATTAATCATCGCATTTTATAATCTTGTAAAAATAAATTTAAAAAAAAAGATTTACTGATAAAATTGCAAATTCTGAAACTATATCGACGCACAATTTTCGGAAGGCAGACTGATTATTCTTATCAGCCCAGTCTTGTAGCACCACTTGTAGTTTTAAGAGGAGCAAGACAAGTTCAAGTATAACATCTGTAAAGTGACCTTGTTGGGATTATTTTGAAAGTAACGAGAGGAGTGTGCACCTTCAACCTGATGATGTATCCTCAAGCCGGCATAAAATAGGCGACTGCTGTCTAAAAAAATTCTCCGTGGTTCACGGACCACTCTAGCTTAACATCAGGCAGATTAAAAAAAAGCGTTGGTCTAGCGGTAAGACACCTGAACTCACTATCGATGAGGCCCGTGTTCGAACAATGTAACTTTGGTCGCTCAGTGCCTATAGGCACTATTAAAGAGTGGTAGGCCTTGAAGTGCTCTACCACGCGACATTGGCAGTAGTTCCCTCTCGACGTTTGAAGGGAGATTGCGATGCAACCCAAATAAGAAGAAGAAGAAAGAGTGGTAGGCTAGGAGTAGGATGGTGGTTATTAGCCCAGTCTGCCGTCCTGGGGTAGTACCACCACTTTCGAATGTATCACCCGTGAAGTGTCCTTGTCGGATTTCGGGAATAGTTTGAAAGTAACCAGGTATAACGAAAGGAATATGCAAATGCTACAATTAGATTAGCGGTCGCAGTTGCTACTGCCAACACTGTTATATATTATGTATGCGTGAGCAACCTATTAATTATTATTATTATTAATATTATTTTATACTTTATTTCTTCCATATTCTTTTATATTTATGCATTTTATCGTTCCAATACAAACTACTTTCCATAACTATTTTATTACACCTCATCCCTATCACTGCCCCTTTGCCACTTCCTGCGGTGTCAGCTGAAAATCAGCGCTCTGACATTTGCCAGAGCACATGCTGAGCTGATTTCCCTTTTGTCATCTCACCCTGTACATATCTGTACTTTCTGACAAATAAAAGATATTCTATTCTATTCTATTCTATTCTAAATCTAGATGATATATGCTCGTCTTCTCAAGCCGGCATAGCGAAGGATACTGCTGTTTACAGAAATTTTTCTGTGGTTTATTAACCGCACTCTAGCGTAAGATCAGGCAGATTTTAGTCAAGCTATTATAAAATAGTCTTCACTTCACTACGTAAATAAACATTGTTTTTATATTGAAAAAACGAATTCAATATATTAAATTTATTTATTGACCTATTTCAGTTACATACAGTCCAAAAAATTACACCAAAATTACAAGGGCGCGGTATTTAGGGCGCGTCTACGACACTCCTTGGAGCATTCCGATGGTCTTTTTTAATTAACCGTGTACCTTAGTGGTTACTTTTGGTCATAAAATGATGTCAGCTGTTAACGGGGAGCGGTTGCAACTAATTAATGTTTACCCTGGGATGCCTTTTGTTTTAATTAATTTATTCTTAACAGTGGCGGATTTAGGGGGTCGGGGTTAACCCCTCCCCAAGAACTACAAAATCGCGGTTAAACAAGTCTAAATATTAGAAAAAAATAATAAGGTCGTTACAAAAAAACGTGTTATTAAAAAATACCAATACAGCAGTCAATCCCACACAACCTGACTTCTCTGATAGCAATCACATTTGTAGGAAATTAGGTATTTGCTTTATATAATGCGTCACAGTGTTATGAACTGACTATTGGATTTACCATAGAGAAATGCTTACAGTCAACATTCACCTCCGCTATGACTTGAGTGTTCAACTTGACAGTGCACATTCTTTTGAAATAAACTCGACATATCATATAGAGGAAAACATGACGAAATAAACCCATCAAAGAACCTTGAGAATTATTTTCGGATTAAAAATTAATAAACAAAACAGATAATGAGTTCGCGGTTGAATTTTTTAATTAATAAAGAGTGTTTTTAATCTAGAATCTAGAAGGAGTGTGCACTGTCAATCTAGATGGTGTATACTGTCAGCTACGGACAATACAATCCCTAATGGTTATATTGAACCTAGATTAATTTGTCTGTGCTGTCACCATATTCGTCGCCTCAGGCCGGCATAGCGGAGGCGACTGCTGCCCGTAGGGATTTCTCTGTAGTAGCAATTGTTTCCGTTCATGAACCGCACTTTAGCTTTACATCAGGCGGAGTCGTGTCATATGCCGAGCTACAATAAAAAATAAATTCTTAGTAGAGGCATTTACAGGGCAGTTAAAAATTATCTTTTTTTTTTAATTTTTGGCATAAGGATTAAATTATTGAATATGTTTTTTATAAATAAATTAAATCCTGAGCTGGGGCGGGATTCGGATCCAAACATCCTCCGCTTTGCCCACTGATGACCTAACTATATTTTTTGTGCGTGGATTTAAAAAAAAAATAAGAAAAACCTTTTTTCCTATCTATACAGGCATGAGTGAATAGACATCAATATATAAACGAGCCACAGATCTTCTATCTATCTCATTCTTTATTTGACAACGTAATACGCCTATCTTTTCGTTTTTTTTAAATTCCGATAAACAATAATATACCATATGAATATAAGTTCAATGACATTACAAATACGGTACGCTAATAAAAAAAAAATATGCTGTTTTTCATTTAAGAATATTTTAAAATACGCGTGCGCCAAAAATTTTCTCATGACGCATCATCCAAAAATAAACAACAAGGTGAAAAATCTAATTAGGCATTAAACAAGTTTATTTTTCTTAGAATTACATTATTTCAATAATTTATCTAAGAATAATTTTCAAAGGAAATATTTTTGTTATGATTATAATTTCGACATTTTAATTTCCTGATATTAGGCCATAACGGGCTTACACTTTACGTATTTTTCGTAATAATAAAATGATTTCAGCAAACATCAAACAAAATAATCTTAGTGACGCATATAAATGCACGTAATAATTATTATCTAAGTGCATTAAGCATTACTAATTGTGTAAATTATAAATTAAAATTGTTAAAGATGACGAATCTATAAGTCACTGCGATTAAAGAATGCTAAAGATTGCAAATAAATGGCGGGAATGTATTAAATTTTTTAGTTTGAGGTAAGGCAAAGGTTATACAGAAAAATATAAAGTATTCAATTAAAAACTTGTAAACATAAACCATAATTTCTTATCTTTTATATTTGCAAATTATAGATAAGCTAAATTAATTAGAAAAATATCCGGTTAACTCAGCTACTTTTTATGCCAACCCTTAAAAGGAAGAAATGTCGTAATGGTAAGTGAGAACAAGTTACAATAAAACACCGCAGCTGTTGTTCTTGAGAAAAACTTTGTTTATATCAACTTTTCAGGGCCAAACCAGCAAACAAAACCATAGTTAATACCATAATATAAGTGTAAAACATATTCATTATAAAGTAAAATTATAACCGTTTCTTTAAAACCTCTAGTTTCATTCATACATTCTTACTTACGTAAATATTTGCGGAAAATCTGCACAAACACTCACCTAATAAACGATCGCACTGAATCACTCACTCACTGGAGTGAATGGTGAATTGAGAGGCAGAGATTGAATGAAAATTATCTCTCAAGGCTATAGAGAAAACTTAGAAATCTCGAGATAATCCCATATTTCAGTTAACTTATGCATTATATTATTAAATCAATATTTTAAGTTATAATTTAATGGAAAGGGGATACTTTGTATACTACAATAATAACATAATTATAAATAAAAAAATTAATAAAAAATTGAAGTATTTCTCATCTGGCAATAATTCTGAATTCGTTCATTTGCTCAGTTTTCGTTCATTTCAATTTTGACAGCCGGGATTTGTTTTGGTTGATGCACGTGTTTTATTTTGTGTTTTTAATTATTTTATAAGTAATTAATTAATTATAGTATAAATTAAAATGAAAGTATTGTCAGAAGAACGTACTAGATTATTATTTGAGAAGTTAACTAAATAGTGAGTAATTTAGAGTAGTTGACACCTTTTAGAAAAGTTTATAAGCGTATTTGTTAGATAAATACCAATAGTAATATTAGTTTATCATCTGACTTAAGTGAGAGTGGAATTACCGACCCTTAGCTTAAAAGTTATTATAGGTTAGTGGGACTCAGTAGTAAAAATTAAAAAAAAAAGTTAACTGTTATTTTATCTTATTTTTTCAGCATAGGAGCAAATGTAAAGCTTTTAATAGACCGACCAGATGGAACATACTGTTTCCGCGAGAAGAAAGACAGGGTTTACTACATTTCAGAAAAGTTACTGCAGTTAGCGCAAACTGTAAAACCTGAGCACCTCGTCTCTGCTGGGAATTGTTTTGGAAAATTTACAAAAACAAATAAATTTCGTCTTCATATAACTGCGTTAACTTATATAGCACCTTATGCCAGTCATAAAATTTGGGTTAAACCTTCTTCGGAACAACAATTTTTATACGGACATCATGTTATCAAGAGTGGTAGGTATATCATTTTTTAAACAATCTATGTTATTCTTGTCCTATGTTAATCATTGTTAATATCTGCAGAATTGTCGTTAAAAGAAAAAAATGGGCCCAAAATTTTCGGTCCGTTTCTCTTGGGTGAAGTGGGTTCTCCTTTATTACGTCGTAACATCTTATGTAGGAGCCTGCAAGAAATATACAGTCTACTTCTACTAATTACAGGTCTTGGCAGAATAACAGAAAACACGCCTAAACATCAAGGAGTAATAATTCTGTCTATGTCAGACGTGCCACTTGGATTTGGTGTTGCGGCTAAATCGACCACAGAATGCAGAAATGCTGATCCGTTAGCGACAATCGCGTTCCATCAAGCTGATATAGGAGAATATATTCGATCGGAAGATACACTGACATGAAAAATTACAATAAATAGTTGTTAAATCTTTTTGTCTTATTATTGTTTGTTTAAAATACGTTTTTAATATAATTTTTGGGGTATAAAGTGTTGAGAGTCAGACAGTGACGGATTTATGATAAAAAAAATTAAATCGATAAAGGCTCAGTAGAAACAAAAAAATACTGAGTTTTGTTTTAAATTCTGTGTTAGCCAACTTATTAAGTTGCTCTTTTCTTTGCCTTGACCTTAATAGAAACTTTCAACAGTTAAACACAAACGATTTGAGAGCCTCCACAACATACTTTGCCTATGGGCCGCCGAAGTCTAAATCCGGCGCAGGAGTCTAAATTTAGTTTCTACACTAAACTAGAATGATTTCAGAATATTCGGTTTTTGTAGAACAGCGACATCTAGTATGAAACTAAATTATTATATAATAGTTCCTACTTTATATAATAGATGGCGTAACAATTTTAACTTTTAAGTAAGCTTAATTGGTTTTTTTTAAATTATTGTAATATTAGTATTAATAATATCTTTTACAGTGTATCTTTTTAAACCTAGTATGCAAATAGGTTTAGGAATGCGACATCTAGTATTATATTTTTGAACTACAAGGTCTGATAATACATTATAGTTCTTATATTACATAACAGATGGCAATATTACTTCATTTTAGTTTGATTTTTAGTTACAAAAATTACATGATTTTACAGAAATTTATATTTTAATTGTAAGAATTTTTGTATTTATTAAATTATTTTACATTTGAATCTGAATCCCAGTTTTTTTATTTCTCATCAATCCTACTTGAATTTTGCTTTTTACTACACAACCTGACTAGGTACTTACTTATTTAAATAGTTAGATAATTAATTTAGGTAAAAACATTATTTAGTACTTTATATAACATAGGAACCCTTTTAAAATAAATGTCCGGCCGTTTCGTAAACAATCCTTAGGGAAACATTTTGATGGCGTCTAAATAGAAATGATTTAGAAATAAGTAAATAGTTTAATGTATGTAAAAACGAATTACCTAGGTACCTACTTATTTTGCACAAATAATACTTATAATAATTTTATTTATTAGTTTTTGTGGCGAGGTAGGTACTTTGACGTGTCGAGGTAGGTACCTATAGCACAACCAAAGTTTGGTGGTGCAACACGTCGCGTCGCCTGCCTAGTACCCAAGGGCGTTGCCAAGTGGGAGCAGGGAGGGGCAGCTGCCCCCCCCAGAGATCCTAAAAAGTTGTTAAATGTTAATTTATTATTATTTACAGTCAAGAGCTCGTGTAGCTTTACACGTTAGACTCGGTACCGTTGTTATTACAATCGCCGTAGATGTGAGGCTCGTGCTACAAGTGAAAAGCTTCATGTACTTTACCTACAATTCATACTTTTCTCATCCTCCATATCAACTTACTTAACCATTACTTTAACTTTGACCAGCCAAAATTAGCTGGTTACCGTTAGCGTTAAAGTAAACGTCAAAACTGACGGGTTTTTTGAAGCGACCCAATTTTAATTTTAACCATTACTTCAACGTGAAAGTTTTTTTTTTTAATTGTAGCTAGACATGTGACAACACTCCGCCTGATGTAAAGCTAGAGTGCGGTCCATGAATGGAATCAACTGCTACCACAGAGAAATCTCTACGGGCTGCAGTCGCCTCCACTATGCCGGCTCGAGGAGACGAGCATGTACCATCTAGATTGACAGTGCACACTCCTCTCTTATATCTGGCTACTTTCAAACTATCCCCGAAACGCGACAAGGTCACTTCACGGGTGTTACATTCGAAAGTGGTGGTACTGCCCCAGGACGACAGACTGGACAAATAACCATCATCAGTCTGCCTACCACTCTTTAATAGTGCCTATAGGCACTGAGCGACCAAAGTACATATAACAAAGTTACATTGATACCGGTCTTTAGCGAGGTTCGAACACGGGTCTCATTGATCGTGAGTTCACGCGTCTTACGTAATGGTTAAGTGATGTGGTGTAATTGAACCTTAATTATTATTGTAAACTTGATTGTGTCTACGCGAAATGGCGCTCGCAGCTAACTTCCGAGACGCCAGCGCCATAAAGTTCGACGTTATCTATACTATAAACAAATTAGGTTTAGCAGCGATAACAAAACTGAGAATAATCAGAAGAACTTAACTCTTCCTAAGTTTATCTTATAAATTATTCTAAAGTTGACAACAACTGAAATAAGGATATTCGTGAATCAATTTGAAGTAATTTAAACTTTCAATTTATTTATATTGTTTGTTAATAAAACTTTTAGATTTCCACTCTAATTTCGAATGTAACACCCGTGAAGTGACTTAGTCGCGTTTCGGGAATAGTTTGAAAGTAGCCAGGTATAACGAGAGGAGTGTGCACTGTCAATCTAGATAGCACATCCTCGTCTCTTCAAGCCGGCATAGTGGAGGCGTCTGTTGCTCGCACAGGTTGCTCTGTAGTAGCAGTTGTTTCCATTCATGGACCGCACTCTAGCTTTACATCAGGCGGAGTGTTGTCACATGCAGAGCTACAATAAAAAAAAGTTTCTTTTTGGTCTTCTTTATGCCAATAGGGACTGATGTTGGTTATTAGCCCAGTCCCCCGTCTGGAGAAGTACCAAAATATCCTAAAATTCCATCTACCAAAATTATTATAACTACTACTACTTAACTCACGCCTTGTACCCACTGGGGTAGTCAGAAACTATGGAGCGCCAGCGACTCCTCTCTCTACATATCACTTTCGCTTCGACCACATCCATTACTCCACTCATGCATGCACGTCGGTTGAGGGTACTCCTCATCTGACCCTTTCTCAGCAGTTGACCGATCTGACTGAGAAAGGTCTTCCTAGGGCGCCCCCTTCCGACACTGCCAGCCACTTACGCACAATAAATCTTTTTTTGCTAATCTAATTATTATAACTAACTTTAAATAATTGAATAAGTGAAATTCTAATAAGAACCGCGTTCGTTGCAGGTGTTCACAACTCAAAACTTATATTAATTAATATTCTAATTGATCCCGGGAGCAACTTGAAATTGACTTTCAATTGTTTTGTAAATTACTAATAGTACGAGAAGCCACCGCATGATTTGTAGTTCATGTAATATTTAATCGTAAAACGTATATGATAAAATATTAATTCAAATTACGAGGTTACCACAAGTATTTTGTAATTACATATATTTTTTCCAAACAATTGCGTTTACTTGTTTAAATTCGCAGTACAGTCTACACAACTGTATCACAACAATCTATAAAACCGTCTCCACGACAGTCCACAAGTCGCCACACACATTACACGATGCTCTGCACAACAGTCTCTACAACAATTTATACAACAGTCTTCACAATAGTCTCCACAACAGTATCACGACAGTCTCCACGATAGTCCACAAGACGCCGCAACAGTCCAAACAATAACCTATTCAACAGTCTTCACGACAGTCCACAAGTCGCCAAACACATTACACGATACTCTGCACAATAGTCTCTACAACAATTTATACAACAGTCTTCACAATAGTCTCCACAACAGTATCACAACAGTCTCCACGATAGTCCACAAGACGCCGCAACAGTCCACACAATAACCTATTCAACAGTTTTCACAACAATCCACAAAACGCACACACATTACACGATGCTCTGCAGAAGTCTCCACAATAGTCTAGTTTTGGAAATTGGTATAACATTAAAACGCAAGTATAGCAATTACACAAGTACTTAATAAGTAATAATAAAGAAATAATACAACAATAATATATAATACAAATATTTACTTTTCTGGACTTTTCTTAAAACTTCTGGACGTTTGTACTAGACAGAGAGGTACTCGTAGTGACAATACTTCTGCTCGCAACCGTAAACAACACAGCTTATTCTCAATTAATTCAAATTAATCTAACATTTAAGTCTATGATAATATTAATTTGTGTTCGAATGATTAATATAATTTCCTATCAGATCCAATGAATTCTGTACATAGAATTCTGGTTCAACTCTGTAAACAATAGTGTTATTATTAACTAATTGAATCTAACTAGTATTTAGTGATACACTTCGCAAGAGTTGGGATAATTTTGTGACAAAAAAAAAGGGTAATTATGAATTTTTTTTGGATCATTATATTAAATGATATTTTCTACAACTGTTTCAGGGCAACTGCCCTAACTTGCCCCGTTTCCGATATATCGCGTTCCGGTCCTGAGTCGAGTTCAGCTGAAAACGGTTACGGGGGCGACCTCTACATCTCTAAAAAAGCTTCAAGAATGATTTCAGTCAGTCATTGAGTCAGCGAGTGGCAAACGAGCTTTATCATCATATGTATGTGAAAGTTACTCTGTCTGTTTGTTACCTGAAAAGTGCTGTACAAATGATATTTGGCGAGGAGATAGATTGCATTCTGAGAAATAAAATAGTCAACCTTTTATCTAAAAGAATAACGTAAGGAGGACATGAAACTCATCACCGAGAAAATTGAAACTTTTTTTATTGTATCTCGACATATGAGCTGCTGTGGTCTAGCAGTATAGGATAGACCTCAAGGTAAGACTGGACTTCAAACCTCGCTAAATTCTGACCAATGTAACTATGTTATATGTACTTAGATCGCTCAGTACCTGAGATAAAAACACTTAGTACAGGCTTCCATAAAAACACTCAGCTTGAGTATGAGGCAACTGCTGCCACAGAGACATTTCTACAGGCAGCAGTTGCCTCCGCATACCGGCTTGAGAAGACCAATGCGCACCGTCTAGATTGACAGTGCACACTCCCTGTTAACGCCGTTTACACACATACGCACATACATTCATTTTTTGTATTTATATATATTACTCCTTTTCATTACCTTTAACCTACCCTCAAAGGACCGCCTAAAAATAGTGTTTATAAATACGTCGCGCAATCGTCATCATCGTGGTTGTAACGGTCTCGCCGCGCCGTCACAGTGTCTCGCCTCTGTGATTCTCTATTCGCAACTCCTGTATATAATAAATTAAACAAGTAATCAGTGCAGTGTGAAAAGTGAACCGATTTTCGTGCAAGTGTTTGGACAGGAACAATGGAACCAGCGCCATCGATACGGGCAGGCCCGCCGTTCGCAATTTCGGTTCGTGTTTAAAGATTGGTCTCCCTGTCTATTCCTCATAAACCAAACACTCCCCTCGTTATACCTGACTACTTACAAACTTGTCCCGAAACGCGACAAGGTCACTTCATGGGTGTTAGACTTGAAAATGGTGGTTGTACCCCAGGACGGCAGACTGGGTTAATACCGTCATCAGTCTGCCTACCACTCTTTGAATTCCTTCCACCCCTAATCCACAGTGACTCTCGTATAATTTATTTCCCCTGTGGAAAACTCGTTTCCATAACGTAGTAGTTCGACAAAATACTCAAGTTTAAACTACATCTATACGACCGGAGAGAGAGCTACGGTTATATCCGGATATGCAACTTTGTAACCATCCGGGTCGTAACATCAAACGGCTCGAGCATGCCTCACTATAGTACCTTGTATTATATATAGTACGATAAAACGAAGCTCAGGTTTTATTCAGTTTCAAATATACTGAAAAAGTAATACAAAGTTTAAACTTATTTTTAACTATAAACCGGTAGTTTTTTTTATTAATTTTTGTAGTAGAATCATAGATTTGTTTCAATATCAAATTATGTCGATTACTTTAAAAAATCAAGCATTTCATGTGTGCCCTCTCTGTACGGATAAATAAAAACTCCCTAACCGCCCGGCCAGTGCTCCATAATAGTGCTTTATATAATATGAAATGAAATAAAAAAATAAAAATGTATTTTTCTATTAATTTTTAGCTTTTCTTTCCGAGATTTTCTTTATACAACTATCACATATACCGTATAGCCTATCATTGGCCTTATTGTTACAAATTAAGCTTTTTTTTTTGTTATACTCTAGGTTTACGCTGTTGGCTTTGAAACAAACAAATAAATAAACTCTTCTCCTCTTGCGGTAGACTTTCTTTTCTTTCGTTCAAGTGTAACCAACCAGTCAGCAATGATAGGCAACAATAATTTTTTTAAACACTACTTTTTTTTCCTGCTAGACAATGTTAGTGAGGGTAGGTATACAATCACATCAGCTGTCAATATTAGACCCTTCAGTAACATGCAAAAACCTCTCGTTTCGTCACTCCACGTGGCATCCTCACGACTTCGCTCCGACGACTGGCCGAGGAAGGAAATTAGATGCAAAGTAGTGTTTAAAAAATAATTTTGGCTATGAATTTCCGCAAAGTAACGCCTAATACTATTAAACAGGCTAGCAACAGTCTCACTAAAAAAAAATTGTCATTGAGTATTATTGAGTTATTGACACAAAGTCCTTGAAAGTAAATAAGTATCTAGTCAAGATAAACCAATTCCGTTTCAAGTAGGATTCTAGGGTTTACATTTTTCATTAGCATATTCATTGGGTCGCAAATATTCGACAAAATCCTTGGGATCACGATCTGTTTGATTTGATTGGTCGATATACGAGACGATTGCGGATTACAACCACAGCTATTTGAACTGTTTGTTGTTAACATGCGTGGAATTTCGGAGTAATAATTAATAACTACTAACTGTTGCCCGCGACTTCGTACACGTATAACGTATGGAATAATTATCTCCATACAAACTTTAACACTTGAGGAATGATTTTATAAAAAGATTGAAACACTCGATTTTATTAATTAATAAATGTAACACCCGTGAAGTGATCTTGTCACTTAGCCAGGCAAAATGAGACGAGTGTCAACATTTGTCTCCTTAAGCCGGCGCGGCGTAGCGGAGGCGACTACTGGTGGCAGAAATCTCTAGTTGCAGTTCTTCTTCTTATTTTATTAAATGTCATAACAACGCAATTCTGCCAATGTCGAGTAGTAAATTCTTAATGTTTTTGCATCAAATTGCAATGGCGTTTTACAATTTGACGCTTTCTTGGAGTATTTGGCTGCAATTCACGTCACAATATGAGCGTTTTCGCGGCTATAAGCACAAAAAAAACCGCTTCCATTGCCTCATATAGAGTGAATTTTAATGTTTCCACAATTACTCACATGCACAGCATAAAATTACGCAAAATAACACCAATTTTACACAATAATAACTACTAAACTAATTAAGGAAAGGGATCAAAAACACCTGAACCTTCCCGGGCAAAAGCGCGCCAAGCACTCCTAGTTGCAGTTGTTTCCGTTCATAGGTCGCCCTCTAACTTTACATCAGACGGAGTGTTGCCATTGCTCGAGTCACAATAAAAATAAAATATTTATTTCCGTAGGATTCAATTTATTTCTTTGCCAAACTTTATACAGAAAAATAAAGAGTGGTCGGCAGACTGATGATGGTTATTAGTCCAGTCAGCCGTCCTGGGGTAGTATACCACTTTCGAATGTAACACCCGTGAAGTGATCTTGTCGCGTTTCGGGGGTAGTTTGAAAGTAGCCAGGTGTAACGAGAGGAGTGTGCACTGTCAATCTATATGGTACACGCTCGTAGTAACACTTGTTTCTGTTCATGGACCGCACTCTAGCTTTACATCAGGCGGAGTGCTGTCACATGCGGAGCTACAATAAAAAGAAAAAAAAAAAGAAAAGGGAACTAACAGACAGAATTACTTTTACTTCTATATATAATAATAATAAATCTAATTCTGTAAATTTAATCAATTTTTTATTAATATTGGACTGAATCTGTGTTCTGCTTGATTCGATTGGTCGAGATAATTGCGCTATTTGTACTGTTTCCTATTTAATATGCGCAATAATAATAATGCGGATTACGACCGCACCCGTGCTCTACATAAGCTTAATCTCTATAGAGTTATTTAAATGGCGTTGGTTTTCCGATTTTGTTCCAATTACTTATATTATTACACAACTAGAGGAGTACATATTCGTCTCCACAAGCAGGTATAGCGGAGGCGACTACTGCCTACATATAATTCTCTGTGGTAGCAGTTGTTTCCGTTCATGGACCACACGTCTAATTTAACATCAGACGGAATGTTGTCATTTGCCGAGCTACAATAAAAATCATATTAAATAAATTATTGCAAAGGAGATGGGCAATTCGCCTAAGGGAAATGGGCACACAATTTTTTTCTCGAGTTTGTCGATGATTTTTAGTTTATTTTGTACAAAGATAAATCTACCAATCAGTTTTAATTTTTTCACCCAAGTTATTAGACTTAGAAGATACAATATTTGAGGTTATTTTTTTAATTTTAATAATTGATGATATCTGTTTTTATGTAATTAAAAATTGTTTATAGATTGATAAGAGATGTGTATAATAAATTAATTAAAAGAATAAGATATTATTTTAAAATATTTTTTTATTACCAAACTATTAGGTATCAAGTGGGCCCAAAAATGGGCATTCTCCTTTAATATACGTACATTATATATATATATTTATTTAGTTTATAATATACAGGGTGTATCAGGCATCGTGTAAAAAAATTAAGGTAGATATTAAGTGAGCGGTGAACACCCCTCAAAAAATAAATTTACTAAATAAAAGTTCTCGTGTATGGTATTATCACAGAAACAAAATGTCTATAAATGGACCGGCCGACGTGGACATCGAGCGCTACGAAACTACGAAAGTACAGCGGTCATAAAAAATAATTTATTGAGAAAGTAGTAGAACAAAAGTGTTTTAGTATAATTGACTTATTAACACAATGATTAGGTAGTTTACCTTCAATCGGCCTACGAAGTTCACCGCGGTCATTGACCTCACCGTCTCTGTCAGAATACACGCGCCGCTTTATGTCTCCCCATAATTAAATATCACAGTGCGTTAAGTCTGGGGAGCGAGATGACCACTCGCAAAATGTAATGCGAACTTATACGGGTGTAGGTCTTGCCCACGTAATAACCTCCACGCAAGATTTTGAACAATTCTTAATACGCGTCGTACGGAATCGTGTAGGATACCGTTCTCTCCACAAACATAAGGCAGCACTTAAATTTCCACCACTTTCTCCACACAAAAGAACGATCACAAAGTTCAATGTTCGAAAGTGACATTGTCGCGTTAATGTTATTACGCATTCACCGCAAATCTTACGATGACACGCGCGTTCTTACGAATACGCGCACGTGTACACAGTTACGCGGCCATTCGGCAACTGACAGAATAGTCGTTGCAGGTGGGTCGGCACCTGGTTTGTCGGCGCGAGATCAAAGGCGAGGCGGCAAAGGTTGTCGGCGTCGATCAAAGGCAAGGTCATTCGTTTGATGCACCGCCGGCCGACACAATGATTACACGTGTTTGTAGCAAATTACTCGTATGTATGTTTCTACATGGAAAAGGTGGACATTTGGATAAAAAAAAAGTATTTATTTTGTAAATTAATCTCTGCTCAGAATCATTTACTGAGTCATCGCTTGAAATTTTTTACACGTTGCCCGATACACCCTGTATACATATATTATACATCTCGATAAAAAATCAATTTGTCTATATTGACATAGGTACTCTCCACTTTTTTAAGCAAAAGGTTCGCTATGTGACAATCCAGCCATTTTCAGTTCACTGCACACGTGAAATGGGTAAATTTATCCATCATATATATTCTATATAAATATAATACATAGAAGTTATCAAGATATATATCTAAACCCTTTCTTACTAGGATTTATCTCTGTGAAAGCGTTCTGCGGTCATGCGTTACCGTGCAGTTAAAAACTTATCGTGAAGTAAAGTATCATGGTAGAGATGTTCTCTAAGACCTTGTTCAATGAGACCCGTGTTCAAATCTCGCTAAATTATGACCGGTACTAATGTAACTATGTTTTATGTATTTGGGTCGCTCAGTTCTTATGGTATAACTAGTAATTTTTTAGCCCGTCATATGACCGCTCTCCGCCTAATGTTAAGCTGGAGTGCGATCCATGAACGGAGGCAACTGCTGTCAGAGAAGAGGATCTGAAGACAGCAGTCGCGTCCGCTATGCCGGCTTTATGAGATGCCTCTTCACACTGCGCTTGAAGAATCCCATGTTATAGGAAGAACAAAAGACTGGCTGGAAAGACTGATGATGGTTATTTGTCCAGTCTGCCGTCCTGGGGTAGTACCACCACTTTCGAATGTGACACCCGTGAAGTGAACTTGCCGCGTTTCGGGAATAGTTTGAAAGTAGCCAGGTATAACGAGAGGAGTGTGCACTGTCAATCTAGATGGTACATGCTCGTCTCCTCAAGCCGGCATAGTGGAGGCGACTGCTGCCCGCACAGGTTTCTCTGTAGTAGCAGTTGTTTCCATTCGTGGACCGCACTAGCTTTACATCAGGCGGAGTGTTGTCACACAAAAAAAAATAAGATACAAAATTTAATAAATAACAACCGACAAACTCATTTATTTACACACGGTTACTTTCTAGTTAATTACGGAACGCGAGACGGTTATTTCACGGGTGTTACACTTGTTACACGTTTGTAGTATTACTCCAGGACGGCAGACTGGGCTTCTGCTATCATCAGTCTGGAATATTAGCTACTTTACAGACTTGTATTCCTTCAAGTGTTAAAGTATGTAGACAAAACGATGTAGTGTGTGTTTTCGTTTGAAAACGTTGTTTGCATCAATTTGCTAATGCCGGCGCTACACCTTGATCAACGCCAACATGTGGATGTGTGGTCGGCCTTAGCTGGTTTGGCTGGCGAGTAGCGCCGGCATGAGACTTTGTTTAAGACTCTACTATATATATAGTTGAAAAAAAAGACTGGTTTAGGCTGGGCTGCGCTTGAAAAGTACTGCTGGTAGCCGGCGTAAAACATCGGAAAACATCTGGGTCTGCCTTTTTTAACGCTTCCATTCACATCGGATTTATATATTCCTTTCGTCAATCTCCTTTCATTCATCCTTTTCAAGGGCCCAAACCATCGAAGCATTCCTTTCTCAATCCTCGTCACTACATCATCTTGCAAACCAGATCGGGCACAATACTATTCCTCATTCTATCCGCTATCGTGACTCCATATTCGCTCCTTAATTTATTTGTATTTTATATATTTATTGTATCCAATCCTAAATCTCCTTTTTCCGTTTCCATATTTCTTTAACGCGATTACCTTTCCTCTGGCGAATTGTTAAATGCCATAAATAAACTAAAAAACAGATTTATTTATATATTAGGAACGTATTGATTTTTCTCTTTTATTCATGTTAAATTTATATGCGACAGGCAACAAATTGAACGTGAATATATTACCTAGGGAATAAGTCTATGTCTGGAGTAAGTATATATAGAATTTTAGTCGATAAATCTAATATCTACAGAAACAAAATCACGCCCGTGAAATAGCGATATAGGTCGTCTTTTCCATTTATTACATTTTCACTTGGTTTCAAACTATTGATAACACCCGTGAAGGATTGCCAACCGTATGCAATTAAACCACGTGTTACACTATTACAGCGACTGTGGTTTAGCGGTAAGACGCGTGAACTCACGATCGATGTCCCGTGTTTGAACCTCGCTAATTCTGACCAATATCAATGTAACTTTGTTATATGTACTTTAGTCGCTCAGTGCCTATAGGCACTATTAAAGAGTGGTAGGCAGACTGATAATGGCTATTAGCCCAGTCAGCCGTCCTGGGGTAGTACCACCACTTTCGAATGTATCACCCGTAAAGTGACCTTGTCACGTTTCTGGAATAGTTTTAAATTAGTCAGGTATAACGCGAAGAGTATCCACTGTCAATCTAGATGGTACATGCTCGTCTCCTCAAGCCGGTTTAGTGGAGGCGACTGCTGCCCGCACAGATTTCTCATGGACCGCACTCTAGCTTTACATCAGGCGAAGTGTTGTCACATCAGTTGCCTAATACTCTTTTTGACCTATATTTTTTATAGCTGATTCTGAAATGTTGGTCACCCTACCAGTGAAGTGACCTAGTCGCTTGTCAGGATCAACTTGGAAGTAACCAGATATAACGAGACCAAATGTGCACTGTCAACTTGAACTTCACACAATATCACATTAATCTCTTCGACCCCGTATAGCGGAATCGGCTGGTGTCTACACAAGCATTTTTTTGTGGTAGGCCGACTAACACATACGGTCTAGTGGTCTATGATACCAAATATTGATAGACCAACGTTAAATATTAAAAAAAAAACTATAAATACCCTCTAAGCTTTAGGCATCTGTATCGTGTAATTCGGTACGGGCATAGCTTATTCCGCCAGTGTGACTTAAAAGCCTTTCTGAAAGCTCAAAAAACGAGCACTTATTACCGGGAGCTATCTGCGAAAGCTGGATTATCTTTAAGGCTAACAGCTTCGAATATGAAGTCTGAAGTTACTTTTTAAGTTAGTTACCGATAGGGTTATCAGTAATACAAAATATAAAATAGTTATTAAAAGTTTTTAATAATAATTTAGATAAAAGGACCTGTATAGAAAGTGTGTCTCTGCCACCGCAACTTGTCTGGGGACTGTAACTCCAAAGACAGTGCTTGGCTAGACCTATCTGAAAATTGTGGCGTGCGTGCGTGCGTGCATCCGCAAATAATATTCTAATATATATATATATATTATTGTAGCTCGGCATGTGACAACACTCCGCCTGATGTAAAGCTAGAGTGCGGTCCATGAGCGGAAACAATTATTACTACAGAGAAATATCTACAGATATCAGTCGCCTCCACTATGCCGGCTTAATGACCATCTAAATCTATCTAATCATCTAAATCATATAAATGACATTGCACACTCCTCTCGTTATAACTGGCTACATTTAAACTGTTCACGGGTGTTACATTCGAAAGTGGTGGTAGTACGTGTGGCTAATAATAACCACCATCAGTCTGCCTACCTTAGACACTTTTATAATAATTGGATAATATGCTGAACCAAGAAGAAACAACCCTAATTATAGGGTAGCTCTTAAAAGAAGTTGAAACTTCTAACTACTGAAGTTCATGTAAACAAAATATACAATCTTGTTAGCTTTGTGCATGTGTATACACTGGAACTTAATTGTGTATTAAAATTAGCACTGAGCCGTCACGTTTTTTTTAAATGTTTTATATGGCATTGTAACAATTTGCCAGTGTCAAAGTAAATATTTTTGCATCAAGTTAATAATATTGTGCATCACGAGTCGTTCATTCATCACACTAAACCGTCAGCAGGTCAAGTCTCAGTCAAGTCAAAAATTGCTCCAGTAAAGTAGTAGAATCTTTACTGAAACTTCCTACGGAGTTTTGGAGGGAAAATGGAAACACAGGTCGTAAAATGTAACAGTCATTCACGGGCCTTTTGGTGCAATTGGACCTCAGCGCCCCCAGGTTCTAGGCCTCAAAGTTCCCGAAAATATTTAAAAAAAGAAAAGTTACGCCAAGCGCAGTTTTGGAGTAAGACCTGCGGTCGAGTTAATACAGCATTAATGGAAAAATTTTTTGATGAAAAGTTAGAGTGCGGTCCATGAATGGCAACAATTGCTACTAAAGATAAACCTGTGCGGACAGCAGTCGCCTCCACTGCTTGAGGGGACGACCATGTACCATCTAGATTGACAGTGCACACTACTCTCATTTTACCTGGCTACTTTCAAACTATTTCCGAAACGCGACAGTCACTTCACGGGTGTTACATTCGAAAGTGGTGGTACTACCCCAGGACAGTTTGGACAAATAACCATCATCAGTCTGCCTACCATTCTTTAATAGTGCCTATAGGTACTGAGCGACCAAAGTTACATTTACACGGGTCTCACCGCTAGACCACGGCCGCTCGTGTGTATTTTATATATCATGAGTATTTTAATTATTCTTTTTTCGTTTTTACGTCCTTACCATGCATTTACGTTCAATGGAGTACGAAAAAAATATTAAGAATAACAACTTATTAATATAATTTAATAATGGAAAGAAAAATTCCGCCTTTAGGCTGGGCTGTTGTTTTTTTTTTCGTTTCATTCAATCATAATTAAATTATAAACAAATTCAGTCAAAAAATCGATATAATTAACTTTTTTATTGACGCTACTGCGCCCTGTCTTGAATCTCATTTTTTATTTGATCGGTCAGCGGGAGCGGAATGAAATCCGCAGCGGCTCGCTGGTCGTTGTTTCTAGTAGACATTTTATATAGAGCGGCCGTGGTCTAGCGGTAAGACGCGTGAACTCACGATCAATGAGACCCGTGTTCGAACCTCGCTAAAGACCGGTACCAATGTAACTTTGTTATATGTACTTTGGTCGCTCAGTGCCTATAGGCACTATTAAAGAGTGGTAGGCAGACTGATGATGGTTATTTGTCCAGACTGACGTCCTGGGGCAGTACCACCACTTTCGAATGTAACACCCGTGAAGTGACCTTGTCGCGTTTCGGGGATAGTTTGAAAGTAGCCAGGTATAAGAGAGGAGTGTGCACTGTCAATCTAAGATGGTACATGCTCGTCTCCTCAAGCCGGCATAGTGGAGGCGACTGCAGCCCGTAGAGATTTCTCTGTGGTAGCAGTTGTTTCCATTCATGGAGCGCACTCTAGCTTTACATCAGGCGGAGTGTTGTCACATGTCGAGCTACAATAGTACACAAATAATTTGTCAATGTTAAATATATGTATATTTATCTAGCTTTGTCTCCTACACCTACTGCGATTGCCGCTCCTCATTCAAAGCGTTTCTTGCTTGAAATAAGCGTATCGCTTCCCGCACCACGGTTTCGATCCCACTCTCTACCGCAAATTAGTCATTGTGTGACGAGCGAACGCTCTTTGGAAACAAAACAATATTCTAAAATAACATCTTATTTTTTAATTAATTTATTTCAATTATATCAACACATCGTTTCCAATTGATAGACAATGTTTAATTGTATAAAAAACAGATATCATCAATCAATATAATAACCTCAAATATCAGAAAAAGTCTAAATACTTAATAATTCGGGTAAAAACTGGTGATAAGAAATGTAGATTTATATTTCTACAATATTATCTATCAAATCATCGACAAACTTCAGAAAAAAATTGCGGGCCCATTTCTTTTAGGCGAATAGGCATTCTTCTTTGGTTTCCATCTTATTAAACTTTTTACAGATAGATCATATATTTTTAATAAAAAATAAACCAACAATAGCATAAAAATATATTTGCTTTAAGTAAAAATAAAACCCATACAAACTTTTAACAAACTTAATTAAACTTTCCTTTGAAAGTAAATTATTATGGGAACAAAATTATTCCACATTGACTTAGAAATTGCTGCGCTAGATCCGTTTGCAAATGTTGATTAAACATACATCTAAGTTTGTTTATTTATTTATTCTGGAAACAATTTTTAAAAAGTAGCTTCCTCTATCCTGGCTCGTCGTTTCCTTGTTTATAATAAGGGAATATCGTGAAACACCATTTAATAATAGTGGTAGGCAGACTGTTTATAAGCTCAATATGCCGTGAAGTGAACTTGTCGCGTTTCGGCATCAGTTCGGAATACTTTGGAAGTAACCAGGTATAGAGGAGTGTGCACTGTCATTCTGGATAGTGCACATTTGTCTCCTCAAACCGGCATGCCGTAGCAATAGTTTTCGTTCATGGACTTCACTCTAGCTTAACATCAGGTCGAGTGTTGTCTTTTGCCGAGCTATAATAAAAAAAAAAAACAATATTTGTGTTTTTAAACGTACGTCGTTTGCTGCTGAAAATCAGCCTCCTTGTATAAAAGACTGAATAAATCCTGTAACATGATTTTGCAAATTTTGCAAACGACTTTCCAACGCGAACAAATGCATTAAAAATTGTTTTACGAGTTCATTTCACTTTCTTTTTTAAATCTAATATGATTATAGGACATAAATAAAACATAAAAAGAAAATAAAATTTAATTCATTTTAAAATTTCCAAGTCGTTTTTGAGGCACAAAAAGTGCAGACTTAAATAAAACAAACTTTTTATTATTTATAATTTTATTTATTTTTAACGTACATTTTTTATGGTACAATGGCGCCATGGTTCTAATAAATTAATTACAAACATTTACAAAAAAACAAAAAGCTTTTGTATTTAAACAATACAACAAATACTTATTTATTAATCATATTTATTTTTTAAAAATATTCTTATAAAAAATTAAGGTTATATACCATTCGAATTATTCTTTAATTAATTATTATTATACAAAACACTATAAATAAAGTAAGTATATAGATATATACTTTTAATAAAATACATTATTTAAAAGATACTTTCCAAAATCAGGGCTCAGCATTTTGAAAAGGCGGGAAAAACAGTTAATCTTTACATACAAGATTAAATGGAAATACCGCCTAAAAAGTATCTTGAAAATTTCACTTCCCTTTTTGGGATAAACAGTTGTAGAATTATTAAATAGAAAGGACGACGCCCATTTTTGGGCCCACTTGCAATTTTTTTATTGTAGCTCGGCATTTGACAACACTCCGCCTAATGTAAAGCTAGAGCGAGATCAATGAACGGAAACAACTGCTACTACAGATAAATCTCTACGGGCAGCAGTCGCCTCCGCTATGCCGGCCTGAGGAGACGAGCATGCACCATCTACATTGGCAGCTACTTTCAAACTTTGATTTCAATCAAATACTCTGTTAACAAAACAATATTCTAAAATAATATTGCAATATTTATTCACTTATGAACCAATTTTTAATGTTTACCAATGTTTAATTACATAAAAAACAGATATCGTCAATTAATAAAGCATTTTAATATAATAATAACCTTAAATATTGCATCAAAAAATCAAAAGAATTAACAACCCGAGTAAAATATCAAAACAGATTGGTAATAAGAAATGTAGATTTATTTGGATTAAATGAATTAAAAAAACCTCGACGAACTCGAGAACCAAATCGTGGGCTCTTAGATCTTAGGCAAATGGGCATTCTCCTTTACATTTGTTTTAAACAATCATTATAGATCTAACTTGATATTTTGTGCTATCGGTAGAAATGTAGAGAATTTACGATACCCATAATAACTGATATCGATGAAAAACAATCGTCTAACAATCTTAAAATTAATTATTTACACCAATCTAAGCAAATTACATCCACGCGGAAGACATTTCCACTAATATATAAACACTAATTTAATGAATAAATATATTTAAAAACAATATTTTAATATTACATTAAAATAAATCAAAGATATGTTATACCTACCTACATTTACAAAATTAAACTTCTATAATATGTTAAAAAATTTGCACAGTCTGCAGTGCTGGGGTAGGACACACCCGTGAAGTTACTTAGGTGTCTCGTCTAAAGCATTTTCGCATGGCGCATGCGCAAAACGTCGACTAACAAATGTATGGAACTTGACATTTCAAACATTGACGTTAGTAACGTCAAATCCCAAACATTTTTAGTTCGCCACTTCTCGCATGCGCATGACTTGGAGGGATACGGGATGTGTCGCATTTTGGGATCAGTTTAGAAGTAGCTGGGTGTATCTTTAACGTGAAAGCCAACACCTAAACGTCCATACATTTTGTTTTACAACATTGTTTAAAACATAGCAGATTTATGTTGAAATTAAGTAATTTTATAACTTTCTCAACACTAATTATTATCGCAAATCACTATAATAAACAAATAATCACGGCACAGAATATTTAAAATGCATTTTAAATATTTTATATTGGTTATATATTCACAAGCATTTTATATATTCTGTGCCGTAGCTATTTGTTGATTATATTGATTTGCGATAATAATTAGTGCTGAAAGAGTTATAAAATTACTTAATTTCAACATAAATCTGCAATCTTTCAAACAATGTTGTAAAACAAAATGTATGGACGCTCAGGTGTTGGCTTTCACGTTAAGCCAGTATAGTGGAAGCAACTGCTGGCTGCAGATATTTCTCTGTGGTAGCAGACTGTTGGGTCTAGGTATGTTAATCTAAAACCGATAAATGGAGGTCAAATTTTATTTTAAAAAAGGTAGGGCTCATAACACTTTTAGATCCAAGATTATGTTGGACTTTCTTTACAAAACAGTTTCGTTCGTACAGGTTCGAGGCCCATTAACAAGGGAATATCTACTAGAACCACCATTTTTTCTTGCCGTAACGGCGCCCCTAATAAACAGTTCTTTAAACGTCTCCCTAAACTGCCTCGACATACCGCAATAAATAGCAAAATTTATTGGATAAGAGACAATAATAAAAAAGTTTGTTATCAATATCAAAATATTAGCGATATGGTAGTCTAGTATTTCTACAATTGTACTCGATATTATATGTAATATAGTTACAACAGCGACTGGAATTTCTACTAAAAGGAAAACTGTCACTACCACTATTAACATCAGAGTCGTACAATTCGAATCCCTAAGTCTTTTACATTCAGATTTACGATTTTCTTTAAACAATTTTTGTCTGTTAATTTGGGCTTTCTTCATTGCCCTAAAAAGTAAAACATTTAATACGACTAAAGAAGTGCAGGGGATTAAATGAACGAACAGTACTCTGAAGCCGAAGTAACTAATGAAGTAGGCGTCCAGAGAAAGCGCGTTTACCCACGGTGACATTTGTACCTGCAACAAGAATTGTTTTAAAACATCATATTATATAAAACTCGATTACCACTCACTCTCTGACTGACTGACATCAATTATGAAGTATTATATGAAGTATATCGAGCGGCCGTGGTCTAGCGGTGAGACGCGTGAACTCACGATCGATGAGACCCGTGTTCGAACCTCGCTAATTCTGACCGGTACCAATGTAACTCTGTTATATGTCTTTGGTCGCTCAGTGCCTATAGGCACTATTAAAGAGTGGTAGGCAGACTGATGATGGTTATTTGTCCAGTCTGCCGTCCTGGGGCAGTACCACCACTTTCGAATGTAACACCCGTGAAGTGACTTTGTCGCGTTTCGAGAATAGTTTGAAAGTAGCCAGGTATAACGAGAGGAGTGTGCACTGTCAATCTAAGATGGTACTAGCTCGTCTCCTCAAGCCTGCATAGTGGAGGCGACTGCTACCCGCACAGGTTTTTCTGTAGTAGCAGTTGTTTCCATTGATGGACCGCACTTTAGCTTTACATCAGGCGGAGTGTTGTCACATGCCGAGCTACAATAAAAAAAAATTATCAATTGTGAAGGGTTAGAAAGATATTTTTATCTGTTACGTATAGACCAGCCCCAAGCGACCTCGGGAAAATCTCGATATGTTCCAAAAGTCCGTTTCGTCCGGTTCCGGAACGTGATATCTCCGGAACGGAAAGAGATAGGGTTGAAGTTTCAGAACAAAGATTGTGGGTAATGCCCTCTAATTTCAAAATCGACACTTATTTTTTAAAAATTTTGTTTCTTTTTAAATTGCCTACAAAACTATCCCAGCGCTCGCGAAGCTCGCCACAAAAACTAGTTTTTGTATAAAATTAGCGAGATGTAGTTTAAAATGGTAGGAGAATGGTCTATTATTAAATAGCGGAGGTATTTGTGTGGCAGCATTGGTCTACGAGTGGAGGGGTCATGTATGTCCTAAGACCTAAAGGTGGCCGGAAGAAAATAGATGCGTATATCGGGAGATACGAGTATAAAGGAGTGCTTGTCCAGCAATGCTGAGTTTGATAAGCATCTTCGCTCATGGACTGCACTCTAGCTTAAAATCAGGCAGCCGAGCTGCTTAAAAAACTCGGCTGATGAGTGCGTACCGTCCAGAACTCTCACGCACTAATCCTATATTTTTAGGGTATCTCCCCACCAAAAAGGGATACACGATCTTTATGTCACCTACAAGCACATACTCTACTAAATCAACTGTTAAGACGTAATTGCTAAGTTCACTTACCCGACAAACCTCCTCGAAATGTCCTCGCCAAACAGTCACATGTGGAACGTACTGTCGATCAAAGAATCGTGGTAACTGATGCAGAAAGGCAGCTATTCCAATGTAGATGAGGCACTTTATAACACGTGGCATTGTACACCTGAAAAAAGAATTTCAATTAGGTTAAACTTTTTTAAAGTTAAGCTTTAATATGGTTCATCAGCTGAGATAAATACTACCACAGCAAGGAGCAGTAGCCACCGCTATGCTACCTTAATTAGATTAGGATCAAGGCTGATTTAAAAACGTGATTAGGCGGGTCACTTCAACGCTTGGGTCAAGAATACCTTAGAGCAGACATACTGGGTCAAAACTACCCACGCCACTTCTGTTCTAAGGTCGTTGGGAAATGGACTCCATTGTTTTTATAATACCATCATATTTCTAAAATGTACGATAAAATTCCAACGTAAATCCCCAATATTTTTCTTAAAGGTACAAACAACATAAATCATATAACTATTTCCCACTATATTATGATAAAATAGTCACGCTTCTTGCATAGAAATTACACTCTTACTACGTTTAAAATAAAGGTTAATACCGTGTCTATATACGACTTTATACGTCTTTTAAAAGCTCTAGAGACCAACTTTTTCGCTTTTATAAAAATAAACGGAATTTATTTCACGCTGTTGCCTTTAGCTTTATCATTTATATGCCATGTAATATTTATTTTATTTTTACCTATACTATAGCGAGAGTGTGTGTGGAGTCACAATAGCGGGTAGAATGAGGAATAGTGTTGTGCGCGATAGATGTGCTTTGAAAGATGATGTAGTGACGAGGATTGAGAAAGGAATGCTTCGATGGTTTGGGCACTTGGAAAGGATGAATGAAAGGAGATTGACGAAAGGAATATATAAATCTGATGTGAATGGATGCGTTAAACAAGGCAGACCCAGAAGGGTGTTTTCCGATCAAATAGGAGACATCCTCATGAAAGCTGGGCTACCTAGTGTCCGTAACCGTCGGGCGTGCATGAAGAGAATTGTGGATGTGAAGGAAGCGAGGGTGTTGTGTCAGGAGCGTGGTAAATGGCGTTCCGTTGTCTCTGTCTATCCCTATGGGGAAAAGGCGTGACTATTGTATTGTATAGGCGAGAGGAGTGTGCACTGTCAATCTAAATATACCATGCACTCGTAACCTCCGACCGGCATAGCGGAGGCGACTGCTGTCCGTAGAGATTTCTCTGTAGAAGCAGTTGCTTCCGTTCAAAGACCGCACTTTAGCTTTACATCAGGCGGAGTGTTGTCATATGCCGAGCTACAATGAATGAAATGAGCTAGTAAAAGTAGCTCCCACTATACCGGCACAATTTGGTTTATAACCCGAGTGTTAAGGCTAATTTTTTTTGTTGGTGATACATATTAGGTGAGATTTGTTACAACTTTTGTTTCGGGGGGATTGCCCTATCTCGCCTCGTTTCCGAGATATCGCAGACCTTTCTGGTCTAAAGTAGATATTACGTTTCAAAAAATTTCATCCCACCAACCTCCCGTGAAGTGCTTCAAGAATAGATGCCAGTCAGTGAGTTGTAAACCAACTTTTTTTAAATATATTTTAGTTCATTTTCTTTCAACTGTGATTCAACTTACCAAGTCCTTGCAACAGGAGCGTGACACACATAGATGTAACGCTGAACTGCCAAAGCTAATGTTAACCAGATGCTGGCCGTGTGAAACATTGCTGGTATCACCTGAAAAAGAGAAATCACCAATAGAAAAAATAATCAACAAGCACTAAGTCCAATTGCATCAAAAGGCCCGTTAAAGTTAGTACTCCACACGCGTTGCACCTCCAATATGCTTGCGTAGACGAATGTGCACCATCGAGGTTATATGTACTTTGGTCGCTCAGTGCCTATAGACAGTAATAAAAGAGTGGTACGCAGACTGATGATGGTTATTCGTCTAGTCTGCCGTCCTGGGGTAGTACCACCACTTTCGAATGTAACACCCGTGAAGTGACCTTGTCGCGTTTCGGGAATAGTTTGTCTGTCATCTAGATGGTACATACTCGTCTCCTCAAGCAGGTATAGTGGAGGCGACTGCAACTCAGGTTTCTCTGTAGTAACAGTTGTTTCCATTCATGGACCGCACTCTAGCTTTACATCAGGTGGAGTGTTGTCACATGCCGAGCTACAATAAAAAAAAAGATATCCCTATAGCAGATTCAAACTTTGGTGTCTCTTAATGGACACCCTAGAGTCCAAAAGGATTCGTACCTAGATTAAATTAAATAGTTCATTTTATTTCCATATAGATAAGCTTTCACGAAAGATTTATTCAGAAAAGTCAGGTTTTTTTAAAAAACCTCTGCGGACTTTATTCGAAGAGATTTTTTTCCGAAGAGCTTTATTGGCTCCTTACTCAGTCGAAACTTTGCTGATATGTATGTTTTTCCATGTTAGTTCTAAAGGCATCATTACACGATGCAATTACGGAAAAAATAGCATTATTTGTCAAGTGTACTAAGGACCTTAATTATTTTGAATTATAACCTCACATTAGTACTACAAAGTACTAATAATAAATATTTATTTCAACCAGGAATCGAATCCGGAACTTTTACATGACAGACTGGCTTATATTTAAGCGGTGGTGGTCTAGTGGTAGAGGACGGACCTCACGATCGATAAGACCAGTGTTCAATTCTCGCTAAATTCTGACCGGTACCAATGTAACTTTATTATATGTACTTTAGTCTCTTTAGTCCTAGCTTAGTACAGGCAATAAAAAAAACTTTTGGACATAAAAGAAGAATGCTATTTTCCTAAGATAAATGGGCCCACGGAATTTCCTCGTGTAATCAATGTAATTTTAAAATATTTATTGATTATATGAATATAGAGAATCCCTCCTACCCCACATCGCTTGAGGTCGACGCGTGCTGGCGATCGAATGCATCGCCTCACCGTCGAAACAATCCCGTCGTGGACAAAAAAGTTCGGGCAATCCTTCTTCTGTCGTTCCATCAAATTGTGGAACGACCTTCCCAGTCACGTCTTTCCACCTTCCTATAACATGGGATCCTTCAAGCGCAGTGTGAAGAAGCATCTCATCAAGCCGGCATTGCGGGCGCAACTGCTGTCTGCAGATCCCCTGCTCTGACAGCAGTCGCCTCCGTTCATGGATCGCACTCTGGCTTAACATCAGGCGGAGTACGGTAATATGAACAAAAAAAAAATTAAAATAAATTAATAAAAAAATAAGATAACCAACTTTTAGATATAAAGTGGGTCCAAAAGTGGGCTTTCTCCTTTTGATAAAAAAATTGAATAAGCAAGTGTTTATATTCAAGTACTAAGAAGTATAATTTCTATTAATATTATTATTATGTACATATTTATTTATTTATTTTGTTTTCTTTTTTATATTATATTATTTATTTATTTATTTATCATTATTATTATTTTTAATTTATATATTTTTACTTTTGATTTTTACTTTTACCTTAGTTAGGTAAACAAAGAGCGAGGCACCCTGAGATACGGGTTTTACGCCTAGTTCAGGGGCCTTGTTATTATAACAATTGTAAAAATTTTGCAATAAAGGTTTATTTTATTTTATTTATTTTTTATAGTATAGTGTAAGAAGGCTTTCAAGGAAATCTACTTCTCAAAATATCTTCACTCTTCAGCGATCACAGAGGTAATCGCTACATGCATTTCAAGAATTTCTCTACTGAAAATTGTCAAATATTTTTCCTTTGACAACATTGTCGCATCCTGGTTTTATTTTTCTCTGTACTAAGAAGACCTGAGGTAGCTTGGTGAAATAGAACATGGGATTGAGGTCGGGATGCGCGTTATAATATACTGTTTAATACATATAAAATTAATAATTTTTTTAATATTTTATTTTATTTTATCTATTAACTTTTTATAAAGTTTTGGCAGACTAAAAAAGTTAGATTCGTTTATTATTAAATTATTTATATATTTATTTGGGAAATTGACAGGTGCAGTGTCGAGGAGATTTTATGTTTAAGTTGATCATGATAACATAACTGCACCCTAAAATAATTTTCACTATGTACATAAATAGGTGGAGTGAATGGATACAAAAAAGGGGGAAAATAGTATTAATAATAACAGATAAAAAAAAAAATAATTTTTATTTTATTTTATTTTATTTTATTTATTAGGGCATCGAACAGCTTTTTATTAAACATAACTTTATATAAATATATATACCAAGAGCCATTAATTGATACCACATGAAATATAAATGAAAACAGTATAACTGTGGCAAGCAGACTGATGATGGTTATCGGGTCAGTCTGCCGTCCTGGGTAATACCATCATTTTCAAACGTAACATTCGTGACAACCTAGTCGCGTTTGTAATTCGGAATCAATTTGGCAGTAGCCAGCTATAACATTGCACATTCATCTCCTTAAGCCGGCATAGCGTAGGCGATTGCTGTCTGCACTGGTTTGCGTTCATGGACCGCACTCTAGCTTAACATCAGGCGGTGTGTTGTCATATACCGAACTACAATAAAAACAGTCTGTGATGGGAAGTGAACCCACATGCTCCGCTTTGCCACTAAGCTACAAAGTCGTCTTAACTATTATTAGCTTTAGAGTAAATGAATTGTTTAACGTCTCAAGTCGTGTTAAAATATGAAAACTTCTTTATTGTGTTAACTAAAGTTTTATTGTCCGAAAGGAACTTTAGTGCATTCCGTATAATTTAAAAATATAGGGTAACTACACTTGTTATTAGACATTTGATAGCAGATTTAAAAATATATTGTAAACGTGGGGATTTTACGACACAAAAAATACTATCAAAATACAGTTATTAAAACAAACTTTATAGATTTAAAAATTCAGACGAAGAATTCGCACAACGGACTGTCGAAAGACGAGGGAGGCAGTACCTGTACCCGATAAGAAGTTTACGAGAGCCTAGCTCCGCCTACAAAAGCTAGAGTGCGGTCTATGAATGGAAACAACTGCTCCTACAGAGAAATTTCTACAGGGCTGCAGTCGTCTCTGCTATGCCGGCTTGAGGAGACGAGCCTGTACCATTTAGATTGACAGTGCACACTCCTCTCTTATACCTGGCTGCTCAAACTGCTCCCGAAACGCGACAAGGTCACTTCACGGGCGTTACGTTCGAAAGTGGTGGTACTACCCCAGGATGGCATACTGATCTACCACTCTTAGTACATATAACAAAGTTACATTGGTACCGGTCAGAATTAGCGAGGTTTAAACACGGGTCTCATCGGTCGTGAGTTCACGTGTCTTACCGCTAGACCACGGCCGCTCATTAAGTGTTCCTCAAAAGTAGAATCTACAATTTAACAGTTCGTTCACCGTTAAAAATATCAGTTTAACAGCTTAACTGATGAAGTATGGTCACTATTAAAAAAAAGTGTTTACAAAGCGCACCTTTACCCTAATAGTTTGAGAAATACGTTCGTAAAGTAAACTAAGCGAGCCGTGTAGTCATGAAATGGAGCAAGTTTTCAACGTTTGCACCGAGCACGTGTATGACGTCACATCTTTGAATTATTAACGTGAATACGTACTGTTTTTATTAAGTTTTATTCAAATTTTTGGAAAGGATGGATGAAAGGAGATTAACTAAAAAGATCTATTGTGCGATAGTGGATGGCAGTGTCGGAAGGGGGCGCCCTAGGAAGACCTTTCTCAGCCAGATTGGTCAACTGCTGAGAAAGGGTCGGACGAGGAGCACCCTCAACCGACGTGCATGCATGAGGGGAGTAATGGATGTGGTCAAAGCGAAAGTGGTATGTAGAGAGAGGAGTCGCTGGCGCTCCATAGTTTCTGCCTACCCCAGTGGGAACAAGGCGTGAGCTAAGTAGTAGTAGTAGTAGTATTCAAATTTTTAAAGTTGACGGGGAGTTTTGAAATAGTGGGTGGGCGTTCTTGAAATTATCATCTTAAATTGTGGATTATTAACGTGTTCGTGAACGTGCGTGAGTGTGGGCAAACAATTTAAAATAGGCAAATAAATAAATAAAAAAAGTGTATTTTCATGTTGTAGCTCGGCGTACAAGATACTTCGCCTGATGTAAAGCTAGAGAAGTACTACCGATAAATCTCCACAGATTCATCCAGATTGACAGTGCACACTCCTATCGTTATATTTGGCTACTTTCAAACTATTTCCGAAATGCGATAAACTCACTTCATTCAAAAGTGGTGGTACTACCTCAGGACGGCAGACTGGGCTAATAACCATCATCAGTCTGTCAACCACTCTTTAAAAGTGTGTAGTTCATTGATATATACGACTAGATGTGCAATAACGCTCCCAATGTGACGCGAGAGAAAATATGGCCACAGCCACGTTTAGGTTCTCTGTCGGTTAGTATTTGACTTGACGGCAACATTGTCAAATCGTTTGAAGCGGTCTACGGTTTTTCTTAATGTCAGATTTTATTCATGCGTCCTATCGCTACACCACGATGATACTGTTAATTGCAAATAGGGTTACCACTTACCTCGTTCATATAATTCCATGCTTGACAGGCACTCACGGGACTTAAGGGCTTATAATGATTTCCAAATGTATACATATAAAAGAGCCAAGGTGCGGGAAACAACATCGTGAACATGTCGCATAAAGCCATCGCCATCAAAACGATGTTCGTCGGAGTTCTCATATGACGTCGTGATAGTACCACCACTATCAAGGTGTTTGCGACTGTTGTCGTAGCCAGAAGAAAGGGTGCTATGTATCTGTAATGAAATAAATAAATAATTAATGAAATAAATAAATAATTAATGAAATAAATAAATAAATAAATAAAAAATTATGACGAAAATTAAGTAGAAAAAAAATATCTATCTATCCTTAGGCCTTTAAGAAACTTCCTTAAAATATTATAAGATAATTAAGGGTCGTTACGTTACGTTTACATTATGGTGTTGCACGAGTTGCACATCGTCGCGCCTGTCATTTTTGACGGTTACTTTAACCTTAACCGTTACCAGCGAATCTTGGCTTGGTTAAAGTTAAAGTAATCGCCAAACAAATGTTGCTAACGTCAAATGTATGAAAAAAAGCCAAATATGTTTTTTTAATTATTTTTCGAAATCAGCCACCCTTTTAACGATAACAATATGAATTTACACGATATTGCAACGCGTGTGGAGTAAATGTGAACGTTTAACGGTCGTCGTCGGCGTAAAAGTAATAGTTAAAGTTACTTTACCCGGCCTTCTGGTGCAAACCACCCTAAGACTTAAAATATTTAGGTTTAGCACGCTATTATTAAATAAAAATATAATTTATTTGTCATTAAGTATACCTAAAGTATTTTTAAACAAATAGCAAAAATTGCGGGTAACAAACCGCACGGTTTTCTATCGTGTAATTTATGGATTTTAGAATTTAATCTCGCGCAGTCGAAATATGGTCGCCTTTTTTGAAAAAACTTTAGAGTAATGTCTTTTATAATATTCTTCTTTAAATTACTCTCAGGGACTGTTCTATTTGGCCGCGGGTAGTGCGGTACTGTAGTAGTGCCGTTTCGCTTAATAGGGAGATTTGACTCGTGAAATTCAGCTCCTAACTAGTTCAGGAGTCGATCAAATTAATTTAATTTCGATTTATCTACTAAAGATTTTTATTATTGTTTAAATAAGGATTGTTTTTTTTTAGAGGAGTTTTCTTAATTAGCTTGGAACAAAACTACAACGCTAAAAGTTAACAAATGCTAGAAATGCAGGCTTTGCATTTGGCTAGACACGACCGGCAAAAGATTGACACCTGACAACCCTATACAAATTGTTCGCGCCTGAAATTAGTTTTATTTTGGTTGGTTGCGCTGCATAGCATTTTATTCCTTTGCCTTCCTTTCCCGCACCAAATTAAAAACAAACCGCGTTGACAAGAAGAGTGTCAAGTAGGCAAGCCGCGCGCGCGCACCGACAAATTTGAGTAAAATCACATTATATTGAAAAACAGTTTATCAACGCAAACGGTGAGTCCCTTTTCAATCATTTTAGATGCCTTTGCATGTGTGCCAACCGATATTCACCCCTATTTTTCTAAATACAGTCCACTTAGCTCATACACAAATAAAATGAAATGAAGCAGGAACCGTGTAAATTCCACAAAAATATTTGACATAAAAAATGTTGTTAAAATAAACGCGTAAATAAATTTTTATGTATAACACAATTTTTGTTGTATTTCAAGTATTTTATTAAAGGAATTTGTGAGCTCTTAATAATGTATGATATTTTTGTTGTTAAGGAAAAGTAATATTAATTATTTTATTTTCTCTATTTGCACGTTATGCTCGGGTTACATGAGCCCGCAACGCAATTAGCGACTATCTCCAGCGATTTCGTATACAATGCGTAACTAACGAAGTTTTGTTATGAACCTTACGCGCTTAGCTGTAGGGGAGTGAACTAGAAAAACCGTAATCGTAGCCATCACCGTCATTATTATCTTTCTCTATTCATTAGCATCTATTTCTCACCTTTCTTTCTCTAACACATCGTCGTGCTTTTAGCTTTCTCTGTTTGTTTCGCTTCTGTCGTTGTACCCTGACGGTATCTCTTCTTTTAGAACATCTTGTAGCCTGTGCTTATTCGTGTACTAAGACGCTTTCCCGAACGCAGTCTCGTTTAAACTCGTATTTACGTTCGTTGACTTGAATTTGAGTGAAGTTACAAGTAAGGTTCAGTTTCGTAATTTTCTATACATATAAAACCGCTTTCAATAACACCATGCGTATTTTAATTTGTAGCTACGCGACAGTGTAATTAGCGCTGCGACTTCCCTCATTTTAGGTGGTTGGCACATGCTGGCAGACTGGCTATATTGTCTAATAAGATCCGTTTGCACCAGAAGGCCTGTTAAAGTTACTTTAACTATTACTTTTTTTTTTTAAATTTTATTTATTAAGGCATCGAACAGCTTTATATTAAACATAAATTTATATTGTCCTAATTGTTATCGTGTGTACTGGGTGAATAAAGTTTTCTTTATTTCTTTCTTTCAATGTAGCCATGACTATAAATCGTTCATGTCACAAATCACGTCAAGATTCAATGTAACCTCGACCTAACTCTACAATAAAAACTAATTAAGCTCAAAGGTAAAAAAGTTTTACATAAAATCGGTTTGAAAAAAAAATATAATAGAGCAACGTAACGCGCAAAGCTTTTAATGTGTATACCTAATTTATAAAAGCTTTAAATAAACAACTTCGCGAGCGTTTTTCTAAAGTGAAATTTTGTTATGGTTTTACAAAAATAAACTTTTAAAAAATTTAGTAGCTCTGCATTTGAACACACCCCGACTGATGTTAAGTTTTAATAAACGTCTGTCTATGAGCGGAAAGAACATCTATGCCGTCGTCACCTTAGCTATACCGGCTTGACGAATATGTACGGTAAGATTATTTTAAGGGATTACCCTTGAAAGTGGCGCTACTTTTCTAGGGCGGCCTAGTTGCCTGCCTAAAATTTAAAAAAAGTGTACAGAGACTGATAATTTTTATTAGCCTAGTCCAGGGGTCGGCAGCCTTTTAAGTCGGAAAAGTCAAAGTTTTGAAACAGTCTCAAAAAATTTTCTTGCCAACAATAAATAGTACTTTTTTTTGACATGTGACAACACTCCGCCTGATGTAAAGCTAGAGTGCGGTCCATGAATGGAAGCAACTGCTACTACAGAGAAATCTCTACAGGCAGCAGTCGCCTCTAACATGCCGGCTTGAGGAGACGAGCATGTACCATCCAGATTGACAGTACACACTCTTCTCGTTATATCTGGCTACTTTCAAACTATTCCCGAAACGCGACAAGGTAACTTCACGGGTGTTACATTCGAAAGTGGTAGTACTGCCCTAGGATGGCAGACTGGGCGAATAACCATCATCAGTCTGCCTACCACTCGCTGGGGTGCGGTGAAAAGCGAGTACAAGTGGCTGAGAGATAGAAATGGTGCCTAATCATCGTTAATCGATTCAGAACGATTTCTTAACGTTATTTATTTTATAAAATAAAAAATATTTGCATATGGAACTAAAGAGTCGCAGCTTCACATTCAAAGAGCCGCAGGTTGCCGACCCCTGGCCTAGTCTACTAAGCGACTTGGGTGTGTCTGTGGTAGCTCAACATCAGGCGGAGTGAGGTCACATATCGAGTTACTATAAAAAATACTTTTTTTTTGTTTTATATGGCATTATAACAATTTGCCAGTGTCAAAGTAAGTACTTTTGCATCAACTTAATAATATTGTGCATCACGAGTCATTCATTCAACGCACTGAACAGTCAGGTTAAGTCTCAGTCAAGTTAAAAATTGCTCCAGTAAAGTAGCAGAATCTTTACTGAAACTTCCTACGGAGTTTTGGAGGGAGAATGGAAACATATGTTCTCTTCTTTTGAATTGTTTGACCACACTAACGTACGCACGTTCACGAACACTTAATGGTTAATAATCCACCATTATTACACATTAACACAAGTTTATGAAAATAATTCAAGACAAACATGAAATAACATTTCGAATGTAACACCCGTGAAGTGACTTTGACGCGTTTCGGGAATAGTTTGAAAGTAGCCAGGTATAGCGAGAGGAGTTAGCACTGTCAATAGATGGTACATGCTCGTCTCCTCAAGCCGGCATAGTGGAGGCGACTTCTGCCCGCACAGGTTTCTCTATAGTAGCAGTTGTTTCCATTCATGGACCGCACTCTAGCTTTACATTAGGCGGAGTGTTGTCACATGCCGAGCTACAATAAAAAAAAACTACTTACCCATACATAGGTTCGGCGTAACTGATAGGAAATTCGCAGGTAACATTCAAGTAGACATGTGAGTGATTCGAACCGCAGTAATCGTCCGCAGTAAAGTTCGTATACTCAGGTAGAAAAGTGTCATTTTCATATAAGCTGTAGTTGTTTTTCTGTGTCGTTGAAAAGCCAGCTAGGACGTCATTTGTTCCGTATAGTTTGGTGACGTCATCGTTTATACTTAAACCGGATTTGAAGTTGATGCCCGTGTGATTAAACTCGTGTTTGTGGTGATGCGTCATGGCTGATGTCTCGATTTCATTATCATTTTAAAATAATCTTGAGGGAAGCTTTCTTCTTTACTATTTCTTTTTTTTAATTCACATTGTCTGCGATCTGTGAACAAAACAAATTAATTAGCTTCAGAGAGACTGATTATGATTATTAACCCAGTCTATTGCAAAGTTTTCAGTATGAGAGGGTCAAGTATGAGTTCTTACTTTACGCTTTCATTGCGTAAGGTGAAAGCTCTAACCAATCACTCAATATTATTATGGCCGTGGAGGTTAAAAAATTTCAAATAAAGCGATTCTATTGGTGGAGAATTTCACCTTTTTTAATTGTAGCTCGGCATGTGACAACACTCCACCTGGTGTACAACTAGAGTGCGGTCCATGAATGGAAACAACTGCTACCACTAAGAAATCTCTACAGGCAGCAGTCGCCTCCACTATGCTGGCTTGAGGAAATCCTCTCGTTATACCTGGCTACTTTCTTTATTACTATTATTATTCTGTTTAAATTTTATGACGAAGTAAAGTGTATGTTGTATATGAAGGTAGTTGCAAATAAAGTCAGTTGTTATTTAGTACGAACACGGTCGTTTCATTGCTCCCGAATACTACATGGTGTCAGGTGTGATTACGTATTAAAAGGGTTGAATGTTGATTATTAGTGAAAATGAGTGTTTCGCAAAACATAAGCACTAATAAAACAAATTCGAACAATGCGTATTTGTCAGTTCAACAACCGCCGCCGATGGCCGGAGAGGGCAACATGGCGGACAATTGGCGTGAATGGAAGAAGACATTCGACTGGTATTTAATAGCATCGGGACGTGAAGAAGCCCCTAGCCGAGAAAAATTTGCACTATTTTTGCACACGATCGGCAAATATGGCCATGAAATATATGAAGAATTAGACTTCAGTGAAAGTGAAAAGTATGGTTATACCGCTTTGTGTGAAAAATTTAAAGAGAGGCTCGATCCAGCCAAAAATATAAATTTCGAAAGGCACATATTTTTCGAAACATACCAGAAGAATGAAACGTTCAACAAGTTTTTGGCATCTCTTAAAATAAAAAGTAAAAGTTGCGAGTTCGGCGGTCTGAGGGACAGTCTGATATTGACTCAGATAATAAGAGGTATCGACGACAAACAGCTACGGGAACGACTGCTGCGGAGACGTGAGCTGACGCTGGTGGAGGCCGAGTCGTGGTGTCGAGCTGCGGAGGCGGCGGGCGAGCAGGCGGGCGCCGTGCGGGCGGCGACCCCGCCGCCGGCCGCCGAGATGGAGGCCGCCGCGGTCAGCACGCGAGCCTCCAAGCATAATGCGGCTCGTGGACGAGGGCCACGTAGGAGCGAGCGCGTTCAACATTGTGTTAAATGTGATGGTGTTCATGCTAAATATAGATGTCCCGCTTTTCGGGTCAAGTGTTATAAGTGCGACAATAGGGGGCATTTTGCCAAGTGTTGTGAGAAAGTGCCGCGGAATTTTCGCGAAATAAGTCATTCTGGGGATGAACTAGAGAATCTCGAAGTCGAGAATATCGAGGTAAACACTGTGGACTGTAAAGGTTGGTACCAAACTATTTTTGTTAATGGAATCAGTGTGTCATTCAAACTGGACAGTGGGGCCGACGCTTGTATTATGTCAATGAATAGTTTTAAGTCTGCAGGTTTTAGTGCTAATTTATTGTGTCCAACTAATGCAATCTTAAGGGAAGTCAGTAAAAAAGTGCTACCTGTTGCGGGTTATTTTACACCGGAATTGTGTCATAATAATTTAAATATTAAATGTAAGATATTTGTGTTAAATATTGAATGCAGTAATCTATTATCTCGTAATGCTTGTGAAAAATTAAATTTGTTGATTAGAATTAATGAGATGCTTTGCAACAATGATTATAATGAGTTATTTAAAGTATACAAAAATATATTTGAAGGAATAGGTCGTTTACCCGGTGAGCACAAAATAATAATTGATGAGTCGGTGCCTCCCGTTGTGAGAAGTACTAGGAAAGTGCCGATTAAGCTTAGACCAAAATTATTAGATGAATTAAACCGTTTACAACGGTTAGGCATAGTGGCTCGCGTCGATGAACCGACGGACTGGGTATCTAACATAGTTCTAGTAGAAAAATCTGACGGCAAAATTAGAATTTGTCTCGATCCTCAACACCTAAACAAAGCCATAAAAAGGAGTCACTTCCAATTACCGACGATAGAAGAGATAACGTCTAATTTATCAGATGCGAAATACTTCTCACACTTAGATGCGAGTAACGGGTTTTACATGATAGCTTTGGATGAAGCCAGCTCAAATTTTTGTTGTTTCGCGACACCGTTCGGGCGGTACAAATTTTTAAGATTACCATTCGGGATAAGTAGTGCATCGGAGGTGTTTCATAACGCCATGTACAAAATATTTAATGACGTAGGAGTCGAGCTGTTCATTGACGACATATTGGTGTACGGGCGCACAAAAGAGGAGCACGACGCGCGGTTAGAATTAGTGTTGCGCCGCGCCGCAGAGAATGGCGTTAAATTTAATCTTAATAAATGTAAGTTAGGGGTCACATGTATAAAATTTTTAGGTCATATTTTTGACGAGTCCGGTATACGTATAGATCCGGAACGTATTAAAGCTATAAAAAATATGCCCGCGCCCACTGATAGAAAAGAACTCGAGCGATTTTTAGGATTGGCCAACTATTTGTCACGCTTTATTCCCCACTATGCGGATACCGTGGAGCCGTTGAGAAGACTTCTCAAGCGAAATGTTATATTTGAGTGGCTCAAATATCAAGAGGACGCGTTCAACAATGTGAAGCGTCATCTTGCTAATGCACCTACATTGAGCTACTACGCGCCTGACGATGACGTCACATTGTCAGTTGACGCCAGTGCATACGGTCTGGGCGCATGCTTGATGCAGCGGGGGCGTCCTGTGGGATATGGTGCGCGCACACTCTCGTCGGCGGAGACCAGATATGCGCAAATAGAAAAGGAGCTGTTGGCAATCGTATACGGCTGTAAGAAGTTTCATCAGTTTATTTATGGGCATGAAAACGTAGTGGTGGAAACTGACCACAAGCCGTTAGAAGCTATTTTTAAAAAATGTCTTCAAGACACGCCCATCAGGTTACAGAGAATGCTCTTACAACTACAAAAATATAGTCTTACTATTAAATATGTACCTGGAAAATTACTGTATGTGGCGGACACATTGTCGCGAGCGCCAAGCGCGTCGGCGTCTATAGAAGAAATGGGTGATTTAAGAAAAGTTGAGAAACACGCTAACTTATTTATAGAAAATGTTAGTTTCACAGATAGTCGGTTAATTAAAATAAAAGATGCAACAAAAGGTGACAAACAGTTATGTATGATAATGAACTATTACTATAACGGGTGGCCAAACAATAAGTATAAATCGCGTCCGGAAGTACGAAGATATTGGCACCTTAAAGATGAGTTTCACGTTATTAATGATATTTTGTTTCGAAATGAGAGGATTGTTATACCACAGTGCATGAAAAATGATATAATGGACATAATACACGAGGGTCATTTAGGCATTGAAAAGTGCAAGAGCAGGGCACGTGAATTAGTGTGGTGGTTAGGCATGTCAGAGGACATTGAGAAGTACGTGCGTGCCTGTGTCACGTGCGCAACATATCGAGATGAGCAACCGCGCGAGCCGCTCGCGCCGCATGCGCCGGCCATGCGACCCTGGGAAACTGTGGCCACCGATATATTTCAATATCGCGAAAAATATTATTTACTAATTGTTGACTATTTCTCGAAATTTGTGGAGGTTCTCACATTAGCAAATATACAAAGTAGCAGTGTCATACGTCAGCTTAAGGTGACGTTTGCGAGATATGGAATACCAAAAAAAGTAATTTCAGATAACGGCACCCAATTTACCTCTGAAGAGTTCAAAAAGTTTGCAACACATTGGGAGTTCGATCACGTGACCAGTTCTCCTCATTATCCCAGATCTAACGGGCTCGCAGAAAGAAATGTCCGAACGGTAAAGAATTTATTAAAGAAAGCTACGTTAGAAAAATCAGATCTTTATTTAGCAATATTAAACTTTAGGAATACGCCAATAACGGGAGAACAATATTCACCGGCGCAATTACTAATGGGTCGACGATTAAAAACTCGGATGCCGACGGCTAATAACTTATTAGAACCCGAGACACCAAACTTAAATAATATTAAACGCATTCGAGATATAAAGAGGCAACAGGCTAGCAATAATTACAATCATGGTACACGTGAATTATTACGTTTAAGTCCGGGCGATAAGGTGCGTATCCGGGCAGGCGCATCCGCGAGTGGAGTGTGGGCGCCGGCAATAGTGCATGCGGTCGCCAACACGCCACGTTCATATTGGCTAAAAACTGCAGACGGTCGCACAGTTAGACGAAACAGGCAACAAATCATCCTAGACAGCACGAACAGCAACAAAAATGAAAAGTATTATGACGATAACGACTTCGACGTGCCCGTTAATAAGGCGTCACAGCCAGGTACTTCTCATAACGGCGGTAATTATATCACACGTTCAGGCAGGGTGACTCATCATCCTAAAAGATATGGTTTTGAAGAACAATAAGTACTACAAAAATTTACTGTAAAAGTAGTTTATAAGTTGTCTGTTTAAAATAAATACTATTATTAATTTATTTACTTATTTAGCTGATCATAAAATGTTAAAGGTAAATAAAAATGTTTCATAAAAGGTAGATAAGAGTTGTCACAACTGTAAGATTTTAAAAAAAAAAAAAAAAAAATGTAATTTAAATTTTATTTATTTCTTATATACTAAAAAAAAAAAAAAAAAAAAAAAAACAGGTATGGGAGTAGGGTTGGCATAATAAAACTTATTTTTATTCTTATACTTTATTACTATTTTGTTACTAACTCATGTTGTTTTTTCTGTGTTCATTTTTTATTAATGTAATTATCATTGCTTTGTATAAGGGGGGAGATGTTGTATATGAAGGTAGTTGCAAATAAAGTCAGTTGTTATTTAGTACGAACACGGTCGTTTCATTGCTCCCGAATACTACAGTGTAATTTTGTCTTTACCAGGATCAGTTCATTTTGAGCGGGAAAACTTTAATTCCACCAAAACGAGGAGGCGCAAACGTTATAGGAAAAAATAAAAACGCAATGCCGCCATTTTTTTTCTATTTTTTTTTATCACCGAGAAAATTAAATTGTTAGAAGGTGAGAGAAATGTTGCCAGCTGTAATTTTTGAAGCAGTTTTAAGAGCGACCGTGGTCTAGCGGTAAGACGCGTGAACTCACGATCGATGAGTCCCGTGTTCGAACCTCGCTAAATTCTGACCGGTACCAATGTAACTTTGTTATATGTACTTTAGCCGCTCAGTGCCTATAGGCACTATTAAAGAGTGGTAGGCGGACTGTTGATGGTTATTTGTCCAGTCTGCCGTCCTGGGGCAGTACCACTACTTTCGAATGTAACACCAGTGAAGTGACCTTGTCGCGTTTCGGGAATAGTTTGAAAATACCCAGATAGAACGAAAGGAGTGTCCACTGTCAATCTGGATGGTGCATGCTCGTCTCCTCAAGCCGGCATAGTGGAGGCGACTGTTGCCCGCACAGGTTTCTCTGTAGTAGCAGTTGTTTCCATTCATGGACCGCACTCTAGCTTTACATCAGGCGGAGTGTTGTCACATGCCGAGCTACAATAAAAAAAACCCCCAGGATCTGAAGATAGCTGTCAAAAATTTGAAAATTCAAGTTCAGGGCTTATCGTTGACATTCAAACGTCAAATGAGTATTTATGGCAATTTGCAGAATAGCGACAAATGAGAAATTAATGCCCCGTGTCGCTTTAGGCACGCCTTTTAATCCTCTTTTAATCCTACGATAAAAATGGACGTCAAAATAAAAAAAAGTGTTTATAGAAAGCAATTTTTTTATTATTATATTATAATCACTTTAGAGACGCCGTGCTTTAGGCGATACTCACACTGCCCCGCATCACGCAGCGTAGCGCGGGAGTGCGTGTTCTTACGTTGTTTGCAAGTACCTTTGTTTGTATAGAAAACACGCGTAGTGCAACACACGCGCGGTGTTGCAGGTCACGCGTCTACATGCGGAGAAACACGCACCCCGCGCGTGGGTCCACACCGAGTTTATGCTTGCAGTATTGTGCTTGATTGTGACAGAACTAGACGTACTAATGCGAAATGGATCTCGATATCGATCGATTCATATATCACCACCGCAAGCTGATGTGAAATGAGGCTTCTTGGCCACCGCATGACTGCAGCCCTGCGCGTTTGTGCGGAGAAGATGCAGATCTGCACTCCCGCACCCGCACGCGTGGATCCGTCGCCACGCACCCCGCTCCGTAGCGTGGGGCAGTGTGAGAATCGCCTTAGCGGTAAGACGCGTGAACTCACGACCGATGAGACCCGTGTTTTAACTTCGTTAAATTCTGACCGGTACCAATGTAACTAAGTTATTTGTACTTTGGTCGAGTGATGTAAAAGAAATTCTTTTATAAATTTTCATCAAGAAAAACTGAATAAAAAAATTATTATTCTAATTATGATTATTTATTTATTAGGTTTACAAGCAGGCCCTTACAATTCAACAAATCAAACGTTAACACACAGCTACAATAGGTCCTATGAACAGTGAACAGTTGAACACGGCATGCGCCCATCAGTGGAAAACTAATGTTTACTGACAATTACAATTTGGTATTGATTTAAAATTATAAAAACTGTACTTGTTCAGCCTAAAATGGAAACTAAATCAATTTTAATTTATTTTTAAAGTAATTTTTAACATATTAAAATTTAAAATGCTGAATTTGCAATTAAAATTGAACAAAAAAATCAAAAGGAACATGTTCAAACGTTCTGGTTAGTGCTTTATTTTTAGATATGTATGTAAATTTTTTATTGCAAAAAAACATAGGTGTATTTTAAAATTTAAATATGAAACGTGTAATATTGATTTCGATTTTCATTCGAGTCAACTTGGCAGACGATATTAAACCTTATCACCTCAGTACATAGTCAATATTTGAATAGCTCAGTGTAGACCGATTGACCTTGAATTATGTATTTGAAATCGAACGTTGTTTTGTATTTTCTTTTTTATTTCAGAATTAATCTTCTTTTGTTATTTTCAATTCTATTTTTTTTAAAGTTATTTCTGTAATAATACAAATTTATTTCGTCTTTTTTTTGTTTTATATAGCGTATAACAATTTGCCAGTGTCAAAGTAAATATTTTTGCATCAAGTTAATAACATTGTACATCATGAGTCATTTATTTATCACACCAAAACAGTCAGGTTAATTCTACAGGAGTAGGCCGGCTTGTGGAGACGAGAGACGAGTGCAAATACTTCTCGGTATAGCTGGCTTTATCCCGAAAAGCGACATAGCGAGATGCCGTTAGACCCCACCTCATCGGGGAAAAACACCATTTCAGCCAAGTAAATGAGCGGCAGTTTAACCTCGGGATTACCGCTCTTGGCTCTAGGCGAAGTTGATAACGAAACACCCCGTCCACGTGATGAAGATGGTCTCTCGGTCAGGTCTTTCTCTGAACCCTGTGACCAGAGGAGAGGCGCCACTTCGCTGGTTTTGGTTCCCGGCGGCGTACCTCAAGGAGATACTAATTCGATCCTACCCTAATTGTTTAAAAGAGTGTACGCAAAAATATTCCAAAAATAAGGTTGTTTTTGCAGACCGTACCCTCACATATTCAGGCGGTATTTATTATTCAATTAATAGTTGACTCTAATTGGAGTGTTTGCCGGTGTTTTTGAGTCAACAAATTCTATTAATGCTGCCGACTGTACGTGACAACAGTCGACGGTTTTTTTGTCGACTGTACTGCCTCTATTATTCGTTTGTTTTTTGTATAAAGAGTGTCCCAAAATTATGTCTGACCCTGAAAAAATGGACTATTATAGCAGATACTTCTGAATTTTTTCTTTTTTTTTTTTGAAATTTACATAATTATTTACATACATATCGCAACCAGACATTGCTGAAATAACCTTGTATTGACCTATATTATATTTATTCAACAATTAATTGTCACGCTTTTTTCTCACAGGGATAGGCAGAGACAGTGGAACGCCACTTGCCACGATCCAGACACAACTCCCTCCCTTCCCTCACATTCGCAATTCTCCTCACACAGGCCCGACGGTTATGGGCACTAGAGCTTGTTCTTCAACAAGATGGTAAAGAGTTGTAGGTAGACTGATGATGGTTATTGGCCCAGTCTACCGCCACTTTGTGATGTAACACCCGTAAAGTGCCAGGTAACAAGAGGTGTGTGCACTGTCAATCTAGATGGCGCATGCTCGTCTCCTCAGGCCGGCATAGCGGAGGCGACTGCTGCCTGTAGAAATTTATTTGTAGTAGCAGTTATTTCCGTTCATGGATCATACTGTAGTTTAACATCGGGAGGAGTGTTGTCATATGCCGAGCTACATTTAAAAGTGTGGCGTGTAATTCTCGCTAATTGATTTTAGTGAGGGTAGGTACACAAACACACTACCGGTAGGTAATCTACGGCATGTTCTAAGTTCTTAGTACAGGTTTTTCCTGTACCTACCCTCAGTGAAATCAATTATATGTAAGGTAGTTTAAAAATATATTTTTTGTTATGGATATCCGCGAAGTAATACTATTATTTATAATAGCAGTAATACCCACTATGCTGGCTCAACGATCCCAGGGGCTAAAGTCAAAAGCTAATAAACAGTTGTCGATCGAATCGAAAACAAAATATATGGGATTTGACGTTCGCTGTCACCTATGTGATAACGACTTTAGCTCCAGGTTGTGGAAGACTCGTGGCGCGTCCACAGGTGGTGGATAGGGGGTCCATCCCTCCTCCAGGATAGAGGTACCCCGGCGTGAACCAAAACGAGGCGAGATGGGGTCGAAAAAAAAGGTTCTGTAAGAAGAGAAATAGCTGTGAAGGTTAAGCGGAAAAACAATGGCAAATGAGTTATACCTCGTCGCATGCTATAACTGTCAGAAGTAACATATCAAATGTTTCTGTTTGCCCCTGTTTACGTCATTTCGGAAGCCGTAAAGTCCTAGGAAAATGTACATACCCTCCAACAAACAGTAGAATTTTATTGCATGTTTAGATACTCTGTCAACGTCGGACGTCGGGTTTGAAAGTTCGACCTCAAGAATTTCTTGCTGTCATGACCGACCTTTCGAACTATAGTCTGTTATAATTGTGTCTACAATTTATTTATACAAAAAGGCGCGCCAACAGTGTATTTTTTATTATTATAACTCGGCATATGACAACACTCCGCCTGATGTAATACTAAAGTGCGGTCCAGGAACGGAAGCAACTGCTACTACAGAGAAATCTCTACATGCGACATTCGCCTCCGCTATGCCGGCTTGAGGAGACGAGTATGCACTATCTAGATTGACAGTGCACACTCTTCTCGTTATACCTGGCTACTTTCAAACGTTTTCCGAAACGCGACAAGGTCACTTTACGGGTGTTACATTCAAAAGTGGTGGTACTACCCCAGGACGGAGGACGAGGCTAATAAGTCTGCCTGCCACTCTTTAATAGTGCCTATAGGCACTGAGCGATCAAAGTACATATAACAAAGTTACATAGCTACCGGTTTTAGCGAGATTCAAACACGGGTCTCATCGATCGTGAGTTCACGCGTCTCACCGCTAGACCACGGCCGCTTATCGTCTATCTATCACCGCTAATAACCATCATCAGTCTGCCTACCACTCTTTAATAGTGCCTATAGGCACTGAGCGATCAAAGTACATATAACAAAGTTACATCGGTACCGGTCTTTAGCGAGGTTCGAACATGGGTCTCATCGATCGTGAGTTCACGCGTCTCACCGCTAGACCACGGCCGCTTATCGTCTATCTATCACCGCTAATAACCAACATCAGTCTGCCTACCACTCTTTAATAGTGCCTATAGGTACTGAGCGATCAAAGTACATATAACATAGTTACATTAGTACCGGTGAGAATTTAGCGAGGTCTCATCGCTCGTAAGTTCACGTGTCTTACCACAAAATATCGCTAGACCACGGCCGGCGCGGATGATCTTTTATTTATAAGTTGAAACTACGTTTTCGGCCATTACAAAGTTACTCAATTAATACATATGTCGGAACGGTCATGAATACGGACTCTCATTTGAACGATTACGGAAACTAACTTGGAACAAAATGAATACGCGGTCATGAGTACAAGCACTAACTGAATATGAAACAAAAGCGTCGTTACGCTTTGACAGAATCTCTGAAAACACGTCACGCGGAGAACACGTTGTGACTTGTTTGTGCGGAGGAACTGTCGTGTTTCAGCATATTTGCTTAATTATCGCCCACAAGTGGAGGATAGAAGCCTTGGACCGCTCTCCCGTTCTGTCATATATATTTTCTGGTAAAATTTACTATGTTCCCAAAGGCTTCTCTTCCCTTATAGAACTGTTTATACACTACTATATTAAAACAATTGAAAGGGACTAACTTATATAGTTTGGTCAAGTTTACGGTTAGAAGATTGCGGTTTCGACCTCATCCTTTTGAACTTTGAATTCTATTTAATATGTACTATTTAATTATTTAATGAATGTATAACATTAAGGCCCTGTTGCAGCAAAAGCAGTGCCGTCTCTATGCATAGGTTCTATGGCTTGAGCCTAGGGCCCCGCACGGTTGGGGGCCCCCGACTCTGAGAAGCAAAATTTTTTTTCAATTTCACACACAAAAAAAAAATTCAAGGTAAAATGAAATAAAGTACAAAAATAATACTTATAATTTTGTTTATTGGTGAATAATTTTTTTCCTAATTTCTCATGAGAAAAGTTAGAAATAATTTCGTCTATATCGATTAATTCATATATTCATATGTACGAATTTGAAATAATACTGTATGTGTGAAAAAATAAAGAAAAAAAATTTTTTTATTTGGGCCCCCAAGTATTGTTCGCCTAGAGCCCCTCAACTGCAAAAGACGGCACTGATCAAAAGGCCCGTTAAAGTTATATTTTACGGTGACTTTAACGGTTACGTTTACATTTACTCCACACGCGTTTCACCATCGTGTAAATTCATTACATTATCGTTAAAAGGGCGGCTGATATAATAAGAAATTCTTTCCCGAAAAAATAGTAAAAAAATATATTTGACTTCTTTTCATACATTTGACGTTAATGACATTGATTTAACGGTTACTTTAATTTTGACCCAATAACCCAATTTTAGTTTTAACCATTACATTAAACGGTTAAATTATGTGGTGCAACTGGACCTAAGGGTTCGGGTACATTTTACAGCGTACCTACCATTGTTGAGGAACCCGGGAGCTTTAACTTGATTTATGTTTATTTATAATAAAAACTTTTACGATTAGTTTGTACAAGCGTCGTTTTTCTTATTGTAGCTTAGCATATGACAATGCTCCGTCTGATTTAAAGCTAGAGTGTGGTCCATGGACGGAAACAACTGCTGTCACAGGTAAACTGCAGGCAGCAATCGCTTCGGGAGACGAATGGTGCACAAAGTAAATCTAGGTTGACAATGTCTACTATTCTTGTTATACTGGGTACTTCCAGACTAATCCTGACAACAGTCTGGACTAATAAAAATCATCAGTTTGTTTATTTTAATTTACATAAAGGACAATGGTCGTTTTAGTGCTCGCATAATATCTAACAGTTTGGTAACAAAACAATATTCTATTATAAAGTCTGTCCAGTCTGCCGTCCTGGGGTAGTACCACCACTTTCGAATGTAACACCCGTGAAGTGATTTTGTCGCGTTTCAGGAATAGTTTGAAAGTAGCCAGGTATAACAAGAGGAGTGTGCACTGTCAATCTAAGATGGTACATGCTCGTCTCCTCAAGCCGGCATAGTGGAGGCGACTTCTACCCGCACAGGTTTCTCTGTAGTAGCAGTTGTTTCTATTCATGGACCGCACTCTAGCTTTACATCAGGCGAAGTGTTGTCACATGCCGAGCTACAATAAAAATAAATAAATAATAATAATAATATTTTATTTGAACATTAAAATCTATTTTAATTTATATACCAACACATCGTTTATCAATCAATAGACATTGTTTAATTACATTAAAAACAGATATCATCAATTATTAAAGCATTTAATATAATTATAACCTCAAAAAGTAAAATTAATAATCAACGCTAAACTCGAAAAAAATAACAGGCCCATTTCTCTTAGAGGAACGGACATAAGAATCTACAAGATACTTTGTGAAGTATGTGTGGAGTGTCCTCGAGCGAGAGGATCCCAAACAACGTGATAAGGAATCTTTGCGAGCTCAAGGACGGTGTAGTGACCAGAGTGGAAGGAGATATGTTCAGAGGGTTCCGTCGTTTGGAAATAATGGATGAGAGAAGATTTATAAATTTATAATAGACGCGTTAAAGAAGACAGACATAGGAGGATGTTTTTTGTTCAAATCCAAGCCATCCTTATGGAAGCTGGGCTGCCTAGTTAGTGCCCATAACTGTCGGGATTGTATGAAGAGAATTATGGATGTTTGCCTCACATCCATGGGCGGACTAAGGCCTAGGCAACCTAGGCACGTGCCTAGGGCCCGTAATTTTTGGGGCCCGGAAATTAGATTTTTACAAAACGCAAAGTATGATCATGACTGAAAAATAGGCCCGGAATTACAATGTTGTCTAGTAAGTGGCGTTCCATTGTCCCTGCCTACCACTGTTGGCATAAGGCGTGACAATTGATTTGAAGAGGTAGGCAGACTGATGATAGTTATCAGTGCAGTCTGACGTCCTGAAGTAGTATCACTAATTTCAAATGACATGACAATGATAGCCAAATATAACCGAAGGAGTGTGCAATGTCAAGTTAGTGCACGTTCGTTACCCTAAGCCGGCATAGCGGAGGCTACTGCTGCTTGTAGAATATTGCTGTTTTTTTTTATTTTAGCACGTCATATAACCGTACTCGGCCTGATGTTAAGCCAGAGTGCGACGGAGGCGGAGGACGCAGACAGCAGTCGCGCCCGCTATGCCGGCTTGATGAGATGCCTCTTCACACTGCGCTTGAAGGATCTCAGGACCCCAAAGTTGTTGCTCGTTCATGGATCGTACAGGCGGAGTGTGGTTACATGTCGAGTTACTATAAGCAATAAAAAAACTACGCCCCGTGCGCCGGAACCCTCTTATTTATACGAGTACCTTTTCCATTTTACCTTACAGTAATTCAATGTCAGTCGGGGGGGAAATTCTTGAATGTAGTTTTTTTTTTAAATTTTAAACCACACTAGTAATTGAGAAACCTGTGATTGACTTTATTCTGTATGAATAAATAAAGGAGAATGCCCATTCGCCTAAGAGAAATGGGCCCAGAATTTTTTTCTTGAGTTTTACCATGATTTTTAGTTCATTTTGTAAAAAAATAAATCTACATTCCTTATCACCAATCAGTTTTAGTATTTTTACCCGGGTTATTGAGCAATTACACTTTTTCTGATCCGAGGTTATTATTATATTAAATAATTGATCAGTTGATATAATTGAAATTGATTAATGAAAAAATAAGATATTATTTTAGAATATGGTTTTGTTAACAAACTATTAGACATCAAGTGGGCCCAGAAATGGGCATTGTCTTTTAAAAATAATAATAATTATACTGTACCCAGTCTGTAGTCTTCGGACTAGCGCTGAAGACAAAGCACTTTGTATGTGTTGCAAATTTTAGTATTCCTAATTATTCCTAGTTTCATTTCCATCACATTTCTACTAGTTTTGTTAGCCAATAGCGAATCGTATTCCCGAAAATAGTACCTTTAAATTATGTTAATCTTAATTTAAATACTGAATTTTAAAATATTTTTTATATAAAAAAAGATATTCGTTATATTTAGATTTTAGTGTATATGTATGTCTACTTAATAAATGTTGATTTGTTTTTATTTCTTTTTGTTTTTGATATTTCGTTGAATTTTGGTGTTTTTTTTAACAAATAATGGTACTACAATGATATGTAATTGATCAAATGTCAAGAAATTATGTTTTTTATGGCCTCAAAAATAAAAAAAGAAATATTTTTTTACTTTATACTTCATTAGCTTATTCTATTTATTTTGTCAATATTTATTTATTTTTTCATTGCACTGTAGACATCTCCGCTCACACCAACAAAGGTTAGCTGGTAGACAATGCCAAAGGCATTAAGCTCGCCTATGTACGATTTATGTGTGCAATAAAGTGTTTTTTATTTTATTTATTTATTTTTATTATGAGGTTAATTTTTTAAAAATATATTTTAATAATCACAATAATCAGTACGATAACATAACGCAAACTATACGTTTTAAGTGGAGAATTGCCCTCCAGGAATCATCAATCACTCCCTTCGCGCTTTACCGTGAAGATACCAAAGACGCAACGTAGCGAACCTACCTACGCGAAAAAGTTATTTATTTCAAAAATATAGAAAAAACGTGTTTTGAGCTACCACTGAAAAAGTCTAGACTAGCACTCGCTTTCATTATGCCTGCTTGAGGAGTCGAATGTGGTGCTAGATTAACAGTTCCTGACTACTTCCAAACTGTTCCCAAAACGCGACAAGGTCACTTCACGGGTGTTCCTTTCGAAAGTGGTGGTACTTCCCCACGACTGTAGAAGTGCTGACTCGACTAATAACCATCATCAGTCTGCCTACCACTCTTTAACCCTCAATTACTCGCATACTAAAGGTTACACAAATGCTCGCGTGAGGTATACAGGGTAATTTTTTTAACTGGGACAGTATGGGGAAATCCTAAACCACAGGAGATACGGGAAAACTGTCTTAGGAACCATTTGCTCTTTTTTTAAGAAAACTAATTTGGCATAGTAATTTTTCTGGTCAAGCTTGAGTTGTCCATGGAAATGAGTCATTTTGATGAAAAATTTTTTTGATGCGGTTCGACTCAGTTTCATGTAAGGATCATTTCATTGTATCGGAAGAAAAAAATCGGAGCAGCAGAAGTTAGTCAAATTTAATGAAATGTATTCCCATACAATTTGTAAGTGATCTGATGGTTACATTAATAATACTAACGCAAAAATGTTACGGGCACGTTTCAGAACTATTCTAGTGACAAAAAGTTGTGTGGTGAATCTTGTTAAATGATAAAGAATTGCGTTGTATGATATTTTATTAAGAATTAATGAGATACGACATAAACTCGAAACTCGTGACTCCACATGGAAAAATTCATCTGCATCACATCGGCTGAACGTCATGGTCATTTATCAGGACCACCGACCAATGTGTCCATCTAACGACCTAGATAGTGTTCATCAAAAACCGTTTACTCGTTGTACCATTGTGAGGAGGTGCACCATCTTGTTAGTAGATGAAATTTATTTGAAATGGTCACATCCAAATCCACAACTACATTTAACATCTCTAGATATTTGACTTGTAAACATACTCGTACACTATTAATAAAAATCACAGTATGAACAATGTTCGTTCTAAACTTTTTAAAATGATGTTTAACCGTAACTCGTAAGATCATAGTGGTTCTCTTCTAATTCTTGAGTGCAAATAAAATTTAGTTTTTAATTATGGAACACTTTTTGAGTGTGTATATATCGACTATGGTTCATTCAGTATCTACCATGTACTGGCCCGTTGTATGACAAACCATTTCATTAAATTTGACTAACTTCTGCTGCTCCGATTTTTTTCTTCCGATACAATGAAATGATCCTTACATGAAACTCAGTCGAATCGCATCAAAAAAATTTTTCATCAAAATGACTCATTTCCATGGACAACTCAAGAGTGACCAGAAAAATTACTATGCCAAATTCGTTTTCATAAAAAAAGAGCAAATGGTTCCTAATACAGTTTCTCTGTATCTCCTGTGGTTTAGGATTTCCCCATACTGCCCCGTTAAAAATATTACTTGACTAAATTTGACTAACATCTGCTGCTCCGATTTTTTTCTTCCGATACAATGAAATGATCCTTACATGAAACTGAGTCGAATCGCATCAAAAAAATTTTTCATCAAAATGACTCATTTCCATGGACACCTCAAGCTTGACCAGAAAAATTACCATGCCAAATTAGTTTTCATAAAAAAAGAGCAAATGGTTCCTAAGACAGTTTTCCCGTATCTCCTGTGGTTTAGGATTTCCCCATACTGTCCCAGTTAAAAAAATTACCCTGTATATAACCCCAATTTAAGACGTGAAATAAAACATGTTTTAAACCGTTTTATATTATGTATTTATATTAAAAATCATAAAGAATAAACATTTTACTAAAATTCTACAACACTATTTATAATCAACATTTTTGGTAAACTTATAAACAATCGTTAGAGAAGGAATTTTATATAATTTCATCATATATCGTGATGGAGTGGTGGTGGCAGACCTGCTGGCGGCATTTAGCACACTCGAATCTCATTTTTTTATATTATATTTTCTCACATATGCCGTGGGGTAAAATATACCCCATACGAGTAATTAAGGGTTAATAGTGCCTCTAGTACATATAACATAGTTACATTGGTCAGAATTTAGCGAGGTTAGAACACGGGTCTCGTGAGTTCACGCGTCTTATTGCCATGTTATCTAAATATTATTAATGATATTGAATAAAATAATAATGTAACCCAATAATGAGATATAAAGCATGGCCTTTATATCAAAAACACCCGCGGGAAATCTCTCCCAGCTAAATGAGAATATAATTTACCATTTTCGTTAGAGAATAACACGAGTAATATAAATATTTACATTGAATCCTTCATATATACAACTAGATGTGCAGTGACGCTCCCAATGTGAGGCGAGAGAAAATATGGCCACAGCCACGTTTAGGTACTCTGTCAGTTGGTATTTGACTTGACGTAAGCCGAGATTTACATTGTCAAATCATTTGAAACGGCCTACGCATTTTTCATGTCAAATGTATGAGGTTTGCCCCTCTAGTATATATCTCAATGCATTGAATAGTAAGTTAGAATTTTTTTATTTTTTTTATAGTAACATTCCGCCTGATGTAAAGTTAGAGTGCGGTTAATGAACGGACACAACTGCTACTACAGATAAATTTCTACAAGGAGCAGTCGCCTCCGTTATGACGGCTTGAGGAGACGAGCATGCACCATCTATACCACAGTGCACACTCCTCTCGTTATACCTGGCTACTTTCAAACTATTCCCGAAAAGCGATAAGGTCACTTCACGGGTGTTACATTCAAAAGTGGTGGTACTGCCCCAGGACCTGTCTGCGGTCCACCAATAACCATCATCAGTCTGCCCACCACTCTTTAATTATAATAAAAAATGAAATGCCGAGCCGTGTTCTAGCGGTGGAAGGATTTAGATCAATAAATCTTTTTAAAACTTTTTAAAAATTAAAAAAGGAAATAGATGTATAAAACTTCAGGGGATTGTTGTATGTCTTACCCACCTAACATCTAACACCTGTATAACTGCTGGCACTCAGCGCACTAAAGTTTTCTTTTTAATTTTAATTTTATTTGATTAAACACAAATCAGCCTGTATAACTGTGGAAACATTAACGTAAATATTCTCAAGTAACAATTCCTGTAAGAAATTACGTATTGGAATATATAATATATTAAAGTAGCAAAATTTATATATTTTCTGTGACGAAATTCAACATATTAAGGGCGAGAAATGTTCCATATATCTTGAGAGAAAGGCTTATTCTTGTATATTATTTTATCTCTTTAAATATGAACGAAACTTTACAGCGCGGCGGCGCTTCCGAAGTTAGTCACAAGTCACTGCGCAGTACACAAATTAAGGTATCGGTGGGACACGATGAACGTGAAAGGGAAGGACACTCCCGAACTTCCGAGAATTGTTATTAAACTAGCCATAAAGCGGGCGTGGTATAGCGGTAGAAAGCGTGAACTCGTGTTCAAATCCCTAAATTCTGACCCGTAGGTACCAATGTAACTATATAAGTACATAACTGTATTCAGTTGTAGGTAGTCAGTAAAACAGTGATAGATAGATTGCTGATGGTTAAGGATGTCTCATGGTTTGCACCAGAAGGCCAGTTAACGTAACTTTAACAGTTACGTTTACATTATGGTTTACATTTACTCCACACGAGTACGCCATCGTCGCGCCTGTCATTTTTGACGGTTACTTTAACCTTAACCGTAACCAGCGATACTTGGCTGGTTAAAGTTAAACGTAATCGTCAAACCAATGTCTCTAACGTCAAATGTATGAAAAGAAGCCAAAATAAAATAAAATATAAAAATAAAATAAAATAAAAAAATAAAAAATATGTTTTTCTATTATTTTTCGAGTTCAGCCACCTTTTTAACGATAACAATATGAATTTACACGATATTGCAACGCGTGTAGAGTAAATGTAAACGTTTAACGGTCGTTGTCGCCGTAAAAGTAATAGTTAAAGCTACTTTAACCGGCCTTTTGGTGCAAACTATCCTAATTGTTAGCCCGTAGCCGTTCTGAGGTAAAACACATATTTTGTCTCCTCAAGTCGGTATAGGGACAACTGGCTCCAATATTTCTCTGTGGTAGCAGTTGTTTCCGTTCACGAACCACGCTGAGATGTGCGAAAAATATATTTTTTTATTAATTTTTTGTGAAAGGTGTTATAAACAAGAATAAGTTTCCCTTAAAAGGAAAGGGTAAAATGCCACCTTAAAATGTATGAGCCGCTTTTCCGCTACTTTTCCCCGCACAACCTTCTCCTTTGTATAACAATTTATTTTTATGAAATTCCATATTAACTTGCATAGTACCTTAATAGTATATTTTACGCTATCTGCCACTCCTGGCTTTGCTCAGAATTTTAATTCAATTTTTTATCCACGAACAACGATACGATCGGTTATCAAATGCTTGATGCAAATATTTGCTTAGCATGGACATAGTCTTAGTATCTACTTGCATCGTTAGACTCTACCATGTCTTCGGAAAGGCGTGTGACGATAATCCTGCCACAAGAAATTCGACAATTATACAGCATATAGGACAGTAGTCGGAAATCTTTGTTAGGAAACATAGTAGAGAACAACATTGGTACGGGGAAAATTTCGCATTTGAACGCGGGTCTCATCGTACGTGAGTTCACGCGTTCTACAGCTAGACTATGGCGACTCGAATTTTTATATTGTGGTAAAAAAAGAAGGAAAGAAAACTAGCTGGAGAAAACACAAACTTATTCTAACGCAAACGAATGCGACTTCATTTAATGTAGACATTTGCAAATCGTGCTCGCTTTCAACCCCCATAATAAATGTAGCACATAAAATATGTAACTCATAAAATATGTAAAAGAGTTATGTAAAAAGACTTTTGGCGGCAATCTGGAAATACGAGTATGTATTTAGTAAATTCTCGATTTTAAGACGATCTTTTCTGAATCGATTTTCTTCGATAATTATAACACTTACAAGTCTAAAAGAAATATACATGTTAAACTTCAGGATATAAAGTTATGCCTGGTATTTTCTATTTTTTTTTTATTATTGTAGCTCGGCATGTGACAACATTCCGCCTGATGTAAAGCTAGAGTGCGGTCCATGAAGCAACTGCTACTACAAATAAATTCATTAGCAGTCATTAGCATCATAGCAACCTAGCTTGTTTATGATCATGCGTCAGTATAGTGGGAGCTACTTTTATTTTAGCATACTTCTAGCATAAAATAATAAATAATTATCTACTTCTAATTACGGTGAAGTTTTAATTTTTGATATAGACAGTAAAAAGGGGAAACTTTGTAAAGCGCTGGCAACTGTAATCAGAGACTCGTTAGGCCAATGATGACGTAATTTTAGAAAGTAAAATTGTTGCCAGCTTTAAATTTAAAACCCTCGTTACGTCTACCAACTACCATCAATGCAATGTTTATCCTAATTATATTATCCTACTAAATTATGATGAAGGTTGAATGAAAATTTGATTAGAAAAAGAATAAACATAGAGCCCAAGTTGGTCTGTATGAAATGGTTGGGTCTCTTCTCTGGTCACATTGCTTTCAGAGAAGACCTGCGTGAGAGACCACCCTTCATCGCGTGGGCGGAGGCGGAACGAGGTGCCTCGAACCAAAAGCGGTAGTCCCGTGGTTGGACTGCCGCTCCTTTACTTGGCTGGAATAGTGTTTCTTCCCGATGAGGTGGGGTCTAAGGGCCAAGCGTCGGTGGAATCGCGGATAATTACGAAACCTCAACGTATGACGTAGTTCGAGACTTGTACTGGGAAGTTCGACATCACCTCGTCATCGTTTCCGAGACGGCGTCGATAAAAGATTTCCCCACCGTTAAGAAAGGTCTGTTTGAAATAAATACGTTGAATTTACCTTTTTCATAGGGTGTACTAGTTTGCGGTCAAGCTATTTAGAAGCGGAAGAAATTGCTTTTAGTGATAAAACCGCCAATTGCAGTAAGTTCTTTATGCTTTTATATTTTCTATATCTTTGTTAACTGCAATAAAGGATTTATTATTATTATTTATTGTATGGGCTTGGGCATGTATTATATTTATAATAACTTTAATAATATAGCCGCTAAAGATACTTAGATAACATTTTGTTATGAAAAAGAAGTTCCTAAGTGTCAAAGTTTAGTAACTTTACCCCAAAGGGTTTATTAAAAAAGTTTTATATTAGTATTTTTATACTAAATAGATCTTTATATCTATGAGCATAAAGTAACATTTTATTTTGATGTTAAGTTTCATAGTTCATAAGCAACTGAAGGTGTTAACACACTATCGAACTTGGCTCGGCCGAACCACAGATTTGGTTCAGTGTCGTAAGATGGGGCTTATTTTAAGGTGATGTTAGACAAAGTTTCGGTAAACTTGAGGACTTTTCCTGCTCCGTACTGTGTTTATAAAGTATCCGTGAGAAGATTGAATTTCGTACTTCATGAATCATAATGTTACGTTTTAATTAATCAGCAAACATTTCGCTTGAATCTAATTTCCAAAATAACGAACATTCACGCATCTAATCAAAATGAAATCTCTGTCCTTTAAAGTAAGAAAGAGTGGTAGGCAGACTGATGATGGTTATTAGCTCAATTTGCCGTTTTAGGGTGATACCCACTGCTTTTAAGCGTAGTATACGTTGTATGATACAGAATGGCTCACCTCGGAATATCCAGTCTTGTCACTCCAAAAGGTGTTCGGATTTTTCTTCTGATGCGGTACCGCGTTAAATCCGTCAAATGATATGGTGACGAGAGATGTTTCGCACCAGGAAGAGAACAGTTGTGAGGAGAAGGGTTTACAGGACTCACACGTATAATAATTTTCAGATACAGAGATTTTAACTACAGAAATTACAGATACAGTCGCGAGTACAGAAGCTACAGTCGTTCGTTTTTTTAAACTAAGTGCAACACTGGGTTGCCAGTAAAAATAAAAATTAGTGTTCTACAGTAAAAAAAGATAAATATAATTAATAATAAGAAAATCAAACATACGTGAAGTGACCTTGTCGCGTTTTTCGGGATCAGTTTCGAAGTAGCCAGGTATAATGGAGGAGGCGACTAATGCATGCCGTTTAACTGTAGTAGCAGTTGTTTCCGTTCATGAACCGTACTCAAGCTTAAGACCTAGTGGAGTGTTTTCATATGCTAAGCTGCAATAAAAAAGATCCCCATATTGAAACGTGTGGAAAAATAAGTATCCTGTTTATAGTATGTTCGTACCGTTCTCCAGATTTTCGAATGTTCGAATCTAGTACAACAGCGAACCATGTTGCGACCTGACCAGTTTCGATCATGTGTTAAAGCCCTAACAGTTAATCTTAGTTTATTATTGTAGATACCATATTTTTCTCTAACGTCTTGTACATATAGATTAGAAAACCGTTGCAAATAATATCTTATTGAATACTAAAGATTGACTCGCGACTTTGTACGTAAAAGTACAATGATTTTTTTTTTAAATTGTCGTATGACAAATGACAATACTCCGCCTGATGTAAAGCTAGAGTGCAATTCATGTACGTAAACAACTGCTACTACAGAGAAATCTCTACATGTAGCAGTCGCCTCCACTATGCTGGCTTGATGAGACGAGTATGCACCATCTAAACTGACAGTACACACTCCACTCTTCTGCTCTGTCAATCGGAAGGCGCACATTCGTCTAGCCAAGCCCGCATAGCAGCGACGATTGCTGCCTGTAGAAATTTATCTGTAGCAGCGCTATAATATTGTTACATTCGTTGGGGGTACAAAATAATACACGAGTTCGGTCTTCACACCAATTTATTGCATACGACACACAATAACGTAGAAGCAGGTGTGGTACGATAGTCGCTGGATAGCCTTCAGTCGCTGTTCAGTATCGCTTGTTATCGCAGGTGTTGCTTGTATCGCATCCAGAATAGGACTACTCTTTGTGACACTCGGGTGTCGGTATTTATACTCAAACAGGAGGAAGCTTCGAGAAAGATCTCATCGAAGTTGTTTACTAATTAATAATGTAATTTCTAGAAACTTCTACGCATGCTGTCTCTTTCGCACCCTAGGTGCACGTAACAATACATTAAAAAAAAACAATAAGCAATAAATCAATGTTATTAAAAATAAATAAAGACTTTTTTTTTATATAATTTAGCAGTTTTTTAATAATTTAATTTGACAGGATGACGGGGAAAATGAAAATTTATGAATGCGGGGATCATAAGCTCTTAATGTTGCCAGCGAAATATAGTTATTATATTTAATGCTATGATAATTAATAATATCGTTTGTAATTAAATTTTCTTATTTGATGTTTCAATTTGGGGAAAATTATTTATGTAAAGTGGGACATACAAGCCAGGCCAGTAGGCTAGTGCTTCTGGCTATGTTTGTATAGAATTAGTATAATTCATGGGACAGCACGCTAGTGAGGAAGCTAGTAAGCTGGTGTCTGAAGCAGGAAAGTTTAATTACTGGCTTGAAAAACTAATAAAAAAATAGTGATTTGCGATAATAAAAAAATTGATAAAGTTATAAAATTACTTAATTTCAACACAAATCTGCTATGATTCAAACAATGTTGTAAAACAAAATGTATGGACGCTCAGGTGTTGGCTTTCACGTTAATGTTGAAGGTAAAAACAAGGTAATATTTATTTAATAATAAAAGAAAACATGATACTTGTAAACCGAAGACTTCCTTGTAGATTCAAAAATACTTTATTATAAATTTTTAGCACTTTTGTATAAATAAACAAATGTAATGTTTGTAAACAACGTAATACAAAGTTGATTGTAGCAATTCAACTCATCTCGAACGCGGTTTGGGGCTGTTATATCAACTTAAACTTGGATTAGGAGTTACCTACTTATTTTAATATTGAAATTCATTTAGATTTATTTATTTTTAACATTCATTTAGGAATAGGAGCATTTCAAGTGTAACACCCGTATAATAAACAAGTCGCGTTTCAGGATCAGCTAGGAATTAGAATTCGAGCAGGCACAGCGGAGGCGACTTCCTTTGCCTTAAATGAAATGACTATGTACAAAAATTTTAATGGAATAATGAGAGGTGTATGGAATGTTAACCTGACCAGCTACATTCCAGATACATTCCTCATGTCGCTTAGTGCTTACAGACATTTATCTGTGGAGGCAGTTGTTTCGGATCGCATTCTAGTTTGACATTAGACGGCCACATGGCGGGCTACTAAATAAAAAAAGTTAATCTTAGTTTAAAAGTTGATCTTAGTTTAAAAGTTGTTGAAATATCAGCCTAATTTCTACTTCCATAGGTACTCAACCCTGTCATATAACCTAATGGAGCATCGATTTTAAGGTTATTCTGTCTAGACGGTTTTACGATGGAATGGCTGTAGTTGTGGAAAGTTTTAGAAAAATCTACTCTATTATTTTATTGTTCCTAATTAACTTCAAACAAATAGAAAAAAACTTTTAATCGTTATTTTTTTGTTCATATATTTTCGAAGTTAGCAACATTATTTAGATGTTCTATTTATAAATATTGTTTTTTTTTTAACTCATTGGTTATTTATTGATTAAAATTAAACAGAAAAATTAAAGCTCACATAACAATGTCTGAGATGAGGCGGGATTCGAACCCGGATCCTCCAATTAAGGCATTGATGCCTTGACCACTTAACTCCACAATCATTGCTTTTTCTGTTCAATTTTCATCAAAAATTATAAACAAAAAAGCTTTCATTAAAAAATAATTAAGCCTCTTTAAAAATAATTTTTCAAACAAATTTTCAGGTGTATGAATTTTCAACAAAAAACATTTATTTTAATAAAATAGTGTCAATAGCACAGTTATCAAAAACTTTATGAAGAAGTATTTCAGGAAAAGAAGAAAACGGGAAACATTTTCCATTGAGACAACGAGGACGAAGAAAATAAAATTTAATAACATTTTCATAGTGGGAAATATCTTTGGCGGCGGGCTCAGACTAAAACAAAAAGAGGAAGATACGGTACGTTCTCTTGTTTACTGTTGAAAGCACAACACACACAACTGCACGCACTCACCCACACTATTACAGTACCTATACTAATGCACAGGAGACAAGGATAGAAAGACGTTGCCAGACTGCAGTGCGAGGGAGACGGAACGCTGTCACAAAGTATGTCAGTTAGACCTAGTTTGCGGGGTCAATTTTTAGACGTGCGTACCTTTCTCTTCCCCTCCGGCAGCTCTTAAGTCCAATTACACCAAAAGGTCGGTTACGTTTACATTCAATACACACGCGTTGCACCATCGTCATGCCTGTCACGCTTGACGCTTACCTTAACGATAACCGTAACCAGGGAATTTTGGCTGGTCAAAGTTAAAGTAATAGTTAAACCAATGTCACTAACGTCAAATGTATAAAAAGAAGCCACATAATGTTTTTCTATTATTTTTGTCAGGAATGTACTCCTCATTACATCAGCCACCCTTTTAACGATAACGATACGAATTTACACGACAGTGCAACGCGTGTGGAGTAAAAGAGTAAAAATTTAATCGTAAAATGTAACTTAAACGGGCCTTTTGGGGCATTGGACCTTAAACTATTAAGTCACTCCACAATTACCTTTTCAAAACACACATACAGGGCGGAAGCGGACCGGGCGCAACTGAAGGAGTACGCGCGGGTTTAATTTCTTGTATTTATAAAGCAATTGCGTGCGGGTCGGGTGCGTTTTGTGTGTCGTCATCCGTATAAATACAAGGAATTAAACCCGAAACGTACACGCTCAACATGTGTTTATCGTTTTATAACCGACCAACGTGCGTAATTAAATTTTCCTACTGCTCCAACACAAATAAAAAGTCGCCTCCGCTATACAAACTTGAAGATAGAATGTGTATCGACCTCTAGTTATACCTGACTTCTTTTAAGCTGCAGCTTACACTACAACTTCGTGAACGGCGGTAAGACGCGTGAACCCACAATCGACGAGACCCGTGTTCGAATCTCGCTAAATTCTAACCGGTGCACAGTGCCGGATTTGAGCATCGGCAACATTGCCTATGGGCCACCACCACAAGGGGGCCGCCACCACACCACAAACAAAAAAAAATCGATAAAGACACAGTAGAAACAAAAAAATACTGAGTTTTGTTTTAAATTTTGTGTTAACCAGTTTATAAATATAATAGTAAACTCCCTAGGAAGTTTCAGTAAAGATTCTACCACTTTACTGGAACAATTTTTGACCTGACTGTTTGGTGTGATGAATGAATGACTCGTGATGCACAATGTTATTAACTTGATGCAAAAATATTTACTTTGACACTGGCAAATTGTTATACGCCATATAAAAAAAATCATGCTCTGCCTATGGGCCGCCGAAGATTAAATCCGGCGCTGTCGGTGCCAATGTAACTATATTATATGTACTTTGATATACTCTGAAAATAGTTTTTAGATCAGTCTACCGTCCAAAGGTAGTAAAGTACCACCACTTTCGAATGTAACACCCGTGAAGTGACTTTCTCTCCTTTCGGGTACATATTGGAAGTAGCCAGGTATAACGAGAGGAGTGTGCACTGCATATCTGGATGGTGCATGCTCGTCTCTTCAGGCTGACAGAAATTTATCTGTAGTAGCAGTTGTTTTCGTTCATAGACTGCACTCTAGCTTTACAGGCGGAGGGTTGTCATATGCCAAGCTACAATAAAAAAATCTTCCAATACATCGCAGTCTTGAAATTTACACTTAAAAGTGGTGGTGCCACCCCAAAAACCATCATCAGTCTGCCTACCACTCTTTTAAATTAACGTTTATTATAATAATTAGAGATAATGGATCGTTTTCAAATACTTTATGAACCTTAGTAAGTTTTAAATTTAATTATAAATTAATTTACTTAGTCGTTTTTGTTAACGTAATTGGTTTTGTCAATCATTTGAATCTGCATTATCTTATTTAAGATAATTTTGTTAATTATAAATATATTTATTTATTATGAAAATTTAAAAAACATCACTGCACCCTAAAAAAAATCACTATGAATAAAAAAACAAGATAAAGTAAAAAAAAACAGTAACAATAAAATCTGTGTTACATCATTGCTTGTCACATTTACCCAATTTAACGATTTTTTTTTTTATAATACGACTCCGCCTGATGTTAAGCTAGAGTGCGGTCCATGAACGGAAACAACTGTTCAAGTGTAACACTCGTGAAGTGACCTTATTTCTTTTCATTTAGAAGTAGCCAAGTATAACAAGAGAAATGTGTACTGTCAACCTGGATGGTGCACATTCGTCTCCTAAAGCCGGTATAGCGAAGGCGACTGCTACCCGCAAAAATTTATTTAGGTCCATCTGCACCAGAAGGCCCGTTAAAGTTTCTTTAACTATTACTTTTACGACGACGACGTAACCGTTAAACGTTTACATTTACTCCACACGCGTTGCAATATCGTGTAAATTCATATTGTTATCGTTAAAAGCGTGACTGATGAAAAAGTAATTACTAACTTAAAAATTATGCGTTTGACAGATACTGGACTTAATGAGCAAGCTCCATTTTCCGCGTAGCTATTTATAAACCAACTATTGTTTGAAAACTAAATGAAAGAAGAGTTTTTGAATTCTTCTTTAAGATAAAAGAACTTTGTAATTACTTCTGGGAATAAGATATTTTTTTAATATTTTTTTTTTTTTTTTTTTTTTTTTTTATTGTAGCTCGGCATGTGACAACACTCCGCCTGATTTAAAGCTAGAGTGTAGTCCGTGAATGGAAACAACTGCTACTACAGAGAAACCTATGCGGCAGCAGGCGCCCCCACTATGCCGGTCTGAGGAGACGAGTATGTACCATCTAGATTGACAGTACACACTCCTCTGACTATACCTGGTTACTTTCAAACTTTTCCCGAAACGGGACAAGGTCACTTCACGGGTGTTACATTCGAAAGTGGTGGTACTACCCCAGGACGGCAGACAGGACAAATAACCATAATCAGTCTACCTACCACTCTTTAATAGTGCCTATAGACACTGAGCGACCAAAATATATATAACAAAGTTACATTGGTCAGAATTAGCGAGGTTCGAACACGGGTCTCATCAATCATGAGTTCACGCGTCTTACCGCTAGATCACAGCCGCTCTAAAAATAGATGGTTACTAATTTTTTTTTAATTAGTAACTCGGCATATGATAGCATTTCGCCTAATTTTACTTCGATCCTTTGATAAAAAAGCACCTTCTCAGGCCAGCATAGTAATGGCGACTGGAGACACCGTGTTAGCGGATCTCCACTGAGCTTACCATTACGCCAGTAAAGGTCACATGTGTCATCATAAAAAAACGCGTATTTGTAATCGATTTGGTCTTCCATTCAATTGCGATGGGAGTCCAATAAAATAAACAAAGCATCACGTTTCAGTGTCCCTGAAACTCGTTGTTACATTTCATAAACTTTTTAATGAAATACGTCGGATATTTTCTGATACGAGAAAACAAGATGATTTCGTATTAAAAATAAAAAACTTTGTTTTGTTATGGAAGGCTGTCTGGTTCTTTTTTTTAAGAGGCATTGGTTAATCATCGGTTTTTTTTATTGCAACTCGGCATATGACAACACACCGCCTAATGTTGAGCTAGAGTATAAGCGGCCGTGGTCTAGCGGTCGATGAGACCCGTGTTCGAACCTCACTAATTCGGGAACAGTTTGAAAGTAGCCAGATATAACGAGAGGAGTGTGCACTGTCAATCTGGATGGTACTATCACAGAGTAGCAGGCAGTCGCTTCCACTATGCTGGCTATTCCCGAAACGCGACAAAGTCACTTAACGGGTGCTACATTCGAAAGTGGTGCTACTACCCCAGGACGGCAGACTGGGCTAATAACCATTATCAGTCTGCTTACCACTCTTTGAGACCTGAAGGAATATTGCTATCCCTTTCTAATAGTTTAGGATTTCCTTTCACTGACCTATTTAGAAAAATCTGTGTATTTTATAGATACTTATTGCCTGCAAATTCTCGCTACGTAGTTTTTTAATTTAAAATTAAAAGTTCACACGAAAATCGCTCTTAAAGGTTCGCTATTAAAGTTTGTTTTTGGTTTTATAAATCTTCTTTTATTACCGACGATTAGAAGAGATGTCAGACACATGCTGTGAGGAATGAAAATAGATTTTTATTATGTTTTTTATTAAAAATACAGAGATATATACTAGAGGTGCAAACTTCATACATCTGACATAAAAAAACCGTGGGCCGCTTTAAACAATTTGATAATGTTGCCGTCAAGTCAAATACTAACTGACAGAGAACCTAAACGTGGCTGTGGTCATCTTTTCTCGCGTCACATTGGGAGCGTTATTGCACATCTAGTTGTATATATCAATGTAAAAATATAATAGTTACTAATTCGTAAATTATAATTTTATATATTCTTCTTGGGTCACCATAATGACGGTGAATGGAGTCACTGTGTACTGTGATTGACGAATTTTCAGCGCTTACTGAAGCCTTCGAGGTAACATGAGATGTCATTATAACAAAAACTCATTTCGTAAAAAACGAGTTAGCATCTCTGTTTTTTCACTTCACCACTACACACTAAAAAGTCGGGTCGCGTTTCAGTCAAGTCAAAAATATCACCAGTAAAATGATGAAATTTTTATTAAAACTCCCAAAGTTAAACACACAGTCTGCTGTTTTGAATCATTTACCCACACCTAAAGTAATCAAATGAAATGAATTGAAAATCCTTTAATAACGTAGGCATGGACTTGGCATGCACTTGTTCATCGTCAGAATCTACTTTTGGCTTCGGAAAGGCATATGACGAGAAGACAGCCATGAAAGAAAGAAACTCGTCAACTAACGTCAGCTATAGCCTGTGTTTATAATAACAAAAAAAAACTGAATTATAAATTCAGAAAAATAATAATAATAATAGTCGTAACTAACTTAACAAACATAACCAAACCACAATATGGGGCACTAAAATGAAGAAAATTATATATTAATATTATCAACCCACGTTTTCCCAGTATTTCACTTGATGGATGAATAACGCCTTAATAAGTGTGGCCGTGGTCTAGCGGTAAGACGCGTGAACTCACGATCGATGACTGTGTGTATAAAGCTTTAAAAATATACAAAAAAGTATACATAGGTACATGACAGCAAAGCTTTCAAACGTGGCGTCGGACCAAATTAATCAAAATACACGCTATAGTAAGCCGCATAAAATGTTTTATTCAGTTAATTAAAACATGCAAAACCAAAGAAAACAATAATAGTACGATGTTTTTTTTCTTTATGGCATAACAATTTGCCAGTGTCAAAGCAAATATTTGCATCAAGTTGTCGTTAGAGTTTTGGCGGCCATCTTGAGACATTAGGTTATCTGCCTTGAATTATTTTTTAAACTTGGGTTTCTTCGAGTGTTAATGTGTAATAATGGTGGATTATAAATAAATAAAAAAATAAAATATAATTAATTATAAAAGTAAAATAATAATAGTTGCAAGGGCCCTGTACTAGGTTCGCATCTTATACATGTATAAATGTAATATAAACAACATACGAAAAATACAACACATTATTACCATTGAGATATATACTAGAGGCGCAATAACGGTCCCAACGTGAGGCGAGTGAAGATCTGCCCACAGCCATATTAAGCTTTCTGGCAGTTGGTATTTGACAGGACGTATATAAACTCATAATGGGAAAATATGTGGTGAAAACGTGCAATTCTCGATCCCAAATGCACAACAAAAAAAGCGGGATTACGTTTCACACGTAAATATATCCTTTCAACATCTATATTGTCCTTAAACAACAAAAAAACAAATAAAATTAGGGATATTTTTTAAAAAGTAGTGTGTGGAAAATTTTTAACTATACCGGCAACACTAAGATTGACATTGTCAAATCGTTTGAAACGGCCTACGGCTTTTTCATGTCAAACGTACGGGGTTTGCGCCTCTAGTTATATATCTCAATGATTATTACCATTAAGTGTTCGTGAACGTGCGTGAGTGTTCGGCAAACAATTCTGAAAACTTCGTGGGAAGTTTCAGTAAAGATTCTGATTCTGTAGCAATTTTTGACTTGACTGAGACTTGACCTGACTATTTAGTATGATGAATGAATGACTCGTGATGCACAATATATTAAATATTTACGTTGACACTGGCAAATTGTTATAATGCTATATAAAACTAAAAAAAAAATATTGTCGTTATTGTGCATCACGAGTTATTCATTCTTCACACTAAACAGTCTGCTCGAGTCTCAGTCAAGTCAAAATTAGCTTTCGTAACGTGGTAGAAATTTTACTGAAACTTTCTACGGAGTTTTCGAGGGAAGCACGTTCTCTTCTGAATTGTTTGCCCACACACGCACATTCACGAACACTTAATAGTTAATAATCCACCATTATTACACATTAACACTCGAAGAAATACAACTTTATGAAAATAATTCAAGATAAATAACCTAACACCTCCAGATGGCCACCAAAACTCCTGGTACGATGATGTTGGAATAAAAAAAGGAACACATATTTCAAAATTCATTTCATTTCATTTCAGAATTGTGGATGTGAGGGAAGCGAGGGTGTTGTTTCAGGATCTTGGTAAGTGGCATTCCGTTGTCTCTGCCTATCCCTGTGGGAAAAAGGCGTGACAATTTCAAAATCACTAGATCCCAAACTTTTCCATGATATAAATAATAAAATTGTAACACATTTGTAGCGACACGGGTCGGTTGCACCGACGCTGCAGCCGGCACGCGGCGCCAGTGATCGCCCGGACGCCACACAATAAAGACGTGCACTTAATTAATATATATTTTATTGATCACGCAATTATTAGAACCCCACACAGAAGTTCTAAATTGGTGACCCCGACGTGATTTAAAAGAAACGTAACGTGATTTAAGTAAAACGCAACGTGATCAAGTGATTAAGAAAACTTTAAGTGCATTCGTATTAACTTTTTGCTGATATTAATATTTATTTGTGTACAATGGCTACAAACGTAAAATTGGAAGATGTCGGTTTGGCTGCTATTAGCTTGTCGTCCAGGATACCAGAGTTCTGGACCGACCATCCCAGAGGCTGGTTCACACAATATGAATCTACGGTGGCGCCTCAGAAATTAGGAGACCACGCCCGGTACGACCTCGTGATTTCAAAGCTGGGGAAAGAAACCATCCTTCAGCTGACAGACATGCTGGCGAACCCGCCCGAGGACGGGCAGCGTTACAACACGTTGAAGGATACGCTGCTATCGATGTACGAGGAATCAGAGAGCCGACAGGTGCAGAAATTAATGGGTGAGATGCAACTGGGAGACCAGAAGCCGTCCCAGCTTCTACGCAGGATGCGGGATCTGGCCCGAAATCGCATTACTGAAGATACATTGGCGATCCTCTGGCAGAACCACCTGCCACCCAGTTGCCGCGGCGTCCTAGCAGCAGCGAGCGAGCGAGACCTAGACCAGCGAGCTGTTATCGCTGACAAGGTGCAGGAGAGCGCTCGTCCACTCCACATCAACGAGGTGGCGCAAGGGTCAGGTACGAGTAACCCTTCCAGCATAGAGAGTTTAGCGTCATGGTTTAAGGAACAAATGACAATAATGACGCTGAAGATCGAGGCGTTGGAGAGAGGGCGACCTCGAGATCGTAGCCGCAACGATAGCCGGCGAAGATCTCAGACGCGCTCACGAGGGCCGAAACGCGACGCTGGCAACGCAGAATGGTTATGTTATTACCATTACCGATTTCGGGCGAAAGCGCGCAAATGCGTGGCGCCATGTAATTGGACAACCCAGCAGGAAAACTAGCGAGCGTGCAGTCGAAGAAGGCGGCTGACTGCATCCAAGTCGCGAATCGCCGCCTGTGTATAGTGGACAACAATAGTGGTTTAAGGTTTTTAATAGACACCGGTGCGAACATTTCAGTGTTACCGCGTGATTGTAAGCTTATAGATAAGGACATTAAGGTAGACGAATATAGACTGTTCGCAGCAAATGGCACCCCGATTAGGACATACGGTTTAAAAAATTTGGTACTAAACTTAAATCTAAGAAGGGACTTTCAATGGACGTTCATAGTTGCGGACGTAAATCAACCCATTATAGGTGCAGATTTTTTATATAACTATAAACTGATAGTTGATTTACGTTCGCAGAAGTTGTTGGATCAAGTTACGAACTTGCAAGTGACCACACAGGTCGTAAATAGTATAGAGTCCACAATTCGAACCATCGACGAGTCCCATCCATACTATAGCATGTTGAGTAAGTTCCCAGATATTACTAAGCCGATGAACTTTAAAGAAACGCCACGGCATTCAGTCTTACACTACATCGAGACGAAGGGTAAGCCGGTACATGCCCGTGCAAGACCGCTACCCCCGGACCGTTATAAGAAAGTTCGCGACGAATTTAGGGTCATGCAAGACATGGGCATCTGTCGGCCTTCTAACAGTGCCTGGTCCAGCCCATTGCACGTTGTACCCAAAAAGGACGGTAATCTTCGCCCCTGTGGTGACTACCGCGCCTTAAACGCTATAACGGTACCGGATCGTTATCCTATCCCGCACCTACGCGATTTTACATACATACTGTCAAATAAAATCGTGTTTTCGCGGATTGATATAAACAGAGCTTACCACCATATTAGAGTCGCGCCGGAGGACGTTGAAAAAACCGCGATAACAACCCCGTTTGGGTTATACGAGTTCCCCTGTATGACGTTTGGCTTGCGTAATGCAGCGCAAACATTTCAAAGATTCATGAATCATACCGTGTTAAAAGATTTTAAGTGTAAGGATACAGATTTTTTCTTTTGTTATCTGGACGATATCTTAATAGCTAGCGATTCATTAGAGTCACATAAGGAACATTTATACGCGATATTGGAGAGACTAGATAAATTCGGTATTACTATTAATTTGACTAAGTGTAATTTCGGTGAAGAAAAGATAGAGTTCTTAGGTTACGAAGTTACGAAAGACGGTCTTCAACCTTTGGCAAGTAAAGTACAAGCGATTTTGGAGTATCCTAAACCCACGAATATAACTGAACTCCGTAGATTTATCGGTATGCTAAACTTTTACCGTTCGAGTCTTCCTAGAAGTGCAGAGTATCAGTCGGAGTTAAATAAATATTTACATAAGGCAAAAAAGAACGATAAAACGTTAATACAATGGAACGAAAATGCTGATCTGGCTTTCGAGAAATGCAAGTCGAGCCTGCAAAACGCGGCCACACTTGCGTATCCGTTGCCAGGCACGCCATTGTCGATAATGGCTGACGCATCTGATAATTGTATCGGCTCCGTTTTACAACAATATGTAAATAATAAATGGATACCATTAGGTTATTTTTCGGTGAAATTAACGGAAACGCAGAAGAAGTATAGTACTTACGACAAAGAACTTTTGGCTATTTATTCGTCGGTATTGCATTTCCGAAAATTGTTCGAAGGTCGAGAATTAATTATCTTTACAGACCATAAACCGCTGACATTTGCGTTCACGAAGTTAAATTCGGATAAAGAAACACCTAGACGTACTCGTCAGCTATTATTTATTAGCGAATTTACAACGGATATACGCCACGTGTGTGGCGACGATAATAAAGTTGCTGACGCGCTGTCTAGAGTTGAAACTATATCCAGCCCAGGTGCGCTCGACTTCGAAGAAATCGCGCAAGCGCAAGGTGCTGACGCAGAATTACAGCAAATATTGAGGTCATCGACCACACAGTTAGCGTTTAAAAAATTAATGTTATTCAATTGTAATAAAGAATTATTTTGCGAAATATCTACAGATATAGCTAGAGTATATTTACCAGATAGGTTTAGATTTACAGCTTTTAAGATGATACATAGCTTGAGTCATCCAGGTGTTAGATCCATGCGGAAATTAATGTGTAAAAAGTTCTTTTGGCCCGGAATGAATAAGGACATTGGCTTGTGGACGAAAACTTGCATCGATTGTCAACGTGCAAAGGTGCAACGCCACACTCAGTCAGAGCTAAGTCATTATTCATCGGCCGATCGCTTTGAGCACATTAATATTGACTTAGTAGGACCGCTCCCCACGTCACCAGACGGCTACCGATATTGTCTTACAATTATCGACAGAAAGACTGGCTGGGTCGAGGCGTTCCCTACTCGCGACATATGTGCACCGACGGTCGCAAAGGTCATATACGAAGAATGGATCACTCGATATGGATGCCCTATTAAGCTGACAAGCGACCAGGGCAGACAATTCGAGAGTCACCTGTTTCATGAACTCATGAAATATTTAGGCATCAACAAAAGCAGAACTACGCCGTATCACCCGCAGTGTAATGGTGCTATTGAGCGCTGGCACAGATCGTTGAAAGCCGCGCTCATGGCTAGGTTAACCATAGGCTCGTGGGTGAACGAATTACCTACGGTTCTGTTAGGGTTACGCGCAGCGCCCCGTAGCGATTGTGGTGTTAGCGCCGCTGAGTACACGTTCGGTAAAACTTTAAGATTGCCTGGTGAGTTCTTTGAAGCTTCGTCGCATTGTAATCTGGATGGTTATGAGTACGTTAGCCACTTAAGAGATATAATTAGTAAGTTAAGATCTAAGCCTGAAGAGCATCGGGATGCAAGGACAATATTCGTGCACCCAGACTTAAATGATTGTAAGAAAGTATTTATTAGGAACGACTTGGTAAGGAAGTCATTGCAACCGCCCTACGAAGGTCCATATGACGTCATAGAGCGGTCCGGTAAAGTGTTTAGAATAAATATTAACGGTAAGGCTAGTAATATATCTATAGACAGGCTTAAGCCGGCGTATATTCTGAGCGACACCTTCGAGTCAAAGACTACAGATGTTCCTCAGCCTGATACGGCAGATCCATCAGCAGATAAGCCAGAAGATATACCTTTACCTGTTACGACACGTTCTGGTCGTAAAATACGTAAACCTGTAAGATTTAATTTGTAAATTATATTTAATTTTAATCTATACCTAGCAGTTTGTCAATTTAGCATTTGTGGAAATAAGGTCATAATGTTTGTAATGTTTTAAGTATTTGTGAATTATGCAGTTTCGTAAGGTAAATTGAATATTAGGTATTTTATTGTATTCACTGTTTTAGTTGTTATTTAGTAGTTGCATTGAGTTGACTTACCACGTAGTGTTAAACAAAATGGGAAAGCAACAGAGTAAGGAAGCTACTACCAACAACAATGTGATAGCTCAAGCGAGCTCCGTAGATGCCACCACTATCGAAATGCTGGTGGGGCAGCAAACCTTGTTAATATTGATCGGGATTGCTCTGGTTGCCCTGTTTATTCTGCTCTACATATACCGAAGGTGCAAAGCGGGTACCGGAGCTTGGGTTCGTAGACAAGTGTCTACAGCCTCGTTCAGAAGAGGACTACTAAGGACAACCACTGTACCCACGCCGACCGCCGACGCAGCTGCCGCCGGTCAGCAAGTACCTTAGCAAGCGAAACGGAATTTTGGCTAGGGCATAGATAAAATTGTATGTAGGTTTACTTAGGAGTTAGATGATTTTAAGTTAATTTTTGTATACACATTACCTTAGTTTTAAGACTGTTTTTGTAAGTAGTGTGTAAGGTTATTAATGTGGTGTATATTGGCGACTATTCCTCTTTATGTTAAGGGGGGAATGGTTGTAGCGACACGGGTCGGTTGCACCGACGCTGCAGCCGGCACGCGGCGCCAGTGATCGCCCGGACGCCACACAATAAAGACGTGCACTTAATTAATATATATTTTATTGATCACGCAATTATTAGAACCCCACACAGAAGTTCTAAACATTTGTAAACCGGAAACTTTAAATAACTTTGAGAAACTTTGAAACGACAAAGGTTTAAAGTTATCCAAGTAATGAATAAGAGCGGTTTACGTCTTCAAATCTTTACTCTCTTCGACCTAAGACTCGAGATCATTAATAAAGTCCCACCAGAAGCTTTGTTCACGTTAATAAAATTAATAAAATTTCCACTTCAGTGCACAAAGTGAATATTTGCTTTTAACTTAATTTTAATTCAATTTATAATTAAAAAATATTGCTTTTTATGTTCGTACATGCTGTATAGCCAAAAAAAGTTTCATAACAATTATGTATAATACACTTTTTTTATTGTAGCTCGGCATGTGACAACACTCCACCTGATGTAAAGCTAGAGTGCGGTCCATGAACGGAAACAACTGCTGCTACAGGGCAGCAGCCGCCTCCGCTATGCCGGCCTGAGGAGACGAGTATGCATCGTCTAGATTGACAATGCACACTTCTCTCGCTATACCTGGCTACTTTCAAACTGCCCCCGACAAGCGACAAGGTCACTTCACGGGTTTTACATTCGAAAGTGGTGGTACTACCTCAGGACGGTAGACTGGGCTAATAGCCATCATCAGTCTGCCTACCACTCTTTAATAGTGCTTATAGCCACTGAGTGATCAAAGTACATATAACAAAGTTACATTGGTATCGGTCAGAATTAGCGAGGTTCGAACACGGGTCTCATTGATCGTGCGTTTACGCGTCTTACCGCTAGACCACGGCCGGTATGTAAATGTAAAAAAATACTTTTAAATTCTGTTTAATTTACCATAGAGTAGAAGCGGCCGTGGTCTAGCGGTAAGACGCGTGAACTCACGATCAATGAGATCCGTGTTCGAACCTCGCTAAAGACCGGTACCAATGTAACTTTGTTATATGTACTTTGGTCGCTCAGTGCCTATAGGCACTATTAAAAGAGTGGTAGGCAGACTGATGATGGTTATTTGTCCAGTCTGTCGTCCTGGGGCAGTACCACCACTTTCGAATGTAACACCCGTGAAGTGACCTTGTCGCGTTTCGGGGATAGTTTGAAAGTAGCCAGGTATAAGAGAGGAGTGTGCACTGTCAATCTAGATGGTACATGCTCGTCTCCTCAAGCCGGCATAGTGGAGGCGACTGCAGCCCGTAGAGATTTCTCTGTGGTAGCAGTTGTTTCCATTCATGGACCGCACTCTAGCTTTACATCAGGCGGAGTGTTGTCACATGCAGAGTTACAATAAAAAAAAAAAGTTCTTTCATGCGTATAAACGCAGTGCTAATACTACAGCGCGGTCCATGAACGGAAACAACTGTTCCCACATATAGAAGACACCTCCGCTATACCGGCTTAAGGAGACGTGTGTCCACTACTTGAGTAGTGAGTTTGTGCGCAATTCGTTTCGATATGAAGGCTGCAGTCGACTTTGCTATGCCGACTTGGGAAACGAATGTTATTGCACCATTGTTATTCTTCTAATTATGTACTCTTTTTTTTTTTTATTGTAGCTCGGCATGTGACATCACTCCGCCTGATGTAAAGCTAGAGTGCGGTTCATGAATGGAAACAACTGCTACTACAGAGAAACCTAGATGAGCATGTACCATCTTAGATTGTCAGTGCACACTCCTCTCGTTATACCTGGCTACTTTCAAACTATTCCCAAACTCGTACAGTAAAAGACCTGTATTTGTTTTTTTTTAAAGAATGGAAACGAATCGAATGAAACGACGTTGTTTGACAAAATCCCCCGTTATAAGTTTTGCTATAGAAAAGATAAAGTTAGACATAAATTGATCTATCGCATACCAGGACGACATAAATTCGAATAAATACGACGTTTTGATGGATATTGATGAACGAGCCAAATGCGAAATGCAATATGTTCACTTATTATGCGCGGCGATTTGTTACTTTTTTATTGTGTCGCCTCCGCTATGCCGGCTTGAGGAGACAAGTATTCAGTTTACAGTTTAGACAATACGCACTCCTCTCGTTATACCTGCCTGCTTATAAACGCGACAAGGTCCCTTCACGGGTGTTACATTTTTTTTTTATTGTAGCTCGGCATGTGACACTCCGCCTGATGTAAAGCTAGAGTGCGGTCCATGAGTGGATATAACTGCTACTACAGAGAAATCTCTACAGGCACCAGTCGCCTCCGCTATGCTACCACTCTTTAGTTATTGTTGGATTATGATAAAAATAAAATTTTGAGCGGTCGTGGTCTAGCGGTAAGACGATAGAACTCATGATCGATGAGATCCGTGTTCGAACCTCGCTAACTCTGAACGGTACCAATGTCACTTTGTTATATGTACTTTGGTCGCTCAGTGCCTATAGGCAGTGCCTATTAAAGAGTGGTAGGCAGACTGATGATGGTTATTTGTCCAGTCTGCCGTCCTGAGGTAGTACCACCACTTTCGAATGTAACACCCGTGAAGTGACCTTGTCGCGTTTCGGGAATAGTTTGAAAGTAGCCAGGTATAACGAGAGGAATGTGTACTATAACTAGATGATGCAAATTCGTCTCCTCAAGCCGGCATAGTGGAGGCGACTGCTGTCTGCAGAAATTTCTCTGTAGTAGCAGCAAACGTTCCGTTCGTGGACTACATTCTAACTTTACATCAGGCGGGGTGTTGTCATATGCCGAGCTACAATTTAAAAAAAATTAAACAACTCTTATGATTGGCTGTTCAGATTAGAAAAAATAAAATGGGCAACGGCAATAAAGTCTTTTAAACTACCAACCTTTTGACATTTTGGCAGAACGCCCGCAATAGTAGCCGCGAAAAGTTGCTTTCTATATGGGGGCAAGTAATTTTGAACTTGGAAACCAGCCTAATATTACTTCGCAACTTCACAGATTTTTTTGTTGGCAAACTACAACTTACTACCTTTTTTGGCAAGTTTTCTTTATTATCTGCGCGACTATTTTACGCTACGAAAGATATAATGTTCCGCATTCCTGATGTAAAGCTCGCTTTTTTCAGGCAGCAGTCACCTCCGCTATGCTGGCTTGGAGATGAATGCGCACTATCCAGGTTGTCAATTCACACTCTACTAAATAAATAAATAAATAAAAACACTTTATTGCACATGTTAAATCGTACATAGGCGAGCTTAATGCCTTTGGCATTGTCTACCAGCTAACCTTTGTTGGTGTGAGCGGAGATGTCTACAGTGCAATGAAAAATTTTTTTTTTTGTGGCTCGGCATGTGACAACATTTCGCCTGATGTAAAGCTAGAGTGCAGTCCATGAATGGAAACAACCGCTACTACAGAGAAACCTGTGCGGGTAGCAGTCGCCTCCACTATGCCGGCTTGAGGAGACGAGCATGTACATGGACAAAATTCATAGAATAAACTAATAAATAAAGTATAAAGTAAAAATATAAGATTAAGTTATTGAAATATAATACATACATATCATATAATATAATGTACACAATATAAATAAGGGAAAAGAAAGAAGAAAAGAAGAAAAACTACCTTGGGTCTACTTCAAAACTGATCCTGACACACGCCTTAGTTACTAGCAACCGCATTCTGCTAGACGACTTCGACCACAGAAAATCACCTACGCTATGACGACTTGAAAACTAAAAATATGTTAACAAAATCAATCAAAGAACAATAAAAGAAACTTCTAAAGGGTCACAACTCACAATAAAATCGTAATGAGTTTGAGCGTTCCAGGTGAGTTGAAGGAAAAGGGTTTTTCAAAGTTTTCCGTGTTCACAAAAGGTTGAAGGAAAAAACTTTCAGGATCACATTGAGAAAAAAACGACTACGACTTTTTCTAGTGTTTCAATTAAATATTTGAAAGGTCTATTATTAACAGAAGCGTCTCGTTATAGACGCGTACGATTTATGTATTTTATTTTTTGTAGATGGCCTGATATAAAGCTAGAGTGCTGTACATGAACAGAAACAACTGCTACCACAGAAAACTTGAGGAGACGATGCACCATCGTTGCTACATTCGAAAGTCGTGGTACTACCACAGGACGGCAGACTGGGCAAATAACCATCATCAGTCTGCCTACCACTCTTTAATGCTGCCTATAGGCACTGAGCGACCAAAGTACATACTCGTATAACATAGTTACATTGGTCAGAATTTAGCGAGGTTCGAACACGGCTCTCATCGATCGTGAGTTCACGCGTCTTACCGCTAGACTTTTTAAAGTTTAAACATATGCCGAGCTACAATTTAAAAAAAAATACACGATCTTTTTTTTTTAATTGTAGCTCGGCATGTGACAACACTCCGCCTGATGTAAAGCTAAAGTGCGCTACATGAATGGAAACAACTGCTACTACAGAGAAACCTGTGCGGGTAGCAGTCGCCTCCACTATTGATTCGCCTCCACATGTGGATAAATTGTTATTCATTTAACACCCTTTTACTAACACATTATTTCATTTCATTTCACCTTTTGAAGTCGGTTAAAAAGTATAAAGGGTGGATTCTTACAAGAAATGTTCTTATTTATATTTAGCAACAAAATATTCTGTGTAATGGTCGACGGAAGCGAAATTTTAGGAGGTAAGGGGACCCCAATGATTAGCCCCCGAATAAAGGCAGAATTTGTGGCTGTCATGAAAGAAAATATTAAAACACAATTGTTATCAAATTAGGACAAGTTTTACATAAATAAATTCTACGTGGCTACTTGAAAGTGGTGGTCTACCACATCAGTCCGTCTACTTCATATTTTTATTTAAATGTATATTAAAGTATAATAATATAATCATAGAGTATATATAGAGAAGTATAATCATAGAGCGGCCGTGGTCTAGCGGTAAGACGCGTGAACTCACGATCGATGAGACTCGTGTTCGAACCTCGCTAATTCTGACCAATGTAACTTTGTTATATGTACTTTGGTCGCTCAGTGCCTATAGGCAGTGCCTATTAAAGAGTGGTAGGCGGACTGATGATACTCATTAGCCCAGTCAGCGTCCTGGGGTAGTACCACCACTTTCGAATGTAACATCCGTGTGGTGACCTTGTTTCGAGGGTAGTTTGAAAGTAGCCAGGTATAGCGAGAGGAATGTGCACTTTAACTAGATGGTGCACATTCGTCTTCTCAAGCCGGCATAGTGGAGGCGACTGCTGTCTGTATAAAATTCTCTGTACTAGCAGCTATTGTTTCCGTTCGTGAACTACATTCTAACTTTACATCAGGCGGAGTGTTGTCATATGCCGAGCTGCAATTTAAAAAAATAAATTATTAATGTTATGTAAGAAGCAACCTGTATGCACGATAAAATGTTTAATTCGCTCGTTTCATGTTTTAATTGGCGAAACAAAATGGCGGACGCCTTTTATATTTTACTTTTAATGGCGTCAAAACAGTACATGTAATTAATTTTATGCTCTTCCGTCGAGTGACGTCGTCGCGTTGGGACGAATCGCTTTAAATGTTGCATGATTTATACATATGTACCTAAGTACCATGTACATTTTTTTATTGTAGCTCGGCATGTGACAACACTCCGCCTGATGTAAAGCTAGAGTGCGGTCCATGAATGGAAACAACTGCTACTACAGAGAAACCTGTGCGGGCAGCAGTCGCCTCCACTATGCCGGCTTGAGGAGACGAGCATGTACCATCTTAGATTAACAGTGCACACTCCTCTCGTTATACCTGGCCACTTTCAAACTATTCCCGAAACGCGACAAAGTCACTTCACGGGTGTTACGGCAGACTGGACAAATAACCATCATCACAAAAATAAAAGATATTAAACTAGAGTGCGGTCAATGAACGGAAACAATTGCTAGATACCACAGAAAAAAAATCCGCAAAAGTAGTCGCCTCCGCTATGCCGGCTTGAGGCGATAAGAAGTTGCACATTGATAGGGCACACTCCTCTCGTTATACCCGGTTACTTCCAAACTAATATCGCGAACGTACTTTCGTATTTACACTTAGTAAGGACTAAAAATAAGAATGTCTTTTAATACTTTTTAAAAGAAAAAATAGGGCCGGGATAATGAGAGCTACTTTTATTACAGTGGTACACAATATTTTTCATTGTATCTCGGCGTATGACAACACTCCGCTATGCTACTCAAGCGTAGACCAATGTGCACACTCCACCCGTTCCTAACCATATCTCCAGTAGAATTCAAGCAAAAATGACACTAATGTAGGTACTTTTAAGGCATTATATGACATAACTTGAGGACAATAAACTACATGACTGTATTTTCTAAGTTTATTAGAAGACCAATAGAGTGACGCCTCAGGCATTCGTAAGTAATGGAGGCCTCTAGCGGTGAATAGAAACAAATTGCCTTAAAGCCCATCATACAAGTGGAGCTATAAGCTATACATTTATGATGAGCTCTAACTAAAAATAAGAGCGTAAAACACGATCTTTTATTTATTTGTCGGAACGGTCATGAATACGGGCACTAATTTGAACAGTCATGACTACGGAAACTAACTTAAACATAATGAATATTCGGTCATGAATACGGGCACTAACTTGACATGAATGAGTACAAGCACTAACTTGATATGAAACGAGAAGCGTGGTTACGCTTTAACAGATTCTCGGAAAACACACTACGCGGCGGACAAATTGTGATGAGAGGATAGGAGCCATGGACCGCTATCCCCTTCTGTCATATTTTCACACTCCACCTGACGTTAAGCTAATCCATAAGCGCAATTCCCTCCGCTATGCTGACTGAGCGAGACGAATGTGCACTGTTAATGAAGGATTAATAGAGCAGACTCCTTCTATTATGCTTCCAAACTGATCTCAATACGCGACAAGGTCACTTCACGGGTGTTCATTTGAAATTGGTGGTACTACCCCAAAACATAGAGCGGCTGTGCTATAGCGGTAAGACGCATGAACTCACGATTGATGAGACCTGTGTTCGAACCTCACTAATTCTGACCAGTACCAATGTAACTTTGTTTTACGTACTTTGGTCGCTCAGTGCCTATAGGCACTATTGAAGAGTGGTAGGCAAACTGATGGTGGTTATTTGTCCAGTCTGTCGTCCTGAGGCAGTACCACCACTTTCGAATGTAACACCCGTGAAGTGACATTGTCGCGTTTCGGGAATAGTTTGAAAGTAGCCAGATATAAGAGAGGAGTGTGCACTGTTAATGTAGATGGTACATGCTCGTCTCCTCAAGCCGGCATAGTGGAGGCGACTGCTGCCCGTAGATATTTCTCTGTGGTAGCAGTTGTTTCCATTCATGGACCGCACTCTAGCTTTACATCAGGCGGAGTGTTGTCACATGTCGAGCTACAATAAAAAATAATAAAAAAAACAGCAGGCAGGATGAAGGCGATTCTCACACTGCCCCGCATCACGCAGCGTAGCGCGGGAGTGCGTGTTCTTAAGTTGTTTGCAAGTACCTTTATTTGTATAGAAAACACGCGTGGTGCAACACACACAAAACGCTAACACGCACGGTGTTGCAGATCACGCGCCTACATGCGGATAAACACGCACCACGCGCGTGGGTGCACACCGAGTTTTACAGTATCGTGCGTGGTTTTGATAGGACTAGACGTACTAATGCGAAATGAATCTCGATACCGATCGATTTATATATCACCACCGCATGCTGATGTGAAATAAATAAACTTAATTAAAATGAAAATGTTTTTACTTACAATTTAATTTCTGCAAAGTTCCGAGATCTGTAACAAGTATATTTAATAATTAGTATTAAGACAAAAATTTACATTTCGGGGGCGACTGCTGCCTGTAGAAATTTCCCTTAATATCAGGCGGAGTGCCCTATACCGAGCTGCAATAATTAAAAAAAAAGAGGCAGATTGATCGATTGAGCGCTTAGTCTTCGGGAACCCATCAGTGGATCTTCGAATACTTACATGTCCTCCAAGATCTAATGACGGATTTATTTTCATTTTTTATTTATACTTTATAAAATCTTGTGCCTCTTAAATCCCACATAGGGTTTTTTGAGAGGCACAGTACCTTAACTATCTATTTAGTAACTTTTTTGCTTTTTTTTTTATTTGTGTTTTTTTTATTGTAGTTCGGCATCCGATTAAGTAGATACATTAAATTTTTAGTAAAGATTTAGTAAGATTCGATTAAGAAGTAAAGATTCTACCATTTTCTAAGATACCTAATTAAAAAACTATACTGAAGATTATCAATACTACTTGAAAAATAAAAATTTTACTGAAGATTAGGCTGCATGGGTAATGATCCTTTTGCATTGAATAAAACAAAAAAGTGTCGAGTGAAAGCTTTACATTTAATTTAAGTTAAGAAGAAAATTTTAACGCGGCTGTATGGGCTTTGTTCCTTTGTCTTCTCAAAATGGGAGAATTAAAAAAACAAAATAATTCAAGCTAACGTTCTAATATCTTTGAGTGGTTGACCAGCCTTACGGTTTTATTCAGCAAATAAATTCGGCAAGCGAGCCGGCAAGATTGCGCCCACGAACACCACAAACAAAAGAACGCACAATCCCGAAGGATTTTCGTAAAGATTAGTCTGTCCAATTAAAAAAAATTAGGGAATTTATTTTTAAAAACAATTCAATTGATATTAAAGAAAATGTACAAAAGAAACTTTATTGATGAAGTTCCAGAAAAAAATGGCTGGTGATTAAAAAACAATCGAATTGCTTATTTCTTGAAGGTTTTATTTTATTAGTAGGTATGTACTATCAAGAGCAGGGCAGCAGTCCCAGTTTTTTTTCAAAATTGTTTATCGGAATATTACAGTTGCCTTCTTTTTCTGATTGCATTATAAGTAAAGGAGATCAATATTGTTGTCAATGATTCTATATGTTTTTTACATATTGCACGTCATTTAGTTGCCAATGTTATGAGGGAAAAACGAAAAAAAATGACATATAAATATCAATCAAATTAATCTACACACGTCAGTTGTCATAGCAACGTAAACATAAGTTATATTTAAAGTAGGAGCTGAGAGAAACATAAAAATATGCAAGTAACATTAGTCCTTAAGGTGGGACTGCTCCCCTTCTCTTGATAGTACGCACTTAGTAGACCTCATTATGAATAATATACAGGTTGTAAAAAGACAGGTAGCAAACCCATTAACCACGTGTCACTCTACCAATACTAAGGTCCAATTGCACCAAACGGCCCGTTAAAGTTACTTAGAACTGTTACATTATACGATGACTTTAAACCATCGTGTAAATTAATATCGTTTATTTATTTATTTATTTCGGAGAAATTACAGCGACAGGCAGAAGCAGAAATAAAGAAGAGTTAGAACATAAAATACAATAGATTTACCCGCCACCAAATAAATTTCTCACTATGTACAATTATTGTGCACTTTCACGAACATTCAGACAATTGTTACCACATTACTTACATACCACATTACATACCACAGACAATCGTTATTGATAAAAGGGTGGTGCATGTAATTAGGAGTACATTCCTGAAAAATTAATAGAAAAAACATATTTGGCCTCTTTTCATAAGTACTTGACTTGACGTTAGTAACTTTGGTTTAAGTATTACTTTAATTTTGGCCAGTCAAAATTAAGCGTCAAAACTAATAGGGTTTTTTTGAAGCAACACAATTTAAATTTTAACTATTACTTTAACGTGGGAGTAAGTTCAGTCATGTGCTATTTTGGACATAAAACGTTATCGGTTAATTATTAGCTTTTTAAAACGTAATATTATGCAATATCTTTACTTATTATTTTTATTAAATGCCTGCACGAAGCTAGTGCTTGTTTCTTAGGCACTGAGCGACCAAAGTACATAGTAAATAGTACGTAGTAAAAAAACTTATCAAACATTTTGGTTAAAACTAACTAAGGTTCCCTCGGTTATTTTTGTTTTATATTGTTACATGTATTCTATTGTCATAATTAATCCAAAAGTTTCATATTGTTGTTATAGTTTTAAATTAATTTTTTATAAGTTTTAAAATCAATATATTTGTAAATATTAATAATAATTATTATATGTTGGTGGCAACTATTCATGCGAACATTGTGTACCTACACTGGCTGGTACATCATTTATTGTGTTATAGTATAAGTTCAATGTACTCGCTGTTGGTGTATTCTAATTTGTATAAATAAATAGTTACATTAATACTGAATCTCTACATTTACGCAGTGAAAACGTAAAGCGAGTACCCTCCACCAATAGGAGCGCTTCATTTGAATTTCTTTTACCTTTTGCCATAAAAAAGAAAGACACGCACGCACGTATTATGTTAATTAATATTCTAAATTAAAGTCCCAGAAGACAGATAAGTACACAATTAGACATGAAAGTTAAAGGTCATAGAATAAGGGGCATCTTTACTAATTTACCGCAAAAGTATAACCCGCATAAGAGCCTGTTGTTCGTCAAACAATCTGCGGTCCTAAGAGTACTATTTCGATGTAAGCGATATATTGAAAAACAAAATCTGTTTGCTAATTTTTGAGAATCGAATCGGGATATCGAAGGCGCGTCCTGCGCTTTACTTCTAGATGCTCTAGCCACTGAGCTACATGTCCACTGGCGTTTCACGTGGCCGTGACAAAAAAATTATGTATTTTCTACTAGCAACCCTTTTAACTGCTGGTTTAGACATATATTACCGAGTTTTTTTCATCCTAATCTAAACATGACTTCACACACACCGCGTCTCAATTAAACCGGCATAGAGGAGGCGACAGCTGTTTACATGCTTTCTTTTTTACACCTCCGTTTACAATTCCGACTGCCGACGGCCTCGCGCCTGAGGACGTCTCGCAAGAGTTTAACAAGTTTTAACTGAGGATGGTTATTAGCCCAGTCTGCCGTCCTGGAGTACCACCAAATGTGACACCCGTGAAGTGACCTCGTCGCGTTTCGGAAACAGTTTGGAAGTAACCAAGTATAACGAAAGGAGTGTGCTATCTGGATGGTGCACATTCGTCTCCTCAAGCCGGCATAGCAGAAGCGACTGCGACTAGAAATTTCTCGTTCCGTTCACTCAAGCTTTACATCAGGTTGTCATCATGAAAGATGCCAAGGCAAAAAGCTGGAAGCTGCAAAAAGCAAAAGGCAAAGCTGGGGTTGTCGACGTCTAAATGCCAGTTGTCGTTAAAATCAGAAGTGTACCTACTCTTGTGGAATAAAACGCGGCAATTTACAGAGAACCCTCCTCTGAGACCAGTCGTGTTAACGAACTGTGGATAATGAAGAAAGGATTAAGTTACATAGGAGAAATGTGGATTTCTCTTTTTACATTTTAATCTATTTACTGTCTTTTCCGTATATACGTAACTACATTGTTATCAAATGAGCGCCCGTGGTCTAGTGGTAAGACGCGTGAATTCACGATCGTCGAGACCCATGTTCGAACCCCGCTAAATTCTGATCTCTTTGGTCTCTCAGTGCCCTTTTTTATGCTTAATAGACTAGTGTTTGACCGCAGCCTGCCTGATTATAAGCAGTGATGCGATCTAAGGTGTAGCCTATAAGGTACCTATTTACCTTTGATTTAAAGAGACCCGTGTTGTACTTCCCGGGAAACACAGACACCTGGAAAGAGTTTCGCAGTACGCACGAGAACTCCTCAAGATGCCTATTTCTCTGTAGTACCAATTATACAACATATATAACATATACAACAAGCCTACCTCTACGCTACACATAAAGTCTCTCAAATATTAATCCGGCCATCAAAAGCAAAAATTTACTTTGGTTGCTATTTTTTCCGTAACATTGATTCGGTCACTATGTAACTTATTTATAGACCGAACTTTAGTTTATAGCGTAAGACTAATTCTTACTTGGTGTCTTGGTGTCTCCTTATCATCGACTCTAAATTTTGGCTCATATATCGAGTCAAAAGCTCTTTTGGCCTCAAAAAAGCTTGGTATCCTCTCGAAGGTGAGACGGTATTTCACATCGGAACAACTCCTTACTTTGTACAAAGCGCAAGTAAGGACCTGCATGGAGTACTGCTCTCACCTTTGGGATGGATCTGCCAAATACCAACTTGCGGCATTGGAGTCGATCGAGAGGCGCGCCAAGAAGCTAATAGGCGATGACGCTCTAGTCGAGTCTCGGCTACAAAGCCTTGAGCACCGACGAAACGTCGCCTGTTTATCGGTCTTTTACCGGATACATTTCGGAGAGTGTGCGCAAGAGCTACACAACTTAGTTCTACCGTCCCCCTTCTTTTATCGGACGTCCAGACACCCGGAGAGGTACCATCCATTTATGGTCCAAGTTCCAAAAGTACGTACGAGGCGTTTTGACAACACGTTCCTCGTGCGTACTGCGAAACTCTCTCCCGGTGTCTGTGTTTCCCGAGAAGTACAATATGGGCCTCTTCAAATTAAGGGTAAACAGGTACCTCATAGGCAAGCGTGCTCCATCTTAGACCGCATCACTGCTTAACATCAGGCAGGGTGCGGTCAAACGTTTGCCTATTAAGCATAAAAAAAAAAAAAAGTATTTTTTTGCCTATTCAGGAGCCCCACTGATGCCAATAGACCTTGACAACGTGTTTACACGCAAAAAAAAAAACCCCTATTACTTCCACATAACGCTCACTACAAGAATTTAAAAAAAAGAAAAAAAATCATGTCCTAGATCATGAGTTTGCAAACATAATGATCTAAAAGAAACTTTTATTCGATGAGTTTTCATCAAAATTACTATTATTACACTCGAAGAAACAAAAGTTTAGGAAAATAATTTAACACCATAACCTAATGTTTTCAGATGGCCGCCAAAAATTCCTGTTATAAATCACGCGAAACCCGTCGAGAGGATTTTGCATGTCGGTAAAGGGTCTAACATTGACAGCTGATGTGACTGTGTGTGTGTACCTACCCTCACTAACATTGATTAGCGGAAATTAGTTGCAAAGTAGTGTTTTAAATAATTTGTATACAGGGTGTCCCGTAAGTAGTGGTAACAACCGTATTCTACAATACAATACAACGGTTTAATATCGACAATATAATTTGGTAATTTTTTTTTATACCTTCTGGTTTAAAAGTTCAGACATTTTTAAGAAATTACCATATTTACCCCGTTTTTACACAAAAACAATGTTTTATATCAATTTTTATAACACACAAAATTATTTCCTCTATCACTCAGCTCGGGCCACTCAAAAGAGAAAAACAAAAGTCAACTCTATAGATTAGATTGTGAAGGTTCGCAATGAATAATTCAAAAGTGAGCTCTTGAATTTTATGCATAAGTAATGAGGGAAGGCTCTACCCACATTGGTTTTTTCCTATTATTAATCTGTAACATGAGTTTTATAATATGTCTGCCAATCATTTTCTATATAGAAGAAAACCTTTTGTATTAGAATCGCTGAAAAGACTTAATATTGGAGGATCTTATGTAGCAAAATATCTATATTATATAAAACAAACGTTTATAAAGATGATCAAATCGTAATATTCCCAATTAACATACGAGTAAAGCCCATAAAGCGACGCGACTAGATAGCGACAAGTTTCAATATTACATGAACAAAATGCTAACAGAACGCTTGACATTTTGCTAGTTGGGTACTTGGTTAACTTGCGTAGCTGCCCATTTTGTTACAAAGACTCAATACTGAACCGTTGCAGTTATACTAAGGGTGGTTTGTACCAGAAGGCCGGTTAAAGTAACTTTAACTATTACTTTTACGGCGACGACGACCGTTAAACGTTCACGTTTACTCCACACGCGTTGCAATATCGTATAAATTCATATTGTTATCGGTAAAAGGGTAGCTGATCTCGAAAAATAATAGGATATTTAGTTTCTTTTCATACATTTGATGTAAGCAACATTGGTTTGACGATTACTTTAACTTTAACCAAGCCAAGATTCGCTGATTACGGTTAAGGTTAAAGTAACCGTCAAAAATGACAGGCGCAACGATGGTGCAACTCGTGTGGAGTAAGTATACACCATAATGTAAACGTAACTGTTAAAGTAATAGTTAAAATTATTTTAACCGGCCTTCTGGTGCAAACGACCCTAAGTATTCGAGCGAGGATCATACGTAGCAGCTCACTTCTTGGTGAGATTAAAGATGGTGCGGTAGCAGCTGTCGTCGTATACAATAAGTTTTTTATTGAATAAATAAATTATATATATTTTTTAATTAATTTTAAGGACCACATGTCTATCAACAGAAACAGCAGCAGCTACGACTGCGCTGTGAAAACGTAACGGCTATAAATAAACAAATTATTGCTATTTGCAACCGAGTGACTTTGGGAAGAAGACACAGTTGGTTGTTAAAATTAAACAAGTCAGCGTTTATTGCTTTGGGGTTAAACTTACATCACTGCGGAGCTAAATTAGCCACTACATGGTATTTGGCCACAAACTTCTTACTTAAATAATAGGCTACTTTTAATATCAATCAGCTCTTTTACGAATAATATTTAAAACAGATTCATTTATTCAACATTTACTTTTATGCATAGAAACAAACAATACTTCATACAATACGGGGTGAATATTTATGAAACATAAAAGCGAGCCAATCCCGACTTGTAAATTTGAAATCGTTTTATTTTTCTTTTGACCTACTTCTAAATCAGAGTTTTGATTTCATAAAATCATTTTCACTTTGATGCAATGGATAGAAAAACATAAGATGAAGTTGTTTAATTCATCTTAAATCATTCAATATAGAGTGGTTTTTTAAATGAGGCTGTATAGGGAAATTCGAAATCAAAAGAGATGCAAATGTAGATTAATTGTATAGGAATAAAAAATCGGAGCAGTATTTTTTTTTTTATTGTGGCTCGACATGTGACAACACTCCGCCTGATGTAAAGCTAGAGTGCGGTCCATGAATGGAAACAACTGCTACCAGAGAGAAATCTCTACGGGCAGCAGTCGCCTCCACTATGCCGGCTTGAGGAGACGAGCATGTACCATCTATATTGACAGTGCACACTTGCATTTCGGAAATAGTTTGAAAGTAGCCAGATATAACGAGAGGAGTGTTCGCTGTCAATCTGGATGGTACATGCTCGTCTCTTCAAGCCGACATAGTGGAGGCGACTGCTGCTTGTAGAGATTTCTCTGTAGTAGCAGTTGGTTCCATTCATTCTAGCTTTACACCAGTCGGAGTGTTGTCACATGCCGAGCTACAATAAAAAAAGCCCGGTCTCCTACAAAAACACATGCAGCATAATAGCTGTCAATGTTAGACCCTACACCACCATGCATTTCGCCACTCCACGTGGCACCCTCAGGAGAAACATGTACAAATGTACAAATATATAAAATTAAATTATCATCATCACACCCTGCACAAAGTAACGTCTTGAAATTAAGTAACTGATAGCAAGAGAGGCATAAAATATATACGTCATTATAGCGGGACCATATATTATTATTACATATTCTTTTACTTGTACCTCGCCATATGACAACATTCCACTGCGCCTGATGTAATTCAGATAAGTCTCTATCCCCGCTATGCCGGTTTGAGGACACAAATGTACACCATGCAATGCACACTCTTGCTATACCTAGTTACTTCCACTGTTTTTAAAACGCGACATGGTCACTTTACAGGTGTTACATTCGAAAGCGGTGGTAGCTTTTCTTATATTGACGCGACATGTGACGTCTACTGGCCTGGTGGTAAGCGTAGTGGAGGTCCATGAGGACCGCAGTACACGATTGCCCCAGTCGCCATCACTATGCCGGCCCAGTTTTCACGCACCGCTTGAAGGATCCAAGGTTAAAGGCTAAACCTACTAGGACGGCAGACTGGGCTGATAACCATCATCATTTAGCGTAACATCAGGCGAAATGTTGTCATACCGTGTGGTCAAAAGTAGATTCTGACAATGAACAAGTGCATGCCAAGTCCATGCCTACGTTAATAAAAGATTTTCGTTTCATTTCATTTCAGAGTGGTAGGCGGACTGATGATGGTTATTTGTCCAGTCTGCCGTCCTGGGGTAGTACCACCACTTTCGAATGTAACACCCGTGAAGTGCCTTTAGTTTAGTAGTTATATAATAGTTTGAAAGTAGCCAGGTATAACGAGAGGTGTGTGCACTGTCAATCTAAGATGGTACATGCTCATCTCCTCAAGCCGGTATAGTGGAGGCGACTGCACTGCATAGGTTTCTCTGTAATAGCAGTTGTTTCCATTCATGGACCGCACTCTAGCTTAACATCAGGCGAAATGTTATCATAAATGTCGGGGACTATAAAAATGTAAACAAACCCACCGGTCCCGCCACAATTACGTTCATAATAAAATTGAGAGTAACGCTCCTCGTTAGGCTTCAATTCAATTTGCGTTGTGACACTGTTGGATGGAGACTCCCTGTCGTGAAACCATATTGGACCTTCTATCAATGTTATAGAGCTATGACGTCATACATACAAAGCTACGGTACCAATTAAATAGGTCAAATCGACACGCACTCGTCACGTGATATTATTTATTATTATTGTTTGCTTGCTTCGAGAAATAACTACAGTTTGAAATAGTGTTTATTTTGTTTTGCGATTGTCTGCGGATTGGAAATACATTTTGCGTAATTTTGTTTTGCTATCTTACAGAGTATTGTAAGGGCTAGGTCGGACTGCAAGCTATAAACTATTTGCTAGTTTTTAATTGTACGTCGGCATACAATAAACAACGGTAACATTCCGCCTGATATAAAGCTAGAGTACGGTCCATGAACGGAAACAACTGCTACTATAGAAAAATCTCTACAGTCGGCAGGCCTGAGGAGACGAGTATTGACAATGCACACTCCTCTCGCTATACCTGGCTACTTTCAAACGCGACAAGGTCACTTCACGGATGCTACATTTGAAAGTGGTGGTACTACCCCAGGACGGCAGACTGGGCTAATAACCATCATCAGTCTGCCTACTACTCTTTAATAGTGCCTATAGGCACTGAGCGACCAAAGTACATACAACAGAGTTACATTGGTACCGGTCAGAATCAGCGAGGTTCTAACACGTCTCATCGATCGTGAGTTCACGCGTCTTACAGCTAGACCACGGTCGCTCGTATCACTTTACAGTACCAAATTAGTATGGAATGTCGTGATAGCGGTAAGGCGGACGACAAATTGTGGTCGGTTTCAACAATAGTCGTCGTGTCTGGTTGATGTTGCCATGAAACTGTCGCAGATGCTAACCAACCCTATTAGAACTACAAAAAAATTGTCGATGTGGTCGATACAGTCGATATTTCAACCCGATTATAATTATTTTCATTTAATTCTTTGAGATTGCGGCGGCCGTGGTCTAGCGGTAAGACGCGTGAACTCATAGTGGAGGGGACTGCTGCCCGCACAGGTTTATCTGGCGGAGTGTTGTCACATGCCAGGCTACAAAAAAAAAACACTATTTTGTGGTTGGAAAGTGGTACAGGAAGCTCACACTTAATGCTAAGGGTACAGGACGCAAAAAATATGATAAAGAGTGTAAAAGTACGCCATATAAAAGTCATAATTACCTTATTTTATGAAGAAAAAAGGCAGTAAAGAACTTTTGGAATAAATTTTTCCTTTAAGGAGACTCCCTGTTGGATAAGTTGATCAAATATTGAAAAAACGATCCTTGAGAAAAAGAAAAACGGAAATCTCATCCGCGGAAAAATCATATCTTTTAAGCAAACTACATTTTTCCATTTTAGAAGCTCTTTGTAAATAAATGAAAATTATTTTTGTGAAATAAAAATTTAATTATTTACCACCATTTTTAATATTAAAGTTAGGCTTAATTATGTTCTTTACCTAACCATAAAATTTCAGCTCGAATTACAAAAGTTTTGGCAGACATCTAGGGTTGTCAACAGTTTAATCTCAAATTATAACGGTATTTTTTTTTAATGATACGCTTCAAAAAATATAGTATAACTAATGAAAAAAAAGGAAATGCACAAATTCAAATTTAATTTATTTCAAATCGGTTGGTTTTTTTTTTTTAATTTTTGGCAATTTTTATGCTAGAGGTCGAGGCGGATTTGCTTATACGGACGAATACACTTCTAACAACTAAACCACTACGCTTGGGTTTTGGCGGCCACCTTGAGACGTCAGGTTGTCTGTTTTGAATTATTTTCCTAAACTTGTGTTTCCTCGAGTGTTAATGTGTAATAATGGTGGATTATTAACCATTAAGTGTTCGTGAACGTGCGTGAGTGTAGGCAAACAATTCAAAAGTAGAGAACCTGTGTTTCCATTTTCCCTCCAAAACTCCCTAGGAAGTTTCAGTAAAGATTCTACCACTTTACTGGAGCAATTTTCGACTTGACTAAGATTTGACCTGACTGTTTAGTGTGATGAATGAATGACTCGTGATGCACAATGTTATTAACTTGATGCGAAAAATATTTACTTTGACACTGGCAAATTGTTATAATGTCATATAAAACAAAAAAAAAACCACTACGCCATTGGCGCCTTACAAAATTGTGCAGAAATTCCTCTAATTACATCTTTCGATTGGCAACCCTACCAACTGCTAGATTGAAGCTATACTCGTAATAGTATATTTTTCTATTCAATTTTCATTATATTTTAACAATGAATGAAATAGGGTTACTTAGGCTCTTTTTAATTGACGTGGCGTCTTTTCACGATCACGAGACGTATTAAAGCTAATTATACGCTATAATTACTGTTTTCTTTTGTTTATGGCATTATAACAAATTGCCATTGTCAAAGTAAATATTTGCAAATTATTTGTTTATCCCACTAAACAGTCAAGTTTTTTCACTTGACAGCTTTAGTAAAATAATAGAATCTTCACTGAAACTTCCAACGAAGTTTTGGAGGGAAAATTAAAACAAACATCTTATTTTGAAATGTTTGCCTACACCCACGCACGTTCACGAACACTTGATGGTTAATAATCCACTATTATTACCCATTAAAACTTGAAGAAAGACAAGTTTAGGAAAATAATTCAAGACAGATAACGTAATGTCTCTTGATGTCCACCAAAACCCTGATAAAGCTTTTTATTCAATTGAAACGAATAAACGATAAAATAAAGTGAGTATATATAGGTGGTATCCACTATAAGATATTACTTTTGACTAATATTCATTTTGCACATCTGCAAAATGAAATGCACTCAACTCGATTCACGTTAGTGAAAAGATATAAAATTTGAATATACTAAACAAAACACAATATTTTAGGGTACTGTACTTGTACGAGGATCGCACAATAGGCAAAAATGTATCATTTTGTAGAGCGCGGGTCGGCGGCATTTAAGATCAGTTCGTGTTTGACAAGCAAGCCGTCAACGCGTGCTCACTAGCAATTTAATCAATATCAATGTAATCAATACAACATTTAAAAACGTGTCGTGTTCCATCATTTATCATCTTTTATATGTACCCGTACATATAAAGTCGTTGACGGCTTGCTTGTCAAACACGAACTGATCTTAAATGCCGCCGACCCGCGCTCTACAAAATGATACATTTTTGCCTATTGTGCGATCCTCGTACAGTACTTATGAGCAAACACGGAACCTTTCTAGCGTCAGCATCCTATGTACTGTTGACGAAATAAAATAATAAATAATATAGTTTTTTATTATTATTATATTTCCATGTGACAACACTCCGCCTGATGTTAAGCCAGAACGCGGTCGATGAACGAAAGCAAATGCTACTACAGATTAATTCCTACAGCCAGCAGTCGCCTTCGCTACGCCGGCCTGAGAAGAAGAAAGCTAATAAATAAATAATAAAACGCGAATAAAAGCAAACATCACCTTGGTAAGTATTGAAACACACGACTACCGAGTGCGGTTGGAAACTGGTAAATGCGGCCAAAGATTATCAAGTGCGGCCGAAGACTGCCAAGCGGGGCTTTTTTTTTATTGTAGCTCGGCATGTGACAACACTTTGCCTGATGTAAAGCTAGAGTGCGGTCCATGAATGGAAACAACTGCTACTACAGAGAAACCTGTGCGGGCAGCAGTCGCCTCCACTATGCCGGCTTGAGGAGACGAGCATGTACCATCTATTGACAGTGCACAGTGCACACTCCTCTCGCAATACCTGGCTACTTTCAAACTATTCCCGAAACGCGACAGAGTCACTTCACGGGTGTTACATTCGAATGTGGTGGTACTAACCCCAGGACGGCCGATTGGGCTAATAACCATAATCAACTCTTTAATAGTGCCTATAAGCACTGAGCGACCAAAGTACATATAACAAAGTTACATCGGTACCGGTCAGAATTAGCGAGATTCGAACACGGGGCTCATCGATCGTGAGTTCACGCGTCTTACCGCTAGACCACGGCCGCTCTTGTGGCTTGCCGAGATCACTCGAAATTGCGACCGACTCTTTGTTACACGGTTTTATTGTAAAGAACATAAACAGCGGCTATAGAAGTTTCACTTTAAGATCGATATTACGGCTACGAAAGCAATTCGTACAAACTCAAGCATGACCATAAATATTTGCTTTAAAACATAAATTATAAACAACAAAATTATTTGCAAAAAATTTTTTGAACGGCATCAAACGGTGTTTTATGTTTTTTTTTTACAACTAATAAAAAAGAAACAAAAAGCTATTGTTTTTTTTTCTAAATAAAACTAACTAAAAACAGGTTTCAGGTTATTTTTACTTTTATGTTTTAATTAAAAACTAGTCTAGAATATCTTGCTAATTAGGACTGGCAACTAAATCAATCTAGAACGAGAAAATAATAACGAAACAAACCCCTCTCTCTTCTATCCTATGTGATAATGACAGTATTCTCTGTCATCGATGTAATTAAAAATAACTCTCTGCTTTAATTTTTTTTATTATAGCTCGGTATAATATGACACCACTCCGCCTGAAGTAAACCACTGCTCTTACAGAGAAATCTCTACAGGCAGGAGTCGCCTCCGCTATGCCGATTGTCGGCACACTTCTCTCGTTATACCTCTGAAACGCGACATAGTCACTTCACTCAAGAGTATTGTAATCGCAACACAACAGCTTCTAAAGGCGATTGCTCCAGTGACGCTGACGGATAGGACCGTTTACAGTTAAAAATTAGTAATAGATACAGGTAGATTGTTGACATTGTATCTAGCACTATTATTATTAATGTTGACATATGGATGACATTCCGAAAAGAAAATTATTATTATTAATCAATCGGACTCCCAATTCCGGGTATACACGCAAAAACCCACACGGTGTTCCTCTCTGGGTATGGGGTACGAAACACTTCACTACCGCGACTGCCCATGCGATGAAGGGTAGTCTTTCTTTGATAGCAGCGTGTGACCATAGGAGAGACCCCACCTTGTTGGGTTTGGTCCATCAGGAGGTACCTCAGAACCCTCTATGCACCACATGAGGACGATGGGAGACCAGAAACTCTAACAGTGCCTCCCATATGACACTGTCACTCACGGTCAAAGGACCGCAAGCCACAGGAAGTCGGCCTCCCCTACTCTTATAGTATCTATTTAACCATATCTCTATCTAGCATGTAATCTATGTAAATTCTTGCCCATAAGGTAAATGGAAGTTCTAACACACAAACTACAAATAAGACGGTGTCAAAGGTGCCCCTGCTTGATTGCATATTCAAAGTTGTCCGTTTACTAGATTAATCATAGATAACCCTGTGTTGACTTACCACTTGAATTGACACACCTCTTTACGCTAGGTTAAACTTGACCCATTTGCAAATTATTACATAATTTAACCTATCAGTGGAAATTTTGGCACAGCGGAGACGACTAGAGTCTGTATAAATTTATCTCTATTTTTACATCAGGCTACCATTAAAAATAGGCCAATCATTTTCTAATTTCTTTAAACGTGTCCAGTATAGCAATGTAAATTGAATCATCCCTCTTATAAAAGTTCAAAATGATAACAGGCATCGTAAATTGAACAATGAATTGTTAAAAAAGGAATCTTTGACAAGGGTTTTTGTGAGTCACATTTTTCATGTTTTTTGTACCTCTGATTTCAATGTACAGGAAAAGAAACGTGATAATATCCACACGTGAAGGGCAAAAAGGCATAACTGATTTTTCTGCGTCGAATTAGTTTTCTTAAGAAATTTGTCACTCTTAAACTGATGAGCGAAAACAATCCTACCAACAGTCGCCTCCGCTATGCCTAAGTTGACAGTGCAGACTCCCGTAATTAAGCCAACCGGGTATAAACTGACTAAGAATATCATTTCTGGAACAATTGACTAGCAAGCCTCATCAAGCATATCAAGCATCAGTAGAGTCACAAATGACATAGAGAGGAACACCACGGGCGTTTTAGTCATGTACGAGTATATCCGGTATAGAGTACTGGGAACTTCTACAATTATTACCGTGTAAAATTTAATTTACGTAACTTACATCCTTTTACTTTTAAAGTGTCAATGTGGAAGTTTCCATCTTATAGTAGGATAAAAATAATAATAGGAACATTTTACTATTGTGATTTTTTGAAAGGAACGTGTGCTTTTATGCTTCCATTTACGGTTTATTTATACCAATAAATTGGAAATGTTTTCGTCGAGATCTATCTGGGTCTAAGAGTTATGCAGTATAAGCTGCTAATATGATAAAATACATTGAGTTTTTTATAATAACTCGGCATCTGATCACACTCTGCTAGATGTTAAGCTAGAGTACGGTCCATGAGTGAAAACATTTCCCACCACAGAGAAATGTCTACTGTCACCTGTCACCGCCGCTGTGCCGTCTTTGAGAAACGATTGTGCTCCATCCATTGACTCACACTCCTCTCGTGCTGCTCCCAAGCTAATCCCAAAATAAGACTACGTCACATCACGAGTGTTACACTTAAAAATGATAGTATTATCTCAGACAACAGACTAATAAGACTAATAACCATCATCAGTCACCTACCACTCTTAAAGTGCCGATATCTAAAGATATAGTCAGTTTTTTCTGAATACTTTAGACGAAAAGGCGTCATCTTCATCATCCCAATTTCTCATCATAATTGTGTATGTATATTTTTTCAAAGAATACATAATGAACACTTTCAAGATTCAACAGGTGTTAATGTGAAGTGACTCTGTCGAGTTTCGAGATTAGCTTGGAGGTAGCCTGAGGACAGGAATCAACGATCGTACACACTCGCTTACCGCACTCTCACCTTAATATAGTTACTGAAAAGAATCCAACACTTTCAAACTATTTATTTCTCACAAGGGAAAAGGATAAAGATATGAATAGTTTTAGTGTTTCCTTATAAAAGAAACACGTAATAACTGTGGGCGTGTAAAGTTATGATCTACATCAAAGAGGAACTGGAGGTTCATGATTAGTTTCATCGGGACGAAAGATAAAAAGTTTTATGTTGCAAATAGACGAGGAAAAATTATCACACATATTTTTTTATTATATCGGGTCTTTGTGACGTATGATATCACTTTAAGGGTTAACATAGTATGGAGAGATTTATTTTTTATCTGATATTATAAAAAATAATGTTTCTTTCTTTGCTTGTTTGTCTGTTTAGTGTTTTATATAATTGTCTAAAGATGAATTTTAGACAATTATCCTAAAATTCAACCAACGAAGCTTTTCTTTTTGTTATGGCATTTTAACAATTTGCCAGTGTCAAATTTGATGTAAATATTTGCATCAATTAATAGTCACGTCTAGTCCTAGTCAAGTAAAAATAGCTTCAGTAAAGAGGTAGAATCTTTACTAAAACTTCCAACGAAGTTTTGGAGGGAAAATTAACAACGCACTTCTCTTCTTTTAAATTGTTTGCAAACACACACTTAATGGTTAATAATCCACCATTATTACACATTAACACACGAAGAAATCAACAGATAATCTATGTATCCAGATGGCTGCCATATATACATATATATCTTTTGAGAAAACTGCTGTGTTGCCAACAAAATATGCCCGAAGTAAATGTGTTTGCAAGTCAAAGTTTGGTTCTTGCTTACCTCTCAGAACTCAGTCGTTAGATCAAATTAATTCTGCCGTAATTAATTATTGTTTTCTATTTGTATCAAATCAATCATTTTATTTGGTCTGTTAACTTTTGCTGAACAAAATTTCGTAATCAACATCTTATTTATAGTTATTTCATTATTTTTTTTCAATTGTAATTATTAATAAATTATGGCTTAGTATTTAATTTCCTTTATAGCAAAATGACCAGCTACGTATGTTGACCAAGTAGTAAAATCTCAGGCGTTCTATTAGCATTTTGTCCATGTAATATTTGGCCTTGTCGCTTTATGGACTATATGTTAATTGGGAATATTACGATTTGGTCATCTTTACTCGTCGTCGGTTAATATGATATGGACATTGTGCTATATAGACGATTTAATATTAAGCCTAAATTATGATGCATTTACGACATAGACGACATCAATCCGGCAGTAGAAAGAGCTGCCGATGGAAAGTTAGCAGAGGAATTTATACTTTATAAAGCGCCAAAGACCGTGGTTAGATTTTCACCTTAGTAGCTGTGTGCGTTTTTTTTTTAATTTTTTTTTTATTCAATTTTCATCATAATTTAATAACATATTTAGTATTTAAAATGCTAAAAAATAACCAAAAATCTTAAGAGTAATTTGATGTAGACCCACCACACACCTCACGTCACAAATGATGCCAATGGGCCGAGCATTGCAGAACATCTGGCAAGAATGAAAATAAATATTTTGATTTTGATTTTGAGTTACGAGGAAGCAACCTCCCTAGACTTACCCTATTGAAAAAATTAAACATTTTCCTTGAATTTAATATTATATTTCCCTATAAAATAAATCACATGTTTTTATGGAACTTAAAACATAAAGAAGCTTAGCCTAAAAAAATACCTACACAAAAGATTATGTATATAAAAAAATAATGCTACCTACCGTACTTTTTATATGTTTAAAAAAAATCAAGTTTATAAAAGAAGATTAAATTTAAAAGGTTAGAACTCATAAGCGTTCCGAGACTTGCGGTCCTTTGATGGATGCTGGTCACCCATCGGCACTTCAGTTGATGAGAGAATGAAAAAGGGTCCTGAGATATCTCCCTGAGGTGCCAACTAAGATCAGCCAGGTGACGTCTCTCTTCTGGTCACATTCAGCTTTCAGAGGAGACTCGAGTAAGAGACGAGACCACCCTCGTAATTGCTACCATGATAATAAGTCAATTATGTAGTAGGTCGAGTGTTTGGCGCGCTTTTGCACGGGAAGGTTGAGGTGTTTTTTTATCCCTTTCCTTAATTAGTTTAGTGGTTATTATTGTGTAAAATTGGTGTTATTTTGAGTGATTTTATGCTGCCCATGTGAGTAATTGTGGAAACATTAAAATTCACTCTATATTAAGCAACGGAAGCGGTTTTTTTTTTGTAGTTATCCCACGCCGTGAAAACGTTCACGCGTGACCGGGTGGGTGTATTGCTGCCAAATACTCCAAGAAAGCGTCAAATTGTAAAACACCATTGCAATTTGATGCAAAAACATCAAGAATTTACTACTCGACATTGGCAGAATTGTCGTTGTTATGACACCTGAGACAATTTAACAAAAGAAGAAGAAGAGGTAGTAGTAGTAGGTTATTTTTTTTTTCATAAAATAGAACGGGTTTTATACACAAAAAAAGCTTCCAAATACTGAATTTGAATTCATTTCAGCATTTAATAATACCTTAAATATTGCACCAGAAAAAGTCGACTTATTAATACTCCAGTTAAAACAACTGTTGCCTGATTATAATCATTGTGAATTTATTTTGCAACAAAATTAACTAAAATTTATGACGAACTCGAGAAAAAAATAATGATCCCATATCTCTATTAAACAAATAGACATTCTCCTTTCGTTTTTACTGTTTATTTAATAATAAAATGAAGGATAATTGGTTATTTAAGCTTAAAAGAGTGGTAGGCAGACTGATGATGGTTTTTAGCCCAGTCTGCCGTCCTGGGGTAGTACCACCACTTTCGAATGTAACACCCGTGAAGTGACCTTGTCGCGTTTCGGGAATAGTTTGAAAGTAGCCAGGTATAACGAGAGGAGTATGCACAATCATTCTGGATGGTACATACCTCAAGCCGGCATAGTGGAGGCGACTGCTGCCCGCACAGTTTTCCCTGTAGTAGCAGTTGTTTCCACTCATGGACCGCACTCTAGCTTTACATCAGGCGGAGTGTTGTCACATGCCGAGCTACAATAAAAAAAATTCACGAATAATTTATCTTTAAATAAATAAATATGTAAAGTTTGCTACAATCACCATAAATAAACGAACAGAACGCTTGAAGTAATAAAAATTCGTGAAGCAATAAAAATTGAGTTTTCCGTGAAAACTTTATTTTGGTAATTTTTCTTTATTGGTTATAAAATAACAGTTTTATTATTATGATTTCATATATTTTACTATATGTACTAGCAGCAACGTTAGCTAATGACCAGTTTACAGGCCTAACCTAACAGGCAACCTTGACCTGACCTGGACGTCGGCGACCTCAGCCTTGCGAGGTCCCTATCATTTCCCAGTCTAATAGACTTTTATTTAGCTCGGCATCACCAGCATCAATTATCACGCCCTATTCCACAGGGATAGGCAGAGACAATGGAACGTCACAATCCTGTCTATTAACAGCTATTAATTCAGTTTGTTAACTTGTTAAATTCCTTTGTAAGCCCCTAAAATGTGAAGCCTTGCCGTGTATAACTGATTTTGAGTACATTTTGACTTCTTGTGTCAGAAGCCAAGCTAACTGACAGACAGCAGTTGATGAATAATCGATAAATATAGAAATGGGATATCGTTGCTATTAATACCGTATTTCTGGAGCCTCTGTCCAAATCAACCAAGTAAATCTGTATAATACAGTAAAGTCCTGTCAGTTCCGTCTGACTGACAGATTCCTAATCAATATACAGCCAAAACTATGAGAATATAGATAGCGACTTGAATTTTTTTTAAATTGTAACTTGGCCTATGACAACTCTCCACCTGCTACCAAGCTAGAGTGTGGTCTATTAACGGAAACAACTGCTACCACAGAAAAACTTGTACAGGCAGGAGTCGCCCCCGCTACGCCGACTGGAGGAGCCAGTCACCATCAAGATTGACAGTGCACACTCTTCTTATTATACCTGGCTACGTACTCGTCTGGGCATAGTGTTGGTTTTTTTTTGTTGTATTAAATCTGTTGATTTTTTTTACAATTTTCTTTTGTAAGTAAGAAATTGACGTTTACTTTGATTTACGACATATAAATCCACTCGTTTGTAAGAGGATAGGTTTTAGGTTCTTATCTCGATACTACACCTACATAATCGGGAGGCTTTATTGGACTTTTGGGGAAGACAAAAAGAAATATTTTTTTGTAATTCCACTCCTCTAAACTCCACCACACTAAAGAGTGGTAGGCAGACTGATGATGGTTATTTGTCCAGTCTGCCGTCCTGAGGTAGTACCACGACTTTCGAACGTAACACTCGTGAAGTGACCTTGTCGCGTTTCGGGAATAGTTTGAAAGTAGCCAGGTATTACGAGAGGAGTGTGCACTGTCAATTTAAGATGGTACATGCTCGTCTCCTCAAGCCGGCATAGCGGAGGCGACTGTTGCCTGTAGAAATTTCTCTGTAGTAGCAGTTATTTCCGTTAATGGACCGCACTCTAGCTTTACATCAGGCGGAATGTTGTCATATGTCGAGGTTTACAATAAAAACAATCTAGCTCCTTTCGTTGTACCCGAAAGCTCTGGTTTTTTTATTACACTTTATTAATTTTCCATTTCAATATCCACTAAACTGTATGTAACGGAGAATTCAAGGTAATAATAACTTTAAGAATTCTATAACTCTATAAATGTTATTTTCATATCGACCTTCATTTTTATGTTTACGAGTAATTTTATTCAACACAAACATTGTAAACTGCATTTAGATATTGTGTAATGTTATATTACGCGTGATAAGAATTTTTATAAATCCACGTTTTTTTTATATTGTAGGTCGGCATGTGACAACACTCCGCCTGATGTAAAGCTAGAGTGCGATCCATGAATGGAAACAACTGCTACTACAGAGAAACCTGTGCGGGCCAAACCATTTAGATTGACAGTGCACACTCCTCTCACTATACCTGGCTACTTTCAAACTATTCCCGAAACGCGACAAGGTCACTTCAGGGGTGTTACATTCGAAAGTGGTGGTACTACCCAAGGACGGCAGACTGGACAAATAACATCATCAGTCTGCCTACCACTATTTAATAGTGCCTATAGGCACTGAGCGACCAAAGTACATATGACAAAGTTACAAGTTGGTACCGGTCAGAATTAGCGAGGTTCGAATACGGGTCGCTTAGATCGTGCAGAGCTGCTACCATGCTGACTGATGACTTGAGGAGACGCAAGACGCAAACATCAGACGGAATTGTATTCCATATTGTACAACATTAAAATAATTGTATGTATTTTCTTTTTTCAGAAATACAAACAATATCGTTTGCCATCTTCTGTCTTTGAAAGATTCAAATCAAATGTCAGTTGTTTGTTAGACGAAATATCCTCCTTGTTACGAGTCTATTGATCATATTACACACTAGCTGACGGTGCCCGGCGCTGCCCGGGTTTTTTCGAGTTATTGTTACACATAAGATAAAAATAATGCTTTATTATAAATTACCTATAGCTGTTACCCACAACTTATTTTAGACGATTTAGTTACATAATTAATAGAATATATTTTAAAGTAGTTTTAAAAAGAATATATTTTTTAAAGCGGCATGGTACCTCGTAGAGTTACACCCCCCTCCGCTCGCAAGCACCGCCTCTCCCCGCCTCGTTTGAATTTTGTTTTAGAGTTATTTTAAAATTGTATTTATCTTATAAGATGTTTATTGAAATTAGATGATGTCAAAGACAATTGTGTTCACAGTTAAATACTCTTAATTAATAACACATTTATTTTGATAAAGATTAATATTATTATGTTGATACAACTCTGATAAATAATTTGAAATAATGCATTAATTTCGACCAAATTTGATTATCATAAAAACGGTTATTGTGAGTTAATCTTAAAAGATAGACGTATACTGTCGACGACATTTTTTTATATAATTTAAAGAGGAATAATTCTTTCATACATATTTTTTGGGTATCTCGAACGGTTTTCGCAGCGCACGCAACGGAAGCTCTCAAAGATGAACAATTTTGATTTGATTATCATAAAAACGGTTATTGTGAGTTAATCTTAAAAGATAGACATATACTGTCGTGGACATTTTTTTAGATAATTTAAAGAGGAATAATTCTTTCATACATATTTTTTGGGTATCTCGAATGGTTTTCGCAGCGCACGCAACGGAAGTCCTCAAAGATGAACAATATTCCCCGTTTTTTCCACATTTTCGACTGTATCTTCGCTCCTATTAGTCGCAACGTGATGTTATATAGCCTATAACCTTCCTCGATAAATGATCTATCCAACACAAAAAGAATTTTTCAAATCGAACCAGTAGTTCCCGAGATTAGCGCGTACAAACAAACAAACAAACAAACAAACAAACAAACAAACAAACAAAACAAACAAACTCTTCAGCTTTATAATATTAGTATAGATAAAAAAAAAATAACAAAGGAGATTGCCATTTTTGGGCCCACTTGATACCTAATAGTTTGGTAACAAAACAATATTCTAAAATAATCTCTTATTTTTTAACTAATTTATTTCAATTATATCAACACTGTGATTACTAATCAATAGACAATGTTTAATTACATAAAAAAACAGATATGTTCAATTATTAAAGCATTTAATATAATAATTATAATCAAAACTATTACATCAGAAAACATCTAATAACTCAATAACCCGGGTGAAAAAATTAAAACTGATCGGTGATAAGGAATGTGGATTCATTTTTCTACAAAATTAACTAAAAATTATCGACAAACTCGAGAAAAAAAATTGTGGGCCCATTTTTCTTAGGCGAATGGGCATTCTCCTTTTCAAACGACCCTTATAAAGAAAATATTCCCCCTTTAAACTTAAAACTCAACATAACAAAACTGTTGCGAATTTCGCGAAACAAAACACGAATTGTTATAGTAATATTATATTTGTTTGACAACAATTGTTATCATTAATATAGTCGTAGCAGCTAAAATTAATTGTTTTTCTGTTTATCGCTTTCCGGGTTTTGGAATTAATTTGGTTTGTTTTTGTACTCGGTTAATTGCTGACCTAAATGGAAAATATGTGTCAAGATTGTTTTATTTGTGTATATTTAGGCCCATAACTGTCGGGCGTGCATGAAGAAAATAGTGGATGTGAAGGAAGCGAGGGTGTTGTGTCAGGATCGTGGTAAGTGGCGTTCCGTTGTCTCTGCCTATCCCTGTGGGAAAAAGGCGTGACAATTGTATTGTATTTATTATATTTATTTAAATGTGACAGCCTATGGAGATAGTAACTGTTTATTTACATTCACCTTGGCCGATCGAACTATGTCCAGATGCCACTAGAGGGCGTTGTGAGGGCTGATGCTCTGATCAACGACTTGCGGTGAAACGTTATTCATTTTTTTATAGTAGCTCGTCATATGATAACACTCCGCCTGATCTAAAGCTAAAGTGCCGTCAATGAACGGAAACAACTGCTACTACAGAGAAATCTCTATATGCAGCAGTCGCCTCCGCTATGCCGGCTTGAGGAGAGGAATTTGCACCATCCAGATTAACAGTGCACACTCCTTCTATACCTGGCTACTTCGAAACGCAACAAAGTCACTTCACGGGTGTTACATTCGAAAGTGGTGGTACTACCTCAGGACCTGCCTGAGTCTGCCTAGCAATCTTTAATAGTGGCAATATTATTTATTTTTTAATATGACAGCGCAAGATGAAATTAAGCATTTCGAGATTTTTTCTTGAAATATTTTCGGGACTCATTGATCGTGAGCTCATACCTTCTACAGCTAGAATGCCTAAAAAATACACTTCATAATTACATCAGGCTGCCTACCACTGTTAAAAAAACACGCGCACAGTCTCACCCCTGACATTATTGAAGGTATTTCTTAGCCTAAAACAAATATTAGTATTCAATTTGTGATGTTTTCCTTGTATCGTGTTACAGTTGAATAAGGACCGAAGTTAAATATAGGTAAAATATTAGAGATGCCACGAATAGTTATTTGGCCGAATACTGAATACCGAATATTCGGCGAGGCTCGTGGCCGAAGCGCCGAATATTCGGCAGCCGGATATTCGGCAACACTTAGTACTTTTCGCGGGTGACAAGTCACAACTCGTCACTTAGGAGTTTAAACTCGCATCGCTGAAGTAGTACGTAGGCGCGGGCAGTTTTCTAGACCGGACAGCAGACCCTTACAACGCAAACAATATCCAACCCTTTCACAATTTGCTAAGATTTATTTATCATCTCCCGGTGTATATAGTAAGCGGCTGTATTCGGAAGCAGGTATATCGACAAATACTGAAAAAAAATTGTTGTCATCCATCATAACTTACCAATGGTAGATTTTAAATATTAATATGTTAATTTGTTGGTTAAATAAACATCTTTGTGAGTAATATTTTGAGTTCTTTTTTTCATAATTTGCTATTCGGTATTCGGCCGAATAGTTTGCAATATTCGGCCGAATATCGAATAGTTGCCGAATATTCGTGACATCACTATAAAATATCACAGTGAATACTCTTTCGCGTGTATTTACAGCAAAACTAGTGCTGAACCACTTTTGGAAATATTTTGAGCTCGTAAGAACATGAGACAGGCCTTTATTTTTAGCCAATCATATTATCTTCTTCTTCTTCTTCTTTTGTTAAATGGCCTCAGATGTCATAATAACGACAATTCCGCCAATCTCGAGTAGTAAATTCTTGATGTCTTTGCATCAAATTGCAATGGTGTTTTACAATTTGACGCTTTCTTGGAGTAATTGGTGGCAATTCACCCGGTCACGTCATAATATGAGCGTTTTCACGGCGTGGGATAACCACAAAAAAACCGCTTCGTTGCCTCATATAGAGTGAATTTTAATATTTCCACAATTACTCACATGCGCAGCATAAAATTACGCAAAATAACACCAATTTTTTTTAATTTAAGGAAAGGGATAAAAACACCTCAACCTTCCCGAGCAAAAGCGCGCCAAACACTCCCAATCATCATCATATAAAGCTCGATTACCACTGACATCATAATTGGAGCACTTGCAGGGAGATTAGAGAAATAAAACTTTTTGATACGTATAGACAAGGCCCATATTGACCTAAGAAAAAATACGAAATGTTCCAAAAATTGGTTCCGTCTGGTTCGCGCGATATCTCCGGAACGGAACGAGATAGGGCCAAGGTTCCGGAACTAAAGTTGTAGGAAATGTACCTTTTTAGGAAAATATCAAAATGACTCTAAAAGCTTTTGTCATGAAACGACGCTGGCAATCTATTGATTGAGCTTATTTTTTTAGCACAAACATAAACGTGTACTTAGTTAAATTGTTCCAACAAGTACAACTGGCAACATATAGGTACAGTGTTAATAACGATTTAAAAATAAATAACTTATTGTATTTAATTATAAAACGAGAGGAGTGTGCACTATCAAGCTGGATGGTGCACATTTGTCTCCTCGAGCCAGCATCGCAGAGACGGCTGTCGCCTGTAGAAAATTAGTTGTTTCTGTTAATGGAAACTAGCTTTATATCTGGTGGATTGTTGCCATGTGAATTATTAAATTATAATGAAAATATCTGCTTGCTGTTTGCTGAGGTGGAAATGAAACCCACATACTCGTACTTCTCTTTTCGCACGGATGCTCGACCACAATATTAATAATGGCAAACTATACTTTACAGTTGTGTCGTTTCTAATTGATCCAACTCATAGTTCATTATAGTTAAACAACCCAATTAGAATAGAATATGTCAAAATAATAGGAGTTTTGGCGGTCATTTGTGTGTTCTTCGAGTGTTAATGTGTAATAATGGTGGATTATTAACCATTAAGTGTCCGTGAACGTGCGTGAGTGTGGGCAAACAATTCAAAGCAAGAGATTTTAATTTTCCCTCCAAAACTCCGTAGGTTTTACTGAAAAATTCTACCACTTTACTGAAGCTATTTTTGCCTTGACTGAGACTTGACCTGACTATTTAGTGTGATGAATGAACGACCCGTGATGCGAACTTGATGCAAATATTTACTTTGATACTTGACTTACTCTGACCGGTACACAATGTAAAACTCATTCGTCCCTTTAAACCTTCATAGCGGAGGCTGTGCATTAGAAAAATTCTGGGCTGTGCATAAAAGGAGAATGACCATTTTTGGGCTCACTTGATATTTAATAGTTTGGTAACAAAACAATATTCTAAAATAATATCAACACGATGTCTAATTACATAAAAAAAAACAAGATCCTTCGGGATCCTTCAAGCGCAGTGTAAAGAGGCATCTCCCAAAGCCGGCATAGAGAATACGACTACTGTCTGCAGATCCCCTTCTCTGACAGCAGTCGCCTCCGTTCATAGATCGCACTCTAGCTTAACATCAGGCGGTATGCGGTCAGATGACGTGCTAAAATAAAATTTTAAAAAAACATCAATTATTAAAGCATAAACAGAAAATACCTAATAACTCAATAATCTGAATGAAAAGAATAAAACTGATTGGTAATAAGGATCGTAGATTTATTTTTCTACAAAATTAACTAAAAATCATCGACAAACTCGAAAAAGAAATTGTGGGCCAATTTCTCTTAAGCGAATTCTTCTTTCTCTATGGTAATAGTTCATTTATTTATTAGAGAAAAAAAACAGAGACAGGCAGTAATATACAGGGTGAATTTTTCAAGTGGGCTTTCATGGCCAAATCCTAAACTATAAGAGATATCGAAAAATGCTGAAAGGAGTCTCGATGCCGATTTTGGTGAAAACTAAAACTGCATTATTAGATTTTTGATAAATCCATTTTCCCGGCCAGGAATCGAACCTGTTGATTTTGAAAAAAATAAACACTCTGTATTATTGCACCATCCGATAGTGTTAGATAAGGATCAAATTCTAGGAAGTAATGATATACGGCAAACCAAAGAAAAGTGTTGATTTTTAACAAATTGTCTCAAATTCAAAAAACTCAGAAAGCCCACTTGAAAAATTCACTCTGTATATATGTAGAGAAAAGAAGTAGAATATGAGATACAAAAATTATACCCGCCACAAAATATATTTCCCAATATTAACACTACAGGTATATCTAGTTATCGAAAATAATGATCTATTTTAAAGCTTTAAACCAATATTCCTTGTAAAACTCTTCAAGCATTTTTCAAAAGTGAGGTAGGTAATAAAAAATAACTCCAAAGGTCACCTTTGAGAGGGAAATCTTGCGTGAAAACTCAGCTGCCCTTTGATCGCTGATAATAGTGATGTAACAGCAAAAGTAACTTCGATACTAATAAGTATTATAATTCTAAAACGACCCTAAATTCTAAAAGGATCGATGAAACATGTATTTAGAATTCTGACCGGTACGAAGGTAATTTTGTTCATAAGTGCTTACAGTATAATTTAGGCTTTAATTAAATGAGTGGCAAGCAGAACGGCCGTGGTCTAGCGGTAAGACGCGTGAACTCACAATCGATGAGACCCGTGTTCGAACTTCGCTAATTCTGACCGGTACCAATGTGACTTTGTTATATATACTTTGGTCGCTCAGTGCCTATAGGCACTATTAAAGAGTGGCAGGCAGACTGATGATGGTTATTTGTCCTGTCTGCCGTCCTGGGGTAGTACCACCACTTTCGAATGTAACACCCGTGAAGTGACCTTGTCGCGTTTCGGGAATAGTTTGTAATTAGCCAGGTATAGCGAGAGGAGTGTGCACTGTCAATATAGATGGTACATGCTCGTCTCCTCAAGCCGGTATAGTGGAGGCGACTGCTGCTCGCACAGGTTTCTCTGCTTAACAATAAAAAAAAGACTGATGATGTTTATTACTTATTAGCCCAGTCTGTTGTCCTGGGTCATAATATATCACCGCTTTGAATTGTAAAGTGTATAACAATATTCTCATCAAGCCGGCATAGTGGTGGCATTTGTCTGTAATAATAGTTGTTTCCACCACTAATGGGCAGCACTATTTGGTTTTCATATTTTTTTAAAAATATTTTTTCATTTTTTTTAATTTTTATTTTGATTCAATAGCAAATTTGTTAATTAGTTAGGTGAAATGGGTTCACAAGCTGATATACTAGAAAAAAAAAAGCTAATCGAGTGACGTCACTACCTGAGAATGACTGAATAAATGCTTCCAAGATAAAAGCAATAAATTGCTTTATTGATTGTCTCTGTGTGTTTGTAATGACTTTCTCGGTAAAGTCAATATTTCAATTCGTTTTTTATTAAGTCCATTTCTATTCCTAATCTATATCTAATATATCCTGTAAAATACAGAGAACAAACAATAAAACTTTATTTTTATTGTAGCTCGGCATGTGACAAAACTCCGCCTGATGTAAAGCTAGAGTGCGGTCCATGAATGGGAGCAACTACTACTACAGAGAAACCCCTACTATGCCGGCTTGAGGAGTCGAGCATGTACCTTCTAGATTGACACTGCACACTCCTCTCGCTATACCTGGCTACTTTCAAACTATTTCCGAAACGCGACAAGGTCACTTCACGGGTGTTACATTCGAAAGTGGTGGTACTACCCCAGGACGGCAGACTGGACAAATAACCATCATCAGTCTGCCTACCACTCTTTAATAGTGTCTATAGGCACTGAGCGCCCATATAACAAGTACATGTAACAAAGTTACATTGGTCAGAATTAGCGAGGTCCGAACACGGGTCTCATCGATCATGAGTTCACGCGTCTTACCGCTAGACACGGCCGCTCTCTTTATTGCGGGTTAATTTTTAATAATAATAAATTATTTATTGTAAATAAGTTTAATAAAGATACAGAAGCATAAATAACTTAGTGCGATTGGGTCTTATTACTAAAAAGCAATTTCCTGCAGACAAACAATTGTTATGGGAGAAATTGTTAGATAAAAGCGGGTGATGCAATTTAATATAAGTTTTTTTTATTTTTTTTATTATTTATTATTAAGAACGAATGTGCAACGCCAAGACAAACCATTATGGTTTACTGGCGTGGAGCTAAATTGTAAAAAAAAAACTACGAATAAACATTTATTATTATTATGTAATATATATATATATATATTTAACAAGCCGCAATGGACACTTAATATTTGCCGCAGTCGTTAATAAATAGTCGTATTCACACTGCTTGTTTTTGATTATTTTTTTTAATTGTAGCTCGGCGGTGACAACACTCCGCCTGATGTAATGTGTGCGGTCCATGAAAGGAAACAACTGCTACTACAGAGAAACCTGTAAAGGCAGCAGTCGCCTCCACGACGCCGGCTTGAGGAGTCGAGCATATACCATCTAGATTGACAGTGCACACTCCTCTCGCTATACCTGGCTACTTTCAAACTATTCCCGAAACGCGACAAAGTCACTTCACGGGTGTTATTTTTTTTTTTATATTGACGCGACATGTGACGTTGACTGGCCTGGTGGTAAGCACAGTGGAGGTACATGAGCGCCGACGACTGGAGGACCGCGGTACACGGTGACCCCAGTCGCCGTCACTATGCCGGCCCAAGAAGGTGCTTTTTCACGCTCCGCTTGAAGGATCCAAGGTTGAAGGATTGGGAGAACACGTGGGAGGGCAAAGCATTCCATTTATCGATTGTGCGGCATAAAAAGGATGCGCCGAATTATATATATTTCGTTACATTCGAAATATATATATTTCAACAATATTTTGTGTTTTTTTAAATATAATAATGTGATAGAAAGTGATAGAAATGAATCTATATGTCTACTACATTCGATTATTGCCCCCAAATGCTATTAATACTATAAAAAGTTTCGTAAACGTATAAAAGCTGGCAATTTAATAAAATATTTAGACACTAAATGTCTATACAGATGTGAATTTTTATTACATTTTTATGTTTACAAGAATTTTATACGTTTACTGAATTTTACCTACGTTTTAAAGTCATGAAATAGAGTGAAGTTGACGACCATGGCTGGGACGGAGAGCCAGAGTCTGGGTGTGAACCCCGATCGTGAAAGTCACTTATTTCAAACCTTAGATGAAAACCAAAGGAGAAAGATAGATACGTTGCGCACGACCAAAAAGTGGACTCCGCGAACTAGGTCTAACTGACGTACGTAGACGGGTGACAGAATTCTGTCCCGCTCGCGTTGCAGTTTTTTTTTATTGTAGCTCGGCATATACCAACACTCCTCCTGATGTAAAGCTAGACTGCGGTCCATGAATGGAAACAGCTGCTACTACAGATAAACCTGTGCGGGCAGCGGTCGCCTTCACTATGCCGGCTTGAGATGACGAGCACGTACCATCTAGATTGACAGTGCACACTCCTCTCGTTATACCTGGCTACTTCCAAACTGTTGTTAATAATCCACCATTATTACACATTAACACTTGAAGAAACACAAGTTTAGGAAAATAATTCAAGACAGATAACCTAATGTTTTAATTTCAATGGGCACTATTAAAGAGTGGTAGGCAGGCTGATGATGGTTATTTGTCCAGTCTGCCGTCCTGGGGTAGTACCACCACTTCCGAATGTAACACCCGTGAAGCGACCTTGTCACGTTTCGGGAATAGTTTGACAGTAGCCAGGTATAACAAAAGGAGTGTGCACTGTTAATTTAGATTGTACATGCCCGTCTTCACAAGCCGGCATAGTGGAGGCGACAGGTTTCTCTGTAGAAGCAGTTGTTTCCATTCATGGACCGCACTCTAGCTATACATCAGGCGGAGTGTCGTCCCATGCTGAGCTACAATAAAAAAAAAGATGGCCGCCAAAACCAGTCTTTTCTTTTTTCATTTGTTTTCTTTTTTTTAGCTCTTGGCGTGACATCACGAGTACCGTGGATTCCATAATGGCCTCGTCCCGATAGCGTTCATGTACCAATAGTCGAACGTATTTTGTATCGATGTTTCCAAATCCCAGGTCGAATTCTGGCAGAAGAAACTTCTCTGTGACAACAGAGCTTCCGTTCATGTATAGAAGCCCTACCAGGTTGTTCAACAAAAATTGTCAACTAAAACGTACTAATTGAATTTATCTATATTTTTTTGCGAACGGTATTAAGTACAAATATGTCCGTATAAAAATCTTTCTTATTCTTAACAGTGTAAGGACTAGTTTCCTATGAAAATAGTTGTGAAATTAACTAACGCCATTGATAGGATATATTTTACACATCGGTCCCGAGCGAATTAGAAAAAGTTATCGATGTTTACCCTAGGGTGACCACATTTAGTATTTATTACAGGACACACACAGCACACAATTAATTTTTAAATAAATCATTTCATTTATTTTTAACCGACTTCAAAAGGAGGAGGTTATCTATTCGTCGTGTATTTTTTTTTTTTTTTTTTTTTTGTGGCGATGTTCCCTCATATCTCCGCCGTTTGTGGACCGATTTTGATGATTCTTTTTTTGTTGGATAGAGTATATGTCCGCATTGGTCCCGTTTCAATTTGAAGATAATATTCCATCTCTAAGGGTGGAAAATTAGGGGATGTTTCGCCGTTTGTGAACTGATTTCGATGATTTTTCGACGATTTTTCTTTTGTTGGATAAAGTATGTCTCGTGATTGGTCAATTTTAAATTTGAAGAAAATATTCCATCTCTAAGGGTGGAAAATTAGGGGATGTTTCGCCGTGTGTGAACCTATTTCGATGATTTTTCTTTTGTTGGATAAAGTACGTCTCGGGATTGGTCCAATTTAAGGAATAAAATATTCCACCTTTAAGGGTGGAAAATTAGGGGATATTTCGCCATTAGTGAACCGATTTTGATGATTCTTTTTTTGTTTGATAAAGTACGTTTCGGGATTGATCCCATTTAAGGAATACAATATTCCACCTTTAAGGGTGGAAAATTAGGGGATATTTCGCCATTAGTGAACCGATTTTGATGATTCTTTTTTTGTTTGATAAAGTACATTTCGGGATTGATCCCATTTAAGGAATACAATATTCCACCTTTAAGGGTGGAAAATTAGGGTCTATTTCGCCATTAGTGAACCGATTTTGATGATTCTTTTTTTATTTGATAAAGTACGTTTCGGGATTGATCCCATTTAAGGAATACAATATTCCATCTCTAAGGGTGGAAAATTAGGGGATGTTTCGATTGATTTTAATGATTCATTTTTTATCGGGTAGGACTTGAGAGTGTCTGTCTAACAGTTACAACTAAAAATTACAAAATAAAAACATTTCTGAAAAAAATTGAACCGACTTCTAAATAAAACACAAGGCACTAAAAAGTAAAAAAATAATTTTAATTGAGAGTACATACACACAATTTAATAACCATAAACATGAATAGATGCCTATTATTATTTACACATTAATTATCTGCATTTTATCTAGCATATATCTGAAGTCGGTGCAAGCATTTGAAACATGTTTTATGATTGGTAATGTACCTAGAATCAAGCAATGCGGAGTTTCATATTTGGTTGGCACCGACTTCAGATATATGCGAAATAAAATGTAGACAATTAATGTGGAAATAATAATAGGCATCTATTCATGTTTATGGTTATTAAATTGTGTGTATGTACTCTCAATTAAAATTATTTTTTTACTTTTTAGTGCCTTGTGTTTTATTTAGAAGTCGGTTCAATTTTTTTCAGAAATGTTTTTATTTTATTTGTTTCAAAAACATAAAGTTGCAATAATTAAATTGCTTGATGATGAAAATAATTTGATCATGATTTTTATACAATTAAACGTTATCTATTTATTGGTAAACAATGTTTTTTTTTTATTGTAACTCGACATATGACAACACTCCGCCTGATGTATAGCTAGAGTGCGGTCCATGAATGGAAACAACTGCTACCACAGATAAATCTCTACGGACTGCAGTCGCCTCTACTATGCCGGCTTGAGGAGACGAGCATGTACCATCTGGATTGACAGTGCACACTCCTCTCTTATACCTGGCTACTTTCAAACTATTCCCGAAACGTGACAAGGTCGCTTCACGGGTGTTACATTCGAAAGTGGTGGTACTGCCCCAGGACGACAGACTGGACAAATAACGATCATCAGTCTGCCTACCATGTATTGATATAATTGAAATTACTTAATGAAGAAAACATAAAGATATTATCGTTAACAAACTATATTATGTCCTATTATGTCTGCTCTTATAAATTTGAGACATCTCAAAATATAGTGTATTTGTGTGCATAGTATTGTATCAAATGATTTGTTTAATGTATGACAATGTTGAGACAACTGCATAAAATTGTAGAATGTAAAAAGGCGTGAAAATTGTATTGTATTGTATTGTAAGCACTGCTGCCATGGTTTTTAACTGTATTGCTATTTTGACATGTATACGCTTGCATGCCGTTTTGTGTGTTTCATTTAATTAATAAATAAATATTAGATATCAAGTGGGCCCAAAAATTAGCACTGTATATCTACCGGCATATTATTGTATCATTATTTTCAGAGGTACTTCTAGGTATCGATGCGAGACACTGGTATTTCTGTCCAACGCATTAAAAATCATGGTCACCCTAATTGTTACGTCATAGCATGAACGATAACACTTCAGATCAATTCTCAATATTGCCAGTTACAATATAACTAATCATATTTGTGTTATTAGAAATAAAATTCCTTTAGAATTGACGTCGTTGGAGTGATGCGTTTTTTATAGCAGTATATCATGTAACCGCACTCCACCTGATGTTAAGCCAAACTGCGGTCTTAAGAATGCCCATTTTTGGGCCCACTTGATACCTAATAGTTTGGTAACAAAACAATATTCTAAAGTAATATCACTTAAATTATATCAACACATCATTTACCAATCAATAGACAATGTTTAATTACATAAAATTAAAGCATTTAAAATAATAACCTCAAATATTGCATCAGAACACATCTAATTACTCAATAACTTGGGTGAAAAAATTAAACCTGATTGATAATAAGGAATGTAGATTTATTTTTCTACAAAATTAACTAAAAATTATCGGCAAACTCGAGAAAAAAATTGTGGGCCCATTTCTCTTAGGCGAATGGGCATTCTCCTTTGCGTTTTTGCGTTCAATAACACTATTAAATGCATAGGCTACTGCATCCTGCAGAAATTTATCTGTGGTTGCTGTTGTTTCCGTTCATGGACCGCACTCAAGCTTAACAGGCGGAAATTACAGTACTTTTTCGAAGTCGTGAGGTTGAAATAGTAAAAAATAAAATGCGGATAGTCACTCTGAATACCTAGAGGAGAAAGGAAACGTACCTATGTAAAAGAGTCATTTAAGTTAGTAGAGTTAATAAATTTTATGACTTGGCATTTTGATATTGAATTATTATTGTATTTTTATTGCTTGTAATAAAGATATTTCGAATAATTATTATTATAATAATAAACATACTGTGACCACATATTACTCCAGTTTATTTAAAATAACTACAAAACGTAGCCATGGATTAGCGGTTGTTGATTGTCAAACGGAGGTGCGAAATACAATCTTAATTTACAATATGTTTTATTATGCAACATTTTTCTGGTAACGAGGATGGGATGAAATAATATGTCGTACGGAAAGTTTTCATTTGAAGTTTTGAACCCCAACAATGAAGACTGGGATTACTATATCCAACGTTTCAACATAGAACTCTGTCTTTGCGAAATCGATGGCGTAAACGAGGGTACAAACGCAAACATCAACTGCTGTCGCGTGTTGGACCAGCAGCTTTTATTATGCCACAATTACGAGCGTCAAGAAAGTCAAGTATGTAGATATTATTATTATACTAATATATAGCTGCAATACCACTGACTCACTGACTCACTCACTCACTGACATCAATTATTTAGTACTTGCCGAGGGGGTACGGTGGTAAAATTTTCGGGGTGTATAGGGGGTGTCTAAAAAACCTCGAGAAAAATACGACTTTGACCGGAAGTCGATTCTGGACCGGAAGTGACAGCGATATCTCGGAAACGGGGCGAGTCAGGGCAGTCACCTCAAAGAGAAAGTTGTAGAGAATATCATTTTATGGCGAAATAAAAAAAAATTTTCAAAATCGGGCAAAAAAAAATTTCAAATCGGGCAAAAAAAAAACCCATACAATTTTCAGGGTGTTTAGGGACGATCTATGTGACCTCAGGAAAAATACGACTTTGACCGGAAGTGGATTCTGGACCGGAAGTGACAGCGATATCTCGGAAACGGGGCGAGTCAGGGCAGTAACCCCGAAGAGAAAGTTGTAGAGAATGTCGTCTTATGGCGAAATCAAAAAAAAAAATTCAAAATCGGGCAAAAAACTAAATTCCCATACAAATCGGTCGGCCCTCGATGATACTTCCATCTCGCTCTTTTCCATCAGTCGGTGCATGAAGCGAGAGCGAGAGGTGCGGAGAAAAAAGTTTTCATACAGCCGCATTTTCGGGACGAACGATCGAAACGGCTTTACCTCGGTCAGTCGGACGGTGAGCGCGGCCGCGTGAACATCGAATTTGCTCTTGCTTTTTTTCGAATATTTTAAATATCTCAAGAAGTAGATACGTTAGCGTCACCGTGTAAAGACCAATTTTGTTCAGTATGACCAGCACTACTTTTTTTTTAATTTTTTTTTTTTTTTTAATTTTCTAAAATCGCTATTACTCAAAAAGTACAAACGTTAGCGTAACCGTGTAAAGACCAATATTGTTCAGTGTGACCAGCACTATTTGTTTTTTTTTTTAATTTTTCAAAATCGCCATATCTCAAAAAGGTCATACATTAGCGTAACCGTGTAAAGACCAATTTTGTTCAGAAACGTAAACGCTTTTAGATGGCGAGCTAAATATTTTCAAAACTGCCTAAAATCTATTCGATCTAATACGTTTTACGACAAAAAGGGCCTCCGCGGGCCGCTTGCGCCCGCGGCTCTTACCCAACAGCTAGTACTAATATATAGCTGCAATACCACTCACTGACTCACTGACTGACATCAATTATTTCGCACTTGCCGGTATGGTGGAGGGTAGCGGTTTTTTGAGTCGTATAGAGGGTGTCCCAAAACCGTCGAGAAAAATACGACTTTGACCGGAAGTCGATTCTGGACCGGAAGTGGTAGCGATATCTCGGAAACGGGGCGAGTCGGGGCAGTCACCCCGAAGAGAAAGTTGTAGAGAATGTCGTCTTATGCCGAAATCAAAAAAAAAATTTTCAAAATCGGGCAAAAAAATTTTTTCCTCGATCGTATTTATATCCTTTTCCCGCCGGTACGCCAATATGAAACGGAGCATGGCGGTGGGCGTGGCCTAACAGCATCCGCGACGAGGCATTTTCGGGACGAACGATCGAAACGGCTTTACCTCGGTCAGTCGGACGGTGAGCGCGGCCGCGTGAACATCGAATTTGCTCCGCGCGGCGGGCTTTCTTTTAAATATCTCAAGAAGTAGATACGTCAGAGTAACCATGTAAAGAACAATTTTGTTCAGTGTGACCAGCACTATATTTTTAAATTTTTGTTTTAGTTTTTTTTTTAATTTTTTAAAATCTTCATATCTCGAAAAGTAGATACGTTAGCGTCACCGTGTAAAGACCAATATTGTTCAGTATGACCAGCACTATTTTTTTTTTAAATTTTTGTTTTTTTTTTTAATTTTTTAAAATCGCCATATCTCGAAAAGTTGATACGTTAGCGTCACCGTGTAAAGACCAATTTTGTTCAGTATGACCAGCACTTTTTTTTTTAAATTTTTGTTTTTTTTTTAATTTTTTAAAATCTTCATATCTCGAAAAGTAGATACGTTAGCGTCACCGTGTAAAGATCAATATTGTTCAGTATGACCAGCACTATTTGCTTTTTTTTTTTTTAATTTTCTAAAATAGCTATTACTCAAAAAGTACATACGTTAGCGTCACCGTGTAAAGACCAATATTGTTCAGTATGACCAGCACTACTTTTTTTTTTAATTTTTTAAAATCGCCATATCTCGAAAAGTAGATACGTTAGCGTCACCGTGTAAAGACCAATTTTGTTCAGTATGACCAGCACTAATTTTTTTTTAAATTTTGTTTTTTTTTAAATTTTTTAAAATCGCCATATCTCGAAAAGTAGATACGTTAGCGTCACCGTGTAAAGACCAATTTTGTTCAGAAACGTAAACGCTTTTAGATGGCGAGCTAAATATTTTCAAAACTGCCTAAAATCTATTCGATCTAATACGTTTTACGACAAAAAGGGCCTCCGCGGGCCGCTTGCGCCCGCGGCTTTTACCCAACAGCTAGTACTAATATATAGCTGCAATACCACTCACTCACTCACTCACTGACTGACATCAATTATTTCGTACTTGCCGGTATAGTGGAGGGTAGCGGTTTTTTGAGTCGTATAGAGGACGTCCCAAAACCGTCGAGAAAAATACGACTTTGACCGGAAGTCGATTCTGGACCGGAAGTAGTAGCGATATCTCGGAAACGGGGCGAGTCGGGGCAGTCACCCCGAAGAGAAAGTTGTAGGGAATGCCCTATAATTTCGAAAACGATACTTTTTTTTTCAAAATTGCTCGAAAAAAATTTTTCCTCGATCGTATTTTTATCCTTTTCCCGCCGGTACGCCAATATGAAACGGAGCATGGCGCTTGGGCGTGGCCTAACAGCATCCGCGACGAGGCATTTTCGGGACGAACGATCGAAACGGCTTTACCTCGGTCAGTCGGACGGTGAGCGCGGCCGCGTGAACATCAAGTTTGCTCCGCGCGGCGGGCTTTCTTTTAAATATCTCAAGAAGTAGATACGTCAGAGTAACCATGTAAAGAACAATTTTGTTCAGTGTGACCAGCACTATTTTTTTAAATTTTTGTTTTAGTTTTTTTTTTAATTTTTTAAAATCTTCATATCTCGAAAAGTAGATACGTTAGCGTCACCGTGTAAAGACCAATATTGTTCAGTATGACCAGCACTATTTTTTTTTTAAATTTTTGTTTTTTTTTTAATTTTTTAAAATCGCCATATCTCGAAAAGTAGATACGTTAGCGTCACCGTGTAAAGACCAATATTGTTCAGTATGACCAGCACTAATTTTTTTTTAAACTTTTGTTTTTTTTTTAATTTTTTAAAATCGCCATATCTCGAAAAGTTGATACGTTAGCGTCACCGTGTAAAGACCAATTTTGTTCAGTGTGACCAGCACTTTTTTTTTTAAATTTTTGTTTTTTTTTTTTAATTTTTTAAAATCTTCATATCTCGAAAAGTAGATACGTTAGCGTCACCGTGTAAAGATCAATATTGTTCAGTATGACCAGCACTATTTGCTTTTTTTTTTTAATTTTCTAAAATAGCTATTACTCAAAAAGTACATACGTTAGCGTCACCGTGTAAAGACCAATATTGTTCAGTATGACCAGCACTACTTTTTTTTAATTTTTTTATTTTTTATTTTTTAAAATCGCCATATCTCGAAAAGTAGATACGTTAGCGTCACCGTGTAAAGACCAATTTTGTTCAGTATGACCAGCACTAATTTTTTTTTTAAATTTTGTTTTTTTTTAAATTTTTTAAAATCGCCATATCTCGAAAAGTAGATACGTTAGCGTCACCGTGTAAAGACCAATTTTGTTCAGAAACGTAAACGCTTTTAGATGGCGAGCTAAATATTTTCAAAACTGCCTAAAATCTATTCGATCTAATACGTTTTACAACAAAAAGGGCCTCCGCGGGCCGCTTGCGCCCGCGGCCTTTACCCAACAGCTAGTACTAATATATAGCTGCAATACCACTGACTCACTCACTGACTGACATCAATTATTTAGCACTTGCCGGTATGGTGGAGGGTAGCGGTTTTTTGAGTCGTATAGAGGGCGTTCCAAAACCGTCGAGAAAAATACGACTTTGACCGGAAGTCGATTCTGGACTGGAAGTGGTAGCGATATCTCGGAAACGGGGCGAGTCGGGGCAGTCACCCCATAGAGAAAGTTGTAGAGAATGTCGTCTTATGGCGAAATCAAAAAAAAAAAATTTCAAAATCGGGCAAAAAAAATTTTTCCTCGATCGTATTTATATCCTTTTCCCGCCGGTACGCCAATATGAAACGGAGCATGGCGGTGGGCGTGGCCTAACAGCATCCGCGACGAGGCATTTTCGGGACGAACGATCGAAACGGCTTTACCTCGGTCAGTCGGACGGTGAGCGCGGCCGCGTGAACATCGAATTTGCTCCGCGCGGCGGGCTTTCTTTTAAATATCTCAAGAAGTAGATACGTCAGAGTAACCATGTAAAGAACAATTTTGTTCAGTGTGACCAGCACTATTTTTTTAAATTTTTGTTTTAGTCTTTTTTTTAATTTTTTAAAATCTTCATATCTCGAAAAGTAGATACGTTAGCGTCACCGTGTAAAGACCAATATTGTTCAGTATGACCAGCACTATTTTTTTTTTTAATTTTTGTTTTTTTTTTTAATTTTCTAAAATAGCTATTACTCAAAAAGTACATACGTTAGCGTCACCGTGTAAAGACCAATATTGTTCAGTATGACCAGCACTACTTTTTTTTTAATTTTTTTTTTTTAATTTTTTAAAATCGCCATATCTCGAAAAGTAGATACGTTAGCGTCACCGTGTAAAGACCAATTTTGTTCAGTATGACCAGCACTAATTTTTTTTTTAAATTTTGTTTTTTTTTAAATTTTTTAAAATCGCCATATCTCGAAAAGTAGATACGTTAGCGTCACCGTGTAAAGACCAATTTTGTTCAGAAACGTAAACGCTTTTAGATGGCGAGCTAAATATTTTCAAAACTGCCTAAAATCTATTCGATCTAATACGTTTTACGACAAAAAGGGCCTCCGCGGGCCGCTTGCGCCCGCGGCTTTTACCCAACAGCTAGTACTAATATATAGCTGCAATACCACTCACTCACTCACTCACTCACTGACTGACATCAATTATTTAGTACTTGCCGGGGGGGTGCGGGGGTGAAATTTTCGGGGTGTATAGGGGGTGTCGAAAAAACCTCGAGAAAAATACGACTTTGACCGGAAGTCGATTCTGGACCGGAAGTGACAGCGATATCTCGGAAACGGGGCGAAACGGGGCAGTCACCCCGAAGAGAAAGTTGTAGAGAATGTCATTTTATAGCGAAATAAAAAAAAAATCAAAATCGGGCAAAAAAAAAATTTTAAATCGGGCAAATCGGGCAAAAAAAACCCATACAATTTTCGGGGTGTTTAGGGGCGGTCCATGTGACCTCAGAAAAAATACGACTTTGACCGGAAGTAGATTCTGGACCGAAAATGACAGCGATATCTCGGATTTTTTTTTTTAATTTAAAAAATCTTTATATCTCGAAAAGTAGATACGTTAGCGTCACCGTGTAAAGACCAATTTTGTTCAGTATGACCAGCACTACTTTTTTTTTTTTTTTTAAATCGTCAAATCTCGAAAGGTAGATACGTTAGCGTCACTGTGTAAAGACCAATTTTGTTCAGTATGACCAGCACTACTTTTTTTTTTTTTTTTTTTTAATTTTTTAAAATCGTCATATCTCGAAAAGTAGATACGTTAGCGTCACCGTGTAAAGACCAATTTTGTTCAGTATGACCAGCACTACTTTATTTTTTAATTTTCTAAAATCGCTATTATTAAAAAAGTACATACGTTAGCGTAACCGTGTAAAGGCTAATATTGTTTAGTATGACCAGCTACTTTTTTTGTTGTTTTTTTTTAATTTTCTAAAATCGCTATTACCCAAAAAGTACATACGTTAGCGTTACCGTGTCAAGACCAATATTGTTTAGAAAGGTAAACTCTTTTAGATGACTTGCAAAATTTTTTTCAAAACTACCCTAAAATCTATTCGATCTAATGCGTTTTACGACAAAACAGGGCCTCCGCGGGCCGCTTGCGCCCGCGGCTTTTACCCAACAGCTAGTACTAATATATAGCTGCAATACCACTGACTGACTGACATCAATTATTTCGCACTTGCCGGTATAGTGGAGGGTAACGGTTTTTTGAGTCGTATAGAGGGCGTTCTAAAACCGTCGAGAAAAATACGACTTTGACCGGAAGTCGATTCTGGACCGGAAGTGGTACCGATATCTCGGAAACGGAAAGAGATGAGGCAAAAGTGCCGGAACAAACGTTGTAGGGAATGCCCTCTAATTTCGAAAACGATACTTTTTTTTTCAAAATTGCTCAAAAAAAATTTTTCCTCGATCGTATTTATATCCTTTTCCCGCCGGTACGCCAATATGAAACGGAGCATGGCGCTTGGGCGTGGCCTAACAGCATCCGCGTCGATCGCTCGTCGGGGCTCGCGCTCTCTATGTTCCGCGCGTTCAGAGCGCGCAATGAAAATATAACGACGCATTTTCGGGACGAACGATCGAAACGGCTTTACCTCGGTCAGTCGGACGGTGAGCGCGGCCGCGTGAACATCAAATTTGCTCCGCGCGGCGGGCTTTTTTAAAATATCTCAAGAAGTAGATACGTCAGAGTAACCATGTAAAGAACAATTTTGTTCAGTATGACCAGCACTATTTGTTTTTTTATTTTTTTTTTCAATTTTTTAAAATCGCCGTATCTCAAAAAGTACATACGTTAGCGTCACCGTGTAAAGACCAATATTGTTCAGTATGACCAGCACTACTTTTTTTTTAATTTTTTTTTTTTTAATTTTCTAAAATCGCTATTACTCAAAAAGTACATACGTTAACGTAACCGTGTAAAGACCAATATTATTCAGTATGACCAGCACTACTTTTTTTTTTAATTTTTTTTTTTTTTTAATTTTCTAAAATCGCTATTACTCAAAAAGTACATACGTCAACGTAACCGTGTAAAGACCAATATTGTTCAGTATGACCAGCACTATTCTTTTAATTTTTTTTTTTCAATCTTTTAAAATCATCATATCTCGAAAAGTAGATACGTTAGCGTCACCGTGTGAAGACCAATATAGTTCAGTATGACCAGCAGTACTTTTTTTTTAAATTTTTGTTTTTTTTTTAATTTTCTAAAATCGCTATTACTCAAAAAGTACATACGTTAGCGTCACCGTGTAAAGACCAATATTGTTCAGTATGACCAGCACTACTTTTTTATTTAATTTTTTTTTATTTTCTAAAATCGCTATTTCTCAAAAAGTACATACGTTAGCGTAACCGTGTAAAGGTCAATTTTGTTCAGAAACTTAAACGCCTTTAGATGGCGAGCTAAATATTTTCAAAACTGCCCTAAAATCTATTCGATCTAATACGTTTTACGACAAAAAGGGCCTCCGCGGGCCGCTTGCGCCCGCGGTCTTTACCCAACAGCTAGTTTATATTTAAGAGTGGTAGGCAAACTGATGATGGTTATTTATCCAGTCTGCCGTCCTGGGGTAGTACCACTACTTTCGAATGTAACACCCGTAAAGTGACCTTGTCGCATTTCGGGAATAGTCACAAAGTAGCCAGGTATAAACGTGATGAGTGTGCATTGTAAATTTAGAGCTGCCTGTAGAGACTTCTCTGTAGTAGCAGTTGTTTCTGTTCATGGACCGCACTTTAGCTTTTCATCAGGCGGAGTGTTGTCATATGCCGAGCTACAATAAAAAAATGAGTTGATATTTACGCCCTGACAGTGTAACGTGAGTATTCTCCACCAATCAGATGATGTTATTTTAACGTTGTTGAGGTAATAAAAAAATCAAACGAAGCAATCGTAATAGTAGAGAAATCTTGCCTACTCCGGCCTCAGGACAACAGAAACCCTGAGACGTGGACATTATTTTAAAGCGGGCATATCTATAGTTATTTTTTTCTATTTTGGTTCTACCAAGATAAAATTGTTACGCAATAAAATTTTTAATAGACAATCTATAAATTTTAACTCTATGGTAATATAACAGGTAGGAGCTTCCATTGTGTGAAAGGTTGTCATGACAACGTAGTGGCTCTTCATTTTGCTTGTAAAAGGTCTGAAAAGTATTATTATATAGTAAAATATAATGAGAATATATATATAGAATATTCAGGCTAGTGTTGCGATGTGCGTGGGTCTGAGTTTGAATTCAGATCAGTACACTGGATTTTTGGATTCGTTTGTTGCTTTGGTGTTGCTTTACTTTTATGTTTTCCTGTTTTTGTTGAAAGTCTATTTAAAATAGATGCAATATATTACAAGACGTAGGTAGGACCTATGCTACGGTCACTTCTTAAACTATGATGGAAAAATAAGCAAAAAATCTATTCTATTTTCATCATAATTTAATAATAACAACCCTTTGGTATAATTATGCTAAAATATTACATAAAAGTTATTTTCTGCTTTTTTTTTAATCTATTTTATTTTTAGGCTTTATTCTAATAAGAATATTTCAGCCTAATTGTTACCTACACAAAGGTTTATTCTGGTTATTAGTAAAAAAATCGGGTTAGGGCCCTAATTCTCGAGAATACAAAAACGTTTTCGATAAAACGATTTTCTATTGACTAAAAAATTAATTAAAATTAAAAAATTCGCCTGATGTTTAGCTAGAACCAAGTCCTGAACGGAAACAACTGCTACTACAGATAAATTTCTACAGGCAGTAGTCACCTCCCCTATGCCGGCTTGATGAGACGAATGTGCACCATCCAGACATTGGTTGATAATAAATAGTCAGCCCATGCAGGTACGCAGCGTACATATGTGTACCGGCCTTAAATGTGAAAAATTCTGAGAAAATTAACATAAACATTTGCGACTATTTTTGATTATAAACAATGTTACATTCATTGCTGTTTATATCCGGAACGTTAAATTCTATTCTTGGAGTTATAAAATTAATGTAACTGATACTTCGGTATTCGTATCGCTTGTTTTCCTGTTAATATTGTTACGTGCACTTGGGGTGCGAAAGAGACAGTATTCAACGAAGTTGCTGTAAAGGTCTCGTATAAGTGGCGTAGCGTAAACGCGAGTGGCGTGACCTGTGACCTTGTTTACATTATAATTAGTAAACAACTTCGACGAGATCTTCCTCGAAGCTTCCTCCTATTTGAGTATAAATACCGACCCCGAGTGTCCCAAAGAGTAGTCCTATTTTGGATGCGATACAAGCAACTCCTGCGATAACAAGTGATACTGAACAGCGACTGAAAGCTATCCAGCGACTATCGTACCACTCCTGCTTCCATTTTATTGTGTGTCGTATGGTGTGAAGACCGAAGTCGTGTATTATTGTACACTACGAACGTAACAATATGTAAAGTTTAACTTGTCTATCCACGTAAATATAGAGGTGCATTCGGAAAACATCATTCTGATAAAGTTTTTTATCTTTTAGTTCACACATTTTTCTTTTGCATTATTTTTTGGTCTAATATCAACTACATAACATTATGGTACCATTATTTGTTAAAAAAAAAACAACAGAAAATATCTACAAGCAATGTGAATGCAAGGACACACGGCTGGTGTCGCGACGGCACCTTAATACGCAATCAACTCACAGCAGCAGCGATATTATCTGAATGGTGCAAATTCGTCTCCTCAAGCCGGCATCGGGGATTTCATGATTGTTCCAGCTGAACATCAGGCGGAGTGTCGTCGTATTGTTATGATATTAGTACTTTAAATTATTTTGGAACGCAGCGATTGCGCTCGTTCCCGCCTTGTCAATGTCGGTCACACACACAATTTATCACTTGTCATCATGCTGTTTGTATAATTTAAAATTTCCTAAGTACAGTAACACCCCGCTTTACGCGCCCCGCTATGCGCGGTTTCGGTTTTACGCGAATTTCAAATTTCGCGCTAAAATAGCTCTTTCAAAGATTTGTTCAGGTTTGGACATATTGCAGAGCATATACAGTGATGATGGCCGTGTTTTAACCGTGTGTCAATCAGTAAAAAACAGTGTTGCGTGTTAGAAAAACATTTTACAAGACCGTAAACGAAACGCAACCAAGAAAACAATAGATAGGTACAATTTTTCCGTAAAAAAATGCATAATATGTTTTTAGAATTAAAGTATGTATCGATTTGCATTTTGTACTGACTTTTGGTTATGCTTAAACGTGACCCCCTTATACGCGAATTTCACTTAAGTTTTTGCGGAACGTATCCCTCGCGTAAAGCGAGGTATTACTGTATTCCCAAGCACATGAAACATTACAGTATGACGAGCTACAATAAAAAATACGTAGTTTACGAATACATGTAGTTTCATTTTCAAAGAAAAATTGTTCATAAAAATGTTAACTTGATAAGCGACCATCGCCTCCATTATGACTTATTTAATTAACGAAAAAAGCTATTAAAGATTCTTTTATTTCCCTTTTAACTTTCAAACTTTTTTTATACGAAAAAGCTTTTATAAATACAGTTTTCCTTTTAATATATTTTCTTTCGGCACGCACAAAAATCACAGAGAACAAAATTAATTAAAAAAATATTTTTATAGTCGATAGATAGTGTTTAGCTTCCGACGTTAAATAAATATTGAATTTTTAATTACGTTCATGATTAATTAAGCATTTTGTTAATATCTATAGATATATTTATTCAGAGCAACCGTGGTCGAAGGCGTGTCCTCATGATCGATGAGGGCCGCGTTCATTCAACTCTCTCTAAATTCCTGATCAACGTACTTTAGTCGCTCAATGTCTATGGTATAATATAGGCATTAATTAAAGAGTGGTAGGCAGACTCGTGATGGTTATTCGCCCAGTCTGCCGTACCACCGAAGTGACCTAGTCGCGTATCGGGTAGTGTCGCCCAAATGCAAGAACAAGACGAGACATAAACATATTGCCGGCAGCAGTGTGCAGAGCGGCTTTTTGCCGGCATTTGTCAAACGGATTTAATTTATTATTTTTATGATAGTACAGTACTTTCTTTTGTTTTGTTTTGGTTGTTTTTTACGTGTCAATTTCTTGTATTATAAATTAGCCTGTACGCTCTCTGAAACAACACTTAGACCTAACTGCAAGACGCAAGAGTCTTACAGACTTGTTCTTGTTCTTGCATTTTTGCAATGAAATTGAATTTGGGCAACACTAGTATGGGGATCAATTTGGAAGAAGCCGGGTATAGCGGGATTAGTGCGCCCTGTTAATGTATGGTGCACATACGTCTAAATTCGACATAGAGGAGGCGACTGCTGCATTCTGATATTTCTCTGTGGTAGCAGTTGTTTTCGCTCATGGATCGCTACCTATTATTAAAAAAATCTTAGAAATCGTTACATATTAGACTAACAAACGCGTGTTTATGTATATTTGTTTTCTGGAAACGAAAACAAACTCAACACAGTATTGGGCTTTGATTTACAAAAACAAATGAATCAGGGGCCTACTTCAAGGTGGCCTAAAACGAAGTTAAAACTTAAGATGAAGAACGAAGTGTAGATGCAGCTTTATAATGGATTTTCAGCCACATGTTATTTCTAAAGTGGATATAAAAGTGTAAAAAGATCTATAAATGGATTTTTACAATGGATCTCAGTGGACTTAGCGGTCTTTTTCTGCTCAAAATCTTGTATAAAGTGACGTAATAACCCGCAAACATTTCATTCGATTCTAAATTCCAAAACAACGAACGTTCACGCACTGAAATTTCGTTCTTTTAAAGTAGGCCTCGAGGTTATTTCTGATATCCACATTCGTACGTAAATGTTGGATCGGCATTATTGATTTTAATCCAATATATGCTATAGAAATGTATGCTATAGAAAGAACCCATTCGAATGAGTATTGTCACAAGTCATTATTCAATGAACGCTTCTGTTTTTTGTATATACGACTACCATTTATTTCACGCCATGTTCCCACGGGGGTAAACAGAAACTATGGAGCTCCTGCCTCTCTCTACATACCACTTTCGCTTCGACCACATCCATTACTCTCCTCATGCATGCACGTCGGTTGAGGGTGCTCCTCATCGGACCCTCTCTAAGCAGTTGACCAATCTTGCTGAGAAAGGTCTTCCTAGGACTCCCCTTTTTTTCAGTCTCAGACTTTTCAGTTTTCAGTCTGATGTTGATTATTAACCACCACTATTTTTAAATGTAACACCCGTAAAGTGACCTTGTCAAGGTTCGCAATCAATTCGGAAATAACCAGGTATAACGAGAGGAGTGTGCACTGTCAATCTGGATGGAGCATATTTGTCTTGTTATGTGCATGGTGTTGCGATGTCCGACGGGTTTATTCAACAAACACTTGACCCGGCTACTGATAAATCAAGCCTACACAATGAAAGAGCTTCTAAATGATAAAAAAATAAAATATCTGCTTATTAATACTTGCTAAAGCATGTTTGATAATGGCATGATTAATAATTTGTTAAATTTTTTATTTTTTTCCATGACCTAATAATTTTTGTTTTATTTTTATCATTATTTTATGACATTTTATTATTATTATTTTTATTTCTATTTTGATTGTAATCTGACATTTTGTTAATATTATTACAAATATTGTATGCCCCATGGGCAAAACATAGAGGGCATAAAAATTACGAGTATTATGAGCATCTACAAATGTAAAACCTATGTTTACAATAAATTAGAATAGAATAGAATATCTTTTATTTGTCACAATACAGATGTTTTTAGATTTATACAGGGTGAGGTGACAAAAGGGAAATCAGCTCAGCATATGCTCTGGCAGATGTCAGAGCGCTGATTTTCAGCTGACACCGCAGGAAGTGGCAAAAGGGCAGTGATAGGGAAGAGGTGTAATAATTATTTAATTTGATTTGATTTACGATAGAGAGCGTTCCATGTTATCACAGCGAAATGTGCAGATACCCTATCCTTTGCCGGCTTGGGGAGACGCATGTGCCTATTCAATAGCTACTTCCAAGCTGATCCTAAAACGCGATTAGGTCACTTCAGACGGACACGAGTAAACTGGGCTAACAACCATCATCAAACTGCCTACCACTTTTTAAACAAACAAATGAGGAATATACGAGCAAAATTCGTTAATTAATAATTAATCAATATAGCCACTGCTTAATTAGTGCAGCGATCATGGAATAGATTTGAATCAATTAATCACAGAGTCAATATGATTTTAATTAGGTAGTTCCCGTTTCAACTCTCGTTATATCGTACTTCTATAACTTGTTCATTCATTAAATACATATACACACATTATTAAAGCATAGCAGGCAGACTGATGATGGTTATTAGCCCAGTCTGCCGTCCTGGGTTAATACCACCAATTTTAAATGTAACACCCGTGAAGTGACCTTGTCGTGTTTCGGGAACAGTTTGAAAGTTTTTTTTATTGTTTTTATTGGTAGTATTTAGTTTTTTTTTTTACAATTTAGCTTCACGCCAGTAAACCATAATGGTTTGTCTTGGCGTTGCACATTCGTTCTTAATTACACTAAATTACACATAAATAGTTAAATAATATGTATATACAATTTAAATGAATTGATAAACAAGTTTAGTGTTAAACAACATTAAAAAATAGAAGGTATTCTGAAATTTAGATATTATTCTGAAAGTAGCCTAATATAACGAGAGGAGTGTGCACTTCAAGCCGGCATAGCAGAGGCGACTGCTGCCTGTAAAGATTTATCTGTAGTTGCAGCTGTTTCCGTTCATGGACCGCACTCTAGCTTTACACCAGGCGGAGTGTTGTCATGTCGAGTTACAATCCACTTCACCACATACCACCAAACAGTCCTACAGAACGTCTACTGCGCTTCTCAAATTCGGGGTTCTTAATTCGTGGTGCTTACTTCGTACTATACGCCCTAATATATCACGTCACATTAGGAACTGTAAAATAAACTTGTGACTTTTTTTTTTAAATTTTTTTTTATTTACAAATTTTAGCTTAACCCCATTTAACCACAATGGTTTGTCTTGGCGTTGCACATTCGTTCGTTATTTAGATAAAATTACACACAATTTATTTAATAAACCGGATAAGAGACTATACAAAATTAAAAATAAATAAATATATATATTTTTTTTTATATGGCATTATAACAATTTGCCAGTGTCAAAGTAAATATTTTTGCATCAAGTTAATATTGTGCATCACGAGTCATTCATTTATCACACTTAAAGTCTGGTCAAGTCAGAGTCAAGTCAAAAATTGCTCCAGTAAAGTGGTAGAATCTTTACTGAAACTTCCTACGGAGTTTTGGAGGGAAAATGGAAACACAGGTTCTCTTCTTTTGAATTGTTTGCCCACACTCACGCACGTTCACGAACACTTAATGGTTAATAATCCACCATTAATACACATTAACACTCGAAGAAAAACACAAGTTTAGGAAAATAATTCAAGACAGACAACCTGACGTCTCAAGATGGCCGCCAAAACTCCCAAATAAAGGGTATTCTGAGAAACTTATAATGTACTTTTATATACAGGTTGCATAAAAAAATATAATAGTTTTTTAGCTTATTTTTATTGTTTAAGCATATTTTTTTTTGTTTTTTTAGCACGTCATATGACCGCACTCCGCCTGGTGTTAAGCTAGAATGCGATCGAGTTCCTTATTTCCGACGATAGTTTGTTATATACATGCGATAAATAAACAAATATGTACCGTAAACTATCTGGAATTAAAATGGCTCCGGCTAACACGTAAAACAAGTCTGTCTACCAAATTAAAAAAAAACCTAAAAGCCTGAATGTAGTAAAAAATAGTCCACACTTTTATCGAGAGCCTTTATTTTTCAGGCATTTTTAATCTCTGATTCACACATGTTTTTTTTATTTTTTTACTGAAAAAATCCTACACTGGTGTTTGAATTTTGCGAGAAAAAACGGTTAATTTTTTTCATGTAACGTTGTTTCATTTAAATTCCGCAGAAGTTAACTTGGCACCTCTGCGGTGGATACACTCTACCAGACTATGGACCGCACTCTAGCTTAACATCAGGTGGAGTGTTATCATATGCCGAGCTACAATTAAAAAAAAAGATCATCTGGGAAGAGCTTATAATAGTAGATAATGCTTTGAACTAAAGTTATTTGTATTTAAAAAGAAACGAGCCGGGATAGTGGGAACTACTGTTTTTTATAGTAAAGTTATTAGACAGATTAAAAATAAAATAATGAAGTCACGTTAATAAGAGCCTATCTTAATTTGTTTGCGAAAACTTGACTAAGATGAAAATTAATTAAGACTAATTAATTAAATCGTCTTCAGACGCCTTTAAAATAATGAAAGTTCTTAAGATATCGGATCAGTTTACAAAACGATCTTTGTAATTACCGCTTCTTTCATCATTTTGTACGCCTGTATAAAAAATACAATATATGTATGTAATCTTTATATGTCCAAAAAGATATTCAAACAACAACTGAGAAAAAAGTTTAAAAAAGTTTTGTCATTATTTTGTACGACTATTACAAAACATACAGAATTATATACAGATTATAAATATTGAATTTTTGCATGCTATAATTTCAATTACTTATATAACTTATATTTTTCTACGTCTCTGATTTTTATTTTCGAAGAATTTCAAGGTGACAAAGAACTGGAAAATGTGTGTAATTATTTTGTACTCCTGCTTTAAAACTACACATCCTATATTAATTTAGTAGTGTATATATAGGTCGCGTCAAACTTTATGGCGTCTCGGAAGTTAGCTGCGGGTGTTACTTCGCGCAGGTACAGTCAAGTTCACAGCAATAAAATTAAGTCTTAATTTTAAATATGAGTAGAAAATATAAAAAAACAATCTGCGAGCAGGTAGCGCTGGAGTGTGCCCGTCCCTCTCACGTTCGTCGTAGCCCGCTGATACCTCAATTTGTGTACTGCGCAGTGACTTGTGGCTAACTTCAGAAGCGCCGTAAAGTTTGATTCGTACTATATTTGAAGTAGTTTTAACCGACTTCAAAAGGAGGAGGTTATCAATTCGTCGTGTATTTTTTTTTGTGGCGATGTTCCCTCATATCTCCGCCGTTTGTGAACTGATTTTGATTATTCTTTTTTTGTTGGATAAAGCATGTCTCGGGATTGGTCCCATTTAAGGAATAAAATATTCCATCTCTAAGGGTGTAAAATTAGGGGATGTTTCGCCGTTTGTGAACCGGTTTTGATGATTGTTTTTTGTCGTCTATTCTTGTTTATGCTTATTAAATTGTATGTGGGTAATCTCAATAAAAATTATTTTTTTATTTTTAATGATTTTAGTGTTTTATTTAGAAGTCGGTTCAATTATTTTCAGAAATATTTTTATTCTTAAACGTTTTTTTGTTAATACATGTTCGGATATTACCCGGAAGTCGTTAACGATATCGATAACACACATAACGCTATTTTCTTTCCATAATTACCACATGTGAGTATTAAGATGTGAAATAAGCTATTGATTTTTCATTCTATCCCCCGACTTCACGCCCCAATAGAGTGAACGAAATGACACGTAAAGATAAGGGTGCGTTAGTAATGTTTCCGAATCGTATAACATTCGATTTTGTGGTAAACATCCTTTTCACATAATATGTATACTCACTCAACTCTACAGTTGAATTTTTTTTTTTAATTTTTTTAATTTGTACACAAAACAGAATAGACGTACAATTAAACTTAGACTATTACAATTTTACAATTCATAGCAGTACCCTTCCAAAACAATGTGTACCGGCATGCTTAAAATTACCTGTTTACTTAAAACAACCCACCACCAAAATGAACAGCAGATTTTTGTTTTTCATTTTATTTTCCTATTTTTTTTTTATTTGTGTAAATTATTTCTATATGTACTATATTTGTCGAATGAAAGGACAGTGTTAATTTTCGGGACCATTTTATATCTAATAGTTTGTTAACAAAACAACATTTTAAAATAACATCTTATTTTTTCATTAATTCATTTTAATTATATGAACACGGCGTTTACCGATCAATAGACAATATTTAATTACACAAAAACAGGCATCATTAATTTAGCACAGCATCTAATTTTTTTTTTCTTTTTTTTTTATTTTTTTTTATTGCAACTCCACATGTGACAACACTCCGCCTGATGTAAAGCTAGAGTGCGGTCCATGAATGGAAACAACTGCTACCACAGAGAACTCTCTACGGGCTGCAGTCGCTTCCACTATGCCGGCTTGAGGAGACGAGCATGTACCATCTAGATTGACAGTGCACACTCCTCTCTTATTCCTGGCTACTTTCAAACTATCCCCGAAACGCGACAAGGTCACTTCACGGGTGTTACATTCGAAAGTGGTGGTACTGCCCCAGGACGACAGACTAATAACCTAATAACCATCATCAGTCTGCCTACCACTCTTTAATAGTGCCTATAGGCATAATAATATAATAATAACCTCAAATATTGCATCAGAAAAAGTCTAATTATTCAATAAGCCGTGTGAAAAAATTAAAACTGATGGGTGATAAGGAACGTAGATTGATTTCTCTGCAGTAAAATTCTGCTTTTTTTCTTTTTATTGTAGCTCGGCATGTGACAACACTCCGCCTGATATGAAGCTAGAGTGCGGTTCATGAATGGAAACAACTGCTACTACAGATAAACTATGCTGGCTTAAGGAGACGAGCATGTACCATCTAGATTGACAGTGCACACTCCTCTCGTTATACCTGGCTACTTTTAAACTTTCTATTTTATTTTGCGACCATCTTCTGTCTGCCTACTACACTTGACTCGTAGTATGGTCGTGAACTTTAATTTGTGACGTGTTTGCGTCGTAGTACCCACTATTCCCCAAGATTATGGTTATAACCGTAGATATATATACTAACCTCATACATAGGACATGAAAAAGCGTAAGCCGCTTCAAACGATTTGACAATGTTGCCGTCAAGTCAAATACTAAATGACAAAACCTAAAAGTGACTGCGATCATTTTTATTCGGCTACAAAGCCTTGAGCACCGACGGAATGTCGCCTGTTTGTCGGTTTTTTACCGGATACATTTGGGGGAGTGTGCGCTAGAGCTACACAACCTGGTTCTACCGTCCCCTTTCTTCTATCTGCTCCACCTTAGACCACAAAAGACCACAAACGCTTGCATCTTAAGCATAAAAAAAAAATTTTTTCTCTCGCGTCACGTTGGGAGCGTTATTGCACATCTATTTGTATATATCAATGGTTTTATTTTTCTCTATGTTACAAAGTGCAATTAAAATTCTTCTGCCCACCCCTCTCAGGTATAAAAGTATGATTATCAATATCAATAAAACGTCGTCACCCATAAGAGCTGTAAATTGCGATTAATATTGGCTTACGTTTATATTATTTTTATGTTTTCTCGTAAATGTTGACCTTTGGGCTTCAAATATTTTTTTATTACCAAGCAACGTCGCGTTCGTGACAAACAGAGACAATTAATAATAAGGAGACGGCTGTCTTCATACTAGCAAACTGACACAATAAGGGTCACTAACACTAGCGTGACGGATGTGTGCGTTTCTGGACAAATATAAGCTCATTTACACGTCTCTATAAATAGACTATATCTTGCATCTTTTTCTTACACGTGTGAATTCCATTAGCCCTCACCTTACTCACTCGCACACTTGCCCATAGAGACGATGGGTACGTTCATAAATATTATTTAAGTAAATACCTTACAAATAAGACCATGTTTTTCGTTGATTATTCACGTAATAATTTGGGAGTTCATTTTATAATACCATTAACATAACACTCAAATGTTTTAAATAACAAAGAGCTGCCATTTTAAATCATAAAAAAACCACAATAAACTCATCAAAATGAACGCTCCTAAATAGAACGACAAGAAGGGAGAGTAGTGATGTGCAAAAAATATTCAGTTAATAATTGATAGTATTCGATCAAAAAAATCAATGCTTCGCAGGCCGCGCGGGGCCACCCTAATCCTTACTAATTAGAATTTCCTAATAAGCAATAAAACTCAACCACAGAAACAAAAAATGATTATTTATTTACAATTTGTTTAAAATGTTCATCAAAAACGTATTCGTCTTTCGTCTTCCATATTTTCTATGATGACATTGTATATACCGATGTGATGAGGCTAGATACTTGCGCTGCTGTGTGATACATCTGGAAATTTTAAAACATTAGTTGTTATCGGAAGAGTAGTTTTCTTTTTCCTGTATTAAATTGGTTATCTGCTTAGAAAAGGTCACTTGATGGGCACTTCACATGCATGCACGAGAAGAGTGACAGATGTGGTGAAGAAAATGGTATGTTAAGATAATGCATAGTCATTCTCTCCACTTGAAACAACTGTAAGCAAGATTTTAGTTGATATTATAACTAAAAACTCCTGTTTACAACACAAATAATGAAATGATTAAAGATAAACTCAATATGGCAAAATATAACGTTAGGTCGAAAGGTCGTTTTTACAATACCTAGATTCTTCAGTTGTCTGTTAGTACCTCAGTACCTGTGTACTGATACTGTTACAGTAAAACAAAAGAAATGCTTATTTATTGGCAGCACTCGTTCGCCACGTCCCAGTATCGTCATAAGATTCTTGTGGTATTTTTAGTGTAAACTGTCACATCAGATTATCATGCATATCCTAGTAATACTAGCGCTGTCGTCGGTCAGGGACTGCTTATTCAATATATTCTCAGCTCACCACCATCATCTGGTGGTCGTTCACGGTCCGCCACCAGTGACCCTGAGGGTAGATTATAGCTCAGCCAGCCCCCACAAACGTCTCTCCCCCAGCGTCACCTAAAAATATAAAAAATATTAAAATATGCCACGATATCAATATCCCTATTTTATTAGCCTAGTTTGCCGGCCTGGGGTAGTACCACCACTTTCGAATATACCACCTTGTCGCGTTTCAGGAACAATTTGGAAATAGCCAAGTATAACGAGAGGAGTGTGCACTGTCAATCTGGATGACGCACATTCGTAATTTTTTAGAAATTTACATGTTTTATGATGGTCCACTTTATTTATCAGGTTATTTTTATATTTCTTAAATTTCGATATGTATACTTCCGTAAAAAAGAGCGAACACTTACCCACGCTTTGAATCTATTTTTGTTAAAATGAGATAAAGGAAAAATTTCTTGTTTCTTTAAAACGACTTGGAAGAATTTGGTACCACACAATGCCAATCCATGGCGACCTACCTATGTAGGTAAATTCTTAACTGTATAAATACAAATAACACCGAGAGTTAAAATAATAGCAAATCTAACAAAATACACTTAATGAACATGAACATGAATAACATAAGATAAATAAAATGTGCATTTCTATTACGAACTCGTCCGCCATATTTGCGCCATTTCGGCAGGCGAAATTACATTCGGTAATTTTCGGTAAATTTCGGTGTGACTTGACATTAACGACTTATCTTGCACAAACACATCAATGTATCTATGTGTTTAACATTGTGCGAGCGAGAAAAGCGTGGGCCAATATGGCGTTTTTAGTGGGTGCGAGTGAAACATAACATCTGTCAAATGGGCTTATTGTGTCGGAATTTGAGCTCGAGTCGGCAGGGCCTGGTGACAAATCTCACTAATACATTTTTTTTTGTTATGGCATTATAACAAATTGCCATTGTCAAAGTAAATATTTGCATCAAGTTAATAGTAGTAGAGTTTTGGCGGCTATCTTGAGACGTCAGGTTGTCTGTTTTGAATTATTTTCCTAAACTTGTGTTTCTTCGAGTGTTAATGTGTAATAATGGTGGATTATTAACCATTAAGTGTTCGTGAACGTGCGTGAGTGTGGGCAAACAATTCAAAAGAAGGGAACCTGTGTTTCCATTTTCCCTCCAAAACTCCCTAGGAAGTTTCAGTAAAGATTCTACCACTTTACGGTAACAATTTTTGACTTGACTGAGATTTGACCTGACTGTTTGGTGTGATGAATAAATGATTCGTGATGCACAATATTATTAACTTGTTGGAAATATTTACTTTGACAATAGCAAATTGTTATAATGCCATAAAAAAAGTTAATATAGTATTTACTCATCACACTAAACAGTCCTTTTCATCAGCGTGGGTTGTCGTGGGAGTGGGACACACTGTATTTAAGCACATATCTAATAAATAAACAAACGTAATAATGGATTGTATGAAATCAAAATATATAATAATATAATAATAATAAAATTCTTTATTGCACAAAAAATACAAAGGCGAGCTTAATGCCTAAAGGCATTCTCTACCAGCTAACCAGAAAGATTATGTGGTGATTTGGAGGGTGCAGGATAGAAATATAGGGAAATAGTGAGATAAGTAGTAGGATAGGACAGTAAGTATATAATATTAAATACATAGATAAATATATATATACACACATACATAAACATACATACATAACATACATACATACATAAACTTACATATATACGTATATAAATATATAATATACAATGTGTAAGATAATACATATAATATATTTTTATAGTTTTTAATTATTATTCCTTTGTTTATTTAGAAAATGTTTATAGAGTAAATTTTTGAATCGGTTCGGAGACTGAGCATTTCTGATGCAAAGTGGTAATTTGTTCCATTGGCGAGCTGTCGAGACTGTGAAGGAGTCAGAGTAGGTAGAAGTATTATGCTGTGGAATTTCTAGTTGGTTGTTGTGGGAAGAACGTAGAGAGAGAGTGTGCGAGTCGCATAGGAATTTAAAACGGTCACGCAGATAGGCGGGAGAGTTCGGATTGTACAAGGTACCATAAAGAAGAGAAAGAGTGTGTAACGACCTGCGATATCGTATGTTGAGCCAGTTTAGCTCATTTCTATATTCAGAAACGTGATCATATTTGCGCAGGCCGTATACATAACGTATGCATAGATTGAGCAGTCTGTCCAGTTTGTTGAGAAGGTCTTCAGTGATATCGGGATAGCAGACATCTGCATAGTCTATGATAGGAAGAAGAAGGGAGTTGACAAGAGTGAGTTTGGTGGGAGAAGGGATAAAGTTTTGGTATCTCTTCAAGGAGTGCATAGCCGCGAATATCTTTTTGCTAATTTCAGTGACATGGTGGTTCCAGGTGAGATCGCTGCTGATATAGAGACCTAGATTCTTCACGACCGGGCTTAGTGACAGTGATACATTGTTGAGAGTGAGAGGAGGTAAAGCAACCGAGTTCAACCTACCAACTGCTCGCCTTGTCCCCACCACTATAGCTTGAGTCTTACTGGCGTTGAGTTTTAGTCCAATTTCTTGGGCCCTGGAGTTGATGGCTTCCAGGTCGGTGTTCATTTTAGAAAAAGAACTCCCTATATCCGCTAAGTTGAAGTTTAAGTAAAGTTGCAGGTCATCAGCATAAAGATGGTAAGAGGAGAATTTAATATAGGAAGTAATATTGTTAATAAAAACGGAAAATAGGAGGGGGGATAGGATTCCACCTTGTGGCACACCAGCTGCTAGCGAAGACCAGTCAGAGAGATCGTCATCTACACGGATTCGCTGCTGGCGCCCATATAGGTAGGATTGAAACCACTGTTGTGCGGACAATGAGATGTTGAGAGAGCGAAGGATTGCAAGAAGTATGTCAAAGTCTACGCAGTTGAAGGCGCAACTGAAGTCCAGAAGTATGAGTAGAGTGACTCTGCTCTCATCCATAGCACCCCGCAGGTCGTCGGTGATCTTCGCCAGCGCCGAGGAAGTGCTATGGGAGGGACGAAAGCCACTTTGGAGAGGGTTGAGGTGATTATTAGAGAATAGGAAGGTAGAAAATTGACGAAGAGCAGCACGTTCCAGAATCTTGGAGAGGAAAGGAAGGATAGATATAGGACGAAAGTGGGAGAAATCAGTTGCCGCCGCCTTCTTGGGTATAGGAACGACATATGCATTTTTCCAGATATTGGGGAAAGTGCCAGTCGACAAGGAGCAGTTAATGATGTTAGTGATAGGTAGGAGAATGGTATCAAGAATAGGAAGGAGAAGAGTGCGACCAATATTGTCATGACCCACAGCTTTAGTTGACAACGACGTTAGGATTTTCTTGATCTGCATGGCAGTAACCGGTTGAAAAGAGAAAGAGATATGATTAGGAAGAGGAACAGATTCAATACGAGAGATAGTGTCGGCTTTAGTCATAGGATCTATAGCGTCGGAGAGAGAAGTGAAAAACCGGTTCATTCCATTCAGATCCAGAAGAGCAGTTGTCGTGGATTTAGACTTACCAATCCCCAATGTTTTTAAAAATCTCCACAGCGTTTGAGAATCTGAATCTTCAATGTTTTTATGAATATACCGACGCTTAGAGTTCCTGCACATTTGATTAACGCGGTTTCTAGCAGTTTTAAAGTTTCTCCAGTTTGACTCATTTGGTGACTTTTTGTATTTAAGTCTCAGCCTGTCCCTGCGTTTCATGGCTGATGTAATTTCTTCGTTCAGCCATGGAGCAGGCGGTCGATTCATTCGTACAGGGTGTAATGGTGCATGTCTGTCATACAAAGCAAGAAGCAGTCGATTGAACACCGTCACTTTCTCGTCCGGCGTTTCAGCGAGCTCCACTTCATGCCAGTTGATGTTTTTAGCATCTGACTGTAGTAGATCAATATTCATCTTAGCTAAGTTCCGTTGGAAGATAACCTTGGGTTTAAATTTTGGTGTCTTGATTTTATAGGATGCATAAATGAGGTCATGGTTTGAGAAGCCAGGGGCCAGGAATTGACCATGAGAGGGGATTCTAGAAGAGTTTGAAGTGAGGATAAGGTCAAGAAGGCTATGAGCGTTATTTACATGGAAAGTGGAATCAAGAGGGAGAAGAGAGGCATTGACAGAGGTGGTGAGCTGTTTAAGTTTACGACTACGAGAGTCGTCCTTTAACAGACAAGTATTGAAGTCACCCATTAGTAGGAAATGCTCATAGCAAGGGAGATGTGTCTCAAGTAGGTGTTCGAAGGTGCTGAAGTAATCGATAGTGGGAGGAGCATAGACTACACCGAGAAGGAATTTAACAGAGGACAAATTAATTTCAATGAAGATATGTTCAGCCGAGCTACTATAGGAAGATGGGGATTGCGAGATAATTTTGAAATTTAAATAGGATCTGATGTATATAGCCACGCCTCCGCCACCCCTCCCGGTTCTATCATTGCGGAGAAGAGTAAAGCCAGGGAGAGAGAAACTGGTTGAAGGTAGGGTGGGTTTAAGAAAAGATTCGGAGACCAGAACAGCATGTATGTGTTCACTATAAAAGGTAGAAAGAAGTTCGGAGTAGTGGCAAGGAATGCTTTGAGCATTAATATGACAGACATTCAGATTCTTAGGGATGGAAGAGAAGGTGTTGTGCAGAATATCGCCAAGCAACATTGTGTCATGAGCGTCCGAAAACTCATCAGACTCCGAATTACAAGAGAAGTATTCATCATTTGATTCAGATGAAGACATATCACAGGAATAATAAGATAATATAGGTAATATATAATAACTATATGTATGGTATTGTGTTGATTTTTATTTGTTAATTTTTAATATATATATGAAATAAAGTGTATAAATAAAATAATATATTTATTTTAGTAGTTTTATAATTTCTTATAATAGTAATACTTAATAATATATTGCTTAAATGTAGTTAGAATAAATAAAGTAAGTGGTAATATTTATTATACTAATATTAGTTCTAAGGTTAAATTATAAGGAAATAGCTTAATTAGTTGGTTCAGTCATCTACCGCTGGTCAGCTAGTTTACAGAGTGCAAAAGGAGTGCTTAGTACCTAAATTATTACATTATAGACAACAAAAAAGATATGAAACATATTAAAATTTAAACATAATATTATAGCGAAAGTTCATTGTGAAACGGTCTGATGAGAATGTTAATTTCTGAATTACCACATACCCAACCCAATTTTAAAATACCTTAAAATGGTAGAACCACAAATGATTACTTATTTATTATTTAGAGCGAGTTTGAAACGGGTGCATTCTATGTACTCTGTGATATTTGGTTACCGTAGTTTATAGTCTGTGGTTCGCGTTACTTGTTAGGGTATTGAGATGGTCTGTGGTACTGTTGTTGACATTCGAATGCATTCAATGGGCATGTATATAATTTGTATATGTTGTCATATTATGTGTGTTAATTATTTCTTATTACAGGTGATTAAATTGTTTCTTACAGCATTTAAGCGGTTGCACTCGTATAGTGTTCCGTCTGTGTGCGCATGAGAGTTTTTAAAATACAAATAGTGATTAATGTTATTGTGTGTGACTTTCTGTTGTGTTTACATTTTAGTTCTACAAGTCTTAAGTCTAGTTTCATATCTAAATAGTATTTATTGAGTTATTTAATATAATTGCTATTGGCTATAGTCCAACAATTTAACATCTCCAACAGATGAGCAAAAATTATGTTAAGTGAAAACATTAGAGTTAGGCATAAGAAGTTAACATGCTCAGTGTTTGGTAGATTTTGTATAGGTCATGCAAGGTTGGTTAAATTGATATTTTAGTAGTGTAATTTCTAGAGTGTTTAGTACCAAGCTTAATGAAATTAGAATAACTTAGGCTGGCAATCAGTAGTCAACCTCCATGCACACACAGAGCAACCACTGATATTTAAAAATATAGTTTAGGCACATAGGACATTTAGACTATCAACATGTGTAAAAAATGAGTTCATGTTCTGGGCTTGATATTACGTGCTGGACGACGCTTTCCTTCCGTGTGAGCTGGCTCTGTTGCTGTATGCTCTCCATGTTGTGAGACAAGTGAACTTAGTTGTGCAGCGGATGTGACACGAAGCTTAGACTCATTCGGGAGCTTCACAAAGATATTACCGTCTTGGGACCAACATCTTTTCATTCCGAATGCGCTTCGTGCTTCGTTAAGTATCATGCGTCGATTCTTTGTTAGGAATTCTGTTATTTAACTTGTCTATATAACAAAGTCTATTTAACTTGTTAGTTATAGCGTGAATTAGTATTAGATGATATTAACACTAGTTAATTTTCTCCTTTTGACATTTGACATTAAAGTACGTCTTCCACTACAAAGCATCATCTTGTCACATGTCGAGCTACAATAAAAAAAAATCATTTTGTATTTTTTTTATATACTATAAATAAAATGTCTGATAATATTTTTTATCAACTGCATATTAATTAAGCTACATTATCCAGGCGTATCGTCATAGACGCGTACATATTGATAGAAAAGAATCACAAACAAATTACCCTAATAAAACGATGTAAAGCTAGAGTGCGGTCCATGAGTGGAAACAACTGCTACTAGAGAAACATGTGCGGGTAGCAGTCGCCTCCACTATGCCGGCTTGTGGAGATAAGCATGCACCATCTAGATTGACAGTGCACACTCCTCTCGTTATACTTGGCTACTACTGAAACGTGACAAGGTCACTTCACGGGTGTTACATTCGAAAGTGGTGGTACTACCCCAGGACGGCAGACTGGTGGCAGTTGTTTTTGTTCATGGACCACACTCTAAGCACAACTTTCAAGTGTAACACACTTAATAGAAATCAGAAATCAGTGTCCTCAAGCGGACACGACTTTGCGGAGGCAACTGCTGCCTACCGAAGATTCTCTGTGGTAGTATTTGTTTCCATTCATGGACCGCACTCTAGCCTAATTAAAGAGGAGTGTTGTTATATGTCGAGGTAAAACAATGGAGTTTTGGCGGCCAACTTGAGACGTCAGGTTATCTGTTTTGAATTATTTTCCTAAACTTGTGTTTCTTCGAGTGTTAATGTGTAATAATGGTGGATTAAATTATTAACCATTAAGTGTTCGTGAACGTGCGTGAGTGTGGGTAAACAATTCAAAAGAAGAGAACCTGTGTTTCCATTTTCCCTCCAAAACTCCCTAGGAAGTTTCAGTAAAGATTCTACCACTTTACTGGAACAATTTTTGACTTGACTGAGACTTGAACTGACTGTTTAGTGTGATGAATGAATGACTCGTGATGCACAATATTAAAAAAAAGTAATACAATAGAAAAAATTAGCTTAGTGAGATAGAGGCTTTAGTTACAACAAACGAGAATCTTGGTAATGTTGTCAGTAGATATAGGGGATACGGGTGGCGGAGGGAGGGTGTGCACTAATGTAATTTTCAACTTGTACGAATTTAGAGCAAAATTAATGTAAATTTATTCCTTTCACAGATATGTCTGGGCATAACATTAAGGAATAAAAGCATAGATTGAAATTTATATTGCTTAAATTATAAGTTTTCATTATCAATATGTTTCGAAGGTAAATTTTACCCTATAGAAGAAAAAAACACTTTCAGAATTGAAAATACTCGTAAAACGCGTGGGTCTCGGGGACCTCGACAAAAGTATAACTTCATTGAAAATTCCACGGTTTTTTAATAAATAAGTTTCGTCGTAATTTTTTAAAAATTAATTTGGCAAAAGAAATTTATGCTAATATTAAATTAAATTAAAAATCTAATATAAAAAATAAAATTAAAATTAAATGAAAAAAAAAATTTTTTTTTAATTATAGCTCGGCATATTATGATAATACTCCACCTGATGTTAAGCAGATAAACTACAGGCAGAAGTTGCCTCCGCTATGCCGGCTCGAGGAGACGAATGTACACCATCCAGATTAATAGTACACAATCCCCAACTACTTCCAAACTGATCCTAAAACGCGACAAGGTCACTTCAGACGGCAGACTGGGCTAATAACTAGAGATGCCACGAATAGTTATTTGGCCGAATACCAAATACCGAATATTCGACGAGGCTCGTGGCCGAAGCGCCGAATATTCGGCAGTCGAATATCCGGCAACACTGAGTACTTTCCGCAGTTGATAAGTCACAACTCGTCACTTACGAGTTTAAACTTGCATCACTGAAGTAATGATCAGTAAACGCAAAACAATATCCAACCCTTTCACAATTTGCCAAGATTTATTTATCATCTCCCGGTAGCAGTGAGCGGCTGTTTTCGGAAGCAGGTATTTATGAAGAAAATCGCAATCGTCTGCTGTCGACAAATACTGAAAAAAAATTATTTTCATTCATCATAACTTACCATCGGTAGATTTTAAATATTAATATGTTAATTTGATGTCTAAATAAACATCTTTGTAAGTAATATTTTGAGTTCTTTTTTCATGATTTGCTATTCAGTATTCGGCTGAATAGTTTGAAATATTCGGCCGAATACCGAATAGTTGCCGAATATTCGTGACATCTCTACTAATAGCCATTATATTTCTACAAAATAATTAACAACCAAACTTTCATTGCCTAGTTTTTTTTTTAAATACAAAGTAACCGAAGTCGCTTCTCAAGATGCAAATTTTTTGTGCATGCAAATCTGAGTTACAAAATTAAGTTACACATTAATTAGTACAGATATACAGCACATGTGACAAGGTATCAATCAATCAATGTCTTTGTCAATCCCAAACGGCAACAAAAGCTTGACTAAACCTCAAACTATAAATTAAGACTACAGAGTAAATTAATCTCATCCCCCACCCCCAGAAACCGCGAACTCCCCCTCGAAATTTACTTCAACACAATTCATAAATTCTGTATTATGAAAGCTTAATATTCTGCGCCGGATTACATAAACCCTTCGATGTATTAAATTTGTAGTGCCTATTTGACCTGTATTTTTGATCCTCAGTCTACAACCCACCACAACCTTCAAGAAGCCAACTTCAAGCCAAGTCCAACCTCGATGGTGCATACTCATCTTATCGATCAGCCTGCTAGATAGCGGAGGCGACTGCTGCCTACAGCGATTTCTTTGTGATAACAGTTGTTTTCGTTTATGGACCGCACTCTAGCTTAACGTAAGGCCACCAATCTTCTATCTTTCCTCTAAAAGTGGATAAAGTATATGTGCATAAACTATTTATGTTCATCAGGAATCAAACACGGGAATTCCGCATAAAATACTGGCATCACAACTACTGGGTTTAACGTTTTTTTATTGTATTTTTTATCTTGGCATATGACAACAATCCGCCAGATGTAAAGCTAGAGTGCGGTCCAAGAACGGAAACAAATGCTACTTCAAATAAATTTCTGCAGGCAGCATTCGCCTCCACTAGCCGGCTTAAGAAGACAAATATGCACCATCCAGATTGACAGTGCACATTCCTGGCTACTTCGAAACTGTTCCCCAATCGTGACAAGGGCACTTCACGGGTGTTACATTCGAAAGTGGTGGTAGTACCCCAGGACGGCAGACTGGGCTAATAACCATCATCAATCTGCTACCACTCTTTAAATTTAAAAACTTGGAGATTATATATTATTTTTTATTATTATTGTAGCTCGGCATGTGATAACACTCCGCCTAATGTAAAGCTAGAGTGCGGTCCATGAATGGAAACAACTGCTACTACAGAGAAACCTGTGCAGTCGCCTCCACTTATAAAAAAAGAAGGTCAAATAATTACACTAAACAGGTACGTTAGAGTACTACAATATTAAGCCGTATTCGGCCCGAGAGTGTTCGAGTCTAGATGACCCAAATACCGCGACAAAAGGCCTACTATTATCCCGTATGACATTTTCCTGTTGAAACGTAGATAAAATATGACTTCATTGTTACTTGTGTACAGTTTTTTTTTTAATACACAGCCTGTTTTATATTAAAATATAACAATCGCGCTGTACTTGAAAATGCAAAACTAGGCTCCACTATTAATAACTACTTTCTCATTTTTCTGCTTCAGCTCCGTCTGTGTGGCCGTTTAAAATTTAAAATAGCAATTACTTCAACGCGCTAATTGCTTAGTGGTCATGAATTCAATTCCCTCTTAAGGCTGTGGGTGCGCGACAATATTTTCCTGTTTAATTTCGTAAGTTGCAAAGATTTATTTAAATTATATTTGACTTTACTGTTTTTGGAATTCTTTACAATTTACTTCTAAATTCTGCATATAAGAAAAAGAGATTAAGTGACTATATTTATATATGACAGAACGGGAGAGTGGTCCAAGGCTTCTATCCTCCATTTGTGGGCGATAACTAAGCAAATATGCTGAAACACGACAGTTCCTCCTCACAAACAAGTCTCAACGTGTCCGCCGCGTGGCTTGTTTTCAGAGACTCTGCCAAAGCGTAACGACGCTTTTGTTTCATATTCAGTTAGTGCTTGTACTCATGACCGCGTATTCATTTTGTTCCAAGTTAGTTTCCATAATCGTTCAAATTAGAGTCCGTATACATGACCGTTCCGACATATATGTTAATGTTTATTAGAATTTTTAATGTTTCCCGAAAATAAATAAACAGCGTACCTACATCCAAAACTATGGTAGCTACCGCATGCCGGAAACGCACGTGCTGCGTCCACACTTATGAAATGCTCCTTTCATGTTACATTGCATGTTACGTTTCGTAACCCGGCTTTATATGACATAAACCAATATTACTCTCAAAGCGACTTCATGGTACGCGTTTTAGAACAAACGTAACTCTATGACGTTACAAAATTGCTGGCGTTTTCAAAATTGTTTCAATCATATTTAAGAATAATTTTTAAGAGTTTTTGGTACGAAATTGACATTTACACGTAAGGTTATATCAGTATTGCTATAAGAGTTCATGATTGCCCCGCTGAAATTTAAAAAGTAGCTTCGAATTATAGTGTAGATGTGCACTAAAAAAAGATTATGCCGAATCTAAACTGGAAGTGGTCGTGAGATTATCTCAGAAACGGAAAATGTCAGGGCGGTTGGTCCAGAACAAAAGTTATAGAGAATTTTATCTTATATTGAAATATACAAAAAAAATCCTTATATAAAATTAATTATACGTTTTAAATCATTAAACCACAATACGAGAATTGCCCCCCCGGTATTTTAGCTTGACAAGCCCGGGCAGCGACGGGCACCTTTCGTTAGTCGGTACCTATATATAAAACAAGAAAATTAAATTAAAAACCTAAGATACAAACTTTATTGATAAATTATTCTCTTTCAGGCTTTTAATTTCATAATACATCGGCAAGTCCCTCAAGGGCCGCTTTCACCGAGAACACCTGTGTCATAATAAAACACTTAAACTCAAGTTAACGATGCCAGTCTTTCAAAATTTACGACAGTCACCACTTAAAGAGATCGTCGCTGGAAGGTTTTAAAATAACAATAAAAGGCAAGCTCAACATAAATTCTATTTTTATTATTATTAAGTAACTTTTGAAAACGAGCCATTCAAAAAATAAAATGGGATATAATTGGGTTATCAGAAATAAAAAAAGCAGGTATTCACATAATAGAAAATGACAAATATATATTCATGTACAGAGGAGATAAAAAGGGAAGGAACGGAGTAGGTTTTCTAGTTAAAATCATCCATAAGCAAAATATAGTCGATTTTTATAATTCATCAGACAGAGCGGCCAGGTTAGATATAATAATAGATCAAAAGTTATACAACATCATCCAAGTTTATGCCCCAACGGAAAACGCATCTGACAACGAAATACATAGCTTCTATGAAAATATTGAATCCTTACTACGAGGCTGTGGTAAAAACATCATAATCATGGGCGACTTTAATGCAAAAATTGGGGATTGCCACCAGGAAGGAAAGCTGATCGCCGGACCGTTCTGCTACGGTAATAGAAATAATAGGGGGAAACTATTGATTGATTTCTGTCTACAAAACAAACTTAAAATTACGAATACTTTCTTCAAAAAACCAGTTTCCCTAAAATGGACATGGCACTCACCGGACTTAAAGTACAAAAACGAGATCGACTATATACTTATAAATAACATGCGCGGAGTAGAGAACATGGAGATAATCAACACAGACTTTCCAACTGATCACAGAATGTTGCGTTTAACTCTAAATATTACTAAAAGCAAGTCAAAGAGACCATTTTGCAAGAGCAGCTGTTCTGAGCTCAACCCCCTCGCGCAAGAATCCCTAAGAAACATATGCAAAGACCAGCTCAAGACCTTAGAAATTAATGATATACAATCGACATACCAGCAAATTATAGAAATTATAGAATCCGCTACAAAGAAACTTCCGCAAATAAAATCGAGTCAAGGAAACAATAGATACATAATAACATCTGACATCACTACTTTGATAGAAGAAAGAAGACAATTAAAGAGAAAACAAAACAGAACAGTATTAGAACGAAAGAGACTAAAGAAATTGCACAGAAAAATAAAAAAGAAAATTCAAGCTAGCAAATACACCCACAAAATGGAAATACTAACAGAAGAAATAAAAAAACACAGATCCTTTAAGAGAGCAAAAATGAAAATAGACAACAACAAAAACTGGATTTTAAGCTTGACTGACAAAAATGGAAAAAATTCAACAAATAGAAACGGGATTCTAGAAACAGCTACAGAATTTTACAAAAACATTTACAACAAGCCTACATCTAATAACTTATTTTCTATTCCCGATTCCCAAAGCGACACGCCATTGTTCATACCAAGAGAAATAGAGCATTCGATTAACAATCTTAAAACCAATAAAAGTGCAGGTGAAGATGGCATCCCTAATGAACTAATTAAAGCCCTAGTAGAACTACTGACTCCCGTGCTAACTAAATTCTTCAATGCTATATTCATATCCGAACAAATCCCTAACGAATGGAAGAGGTCTCTTATTATCTTAATATATAAAAAAGGCGATCCTAAAGATATAAACAACTACAGACCGATTAGCTTACTATCTTCATTTTACAAACTTTTTTCGGCAGTACTGCTACGGAGAATTACAAAGGAAATTGATAATAACCTCACTAAAGAACAGGCAGGCTTCCGAAGCAGGTTTTCGACGATAGACCATATATTTACACTAACACAACTAATAGAGAAGCACAAAGAATACAATAAAACTCTGTATATCGCCTTCATAGACTACGCCAAAGCATTCGATTCTATTACACATGTCGAATTATGGAAATGCTTATATGAACAAGGCCTCGATCCAAAATACATCAAACTCTTAAAATTAATATACGAAAATTGTACGGCTACGATTAAAACAGAAAGGCAAGGAGTGCCATTCCCGGTAAAAAGTGGTGTGAGACAAGGTGACCCAATTTCTCCAAAACTATTTATTGCACTTTTGGAAGGTATATTTCGAAAACTCAACTGGGAAACTTACGGAATAAATATTAATGGAGAACTTCTCACACATCTTAAGTTTGCAGACGACATAGTGTTGGTAAGCCAAAGCGCAGATGAGCTTCAAACTCTTATAACGGACCTAAACAGAGAAAGCGCGCTGTATGGCCTGCATATGAACTTAACAAAAACTAAAATAATGACAAACTCAACCTGTACTTCTATATATATAAACAACACATCAATAGAATATGTAAAAAAATATATATATTTGGGCCAATTAATATCATTTGAAGATTCTACTGATAAAGAAGTAGACAGAAGAATAGCACAAGGCTGGAGTAAATACTGGTCGATGTCGGACATATTCAAATCAAAAGCACCACTGAAAATGAAGAAGATACTTAGCGATTCCGTCATACTGCCTACCCTGCTTTACGGTTGTCAATGTTGGTCCCTAACAAAGGAAGTAGTTAACCGCATTGCAGTCTTCCAGAGAGCAACCGAAAGGAGTATGTTAAGTCTTAAAATCTCAGATCGAGTGAGAAATGAGGTAATCAGAGAACGCACAAAAGTTCTAGACTCGCTAGAAATGCTATGCAAACTTAAATGGAAATGGGCTGGGCATGTTGCTAGAGATAGTGATGACAGATGGACCAATAGAATAATAAACTGGTACCCAAAAGACGCATCAAGAACTCGCGGACGGCCAAGGAAACGCTGGGTAGACGACATAGTCTCTTTTGCTGGTACCCAGTGGACAAGACTCGCTCAGAACAGAGACGTCTGGAGATCGATGGAGGAGGCCTACACCCGTCACTGGGTGTCCCAACTTAGACATTAATTGTTCTTTATTGACATAACTTTTTAATTTTAATTTAATTTTTTGGGAAATAAATAGGCTTATTATTATTATTATTATTATTATTTAACTTTTGAAATAACAACCTTTGTTTCTATACTTTATTAAGGGATAAATAAGGCAGCAAATGAATAATTTTTTTTTCCATTGTTATTTTTCTTTTTATGTAGCTATAAGTACTAGACTAGCTTGCTTGTGTCACCGGTACTAAATGTACAAATACATATAACATAGTTACATTGGTACCGGTCAGAATTTAGCGAGATTTGAACACGGGTCACGTTGATCGTGCACGACCAAGCCGTTTGATTTTCATTTATGTTATTATGATTACTGATCTATTCCTCATTATTGCAGTTTGACATTATAAAACTAATATTAGCACCATATTGTAGAGAATATGAGGAACAAATCGAGATATATTGATACAAATTTATTGTAATGTAATTTATGATTGGTCTCCGCTCGTGGTCTATTTAAAATTGGTCGCAGCGCATCATTTATCTATGTTATACTGTGTATTATACGAGATCTCTAACGTGTATTTTTTAATTATATCTCGGCGTAACAACATTCCGCCTGATGTAAAGCTAGAGTGCGGTCCATGAACGGAAACAATTGCTACTACAGATAAATCTCTACAGGCAGCAGTCGCCTCATCAATGCCGGCTTGAGGAGACGAATATGCACCATCGACGTCACCACCAAAGTCACTTGGGTGTTAAATTCGAAACATAGCGGCAATGAGTTAGTTTGCTAGAGCTCTAGAAAGCTCTATTACAATAAATCTAGTATTATAACAGGCAACATAGGCAGTTGCCTATGGGTCGCCACCACAAGGGCGCCGCCACCACACCACAAAAAAAATTAAATTAAATTAAATCGGTAAAGGCTCAGTAGAAACAAAAAAATACTGAGTTTTGTTTTAAATTTAGTGTTAGCCAACTTATTTAGTCGCTCTCTTCTTTACTTTCACCTTAATAGAAACTTTCAACAGCTAACCACAAACGATTTGAGGGCCTCCACAACATGCTCTGCCTATGGGTCACCGAAGTCTAAATCCGCTGTGTCTCACTTAGTACGATGTACGACGAGTACAATGAATATTTCTTTTAAAATGACAAGGCGCGAATTTCACGTTTTACGCGAATCATATAAAATTTAGTATTATCATAAAAACGTTTCGCAATGTACCACCTTAAAAGCCTACTTCAATATTCCGTGCTTGAAGGCTTTGAAAAGGAGAATGTCCATTCATCTAAGACAAATGGGCTCACAATTTATTTCTCGAGTTTGTCGATAGATGATTTTTCGTTAATTTTGTTAAAAAATAAAACTACTTTCTTATTACCAGTCAGTTTTAATTTTTTCAACCGGGTTATTAAGTAATTAAATGTTTTCTAATCCAATATTTTTGGTTTAAATGATTTAATGATTAAAGATATCTTATTTTTATGTAATTAAACATTGTCTATTGATTTTTGTTTTGTTAACAAACTATTAGGTATCAAGTGAGCCCAAAAAGTGTCATTCTCCTTTCGACACATCTACTTATACTTTTTTATGATGACACAACATGTGACCTCGACTGGCCTCGTGGTAGACGACTAGAGAACCGCTTACACGGTGGCTCCAGTCGCCATTACTATGCCGGCCTGAGAAGGTGCTTTTTTACCTATATGCCTGTTTATTACGTTTTAACGCCTTAGCCGCTGATCAAATTTCGATAAAAATTTGCAAGGATGATTTGATGGATTACACCCTAGAAAAAGATATAAACTCTTTTATTGTAGCTCGTCATATGACTACACTCCGCCTGATGGAAAGCTAGAGTGCGGTCCATGAACGAAACCAACTGCTACTACAGAGAAATGTCTACAGGCAACAGTCGCTTCCACTATGTCACACTCGTCTCACTATATCTAGCTACTACCAAACTGATCCCAAAACACGACAAGTTCACAAAAACACACAAGTATTGTTACACTTGAAATTGGTGGGACTACCCCAAGACGGCAGACTGTAACCACCATTAGTCTGCCTACTATTTAATTAATGCCTGTATTATACCATTGGCATTGAGCGACCAAAGTACATAATACATACTTACATTGGTACCGATCAGAATATAACAAGATTTGAACATAAGTATCGCAATCTGACAACATCGGACGGAGTACGGTCATATACGGTCATACGGTAGTTCGCGTACCCGACGGGCTAGTAACGCGCCCACAGCTCGTGCACTAGAACTTCTAAATGATATGTCGCTGAAACTCCCCGATGCCGACGTATTCATTCATAAAAATATGACCTTAAATAAATATATTGACATATATACTAATAATAATATCTATATTTAAAAACTGACATAGTAAATAAGATAGTATTGTAATTAATTTTTAGGTAATTTTTATCTTAATTTTTTTTAAATGAATATATGAATAATATTTGATGTGACACGTAGTGACTTGGCTGGCTAACAGCTGTAATGCTATGCTGTATATAAATAAATAAATATGACGAGCTAGTATAAAAAAGAATAATACCCAAAAATTTTCGAATACCCGCCAAAAATATAGTTCAAACTTTAAAACCCCCCATTAATAGGCAAAGTTTTTCTTCAGCTGGCAACCCAATTTTCCGAGTCAACTAGATATAAAGCGTGCACTCACCCTTCGTCGGGTCAACAGCGGGGTAGGAACACCACTACACTGAAGATCACTGAAAAAAATTAAAACATACATGAAACTTTAATTTAGCGTACAGCATCATTAATTAAAGTAAGGGCTACCATACATTGAAGGATATCGTTATAAACGCGTACAATTTAAACCACAGAGAAGTTTCTACAGGCAACAGTTGTCTGCGTAGCATAGTCTGCTGTCCTGGGATAGTATCCATGAAGTAATCTAGTCGCGTTTCGGGATCAGTTTGACAGTAGACAGGTATAACAAGAGGAGTGTGCACTGTCAATCTGAATGGAGAACATTCGTCTCCTCAGGCCGGCATAGCGGAGACGACAGTAGCCTGTAGATTTTTATTGTAGCTCGCACTCCATCTGATGGAAGCTCGGGTGCGGAACGGAAACAACTGCTACTACAGAGAAGTTTCTACAGATTGAGGAGACGAATGTGCATCATCCAGATTGATAGTTACTCCGCTCGTTATACCTAGCTACTTTCAAACTATTCCCGAAACGCGACAAAGGCACTTCACGGGTGTTACATTCGAAGGTGGTGGTACTACCCCAGGACGTCAAACCTACATATTGTATGATAAAGATTAATAAACGGTTCTCATCGATCGTGAGTTAGCACCAACCACCGCTCTAAATATCTAATTTTTTTTATTGTAGCTCGGCATGTAACAACACTCCGCCTGCTGTAAAGCTAAAGTGCGGTCCATGAATGGATACAACTGCTACTACAGAGAATCTCAACAGGCAGCAGTCGCCTCCACTACGCCGGCGCTTGAGGAGACAAGCATGAACCATCTAGATTGATAGTGCACACTCCTCTCGTTACACCTGGCTACTTTCAAAGTATTATAAGTATAAGGTCACTTCACGGGTGTTACATTCGAAAGTAGTGGTACTACCCCAGGACGGCAGACTAGCCATCATCAGTCTGCCTACTACTCTATATAGAGGCAAAAATCTTTAGTAGAAGTTGCAATTATTATTTTCGAAGTCCTTGATCGTACTTCGGCGCAAACTACGAGTTGGAGATTCGCCAAAAACTTCCAAGCACTGTTGAAAGACAACTTGCATATTGTATATCTTTTTATTATTCACAAGTTTATGTTTTATAATGATAAATTATATTTTAATACAAATATTAATAATTAATTGAACGCTATTGTGTGTCTAGCTAGGGTTGCCAACTGTACCCGTGGCTCGCGGTCCTTTGACCGTGAGTGACAGTGTCGTATGGGAGGCACTGTTGGAGTTGCTGGTCTCCCATCGGGCGCGTCCTCAGGTGGTGGATAGAGGGTCCCGGGATACCTCCCTGAGGTACCCCAGCGCGAACCAAAACCAGCAAGGTGGGGTCTCTCCTCGGGTCACACTCTGCTTTCAGAGAAGACCTGAGTGAGAGACCACCCTTCATCGCGTGGGCGGAGGCGGTAGCGGGGTACGTTATCTCCTTCGCCCCGAGCCAAGACCGGTAGTCCCGGAGTTGGACTGCCCGTGACCTCACCATATGACGTAGGGACACCGTGTGGGTTTTAGTCGTGTATACCCGGTATTGGGGAGTACCGGAAGTCCAACATAACCTTGTCGTCTTCCCCGAGACGGCGAGGCATCTATAAAAGATTTCCCCCACGTAAAAAAAAAAGGGTTGCCAACTGTGCGGAGAGGGAGAAGTGTTTAAAAGTGAAGGAGCCACATTATCAGGGCTGTCACCGCTGGGGGGTTGGATGAATGCCACCTCAGTATTTTGGGGCCATGGGGAACACCGTGAGGTTTATAAGGGAACCCAACATAACCCTGCCGTCTTCCCCGAGGATAACCTAGCAGGTTATCCGTAATGAATTTCCCCACGTAAAAAAGGGTTGTCAACTGTACTAAAACGTACTAAAAAGAACATAAAATATCCCGTGAACCAGAGTGTTGCGCATAAGAAAGTACAAATCAAACTTTATGGCGGCTCCGAAGTAAGGCACGAGTCGCTGCGCAGTACACAAATTGAGGTAAGAGAGAGAAGGGCATTATAAAATATATAATTATAAAATGACGTTTTTATGACAAGAGGACTAAGTCGTAAACTACCTTATTTCCAAAATCTCTACCTATCCCTATTTTAAAAAACAAGTCTAGCTGCACAAACTCCAAAGACACCTTTGTGTTCCAAAACTACAAAGTAGTTTATCAGTTTGTCACTACGAGCTAGTTTGATAGTGCTGTTTACTTAACACTTTTGAGCACAGTTAGAAGATAATAAAGAATACTTAAGAGCAAATAAATCGAGCCACTTCTTTTTTTTTTATTGTATGACAACACTCCGCCCAATGTAAAGCTAGAGTGCGGTCTACGAATGGAAACAACTGATACTACAGAGAAACCTGTGCGGGTAGCAGTCGCCTCCACTATGCCGGCTCGAGTTATTGTTTCATTTATTAACAAAAATTTAATATTAATTCGGAATCCGTTTAGAAGTAGCCAGGTATAACGAAAGAAGTGTTTGGATTCTGTTTGTAGAAAACCTGTGATAGCAGGCCGTTTATAGACCAGACTCTAGTTTTACATCAGGCGGAGGGTCGTCGTCTGGTTACTATAAAAAAAAATACGTGTAATAAATAGTTTTAAACAAGAAAAACAATTAATTCCCTTAATCGTGCCCAAGAGTGTAATAGTGCAAGAGAAACTGTCCGTTATAAAGTTAGTTTAAATGTCCGCGTCCACTAGAAATTCGCTGTTAACTTTAACTGTTATCTTTAGAAAAGAATAATGTTCATTTTGGGACCATTTGATCCCAATATTAATAAAACAATATTATAAAATATTTTCCATTATATTTTAGTTCAATGTTTAATTACCTAAAAAACAGTTATAGTTTTCTATATTTTGGGTTAGTGAACAAAAAATCTTGATATTGAATTAAAGGAAAATGCCCATTCGCCTAAGGAAATGGGCCCACAGTTTTTTTCTCGAGTTTATCGATGATTTTCAATTCATTTTGTAGAAACATTATTCTACATTCCTTATCACCAATTAGACTTTTTCTGTTGCAATATTTGAGGTTATTACAATATTATATTAAATGCTTTAATAAAATTGATTATATCTGTTTTTATACAATTAAAAACATTGTCTATTGAGTGGTAAACGATGTATTAATATTATTAAAAAATAAGATATTATTTTAGAATATTGTTATGTTAAGAATTGGGTACTAAAATACGTATTGTGAATTTGTTGAAAAAGTTATATTACTCAGTAATTCTTTAAGTTAAAAAAGTTATATAAAACGTATAACACAAAAAGGGAAACGCAAAACTTAAAGAACACCCGTTAAAAGGTTCTTAAGTAAAGTTCAGGTTGCCAAAATTATACTCGTATATACATTTGTAAATGCCTTTATTGTATTGGTATCCCTTTGTATCCCAACTAATAGTTTAACTAAACAATGTTGCCAGACGTTTGATTTGATTCGATCAAAGGAAACGTCTACGTTTCAAATACAACTAATTCTGTATTGCAAATACTTCGTTATCGAGTGGATTTGAATGCGTGTATAGTTATCTTTTTTTTATTGTAACTCGATATACGATTATGACAACACTCCGCCTGATGTTAAACTAGAGGGCGGTCCATGAACGGTAATTGCTACCACAAAGAAGTCTCTGCAGGTAGCGGTCGCCCCTGCTAAGCCGCTATTCGCCTTGAAGAACGAATGTGGACCAGATCATCCAGGCTGACAGTGCACACATCTTTCATATTTCTTATGTCAACCTTGAGCGAAACGGAATTTTGTCTTTCACTAAGAAATAGCTTCACGGAAAGCGCTCTTTTGCCTTCCAATGCGGAGGCTCAACGGAGTCATTACAGAGCTGCAGAGCCCGCATCGCTCGCAATGGAAGGCGCACGTTATACCTAGATACCTTTGATACCGAAACGCGACTAGGTCACTTAAAAGTGGTAGCATGCTCCCTCAAGACAACAGACTGGGCTAATAACCATCTTCATTGCCCACCGACCACTCCTTAAATTATAAGAAAAGTACCAATAGAGTTTTGGATAAACCCTGCCTGTGTTAAAAGGAAAGACGACCGTAAAACCCAATTTAAAGAAGTAGGTTAATCCACAACCAACTTCTAAAGCCTCTATAATAAACTTTAAGCGTGATTAAGTAATAAAATTACAGTAAATCCCTATTTACTTAGCAAGACACTTAACCCACCGTATGTGATACGGCACCAACTTGAGCAAGTCCTAATCACAAAAGCGAAAACAAAAAGAAAATTGAAAAGGAAAAACTCAGAATAACAACAATATTAAAATAACGAATTCTTAAATTAATTAAAAGTTTCATTATTTTATTTCGATTCAAAGGAGAATGTCCATTCGCGTAAAAGAAATGGGCCCATTTTCTTCTCGAGTTTCAACGAGAAATCAATAACATTTTTTATACATTTTGTAAAAAAATAAATCCACAATTAATCACCAAACAGTTTAAATTTTTTTACGAGGATTACTGAGTGATTTGACTTATTCTAAAGAAATATTTGAGGTATAAATTGGTTTAAAAATTAATGGTATTTGTTTTTATGTAATTAAACATTGACTTTTGATTGCTAAACGATATGTTGGTACAATAATATTAGTTTTTAAATATTAAGAAAAAATAAGACATTATTTTAGAATATTGATTTATTTCTATTGTGGGCCCAAAAATGAGGATTGTCCATTGATCCGACGACGCGAGTCATTCGAAAGCTCTACAGACAACATTATCGTAGTAAGACTCCACCAAACATAAAACCCCACCGCCACCAAAGTTCTGAGAGATTGGTTACACGGTAGCAATCATCCAACCCAAAAATAGGTCCTATAAGTTTGTATTGAGGATCCATTATACCCCAGTTAAATACGTAATATTAATTATTAGCATACGAAGTCGAGAGCAACACCTAGTATATTATATTCAAGCTATATTGACATTAATTCTAGTACTACCCTTATCCATTACAGAAAGAAAATATTAATAATAATATAATATATTAATTAATAAGCAATTTCTTACGTAAATCTTATTAACTTATGTTTTGTGCCAGTCAAGTAAATGTATTTAGGTCTGCGTGTATTAATTGTTTTGCTAATAAAATATATATGTTTATATATATATTTTATATATTTGCCAACATATTTTGATTGGATTATTGGATTATTTTTCGGATTTTTTTTTTATTGTAGCTCGGCATATGACAACACTCCGCTTCATGTTAAGCAAAAGTGCGTTCCGTGAACGGAAACAACTGCTACTTCAGATTTTTGGAGGCAACAGTCGTATCCGCTTTACCGACTTGAGGAGACGAATGTACACCATCCAGATTGACAGCGCACATGCATCTTGCTATACCTGGCTACTTCCACCCTATTCCCGAAAGGCGACAATGTCACTTCACGAATGTTACTACCCCAGGTCGGCAGACTGGGCTTATAACCATCATCAGTCTGCCTACCACTCATAATTTAACAAGAATTACTTGTGGAAAATATAGTACGCTAAAATGTAGTATTTTATGGATGGAGCAAAAAAGGAAAATGTAAAATGGTAAAAAAAGCGCCCGTGGTCTAGCGGTAAGACGCGTGAACTCACGATTGATGAGACCCGTGTTCGAACCTCGCTAATTCTAACCGGTACCAATGTAACTTGTTATATGTACTTTGGTCGCTCAGTGCCTATAAGCGCTATTAAAGAGTGGTAGGCAGACTGATGATGGTTATTTGTCCAGTCTGCCATCCTGGGGTAATACCACCACTTTCGAATGTAACACCCGTGAAGTGACTTTGTCGCGTTTCGGGAATAGTTTGAAAGTAGCCAGGTATAACGAGAGGAGTATGCACTGTCAATCTAAGATGGTACATGCTCGTCTCCTCAAGCCGGCATAGTGGAGGCGACTGCTACCCACACAGGTTTCTCTGTAGTAGCAGTTGTTTCCATTCATGGGCCGCGTTCTAGCTTCACATCAGGCGGAGTGTTGTCACATGCCGAGCCACAATTAAAAAAAAAAGTTATTTTAACTACACCTACTTGAGCTCTTTTGAAGTGTCATAAATGATTGTACCAACTGTGTAGGTACGCAAACTATGTAGGACAATACAGCAGTAGGCAGACTGACAATGGTTATTAGCCCAGTCTGCCGTCCTGGGGTAATACCACCACTTTCAAATGTAACACCCGTGAAGTGACCTTGTCGCGTTTCGGGATCACTTTGGAAGTAGCCAGGTATAACAAGAGGAGTGTGCATAGCGGAGGCAATTGCTGCTTGTAGAGATTTCTCTGCAGTAGCAGTTATTTCTGTTCATTGACTGCACTATAGCTTTGCATCAGACGGAGTGTTGTCATATGATGAGCTACAATTTAAAAAAAACAAAGAAAATCGTTGATTTTAGACAGGATACATGTATCAGAAACAAAGCAACGTTGTCCTGGTTTTTCGCATTATAATGTAGCCGCAGTCTTAGTCCAGTGAGCAAGAGTTAACCCCAAAGATATAGTAGTTAGGTCGTAAAACTGCGCCACCGAAATATATTAGGCTCCATCGCATGATAAAATAGGGAGGATTTAAAAGATCAATGACCTGCTTTTCTGTCTTTTTTTTTATTGTAGCTCGACATTATGACTTAAGTGAGTGCGGTCCATGAACGAAAACAACTGTTACTACAGAGTTTCTGTGGGCATCAGTCGTCTTCGTTGCACACTCCTCTCGTTATACTTGGTTTCTTCCAATTAATCCCAAAACGCGGCATGGTCACTTCGCCGGTATTATATTTCAAAGTTAGCTATTATTTAAAAAATAAAAAATATAATAACGGCGTAGGACGCGCGAACTCACGATCGATGAGATCCGTGTTCTCTAAATTCTGACCAGTACCAATGTAACCTATTATATATACTTTGGTCGCTCGGTGCCTTTGGACACTAGTAAACAGTATAAGGCAGACTGAAAATGGTTATGAGCCCAGTTTGCCGTCTACCATCACTTTGGAATGTACCACCCGTGAAGTGAGTATGTCACGATACAGGATTAGTTTGGAAGTAGCCAGGTATAACGAGAGAAGTGTGCACTGTCTCCTCAATCCGGCATAGCGAAAGCGACGCTGTCTGTAAAAATTTCTCTGTAGTAGCAGTTGTTTCCGTTTACAGAAGAGTAAAAAGCGTTTTGAACTCCTGCTAAATGCGTAAGGCAAGCGTACCCCTGATGTCGTGCCACCGTATAAAGATAAAATCTGTAATTCTAATTTAACAATAGCTAGATTCGACCAAAAATATACCTATAGGTAACGTTTATTTTTATTTTATTCAAAGCAGACGCTTGCGTTTTTAGAGATAAGATTTTTTTTGTTGTTAAGGTGTAACTTGAGTAAAGGAGAATGCCCATTCGCCTAAGGGCCCATAATTTTTTTCTTGAGTTTGTGGATGATTTTCAGTTAATTTAGTAGAACAATAAAACGTTCCTTATGAACAATCAGTTTTAATTTTTTCACCCAAGTTATTGTGTATTTAAGGTTATTATTATTTTTAATGCTTTAATAATTGAAGATATATGTTTTTTATATAATTTAACATTGTCTATTCATTGGTAATCACAGTGTTGATATAATTAAAATTTATAAATATAAATTTTTTATATTATTTTAGAATATTGTTTCGTTACCAAACTATTAGGTATCAAGTGGGCCCAAATATGGGCATTCTCATTTCAGTGACTCGAGTATTAATTTATAACTTGAGGAAAAATATTTTTTGTTATTATTATTACTTTTTATTGTAGTTTTTTTATTTATTTACGTGGGGAAATTCATTACGGATACCCTGGCCCTAGGAGAAGCCGCCAGGGTTATATCGAGCAGCGGGCTATCTTAGCGACCCCTTTAGAGAGTGGTAGACAGACTGGTGATGGTTATTAACCCAATCTGTTGTTCTAAGGTAGTACCTTTTATGTGTAACATCCTTGAAGTAACCTAGTGACTAGACAGACAGAGAGGAGACTGATGCCTGTAGATGTTTCTTTACGGTGCTATAATAAAAAAGTATCTCATAGTAACTCCTTATAAGGTCAAAGGAAGAAAACTTCAACAAATATAATAAATAAATAAAAATAAAACCTCTTTGTAAAAAGATAATTTTTCATTCGTTAATTTTTCCTTTTTTAACAAAACAAAACTGGGGGTTAACTTACAAATTAATTGAAATGATATTATTACAAGCTATTACTAAATAAAAACACCTTAGTCTCGTCGCGACCACGATATTTACAGCCATATTTTATCAGCCAGTCTTCAAAACGTTAGAATAATATTTATTTTATCTACTTTTTAAAATTGCCAGTATACCCTTTATGCGTTTATTTTGATTTTGATTAATATTTGATGAGCTCACGATCGTTGAAACCCATGTTCAAATTTTGCGAAAGTCCAACCAATGTAACTATGTTATATTATGTACATATGTGCTTAGTATAGACATTTAAAAAAAAACTTCCTTTGTTAAATATACTAGTAGACCCCCTCTACAAAACGGATGGAAGACATAAAATATCATCAAGAAAAACAACAACCAGATATTCTGTTAAAATTGGCCACTTTATTTAATGAAAAACGAAACTTAATTCTTGTTAAAAGAAATCTATTTACACAAAAATAAACTCTGTTTTGTTTTTTTGGGAAAATAAACAAATTGATCGACGAGTACGTGTTCAAATCTCACTACAATCTGACTAGTATAGTACGAACCAAATTTTATGGCGACTCCGAAGTTAGGCACAAGTCGCAGTACACAAATTGAGGTATCAGCGGGACACGATGAACGTGAGAGGGAAGGGCACAGTCCCGAGTTACCCACACGCAAGTTATTTTCATATGTCCTGTCCTATTCATCAATTAACTTCTCATTTTATTATTATAAACTATTGTTAACAGTACCTGCGCGAAATAGCGACCGCAGCTAACTTCCCAGTTGTTTACGCAGTCTGCCGTCCTGGGGCAGTACAACCACTTTCGAATGTAACACTCGTGAAGTGACCTTTTTAAAAGTAGCCAGGTATAGCGAAAGGAGTGTGTATTGTCGATCTAGATGGTGCATACTCGTGGTCTCAGGCCGGCATAGCGGAGGCGACTGCTGCCCATAGAGGTTTTCTCTGTAGTAGCAGTGGTTAATGGACCGCACTCTAGCTTTACATCAGGCGGAATGTAGTCATATGTCGAGCTACGAAAACTTCCGAGACGCCATAAAGTTTGACGCGATCAATGCCAAGCTCAGTGTAGCTTTAGATTTAAAAAAGTGAACAATTTGTCTCTACCCTTTATATAATTAAATCTTGAAGGTTGCCATTTCCTTTTTGTCACAAATAAAGGACATTCTTCCCATTAACACTACCCTCTTGTTAAGAAGTGCCTTCTTTGGTTACTTAGTACAGTCAGTAGCTGAATTTTTAAAGGAGAATGCCCATTTTTGGGCCCACTTGATACCTAATAGTTTGATAACAAAACAATATTTTAAAATAATATCTTACTTTTTAATTAATTCATTTTAATTATATCAACACATCATTTACCAATCAATAGACAATGTTTAATTACATAAAAACAAATATCTTTAATTAGTAAAGCATTTAAAATAATAATAACCTCATTTATTGCTTCAGAAAACATCTAATAACACAATTACCCGGGTGAAAAATTAAAACTGATTGGTAATAAGGTAGTAGATTTATTTTTCTATAAAATTAACTAAGAATCATAGACAGACTCGAGAAAAATATTATGGGCCCATTTTTCTTAGGCGAATGGGCACTCTCCTTTATTATTATTTTTTTAATTAGCTACATAAATATAGATGTTGTGCATCGACCGTATATACAATCTCTCTGTAGCCTTAGATACAATAAAGGTTTTTTTTTTAATTCTTATGGCAACTTCGTTAGTAACCGACAGATGGCGCTACTAAAAAAGCATCACCAATTTTTTTACATCTCAGCCTATGTTACGCTAAAGTGCGTTCCGTGAACGGAGACAACTGCTTCCGCTGAGAATTGTCTGCAGATGACAGTCGCTACTTCCAAAATAATATTGAAACGCAACTCAGACAGGAAGTGTCCCTAACTTTCTTTGAGAATTACACCAACCTAAAATTGGTGGATTTTTTTTATTATCCACCCTTTTTCCTTGTCCTCATACTAGATTATATTAATAATTTCAAATAAGTAAGTACCAACTAGAAAAAATTGGAATAAAACTGATTTTTTTTTTTTTGTATTTACCAAATAAAAATGTAGTTAAAGCCTTCAATTCGTCATAATCACATTTTAGTAGTTACACATGAGAGGTTTTTACTATATTTAATGTGTTTTACAAGGCATTAGTTTATCTATTTGTTTTTATTTTTTTTGCACACCTTTACACATCTTCTTCTTCTTCTTTTGTTAAATGGCCTTAAATGTCATAATAACGACAATTCTGCCACTGTCGAGTAGTAAATTCTTGATATCTGCATCAAATTGCAATAGTGTTTCACAATTTGACGCTTCCTTGGAGTATTTGGCGGCAATGCACCCGGTCACGTCACAATATGAGCGGCGTGGGACAACCACAAAAAAAAACCGCTTCCGTTGCCTAATATAGAGTGAATTTTAATGATTCCACAATTACTCACATGCGCAGCATAAAATTACGCAAAATAACACCAATTTACACAATAATAACCACTAAACTGATTAAGGAAAGGGATAAAAAATCACCTCAACCTTCCCGGGCAAAAGCGCGCCAAACACATATCGCTAATGAAGAAACTTTGCGTCTTGACATTGCTATTCTTAGTTTGCTCGCCTAGTATCTTAATCCAACGCATATTTTTGCAACTAGCAACACTTGAGTGCCGCAAAATCAACCTAATCAGGCCTTCAGGTAGCGGGAGCTTGTAGAATTTTAACTATGTACGTGACACCTTTTATTGTAGCTTTTATAAAGAAAGAGCCCTAATAAAGGAGCGAGGAAAAATTGTAGCGTGCACGCTAAAGAATGGTAGGCAGACTAATGATAGTGGTTATTAGCCCAGTCTACTGTCCTTTATTACGTGGGGAAATCCCTTTACGGATGCCCTGACCCTTGGAGAAGGTACCAGGGTTATGTCGGACTCTCCACCACTGGCATACCAGACTAAAATCCGACGGAGACAGGGTCTGGGCACACGTTAGCATTCATCCAGACTAGCCCAGTCGGTCGTCCTGGGAAAGCACCACCAATTTCAAGTGGTCAATGTCATAACATCCATAAAGTGACCTGGTATAATTAGAGATGCACATTTGTCTCTCCAAACCAGCATAGCGAAGGCGACTGATGCCTGCAGATATTTTTGTAGCAATTGTCTCCACTCATAGACCAGTAGTCAGGTATAAGGAGCAGAGTGTGCACTGTCAATCTGTGCGGTGTATAGCGGAGATGACGGGTGCCTGAAGAAATTTCTCTGTAGTAGCGGTTGTTTCCGTTCATGGATGGTCAAATGCTGAGCTACTCCAAAAATGTACTAGAAAATAATGCGAATGAAAGAAAAGAAATGTGAAGCACGCTTAATCGCAAGTAACTTGTTGAAAGTTGATACACTTTATCGTGTAACGCGGAAAAAGGAAAAGCGAGAAGGCTTTTTAGGAAATATAATTCCTTCATAATAAATAATATTCCGGCGTCATGTTAAACGATGCGAAAAAACTGTTCACTTTTTCCCTATATTATAATAAAATGTACAGTCAGATACCATAATTTGTTTCAATTTTATTGTTTTTAAGTTTCATGAACTGAAACAGCTACTACTACAGACAAATTTCTTCAGGCAGCACTTGCCTCCGCTATGTCGGCTTGGAAAGATGAAAGTGCTACCTAGAATGACAGTGCACACTCCTCTCCTTATACCTGGCTACTTCCAAACTGATCACGAGACGCGACAAAGTCACTTCACGTGTGTTACATTCGAAAGTGGTGTACCCATGTCCTTTCTCGAGAAGCTTATTTCCTTGCTAAATTTTATCGAAATCTGTTCGACGGTTTAACCTTGAAAATGCAACAAACAGACAGAACAACTTTTACATTTATATATAGATATAGATTTCAAAAGCTTTAATACTGTTTAAGGAGAGACAGGCCTTTGGTGTTCTAAGCAAGAGGTATGTATGTGACGAGTGCGACAATCCATTCTAACCCCTATACCTATTGGAATAAAAGCGTAATAGTGAGAAGTGATAACAAATTAATAGCTGTTGTTTATGCACTCTAGCTTTACATCAGGCGGTGTTTTGTGACATGCCGTGTTACAATCAACAAAAAATAGTATTTTTTTAAATCAAAAAGGCTTATAAAATAACAGATAGCCCTTTAACCACGTGTTACACTACTAATTATAAAACATTATTGAAGATTTTTTTTACAGAGCGACTGTGGTCTAGCGGTAAGACGCGTGAACTAACGATCGATGAAACCCGTGTTCGAACCTCGCTAATTAGACCAGTACCAATGTAACTTTGTTATATGTACGTTGGTCGCTCAGTCCCTGTAGATACTATTAAAGAGAGGTAGGCAGACTGATGATGGTTATTTGTCCAGTCTGCCGTCCTGGAGCAGTACCACTGCTTTCGAATGTAACAACTGTAAAGTGACCTTGTCGCGTTTGAAAGTAGCCAGGTATAACGAGAGGAGTGTGTACTGTCATTCTAGGTAGCACATTCATCTCTCCAAGCCGGCATAGCGGAGGCAAGTGCTGCCTGAAGAAATTTGTCTGTAATAGTAGTTGTTTCAGTTCATGAAACTTAAAAAAATAAATATGGTACTCTATGATACTCGTCTTCTCAGGCCAATTCTTCCCTTTACATTTCCAAAATGGCGACCAAATTAAGCCCCTTTCTCTATAGGCACAGCGGTACAAATTGAAAGGCATCCGTCAAATACTAAATCTACCTTTTCATTCATAATCAAGATCTCGTTAGGTCGATAGACAAGTGACAGTTCCAACAATAGAGGGTGAAAGTCTACTTTAAAATGACGATAATAGCATGAATTGATTTCGTCTTCACCCTCCAAGCCAGCATGTTTGAGCCTCTCATTATAAACTTATCCCGAAACGCGACTAGGTGACTTCACGAGTGTTACACTTGAAAATACATCCACAGCCATGATCAGTTCGACTACCACACTTTTAACATCAGGTTGAGAATACTCAGGGTGGAGGGAACTTTAGGGGGCCCTAGAGTACAGGCTTCTTGGGCCTATGTGCTGCGACCAAATCCCAATTCTTTAACGTCATCGTTATTTTGTCAATCTAACTGAATTTGGTATATAAAGAAACCCTCTTATTACATTATAACGAAAGCTTATGTTAAATAAAATAACTAGAATACGAATTCACAATAGAGATTCTCATTACAACGTTATCCTTATAATGGTTATCATTATTTAATAAATCCTTTAAAAGAACTAAGGAGCTATCATAAACTTTAAATACAATACAATTGTCACGCCTAAATAAACATTAGAGCACCAATATTATTTCCAGCGCGTTTTGTTTCAACCTTAAAGGAGAATGCCCATTCGCTTAAGAAAAATGGGCCCACAATTATTTTTTCGAGTTTGGCAATGATTTTTAGTAGAAAAATAAATCTACTTCCTTATTACCAATCAGTTTTAATTTTTTCACCCAGGGAATTGTGTTATTAGATGTTTTCTGAAGCAATATTTGAGGTTATTATTATTTTAAATGCTTTATTAATTGAAGATATCTGTTTTTATGTAATAAAACATTGTATATTGATTGGTAAATGATGTGTTAATATAATTAAAATGAATTAATAAAAAAATAAGATATTATTTTAGAATATTGTTTTGTTACCCAACTATTAGGTATCAAGTGGGCCCAAAAATGGGCATTCTCCTTTATTTCCTTATATTACTTTGTGCCGGCCTAGTGACGTGATCAAACTATGACGTCACAAAACGGCTAGTGTTTTTAAAAATGCTTTTAAGAGGTCATGGTACACAATTCACATGTAAGATTATAATAAATACTGCTCTAAGGGTTTATGGTAAGCGCCCTGGAATTAGGCCACCGATTTTATAGCAGTCACTCTATACGTACCCGCTTTTCTCAGAAACTAGATATATTCATTCGGTTTTCACCAATCAATAGATATATTTAAGTTTAAGGTAGTGTATAATTTATGAGGATTTTGTGTAAATTGAAATTGAGCGGCTGTGGTTTAGCGATAGAAGGCGTGAACTCACGTTTACGAGACCCGTGTTCAAACCTCGCTAAATTCTGACCAATCTATGTTATATGTACATTTTAAGTGATGAAAGTTTGACCGCAAAAAAATAAAAATAACGTCATATTCGTCACCAAACATGTAAAAACTGAATAAATAAGTGAAATTATTTTTCTATAATGCATTTAGAGTTAGTCCTTGTAAAAAAGTTATTAATAATTTATGTAATAGTTAATTAAAGTTGTCATAAGCCGAGTTACAATAATAAAAAAGAATAGAGATACGATTTGACATCTCAATTCCGGATGTCCTATATCCATAAAAAACGTTTCACATTTCATAAAATATTCCCGTTCAAATAAAAATATGACAAAAAAGAATCACAAAGAAATAAAAAGCTCTTTCTCTTAACAAGAACCCTCAAACGTCTCACGTTAAAAAAATACGATTTTCTATATCGTAAAATCACATCGCATAAAATATATATTTTACAATAAACGGATATAAGAGGAAATGCCGAATGTAGGTATTTACGCTTAGAAACTGAAAGCGACGAAGGAAATCATTTACATATACACGCCTGGGGCGACACACACATCTGTAGCACGACTATAATTTATTTATTTATCATTTATTTACTTGCTGTACCAAAAACATATCATACATAACATTTAAGAGTCCTCAGAATTCAACAATACATTTGTTTTTTAATTGTAGCTCGGCATGTGACAACACTTCGCCTGATGTCAAGCTAGAGTGCGATCCATGAACGGAAACAACTGCTACTACAGATAAAGGATTTCTAGGCCCATTTGATATTTAATAGTTTGTTAACAAAACAAAATTCTAAAATAATATCTTATTTTTTATTAATTAATTTTAATTATATCAACACTACATTTCCCAATCAATAGACAATGTTTAATTACATAAAATAACATATATCATCATTTAATATAATAACAACCTCAAATATTGTATCAGAAAACTTCTAATTAATCAATAACCTGAGTAAAAAAAAATTAAAACTGATTGGTAATACTCGTAAGGAATGTTTATTGTTATTTTCCTACAAAATTAACCATAACTCATCGACAAACTCGAGAAAAAAAATTATGGGCCCATTTCTCTTAGGCGAATGGGCATTCTCTTTTTGCATCATAAAAAGTCTAATTACTAAATAACCTGGGTAAACAATTGAAACTGATTTATGATAAGTAGATTTATTTTACTACAAAATTAACTAAAAACTCGTGAAAAAATTATGGGCCCATTTCTCTTAGGCGGATAGTCATTCTCCTTTCTACAGTTAGCAGTCGCCTCCGCTATGTCGACTCGAAGAGACTAATGTGCACCATCCAAGTTGATTCGGTATACCTCGAAATATACGTATACTATACTGCTATACTTCGAAACAAATCCTGAAACGCGACTGAGTAATTTCATGTGTGCTTAAGAAAGATAAATTTTTACACACATCAAAAGTTATCCCATGGGTAAACCAAGGGTAAAAAACCTATACATCAACGCCTTCAATATTATATTTTCTTCCTTGAAAATTGACAAATTCGTAAAGAAACTGTTGGCAACCCTAAATATAAATAAAATACATACATAATAATCGAAAGCTATATAACGTACCCGTTTTATGTGTCTCATGAAATAAAAAAATCCAAAATTGGGTGATAAATTCCTATCAAAACCATTCACCTAAACATTCCGTGGAAATAAAAAAAAACGTCTTCGGAAGGAATAAACGACGCCATAATTCCTAAAAAAATTCCGGGCTCAAAGTGAGAAACTTCATGTAAAAATTAGTTCAATAACACGTAAAGGTTTTAACGACTAATAAAATTTATTTTGGAAGCTTTTCAAATACTATCCCCTATTAGGGTCACCGTCCAGGGAGATAAATATATTTTACTATTTTATTTTGGCAGTTAAAAAAGCAGTTCATGAACAGAAATAATTATATCTAAGGCTAGCCTTCGCTATGCTGGCTTGAGGAGTCAAACGTGCATCATACATTGATAGAGCGAATTCCTCTCATTATACCCGGCTTCACGAGTGTAAATGAATGATGGTTATTAGTCCAGTCTGCCGTCCTGGGGTAGTACCACCACTTTCAAATGTAACACCCGTGAAGGGATCTTGTCGCGTTTCGGGAACAGTTTGAAAGTAGCTGGGTTTACCGAGAGGTGTGTGTACTGTCAATTTGGATGGTGCACATTCATCTCCTCAAGCCGGCATAGCGAAGGCGACTACTGCCTGTAGAAGTTTATCTGTAGTAGCAGTTGTTTCCATTCATGGACCCCATCAGGCGGAATGTTATCACATGCCGAGCTATAATGTAAAAAAAGAAACAAATCTTGAAAGACAGCTATCTTTTTTACATATTTTTTAGATAATATAGATTAATTTAGTCGACACGTGTTTCTGGAAAACTTATATAATTGCTTTGTGGTTTTTTTATTCATTTTTAAAAATTGCGATTGTAATATAGTAATCGTGAGGTTTCGGCCGGAACTAAACGATTGCCAATGAACAAGAAAAAATAATTATTTGTCAAAAGTTTAAACAAACTTTTGATTTTTAAAAGTTCCTTATAATTAAAACATCGTGTTTATAGCGTATTTTTGTTTCAAAAATTACAATAGTTATTCGTATAAAACACTGTTATTGTTATGAAACACAAACAAAAGATATTTGACACACTTGTGAGGCGACAACCATAGACAACAAAATAATCTACAAAACTGTTAGGTTGGTACTTTTTTTTTCCTCCACCTCCACTATGCCAGCTTGAGGAGACGAGCATGTACCATCTAGATTGACAGTGCACACTCCTCTCGCTATATCTGGCTACTTTCAAACTATTCCCGAAACGCGACTAAGTCACTTCACGGGTGTTACATTCGAAAGTGGTGGTACTACCCCAGGACGGTAGACTGGATAAATAACCATTATCAGTCTGCCTACCACTCTTTAATAGTACCTCTAGGCACTGAGCGACCAAAGTACATATAACAAAGTTACATTGGTACCGGTCAAAATTAGCGATTTTGTCTTCTACTTGTCAAACTCTCCGAAGAAGATCGAAGAAGGTCATTACCGTTTTTCAAATATCTCTGCGATTTTAAAGTATTTTCAGACGGGAACCAAAAAATATATCTAATTGAAGTGATATCTCGAAATGGTTTTCGATTTAACATGGGTTAGTTTTTGAGGACCTTGCCCATTGTATCAGGGCCAAGTATAAGGTTATTTTACGCCGTGACAACGTAAAACGAAATCTCTCTACTAATAGAGTCGCTTCGTTGTCATTTTTGTTACCTTAGCGGTCAACGTAACATCGTCTGGTATAAACAGATAAACTTTTTGCAAATAGAGAAAGTTTTTTAAGTTACTTTTAACAAATTTCCTATAAGTAATGGTTTTCTCAGTTCGTAATGCGATATTAGGACCGTAATACTATAAAAGGGGTCATTACGACCTTTTACGACTAACACACGTGGTTTCGGACGACCGTCGACCGTTTAAAGATCCGGTATAGTGGAACAGAAAATATATAGAGTCTTACGGAATGAAATATATATAATATAATTTTTTTTTAAATAAATAAATCGTCGAAAATCGAGAAGAATTGTAGCAAACACTACAATTAGTTTACAATTTTTTTTATTTTTTTTCAATTACCTTAATTTAACAACAGAGATTTTTTACTACCGTCTGTAATGTATTATAATTTGTGGTTAATTGTATTTGGAATTAGATAACAATCTGGATGGTACATGCTCGTCTCTTCAAACCGGCATAGTGGAGGCGACTGCTACGTGTAGAGATTTCTCTGAAGTAGCAATTGTTTCCATTCATGGACCGCATTCTAGCTTTACATCAGGGGGAGTGTTGTCACATGCCGAGCTACAATAAAAAAATTATTATGATTACAGAATCTATTGTTTTGGTATTGTCTGCAGACACCTCCACTATTCCGGCTTGATGAGTTGAGAATACTTGAAAGTAGTGATACTACGCCAGGATGGACTATTAATCATCTTCAGTCTACCTACTAAAAAGGGCTTTTATTTTTTGAGACAAATTGATATTTATATATATTTTACATTGCTTATATACTCGTACCAATGTCGTCGCCAATGTTGAGTAGTAAATTTTTAATGTTTTTGCATCAAATTGCAATGGTGTTTTAAAATTTTGACGCTTTCTTGGAGTATTTGGCGGCAATTCACCCAGTCACGTCACAATATGAGTGTTTTCACGGTGTGGGATAACCACAAAAAACCGCTTTCGTTGCCTCATATAGAGTGAATTTTAATGTTTCCACAATTACTCACATGCGTAGCATAAAATTACGCAAAATAACACCAATTTTACACAATAAACTAATTAAGGAAAGGGATAAAAAACACCTTAACCTTCCCGGGCAAAAGCGCGCCAAACACACGACGACCATGATCATCTCTCGAGTCGTAATATGACAGCTATAGTGATGTGCGGGCGCAGTAGGGCTGTAACCGCTACGTTAATCGATTTCTTATCGAATTTCTACTCTAACACAATAATTGATTATTGATTATTAACCATTGATATATACAACTAGATGTGCAATGACGCTTTCAATGTGAGGCGAGAGAAAATATGGCCACAGCCACATTTAGTTTCTCGGTCAGCCGAGATTAACATTGTCAAATCGTTTGAAACGGCCTACGCCTTTTTCATGTCAAATGTATGAGTTTGCTCCTCTAGTATATGTATATCTCAATGGTATTAACCATCAAAATTATTTGGTCATTCTACAATCAAGTAAAATAAGTTTTAATGCTCTACTTTTGGTCAGTACCAACATATGGTAGAGTTTTTATTATGCCTGTTGATGAGGTTCTTGGTTACGTTTAGTACAGCTTTTATTACAGCAAAAGTTTGTTTTCCGAAGAACCTTTTAAAACCGCTGCCCGTCATCAAAGAAGTCGTAAGACTTAAATTAAAACAAACAGGGGAAGATACGTTACGCACGACTGAAAAGCGGACCCCAAAAACTAGGTCTAACTGACTTACTTTGACACGTACGAAAACAAGTAACAGCATTCCGTCAGCAAGCGTGTGGGTGACGGGCAGCAGTCGCCTCCGCTATGCCAGCCTAAGGAGAGAAGACAGTGCATACTCCTCTCGCTATCGTGGTGATCGTGAGTCCTGTCCTCTCCCGCTACACCACGGCCGTGTAAATCATACGCTTTACATTATATTATTTAATTAAAAAACTGAAAATTAGTTTCATACAAAATACTAAACAAACGTGAAAACATTCTTTGACAAAAGTCAAGTAAACAAAATCACGTTTGAAGTTATACTTTTTTAAAATGAACTCTAAGCTCTTAGTGTTAAAAGTTTAATTAATATTTTTTGTATAAACGGCTGTTTATTTACCAGTAATCTTTAATCTTAAGATAAGACGTATTTTGGAGGTAAAAGTGACGTCATTTCATCTTAACTTTATCAGTTATAATGCCTTAATCGGTTTTTAACTGTTAACAACATTTAAGTTGAAAATTGTAAAGTATTTTTGCTTCAAATGTCTGACCAATAGACTAACTACAATACTATACAGGGTGTAAAAGTAATATATATACAGCAATCCCTTTAACCAAGTGTTACACTACTAATCCCTGTTAATATTAAAACTGTGGCAACCTCTTTTCACCTCAACATATAAAGAGATTGTCACAATAACAATTTGAATTGACAATTGTTATTATTTTTATAGGAGAATACATTTTACTTTGAACACAACCACTACGTATTATTTTACAAAATTTTATTTTAATTAATAATGGAGTGTCTCAATCACTTCAAGCGGGTGAGACACTCCAAAAAACGTTATTGCAAGTTACCGCACACCGCCTGATGTTAAGCTAGAGTGCGATCCATGAACGGAGGCGACTGCTGTCAGAGAAGGGGATCTGCAGCTATGCCAGCTTTGTGAGATGCCTCTTCTGGATATATTAGTATTAGCCTTTTTAAGATTGTAATGTAAAATCAAGCCGCAATGTCGTAATATAATCAATAAAACAAGTGCGCTCGGCCGTCTATCAGCTGTGATTCGAATGAACTTGCGCGTTCTATGACGCGACTTCAGCCGTATATCATCGCATTCACATTGTTTGTTTTTAATATTTCGATGATGTTTTGTGTTTTTTTGAACAATTAACGTTATGTAGTTAATATTAGACTAATAAATATCAAAACTAATGCAAAATTTAAAAAAATGGGGATTAAAAGATGAAAAAGAATTACTTGTACCGTATCGGTATGTGACGACTTCCGGTTCGCATGTCTTTATACAGGACAATATTCCAGTGCAGTTGGCAACCCTATCCACATAATTTTCATTCAAAATTACAGACCCAAAAACAATGAGGACGGAATACAAAATAGGTTATTAATTTTGTTCATTTTTCCGTGTATCTACCATGGTTTTGGTTGTCCTCGAATGACAAAACCTAGGACAACGAATCGCTGGTGCACATTTTGCATTTCCTTTGTTTTACCATATGACATGACTGAATCAGGTATGATTAAGGTAATCTAAAATAATAGTGTACAGTACTCAAACGGAGCCTAGGGCTCGCCGTGAGTAGTTGGCACAGACCCTGATTTTTGAAATTAGAATGCGTCAATATTTCGTGGTTGGGTTGGTCTTGGATACATCGGATACGAGGCTGGTCTCACTTAAGTCAGGTATAGCGAGAAAGTGTGCACTGTCTATCTGAATATTGCTCATTCGTCTGCATAGAGGGGTGACTGCTGCCTGTAGAAATTTCTCCGTAGTAGCAGTTGTTTCCGTTGATGGACCGCACTCTAGCTCTATATGTCGAGCTACAATTAAAATATATCTTTAGGCTTTTAGAAGTTTCCATTCTTAGTAAGAAAAAGGAAAAGGCTTCGTTGTGTAATAAGATGATATTTTCTCAAATTCTCGTTTCAGAAGCTTATCAAATTTCAAATAAAATAAACATGTGAGGTGAAATGCGTTCTTATAAAATGAGCCCCTTTTGATGTGTCAAAGTGTGTTTCAGGCAACGTGTTAATGGTTTTTTCAGAATAACATTTCGAAAATGACTTAAACGAAAATTTTCTATTTTTCAGTTTTTCATAAAGAAAATGTACAATATATAAGAAGAAATTGCATTGCCAACCCAATCGGAGGAGTGATGATGATGATGTATTTTTTTATTTTATTTTACTGTAGCTCGGCATGTGACAACACTCCGCCTGATGTAAAGCTAGAGAGCGGTCCATGAATGGAAACAACTGCTACTACAGAGAAACCTGTGCGGGTAGCAGTCGCCTCCACTATGCCGGCTTGAGGAGACGAGCATGTACCATCTTAGATTGACAGTGCACACTCCTCTCGTTATATCTGGCTACTTTCAAACTATTCCCTAAACGCGACAAATTCACTTCACGGGTGTTACATTCGAAAGTGGTGGTACTACCCCAGGACGGCAGACTGGACTAATACCCATCATCAGTCTGCCTACCACTCTTTAATAGTGCCTATAGGCACTGAGCGACCAAAGTACATATAACAAAGTTACATTGGTACCGGTCAGAATTAGCGAGGTTCGAACACGGGTCTCATCGATCGTGAGTTCACGCATCTTACCGCTAGACCACGGCCGCTCTTTTGTTCTTTCTTTTTTTTTTGTTAGTTTTATTTAGTTTTTTTTTTTAATTGACTACTCGTAAGCGTTTTGCTCACGAAAGCGAAAGTTTTAATGTTCTTGTGAAATATTTCATACATAGGATTAAGAGGACCGTAGCCAAGCTGCATGTGTACATTTTCATCATAATTTTATTAACAATAGAGTGGTAGACAGACTGATGATGGTTATTAGCCCAGTTTGTCGTCCTAGGATTAAAAAAGCCAATCACAGTTGTCACTTGATCGAATTGAAAACAAAATGTATGGGATGTGACGTTTCGTTATCACTTCAGAGCGGCCGTGGTCTAGCGGTAAGACACATGAACTCACGATCGATGAGACCCGTGTTCGAACCTCGCTAATTCCCACCGGTAACAATATAACTTTGTTGTATGTATAATACATCAGTCGCTTAGTGCCTATAGGCAATATTAAAAAGTGTCAGCCAGTAGTCACCCGTCCTAGGGTAGTACCACCACTTTCGAATGTAACGCCTGTGAAGTGAAATTGTCGGGCTTTGGGAGCAGTTTGAAAGTAGCCAGCTATAGCTGTAGTAGCGAGAGGAGTGTGCACTGTCAATCTAGATGGTGAATACTCGTCTTTCCTCATAGCGGAATTTATTTATTCTTATATTTTTGTTTCTGCACCGAAAACACTTTTCCACCACACCAAAGGTTAACTGGTAGAAAATGCCTCAAGGCATTAAGTTCGCCTTTGCAATTTTTATATTGTGCAATAAAGTATTTTTATTATTATTATTATAGCGGAGACGATTGCTGCCTGTTAAGATTTCTCTGTAGTAGCAGTTGTTTCCATTCATGGACCGCACTCTAGCTTTACATCAGGCGGAGTATAGTCATACGTCGAGCTAGTATAAAAAACGAAATTAAATTTTTGCCGCTAGCTCTTAGACCATTGTTTTAAATAGGTATATGTGTATAAAGGAGACAATAAACCCGTCTGAAACCCGACCGTGACATTTTGATTTTTAAACGCAGGTTACGGGTCTACAATGTCCAATGTCAAAAAGGTAAAATTATTCAACCCTTCATGTGTTAATAGCGTATCAATTTACCTTTTGTTTTTATTTAAAAATATTAATTTATTTTTATATGGTGTCTATCTTTTTTATTATAATTAATAAATGTATTACTACGTCGCGTCGTCCTGGGGTAGTACCACTTATTGTAGCTCAGCATGTGACAACACTCCGCCTGATGTAAAGCTAGAGCGCGATCCATGAATGGAAACAATTGCTACTACAGAGAAACTAGTGCGGGTAGCAGTCGCCTCCACCATACCGGCTTGAGGAGACGAGTATGCATCATCTAAATTGACAGTGCACCCATCTCTCGCTATACCTGGCTACTTGAAACGCGACGAGGTCACTTCACGGGTGTTCCATTCAAAAGTGGTGGTACTACCCCAGGACGGCAGACTGGACAAATAACCATCATCATTCTGCCTACCACTCTGTCAACCTAAATAGTGCATTCTCATATTATCACCAAGCCAGCATAGCTGAGACTACAGCTAACGGCAGATGTATTATCTCTGTATTGAGTCTGGCACGTTCTTAAGTGATTACTAACTTCACAAAGAAATAATGAATGTGCGATAGATCACAGAAATCCATTTAAACTGATATCTAGCGCGATAATTGAAGCCAGAGCGGGTGAGGTAAGGGTTATATTGTTGTATATATATTTTTATTTTTTTTATTTTAGCACGTCATATGACCGTACTCCGCCTGATGTTAAACTAGAGTGCGATCCATGAACAGAGGCGACTGCTGTCAGAGCAGGGGATCTGCAGACAGCAGTCGCGCCCGCTATGCCGGCTTGATGAGATGCCTCTTTACACTGCGCTTGAAGGATCCCATGTTATAGGAAGGTGGAAAGACGTGACTGGGATTTAATATTATTATTTATTTATAAAATATTGCTTTTAAATTGTTTTTCTCTATGTTTTGCATTATTTACATTTATGTTGTTTAGTTATAAAATAAGATTCAATAGGGTGGACATCCCCGTGATTTAATGTCAAAAAATAAAAAAAATCTTCCTATACAATAATACGAGACGGTGTATTTTCGCGGAACAAAAGTTATAGAGAATTTCATCTTGTCTTTTTTTCGTTATTTGATCATACGCGGTGTAAAGCTAGAGTGCGACTAGAGTCGCCTCCGCTATGCCGACCTGAAGAGACGAGTATGCACCATCTAAATTGACAGTGCACACTCCTCTCACTATACCTGGCAACTTTCAAACTGCCCCCGAAACGCGACAACGTTACTTCACGGGTGTTACTTCCGAAAGTGGTGGTACTACCCCAGGACGGCAGACTCGGCTAATAACCATAATCAGTCTACCTACCACCCTTTAATATTGCTTATAGGCACTGAGCGACCAAAGTACAATTACAGGTCGGAATTTAGCGAAGTTCGAACACGGGTCTCATCTATCGTGAGTTCACACGTTTTACCGCCAGACACAGAATTTCAAGCATGTTCTTTCAGCATTATTTATTTGTTCTTCTTTTTGGTAATAAATCTTATAAATATATACTAGTACAACATTTTATATGACGGTTTTATCGCTAAGAAACGATCTCTTCCAGGCAACCAAACGTAGATATCTCGGTCAGAGTAAAATCTTCACAATTTACACAGATACTGCGTTAGATTAAACGGGGAGTATCCTTTGGTCAGTAACCGTTATAAATCAAATAACATACATGACAAGAAACTGTTGATATATATGCTTTTATATATACGAAGGTACCTCATAAATTCACTGGTTTAACTGAATTAAATTAAGTAATATTAGATTTACGACAATGCCCATCTTTGAATGGATAATTTAAAAAAAAAAGATATTATTTTGTTAATTTTTTTCTTTAAATTTTGACTGAATTTAATTTAACACCACATCGTTTATTACCAATAAAATAAAAAACAGATATCTGCATTTTAAAGCAATACTCAAATATTACATCAGAAAGAGTTAAATTACTCAATAACCCGTGTAAAAAATTAAAACTGATTAGTGATAAGAAATGTAGGCTTATTTTCCTACAAAATTAACTAAAAATCTATGGCAAACCCAGGGCAATTGTGAGCCCATCGCGTAGATAAAATATTACAACAGTTTTCTTAACACAAAAACTTAAATAAAATTAAATATCAAGCTATGATGAAAATTGTATAGAAAAATATTGCGCGTTGTTTTTCCTGGTCAATTTCCATCATAATTTAGTAAATAAGTAAACAAATTCAGCATTTTAATATGCCAAAAAAAATAGAGCTAATAAATATACTTACAAGTTATAAAAATCTTTAAACGAAAAATTTCAGCACTTTCACAATTTAATTTAAAAAATCAAATAACAATTCCTGAAAATCCACCACAATATATTTTTCAAGAAAAATAAAACACACCACAAAATAGATTACTACGATGTTATGAAGAAAGAATACACGTTGATTAAAATAACACTGAATAATATTATTTTTATGAAAATTCGCGAAGTATTCGAGAGCCTGGAGGCACGTCCACCCACTCCGATGTACCGGCGAAGACTGGTGATTTCTCGCGATAAACCACGTTATTTTGTATCATAAAATGATCACAGCCACCCCGCCCTTGTGAGAAATTTAGGAAAAATTTTCCTACAAATTTCATAATACTTTTCTTATTTATCAACAAAATATTCTATAGTGCCCACGTCTTTATTCTCAATTGGGATAGGCAGAGATGATTGATCGTCACTTTCCGGAAGACATTTTGATAGTAGTTTTTTAATTGCCTGCCGCCCTGGGTTAGTAATACCGCAACAAAAAAGTTCACAAAGGTCCTGGCTTCAACTTCTATTCCAAACAAACATTTATATGTAATAAACATCATCCCAGTCACGTCTTTCCACCTTCCTATAACATGGGATCCGCAGTGCGAAGAGGCATCTCATCAAGCCGGCATAGCGGGCGCGACTCATGGATTAACATCAGGCGGAGTACGGTCATATGACGTGCTAAAATAAAATAAAAATTAAAATATATATATATATATATATATACCCTCAACTTGAGGAGTATGAACTGTCAACCTGCACATTTGTCTCCTCAAACCGAAAGCTACCTATCTAATCTTTAGCTGTTGTTTCCGCTCGTGGACCGCACTCTAGCTGAACATCAGGCGGAGTAACGCCGAGCAACAATAAAAAAACTTATTTATCAGTGTTTATTAAAATACAATATTTTAATGAGCAAGAGATCTAACCCAGCCTATCTACAAGTTTTATTTAGCTAATACTGACTCCATTTGCCTGTTCTTAATGAAATGGTCCTCTGTCATTGTCCTAGGAGCCCCATTAAGTCAAGGACCCTAAAAGAGGTTAGAGACGGCCCTGAGTATTGTATCTATTAGCAATTCCATACCATTATTATTCCTATATCCTCCAGGAAATTAACCTCAAGTTACTATTTCTTAAAGGCCGTGGTCTAGCGGTAAAACGCATGTACTTACGATCGATTTTTTTTTTTGTACCTCGGCATGTGACAACACTCCGCCTGATGCTACACTGCTACTACAGAGAAACCTGTACGGGCAGCAGTCGCCTCCACTATGCCGGCTTGAGGAGACGAGTATGTACCATCTTAGATTGACAGTGCACACTCCTCTCGTTATACCTGGCTACTTTCAAACTTTTCTCGAAACGCGACAAAGTCACTTCACGGGTGTTACATTTGAAAGTGGTGGTACTACCCCAGGACGGCAGACTGGACAAATTACCATCATCAGTCTGCCTACCACTCTTTAATATACATATAACATAGTTACATGGGTACCGGTCAGAATTAGCGAGGTTCGAACACGGGTCTCATCGATCGTGAGTTCACGCGTCTTACCACTAGACCACGGCCGATTAGATCCATGTTCAAATCTCGCTTAATTCTAACCTTAATTCTGAGCTATGTTTTGTACTTTGGTCACTCAGTGCCTATAGACAAACTGATGATGGTTATTAGTTTATTTGCAACCAATTTCCGCTAATCAATGTTAGTGAGGGTAGGTACACAGTCACATCAGCTGTTAGTCCCTTCACCAACATGCAAAAACCTCTCGACGCGTGGCATCCTCAGGATACGTGTGATCGCTTCGACTTCGCTTCGACAATCGTGATGGTTATTAGCCCCGTCTGCCGCCACTTTCGAAGGTAACACCCGTGAAGAAGTAGCTATGTATAACGTAAAGAGAGTGCACTGTTAATTTGTGCACTTTCGTATCGTCAAGCCGGCATAACAGTTGTTTTGGTTCATGGACAGCACTCTAGCTTAACATCAGACGGAGTGTTCTCATATATCGAGCTACTATAAAAAAAAACATCCTTAATTTTCAAGTACTTTATTTTATGACATTTTGTGAAATTTTGACATTGTTATTAGTATTTTTAATTATTTTCTTAATTATATATTTACCAAGTAAATTTGTAATTATATATTATTATATTTTTACCATGTCCTAACCGGGCGTCACACTTTTTGTGAAATAAGTGTGGCATGTAAATAAATAAATAAACATTATCAGTCTGCCTACCACCCTTGTACACAGATGTTTTTAGTAGTTAGGTACGTATGTCGTATATATATATAAAGGGCTAAATTAGGTTTGAGAGACATTCCGTTGATATAGAATGTGTAACATGATCTCCAGGAATTTCTTGTTCATAACTAAATATAATTATAATATAATAATAACATATAATAGATAGATACATCTGAGATTATTTGGGGACATCAATTTAATGAATTAATCGGGTTTATGCTTTTAATTTAATTATTTTTGCGACGAACGGGACGTTTCAAAAGCTTTACAGCTAGTTTTTTTGTTATTGTACCTCGGCATATTATATACACTCCGCCTGATGTTAAGCTAGAGTGCAGTCCATGGACGGAAACAACTGCTATTACAGACAAAGAGGTAGCTTAGGGCGACGAATGTGCACCATCCAGATTGACAGTGCACACTTCTCTTGTTATACTTGGTTACTTCAAAACTGATCCTGAAACATCATCAGTCTGCCACCGCATTCAACAACAAAGACCACGACGCAAACTAGCCAAACCTGAATGGTACACACACACAGCTCGCGGTCCTTTGACCGTGAGTGACGGTGTCATATGGGAGGCACTGTTGGAGTTGCTGGTCTTCCTACGGGCGCGTCCACAGGTGGTGAATAGCATACCTCCCTGAGGCACCCCGGCGCGAAGCAAAACCAGCAAGGTGGGATATCTCCTCGGGTCACACTCAGCTTTCAGAGAAGACCTGAGTCAGAGACCACCCAATCGCGCGGGCGAAGGCAGTAGCGGAGTACCAAGCGTTATCTCCTTCGCTCTGAGTCAAGAGCAGTAGTCCCAGGATTGGACTGCCGCTCATTTACTTGGTGTTTCTTCCCGATGAGGTGGGGCCTAAGGCCAAGCGTCGGTGGGGTCGCGGGTGAATGCGAAAGCGTGCCCGTGACCTCACCATATGACGTAGTGAGGGACACCGTGGGGGTTTTAGTCGTGTATACCCGGTATTGGGGAGTACTGGTGAATCCGACATAACCTCGTTGTCTTCCCCGATACAGCGAGGCATCTATAAAAGATTTCCCCCACGTAAAAAAAACTTATCAATCCGTTTATCAACCGCACTCTAACTTTACATCTTGCGTAAAATATAATGCTCTTACCAATTTTTTTTAATTTAAAAATTACTATACTCGTCTCTTGAATCTCACTTTCAAGTCTTCTAAAAGGATTATCCCCTATTGCATAGACAGTATTGTTTCGTTGTTCTGTTTACCCTTTGTTATTGGATTGAGTGTACAAACAAAACGTTGTCATTTATCAAAGCATTAGTGAACTATGTTGAGTAGTCTTAATTTCCGGCTTAAAACAGCCTCCATGTCCGACGAATTTACCCGTTGATGATAAAACTTAGAACTGTAATACTATTTGTATGGAAACCAAAGGTGCTAACCGTTTGTGCTCAAACTCCGTCGACTATGCTTCGAGTAAAACACCGTGGGGTTTTAGTTGGTATGCCAGCGCTGAAGAGACCGACGTAACCCTGGTACCTTTGCTAAGGACCAGAGCACCTGTGACTACCGTACCGTAACTACAATACCGAGTCCAAGTATTTTTTCCTTGTTTTGTGATTTAAAAAATACATCATGTTTTAACAGTTATTGGTCAAATATTGTTGGTCAAATGTTAAAAAAAAAACACAAAACAACATTGTAATATTAAAAAACAAGCATGTCAATGCAAGGATTTTGATATACGGCTGTGTCTGTGGTGTGGCGACAGCCTGGTGGCAAGTCGAACGGGCTTGCCTTAACGATGTCATTGCAGCTTGATTTATTTGGTTATTTCTATTAAATTTTCATCATAATAAATTCAACATATGCCAAAAAAAAACTATTAATTATTTATTTTTTTTTAAATTTTGCCATGGCACATCATCCGTTGAAATTGACGATTCTAACACCATGTAGTAGATTCTGCATGTAAACGATTATGACACCTATATCGAATGTAATAATTGTTCATTTTCTATGTCAAATTTTGGTATGTACACAACTGATTTTATTGATCTAAAATAGCAACGTATAATTAAACAAATGAATCTCTACTATGAAAGTTCGAGTGCGGAGATAACTGCTAACACAAAGAAATTCAGATGCAGGTTGCAGTCACCTCCGATTTTACGGTACGAGGAGAGGAATGCACATTGTTACTCTTAAAAGTGATAGTACAATCTCAGAATAACAGACTGGGCTAATAACCATCATAATTACACGCTCTAACAGTTCGTATTTCAATCACTACGATTTACAGCATCGGCAAAAGTCTTGACGTTCGTCGCGCCTGTCATTTTTGACGCTTACTTTAACCTTAACCGTAACCAGCTAATCTTGGCTGGTTAAAGTTAAAGTAATCGTAAAACCAATGTTACTAACTTCAAATGTATGAAAAGAAGCCAAATATGTTTTTTATTGTTTTTTCGGGATCAGCCACCCTTTTAACGGTAACAATATGAATTTGCACGATATTGCAACGCGTGTGGAGTAAATGTAAACGTTTAACGGTCGCCGTCGCCGTAAAAGTAATAGTTAAAGTTACTTTAACGGGCCTTCTGGTGCAGACGTACCTTACTGACCTCAAGCGTTTGTCAATTAGGAGTATCGGCGCTAGGCGTAAACAAAGTTAATATCTACACATAAATTTAAAAGGGCCCATAGCCATTTCATAAGACAACAACTAGAAGAGATGTAGTGACAATATAATTTATAGTTATACAATATAAACGAAAGCAATACACGCGAAGTGTGTCAAAGCTATGAAACAGTTTATAAGCAATTCCAACTTGCACTAACTGAAAGTCTTAGTCTGTCAAGAGATTAGCGATAAGCTGAGCGTTTTTATCATGTAAATACTTGGTCAAATAAGTAATTTGTTTGAAAATAGCGGCGTGTAGCAGTTGTTTTTTGTTATTAATTGTTTATTGTAGATTATTTCCGCTCGTAAACCGATAATAGCTTAACTTCTAGTTTAATCACTCCGCCAAAATAGATTATCCTTATCTTTCAACCTACATACTTTTGCTTATCGCTCCGCTTATTTAATACCATAACTAAACTAAAACTCGTCTCCATCTCAAGTTCAGATTAGCTATATCCGAGTATAAATAGAAAATTATAATATGTCAAGTTTGAAAAGTTTCTGTGTCAAAGCGTATTGTGTGTTACCTACCTACTCAAGGAAATTAATTTCAAACTTTGATTTAGGTTCACGCCCTGTTCCCATACACATACCACTTTTCCTTCGACCACATCCATTACTAGTGATGCCACGAATATTCGGCAACTATCCAATATTCGGCTATTCGGCCGAATACCGAATAGCAAACCATGAAAAAAAGAACTTATTATTACTCACAAAGATGATTACTAAACCATCAAATTAACATATTAATATTTAAAATCTACCATTGGTAAGTTATGGTGGATGAAAACAATTTTTTTAGCATTTGTCGATAACAGACGATTGCGTTTTTCCTCATAAATTATACCCGCTTCCGAAAACAGCCGCTCACTGTATACACTGGTACCGGGAGATGATAAATAAATCTTAGCAAATTGTGAAAGGGTTGGATATTGTTTTGCGTTTGCCGACCACCACTTGTAAGGGTCTGCTGTCCGGTCTAGAAAACTGCCCGCGTCTACGTACTACTTCACCGATGCAAGTTTAAATACGTGACGAGTTCTGACTTGTCACCCGCGGAAAGTACGTAAGTAAGCTTCGGCCACAAGCCTCGCCGAATATTCGGTATTCGGTATTCGGCCAAATAACTATTCGTGGCATCATTATCCATTACTCCCCTCATGCAAGCTACTCATCTAACACTTTTTTAGAAATATTTTAGCACGTCATATAATAATATTGCCGCACTCCGCCAGATGTTAAGCCAGAATGCGATCCATGAACGGAGATGACTGCTATCAGAGAGGAGAATCGGCAGTCGCCTACGCTATGCCGGCTTTGTGAGATGCCTCTTCACACTGCGCTTGAAGGATCCCAAGTTGTAGGAAGGAGGAAAGACGTGGCTGGGAAGGTTGTTCTACAATTTGATGGAACGACAGAAAAAGGACTACCAGAACCTTTTGGTAAGCGAGGGGATTGTTTCGACTGTAAGGCGATGCATTCGATCCCACGCGTCTACCTCCAGCGATGTGGGGCAGGGGGGATTAAATCATCACTTTCTGAGCAGTTGACCAATCTGTCTGAGAAAGGTATTCCTAGGGCGCCCCCTCCCGACACGGCCATCCACTTTCGCACAATAAATCTTTTTTGTTAATCTCCTTTTATTCATCCTTTCCAAATGACCGAACCACCTTAGCATACTCCTTTCCACTCCATTTCCACTCTGTTCATTTTATTAACAAATACAAATGTATTAGTATTAGAGGACCCGTAAGTCTTGGTCCTTTTTTATGTGGGAAAAGCCCTTACCCTTGGGGAAGGTAATTTTTTTATTATTGTAGCTCGACAGATGACAACCCTCGGCAAGAGTGCGGTTCATGAACAGTAACATCTGTTATCACAGATAAATCTCTGTCGGCAGAGATTTCGGATCGGATTAGCGGAGAAGTCGCCTCCGCTATGCCGGCTTCAATTTAATTAGCGGGTTCAGCAAAACGTTCTTTCGATATTCCAGGATATACCAGAAAAAAGAGCAAATATTACCCTTTATAACGAAAAAATGACTTTTATTTATTTCTAATTACATTAATAAAATGTTTTTTGTTACTTGCAGAGGAGGAAAAAGCCATGTCTAATTATATCTTGGTACATTCTGTTTGCTTCATTGTATTTATTTAATTTTATTTTAACAAGAAAGTACCTTTTAAAATCACAAACATTAATGTAATTGCTTTTGTTTTACATGTTATGTAAGAAATAGGTGTTTTTTATTGTAGCTCGGCGTTGACAACACTCCGCCTGATGTAAAGCTTCAATGCAGTCAATGAACGGAAACAACTGCTACTACAGATAATTTTTTAGACAGTAATCGCCGCCACCACACTGGCTTGAGACTCCTCTCGCTATAACTGGCTACTTCCAAACTATTCCCGAAACGCGACAAGCTCACTTCACGGGTGTTACATTCAAAAGATTGCAATTATTTTCTTTTTTTATATTATTAAGTCTTTAGGTAAGCTTGGGTCAATTGGGCGATTCTCACACTGTACCGCATCACGCAGCGTAGCGTGGGAGTGCGTGTTCTTACGCTGTTTTCAAATATCTTTGTTTGTATAGTAGAAAACACCTGTAGTGAAACACACGCGCAGTGTTGCAGATCACGCGCCTACGCTACGATATTATACATTCAGCTTACCGTATTCAGGAAAGGTTCAATGGGACCTAAAAACAAATGAAGATTGGATTTGATCTCTAGTCATTGAAATTTAATTACAAGTCAATCAAAAAGACGCTAATTACAAACTGCCATTAGAAAATGTGTATATATTTACATGGTTTCCTCTTACCTACGTAATTTTAATAAATTTTAATATACAAGGTTCCCTAATTAAGTTATGAAAGGTAATAAGTCTACCTTTACAGTAGGAAGTGTCTACCTCTGTGTAGTTATACAAATTTTACAAATACAAAATAAGTAGCTTTATTAACGTAAATTAGAAAAAAGTCGGTTGCCACAGAGAAATATCTGCAGTAATATATCTATCTGTGGTCTGCAAGCAGCAGTCGTCTCCGCTATGCCTGTTTGAGGAAATTGTGCGTTGTTATTTTTATAGATTTTTTTTAAATGGCGACATCTATGTTTTAGTATACGAACTTAGATAATATCTCAAAATTGTTGAACTAATTGAGGTAGCAAAACCACTTGTATTCACTAGATGGCGCTGCAAAACTTAAACAAAATATATTCACCTCTAGCTTAGCACCCGAAATATTTTAATAGTTCAAAAGTATACTGTAATGTATTAAATTAAGGAAAATAAAATTACAATTAATTAGGCAATCACAGTATTTTATTTATCACAAAATAGTTTCAATAAAACCAATTAATTATTCTATTAAAATGATGCATTTACAAGAATATAGCCTCATAGAGAATCTCCTTTATATTCCTAAATGTAAAATGTAACTATTGGGAACTTTTTTTTTGTTCTGTTCTCCCATTCTGGGAAGGCAAAGGGATCAAAGCCCATACAGCCATGACTTTAGTATTCAATCCAATGTTTTCTCGGAGTGTTTGGCAGCTGCACCATATATTGAGTGTACCTTCATGTTTTAACATTGTTTTAAAGTTGTTTACTACCACAGTACATTATTATACAAATTAATATTACTTTTAGATAATAACCACGATAAAATCGTTCCATGTTCCCGCGCGAATAGCCGTCAAACACTCTCCTATAGGGAACATGGAACATTTCTTTTTTAAATTAAGGCCTAAACATGTATGTAGTTAATTATATCATGTTAATTGTATCGTATCGTATCGTGTATCAAATTTAATCATTTTTATCATCATTAAACTGTGACGAAATCCATGTCAAAGCCCATTTCAAATTGGTCAGCATATATTTAAGAGCTTTTGTCCAATGTTCTTCAGAATTGAACTGAATTTTAATAGAATAAGCGTGCGGGGTAGCACCGGTATCTTCAATCTTCCCTTTATCAATTTTATAGGGTAAACAGAAGCCTGTAGTACGTTTCTCGACTTGTTCTTTGAACTGTTGCACGCAGTCCAAGAAAGCAACCATTGCTGCGTCAAATTTAGTGTCCCACAAGAACCTGAAGCCTCCGGAACCATACAACGGCAGAATTTTCTTGTCCTCCAAAACTTCCAGGTAAGAATGGTTTCCGTAAGGCACTAGGCGATATTTGTTAAATGAAAAATCGATTTTATGAGCTAAAGATGATAACAATAAGACTGTTTGACCCCACGCTGCGTTTATTTCCGACCAATCGACAGGGGCTGTGGGCAATCTACCGAGTCGGAAATTATTAATAATACCGAATTGACCAGAATCTGAGATGTGAAAAGTTGCTTTAAAAACGTTTGTCTTTTTAAGCTTCTCTAACTGTGTTTGCGTGTATGCTAACTGACATTCATAAAACTTCATCTGATCTTCAGTAATCATTAAATCTTTCCTGTACCGAGTATATTCCCTCCAATAAATATCTTGTTCCTTCTCCAATCTTTCCTTCTCTTTCTCCTGTATTGCTATCTCATCTTTCATAGCTTTCTCCTCTTTTTGTAAAGCCGTTAATTCTTGTAGTAGTCTGTCCTGCTCTTGCTTCCAGTCTTGAAGCTCCTTTTCTAATCCTTCCAAATTCAAATCTTCTTTGTCATCCTCTAATTTTTTTAAATATTCACTATAGTCTTGCCATTCGGCTTCGGTCTGCCGTAATTGATTGTCCATGAGCTCTAACAGTGTGTCCGTACATTCGTCGCACAAAGGATGGTCGACATCCGAATTATTTGATAAACAATCAAAAAGGGTCGCTTTTACATGTAATTGATGGCCTAACGATGTTGTTTCCCAACCGTCTGATATAACCATAAATCCGTTTGCGCCGTTATTCGATTCTGATAATCTAAAAGGCGGGACGAAGTGTTCCAAACTTGAAGATTGTAACTCTAGATCAGCTTCGTTATTTCGATGGATTTGTAAAGTTAAATCTGCAATGGTGTGCTCCCCGAGATTGTTGAGAGAGTCGTCCAGTTTTAAGGGCTGGAGACATCGCTGACATGAGAAATTAACAAATGTTTTCGCCTCCGTCATCTCGTACGAGTGTTACACAACACTGTCATATAATCACGATATTATTTCCTATAATTTATAACTCACGACACGTAAAATACTTTATAGGATAATCTCGAAGTATTTACTTTAAAATAGATTCACTTTACTACGATTTAAAACGATTGTTACATTTCATATACACAAAGAAACCATGGAAATATTTACGGAGCCCTTGACGTTAATGACAGCTCTTTTGCAGTTCGAACCTTAGTACTAGCACTTGTATTTATTATACGGGTAAATTGAAAAGTTTTGTTTAAGGTCGGCGTTAAAATAAAAATACAGTAATTTAAAGATAATATTAATAATGTTTTATTTTGATTTATTATATAGATACATAATAATATATTAAATCATTACACAAATAATAAATAAGAGAAAATACTTATTTTACTAGATTAGAATGCATATAGGTACAATCGACAAAATTATTTATAGAAGTAACATTTTTTTTTCGTAAAACTAAAAACAACCTTTCTTCCATTGAGATATATACTAGAGGCGCAATAACGCTCCCAACGTGAGGCGAGTGAAGATCTGCCCACAGCCATAATTAAGCTTTCTGTCAGTTGGTATTTGACAGGACGTATATAAACTCATAATGGGCAAATATGTGGTGAAAACGTGCAATTCTCGATCCCAAATGCACAACAAAAAAAGCGGGATTACGTTTCACACGTAAATATATCCTTTCAACATCTATATTGTCCTTAAACAACCAAAAAACAAATAAAATTAGGGATATTTTTTACATTTAGTGTTGCTAGTAAAACATCGTTTCCCATAACCGGTATTATAATATAAAAAAAAGAAATATTTTATTTTTAAGAAAGAATAATTTCAACTTATATTAAACAATTAAAACATTGAACTTTATTTTATTTAGCTAAAAATGCATGCCTCTAGATATATTATAATCGACACTGAATAAAAATATCTAAAGAAAAAAAAAATTAGTGTGTGGAAAATTTTTAATTATACCGGCAACACTAAGATTGACATTGTCAAATCGTTTGAAACGGCCTACGGCTTTTTCATGTCAAATGTATGGGGTTTGCGCCTCTAGTTATATATCTCAATGCTTTCTTCCAAGTTTAATACTAAATTAGGATAATGTGTTTTTATAAAGCTTTAATTAACATATTTTAACTACATATTACTATAATATTGCTAACCTATGGCCTTTTGTTATGGCACTTAAATAAAAAGTCTTTTATTTCGCTCGCATTTTTAAAAGTTCACTTAATAATAAATCGTTTAGAAATTAACACTAACTAATAAATATTTTCTTGACTAAATTCTAACTTTTGGCCTTCAAAAAGACTAATAATAGGAATTTTAATACTTTATAGTACAGACTCTGTGGCTTTGAGAAATGACATAGGGATGTAAATTTTTAAAAATATATCGATACATTGAAAAAAATATCGAAATAGTATCAATATTATCGTGAAAAATAATGTTGATACGTACAAGGAACACAAGTTTCAAAACATATCATTTTCGATATTGTATAAATAAAATTCGATATATCGCCAAAACATAGGGTCGTTTGCACCAGAATGCCGTTTAAAGTAACTTTAACTATTAGTTTAACGGCTACGTTTACATTATGGTTTACATTTAGGTACTGCACACAAGTTACACCATTGCATCGTCGCGCTTGTCATTTTTGACGGTTACTTTAACCTTAACTGTAACCAGCGAATCTTGGCTGGTTAAAGTTAAAGTAATCGTCAAACTAATGTTGGTAACGTCAAATGTATGAAAAGAAGCTAAATATGTTTTTCTCATTGAGATATATACTAGAGGCACAATAACGCTCCCAACGTGAGGCGAGTGAAGATCTGCCCACAGCCATAATTAAGCTTTCTGTCAGTTGGTATTTGACAGGACGTATATAAACTCATAATGGGCAAATATGTGGTGAAAACGTGCAATTCTCGATCCCAAATGCACAACAAAAAAAGCGGGATTACGTTTCACACGTAAATATATCCTTTCAACATCTATATTGTCCTTAAACAACAAAAAAAACAAATAGAATTAGGGATATTTTTTACATTTAGTGTTGCTAGTAAAACATCATTTCCCATAACCCGTATTATAATATAAAAAAAAGAAATATTTTATTTTTAAGAAAGAAGAATTTCAACTTATATTAAACAATTAAAACATTGAACTTTATTTTATTTAGCTAAAAATGCATGCCTCTAGATGTATTATAATCGACACTGAATAAAAATATCTAAAGAAAAAAAAATTAATGTGGGGAAAATTTTTAACTATACCGGCAACACTAAGATAGACATTGTCAAATCGTTTGAAACGGCCTACGCCTTTTTCATGTCAAATGTATGGGGTTTGCGCCTCTAGTTATATATCTCAATGGTTTTTCTATTATTTTTCGAGATCAGTCACCCTTTTATCATACAATATTGCAACGCGTGTGGAGTAAAGTAGTCGTCGTCGCGCGTCGTCTCCGTAAAAGTAATAGTTAAAGTTACTTTAACTGGCCTTCTGGTGCAAACGACCCAAATTGATAATATCGGCTAAAAATTTTGTATTTGTATTTGTATTTTGCCCATTCCTAAAATGTAAGACAACATAAATGAACAAAAGTACAATCGATTAATTAATAATTATTGATGCAAATATGGTTCTTGTAATTGATAATATGCATTTGGTAGTAGCGCCTGCGCCAATCCTTGCTGATTGCCATACTGTGCCGACATTATCATATCTCTGAAAAAAAAACGGCAATTATTAGCTATATAACAATACTTACAAGTAGAAATGCCAGATGTGTTAAGAAAAATAACCCGACCAATAACATAACCTCAAAAGTAAAATTACATATTATCCGGATGGTTGTATTTTTTCACACCGGATAGACATTCCAAAAAATCGAATTGACGGGAGTCTAAACTTCGTAGAATTTAGATTAGATATAATCTGTATGTCGTTGTTTTAGTTGTTTTTATATTGTACCTAACTCTGTATGTGACCAGTGACCACACTCCCGCCTAATTTAACCTATATGAAGCTAGGGCGCGGAAATCATAAGCGGAAACAAAAGTCCGCCATTTTGCCATAAAAAGGTCTCGGAACTTGGAAGTTTATTAGTAAAAAAAATACAAAAGTTGAGCGCTCCCGACCTAATCTGACCTTGAATTTGATTGGTCAATTCGATAATAAAAAAACATGGCGGCGCATTCGATTTTTAAATTGGAATTTTAGTTGTGAACGAATGAATAAATCGTGGCGGGCCAAGAAATTAGGTTTTTAGTTTTTTTTTCCAGAGCAATTATTTTAAATAATATATTAAAATCAGACTTTTTAATTACCTATTAATTTTTTTTTCTTTTTTTTTTTTCATTATAACATTGGTCCGGTCAGAATTTAGCGCGGTTTGAATACGGATCCCATCGAACGTGAGGTCCGTCCTATACAGCTGGACTATTAACAGAATAAAAGATTTTAGCGTACTAACGCGTATTTTTGATTAATTTGATTGACGATTTTTATTCAGTAATCAAAAATCGTTAAAACAATACATTTCAAAGTAAAACTTTTTGCCTTGAACTACATTTTGAACTTCACAAGTATAAGTGACCTTAATATGGTCTGTTTTTATTATTTTTCATAATAAAAGCGCCATTGTTTTATTTAACGAGTTGGCATGGTAATTCACGAGCGGACGTAAGGAATCGACTATTTCAACACTAGTATCTGTACCCAGTCAAAAGCCAATCGACAGTTGGTACGCCCGTTAACCTTTACGCCTGAGATTAATAATCAATCTTGATCCCTTTTTGGCTAACTCAGATAGAAAAATGTGCGTAAACCTATCTACCGATCGAAATTGCAATCTGTCAAAGCAAACTATCAGTGAATAGGATTGCAGAATTGTTTGTTATTGTTATTGGGACGTAGATTGGAGATCTGTCCGTCGATATGTATTAATCTATTTCGATTTCAATCTCGGATTGTAGATACAATACTAATTTCGGGCGTTAGGCAAAATAGAAACGCTAGATTACAAGGGACGCTCAGAAGAAACCATAAGGGTGGTTTGCACCAGAGATGGCCGGTTAAAGTAACTTTGACTGTTACTTTAACTTTAACTTTGACAGTTACCTTTACTTTTACTCCACGCGCGTTGCACCATCGTGTAAATTAATTCGTTATAGTTAAAAGGGTTGCTGGTGTAAATGAATTCTCTCAATACAAACAAGAGCGGCTTTTCAAAGATTTTACGTTAGCGACATTGATTTAACTATTACTTTAACTTTGACCGGCCGAAATTCGCCAGTAACGGTTAAGGTTAAAGTAATCGTCAAATGTGACAGATTTTTTTTGAAGCAAACCAATTTTAACTTTAACCATTACTTTAACGTGACAGTAATAGTTAAGTCATATGGTACAAATGGACATTAGTAATTGTGTGTTTAAAATTGGCAGAAGGACATTGCTGAGTTTTGATGGCCATCTTGAGAGGTTATCTGTCTTGAATTATTTTCCTAAACTTGTGTTTCTTCGAGTGTTAATGTGTAATAATGGTGGATTATTAACCATTAAGTGTTCGTTAACGTGCGTGAGTGTGGGCAAACAATTCAAAACAAGGGAACCTGTGTTTCCATTTTCCCTCCAAAACTCCGTAGGAAGTTTCAGTAAAGATTCTACCATTTTACTGAAGCGATTTTTGACTTTACTAAGAGTTGACCTGACTGTTTAGGGTGGTTTGCACCAGAGAAGGCCGGTTAAAGTAACTTTGACTGTTACGTTAACTTTGACAGTTACCTTTACTTTTACTCCACGCGCGTTGCATCATCGTGTAAATTAATTCGTTATAGTTAAAAGGGTTGCTGGTGTAATAAGGAGTTAGATAAATAATACAAGATTTAAATGAATTCTCTCAATACAAACATGAGCGGCTTTTCAAAGATTTGACGTTAGAGACATTGATTTAACTATTACTTTAACTTTGACCGGCCGAAATTCGCCAGTAACGGTTAAGGTTAAAGTAATCGTCAAATGTGACAGATTTTTTTTGAAGCAAATCAATTTTAACTTTAACCATTACTTTAACGTGACAGTAATAGTTAAGTCATATGGTGCAAATGGACATTAGTGTGATGTAAATGACTCGTCGACACAATATTATTAACTTGATGCAAAAAGTTTTTTTTGTATAAATTATTAATAATTATAATTATTACGATGACAATGAAACTAGGTACAGATAAGGTAGATTTGTTCACAGTTTTTTGTATACCAAACTTTCTTAAACACATGTCCACAATTGGAACAGTTCAAAGCAACCGATAAGGTCAAGATTTATTTTACTAAACCGACATAATTTGGAATGTCATTAACAACAGCATGTGCTAGCGAGTTTTTTGTTTAAACTTTTATTAAGATTAATGATCGTTACTTTATTTTTCTATTGTTAGCGCCTTGTAACTCAATTTTGAGAGATGATAAAACCTGATCTTACTGTCTTGAACTATTTTCCTAAACTTGTGTTAATATGCAATAATGGTGGATTATTACCCATGAAGGTCTATTTGCCCCAGAAGTGTTCACACTTTGAGTTGCAGCCCAGTTTTACTGATCAGACTTTAAAATATATGTATGTGACTTTTTTCGGCTGCAACTTGTAGTGAGCATCTAAATAAATAAATAAAGAAGGCCCGTCAAAGTTACTTTAACTGTTACTTTTACGGCGACATGACTATGAAGGGTTGTTTGCACCAGAAGGCCGGTTAAAGTAACTTTAACTATTATTTTAACCGTTACGTTTACATTATGGTGTATATTTAATCCACACGATACGTTACGGTTACGATTAGCGTCAAAGTAAACGTCAAAACTGACAGGTTTTTTTTGAAGTGACCCAATTTTAATTTTAACGTGAGAGTAGTAGAAGTCATCTGGTGCAATCGGACCTTACTTTACATCAGACGGAGTGAGGTCCCATGCTGGACTACTGTAAAAAAGGTACTCACGGTCTATTCTGTTGAGGAGTCCTATCTCTTTGTCTTCTATTTTTAAACCAATTTGAAACTTGAGTTAAGGTTAAACCTGTTCTTTGGGCTAGGGCACGTTTCTCATCGGGTGTTGGATATCTAGTAAAAAAAATGGATACCGTTTGATATACGGATAGAGCCTGGATCTAGAGTACCTGACGAAACACTCCTTTGTTTTAAAGTTTTTTTTATAACACTCCGCCTGATGTTAATCTAGAGTGCAGTCCATGAACGGAAACAACTGCTGCTAAAGATTTCTACAGGTAGCAGTTGCCTCCGCTATGCCGGCTTGATGAGACGAATGCACTCCATCCATATCCACAGTGCACAGTCCTTTCGTACTTGGCTACTTCCAAACTGTTCCCAGAATACGACAAGGTCACTTCACGGGTGTTACATTCGAAAGTTGTGGTACTATCCCAGGCCGACAGACTGTGCTAACAACCATCATCAGTCTGCCTACCACTCTTTAATAGTGTCTTTAATATCATCGATCGTGAGTTCACGGATTCTACCGCTAGACCGTTTTCTCATTATAATAAAGTTCTACTTTGCACTTAGCTTTTTTTATAATTTTTTAGGTACAGTTTGCCACTGCTACTATGGATAAATCTCGACAGGTAGCAGTCGCCTCCGCTATATCGATCTGAGGAGACGGGTATGCACCATCTAAATTGACAGTGTATACTCCTCTCGTTATACCTGGCTACTTTCAAACTGCTCCCGAAACGCGACAAGGTCACTTCACAGGTGTTACAATCGAAAGTGGTGGTACTGCCCCAGAACGACAGACTAATAACCATCATCAGTCCACTTACCACTCTTTAATAGTGCCTAGTGTACATTGGTTAGAATTAGCGAGGTTCGAACACCGGTCTCATCGATCGTGAGTTCACGCGTCTTACCGCTAGACCACGGCCGCTCTAGACTCTGATCTACTTACCTATTTCTATAATAACAATCCTTCAAAGCGTTTCGGCTTTTCTCTTTAAAACAGTAAACGGTTTCCTCGCCATCCCAAATTGTTTTTGGTAAGGGATACTTCTTTCTCAATCTATATTTGTCTACTGCACCTACATATGAGTAAAAAAATATATAATAGCATATCAAGCTAGAGTGCGGTCCACGAGCGAAAAGAACTGCTACCACAGTGAGATAATAATAATAACAATTTTTTTTATTGTAGCTATGTGACAACACTCCGCCTGATGTAAAGCTAGAGTGCGGTCCATGAGTGGAAACAACTGCTACTACAGAGAAATTTCTACGGACAGTAGTCGCCTTCACTATGCCGGTTTGAGGAGACGAGAATGTACTATCTAGATTGACAGTGCACACTCCTCACGCTATATTAACTTGAAATATTATTATTTGCTCGCAAAATTACATAAAATAGCCAATGTCGTGGTCCTAACCACGTCTTTGCTCCTTCCTACAACTTATCCTTCAAGCGCAGTGTAAAGAGGCATCTCATCAAGCCGGCATAGCGAACGCTACTGCTGTCTGCAGATCCCCTTATCTGATAGCAGTCATCTCTGTTCATGGATCGCACTCTAGCTTAACATCCGGCGTAGTGCGGTCATATGTCGTACTAAAAAAAATCCATGGTCCCTTGTTATGGCCCCAGGTTATCCTGAAGACCAGTGCATTTCCACCGTTCGTACATTACTATTTCAAAATAAAAGAAATAATAATAGTACAATACAATACACAGACAAAAACGAGGGATGTGCTCTGCCAACCTGGACGGTGCCAGCATAGCGGAGGTGACTACTGTCTGCCTAATTCTCTGTGGTAGCAGTTGTTTCCGTACTTCAGCTTAACATCAGGCGGAGTGTTGTCATGTGTTGGGTAACTATAAAAAATTCCTTGTCACTCACCAATAAGCCGTCCTCTCACTTTTTCAGCTTCGTTATAATGAGCTTTGAACCATAAATTCTGTAACGCGGTGTGGTGTCGAGGTGGAAACGTGTGCGTTTCTAATATTGTATATAGCTCTTGGTACACGCCTCTGTGAAAAGCCACTAATGCCCTCGCCCTGGAGAAGAATTCATTTTTTTTTATTGTAGCTCGGCATGTGACAACACTTCGCCTGATGAAAAGCTAGAGTGCGGTCCAGAATGAAAATAACTGCTACTACAGATAAACCTGTGCGAGTAGCAGTCGCCTTCACTATTCTGGCTCGAGGATACGAGCATGCACTATCTTAGATTGACAGTGCACACTCCTCTCGTTATACCTGGCTACTTCAAACTATTCCCGAAATGCGACAAGGTCACTTCACGGGTGTTACATTCGAAAGTGGTGTTACTACCCCAGGACGGCAGACTGGACAAATAACCATCATCAGTCTGCCTACCACTCTTTAATAGTGTCTATAGGCACTGAGCGTCCAAAGTACATATAACATCGGTACCGGTCAGAATTAGCGAGGTTCGAACACGGGTCTCATCGATCTCGTGAGTTCACGCGTCTTACCGCTAGACCACGACCGCTCTTTATACTACTACTGCTTAGCTCACGGCTTGTTCCCACTGCTTGACTCCTCTCTCTACATAACATTGACTAGATGTTTTCCGTCTCGCCACAAGCACTCTTTTAAGCGTTGCTTAAATTTTTGAAAACGCGCCCGCATGGCACGTCGCTGTGAATATAGCCGCGATTTCCGTTTGAATGTTTTTTAAGTTTTTGAGGTATCACAAGGAGAAATCCGGTGGAGACAAGTCTGGACTTCGTGGTGAAAACTCGATGTCACCTCTCTTAGAAATAACTTTACCGGGGAACATCGCCTTTATGACCCCTATGCTGACATTAGACGTGTGGCAAGTGGCGCCATACTGCTGGAACCAAGTCAGGGAGTTGTACTCTTGCAGCCCAGCAAGGGTTGGTCTTAAAAATTCTTCAAGCAAGCTTGGCCTATAGAATTTTCAAAGAAATAAGTCCCAATGAGCCCTCTGGCTGAAATGGCTGCCCAAACCGTCACTTTCTGGCAGTGAAGAGGCTTTTGATGCTTGCGCGAAGGCTCCGGAAATGGCGGCTTATCGACAGCGACCGTGCCGGCGCGTTTTCGAAAATTTTTAAGCAGCGAGACGGAGAACATCTAGACGATGTTATTTTCAAAAAATAAATTACATTAATGTTACATTAAGTTACTTTTTAAATAAAATCTTTAAGTACTACCAGCCTATTTTTATAAAGATTTCAAAAGTGAATTTTATTCCGGCCCACCCCACGTTCTCAACTATACTACAGCCACCTCATAATCTGAGTCACTGTCAACAGAAATATCTAGTCCGGAAGTACTTGAGCTTCTCCAATACGCAGTACATAATAACTCAATGCCAATAAACTATAATTTTAAAATTTACTTCTTTAACTCCTATCAAAAGGAATCAAATTAAAATAACATAATGAAAGATTCTTAGGGTGGAATATAGATTTGAATTTTGGGCTCCGAAGGGTTGACCAGAGTTTAAGGACCCCGGTGTACTGCCTAACCCTCCCATAGTCAGCCGCTGGATTTAGACTTCGGCAGCCCATAGGCAGAGCGTGTTGTGGAGGCCCTCGTTTATGGTTAACTGTTGAAACTTTCTATTAAGGTCAACGTAAGGAAGAGAGCAACTAAATAAGTTGGCTAACACAATATTTAAAAGAAAACTCAGTATTTTTTTGTTTCTACTGAGCCTTTATCGATTTAATTTAATTTTTTTTTTTTTTTTGGTGTGTGGTGGCGGCCTTTGGGCAACTGCCTATGTTGCCTATGCTTAAATCCGGAACTGCGCAAACTAACTAATTATTACATGCCAATCTAGTAATGTGTATAAGTATATGTATAAAAAAGTTGAAGACTTAGTGTTCTACCTACATAACGTGATCATTTACTATTTTCATCAAAACGACATAGACATCAAATTATTTACGACAATAATAAGCACAAAAAACAACATGTTTTTAACCTCTACGTAATACGTTTCTTATATTAAAAATCTCGAAAAACAATTCTTCGTTCCGGAGTTGGTTTCAAGGATACCGGACCATCAAAAAAGAGACAAAACCATCCACGTGCCCATACGTCTCGTTTTGAACGGGACTGTCCCATTTATTGGTACTGGGTCTCATTGCTGAATTGTTCCGTTTTCAGAGAGCGGCCGTGGTCTAGTGGTAAGGCGCGTGAACTCACGATCGATGAAACCCGTGTTCGAACCTCGCTAATTCTGACCAATGTAACTTTGTTATATGTACTTTGGTCGCTCAGTGCCTATAGGCACTATTAAAGAGTGGTAGGCAGACTGATGATGGTTATTTGTCCAGACTGCCGTCCTGGGGTAGTACCACCACTTTCGAATGTAACACCCGTGAAGTGACATTGTCGCGTTTCGGGAATAGTTTGAAAGTAGCCAGGTATAACAAGAGGAGTGTGCACTGTTAATCTAAGATGGTACATGCTCGTCTCCTCAAGCCGTCATAGTGGAGGCGACTGCTGCCCGCACAGGTTTCTCTGTAGTAGCAGTTGTTTCCATTTATGGACCGCACCCTAGCTTTACATCAGGCGGAGTGCTGTCACATGCCGAGTTACAATAAAAAAAAAAGAAATAGGCCCTCTGGCAGGAGGGGTTGTATTATTGCCTCAAATAACAACGATCATGTTAGTTATACTCCAGTATAATTATTAATACTTTATAATATAATAAATTATTCTTACCTCAAAATAGTTTCATTATTTCTTAAAAGTTCATTCGGCGGTAAATTCCATAAAAACGATGCTAACTTTTCAATATCACCTTTCTGCATTAAAGCCTCACACACACATTGCACTTGATCCGAATTAAAATTTAACCAAAGCCTATTATTGTTATTTTCATTTTCACCATAATATTGGCTTCTATCTCTCTCGTTTTGCATATTTAAATTCTCGAACGATTGTTCGTTTAATTTGACGTTACAATTTAAATTGTTTTCGTTATTTTTTAAATTTGGAAAGTTGGAATATGGGCTTGAGCGGTTTTCGATTTGTGGATAAAAATTTTCGTTCGGCGGTTGTTTCAGTTCGAAATTTAAACATTTATCTTTTCTTAACGGCATCGGTGGATATTCGAAGGGTGGAATTTTTTCGTCTTCTCTAGGTTTTTTGCAGCTGTAATATGATTTTTCATTGACATCATTTGGGTTGTAATAATTATCGCTCTGGCTGTCGTATGAGAAAGAAGGTAAAGATGTTCCCGATTCATCGGTTAAATCACTTAGTGGTGTTAACCTATCAGAGCAAGGTTCCATAGCTGTAGATTTCATTACAGATGTATTTAAGTTTTCTTTTTGGTTTCGTCCTGAAACAAAAGAAATCTGTATAGGCCTGTAGTATAATAGAGCGGTCAAAGTGTAGTAGGCAGACTGATAATAGTTCTGCCGTCCTGTTTTAGTCAATTATGGATTTAAGTTTGATTGTAAACATCGGTCAATGTTGAAAAAGCTGAGAATGAGTTTCTTGAACATAACGAGAGGTGTGTGCACTGTCTATCTAGATTATTCTAGATGGTGCACATGTGTCTCCTTAAGCCAGCATAGCAGAGACGACTGCTAACTGTAGAAAGGAGAATGCCCATTCGCCTAAGACAAATGGGCCCACAATTTTTTTCACGAATTATTTGATTGATTTATTGTTTTATTCGATTTGGTTTTTTAGTTAATTTTGTAGAAAAATAAATCTACTTCCTTAGAAACAATCAGTTTTAATTTTTATACACGGGTTATTGAATAATTACTCGTTTTCTGATGCAATATTTGAGGTTATTATTATATTAAATGCTTTAAATAATTGATGACATCTGTTTTTTATGTAATTAAATATTGTCTATTGATTGGTAAATAATGCGTTGATATAATTAAAATGAATTAATATTAGAATATTGTCTTGTTACCAAACTATTAGGTATAAAGGGGGCTCAAAAATTGGCATTCTCCTTTCTCTGTGATAGCAGTTATTTTCGTTCATGAACCGCACTCTAGCTTTACGTCATATGCCAAACCACAATTTAAAAAAAATGAACACAAAATCTAACTATTTTTAGTGACGAAAAAATGTGGCCAACAGGTACCTAATGACGAAAATTTATGACGAAATAAATTGATTCGTTGTTACTTATTGCATTAAAGTTTGTTATTTTAAAGATAACTACTGCAAAAGTTAAATATTAAGAAGTAAAAAGATGTTTTGATAACAAACCGTACCGGAATTACAATTTACAAAACATTTCAAATAACAAGAAATTGGTTTAATATTATATTTTAACAACAAAAAAATTGTAAAAACGAATTTTTTTTTCAGGTTTAAAAATTTTGTCTTTTGTTAATTATACTTTTTGGATAAGCTATAAATGACGAGTTTCTTGTGGCAATATTCATGGCATACGCTTTTGCGAAGTCGCACGCGCACAGAACAGCCTACCAAAACAAAACAAAAATGATTATAGATATTTTAACACTAAATTAAGTTATTATGAAAGTTAGATAATATAGCAGTTTTGTTAAGGATACAATGTAGAATACAATGTTTTTCGATAATTATATAAGAAATGAGTTATGACATGTTGTTTTTGAGAGAATTAAAAACTTGTGTTGTACAAAGGATAATGCACATTTTTGGGCCCACTTGATACCTAATAGTTTGTAAACAAAACAATATTCTAAAATAATACCTTATTTCTTCATCAATTTATTTTAATTATATAAACACATAGTTTACCAATCAATAGACAATGTTTAATGATATAAAAAATATATATTACCAATTATTAAAGCTTTTAACACAATAATAACCTCAAATATTGCATCAGAAAAAGTCTAATTACTCAATAACTTGGGTGAGATTTATTTTCCTACAAATTAATCGTGAAACTCAAGAAAAAAATTGTGGGCCCAATTATCTTAGGCGAATGGGCATTCTCCTTTATTATTATTTTCTTAAAAGATAACTAGATGGTTTATCTTTTGATTTGTTTTTTAATATTATGGTTTATTTTTAATAATATTTATGTTTTAGTTTCTGACATTATTGTAGTTAAGCTTCAAGGGGCTGATATCGCCACGATTGTGAACGTAAGCCCCAAATTAAATTAAAAAAATGAGAAAAACTGAACAGTTTTATTAAAACTAAAATTATTTTAAAATACAGGTTGTATTTTATTAACTTAATCTTTTATTTTTACTTTATACTTCATTTATTAGCTTATTCTATTTATTTTGTCAATATTTATTTATTTATTTCATTGCACTGTAGACATCTCCGCTCACACCAACAAAGGTTAGCTGGTAGACAATGCCAAAGGCATTAAGCTCGCCTATGTACGATTTAACGTGTGCAATAAAGTGTTTTTTTATTTTTATTTATTTTATTTATTTGTATCGCCGTCCGCGTCAGTCAGTCGTTTAACCCTCATGGATGTTCAGCGATTTTCAGTGGTTCAAAAGGTTTTAATTAAATTTTAATCAAAATCAGATTGTCGTCTGAAGTGTTAAGTCAAAAAACTATACTGGGACTTATTTCTATTCAATTTTCTTCATAAATTTATAAATATACAAATCTATAATACAATAATATAATTATAAATAAATAAATCATAAAAAATATCTGAAAATTGTTTCCTCAACCGATTTTTGACTATAAAATTTATATTTTATTTATTTAAAACACAATTATAATATACAAAAATTGAGACAAACACGTATTTAATAAAAATAATGATAAAGTAATCCTGAATTTAAGTTAAATTATTATTTTTTTATTCAATTCAGAATTAGCAAAGCATTCTAGCTTTACATCAGGCGGAGTGTTGTCACATGCCGAGTTACAATTTAAAAAAAAAACTTAAAAATTAATTTGAAAAATACATATAACTTACCGATTTTTTAAGTTTCTTTTTAACTTTATTTATCAATAAATATAATATTTATAACACTAATCTAATAAACGATTATTTAAAATAAAGGGTTTAACATAAAAGTTCACTTGAAAAACATAACAAGCACCGATATTTTTTTTCAGTAAGTTTTTTAACCACTATGTATTTATCAATTAATATTTTTAAAACACGCGAGTAAAAAAATAAAAATATTTGATACTAATTAATATACTCGAGTTCATATTACTGCACACCCTTCCTGCTCAATCGCAGATCTTGAAATAAGACCGGGTGTAGATTTTCAAAGCACCAGAAAGAGATAGTGAATGTGCGAGCAGGACAGCGAATAAGGGTGGAGCTTGCAGTCCTCGGTTCTTTGCTTTTTTAATCTTGTAACTGCTAAAAATTGAATCGTTTGTTTTATTTGGTCCACCTTCATTTTTAGGGTCAATAAATTCTAGTAACTATGACCTACTAACCGTATATGTATTGCGATTTTTTTCCGTTTTACCGGATGACGACAGGAATATATTTTGATATGGAGTGTTTGGCGCGCTTTTGCCCGGGAAGGTTGAGAGGTTTTTTATCCCTTTCCTTAATTAGTTAAGTGGTTATTATTGTGTAAAATTAGTGTTATTTTGCGTAATTTTATGCTGCGCTTGTGAGTATTGTGGAAACATTAAAATTCACTCTATATGAGGCAACTGAAGCGGTTTTTTTAGTGGTTATCCCACGCCGTGAAAACGCTCATATTGTGACGTGACCGGATGAATTGCCGCCAAATACTTCAAGAAAGCGTCAAATTGTAAAACACCATTGCGATTTGATGCAAAAACTTCAAGAATTTACTACTCAACATTGGCAGAATTGTCGTTGTTATGACATCTGAGGCCATTTAACAAAAGAAGAAGAAGAAGAAATCTGATATGAATGGACGCGTTACACAAGGCAGACCCAGAAGGGTGTTTTCCGATCAATTTGCCCATTTGCCCATAACCGTCGGGCTTGTATGAAGAGAATTGTGGATGTGAGGGAAGCGAGGTAGTTGTGTCAGGATCGTGGTAAGTGGCGTTCCGTTGTCTCTGCCTATCCCTGTAGGAAAATGGCGTGACAATTGTATTGTATTTTACCGCTTTAGCCATGTTAACTTAACAGCTAAAGTATGGCTTAAGAAACAACCAACGAGACAGCAGCCAAAAACATTTTTTATAAAAGTTGTTTATACGTACTTTGGTCGCTCCTATAGACACTATTAAAGAGTGGTAAACAGACTAATGATAGTTATTAGCCCAGTCTGCTGTCCTGGGGTAGTACCACTACTTTCGAATGTAACACCCGTGAAGTGACCCAAAAAAAAGCTAATCGACATCGAACGAATCGAAAACAAAATATATGCGATTTACAGTATAGATAGATATAGACTTGATATACTTATGATGATATACTTCTGCTGCTCCGATTTTTTTCTTCCGATACAATGAAATGATCCTAACATGAAACTGAGTCGAATCGCATCAAAAAAAATGTTCATCAAAATGACTCATTTCCATGGACAACTCAAGCTTGACCAGAAAAATTACTATGCCAAATTCGTTTTCATAAAAAAAGAGCAAATGATTCCTAAGACAGTTTCCCTGTATCTCCTGTGGTTTCGGATTTCCCCATACTGTCCCAGTTAAAAAAATTACCCTGTATACAACTAGATGTGCAATAACACTCCTAACGCGAGAGAAAATATGGCCACAGCAACGTTTAGGTTCTCTGTCAGTTAGTTGCCGGCAACATTGTCAAATCGGTTTTTTATGTCAGATTCGGGCAATCCTTCTTCTGTCGTTCCATCAAATTGTGGAACGACGTTCCCAGCCATGTCTTTCCTCCTTCCTACAACCTGGGATCCTTCAACCGCAGTGTGAAGAGGCATCTCACAAAGCCGGCATAGCGGAGGCGACTGCGGATTTTCCTCTCTAATAGCATTGAAGTATGGTAGGCAGACTAATAATAGTTTCGCGTTTCGGGAATAGTTTGAAAAACTGATTCAAAAACGGCAACAATAACAGCTAATAAATTATTATGTATGTAGTTATAAAGTGCGGTGTATTGGATTCAATTATGGTAAGTAATTGATATTATACGGCGCCATCGGAATCTACTAAAATGGACCTCCCGCCGTGTTTGACTTTGGCGGCAAATATTTTCATTTGATAGGCGGTTTCACTAGTGTTTCATTCATTTTTTTTTTGTTTTATATGGCGTTATAACAATTTGCCAGTGTCAAAGTAAATATTTTTGCATCAAGTTAATAACATTGTGCATCACGAGTCATTCATTCATCACACCAAACAGCCAGGTCAAATCTCTGTCAAGTCAAAAATTGTTCCAGTAAAGTGGTAGAATCTTTACTGAAACTTCCTACGGAGTTTTGGAGGGAAAATGGAAACACAGGTTCTCTTCTTTTGAATTGTTTGCCCACACTCACGCACGTTCACGAACACTTAATGGTTAATAATCCACCACTACCACACATTAACACTCGAAGAAACACGAGTTAAGGAAAACAATTCAAAACAGACAACCCGACGTCTCAAGATGGCCGCCAAAACTCCAACCATCAGTGTTTCACTTGGACTAAAAGAGCAAGATACGATATGTTCCCTGTCGTTTACTATTGAAAATACAACAGACACTAATTATACGCACTCACCTACACTATTACAGTACTTATACTCATGCACAGGACTCATGCAAAGATAGAAAGACGTTGCCAGACTGCAGTGCGAAGGAGACACAATACTGTCAATTTAAAGCGACCGTGGTCTAGCGGTAAGACGCGTGAACTCACAATCGATGAGACCCGTGTTCGAACCTCGCTAATTCTGACCGGTACCAATGTAACTTTGTTATATGTACTTTGGTCACTCATTAAAGAGTGGTAGGCAGACTGATGATGGTAATTTGTCCTGTCTGCCGTCCTGTGGTAGTACCACCACTTTCGAATGTAACACCCGTGAAGTGACCTTGTCGCGTTTCGGGAATAGTTTGAAAGTAGCCAGGTATAACGAGAGGAGTGTGCACTGTCAATCTAGATGGTGCGTGCTCGTCTCCTCTAGCCGGCATAGTGGAGTCGACTGCTACCCGCATAGGTTTCTCTGTAGTAGCAGTTGTTTCCATTCATGAGCCGCACTCTAGCTTTACATCAGGCGGAGTGTTGTCACATGCAGAGCCACAATAAAAAAAATAGTTCACGTACATGTGTCAAAGTATGTCAGTTAGACTCAGTTTACGGGGTTCAATTTTTAGTCGTGCGTAACGTAGTTTCCTCTTTTCGTTTTAATTTCTATTGAATTTTATTCACGTTTCGAGATCGAGTTTTGTAGTAGCCAAGTATAACGAGAGAAGTGTGCAGTGTCAACCTGGATGTTGAACATTCGTCTCCTCGAGCCGGCATAGCGGAGGCGAGTGCTGCCTGCAGACATTTCTCTCTATACCAGTTGTATTCGCTCATAGACCGCAGTTTATTCGCCATCGGACTGTGGTCACGTTACATCGAGATACTACTATAAATTAGTAAAAAGAAGTTGTTCAATAATTGCATAACATTGTTCCCATCAACTAAGCATAATATTTAATTACATTTTGTTATTAAAAGACGTTATGATTCTGCGTTTTTGATAAAAGAAAAACGTGGGAATGTAAAATTGCAGAGTTTTATCTTTTTTCTGGTTGTTTGTTTTTACCTTTGATTCTATTTGTTTAATTTATTAATTTTATAAATTGTGTGCATATTTTTAAGTAATTTTGCATGTCGGGAGACACAATAATGCTCCCGCAAATAAATAAATTTCATTTCAAATTGCATTTTTTTTTAATTATTATTGTAGCTCGGCATGTGACAACACTCCGCCTGATGTAAAGCTAGAGTGCGGTCCATGAATGGAAACAATTTATCTGTAGTAGCAGTTGTTTCCGTTCATGGACCGCACTCTAGCTTTACATCAAAGTTGTTGAAAAAATATTATAAAAATTACGATAACAAGAATGGCGGTCTCCCATTGGCTAAAAATTAAGTTTTAAACGTTCGAGATTCGCCCTCCTGTGCCTATCCTTTATAGTATAAGCGTAATAATTAACAAAAATCATTAAAATAACTCGACCTGTGTGGTATATATTAATTATATAATTAAGTGTCGGCTTGCTCTGTATGCCGTTTAACCTAAAGGTGTCGAATATCATTGGTCTTTTCTAAGAAACCATTTCGCCGTGAGAACAATAGACGATACAAATGCTACGAAACTCATCGATAAACATTAGTACTGAAAAACGTCACAAGTTTAAGTAATAATAATAAACTCTTTATTGTGCATATAGAATTAACGTGCATGAAGAGAATTGTGGATGTGAAGGAAGCGAGGGCGTTGTGTCAGGATCGTGGTTGTTACCTGTGTCTCATCACATCCCCTACGAAAACGCCGTGGTCGGCACATAGGCGCGAGCTCCGGAGGCGGGGACAGCCTTCAGTCCCGATGGACTGTTGACTGTCTAGTGACGGCTGATATGGGGATTTATCTGTCGTCCTATAGACTGAGGCGTTCGACGAGTTGAGTGTTTCGACTCGCCGTTCCCGGGGCTCGGTCCGTCACCTTGGACCTCCGCAGGGCGGAGTCTGGATGAATGTTAACGTGTGCCCAGACTCCGTCCACTATGCGTCGAGTGAAACACCGTGGGGTTTTAGTCGGTATGCCAAGTTGGAGAGTCCGACATAACCCTGGTAACCTTCCCCAAGGGCCAGGGCATCCTTAGAGGATTTTCCCACGTAAAAAAAAAAGGATCGTGGTTGTCTCTGCCCATCCCTGTGGGAAAAAGGCGTGACAATTGTATTGTATTGTATTGTAGAATTAAACAAATCATACATTTAACAAATTAAATAGGTAACACAACAATTTCTTCCAGGCAATCCTACATTTACTCCACACGAGTTGCACCATCGTCGCGCCTGTCCTTATCCGTAACCAGCGAATCTTGGCAAAGTATTAGTTAAAGTTGCTTTAACCGGCCTTCTGGTGCAAACGACCCCAAAGAATTTTGAGTAAGTAGTGGATGTATGAGCGGCTGTTAGTAGAGTTAGAGTTTTAGAGAAGCATCGGCCGTGGTCTAGCGGTAAGACGCGTGAACTCACGATAGATGAGACCCGTGTTCGAACCTCGCTAAAGACCGATACCAATGTAACTTTGTTATATGTACTTTGGTCGCTCAATGCCTATAGGCAGTACCTGTAGGCAGTGCCTGTAGGCAGACTGATGATGGTTATTTATCCAGTCTGTCGTCCTGGGGTAGTACCACCACTATCGAATGTAACACCCGTGAAGTGACCTTGTCACGTTTCGGGAATAGTTTGAAAGTAGTCAGGTATAACGAGAGGAGTGTGCACTGTGAATCTGGATGGTATATGCTCGTCTTCTCAAGCCGGCATAGTGGAGGCGACTGCTGCCCCACAGGTTTCTCTGTAGTAGCAGTTGTTTTCATTTATGGACTGCACTCTAGCTTTACATCAGGCGGAGTGTTGTCACATGCCGAGCTACAATAAAAAAAAGAGTTAGTTATGGATTGGAACCGGGATTTAAGATACTGTACCTACCTAGTAACTAAGAGCAGCCGCTGTCTAGCTGTAGAACCAAGTAGAATGCGTGAATTCATTTTTTTTTATTCTAGGCATGTGACAACACTACACACTGTGCCTGCCATAGCCTGGATGTATATCGGCCTTCCACTGCAAGCGGAGCGGGCTTCGTAATGATTCCATTGAGCTCACTCCGCATTGCCGCTAGCAATGGAGGGCAAAATCTTTCTTTTTTTCTTGATTCAGATCTAACGCCTAGTGTGACTTTCTGCAATCATTTGGATGAATAACAACAAATACGCAAACTCCGTCCACTATGCGCTAAGTGCATCACCATGAGGTTTTAGTCAGTATGCCCGTGTTAGCTGGAGAGTCCGACATAACCCTGGCATCTTCCCAAAGGATTCCCCCAGCATTCGTAAAAAAGGTAGTCAGACATTTCGCTGTAGTTTTTTTATAGTTTTTACAACACCTACATTAAATCAAAAGTTGTTTTTTTTACTTTTAATATCCGCTTCAAGCCACCTTTACACACCTGACATTTCCAGCTTTCCCATTGGTTGTTTTAAACGCGAGGGTGAGTTAAACTAATTCTGATTGGTTAACTTAGACGGGGGTGTCTCCGTGAGTTTCAAATTTCTATGCCCATTAAATGCAAGATTGAAGTGATTTAGGGATTTCACAGCTAGTGTTAAATTCACAAGGGTACTTGTAATATTAAACCAGTCTATGTTTTCGTTTTAATTTATTAAAATATCCGAACATCCTTGACTATATGATTGCTTCGACCTAGGAGGTTAGGACAGTATGTAAACACGCAAAAATAAACTATTACTTTATCTTTAGAGAGTGATGAGCAGACTGATGATGGTTATTAGTCTATTCTGCCTTCCTGGAGTACCACCACTTTCGAACGTAAAACTCGTAAAGTGACTATGTCGTATTTCAACCTGGATGGTGCAAATTCATCTCCTCAAGACGGCCATAGCGGAGGCGACTACTGCCTGTAGAAATTTATCTGTAGTGGCAGTTGTTTCCATTCATGGACCGCAGTCTAGTTTTACATAAGGCGGAGTGTTGTCATTTGTAGAGTTAAAATTTAAAAAAAAAATGTACCAACATTTCAGGCATAAATTACACTTGTACCTTATGACGTTAAATTTTTGTAGACCAAAATTACAAAATCATAATAAAAGAAGAAAAAGAAGCGCTCTTTCTCTTTAATTTTTTTTTCTGGACCTTGAAAGAACAATACCCACTATACCCATTTTGAACAAGTATCTGTATCGTTTGTTAACAAAACAATATTCTAAATTAACATCTTTATTAATTTATTTCAATTAAATATATCAGCGCAACATTTACCAATCAACAGATCATGTTTAATTACATAAAAACAGATATAATAAATTATAATTAACGCATTTAATATAAAATAACCTCAAACAATAAAGAGTGGTAGGCAGACTGATGATGGTTATTTGTCCAGTCTGTCGTCCTGGGGCAGTACCACCACTTTCGAATGTAACACCCGTGAAGTGACCTTGTCGCGTTTCGGGGATAGTTTGAAAGTAGCCAGGTATAAGAGAGGAGTGTGCACTGTCAATTTCGTCTCCTCGAGCCGGCATAGTGGAGGCGACTGCAGCCCGTACAGATTTCTCTGTGGTAGCAGTTGTTTCCATTCATGGACCGCACTCTAGCTTTACATCAGGCGGAGTTTTGTCACATGTCGAGCTACAATAAAAAAAACATTGCAACAGAAAAAGTCTAAATTATTTTAAACACTACTTTGCAACTAATTTCCGCTAATCAATGTTAGTGAGGGGTAGGTACTAGGTAGCTGTTAATGTTAGACTCTTCACCATGCAAAAACCTCTCGACGCGTTTCGCCACTCCACGTGGTATCTTTAGGAGACGTGTGGTCGCTTCGACTTCGCTCCGACGATGGACGGATGGATTCTGCAAGGTAACGCCTAATACTAAAAAAAACTGATTGGTGATAAGGAATTTGGATTTATTTTTGTACAAAATTAACTAAAAATTATTGAAAAATTCGCAAAAAAGTTGTGGGCCCATTTTTCTTAGATTTTCCTTTAAAAGTTACGGCAGATTTACTCTAGAAATCTCGATTCGGCGTCGAACCCGATACCGAAACGTATTTGAGTTTAATTTCACGCCTTGTCTGTAACAATTAGAGCATATCTGACAGCCAGATACGCTATTTAATATGCTTTCCGAAATAGAAATTACATTAGTCATTTGTTTTCTTAAGTACTAAAAATATGTATGACAAATAGTGACAATTCTGTTATTCTATCAAATAGTTAGGAAGTAGTAGATGTACTGTAGATCCTGTGGCTTGCGGTCTTTTGACCATATCAAGTGTGGAGATGTCCAAGTAAGAGCTTGGGTATTAACTGCATAAAATTGTAGAATGTAAAAAGGCGTGATAATTGTATTGTATTGTATTGTATTGTAAGCACTGCTGCCATGGTGTGCGCACATGCCTTGGCATGCAAGTCAGCCTAAACTTTAACTGTATTGCTATTTTTACATGTATACGCTTGCATGCCGTTTTGTGTGTTTTATTTAATAAAATTTAAAAAAAAATCACAAAAAAAATTAAACACGATAATTCATTATTCTAAAGAGTGTTAGGCAGACTGATGATGGTTATTTGTCCAGTCTGCCGTCCTGGGGTAGCACCACCACTTTCGAATGTAACACCCGTGAAGTGACATTGTCGCGTTTCGGGAATAGTTTGAAAGTAGCCAGGTATAACGAGATGAGTGTGCACTGTCAATCTGGATGGTACGTGCTCGTCTCTTCAAGCCAGCACAGTGGAGGCGACTGCTGCCTGTAGAGATTTCTCTGTAGTAGCAGTTGTATCCATTCATGGGCCGCACTCTAGCTTTACCTCAGGCGGAGTGTTGTCACATGACGAGCTACAATAAAAAAAAATTATGGCAGGATTTTATTTTATTTTATAGTAACTCTTTTTCTAAATTTCTACCGGCAACAGGCCTCCGGTAGCCGGCTTTAGGAGACGAATATGCACCATCTAGATTGACAGTGCACACTCCTCTCGTTATACCTGACTACTTTCAAACGCGACTAGGTCACTTCTCGTGTGTTACACTTGAAAGTGGTGATGTTATTCCTGTACGGTCGACTGGGCTAATAACCACCATCAAACTTTAAAATATAGCCTCTTGACTTAAAAAAAAACCTGTAATCTAACCAAAATATCAAAACAAACAAAGCGAAATATTTCTGCAAAATTTCATACATTTTATCCACTCGATCATTTATCAATGGATATCTTTGTTAATCTGTTTAATCCTTAACTACTACATTCACAGAAAAAACAACTTTAATCCATAATGTTAAAGTTTAAATTAGCACTTTTAAATTTAATATTTAATCACAATTAAAAGTAAACTTTATTTTCTTAAATAATAAGGTTGAAAATTGAAGTTTTAGGGAAAGTGATCGTAAAAATTCGGTAGAAAAGGCGTTTTTCCTAATCCCGTGTTATGAGGCAGGTGATAAAAGGGCCCAGTCAAATAGACGGGGGCTTGATGGGGTCTCTATTGTTACTGTGACAAGTTTGATGCAACGCGTTGTGCACTTGCGAGATGGATGGGAATAACGTTGTAAGGTATTTTTTTTTAAATTATGATGAAAATATGATATACTCGGGTATTTATAACGAGAGGTGCTTCACATTTGTACCCTCAAGCCGGCATAGCAGAAGCGACTCCTGCTTGGAGACATTTCGGAAGTTAAATTTACAAATATCTGTGCAGTGGCTTAATTCTGCTTGAATGTAGCTAGGTAAAACGAGAGGAGTGTGCCCTGTCAATTAATGGTGCACATTGAACATTGTGATCTGAAAAAAGATACAATTTTAACAATCAATATATGTATATATTTTTTAATTGTAGTTCGGCTTATGACAACACTCCGCTTGATATAAAGCTAGAGTGCGGTCAATGAACAGAAACTGGCAGCAATCACCTCCACTTAACTGGCCCGAGGAGACGAGCATGTACCATTTAGATTGATTTTTTAATTTGATACCATTTAAATTCGAATAAATAAATAAAATATTTTCGACTTATAACGCTTTCGAATAGTAAAAGTTTAACACAGTTGCGCATTTTGTAAAAGTATAGAAAAAGGGCGTCAGACCACGGACAATTGCAATTGTTAACATGCGTATAATTGTCATTGTTAAGGGATTTATTTTGTAACACCCTTCTTAATAGAGTCGAGTAGTACTACATTTTAGTTTATTAAACATTGCAAAATTTATTCACAAATTCTGATAAGATTAAGTTCTAATGCCTGCCTTCCACTCGCTGCTCGCAATGGCACTCTTCATAAAAGTGCACAGTGTAAGCAAGCCGCATGTAAAGCTAGAGTGCGATCCATGAACGGAGGCGACTGCTGTCAGGGAGGGGAATCCGCAGACAGCAGTCGCCTCCGCTATGCCGGCTTTGTGAGATGCCTCTTCACATCCCAGGTTGTAGGAAGGAGGAAAAACGTAACCCGCGTTGCAATATCGTGTAAATTCATATTGTTATCGTTAAAAGGGTGGTTGATCCCGAAAAAATAATAGAAAAACATATTGGGCTTCTTTTCATACATTGACGTTAGTGACATTGGTTTGACGATTACTTTGACTTTGACTAACCAAAATCGCTGGTTATGGTTAGCGTTAAAGTAAGCGTCAAAAATGACAGGCACGACGATGGTGCAACCTGTGTGGAGTAAATGTAAACGTAACGGTTAAAGTAAGCGTAAAAGTAATAGTTAAAGTTACTTTAACGGGCCTAAGTTCGCTGAATAAAAAGAACAATGCCCATTTTTGAGGCAGCTTGATATCTAGTAAAAATAAACTTAAAAATCATCTACAAACTCTAGAAAAATATTGTAGGCCCATTATCTTAGGTGAATAGGTGAATTCTTTAACAGAATTGTATTTTAAATATTAAAAAATAAGATGTAAACCGATAGCTCGTATCCGTTAGTTAAAGATGTGGCTTTTTTAAACTAAAAAAAGTACCAAAAATTTTTATATAAAAACCAAAAATATTTAGAATAGTTCACTCACATTGTTACAAGATACCCAATTACTCTGTTACTGCATTTTTCAATGTTGCTTTTTTCTCCCCTTTATGTTCGTTAAGAATTAAATAATATTATGGATATAGTTTCTTTTATTAGCGACCCAGAGCTAACCGGCAAACTACTCCGACTAAGTAGACAAAAGCTGCGTGTTATGGTTGGGGTCATTACAGGACACCTGGCCCTAAACAGGCACTACTACAATATAAATGTTACAGACAGCCCTCTGTGCAGAGGATGCCTGGATGAGGAGAGTGCTCCTGGAGTGCAGCAGCGTTGAAGCACCGAGAAGAAAGTTCCTGAGGACAACGTCAACACTCCCTGAGGCGTGCCGGAACGTCGACGGCGTACTGGCCCTCATGGAAGAGATAGGATGGCTTGCATAAGTACGGAAGGACGCACCAGGGACCCCCATGGAGGGTCTGCGTGCGAAAACCAGCCCGGAAATTCAATATTCAAGATAGCGACCCAGAGTCAGTTTAAAACAGTGGTCGGAGGGTTAAAAATTGGACTGATAAAATGGGTTTGAAACCCATTCACAGATGGGACAGTGACATTTATTTATTTTTTTAATTTCAAGACATTTCAAAAACTTTGCCATGTCCCGCTATTCTATTCAATTTATGAAATGTATTATTACAATATTCTTTTGAGCGGCCGTAGACTAATATGAAGTAGTATGAATTCACAATGACGTTCCCGGGTTCAAATCTCGCTAAATTCTGACCAATAAAACTATGTTATTTTATTATGTACTTTGGTCGTTTAGTGCCTATAAATGAAGCACTAGCTTAGTACGTAAAGAAAAAATCTTTTTCCAGTCAATATTTATCCGGGAAGATTGAGGAGTTCTTTATCTCTTTCCTTGATTAGTTTAGTGGTCATTATTGTGTCAAATTGATGTTATTTTGCGTAATTTTATGCTGCGCTTGTGAGTAATTGTGGAAAAATTAAAATTCACTCTATATGAGGCAACGGAAGCGTTTTTTTTTTTGTTGTTATCCCACACCGCGATAACGCTCATATTGTGACGTGACCGGGTGAATTGCCGCCAAATACTCCAAGAAAGCGTCAAATTGTAAATATTTTAGAATAAAATAAATTCTATTTTAGAATAGAAGAAGAAGAAGAAGATACACAGTCCAATACGCTCTAATATGGTCAATAGGACAGAGAGACTTGACTGAAATTGAAATCATAAAAACCCAAGAGTATTATCCACATGTTTCAAACTGAATTATAGTTAGCATATTTTTTTAACCGCCCTTTTTGTCTCTAACTAATAAATCTGTCAACTTCTCTACATGCTCCTCTGACACTTTCAGGGTTAAAAGTATAATGTTAGGTTAATTATAATAATTAGGTGACTTTTTTAACTTAAAAATTCTTAAACCAAATTTAAAAAAAACTAGCTATTTTTTTGCTATTATCTCCACGTTTTGTAAAGCTTTTTTTTATTACACTGAAAAGAGAGCCAAGTTATTGAATGATAAGCGCGGCCGTGGTCTAGCGGTAAGACGCGTGAGCGTGAACTCACGATCGATGAGACCCGTGTTCAAACCTCGCTAATTCTACCAATACCAATGGCCGGTAGTGGCCTAGCTAGCATATGGAAAACATATACTCTATAAATAGAATAGGAACTTAATTTTATAACAGGTTTTTGTTTAATTTAAATAATTTTGTACAGATAATAATGAAAAAAATTACACATAATTACATCGGCATATGTCACGGATTAGCTAACAAAGGAGAAACACCCTAATTCACTAATAAGGGTGGGTAGCGTCGAATGTATTTTTGCCGTAAAATTGAACGTAAAATTCACTCAATTATTCAATTATTTTAGCTTATCCATGTTACTTAAGAGGACTCAGAATAAATACACCAGTGAAAATAACTGTTAACACATTTTTAAAACATTGTTTTTGTGTAAAAACGGGGAAAATATGGCATTTTTTTTAAATAGTCATAACTTGGAGGGAAAATGGAAACAAAGGTTCTCTTCTTTTGAATTGTTTGCCCACAAGTTAAATGAAATGACGAGTGCTAAATGTATAATAATGGTGGATTATTAACCATTAAGTGTTCGTGAAGCAAACAATTCGTTAAACAAAACGTGTGTTTTCATTTTTTTTAAAACTCCGTTGAGGCTTTAAAGGCGAACGCCCATTCGCCTAAGACAAATGGGTCCACAATTTTTTTCTCGTCCCGGGTTATTGAGTAATTTGATGTTTTCTGATGCAATATTTGAGGTTATTATTATTTTAAATGCTTTAATAATTGAAGATAGCTGTTTTTTATGTAATTAAACATTGTGTATTGAATGATAAATGATGTGTTGATATAATTAAAATGAATTAACAAAAAATAAGATATTATTTTAGAATATTGTTTTGTTACCAAATTATTAGGTATCAAGTGGGGCCCAAAAATGGGTATTCTCTTTTAATATCATGAATCGAACCTAGATACCTAATAAAATAATAATAAACAAATGTGTTATTTTGTAGGGAATTTCGCTAACAACCCCTAATTATTTGCTACAATTTGTTGTAATTGGATATCGCGCAACCCTTATCTATTTTGCTAGCTGTTAAAATTAATTGATTCCCCTGAGATAAACTTTCACGCCCTTAACATTCTGGGATAAGCTGTACGATATTGTTAAGTTAGAGTATTGGTTTAAGATGAGTTATCAATATTAAGAATAATAATAATAATAAAATTCTTTATTGCACAAAAAATATAAATGCCTGAAGGCATTCTCTACCAGCTAACCAGAAAGGGTACGTAGTGATTTGGAGGGTGCAGGAAAGATGTAGAGGGAAATAGTGAAATAAGGCGTAAGATAGAACAGTAGTATATAATAGTAAATACATAGATAAATATATATACAGGGTGTCCCGTAAGTAGTGGTGTCAACGATATTTTACGGATAGAGGGGTTCAATATCTAGAATATAATTTGGTGATTTTTTTTATACCTTCTGGTTTAAAAGTTATGACATTTTGAATGAATTATCATTTTTCCCCCCGTTTTATCACAAAATAATGTTATAAAAATTTGTTTACAATTATTTTCACTGATCTTACTTTATACAGAGATTATACAGGGCTTTCTAATTAAAATGTTATTTGTAACCAATTAATAACCATGATTAAATAAAAAATTAAAATCTAAACAAGATTTAATTTATCAAATTTTAAGCAAAATATTTAAACGAAGCTGGTGTAAAAAAAGAGCAAGATAATACATATAATATATTTTTATGGTTTTTAATTATTATTCCCTTGTTTATTTAGAAAATGTTTATAGAGTAACTTTTTGAATAGGTTCGGAGACTGAGCATTTCTGACGCAAAGTGGTAATTTGTTCCATTGGCGAGCTGTAGAGGCTGTGAAGAATGACCGTGGTGTAGGGGTTGAAGACATCTTTAATGCTGACGTGTGCCCAGACTCCGTCCACTATGCGTCGAGTGAAACACTGTGGAGTTTTAGTCGGTATGCCAGGTCGGAGAGTCCGACATAACCCTGGTAACCTTCCCCAAGGGCTAGGACATCCTTAAAGGGGGATGAAGACATTGAGAGACCCGTGTTCAAATCTTAATAAATTTCAATGTTACTTCAGTGTTGCCAACTTAGGGGTTTTCCCCCCAAAATTTTTGAGAGTTGGCAACAATTTGTCACTTTGTTATATGTACTCTGACACCTCAGCTGATTATGGTTATTAGCCCAGTCTACCATCCTAGGGTACCAGCCCTATCAAGTGAAAAGACCAGTTTCGGGATCAGCTTGGAAGTAGTCGGGTATAACGAGAAGAGTCAATGGATGGTGCTTACTCATCACCTCAAGCCGGCATAGGGTGACTACTTCTCTGTTAATAATTCTTTTCACAAAATTTATGTCAATCGCATCGATATATTTGTAATTAGTGATGGTAACGTAACGATATTTTTATCGATATTAAAGGAAAATTAATAAAAATAAAAAATCAAATTAATTTCAACGTCATTTATTCATAAAGACAAATTTAATAAATGAACGCACTAAATTACATAAAATTTGAGATATGTAACTTAGATATTTGATACTACATATTTATGATTACCTATTAATTGTTTATAATATTATTTGGTGTTACAAATCCATTTCAATACATATAGTAACTTAAACAAGGTGTCCCGTAACCTAACTAAACTATGGCATAATTAAACTGAAACGTTCTTATAGAAAACCCATTTGTTAAGTGAATTTAGCTGCAAAAATGTAGCTCAATACCTATTGAGATGTTAAATAAATTAGTTCATTTGAAAATAAAACCAATTCATTTTATTAGACAGTCAACTCAATTACAAACTCACCACATAAAGTGCTTTCCGCCAGTGGCACCAAAAGACCCGTTAAAGTTACTTTGACTGTTACATTTTACAATGACTTTAACGGTTACGTTTACTTTTACTCCACTCCATCGTGTAAATTCATAACGCTTTTCTTTTTTTTTCTTTTTGTTTTATATAGCGTTATAACAATTTGCCAGTGTCAAAGTAAATATTTTTGCATCAAGTTAATAACATTGTGGTCAAGTCTCAGTCATGTCAAAAATCATTCCAGTAAAGTGGTAGAATGGTTAGCGTTAAAGTAAGCGTCAAAACTGACAGGTATTTTTTGAAGCAACCCAATTTTAATTTTAACCATTACTTTAACTTGAGAGTAATAGTTAAGTCATTTGGTGCAAATAATGGACCTAAAAACGCTTTTTGCGACTTCCTAACTCGCCTCCACGATGACTACAAAGCTTTCGAATTATCGGATCAAAAGAAACACGTTAGTTAATTAATTTTAGTTTAGTTAATTTATACAACGCAGAAAAGTATAACGTTACGGGACACTGTTAGATAACGACAGCTGTTCAGACGTATTAACTTTAGTTTGATGAGTGACTGTGGTCTAGCGGCGGACCTCACGATCGGTAAGACGCCTGTTCAAACCTCGCTAAATTCTAACCGATTCCAATAACTAAGTTATATGTAGTTTGATTTCTCAGTGCCTGTGATACAAGTACAGGCATTTAAAAAACAAATTAATTTTAATGTACAGGATGTACCCACCGATTCACTGAGCGTTAATTTTTTTACAACACAGGTTTTGTTTTTAAAAGTATAATTGCAATATTAGGTTTTTATTCTTAGCAGTTTAGGTGTTATCAACAAATTGACAAAGTCTTAAGAAAGAGATCGCTTTTTGAGATATAAATTCGAGGGGTTAGGGGAGGCGACTGCTACCTGTATTTATCTGTAGCAGCAATTGATTTCAAGCAAAACCCAAGCCGAGTGTCGTCATATACCGAGATACTATAAAAAAAAATGTGATACCATTTACAAAGTCAATAATTTATCGCTACTACCCACCTAAGTAACTTTCTCATTTGATTAGTACTAAGAAAAATTAATGGAAAACACCGAATTTTTGTCCGGTTTCCCAAACACCCAATGCACTGTTCGCCGACCCCGACATCGCGTTTTATTAAACTATAATCAATACGTCTGAACAAGGGTTAAAATAATAAAGGCTGACGTCTACTACAGACTATACGAGGCGCACTGAATCAAATCTTCTTTCCTCTACGCGTGTCTGTGATGGATAGATGTATCGCAGCATGTTGCTAGTAGTAAGCAAAAATTCGCTTGAAGAGATTCATGTCTCTAGTTTTAACTGTACAGTTTTTAGTTTTATCTAAAAGTTTATAGTGTTTTGATTAGTCAGTTTCAGATTACAATTCAACTATTTCTTCCACACACCTTCAGTTTTAACTGTACAGTTAAATCAGACGGTTAAAACATGAGAGAACGCGTCTACGGAATTCAATTTTGTGAGTTAAGCTGACTCTGTAATGGGTCCGTTCCGTTAACGTTCGAGAACCGACTGTGGGAATAAACTTTACGATAACGGACCCGTTTCAGTTAAGCCCTTTGGCTCACGCGTACGACTTTCAAGTCACAAAATAGTGGTTGTAATGTGGTTCAACAGTTTTGTCACCCACATATTGTTACATTATACAACTATTGTTGAAACCGACCCCGATTTGTAGCGAGATTTCATATTAATTTAATACTTTGAAGACTCAACCACTTTTGTGATTCTAAGCGCTCGCTAAGCGAATTTTTGCGATTCTATCCAATCAACACCAGCCCTAAGTAATATACATACATAGTATCAACATATACTATTTTGCCATACATAATAATATAAGCTACAATTATATTAAATTACACTATTGTTAATAGATCAATAATATGTTTTTTTTTTGGAAGACAAATCGTATGGCATATTTATATTTTTCAAATAACACCGCACCGATATATTTAAGAGTATAATATGCTTACAAGGGAAAATATCTACTGGATATATTATTCGTATAGGTAAATATTAGGAAAAATAGTCTAGTTTTTTTTTAAACTTTTTTTTCTACAAAAATAAGAAGAAATGTTGTATTTTTTGAAATGGAAAACTGTTGGTTTTTTTGTATTTTCTTTTGCTGCTTGTTGTTTTTCTTGAGATGTTTAAATTTCTAATTTTTTTTTAGTTAAAAAAATTAAAAAAAATATATTTAGTTTATTTATATGTATTATTGCTTCGCGTGTAGTTTTTTTTTTTGGTTTAATTTAACCATTCGAAATGGTCATCAAAGACGAAGAAAGCCTCATAAAATATTTTATTTTAGAATTTTAATAATCGTTAGGTTTTGTAAAAAAAAAATTTCACAAACGGTTGTCAGAATTTATAAGCAACAAACAGCAAAAGTGAATAAATGTAAATAATCAATAATAATATTATATTAAGATTAAAAGAGAAATACCACTTCTTTATATTAAAAAAAAATAGACGAAAGACCAAAAAAAGCGTAACGAAAGCTTTTTATGTACAGCCTGGAAGCTAAATACAAAATTACTTCGGAAATAGATTTTAAAACTTAAATACTAGATTTCAAAATATATATCGCACATCTAGATCTAATTTTTTTCACAAATCGATTATTACACAACATACTAAATTTTATGAAATAATAAAAAAGACCTTTCGATATTCCCGCGCGAACGCCCGTCAATCTGGTACACGCTCGTCTCCTCAAGCCGGCGTAGTGGAGGCGACTGCTGCCCGCACAGGTTTCTCTGTAGTAGCAGTTGTTTCCATTCATGGACCGCACTCTAGCTTTACATCAGGCGGAGTGTTGTCACATGCCGAGCTACAATAAAAAAAATAGCTCTTTTCCGATGTTTTAGTTGTAAAAATCTAGATCTAGAACTGCGATATATTATGTAGACAATGAACAATCACAATACACGGAGAGAAAAAACTTATATTTTACAATAATATCATTATAATGAATAATTAAAACGAATAAATTAGCTTTAAGCCTTTTTAAACACGACACACAACGCATCCTACGATTAAGAAATTGCTATATTTTATCGATAATAGCTCTTCTCAATTTAATGACAACATTATCGATCTCTTTTTTTTTAAGTGGCTCAGTATTTGACCTTACTCCTCTTAAGGTGAAAGCCAACACCTGAGCGTCCATACATTTTGTTTTACCACATTGTTCGAAGCCAAAGATAATATAGAATTGTGAAATATAACCAATATGAAATGTTTAAAATATTTAAAATGCATTTTATATATTCTGTGCCGTAGCTATTTGTTTATTATAGTGATTTGCGATAATAATTAGTGCTGAGAAAGTTATAAAATTACTTAATTTCAACATAAATCTGCTATGCTTCGAACAATGTGGTAAAACAAAATGTATGGACGCTCAGGTGTTGGCTTTCACCTTAATGTTAAGAAACCGTTTCGAAGCGCGAATAGGTCACATTACGGGTATATTACCTACACCAGACGGCAGAATGGGATTACAAGCGTCATCAGTCTGCCTATCCTTGTCTCTTATGATTCTAAATGTTCTTAAACCACGACAAGCAGTCTTTTGTATGCATACGCCCTTAAAAATTATAGTGATGTCAACAACTAATATCGATAAAATATAGTTCACAAAACAACATTAATATCAGCCCGTGCCCAGTATCGAAATACGGCACATAAAAAACATACTTATTGCTTTTACACGTAATAATAGATCAGTATAATATGTCGAATTATTAATAGCAAATTAATTAAAACAATATTTAAGTAGGTGTTTTGATTAAGACCTATTTGTCGACAAGAAAAAGGATTACAGGCGTAAAAATATATAAACTATGCTAAACTTTTTGAGATAATTTTAGCTACTTTGGCTGTAAGTGCTGAACTCAATTTCGACTTAAGTCAGATAGTAAAGTCTGCATTGTCTGTATGTCTCACTGATAGCATCTGCCTAGTGCTGTATGTTATAGATTAATTTAAAACGACCTTATGTACTCAAGAACGATCAATGTCTAATATATTCTTAGAAAGTGGTACTTAGACCATCTAATAGGCATACTTTTTGGGTCAAGAATTGAAGGGTGACAAAGGCGACCTTAAGCTGCAATTCGAGACCTAAAAACTGTCCTAAGTCGTTTTCTTATTATATTTTAAAGGACTTATGTTGTTTTAAGTTACTGTATTTCACAGGTTTTTTTCAGTAACACGACCTTAGTTTAAGTCATACTTAAAATGACAAACGTAGACTATAAAGATTCACTTCATTAATTTAATCGTAGTATATTGATATTTATTCCGTAGGTCTTAATCAATACACTTACTTTATAAAAAATTATAATAAATATAATTAATTAAAATATTATGTTTTATTTATTATCCCTTGATATGTATAATTTAAAATTTTATTGACAAACTTTCTCATTAATATAATAAATAACAATAGTAATATACATAAATGAATTTTATTATGATTAATTTATTAAAACTAATTTTCTAGCGCACATAAATGTATTGAAACCTATAAATTATAGTATATTTTCTTTTTAACATAATTCCTTTCAGAGCCGTTTATAATTTGTACTTTTTCTAGTAAAATATAACTTCCAGGTGCATTCATAAATTAAGACTTATCAAGTTAAATATTTAAAAATCACATTCAATATTCAACAACGCGAATAACATCAAACGGCATAATCTAAATAAAGAACTAAGGGAATAAAACTTTAACTAAATAAACTCAATCAATAGACTGGACCAATAGTCATTAGACTAAATAAGATTGACGTTCAAGAAACAGCTCTTTATTTCTTAGTCTAGGGCCACCCTCTGCTAATATTTTTATTACTACTACTATTTAATCACGTCTTGTTCCCACTGGGGTAGGCAGAAACTACGAAACGTCAGCAACTCCTCTCTCTACACTATCGGTTCGACCACATCCACTCATCTATGCACGTCGGTTGAGAGTGCTCCTCACCTAACCCTTTCTGAGCAGTTGACCAATCTGTCTGAGAAAGGTCTTCCGACACTGCCACCCATCGTATAATAAGGAAAAAATCTTCTTTAATGATTTTGGTCGCTTCTCACACATTATTCTAGTTCTGAAAGATTTTGTTGTGTAATTTTACCCACTTTACTGTAATTTTAAGACGTTAGACTATAAATAACCAGGAGGGAGCTCGTGGCTAAAAAAAGTCAAAGTCAAGTTTTATTCCCCAATTCCTGAAAACATCTAATCTATTGAATAATCATTATTCTATAATCAACAATATATTTTTATAAACATTGGAATAACATTCTACATCAATTTATTAATAAACAGGAATAATTTGGCTTACTTATCAAAAAAAAAGATATTACATTTTAAATTATTAAAATAAACAATAAAAAATTACGATTCCGTAGATTAAAAAAAGAAACAATTAATTTTATTTTTGTAGTTAAAAAAAAGTATTAATTTTGCATCATTTTCTTATCTTTACATTTATTTATTACTAAATTAAATATTTTATATTTGAATTATTCATTATCTACGTATAAAACACATATAGTAGTCGTGTTTACATTCCTATTGGCATCCCTAACTAATTTAAAAACTTTCGCTCTTCATATTTAAAAAAAAAAAGAAAGTCCGTGCTTTAAACAATAAAATCATAACTACGGAATCGAAAGAAAACGCGCCGTCCTTAAAAAAATTACCAAAAATATTCTTAATGCACTTTCCCCGCATGTTTTGGCTAGACATACATATATTTAATAATATCCTAATTCATAACAATAGTTGCCTACTGAATTAGCATTAAATTATCAGTTAGAATTTTCATAAAAATTCCTCCCTAGTTTAATTAATGGAAAAGTCTAAAATCATGCTGTATTAACGCATTATGGGGTCAATAAAGGACAGTGCGATCGCAAAAGCACCCCACTAAAATAGCCTAATCCTAAATACACGCAAACGCAACAAGAAATGAAAACGAACAATTTACGAACTTACATATTGTCAACCACATTTCGACAATTTTTATCGATATCGATAACTCTCACCGACTCCATCTTACACATCACTATTCAAATTATACCAACTACCAACAGTGGGGACACACAATTTTGTTTAACAAACGACTAAATAGCTAAAAAGAAAAAATTAAAATGCCCACCGCGATGTAATTTAATAAACTTAATGAAAAATATATTTAAAAATAAAACATTTTAAAAATGCTAATTCAGAAGGCATATGGATCACATATTACTTTTAAAAAGGGCAAATAATTTATTTATTATTTAACTATAATAAAACGTGTAATTTAAAATTCATTAAAATACAAATTTAAAAGAACGTTTATTTGCCCTTTTAGATTTTAAGGGCTCGTATACACTAACCACAATTACTTATTTTAACTTAACAAATCTCTACACCGTTTTGTTATCATTATAGTATGAATCTGAAATAATTTTTTACCCACAAGGCAATTTAAAATATAAAATAAGAAATAGTCTTGCATTTTTTTAAAAATATTTCTAGAAACTAATTGAACGGAAAAGAAAACAAAATAAATACTTGTGGTTCTTGTTACGAGCTAAGATTAAAATTTGTAATGACATTATAAAATATTAACAATTAACTTACATAAGTTAGGGCCAAAAATATTAATTAATTAAGTTTTTGAGGTTGCAAAGAGGTTTATTTATAAGATTTTCACTGCTGTATCTATTTAATTTATACTATTTATTTTTTACTATTATTTATTATTGCTTTTGTTTATTTTATTCAGAATGTTTTATCACACCGTTCGCGTCCACCTGTCCAGGGTTCCAGCTGAAAACCAGCGCTACGAGCTGCCTCTTGTAGCCCGTTAGCACACGCTGAGCTGTGCGCCCTTTCGTCCCTATTCGCGTTCAGACTTGCTATATTGTCTCATAAATGTTGTGCTGGGATGAATAAAGTTTTCTTTCTTTCTTTCAAAGAGTAGTAATGGACGATTTTTTCATTTTAGCACGTCTGATGTTAAGCTAGAGTGCAATCCATGAACGGAGGCGACTGTTGTCCCATATTATAAAAAGGAGGAAAGACGTGGCTGGGAAAGTTGTGACGCAATTTGCTGCCCTAGTCGTTAGTCCGCGAGGAGTTCGTTTGACGGTGAGGCCTATACATTCGATCGCTTACACGCGTCGACCACAATCGATGTGGAGCAGGAGGGATTAAATTATTGTTCTCAGCCAAACATTGTACCAAAACAAACGAAATAATAAATGAAAAATTGACAATCGAATAATTCTTATTTCATAACGAAAACAGTTGAATGAAAATCGATTATACGTAATTTGACAGAGATAGATGTATGTAGACTAATGTAGTAACAATTGCAATCGAATGATTAGTTTTGCAGCAGAGAGATCGTTGTGGATAGCATACCTTTATTATGCCAGTCTAATGACTTAAATATCTTTACAAATTTCAATCTTATTTAATTAACATTCATATAATAATATGAATGTGAATAAAACCTTAGTGATCCATAAGAAAATCTGTGTTTTATTCAGTATAAGTTAGAATTTTATCTCAATAGTACAAATAAATGATCCAGTTTTATTCCAACCCGTCATTTCTCAAGTTATACGGATAATGTTAATTGTCACAAACGAAGCTGCGTGCAACAGCCAGTGATGTATAAATTGTAAGTTTGAAGAAATCGCATTCATCAAATATTTCGCATGGCAATGTCAAAGTAAGGATGGGCAAAATAGATCAATATATCGAAACATCGATATTTTAGCCAATATATACCATTATATCATATATATTATATATGATTATATTATATATATATATATCATTATACAGGGTGTCCCGTAAGTAGTGGTGTCAACGGTATTTTACAGATAGAGGGGTTCAATATCTAGAATATAATTTGGTGATTTTTTTTTATACCTTCTGGTTTAAAAGTTATGACATTTTTAAAGAATTATCATTTTTTCCCCCGTTTTATCACAAAATAATGTTATAAAAAATTGTTTACAATCATTTTCACTGATATTTTTATTTAAGTGGGTTGAGAAAACACAGGGCTTTCTAATTAAAATATTATTTGTAACCAATTAATAACCATGATTAAATAAAAAATTAAAATCTATACAAGATTTAATTTATCAAATTTTAAGCAAAATATTTAAACGAAGCTGGTGTAAAAAAATTGTATGTAAGGTTACGGGACCATTATTTTAAAAATATCTACAATTCACACGGACTCTAAAAACGTATAATAATGTTCACTGTCATTTTAATTAAAGTAATTTTTGAACTTTAAACTAGCTACAAAGTACTATTTGTCGAAGAAATTTCATTATTACCTTATGCGAATTCCAATAAAACCAATGTAAATAGATACGGATAAGAAAACAATTTATTAAAGTAAATGCTCAAAATGTCTCCTTCTAACTCTAATGCATAACCGACATCTTCTAATAAAGATTCTCCTGCTATTTCCTAGGGCTCTTTGATTATTTTTAATTCGTTCGGACACGATATTCCATTTTTGGCGTAGTTCATATTCATTATTATTACATGTCTCATAATCATTGTTTAAAGTTAACAACAGCAGACTGATGATGGTTATTTGTCCAGTCTGCCGTCCTGGGGTAGGACCGCCACATTCGAATGTGATACCCGTGAAGTGACTTTGTCGCGTTTCGGGAATAGTTTAAAAGTAGCCAGGTATAACGAGAGGAGTGTGCGCTGTCAATCTAAGATGGTACATGCTCGTCTCCTCAAGCCGGCATAGTGGAGGCAACTGCTACAGCACAGGTTTCTCTGTAGTAGCAGTTGTGTCCATTCATGGACCGCACTCTAGCTTTACATCAGGCGGAGTGTTGTGACATGCCGAGCTACAATAAAAAAAAATAACACTATAATTTACTTAATAATCTTTGTTTTAATAGTAGTCCGGCATGTGATTACACTCTGCCTAATGTACTTAAGGTACGTAATCTCTGAATGAAGTATGAGTGGAATCAGGCGTCAGTCTGCCTACCCCTCTTTGAACATCCCTAAATTCAAATTAAGGAACCGAAATGAAAATAAGATTGGAACTAGTGCAGTTAGTATCTTACAGTAGGTTAAGACGTGAAAAAGTGCAAATTTCCGACTGGAAGAATTCTTAAAATCCGTCCTGTTATGGGAATACATTATTAAAAATCGACGCCCATTTGTTGTATTTATGTCGAAAAAACATTGTAATTAAAATGATAGTGAACATTATTATACGTTTTTAGAATCCGTGTGAATTGTAGATATTTTTAAAATAATGGTCCCGTAACCTTACATACAATTTTTTTACACCAGCTTCGTTTAAATATTTTGCTTAAAATTTGATAAATTAAATCTTGTTTAGATTTTAATTTTTTATTAAATCATGGTTGTTAATTGGTTACAAATAACATTTTAATTAGAAAGCCCTGTGTTTTCTCAACCCACTTCAATAAAAATATCAGTGAAAATAATTGTAAACAAATTTTTATGACATTATTTTGTGATAAAACGGGGGAAAAAATGATAATTCTTTAAAAATGTCATAACTTTTAAACCAGAAGGTTTAAAAAAAAAACACCAAATTATATTCTAGATATTGAACCCCTCTATCTGTAAAATACCGTTGACACCACTACTTACGGGACACCCTGTATATAAGATATTGGTCGCTATATTGTTTGCAGTCAGGGTCAAAAATCGTCATATTTTTTTCAGCCGTTATTTTGATATTTTTAAATATATTTATTTTTAATATCGATTTATTTTTTCAATTTGATCATCCTTATGTCAAAGTCTAAGGTTTTTGATTACCACACCAACTGCATTTTCCATTGCCAAGCGAATTTCGACTTAAATGTATTAAAACTTTAAACAAACATTGTTCATTATCGTACTACGAAGTAAGAGAGAAGCGATAGATGTGGAAGTATAAATATATCGATGATTAGTAAATGAAACTTGCGATAAAATTTTAACTTATACAAAATCCTAAACCCCTTCACTCCATTGTATCATATTGCACCTTTTTAACTTTTAAATACCTCCAAATTGCATAACCGACTAAAGTACCAGCTGTTGCAATAGCCAATGCAGCTCCGACAGCAACGGGTGCAGCTTCAGACCGTCCTCGTGCAGAATCCGAGCAGTGCCAAGGAGGTCCGAATTGACCTCCTTTCTTGTACATAAACGCTTGCAATTTCATTTGGCGAAGGTAGAGTTTTGCTCGGCTTCCGTCGATTGTACTAGGAATTTTAATATTTATTACTTTACCACTAGAAATATACTTATTTATTTTATTTATTTATAGAAATCACAGTTTATATAAAAAAAAAGAACTTTAACAAAATAAAAAGGAAAAACGATTGTAAAAATACGTTAACATCGAAATAATAAACCAATATCACCAAGAAATTTTTTCAGTTTTTTTAAGATTTTCATCTAATATTTATTATTAACAAGCCGCAATGGACGCGTAAATCGCTAATGCAATATCGCGTAACACCGCCTTATAGGCTGTGAGTTGAATGGCCACGAGCTCGATGCGAGTCCATCGCGATTTGTGGTATCAGTTGCAGCGTTGCATTCACATTGCTTGTTTTTCATATTTTAATAATGTTTTGAGATTTTTAACGAATTAAGGTATCGTAATGTTATAAAGTTGATATTAGATCAATAAATGTCAAATAATTAAATAAAAAACTATCTCGAAAAAAAATGTACTGTAAAATGAAACAAAAGCATAATACTCACGGAACATCACTTTCAGCTAAATCAATGACGGTCTCTTCAGGACAATAGAAAGATTTTCCTACTGGTGTCGGGAACATTAGGGATCCCGAAAGACTTTGCAGTGTAACCCGACGTCCTTGATTGGCAGCATGTTCCAGAATCCTAGCACTCGTATTGTATGTTAAACGAATGTTATCAGCGAACCAACGTTCACCACCAGGAGTCTGAAATATTGGTATAATTAGCGTACATAATATGACGAAGTCCAAAGACCAAACTCATTTGGAAAGGACTTAACAGAAGGAAGAGACGTAGAAAGGTGAAGGTGAAAATGAACTGGGGGAAGGACCGGTTTCACGACTCATCTTTGCCATCTATCGTGCGGCATAGCGCGTAGCAGAGTTGACACAGAACGGTAAAGAAAATAATAAAAATACTTTATTGCACAAAATATAAAATAGAAAAGCTGCAAAAGTTAACCTTTGGGAGATGTGAAAAATGTTTTCAATGTAGAAGTAAAAATAAAAATAAATAAACCTGAAATTATTGAATAAAAGTAAAGCAAATCTAATATATGAATTTTATAATCTAACAATAAATATATAATAGACATATATAAATAAATTATGCTATAAATACCCGTACACAGATACTCAAAGTAATAAAAATAGTACCTATAGGCACTATTAAAGAGTGGTAGGCAAACTGATGATGGTAATTTGTCCAGTCTGCCGTCCTGAGGTAGTACCACCACTTTCGAACGTAACACCCATGAAGTGACCTTGTCGCGTTTCGGGAATGGTTTGAAAGTAGCCAGGTATAACGAGAGGAATGTGCACTGTCAATCTAAGATCGTACATGCTCGTCTCCTCAAGCACAGGTTTCTCTATAGTAGTAGTAGCATTTTAGCTTTACATCAGGCGGAGTGTTGTCACATGCCGAGCTACAATAAAAAAAAAGAAAATCCACTTACTTTAAAAAATGTAAACTCCAATGTAAACTCCTTAAAAGATAACGATAGAGTCTCTGAATCACCATATTTGCAGACGCCATCCACTTTTGCGTTGTTAGGTACAAATGTATTGGCATCCTGAAAATAATAACTTACTTAGGTCATACGGCCAATAAGCAACCTTACTAATACATCTAAGTCGAAATTCAATTTCCAATTGCACCAAAAGGCCCGTTAAAGTTACTTTAACCGCTACATTTTACGATGACTTTAACGGTTACGTTTACTTTTACTCCACACGCGTTGCACTATCGTGTAAAGTCGTTATCGATAAAAGGGTGGCTGATGTAATATTACTACTAAATACATTCCTGAAAATTTTATAGAAAAACATATTTGGCTTCTTTTCATACACTTGACCAACCAACGGTTAGCGTTAAAGTAAACGTCAAAACTGACAGGTTTTTTTTGAAGCAACCCAATTTTAATTTTAACCGTTACTTTAACGTGACAGTAATAGTTAAGTCATGTGCAGGAACTCTGAGCAGGGTGCGTTAATGTTAAGTTAGAATGCGATTTATGAGCAGAGACAACTGCTACCACAGAGATATGACTGCAGACAGCAGTTGCTCCACTATACCAGTTTGAAAAGACGACAGTGCACTACTTACAGCTCTTTCATTAAGTTTAGTCATATATGATATATCAATAAGGGCGTCAACAGTAAATAAGATACAAGTTTCTCCATTATTGCCGATCAGGCGATATGTTGCTGTATTCAGACTGCGTTCAGTTGGTGCATCCTGTAAATAATAAAAATTATAATGAAATACGTTAAGAGCTGGATATACGCCGTTGACCTTGCTCGTCCCGTACTGATTTATTGGGCGACAGACAGTCTATTTATGTAAAAAAATAAAATAAAAAGTTATTTGAAAAAATTAAATCAAGGATTCCTTAGGTATTGTATTGTCTAATATCATGATGAAAATAAAAAACCTAGCTATTAATAGTTTAGAAGAAAAACGGTTTCATATTTCTAAAACAGGGGTTGCATGAATATTAATGATATTTAAAACTATTTTTTTAAATGAAGAGGACATGTTTGCATAGTGTAGATTAATATAATTTTTTAAAGATAATTACGTTACGGATTATGGAGAAAAAAGTCCCCTTCTGTTCCAGCGCAGTTCACATATATCCCAGCCTTAATGCATGTGTGACCGTGGTCTAGCGGTAGGAGGAGTCAATTCATCATCGATGTGACTCCTACTCAAATCTCACTAAATTCTAACCGGTAATATTAAAACAAGTACTTTTAGTGAATAGTAAGAATGAATAAGATGAGATAGTTAGAATCTCAGAAGGGATCTGGTTAAGACCTAGTTACTTGATCGGATTGACAACAAATCAGAAAGTATCTGGTGAGGACCTTTCTCAATCGACATGCATTAATGAGAAGATTAATTGAAGTATAGTCAGATTTATAATTAGATAGACTAAATTGACAGTTCGAAGTGAGTACATTACTCCAAAATGTTGCCAAGTTAGAAGTGAAATATTGTGGCACGAATACTTTAATTGATTAATTGAATTATATTAAAATAAAAAACAATCCAAAAAATCGTATGTCCTTTTTTTTCAATTACGATCCCGTCTGCGTCATATATGTGTTCATTCGTATTACTTCGCTCGCGATTGCGTATACGAATTCATAACTGCTAAGCCAGTAACAAACAATGAACATAAAAATATATATATTTTTTAATTTATTAAATTTCAATTAACAGCTGGGTCACAAAATTACAACACTATTAATTTTTTTCCAAAACTCGGCATCCCTCAAAACGTCATTTTAGTCTATCTAAATATAAATTCTACTATAGTTGTAGTTAGGTTAGTCACTGTCTACCTCGATAGAAATATGGGCCTATGCTACGTAAAAAAGTGATGTGACAATACCATAATATCGATGAAAAACAACAATTCAAATATCATGCTAAAAATGACAATATCGATAAAACATAAACTTTCTTTTATTAAGGTTGAGATAACAATACGAGTAGTTTCATTTCAGAGTTCGCTCCAGCTAGCAAGATAGTCTCACGTCCAGAACATGCCTTGACCTACTTTAAAATTTAATTCCGATAGGCAACCCTATTCTTGAAACGAGCTTGATTATAATTACATTAAAAGAAGAATAACGCGATAAAAATCCGTGGAATAGCAGAAAGCTTTATGCACAGAAAAAAACTTGTATGTGAGCACAAAACAATCTAATCAAAGAATTAAAAATGGCGTCCCACATACTTATATGCCCACTGCATGTACAGCAAAAAGAAACTTCGCAATAATCATGTTAAATAATTTTTTTAAGAGCGGCCGTGGTCTAGCGGTAAGACACGTGAACTCACGATCGATGAGACCCGCGTTCGAACCTCGTTAATTCTGACCGGTACCAATGTAACTTTGTTATATGTACTTTGGTCGCTGTGTGCCTATAGGCACTATTAAAGAGTGGTAGGCAGACTGACGATGGTTATTTGTCCAGTCTGCCGTCCTGGGGTAGTACCACCACTTTCGAATGTAACACCCGTGAAGTGACTCTGTCGCGTTTCGGGAATAGTTTGAATAGAAGGTATCCAGGTATAACGAGAGGAGTGTGCACTGTCAATCTAAGATGGTACATGCTCGTCTCCTCAAGCCGGCATAGTGGAAGCGACTGCTACCCGCACAGGTTTCTCTGTAGTAGCAGTTGCTTCCATTCATGGACCGCACTCTAGCTTTACATCAGGCTTTACGTCACTTTACGATGTTCGAAACCAGGACAGCAGACTGGGGACCACACGTTCCAACTATGAGCTGAGTATGGTTTTTAAAATGATAGGCAGCCATATTTAAAAAAAACGAGATATGAAGCTCAAAGCAAAAAACAGAAATAGAATTGGATTCAAATTGAAATCAAATCAACTACAAAGATCAGGGACAATTTGCAGAGGCTGAGTTCTGCTCCACTGCCTCAATGCCTTTGAATAAAAGTGGACATGAATAGGCAATGGAGAAAACTTCAACTAGAATTTAATATAAAGTTTTAGTATCAGAATTTTATTTAGAAGTAACATTTGCGCATTATTTTGTTCCTGAACCTTTTTTATTCGACATATGACAATACTCCGCTTTATATACAGATAAATTTCTACAGGCAGCAGTCGCCTCGGCTATGCCGGCTAGAAGAGACAAATGTACACCATTCACATTGACACACCACTTGTTTTACTGTTTATTTTAAGTGTTAGTCTACCTATCACTTTTTCTTTATAGAAACCGGGCATATGATATCATACAATTAAATTATTATTATTATTTTCATTTTAGTGTAATCAGTAATAGTTTATAGCCGGTTATTGTCATGTTCATGGGCCTAGGCCAAGGGAACAATATTGGGCGGATAGTGTGTTTGTTTGCAAGAATTTGCGGACAATTCTGCAGATATTCAGTATATATGTAACGCTATATATGTTTGCTATGCTTTGAGGTTACTATTATTATTATTATTTATTTTGCACAATAACAGATTACAAACAATAGGCAATATTAAACTTAAAAGTTATTTTTAGAATTTGTAATCAAATTAATAAATAAAAACAAATCAAATAATGAAAGAATAATTATAAAGTGCAGTCTTAACGAAAGGAGTGCGTTTCCTCCGTTTCCAAGCTGCCGGGATAGTGATGGCGACTCCACTCATGTACCAAACTCGTCTAAGGCAAGCAAATGTGTAAAAGAAATACTAGCTTAGTATTTAACTTATACGTACTGTAGTTCCACCAGGAGGAGCGGTAGTCTTGCTGTATTTTGTGATCCTCGGCCTTCTAGTTGAAGAATCAGAGTCTAATTTCAATCCATTAACGTAGCACAAGACGAGAACTGTAATTATAATACGCATAGAGAAATCAATTATCAATGGAAAGTTTATTTTAAAGTTGTTTTCAAATATTTTTATTGACCATTCGGCGCGTAATGCGACACGCTTGTGTACGAATTTGATCTTTATTCGTTTAGTGTTGTTCATTTCTTATCGATAAAACTTTTTTATAACCTAGCGGGGTAGCGAAATGAAACTTTTTGCTAATGCTAAATGTTCCGGAAGCCGGCACTGTCCGAACGAAATAGGGCCGAAGTTTTTAAACAAAGGTTATAGGAAATGCTATTTTCGAAATAAATATATTGTTTTCAAAATTTTGTTCTTTTAAAACTATCCACAAAACCATCTCAGCGCTCGCGAAGCGCGCCACAAGAAACTAGTTGATATATGTATATAATTAGATGTGCAATAACGCTCCCAATATGACACGTTGAGAGACCGCAGTCACTTATAGATTATCTGTCGGTTAGTACTTGACTTGACGGCAACATTGACAAATCGTTTAAAGCGGCCTACGCCTTCTTCATGTCAGATGTATGAGGTTTACACCTCTAGTATATATCTCTATGACCTAATAAGTCATTCGTTTAATCTAAATCTAAATACTTATATAAAATGTTAATGTTAGTACGTAAAGACAGGGTTTTCTCTATGACCACCAACTCCAATCTACTTCCCGTTGGGGTGGTAGATGCTCCTCGGTCTCCTGGTGAAAGTAAGGGAGTCTGGACGCGGTGGGTGGAAGAGGGTGGTTGTGGGAGGCGAAAATCTCAAAAAATGTATATCTGTCCTTTTCTAACATATTGACTACTAAGTCTGTCTTTTTCTAACTTATGACATGTTGAGTATGTATAGAGCTCTAAAATTTTTTGAAATAATCTATAAAACTCCAAAATGTGTGCAACTGTAACAATTGATCTAGAAGGTTCTAAAAGTTTCAAGAATGATCTAGAAAGTTCCAAAACGTTATCAACTGCTAAAATCGATATAAAATGTTCTAGAAAGTTCTACAAATTTCCGGAATGTTCTAGAAAGTTCCAAAATGAGCGCAACTGTTGAAATGGATATGGGATGTTCTAGAAAGCTCTACAAATTTCTGGAATGATCTAGAAAGTTCCAAAATGAGCGCAACCGTTAAATCGATATGGAATGTTCTAGAAAGATCTAAAAACTTCTATAATGATCTACAAACATTAAAAATGTGTATGGCTGCTAAAATCGATACAGACTGTTCCAGAAAGTTCTACAAATTTCTGGAATGTTCTAGAAAGTTACAAAATGAGCGCAACTGTTGAAATCGATATGGAATGTTCTAAAAACTTCTAGACTGATCTACAAACATTAAAGTTGTGTATAGCTGCTAAAATCGATATAGAATGTTCTAGAAAGTTCTACAAATTTCTGTTTACACATTTACTAGAGTATTTTTTATTTTAACCTATAATATTATTTCAATTGCTTAATTATTTTGATTTGATTAACTCTATGAACACCGTATGTTTAGTGGTCAAATAAGTCTCTCAATATCTAAGATAGAAATCTACAATATCTACGTTAAAAACGGGTTTTTTTATACCATTAAACATGCGATGTATTTTAACCTGAGCAACGCTGGGTTTCGTAGCTAGTATTGTATTAAAAATAAACGTTAACTATTAAAAATTGCATAATACAAACAAAAAACAATGATGGAAGGATGGAATGAATAAATTTCGACACGGCCACTTCACACACCAACGCGGAGGACGTGGATTCAATCCCAACTTCAGTCCAGGCAGTCGTGGACGTGTTTTTTGTTTATTATAGCACGACATATGACAACACTGCGCCCGATGTTTAGCTAAAATGTGGTCCATGAACCAAAACAACGGCTACTACAGAGAAATCTCTACAGGCAGCAGTCACCTCCGCTATGTCGGCCTGAGGAGACGAGTATACACCATCTAGATTGACAGTGCACACTCCTCTCGCTAGTATAAAACTAATTTGTAAAATAATATCTTAATTAACTACAGCTCAAAATAGAAATACATTTAAAAAAGAAAATTATATTTTATCGATATCGATAAACCGAAAGGAATTTAATCAGCACATCGCTATAACAGTGTTATAGCCAGTCTTTGTCATCCAATATTTTATAATGTTAATTTATTCCATGAACTCATTTCGGTAAACGGTGACAATCGCCATCAATTCATAACATTCGTAGATGCATGTACTTGAGTAGTATAAACAGACTATACATATTATGGAATTCGAGATTAAAAATTCGAGAAAAAAAATAGACAATGAAATGGCACAGTCAAAGCCGACGACAGTGACTTCAGGGGTAGTCAACCATAGAGATATACAGGGTAATTTTTTTAACTGGGACAGTATCTACCATGTACTGGCCCGTTGTATGACAAACCATTTTATTAAATTTGACTAACTTCTGCTGCTCCGATTTTTTCTTCCGATACAATGAAATGATCCTTACATGAAACTGAGTCGAACCGCATCAAAATGACTAATTGGGGAGGTGTATCTGGTGTGTATCTTTTTTACATATTTTTAGATAATATAGATTAATTTAGTCGACACGTGTTTCTGGAAAACTTTTGTAATTGCTTTGTTCTTTTTTTATTAATTTTTAAAAATTGCGATCGTAATATAGCAAACCTGAGGATTCGTTCGGAACTAAACCATTGCCAATGAACAAAAAAAAAATCGTTTGTCAAAAGTTCAAACAAACTTTTGATTTTTAAAAGTTCCTGTTAATTAAAACATCGTGGTTATAGTGTAGTTTTGTTTTAAAAATTACAATAGTTATTCGTATAAAACACTGTTATTGTTAGGAAACACAAACAAAAGATATTTTACAAACTTGTGAGGCGACAACCATAGACAACAAATAATCTACAAAACTGTTGGGTTGGTACTTTGTATTCTATCTTGTCAAACTGTACGAAAGTCGAAGTGAAGGGTCGAAGACGGTCATTACAGTTTTTCAAATATCTCTGCGATTTTTGAGTATTTTCAGACGAGAATCAAAAAATTCTTCTAATTGAAGTAATATCTCGAAATGGTTTTCGATTCACCATGGGTTAGTTTTTTTGGACCTTGCCCATTTCTATGGACAACTCAAGCTTGACCAGAAAAATTACTATGCCAAATTCGTTTTCATAAAAAAAGAGCAAATGGTTCCTAAGAGTTTCCCTGTATCTCCTGTGGTTTAGGATTTCCCCATACTGTCCCAGTTAAAAAAAATTACCCTGTATACTAGAGATGCAAACTTCATACATCTAACATAAAAAACCGTAGGCCGCTTCAAACGATTTGACAATATTGCCGTCAATTCAAAACCTACAACAAACAGGGAACCTAAACGTGGCTGTGGCCATATTTTCTCTCGCGTCACATTGGGAGCGTTATTGCACGTCTAGTTGTATATATCAATGTAGTCAACATGCAGAGTGGAGTCTGGATGAATGCTACGTGTGCCTACGTATGCTATGCGTCGGTATTCCAGGTTGGAGAATCCGACATAACCCTGGTAACCTTTCCCAAGGGTCAGGGCATTCTTTAAGGATTGCCCTACGTAAAAATATAGTAAAAGTAGTCAACATTTTTTTATTGTAGCTCGGCATATGACAACACTCCGCCTGATGTTGAGCTATAGTACGGTCCATGAACGGAAACAACTGCTACTACAAAGAAATGCCTACGGGCAGCAGTCGCCTCCGCTATGCCGGCCTGATGCACCATCTATTTTTTAGGAGATTTAATTATATTATTTTTATTCTTATATAATTATTATTTTATTATAATATATTATATAATTAATTATGTTAGAGCGGCCGTGGTCTAGCGGTAAGACGATGGAAATAATTCTGACCTGTACCAATGTAACTTTGTTATATGTACTTTGGTGGCTCAGTGCCTATAGGCACTATTAATCACTAGATGGATAAACTTATAAAATAGACTACTTTTCCCATTTTAACACGTAAAATGCAGAACTCCAATAAAAAAAATAATAAAGATGAATTTGGGGAAAAACGTAGTTACATAAGCTTTCTTTACTAAAAAGAAAATATTAAAATATCTAAAGGAAAATATGAACGGTTATCTTTATATTCTCAAACATTGGCCTTTTCAATTTCACACATAAATATAATAAATATCAAATTTTAGTGACACGTTCTACACAAATATTTATATTTCATATAGGTTATCAAATTTTGTTGACGTTAGCCCAAAGAAAAATAAATGTATGGTAGTTCTACTTCGGAACAAACTTAGGGTCTGCCGCCCACCCGTGGCTCGCGGTCCATCAACCATGAGTGACAGTGTCGTATGGGAGGCACTGTTGGAGTTGCTGGTCTCCCATCGGGCGCGTCCTCAGGTGGTAGATAGAGGGTCCCGGGATACCTCCCTGAGGTAGAAAACCAGCAAGGTGGGGTCTCTCCTCGGGTCACACTCTGCTTTCAGAGAAGACCTGAGTGAGAGATCACCCTTCATCGCGTGGGCGGAGGCGGTAGCGGGATACCAAGCGTTATCTCCTTCGCCCCGAGCCAAGAGCGGTAGTCCCAGGGTTGGGCTGCCGCTCATTTACTTAGCCTGAATGGTGTTTCTTCCCGATGAAGTGGAGCCTAATGGCCAAACGTCGGTGGGGTCGCGGATAAATGCGAAAGCGTGTCCGTGACCTCACCATATGACGTGAGGGACACCGTGGGGTTTTTAGTCGTGTATACGTATACCGGGGAATCCGACATAACTTCCCCGAGACGGCGAGGGATCTATAAAAGATTTCCCCCACGTAAAAAAAGGGTCTGCCGCCCTGGGATAATACTACCACTTTCGAATTAACACCTGTTCTGTGACCTTGTCGTGTTTCGGGAACAGTTCGAAAGTAGCCAGGTATAACGAAAGAAGTATGCACTGTCAATCTAGATTCTAGATGGTGCATACTCGTCTCCTCGAGCCGGCATAACGGAGGCGAGCAGCCTACAAAAAATTCTCTGTAGTAGTAGTTGTTTCCGTTCATAGACGACATTTCCGGTGTAGAGTTAGAGATTCCATGAATGGAAACAACTGCTACTACAGAGAAATCTCTACAGGCAGCAGTCGCCTCCACTATGCCGGCTTGAGGAGACGAGCATGTACCATCTAGATTGACAGTACATACTCCTCTCGTTACACCTGGCTACTTCAAAACTGATCCCAAGGTCACTTAACGGGTGTTACATTCGAAAGTTATGGTGACTGGGGTAATAACCATCACCAGTCTCTCTCAGTCACGGTTCCTTGATCTCTTAGTCCCAACTTGGTCCACCTGATTACAGTTCGAATCGCAAGTGAGCAAAATCTTTGTTTACATAATAGAATCTCAATCCTAAGTCACGAATGTTGAAATAATAATGAATGGTATTTATTAGTTCATTGAACTTAAACCTAAGGTTGCCAATATATTGTATTGTACTGTATTTCGGCTCCTCTGCTCTATTGTTCGGTACTGCAGGGGCCAAAACAAGTCACTGCACGACCAATTTTCCACAAACTTCTTACTTTAAAATGGCCTGTTGGGTTTTTTTAAATTATATTGTACCTACGCAAAAATAGTATATTTCAGTTTATCACTAATAGAGCCTTTTCCAACAATCTAATACAAAGAGTGGTAGGCAGACTGATGATGTAATTAGTACCACCACTTTCGAATGTAACACCCGAAGTGACTTTGTCGCGTTTCGGGAATAGTTTGAAAGTAACCAGGTATAACGAGAGGAGTGTGCACTGTCAATCTAGATAGTACATGCTCGTCTCCTCAAGCCAGCATAGTGGAGGCGACTGCTGCCCGTAGAGATTTCTCTGTAGTAGCAGTTGTTTCCATTCATGGAATCTCTAACTTTACACCGGGAATGTCGTCTATGAACGTAAACAACTGCTACTACAGATAATTTTTTGCAGGCAGCAGTCGCCTCCGTTATGCCGGCTCGAGGAGACGAGTATGCACCATCTAGAATCTAGATTGACAGTGCATACTTCTTTCGTTATACCTGGCTAGTAGCAGTTGTCTCTATTCATGTACCGCACTCTAGCTTTACAAAAAATCCAAGAGCCCAAGTTTATTTGAAATAAATAATAATAAACAATTTGAATTTATTTTTTACTTTCTCTATAAAGCTAATTCTGAAAAAATACTATAATAGAATAATTAGCGGAAAAAATATGGGCAACCCTACTGAAAACCTCGTGTCGTCGAATGTTCGTGACGTCACGCCATCTTATACACGTCACAACACGCTATTATTTGACCTGCTAGATCAGAATGTCATAGAGTGGGTGGTAAACCGATTTGAATGAAACTGAAAGACTTGAAAATAGCTTCTAACTACGGTTAGACGCTAATGACGAAGTATCTACTGAATAGATCCGATGTCGGTTTAGCACGGAGCATTATGGCCAAACCAACATCAGACGTGTGTTTGGAGTTTAACAGAGTCGTTCATCAGCTGTGGGGGGAGTGGTGAACACCTTTGGAAACAACTCCAGGACCCAAGTCAAAAGCCAAAGAAGGTATGACTCACTTGTGTGACAGCAAAACGTCAAATCCCATATATTTTGTTTTCGATTCGATCAAGTGTCAACCTTAATTGTGCTGTTGACTGAGGCCTCAGGAAACCCTCACACCTTGAAACGCTGTGGTCGGGACTTCAGTCAGAGCACCGAGAGGCGAAGGACAGCCTTAAGTCTCTGACTGCTAACTGTTCCTCCTCCTGTCTCCATAGTCCATTGACTAGGCCACGTGCGTTACTTGTTAGTCTGTCTACCGCTTTTTTTTAAATGACATTTGCCAAGTATTTTGCGTAACCTACATTTTAAGTTAAAAAATGGCACAGAGGAAGCTGAAAGCGAATTTTCCAAAATATTTGTAAGGGTCGTTTGCACCAGAAGGCCAGTTAAAGTATCATTTTTTTTATTATTATTATTTTTTATTATTGTAGCTCGGCATGTGACAACACTCCGCCTGATGTAAAGCTAGAGTGCGGTCCATGAATGGAGACAACTGCTACTACAGAGAAATCTGTGCGGGCAGCAGTCGCCTCCACTATGCCGGCTTGAGGAGACGAGCATGTACCATCTAGATTGACAGTGCACATTCCTCTCGTTATACCTGGCTACTTTCAAACTGTTTCCGAAACGCGACAAAGTCACTTCACGAGTGTTACATTCGAAAGTGGTGGTACTACCCCAGGACGGCAGACTGGATCATTAACTATTACTTTTATTTATTTATTTATTTGGAAAGTTTACAGGTGCAGTGTCGAGGAGATTTTATGTTTAAGTTGATCATGATAACATCACTGCAAAAATATTTTAAATTTTCACTATGTACATAAATTGGCGGAGTGAACGTATACAAAAGAAGGAAAAAAAACGTTTACTTTATGGTTTACATTTACTCCACGCGAGTTGCACCATCGCTGCATCGTCGCGGTTGTCATTTTTTAAGCTTACTTTAACCTTAACCGTAACCAGCGATACTAGGCTGGTCAAAGTTAAAGTAATCGTCAAACCAATGTTGCTAACGTCAAATGTATGAAAAGAAGCCAAATATGTTTTCCTATTATTTTTCGAGATCAGCCACCCTTTTAACGATAACAATATGAATTTTCACGATATTGCAACGCGTGTGGAGTAAATGTAAACGTTTAACGGCCGTTGTCACCGTAAAAGTAATAGTTAAAGTTACTTTAACCGGCCTTCTGGTGCAAACGACCCTAATAGACTCTAGCCAAACTTCATATTTCGCGAACAACGCCACGGTTCGACTGCTTGTTATATTAATTAAATACTCATTCTTTTTAAACTTAATATTATAAGCCGCTCTGATCCGACGTGACGGATTAGGGCTTAAAGCTCTACCTAAATCTATAGTCTAGCATTTTTGTTTTCAATATGAGATATTAATTTGTCCAGTCTGCCGTAGGGTAGTACCACCACTTTCGAATGTAACACCCGTGAAGTGACTTTGTCGCGTTTCGGGAATAGTTTGAAAGTAGCCAGGTATAACGAGAGGGGTGTGCACTGTCAGTCTAGGATGGTACATGCTCGTCTCCTCAAGTCGGCATAGCACAGGTTCTCTGTAGTAGCAGTTGTTTCCACTCATGGACCGCACTCTAGCTTTACATCAGGCGGGGTGTTGTCACATGCCGAGCTACAATAAAAAATAATTAAGAATATTACAACTAAAATGTATGGTGAGATGACAAAAATTCGGGGGACAATTCTCAAATGTATATAGATATATACTAAATTATACCAGAGGTGCAAACTTCATACATCTGACATGAAAAAAGTGTAAGCAATATAACAAAATACATTCTGGCAATAGAATAATGAAAAAAAATTTATAATTGCATATACTTTTTGCTGAAAGCTTAATTCTAACGAAGTTTACAGGAACCAAAAAGCACCTTCTCAGGCCGGCATAGTAGTGGCGACTGGTGCCACCGTGCGAGCGGTTCTCTAGTCGTCAATGCTCATGGACCTCCACTGAGTTTGCTATCAGACCAGTCGAGGTCACATGTCGAGCCAAAATAAAAAAAAAAGAACGAAAGGAACTCCAAAGAAAATAAGGAGTGTCAGTCTTAGTTAATTAACCCTTTCTCTATGACAAAGAAGCTACTAAACGAAAATAAACTATTTATTTTACTTATTAAAGGAGAATGCCCATTTTTGGGCCCTCTTGATACCCAATAGTTTGGTAACAAAACAATATTTTAAAATGATATCTTATTTTTTTATTAATTCATTTTAATTATATCAATACACCATTTACGAAACTATAGACAATGTTTAATTACATAAAAAACAGATATCATCAATTATTAAAGCATTTAAAATAATAATAACCTCAAATATTGCATCAGAAAACTTCTAATTACTCAATAACTAGGGTGAAAAAATTAAAACTGATTGGTAATAAGGGAGTATATTTATTTTTCTACAAAATTAACTAAAAATCATCGACAAACTCGAGAAAAAAAATGGTGGGCCCATTTTTCTTAGGCAAATGGGCATTCTCCTTTATCGTAAAAAATAACCACATATAATCGTGAAAGTGTGTTTATTTGTCCCCCATTTACGGTCAAAAGGTAGATTACGTTTTTTAAAAATATTTTTTGCGTTTGTTGTAGGTTTTTTTAAAAATTGAGTAATACGCAAAATACAGCTAAAAGATTATCAAATGAGATTTAAAAATAAAATATAAAAAGAGTACATAATTATTTAATTATTATATTTAAAAAAAAAATATGATAAAGCAAAAAAAGAAACAAACTGAAGACAAAGAAAATTCGTGTACTGTTTAAATTGTTTTTTAACATTTAAAAATATATTTACTAACAAAAATAAATACTCACGCAAAAATAGAATATTGACGGTCATCTTGGTTTTAAAACAGACGGTGTGCCTCGACATTGTGGAAATAGGAAGAAAGCCCATCTTTTGGTATCCCTAACAACCGCGTGCAGAACTGTTGCGCGATATAATTTAAAAACAAAACATTTATATTACAAGAAATTAGTTTAGATAACGTAAAAACTAATAAAAAACATTAATATTACGGATAGAGGCCACGTCCGTTTGAATTTAAGAGGAAATCTGTTTTTGTTCTCGTTTTACACGACGTTTTTCTTATAGGGGAGACATTTTGTGACGTCACTGGGGGGAAAATCAATCGATGTGCGCCTGCGTGTAAGTTCTAACATGCTCACTGATGCTTATTGCCGGATTTTCTGACTGTACTATTGAAAATGGTTTCTATATAATATTATGAATGGACCTGCCTTAACTCATTCAGGTGGTATTTTTAGTATTAGCTGTTTTGAGAGTTCTAAATTGATTCAGACTTCTATTTATTTAACTCAATTTCATTCCTTATTTGGGTCGTATGTTTGATATTGAGTTCATTTAGTCTCTACGTAGGCGAGGAAAAAAATATACGTCCCAAGATTATTATTTCAAGTCGTAAATACCTCGATGAGCGAGTGGAGACCAACTTCTTTTAGAAGTAAATATTGTTTTATTTCTGAAAAAAAAACTGCATTCATAGGGAATCGAACCAACACGAATGCAAAAAAAAAAACACTATATATATTTTCATATGGCGTAGATGTATTATTTTTATGATACCAATTAGTAAATCTATTAGAATTTTGAGTTTTGAATTATTTTTCTTTTTTGTTTTTTGTTTTTTCGGGTGGCGTAGCAATGTTATTTATTAATTGTGAATGTTCGCCACCATTTGTTAATGGTGGGTAAATTCAAACATTTAAACTAGGAGAAAGTGTGTTTTTATTCATCCTTCCGCTTTAACTATTTTATGAAAGTTATTTTTGACTTGACTGGAAAATGATAGTTTTGTGTGATGAATGAATAACACGTGTAGCACATCTTTCTTTCTTTTTGTTTTATATGGCGTATAACAATTTGCCAGTGTCAAAGTAAATATTTTTGCATCAAGTTAATAACATTGTGCATCACAAGTCATTCATTCATCACACCAAACAGTCAGGTCAAGTCTCAGTCATGTCAAAAATTATTTCAGTAATGTGGTAGAATCTTTACTGAAACTTCCTACGGAGTTTTGGAGGGAAAATGGAAACAGAGGTTCTTATCTTTTGAATTGTTTGCCCACACTCACACATTAACACTCGAAGAAACACAAGTTTAGGAAAATAATTCAAAACAGATAACCTGACGTCTCAAACCCGCCAAAACCCGTGTAGCACATGGTGTAAATATTCACTTTGACACTAGCAAATTATGACAATGCTATAATTAAGAAAAGACATTTTTGTTGATTTTGACTGATTTTGACATTTCACATGTGTAAAGCTGTGTAGGGATACGGTTTTTTAGTTAGGATAAATGTGATGAATTTACAGTTGTTTCTTACAATTTTGTTTTAAAAGTACTTAACAAACTTATTGGAGTGTACAAAAATGGTATTAAACCCACTAAATGGTGAGTAACAACTTTGCTATTAGCCAAAATGTAATATAACCTTAAAACTTTTAATATAGTTTATTTATCGAAAATATATCAATTAAAAGTGATCTGTAGTATATGAAAACTCTTAATCGGACGAGCTAGCTATTAGAGGCAGATTTGCCATCCACAAATCCTTGTACCCATTACGAATAGGTTAGTTACATTTAGGTTTGCCGTGTTCTTTAAATATACACAATACAATACAGTTGTCACGCCCATAAATATAAACATTGCTTAATAAAAATCAAGTAACATTTTAACAATTATTATTTAATTTAAAATTTTCCAGAATTAAAAAGAAGATTAGAAGATACAACAACTCCGTTCCCAAAACGATTGTGTTTAGCTAAAAATGTTGTCAAAACAAATCATTTTCCTCTCGGACCAAAAGAGAGAGTTATCGGAGATTGGTTAGACGCAGTGACGAAGAGCAAGGAACTTAATACTGAAGGCATTAGGGATGTTCTCACATGGGTATCAATTAATGATTGTGTGACTGCTGAATTGAAATCTACATTGATTGAGGTAAGTAAAGAGGTCCATTCACAGTCTAGCATGGTGGTCTGCCATCCAGAACACTCAAGGATATCGGATAATAAATGGGCTGTATGCCGCGGGGTGTCCGGCAAAGCAATGCAGGATGGCAGAATGCTTGTGTCTTGCTTGAGATCAGCAAACTCTGCCCACGCTGTACCTGTCCTGCTTAATGGAGTGCAATACAGAATGCTTTCGAATGTAATACCTGTGAAGTGACCTTGTCGCATTTTGGAATCAGTTTGGAACTAGCCAGAAATAACGAGAGAAGTATAATATGTACTGTCAATTCCGTTGGTGCGCTATTCGGCATAGCGGAGGCTACTGCTGCCTGTAGAAATTTATTTGTTGTAGCAGTTTTTTCCGTTCATGGACCGCACTCTAGCTTAACATCAGGCGGAGTGTTGTCATATGCCGAGCTACAATAAAAAAGACAAAGTAGATCTATAAATTAAATGTTTTGATTTTTATTTTATTTATTATATTTCAGATAATAGCAAACCATGTTGAAGTGAACAAACTAGAAGCGGGAGATATACAACCATTATTATGTTTCTTAACTAACGATTCGATAACAAAACAATTATATAATCATATAAAACAATTCCTAACAATATCAAAAGCTTTATTACAACAAACAAAAGAAAGTGACACAAATAATTCAATAAAAATTCTAAATAATTATGTAACATATTACAAGGAATGTAAACAAAAGTTACAATTCATTATTGATTTTATTAACGGAGAGAATTTGGAGGTTATATTTGAATGTTTTGACATGGAATCGCTAAAGGAAACCGCTTTGAATGTCTGCAAGAATATTTTATTCCCGATTACAAAGAAATCATTTTATTCTCTATATTTACAAAAGCTAATACGGGAGGATAATGTTCAAAAATTAATCCAAGAAAAAGGAGATAATATACAATCGGTTTTAATGATTTTAGATTGTTTTTTTAATTTTCCAAAGGGACGCACCAATGACAATTACATTTTCATACAAAAATTCATTAGCACATTTGTTTATTGTTACAAAACTGAAAATCAATTAATTTTCGCCTTTTACATAATTTGTATTAACTGTTTGAATTTGGAACAGAATTATATCGTACCAACAACCAAGATGGCGGCGATTGAATTAGAAAATGGCGGGAAAACTCGACGTAATATTTTTTTAAATATGCTAGAGGCGTTGCTTTTAAACGATGTCAATATAAATGTTCGTTTAACTGACACAATGGGAGAGAAAACGTCGAAAATTGAAACCAAGAAGAATTTTACAACACTATTACAAACTGTAATTATTAATTTTCTGAAACTGAAAGGAAAAGTTGATAAAATATCATTAAAAGTTTTAACTACAGCTCTTAAAATTGATCCTGTGTTAATTGAAAAGAAAATGGATAGTATTTTACCTCCAATAATGATTTCTAAGAAAAATAATGAAAGTATTTCCATTGCTTATGAAGAATTGTTGAATTGCCTTTTGGAGATTTTATTCAAGTTAAGTCGGGGGACTTTATTTATCAATCAAATTTTACCATTTTTGAAAATGGAATTACAATCTATTGATACGGAGCAAGAAAGTTTGAAAAAAGAATTAGAGAAGTCTGTTAAAAATGGTGTTGCCAATGAAAAAATTATATCAAAAATTATGAATGCAGAGGATATTTTTCCACTGAAATGTATTGAAAAATATGGTTATTTTACTACTGAGTTGATGTTTAGACAAAATGTTGAATTGTTGATCTCTTTACAAAAGGATTTTGAACTTTACTGTTTAATGGCATTCGAAGATGGATCTGTTAGTAAGTTACAATTTGGCCATATAGATTATTGGGTGTTTATTTACTATTATTAAAATAAATTTATTTGTATGTTTCAGCAACTTCAACAATAATAATAACCGAAATAATGTCCGCCATCTTGTGTAATTACTTTAAATATTGCAAAATGTCCGAGCACACTGTGCCCCAACATATTTCCGAAGAGTTCTGGAACGTATTTGAGAAGTTTGAATTTGATGTTTTGAAGAAATTTGGTGAAGGTCTACTCAAGTATAATCCTGTAAGTATTGAAACGTCACCTTGTAACTTGGAGATTCATTATGGGCTCTGCAGCCACCCAATATATCGCAAGAAAACCAGAAGACTTTCTGTGCAAAAATAAATTTAAACAATAATACTTTATTATACTACATTTTTTACATTTACAGTGTCCAAAAATGTCGTTGTCATTCTTAAAACTATGTCACGGTTACGCGCAACTTAAAATATTAAACATACAATATTGTAATCATGAAATTAATCACGATTCACCTGGCAACATTGGGAACGTCTACGACTTGTCTATGGTGTTGCCGTGCTTGACAAGTCATCAATGGAATGATGTCAAAAAGTTAAATAGTAACATGGATGCTACAGTTATTTTTGTAAGTTTTCTTTTTCCTATATTTTTTAAGCTATTTCAACTAGTTTGGCATGTGATCGCAGTTCGCAGTAAGCTATAGTGTGATCCATTGACAATTGTCTGCTGGCAGCGGTCTCTTCTGCTATTCTGGCTCTTATAATAGCTATATGGCTACTTCCAAGCTGTTTTAGAACTGCCAGACTGATTTTTTATTTTATTTTTATATGGCATATAACAATTTGCCAGTGTCAAAGTAAATATTTTAGCATCAAGTTAATAACATTGTGCATCACGAGTTATTCATTCATCACACCAAACAGTCAGGTCAAATCTCAAAAATTGTTCCAGTAGAATTTTTACTGAAACTTTCTAGGGAGTTTTGGAGAGAAATTAGAAACACAGGTTCTCTTCTTTTGAATTGTTTGCCCACACTCACGCACGTTCACGAACACTTAATGGTTAATAATCCACCATTATTACACATTAACACTCGAAGAAACACAAGTTTAGGAAAATAATTCAAAACAGATAACCTGACGTCTCAAGATGGCCACCAAAACTCCCCAGTCTGATTTGAGAATATTTTATGTCATGTAGCCATTCTTGTAGAGAAAGACAGCATCTTATCCCTAACGAAATTGCTGGCTATTGCTAGTACTAATACTTCAAAAATCTTTAATTTTTCAGGACAATCTGTTGCTGTTAAACCTAATTTACGGTAAATTAGTCAAGAATACTCAGACCAAAGTAAATGAAATTAAAAATTATCTTATTGAAGAGTTGGCTAATAATATTAATATTATACAAGATAATACATATTTTTCCAAAGTTTTACTGTCAGATATAAATTATAGTGAAGTGAAAGAATTCGTTAAAATCGTATTTAATATTTGTATAGAAAAACCAGAATTAAATTTATTAGAAATTGACGCCATACAAAATCATAAAGAAATATTAACGGGATTCGTATTGGAAGTGTTGAAAACTCTATTAAAAACCATAGACAATGAATCTATCGCTAAAGCAATAACAAAACGCAATTTTGACATTAGCGAGCATTGCAAGGGACTAAACGTTGAAGAATATTTTGAAATAACGGACAAAGAATTTGATTCAGACGAAATTAACAAAATTAATAATTGTATTGAACTTTTAAAACAACTAAAAGTGTACAATTTAGAAGAAAGTTGTATTCTAAACACTATATTTGTACTGATATCGCTAAAAAACGTTATCGATAAGAAAAAAATACGAAAAAATATCGATATATTATTACAAACAATATTCGAATTATCGACAAAAAATCCCGACATATACAAATTGTTTCCGGTCGATTTTGTTTTCAAGTTTTGCGATAACAATTTTTTTAATCTGGTAACATTGACCAACAAAACGTCAAACCGCTTATTTATTATAGAAATGATTTTAGAATTAACAGTAAAAAAAGTTAAGACGGAAAGCGAAATAACACGCAAAGCTGTAAAAATACTATTATCCAATCAGAAATCGAAGAAAGCATCGAGTATTGAATATTTTAGCAACAAAGCATTCCAGATAAGTTGTATGTTATTGCCTTTAATTGCAAAAGAGAAGAAAGCAATCACGACGAGCGCTTACAGAACCATTTTAGCAGAACTGCAAGAAAAAATGCACGAATCACTGTTGAAATGCTTCAAAAATATAGACTTCAATGAGGCTGGTAACACTGATGAAAATACTGATGAGAATAGTATGGCAACACTGAACGCTATGGATGCTTTCAATTTAACTTTGGCCAAATATTGTGAGAACAACAATGTCGATGAATTAAAACAAATTGATTGTTTATGGTCTGGACTGAAATATTTTGTTGAACATGCCGTGAGTATATTTTTTTTATTTAGTTCGACATATAACCACACTCCGCTTAATGTTACGGTAGATTGCAATTCATGATCTGCAATCAAATGTCTGCAGAAAGAAATCGCCTCCGCTATGCCGACTTGAGGTCCTTCAGCCGACTAAAATGTGATTATGACGAATTGAAGGCTGTAGTTACATTTTTCTTAGCTAAATACGAAAAAAGCAATCAGATTTTTTTTTTGTTGGTGGTACTTATTTGAAGTTATTTGACATTTGTCAAGTGAAGTTAGCTGCAAGTCTATCTATTTAAATATTTATTTTTAATTACAGATAGCATTATTAAATAATACAGAATTAAAATCGAACAAGATAGAAGCTTCCATACAATTAATGAACACAATTTTAAGATACATAAAGAAATTGGAAACTCATGAGTTTTTCAGTAACAAAGAGGAAATATTTTTACGAATGTGGCAGTGTATTAAAACGCGTTTAATAATAAATTTTGGCGGGAAAAATAACGAAAATTACGACGATATTGGCACGAGTTTGAAATTTTTATGCGAATTATCTTCTATTGATTGTTTTTGTGAACATTTTATTAAAGATTTATCGAAGTTGGTCGTTTTTGAGGTAATAATTGTTTTTTTTTAATGAGCACTTGAGGTAGGCATAGGGGAGTGCTGGAAGATAACCAATGTTAGGTTAGTGCTATAACTAGACTACATAACAGTTTCATTTATTAGAAACCCCTATAAGAATTTATTTTCATTTATCTATTACTTCTAGTTTACAAGATATAGGAGAGTGATTGTGTGTGTAATAAAGAGTAGGCAAATTGCGTTGGTGATGGTAACGATCACGTTATTCCCCAGTTTGCTCCCTAGCATGTAATGTCCAAAGGACATGGCAATGGCGTTACATATTTATAATTTCATATATTTTCAGAAACCAAAAGCCATAGACAAAAATTTGCTAATACAACATGAAGTGGCTCACTTTTATTTGACGCAACTATTGAAATCCAATATCGTCGGACCGAAATGCGTTTCCATCTCAAAGTTCACTCTTCGATTCTGTAAAAATATAACACAGTATTATGAGAGGAATTTTAATGATGAAAATTGTGTGGAATTTAACGCGAATGTGTGCGAATTATTTGTTACGGATATGCATTTGATATGTGAAGTTGTTTTGGCACCAAAACGGGTGAGTCGAACATTTGTTATAGTATCTCAAAATACGACCCACGTGGTCTATAAGCGGAAATATCACAAAGAAATGTCCACAGGCAGCAGAAGCCTCCACGTGGTCTAGCGGTAAGACGCGTGAACTCATGATCGATGAGACCCGTGTTCGAACCTCACTAAATTCTGACCGGTACCAATGTAACTTTGTTATATGTATTTTGGTCGCTCAGTGCCTATAGGTACTATTAAATAATGGTAGGCAGACTGACGATGGTTATTAGCCCAGTCTGCCGTCCTGGGGTAGTACCACCAATTTCGAATGTAACACCCGTAAAGTAGCCAGGTGTAACAAGAGGAGTGTGCACTGTCAATCTGGATGGTACATGCTCGTCTCTTCAATCCGGCATAGTGGAGGCGACTGCTGCCTGTAGAGTAGCAGTTGTTCCCATTCATGCACCGCACTCTAGTTTTACATCAGGCGGAGTGTTGTCACATACCGAGCTACAAAAAATGAAATAACAATAAAATACTATGCCAGATTAGTCACCATGGTTTCATCCACCATTTTTACACTATTTCGCCACTTGGAAATAGTCGACATATAATAGTGGTAGGCGGACTGATGATGGTTATTAGCCTAGTCTGCCTTTCTGGGGTAACACCTGTGACGTGCCCTTGTCGTGTTTCGGGAACAGTTTGGAAGTAGCCAGGTATAACGAATGGAATGTGCACTGTTATAAATAGAAAGGGTGTATACAGCACATTCGTCTCCTCGAGCCGGCATAGCGGAGGCGACTGCTGCCTGGAAAAGTTTCTGTGCAGTAGAAGTTGTTTCGGTTCATGGACCACATTCTAGCCTAACATCAGGCGGAGCGTTGTCATATGCGGAGCTACAATAAAAAAAAAACGATACATAATTTTAATTGTTGTTTTCATTTACAGATATCATTAAATTATAAATTAATGGACTCTATATTGGATTTGGAACAATTGTTCTTGAATTTATTAGGTCTGAATCCAAAATGGCCGATATTTTTCAAATTAATTGACACATGTTTATATGTATTAAATAGCTTATTATTGGCTAGAGCGGAGTTACTTGAAGATCGGTATGTAATTCTAACTTAATTATATAGTATACCCTGTCTACTAATACTTTGTCCATGCTTCCAATATTTTGATTTTTTTTATTGTAGTTTGGCATGTGACAATACTGCCTGATATAAAGCTAGAGTGCACGAAAACAACCGATACTACAGAGAAATCTCAATGCAGCAGTCGCCTCCGCTATGCCGGCCTGAAGAGACGAGTATGCACTGTCTAGATTGGCGGTGCACACTCCTCTCGCTATATAAGGATGAATCTTAGATTAAAACAAAAAGAGGAAGACATTATAACAATTTGCCATTGTCAAAATAAATATTTGTATCAAGTTAATACTATTGTGCATCACGGATCATTCATTCATCACACTAAACAGTCATGTCGGGTCCCAGTCAAGTCAAAAATAGCTTCTGTGAACTCGCTATGGAATTTTGGAGGGAAAATGAAAACAAATGTTCTCTTCTTTTGTATAACCGCACTCTACCTTTACATCAGGCGGAGTGTTGTCACATGCCGAGTTACATTAAAAAAATATATATAATTAATGGTTTTTTTTCTAGGTGGCCATGCTTCATGTATAGTTACCGAACATTAATATCTCATTTGTGTAAGAGATCGTCAACACAAGTGGAGTTGGAGAGAGACGTGGAAGAGAAATTAGCAGAGATCGCTCATGTTATTGAAAAGTAAGTGCCCTAAATACACGACTTGTCCGTGGCTGGTACAACATATTTCTTACAGTAGCTCAGCACGCTAGATCGCGACCCATGAACGGAAACGACTGCCACAAACAAACGTCATTCCAAAATCAGCTTGATTATAACGAGAGGAATGCACCCTGTCAATAGTGTAAATTCGATTCCTCAGGCAGGCATAGTGAGGTTGACTGCTGGCTCGGCGAAGTGTGGTCACATGATACATACATGATAGGCGTTGGTGTTATCACTCCAGTCTGACGTCGTTGCAGAATTAGCTTAGAAGTAGGCGGGTATAATGCGGAAATGCGCCCTGTCAATAGTGCAAATTTGACCCCTTAAGCCGGCATAGCGAAGGTGACTGCTGGCTCGGGGAAGTGTAATCACATGTAGGCTGTCGTATTTAAAAAAAATTAATGTTACAGATTAACCCAATCCATGTGCAAGCGCAAGTCGCAGCTATCTCGTCTCTCTACGTACGCCATTGGTGATATATGTTATTTGTTAGAGGCGACGGCACCGACGCGTTCGATACGCCAACATTTGGAGAACTGCGTTTCGTTTTTAATACAAATATCTGATAATAGTTACTCTGTGGCTTTCTTGCGGAGGGCTTTGGCTGGTAACCCTGGACATATGACGTTAACTAATTTGTATACAATGTATAAACGATACCATAAATATGTTGGTAATTCATAAGATCAGTGGGGTAAACACTAAGCAACATTCGACTATTTGTGGCAACACCACAGCGTAATTGTCAAGAGAGATATTTCGTTGAGAATTTAAAAAAAAGAAGAGAACGTTTGTTTTCATTTTCCCTCAAAAACTCCATAGGAAGTTAATTTAAAGCTTCTACCACATTATTAAAGCTATTTTTGATTTAATTTGAGACTTAACCTGATTGATTGAGTATGATGAACAATTACATTAACTTGATGCAAATATTTACTTTGACACTGGCAAATAGTTATAATGCCATATCTTAAAAAAATTTGAGTTTAATAGTAAAAAATAATTGTCTAAAGATAAATTAAAGTTTGTTCTTTATATTAGACTATTACTTTTTACACTGTTTCTTAATATTACACTAACAAAGTATCTCTCTGACAATTTTGGTCAGTGTTGCCAACAAATGTGCTCGAACCCAATCTATTCAAAAGTCGAAAGTTGGTTCGTGCTTGTAACACAGCCTAAATCAGCTTTCGACTATCGAATAACCCATTTTTTGCGTCATATTTTGGAATTATTGTAGCTTATAATAATTTTTACTTTTTAAATTATAAAAACTGTTTAGAGGACAGTGCCCATTTTTGTGCCCACTTGATATCTAATGCAATTGTAATTAAAATGAGATTTATTTTTATATTATTAAATAAACATTAATATTATACATTGTGTTTTTATTATTAAACATATGGTGCAATATTTGACTGCAATTTTAAAGGCGCGAAAATATCAATCGGTTTGGTTTATAGCGCCATCTGTTATTGATCCGACTAAACTAACGCAACAAAAGTGTTTTACAATAAAGAACCCAAATTAGACACACCGACGAGTCGTATAGGTGGAATGTTCAATCTTGATGTGTAAATGTTATTTATTAAGATAAAAGAATTATGGTTCTATTTGTCGTCCTGGGGTAGTACCAACACTCACCGTACCTTCCAGCTTGGAAGTACCTGAGCGTAACGATTCATATTCGTCTCCTTAAGCTGGGTGGTATAGAGGAAACGACTTTCACCTGCAGATATGTAGGCCAGGGGCTAAAGACAAAAGCCAATCGATAGTCGTCACTTGATCGAATCGAAAACAAAATATTTGACGTTTCACTGTCACCTAATGATACCGCAACATCAAATCCCAAAAGGTAAATAAAACGATCCTATTACTAATTCTCACTTTGCGCGGTGAGTGCGTAAATTATAACAACATTTACACTAGGCCTCTTTAATGAAGAGTATCTTTAGTATCAACACGAATATATAGCTTTTTGATAATTTTTACTACGTTGGTATTTATAAGATTTGGAAATTATGGCACATCTTAAAATAAAATATGTTAAAAGTATCAATATTAACGTATCCTTCTATTTACCATCTCCCACCGCTTTTATTTTTATAAATAGTTTTCTTTTCTTCGTGGGAGCAATTCGTAATTTGGCTACAAATTAAAATCTTTCTAATATCAATGATTTAATATTTTATTTTATTTACAAAATACTTATGCTTGATAGTTAAAGAACCTTATGGAAATTGTTTGGTTATTTCCTCCTATCCATATATGGGCATTTGTTGAGTTCTGTGTTTCGATTGGTTAATTTCGTAACGTCACATTGTGAGTCATTTCTATACTTTCATAATAATTTTGTTATCACGAACTACAAATAACAAAAAGCTACTTATCTAATACAACAGGAAAGATATTTAAAACAAATAAAATAATCTTTTGGCCATTATCTTATATCTCGCTGAGCGAGCTAGCTGTCATTTTTAGAAGTTGTCGTTCTGAGTTCCGCCATTTCTTCAGTTCAATAAAGTGCTGTATTTTTCCATATATATTTGAAAGTATTTAGTATAATAATTTCTGGTATAATAATAATTATTAAATTATTATTAATAAAATAAATTGTATGTTTTACAATTACGTTGCTTTATGTTATTAAAAGTAACTTTTGTGACTATCGCAATTTTGTTTTGACATATGCGTCCATTGGTTGTAGTAAAATTACAGAACGCCAACTAAACAAATTCAGTGTCATTCCGGTCGCCGTTGTCGTGTGTCGGTGGAAATAGTGGTGAATTTTTACGTGTTTAACATCAAAAAATGGTAAGTGTAAAAATATAAAATGCAGTGTGTTTACAATGTGATGTGTTATAAAAGTTAAATTGTGGTGAAAAATCATTGAAAACGTGGTAGTGTCAACGTAAACTGTTAATATCGGGCCGGTGCCGCCATATTTCGCACACCCTTATGAGTTCGCAAGCATCTTCTTGAAATTGGTTGTCACCGCTCAGTGATTTTAAGCCACGTGTTGTGTTTTCGTTGATATCTATTGAACGGACAGTGTTGACCGTGATTGCTATTCGTGGTAAACGTACAGAAGTAGCGGTTGACGATGGCCGGTAAACGGTGTTGAATTTCACTATGTTATGAAAGTTTTGAGCGATCGACGCCTTTTATGCCACATTATTTATTCTATATAGTGAAAGAAATGGAGATTACGTATAAAAAGTATTCATTTTAGTTGGGGAACACGGTTATTATTTGGGCAATGTCGCCGGCTTCAGAGGGCATCGAACCGTGTGTGATTGCAACCGCGCAATCGCAAAGTTTTACCTTATATGGAATAAGCTGTCGCGCGGCCTGTATCGGACCATTACGAGTCTAATGAAGGTTATGATTTAACTAAATGTAGTTTATAATGATTTTGTTTAAAAAAATCCTTCAAAGCATTACAATGTCAAGGGTACAAATCGGTAATGAACTTCTAACAAAAATACTTTTGTACTTGTCATATCTTTTAAAACATTATGATTCATCAATACTCAGAAATAAATTTTAAAGGAAGTACAAACAGTACTTCTTTAACTATTTATATCTACCTACTTTTATATACTTTATTAATTTTTTAACCTCCTTTTCATGTTAATTAACTATATAAAAAAAACAGATACAATTGATATTTAAGAGTAGTAGGCAGACTGATGATGGTTATCAGACTAGTCTGCAATCCTGGTGTAATACCACCACTTTCAAGTGTAACCCATGAAGTGTTCTTGTCGCGTTTTGGGAACAGTTTAGAAGTAGCCAGGTATAACGAGAGGAGTGTACACTGTCAATCTACATGGTGCATATTTGTCTCCACAAGCCGGCGTAATGGAGGCGACTGCTGCTTGTAGAGATTTCTCAGTAGTAGCATTTGTTTCTGTTCATGAACCGCACTCTAACTTTACATCAGGCGGAGTGTTGTCATATGTCGAGCTACAATAAAAAAAATCGTCTAAAAATATTCTAAACTTATTAATATACATATAATAATGTGGCCGCAGTGGATTAGGAGTATGCTAAGGTGGTTAGGTCATTTCATAAGGATGGATGAAAGGAGATTAACAAAAAAGATCTATTGCGCGAAAGTGGATGGCAGTGTCGGAAGAGGGTGCTCTACCGAAGACTTTTCTCAGTCAGATTGGTCAACTGCTGAGAAAGGGTCAGATGAGGAGCACCCTCAACCGACATGCATGCATGAGGGGAGTAATGGATGTGGTCGAAGCGAAAGTGGTATGTAGAGAGAGGAGTCGCTGGCGCTCCATAGTGTCTGCCTACCCCAGCGGGAGCTAGGTAGTAGTAGTAATATTTAAACAATAACTTTATATCTGAAACGACATAAAAATAATCAACAAGATAACAGTTTAATCGCTTGTGTTTTTTATTTATCAATAAAACATATCCTTTGTTTGAATTTGTTATTGATCATTTTTTAATCAGCTGATGTATTAAAGAGAGACGTGGGAATTTAAAAAAATGCTTCATCAGAAAACTGATCAATTATTGTATGCATGTGACAACACTCCACCTGATGTAAAGCTAGAGTGGAAACAACTGCTACTATAGAGAAATCTCTACAGGCAGCAGTCGCCTCCGCATGCCGGCCTAAGGAAACGAGTATGCACCATCTAGAGTGACAGTGCACACTCCTCTCGCTTTGCCTACTTTCAAACTGCTCCCGAAACGCGACAAGGTCGGTTCTCGCGTGTTACATTCGAAATAGGTGATACTGCCCCAGGATAATCATCAGTCTGCCTACCACTCTTTAATAGTGCCTATAGGCACTGAGCGACCAAAGTGTATATTAACAAAGTTGAATTGGTACAGGTCAGAATTTTGCGAAGTTTGAACACAGGTCTCATCGATCGTGAGTTCACGCGTCTTACCGCTAGACCACGGCCGTTTTTGAACAGAATGAACGAAAACAACTGTTGCCACAGATGAATTTCTAGTCACTTCCGCTGTGTCGTCTTGAGGAGACAAATCGCACCGGTCACTTCACGGGTGTTACATTCGAAAGTGGTGGTACTACCCCAGGATGGTGGGACTGGGCTTATAACCATCACCAGTCTGCCTACCACACTTTAACATTTACGACGGGGTTATTTGACGCTTTGTATTGCGGTTTCTGTACTTGTTGTGATTATACAAGTTATGTCAATTATTATGGATGTTTATATGTTCCTAATAATATAAGGAATAATGAGAAATAGATCAGTTCAATCTAAGATGGTACATGCTCGTCTCCTCAAGCCGGCATAGTGGAGGCGACTGCTACCCACACAGGTCTCTCTGTAATAGCAGTTAATTCCATTCATAGACCGCACTCTAGCTTTTACATCAGGCGGACTGTTGTCATATGCCGAGCTACAATAAAAAAAAAAGAAAAAAAAATATCGCGCCTGATTCGCTATTTATAATTCTTTTTTTCTTTTTTTAAGGCTTTATTCTTACAACAGAATATGCTAGCTTAATCGTTGTCTACATTACGACGACTTAATACTAAATTATAACTAAATCTTAAACTGTGAGGTTACTTAATAGAATAGTTTTAGAATAATTAGATTTTAAGTAGTTTAGTTTTTCTTTTCCTTAATATTATACATAGTGGTTTTATTTTGTGGATGTGAAGGAAGCCGGTACCAATGTAACTTTGTTATATGTACTTTGGTCGCTCAGTGCCTATAGGCGCTATTAAAGAGTGGTAGCCAGACTGATGATGGTTATTTGTCCAGTCTGACGTCCTGGGGTAGTACCACCACTTTCGAATGTAACACCCGTGAAGTGATCTTGTCGCGTTTCGGGAATAGTTTGAAAGTAGCCAGGTATAACGAGAGGAGTGTGCACTGTCAATCTAAGATGGTACATGCTCGTCTCCTCAAGCCGGCATAGTGGAGGCGACTGCTGCCCGCACAGGTTTCTCTGTGGTAGTAGTTGTTTCCATTCATGGACCGCACTCTAGCTTTACACCAGGCGGAGTGTTGTCACAAAAAGCGAGGGTCTTGTGTAAGGATCGTGGTAAATGGCGTTCCGTTGTCTCTGCCTATCCCTGTGGGAAAAAGGCGTGACAATTGTATTGTATTGGTTTTATTTTAAATATTTAATGGCGTGCACACTATTTTGGCCTACAGTACAGCGCTAACTCCTAAAATTTATATTAAGTAACATGCTTGTACTGTAGCCTGTATGAGTGCCTTAAAAATAAATGAAATGAAAATCCTTTATTAACATAGGCATGGATTTGGCATGGCATGTAGTGTTCTAGTCACGTTTAGTAGTCACATTTGTCTTTTCCAGCATAGAGGAGGCAACAACACGGGCTTTGCAAACGTTTTGTGGTAATAGTTGTTCACTAAAAGACTGCAATTTAGGTTAACATTAGTAAATATAATATTCTTAAACTGGAATCGAGATGTTTGACTCCTGAGCTACATGGTCCCAGTGGGCTTAAACTTACGTTAAAATACCTACGTTAGTTAAGTTAAAATACCTTTTTAGAATCTGTGTGAATTGTAGATATTTTTAAAATAATGATCCACTAATCTGACATACATTTTTTTTACACCAGCTTCGTTTAAATATTTTGCTAAAAATATGAAAAATTAAATCTTGTTTATATTTAAATTTTTTTTATTTAATCATGGTTATTAACTGGTGTCAAATAATATTTTAATTAGAAAGCCCTGTGTTTTCTCAACACATTTATATAAAAACATAAATAAAAAATAATTATAAACATATTTTTAAAACATTGTTTTTGTGTAAAAACGGAGAATATATGATAATTAATTAATTAATTATGATAACTTTTAAACCAGAAGGTATTAAAAAAAAACCAAATTATATTGAAGATATTGAACCTCTCTATCTGTAGAATACCCTTGATACCACTACTTACGGGACAGCCTGTATACAACTAGATGTCCAATAACGCTTCCAATGTGACGCGAGAGAAAAGATGGCCACAGCCACGTTTAGGTTCTCTGTCAATTAGTATTTGACATTGTCAAATTGTTTGAAGTGGCCTAGGGGTTTTTTATGTCAGATGTATGAAATTTGCACCTCTAGTATATATCTCTATGATATTTATGGTGTTTTTCAATGCATTATGTCTATTTGTTTGGTGCGAATTGCGGGGCAAAATGGTGTCTTGTTAGTCCTATTCCTAGTTGGCCCGCGTAGTATAGATAGAATCGACATGATTGCGAACGTAGGTAGGTCGTAACTCGTAACTGAGTCTTGCATACAATTACACCTGAGTCAAGGAGGTTGACTCACTCGTGATTAATGAATTAGTAACCGACCATTGACCTATTAGTCGCCTTTTTTGTTCGCGCTCCCTCGAGGAAGTTGGCTGACACATAAATTGTACCAAATGCTGGAAGCGCGTGCTCGTTTGAATTACGTTTTTTTTTTTGTAGATTAGATGACCCGTTATCAAATTTTTCTAGAGTGCGGACCATGAACGGAGACGATTGATCCCGCAGACATGCAATGTTGGCAGTCGTCCCTGATTAAACTACTATTTTTTATTGTAGCCCGATGTAAAGCTAGAGTGCGTTCCATGAACGGAAACGACTGCTACTACAGATAAATTTATACAGGCTGCGGTCGAAACGATACGGGCTCCAGATTGACAGTGCACACTTCTCTCATCGACTTTAGTGGTTATTGTTTTGTGCTGTTTTCTATTTATCTATTTTTTAATGAAAATAATGTGTGTTTTACGTAAACGAAGGGAATACACTGGTCTTCAGGATACAGGGCAACCTAATCTGAAGGCCAGGGGGCCGCCCCGGTATTTTGTGTAATTCCTAATATTTTAAAAATAAAGATTTCTTAAATATTAAGAACCTAAATGGGCAAGGTCTTCAAAAAATAACACATGTTAAACCGAAAACCATTTTGAGATATCACTTCAATTAGATGTATTGATTCTGTGTGTCGTCTGAAAAAACTTTAAAAACGCGGAGATATTTAATAAAATAAAATAAGAAAAAAATAATTTGATACTAAAACGCGACTAGGTCACATCACGGTAGCACTCCTAGGATGGCAGACTGGGCTAATAACCATCATCAGTCTGCCTCTGACTCGGTAAAAGTTTTTAACTTTTAATAAAATAGAAGTCGTTGATCCGCGATAAAAATAGATCAAAACATTATTTGTATCGTTTCTATAAAACGAATTTAGACATAATTCACGTTTAACAGTTGTTTAATACAATCTTCTTTTTTTTTTCGTCCACGCTCGATGCGTGGGCTCATAAAGAAATCTATTTTTATCTACATTAAGTATACTCAACGAATTGACGAATGTCTGCCGTCCTGGGGTAGTACCACCACTTTCGAATGTAACACCTGCGAATTGAGCTTACCGCGTTTCGGGAACAGTTTAGCCAGTTTGTTAGCTGTTGTTTCTATTCATGGACCGCACTCTAGCTTTAAATCAAGCGGAATATTGTCATTTGCAGAGCTCCAATTAAAAAAAAAACTAAGTAACGTATTTTTGACTTGACTAAGACCTGACTGTTTTACAATAAAATAAGAAGTGGTTATAATAATAATACAAAAAAAAAAGAAGTTACAATATCGTAGTTTAGTCGGCCCAGCAACAAAGATAGTTGGGTGCCAGCCAGAAATGTAGGTAGGTATTCATAACGCCGTATTTCTAGCGAACAGTCGTTAACTGAGATCGTAAAATTAAAAAGGTCCCTTTCATTCATCTTCATTTATACTACAGATAAATTCATACAGACGACAGTCGCTTAGCTATGCCGGCTTGAGTAGGCACCAACCAGATTGACGGTGCACATTCCCTCTCGTTATACCTCGGCTACTTTCAAACTGTTCTCGAAACCGACAAGGTCACTTCACGGGTGTTACTACCCCAGGACGCTACGCAGGAGCCTACAATAAAAGGGTGGTAGGCAGACTGATGATAGTTATTTGTCCAGTCTACCGTCCTGGGGTAGTACCACCACTTTCGAATGTAACACCCGTGAAGTGACCTTGTCGCGTTTCGGGAGCAGTTTGAAAGTAGCCAGGTATAACAAGAGGAGTGTGCACTGTCTATGTGTAGATAGTGCGCATTCGTCTTCTCAGGCCGGCATAGCATACCGCACTCTAGCATTACATCAGCCGGAGTGTTGTCATATTCCGAGCTACAATAAGAAAAAAGAACAGACAGATAAATCGAAAACTTAATTGTTTCGAAGTCGTGCTTAGAACGAGTGAAAGGGAGTAGTAGAAGTAGGCGCATGTGGTTGTCTCTCTCTTTCTGATTTCGCCGCAGATCTGTCATTCGGTTATTGACACTAGCATCTCCCCTATCGCGAGAGTGAGCCAACCCTCGCGTGATACAGACGCTCCCTCCTATTCGCCGAATTGTGTGTGAAATTTAATTTCGGTGTTAGGTTTCGAACGCTTTTTGTTTTGGGTTACCTACGCTATTTTTTCTTTGTCGACTTTTTGTGTAGACAAAATAGCTAAATAAAGGCGAAATGCCCCATTCGCCTAAGAGAAATGGAGATAAGAGAGAATTTTTCTTTTGTTTATCGATGATTTTTAGTTCATTTTGTATTATTGAAAAAATTGATCTAAATTCCTTTTCACTATTTAGTTTTAATTTTTGAAAAATGCTTTAATAAAATTGATGATTGATCGTTTTTTTTTATGTAATTGAACATTTTCTATTAATTTGTAAATTATGCGTTGATTTAATTTAAACAAACAGGAAAAATTGAAACGAACGTTCTCTTCTTTTGAATTGGTTGCCCACACTCGAGCATGTTCACGAACGGTTAATGGTTAATAAATAATAATCCATTATTATTACACATTAACATTCGAAGAACACACAAGTTTAGGAAAATAATTCAAGACAGATAACCTGATGTCTCAAGATGGCCGCCAAAACTTCTTTTTAATACGAATAGATATATCCGCGCGCATGTTAAATAAATTGGGTGGGCAGTGAAGATAGAAAACTTGTTTTGACATCTATTAAAAATAATTGTCTTAGGATCGTTACTTTATTCATTATTAAATCTAGTTTCTGCGGGCAGCAGTCGCCTCCGCTATGCCGGTTTAAGGAGACAAATGTGCACCATCCAGTGTACAATACAATACAATTGTCACGCCTTTTTCCCACAGGGATAGGCAGAGACAACGGAACGCCACTTACCACGATCCAGTGTCTTGAATTATTTTCCTAAACTTGTGTCTTCTTCGAGTGTTAATGTCTAATGTGGGCAAACAATTCAAAAGAAGAAAACGTTTATTTTTATTCTCACTCCAAAAGTCTGTAAGAAGTTCCAGTAAAGACTCCATACCACTTCTGTCTATTTAGTGTGATGAATGAATGACCCGTGATGCTGGGTGATGTGATAATATTAACTTTGACGCTGGCCATTAAAAGAAAAAATAATAATTAAATGCCGTTGAAAACGGTCGAGTGTAACTGTTTTTCTCATGCCATAACACTGTCGGACAGGCTTGTTGGCGGACTGCCGCGTGGTGGCGAAATCGTGTTTTTAGGTTTATTATGTATAAAAATAATAACACGTACTCTTGTTAGGTATTTGTTTATCATACAAATTTTAATTATATTTAACCCTTAAATTCATATTGTTGCCAAAAGTATACATACCTAAACCTAAATTTTACGTAATCTGTAACAAATTTACTATATTATACGATTTTATTAATTAAAAACAAAAAAATCATCCATTGTCGTATGTAGTCTTGGCGTTTGACAACACTCCGCCTAATGTTAAGCTAGAGTGCGGTCCATGATACATTTCTACTGGCGGCAGTCGTCTCCGTTATGCCGGCTTGGGGAGACGAATGTGTCCATTGATATTCCCCCCTCCATTTACCGCTTCTCACTTACCTAAAGGTCGACTGGTAACAGACAGATAGTTCTTTCTGCACTCCAGCTCCTTTGGACTTTACCAATCCTTTCTAAACATGATGTATAATAATAATAATAAAACAAGAGTGGTAGGCAGACTGATGATGGTTATTAGCCCAGTCTGCCGTCCTGGGGTAGTACCACCACTTTCGAATGTAACATCCGTGAAGTGACCTTGTCGCGTTTCGGGAATAATTTGAAAGTGGTCAGGTATAGCGAGAGGAGTGTGCGCTGTCAATCTAGATGGTGCATGCTCGTCTCCTCAAGCCGGCATAGTGGAGGCGACTTCTGCTCGCATAGGTCTCTCTGTAGTGGCAGTTGTTTCCATTCATGGACCGCACTCTGGCTTTACATCAGGCGGAGTGTTGTCACATGCCGAGCTACAATAAAAAAAATTATGTTGGTTCATTAAAGTATATTACATAAGGCGTCCGCGTCTCGTCTTAAATAGCGTCATTCGAAGTGAGACGCGACACGCAGCTGCCCAATCCTTTCTCCGTGACCTACTTGTTACCGATCGCTATGTATACTTCGAGTTGCTAGAAATGCATTGGTCGTCTCCAGACTAACCTAACATTGAAAGGATAATGCCCATTCTTGGGCCCACTTGTGATACCTAATAGTTTGTTAACAAAACAATTGTTAACAAAACAATATTCTAAAATAATACCTTATTATTTCTTCTATTTTCTTTATATTTTATTTTATTATTTATATATTTTTTTTTATTTCAATTTATTTTATTTATATCAAAACATCGTTTCCTAATCAATATAATAATAATAATAAATTCTTTATTGCATTTAACACAGTTAAAGAAATACAAAATCATAAATAAGTTACTGCAATTGGCGGTCTTATCACTAAAAGCAATTTCTTCCAGACAACGTTTAATAACATAAAAAATACATTACCAATTATTAAAGCTTTTATTACAATAAAAACCTCAAATGTTGTATCAGAAAAAGTCAAATTACTCGATAACTTGGGTGAAAAAATTAAAACTGATTGGCGATTAGGAATGTAGATTTATTTTCCTACAAACAATTGTGGGCCCATTGCTCCTTTGAAAGGAGAATGCCCATTGCTCATCCATTCGTGCGCATTCGTCTCCTCGAGCAAGCATAGCGGAGGCTACAGATAGAAATTTATCTATAGTAGCAGTTGTTTCCGTTCATGGACCGCACTCTAGCTTATCAGATACGCAGGTGTGAGTCGATAGTTAGGAGCCGCCCTCCTTTGCTTATCTCGAGTGAATCACGTAAGGAATCAATGACATTTTAATGCTTCATCTTAAGGTCAAGTTGGAGGTAGGGTTGCCAACTTCACTATGATAAATAGTATTGTATTATACTATATGTATAGTATGAAAAATCACTTACTTATCCTACCTAACATTGTGATTCTGAGATCTGTGATCTACCATGACCAACCATACGTTACGCACGACTAAAAAGTTGACCCCGAAATCTGGGTCTAACTGACACACGTGCGTGAACGAGTTACAGCATTCCGTCTTCCTCGCGCTGCAGTCTGGCAACATCTTTCTATATTTGTCTCCTGTGCACGACTGTAGTTACTGTAATTGTGTGGGCCCTTCATTAACCAGTATATTATTTGTTGACAGGCGTCAGGTGTGACGGTATCGGACGCTTGCAAAACAACGTACGAAGAAATAAAGAAAGACAAGAAACATCGATATGTCGTGTTTTATATACGTGACGAGAAACAGATCGATGTGGAGACCGTCGGCGAGCGCAACGCCGAGTATGATCAGTTCCTCGAGGATCTGCAGAAGGGTGGCACTGGAGAGTGCAGGTATTCGCTTTTGCTTAACAGTTATATAGAGTGACATAGTCACCTCCGCTATGCTGGCTTGATAAGACGAGTCCGCACCATCCACATCCCTGTTAGTGTAGTTTATCTTATACTTTATTTCATTCAATGCACTCAATACTGCCTGTTGTTAAGCTTAGGTATCGTACATGAGCAGAGACAACTGCTACTATGAAAAGATGTCGCCTCCGCTATGCTGGCCTGAGAAGACGAATCTGCACCGTCCACTAACAGGGCAGGTTTCTCTCATATATCTTTGTTTTATTCAGTAGCATAGCTAGACCGGGTGAAACTAAAAAGTCGCCTCTAGCCTAAATCGCTAAGCCACTAAACTGGTGACAATGGTGGTGAAGTAGTGGATGATAGCTAGTATTTTCCAGATATGGTCTATTCGACTTCGAGTACACGCATCAGTGTCAGGGCACCTCGGAAGCCAGCAAGAAGCAAAAACTGTTCCTCATGTCGTGGTGCCCGGACACCGCTAAGGTCAAGAAGAAGATGTTATACTCTAGGTGAGGGTGTGCTGCTGTCATTTCTTTCTTAATAGCTCGTCAACACTCCGCCTGATGTTAGAGTGTAGTCCGTGAGACCTATGTTCAAACTTCGTTAAAATCTCACTGGTACCAATTTAACTATGTTTATATGTACCTGTGATGTAAAGTGTGTAGTGTGGTAGGCAGTCCTGGGGTAGTACCACCACTTTCGAATGTAACACCCGTGAAGTGACCTTGTTTGAAGTGACGTTTCGGGAATAGTTTAGAATAGCCAGGTATAGCGAGAGGAGTGTGCACTGTCAATCTAGATGGTCGTCTGCTCATGGTCGTCTCCTCGAGCCGGCATCGTGGAGGCGACTGCTGCCTGTAGAGATTTCTGTGTAGTAGCGGTTGTTTCCATTCATGGACCGCACTCTAGCTTTACATCAGCAGGAGTGTTGTCACATGCCGATCTGCAATCAAAAAAAAAACACCAGCCTAGTAAAGGCATAAATCAATGACAGAGAATTGTGCAGGCAGCGGTCACCACCACTATGCCAGCTAATAATTTAATTCTCTGTTTCGTCCTTTCAGCTCATTCGATGCACTGAAGAAGTCTCTGGTTGGCGTACAGAAATATATTCAGGCAACTGACTTCTCGGAGGCGTCCCAGGAGGCTGTCGAGGAGAAGCTCCGTGCCACCGATCGTCAGTAATGTGGCTGCATTTAAACCTCACTGCCCATCCCCCCCGGTTCCCTATACCACAGCTCCATGCAAATATTTACCACGCGCTTCAGAATAATAAATTATATTATGTATATTTAAATAAAATAATTTGTATCTAGTCCACCTTTTTTAGAATCGCTAATTTACTTGAAAATAGTTTATAATAAAATTACACCGATTAATTCTGATGATTTATCCTAAAATTAAGATTGTTTAGACTTTTAATAAGTGACTGTAATGTAATACGTATACGTTTAAGAACCAGTTGCTGGGCCGGCATAGTGGTTAGTGGCCGCATCTAATTCGGGATAAGTCTGTTTTCAAGCTGCGCAATATGCATTTAAAATTAGTCACTCGGACCCCACTCAGCCACAGGAAAATAGCTCTTAAGTAATGTTAAATAAGGGCTGGGAAGGTGTAACAGACAGCATTAATATAGGACTTTCTATATTTATTTATATCTTTAAATGTAACCTACATCGTATATAAATAACTTAACCCTAAAATGTTTATTTTTTTCTTCCTTTTTTTTATTAACTAAGGTCTAGCTCAAAATAGATGGACGCTGACGCGTGTTTTCTCTTTTTTTAATGTATACAGTTGAAGGAAATGGCTTTTTTGTAATGTTTAGATTTTAATATTATGTGATGGGTCTGCGCCATTATTGCTTGCGGCGTTTGCACCTCGAGAGCGGTTGGATATGAATTTTGTAACCAATTTATCCGAAATACACTCGATATAAGTAAATATTGATCGTTTTATTTATTTTTTCTAAGCCTTGGCTGTTTCGTCGTTAACACCCGATAGTAATATCGCTTTCAGAGAGAAATTTCAGACTGCACCCGCCTCCGCTATGCCGGCTTGAGAAACAAATGTGCCCCTTTCATTGACGAAATGCAACTTAAACGACTGGGTAATTTTCGGGTGTTCAGATAGTGGTAACGCTGATCTGGGCACGAAGACTGCTAATTAATCATCAGTCTGCATACGACTCAAGTCTCCTAAGCCGGTTTAGCAGATGCGGCTTGCCTGTGGTCTTCGCTCATGGACATGGATAGTCAGTTTAGATAAAACAAAGTCAACATTAGGTGAAGCGCGGTCACACGCCGAGCTATGTAAAACTGATTCATCACGACGACCTCAGCAAGCAGAGACGCATTTATTCACAACCCAGTAATAATAAAATAAAACAACATTTAGTAACATTTAAAATTCTTTTAATTATCGATTATAAATTATTTTTAAAACTACGTTATTATTGTTGCATATATATCTTTATGGAAAATCGACTTAAAATTAAACATTGCGCTAGGCCCTTTAAAACTTAATGATTATTGTTTGCTTATAAATAAACTAGGAGTCGACCCGCGACTTTGTGTGTTAAAATAACAATTTTTAAAAAATAGATCCAACTAACCCAAGCCCCAAACACAAAAAAAAATTAAAACATTTTCAAACGTCCAACAAAGTGACAACTCCGACAATTCTGTTGCGGTGTTGCCCAGTAGCGTAGATGGGGGCGGCCCGCCCCGGTTGCCTGCAGTTTAGGAGTGACACCCGACCGAGAAACAGCTTTTGTTTACTTTTTGGTCCTTTAGGCGTCTTGGCTTTAAGTAGCTCTTGCCAATCAGAAGGTTTGTGCTTAGGGGGCTGTATTAATCAAATTTTACGAGTCTATAACGATACGCTATTATTTATTATGAAAGATAGACGGTCTCGCAATAAACGAGTATTAAGTAAAAGAAACAACTACACATTAAAATGCTAATTTTCATCTAGAATTAATTAATTTAAATGTTTTTTTTTTCAATAAAACAATGGCAGAATGTATACAGCCTCTTTTTTAACATTAAAACCTAAGAATAAAGACAAGCAAAGAAAGGCGTACAATAAAATTTCGCTCCGTACATTTTCTGCTAAAAAAATGTACGCGCTCAGATAATTTGACCGATATCAGTGTAGGTTGTCGCAACACGTATGACTATACGACACAAAAAACAAGGTTATTAGTAAATCCAGACATGCTATCACGAGCAAATGGATCTCTAGAACGATTTCTATCGGTTTTAACCCATATAAAGATGGACGATATATCGGTCCGACTGTCGGTTATCGGTAATTCGAGGTCGGTTAATCTAGAAAAATGCACTTTTGACACGAAATTTCACTCAACACCATATCCGATTCTGATATCTGTTTTAGTTATTGAAAATTAAGTTGAAGAATTTTATGGATTTTATTAGAATGCAAATAGATATGTATTTTGTTCAAATTTACCTTCTTATACTTGTCGCTATTCTATTATAACGCATCTACAATAAAACTCGATTTATAATCATTTAAAATCTTATAAACTAAATTACTGAGATCGTTTTAAAATTATTATACGGGTGCAGTAAATAGTTGTCAAGACGAGTACACCGTCAGCCAGCGCCTCATTTCGTGTCCCGGGCGCTGCTAAATCAACCTTAGATTAAAACAAAACGAGGAAGACTAAAAAGCGGACCCCGCAAACTAAGTCTAACTAGGAGTGACAGAATTCTGTCATCCTCGCGTTTTTTTTTTAAATTTTTTTTAATGGCTATAACAATTTGCCAGTGTCAAAGTAAATATTTTTTGCATCAAGTTAATAACATTGTGCATCACGAGTCATTCATTCATCACACCAAGTCAGGTCAAGTCTCAGTCAAGTCAAAAATTGTTCCAGTAAAGTGGTAGAATCTTTACTGAAACTTCCTAGGGAGTTTTGGAGGGAAAATGGAAACACAGGTTCTCTTCTTTTGGATTGTTTGCCCACACTCACGCACGTTAACGAACACTTAATGGTTAATTATAATCCACCATTATTACACATTAACACTCGAGGAAACACAAGTTTAAGAAAATAATTCAAAACAGACAACCTGACGGCTCAAGATGGGCGTCAAAACTCCAACAACGTCTTTCTATCCTTGTCTCCTGTGCATGAGTATAGGTACTGTAATTGTGTGAGTGAGTGCGTGTAGTCGTGTCTGGTCCGCTTTCAATAGTAAAGATCAGAGAAGGTACCGTATCTTCCACTTTTTGTTTTAATCTAAGGTTAAAACTTGTTATATTTAGAAGAGACATGAAGCCGAAGGGCCATGTCAATGTCAAATTTTGCCCTGATTCGGATATATCTTAGATCCGGGGCTCTAGTTATGCCTAATGTGACCATACGTCCCGTTTTGAACGGGATTGTCCCCTTTTTGGGTACTCCGTCCCTGAACCAACCCTGGGGTTCGTGATTTTGTATATTGTATACTGAACATTTTAATATATTATAAACCTAATAAAGTTAATCTTAAACCACAAAAAGATATTTATTTGTGTATTATGTTTTGTGATTTTTAATATAAAAACGTAGTACCCAAACAAGGTTAGAATTTTTTTTATTAGGGGCCTATTATTGGCGAAATAACTTTGTAAAGGCGTGACAATTGTATTGTATTGTAACTTTGTAAAATAATGTCCCGTTTTAAAAATATATACACTCGTATATGGTCACGTTAGTTATACCTAGGTTAGTGATTGGATTTGAACTTGCTCCAATTAAATACTGATCGTGCTTATCGTATCAGCTGGAGCCGGTGTAATGTTAGCCTGTTGTATTGTAGGATCCAGAAGAGGAATACTGTCAGTTGTGCTGGAAAAATAAAACTAACTTATCAAATCTAAATTAAAATAAATATATGAAGATTAATAGAAATAGAAAAACAAAACACGTCGACCCACATGTAATGCTCTGGCGACACGCCTGCATACTTAGCAATAAGCTCAACTGCCAAATAGAGCTAACTTGTGATGAAAAACAATAACTGTATCGACCGCGTCAACCCAGCAGTTTGAACTGCCACTAACGTGTAGCTTAGCGGAGGCCGTGGGCTAATTTTTTTCTATTAAATATTCATCATAATTTAATAAAAACAATTATTTTTAACAAACAAACCATTATAATATGATAAAAAATTTAAATAGTGGATAATTAACACGACTTTCAAGTGTAACACTCGTGAGGTGACCTAGTTGAGTTTTGGGATCAGCTTGGAAATAGCCAGGGAATAACGAGATGAGTATGCACTGTCAAACTGGAGCTAAAGTCAAGAGTCAATCGACAATCGTCACTTGATCGAATCGAAATCAAAATGTATGGGATTTGCCATTTTGTTATCACTTGGGTGACAGGTTTTTAATTCGATCAAGCGACAAGTGTCAATTGGCTTTTGTCTTTAGCCCCTGGATGCTGTACATTCGTCTCCCCAAGCCGGTATAGTGAAGGTGACTATTGTGGAATTTCGCTCATGGCAACAAAATAAAAAAGTAACTTACCGTGTAGTAATAATGGGTGCAGCTTCGATGTCGTCACAACAAGGTTCTGTCTCCTTATTACATTTCAGTATCGGCAGTGTCAAACTTAATGTTATAGCAAAATATGCATGCTGCAAATAAATAAATTAATAATTCTATTAAAAATATCAATAATAAATTAATTAGCTGTTAACTTAGAGATTGCTTGTATTAATTGTGGTGTAAAATGTAAAGCCATTTCAACTCAGCACAGTTAGAAGAGCTGCTAATGAAAAATACTTCAATCGACTCGAGATATAATGCTAATTTTCCCTACAAGAATATGTCACTGCAGAATCCGCAAGTTAGCAACAAGTAGGTGTAGGTGGGACTAAAATTAAATTATTTTTGTGAAATTTTGTCACTCTAAAAGTGCCGGCCCGGGGTGGGCCCTTCTCACTACGCTACGCCACTGCGTTGAGCATCGCTATTCATCGGTTCATAGCTTCAACTACAGACTGAGCTATAACCCTCGTCAGTATACAGCTATAATCCTTATCAAAAAGTACATACCATCAAAGTGACCAGAATCAAATAAATAGTAGGTGTCGACCAATGATTAACATTCTCTATAGCGACCACACCCATCACCCAATTGACAGCAAAGAACGGTTCGAGTACCAAACACAGATTCAAATATGTCTTCAAATCGTTGCTCTCCATATTCCAAGACGATTTCCATGATAAGTTATCCATATACAACATGTTTAGAAGGCTCTTCTCATGCGCGATTTTGTCTGCCTCGCACGGCTGCCAAAGAATTGTTTACAAAAACATAAGGGTGTATCAGGTAATGTGTAAAAAAATTAAGGTAAATATTAAGTGAGGGATGAACACCTTGAGGGTATAAATTTACTAAATAAAAGTTCTCGTGTTTGGTATTATCACAAAAACAAAAGGTCTATAAATGGACCGGCCGACGTGGACCGCCGTTGCAGGTGGGCCGGCACACGGCTTGTCGGCGCGAGATCAAAGTCGAGGCGGCAAAGGTTGTCGGCGTTGATGAAAGGCAAGGTCATTTGTTTGATGCACCGCCCGACGACAACGATTACGCGTTCGTGTAGTAAAATATTTATGTTTCTACAAGGAAAAGGTGGACATTTGGATAAAATAAAAGTATTTATTTTTTAAATTAATTTCTGCTCAGAATCACTTACTGAGTCATCTCTTAAAATTTTTTACACGTTGCCCGATACACCCTGTATAGGTCATTTCTAATTTTTTTTTATTATATTCACTAAAACATGATCTAGAGCAGAGGTTCCCAAATTTTCAAGTCTCACAGACCACTTGGCATGTTTTTTGATTTTGTGTAGAACTCCTGCTTATCTAATATTGAATTTTTGCAAATTCATTAAGTTCAAACCCAAGACGGCACACTGGGCTAATAAAATAACCATCATCAGTCTGCCTACCACTCTTTAATTTTATGTATATCTAAAGCACAATTGCTTAAATGAGATCTTGGAGCCAGGTTAAATTTTTCTTTTTTTTAAATTTAATATCCTTATAATGTAAAAATAATAGGTCGAAGAAATCATCTGCTTAGGGGAGATATATATGTATAAAAAGTAATTAAAATCAAACCTCAATCCCATCATGATGTTCACCATTATTTTGTCCCACTGTCACATAGTGACAATCATCCTCACTCAAATTATATTCCTTGTCAAGTGTGTCAGAACTATCCGTATTCTTCCGACTGCTTCCGGCAGAGTATATATTGTCCAGGGTATCTATAAACAAAGACCAAAGCACTGGTGTTTAATTCCATTGGATAATCAACAGTCTTGTTCTCTTCTTCTGGTGGTACAACTGAAGGCAGAAGTCGCCTCCACTACGCCGGCTTGTAGCTATATTCACCACCAGACTAATAGTACATACTTGTCTTGTTCGCTTAATCAATGTAAATTGTGGAACAGTATTTTAAACAAGTATTTCAGTTTCTGTGGTAAGTAGACTCACCAACACTCCCGCTCTTAGTCAAACGCCCCTCATCATTTTTCGGCCAATTACTAATATGATGATCGACCAACTCTTGTATCTTTGCAGTGAGCAATAGAGTCTGTTTTTCATTAACAGATTGCAGACCGACAATTATGAGTCCAGTATTCATTAGGATGAGCATCATCGCCGGAACCATGAACCCGAGTACCATGCCCTTCTCAATAGACATCCAACAATAGTGCTTTATTTCGTACTGTTCGAGTGATATTGCATAGTTGAACTGGAATAAAAATGGCGGTTAACAAAAAGTAGGCGCCCCCACCCCCCAGCTAGCCACTTTTTACGTCTCTTTTTAAAACAATATAAGACAAGTATATACGGTCGCGTGTCACCCCCAAACTGGTGACATTCGGGGCGGCCCACTCCCGCCTTCTACCCCTATCTATGCCACTAATAAATAGTGACTTTTAAGTTTTTTTAAAACAAAATAACTGAAGTTTACACGGTCGCGTGACACCCCTAAACTAGTGAAATCCGGGGTGAGCCGCCCCCACCCCTATCTACGCCACTAATAATAGTAATAATACAGTGTCTTAAGTTTCTTTATAAAACAAAATAACTCAAGTTTACCCGGTCACGTGTCACCCCCAAACTGGTGACATCCGGGGTGGGCCGCCCCGCCTTCTCCCCCTAACTACACCACGAATGCTAGTAATAATAAACTCACCATAACATAAATAGCAGGAACACCATAAGCGATAAGATAATTAAACTTCAATGACAATATATTGTTATTCAATGTATAATCAGTGACAGTAGCCGCCAACAGGATGATCCACAGTGCACAAACCAAATATGCATAGTGGAGGAGCAGCGCTATTTTTTCGCAATGAGACGGAGTCGAAACACCCTGTAAATGTAAAGTGAAAACATAGTTCCGTGGGCCAAGTGTGAGTTCACATTTACGCGGAAAAGGCGCCTGCGAGGAATCTACAATATGATTGGGAATTGAACCTTGACCATCACACTCGTCCAATACTCACCATCATAGCTTGCATATAAATAAGGCTGCACGCGATCAAACAACAAGCCAGATTCATACAGATCGGATATAACTTGCTGTGCTCTCGAAACTCCTTGGCATATTCACTCCAAATTAGCCAAACCACGGCAACACCAACTATTGTTACCGATATACAGCCTGTTATATAAATCTGAAAGTAAAATAGCCTGTATTATATATGCAAATAAACACTACTTGTGTAAAAGCCAATGTATTCAGAGGTTCAGAGTTCAAGAGAATAAAAACTTTGTTAGCAACACCACAGTAGGATTGTCAATAGAGAATGAATGCTGGATCCAGCGCATTTATTTGCTTGATGGATCCGCAAATAATTGACTCTCAAGTAACGACGTTTGCGCACAAAGTTACAGCATCGTAACTAATACAGGCTCCACTAGAAGGTCGAGTATAAATTGACATTTACGTTGTCACGGCGTAATGTGAGATCTCTCCACCAATAGGATCACTTCATTGGATTTTTTTTTACCTCGGCGGTGTTAAATAATATTGCCAACTCAGCAATCAGTTGAATGTATTTTTTTTAACAATTAATGGTACCATAACGTTATGTTGTTGATATTGGACCAATAAATGTTAAAAAAGATGCAAATATAAAAAAGTACTATCTCAAAAGTAAAGAGATACTTATATCAAATCTGTTTAAAAAAAACTTCTGGAACAAGGAGTTGCTATATGTATTGTTACACCCTGAAAGTATCTAGCTAGCATAGCAGAGGTGACATGGAGCCTAGTGTCCTGTGTGATAGCTAGGAGTTGTTTCCATGCATGGACCACACTCTAACATCAAATGGAGAGTAGTCACTACTATTCTTGATTTTCCTGGCTGGCACGCCTCAGGAAGTGTTGACATAGTCACAACTATAAAAGTGTCTTACTAAAAATATCCAATCCATCCTCGAGCTATGACAATTACTAAATCCATATAAATAAGTAACACTGTCAATTATATTATGCTCTTTTAAGTCCGCATCAGCGAGAGAATCGTCTGGGAGTTCGGGTTCAGCTATTTCCGGGACTTGGTTTTCAAACACCATATTTTGTAGATTTGCTGGAAAAAAAACAATTGATAATTAATAATGAATACATTGAACAAATATTATAGTTATCCAGTCATAAAGCGGCCGTGGTCTAGACCTAAGTCGCTGCGCAGCACAAGAAATTGAGGTATCAGCGGGGCACTATGAATAGAGGGAAGGGCACCACCCACATGTTATATATTTATATTTAAAATCAACTTTTAATTTTATTATTGTAAACTTAACTGTAGCTGTGCGAAGTCCTTGCAGCTAACTTCCGAGACGTCATAAAGTTTAACGCGACCTATACCAATATAACTATGATATGTAATAGGCAATAGCTATACTAAGACTTTTACAAAAAAAAAAAATTAAAAAGTATAATAAATAAAACAAGCATTACCTTAATATAATGTAGGTTATAAAAATAACTAGATATTTACCTTGATTACTCCGACTGGCTACAACTTCTGGGTTAGGGTATAATGGTGGATTATCGTCATAAATGGATGAGGTAAAGTTGGACACCACACCACCATACTCAGAGTCATAGGAAGTTATATCATAATCCGCATGTTCCTCCGGTCTTGGATACACCTTATGGTATTTTACAGACACAGGTTGAAAAGATCTATACGCGAGAGGACTTTTATTCCTCAAATAATTTTTTTCCTGACCTCTTTTAGGCGAATGCGACTTGTTCACTTGTAAGGCTGAAATTTGTTTACATTTATTTAATTAGTTAGTTTCACTAAATCGTATATTTCAAAATTAGTATCGTTTATTTACTTACACAAGCATCCCTCGATAAATCCTAAACAAAATAATAAATACAAATATTTTTCAATAGACAATGTTTTCATTGTGCCTGTGCTTCACACTGACGCGCTGATTATTTATAAAATAGATTTAAACACATAGTATTATTTCATGGTTCAAATCAAACATTGTTTTATAATTTTACCATATTATTTTGTTTATTTTTAAAGCTTTATCGACCGAAAGGCGATTTTTGCGCGAAGGTCAATCGATGTCAATCGATTAACTATTGAGATACGTTCATTTTACTGTGATTTTAAACATAGATCAGAATTCTATAAAGTTTAGCGTAGCATGTATTTATTAAAAAGCGTAGTTATAAATTAATATAGTAAAGATCTTAAAATTTATAAAATAGTATACAGTTTTATTACAAATTTAGTAAATAATTAAATAATACATAGTATAGCATGAAAATCGATTTTAAATTTTGAATGAACCTATTGTAAAAATTACTCCATTATACGCAATTTGAAGGATGGGTAAATTATTGTATTTCGATTTTTGCTCAATATATATACTTGCGTGCACAATTATATTTAATATGCACATGTATAATTAAATTATTGTTATTCGTATTATGTGATCTACTAAATCAGTATAATTATTGTTAAATTACCTTCACATCAAATTCGTGTTAAAATTCGTTTAATGAAACGTTCTAATAAAATTGACGAAGTTGGACGGGGATTTGCTGAAGGAACTGAAATGTTTCCTGAATAATGCTTAAAACGCAGTAGTTTTCCCACAATATGTAACAAAACTTAGTTAAAAATGAGTGGAATATTACAGTTTATCCGTGAAAACCACATTCTCGCATTGGTAGAAAGGGCTGTAGATTGTAAGAAGACACGTTTGAATCTCAATGGGTTTAATGTTGTTGAACTTCCTGGACTGCTATTTACTTGCTGTGACATGCAAAATCTATATCTGCATAGAAACAAGATTCAACACATACCTGCTCAAATATCAGACCTGACGAATTTACACACATTAACCCTAGATTATAATAATTTGACATCTTTGCCACCTGAAATTGGTCATCTTAAGAACTTAGTGAATTTAAACATTAGCAGTAACCCTTTGAATGTTCTTATCCCGGAAATAGGTGACCTTGAAAGTTTGGAGGCGTTTTGGTGTAACAAAATAGGACTTTCTGAGATACCCAAGGAGATCGGGAAGCTGAGAAGGTTGGATACTTTTGGAGCTAGGGGTAATAAGCTAACTGGATTGCCTGACGAATTTACTAAATTGACTAAACTGAGGTAAGATTTTTACAAATGTTCCACCAGTCTGATATGCCAAATTGTGAAAGAGTGAAAGACATTATTAGCCTGGTCTACTCAGCGCCGGATTTAGACTTCGGCGGTAGAGCATGTTGTGGAGGCCCTCAAATCGTTTGTGGTTAACTGTTAAAAGTTTCTATTAAGGTCAAGGTAAAGAAGAGAGCAACTAAATAAGTTGGCTAACACAAAATTTGAAACAAAACTCGGTTATTTTTGTATCTACTGAGCCTTTATCAATTTTTTTTTTGTGGTGTGGTGGCGGCCCCCTTGTGGTGGTAGTCCATAGGCAACTGCCTATGTTGCCTATGCTTAAATCCAGCACTGGGTCTACTATCTTGGATCTGCTTAGAAGTACCCTGGTTTGTCAGGAAAAGTGTGCACTGTCCTCTGGTCCGTAAGTGGAAACCCCCTGAAGTCACCTCCACTATGCTGGTTCGAGGGGACAAATGTGCACCATCTATTGGCAAATCTCACTCCTCTTCTAATACTTGGCTATTACTGAGCTGATCTTGAAACGCTACCAGGTCACTTTACAGACGTTACACTTGAAACTTGTGGTCCTACCACAGGATGGCCGACTGGGCTAAATTCTGACCAATGTAACTATGTTATATTTACCTTGGTCGGTCAACCCCTGAGATACGAATTAAAAAAACGATATGAATTTAAAACAAAACTGACTAAAATTTCCCCACAGATGGCTCACACTAGAGAAGAACCACATCTCCACTTTGCCAGAGAGCATGAGCCGGATGAAGGCTCTGGTGCACGTCAACCTTAATTATAATAATTTTGCCGAGTTTCCAATGGTATTGCTGGAATGCCATGAACTAATGTATGTGAAATTCGTACATAATGAGGTCTGTATATACGAATATTGTAAATCAGCTATTAACTTTTTATCTCGCATCTCAATGACGATAACTAGCGCGACACGACGGCACCTGCGCTCCCTGGTACTTTCCAATACATTGTGTACCTCCTCCTCGCGGGTGCCTTTTTCTGCAATTGAGCAGCTCTGGCCGCTCGTTGTGCGTGAGATGGTCTGCATCACCGCAGCCACTCGATGTCTTCCAGGAAGGCCAAGACACTTCTCACGTTTCTGCACACTTCCGGGAGAGTCCTCGCCGTGCTGAGGCTTTGATGTGGCTCGTCCACGCTACTGCACTCCGAGAGCACATGCGTGACTCTCTTCAGCCCCCATGCAACCTCTGCACAGGGGGCTATCTGTAATATTAATCGTGAATAAGTGTTTGTTGAGCCAGCAGTGCCCCGTTATAATACCTATCGCTAGGTGGAGCTGGGCTCGGTCATTGTATACCTCGTCACATTATATAGTGAGGTCACAAGCACCTTTTTGCATTCATCTGCGACCTCACAGAAAGTTTTACACATAAACACCATTCCAGCCAAGTAGATGAGTGATAACTAACAGCTTGATGCAGGACTGCCGCTCTTAAAATAAATCAATAAAAAACATTTAATTGCACAATTGTACATAGGCGAGCTTAATGCCTTTGGCATTGTCTACCAGCTAACCTTTGTCAGTATGAATGGAGATATCTACAGTACAAGAAAAAAAAATATTGACAAAATAGATAGAATTTTGGATAGAATAAACATTTTTTTTTTTCCTACTTATTATCTGCGATCAGTTGATTTTTTTTTTATTGTAACTCGGCATGTGACAACACTCCGCCTGTTTGTAAAGCTAGAGTGTAGTCCATGAATGGAAACAACTGCTACTACAGAGAAAACTGTGCGGGCAGCAGTCACCTCCACTATGCCGGCTTGAGGAGACGAGCATGTATCATCTATTGACAGTGCACACTCCTCTCGCTATACCTGGCTACTTTCAAACTATTCCCGAAACGCGACAAAGTCACTTCACGGGTGTTACATTCAAAAGTGGTGGTACTACCCCAGAACGGCAGACTGGACAAATAACCATCATCAGTCTACCACTACATCAAGAGTCTACCACTCTTTAATAGTGCCTATAGGCACTGAGCGACCAAAGTACATATAGTAAAGTTACATTGGTACCCGGTCTTTAGCGAGGTTCGAACACGGGTCTCATCAATCGTGAGTTCACGCGTCTCACCGCTAGACCACGGCTGCTTTCACTTTGACTTTGACTTTAATCAGATCTTTTGAGTGAATTAGTGGCGTTTCGGGGTTTCTCCAGGGAAAAAAGGCTTGTGGAGTGTTTCTTGGAGTGTCGGTGACCAATACCCAGAGTTCTGGATTCACTTTCATTTTCATTTTTCTGGATGCAGATTCTCTTTAGCAGTAATTGTCTCCGTTCATGGACTGCACTCTAGCTAAACTTTCCTTTGTTTCAGCTGTCGTCTCTCCCAGATGAGTTTGACATCAGAATGTTGCCTGCCTTGGAAGTCATTGACATAAGGGATAATCCTATTTGCCATCTTTCACCTCAAGTAAGTTTTTCCCTCTTTTTAATGCCTGTATTAAGTTAGCGCTTTTATCATAGACACTGGAGAGAGATGTTAAAACTAGCAATGTCAGCGTTGCCTAGCGACAAGTTTAGTCAAAAAAGTCATCTTTGACGGTTGGGTGCAAAAATATGTTAAAAGTATTATTATATTGTTATATCCTGTGAACTATAAGTGCAAACTGAATTTATAGTGTTATAAATCTTCTGGTTACGATTTTGACTGGAGACCTTAGAAATTCGCGTAAATAATTATTGCGTTAAATCAGACACAGTTAAAGCTTCAATTTGGTACCACTTTCATCTAAAGCAACACTTAATTTTATTGCAAACCTAGATGTAACTAACCTATTCGTAATGGGTAAAAGGATTTCTGTGTGGCAATCTTGCATTAAATGGATACAAACCTAAACCTAACCTACCCTATTCGTAACGAGTGGAAGGATTTCTGCATACAAACCTAAATCTAACCTAACCTATTCGTAACGAGTGGAAGGATTCTGACAATTAAATGTAATTATGTATTAAAAGTGATTTTAAAATTAGTTTTAAGTGTCTGAGAACCTTTGGAACTCTACCTGGGACTGATTTAACCCAATAATTATCAACTGGAAGTATCTCAAAGTTTTAAGGTCTGTCCTCTAATAGCTAGCCAATCTTCTTATTAGTTTAACGTTTGATATTGACTATTTCCACATTTCTGTGAAAGTCCTATGCTATTAACTATTGTGCTATGCTTTGCAAAATAACTCTCACCTCTATGGCCCTCTAGACTGAGTTCGGAAAATCGTAGTTTCCAGGCTGTCTAGTTTCTAAAATATTCTTTTATTTATTGAATAATAATATTTGACTATATTTTTACGAAGTTACCCGACTTATCACATGAAAAAGTATGTCTGGAGAAGTTAACTCGGCACCTTCAGCGCTGGGTGACGGGAAGGGAGGCCTATTCCTGAAGGTCACTTCTGTGTGTACAATTTTTTTTATATAGATTTTCTGATTTCCAACCCGGGGTAGCGCCAACATTGTCAAGTTGCGTTTCGGGATCAGCTTGAAGTAGCTGGGTATAATGAGAGCAATGTGCGTCGTCAATAGATGGCGCACGTTCGTCTCATCGAGCCGGCATAGCGGAGGCGACTGGAGCGCCTGAGACCTCTCTTTACATACTACCATGTTTCCACCACATCCATTACTCTCCTCATGCATTCGTGTCGGTTGTGGGTGCTCCACACCTGACTCTTTCTAAACTGTTGATTAAATAACAATAAAATTAACGTTCACAGCCAATAAGTCCGTTAATAAAATTCAACGATCAGCCAGTAAGTACGGAGCAGCTGAATGCGCGTTTACATGCTGCACCAGCGTTAGTTGTGAACGCAACGGCTTTGAGATTACCAGCTGTGCCCGCTCCAGAGTTAGTATTGCCTAGACCGCTGGAGCAGGATCTGTTTGGTGAGTTTGTGTGTGCTTTTGGATTTGATAAGTGGTTAACTTCGTATTAAATTATAGTGTATTGTTCTGTACTGAGCTAGGGCTTGTATCACATGAGGTCCGTCTGCCGTTAGACCACAGCCGTGATGAAGTGTAATTAATTAATAATTTGTGAGTAAAAAAGAGTGGTAGGCAGTCTGCTGTCCCGGGGTAGTGGTCCTGGACTTAGTACGTGAAGTAACCTAGTTGCGGATCAGTTTGGAAGAAGTCAGGAGTGCAATAATAAACACATTCCTCTTCCCAAGCCGGCATAGCGGAGGCGTCTGCCACCTACAGAAATTTATCTGTATTAGCAATTGTTTCCATTCATAGATGTTACTCGTAGCTTCTTAGCATCATACGCAGTGACGTCATAATATGATGAGCTGCAATAAAAAAAAGTTATTATTATTGTTTTCTCAGAAGACGATGGCGATGCTTCGACGTCCGAGGACTGGGAGAACTCCATGAACACCTCCGAGATTGATGGGCATTATGAAAGCGAAAACGACATGAATGACAACGAGGTATGTACTCGCAGAAATTAATTTTGTCACTAGGGTAATGTAGATTCTCACCCCAGAAGACCTAGCATGAGATCTCTCCATCAGTAGGATCGTTTCACTTCTCCATGCATTCACGTCAGTTGATGGTGCTCCTCACTGGACCCTTTCGGAGCAGTCTGAGAAAAATCAGACACTGCCATCCACATTTGGGCAATAAATTTTTTTTAATACGATCATATACATATATTTTAACTACGTTCAAGAATTATCCCCTTGAGGTCCATTTGCACCAAAAGGTCCGTTAAAGTTACTCTGACTGTTACATTTTACGGTGCCGTAACTGTTAAACGTTTACATTTACTCCACACGCGTTGCAATATTGTGTTAATTCATATTGTTATCGTTAAAAGGGTGGCTGATCCCGAAAAAAAAAATAGAAAAACATATTTGGCTTCTTTTTATACATTTCACGTTAGTGCATTGGTTTGACAATTACTTTAACTTTGACTAACCGAAATCGCTGGTTACGGTTAGCGTCAAAAGTGACAGGTGCGTTTGAACACACCCTGCCTGGTGTTAAGCAGTGATGTGGTCTAAGGTGGAGCACGCTTGCCTATGTTCATCACCTGTTCACCTTCGATTTGAAGAGACCTATGTTGTACGTGTCGGGAAACACAGACACCGGGAGGGAGTTCCACAGTTTCGCAGTACGCACGAGGAACGTGTTGTCAAAACGCCTCGTACGCACTTTAGGAACTTGAACCATAAACGGGTGGTACCTCTCCGGGTGCCTGGACGTCCGATAGAAGAAAGGGGACGGTAGAACCAGGTTGTCTCCCCGAAATGTATCTGGTAAAAAATGGTGGAACGCGTGTGTATTAAATGTAAACATAATTGTTAAAGTAACTTTGACGGGCCTTTTGGTGACAATTGAACCTTAGATGTTTTTAAATAAAAATGCTTTTAGTTGAGGAACGGCGTTATTAACACGCTAATTTTAGATTTTGCGTTTCATACAGGCTGCGGGGATGGGGCTGCCAGAGCTCTCGCGTTTCGCGACCATTGCAAGTTAAATTGTAACCGGTAAAATTGTACACTTGCGAGTTGGTAACCGATTCCTATTGTCGACAATCAACTCGCGAGTGTACTTTAACTAGATGAAGATACAATTGAACTGTGTGGTGAGCACAAAGCACCTTAGACTGTCAAAGAGTTCCATTCGACCGTTTTTTGTTGGCAACACCGAAGCACAATTGTCAAGAGAGATTTCTTTGGGTGTAATAAGATATTTTTTTTTAGTATTTGGCGCGCTTTTGCCCGGGAAGGTTGAGGTGTTTTTCTTTTATCCCTTTCTTTATGTAAAATTGGTGTTATTTCGCGTAATTTTATGCTGCGCTTGTGAGTAATTGTGGAAACATTAAAATTCACTCTATATGAGGCAACGGAAGCGGTTTTTTTTGTGGTCATCCCACGCCGTGAAAACGCTCATATTGTGACGTGACCGCCGCCAAATACTCAAAGAAAGCGTCAAATTGTAAAACACCATTGCAATTTGATGCAAAAACATTAAGAATTGACTACTTGACATTGGCAGAACTGTTGTTGTTATGACATATGAGGCCATTTAACAAAAGAAGATTTTTTTAAAATAAAATCTAAAGATAAATCAAAATTTGTTATTTATATTAGACGATTACTTTTTACACTATTTCTTAATATTTAATCTAACAAAGTTCTCATCAGTGTTGCCAACAAGAATTGCTGCTTTCGAAAAACTGTTCGAAAGTTGAAAGTTGGTTCGTGCTCACCCCACTGCACCCTTAGTGTTTATTTTACTTAACGCACTTAAGAAAAAACACTATTGCACATATAAGTGGTACATAGGCGAGCTATCTACCAGCTAACCTTTGTCAGTGCAATTAACAAATAAAAGAAAAATTAAAAAATAAATAAAATAAATGATTCTATAGAATAGGAAAAAAAGGAAGAGCACTTATGTGTAAAGCGAGTGTAAAATAAAGCGATCCTCTTGGTGAGGAGGACTCGCTTTACGCAGTGAACGAGTTAAGTGAAATCTACACTAAGGATACTGATATTGGGCTAAAGTCGAAAGCCAACCACAGTTGTCACTTGACCGAATCGAAAACAAAATATATGGGTTGTGACGTTTCACTGTCACCTAGGTTATAACGAAACGTCAACTCCAATACATTTTGTTTTCGATTCGATCCGGCGACAACTGTCGAACGGCTTGTTTAAATTAGTTCTTTGTGTACTAGTTACTTGCTGTTCATATTTATGGTAATAAAAAAAAAGTAAAAATATTAAAAAAAAAAACATAATAGAATAAACGTAGCTCTAAAGTGGATAACATTCATAAAAAAGAGGAATGAATTAGTTATTAATTATTAAATATATATATTTACCGCCCTTTAATATTTAATTGTCCAAAAAAAAAATCGCCAAATTTAATTCAAAATGACCAAAAATTTTTTTGACATATTTTAAATTATACTCGTAGCTGAATTACGAATTTTACAATTGTTCATATCAGTATTATTGTGTGGGAAACTGCCGAAGGGCGTAGCCAGGTTACGGGGTCATTTCTTGTTTAAAATAAAATTCAGTCTATCCAGACCAGTCTGCCTGCTTACTCGATGTCTTCAATTTTTTTTTGTAAACCCTACTCGAACTTAACTCACACACACCACTTTCCAACCACGCAACAGTGACCGTAAAGATCGCTTCTGTTAGTAGAGCGGTTAGCATCTGCAACAGCTTTGTTAGCGACACCAATCCACCACAATTTGTCTGTCTCAGCGCTATTATGACACTCATCGATCGGCTGTTGTCTAGTGATAGAGGACGGCCTCATGCTCGACGAGACGCGTGTTCAAACCTCGCTAAATTCTGCCAGTACTAATGTAACTATGTTACATGTACTTTGGTTACTCAGTGCCTGTGATACAAGCACAAACTTAACCCTTAATTACTCGCATGGGGTATATTTTACCCCATGGCACATTTGAAGCGCCATATCTCTGCTTTTTTACTCTCACACAGTTTTCAGTAGCTGCCTAAATACCTCTCCCTATCACGGAACAGTCGCAGGCGCCGCTCTGTACCGTATCGTTTTGTTAGTGTGCATCTGGGGTATATATTACCCCACACGAGCGTTTGTGTAACGTTTAGAATTTCAAGTTTCAAGAGTGTTAGGCAAACTGATGATCCAGTCTGCCGTCCTGGGGTAGTACGACCGCTTTCGAATGTAACACCCGTGAAGTGACCTTGTCGCGTTTTGGGAATAGTTTGAAAGTAGCCAGATAGAACGAGAGGATGTACACTGTCAATCTGGATGGTGCATGCTCGTCTCTTCAAGCCGGTATAGTGGAGGTGACTGCTGCCTGTAGAGATTTCTCTGTAGTAGCAGTTGTTTCCATTCGTGGACCACACTCTAGTTTTACATCAGGCGGAGTGTTGATCACATGCCGAGCTGCAATAAAAAAAAAATGCGAGTAATACATGTAGTAGTAATACATGTAGTACACGACTACTTTTTGTGGTTCAATTTTTTATGGAAAGTGATACGTAGGAGTTTAACTTTACACCAGTAAACCTGTATAATAGGTATATCAAATACCATAAATTGTTTCAAAAAAATAGTGTTGCGCTTTTGCCCCCCGAAATGAATCCTAGCTACGCTACTTTTAATGATATGATGTTTAATTAATTAAAATATTTAATTATATTATGAAATAATATTGTATGATACAGGCTGTTCTGCAATTAGTTATCATTAAACTTTAATCTTGAACCTGTAAGATAAAAAATTGACTCATAAAAGTCTTCACAATCTTATTAACTATTTCCCTGTCGAATATCAGATATTCGACTATCAAAGAGTTCGTTTCGAGCACATTTCGTTGGCAACACCGCAGCACAATTGTCAAGGGAGTTATTTCGATGGCTGTAATAATAAAAAAGTAGCTTAAAAATAATTGTCTAACGATAAGTTAAAACTTGTTAATTTATATTAAATAATTATTTTTACACTATTTCTTAATATCACACCAATAAAGCATCTCTTTGTTCTGTTCTTTGTGATGCGGTGTTGCCAACAAAATGTGCTCGAAGCCAATGTGTTCGAAAATCAAAAGTTAATTCGTGTTTTGGGTCAGTGACCAAATTGGCCATCAATTCAAGACTAAATGGTGAAAGGTATAAATTCAAAAATAAAACGAATTGCGGACACCCTGTATATTAGCTGTGGCGTTTATAGGGTCTTCTAAAACAGGGTCTGAATTTAGTTCAAAGCTCTTTACGGAATAAAACAAAACATATTACACTAAAGAAAAATAAACGCCACAGTTTTCTATTTATTGTAAAATTTTCATATCTACGTAGTTATTATAATGTCTGTTTTACATTTTATTGTAGCCTAAGCCACTTGAGTGTTCTTTAAAAATGTGTATTTTTACTAGTTTTGGCTACTACATGTGGAAACTGGACGATCGCGGCAATAAAAAATGTTTAATCTTTATTATTTAACTTTCTGAATAGCCGCGTTCAATAAAATCAAAGATTTTTCTTGCAAATTAACTAATTTGCAGATATTATAGGTATGGCATCTTAGTCAAAAGCCAAAGAAGGTTCTCTTGTTCGAATTCTTGTTCGAATCGAAAACAAAAGGTTTTTTTTATTCTTATTTATTTTTTTAGAACATCGACGGCCCTCTGAAGACACAAGTGGCCCTCAATTCAGTCTTGTTCTGTTCTTATTATGATTCTTTTTTTGTAGCTCGGCATGTGACAACACTCCGCCTGATGTAAAGCTAGAGTGCGGTCCATGAATGGAAACAACTGCTACTACTACAGAGAAAAAAAGAGCGGCCGTGGTCTAGCAGTAAGACGCGTGAACTCACGATCGATGAGACCCGTGTTCGAACCTCGTTTATTCTGACCGGTACCAATGTAACTTTGTTATATGTACTTTGGTCGCTCAGTGCTTATAGGCACTATTAAAGAATGGTAGTCAGACTGATGATGGTTATTTGTCCAGTCTGCCGTCCTGGGGTAGTGGTTTATATCCCACTAGTCTTATAATTGTAGATGTTGCCATAAAAAAATGCTCAAAAAAAAAGATCCAGATTGTACGTTTAGTAGCCTAAACTAACGCTTGTAGTTGTCATTATCGAGTAGCGTGACATGGCGTCAAGCGCTCAAACGTATGGGATTTCACGTTTTATGAGGCGTCACACTACACGAGAATGTTAAGGGGTCTCGCCTAAAGCATTTTCTCATGGCGTATGCGAGAAACGCCAACTATAATCCTTCCAACTATTTATTTTTGACAGTTTGAGTATAACTCAATTAGTGATGTCCTAATGAGTTACTGAATCGATTTTTTACAACAATTGATTTTATTTATGAAGGAGTTTTAATCGATTCTAATTTTTTTTTTCATTTTTGACATAAGCACGCTTACTATAATTATTTACAGGTAACCATAGACCAAAAAAAAAATGCATTTCTATATATATTCTCCTATACCTACTAATATTATATGTATATGCAAAATATAACTTTTTTCAATACAGTGTAAACTCTTTATAACGTTATCCTTTATAACGATAAACTCCCTATAACGTTGAAGTGAGCCCAACTTGGTTGGTTTGCGTTAAAACCCATATATTGAAACACTCTTTATAGCGATACGCCATTCTCTATTACGAAGAAATGTGTTCATATTTTTAGGCAGTAAATATTTATTATCGGTATTATTGTTTATGTTATGTTATCAGGTAACAAAAAACTTTGAAGCTCCGAAACATCCGATGTCGGTCTAGCTTTTGTTATCCTTAATTGCCTTGAACACGTGCAGTAAGACGCATTGTTTTCTCGGAAGTGATGGTCTTCGACCAAGCATACTGGGTACCTATCGTATTATCAGTCGTAAACCTACTTTGAAACTGTTAACATGGCCAGTAAACGGAAAGCGATTAGTGTTGACGAAAAAGTTTGTGTGATACGTGCGATTGAAAAGGGTGAAAAGAAAAGTGACGTTGGAAGGCGTTTTGAACTAAGTCAATCCACTGTTGCTACCATTTGGAAAAACCAAAAAACAATTCTACAGGCGGCGCTGGAAGGAAACTCTTCTAAAAAATTAAGAAAGCCAAAATTCGAAGACTTAGATCAGGCAATGTTGTCGTGGTTTAACAATCAGCGCCAGAATAATGTACCCATCTCGGGGCCAATTGTAAAAGCTAAGGCTGAAAAGTTTGCCAACCAACTTGGCATAATTGACTTTAAAGCATCTGAAGGTTGGCTCGGAAAATTTAAGCACCGTCACCAAATTACGTACGGTAAAATGAACGGAGAGGCGCGGGATGTCGATATTAATGTGACTAACAATTGGATTAGTACAGTATGGCCTAAATTAAAGATGAAGTACTCACCAGAAGACATTTTTAATGCAGATGAAACTGGCCTTTTTTTCAAGTTGACTCCCGACAAAACTTTAAAATTCAGAGGGGAAAAATGTGTTGGAGGAAAACTGTCTAAAGAGCGTATTACAGTTCTAGTGGCTGCCAATATGAGTGGCACAGAAAAAAGAAAGCTCTTAGTTATAGGCAAATCGAAAAACCCTCGGTGTTTCAAGAACATAAAACAGTTGCCAGTTACGTACAAAGCAAACAAGTCAGCTTGGATGACATCGCAGATTTTTGAAGAGGAAGTGAGAAAATGGGATGCTGAATTAAAATCACGGAAAATCTTGCTTCTAGTAGACAATTGTCCTGCTCACCCAATCATATCTAATCTTCGAAACATAGAGTTAGCATTTTTCCCAGCTAATACAACCAGTATTCTACAACCAATGGATCAGAGTGTCATTAAAAGCATAAAGGGCCACTATAGACGGAAAATGTTGATGGATATGATCGAAACTGACGGCAAGGTCTCGATCAACATGCTACAGGCAGTGAACTTCTTATCAAAAGCCTGGGAAGAGGTAACAGCAGCCACTATCCAACATTCTTTTCGACATGCTGGATTATGTAGTAGCCAAGAAACGAACCAATTTGACAGTGAAGACAATCTACCACTGAGTGAATGGATAAGCCAGTTCGACATACCAAACAATTTCAACGAAGATCTACAATCGTACGAAAATATAGATGAGGATGTAGCCACAACTGGTACACTTACAGATGAACAAATTGTTGATTTAGTGTCAAAAAGTCAGGAAACACCCGATAATCAAGATGAAGAAGATGATCAAGTGGACAAAGCCGAATCACCACCAACAATTCAACAAGCCCTAGATGCCGCTAAGTTGGTAGAAAAATTTTTGCTGTTTAATCAAGACGATTCCACCACACATCTAGATATGAATAGAATACATAAAATAATACAAAACAAGTACTGGCATAGCAAAAAACGTCAAACAAAGTTATCAGACTATATGTATAAACAATAATTTATAATACATACATATTAAAAAATCTTGTTAATATGGTTGTTTTTTTGTTCACTCCATATAACGAAAACTCTCTATAACGACAAAAAATGCTCAGTCCCTTGAGTTTCGTTATAAAGAGTTTACACTGTATTTCACTTTTTTTAAAAATAATTATATTCATAATAAGTAAATTAAATGAAATTATTTACAAAATCTGTGGGCCCCTTAAATATTCGATTACAAATAGCGGAGATAAAAGCGCGTCGCTTCACTTTTGTAAAGAAAAACAGCGTCCATGATCAATTGCATTTTTTCGTCGATGGTTGCCTTTCAATAATTACGGAACTTCATAAGCATGCTTATGTTAAAAATAAAATAAATGTTTGCACGGACTATAACAAATGTATGGGGTCATCTGACATTTCAAATAGTGACGTCAGTAATTTGAAACGTCAAACGTCTAATTTTTAGTTCGACGCTTCTATTATGCGTCATGCGAAAGTGCTCTTGACTAGGCCACAAAGAGTACGCGGGTAACTCTATAATTACGGCTGATTTTAAAAATACCGCTCGTACGTTGGTTTACAATAATGATAATAATTACAATTAGTCTAAATTAAAAGACATTTTAGATAAATAAAATAACCAAGTTTATGTGTAGTTTTAGATGATAGTTTTTTAATCTATAATGGCCCTAATAGTGGTTTCTATTATTTATTTTTTAATGTTTTTGTTCATATAACATATTTTTGTTACTTGTGTAAGATTGTGTGATAATGAGACCGAAGGTTTCTTTATTTTTCAAAAATATATTAATTTTATTTATAGTTATAGTCTAAGATCCCACTATAAAACGACCTTCACCGAGCTGGTTAATGGATGAAAAGTATTCACGTATTCACTCGCAGCAGAATTTCACTTTTTAAAATTCGGCAACCGGAATTCAGGACTGACTTTTCGCAGACAACCCTATACCACCGTGTTCGTAATGAAATAATCTTTATTTTAATTTAATTTTAATTCATCAACCGGTGCAAGTTACTACTATCGATTTACGTGTTTATACCTGCCTACCCAAGAGTTGTAACGGGAAAAAAATAGTCAAACTAACGTTTGCACAGAGGCGGCTCTAGCCCTTGTGGCGCCCGTGTGCAACCAGTACCATGGCGCCCTCTAGTAGGAGCGGGGTGAAAATGGAATACTTACAGTTATATTTTCAAACGGAAATTCGGGTGCAAATAGTGCAATTTTAAATGATGTCGGGAAATGAGTAGTGTGTTTGGAGGTGTCGCATTAGATTAGAGGGTGCTCGGCGCCCCCTTAGACCCTGCGCCCGTGTGCGTCGCACACCCTGCACTATAGGTAAAGCCGTCTCTGCGTTTCATACTTCATACTTTCGATTGGTATGGAATTTAACCAAACCAGTGAAATGTTTAAAATATATTTTTTTAATTGTTAATTAATAATATTCTGGACTGGAATTTTTAGACAACCCATTTGCAATTTATTGACATATTTAATTGGATATAAAATACTTTTCATCCATTAACCAGCGACAATTTGTGAGCTATTCTCGGACAACTTCGCAGCGGTTTTTGAAAAACGCTCTGTGATTAATTTCGACGAGTTGAACACCATCGAACCATCACCGAACGCTAACCTCATATGTAACATTCACATTAATATTGACGAAATAGAGAAAGCTCTATCTAGCATCGACACAACAAAAGGCCCAGGACATGACAGAATATCTTCTCTATTTCTCAAAAATACAAAGTCCGCTATATCCCGCCCTCTATGTCTCCTTTTTAATACTTGTCTACGTGAGGGTGTATTTCCTGACAGGTGGAAGGTTGGTTATATCACGCCAATTCATAAATCTGGCAGCAAACGGATGGTGGAGAATTATCGTCCCGTATCCATCCTGTCATCAATCCCAAAGCTGTTCGAAAAACTCATACACCCCCACATCTACCCATTAGTCCAAAATAATATAATACCTCAGCAGCACGGGTTCGTGCATAATAAATCAACAGTCACAAACCTAACGGACTTCTCTAATTATCTCTACCAGAGTTTAGATAAACGCCATCAAGTGGATGTGATATATACCGACTTCCAAAAAGCGTTCGACAAAGTTGACCACTTGCTTATGTTGAAGAAACTGGCCTTTAATGGCATAAAAGGCAACCTGTTGCGGTGGTTCATGTCTTACCTCACAAATAGGATACAACATGTGGTCATCGACGGTCACATATCCGGACCCGCCAACATCACATCTGGAATAGTACAGGGGCAATAAACGGACCCTTTCAATACACGCTGTTCATCAATGATATCTCTAGCTGTTTCCATTATTGTAATTTTCTTATGTTCGCAGATGATTTGAAAATCTATAACACAATAACATCTAACTCAGACTGTGATAAGGTACAACAAGATCTGGACCGACTTCATGACTATTGCTTAGCTAATAAAATGTACTTGGCTCATAATAAATGCAAGCAAATCACATTCACGAGACGACGAGACATATTAACAAATTCATATCACATTGGGGAAGGTAACGAGTTGCAGCGAGTTGACGTTATTCGTGACCTGGGAGTGGTGTTCGACGCGAAGCTCATATTTGATAAACACATCGAACATATATGTACCAAAGCATACCAGATGTCGGGTTTCGTCTTCCGCACAACCAAACCCTTCAAAAACATTGCGGCAGTTCGGACTCTATATTGCACACTCGTTCGTACACAATTAGAATATGCCTCGCCAATATGGAATCCCTACTACGACGTTTACACCAACAAAGTTGAGTCAATACAGAAAAAGTTCCTCAGAGGACTCAATCGTAGATACAATTCCAGTCACCTATCATACGACGAACTATGTACACATTACAGACTGACGAAACTGACTCACCGTAGACTCGTTACTGACATGACCATACTATATAATATTTGTAGAGGTACAACGACATTAACAGAACTAATTAACTATATGACCTCACGGATTCCTCTTCGAAAAACTCGCCCGCAATGCCTTTTCTATTTATTTAAAACCAACACTAACCTAGGTCGCAGAGCCCCGATACATAGAATGTGCGATACATACAACACCCATTTCATGGATGTTGACTTATTCAGCAATTCACGCGCGGCTTTCAAAACAAAAATATGGAAGGCAGCAATCCTCAACGTCAGCACATAATAATCATCGCCACTGGTTATGCCTCGGGGGCTGCCGCACAATGTTTAATTGAATGACCAAACTGCATCCCAGTAGTGTGATAACAATTGTCTGAATGTTCGTGAAAGTGCACAACAATTGTACATAGTGGGAAATTTATTTGGTGGCGGGTAAATCTATTGTATTTTATGTTCTAACTCTTCTTTATTTCTTCTTCTGCCTGTCGCTGTATTTTCTCCGAAATAAATAAATAAATAAATAAACCAGCTCGGTGAAGGTCGTTTTATAGTGGGATCCTATACTATTAGTTATTCTAGTCACTTTAAATCCGCCTCATTGTTAAGTTTACTAACAATTTGTTTTTTCTTTAAATTAAAATACGTACGTTGTTTAGTACACTACTAGAAGTTAACTAGGCATGTCGTGAAATCGCTATCTCCATTCCATGGATTAGACGGTCTTCACCATTCCCCCTACAACCATCCTCGACCTTCCGCCACCTCTTTATCCCTATCTACAAATTATTAATGTTTATATTCGCAATACAACCTTGCTGTTCTCTATTGTTTATCAGGGGAAAACTCATCCATAACCCTATCGTACTTACCTCATCTCCAACGGCTAAAGACAAAACCAATCTACAGTTGTCACTTGATCGAATTGACAACAAAATATATGGGATTTGACGTTTCGTTATCATTTGGGTGCCTGTGAAACGTCAAATCCCATATATTTTGTTTTCGATTCGATCAAGTGTATGTATATATACAGGGCTGAATTTTTCAAGTGGGCTTTCATGGCCAAATTCTAAACTATAAGAGATATCGCAAAATGCTGAAAGGAGTCTCCATGCCGATTCTGATGAAAACTAAAACTGCATTATTAGATTTTTGATAAATCCATTTTCCCGGCCAGGAATCGAACCTGTTGATTTTGAAAAAAAATAAACACTGTATTATTGCACCATCCGATAGTGTTCCTGATGAGGATCAAATTCTGGGAAGTAATGATATACGGCAAACCAAAGAAAAGTGTTGATTTTTAACAAATTGTCTCATATTTCCATGTATTTATACATTACCTACTACATTTATTATGTTTTGATTTAAAATCTCGCGCTCTTCGAGGTTAAAATAAAATTACACATAATTAATCACAGGAAATAGAATAAATTTAGTATAAAATAATGATCACAACAACGATAAGAACTAATCTATTTCTATCATTTACACAAACCCTGTACTGTTTAAGTATACTATGTCATCACAACACAGTCTCTCATATCGGTACTACGTCTTAATAAACGCCACACTCCGTCCTGTCATTCCTTTGGAATAATTATACAATCTTTTTTCGCTTTCGTTGGCACAAATTTTATAACTTCGCATCGCGGTGTGATTCTCAATGAATAACAATGCCCGTACCTTATCGGTATCAAAACTTCTAATGTCGGCTCATGTTCTCTGAGAGATAAGTTATTTGAATTAAAATCAATAATGCCATGGTATTTTTGTAGAAAATCTTGATCGGTAATTCCACTCAATTTCACAGTAAATTCTTAAATACGTAAAACTTATGCGAAAAACTATATTTATCATATTTTAAATCTAAATAAACATAACCTTCGGATGTCAAAGATCCGCCTACACCATAAATTGTTAACTTATCATTATTTATATTTAACCCTGAATTATGTGTATGTGTGTGTAACTATCTGAGAATATAATTGGTATTTCTATCTATATTATAGATTAATCGTTTTTACTACCCGTAACCATTACGTATCTGCTTCCCGAAGGCCAGCTGGAAGAAAATGCCTTGCAGCATTAAGCTCGCCTTTTGTTGAATAACAATAAAGTTTTTAAATAAAATAAAATAAAAATTATATAAATATTCGTATTTAATTGGTGAAATGGAGGCCCCTGTATCAACTAACCATTCTAATATTATCGTGAAGCGATAGTTAAATGAAAGAAAGATTAGCTTACGGAATTTTAATTTAGGAGGACTATTTACAGACAGACTTACAGGCTAGTGAAGGTGTAGGGATGAAGGGCCGGTGCGTAGGATGAAGAGCATGAAGGCGTGGGTCGGCGGCGTTCCCGCGTCGGAGACCGCTATCTTCGTCGGCGAGACTCCTTACAGGGTGCAGGACGTGCAGGATCCCGGAGGACGGTTGCAACCAGCACACGCGCAGGCGCGTACAGTCTTCAGACCTGACTCCATTCTTCAGACCAGTCTTATAGCACTCTTGTTGGGTACTTCACTCGCGAACAGCGGCTTCGGAGGTCTCACGTATCCGTTTGATCAGACTTCTTGCAGAGTTGGTAGGTTTTGAGGTCTTTTTTGCAGTTCCAGGTAGATAGGTATAGTGGCCCCGGGAAAAGACCTTTAGGTGCAGAGCTTCATTATTCGTTTCTTTTGGCCGTAGAACTCATCCCGATGAAGAAAATGGGTTGCTGTTTATAGCCCTTTTTAGATTTCAAAATTTGATTTGAATGAATATGTCATGGAATGTAAGTATTTTGAAATGGGAACAATATCTTCTTGAATTAATGAGGTTTGTAAGGTAATTTTGGATGAAAATGGTTAAAATCTAGGTGCAAATGAAATTAAAAAGCTAATCGTCAACATTGACACAAAAAAAATAAAGAAAAAGTGAAAAATAACATAGTAATATTGTGTTAAAACTGTAAATAATGCAAGGAAAAGTATAGTAAAATTATGCCCCACAACCTGGTCATAAGTACCATATGATGTCATCTGTAGAACTCGAGAAAACTAATAAATGATAGCACTAGGATATGAACGTGAAAAACCAAATACGATGAAAAGAAACAAGGTTAGGGGATATAGCACGCTATAATCTATAGTTGCTTACATCGAAATTTACGTAGTTTATACTATCACACGATAGAATATTGTTACAATTATTATGCACGAAAAAACTGATTTTCGTTTTCTAAATTACTTTCGACATTCGTATGTGCGAAGTTCATTGCTCTGTCCCCGGACGGATTATAACCTTATTTGGCGTTAAGGGGGCGCTCCCCGTACAACGAGCTATAGCCCGCCGGTGTCTTGTTTGTTGGCCCATACGATCACACACTCCAGGTACTTGACCGTATTGGTCCAGCTCACATCTCTTCCGCAAAGTTGGAGCGGGTCCGGCGTGGGACTCTGTTCCCATTTTGTCGTTGGTTACACGTGCACTGTGTCGTACTGCGTTCGCGCTGCAGACCATGCTTTTGGTAGACTTTGCTTTGTGACGGAGGTTGCACCGACCTAGATTTGTTACACGCGTAAGTATTTGAATAATAGGCCTAAAATTTCCCGAAATATTGAAAATTTCACATTTTTATGTGTTTTTTTAAGTCTTAATAAGAGAAGAAATTTTCTTTCTAGGTCAGATAAGGTGTCAGTAGGTGGCCCCCCTCCCGTAACTATCTGCGACTCGATTGCAGCTTTTCTTTTCCATTTGGCCTTATAGTCAACCTAATACTAAAAAATAATTAAAGGATTCGCCTCTCGGAAATGAATCCGCAATTTGTATTTTCTCAAGTTCGTCATTGCTTGTTCCGTGGGTACTGGCGGTAAGACGCGTGAACTCACGATCGATGAGACCCGTCCGCCCGCGTAGCACTCCCAATCGTGTACTAGGTATTATTCTATATAATTTTGTTGCTTCAACAAATGAAAGTTGTATTCTTTACGGCATTCGCCCATAAGTATTTTTCCATAAATGAAAATATTACTACGACCACGCTCTCCATTCTTTTATGGCGCCATCGTCTTGGCTATTTAAAATGGCGGTTAACTCCAGCCATTTTTTTAAAATATTGTTTCGCCTGTAGCGACCGATTGTACGCCGTTGCTACGGCCCTGTTGCGACTTAAAAAGTTGTACATAATTTCTAATCATGGAGGACAATGGAGTGCGCATCACACACAAAAGCGCCAATCATACTTTAGCGAAAATCGCGCTAATGCTATAAATATTACGTGAGTCTGAGTTATTCGATTTTTGTGTTTGCACGTCGATCGCTCCCGCTTTAATCGCAAATAAAAACGTAAATAATGCCTAGTTGTGCAATTAAATGGTGTCAAAAAAGGTCCAAAAATTCAAGTTACAATGAAGATGGGATAACATTTCACAGGCAAGTAATTATCTCCTTTATTTTTTAATTTAAATATTATAAACAAATTCCTTAGACGCCCCCGCTTGGTAACTTGACACCGTCTTCTTTCTCTTTCTAATATACTGACAGTTGTATCTTTTCTTCGCAATAGTGCTGTTCAAAGCGTTGCGACGATCTATATCGATAAAATTATAATTTAATAATTTTCGTCGATGCGCAATCTATTCTATATTATCTTTGTTTCTAATTGAGTGCAAAAAATGCAGTCAAGAAAAGATATATTTTTATACTGAGGGTGTAAATGTAAACTCATCAGTTCATTCAACCAAAACACATTTCCGACACATTGTTAGCTTATATTGCGCTATTACAACTTTGAAAATAAAATTGGGTTTTTCGGCCCACCCTATCTAACTATCGGATGGTTGCTGCCCCTTAAATTCAACATCCTAGAGCCCACTCTTTCCGCGGTGAAGGTATAATTGGATTCTTAAATCTTATCCCAAGTTGGGTCCTTCCTACACCAGGCTCTAAGCTGCGACGTAGAAATTCACCTCTATTCCTAGATATGTATGTTTTTTGGGGATGCACCTTGTATCCCAGTTGCCGGTATACGCCGATTATCAGTCAGTAGGTAATATAGGTACTGCCTGTCACCACTTCCTCCACGTACTTTACTATTACACGGAAGGAACATATATTTAATACAGTATCCGATAACGCAGTCCTCCATCAGCCAAATTGGTCGAGTCCACTCTGGTCTAGTGGAACTCTTGATCGTCGTTGGATGGAACTTCATCCAGCCTCTAGTTTCAGCCAACAATGTCGAGGTTTTCCTTCGTACAATCTCTTCACTACTAACTTCACTTAAGAAGTACATTTACTTTTAAGAACTACTTGTCAGGGTTCTAATAAGTGTGATCAATAAAAGAAATACTTATTTGGTGCACGTGCTTAATGTGTGGCGTCCGGGCGATAACTGATTTCGCGTGCCGGCTGCAGCGTCGTTGCAACCGACCCGTGTGTCGCTACAATCATTCCCTCCTTAAAATAAAGAGGAATAGTTGGACAACAATATAAAACCTTACACACTACTTACATAAAAGTTTTACAACTAAGGTATACAAAAATTGTCTTAAAACGTAATACGTAAACCTACATATACTCGTATACACTAGCCGTAATTCAGTAGTACTGAGGGAGTAGCTGAGGTACTTGGTGCCCTCAGAAATCCTCTTCGGAACGAGGCTGTAGCCACTTGACTACGAACCCAAGCACTAGTTCCAGCTTTGCATCTTCGGTAAACGAACAGAAGTATGAACAGAGCAATTCCAATTAAAATAAGCAAGGTTTGTTGCCCCACCAGCACTTCGATGGTGGTGGCATCCACTGAGCTCGTTTGAGCTATCAAATTAATATTAGTGGTAGCCTTGTTTTACTTTATCCTTATTATGAATAGAACATTCTAATTTTATAATCATTTCGTCACATTCCAGCTAAACATTTGTGTGTTCTACCATCTCCACTTCTGAAGGTAGACTTTTTTCCATTTAAATATGGTGTTCTCTGGTGTTCATCTCGTTCAAGAAAGTTCTTGATAACTGTAGCTCTAGTTTGGCGTCTTGGAACTTCTCCACAGATAAGTTTTCTAACACATTTCATATTGAGCAATTTTAATTGCAGACTGCAGTCCAAAACAAAACAAAGAAAATATAAAACAAACGATAACTTGGGATTTTTTGTAAGAATGCGAATGTAAGAAACGTAAAAAAAACACGGGCTCGCTTAATAGGGCTGCACTATGTATAAATAGCTATTAATGCGGGGTTTTTCTGCCCCATAGATGGTCTTCACCTCTCCCTTTACACCCATCCCAAATTTCTGTGATCCAACCTATTGTTTACATATCTCTATCTACAAAGTATTAAAGTTTATACTCCACAATACAACCTTATTATAATCTATCGTTTATCAGGTACAAAGTCATCCATAATTCCATCGTACTTACACGCATCTCCAGAAGCCCTCTATGTATCTATTATTTACACACAAACTCTGTATTGTATAAGTACACTATGTCGTCCGAACACAGTCTCTCATGGCGAAACTATGTCATAAGCTCGACCCCCGCGTCGATTCTCTTCCCTTCCCCTCCCTCTTGCAAAAGAGAAGAGAGATTCGATTTCAATAAATCAATAAGAGATTAATTTAGTCCGTACGAGAAATGCGCAAACAAATTCATCCATTTTGATTTTGCTTCGAGTGCATATTGCTGGTAACCCCTTAGCAGATTGTTAGAAACATACTGCTCGTAAGGCGAGTTGGTTCGTGTTTCGGAGGCCGTTCTGCGCACGAGATGCCGAGTTAACTTCTGCGTGCGTCGTAATTATTTTAGTTTGGTGCTAAAAGTCCCTTGGAAAATGAATTAGTATTTTAATTTTAGGATGTACTTTTTACTATTTAAACTTTTGTAGAATATTTCAGCGTATTTTATTGTTCTTATATTCATATAAAATATACTTACTATATTAGCTGCATATAATATTTAAAATCAATAGAATTTTATGTAACATAATAAAATGTAATATTACTTCTCTTTTGTTGTTTTATTTATCTTATTCGCTGAGAAATTAATAACCTATTTCTACGGGGAGGTATTTTTGGGCAATTTTCTAAAACGTTCACGTGCGAACACTAGCTTTTAAACCCTTCGGGTTATTATCAATAGTGCAAATATTAAAACTGGACCGGGTAATGTCAAAAATTAAGGTTATGTTATCGTATTAAATGGTGAAAATTGTTTTGTTTTCTGGATAAGAACGTACCAAATGTTAATAAAATATAAAAATCATGTGTACTACATTAGTAAGCGTTGTAGATTTTATTCTAGTACAACGAAGCTAATATATCGAGACGATTTACCGTCGCCAGCCTATCAACCGGCTGTAGTCGAAAAAAACAAATATGAAAATTGGGAAAAAAAAGGTATTTTTAGAGCCGAAAATGACAAAACAAAACCTATATTTAGTATGGTTTTACCTCCTCCTAATGTCACAGGAACCTTGCATTTAGGTATGTTTGATTATTTTACAAAACAGTTGTGTTAACCTAAGTATTAATCTCACCATACTTTTGACTGTACAGTCGAGAGTACTAATTCATTGATAAAGCCGATACCATAAATTTAAACTAGTAATATGTATAGCCTAAACTATAGATATGTAAAGTGGATAAAACATTCCATTCCATGAATGGGAACAACGGTTACGACAGAAATTTCTACAGGCAACACTCGCCTCCGCTATGCTAGTTGGAGGTGAAAGGACCATTCAGATTTTAAGACAGTACAAACTCCTCTCTCATTACGTTTGTTTCTCACTACTTCTTAACTGATCCCGAAACATGGCAAACTTGACGGGTGTTATATTTAAAAGTGGTGGTATTACCCCAAAATGGCAGATTGGGCTAATAACCATCATTAGTCTGTCTACCACAGACAGTTTCAGGTAAAACTAGTATTCACGCTTATTTGTTTAGGTTTTTTTTTAATTTTTATTTCATGCCTTAATTTTTTTTGTTGGTGATAATTTTTGGTTACATGCAGGTCATGCACTGGCTTGTACAATACAAGATGTAATAGTAAGAAGGAAAAGATCTCTCGGATATAATGTTATGTGGTTACCTGGTATAGATCATGCCGGAATTGCTACACAGGTAAGGCTAAAATAATTTTAAAAAAAAACAAGCACCCGGGGTCCACCGGTATGATGGGTTTCATATTGGTGAACATTGCTAAATGCTGACCGGTACCAATGTAACATGTGTACTTAGTGCAGGCTTTAGCCTAGTACAGTGGTACCTCGAGATATGAATGCCCTAACATACGAGTTATACATACGAGGAACAGCCTGCTGCGACGCTGCACACGGCCCACCAGTTTTTTTAATCTGGCGAAAAAGGCAAAGACCAGTGAAGAGAAAAGGAGCGACTAAAATTCAGCATATGGTAGCATTTAAGTGACCAAAATACAAATATATATTTTTTTTATTTTAAAAACTTTATTGTTATACAACAAAAAGCGAGCTTAATGCTTCCAGTGTGTATGTGTGTGTGTGTATGTATGTAGCCAATATGTATGTACACTTTATAATACCAATTTTTTCTGCTTTACATTCTCTTTTATTATGTTTTTATACAATATTTGTCTTTTATAAATACATTTCTCTTATTTAAAAACACGTAACGAAAACAATTGGGGGCCGGGGAACTAATTAAACTTGTATCTCGAGGTATCACTGTACAGCACAGACAAATTAACCTAGGTTATATTGTCTGTGCATTTTTCAGTTCTGTGCAGGTTATATTGCAAATTTCAGGGTGTGGTAGAGAAATACTTAAAATCAAAACACAATTTAGATAGGAGAGATATGACTCGAGACGAATTCAACAAGGAGGTTTGGAAATGGAGAGATAAGTATGGTGATAGAATTTGTGAACAACTTCGTATTATTGGGTCATCATTGGATTGGTCCAGAAAAACATTTACAATGGACCCTCACCACAGCCACGCTGTCGATACTGCTTTTATAAGACTTTTCAAGAAAGGTAAATATTTACTTGATAATTTATTATCCCGAAACTTTGCTTTGAACGCGCATAACTGATGAGACTCATGGAGACTGATGAGGTAGCTATGCATGTGCTTTAACGTGAAAGCCAACACCTGAGCTCCCATACATTTTGTTTTACAACATTGTTTGAAACATAGCAAATTTATGTTGAAATTAAGTAATTTTATAACTTTCTCAGCATTAATTATTATCGCAAATCACTATAATAAACAAATAGCTACGGCACAGAATATATAAAATGCATTTTAAATATTTTGAACATATTATATTGGTTATATTTCACAACAAATAGCTACTAGCTGATGTTGTAAAACAAAATGTATGGACGCTCAGGTGTTGGCTTTCACGTTAAGAGTGCTGTAACATGGACGAACCTCATCAGAAGTTCTACGGCACGGCACAGAGGCGTGGTGTGCAGAAATGCTCAATTGTGGAAAAGAGCCTGTGAAGAATCTTTCATTTATCTCTTCAATAGCCAGAGCATCTGTGCGCAAGGAGAGCCGTGTTCAGTTCTCACCTGATTAATTTTTTCTATTCAATTTTCATCATAATTTAAAGAAGTAAGAGCGGCCGTGGCCTAGCGGTAAGACGCGTGAACTCACGACCAATGTAACTTTGTTATATGTACTTTGGTCGCTTAATGCCTATAGACCCTATTAAAGAGTAGTAGGCAGACACTGATGATGGTTATTTATCAAGTCTGTCGTCCTGGGGTAGTACCACCACTTTCGAATGTAACACCTTTGAAGTGACCTTGTCGTGTTTCGGGAATAGTTTGAAAGCTGCTGTCAATCTAGATGCTAAATGCTCGTCTGCTCAAGCCGGCATAGTGGAGACATAGGTTTCTGTGTAGTAGCAGTTGTTTCCATTCATGGACCGCACTCTAGCTTTACACCAGGCGGAGTGTTGTCACATGCCGAGCTCCAATAAAAAAAAAAGTTCAGCATTTTACCAAAATAGGTGATGTTTTGAGCAAATTCAATTCCCGATCTGTGAATTCATCAAGTTCACGAGTTCACCAATCATTCATTTAAACATTTTACAGGTCTAGTATACCGCAAAAAAGCACTAGTAAACTGGTGCAATAAGCTCCAATCCACAATATCAGATATAGAAGTAGATAATCTAACAATTGAGAAGCCGAGAGAAATTATGACAAGTTTTGGCAAAGTTAAATTTGGTATAATATATGATTTTGCATATAAAATTGAGGATAGTGCAGACGAGCTTGTTGTTTCTACTACAATGCCTGAGACTATGCTCGGAGATGTAGCTATAGCTGTTCATTGTGATGATGTCAGGTAAATATTTAAAAACACCTCTCGCTAACCTCTAGTGGTAATATTAGTAAGCGACAAAATCACGTTTGATGAGACCCGTGTTCGAACCTCGCTAATCCTGACCGATACCAACGTAACTTTGTTATATGTACTTTTACGTGCTTACAGGCACTATTAAAGAGTGGTAGGCAGACTGATGATGGTTATTTGTCCTGTCTGCCGTCTTGGGGTAATACCGCCACTTTCGAATGTAACACCCGTGAAGTGACTTTGTCGCGTTTTGGGAGCAGTTTGGAAGTAGCCAGGTATAACGAGAAGTCACCGTGCACATTCGTCTCCTCAAGCCGGCATAGCGGAGGCGACTGCTGCCTGTAGAGATTTATCTGTAGTAGCAGTTGTTTACGTTTATAGATCGCATTCTGGCTTTACATCAGGTGGAGTGTTGTTATATGCCGAGCTACAAATAAAACTATATATTTATTGAAGTTTCATTATTCTTTTCAGATATAAACATTTGGAAGGAAAACGAGCAGTGCATCCATTTAGAAACGAAGCAATACCAATAATTTTCGACAACTTTGTCGATATGAAATTTGGCACGGGTGCTGTGAAAATCACTCCAGCCCACAGCAAAATAGACTATGAAGTTGGTCATAAACACAATTTACCTTTAATACAAATCATTAATGAAAAAGGGTGTATAATAAACAGTGACATATTTAATAATATTAATAAGTATGAATGTAGAGATGTATTAATTAAGAAATTAGATGAATTGGGCCTTCTAAAGGCATCTAGACCTCATGCTATGACGTTACCTATTTGCAGTCGAACGGGAGATGTTATCGAATATTTGCCAAAAGAACAATGGTTTCTATCATGTAAAGAATTAAATAGACAAGCGGCTGACGTAGTCAAAGAAGGTTTATTAAAAATCGAACCAGAAAAATTTGTTAAAAACTGGTTACAATGGACAGAAGATGATAAAGACTGGTGTGTGTCGAGACAGCTATGGTGGGGACATCAAATACCAGCATACAAATGTACTGCAAACAATAAAACCGTTTGGGTGTCAGCTTTTAATCAAGAAAATGCTTTAACGGAAGCTTCGGAGGCCTTAAAAACTTCTCTAAATGACATTTCAATTGAAAGAGATACAGATGTCCTAGATACTTGGTTTTCATCAGGCATTTATCCATTTTCTTCACTTGGTTGGCCTAACTCAACTTTAGATTATGAATTATTCTACCCATTAAACTTAATGGCGACAGGTCATGATATTTTAGGTTTTTGGGTACACAGAATGGTTATTTTAGGGTTAGAATTAACCGGCAAATTGCCGTTTAATAATGTATTACTGCATGGTGTGGTCTGTGACAATAAAGGCAGCAAAATGTCTAAAAGTAAAGGCAATGTTATAGATCCAATTGATATAATTAATGGGATTTCTATGGACGAACTTAATGTAAAGTCTGAGGAAATGTTTAAAAGTGGAATTTTAACTGAGGACGAATTGGTTAATGCTAAAAATTATCAGAAGGCAAACTTTTCTAGAACGAATGGGATCCCTGAATGTGGTGTCGACGCTTTGAGATTTACACTCCTATCTCAGGATATCAAATCGCATTATACACACTTTGATATAGATTTATGTCATAGAAACAAGTTGTTTTGTAATAAAATATGGCAAAGTATTAAATATATACAAATGTCTATAGAGAAGTTAGTTAAAATTGAAGATGAAATAACGAGAAAGGATTTAAGTTATTTTGATAAATGGATTTTAAGTAAATTGGCTAATATGGTTAGAGTTACTAATGAAGCGATTGACAATTATGATTTTCATTTAGCCACAAGAGCTATAAAAACACATATTTATAACGAATATTGTGACGTATATCTTGAAGCGACAAAAAGTGGTTTTGAAAATGCAAATAAAACTGGATATGCTCACGCGCACACTTTAATAGCCGTATTGAATACTGCATTAAGATCACTGGCTCCCTTCATGATTTATGTGACAGAAGAATTGATACCAAAAATACCTGCATTCGAGAAGAATATTATACATAATTTTAACAATGATAAATATTTTGAGTTTCCCAAGGCAGAAGACTTTGAAATGTGGAAAGACGAAGTTTTAGAGAGACGAGCCGATAATCTGTTAAATTCGATCTTTTTAGTAAGACAAATTAAAGGATTTTATGGTATCTCTAACCATCCTAAACCTAAAGTAATTATTAATAGTACAGATGAAGACTTACTTGAAGATTTGAATTTAAATGATAGAGTATTCAAACATTTATCCCGTTGCGGAGAGATTATTCTTAAAAATGAATCGGAAGATGAAAATTATGTTAGCGCAATCCTAAGTAAAGATACAAGAATAAGCGTAGAAGTTATAGGTGATGAAGCAAAAACATTAATTCAAACTGCTAAATGTAGATTAGAGAAGAAAATTAAGAAGGCAGAAGAGAGTATAACAAAATTAGAGGCTAAATTCTCTAGTGAAAATTACAACACAAATGTACCTGAATTTACACAAAATGAAGATAAGAATAAATTATTGGGTAAAAGAGAAGAATTAAAACAATTGCAGAAGTTAATTGTTATTTAAAAAACTATTGCAACACTCATGATTCTTAGTTGTCTTTTTTTTTTTATTGTAGCTCGACATGTGACAACACTCCGCCTGATGTAAAGCTAGAGTGCGGTCCATGAATGGAAACAACTGCTACCACAGAGAAATCTCTACGGGCTGCAGTCGCCTCCACTATGGCGGCTTGAGGCGACGAGCATGTACCATCTAGATTGACAGTGCACACTCCTCTCTTATACCTGGCTACTTTCAAACTATCCCCGAAACGCGACAAGGTCGCTTCACGGGTGTTACATTCGAAAGTGGTGGTACTGCCCCAGGACGACAGACTGGACAAATAACCATCATCAGTCTGCCTACAACTCTTTAATAGTGCCTATAGGCACTGAGCGACCAAAGTACATGTAACAAAGTTACATTGGTACCGGTCTTTTAGCGAGGTTCGAACACGGGTCTCATCGATCGTGAGTTCACGCGTCTTACCGCTAGACCGCGGCCGCTCTTGTTTTTCCTTTGGAAATATATTTAATCCTGGTGAAGTAGTGTTCACCATCAATCTGAATAGTGCACATTCGTTTCCTCAAGCCAGCGTGGTGAAGGCGACCAGTTGTTTCCGTTCATGGACTGCACTTTAGCTTTACATCAGGCGGAGTGTTATCATAGGCCGAGCTACAATAAAAAAAGCGCTTTAGTAAAACAATTATTTAGTCTGACAACATTATTATTAAAATGTGTGTCTTTTTCTTCGATAACTAGTCAAAAGGTGGAAGAACATTTGACGTGCGTGCATGAGGAGGGTAATGGATGCGGTCGAAGCGAAAGTGTAGTGTAGAGAGAGAAGTTAATAACGCTCTATAGTTTCTGCCTGCACTAGTAGAGTAGTGACGGCGTGAGCTAAGTTAGTATTTTTTTTTAATAAGATATCAGTTCCAAGATGAGTAAAAACAATTTTTTCATGACCAAATAAATATATTGAACTTAATAAATAGATAAAATCCCACAATTAAAAAATAAACGAATCTTATTCTAAAGGAAAATAAAACGCCATCAAAGATTCATACACATCAACATCTACAGGCATAAAAGTACAAAAAATAATTCTGTCCATTGAATTATTCTCCAAATATTTCCTGGCAACCCTGAGTGCAATGTGACCAGCTAAACGATTAGGAAAACCATAGATACCAGTCGAGATGCACGGAAAAGCCACAGTTTTTATGCTTTTTTCTTTTATTATTTTGAAACATTTTTCGTAGCAAGATTCGAGTTTATCTGCAGATTTGTCTTGAGGTCCTACTGTATGTATTACATCTGAAATATTTTTTACAATGTTACTAGTCAATCAATTAAATACGGCAACACTCCCAACACTACCTGTTGTATCCCTGGATACTATCTAGGTAATACTATAATGAAGATGAGATACCTCTGCAAGCAGTGATCCTTAAAAAGCAGCAGTGGTAGTGGAGGAACCTTACGATCAATGAGACTCATGTTCAAACCTCACTGAATTCTGGTCGGAACCAATGTAACTATGTTATATTTACTTTAAACACTCAGTACATTTTAAAAACATATTACTAAACAATAAAATATAAGTTAACACATACATTTAGCAGGTAAATTGTATCCTCCTGTTATTTTAGCATCTCCAGTTGGACAACCTTTGAGAGAATCACACTCTGCCTGTAAACAAACATATATACTTTTCAAGTGTACATAAATAGCCAAACCCAATACCGAATAAGAGACCGAAAAATACTCGAAGGAGTGCCAAGACTAATTTTGATGAAAACTAAAGTTGCATATTGAAAACTAAAGGAAACTGTTGATTATTAACAAATTGAGTGTTACCTATACAATATTACAATCCTAAACTATGCTTATAGCTTCATATTGTTTTATGAGTAACTAGACAATACATCTACCAGTGGAAACCGTTAAGTGACTGTCAGTTTCTGTTTCCCGAAAATAAATAAACACAAGCCTAGAACACAAAGGTCCCTGAAGGGTTGAACCCTGTCACCAATAAGCTGACAACGGTTCTAATTTACTTTAAAATATAAAGTCAGTTTTCTCAAGCCGGCATAGCAAAGGCGACTATGACGACTGTTTGGTGACACGCCACGCCACTATAACAAATATAATAAGAACCTTTATAATGTATCAATGGCGGCTTAGGTTTTAGTTTCAATTAGTGTTAAAAAATATACGTATTAAAATAATCTATGCTTTAACGATTTTTATCCTGAACTTCGACCTTGTTTATTACTGTGATAAAACATACTTGGAGCAATGGTCCAGCGGCTCTATGAATGGCACCATCAACACCTCCTCCAGCCTTCAGAAGGGCATTAGCTGCATTCACTACAGCATCAATCTGTAATTAAAATTTTAGATAAATTATTACATTTTTTTAGTAAAATAGAATTTTTGTATTAAATAGAATAACCTCCAAACTTGTAATATCTCCTTTGTAAATTGATACTTTTTCTGCAAGCGACTTATTTAGGTCAGACTTCAAAGAAATCTTTGCCAATTCCTCTTTATCTCCGGCTCCTGAAGTGTGTTTGTTTGAAACAGAGTTGTTGATGGAGTATTTGCGCCATGAATCAATGCTCTCTATAGTTACAAATCCAGATTTATATAACTTTCTCTTTTCTTCAGTCGGTAAACTAAGTACCCTATCTTTTTCAGCTTGCCATTTGGACTCTGTGGACATTCTCAACTCGATAATAGAAATTCGTGGAAAAAAACAAACTGGCGGACGCGACAGCCGGCGAAAAAACATTTCCACTTTTTACTTTTTAAAATCCGCTGGCCATGAAAAATTTCGTGGATAGATTTTGAGAATATGGAACATTTAAAAAAGACAATATAATTTATATAAGAAGTTTTATCTGCAACCATAATTAATAAATAATAATGATAGTTTGGAGATTAATACATAAAAACATCTATAATCTCTTTTTGTTGCATTTAATATCCTGGTAAGCTAAAAGAGCATAGAGTATCAGTTTTCTGCTGCTCTTTTGACGATGCTTCTATTATATTCCAATTTCTTTGGATTATTTTGTACAATTTTTGTTTATGGTATTAATTGAAATGACGTTTGTTTTTTTTTTTAATGCCAAACGGGAAATCTCCACGTAACGAGCGAGAGTGTAGTTACTTTAAAAACGTGCGAATTTATTAATAAATCAAGCAATTTTAGTATGTTTTATTAATTATCATAATCTATCTGAATACTACGGTCCCTCAGATAACAATCCGAACCTAGAGCACACAGGTATTTATCATACAATGAAAGCAAACATTGAGTTTTTGAATATCTAATTAACCGGCATTTTTAACTTTATTAGTGTTTATTTCTTGTGATTTAGATCATGGTGTTGTATTTTTACAGAATGGGGATATTTTCTTGGTCCTTTATATTCTGTCTAACAATTTACAGCAGTTTTGCTGTCGACAGAAATAATTTTAAGTCCTGCGATCAGTCAGGGTTTTGTAAAAGATTACGTGCTTATTCGCCCAAGATTTCTCCCTATAATTTAAATACTAAATCAGTAAGGGTCGTGAATAATGTGCTAACAGCTGAAGTATATACTATCAATCCAGAAATTGAATCCAAAGAAGTTGTGGTATGTATTTCTTTTTTCAATACACTAAAAAATTGAATTTTTATTTATTCACGGTATTATTTTCAGTGGAGATATGCATTGAAGTTATCTGCACTTGTAGATGGCACATACAGGGTGGAATTAGACGAGGCGACACCTCTTTATCCTAGATATCGCACTCAGCTAGCCCTTGATGGAGATCCTAGTCCTGACAGGTACTTACCTTCTCTATCTGTAGTTGAAAGCTTCCCTAACATACCAACATTCATTTTTATAATAATAATAATAATATAATAATAATAATTTATTTATTTAACAAAATTAAAATTAGCCTAAAACAAAGTTTAAAACAAAAGAAACAATTTAAAAACTATAACAAAGAAAACAGTAAACTACAATAAAAACCTTAATATCTATTTTAATTATTGCATGCAAAAGTAACAAATAAAATAAAATAATACTAGTACATGAAAAAAACATATATACCTATAATACCGTTCAGTTTTTAAACATTGAAAAATAAATCAGCGGCTACAGGTAATTGTAAATAAAAATTGGACTCCGTACTAGTTGAACTGTATGACGGCAGCCCATAATATATACCACTAGCTGTTACCTGCAACTTTGAGTATAATTAATATTTGCGTTTAACTTGCACAAACTTTCACACCTCTCCTTGAGCAGGGTTGCTTAAACTGGGGTCCATGGACGCCTAAGGGGTCCGTGCTATGAGTGGCAGGGTCCATGGCTATACACTTTTAATAATTCATCATATTTATGAAGTTATTCCAAATTCAAAACTATGAGAGATAGCGAAAAATACTGCATCATTAGATTTTTGAAAAATCGCTTTTTCCAGCCAGGAATTGAACCTGTTGAGATCAACATAAAGTATTATTGCACCATCCGATAGTGTCGCTAATAAGGATCTTTTGGGAAGTATATCATATACGGCAAACCAAAGGAAAGAGTTGATTTTTAACAATCTACTAATTTAATGTAGTGTTTTTTAGCAAATTATGATATACATTTTTAGTTTTCATCAAATTCGACCTTGAAACTTCTTTGAGTATATTTTGCTATCTCTTATAGTTTCTTTCTTGGCCATGAAAGCTCACTTGAAAGATTAACTCTGTATAGATAATGTATAAATAACTCCTCTCTGCAACACTATCTGTCACAGTAAGGACAATTCAGTGCTGGTTGTGGATTATTAGAGTTTTTTGGATAGTTTTGGAAAAAAATTTTTTTTTAAAATGTTTATTCCGGCATTTGTGCCCTATCTCGTTCCGTTTCCGAGATATCGGCATCACTTCCGGTCCAGAGTCCACTTCCGATCAAAGTCGAGGTTTTCCTGAGGTCACGGGAGTGTCCTCTATACACATCAAAAATAATCACATCTCTAACCCCCCGGAAAGTGCCCGATAATTGATGTCAGTGAGTGGTAATCGAGCTTTTAGTATGTAGATTACTCGCAGGCTCCTTTTCCGTAATTGAGCAGCCATGGCTGCTGGTGAGGTAGTCCGCTTCATCGCAGCCACCTGAGTATTAGTATGTAATAAATATGTTTTTCTTTCAGCATGAAATTACTAGAAAATAAAGAAGGCAAAATAACTGTTGTGAATTCTCGTGGTGATAAAGTTGTATTGACAGCGGAACCTTTAAGAATTGAATTTTTGGATAAATCAGGCAATGTTGCTATGGTACTCAATGAGAGGGCTCTCTTAAAGGTAGAGAACCTTAGGAAGAAAAAGGAAAAGGTTGAGGGCCAGGACGAGGAGAATGCCATTATTCAAGTTTGTAGTATTGTATTGTATTAGTTATTAATCTGGTCTGCGGTCCTGGGGTAGTACCATCGCTTTCGAATGTAACACCCGTGAAGTGACCTTGTCGCGTTTTGGGAATAGTTTGAAAGTAGCTAGACATAGCGAGAGAAGTGTGTCAATCTAAATGGTACATACTCGTCTCCTCAGGCCGGCATAGTGGAGGCGATTACTGTTCATGAAATTCACTCTAGCTTTACATTAAAGCTTCAATATATAAAAAAAAAAATAGATAACTGTAGAACTAAACGAAGTACACACTAAAAATAGAGCAGTATATTAGACGTGTTTATTTTGCATGTAGAGATTTCTCTGTAGTAACAGTTGTTTCCATTCGTGGACCGCACTCTAGCTTTACATCAGGTCGAGTGTTGTTGTATGGCGAGCTACAATAAAACAAATATCAGCTTTAATTTCTTTAAATTATTAAATTCCTTCTCTTGTCTGTATTTTTTTTTGTATTCTTCCAGCAAGAGGAAGAAGAAGGTATGTGGGGTGAAAACTTCAAGAGTCACCACGATAGTAAGCCACGTGGTAATGAGGCGGTATCATTAGATTTCTCGTTCCCTGACGCCGATAATGTTTATGGTAAATATTTTCTTTTACACGAAATTCCTTGACATTGCAGCTTCTATGCTTCCAGTACACATTCGGCTAAGACTTTAGCCCAACGTATGTAGTAGAGTGGCAAAAATAAGCAATTAAGCTCAGCTAGAATGCATCGCTAAATTCTCTCGACGCGCGAGTGACCCCAATGGAGGGTGTCTGCGTGCCGAAACCAGCCCGGAATCTCCCTAAATTCTGACTGGTACCAATGTAACTATGTTACATTGTCAGAGTCCCTAGTGTAGTACAACAGTGTAGTGAAGTGACCTTGTCATATTTCAGGTTGGAAGTAGCCAGGTATAACGAGAGGAGTGTGCATTGTCAATCTGGATTGTACACATCTGTCTCCTCAAATCTGTAGAAATTTATCTGTAGTAGCTGTTGTTTCCGTTCATGGACCGCACTCTAGCTTTAAATCGAAGGGAGTGGCATATGCTGAGCTACTATAAAAAAGCTATAACTTTCTCTTTTATAGGTATACCGGAACATACAGATAAGTTTGCTTTGAGAACAACGAGCTCTGGTGACCCCTATCGTCTCTTCAATATGGATGTCTTTGAATATGAATTAGACAACAATATGGCTATATATGGTGCTATACCCGTTATGTATGCTCATGGGTATGTATTTCTATATTGTTGTAGCTCGGCCTGGGGAGTAAAGTGGAAAAAACGTGATTATCATCGTCACCACCTTGATTTATCCCGCATCATACGCATAACCCCCTCTCACTCTCTCTCTCTCTCTCATACACGCACACGCACTCATGCGGTGCCGCTACACAAGAATGTTACAGCATTCTTTTCTCTATTCAAATAAATACTCTAAGTAAATTACACTTTTAATTCCAGTTTGGATCTTCGGAGGGTAAAGTATGAGTTTATATTTACGTTGTCACGACGTAAGTGAGGTTACTCCACCAATAGGATAGCTTCATTTGAATTTTTCTTTTTACCTCGGTGTTTAAAATAACATTGTCTGATTAGTGGACAGTTTTCACTTGTTAATGTAGACTTACACTTGACTCCCAGAAAGAGATAACCAGCTAGCTTCATAGAGCGTTGTCTCTGTCGTACACGAAACACGAAGATATGAGTAAAAGAGATAGCAAAGCCAAAGCTAGTCGATTATCTACTGCTGGGTTTTTGTTTCAGCGCGGAACGTACAGTGGGCGTGTTTTGGCACAATTCAGCAGAAACATGGGTCGATGTTCAGAATTACAACGACGGGACCGTGGTTTCCTCATTAGTAGATTTTGTTACTGGAAATAGTAAACAGAAGCGTGTGGATGCCAGGTGTGTATTTTTATATTCAGTCTGCCGTCCTGGGGTAGTACCACCACTTTCGAAGTCACCTTGTCGCGTTCCGGGAGCAGTTAAGAAGTAGCCAGGTATAATGAGAGGAGCGTGCACTGTCAATCTAGATGGCACATACTCGTCTCATCAAGCCGGCACAGCGGAGGCGATTAGTGCTTGTAGAGATTTTTTTGTAGCAGCATTTGTTTCTGTTTATGGACCGTACTCTAGCTTTGCATCAGGCGGAGTGTTGTCATATGCCGAGCTATAATATATATCGCACACCCAGAGTAATAAGAGCGTAAAAGCCTTTTAATGGTGGTTTTGAGTTATTGGTACGGTTAGATAGTCCTAATAAGGTCGTATAAGCTCTATTTTTTTTCGTAATTTTTCGATAAAATTCGCAATTTTATACATGCGTCGTTTGACAGTTCCGATTTTCTTATTAACAAATAACAGAAAATATTTACGCAAAATTATTATTGTTTAATTAAATGTAACGACTCATATGATTGTACTTTTAATTGACGTTTTAAACATTCTTTTAGGTCAAAGGAAAAAAAAGTTATATCCATTTAAACGCTCTTTTTGCTCTCCTGTAAAATTGACTTTTTCATCTTATGCCTTTTTTCCCCTGGTGGTGCGATATATTTAAAAAAATGGATAATTTATAAATTGTAAATAAAAAAATAAAAAAATTACAAATATATTTTAAAAGACAGCTTTATGAACTTATATACTAAGTCAGTATATGTGTATTTAATATTATGTCTTATGTATATATGTATGTGTATTATCTCTTAAATTGTATTATATTTTAATTAGTTTATGTATATTATCAGTATTGTGTGTGTGTCAGCTCCGGATCTTGATTTTATTTGAGGCGGGGCAAAAATTGAAGAATGCCGCCCCCGCCCTATGCTTATGCGCCCCGCAAAAAATAATTTATGTGCTTCAAGTACTAGAAGTTTCTGTGGTCAAAGTTGCTTTAATGATGAGTTGAGGCCTGGGCCCCGGCTTGCCCCCCCCTAGATCCGGGGCTGATGTGTATCTGTATATAGTATGTATACAGTATACAGTAAAAGTATCTGAATATAGCTGGTAAAGTATTTCTAAGTTATATATAAATTGTTTTTTTTTCCTACCCATAGCTATTACTACCTTTCTGCTTCCTGAAGGTCAGCTGGAAGAAAATGCCTTGCGGCAATAAACTCGCCTTTTAAATTATTTCAATAAAGTTTTTAAAATAAAAAAATAAAAAAATAATTGTCTTGTATTGTTTTTCTTTAGGTTTATGAGTGAGAGCGGTATATTAGACGTGTTTATTTTACTCGGTGATAAACCGGCTGATGTTTTTCGCCAATACACTAAGCTGACAGGAGTTGCGCCTTTACCTCCCGTGAGTATAATGTGATTTTCTTCAATATCCAATGGTGCTCATTCGTCTCCTAAAGCCGGCGTAGCGGAGGCGACTGCTGACTGCAGATATTTCGCTGTGGTAGCATTTGTTTCCATACAGACATATTTGACAAACAAATCCGGCTACACGCTTCCTCTTGCTTGCAGTCTAGTTTTCACAGGTAAGCGTGTTGGGAAGACTGTGGCTAAGTTTGACTAAGATTAAAATTGTGGCTAGTTTTTATAGTAGCTCGGTCTGTGACCATGACACCCGATGTTAAGCTAGAGTGTGGTCCATAGGACAATAGACAATAAGAGCGGCCGTGGTCTAGCGGTAAGACGCCTGAACTCACGATCGATGAGACCCGTGTTCGAACCTTGCTAATTCTGACTGGTACTGATGTAACTGTGTTATATGTGCTTTGGTCGCTCAGTGCCATTAGGCACTATTAAAGAGTGGTAGGCAGACTGATAATGGTTATTTGTCCAGTCTGCCGTCCTGGGGTAGTACCACCACAGCAAGAACCAATTGTTTCTCAATGACACTTCTGTCTCACTCTTTCTCACGGGTTATCGCATAAGGCGAGAGAGGTATGGGGAGGAAAGCTTTCATACTTCGACTGCTGTTAAGTTTTCTTTTTATTCTTGTTCAGAAATTCTCTCTAGCATATCATCAGTGCCGGTGGAATTACAACGACCAAGAAGATATACGTCAATTGGACGAGAATTTTGATCAACACGATATAGCTGCCGATGTTTATTGGCTTGATATTGAATATACTGATAGGAAAAAGTAAGTTTTTTAATTAATTTAATTCAAATAGTAACCATGCCATAAAGGATTAGTAGTGAATGGTATGACCAGCTAGAGTACGGTCACGTTGAAACAACTGCTACTACAGCGACATTTCTGCAGGCAGCAGCCGCCTCCACTATGCCGGCTTTAGGAGACGAATGTGCACTATCTAGGTTGACACACACTCCACTTGTTATACCTGGTTACTTTCAAACTGTTCCCGAAACGCGACAAGGTCACTTCATGGGTGTTACATTCGAAAGTGGTGGTACTACCACAGGGCGGCAGACTGGGCTAATAACCATCATCAGTCTGCCTAGATCTCTTATAAATTATATAGCCTAGTTTGGGATCAGGGTATAGTATCGTATTTATTTATCTGCTAGACAGTTTTGACTCTTATTGGCTGACTTTATTTGATGTGATTAAATTTTATAGATATTTCACTTGGGATCCGGAGAAGTTCCCCCGTCCGGCCGAGATGGTCTCTAACGTCACGGCAAAAGGACGCAAAATGGTGGTTATTATAGATCCGCATATAAAACGTGAAGCCGGGTACTTTCTTCATGAGGATGCTACAGCAAATAATTACTATGTTAAGAATAAAGATGGAAATGATTATGAAGGTTTGGATTTTTTACAGTAACACGACCTGTGATTTAGGTTTTAGAGCGGCTGTGGTCTAGTGGTAAGACGTGAACTCACGATCGATGGGACCCGTGTTCCAACCTCACTAAATTCTGACCGGTGCCAATGTAGCTGTGTTATATGTACTTTGGTAGTTCCAGTCCCTATAGCATAGTCGAATGTAACACCCGTGAAGCGAGAGGAGTGTGCTCTGTCAATTTATGTACTGTACTAGTCAAACTGCCATAGTGGAGACGACTGCTGCCCATAGAGATTTATCTGTAGTAGCAGTTGTTTCCGTTCATGGACCGCACTCTAACTTTACATCAGGTGGAATGTTGTCATATGTCGAGCTACAATAATAAGAAAATCTGTGATAAGTGAGGAATGTCTGCTGGTGGTGGTCCCGCTTGTTCTCATTAATTTTCAAGCTACCTAATGACTATAGGCACAGACAATACAAGCTATTAGGTCAGGGGTCGGCAACCATCCGGCCCGCGAGCCACAAGCTGTGGCTCTTTGGTTCCATACGCAGATATTATTTATTTTATATAAAAAAAATACAATTAAAAATCGTTCTGAATCGATTAAAGAGGATTAGGCACCGTTTCTCAGCCATTTTTATTAGCTTTTCACCACACCCCTCCCCCGTCAAAAAACTTTATTTATACATGTACTATTTATTGTTGGCAAAAAAAATTTGTAAATTGTAATTTTCGACTCTGCCGACCCCTGTATAAGGTTATATTGTCTGTGAAAATAGGTTGCTTTACTGGTTTTACTTTTGAGTGTGATGTGGACTGAGCCTAAACTTAGTTGAAACATGGTTTACGTACGTCTCTATGAGCGTGTGTGTGTTTAACACTCGTTACATAGTTTAATAATCTTATATTTGTGATAATTTTTAGGTTGGTGTTGGCCTGGCTCGTCTAGCTATCTAGACTTCTTCGATCCAATCGTATCTAAGTATTATGCAGACAGATATAAGTTTGAGAATTTCCCCGGAACAAGCAAAGATGTACACATATGGAATGATATGAACGAGCCCTCTGTAAGTATTTGCCTAACTAAGGCTATGTTTTACTGAATTTAATTGTAACGCAAATTCGCTATTGGTTGAAGTTCGACGTTTTAATGAAGCATGTGACACTATTGAAGCACTGAGAAAAACGTGATCGTCACTGTCACGTCTCAATTTGGTTTATTAGAATCACATGTTGATATGTGGAAGTTACCACTATTACAATAAATGACTCTCTTGCATCATTCTCTTCACTGTCTCTGCGTCGTTCCCTCTCTATAGTCCTCTTTATCGCTATAGTTCTTTTTATCGCTATAGTTCCCTTTATCGCTATAGTTCTCTTTATCGCTATAGTTCCCTTTATTGCTTTCTTGTTTTATCTCAATCGCTCATCACTCTTTCCATTACGCGCTCTTTTTCCGTCGTTAATTCGTATTGTCACTCCTGTATTACTCTATCTCTTTCTACGTCGCTCTCTCGTTCTTTGTATTAATTTGTTTCACTTCAACTGTTTTTTGATCTTTTATGAACTTTTGAACAAACATTCTATGTTTGTCGGTTTTTTACTGGATGCATTTCAGGGAGTGTGCGTAAGAACTACACAACTTAGTTCTCCCGTCCCCTTTCTTTCATTGGATGTCCAGACACCCGGAGAGGTACCATCCATTTATGGTCGAAGTTCCTAAAGTGTGTACGAGGCCTTTTTATCAACACGTTCCTCGTGCGTACTGCGAAACTGGAACTCCCATCCGGTGTCTGTGTTTCCCGACACGGGTCTCTTCAAATCGAAGGTGAACAGGTACCTCATAGGCAAGCGTGCTCCACCTTAGACCGCACCACTACTTAACACCAGGCAGGGTGTAGTCAAACGCTTGCCTATTAAGCATTAAAAAAAACCAATTGACCTCGTTTTAGGTGTTCAACGGACCAGAAATAACAATGCCCAAAGATTGTCGCCATTATAAACCTCACGTCGAAGGTGAAGATGGTCTGAGCTCTTATTGGGAACACAGGTATGCCTTTTTCCAATCCAATGTGCAAAATTACATAGCTGAACATTAAGATGTCTTAAGGTTATACTTAAGGTGTACTTGTAATTTGTGCAAAATTCTACTAAAACGAATAATATATTTATATATTTTATATTAATAAAGATTAGCAGGCAGACTGATGCTGGTTATCAGCCCAGTCTGCCGTCCTTGGGTACCACAGTACCACCACAATCGAATGTAACACCCGTGATGTGACTATGTCGCGTTCCGGAATCAGTTTAGCAGTTATATATAGCAGGTATATAAAAAGTGTACTCAGTCAACAAAAGGTGCACATTTGTATCCTCAAGCCGACATAGCGGAGGCGACTGCCGCCTATGGAGATTTGTGTGCAGTAGCAGTTGTTTCCGTTCATGGACCGCACTCCAGCTTAACGTCAGCTGGAGTGTGATCCCAGTTACTGTAAAAAACAATTGTTTTCAGACATGTGCACAATGAATATGGTCTTGCTCATATAAAGGGTACTTTCGAAGGGATGTTGAATAGGGCAGATGGGAGATATCGTCCGTTTATTTTAACACGCTCCACTTTTGCTGGCACACAACGGTGAGTGTTTCTTTATACATCTACAGTAAGATGGTGTGAGGTCGTTTATTTGAGCAGCCCGTGACCTAGCGGTAGAAATTGGGAACTCAGAATTAATGAGATCCGGGTTCAAACCATGTTGAATCTAAAACCATTTCGAAATATCACTTCAATTAGATGTATTTTTTGATTCACGTCTGAAGAAACTTAAAAATCGCAGATATTTGAAAAACTATAATGACCTTCTTCGACCTTCTTTTGACAGTTTCACAAGATAGAATAAAAAGTACCAACCTAACAGTTTTGTAGATTATTTTGTTGTCTATGGTTGTCGCCTCACAAGTTTGTCAAATATTTTTTGTTTGTGTTTTCTAACAATAACAGTGTTTTATACGAATAACTATTGTAATTTTTAAAACAAAACTACACTATAAACACGATGTTTTAATTAACAGGAACTTTTAAAAATCAAAAGTTTGTTTGAACTTTTGACAAATGATTATTTTTTTTATTCATTGGCAATGGTTTAGTTTCGGCCGAAACGTCACGATTACTATATTACGATCACATTTTTTTAAATTAATAAAAAAATAACAAAGCAATTATAAAAGTTTTTCTGAAACACGTCGACTAAATTAATCTATATTATCTAAAAAATATGTAAAACAGATAGCTGTCACCAGATACACCTCCCCAATTCCGACCAATGTTATATGTACTTTGGACGCTTATAGCACATTTGAAAATATCACCCAGAAACCATAATGTTTTTCAGATTCGCAGCGGTATGGACTGGTGATAATGCAGCTGAATGGGGTTTTCTGGCAGTCAGTGTTCCAATGTGCTTATCTTTGGCTTCAGCTGGTATCAGTTTCTGCGGGTCTGATGTCGGTGGCTTCTTCAAGTATCCGGAGGCCGAGTTAATGGCTCGGTGGTATCAGGTAATCTTAAACAATAGTTTTTTTTATAGTAGTTGACCACACTCCGCCTAATGTTAAGCTGGAGGGCAGTCCATGAATGAATACAACTGCTACTACAGAGATATCTCTACGGGCAGTAGCCGCCTCCGCTATGCCGGCCTGAGGAGACGAGTATGCACCATCTAAATTAACTGAGCACACTTCTCTCATTATACCTGACCACTTCCGAACTGATCCCGAAATGCGATAAGGTAACTTCACAGGTGTTACATCGAAAGTGGTAGTTCTATTCCAGGACGGCAGACTGGGTTAATAACCATTTAACCAGAATTTAGCTAGGGTTTGAACCCGGGTCTCCTCAATCGCGGATTCACGCGTCCCACTTGTTTTTCAGGCCGGCGCATTCCAATCGTTCTTCAGAGCCCATTCGCATATTGAGACGAAACGCAGAGAGCCGTGGTTATACGATTCGTCAACTACTGCGTTGATCAGAGAGGCGATAAGACGCCGTTACATTTGGCTGGATTTCTGGTATGTTTCCTTTGTCGATACCCTCAACTATTATTACTTAATATCTTTCTGTTCATGGACCGCACTCTAGCTTTACTAGGCGGAGTGTTGTCATATGCCAATTGCCAACAATAAAAAAAAAATCTGTTCAACAGTTTGAGCGTGATTAGTTTTTTTTGCTCTGGTCTCCCATTCTGAGAAAGCAAAGGGGTCAAACCCTATACAGCCACATCTTCAGTACTGTGTTGTATTGTATTCATTTTTTTATTATTTCATTTTGCAGGTATACGAAATTTTACGAGCACACGTTACACGGCTTGCCTGTGACACGCGCTTTGTGGCAAGACTATCCACTTGAAAAGGAAACCTACACTATGGACAATCAATATACTATTGGTTAGTAGACGCGTACAATTTAATTACGAATACGCCTGTGAGTAGTTGGTAGACTAACAGCGGGTATTAGTCCTGGCTACCGTTCTTAGGTAGTACCACCACTTTCAACTGTCAATACTCGTGAAGTCCGGTAGCAGTCGTCGAAGACTACTTCCAAATTGATCCCAAAAAGTGGTGGTACAACACTCCGACAGCTAGAGTGGAAATCTATGAGTGGAAAGGAAGCTTCTACAGTAAAATTTCTGCAGATAACGATTGCCTCCACTATGCCGGCTTAAGAAGACGAATGAACACGGTCAGGTTGACAGCGGAGCATTCGAAGGTGGTGGTGCTCTTCCATGACGGCAGGGTACTGAGCAATATTATTTTTATTATTATTATTGATTTGTTTTCTCTTTTAAATTTGTAGCCAACGAATTGCTCGTCAGACCTGTGGTGGAGAAGGGTGTTACCAGCGTAAAAGTTTATTTGCCGGGAAAAGATTCGAATACTATTTGGTATGACGCCGATTCTTATGTTGCTCATGTTGCTAATGGGTATATTGATCAGGCTGTTACCATGGCTAAGGTTTGTTTTTAATTTTTATACACGCACTCAATTTTAAACTAGTATAGTTCATTTTATTAATCATTCATAGCTTCAGACACTGGCTCGCTAGCTACACTAGTTTATTGGTTGTGTTGAGAAAGAAAAGAAGAAAAAAACGACGTTCTCTAATACACTAATATAACCTGAAAAATTAGTAAAGTTATTTGTCCCGTCTGCCGTCCTGGGGTAGTACCACCACTTTCGAATGTAACACCCGTGAAGTGACCTTGTCGCGTTTCGGGAGCAGTTTGAAAGTAGCCAGGTATAACGAGAGGTGTGTGCACTGTCAATCTAGATGGTTCATGCTCGTGTTCTTAAGCAGGCATAGTGGAGGCGTCTGCTGCCCGTAGAGATTTCTCTGTAGTAGCAGTTGTTTCCATTCATGGACCGCACTCTGGCTTTACATCAAGCGGAGTGTTGTCACATGCCGAGCTACAATAATGAAAAAATAGCGAGTGTGCACTGTCAACATGTCTCATTAAGCCGGCATAGCGGAGGCGACTGATGTATGCAGATATTTCTCTGTATACGCATATGATAACACTCCACTTGATGTAAAGTCAGATTGAGGTCTATGAACGGAAGTCGCCTCTGCTATGCCTGCCTGAGGAGACGAGTATACACTATAGATTGAATGTGTACTCTCCTCTCGCGGTACCTGGCTACTTTCAAACTGCTCCCGAAACGCGACAAGGTAACTTCACGAGTGTTACATTCGAAAGTGGTGGTACTACCCCAGGACGGCATGCAGAAAACCTGACTGGGGATTAGGACCCTACCTTTTTAAGCTTACGTTACGCCGCTTATACGAGACGCTTGTACATTCAGAAGAAGAGTGTCTCTTTCACTTATTTTGTTGTTGTTTTTAGATTCCCGTGTACCATCGCGGTGGCACTATAGTTCAGAGGAAGGAGCGCGTGCGACGTTCATCAGCACTTATGCATGATGACCCATATACACTTGTTATTGCACTCGACGCCAATGTAAGTTCGAACTGGAGTTATCACGGGTGTTACACTTGAAAGTGGGGGTACTACCCCAGGACGACAGACTGGACTAATAACCATCATCAGTCTGTCTTGATATAGCGTTTTGGGATCAATTTGGAAGTAGCCAAGGAGGGTTCACTGTCAATTTGGATGGTGCACGTCCGTCTCCTCAAGCCGGCATAGCCGAGGCGACAGCTGTCTGCATTCTTTTCGCTGTAGAAGTGGAGTTATCATATGCCAACCTAGCATTTGAAGAGGATCGATGGAAATAGAGAACAATGTTCACATAAGAGCTGTGTTATGTGTAACTTGGTTACTATGCCGGTTTGTAGGAGACGAGCATGTACCATATATTGACAGTGCACACTCCTCTCGCTATACCTGGCTACTTTCAAACTATTCACGAAACGCGACAAAGTTCGCGTTGTTTTTTTCACTGATAACTGTTTTTTTTTAGAACAAAGCTGAAGGCACTATTTACATTGACGACGGTGAGACGTACGAATATAAGAGGCGTAAATATATATATGCTAAAATTACATGCGATGAAAATGTAATTTCATATGAGTGAGTATATTGGATGATTTTTAATTTAATTCATAATTATGATTAAGCTAATAAACTTAATATTGAGCTTCGAATGATTAGATTTGGTTTTGAATTAACTTTGATTTGAGTTTCAATTAACTTGGATTTGGGTTTCAATTGACTTGGATTTAATTTTCAATTGATTTGGTTTCATTGACGTGGATTTCGTTTTCAATTTATTTAGATTTCGTTTTCAATTAACTTGGATTTGGGTTTCAATTAGCTTGGATTTGGTTTTGATTTTCAATTAACTTGGATTCGGTTTTCAATTAACTTTGATCTTGGTTTCAATTAAGTTTAATTTGAATTTTGGAATTCAATTAACAACATTTTTCTCTATTTACAGTTTCATAGATGAGAATTCAAGTTACCCCACAAGGTCGTGGGTGGAACGTATCATAATACCTGGGACAAAACGTCCCCCCACTTCGGGGATGATTATGCAGGATGAAAAGTCAGCCCCTCTCGATATGATTTTACATAAGGGTAACAATGTATTGGTGATAAGGAAACCAGCCGCTAAAATGTCTAGGCATTGGAAAATTATTTTTAAATATTAAATAAAAACATAGATAAGTGAGGAGAGTCTTTTAGTGGTTTTTTCTTTTAAATAATTAAAGCGGTTTTTTTACTGTTCTGTTTTAGAGGAATCGTAACCTTGTCTGGTTTATTGAAACTTTTTCTGTCCATACAGTCATTACAGAGTTACCGGTAGCTCATCTTTGTTTATTTAAATTAAAAAAAAAAAGATTGAAGACTCTCCTTTTTAGACCTATGTACAGTCAATCACAAAATAGTAATTTAAAATTAAATTATGCATTATTTAATTAGTTTTTCTTTAGACCGTTTTGTGAGCTTTTTTCTTTCATGTTTCATAGTTACTAATTTTTTTTTTATTTTGTTAAAGCGATAATTATTGTGTCAAAAAATCAAGTGATTAATAATTCTTTTTATTAAGTTCAATTAACTAAGATTTAATTCAATTAATTTGTTATTTATATAACGGATTGAGAAAATTATTTTGGATGTACAATTTTTTTATTATCTGTATTAATTATTTAAAATATTTTATTTCGGTTTTTTTAAGTCTTTTTCCACTGAGTCAATAAATAAATAGAAACTAGCACAAGTAAAAGTGGCAGACTGTTGATGGTTAGCAGTCTGCCATCCTGGAGTTTAAGTGAAAGTGAAGTGACCTAATCACGTTTCGGGATCAGCTTGGAAAGTAGCCCAGAAGAAGATTGATCTGGCAGCGCTTACAAGCTCATGAGTGTAAGTCCCAACTGTTTACAGTCATTTCTTCACTCATGGACCGCATTCTTTCTTAACACAGGCGGAGTACGGTCATATGATGAACTACTGTAAAAAAAAACTTGAATGTGCAAGTTGTTTTTATTATGAACGTATTTGTTGTGTACGCAACTTTAGGATTTCGTTTTTTTTTTAAATAAAATGGGACAGTTAACTATTGTATGTTAAAACTAATATATAGATGTTAAAATTATTCCAATATTTTTCAGAACATATTGATTGAAATCGTAAGTTTTAAATAAATGATGATTTTTGCACTTAGAGCTAAGATCTCGGTTTATTAAAATTTAAGTAAGTTACGTAGAGGTTCCGGATTCGATTCCGGCCGCAACATATAAATGTGATGTAAAAAAATAAACGGTTTGAATGTAGACAGGTTTGACGAGTGTTCACTGTCAATTTGAATGGTGCAAATTTGTCTCCTCAAACCGGCATAGCGGAGACCAGCTGTAGAAAGTTATATGTTCATGGACCGCATTCTTTACATCAGGCGGAGTGTTGTCATATGCCGAGCTACAATAAAAAGAAAGGAAATATCCATATATGAACCTAAAACCTTATGTAACAGAATGGTAAATGGAATGGAATTTTTCTACAATAATTGAAAAATAAACTGAACAATATGTTATGATTAGTAATTTTGTTTTGGAATAATTTTGATTTCTTATTTGCGTTTTAAACTCCATAATTTACCAGTTGTAGTTTTAGTAATAAAAATAATTTTACGTATTTGTAAATTTAACTTTTCTGATGTTTGACACGTTCGGGGAGTCTTATCAACGATTTGTGATAATAAATAAATAAATGTATAAAATAATATGAGTTTTATTTTTAATGTAAATTGTAAATTTTATGACGAATGTAAAAACGCGTCATGTGAGGAAAGATTGGTTTAAAATGGTTTTATTTTTTTATATTATTTTATTTGGCATATTTGGTTTTATTAATGCTTTTGTGAGTATTGATTTACTTATGCTGTAAAGTTTTAAAAATCATTTAGGGTCGGTAACTCGTTTTTAGTATTGACCCAATATCCAGCGGCACGGATAAATATTAAAACCAATAAAAATAATGCTTGACACTCAGCGAACTTAAAACGTTATTTGTAAATAGGCTATATTTTATCTTCTTGCATATTTTTTGTTTTAAAATGTGATACAGTTAACGCTTTTGTGCCGTTTTTAATGCAGATTTGTTTTAGTTATAGTTTTGTGTTTTAAGTTCGCTGTTGATACTATTGTCAAAGCAACCTAAGTTTCTGTTACGCTGGAGTGCTGATCATGAGTGGAAACAGTCTCTACCACACATGTCGAATTAAGCAAATCAATTTTCACAGTCCATTGAGCTGAACTTTTAGGCTGAACCCGGGACGCGATTATGTCAATGAAACTTGGTACTATGCCATGATGGCAGACTAGCCTTCCATAGTTTCGCCATATTATCACTCCTAAATAGTTTTTTTTTTTTTTTATTGTAGCTCGACATGTGACAACACTCCGCCTGATGTAAAGCTAGAGTGCGGTCCATGAATGGAAACAACTGCTACCACAGAGAAATCTCTACGGGCTGCAGTCGCCTCCACTATGCCGGCTCGAGAAGACGAGCATGTACCATCTAGATTGACAGTGCACACTCCTCTCTTATACCTGGCTACTTTCAAACTATCCCCGAAACGCGACAAGGTCACTTCACGGGTGTTACATTCGAAAGTGGTGGTACTGCCCCAGGACGACAGACTGGACAAATAACCATCATCAGTCTGCCTACCACTCTTTAGTAGTGCCTATAGGCACTGAGCGACCAAAGTACATATAACAAAGTTACATTGGTACCGGTCTTTAGCGAGGTTCGAACACGGGTCTCATTGATCGTGAGTTCACGCGTCTTACCGCTAGACCATGGTCGCTCAAATCATATTTATTGAATAATTTCAGCCATATTTACAAGAAAATACAACACAAAACATAGCAACTACGAACGAAACACAAATTCAAAAAACAAACAAGACCGACGTTCCTATTCTACACGTGATCTACACAACCATAACCCGACAAGTTTATAAAGTGTACACGTCACCTAAAGTTTCGGCAGTATTACATAACGTTGGTACATGTGTGGTTAATGGATTTATGGAGATAATTGCGTATTATGTGCCTGCGCCATTTATTCCTTTGATCACATCAGCGGCGAGTAAATATATACCTTTCGAGCCAGTAATTACGTTAAGAAAACGGAATCCTGTCACAACTTATAGACGGGCGTTTAATACTGCCGTTGACAGCTTCTTGAATACTTTTGGACATTACAATGATGAAGACGATGATCCGTATATGAAAAAGAGGTTTTATAGGAGATTTATGAATAACGACAGCACAAATAATACTAATGATTCAAGTTAATTGAATCAAAAATGTATGGTATTCAATTATTTTGATTATAATAAAAAGTATCCGATATTTTGGATGCCGGATTTTTCGTTAATCATTCGAACTATGATGCTCAAGATACGATTGTGCGTCTTTAATGCCATATTTATAAATTAATAAATATTCGTTTTAGTATATTCAAGTATTGTGATGAAAATTGAATAGAAAAAAATCAGGTATTCGTATGTTTTCTTTGTTCACATTTCATCATAATTTAATATTTAAGTGGTTTCTGTTTTTTTTTAATAAAATAAAACACAACGTTCTTTCTGTCTATTATATTTATAAATATTGGTATTTATTAATTATGAAAAAAATATTATTTAGAAAAAAAAAGCAAATCTTAAACTTAGCAGGGATTTTTACAAGTTGCTTAAATTTAAATTTAGCTTGAATCCTTAGAATTTCCTATAATTGCTACAAATTTTGAGCTAAAAAGTTCTTACTAAAAAAACTATTTACAATTTAATTAACAAAACCGTAGCCTAATTTTGAGATTTTACTCCTTTTTTCCTTAAAAAATAATTTTTATCATTTAAAAAATAGTTTTTGTAAAATTTCATTTTTAGGCTACGATAGATTTTTTTTTAATAAATGGTTATTATCACTAAATATTGCGATTTATCATAAGTTCATTTCAAAATGTAGTATTTATTTCTTACAATATATATATAAAATAAGAAAATATATTCTATAGCGATTACACTAAGAACTATTACAACAGCAAATTCATAAGAAAATATTTATTTTTTAACAAATTACAAAATATTTACAAAATTCGTAATTATTTAAAACGAAGAAATACTGTTATAACATTGGAATTTAAATAGTAAGAAAATAAAGTAAATTAATGTCTGTTTTCATCAACAATTCCTACATTTTATGTTATTTATGTTTTTATCAGACCAGAAGGCCAAGTTCTAATTGGTGGAGATCTCTCGCGGCGCTTTCACGGCGTAAATGTAAACTCTTACTTGGCCCACAGATCAAGCTGTGACCGCTCTCGTTTCCACTATGCTTAAGTATCCAATCATCAGTCCGCTAGTCTACGAGACTTTAATTAAAATTATCTTTAGTAGTCGTTGGTGAAAATAGGCATTTGTAATGAATATAAAAATATGAAAAAGGAAGGTGCAATTTAAATTTACAAAAAATAAGTGCACTAAAAACGATCTTTTACACCTAGGATACATACACGAGGCACGATATTGCAAGCCAGGCGAGTAAGCTAGTACTTTTGGCCACGTTTGTACAAAACTAGCATAGTTCCTGAGGGAGAAAGCTTGTGACAAAACTAGTCAACTTAGCGCCCAAATTCGTCATCAAATTTTGTCAATCTAACAAGAGTTCGCTATATAAAGGTAACTCCAGTATAACGATAGATTATGTCAAAATAAGCAAATGCGAATTCACAATAGAAGTTAACTGGAAGAGAACTGGAATTGGGGCACAAGAAAGACAATGGAATGAAATGGGGTTTTGTTTTTATGCGATACTGGGTTGCCAAAGTAGCCTCGTGTAGCCCGGGCATTAATTAATTTTTCTTTATCCGTCTTAATATGTAAACACATATAGAATCTCTGGAGGTTAGGGTATCTTTCGTACAAATTCTCGACTTTCCAACGTACACATTAAATATAGTAAAAACCTCATGTGTTCATATGTAACTATTAAAATGTGATTACGACGAATTGAAGGCGTTAACGTTAAAGCCAACACCTGAGCGTCCATACATTTTGTTTTACAACATTGTTTGAAACTTAGCAAATTTATGTTGAAATTAAGTAATTTTATAACTTTCTCAGCACTAATTATTATCGGAAATCACTATAATAAACAAATAGCTACGGCACAGAATATATAAAATGTTTGTGAAATATAACCAATATAAAATACTTAAAATGGTTTCTACATATTCTGCGTCGTAGCTATTTGTTTATTATAGCGATTTGCGATAATAATTGGTGCTGAGAAAGTTATAAAATTACTTAATTTCAACATAAATCTGCTATGTTTCAAACAATGTTGTAAAACAAAATGTATGGACGCTCAGGTGTTGGCTTTCACGTTAACTACATTTTTGTTTTCTAAATATTCGGCTAAATATAAATTATTCGGCTGACATCTGTCAAGTAAAGTTGGCTGTATTTGAACAGAGTTTGTTGTCAACACCGCAGCTGCAGCTTTATCAGGAAAGTGTGGGAAAAACCGAGCGCGTATCCGAGCTCTTAATTGTTTCCACATTAAGACAAATAAAGAAAATATGACTATACGGTAAAACGTTTTAAATTAGTCGCTTTATACATATTAGTGCTTATATAGAAAACGTACTAAGTATATTTTATAACTGTCACATTTATAAGAAACGATTTTTATTATTATGTACTAGTTTTTATTTATTCTATTTTATTTTATTTATTAAGGCAGTTTTAGAATTGGATTGGATTTATTAATATTATTTTAAAGTAGGTATTTAATTATTATTGCTATTTATTCGTATTTTGTAGTTAATGACGGCATATTGTGTACGTAGTGGGAAGTATTGTGCACGTAGCGCGAAGTATTGTGCACGTAGCCATAATTTTAATGTTACTGTACGCTTGCTTTAATAAAGATTTGGTAAACGGTGGGTAAACCAGTTTTTTGAAATATTTAAAAGTAAGGTTGAAATATCAACCTTATAAAATAATATAAAAAAAAGGCCGGCATAGCGGAGGCGACTACTGCCCGTAGAGGTTTTCCTGTAATAGCAGTTGTTTCCGTTCATGGACCGCACTCTAGCTTTACGTCAGCCGGAGTGTTGTCACATGCCGAGCTACAATAAAAAAAACCGTTTTTTCTATTTACCTTGCCAATCTGCGTCAAATAAAGTAAGGTTATTCTTTCATGCTAACGGTTCAGCCACGCGCCTCCATCTTTAATGCTATTCTTTAATCTATTGGTAGGTAATTTTACGATTAAATAATTATTTCTTTCAACTAAAAATACGTTACCACGCTTCTCACTGTGTACTGGGGCTGAAGTCCTTTGTTAAATGGCCTCAGATGTCATAATAACGACAATTCTGCCAATGTCGAGTAGTAAATTCTTAATGTTTTTGCATCAAATTGCAATGGTGTTTTATAATTTGACGCTTTCTTGGAGTATTTGGCGGCAATTTACTCGGTCACGTCACAATATGAGCGTTTTCACGGCGTGGGATGACCACAAAAAAAACCGGTTCCGTTGCCTCATATAGAGTGAATTTTAATGTTTCCACAATTACTCACAGACGCAGCATAAAATTACGCAAAATAACACCAATTTTACATAATAATAGCCACTAACTTAATTAAGGAAAGGGATAAAAACACCTCAATCTTCCCGGGCAAAAGCGCGCCAAACACTCGATCGAATTGACAACAAGATATATGGGATTTGACGTTTCACTGTCACCTAGGTGATAAACATTGACTTCAGCCCCTGGGTGTAAAAAGACATAAAGCAATTCGTATAACCACGCGTTACTTTACTACCAATATTAAAACGTTAATTTATTATTTTAGTTTTTATATATAGTGGAAAGGGGTATGCTAAGGTGGTTCGGTCATTTGGAAAGGATGGATGAAAGGAGATTAACTAAAAAGATCTATTGCGCGAAAGTGGATGGCAGTGTCGGAAGGGGGCGCCCTAGGAAGACCTTTCTCAGTCAGATCGGTCAACTGCTGAGAAAGGGTCAGACGAGGAGCACCCTCAACCGACGTGCATGCATGAGAGGAGTAATGGATGTGGTCGAAGCGAAAGTGGTATGTAGAGAGAGGAGTCGCTGGCGCTCCATAGTTTCTGCCTATCCCAGTGGGAACAAGGCGTGAGCTAAGTAGTAGTAGTAGTTTTTATATTCAAATAAATTATTTATATTAAGCGGCAATGGACGCCTAATATCTCCAACATAACATTGCCTGCCCTATCAGTTGAGAGTTGAATGACCGCGAGCTCGATACGAGACCGCTGCGACACTACAGCGGTCGTAAATTTACATTGCTTGTTTTTTTTTATTGTAGCTCGGCATATGACAACACTCCGCCTGATGTAAAGCTAGAGTGCGGTGCATGAGCGGAATCAACTGCTACTAGAGAGAAATGTCTACGGGCTGTCGCTTTGCTATGCCGGCCTGAGGAGACGAGTATACACCATCTAGATTGACAGTGTACACTCCTCTCGCTATACCTGGCTACTTTCAAATTGCTCCCGAAACGCGACAAGGTCACTTCACGGGTGTTACATTCGAAAGTGGTGGTACTACTCCAGGACGGGATATTTGTTTTTCTATATTTTGCTTTTTAACAAATATAACAAGAGAATGGTACACATTCGTCTCCTCAGGCCGGCATAGCGGAGGCGACTGCTGCCTGTAGAAATTGATCTGTAGTAGCAGTTGTTTCCGTTCATTGACCGTACTCTGGCTTTACACCATATGCTGAGCTACAATAAAAAAATAATCTTACCATAATGTTAAGTAGTTGATATTTTGACTAATAAATGTCAAATTATTTAAAAAAAATCCTGTATCGTCAAACTTCTGGTTCACGAGATTTCTGTCTTTTTACACCCTATTTAAAAAAAATTGTTGAGTAAAATTATCTACTTAAAATATAAATAAGGTACAATCAACATTTGGGTACTTTCGAACCAAATTCGTGTAAAATATCACAAGCCATTTCTAGATCATTCCGCGTAATGCCTAATGCCCTAACGACTATATCTTTGTGGTAACCCTCGTTAACTAAACGCGCAATATGGTCTAAATTTATATTCTCATAGGACACGTTCTCCCCGTACTTTCTTCCGTGTTTATCGTGGGTTAGTGGGTTGAATTTCTTTTCTGGAAAATAAAATTTATAATTAAAAAAAATCCCACAACGGGACATTCCTCTGATAGAACGCTGTTATTTTATAATATCTGTATGCAACAGTCACCTCCGCTGTAGACTTGAGAAGACCATGATCCGGGTCATGGACGTCGCCAGAGAATGTATTAATACGCAATATGTGTACAATGTTATAATTTAAACTTACGTGTAATAATAGGATCATCATTTTTCTTTTCAACATCAACATTTTCATAAGGCGGGTCGGGTTTCTTATCTTCAGATGGAAATTTTGGCATCGTAGTAGATTTTGTAGGCTGTAGGTCACAACTTGTCGTCGACGAGGGCAACGACCTTTGTCTAGGAGGCACTCTACTTTCAATATGATTCCTAGATTCAGAATTAGGTAACCTAACTTCTTTATTCTGATATTCTGTTCTATTATCTTGTAAATGTCGTGTATCAGGTGGTTTAGGTTCAGCTGGCAATTGTCGAGCCTCGTGGTTTAATTGTCTAAGCTCAGGTTGAGTTTGTCGAGGTTCATGGTTCAATTGACTTAGTTCAGTTTGAGTTTGTCGAGTTTCGTGGTTTAATTGTCTAAGTTCAGGCTGAGTTTGTCGTGCTTCGTGGTTCAATTGTCTAAGTTCAGGCTGAGTTTGTCGTGCTTCGTGGTTCAATTGTCTAAGTTCAGGCTGAGTTTGTCGTGCTTCGTGGTTCAATTGTCTAGGCTCGGGTTGAATTTGTCGTGCTTCGTGGTTCAATTGTCTAAGTTCAGGCTGAGTTTGTCGGGCTTCGTGGTTTAATTGCCTAGGCTCGGGTTGAATTTGTCGTGCTTCGTGGTTCAATTGTCTAAGTTCAGGCTGAGTTTGTCGGGCTTCGTGGTTTAATTGCCTAGGCTCGGGTTGAATTTGTCGATTTTCGTGTCCTTGCCTAGATTCGTTTGATTTTTCAATTGGACACCTGCTTTCTAACGTTGGCCTTTCAGGAGGCGGGGCAGGCAATGGTCGACTATTTGATTGTGGTGTACACGCGCGTCTTGGTTTCTCAAACGCTCTCGGATCTGGTGGTACCTAATGCAATCAAAATTGTTGAAGTGAAAGATGAAAATGTATCTAACGGGAAAAAAAATTCAGGAGGCAATGCATGTTTTAATTATCTTAAGCGATAATAAATAATACAGCAATGAGGGACCAAAGTACATACTTGTATAACATAGTTACATTGGTACACGGGTCTCTCTTGGTTTTTGAATATTAATATCTCATTGTAATAAAATTAAAAATTCAATTGTGCACTGTCAATCTAGATGGTACAAGCTCGTCTTATCAAGCCGGCATAGTGGAGGCGACTGCTGCCCGCACAGATTTCTCTGTAGTAGCAGTTGTTTCTATTCATGGACCGCACTCTAGCTTTACATCAGGCGGAGTGTTGTCACATGTGGACCTACAATAAAAAAAAGACATGTAATTATGATTTACACGTATTCTATTTTTTCTGTGCGTAATATAGTCCGGCTATCTGAATTATTAACATGGATTGCGTTTCTGAATTCAGAGAGACTTTCCGGTTGTATAAGGCCTGTTTAAAGTTATCGATCACGTTTTTTTACCAGTTTATTCGTTAGCTAAGTTTACCCGTAACCTAGCTAAGTTTACCCGTAATATGCTAAGTTTACCCGTAACCTAGCTAAGTTTACCCATAACCTAGCTAAACCTAGTTTCAAAATTTATTTACCTCGTGCCTCGTGTCAATAATTCCAGTTATTGTTTCTGTTGATCCTGTGATGATTGAAGTAAGACGGTGTCTGGAATCAGGTTCAGGTTCTAAAGATGACCTTCTCTTTGGTTCTGGAAGTATTAAAAAGTTCATGTACTATCAAGAGCAGGGGAGCAGTCCCAGTTTTTTCTCAAAATTGTTCATCGGAATATTACAGTTGCCTTCTCTTTCTGATTGCATTATAAGTAAAGGAGATCAATATTGTTGTCAATGTTTCTATATGTTTTTTACATATTGCACCTCATTTAGTTGTCAATGTTACGAGGGAAAAACGAATCTACACACGTCAGTTGTCATAGCAACGTAAACACAAGTTATATTTAAAGTAGGAGCTGAGAGAAACATAAAAATATGCAAGTAACATTAGTCCTTAAGGTGGGACTGCTCCCCTGCTCTTGATGGTATATTTTGTGTTTATTATAACTCTGTCCTGGGGTAGTACCATCATTTTACCCAAGTGACCCAGACGCGTTTGGGATCAGTTTGGAAGTAGCCAGGGATAACGAGAGGAGCGTGTACTGTCAATCTGGATGTCGTTTCCTCAAGACGGCATAGCGGAAGCGACTGCTGCCTGCAGAAATTTATATGTAGTAGCAGTTGTTACCGTTCATGGACCGCACTATAGCTTAACTTCGGGCGGAGTGTTGTCATATATAATACAATAAAAAGTCATGTTATATTAACCTCTAACGGTAGGACGCGTGTATTTTGGTTTTACTAGTGGTTAATATAACATAGGTATTAATTAAATTATGGTAGGCAGACTGATGATGGTTATTAGCTCAGTTTGCAGTCCTGGAGTAGTACCACCACTTTCAAGTTTTTTTTTAATTGTAGCTCGGTATGTGACAACACTCCGCCTGATGTAAAGCTAGAATGCGGTCCATGAATAGAAACAACTGCTACTACAGACAGACCTGTCCGAGCAGCAGTCGCCTCCATAATGCCGGCTTGAGGAGACGAGCATGTACCATCCAGATTGACAGTGCACACTCCTCTCATATACCTGGCTACTTTCAAACTATTCCCGAAACGCGACAAGGTTACTTCGCGGGTGTTACATTCGAAAGTGGTGGTACTGCCCCAGGACGACAGACTGGACAAATTACCATCATCAGTCTGCCTATCACTCTTTAATAGTGCCTATAGGCACTGAGCGACCAAAGTACATATAGCAAAGTTACATTGATACCGGTCTTTAGCGAGGTTCGAACACGGGTCTCATTGATCGTGAGTTCACGCGTCTCACCGCTAGACCACGGCCGCTCTTTTTAAAAAAAGAAAACTAAAATAAAAAACGTACCTTGAAAGTTAGCAGCAGAAACTAAATCCTGTACACTGGAAGCCGAAGCTAGGGCTGGTTCTGCTGGCGACAGACTCTTTCTTGGTGGTAAAGGTGGAGCTCTCAGTTCCCCGTACGCATTCTCATTAGCACCTAATAACCTTCTCGGAGCTCGTGGAGAGTGTCTTGGTGACGCAGCAGGTGACCGTGTGATAGTCGGTCGCAACGCATCTATTGTGCTCGTTGCTGCGTTGAATTCGGCCCAATCCTTTAATAAATTAGGAAAAAAGGTCGAATCGAGATTTTTTTTTATTGTAGCTCGGCATGTGACAACACTCCGCCTGATGTAAAGCTAGAGTGCGGTCCATGAATGGAAACAACTGCTACTACAGAGAAACCTGTGCGGGTAGCAGTCGTCTCCACTATGCCGGCTTGAGGAGACGAGCATGTACCAGATTTTAGGAAATTGGAAGTGTGCAGGTTCTAGGGCGAGCCAAAAATCAGTATCAGTGTATCTTTAGGAATTACGGCATATGACAACACTCCGCCTGACGTTAAGTTAGAGTACGGTTCATGAACCACAGAGAAATGATGCAGGCAGCACTATGCAGGTGGACAGTGCACATTTCTCTCGTTATACTCGACTACTTCCAAACTAATCCCAAAACGTTGTATAACTCCCAAAAGTGGTGGTACTGTAAAACTAAATCTATACAGGAGACTACTAATATATTTTTTTACATACATATGTCCCGAAATTCAACGTCCAATATAACCTATAATATAGCTTGTTGCTCATTTATTTATTTTACCATATTAAAAAACATATGCTTAGGGAATGCAATCCCGACTCGAGATCGCAAATTCGAGATCCCGCGGGATTAGAAATATCAATCCTGCGGGATCCCGGAATTTTCGGGATCTCGTCTAGTTTTAAGAAAATGTAAAGTTCGGATGATTGAAAACGATGAAAACTCAAACAAATAAACCAATAATATTTTTTTTCTGCAATAAGCCTTATTAGACAATGCTTTTATCTCGTTCACGCTAAAACAATTATACTGTTGGTATCTCTCTCACTCATTCGTAAGCGTTCATTGCATTATCTACATTTCCTTTCGGTTGATCAACGTCTTCGGTGCTCGGCATGTGACAACACTCCGCCTGATGTAAAGCTAGAGTGCGGTCCATGAATGGAAACAACTGCTACTACAGAGAAAGCGGGCAGCAGTCGCATCCACACACCGGCTTGAGGAGACGAGCATGTACCATCTAGATTGACAGTGCACACTCCTCTCGTTATACCTGGCTACTTTGAAACTATTCCCGAAACACGACAAGGTCACTTCACGGGTGTTACATTTAAAAGTGGTGGTACCGTACCCCAGGACGGCAGACTGGGCTAATAACCATCATCAGTCTCCCTACCACTCTTTAATAGTGCCTATAGGCACTGAGCGACCAAAGTACAAATAACTTCTTTCAAAACGGAACGGTTTTGTTTACAAACAGTTGATGGATTTAACTGGTTTCACTCAAAACGAAAAACGGTTAACTCGTTGACAGTAGAAAAACGGTTGATAAAAACAGTTCGTTGAATCAACGCCCATCCCTAGCGCACCGTTTGCGCCCCGAGTAGATGTGTGTAGCGTTGCTGACCACTGCAGCACTACCGCCCAATCCCGTCAATCTCGAACGGGATCTCGTCATATTATGCTTCGGGATTGATCCCGAAAAATTACACGAGATCTCGCGAGATCGGGATCCCGCGAGATCGGGATTGCATTCCCTACATATGCTGGTGTTATTTTTTAAATGCCTATATGTCAGCCGGTTAACGAAACTTGAACATGGGTCTCACAGATCGCTAGTTAACGCCTTCAATCGCTAGACCACGGCCGCTCTAAATAATATTTTAATTTATTATTAAAAAAAAATTCTTTTATATTTGGTACCTCTGCCTACTCCACTTGAGATTGCGTGATCTAATTTTTAATTAAAAAAAAAATGAAATTCACTTACACCATTTGTGTTTCAAGCATCAAAACATATGCCATGCCAGAACAAAACATTCCAAAAAACATGCGACTTAAAAAATTAAGGTAAGCAAAAACAAACACATTTTAATTTAATTATTTAAGTAATTTATTTTTACAACTTCAATTTTAATAAGACCATTATAAATCAATTAAATAGAACTAAATTCACCAACTGAGTTCAATTATTCAATTAAATTGGTTCGACTTAATTGATATACTAGATTTAATTGATTAAATTTGGAACATATTCCTTTTTAATTGGATCAATATAATAAAATTAAATTCAGTTGGTTCAACTTAATTGAATTTTTATATGTAATTTATTAAATTTAGAACTAATTTTTAATTGGATCACTATAATTCAATTAAATCGAATTCAGTTGGTTAAACTTAATTGAAATTTTAGAGATGATCTTACAACAGTATTAAATCAAATTCGACTTCAACACATTCAACTTTGAAATAAATTAAAAAGGATTTTTCTATTTTATTATGAAAAAAAAACCCCCACAAAAACACACACACAAAGCGCATAAAAACACATTGACATTAGTACAACATTCACTCTACATCAGTTAAATTAAATAATTAAGTCAATTTAATTAATTTACAATAATAATAAAAGATAATAATTCTAAAGAAAAAAAAAAACGACTCAAATAATATACTTAATAACTAAAACATAACAAGTTTAAAACTAATTATTTTACAATTAACGTGAACGATCTAATCGAGGTTTTACTGTTCAAAACACCGAGCACTTAACCAATAGAGAAATCATTCGAGGGCAACCGCACTCAAGACAGATCAACAAAAAACAGTGTATGCGTTGAATATTACGTCAGTCTGAGTTATTCTAAGCTCGTATTGATACGTTTCCGTTTTTGCTAAGTTGTGCTATTAAGTGGTGTGCAAATTTTACTACTAACTCGAGTTACACAAAAATTTCTGAGACGCTCCGTTAACATCTTTCATGCTGTCTCTTTCTGATATTCTGGCAGTGGTCTCTTTCTCTCGAATAGCACGCGGTGAAGCTTACCTCTCTTCCCGCTCGCCCTCCATTGGTTAAGTGCTCGGTTGTTCAAAATACTCAAAAAATCATGCATAAATAATACGAGCTATAATATTTGTTAAATAAGTACCTACTCCAGAATTCAATTAACTAGAAAAATAATCAATTAACTTATAAAAAAATCAATTAACGTACAAAAATCAAATTAAATTAGCTTCAGGCTTTTCACTAACAATACATCATTATCAATTAAAATAAATAAATAAATTCGAATTAAAAAAAACTAACTAACTAAAATTACTGTTTATTTTTATATTTTTTTGCCAGCAACTTCGAAAACGTGTAAATTAGAATTTAGCGTTAAAAAAATCAGACTTGTAGTGGAACAAAGAAAATAAATCAAACATTATAATTTAAAAAAAAACAAAGTTCAAAAAAAAAAAATTATTACGTACAAATGAAAAGGACTAGCACCTAATTATATTTATTAAAAAAAAAGAAAAATAAAAAAAATTACTGTATTAGGCATTTTTAAATAAATAAAACTATGACGTCCTTAAATTGTGTGACAAAAGCCGCCTATTCCCGCGCTCAATGAAAAAAAAACCGTATTAACAACTCGAGAAGACCAGACCACGCACCGTCCCAATAATCGATTGACAGTGCACACTCTTCAAATCATACCCAGCTCCAAAAATTTACACGACTTAACGAGCCAATACGATTTCTTTTTTATTAAGAATTACTTAAAAAAAAACAATGCAAAATGAACAAAATACGTGCGAATGGATTTTTTTAAAACTAAGCATGCGGTGATTCTCTCCCTTGCCTCTGAAAATACAAAACAACGGCATATGTTACATGTATATGACATCAATTTGTACGCTTGCACAAGAAATATTACACGAAAAAAAGGGACCGGTTTAATTAAAAAAAAACCTCAAATCTACAGGAGTCAAGTGTAACTAACACACGTTAAGTGACCTAGTGATAACGAGAGGAATGTGCACTGTCAACCTCTCCTCAAGCCAACATAGCGGAGGCGACCGCCATTCTCTGTAACAGCAGTCTTCTAATTTAACTGCATGCCAGATCACTTCACGGATATTACACTCGAAAACTGTGAGCTAAAGTCAAAAACAATCAACAGTTGTCACTCGATCGAATCGAAAACAAAATATATGGGACTTGACGGTTCGTATCACCTAGGTCAGGGGTCCGCAACCTTTTGAGTCTGAAGAATCGAAAATTACAATTTACAAAATTTCAGTTTTAAAGACCCGCAAAATTTTTTATTGCCAACCAGGCTTTAGACTCCGGCGGCCCGTAAGCAGACCATGTTGTGGAGGCCCTCAAATCGTTTGTGGTTAACTGTTGAAAGTTTCTATTAAGGTCAATGTAAAGAAGAGAGCAACTAAATAAGTTGGCTAACACATAATTTAAAACAAAACTCAGTATTTTTTTGTTTCTACTGAGCCTTTATCGATTTAATTTAATTTTTTTTGTGGTGTGGTGGCAACTGCCTATGTTGCCTATACTTAAATCCGGGCACTATTGCCAACAATAAATAGTACTTGCATAAATAAAGTTTTTTGACGGGGGAGTGGTGCGCTACAAGTGTCTGAGAGATAGAAATGGTGCCTAATCCTCGTTAGTGGATTCAGAACGATTTTTAATTGTAATTTTTTTTATATAAAATGAATAATAGCTGCGTATGGAACTAAAGAGCCGCAGGTTGCCGACCCCTGACCTAGATGATCATTCGATCAAGCTACAATTGCCGATTGGCTTGGTTGGTTCTACCTACCAAGGGATGGAACATTAATGGAACATTACTTTTTATAGGCAAGCGTGCAAAATGACGATAAAACCCCAATCGTGGACAATGTGGCTAATTGACATGCAAATTTTTGCACACACAACACAATACCAAGGCACAAAAAACAAAAAAGAGTATATACAGGATGTAAAAAAAAACCAGACAGCAATTCCCTTAACGTATTCTTTTTTTATTGTAGCTCTGCATATTATGACAACACTCCGCCTGATGTAAAGTTAAATTCTTCAGGCAGCGGTCGCCTGCTATACCTGGCTACTTTCAAACTGCTGCCGAAACGCGACAAGGTCACTTTACGGGTGTTACATTCGAAAGTGGTGGTACTACCCCAGGACGGCAGACTAATAATCTTGGTCAGTCCGCCTACCAGAGTAGTGGTTTACAAATAATAGTACCATGTAGTTGATATTGTACCAATAAATGAAAAATAAAAAAAAATGATCACAAAAATAAAAAAGAAATTGCTATCTGTTTATTTTTTAACCCCTAATGTATAAACGATTCCATGAAAAGTAACGTTATTTCTTTAAAAATTTTACCGGTATTTTTATATCGATACGCAAAGTAACACAAAGAATACTAATACCAAATAACGTTACTTCAGCATCGAGACGACAAACTATAGTCTATTTGAAGATCGGTATCGGTAACTTTTGTAACGTTATTTTCAAAGTATCGATACCAAATTTATACCGATATTTAAATCTTAGTACTCGAAAGACCAATTCATCGTAATACTTTATTTAAATAATTAAAAAAAAAAAAAAAAAAAAAAAAACAAGCGACGGTAGTATATCACGCATTTCAACCTCTTAAGGCAGTAGGCAGGGGACGGTGCAAAAACCTAGTTTGAAATTATTGTAAAAGGGGAATGTCCATTCACTTAAGAGAAATGGGCCCACAATTTTTTTTTCTCGAGTTATTCGATGATGTTTTAGATCATTTTATAAAAAAATAAACCTACATTCCTTAGTAGTAATCAGTTTTTTTTACCCGGGTTATTCAGTAATTAAAACATTTTCTGATACAATATTTGAGGTTATTATTATATTAAATGCTTTAATATAATTGATTATATCCGTTTTATTATGTAATTTAAACATTATCTATTGATTTGTAAACGATGTGTTGATATAATTTGAAAAAAATAGGATATTATTTTGGAATATAGCTTTGTTAACAACATATCAGATATCAAGTGGGCCCAAATATGGGAATTGTCCTTTTGCTAATCACAAATTTACCTCCGCATCGTCCAGGTCGTCGGTCAGCCCGTTGAAGGTTGTATTCCTGCACGTCCAACCGTTAGAGCCGGTTGATAAGCCCTCCAAACCTGAAACGAATTCACATTTAAGAGCGGCCGTTGTCAGAGAGCTAAGTATGTATTTACAGTTACGCTGTAAAGCGAGATCTCTCCACCAAATTGGCGATAGTCGTAAAAACAATTCAAATGAAACGATACTATTGGCGGAGAATACTCACTTAACGCCGTGAGAGGGTAAATGAAAACTCAAAGCTCATCATTAGGCGTCTAGTGGTAATCTATGAGACCCGAGTTCAAGTCCCGCTAAATTCCGGCCGGTAGGCAGACTTACGATGATTATTAGTCACGTCTGCCGTCCTGGGGTAGTACCACCACTTTCGAATGTAACACCAGTGAAGTGAATATGTCTTAATTCAAGATTAGTTTAGAAGTAGCCAGGTGTAACGAGAGGAGTGTGCACTGTCAACCTAGATGGTACAGCTCGTCTCCTCAAGTCGGCATAGTAGAGGCGACTGTTGCCTGAATACATTTCTCTCTGGTAGCATTTGTTTTCGTTCGTGGACCGCACTCTAGCTTAACATCAGACGGAGCGTTGTCATATGCCAAAGTTATTATGAAAAAAAAAAAACCAAAAAAAAAAACTCACTAGATCCATTGCACCCTGATGATCCGGACGAACCGGATGAATTAGAAAATACATGTTTAACAGCAGTCTTTGTGTTTCTGTAAAATAATGATTTTTGTTTAAAATTACATACCTAAAGGATGACAAAAATTAAGCAAAAAAAAAAAACAAAGATCCGAAGATCCCATCAAGCGTCGAGAAAAATACGAACAAATATTCGTATCGACCAGGATTACAGGAATCGAACCCGACTGCACAGCGCAACAGAACCCTTGTATTTCTCGTTAACTATGAAACAAATCCCGACCTACCGCAACAAAGAACTACTCACTTCTCAGAATTAGTATTAGGCGGTCGCGGCGGCACGAAGGCGTCAACAACAACCTGTTCAGTACCCTTGATCTCAGCACGACAAAACGGACACCCCTGGCCCTCCGAGTCCTAAAAAGCATTCATATTTTTAATAGTATTACAATCCACAACCAAAATAATTTTTTTAAACACTACTTTGCACTTAGTACACAGTCACATCAGTCGTCGAAGCGACCACGTCTCCTGAAGATGCTACGTGGAGTGGCGAAGCGCGTCGAGAGGTTTAGCATGTTGGTGAAAGGCCTAACATTGACAGCCGATGTGACTGTGTACCTACCCTCACTAACATTGATCAGCGGACATTTATTGCAAAGTAGTGTTTAAAAAATAATTTTAAAGCCTCCGTTAACGACCGGTCCAGATTCGGATCATTTTCGCCATCCTGACACAACTCCCCCGCTTCTCTCACATCTACAATTCTCTTCATACAAGCCCGACGGTTATGAGCACTAGGCAGCCCAGCTTTCATAAGGATGTCTCCGACTTGATCGGAAAACACCCTTCTGGTTCTGTCTTGTTTAACGCATCTATTCACATCAGATTTTTAAATTTGTCCGATCACCTTCCACGTTAAATTTTTTTTGAAGTAAAAATACAACAATTAAAATTGGGATCCCACCCAAAATGCCAACTTCCCCTATAATCTATTCCAACCCACAATACACGGAGTACCTATAGATCTACACAGAATCGATCGTGAGAACACTCCACTTTAACTGCTAGGCCTGGACCCTTCAATAATAAAATATAACAAAAAAAACTGTAGTAACAATTGTTTCCGTACGTGGACCGCACTCTAGCTTAACATCAGGAGGAGTGTTGTCACATGCCGAGCTATTATATAAAAAAAAACTCACAATTTGCCATGCAGTAAGACAGGGCGTGCACAAGAGGTGTCCGCAAGGCTCTATCCGGATATCCTTATCGTTTTCAGCACAAATTTTACATAATTGGAATGTGCTACCTGAAATTCAATACAATACAATTGTCACGCCTTCACAAACTCACGAAGAAAAATATAATACTATAATGTACTAAGGAAAAAATGTTAACGTTATCATTTTAGCTGTAAATCGCCGCTAGATGGCGCTGCAGCTAATCAAGTTCTATACAGCTCCACTATCAGATAAAAAATACTTTCTCATAATATGCTGCAGGTCTTTAAAGCTACATAAACATATCTGGCACGGTGGCGAAAAGTAGAACTAACGAAAAGCAGAGAGCCTAGTATGGGTTTACTATGACACGGAATAAAGTGAGACCGTTATTTGGATTTTCTTTATCTGGGTTGTCAAAATAATATTCTCTGATTGGTGGAGAGCTTTCACTTTACACTGTGACAGCGTAAATGTAAACCTCATACTTAGTCCTCAGTTACTCAAGACATAAGACCGAAATCGCACTTCAGGAGCGGCTCGGCCTTGCCAAACATTGTTTTTATTAATTTATATGAAGTAACGACACTACAGCGGAGAGACACGGCTTTGCGTCTCGGAGAATATACGGCAGCGCCTCTCCAGCGCGGTTTCCGCTTAAAAGCGATAGCAGCGAAGTTTGTCACACTATACTATCCAGAATTTGATCCTTGTTAGCGACACATTTTTCAAAAATAATGACGTAGCAATAAGTTTTTTTTAAAATAATTTTTAAGTTTAATTTGTAAATTCAAAGGAGCCCTACACCCGTCACTGGGTGTCCCAACTTAGACATTAATTTTTTTTTATTGACATAACTTTTTAATTTTAATTTAATTTTTGGGAAATAAATAGGCTTATTATTATTATTATAAGTTCAATTCTAGGCTGGTAAATGGGATTTTGAAAAATCTAACGACGCAGTTTTATTTTTTATCTAAATCGGCCCAGAAAGTCCATCGAGTATATGTACCTTATTGTTTAAAAGGCCACTCTAAGCACACTTCACCCTGTATAATAAAACCACACGACTCACCCATTTCACAGTACAGCTCATATTGCTCTTGCGTTACAGTGATATGATCTTCGGCCGGCGATATTATTGCGCTACTTAAATCCGGATTCATGTCGCGGCCGTCCGGATATAGATAGCTAACAAAAAAAAAATTGTTAAATTATATTTCAATTACATGAACACCGTTTAGAGCGGCCGTGGTCTAGCGGTAAGACGCGTGAACCCACGATCGATGAGACCCGTGTTCGAACCTCGCTAAAGACCGGTACCAATGTACAATTAAAGAGTGGTAGGCAGACTGATGATGGTTATTTGTCCAGTCTGTCGTCCTGGGGCAGTACCACCACTTTCGAATGTAACACCCGTGAAGTGAGGTATAAGAGATGAGTGTGCACTGTCAATCTAGATGGTACATGCTCGTCTCCCCAAGCCGGCATAGTGGAGGCGACTGCAACCCGTAGAGATTTCTCTGTGGTAGCAGTTGTTCCCATTCATGGACCGCACTGGATTAGAGTACCATCATTCCGAGACATACATCCTTTTGTCAATGAATGTTACCACATACATCTCCATAAGCCGGCAAAGCGGAAGTGACTGCTGCCTACAGACACTTATCTGTGGTAGCAGTTGTTTCCGTTCATGGACCGCATTCCGTTGACCTACTATATAAAAAAATATCAAAATCCAATGACAGTAATGGGAGGAAGCCATTGAACAAATCAATAATAATTTTGCATTTTAATGTGAGAATCAAACTGTTATCAGGTCGCACTGGACGGGCCCGACCTAGTGTGGGATATTCTTTTTTATTATAGCTCGGCATAAGACAACACTCCGCCTAATGTAGGCGAGTGCGGTGCAGACAAATTTCTACATATAGCACTCGCCTCCACTATGCCGGCTTGAGGAGACGGATGCGCGCACCATCCAGATAGACAACGCACACTTTTACATTTCGTATGTAACACCCGTGTAGTGACCTTGTCGCGTTTCGGGAATAGTTTGAAAGTGGCCAAGTATAGCGGGAGGAGTGTGCACTGTCAATCTAGATGGTACATGCTCGTCTCCTCAAGCCGGCATAGCGGAGGCGAGTGCTGCCCGTAAAGATTTCTCTGTAGTAGCATCTATTCCAACTCACAATACACGGAGTACCTATAGATCTACACAGAATCGATCATGAGACCACTCCACTTTAACTGCTAGGCCATGACCCTTCAATAATAAAATATAACAAAAAAAAAAACAACTGTTGTCTCCATTCATGGACCGCACTCTAGCTTTACATCAGGCGGAGTGTTGTCACATGCCGAGCTACAACAAAAACAAAACGCGACAAAGTCACTTCACGGGTGTTACATTCGAAAGTGGTGGTACTACCCCAGGACGGCAGGATAAACCACCGCTCATTTTTCAGTATCTTGTAATAATAAAAATAATTTATCAACTCACAATCCTTCTCTATAGCCATCGAGCAGCGCCTGTACTAAGCTCTTGTTTTGCGGTATCGTTTGCAGTATTTCTCCGTCAGCCGTCACGTAACCTATCGCCCATTGACCTAGTCGAGTGCATGATAACCTGAAAACAGAAGTTTTGTTAGATAGCGCTGTAGAACACAGAGCGACGGTGGTCGAGCGGTAGACGAGGGACCTCACGATCGATGAGACCCGTGTTCAAACCTCGAACAACGGAGTCTGCCCGGTGCACACGCGTCTCCTCAAGCCATCATAGCGGAGGCGACTGCTAATATCGATGTCGGTACTATTTCCGTTTAGACACTAGATGGCGTTATACAGAGATAAATATTAGGTACACGAGTTTTCTTAGTAAATAATAACAAATCTAATCTAATCTAATACTTATATAAAATGCTAATGTTAGTACGTAAATACAGGGTTTTCTCCATGATCACCAACTCCAATCTGCTTCCTGTTGGGGTGGTAGATACCCCTAGGTCTCCTGGTGAAAGTAAGGGAGTTTGGTCGCGGTGGGTGGAAGAGGGTGGTTGTGGGAGGCGAAAATCTCAAAAAATGTATATCTGTCTCTTTCTAACATATGACATTTTGAGTACTAAGTCTGTCTTTTTCTAACTTATGAGATGTTGAGTACTAAGTATAGAGTTCTAAATTTTTTTAAAATAATCTATAAAGGTTTCAAGAATGATCTAGAAAGTTCCAAAACGTTATCAACTGCTAAAATCAACACAGAATGTCCTAGAAAGTTCCAAAATGAGCTCTACCGTTAAAATCGATATGAAATGTTCTAGAAAGTTCTAAAAACTTCTAGAATGATCTACAAACATTAAAAATGTGTATAGCTGCCAAAATCGATATAGAATGTTAAAGAAAGTTCTACAAATTTCCGGAAAGATCTAGAAAGTTCCAAAATGAGCGCAACCGTTAAAATCGATATGGAATGTTCTAGAAAGTTCTAAAAACTTCTAGAATGATCTACAAACATTAAAATTGTGTATAGCTGCTAAAATCGATATAGACTGTTCTAGAAACTTCCAGAATGAGCGCAACTGTTAAAATCAACATGAAATGTTCTAGAAAGTTCTACAAATTTCTGGAATGATCTAGAAAGTTCCAAAATGTGCGCAACCGTTAAAATCGATATGGAATGTTCTAGAAAGGTTTAAAAACTTCTAGAATTATCTTCAAACATTAAAAATGTGTATAGCTGCTAAAATCGATATAGAATGTTCTAGAAAGTTCTACAAATTTCTGTCTACACATTTATTAGAGTATTTCTTATTTTCTATTCGTTAATTAATTTGATTTGATTAACTCTATAAACACCGTATGTTTAGCAGCAACCGAGCAACGCCGGGTTACGTCGCTAGTATTAAATACAGTGTAAACTCTATATAGCGACACTGAAGGGACTGCGCATTTTATAGCGTTATAGAGAGTTGTCGTTAAATGGAGAGAAGAAAAATCAATACTATTTTACTAATATAATATTATTTACCAATAAAGTATATATAACATTATGCATAACAACCTAACGACAAGGTAAATACGGGCTAGACAATAAAGCAACAAAAAAACGTACACACCTGCAGTTCTTATTAATTTTGGCAACTGGAAAGTACTGTTTATTGTTTAATAAGGACATATTGTGGTCGTTATTTGGAGTTGGTGTGATGCTACATAGAGTGCCCGTGCCCGTAACATTTTTGCATTAGTATTATTAATGTAAGCATCAGATTAATTACAAATTGTATGGGAATACATTTCATTAAATTTGACTAACGAAACTGAGTCGAACCGCATCAAAAAAAAATTTCACCAAAATGACTCATTTTTATGGACAACTCAAGCTTGACCAGAAAAATTACTATGCCAAATTCGTTTTCATAAAAAAAGAGCAAATGGTTCCTAAGACAGTTTCCCTGTATCTCCTGTGGTTTCGGATTTCCTCATACTGTCCCAGTTAAAAAAACATAGTTAGATTGATACCAGTCAGAATTTGAACACTGGTCTCATCGATCGTGAGTTCCACCACTACACCACGGTCGTTCCTAAAGCAATATTAGTCCCTGTTGCAGCAAAAAGTTACTTTGATTTACATTTTCCCGCCCCACACGCGTTGCACCATCGTGTAAATTAGTTATCGATAAAAGGGTGGCTGATGTAATGAGGAGTTCACTCCCGAAAAAATAATAGAAAAACATTTTAGGCTTCTTTTCATAAGCTTGACGTTAGTGACATCGGTTTAACGATTACTTTAATTTTGACCAGCCAAAATTCGCTGGATACGGTTAGCGTTAAAGTAAACGTCAAAAGTGACAGGATTAATACCCAATTTTAATCTTAACCATTACTTTAATTTGTGGTGCAACCGGACATTAGTGTGTGTTTCAAACAGTAACTCACCTAAACACATAACTACCCGCCTTATGAGTATACTTGTGTAACCTAGCTTTGACCTCGTCGTATGTTAGGAAGGCAACGTAACCGGGATGCGTGACAGCCAACAACTGCCAGTTTCTAAGTAACGTATTCCACGGCTGAAATAACCTGAAAAAAAATATTCATTAAATTAATTCAAATGTTACAGACAAACCGATGATGGTTAGTAGAACGGTTTGGAAGCGAGTTTGGCCTGTCGATCGATGGTGAATATTCGTGTCCAAAAGCTGGCATAGCGGAGGCGTCTGTTGTTTAGAAATGTTTTCTAGGTGGCACTAAAAAACAATTAATTAGTTGCGATTCATCTCAGAACGGCAGGCCTAATTATTGTTTCAGGCCTGTCCTAGGTCTACCCAATGTGCACATCAAAAAGGAGAATGGCCATTCGCCTAAGAAAAATGGGCCCCATTATTTTTTTTTTGAGTTCCATGATCATTTTTAGTTCACGAATCAGTTTAATTTTTTTTCACCCAAGTTAATGAGTAATTAGACCTTTTCTGATATAATATTTGAGGTTATTATTGTCACCCGAGTGATAACGAAACGTCAAATATCATAAATTTTGTTGTCTATTCGTTCAAGTGACAACTGTAGATTGGCTTTTGGCGTTAGGTTAGGCCAAGATACTTTACAAGTAACGATACAAAAATTAAAATAGCGACTTTGTTTTCTGAATTCCATTGCAAAGAAGAATTCCCATTTTTGGGCCCGCTTGACACCAATAGTTTGATAAAAAAAATAATAACATATTTTTTTATTAATTCGTTTTAATTATATCAACACATCATTTACCAATCAATAGACAATGTTTTATTACATAAAAAACAGATATCTACAATTATTAAAGCATTTAAAATAATAATAACCTCAAATATTGCATCAGAAAACATCTAATTACTTAATAACCCGGGTGAAAAAATTAAAACTGATTGACAATAAGAAAGTAGATTAATTTTTCTACAAAATGATCTAAAAAACAAACTCGAGGAAAAAATTGTGGGCCTATTTTTCTTAGACGAATGGGCATTCTCCTTTTCATAAGTATCCGGACTCAAACTAAAATTACTTGCATGCCGCCTCCGGTTTGAGGAGGTACAAAAAAAAAAAAACAAATAGATTACCTTGTAAATACATCAAATTCGAAATTAGATATGAAATCATTACAAGTTAAATCTATTGTCGTTTTCAACGCCATCGTCTCCAACCCGGACGAGATCGGATGCACATTGTTCAGCTCCTGACGAAATATCTTCCAAGGTACTAGGGTGCTGTGGACAAGAGAAAAAAGAAAATATAAATTTATGTGCCACAAAATGAAACCTTTTATTTGTAACTTAAAGAAGTTGTTTAAAGTTACGATACAATTGGGAAAGTGTATCTGATGACAGCTATCTTTTTTAACATATTTTTTAGATAATATAGATTAATTTAGTCGACACGTGATTCTGGAAAACTTTTATAATTGCTTTGTTCTTTTTTTTTTAATTTTCAAAAATTACAATTGTCATATACTAATCGTGAGGTTTCGGCCGGAACTAAACCATTGCCAATGAACACGAAAAAATAATCATTTGTCAAAAGTTCAAACAAACTTTTGATTTTTAAAAGTTCCTGTTAATTAAAACATCGTGTTTATAGTGTTTTCATCGTGTTTTAAAAATTACAATAGTTATTCGTATAAAACACTGTTATTGTTAGGAAACACAAACAAAAGATATTTGACAAACTTATGAGGCGACAACCATAGACAACAAAATAATCTATAAACTGCCAGGTTAGTACTGTGTTTTTTATGTTGTCAAATGTTTATGACCATCTGAAGAAGGTCATTACAGTTTTTCAAATATCTCCGCGGTTTTTAAGTTTTTTCAGACGGAAATCAAAAATACATCTAATTGAAGTGATATCTCGAAATGATTTTCGATTTAACATGGGTTAGGTTAAGAGGACCTTGCCCATTGGCTATATTGACATATTTTCCGGTGAATTGCAGTTATACTGACCGGACAGACGTGCAGAAAACCGGACTGTCCAGTGTGAAACGGAACATCTGGCAAACTAACTCGCGCTGGGAAATTTTGCCTATTCATTTTTCATCAACAATTTAATACACATACAAAGTTGTACGCAACAGTACTTGTGCCACGACAAGTACCTGGAGCTGTTATGCTTACGAGATGAAGACCACGTGATCGTAATGCGTAGGATAACCCCGTCACAAGCAGAGACTCGATTACGCAACAGGCAAGTCGTACCTTTCCCCTTTTTTTTAAATTGTAGCTCGGTATGTGATAGCACTCCGCCTGATGTAAAGCTAGAGTGCGGTCCATGAACGGCAACAACTGCTACCACAGATAAACTTCTACAGGCAGAAGTTGTCTCCGCTATGTCGGTTTGTGGAGACAAATGTGCACACTCCTCTCGTTATATTTGACTACTTTCAAAATGATCCTGAAACGGGTTTGCATTGCACGTCACGGGGTTGTATTCGAAAGTGGTGGTACTACCCCAGGACGGCAGACCAGGCTTCCATTGAGTCTACCTCTTCAAAACAATAAAAATCTTAATATATTGTTTCTCTTATAGCATTAATTTATTTAAATTTACGTTCAACGAAAGTATGGATTGAAAATTAATTGAAAAATAACTAATTTTCTGACAGTACAGCTGTCGCGAGCCGCCATCTTTAATTGATCGCCATTATTGCGAAATTCAGCTTTTAAAAACGGTTACCAAAGTGACATAAAACACAAACATAATCAATAATGCATAATTAATACGACCCAGGCTGCATTCGCCCATCGATCGTAATTTAAAAACTGACAGACTGCGGTCGACATAAACGCTTTAACAAAGGCCTGGTCAACACGGGGCCCGCTACCTGAATTTGTTCCCATTTAGCTCGACATATTCGCGCCATAATCAAAACTTTGAAGTTTTATTCAATTCAATTCATTTATTTCAGTAAATAGACAGATAAACTGCACTCTTACACGTCGATAAATATAATAATAATTAATACAATAATAAGTACAATAACATTCATGTCAATAGCAGCTGTACATGAGCATTGTCCGCTTACTAACTAGAACTAGGAGTATATGTATATTTTTAAATTGTATAGAGTAGGCTATTCAAGGGCTATCTATTACAAAATTATCGGTCATAGCTTCGTTTAAGTTGTAGTATACCTTATTAACTAATATTTTTTTAATGTGGCAAATTATTATAGAATTTTACACAGTTACACAAGTAGCTCTTTGACAGTTTCTGGAGTCTTTGCGACGGATGTCTGAGAAGGGCTTCCTTGCGATTAAGTATTTTATTCATTCAGATTTACTATTCATTTAGTATTTGTATAATAGTTTTTTTAAGAGCACTAACCTAACGTGGCAATTTATTTTTTCCTTAAAACGGAACATCTAGGTCAAATAATAATACACCCGGATCCATAAATTAAAATAATATAATAATAATAATAATAATCGTTTATTGAACAAAATAATATTACACTTACAGACTATAGGAACTTATATTCATGAATTAATATCAAATTTCTTTTAATTTATTACAGTTAACAATAGGTGAGGAAATTTAATAGCAGACTCTGGCATTCGTACTAGTAAAAGGAAACCTGTGTTACGGATGCCATTTACATTTCAGTGATCCTAATTGTCCAACTAAAGAATTTGATCATAAATATTAGACTTAATTAAAAAAAAATAAAACAATATAATAAATAGTTATATGTATACACATTTTTATTACATAGGATAATATTGGTACTATGTTGTTTATATTGAAAATTCTGAAAAAACGGGACAATTGTGTTGGTTCCGGCGACCGACAACGGGAAAGAATACTAAAAAAAGACGCCTAAAGTGTGGTCCGCGCCACATAATGGGTTGGCCAGATCTGCTCTAGTATAAAGCAGGCAATCGATTTTAAAACATTTGCTGGTTTTAAACGCGGTTTTTTACCAAAAGGTACTTACTTATAGCGGAGTTTTGAGTTTTTTTTTTATTGTAGCTCGGCATGTGACAACACTCCGCCTGATGTAAAGTTAGAGTGCGGTCCATGAATGGAAACAACTACTACTACAGAGAAACCTGTGCGAGCAGCAGTCACCTCCACTATGCCGGCTCGAGGAGACGAGCATGTATCATCTAGATTGACAGTGCACACTCCTCTCGCTATACCTGGCTACCTTCAAACTATTCCCGAAACGTGACTGAGTCACTTCATGGGTGTTACATTCGAAAGTGGTGGTACTACCCCAGGACGGCAGATAAGACAAATAACCATCATCAGTCTACCTACCACTCTTTAAAAATTACATTAAATTGTGACCGGTCACGTTATAGCGAGATTTGAAGCCAATTAGTTAAAAATAAAATGCATACAATTTACATAACAAAAACAAAATTGAACGCAACGGTGACACTGCGTCCGTGGTCCATGCATGATGGCGGACGTCTACACAGGAAGCTAACGCCCGGAAGTGCCGCTCGTGGGGGGCGCACCCCGTCCATATGCACATCGATTCCCTACACGTATATGCCGTTATGTAGTGCCATAATTACACTCCATTTTAATTAAGAAGACCCACGTCGTGTTTATAGTGTAGTTTTGTTTTAAAAATCACAATAGTTATTCGTATAAAACACTGTTATTGTTAGGAAACACAAACAAAATATATTTGACAAACTTGTGAGGTGACAACCATAGACAACAAAATAATCTATAAACTGTCGGATTGGTACTTTGTCTTTTATGTTGTCAAATGTTTATGCCCGAAGAAGTCATTACAGTTTTTCAAATATCTTTGTGATTTTTAAGTTTTTTCAGACGGGAATCAAAAAATACATCTAATTGAAGTGAAGGACCTTGCCCATTGGCTATATATTGTCCGGTCGATTGCAGTTATACAGACCGGACAGGCATGCAAAAAAACCGGACTATCCAGTGAGAAACGGAACACAATCTACGAGTAATCGCACACACACACTTTTTGTATTGTTTTATTACTCTTTCAGAATATTTTTCCTTCTAATTGCGATATAAGTCCATATTTGAAATCTATTTGCCTTTTTTTTTTTTGTTGAAATTTTTGTTATTTTTATAATTCTAGCTGTGATTTCAAATAAATATCTTTTATAAGCTAGTGTAGGTTGGACGACTTAAACCACAAGTCGTCATATTCTATAACATACGCGTGGTGTATTAAATATTCATAAACAAGAACAATAGTTACGTGGGTAGATATTGGGAGTTAGTTAATCAGGAATTAACTAAATTAGGTTATTGCTCAATGTTCTATGCAAGCCAACGAAGAATAGAACTGTCAAGACGACATTTTGTTCCGCAATTCGCACGTACTTATATGACGTAGTTTTTTCTTTTTAATTTTTTTATTGTAGCTCGACATGTGACAACACTCCGCCTGATGTAAAGCTAGAGTGCGGTCCATGAATGGAAACAACTGCTACTACAGAGAAACCTGTGCGGGCAGCAGTCGCCTCCACTATGCCGGCTTGAGGAGACGAGCATGTACCATCCAGATTGACAGTGCACACTCCTCTCTTATACCTGGCTACTTTCAAACTATTCCCGAAACGCGACAAGGTCGCTTCACGGGTGTTACATTCGAAAGTGGTGGTACTGCCCCAGGACGACAGACTGGACAAATAACCATCATCAGTCTGCCACTACTTAATCTTCTACCACTCTTTAATAGTGCCTATAGGCACTAAGCGGCCACAGTACTTATAACATTGGTCAGAATTTAGCGAGGTTCGAACGCGGGTCTCATCAATCGTGAGTTCACACCTTCCACCGCTAACACCTATTTTATTTCGTCCAGAATTCAAACATAAGAGCCTAAAGTGACAGTTAAAAACTGTCACAAGTGCAAATAGGTCACTATCTCGCATTACCTAGACCTAGCAGAGAAGGTGCCAAGAGGGATGGTAATTTTAAACCTGAAAGGGGTCGCCGGATTAGTGATGCTACTTTAGTGGCTCGAGTAAAAAAATCGTTATATTTTACACTCGAGTAAAATTAATTTAAATAAAAAAAAATTAAAAATACGCGGCGATGAACTTCAAAATTATTATAAGTATTTATAAAATCTATGATTACAATAAATTATTTGATTTGATTTGAAATTTTAGTTCTTCAGTAATCGGCGCTCATGGACTTCCACTATGCCTGCCATCAGGCTAGCCGGGGTGAGGACCAAACTCAACTGCACGGATAAATGTCTACAGGCAGGAGTCTAATCAGGTACGCTGGCTTTGCAGACGACCGTGTCTGACTCATCTCGAATGTGATTCATATAAGAAAAATTAGACAAACGTGTGTGTGTGTGTGAGAGAGAGAGAGAGAAGACTATGAAACAAAAGCGTCGTTACGCTTTGACAGAGTCTCTGAAAACACGTCACGCGGAGGACACGTTGTGACTTGTTTGTCCGGAGGAAATGTCGTGTTTCAGCATATTTGCTTAGTTATCGCCCACAAATGGAGGATAGAAGCCTTGGACCGCTCTTCCGTTCTGTCATATATAACAGTAACCGCACTGAAGCGGGCGCGGTCGAGTTGGGTCCCAGAGAATGCGGATGCTGCGAGAAAAGATAGCTAACAGTGATACTCGTATAGTTTTTCCATTCCGATTTCCCCAGCTTTCGGGGAAGATTATTAAACGAGAACTTTCGAGAGGAAGATTTAATAAAAAAAACTTGTATTTCGGTACAACACTACGTACAAATGGAGTTCCCTTTCTTTCACAATTTATAAGGGTAATAATATAGAGGTATAACGTTGCGGCTTTTATTAATACAAAGGTCCGACACTCGAGTGTCGTACACATTTGTTTAAGTCTTGCGTTCTTACAGGATGTGACAAGTGACAACAAACCGCCCGATGTTAGGCCAGAGTTCGGTCCAAGAGCGAAAACAACTGCTACCACAGAGAAATGTCCGCAGGCAACAGTCGCCTCCGCTATGCCGGCTTTGCACAGACCAGGTAGACAGTGCAAAGCCGACTACTTTCAAGCCGATCCCAAAATGCGATTAAGTCACTTCGCGGACGTCAAACTCGAACGTGATGGTATTTTACCTCAGGAAGGAAGACTCGAGACATATTTTATTCAAACGTTAAAAAAATTAAGACAAAACTGCTTTTAAATAAAATAAATAGTAGGTAACTTATATTTTGAGCGGTTGTGGTCTATCGATGAGACTCGTGTTCTGACCGGTACCAATGTAACTATGCTATATGTACTTTGGTCGCTCAGTGCCTATAGGCACTATTAAAGAGTGCTAGGCGGACTGATAAAGGTTTATTAGCTAGCGTTTTAAATGTAGCAAAGTATAACGAGAGGAGTGTGCACTGTCAATCTAGATGCTTTACATCAGGCATTGTTGTCACGTGCCGAGCTACAATAAAATAAAAAAAAACATAAAAGGTATTTTCTTAGGATTTTCTCGTACCCCTCGTGTTGACTCGGCCGGAATAAATCCACAGAGAAAGTGTGAAGTCGTACTTTTAATAAAAACATTTGTAATTGATGTCTATCGAGCCTTACCTCTAAGGGGTAAACAGAATTTATCTCTAACGCCTTTTTTGTATAAAGTAGAGATGAAACAGATATCCGGTATCTATTCGGCGGCCTAAATATTATCTGGCCGGACACCGGATTAAAAAAAAACATTTTAAAGTAATTAATCGCTTTATTCAGTTAGTATCACTTAAGAAATGCAATCAGTAATCACAAGATAATTCTTTTTTTTTATTGTAGCTCGGCATGTGACAACACTCCGCCTGATGTAAAGCTAGAGTGCCATGAGGTCCATGAATGGGAACAACTGCTACTACAGAGAAACCTGTGCGGGTAGCAGTCGCCTCCACTATGTCGGCTTGAGGAGACGAGCATGTACTATCTTAGATTGACAGTGCACACTCCTCTCGTTATACCTGGCTACTTTCAAACTATTCCCGAAACGCGACAAAGTCACTTCACGGGTGTTACATTCGAAAGTGGTGGTACTACCCCAGGACGGCAGACTGGACAAATAACCATCATCAGTCTGCCTACCACTCTTAGAAAATGAATTAGTTCTCATACTGCACTAAAAACAAATTGTGGTGAATGAATACTAATTTCTCTGCATTAAGAGGTAGCGAGAGGTAGCGCTTGTTTTTGTAAATAAGGCCATCTTCAGAAAAAAGTCTTTCGCTGTACACACCCGTTCTTTCGCGCGCCGCCTACCTAAGCGTGCTTCTTGCGATGCACCAAACGGCAACGTTCCGCCTGATATTCGGCGGCAGACTATTCGTTTCATCTCTAGTATAAACCTTATGTTGTTTTTTTCTTATCGTAGTTCGGAATATGTCTGACAATACTTAAGGAGTGCGGGGCATGAACGGAAATTGACACATGCTTCACCATCCAAGGTTGTACAGTTGAACAAAAAAAAACCGTTTCAGAAAAGATGATACACCAAACTCCAAAGCTGATGCAGTAGGCAGCCTGATGATGGCCGTTAGCCCAGTCTGCCATCCCGTAGTAGCAAGTACCACTTTCAGGTGCAACATCCGTGAATTGACCTAGTCAATATCAAAATATAATCGATAGTGTACATCATCATCTCCTCAAGTCGGCATAGCGGAGACGACTGCTACATATATACATTTCTATGTGGTAGCAGTTGTGTCTGCTAATGGACCGCACTCCAGCTTAACAGCAGACGGAGTGTCGTGACGTCACACTTGACCATTATTCCTCAGAATTCATCAACTTAAGTTACCCGTAAAGTTGGGGCAAGTTTTTCGAATGGCGGTGTTCGGATTTCTATCGCCTCCATTAATTTGGTCGACGAAACGCGCACATATGTCGAACAATAACGAACGAGCGCGGGTCGGCGGGTGTGGCCTCGTGCGACGGGAAATTTCGCCGATGATGCGATTTGGAATCGATTATAGATACGACAGCTATGTTTAATTGGTGAAATTTAACAAAACGAAAGCGATACGCAAGCCCATAACCGAAAACACGTCACCACGTTGCGTAGTCGGCACTCGTCGGTCGTGACGTAGAAAAAAAAGACGTTACAAGCTCTTTCCCATCTACAAACACCGTGAGTGGCAGACATGTACTAGCACGGACACAGAAGAAATGGTTAAATCAACTACGTGTCGATGTAGCTAAAGAGCGTCATACTGAAGTTATATAGAACCTTTATTGCATCGCCCGATGGACGCAAATGGACAGTGGCGGAGAAGAAAAAAAACAAATCACGTGGCAACCGAATAATTGGCCTCCCATGTGTTCTCTGTCTCAGGTCGGCATAGTAATGGCGACTGGAGCCACCGTGTAAGCGGTCCTCTAGTCGTCAGTGCTCATGGACCTGTCGAGGTCAGAAGTCATTATAAAAAAGCGGGCGTCTGAAACATTTTTGTTTAACTTCATTTCAGGACGCCAATTACTCTGAAATATCTACGTGCCATTGCTTTGAAGATAGGGCGTATTCATCTAGCGTAGCTTGTCCGCACAGACCCAATCAGCATAATGTATAATTTTTTTATTTTGCTTCTGTCCTGATGGCGTGGCGTCTATAGTTATGAACCGGGCCTATATGAAGGTGTATTGGTGACAGCTATTTCTTTTACAAATTTTTTGGATAATATAATTAATTTAGTCGACACGTGTTTTAGGAAAACTTTTATAATTGCTTTGTTATTTTTTTATTCATTTTTCAAAGTTGCAATTGTAATATAGTAATCGTAACGATTCGGCCGGAACTAAACCAACCAATAAACAAGAAAAAATAATAATTTGTCAAACTTTTGTTTTGTTCGTGTTGATAGTATATTTTTGTTTTAAAAAAAATTTGCAATAGTTATTCGTATGAAACACTGTTATTGTAAGGAAACACAAAGAAAATATATTTGACAAACTTGTGAGATGATAAACATAGACAACAAAATAATCTATCTACAAATGTCTATGTCTACGAGGTCGATCGAGTGTCATTACAGTTTTTTCAAATATGTCCGCGATTTTTAAGTTTAAGTCTAATTGAAGTGATATCTCGAAATGGTTTTCGTATTAGATAGGTTAATTTTTTTGCATCTCGCCCATTCCATTACCAAAAGGGGGTAATGCAACGTGGTTACGTCGACGTAACGTGGGTATGTGTTGTCGGCCATTTACGCGTCAATTTTATTCCCGCTGACTCAATGATCGGAGAGAGACGGTGGGCGTCGTTGATTCATTGTCAAACAAAATCGTCACAGCAGTTCGCGTGTGTTTGTAATATAGTTGACAAATTAAGATGACGTCATGCACACTGGGTCGAAATTGATATTTGAGGACTTAGGAATAGACTTGCATTTTTCACTTTTTTATTTATGCCAATGGATAGACCTAATTAACCTTAACAATAGTTGCTCTTTTCAATTTCTTCCTAAACCTTATAGTTTGGACAGAAAAAGCAAATTTTCAAATTTGTTGTATGGGTCGAATAAAAAAAAAAGTAAATTCCTGCTTTATCCTGATCGATCCCCCTACGAAACCTTTTTTTTTAATCCTTGCCTAGTCTGCTATATTTCGGCACATTGAACTTGTGCATAAATTTGCATGTTTGCCAGATAAATGGATCCGAAACATGTCAAAAATTAAAGGTTTAGTCTGTTCCTAAGTCCTCAAATTTCAATTTCGACCCAGTGTGCGTCATCAGGTTTTTATTACAGCTTAAAAAATACTGCATAAGGATGTGATGCTTTTCACTGGTCAGGCTCTTTTTTATTTATGCTTGATGCTCAAGTTACAGTGTCAAAGCAAGCAGTAGTAGCCTCCACTATGCCGGCTTGAGGAGAAAATTCTGAAAACTTCTCTCGTTTTAATATGTTGATTCCGAAACGCAACTAGGTCACTTCACGGGCAGTACCACAACATCAAAGTGGTGGTATTTGTAGTATATTTACAAAATTTTGTGGATCTACGTTTTCAAATACAACACGTAATTTTATCTCGAATTTTACGCGTCTACGATACGCTCTGCTACTAAAAGTAAAGCCATATAAAACCAAACTTTTTACTGTAGGTCTTTTCATGTCGCCTCCGCTATGCCGGCGTGAGGAGACGAATGTGCACCATCCAAATATGCACACTCCTCAAACCTGGCTACTTCCACACTGTTCTCGAAACGCTACAAGATTACTTAACGGGTGTTACATTCGAAAGTGGTGGTACTACCCCAGGACGGCAGACTGAACAAATAAACACCATCAGCCTGCCCACTACCAAAACCTTTATATAGCAGTACGCGAAAGTTACCGATTTTGTCGTTATTCGTTTAGTGAATAGATAGATAGCTAGCAGACAGCGGTGACCTAGTTTAAAAAGTTGCTCCATCGTTGCCCGTAGCAGAGTAGGTAACGTTTAACTAATTACTAACCACCCCTGCCTACATAAATAAAACATGTTGTAGGGAGAGATATTTTTTTTTAATTGCAATTTACTGCGATACCTAAGTATTTATTGAAAAAAAAAAAAAAAAATTTAATAATTTTTGTGAATTTTTTATACTTTAAAAAAACCTCTCAGCGTGTGACACTCCGTTAGATATTTGAACTAAAGTTTTTTATTTTTATTTTAACACGTCATATGACCCGCACTCCGCCACAAAGAAAGGACTTCCAACTAGTAAGCAGAGTAGCTCAGTGGTCAGTCTACATCTGTTCAAGCTTCATCACATCGTTAAAAAATAAAAAAGCAATTATAAGAAAAATAATTTATTGACAAACAAAATTTATTACTATTATGCTCTTCTTATAAATTAACAATCAAAACAAAAGACAATACGTATCAGCGTTGCCAGACGTCCCGATTTTTAAATCAAAATTTAATATCCCGCGCGGGACAGGCTCAGTCCCGCTTCTCGGACTTGTGTGTCGGACTATTGTGACGTCGGATGAGTATAAAGCTGTAACTCACTCTTTGAAACACCACATTTTTCTAACTCCCCATACATTTTGATATAACTATCGTTTACAATCTGTCTTTGTATGGTTATAACGGTTTGTTAGGCAAACCGAAGAATTCAGAAACCGGCCATTAAAAAGACTCAACTACCTAACGATAGGGTAAATCTGATTTAAATATAATATTTTTATTAAAGTACATTTTCTATGGCTATTTTTGTTATCTATTATCACGTAAACGTAATTTAAAACTTCAATAAAAGATACATATTCAAACACTTCTGATTATATATGTTTTTTACTATTTACTATTTCGAAGAAAGAATCCCGCTTTTTTCACTCAACAGGTTCCGAAATCCCGACTTGGCAAAATAAAAATCTGGTAACGCTGATACATATACACATCACTTTATGCTTTTTAAGTACAATAAAATTCTCTGGAATGAAAATGTAGATCTAGACAAAAAAAAATCTCAAAAACAGCAATGGAAATCGATCCGCTAAACAATCACGCATTTTAAACAAAACTATATTCGCAATCCGCCTGATGTTAAGCTAGCCTCTGTTTGATTTTCTTTTAATTATTTTTTACTGGTAACCCAGGTTGTACATAAGATAATTCCTTAACATAATTTCTGAATTTTTAAATATCTTCCTGCTATGGAGATTCTATTGTGAAGTGTGGTGTAAATATAAACCCACCATCACAACTTATCCTAGACCTTCGTGCTACAACCTCTCATTGACGGAGTAATGCCGTAAAATAAATCCAAACACAATTGGAGAAGAATACATATTTTAAGGTACTGGAGACAGCAGAGGGCTAAATAACCTCGATCAATGAGACCCGTGTTCGAACCTCGCTAATTCAGACCGGTACCAATGTAACTTTGTTATATATATGTACTTTGGTCGCTCAGTGCCTATAGGCACTATTAAAGAGTGGTAGGCAGATTGATTATGGTTATTAGCCCAATCTACCGTCCTGGGGTAGTACCACCACTTTCGAATGTAACACCCGTGAAGTGACTTTGTCGCGTTTCGGGAATAGTTTAAAAGTAGCCAGGTATAGCGAGCGGAGTGTGCACTGTCAATAGATAGTACATGCTCGTCTCCTCAAGCCGGCATAGTGGGGGCGACTGCTGCCTTTCTCTGTAGTAGCAGTTGTTTCCATTCATGGACCGCACTCTAGCTTTACATCAGGCGGAGTGTTGTCACATGCCGAGCTACAATAAAAAAAAAACCTTCAACTTCCCACCACTGTTACTCATTGATATCAAATACCGAATAGTAGAAAATTGAAGAAACATAAGACAGAAAACCTCGTAGCATTTTCTTCAGCGAATTGTTCTACATTCCAATTTCCAACGGGCGGGCGCGGCGTTTCAGCACGGTTACATTCTGTAGTATCAAAAACCCCGGGGCCGAAGTCTAATTAGATTACTCTTCATCTTTTACAATTCAAAGTAGAATAATACATTGTAATCCTTATATTATTTATAGAAGACTTCCAAGAATATTTCCAAGAGATTTATTTGTAAAGCATTCTCTCTGGTTTGAATAATTTATTCAGCGATCGCATGAATCATAATACAATTCACTTGTGAACGATTTTTATTACAAAAAAAAGAGCAGTACGTAAAACTAAATTATTAACCTAGGCAATCATATATCTGTCGTGTTTGGTTAGGTTAGGTAAAGTAAGTCTGGATGAATGCTAACGTGTGCCCAGACTCCGTCTACTAAGCGTAGAGTGAAACACCGTGGGGTTTTAATTGGTATGCCAGGTTGGTGGAGAGTCCGACATAACCCTAGTAACCTTCCCCAAGAGCCAGGGCATCCATAAAGGATTTCCCCATGTAAAAAAAAGGTTAGGTTAGTACGAACTTTATGGCGGCTCTGAAGCTAGGCAAAAGTCGCTACGCAGTACACAAGTTGAGGTATCAGCAGGGCGCCAAGAAGGTGACAGAGCACACCCACGCTATGCGGTGCTGTAGTGTGAGTGCTATAAACGTACACTGCACACGTTCGCTAGTTTCTTCCAAGTACAGTCGGCTGTTGTTTTTTCACGTTATTTTTCAATTTGTGAAACTCTTGATTTTATGGGAAATTCACTGTACCTGCGTGAAATAGCGTCCGCTACTACAAAGTTTCATTCGATTTATAAGTTACTAACCCACTTCCCTCAATCCTTTCCAAGTTACGCCACTGATTTAGTTTCTAAAGACATTACGAACAAAATTTGACCCACTTCGCAAAAAGGTTGCCATCACTGGCATATAGAATATGGATTATTAAGGCTAAAGTAATAGTTGTCGGCGCGGTGCGCTAATGTGCACCATCCAGATTGACTATGCACACTCCTCTGTCTATACCTGGCTACTTTCAACCTGAAACGCGATTCTGTTGTTTCATTTTGTCATTATGTATGTCAGTTTTACTGACCAGATTTTAAAACATATGTATGTGACTATCTTCGGCCGCAACTTGTAGTGAGCATCCAATTAAATAAATAAATAAAAAATCACAAAGAAAGTTTAGCCAACATAATCGTAGCCTAAAACCCTTAAACATTTAGATACCTGTCTCCAAGTAACAAAATAACTTCGGAAACAGAACACGGGAGCCGCGCAAGATAAATACAAACTTGCAGGCGGGATGACAATCTCATCAAAAGTAAGTCTCGAAGACACAAAGTGGGTCAACATGCCAATCCAATTAAAATTTCTCCTATTTCTTCTGCAAAGTCTAGACTTCTATTCGATGCCGAATAATTTATATTATTTTTATTTAAACGGGGCTTTACACACATCTAGGGTTGCCAACATTACAGTTTTCTTTTTGCTACGAAAAGAAGAATGGGCCCACAATTATTTTTTTTCGAGATGGTCGATGATTTTTAATTAATTTTGTAGAAAAATAAATCTACTTCCTTATTACCAATCAGTTTTAATTTTTTCACCCGGGTTATTGAGTAATTACATGTTTTCTGATGCAATATTTGAGGTTATTATTGTTTTAAATGCTTTAATAATTGAAGATATCTGTTTTTTATGTAATTAAACATTGTCTATCGAATTCTAAATGATGTGTTGTTATAATTAAAATGAATTAATAAAAAAATAGGATATTGTTTTGTTACCATACTATTAGGTACCAAGTGGGCCCAGTAAGGGTCATTCTCCTTTATTAAAAATATCATATTTTATCCGAATACGATGTCCGATTCGTTTCGACACACGACAATACGATATATGTATATCGATATCGTATTACTTACCTGGCATATTGCATCAAAAATATCGTATGACTAAAAATATATTTTGTCGTGAAGTTAATTTACTTTAAAAATTTTACTTTAAAAAAAGCCAAACAATATCATCATATATCGATTCGTTATGTCTATACAAGGCAAAATAATGGGGCATCTCTAATATGGCTTCTGAAAGGCTTTGTCGATTCTAATGAAATATAGTATTTATTTTTGCGCATTACAACGCTCCCAATGTGACGCGAGAGAAAAGATGACTGCAGTCACTTTAAGGTTCTCTATCAGTTAGTATTCTAGCTAATATAGTATACCTTGACGGTAACATTGTCAAATCGTTTGAAGCGGCCTACGCTTTTTTCATGTAAGACCTATAACGATATAAGAGTACGCAAACCCGAAATAGAGTACAATACTATATAAAAGTACGGGCGGTGGCAACCCTACTCGCATCCTGTTTTGCTTCTTTCGGACGCATAATTTGTTCTAGTAATTTCGGCGTGTGAACGCACTCCGTCTGATGTCAAAATAGTGCGGTCCATGACCAGAAGCGCCTACACACAGATATGTCTGTAGAGCAGTCATCTCCACTCAGAATACTACTGGTCAAGCTGACAGACCTTACGCTCAAATGGGTAGTGGGACTTGAAGCCAACCTTTGTTTACAAGTTTAATTAAACAAAACAAAAGCGACAAAAAAAAAAGAAAACCGGTTTCAAAAGCTGCATTTGTCGCCAAACCATTTTCGTTAAACTTCGCGAGGCAACTGTTCCACGGCAATAATGGTGAATCATACATAATGCATCAAATATCGGGTTATTTATTGTTTGGACCCGCGTGTAATTCGTCCCCCTTTACTGCCAACGGAAGTCTTGTTTGTCACGTTATCACGTTTAAACAGCTGATTTTGAGGAAATATAGATACGAAGATAGATAGAACACTGCAGAAAGATATTGGATATAGCTTTAATAATTCTAGACCGGGCCTGATGATATAATATATACAGGTTGTCCCGTAACTAGTGGTGTCAACTGTATTTTACAGATAGAGGGGTTCAATATCTAGAATATAATTTAATGATTTTTTTTTATACCTTCTGGTTTAAAAGTTATGACATTTTTAAAGATTTATAATTTTTTCCCCCGTTTTATCATAAATTAATGTTATAAAAATTTGTTTACAATTATTTTCCCTGATATTTTTATTTAAGTGGGTTGAGAAAAGACAGGGCTTTCTAATTAAAATATTATTTGTAACCAATTAATAACCATGATTAAATAAAAAATTAAAATGTAAACAAGATTTAATTAATCAAATTTTAAGCAAAATATTTGAACGAAGCTGGTCTAAAAAAATTGCATGTAAGGTTACGGGACCATTATTTTAAAAATATCTACAATTCACACGGACTCTAAAAACGTACGATGTACCTACTCACTAACCATCAAATAATCGATGAATTAATATCTACCATTGTACCAATATCTAATAGAGTTGAAATTCGCCACAAATTGGAAACGCTGCCCAATTGAGACAGTTTCGTCCCTAAGACCGTAAAAAGCAGGTCGTAACGAAGGCCAACCCGCCCTTTGACCAACGTTTTAACGGTTGATACAATATAATTTCTTACATGGAAATGTTCCATACATATAGAGTGAAATGCAAAAAAAAAGTGCAACACCTTATCGAGAGGTTGTCGGTTCTAATCATGTACGAGGATCTCTACCAATGTCTCTACAACTGACATAGGTTAGCTAATACTAGCTGCAGAGCAAGCCAAGATAACTTTTATCACAGAGAAATAGCTGAAGGCGGCTGACACCTTCGCTTGACGAATCGAGTGTACATTAAAAAAAAAAAAAGTGAATTTCTTTGCTTTGCTATGCTCTTCAATCTGGTGTAGATTGGACTTGAGTTATATACTGGAAAGCGCCACCTTAGCATACAGGGTAATTTTTTATAACTAATCACTAATAAATTGTATGTGAATACATTTCATTAAATTTTACTAACTTCTGCAGCTCCAATTTTTTCTTCCGATACAATGAAATGATCCCTTACATGAAACTGAGTCGAACCGCATCAAAAAAAAATTTCACCAAAATGACTCATTTTTATGGACAACTCAAGCTTGACCAGAAAAATTAATTTGCCAAATTAGTTTTCATAAAAAAAGAGCAAATTGTTCCTAAGACAGTTTCCCTGTATCTCCTACGGTTTCGGATTTCGCCAAACTGTCCCAGTTAAAAAAAAATTTTTGTGAAAAAAAGTGTTTTAAAATTTACTTAATGTTTTTTTCAACTTAAATAAAAATAAATCGAATAAAGCACCCAACTCCAAGGATATTCACTGCCTAACCCCAGAAGCCGTAACGATGCAGAAAAAAGTCAACTAATTAGCACCGACATTATTAAGGCGTTTAAGATGATGTTAAGTGTGTTTCATTATCTTAATTAGAGTTGCAATAATTAAGGCTGAATCATGAACAGAGGGCCAAGTATGCGTTTTCATTTACACTTTCACGGCATAAAGTGACAACTCTTCACCTTCGCGTTACGCTGTCACGGCGTAAACGTAACCTCGGCCTTAAACTTGGCTCTCAGGTCTCAGTAAGCAAGTACGAGTTGAATTGTTCAAAATCATCCCTAATTTGTTACGAACATATGAAATAAACCCACTCTTTCTGTTTTACTTTATTAATACGGATTTATAACACTGCTAGTGTCAAAGTGTTGCGTTCTCACTGCATTCCGGACGCGCTTCCCATCCATCTGTGAATCCTTTCCAAAAACCATCGCAAAGCTGTATGCGGATTTGTCCTCACGTTGTTCGCCCGTGCCAAAAAAGAAAAAAGGAAAAAAGGGTTGTCCATTGGCTGTCAACTCTTAGCGCCGCTTCTTGTGCCGAAGAGTTTTTCAACAAACATAAAAAAAACGCCCGTGCAGCTAATTACTGGTGAGTCCTATCCTCTTTATTCCAGCAGTGAGATCATCAAATCTCCCTTGGAATTTCGCCGACGCGCTTTTCGACCAGCAGTGACTCTTCCGCAACTACCGTGAAAGGTTTAAACACAAAGCATCATGAACCGTTCATATATCACACTAAATAGTGGAAAAACCTTGTCGCGTTTCGGGAATAGTTTGAAAGTAGCCAGGTATAACTGTCACTGTCACTAGATGGTACACGCTCTCTCTCTCTGCTCGTCTCCTCAACCCGGCATAGTGGAAGCGACTGCTGCCCACACAGGTTTCTCTGTAGAAGCAGTTGTTTCCATTCACGGACCGCACTCAGCTTTACATCAGGCGGAGTGTTGTCACATGCCAAGCAACAATAAAAGAAAAGTTTTGCTCAAGTTTCATCATGATTCAATAATACTTTATGATGAAAAATTAAAAGTTGTCCCTGAACCATGGAAATATTTCCATACGCCTCTAACTGATACGGAGGCGCTCTTCCGTTCGTTGGCGTACCAATCTTCGCCTACTACAAAAGTCACAATAAATAGCGTGAGATCACGCGTGTATCTTTTATTATAACGTGAAAATAACCATGGCAAATGCATAAAAACGCAACGGTATACCACCCGCAAACGACCTGTCAGCGTCAAATCGCGCCGTCTGAGACGAGAGGGGATAACGGTACAAGCGATTAATTGCAACTAAACCACGGCTAAATAACGGGCTATAGCGCATCGGTACTTTACTACAATTGTGTGTCAAATTAAACGATTTTGCATTGTTAAAATTAATATCGACTTTTTAAAATTGTAGCTCGACATACAACACTCCGCCTGTGCTATGCCGGCCTGAGGAGACGAGTATACTCCATCTACACGTAGATTGACAGTGGCACACTCCTCTTGTTATACCTGGTTACTTTGAAACCGCTCCCAAAACGCGACAAGGTCGCTTCACGGGTGTTACATTCGAAAGTGTTGGTAGGTACTGCCCCAGGACGACAGACAGATCATCAGTCTGCCTATCGCTCTTAAGCATTAAGATTACACTGAAAAAGAGAATAAGACAACCGTAATATTAAATGTTTATTATTACGGCACGTCACTACACTACCCTAGAATGGTGTTTTCCGATCAAATCGGAGATATCCCCATGAAAGCTGGGCTGCCTGGTGCCCATAACCGTCGGGCGTGCGTGAAGAGAATTGTGGATGTGAGGGAGACGAGGGTGTAGTGTCAGGATCGTGGTAAGTGGCGTTCCGTTGTCTCTGCCTATCTCTATGGGAAAAAGGCGTGACAATTGTATTGTATTGTCACTACACTAAGGACGTGTGGAATTCGTTGCTGAAGCCGTATCGAATTTAATAGTACTCGATACTCTATATTGATCGATTCACCATTCAAATTAATTAAACAAATCGAAACAGTCGCGCAATTGGCTAAAGTACATATAAAACAGGACATAAAAAGAGGCGACAGCGTGTCTCTATTGTCAACGATGATAAGCTCGGATGTGTAACAAGAAACGACCGCTCACAATTGAAAATTGAACTTTGCTCCATTGACAATAGAGGTGAAATGAAATTTTAATTATCATTCGCACATTTCGATGTGTTTACATTGAGAGGTATATTTTTTTATGGCCGATATCTGATCCCAAAGCCGACGTGTTCACATAGAAGCTATGTTTACAAAGTCATTTGAGATCTTGCTCTTTGTTCTAGTAAATTGATCAATTTTCTTTGCTACAGTAGTCCGGCAAATATCGCACTTCACCTGAGGTTAAGTTAGAGTGCGGTCCATTAGCAGCGACAACTACTACCATTGAGAAATAAGTACGTAGGTATCCTTTTTATAGTGGGGAAATCCGATACAGATACCATGGCCATTGGGAAAAGTGCCAAGGTTATTTTGGAATCTCCAGCTAGCGTTCACTCTGCCTTGCGGAGATCTAAGGTGGCAGGGCGAGCCTCTGAAGTGGAGAGTCGAAATAGTCTGAAAACGCCTCCGTCTAAAGGATAAAAAACATTTATCCTAGCGTCCGCTATGCCAGTTTTAAAGTTAGTCTCAACGCAATTAGGTCTCTTCACTTGAAAGTGGTAGTCACTCCATAATTCCATGCTCCACCTGCTCCACCTATAAATCAGTTGGAAGACCGCCAGACTACTAAATAACGAGTTTTCAGTCTATGAAAAATGTACTTATGAAGAAAGTACCTATTTTTATTTTGTAAATTGACCTTGTGCCACTTCAAAAACAAATCGAACGCGTTCCTACGACTAGGTACTATGTACCGCCAGGCTCGGAAAATCGTGACTTTTCTACGAGGATATACCGTACGTACAAAATCAATGAAAAATTATCCTATTTTTTTTTACCGGAATTACCATTTATATGCTAATATACACACGTTTATTGCTTCCTACATCTATTTTCACAAATCAAAAAAAAAAAAATACCCGGGGGCGCTATTCTTATCAAGTGAGGCTAATTTCAGCTCCATGAATATTGACAATAATAAATTTTCCAAGAAACCGAATAGCCTGCGCATTAAAATGGAATATTCTGTTTAATTTGTTTTTAACGACTTTTCTCAGAGAGCTTTTGATCCAGCACCCTTAGTGTGAATTTTACTTAAAGCACACACACCGCGTAACGCGAGTCTTCACCAATAGGACCGCTTAATTTCAAAATTCTTTACGTCGCTTGTCGAAATAACGTCGTCTGATTGGCGGAAATTAAGACTCATTTTACACGGCGAGTTCGTCGATAAAATTCACACTAAGAGTACCTACTGATCAAAAGCTCCCAGAGGAAAGTCGTTTAATTAGACAGAAAGCGTTTAATTATTTAGCGTAATTCAAATGGGTTTTCGATTTTTTTTTTACTTTGTAGATTTACTGTTTAATTTCAGTATCATAACAGAAGAGTGGTAGGCAGACTGATGATAGTTATTTGTCCAGTCTGCCGCCCTGGGGTAGTACCACCATTTTCGAATGTAACATCCGTGAAGTGACCTTGTCACGTTTCGGGAATAGTTTGAAAGTAGCCAGGTATAAACGAGAGTCATAAAAATACACTGTCAATCTGGATGGTGCATGCTCGTCTCCTCAAGCCGGCATAGTGGAGGCGATCGCTGCCCGTAGAGATTTCTCTGTAGTAATAGTTGTATCCATTCATAGACCGCACTCTAGCTTTACATCAGGCGGAGTGTTGTCACATGCGGAGCTACAATAAAAAAAACAAAAAAAAACCTCTCAACGCGTTTCACCACTCCACGTGGCATCCTCGGGAGAGAGAGTGTGGTCGTTTCGACTCGCTCCGACGTTCGAGAAAGATTTTCAAATAATTCAAGCCGCAATGTAACTATACCATCGTGTGGCAACCTCTTTTCACCTCAACGTAAAAAAAGATTGTCAATTGTTATTATTTTTACAAGAGAATACATTTTACTTTGAAGACAACCACTACGTACTATTTTACCAAATTTTATTTTAATTAATAATGGAGCAATTGTCGTTGTGACAATCTTTTTTTACGTTGAGGTGAAAAGAGGTTGCCACAATCGCTATGGCAAGCGCGCTCTAGTGCTACGAGGCCGTCGCGTATATCAATCCTCGCATTCATTGCCTGTTTTTAATATTTCGATAATGTTTTGCGTTTGACAGTCTGCCGTCTTGATGTAGTGAAGGATAAGATAAAACCAAGTAGAGAAGTGTGGATTGACAATTTGGTTGGTGCACATCGATCGTGAGTTCACGCGTCTTACCGCTAGACCACGGCCGTATTTGCATGTTGGTAAAGTGTGTAACATAGTGTAGCACATGGTAAAAGGGACCGCTGTCTTTTTACACCCTGTACAGTACCAAAGTCCCCAATTGTGCCCCAACACGTAGATTACTCATATCTCGGTAGTTCTTATCTCTGTTAACCAAAACGCCTTCGGTAGTGGGTAAACTGTAATGATAAACAAATATGCGCCTTAACCCCACAATAATACGCGACATATTTCTGTGACAACGCATTTCGCTTACATCCACGTTCAAAGCTAAGTATTATCACATTTGACAGTGTAACAAAATGAAATTAAGCCCCTCTTTGTGAAAAAGGTCACGAAATTCACAAACGGACGTACGTACTATGTACCACGTAATATAGATGGATACATATATTGTATACTAGCTGTTACCCACGTCTTTTGTTCTCTCGTTCCAATAGCGAGAGGAATGTTCACTGTCAGTCTGTAATAGATGGTGCATACTCGTCTCCTCGGGCCGGCATAGCCAAGGCGACAGCTGCCCGTAGAGATTCCTCTGCAGTAACAGTTGTTTACGTTCATGGACCCCAATCCAGCTTTTATTTATTTATTTGGAAAATTGACAGGTGCACCATCGTCGAGATTTTATGTTTAAGTTGATCATACATAAATTGGTGAAGTGAACGCATACAAAGACAAAAACAGTATTAATGAAAACAGATAAAAAAAACGCAACAATAAAATGAGTGTTACATCATTGCCTGTCACATCTACATCTACCCGATTCAGCATACATTTTAGATTCAATGCACTTTTTAGATAACTGCTGAAAGATATCAACATCAGGTGGAGTGTTGTCACATGCCGAGCTACAGTATAAAAAATCCGCGATACAAGCACAAGCTGAGAACACGCATTTAAAAAAAGATCTAATCAGTTTCATCTTCGTCTAGTTTCAATATGATTTTTCAACAGAAGAGGATAGGCGAATTGATAATATAGATAGATAGATAGATAGATAATTTATGTATTTGTAGTGCAGGGACTGTGCCTACACATTTTAAGAGAAAACAAAACGCGTAGTCAAGGAGACTGTTTATGATTTTGGTTGTCAAATATACGACTTAAAAAGAAACAACTAAAAAGCTTGTAAATATCTTTATTACCCTGACCCCATACCTAAAACTATAATTATATAATCCATCCCCCTTACAGCTTCTCACTTACCCAAAAGTCGACTGGTAGATAAAGCCTCACGGCTTTAAGTCCACCTTTTGTAAAATTACAATAAAGTACATAAATAAATAATGGTTATTAGGCCAGTCTGCCGTCCTGGGGCAGTACCACCACTTTCAAGTGTAAAGCCCGTGAAGTGAATTAAACGTATTTTGGGATCAGTTTGGAAGTAGCCAGGTAGAGGAGCTCATCATTCGTCTCCACAAGCTTCATGAAGGCCTTATCAAGCCGGTATAGCAGAGGCGACCCTACATACAGACATTAATTCTCAGTGGAATAAAAAACAATCGAATTCATTATACAAAACAATATTTTTGGATCTTAAATTATTAATTAAAAAAATATTGCCTCACAAAAGATAAAAGACCCAAAGCAATTATTTAATTAACATTAAAAAAAAAAAGAAATTAAACAAATTCAACGTGTCGAGAGAGGTGATTTAGACCGTTGCGTCGCGAGCCTTCTATTTCTGTTTTCTGTACAAGTGAAAATAAAGCTGATGGACCCATCCTTTAACCTTTTTTGAGGGGGTCTCGTGTTTTTAATAATTCATGCCCGTTTTCCCGGAAACGGAGGACTCTGGTAGCTCGATTTTTTTTCGTGATTTATCAAAGATCCATCAGTAAAAAACCGTGACTTTTCTTTTCTAATACACGTTTTTTTTATATATAAGCTAGGCTGTGAAACTGTTACTATACAGAGAATTTCTGTAGGTAGCAGTAGCTTCCGCTAAGCCGGCTTGAAGGGACGAATGTGCACAGCTTGACAGTGCACACTCCTCTCGTTATACCAACAGCAAACAGTTATCCAAATACCAATCAATTAATAGGCGCATGCGATGTTATTTAAATAAAAATTATGAACAAATGTGTGAAACGAAAGTGAAACTTCAATTTAATTTTACAAAAGTTTATTTAATAACTAAATTAGGTGATGCGGCAGTTTTGAGTCGAGGAGTTATAAGGAGCGTCAGACAAACCTTTGTAGATTTCAAGCTGGTGATCCTCGGTTTCTTAGTGGACTGTATTGGAGCTGGTTCTTACACTACTCTTACCACTTTAAACGCAACGGTTTACGAGGGTTTTGATAATTCGAGGGTGGCGGCGTGCAGGGCCTCGCGGTGTCTGTTTTGTCTGACAGGTTTCAGGAAGGGTCGAGGGGCGGAGGGGGCGATAGAGGGCGGTAGTGTCTATGCGTGCGCGTGAGTTTGTGAGTGTTGTAACCGTGTATGGTATTTTTAGGTCAAAATCAACAAAACAACATTTTTACACGAAATAACAAAGTAAAAACGACAGAGATTTTCGCCTGTTGCGTAAAGGGTCGTGTTTTTTTTTAAATAACAGGTAAAATATTCTGTTTGTTTGTCAGGTGTGAAGTGGTAAGTTAAGGCAAGCGAAAGGATCCGTTTGATATATTGTAGACATTAAACCAAAACGCGGTACACGACCTGATTCGAACCGCATACCGCACGCGTTTCAAAACTCAGTATAGCGGGCTCATCCTACTCGTAACATGTGCGTTCTACAGAGCGTTCGTGCTAGTACTTCACCGTACCGCGCTAATCGCTAATTTCAAGCATGATGACATTTATTCTCATCACCGATTGGTCGAAAGCGATCGATTATTATAATAATAAATGTTTATTCGTAGTACTATGTTTTTTTTTTTAAACTTTAGCTTCACGCCAGTAAACCATAATGGTTTGTCTTGGCGTTGCACATTCTTTTCTCCAGCTGAATCTGTCATCAATGATCACACCCAGGTATTTATGACTCCTGACTACTTCAATTGTATTGCAGTCGCAATTCAGACCCTGTTGCGGATACCCCGGGGCCCTTGGGGAAGGTATCAGGGTTATGTCGGACTCTCCGACCTGGTGTTTCACTCGACGCATAGTGGATATATCTTGGACGGAGTCTGGGCACGCGTTAGCAATCAGGTCTAAGGTGACGGACCGAGCCCTGGGAACGGCGAGTCGAAACACTATAGGACGCCAGAAAAATCCCAATATCACACAGGGTACCGTTCAGACCTCTGTACTAACTACTAACGTATCGCTTTACCACAACTACATACAGGGCTGAGTGGAACGATACCGCGCCGCAGATCGCGTTCATATATTAAAGACGATCGAATTTGATCCGGGACAGTACCGTATCATACCCAAACGTGTGCAAGACGACCCTATCCTATTCCCAAAGTACCTTATGCTTTAATGACTTTTCTAAGTGCATATCTAAAATTCCATTAGAGACCGATATAAAATAGGTCAAACTAGACAAGATTAGTATTCATTAGGTGCTAATGCTGCTACTAACTAAGACAACGTGCCGCAACATTGTGGTTAGGGTTGCTAACCTTAGTGTATAATGTGTTGTTTTAGGTGCAACCAGGTATTAGGAGAGTGTGCACTGTCAAACTGGATGGTGCACATTCGTCTCCACAAGCCGGCATAGCGGAGGCGACTGCCGACTCTAGAAAGATATCTGTAGCAGCGTTGCACGGGACAGGCTCAGTCCCGCTTCTCGGACTTGTGTGTACGAGTATTGTGACGTCAGATGAGTATAAAGCTTACTGTAAACTGTGTAAAAAGAGTTACAATTTGTAACTCACTCTTCAGACTATTATTTGAAACACCACATTTTTCTAACGGACACTTAAAGTTCATTTTCTATGGCTATTTTTGCTATCTATTGTCACGTAAACGTAATTTAAAACTTAAATAAAAGATACATATTTAAACAGTTCTGATTATATATGTTTTTACTATATCCCGCTTTCGAAGAAAGAATCCCGCTTTTTTCACTCAACAAGTTCCGAAATCTCGACTTGGCAAAAAAATAAAAAAATCTGGTAACGCTGATCTGTAGTAACAGTTGTTTCCGTTCATGGAGCGCGCTCTAGCTTTACATCGGGCGATTTTTAATAGCCAATAATTCCGAAAAATACGTGGTAAGGACCGCTGGCAACCCTAGTAAATTGGCGTGTCTCAAATAACAATTAGCCGAACACTTAGACATATATAAACGCATAGATATTCAAGACAGGTAGCCGCATTGACGTACGAAAAAAATAATCAAAGAGCCATTCAATTGTTTCATTTTTAATGCATGTAGTGTGTTCATTCTACAAAACAAAATTAAAAAACCGAGAGTTGTAAGCCACATTTTATAAAACAAGAAATTCTAACACTCACATCAATATACAGGTGTCCCGTAAGTAGTGGTGTCAACGGTATTTTACAGATAGAGGGGTTCAATATCTAGAATATAATTTGGTGATTTTTTTTTATACCTTCTGGTTTAAAAGTTATGACGTTTTTAAAGAATTATCATTTTTTCCCCCGTTTTATCACAAAATAATGTTATAAAAATTTGTTTACAATAATTTTCACTGATATTTTTATTTAAGTGGGTTGAGAAAACACAGGGCTTTCTAATTAAAATACTATTTGTAACCAATTATTAACCATGATTAAATAAAAAATTAAAATCTAAACAAGATTTAATTTATAAAATTTTAAGCAAAATATTTAAACGAAGCTGGTGTAAAAAAATTGTATGTAAGGTTACGGGACCATTATTTTAATAATATCTACAATTCATACGGACTCTAAAAACGTATAATAATGTTCACTGTCATTTTAATTCAAGTAATTTTTCAAAGTTAAACAAGCTACAAAGTACTATTTGTCGAAGAAATTTCATTATTACCTTATGCGAATTCCAATAAAACCAATGTAAATAAATACGGATAAGAAAACGATTTATTAAAGTAAATGCTCAAAATGTCTCCCTCTAACTCTAATGCATAACCGACATCTTCTAATAAAGATTCTCCTGATATTTCCTAGGGCTCTTTGATTATTTTTAATTCGTTCGGACACGTCAAAAATGTGGCGTAGTTCATATTCATTATTATTACATGTCTCATAAACAGCTTCTTTAAAGGTAACAACAGCAGACTGATGATGGTTATTTGTCCAGTCTGCCATCCTGGGGTAGTACCACCACTTTCGAATGTAACACCCGTGAAGAGACTTTGTCGCGTTTCGGGAATAGTTTAAAAGTAGCCAGGTATAACGAGAGGAGTGTGCGCTGTCAATCTAAGATGGTACATGCTCGTCTCCTCAAGCCGGCATAGTGGAGGCGACTGCTACCGCGCAGGTTTCTCTGTAGTAGCAGTTGTTTCCATTCATGGACCGCACTCTAGCTTTATATGAGGCGGAGTGTTGTCACATGCCGAGCTACAATAAAAAAAACCACCATAATTTACATAATAATCTTTGTTTTAATAGTAATCCGGCATGTGATTACACTCTGCCTAATGTACTTTAGGTACGTAATCTCTGAATGAAGTATGAGTGGAAACAGGCGTCAGTCTGCCTACCCCTCTTTGAACATCACTAAAGTCAAATTAAGGAACCGAAATGAAAATAAGGTTGGAACTACAAGCTGTTAGTATCTTACAGTGGGTTAAGACGTGAAAAAGTGCAAATTTCCGACTATAAGAATTTTTAAAATCCGTCCTGTTATGGGAATACATTATTAAAAATCGACGCCCATTTGTTGTATTTATGTCGAAAAAACATTGTAATTAAAATGATAGTGATCATTATTATACGTTTTTAGAATCCGTGTGAATTGTAGATATTTTTAAAATAATGGTCCCGTAACCTTACATACAATTTTTTTACACCAGCTTCGTTTAAATATTTTGCTTAAAATTTGATAAATTAAATCTTGTTTAGATTTTAATTTTTTATTTAATCATGGTTATTAATTGGTTACAAATAATATTTTAATTAGAAAGCCCTGTATTTTCTCAACCCACTTAAGTAAAAATATCAGTGAAAATAATTGTAAACAAATTTTTATAACATTATTTTGTGATAAAACGGGTGAAAAAATGATAATTCTTTAAAAATGTCATAACTTTTAAACCAGAAGGTATAAAAAAAAATTACCAAATTATATTCTAGATATTGAACCCCTCTATCTGTAAAATACCGTTGACACCACTACTTACGGGACACCCTGTATATCCTAGAAATGTGTAAATTTGTGAGAAACCACCCCACATTCTACACACAATATAATCAGAAGCAACACTGGTACAAAACCCGTATGAAAAACCATGTAATAGTGCCTAAGTCAAGATTAGAGTTGCATAGATCTGGCCCCCACACCATGTCGGCAAAAATATACAATAGCCTGCCAGAGGAAATTAAAGAAATAACCTGTAACGCAGCCTTTGAACGAGGGCTAAAGAAATTTTTAATAGAAAAAGGCCTAAATGATTTTTTTTGATAATTGTATATGTACCTAATATTAAGCTGACATTTGACATTTAATTATAAACTTATGACATTGTTGTAATGTATGGTATTGTAATTTTAAACTAAACTAAAATGTATTTTTTGTTATTTTATTATTAAACGTACGACATGGTAAATATTTACACGCCCAAATGGGCAGTTATGGAGATATAATATAAGACCTTACTAACCCATAACATGTAAATAGATAAATAAATAAATAAAATATTATAATAGACAAATATACTCGTACATGGAGATGCAATTCGTAAAGATTAGGCGGTCCGTAGGCAGTTTGAAGATTGTTATTAGTCCAGTCTGCCGCCCTGGCATAGAACCAACACTTTCGAATGTCTAACACCCGTAAAGTGACTTTGTCGCTTCACGGGGTCAGTTGGAAGTAGCCAGGTATAACGAGAGGAGTGCACACTGTCTAGTAGCAGTTGTTTCCGTTTATAGGCTGCATCTTGCTTTAAATCAGGCAGACTGTTGTCATATGTCGAGCTACAATTAAAAAAAAAGTACGCGTCTACGACTATACGCTCCAATGTAAAAGAGTAGACCTTAGTCATAGAAATAATTTATTGTTTAAACATTGCGTTTTCTTTGTGTACATTTCCATATAAGATGCATTCGAGGCAGGTATTTCGCAAACATCGCGGCTCCGTGAGTAACAGCGCGGTGGTGGGGCTGACGTTTTGTTGCAATATTTCTCGTACCTTTGTTTATTATTCGCAAAGTCCGCCGTCCTGGGATATTTTCTTTTATTGCTGTAGCTCAGTATGTGACAACACTCCGTCTGATGTAAAGCTAGAGTGAATTGAAACAACTGCTACTACAATGAAATTTCTGGGAGTAGCAGTCGCCTCTACAATGCCGTCTTGAGGAGACGAGTATGTACCATCTCGATTGACAGTGCACACTCCTCTCGTTATACCTGGCTACTTTCAAACTATTCCCGAAACGCGATAAGGTCACTTCGCGGGTGTTACATTCGAAAGTGGTGGTACTACCCCAGGACGGCAGACTGCACCAATGACCAAAATACCGCCACTTTCGAATGTAACACCCGTGAAGTGACCTTTGAACATTTTGGAAGTAATTTAAACATTTAGGTGTAACGAGATGAGTGTGCGCTGTCGATCTGGATGGCGCACATCCGTCTCCTCAAGCCGGCATAGTGGAGTCGACTGCTGCCTGAGGATATTAATCTGTAGCAGCAGCCGTTTCCGCTCATAGATCGCACTCTGGCTTTACATCAGGCAGTGTTCTCATATGCCGAGGTACGGTTTAAAAAAAATGTATGTAGAAAATTAAGAAATCTAATTAGCACAAAACTCGTAAATACAGGGAGTGGTAAAAATAAGTTAATTTACGTTTACGATTCACTATAACTTCTAATAAGTACTATCACTTTCGAGTGTGTAACACACCGTAAAAGACCCGTATACGGGGGACAAAGCGAGCTATGTTGGAAGTAGCTAGATTGCCAGGTTAAACTAGTCTAATCAGGGTAAGGGATAGTGGAGGCGAAGTGTAGAGTTGCTAATATCTAGTGTCTGACCGATTCTTTGCACGTATGTTCGGTCTCAAAAACGTAATGTAATTTTACTAATTTTTGAGGTTATGTTAATGGATTTTTTTTCCGAACAAATCTGGCAAACCTGAGTGTGATATTTTTCTTAACAGCATACCATAAAAACGTTAGTTTTGATCTAATCCTCTATATTTTATTCCAAATGATCCAAGCGAGACGCGGCGAACTGGTTCGAAGCCAAACTTAAAAAAAAAATTACCAATCGATTCCGAGAACATCGAATGCATGCAGTCGGCAAATTAGCTAATTACACAACAATAATGTGAAAGGAACAAAAGCTTAAAGAAGTGAAATTGTCCGAACGCACGCAACGTTCCCACTATCCTTAGCGCAATTAAATTAGGAGCGGTCGTGGTCCAGCGGTTAGAGGTCGGACCTCACGATCGACGAGACCCATGTTCAAACCTCGCCAAATTCTGACCGGTATCAACTATTAGCACTATCAGCACATCTCGTGAAGATTTTGATTTTGAGTTTAATTTTTATTTTAATTCAATTTTGGCTTGTTTTTAATTCTAATTTTAACCTTGATTTTGATTTTAATTTAATTTTAATCGTGATTTAATTATAACTTTAATTCTAATTTTGATTTTTTTTTCATTTCATTGTGTACGATGTGGCACCAAAAAATTAATCAATCACTGTAAAGCATGATTCAACGATTCCCAACACTGGTCGCTTTTAAAAAAAAAAATAAAAAAAAAATAACAGAGCTTCGAAGTAAATCAGGTATGACTAGCGACGTGTGTATATTTGTCTTCTCAAGACGGCATAGCGAAGGCGTTGCCTTGATTCAAGGACACCAGTTTAACTTAACATCAGACGGAACGTTGTCACATGCCGAGCTACTATAAGAAGAAAGAAAAGTAGGAAATCGGCTTTATTCACAGAAAGGAAATACGGGTTATTCGATATTTCTTTCTTCACAAGTCATTTTTCAAAGCCTCGGGGAATTATGAACCGGGTAGCTAGCTAACGTATTTTTTTCTTATATAAAAATTATGATTTATATTGCAATATTGTATTGGATGAAAGCTTTCCTCGTCTCTTGCGGCCGGAAAGCTATTCAAAAGCTATTCTCTTGACGATTAATTAGAAGGTTTTAAGGATATTGAAAATTCATTCAGAAAACGTTTATAAATTATCTATATATATAAAATAAAAATCAATTGCTGTTCGTTAGTCTCGCTAAAACTCGAGAACGGCTGGACTGATTTGGGTAATTTTTGTTTTGAATTATTTGTGGAAGTCCAGGGAAGGTTTAAAAGGTGAGTAAATATGAAAAAAATACTTGGAATATAGTAAAAACAACAATTTCGGTTTCCCTAAGAAACTATTCCTTTGATTTTGAACGTCAAACATTTGATGTTCGTCCCGGTCGTTTAGAAATCAATTAAATTTAAAAGTCGTTCAGAAATCAAATTCTGAGGCTGTACGAAGTTTGCCTGGTCAGCTAGTTGAAAATTTTTGAAAACGTTAAAAAAAAATTCAAAAATTTTATAAATTTTAAACAAAATGTTCAAAAAATTGATTTTTTTTTTAAATATGTACATCTTTATACATCTAAAGAGACTGGACTACTAGTAGAGTTTCAGGAACAGTTTGGAAGTAGAGGCATCTAAAAAAAAATGTATGCGTTATTTACTTTCATTTGTAAAACTGTAGCAGTACAGTAGTATAGCGCGAGTGAGTCGAAACGGAAACACTGATGGGTGCATGTTTATCGTATCGCTTAGCAGATGTTGCTGTGTCGATGATCATTACCGGTTGTGGTACTTTTTGCTTTTACACGACAAGTTTCGATGTGGTTGACCGCGTGAGACAAAACGTCCGTTGACAGAAGCATATTTTTTTATCTCTTTTTTTTTTTAAATTGTAGCTCAACATATGACAATACTCCGCTTGATGTAAAGCTATGAATGAAAACAATTGCTACTACAGAGATATTACTGCAGACAGTAGTCGCCTCCACTATCCCGGCTCGAAGAGATGAATGTGCATTAATTGATGGGGTCGACTATTATTACACTTGAAAGTGGTACTAACCCCAGGACGGCAGAGTGGGCTAATAACCTACATCAGTCTGCCTACCACTATTGTTGCCTTTGTTTTACTATTGTTGTTAGACACCAAACAAGTTGCATGCATACATACATAACATAGTTACATTGTGACCGGTCAGTATTTAGTGAGATTTGAACTCGGGTCTCATGACCAAAGTTACATTAGTCACATTGATCTGAATTTAGCAAGATTTGTACACGGATCTCATCGATCTTAACTATACACGTACTACGTGCTAGACCACGGCCGCTCTTGTTTTATTATTATTTTACCATTTTTCTATTAAAGGAGAATGCCCATTCGCCTAAGAAAATTGGGCCCACAATCTTTTCCTCGAGTTTGTCGATGATTTTCAGTTAATTTCGTAGAAAAATAAATCTACTTCCTTATTACCAATCAGTTTTTCACCCGGATAATTGAGTTATTAGATGTTTTCTGATGCAATATTTAAGGTTATTATTATTTCAATTGCTTTAATAATTGAAGATATTATATCTGTTTTTTATGTAATTAAACAATGTCTATTGATTGGTAAATTATGTATTGATATAATTAAAATGAATTAACGTAAAAATAAGATATAATTTTAGAATATTGTTTTGTTACCAAACTATTAGGTATCAAGTGGGCCCAAGATTCTCCTTTTTATCATAAATTAATAGGACGAATAGAAATAGATTAAATTAACGCGGCCGACGCATTAAGGGGTCGTTGTGTAATAGTGACCTACAAAACTAAAAACGGTGGCGTCCGATTGCCAGCACAGCGGCAAGGTTAATTTTTAATGCGTACGAATCGTTGCGCGAACTCAAGAACAGTGTAGTGACAGAGTGGTGGATAGACTGATCATGGTAGTACCACCACATTTAAGTTTTTTTTTTATTGTAGCTCGGCGTGTGACAACACTCCGCCTGATGTAATGTGATGATGTGCGGTCCATGAATGGAAACAACTGCTACTACAGAGAAACCTGTCCGGGCAGCAGTCGCTTCCACTATGCCGGCTTGAGGAGACGCGCATGTACCATCTATATTGACAGTGTACACGCCTTTCGTTATACCTGGCTACTTTCAAACTATTCCCGAAACGCGACAAGGTCACTTCACGAGTGTTACATTCGAAAGTGGTGGTATTACCTCAGGACGGCAGACTGGGCTAATAACCATTATCAGTCTGCCTACCACTCTTGTTTAACACCTGTGAAGTGACCTGATCGAGTCTCAGCATCAACTTGACAGTAGCCAGGCTATGCAGAAGCAATGTCTGTTTAAATGGGCATTGTCCTGCCCATTTTTGGACCTACTTGATCTCTAATTAGTTTGTTAACAAAACAATCTTATTTTTTCATTAATTTATTTCAATCATATTAACACATCGTTTACCAATCATTAGACAATGTTTAATGTGTCTGTGTTTCCCGACACGTACAATATGGGTCTCTTCAAATCGAAGGTGAACAGGTCGAAGGAACCTCATAGGCAGGCGTGCTCCACCTTAGACCACATCACTGCTTAACACCAGGCAGGGTGTGGTCAAACGCTTGCCTATTAAGCATTAAAAAAAATTACATAAAAAATAGATATCATCAATTATTAAAACATTTAACATAATAATAACCTCAAGTTTAGCAAAAGAAAGTCTAATTACTCAATAACAATACTGGTGTAAAAAAAAATAAACAAAACTGATTGGCGATAAGGAATGTAGATTTATTTTTCTACAAAATTAACTAAAAATCATCAACAAATTGTGGGCCCATTTCTCTTAGGCAAATGGGCATTCTCCCTCTGTGTAGTAGCAGAGACGTCCACTCTAGCTTAACATCAGGCGGAGTGTTGCCATATGTGCCGAGCTACAATTTTTTTTTTATTGTAGCTCGACATGTGACAACACTCCGCCTGATGTAAAGCTAGAGTACGGTCCATGAATGGAAACAACTGCTACCACAGAGAAATCTCTACGGGCTGCAGTCGCCTCCACTATGCCGGCTCGAGGAGACGAGCATGTACCTTCTAGATTGACAGTGCACACTCCTCTCTTATACCTGGCTACTTTCAAACTATCCCGGAAACGCGACAAGGTCACTTCACGGGTGTTACATTCGAAAGTGGTGGTACTACCCCAGGACGTCAGTCTGGACAAATAACCATAATCAGTCTGCCTACCACTCTTTAATAGTGCCTATAGGCACTGAGCGACCAAAGTACATATAACAAAGTTACATTGGTACCGGTCTTTAGCGAGGTTCGAACACGGGTCTCATTGATCGTGAGTTCACGCGTCTTACCGCTAGACCACGGCCTCTTAAAAAAAAAAACGATTTATTCAATAAAACGTGTCATTCGTGGTGGTCTTAATAAAATATCTAATCTAAAGTCGCCAATAACGACAGTTTACGAGATAATATCGTTATTAATGAAATTACAATTCAAAGGACATCAACCTCTATACACGATAACAATAAAGGCGTTAATTGAATTACCGGGTACGGAGGCGCGAATCAATCATCATAGGAGAGGAGTCGCCTTTTCCTTAGCCGTGAACGTAAACAAGGTTTTAGTAAACAAGCGCCATTTTGACCTCTCAAGGTCCCCCTCCATGTTTGTTTACTTTATTGTTATGAATGAACGAGATTTGTAAGGCCGTTACGACGTCCGATAACGACAACCGACATGTTATCGTCGGACCGATATCGTTTATCGATCGGTGTTTTTTTCCCAGATTTATAGGGCCAGTATTACCAGTCTGCCTACCACTCTTTAATTTATGCCTCTATTATACCATAGACACTTGCATATAACATAGTTATACAGGTACCGGTTGTACAACTAGACCACGGCCTAGCCAGATCATTTATTTCTTTTTTTTATTGCAGCTCGGCATGCGACAACACTCCGCCTGATGTAAAGCTAGTGTGCGGTCCATGAATGGAAACAACTGCTATTACAGACACATTTCTAACGGCATCAGTCGCCTCCGCTATGCCGGCTTGAGGAGACGAGCATATACCATCTAGATTGGCAGTGCACTCTCCTCTCGAGACACCTGGCTACTTTTAAACTATTCCCGAAACGCGACAGGGTCACTTCACGGGCGTTACATTCGAAAGAATTTTTTTTACAATTCAACTTAAGTAAGAAACTGCTGCTACAGACTAAATGATGATATTAACACGTAAGTAACAGGTAATAGCATCAGGTAGCAGTTTGCAACAGCGCGTTGAACGTAAAATTTGGGGTAAATAATTTTTAATAACTGTTTGTAACAGGTAATGGTAACAGGTTACAATAACGTTTGGTGTAAATCAATTTCAATAACTGTTACAAGCTTAAATGTTTTGAAGTAACAATGTAAAATGGAGAGCTTCTGGATCACGCAGCCCGAAATAACAGGGCAAGTGATCCAGAACTCTCCATTTTACACTACTGTGGCACTACCCCAGGACTGCAGACTATGTAAATCAATTTTAATAACTGTTACAAGCTTAAATGCTTTAAAGTAACAATGTAAAATGGGGAGCTTCTGGATCACGCAGCCCGAAATAACAGGGCAAGTGATCCAGAACTCTCCATTTTGCACTACCCCAGGACGGCAGACTGGGCTAATAACTATTATCAGTCTGCCTACCACTTGTAGTATATATAGCAAAGCGATCATAACAGCTATTTCAAGCTTACACCGGACATATATCGCGGTCGGACATCGTGCACATCAGTCTACTATCGAATTATTAATAACCAAGCTCCGCCTATAGCACGATATCAATGAATACTGGGCTCATTCATTCATACGCGCGACCAAGGTTGAAACGTTCATGAACGGCGCTGAATGTTTCAGCGCGTCACACGAGATATAATCGACTCTGTTACGTAGGGGATAGAGACGCGTGTCGCCCGTTAGTTCACCTCGAAAAGTGGTTTCCGTCGAGCACTTCCTTTTCATCTATAAATAAGCGACTTTCCAATTTATACTCACAAAAACAGCTTCATACGCATTTTTATTAAAACAATTTTATGTTAATTTTGCTTTTACATTATCGGATTTAAGAGCGAGACGAAGAAAATAGGAATACAGCTGTTACGTCACGTCTTTACGCGCCAACCGCTGTCAAGTTGCATATGACACAACACTCCGCCTAATGAACGGAATCAAAGATGGGCGGCAAACGCCTCCGCTATGCCGGCTTGAGGAAACGACTGTCCACCATCCAGGTTGACAATCCCCTCGTTATATCAGGTTACTTCCAAGCAAATACCGAAATGCAAATACACTTGAAAGTGGTACTACTCCAAGACGGCAGACTGTAGACAGACGGTCGGATTGCCTCTCGTAAAAATGTATCAGGAAATGTAAGAACTTTTTTCTGACCGCCATATCTGCCTCCGTCTATGCTGAATTTCGTCTGCGGGTTTGAGTGTGACTTGAAGACAATCAAATATACGAGTTCTTTTACATTTGTAACTATTTAGGTAACAATGATACCGGTGTTGAAACCTCGCTAAATTCGGACCGGTACCAATGTACCAATGTTATACGTATTTTGAACGCTCAGTGTCTGTGATACAAGCACTTATTGAGGTATAGAGGAGCAAACCTCATACATTTGACATGAAAAAACCGTAAGCTGTTTCAAATGTTTTGACAGCGTTACCGTCAAGTCAAGTATGACTGACAGAGAACCTAAAAGTGACTGCGGTCATCTTTTTTCTCCCGACACATTGGGAGCCTTATTGCATAGCTTTTTAGCTTCTTAGCATTTAAAAGAAAATCATTTTCCATAACGACCGGACAAATGTTACCGAGATATTTTCAAGTTACGTCACAAGGATGCGAACTTCAGACGGGACGATAAAAAAAAATCACACAAAAATACAAAGAGAGGAATAAAAATAATAAGTCGGATTCTTTTCAATGATAAATCGCGCGAAGGTACAAAAATACGCCATTCATGGAAACATAATGCTGTCACGTAAACAAATTACGACTTTATTACGCGGGACGTTAAGAAGAGAATTGAATGACAGATATATTTCTAAACAAACAAGCACGCAATTACATACCTTACAGTGAGCGAAATAAAGGTGTTATTTGTTTGTTACGGTGAACTAGTACGAAATACTGTAACAATTTTTACGTGTCGGGTCAAGATCGTAAGGTCGTTCACAATTGGTTAAATACTCGTCGCAGTTAACACGAGATTAAACATTTGAGAAGCGAAATTGACTGGAAGGACCATGACCAATTCGTCTAAGAAAAATAGGACTAAATTTTTCTCGAGTTTGTCGATGATTTTTGGTTAATTTTGGAGGAAAATAAATATGTATTCTTCATCACCAATAAATTTTAATTTACCTGGGTTATTGAGTAATTAGACTTTGCAATTGGGTTATTATTATATCAAATACTTTAGACTAATACTAAATAGACGATATTTATTGGTTTATTTAACATTGTCTATTAATTAGTCAACAATGTACATAGTGGGAAATTTATTTGGTGGCGGGTAAATCTATTGTATTTATGTTTTAATGCTTCTTTGTTTCTGCTTCTGCCTGTCGCTGTATTTTCTCCTAAATAAAGAAAATAAAATAAATGTTATACATATGAATATGATATACATAATTCGTAATATTGATTTCACGAAACGTGAGGCCCCCATCAGCGTTACCGTTAACGTTAATGGCTGTGTCCAAGTGCCCGAAAATTAACGCATTAAAACTATTAACGTGTATAATGCCAATAGTATTGACGTTATAAAATAATACGTTAAGAAACAGGTAAAGCGATAGCATAAAGTTCAAAAACAACAAATTATCTAAAATGACTTCTCATGTTTCAAAAAGTTTTAATATTTAGCTTTTAAAACGATACAATAAGTCTAAACCGAAAAGGCGGATTAATTTTAAATACAAAGCCCATCGCAGGTGTAACAAAATTAAACTTTAAACCAAGTTTTGTTGTCCTCCCCCTTCCCACCCTGGGAGGGTTAACCCCTACAAGGTAGACGCCGAGCTATCTTAAAGATTCAACAACTCAAAGTCGCAAAAGGATTTATGCGGATGATGTTTTTGACAACTAAAAAGTTTTTCAGCTTAGTGCGCCGTCTTAAAGTGTGATAGACCTACTCGCAGCGTTTTCGTCGTTATCGTAGCCTTGTATGCTATGCCACACTCCACCTGATGTAAAGCTAGAGTGCAGTCCATGAACGGAAACAACTACTAGTACAGAGAAATCTCTACGGGCAACAGTCGCCTGAGAGGACGAGTATGCACCATCTATCAGTGCACAAGGTCGTACGGGCATTACATTTGAAAGTGGTGGTACAGACTGGGCTAATAGCCATCATTAGTTTCCCTGGAAATGATATCATACTGCCCAGTGGTGGCAGTTGTTTCCGTTCATGGACCGCACTATAGCGTAGTTTGCGGAAATTGCTGATTAATCCGCGTGTGGTATTAGGTTAACCTTATCTTAGGTACCTTCAATATATTTTAGACAGTGTTTGCAGCGAAATGTCAGTGAATAATAGCGACATTTAAAGGATCACGATCTGACATTTTAGTGCGTTACAAACTGGTTTCTATGTGATAGTTAAAATAGCACAAAACCCAAATATTGCCCATTCTTGTCTAAATCCATTCCATTCTTTGTTACAAAAAGAGTAACGATCAAAACGTATGTAGAACACTTGTACTGTGAGCTAACAGCTAAACACACTACCATAGGCATCAGTCCCCTCCACTATGCCAGCATTGGAAGGGCGAAAAGGCCACGTGCCCCTTTGAAAAACCTCACCCTTTAAACATTCGTCAATAGAGCAAAAGCACAGCTCATGCGTCAACCTAGTTTTACGTCCGGGATGCACAAGGCCAGTTTTGTAAGCCAGCATGCTAGATATATCTAGCTACGTGTGTACAGAACTAGCGTCATTCCTGTGTAAGTAAGTGAGCTAGCAAGCCAGTGTCTCAAGTTAGAAAAGTTTAATATGCGGTTTTCTTTCTGGAAACAAACTGGCTTGTATCACTGGCGCTAAGCGATTAAAGTACATTATAACTTAGTTACATTGATATTTAATTTAGCGAAGTTTGAACACGGGTCTCATCGATCGTAAAGTCCGCTAGACTACGGCTTAAATGGATAGTTTGGACAAATGAAAAGGATGTATGTAAGTACCTCTCGAACAGCGGCTGGTGAGCGTGCACCTTTAAGACGTCGTATGTCAACCTATAACACGTACTTTAATGATTTAGTCATCTTTGCATCATCACTGGGTTCTTTTAAATCTGGCGCGTCTAGCATTGTGAAGGCTTTGGAACTGGATGTGTAAACGTCAACATAATTTGTATCATTTTTCTTGTTTTTTGTTTCTTCCTCATACTACATTAATATTTATTTCTTGATTACTTTGTATAATTCATTGTGGACAATGTGGTTGGTTGTACTGTTACATATTTCTATGTACTAGACCTAAGATTTTACTGTACAACTGTTTTTTGTTCTAAATAAAGAAAATAAATACCTATACTGATGAACGAAAGGCGTGGCGATCGATCGATGCCCATCCGTGTAGGGCAAAAACGCGCGACAATTGGTAGGGCTTAATTCTATACATGTTTTCATTTTGAACCGCTGAAATTGTATTCGGGAGCCGCCTACGCCGAACCGCGTCGAGTTTATGAATGACTCTGCCCTTGGACAAAGTTAAAAAACATACCAAACAAATACGCGCGCCTATACCTAAGTGCTGTACGCCGATTTCAATAATGAAACGGAAATGTGGCGTGGCAAATTGTTTTTCTAATTAAATTGATCTTTATTTTTGTTACTACAAAGTTGCTACACCGAGTCAATTTAAGAAGCTGTTAAAGCAGTATGTGTGTGATAATTTTTTTTGAACTAAAATTAGTGAGCAACCCCGAGGTTGTCGCGAGCACGCTGCTTTGTTTGTTGTTTGTTTTTATTCCTATTTTTATTGTACTAGTTAAAGTTATTGTATATAGTTATAATAAACCGATCACCATTTGCTTTATATAATGTCTACTAAATATATAACATAATGTATCTCTGTAAGAGAATGTAATGTTCTTAGAGTACTCAATAAAGATCTTAAACCACAAAGTGGATCATCAACATTAATTGTCACGCCTTTTTCTCACAGGGATAGGCAGAGACAACGGAACGCCACTAGTCACGAACCCGACACAACTTCCTCGCTTCCCTCATATCCACAATTCTCCTCGTACAAGTCCGACGGTTGTGGGTACTAGGCAGATGTCTCCGATATCATCGGGAAAACACCCATTTGGATATGCCTTGTTTAATGCATTCACATCAGATTAATAAATTCCTTTCTGTCAATCTCCTTTTTTTTTTTGTAGATTTCTCGCAGGCTCCTTCTCCGCAATTGAGCAGCTATGGCCGCTCGTTGTGCGTGAAAACTCACTCATCCTTTTCATGTACCAAAAAAAAAAGCTCTACTTACTAAATGTGTTACGGAAATGTTGAAAATACAATACCTACGTAAATGACAGACAACAATCAATAAAAGGTACATATAATGTTATTATTACGCCAGATAATCAAACGGATATAGTGGCTTAGATAAAAACAACGCCAGGAAATAGACACTTATGTATCAGATAAGACCTGATCGATTTTTTAAAAGATAAAAACCTACTTCATTTTATTTTTCGTTGTAGTTCGAATATGACAACACTGCGTCAGATGTAAACCTAGAGTGTGGTCCATGAACGAAAACAACTGTTACTACAGAGAAATCTCCACAGGCAACAGTCACCTCCGCTATGGCAGCTTGAGAAAACCAATATGCACTACTCGGGTTCACAATACACACTCCTTTCGTGATGAATTCATATGATAACACTCCGCCTGATATAAAGCAGAGAAATCTCTATGGGCAGCAGTCGCCTCCACTATGCCGTCTTAAGGAGACAAGTATGCACCATCTAAATTTACAGCGCTCACTCCTCTCACTATACCTGGCTACTTTCAAACTGATTCTGAAACGTGACAAGGTCACTTCACGGGTGTTACATTCGAAAGTGGTGGTACTACCCCAGAATGGAACGGAAAAATAACCATCATCATACTGCCTACCTCTCTTAAATCACATAAGGTCGGTCTGTGTGTGTGTGTGATTGATTGTGTCTATGAATGAATGAACATTATCCTTATCTTTGTATTTATTGATAGTACATTGTAACACTCCAATGAATGGGCCGAGACAATGTGTTGAGCTTATCAGAAGTCTTAAATATGAATTTTCATAATAAATTCTTTGTAGGTTGTGTCACGTGCAGGTACCAGGTTCAATCCCCAGTCAAAACTAATATTATACATGAGAAACGATGTTCGTTTGCCTTCCAGTGTCTTATATTGTGACTGAACTGTAATTTTCTCCCATGTCCCAATAGTTAGCTGAAAGGAAATGTCTAACAAGGGAGTCACAAGTCACCAGGGTCCTCCAAACCATAGACATATGATATATTGGACAGTGCAAAGTGTTGCCGTACCTCACGCACAAGGATTAGCTGCTCAATTGCAGGAAAAGAGGCCACGAGGAATGACATGAATAAGCATGTCTGTCAATTTTGTGACAAAGAAAAACACTGATAAAAATCTGGAACTGTGTGGTACTAGCAAAAGATACATATGACCCAAGATGTATGTTCCGTCTATTCCATTCTTATTATGTACGCTCCTAAACAAAGTATATGTATTATAGATTTTACATTATAGTTAAGAAATCAGACTTCTGGGCGTGTGTTAAATGGTAGTAATAAATATTTATTATTCTTATTATAAGCACTTCCTTATTAATAATAAACTTCCCATTTGGCACACAATCGTGTTAAAAAATATTTTTTAAATAAAAATTAGTGTAAACAATACTGACCTGTTGCCAAAGTTAGTCTTCCAAAACTCGGCAGCGTCGCTCTTCGTGATGCGGAACTGGTCGCCGGCGAAGGTTCCGTTCGGGAACATGGCTTTCAATTCACTCAGCATGTGACTAAATACTAAACTTAGCTTTGTCAAATTACGTCTATAATGCGAATTTTCATCAAACATTTTCTCCTTGCCCTCTTTAAACAACTTTATCGCCTGCTTACATTTCCGTATTAAATTAATAATGAAAATATTAAAATGTTCGTTGTTATTTAATGCTTGCATATTATCCTCGTATTTAGAGTATATTACGCGTAGCCTCTGATACGTATCCGGTAAAATATCCAGGATGAACGGAGGACTGTTTTTCAAATTCATTTTATGATGTTGACACAATTTTACAACTTTATCCATTAGTTTCCAAGTTTTGTCTAAAGTCCTTTTGTCTGTCGCTAACTTGGTCGGGCAAACCGCATCGGAAAAAGCGCCATGCAACTTCGAAAGTATCGAAGAAATATTCTTCTGTTGTGATTTCTGTCTCGAAGCCGCCATGTTGAAGAGTCCGATGACATACAAATGAAAACAACAATATGATATGATTTTAAACTTTTAACACTGTTATCACTTAATTATTAAGATCTGAGGCGCGCGTTTTCTCATTATCACATAAATGCACCACATTTACGACACAATTACACACAGGACGACAACGACCGCCCACTGACATCCACGACGCGTATGACAATTTCGGTCGAATATCAATGTTGCCAAGGTAAAACTCTAATTACCACGTGCGCGTTTAGATATCACATAATAAAGAGAAAACTTATTTCTGATCATGAAAAATTGGTCATTTATTTCAAAAATATTTAAAAATAGGCTGAAATTAATGAAAGGTATAGGAATAATCAACGATTACTGTGGGTTGTTAAAATATAAATAGCATTTTTTATTTAGACGTAAACTGATGAAAATCATAACCCTCACCGTCACCGGCACCATTAGTGTTCTCTTTCTATTAACGCCTTTATTTTTTTAAAATCATATCATCATTTATATCATCACACTTGCTTTCTTTCTTTGCAGCGCACTCCCCTTCCGCCGCCGTTGTTTGATTCGCTTTGCTTCTGTCAGGTGTAGCCTGACCAAAGAAAATAGAATACTTTCAATTTTACCATTTTATTTATTACATACCAATTTCTTTGAGCATAACCCAGCCTTTTTTACTATAGAAACTTATTTTAAAAGTGACCGTAGAAATAGAAATCGTAGTAGTGCAAAGAATAAAAATAAATAAGATGATCATTAAGGTATGTAAATAAAAAAAAATACACCAAGTTTTTGGAATTATTGTATTTATTTCAAAGCATTTTTAAATGACAACCTACTTTCAATAAAATACGAATGCATTCAATTCTGTAAATTATTTTATATTCAGTTTTACAGACAATAATAATAATAAAAATATTACTTCAAGTAAAGCGCCAAGCAGTTTAGTTATTAAAAATACATATTTTGTGATTATTTTTTAGTCTAGCAATAATAATCAGAAACGTTTTGATGTTGCAAGTATAAATATTTCTTATATGCTCCTGCCATCTTTTATTAAATCGAGGAACTAAATTGTATGAGAGCTTTGCAGTTTATACCATTTATTTTGTTTCTAACAAATTCACATAGATGGCGCTAACAAATTTTAAGCAACATTTTCTGTATGAATTTACGTAGGACACGGGTTTCTTTCAAACACTTTATATTTTAATATAGCATTTTGCACACCGATCAAAACATTATCGGCTGAGTCCATAGCAAAACTATTAACCCCTTTAATATTAAAATTACCCAGTTTTTTGGCACTGGCATTATTTGCATCAATCTGATACAGGTTGCTATTTTCATCCATGGCGTACACATCTTCAAATTTACTAACAAACACACCACTCAATTCGTCATTTGGCAATCCGTGAATTTTAATTGGCGTTGTATCACCATTTTTTAATATATACGTTATTTTTGCTGCAATAAAATAGATATTATTTCGTGTATCAATTGTCAGTCCATGTCCGTTTGGAATATGCGGGAAAGTTTCTGTTTTACGTCCCTCGTTCGTTATCTTTTGAACTCTGTTTTGAGGCCATGTTGCTATATATAAAGTATTCCCGTCGTTTGTAACGCTTACATACATAACATCGTCACCATCCGCGGTAAACAAATCCATTGTAGAGCCGTCTTTATATTTATAAACCCCATTATCTGTTGCTAAATAAATTATGTCGTTATAATTATCTACAGCCGTTGATTGGCCCAATCCTTTTACGACGATACTTTCCAGCTCTCCAGTCGGTCGGAGTAGGTTTAATGACATCGATTGTTTTTGGTTTATTAGAGTGAAATAAATATTGCCTGTTTTCCAATGAACTGTTAAGTCTGCTGGCATTCCTGTTATATTTATTTGTTCATCTGAAGTATAGTAAAGATGGTTAATAACCAAGCTGTTGCAATAATTTTTTGGTTTATTGCTTTCTATTAAAGGGTTTGATGTTGTCTGGGGTACAATCATTGAAGCTAATAATGATAGAGCTAAAGTTGCTGTTTGCGACATCTGTAACAAATAATACTTAATTATTAATTAAATTGGTGGGCAGACTGATGATTCCGTGGCTCGCCGATTCCTTTGACAGTGATAGTTAGGTTATAGTGGTAGATAGGGGGTCCCGGAATACCTCCCTGAGGTACCCCAGTGCGAACTAAATCCAAAAGCAAGGGTCTCTCCTCGGGTCACACTCTGCTTTCAGAAAAGACCTGAGTGAGAGACCACTCTTTATCGCGTGGGTGGAGGCGGTAGCGGACTAGCAAGCGTTATCTCCTTCGCCCCGAGCCAAGAGCGGTAGTCCCGGAGTTGGACTGCCGCTCATTTACTTGGCTGGAATAGTGTTTTTTTCCGATGAGGTGGGGCCTAACAGTCAAGCGTCGGTGGGGTCGCGGATGCATGCGAAAGCGTGCCCATGACCTCACCATATGACGTAGAGAGGGACACCGTGGGGGTTTTATTCGTGTATACCCGGTATTGGGGAGTACCTGGGAGTACGACATAATCTCGTCGTCCTCCCCGAGACGGCGAGGCATCTTTAAAACGATTTACCCCAAGGACAAAATGCAGACTGATGATGGTTATCAGCCCAGTGACCAGTTTATCGTCCTAACGTAGAACAGAGCGAAGAAAAAGGAAAATTTTAATAAATTATCAATAATATAATATTATTGCCAAATCCAATATGCGGAGTTAAGTATTTTTTGGTATTCAGCCAAAGATTATGTCAAAAGCAACAGAAATACTTCTTGATATATAAATATATGTAAGTATGTACTTATAAATAGTTGTCTGATACTAACAGGCCTGTCTAACCCAAATTCCACTATTACAGCCCGCACTCTTGAGTAAAAATGCTATTTCTCTTATTTTATTATTATTTTTTAATAAATAATTACTGCTGAGGATTGAACGACAGAATATAATAAAGTTAATATGATACCATTCAGAATTTAGCGAGGTTTGAACACGGGTCTCATCGATCGAGAGGTCTGGCTGTCTATCTCTAGACTACGGCTGATACAAGGACACTTTGATACAAAGTGCTGTGTGGGAGACAGTCGCTTAATTAATTAAATAATTAGGAACTAACGTAATAAAAAATTAAAGACTTACATTAACAAAATAGTGGATATATTTGAACGAATAATAATATATTTCCTCTACAAAATAAATAAATAAAAACTAGTCGTACGTTCGCGATAAAAGTTCATAAACGACTGCTCTCAGATAAGTAAAAAAAAAACAATGTTATAAATAAGCTTTGTTTATAACATGAAATAATGTTTGAGTGTCTTTGTTTTCAAATAAAACCCTCACTATACTGCTAACAATAATATCTTTGATTCTTATTAAACAAAATTATAACAATACATTGTATTGTGAATTTTAATAGTAGCTCGACATTATTACAACACTCCACTAGAGTGCGGTCTATGAACAATTGTTACCATAGAGAAATAGCAGTCGCGAAATGAAAGTGCTAAGAGATTGGGCACACGGCAGATTTCATCCAACTCCTCCCAGCAGACTAATGTAGTCTGCCGTCCTGGAGCAGAACCACCAGTTGGGAAGTGTAACGGTTAAAAAACTAGGATAACACCTAAATTATTTAAATAACCATTAATCAAGATACAACCTTCTATTATCTATTATCTATTAATTCAGGCACTAAAAGTTTTCTCGCTTACTTCAAAATTTGTGTAAACATATATCTTTTTTTTTCTTTTAATAGTATCTTGGTATATCACGAAACTGAAGTTAAGCTAGAGTGCGATCCACGAGCAAAAACAAATTGGTATCACAGAGATATATCTATTCGATTACGAGACGTGACTAGGTCTCTTCATGGTTACACTTGGAAGTGGTAGTAGTATCCCAGGACTGCAGACTGGGCTAATAACCATCATCAGTCTGCCTACCCCTCTTTAATTAATACCTATGTGCATTGAGTGAAGTGAAAGTGTATAATTAAACGTGTTTAAAAATCCGAATAAAATATTTTATGCAGCTTGTCTTATCGTGTTTATTTACTTCGAACGTGGTCACAGAGAAACTGGGCAACCACGATAGTCAATCTAGATGGTACATGCTCTTCTCCTCAAGCCGGCATTGTGGAGGCGACTGCTGCCCGCACATGTTTCTCTGCAGTAGCAGTTGTTTCCATTAATGGACCGCACTTTAGCTTTACTTACTTAGAGGCGAAGTGTTGTCACATGCTACAAAAATTAAACGAATGCGAAGTTGTGGGTATCAGTTAGTATAAAATCGTGTTTCGTAAACTCAAATAGAATAGAAAATATTCATCGATAATGGAATTCACAACAAAAGTGTAAGGAAAACTTTTAAATTCGTAGCAAAGTTGCTACACTTCGCTAAGTTTCCTAACTTTGCCAAAAATTTCTCCCTGTATGTTCACGGCGCACTATGGGAAAGCTCCATACAAAGCCGTCTCAAAACTATCTTACACGAAAGTTGATGTTGAGGGATAAAAAATATGAATTAATGTACTATAATGAATGAAGTTATTTTTTAGATATTTTTATTTTATTTTGTTATTAAAGATTTTGTATAAATAGCCCATAACTCATATTTGATGACATGATTTTAACGCAATAAGATACTACAATTCAACGCCACATTACTCAACATTTTTCTATATAACTATATAAGTATTATACGTTTTTGGAAAGCTTGTAATCTCCACTTATCGTATTGTAATTAATATTGTGTATATTAGTTTAAAAAAGTAAAATTAATCAACATAATTTGACATGGTAAATTTTTAGGGTTATTTTTTTTTTAAAAAGAGTTTTACTTATTACCGCTGCTTGCCGCTGTCGAGATATTTATTGCATTAAGATCTTTATACATTAGTTTACCTAAGGAAGAAAAAAAATTTTGCGTCTACCTGCTCTTCTTTTAACACGGTCGTAAAATATATCGCGAGATGAAAATGTTAATTTTACGAATTAATTTTTTTTTCTCAAGTAATAACGTGGATGACAATATATTGTAATCATTATTGTAAATTTTTTGGAAAATTATTAAAAGCTGCTTTTAAAACCCAATTAACCTGTGGTAAAAAAATCGATAATGATTTGCCATTTTTACTCACAAATTTTTATCTATTTATTTTTAGTTATCATTAGTCAAATTAATAAATATAATTAATTACATTTGTGGTATGGATAAGGTTTTAACCACATAATTTGATAAAATAAGGTCTCTTATCTATTATTTATTTATTTAAAGCTTAGTGTAGCGTGCACACAGGCGAACTTAATGCTAAATAGCATTCTCTTCCAGCTAACCTCCGTGTTTAAGAGAGCTGTAGCGGAGAGAAGCAGTATTTTAAACAAAAATATATATAATTTATATTAGGGTCATAAAATATAAATATTTTAGGGTCAAATTAAAAATAAGTTAGTTAAGGGAAGAGTGCAAATTTCCAATTCTTATCGTTTTGCACATAGCACTATTTCTTAGGCACATAAAAAGCAGGCGAATCCTCAAAAACTTTACAGTTGTCAATCATACAATTGGCCGGTCCAGTACAAGTACCTATTTTCGGGCAAGAAAATTTTCGAAGCTTACTAATTTGAAAAAAATGGGTGAATTTGTTTGTACCAAACGGGAGTTTGGTGATAAATGAGCATATAGAAAATTACTTGCAAAAAAAATTCAACTTGTCAGAAGAGGATGCGGCTACTGTGATCTCCTACACTCAAAGAATCTTAATATCTAAATGTAACGAACGCTGGAGAAAAACCTATCGGAAAAAAGATAGTTTAGAAAGTCAGAATGTCAACTAGTTAGATGGTGAATTTCGTGTTCCACTGGAGTGTCGAGCTTCGGTTGATGAGCCTAATTCATCTGGAAGTGGTGGTGGCAGACTATCAAAACCATAAGATACATGTTCAGAAAAAACAAAGAAACGAAAAAACATGGAGCTTATACAAGAGTACGGATTTGAATTTTGTTTTTTTCATGGAGAATCCTGAAGATGTCACACCTTTTTCAAAGGAAGGAGCATTACAGATATTTATTGACTTAGATCTTAAGAGTGAATATAAGCAAGTTTTGCCAGAAGAAAGCGATTTTATTTCAGATGCAAACCTTTTTATTGCTTCACTTGTACTAATACTGTTGTTTGGAAGAATGAAACTTGTTTATCTGTAAGATATTGCCGACCTATATCATTCGAATTTGCTAAAGAAACTCCTGAAAAAATAGCGTAAAATAAAGAAAAATATATGCATATTCTCACTAAATCGCATGCATCTTTTGTTTTATTTTTTAAATTTAAGAATAAAAAAAGAAATCGAAATTAAAATTATTTCTATAAAACCTTATATATCCAAGTATACTTGTGCAAAATTACAGCTCATTTCATATTGAAACAACGGAGATACGGAATTTCGAGACGGAACATACGCGATTTTCCCATAGTGCGGCGCTGTGAGCGTTGTAACGACATCCGAAGTTTGCTAACTTTAGGTCTCCTTAGGTATAGAAACGTGAGTGTATTAGTTTATTTACTATTTGCCTTTGTACATTTTTAATAGTAGTACGACATGTGACTACTCCGCCTGATGTTAAGGCTGGGATATATGTGAACTGCGCTAGAACTGAAGTACCATCACTTTCGAATGTAACACCCGTAAAGTGACTTTGTCGCGTTTCGGGAGCAATTTGAAAGTAGCCAGGTATAGCGAGAGGAGTGTGTACTGTCAATCTAGATGGTGTAGAGCTTTATCTGCAGTAGCATTTGTTTCCGTTCGTGGACCGCACTCTAGCTTTATATCAGGCGGAGTGTTGTCATGTGCCGAGCAACAATAAAAACTTACCACTTCTGACTTACCCAAAGGTCGACTGGTAGATAAAGCTTCACGGCTTTAAGTCCACCTTTTGTGAAATTTTCAATAAAGTATATATAAATAAAAAAAAAGAGTGTTTGGCGCGCTTTTGCCCGGGAAGGTTGAGGTGTTTTTTTTATCCCTTTCCTTAATTAGTTTAGTGGTTATTATTGTGTAAAATTGGTGTTATTTTGCGTAATTTTATGCTGCGCATGTGAGTAATTGTGGAAACATTAAAATTCACTCTATATGAGGCAACAGAAGCGGTTTTTTTTTTGGGTTATCCCACGCCGTGAAAACGCTCATATTGTGACGTGACCGGGTGAATTGCCGCCAAATACTCCAAGAAAGCGTCAAATTGTAAAACACCATTGCAATTTGATGTAAAAACTTCAAGAATTTACTACAAATGAGATATATATTATATTACTGAAGACATGGCTGTATCGGCTTTGTTCCCTTTGCCTTCCCAGAATGGGAGAATTAACAAAATCAAAATGCCTATTAATTGTTTTAATACGTATTAATAATTATGAAAATATAACCTCAAACGTGAGTTTTGTGAAAACGAGCAGCAATGGGAGGCTTTTACGCATTTTCAATTAACTAATTAATAATCGCATTAATTACGAGTAGTATCCCCTATATCCGTGGACGCTAATTGAAAAGGCTTGTTTGCAATTAACTATCAATTTCATTTGTTTAAATATTTTTAATAGTTTTTATGAAAGCTAAGTTTTTATGCGTAAATCACTACCTACACTTTCAGGCGGAATTAACTGAGAGTTATACGAGGAATAGAGGTTACCGCTACAGCAGAGCAGCTGTCATCTTCGCTATACTGACTTTAGGAGACGAATGTACATCGTCACAAAGAGAGCGTTTAAGAAGAGAGCCATTAAGAGATCTCGCACTATCTAAAAAACTTTCTAGGGTTGCTGAAACTTGAGTGCACATTCGTCTCCTCAGGCCGGCCTAGCCCGGGATAACGGATACGACTGCTGCGTGTAGAAATTTATATGTAGCAGCAGTTGTTTCCGTTCATGGATCGCATTCTAGCTCAGCATCGGAAGCATTGTTGTTATGGCGGCTGTGGTCTAGCGGTAAGACGCGTGAACTCACGATCGATGAGTCCCGTGTTCGAACCTCGCTAAATTCTGACCGGTACCGGACTTTGTCATATGTACTTTGGTCGCTCAGTGGTTATAGGCACTATTAAAGAATGGTAGGCAGACTGATGATCCAGTGTGCCGCCCTGGGGCAGTACCACCACTTTCGAATGTAACACCCGTAAAGTGACCTTGTCGCGTTTCGGGAATAGTTTGAAAGTAGAGAGGAGTGTGCACTATCAATCTGGATGGTGCATGCTCGTCTCTTCATGCCGGCATAGTGGAGGTGACTACTGCCTGTAGAGATTTCTCTGTAGTAGCAGTTGTTTCCATTCATGGACCACACTCTAGCTTTACATCAGGCGGAGTGTTGTCAAATGCCGAGTTACAATAAAATAAAAATCATTTGTACGCGTCTATGACGATACGCCTTGATTGAAAAACCATATAATAATTATTAATTTGTAAACCAAACATCTTGTTAGTAGACCTACTTAACTAGTTTAATTTTAAGTTATATTTAAGTCTGTACTCGTAAGTCCAGCACGAAATAACAATTTGCTTCCAAAAAGATCGTATATTTAATGCAGGTACGTAAGGAACCCCTTAATTCTATATCATTATACATCTATCAGTTCTTTTTTATGTCGGCTTAATATTATTTGATCTACTACACGAAGTTGGGGTAAGTTTATGTTGAATCGGATTATTTACATTTATAACGCCTTTAGTACATGATGGGTCAAGACTTTGTCTCAGTGTCTAACGTTATCACTTTCTTTGTCAACTGTTATTGAAATAAATTAATGCAATAATAAGATATTATTATTATTTTATTGTAGCTCGGCATGTGAAGCTAGAGTGCGGTTCACGAATAGAAACAACTGCTACTACAGAGAAACCTGTGCGGGCAGCAGTCACGTCCACTATGTCGGCTTGGGGAGACGAGCATGTACCATCTAGATTGACAGTGCACATTCCTCTTGCTATACCTGGCTACTTTCCAACTATTCCAGAAACGCGACAAGGTCACTTCACGGGTGTTACATTCGAAAGTGGTGGTATACCCCAGGACGGCAGACTGGACAAATAACCATCATCAGTCTACCTACCACTCTTTAATAGTGTCTATAGGCACTGAGCGGCCAAAGTACATATAACATTGGTCAGAATTCGAACACGGGTCTCTTCGATCGTGAGTTCACGCGTCTTACCACTAGACCGCGGCCGCTCACCCACAAATGGGGATTGTCCATTGTTTAAAGTATTATAAAAATACTCGTACATTCGTACGCAAATAACTTTAGTAAATAAAAAGCTAACTCCATACCTTCTTAGCATAGGTAACATCTCACAAAATGGTCTACGAATTTGGCTCCAGCATCCGGTGATTATCTCCTCCATTTCTTCGGATGTTCGCTTGAAAAAAAAAAACTAGATAACAATAAAACGGTTTTTTTGACTACCGCTGGTTATAATAAATAACTTATTTGTTTGAGATGATTTTTTGAGACGAATTTCACCACGATTTTATTTCTACATTCAGTGAGACCATCATCTGTTATTTGTTATTATTAGCTCAATCTGCTAATCCTGTCCTGGGGGAGTACCACCATTTTCGAGTTACACATCTGGAGTGTGCGAAGTCAACTTGAATGGTGTACAAACGTCTCTTTAAGCCGACAAAGCGTAGTCTCCGTTCATGGACCACAATCTAATTTAGTGGTTACACGAGTTTAGCTAGTCCAGCAATCTATACTCCTAACGTTTGGGCAATTAATAAAATACAATACAATTGTCACGTCTTTTTTACACAGGGATAGGTAGAGACAACAGAACGCCACTTACCACGATCCTGACACGACTGTCTCGCATTCCTCACATCCACAATTCTCTTCATGCACGCCCGACGGTATAAGCACTGGGCAGCCCAGCTTTCATAAGGATGTCTCCGATTTGATTGGAAAACACACTTCCGGGTCTGCCTTGTTTAACGCATCCATTCACATCAGACTTATATATTCCTTTCGTCAATTTCCTTTCATTCATCCTTTCCATGTGCCCAATACATCGAAGCATTCCTTTCTTAATCCTCGTCACTACATCATCTTTCAAACCACATCTATCGCTGGTCCAAAAAGCTAGTGAGGAAACTAGTAGGCTAGTGGTGTCAATTTAGGATAGGAGTTCTATTTTTTAGGAATATCGCTTACTGGCCTGGCTTACAAAACTGGCGTCGTGTATCCCGGACATAAGTGCCTAACTACATCTTATATTACTCTATTTTGCACTTTCACTCATCTCTTTAGTGTTATTACAACAACGAATAATTCATATCATACCTTGTCGCGTTTCGGGAATAGTTTGAAAGTAGCCAGGTATAACGAGATGAATGGTACATGCTCCTCTCCTTAAGCCGGCATAGTAGAGGCGACTGTTGCCCGCACAGGTTTCTCTGTAGTAGCAGTTTTCATTTCATTCAGCTTTACATCAGGCGGAGTGTTGTCACATGTCGAGCTACAATAAAAAATAAAATATGTATTATAATTGAAAAAATCGTTCATTGCTGGGTTATGCTCGGTTATGGATCGAACGACTATAGTACGCATTATCGGCACTCATCGATCGTAAGTTTATACCTTCTATCGCTGAACCACGGTCGCTTTGGTTCTGGCAAAATACGTTTAGGATTTCACCCATTCAATTATTCAATTTATAATCCGCGAGTTTCTGATAGTGGATTCGCATATCCACGTCTAATATATAAGAAAATTGAAATTCCGCTCAAACTGCAGTATCCTCACTTCATTACTGCGGTGCACATAAAAATTTACGATTGCAGTTACCGAACGTACCCCGTATTAGATATTGTTCAAACTGTGATGCTTTTAAAAATAACACGATCTTTTTTTATATTGATACAGTGGAGGTCCATGAGCTCCGACGACCGGAGAACCGCAGCACACGATGGCCCCAGTCGCCGTCACTATGCCGGCCCGAGAAGGTGCTTTTTCACGCTCCGCTTGAAGGATCCAAGGAAGGAGTGGGAGAATACATGGGAGGGCAAAGCATTCCATTTATCGATTGTGCGACAGAAGAAGGAAGCGCCTAACCGTTTTTATCTTTTTTTATTTTGTGCACCATCCAGATTGACAGTGCATACAGTCTCCTCAAGCCGGCATAGTGGAGGCGTCTGCTGCCCGTAGAGATTTCTCTGTAGATGCAGTTGTTTCCATTCATGGACCGCACTCTAGCTTTACATCAGGCGAAGTGTTGTCATATGCCGAGCTACAATAAAAGAAAAAAAAAACATCTACAACAAATGTAAAACCTATGTTTACAATAAATTATTTGATTTGTTTTTAACATATTTTTGGGTAATTTGTGAATTGTAAGTAGCCAAATTAGGGCATGTTATACAAACGGCGGGGGTGAGGAAATATAGCAAGTAGGGGTCGAGAAAAGGGGGGCACAAATATTGGTTTACTGAAGGCCAGCCCCTGGGTTTACGGCCCACGTGGAAATGATATAATTCACAATACTGTTTCATTGTTTATTTGAAGTATCTTTGTCCATCTTGAATGTTTATTGTTTTCTTTGTTTATTCTACACTAGATATATCTAATATAAACAAAAAATAGAAATCGTAGGCAAAATGATGATCCGGCAGCTCGCGGTCCGTTGAACGTGAGTGTCAGTGTCATATGGGGGGCACTATTGGAGTTGCTGGTGGTGGATAGAGGGTCCCGCGAATCTCGAAATCAGTAAGGTGGGGTCTCTCCTCGGGTCACACTCTGCTTTCAGAGAAGACCTGAGTGAGAGACCACCCTTCTTCGCGTGGGCGGAGGCGAAAGCAGGGTACCAAGCGTTATTTCCTTCGCTCTGAGCCAAGAGCAGTAGTTCCGGGGTTGGACTGCCGCTCATTTACTTGGCTGGAATAGTGTTTCTTCCCGATGAGGTGGGGCCTAACGGCCAAGCGTTGGTGGGGTTGCGGATGAATGCGAAAGCGTGCCCGTAACCTCACGTATAACGTAGAGAGCGACACCGAGGGGGTTTTAGTCGTGTATACCCGGTATTGGGGAGTCCGTGCTTAGACCAGTCCAGTATGCGTCGAGTAAAACACCGTGGAGTTTTAGTCCGACGTAACCCTGGCATCTTCCCCAAAGGCCAGGGCATCCGTAAAACAAAAAAGGCAGCCATGATGGTTATTAGTCGAATGTCACAAAGTCAGCATAGCGGATGCGACTGCTGTCTGCGGATCTCCTTCTCTGACAGCAGTCGCCTCCGTTCATGGATCGCACTCTAGCTTAACATCAGGCGGAGTACGAACATATGACGTGCTAAAATAAAAAAATAAAAAAGTGTGCCGTCATGGGGCTGGGGTATATTTAAGTGTGTAAGCCGGCATAGCGTAGACGACTCCTGCCTCATGGGCCGTAATGAAGATACTATTTATAAAACAAATGAAGTCATTGATAACTTTCTAATTTTTCTACTTTAAGTTTATATTATTTATTTATTTGTATATTCTATTGTATTTTATGCAATGTATTTGTTATAATACACTTATATGTTTACTTATTTATTTATTTTGATTTTCCTATCCTAACTTGTTCATTGCACTGTAGATCTCCGCTCACACCAACAAAGGTTAGCTGGTAGACAATGCCAAAGGCATTAAGCTCGCCTATGTACGATTTGTGTGTGCAATAAAGTGTTTTTTTTATTTTTATTATTATTTATTTAAAAAAATTTAAAAAAAAATCCCAAGTTTTTTCTGTATTTATTTTCAAAGATGTTGGTCGAGTGTTTAATCATGCGCGAGATAAGAGGGTGTATTTAGGGTTGTCGTACATATATATATATTTTATTTGAAACAAATGGAAATAAAACGCATAAGAACATATGAGAACACTCCGCTTGATGTCAAGCTAGAGTGCGGTCCATGAATGAAAACAACTGCTACTACAGGGAAATATCTACAGGCATCAGTCGCCTCTGAGGTGACGAGTATGCACCATCTAGATTGACAGTGCACACTCCTCTCGTTATACCTGGCTAATTTCAAACTACTCCCGAAACGCGACAAGGTCACTTCACGGGTGTTACATTCGAAAGTGGTGGTACTACCCAAGGACGGCTCGTCTTGATGTTTCCCTATTGCTTAGCATGAGAGAGTGATAAAGATCTAAAAATATTCGACAACCCTAATACTTTTTTTCGGGGTTTTGGACAAACCTTTTGTGTCCCGTGGCAATTCAATTTACTGATAAGGCATAAGCAGAGTGGGACAGTGCTATTCAACCAACGCGTCTAGAGGGAGAAAGATGTACAGTAATAAAAATAAATGAGAAATGTACTTGAATTCGACGTTAGTTTATTTATTACCAATTCTTTTTTTATCATTTATTATTTATATTGATTTAGTCTAGGTTGCCGTCCTGGGGTAGTACCACCACTTTCAAATGTTGAAGGGTTTCAGGAACAGTTTGGAAGCAGCTAAGAGGAGTATCAGTGACAGTGCAATTTGGATGGTGCAATCTCTTGAAGCCGGGATAGCGGAAGTTTTTTATTATTTTTTTATTGTAGCTCGACATGTGACAACACTCCGCCTGATGTAAAGCTAGAGTGCGGTCCATGAATGGAAACAACTGCTACCACAGAGAAATCTCTACGGGCTGCAATCGCCTCCACTATGCCGGCTCGAGGAGACGAGCATGTACCATCTAGATTGACAGTGCACACTCCTCTCTTATACCTGGCTACTTCTAAACTAATCTTGAATTAAGACATATTCACTTCACGGGTGTTACATTCGAAAGTGGTGGTACTGCCCCAGGACGACAGACTGGACAAATAATTTGTAACTGCTGATTTGTATCCGTTCATGGACTTAACATTAGGCGTAGTGTTGTCATATGCCGAGCTGCAATAAAAAGTGTGTTTTTTAATTTAAAGAAAACGTTCTTGACCGCATTTACAAAATTAATTCTAAGACTGCTCTCCCAATGTTTTTAACGGTTTTTTCGTTTAACAAATCAATTTCATCAGCTGAGGGTATTTTATAGAAAATCGATTGTTTATAAATAGTTTATTGATATTTTCTCAGCAATTAGTTCTGGTTTTGGTTGAACGCACGCTCGATTGAGTTGTTTACTGTTATCTTTATTGAAATAACGGGCTTTGATTGTTATTAATTTGATCATTAGCTTAGAAGAGTGGTAGGCAGACTTATGATGGTTATTACCACTTTTGTGTAACACCCGTGAAGTGACCTAGTTGCGTTTGGGGATGGGCTTGGCACCAGAATGGTGCACAATAGTCTGGATGATTGCTGACGTGTGCCCAGTTTTAGTCCGTATGTCAGCGTTAGATTAGAGAGCCCGACACAGCCCCTGATACCTTTCCCAAGGGCCAGGGCATCCTTAAAGATAAATCCACGTAAAAAAAAGAATAAACAAAAAGGTGGTGCACGATCATCTCCTTGACACTGGCCACTGCATGTAGGCATTTAGCCATGATAGCAGTTATATCTGAACTACTATAATTATATTTTAAAAAAATTGTAGTGGGAAAATATATGGTGGAAAGCTAGAGCGTGCCTGGGTCGAAGTATTCTAAATATTGTAAATAGCAATTTTTCTTACAGAAAACATTTCTTTATTTTTAAAAGTAGTTATAACTGCATTCAAAGATTATAAATTATTAAAAGTCGCTTGCGCCCGGAAATAAACCCTAACTCTACACCTCTATACTCGTATGGGGAGTATTAAAAACAGTCATAAAAACGCCTACCTATCGACCTTAATTTAATAATAAAGACACTGTATGGGCTTTATTCCCTTTGCCTTTCTAGAATGAAAGAACTGAGCCAAAAAAAAAGAAAGAAAATATGTATTAATTTAATTTATTTATATTATATGTCACAAAATCCCTTGATAAATAGCGAAATATTGTTAGGCAAATTGTAATAAATAATATAAAAAAAACTTGTGTAACAATGTGACCCTTGTCAAGTTGCCTACTAGACTTGTCGTGTTATCTATACAAACATAAATCTAACAAGTTTCTAGTCTATGAATTATTTCCAATACGGCCTAATGATAAACGTCTGTTTTGGTTGGTTATTCGCGATCAAGTTTTTAAATTATAGAATATTTCAATTAATTTTTGATATAATGAAAATTGAATAGAAAAAAATCTGTCTAACACAAAAACAGTCAGAGCTGAAGTCGATGTTTTTTTATTAACGCGATGCGTAACGGCGACTGGTCTGATGGTAAGCGCAGTGAAGGTTTAAGATTCTAAGACGACTGAACTATGCCGGCCCAAAAAACGTGCTTTATTACTGTGGATTTATGGTTAATTTCCCATTATTTTAATTTTATTTTTTTATTTATTTTTGGAAAACTAACAACTAACAATTACATTAATCAATCAATAATCGTCGTAGGTAACATAAAATCAATTAACAAGGGGCTGAGTCAAAAGCCATTCGACTTAAAACGTATAGACTAATTTCTATCTTTTTTTTTTTTCTGTTTTTCTAACTTTTCATTTCTACTTTTTTTTTATGCTTAATAGGCAAGCGTTTGACCACACCCTGCCTGGTGTTAAGCAGTGATATGGTCTAAGGTGGAGCACGCCTGCCTATGAGGTACCTGTTCACCTTCGATTTGAAGAGACCTATGTTGTACGTTTCGCAGTACGCACGAGGAACGTGTTGTCGAAACGCCTCGTACGCACTTTAGGAACTTGAACCATAAACGGATGGTACCTCTCCGGGTGCCTGGACGTCCGATAGATAGATATATACTAGATTTAATAGCTAATAAAAAGCTCAATAGTGAGCGGCCGTGGTCTAGCGGTAAGACGCCTGAACTCACGATTGATGAGTCCCGTGTTCGAACCTTGCTAAATTCTGACCGGTACCAATGTAACTTTGTCATATGTGCTTTGGTCGTTCAGTACCTATAAGCACTATTAAAGAGTGGTAGGCAGACTAATGATGCTTATTAACCCAGTCTGCCGTCCTGGGGCAGTACCACCATTTTCGAATGTAACACCCCTGAAGGGACCTTGTCGCGTTTCGGGAGCAGTTTGAAAGTAGTCTTGTCATTCTAGATCGTGCATTATCGTTTCCTCCGGCCGGCATAGCGGAGGCGACTGCTATCTATAGAGATTTCTCTGTAGTAGCAGATGTTTCCGTTCATCTAGCACTCTAGCTTTACATCAGGCGGAGTGTTGTCATATGCCGAGCTACAATAAAAAAAAAGGATTTCTTGGACCTCCATATTTTGTTGTTGCCCCCATTGTAGGTTCTTATCGACCTCTGGGGGTAATTATACCGTCTATAGTCTTTGAGAATGATAGATATAAACTATATTATTTATTATAAGTATTTATATTGGAACCTCATGCATTAGTAAACACTGAAGATGTTCCATATATTCTGCGGGTTGTAAGCCAGACACCTCCCAAGTTAACAATCGAGACCCGTGTCAAAGTGTCCCGGAGAACGACTAACGACTGCGGTATGTACGAGACTCTCGAGGGGTATAAATCGTCTGTAGAAAGCTTTTTGGTATGCTGAAATAGCAAATTCAACTTTGGCTATTACCAAGTCTGTATGGACTCCGATCAATTAACCCTGCGGTTTTGTACAACTTGCGCTAAATTAAGTTTTACTTAATGTTATAATTAAGTATTAAATTATAATGAAAATTGTGTTTTTTGAATGAAAAGTTTTTATTTGAATGAAATGGAAACAACTGCTACTACAGCTAAATTTCTATAGGCAGCAGTCGTTTCCGCTATGCCGGCTTGATGAGACGACACGGGTGTTACATTCGAAAGTGGTAGTAAAGGTGAAACGGAAGCGTCAGGTTTGAATCCAATTATAATTTATTAATAACACATGCATACTCATCAGGAAAATTCAACACAATCACGTAAACACTCAGACTGCATAAAAAAAAAACACAAATTCAACACTAGAAACAAAAACTTACTTAAAATACCTGGTGCTAGAACTCACTATGGAAAAAGAAGTGTTATTGTGGATGGAGCGCAATTATATAATGATTTACCAAAAAATGTAATTAATAATAATAATATAAAAAAATGAAAGTCGAATGACGTAATTTGTTAAAAAATAATTATAGTTATTAGTCTGTTAATTTGGAAAGAATGGATGAAAGGTGATTAACTAGAAATATTGATTGTGCAAAAGTGGATGGCAGTGTCGGAAGGGGCGCCCTAGGAAGACCTTTTTCAGTCAGATTGGTCAACTACTGAAAAAGGGTCAGATGAGGAGCACCCTCAACCGACGTGCATGCATGAGGGGAGTAATGGATGTGGTCGAAGTAAAAGTGGTATGTAGAGTGAGAAGTCGCTGGCGCTCCATAGTTTCTGCCTACCCCGCTGGGAACAAAGCGTGAGTTAAGTGGAGTATATTAATCGAAATATCCCGGCCGAAACATTTTTCCTGTAGTTTCAGCATGCAGCAGTTGTTTCCATTATTCTGCCTTATTTGTACCATCCAGGTTGACTTTCAAGCTGATTCGGAAAACAGACTAGGTCAAGTAGGTAGCTTGAAAGTGGTCGTACTACCCCAGGACTGCATTGAAGCTAATAACCGTAATCACTCTGCCTAAAATATGTCGCTCTTCATAAAATATGTCAAAAGCTCGCTGACAAGTAAAAATATATCTAACCCAAAATTTAAATAAAGTAGCCATAATACAGTCAAAAATCTTTAACATTTGAAAGATAAAAAAAATCACATTACAGTACTTTTTCCCGAGCTCTTAAATGGCAACTTAAGCGACACCCAAGCGTTCCCAATTTTCTGATCCCCTATTCATCCCTTAAACTAGTAGCCACACGTTAGCGTGTCAAGTTATTATATATTAAATTTAAAAATAGAATTCGATATTACGTTCCATATTTATAAAATTTGAAACTAAGGACAGGTTCTGTAATTTTCGTTTTTATATTCTAAAATGGAATTTTGTTTTTGTTCCATATTTTATGACATTATATCAATTAGCCAGTTTTAAAGTAAATATCACGAGTTATTCGTCACATCAGTCAGGTCGGGCCCAGTCAAGTCAAAAATAGCTTCAGTGAAATTTCAGAAAATAAAAACACACGTTCCCTTCTTTTGAATTGTTTACCCACATTCATGTACGTTCACGTACAACTAATGGTTAATAATCCACCACTATTACATGCCACCATAAACACAAGTTTCTCGAATTCAAGTTCTTGAATTTAAAAATCGAATAATTTAGTTTTTCTAATTTAAAAATACATTATGATATAGATTCTATTCGAGGGCTGATATTCGAGTTATCTGATATCAATACAGCTATTTGTCATCATATCTCGAAGGAAGGAACATTAATTGACGTTGTGCTGTGAGCTTTAATAATAACTCAAGAAGCAGCTTGTCGCTCACAAGATTTGAATATTGAGATTGTTAAGGTTTATTATCTACCATATGTCTTCTTCTTTTGTTAAATGGCCTCAGATGTTATAACAACGACATTTCTGCCAATGTCGAGTAGTAAATTCTTGAAGTTTTTGCATCACAACAAATTGACGCTTTTTTGGAGTATTTGGCGCGTCACAATATGAGCGTTTTCACGGCGTGGGATAACCACAAGAAAAAAACACTGCCTTCGTCGCCTCATATAGTGTTGATTTTAATGTTTCCACAATTACTCACATGCACAGCATAAAATTACGCAAAATAACACCAAGTTTACACAATAATAACCACTAAACTAATTAAGGAAAGGGATAAAAAACACCTCAACCTTCCCGGGCAAAAGCGCGCCAAACACTCCTACCATATATATGTCTTTTGATTGTTGATTGAGTTGTTGGTCTTCCAACTAGATTGTTTTCCGCAATGCTATGGCTATGACCTCTTGTTGTGTGCTGGTCTCCCATCTAAAATATTAATAATTCTTCTAAATAATATATATTTTTTAAATTTAAACACACTTTCCTTTATTTCTACTTAATTATCTTTATCTACCTGCACCTCAGGTCTTTTGTACTCTACAGGCCTTCTGTACTTTAATGAGTGTTTGAATAATTAATAATTATTAATACATAAATAAATAGAAAAAAATAGAATATTAAAAAGAAGAAGAAATATATACAAATAATAATTACATAGATAAAAGAATATTAATAAAAAATCAAACAATATGGTCTCTATGCTCATTTCGTCTTAAAAATTGGAGTAAAGGTATATTTTTTATTTATTTTATATTATTAATTAGATAATATTCGGATTAAAAAAATATTAATTATTAATTAAAACAAAAAAAAAGGTAAAAAAATCAAACAATATGGTCACACTACACTCACTCGATTTGAATAAGAGCAAATTTGAAATTTAAATCTTGCCGTTTACTAAAATTGATGGCGCGATCCGTCTCTAGTACACTTAAGTCAAGATTTTGCGTTAAATAGATCCCGCGATTAGGCGACGACACTTTATTACTCCTATCGTCGCAGCGAAATTGTTTTTGACGTTCGGCTCTAACTATTATTGAAACCTTAAGGCTTGGGGGGGTTCCTTGACGCGTATAAACGCATCGTACATGCGCTGACGTTGATTCATATCCAAATACAGTAATACCCCACTTTACGTGAGGGATACGTTCCGCAAAAACTCGCGTTAAGTGAAATTCGCGTATAAGGGGGTCACGTTTAAGCATAACCAAAAGTCAGTACAAAATGCAAATCATTGTTACATTGGTATCGGTCAGCGCAGAGCCATCTTTGGGAATAGACTAAAGAGACCCGGGCCTAGAGCCCTAAAGTTCCTGCAAATACTACAAAGATGTAACACTTTTTCGAATGTAACACCCGTGAAGTGACCTTGTCGCGTTTCGGGAATAGTTTGAAAGTAGCCAGGTATAACGAGAGGAGTGTGCACTGTCAATCTAGATGGTACATGCTCGTCTCCTCAAGCCGCCATAGTGGAGGCGACTGCTGCCCGCACAGGTTTCTCTGTAGTAGCAGTTGTTTTCGATGCCGAGCTACAATAAAAAAAAAACGAACAAAAGTTACTTAACAAGTAATCAAATACACTATTCCTTATCTTGAAAGAGGGCCTTGGGTCAGCGAGATTTGAACACCTAGCTGATAACCATCATCAGTCTATCGCCACTCCCATTTCACAATGAATTAAGGGGTACAAGGAATATAATTGTCTATAAATGTTATTATTCAAACAAAGAACATCGGAAACCAAAATAAACCTTCAAAATTAATTGTAAAAGGATTGTTAGATATCGTACTACGTAAGCGATTGTTGTATTTTCCAATTATATTATATTTGTTTATTTAAAAAAAAATGATAATATATCACAGTGTCCTCAAAAACGGTATGCACTTTGGTGGTCATTAGCCCTGTCTGGAACGGCAGACAGACAGACAGGTTAGTGCCACCACTTTTGAATGTAACACCTGTCAATTGACTTTTACAGTTAGGAAGTAACCAGTGTGAGGACAGATTAGTGGGCGTTATAATGAATTAAACAAAGTCCTCATTTCTTATATACATATATTAATATCAATAAATACATATAGCAGTAAGGAAATAACCATTATTAGAATTCCTAGTAATCACGATTTAGTTTGACAACAGGACAAACATTTATTACATCGTGATTACGTGTTATAGCAACGTGACATTAATACTCACATTTTAAAATTTATACAATAAGAAACAATACAGCTGCTGTTCGGTAACGTCCTTCTCATTTGACGACTCGCCAAAAAGTGACAAGCACTCAGGCAGGCAGCCATCTCGCCCTCTCAAATAGGGATGGGCGGTGGCGGCATGCCTGTTTCTTAGAATGGATTACTACATTATTCAATTCCATGTAAAATATTTATAAGTGGCAACATTATTTATTTTAGTTGCTAACATTCGGCCATCCTATACTAAGCATGACCTCATGCTTTCTATTATATTTATTTGATATCTTATATATATTTAGCAATATAAAATAAATGTAAATATATTAAAAGAAAATAATTAATTAATTAATTAGTTATCTGAAGCCCTTCGGCTATAAGTAACAACAAAACACTTGCATTGAGCCCTTCTGCTCATATTAAATACATAAATATCTACTTATTAATTTAAATTAATGTATAACGAGTAAACAATAATTAGTATTTACTAATATAAAACAATAATCCATTAATATATATTTGAAGCCCTTCAGCTACTAATAACAACAAAATTACTCGTATTGAGCCCTTCTGCTCATATTAGATACATAAATATTTACTTAGCAATTTAAAATTAATATATTACAGACAATCAATAATCGATATTCAATAATATAAAATAATAATACAATTCAATAAATATTTGAAGCCATTCTGCTACAAACAATAAAACAATTGAGCCCTTCTGCTCATATTTAAAATTTATAGTTAAAGTTTAGGCCCTTCTGCCTTATCATCAAGATGAAATTCTGAACCCTTCTGTTCAGAATAGGCCCTTCTGCCTTATCATCAAGATGAGATTTTGAACCCTTCTGTTCAAATATTAAAGTAATTAGGCCCTTCTGCCATAAAAAATAAATAAATAAAATAAAATAAAATAAAATAATGAAATACACATTTATATTCCATCAGGATGAGATTCTGAACCCTTCTGTTCATATTAGGCCCTTCTGCCTTATCAAGATGAAATTTTGAACCCTTCTGTTCAAATATTAAAGTAATTAGGCCCTTCTGCCATAAATAAAATAAAAATAAAATAATGAAATACACACTTATATTCCATCAGGATGAAATTCTGAACCCTTCTGTTCAGATTAGGCCCTTCTGCCATAGAAAATAAAATAAGATAATGAAATACACACTTATATAGTAAAGGGTTTCAGGGATCTTTTGCCCATTTAAAACCGTTATGTAATCGCATTACTATCAATAAAACAAAATACGAAAGAATCAACAACAAACGTAAATGGTAGTAATTAAAATAATAGCTAAGCATTAGTCAGATTCATTAGACAATTCATTATCACTATCGTGAGGCCTATCAAAGTTTAACCATGCTTTAATTTTATCTACAGCCACTACAGCAGAGTAAGGTTTACTCTTTCTTGTTAGAGGTGTATCCTCTATTTGGTAACGATCGTAGCCTAATACTTTTGTAATTCTATATGGACCTTGAAACTTTGGTATTAGCTTCTTGCTGTGTCCGGTAGAAGATATCTGCCTCTCAACACGTACTAAGTCACCAATTTTATATTTTGCAGGTTCACACCTTTTTTTATCGTAGTAATGTTTTGCTTTTTCTTGATTGGCTATAATATGAGAACTTATTTCGTTTCTTATTTCGTTAATATCCTGATTATCAGAAGTTCTGGTAATATCACCTTCTAATTCAGTAAGTATTTTGCCTTCACTAGATCCGGTTAACCTCCTACCAAAAAGCGCTTCAGAGGGAGTTCTATTGATACCCTTATTAAAAGTATTATTCATGCCCCATTGAATCTCAGGTAGCTGATCGTCCCATTTATTGTCTGGTGTCCCGATAGCCTTTGCCGTTAGACCGTCCACAATTATTTTATTGTAGCGTTCTACTTGCCCGTTTGCTCTGGGGGTAGCTACTGCATTCAAGATATGTTTGATACCCTTCTCGTGTATAAACTCTTTAAAGTTGTCGCTTGTGAACGAAGTTCCTCTATCAGAAATAAGCCGTCTTGGAACACCAAAGATACCAAAGTACTCTCGAAGCACTTTTATGGTGGTATGGGTTTTAGTATTTTTGACTGGTTTCAAATAAATGTACCGTGTGAATGCGTCGATTAATACTAATATATACATATTTCCTTTAGTACTTCGTACAAAAGGACCAGTATGGTCAATGTGGATCGTGTCGAAGGGATCAGTCACTTTTGGTATTGGGTGTAAGAAACCAGGTTTCTTACCTGTAGACGATTTTGAGTAAGCGCATTCCAAACAGGAGTTTACATATTTTTTTACGAAATGTCTCATTTTAGAAAACCAATAATTAGATTTTATCTTTTCCAGTGTTTTATCAAGCGCGAAATGTCCTATGTCATCATGATTTTGTTTCACAATTTGCCACCGCACTCCCTTCGGTACGACCCACCTATCACCATCTGAAGTAATACGAAATAATTTGTCGTTCTTTAATTTAAAATTAGTTTTTATATCTATTATGTTGTCGAACTCCGGATTTTTCAGGATACCTTTTATTCTTTGTATGTCGTCATCCGCATCCTGTACTGTGGCTAACCAATTAGAATCAGTCACTGTAAGTATGTTTAAATTTATTGTATTAGGAATTGGATTACGGCTAAGAGCATCAACATGCGACATGGATGTGCCAGGCCTATACTCGATCACGAAGTTATATTCTTGCATCTGTTCCCACCATCGCGCTACCCGAGGAAGCATGTCTTTCTTTTGAAACGTGGCTTTCAACGAATTGCAGTCGGTAACTATTTTAAATGGAATGCCGACTAAATAGACTCGAAATTTATTAAGTGCAGCTACAACTGCTAGTGTTTCCAGATCGTAGGATGAGTAGTTTTGTTCCTCGGGAGTTGTTTGTTTGCTAAAATAGGCGATGGGTCTAAGAATGCGATTTTCGTCTCTTTGCAAAAGTATTCCCGCGACTCCTATTTTGCAAGCATCCGTATGCAACTCTGTCTCAGCTTCCATGTTGTACAAGGCCAATGTAGGTTTCTGGGACAATTCTTTCTGTAGGGTTCTAAAGGCTTCTTCTTGTTCAGGTCCCCATAACCATGCAACGTTCTTCCTTAACAAATAAGTTAGTGGCTTTGCTATGATAGAAAATCTAGGAACAAATCGTCGGAAAAAGCTAGCCAGTCCAAGAAACTGGCGAACATTATGTTGATTTGATGGAGTGGGAAAATGTTCGACCGCTTCTATCTTTTCAGAGCCTGGCCGAATACCGTTTTCGGACACTTCAAACCCTAAATATCTCACCGTGTGCTTGAAGAAGAAACACTTTGATGGATTTAACGAGAGTCCTGCATTCTTGAACAAATTCAATACGGTTTCCAATCTTGTCAATCCCTCAATTATTGTTTTAGACGGTATAATAACGTCATCTAAATAAGCCAAAGCCTCTCCGTGACGAGCAGCCCCAAGAACTTGATTCATCAGTCTTTGAAAGGTTGCAGGTGCATTTGCAAGGCCAAAGGGCATACGATTAAATTCATAGTGCCCATCTGGCGTAACAAAAGCAGTTTTAAATTTATCCTCCTCACGAATCGGCACCTGATAATAACCTGAAGCGAGGTCCAAGGTAGTGTAAAATTTATTCCCTGCAAGAATGTCTAACTGATCGTCAATTAGAGGCATCGGGTAATTCTCTTTAATGGTCTTCTTATTAAGTGCACGATAGTCGATACAGAGACGCAAATCACCTGTTTTCTTTCTCACAAGTACTATTGGACTGGAATATGCAGAAGTGGACGGGCGTATAATGTCATTGTCGAGCAAATCTGAGATAATCTCCCTGACTTTCTCCTTCTCCTTAATTGCAAGTCGATATGGCCGATAAACAACCGGCTGATCATTATTTAAATCGATTTTCATTTTTCCAGCGGTAGTGTTGCCCAATTCGGAAAGGTCAAACGCAAAACACGCTCTATACTTATTTAATAACTCTAATAATACTTGGGTATCCTTAATAGATAAATTATTATCTATATTTAAGTCTAATCTGGTAATCGGGCGGGATCTCTCAGTCATACAATTATTAACGTTGATGGATTTAGCCTCAAGTTGTTCATTTGCCACCTGTCCCCGAGCAATAAGGTAATCTTTCTGCAACCTTACTCTCACCGATGGATTGCAACTGACAACAATCTGTCCATGCCCCTTTGTAATAAAATATAACCCAGAAAACACTGAGTACCGAATGTGATTATAATTTCGTAAGCTTCCCTCGACAAATATTTCTTTATGAAATTCAGGATCATCTGTGTACACTTCAATAACTGCTAAACCTGATACTTCTACCTCTTTTTTACAAAATAATTTTACTTTAACGGGAGATTGTATTACTTCGATACTAGTTATTTCCAGGTGATCGCTCGTTTTTGTAATTATAAGATGAGGTTGTTCTGTAAATGTCTGTCCGATCATAAGAGGGACATGCATAGAATCGTCAGGGACTATAATGAGATCTAAATACGCGCCGATGTCATCTATTACTATGTGCACATGATATCTTCCGATTGCTTCTACTACCGAATTACCAAAACCCCTTAAAATCGGCAGATTCGTCATATCGTACGCCCCAGCAATTTTATTGAACTCAGAATATCTAATCATAGAGCATTCGCTTCCGAAATCTATGAAAGCTTTCATAGGTACGCCGTTAACGATTGCTTGTTTATAATATTTTTGGTTAGGTTCTGAAGGGTCAAGGTGTTTTAATTTATTTATTGTATCACTAGCAACTCTATTAACAGTTTTGTCGGAAGCGTGTATCTTCGCATAACATTGTTCAGTCTCGTGACCTATTTTACCGCACTTGGTGCATTTCTTTATTGGTAGCGGGCATTGACCGAATACATGGCCTCCTTGCTTACAATTTAAACAATGGGATAATTTACCTGCATTGCGTGCTTGAAAATCGGTATTTCTACTCGAAAAGCCCCTACCAAATTTACGATCAGTTATCGGCTTCATATTTCTCACATTACGTAAATATGACAACAATTTGTCAGGATCGTCAAACTTGACAGCTTCGGCGCCTAACCTTACAGACCTATCATCGATACCGTGTAATATACAATCCACCGCTCGAGTACCTACGATTCCGCACCTATTTATTAAGCCTAACTTTTCATAATAATACTCTTCTAATGAGTCAGTGAAGCGAGCCCGTTTAGCCAGCATATCGCTAAGCATTTGGCCATAATTCTCGTCAGAAGGAAACGCCGAGATGAGCTTACCCTGCCACTCGTCCCAGGAGTGAAGAACAGACGACAGACCACCATACCATCTTTGAGCAACTCCTCGCAATTTAGGCAACGCAAAGTGCACAATTTGTTTTTCAGTCCATCCATAAATAGTGGCACATTCGTTTACTTTATGTAGCCACATATTCATCGTCTGTTCCCTTCTGCTGGGATCGAATTCAGGTATAGTGTTCTGCATAGACCCTAATTTGTCCAACGAATCTGACTGGTTTATTGACTTTAAAACTTGAGCAATTTCTTTAATATTATCTATGCTATAGGTGTGTGTATTCAAATTATTCGAATTTTGATATACTTCCCTATCGACGCGAGGAAGTGACGTCTGCGCCCGCGATGCATCTCCCGATCGTTGGCAGTTGTCCGCCAATTGCTCCCCTCGTCTGCTGGATTGTTCACCGTGTTCGCCGTCCGGGTCCGCATAGTGCACGTGCTGATCCCGCAACCGCTGCTCGTGCCGGCTAGATGATGGGTGATCACGTCGACTGCATGACCTCTGCTCGTACCGGCTCCGTGACCGCCGCTCGCGCCGGCTTCGTGACCGCCGCTCGCCCCGGCTTCGTGACCGCCGCTCGCCCCGGCTTCGTGACCGCCGCTTGCAACAGCTTCGTGACCGCTGCTCGCGCCCGCTCCGTGGCCGTCGCTCGTACTGGTTCCGCGACTGCCGTTCACACCGATTCCGTGATCGCTGCTCACACCGGCTAGGCGACCGCTGCTCATCCGAGCACCGATCCAGTCGGCTCCACCGTCTTCGACTCCGAGAACGCTCGTGGTGGCTATGCGAAGATCTTCGCTCTTGACGACACCGCGAGGGACGACTTCGACTGCATGAACCCTCAATTCTCTGCGCTGAGACTCGATCCTCTTGCCCAACCTCGGGACGAGAGACAGAATGCACCGAATGAGGAGGTGTATCGAGCGTACGCTCCATTGTCTGGAATGTTAAAATATAACCCAAGAGGAAAAGAGCGATAGGAAAATAATAAAACAAGTCAAAAATAAAAGAAAAATAAACAAAATCAATTATTAGATTAAATTAATTATATATACATATACACACACGCACACGTACATATACATATATACATACACATACACATATACATATGAAGATAAAGAGATACAAAGAATAGTTTAAAATAAAAAAATAAAAATTGAAACATAAGGGTAATTTTAAAATAAGGTTTGTCAAAAATAAAAATGAAGAGGTAGGTAGGTAGAGAAAAGAAAAAAAAAATGTATATACAGGGTTATCCCACTTCTGAGATGTGAGGACAGATTAGTGGGCGTTATAATGAATTAAACAAAGTCCTCATTTCTTATATACATATATTAATATCAATAAATACATATAGCAGTAAGGAAATAACCATTATTAGAATTCCTAGTAATCACGATTTAGTTTGACAACAGGACAAACATTTATTACATCGTGATTACGTGTTATAGCAACGTGACATTAATACTCACATTTTAAAATTTATACAATAAGAAACAATACAGCTGCTGTTCGGTAACGTCCTTCTCATTTGACGACTCGCCAAAAAGTGACAAGCACTCAGGCAGGCAGCCATCTCGCCCTCTCAAATAGGGATGGGCGGTGGCGGCATGCCTGTTTCTTAGAATGGATTACTACATTATTCAATTCCATGTAAAATATTTATAAGTGGCAACATTATTTATTTTAGTTGCTAACACCAGGTATAACGAGAGGAGTATGCACTGTCAATCTGGATGGTAAACATTCGTCTCCCCAGGCCGACAAGGTCGATGTTCGCTCACGTAGGACGTCATGTTGAACATACGAACGCTTTTACACACCCAAAAGTTTCCCCAAAATACTTTTGTAAAACATAATACATTCTAATTAAATTTTACACAATAAAATTGCGTGGAAATGTTAAAAGTTATCTTCCTGCTAAAGTATAGGAGCACTAACAAAACTGAGCGAATAAACTCTTTTGTTCAGCGATATTGTTTTGTTGTAGAATAAGAAAATATACAGATGAGACAATTATTATTATGACAACACTTCGCCTGACGTTAAGAGCTGGATATACGCCGTTTCACTTGGTCGATTGACTTTGCTCGTCCCGTACCGATTTATTGGATGACAGAGTGTGTCGATTTATGTAAAAAAAAATAAATAAAAATCAACCAAAGATTCCCTAGGTATTGTATTGTCTAATATCATGATGAAAATAAAAAAAACTTAGCTATTAATAGTTTAGAAGAAAAATTATTTTTTATTTCTAAAACAGGGGTTACTTTACATGAATATTAATGATATTTAAAACTATGTTTATTTTTTTTTAAACGAAGAGGACATGTTTTGCATAGTGTAAATTAATATATATATTTTTTAAAATAATTTCATTACGGATTATGGAGAAAAAAGGTTTTAATCCCTTTCAGTTCCAGCGCAGTACACATATATCCCAGCCTTAAGTGCTAGAGTGCGGTCCATAAACGTAAACAACTGCTATTATAGATAAATTTCTACAGACGACAGTCGCGTTCGCTATACCGGCTTGAGGGGACGAATGTGCACCATCCAGATTAACAATGCACACCCCTCTCGTACCTGTCTACTTCTAAACCGATACACGACAGTATCATAGGTTGATTAGGCTTATAACCATCATCAGTCTTCCTGCTACACTCAAACGTTATTTAACCCTTAATTACTTGCATGGGGTATATTTTACCCCACGGCACATTTGAAACGGCATATCTCCGCCATTTTCAAAGTTACTCTCACACAGTTTTCAGTAACTGCCTAAATACCTCTCCCTATCACGGAACAGTCGCAGGCGTCGCTTTGTACCGTATTGTTTTGTCAGAGTGCGTCTGGGGTATATATTACCCCACACGAGCGTTTGTGTAACTTTTAGTATGCGAGTAATTAAGGGTTAATATCGGTATGTTTTCGTTATTTCGGTTTCGATATAAAAATAACGATACTATTTTCGAATATAGGTTATCAAAAGTTTCAAAATATCTTTATCAGACTTATTTATTTATTTAGTGGTTAACATATTATACACGCTCTATATAATACAATTCATTTTTTATTTTTTTCTGATATGTAACCAAAGATAATAATGCACAACATTCAATGTGTAAAAAACAAAAGCTAAATAGTTAAAAATATGTTGTTTTTTTCTAAAGTTAATGCGAAAAAATAGAATATATAATATAAAACAGAAAATACAATACAGATGAATTTCAAAGTAACAACTTATTCCCTAACAGAAGAGACTTTATAATTTTATTTATGCATTCTGAGAGAGTCCCCAAACACATCTTTGGGTAGTTTGTGATTCATTTCGTTGCACAATCTACACATTACTTACTTTTACATGACTTGTCTTATCTTTTAAAGATACAAATATTATTCTTTGTCAAATAAGACGCTCTAAGTTCTCACCTCATGCCATTTGAGAGTCGAGGCGGCAACAGAACTCATTCACACTCAGAACTCGGAGCATTTACTTGTTATTGTTTTGATCAGGCCTGGTTAATTCGTGGCCCATTCGCCTAAGGAAAACGGGCCCAATATTTTTTTCTCGAGTTTGTTGATGATTTTTAGAAAAATAAATATACTTCCTTATTACCAATCAGTTTTAATTTTTTTCACCCAAGTTATTAAGTAATTAGATGTTTTCTGACGCAATATTTGAGGTGACCGATGCCCGTAGAGATTTCTCTGTAGTAGCAGTTGTTGTATGGACCGCACTCTAGCTTTACATCAGGCGGAAGTGTTGTCACATGCCCAGATAGAATATTAAAAAAACTCTTGCGAGGCCGTTGTGGCGCGTTGCCGTTGGCGTGACGGTCGCCGACATTGCTGATGCCAATTTGAGTTGGCCATCCCTGGCTTTGATCATCTTTGCTTAACATTCGCCTCGACTATGAAAATTAATCTGTTTTAATTTCTGTAGATCGCTTATGAGATGCTGATCTGGAGTAGTACCACCACTTTCGAATGTAACACCTATGAAGTGACCTTGTTGCGTTTTGGGAGCAGTTTAGAAGTAACCAGGTATATCGAGAGGAGTGTGCACTGTCTATCTGGATGGTGCACATATGTCTCCTCAAGCCGGCACAGCAGACGCAGCAAATTTATCTGTAGTAGCAATTATTTCCGTTCATGGACCGCACTCTAGCTTTACATCCGGCGAAGTGTTGTCACATGCCGAGCTACAATAGCAAAAAGTTGGAGAGGTATTAATTACATAATAATATAGGTAGATATATGTTAAAAAAGTGTTATGATTTTTTGAAACCATAAAAGTTATAACGACCCTTTTTTGCGAAGAAACCGAAGTATTATATTACTTTTTTTAATAAATTTTGCAGTGGTGGCCTAAACATCCAGGTGTTCAACTGGTTTATCTATATCTATACTAATATGTATAATAATAAAATAAACATGAAAGTCACTCTGTCTGTTACCTTTTGACGCCTAAACTGCTTAACAGATTTCAATAAAATTTTGTTTAGGAGATAGACTACATCCTAAGGAATAATAGAAGAACATAGACTACCTTCTGACTAAAAAAAAAAACTGAAAGAAGTGAAATAACGACATAGCGGATGTGACTGCTGTCTGCCCTTCTCTGACAGCAGAAGCTATAAAAACACGAGAGAAGTCACTGTCAATCTAGATGGTGCGTATTTGTCTCCTCAAGCCATCATTGGGATTCGCTCGCTCAAGGATATTCCACACATACTTCTTAGCGATTGCATTTCTACAACGTTTATTCGACTTTCATTCTTTCTCTGCCACACCCAGCTCTCACTACCATACAATATATATTTACAAAATTTAATAGCATCCTAGCTGAAGCAGAAGTCGGTTCAGCTAGGATGCTATTAAATGCTTCTACTTCTAAAGCGTTAACACCCAACTAGTGTGGATGCTTCTGATTGGTTATTAAATATTATAATAATTGAAAACATTGAGATAAATACTAGAGGCGCAAACCCCACACATTTGACATGAAAAAGGCGTAGGCCGTTTCAAACGATTTGACAAAGTCAATCTTGGTGTTGCCGTTATAGTTAAAATTTTCCCCACATTATTATATTTTTTAAATTAGACATTTTTATTCAGTGTCGATTATAATATATCTAGAGGCATGCATTTTTAGCTAAATAAAATAAAGTTTAATGTTTTAATTGTTTAATATAAGTTGAAATTATTCTTTTTTAAAAATAAAATATTTCTTTTTTTTTATGTTATATACAATACGGGTTATGGGAAATGATTTTTTACTAGCAACACTAAATGTAAAAATATTCATAATTTTATTTGTTTTTTGGTTGTTTAAGGACAATATAGATATTGAAAGGATATATTTATGTGTGAAACGTAATCCCACTTTTTTTGTTGTTCATGTTGAAAGAATGATTTTTGTATTTTAAAAAGGTATTATTTAGTCTTTGACATAAAAAGTGTTGTTAGTGTGGTCGGTGATCTATGGTGTGTGTTCTTTGTGAAAATGTAGGAAAGAAAGTGTGATTGCTCGTGGTTGGGGATATGGATAATTGTTTTATTGTGAAAGTAAATGAGTAAAGCAACAGAATTAAAAGTATAACAAGAAGAAAATGGTTTTATTTGTATTTAATATTTCAACATGGTAGCAGAACGTGGTTGGCTAATATTGGGGCAATATTTGTGAACAAAGAACAAAGAGCGCAAAATGGTGGATAACGATGAATACAAGTTGCAAGTTTTTGATGGAACGAATTATAAAAATTATAAATTTAGATTGGAGCTGTTCTTAGAAATGAAAGGATGTTTGGAGGTGGTTCAAAATGAAAAAAGACCAGAAAAATATACAGATGAAGAATGGAAGAAAATGGATATAAAGGCAAGGAATTTTATCGTGAATAGTATTAACAATAACCAGTTGGAAATAATAATAAATGAAAGTACGGCGAGAGGAATGATTAGCAAATTAGACGACACGTATTTGATTAAAAGTAGTGCAAATAAATTATTGTGCAAGAGAAAATTATTGGAGTTGAAAATGAAAGAAAACGAAAATCCGTCAGAATTCTTTAACGTTTTTGAAAAACAAATAAATGAGTTAAAAAGTGCTGGTGAAGAGGTATCTATAAACGACAAGTTGAATTATTTGTTATTGTGTTTGCCAGAAAGTTGTGGGCATATTGTTGATGTGGTTGACGCCTTACCTGACAAAGAAAAGTCAGTGGAATATGTGAAGTCGAAGTTATGTTTAGAATATAAGAAGAAAGATATAAATAATGTAAATCTACAATCTTTTAATGTTCAACCAAGTACGTATGGTGTAAATAAAAATATAATTTGTTATAAATGTAATGAAAAAGGTCATATGCAGAAGGACTGTAAAAAGGAGTATGTTCAAAGAGGTTACCGGAACCAAAAGTTTACAAATTGGAGAGGAAGTAATAATAATCGAGGAAATAATCAAAGAGGAAACTATAGAGGGAGTTATAGAGGAAGAGAAAAAGATAAGTACAAGTATGCAGGAAATTCTACATTGGATGATGCGATGAGTTTTAGTGTGCAAGCGACGACATCACAGGTGTACGATAATGATATCAAAAATAGTGATGTATTATGTTGGATATTAGACAGTGGTTGTACTGATCACATCGTTAATAATGATAAATATTTTTGTAGATCAAAAACATTAGAGCATTCAGTTAATATCAAAGTAGGCGATGGTTACTCATTAAAATCTAACAAAATTGGGGATATAGTGACATGGTATGAGGTAAATGGTGAATGGTCAAAAACAACTATATACGATGTTTACTATGTTCCATCAATGAAAAAAAATTTAATAAGCGTTTCAAGTATAGTAAGTAATAATAATGTAATCATTTTTAATAAGAATTGTGCAGACATATATAATTCAAAAAATAAGTTAGCTGCAATTGCTTTTAAGGAAAATAAGTTATATAAGTTAATAGGTAAAGTATATTATGAAAATAAAAATTTAGAGTCTCATGTAAGTATCGCTCAAATGACTAATAAAGAAAAATGGCATAGAATTCTTGGTCATACTAATTTTAATAATTTAAAAAGAATGTGTGAAAATAAGTTATTGTTTGGTTTACCTAATAAAATAGAAAGTGAATATGTGCAGTGTGAAATATGTTTATCGAGTAAAATGTGCAACTTACCTTATGAAAATAATAGACGAAGAGCAAATGATATTTTAGAAATTATACATACGGATGTTCATGGTCCAATTAATCCTACAGGGTATACAGGTGAAAGATATTTTGTGAGTTTTATTGATGATTTTAGTAGGTATGCTGTTGTTTATTGTGTTAATAATAAAAGTGAAGTGTTTGGTTGTTTCTATCAGTATATAAAGTTTATGCATAATCAGACAGGAAAACATGTAAAAGAAATTAGATGCGATAATGGTAAAGAATACATAAATAGAGATTTTTATAACCTTGCGAAAAATAAAGGAATATATTTGAATCCAGCTCCTCCTTATACACATGAATTAAATGGTGTTGCAGAAAGATACAATAGAACTATTGTAGAAAAAGCTCGTTGTTTGTTAGCTGAGGCAAAGATTGAAAAATGTTATTGGCCTGAATGTGTTAAAACTGCTGCATATTTAGGAAATAGATTACTAACTAATACAATAGTAAAGAAGACGCCATATGAAATATTGTTTAAAAGAAAACCTGATGTAAGGAAGTTAAAAATATATGGTAGTACAGCATTTGTGAGGATTCCCGAAGAACGTAGAATATCAAAACTAAATCCAAGAGCTGAGAAAGGAATATTAGTGGGATACACAGATATGGGTTACAGAATCTTAGTAGAAGGAAGAATAATAATAAGTCGACATGTGAGATTTGTAGATGAAACAGCAAGATTTATGAAGATTAACGATGCTGATGATATTGAAGAAAAGGAAAATGATCAGGAAAAAGAAAAAAATATAGATACAGAAGAAGAAAAATTAAATGAAGAGGTAGAAAGTGTAATAAGGAAAGAAACTGAAGTAGGCAATGAAACAGGAAGACCGCAAAGAATGAGAAGACTACCAGCTAAATATGATGATCATGTTGTGTATGTAAATTACAGTAATGTGTGTGTACCTGAAGGTTTTGAAGATGCAATGAATAGTTCAGAAAGTAAAAAATGGCAAAAGGCAATGGATGAAGAGATAAATAGTTTAGAAGAAAATGGAACATGGATGACAGTTGATGAACCTGCAGATAAGAAAATAATTGAAGTTAAGTGGATATATAGAATAAAGTCAAATGGAAAGTATAAAGCTCGTGTTGTTGCAAAAGGATTTCAACAAGTATTTAATGAAAATGAAGAGATATATTCTCCTGTGGCTAGAATGACTACTTTGAGAGTCTTATTATCTACGGCATGTGTACGTGGATGGCAAATTGAACAAATGGATGTGGAAACAGCTTTTTTAAATGGGAAAATAAAATCTGAAGTGTATATTTACCCACCTGAGGGTTATGATATTGGATTAAATAAAGTTTGTTTGTTGAAAAAGGCATTATATGGTTTAAGAGAGAGTCCACGTGATTGGTATGAATGTTTTCATGTTTTCATGATGAGTATTGAATTTAAAAGATCGAACTATGATTATTGTTTGTATAAAGGAAATATAGATGATGAAGAAATATACTTAATATTATATGTTGATGACTTGTTGATAATTGGAGAAAAATGTGCAAGCATAAATAAAGTAAAACAAATGTTAAGCAACAAATTTAAAATGAAAGATTTGGGTAAAGTAAAACAATATTTGGGTATAGATGTAATATATAATCCTGCTGAAAAGAAGATGAAGTTAAGTCAAGAAAAGTATATAGAAAGTTTAGCCGAAAAATATAATATTAAAGAGTCAAAAATGTTTGAAACACCTATGGAAATAAATTTAAAATTGGAGCCGGCTAAAGTGGTAAATGAAAAATTAAAATACAGAAACCTGATTGGTGCTTTATTGTATGTAGCAAATGGGACGCGCCCGGATATATCCTACTCTGTGAATTATTTGAGTAGATTTCAGAACTGTTATGATGATACGCATTACAAATATGCATTACGTATACTAAAATATATATATCACACTCGGAATTTGAAGTTAAATTATGAAACAGGATGTGATGAAAAAGTGGATGCTTATGTAGACGCTGATTGGGCAGCTGATATCATTGATAGAAAATCAACTACTGGAATTGTAATTAGAGTATTTGGAAATGTTGTATTGTGGAAATCCCAAAAGCAAAAAATTGTTTCTAGAGCATCTACACATGCTGAATATTATGCTCTTGCTGATTCGGTTGAGGAGGTGTTACCAATAAAAGGAGTTTTAAGTGATATTGGTGTAATTGTGAAAAATAGTATTAAAATATATGAGGATAATAGTGGTGCGATAATGTTAACTAAAAATGGAAAGTTTTCTAAGAATTCTAAGCATATTGATATTAGTTATCATTTTGTTCATGATTATGAAAAGAAAGGTTTAATTAGTGTTGAAAAGATTTGTACAGATGATCAGATTGCTGATATCTTTACAAAGTCTCTATGTAAAGTAAAATTTCAGAAGTTTAGATATCTTTTAGGAGTTAAAAATAATAATTTGAAAATTGTTTGAAAGAAGAAATATTTTTGTTTAAAGTAATGATAAGGTATTGCGAGGTGTTATGTTGTTTGGGTAAATAGAACAGTGGAGTTGTTGAAATATAAAAATCAAGGAGGTGTGTTGAAAGAATGATTTTTGTATTTTAAAAAGGTATTATTTAGTCTTTGACATAAAAAGTGTTGTTAGTGTGGTCGGTGATCTATGGTGTGTGTTCTTTGTAAAAATGTAGGAAAGAAAGTGTGATTGCTCGTGGTTGGGGATATGGATAATTGTTTTATTGTGAAAGTAAATGAGTAAAGCAACAGAATTAAAAGTATAACAAGAAGAAAATGGTTTTATTTGTATTTAATATTTCAACAGTTCATTTGGGATCGAGAATTGCACGTTTTCACCACACATTTGCCTATTATGAGTTTATTAATTCTACGCGCCACTCGGCTTACGTCAAGTTAAATACCAACTGTCAGAAAACTTAATTATGGCTGTGGGCAGATCTTCTCTCGCCTCACATTGGGAGTGTTATTGCGTATTTAGTTATATATATATATATATATATCAATGATTAAAAAGTAACTTATATTATTTTAACAAATTTTTAAATTAACCACTGAAAAAAGAAGTTTTTTGTTGTCTGATCAAAATTTACAGTTTGTTGCATTTTTATTTTTTAAGTGGCTAGCGGATGCCTGCCACATACATCAACACCTCAAATATTTATGTTAACACTGGCAAATTGAGGTTATAATAGAAAAGAAAGGAAGACTTGAAAAGACTCCATTCTTTCAGTTGGTAAATTTTCCCATTTTGAAGGCATCGGTACGCAAAATTGAATTTATACTTCATCATCTATAAAACGTCTTCCTCGAATTTATTTTCAACCATTAGCATATTAAAATGAACCTTACCTGTGAAATACAGTTTACAAAAAAAAAACAGAAATAATAACGAGAGGAATGTGCACTGTCAATCTATATGGTACATGTTCGTCTCCTTAAACCGGCATAGTGGAGGCGGCTGCTGCTAGTAGAGACTTCTCTGTAGTAGCAGTTGTACCGCACTCTTCTTTACATCAGGCGGAGTGTTTTCACATGCCGAGGTACAATAATAAAAAAAATTAAATTGATAAAAATAATAATTGATAAAAGAGGTGCGCCTGGGGTAGTACCACCACTTTTAATGTAACCTATTAAGTGATTTTTAATTAGACGGCATAGCGGAGGCGACTTCCGCCTGTCGTAATTTATCCGTAGTTGCACCGTAACGCTTTACACCAAGTCGTCATATGCCACACTACAATTTAAAAAAAGTTAATAAATATTTTTGAATTGTTTGGTTGACCGTACAACCTATTGCGATACACAAAGAGCAAGGATTCCATCAAGCTGACAGCCGTTTGATGGATCAAAAACTTGAAATAAGTTAAATAAACGCCTGTTAAAATTACTTTAAAGATTAATCGTATATCAACCTTCAACCGTATATCATATTTATATATCTACCAGGTCTGGCCACTACGAGAAATACGTAGCTCGGCATATGACAACACTCCGCCTGATGTAAAGCTAGAGTGCGGTCTATGAATGGAAACAACTGCTACTACAGAGAAATCTCTACAGGCAGCAGTCGCCTCCGCTATACTGGTCTGAGTAGACGAGTATGCACCATCCAGACTCAATCTAGAGTGACAGTGCAAACTCCTCTCGCTAACCAGAGGCTAAAGAATACCATCAATTGTCACTTGATCGAATCGAAAACAAGAATGTGCGATACATACAACACCCATTTCATGGATGTTGACTTATTCAGCAATTCACGCGCGGCCTTCAAAACAAAAATATGGAAGGCAGTAATCCTCAACGTCAGCACAAAATAATCATCGCCACTGGTTATGCCTCGGGGGCTGCCGCACAATGTTTAATTGAATGACCAAACTGCATCCTAGTAATGTGATAACAATTGTCTGAATGTTCGTGAAAGTGCACAATAATTGTACATAGTGGGAAATTTATTTGGTGGCGGGTAAATCTATTGTATTTTATGTTCTAACTCTTCTTTGTTTCTGCTTCTGCCTGTCGCTGTATTTTCTCCGAAATAAATAAATAAATAAATAAAAGATGTACGCGATTTGACGTTTCGTTATCACTTGGGTGACAGTGAAACGTTAAATCCCATAAATTTTGTTTTCGATTCGATCAAGCGACTAACGTACATTGGCTTTTAACTTTAGCTAAATAAAAGCTAAAAAAAAAAACTAATAAAGAGTTGTAGACAGACTGATGATGGTTATTTGTCCAGTCTGCCGTCCTGGGGTAGTACCACCACTTTCGAATGTAACACCCGTGAAGTGACCATGTCGCGTTTCGGGAGCAGTTTGAAAGCAGCCAGGTATAGCGAGAGGAGTGTGCACTGTCAATTTAGATGGTACATGCTCGTCCCCTCAAGCCGGCATAGTGGAGGCGACTGCTACCCGCAGGTTTCTCTGTAGTAGCAGTTGTTTCCATTCATGGACCGCACTCTAGCTTTACATCAGGCGGAGTGTTGTCACATGCCGAGCTACATTAAAAAAAAAAACCCCTGGCTTCTTTCAAAATACTCCCGAAACGCGACAAGGTCACTTCACAGGTGTTACACTTGATATTTTGGTACATAATATTCGCGCGTAAGTAGTTCTTCACTTTCAATCTGGATGGTGCACATTCCTCTCCTCAAGTCGGCATAGCAAAGGCGACCTGTAGACTTAACATCGGACGGGGTGTAGTCATACAATAAAAAAGCTAGTAATTAATTAATGTTTTGCATTATTTTGAAAATAACTATGCAAATGAACTATAATTCTGGAGGTTTTGAACAAATAAGTAAATCTGAGCCGGGAACTTTAGCCGGATAATGCGGGCCACTAAGATAAAATATAATGACCGGAGAAATTTTCTTGCGGAACCTGAAGGTGTATTCTTGATTTATTTATTTATTTTATTTTACAATTTTTATTTTACATAAAGAACAAGGAGTTTAGTGGACCCACACTAGGCATAGCCTGTCCTGTGGGTCCATGGTTAGACAGATTTCCTCCAGTGTTATAAATACAGAAAAATACTATTATTACAAGCTCACCATCACCATAAAAATAACAAATTAAACTAAATTAAATTAAAAACTAAATTAAAACTAAAAAAAAACAAAAAAAATATTATGTTTTCTAACTTTAAAATTATGATGAAAATTTAATTAAAAAAAAATCAATACCTACGCACACGACAACTTGAGCGGGGGATCGACTAGGGTTGCCTATATATATTTTTTCTGAATAAGCTATGTAAAAAAAAATAGCACTCTTCAAGAAAAATATAGAATGCTTCAAAAAATCTTTTTTTATTTTTATTTTTTTATTTTTTTTTATACTACAGTTTATTGGTTTATTGTGTAAGATGTGGTACCTAAAGGTGGATCATTCGCCATAGGATTGGTCTACTTAACAGAAGCATGATATAATGATTCCCACCACTGGTCGCTCTTAAAAATATAAAATATAAAAAAATATAAATATAAAAAAATATAGTAGAGTAAAAATATACAGAGTAAAAAAGAAGAAGGTAAATTAAAATTATCTATTTCAAATTAGCTGTGTCTATTAATTTTTTTAACAATACCTCGACGTGCAACTACATTCCTCCTGATGTTAAATTAGAATGCGGTCCACGAATGGAAACAATTGCTACACACAGTCTCCTCTATGCTGGCTTGAAGAAACTAATGTGCACCATCCATTGACTAGTCACACTCCTCTTGCAGCTATTTCCAAGCTAATACTGAAATCAGCCTGGGTCTAGAATTAGGTCTTCTATTATGCATCTAGACAACGGCCGTTCTTAAATCGTAAGTTAAAATACAGAACAATGCCATAATAGGGCTCTTGATAACTTTCAGCGACAGCTGTTGGGGTTGTGAACTGTTGACGAAGCAAATTGCCGTATATTTGAATAGTTGACTCTAAAAGTCGTCACTTAAAATATTATTTAAAAACACTTTTTTTTTTTATTGTAGCTCGGCATGTGACAACACTCCGCCTGATGTAAAGCTAGAGTGCGGTCCATGAATGGAAACAACTGCTACCACAGAGAAATCTCTACGGGCTGCAGTCGCCTCCACTATGCCGGCTTGAGGAGACGAGCATCTTAGATTGACAGTGCACACTCCTCTCTTATACCTGGCTACTTTCAAACTATTCCCGAAACGCGACAAGGTCGCTTCACGGGTGTTACATTCGAAAGTGGTGGTACTGCCCCAGGACGACAGACTGGACAAATAACCATCATCAGTCTGCCTACCACTCTTTAATAGTGCCTATAGGCACTGAGCGACCAAAGTACATATAACAAAGTTACATTGGTACCGGTCTTTTAGCGAGGTTCGAACACGGGTTTCATCGATCGTGAGTTCACGCGTCTTACCGCTAGACCACGGCCGCACATTTATTGGAATTTAGATTTCAAATGAAAGAACGGTCATGGTTTAGCGGTAGAAGCTGCGGACTCACGATCGAGGAGACCCGCGCTCAAATCTCGCTGAACTCAGACCAGTACCAATGTAAAGTAAGACCAACAAATCGAGATAAAGAATGTAAACAAACTTTCAGGGGTTCCAAACATTTTTATTTTTGAAGAAATTTTATAAGTCGATACAAAGAACAATGGCAAGATATTATGTATTTTGAGTTTGCGTCTGTGAAATGGGTAGGTTGTACATACTTTTTTAGCAAAAAATATAATTTTGGCGTCTTCATAAATCTTATATTAATAATTATTAATAAAAAAAATAACCTGCAATTACGTTTAAGTAATACGTAGTTAAAAGAGATTTCTATCTGTCTTTTTATAGCCTGTATAAAATAAAATTGATTGAAACTCTTGGAAATACTCGTACTTCACGAATAAATTCTAATAAAGATTTAAATTGGGTACTTATTCCAGTTAAATTTAAAGCTGGTCCAGTTTCCTACACCACTATCGAATCACTTAATAGTGAATCTCTAACCTATGTCGAGTCATAGAAAATGCAAGAACGCGGTAACATTTTAAGGCGGAGATTTGTAAATAATATTTTTTTTATACATACAATGCTATGATCTCGAATTGAACTCTACAAAGATAACATAAGCCAGACCCGAAACAAAGAGTGTTTTTTCTAATAAATAATATAAATAAATAGTATAAATAAATCTGGCTGTCCGAGATTTAATAAAAAATAATAAAATAAATGTTTGTATAATCTAATGATGTTATACTCAATTATGATTACGCTATGACAAAGAGCTACCATGACATTGGTCTGCAATTCGCATTCAGGTGAACCGTCACCGTTAACTTCTCCCTTCATTAACGCGCGCTACATTGTTTCAAATACACAAACACAATTCTTCGTTTATGTTGGGTGTACTTTGCCGCCATCTGTTTTATTTTAGGTACAGTCGCCTTAAGAATTCCGGTACTCAGCTAAGGTAGAATTAAGTCGATACCAATTCAGTGACGGTGCTGGTCGAAATTCACAATTTTAAAGTTTAAACTGCATTTTATTTTATACGTACACCATTATAGCGTTTTAAGTTTCAGTGAAAATTGTTTTTTTTTTGTTGTTATTCTTCTATTCAAAGCAAAGGATCCATGTCCATGCAGCCAAGTATTTAATGTTTTAATTTTTAAGTTTTAGTTTTCTTTTTCGATTATTTTTAATAAAGTGGTGGAGACTAAAAAGGTGAAACTTTCAGCGAAGTTTTGGAGGGAAAATGTAATGTCTCATTTTCCCATATTCACGCATGTTTACGAACATTTAATGGATCATAGACATTTTTAAATCATGATAATATACTTGTCTGTGCTTTATGGCGCATAAAAGCCTTTATAACTTTGTATGGATTTTCTAAAAGTTCGGAGGCATCAAAGTTAGTCAGTTAACACCTGGCGTTTGAGTTGATTGGAACTGAAATTGGGTTCAGTTAATTTAAGTATTTGCTTTATTTACGTGCAGGTACTTAGTGTAGGGATTCAGTGCGCCGAGCTTGATGCAATTACGATAATTAGTGATGTAGTCAATCGTTTACTTATCGATGTTGTAGAATTGTATAATGTTGATGATGGTTTTAAAATAGATTATTACTTCGCTCACAGATATATCAAATAATGTGAGTCCACTGCAAAGTAAAGTTCAATTGTGAAGAAAACCTAAAGCTATGTGACGTAGACCCTGGAGCAGTTGGAATATATAATCAATAAAATGTATAAAAAATCCAATATTTTTTTGAATAATTTATTTTATCGATAAATTAGACTTTTTGCTGTGTTTGCATCACTATTCTATAAAATGGAGGTACTCGTACCAACACAACTAGGCGTTACGAGGCATTGAGGTGTAACCTTACTCGGTATTAACAAGGTATCGATCTTAGACATTGCATGATTGACTAATTTGCATCAAATTTACTTCGACAATCGTGTGTTCTATCCATATAAAATATGCCTAAAATGATAGTTATTATAGCACACACACACAAGCGCAGTGTGAAGAGACATCTCACAAAGCCGGCATAGCGGACGCGACTGCTGTCTGTAGATCCCCTTCTCTGACAGAAATCGCCTCCGTTCATGAATCGTTGAAAGTGGTGGTACTACTCTAAGATGACAGACTGGGCTTTTAACCATCATCAGTCTACCTACCACTCTTTAACCTCCATAGACGGAAACAACTGCTACCCAGACAGGATAATGAACACTAGGATAAGGTCACTCCCGCTTTGTTCGGACATGAAAAAAAAACAACCTCAATCCGCTAAACAATGAACTAACGACGATATGCCGATGTACATAGCTATACTGCTGTGCGGATCGTGGGCGATGAGAGGGTGACTAGAGGTCTCGAAACCCTGCAGCTTAGGCGAGACGTAGCCTCCCTCTCAGCGTTCTACCGTTATTGCCACGGTGAATGTTCAGCAGAGATCCATGATTTAATCCCTCCTACCCCACAGCGCTTGAGGTCGACGCGTGCAGGCGATCGAATGCATCGCCTCACCGTCGAAACAATCCCCTAGCGGACCAAAAGGTTTGGGCAATCCTTCTTCTGTCGTTCCATCAAATTGTGGAACGACCTTCTCAGTCACGTCTTTCCCCCTTCCTATAACATGGGATCCTTCAAGCGCAGTGTGAAGAGGCATCTCATTAAGCCGGCATAGCGGACGCGACTGCTGTCTGTAGATCCCCTTCTCTGACAGCAGTCACCTCCGTTCATGGGTCGCACTCTAGCTTAACATCAGGCGGAAGATATATATACAAAATAACATACGCTATAACTCATACCTGTTATAAATGTAAAGGTATTTTAGGTAATAAATAAAAAAATGCCCGTAGAGATTTCTCTGTAGTAGCAGTTGTCTCCGTTCAAGGACCGCACTCTAGCTTTACATCAGGCGGAGTGTTGTCACATGCCGGGCTACAATAAAAAACATTTCGGAGCGGTTATTAGTGAAGCGTTAATTGCTGTGAAAATAAATAATAATTTTGGATTCCCTTGACTGTACACTTGGTTAATAATTTCCATGTAGTTAGTAGAAAAAAACGTTAAAACCTTTTCTCAATCACAACACATTACGGTGTATTTACGAGTACCTTAGAGTAATCTCTTTTAACCTCCGTGTGAAGACGCAACTGTTGTCTATAGTTTATGCCAATTGCATTACTTAAAAACATAAACAAATGATCGGTTTATTTATTTATTTATTTATTATTTAATTAAATATTATACACACTCTATATAATATATATAATTTTTTTTTTCTGATATGCAACCAATTAAAAATATGTACAACATTCAATATGTTAATTTAAACGTAAAAACAAATCATAAATAATTTTAAAAAATATAAGGTGTTTTTTATAGTGGCGTGACAATTGTATTGTATTGTATTTTTAAAGTTAAAAAAACATTCTTAAAACAAACTTATTCCCTAACATATCGTATAGGTTATCTTTTTAATAATTTTTGGCACATCAAAATGTCGAATTTGTTTTCAAAATTCAAAAAGACTCAGCCTCTAGAGTCAGGAACAGAAACAACTGCTTCTACAGAAAATGTTACAGGCTACAATCGCTTCACCTATGCCGGCTTCCCTTCGGCTATTACCCTATTTTCATTTATCGCTGAAACTTAGTGTTTGAACTAGTCGTTCCTTTGACCCCGGTCGATAAGTCTGCGAAAGGGACAAGCTCTGAATTTATTGTCATAAACTATAATTTAATAACACTCCCACCACTCACCACAAAAGCGGCCGCGGCCGTGGTCTAGCAGTAAGACGCGTGAACTCACGATCAATGAGACTCGTGTTCGAACCTCGCTAATTCTGACCGGTACCAATGTAACTTTGTTATATGTACTCTGGTTGCTCAGTGCCTATAGGCACTATTAAAGAGTGGTAGGCAAACTGATGATGGTTATTAGCCCAGTCTGCCGTCCTGGGGTTGTACCACCACTTTCGAATGTAACACCCGTGAAGTGACCTTGTCGCGTTTCGGTAATTGTTTGAAAGTAGCCAGGTATAACGAGAGAAGTATGCACTGTCAATCTAGATAGTACATGCTCGTCTCTTCAAACCGGCACAGTGGAGGCGACTGCTGCCCGTAGAGATTTCTCTGTAGTAGCAGTTGTTCCTGTTAATGGACCGCACTCTAGCTTTACATCAGGCGGAGTGTTGTCTCATTGGGCACACACACACTGGGCTACAATAAAAAAAACTCTTGTTAGATTATATGATGAAAATTGACAAGAAAAGAAGATAGGGATCAATTCCTCGTCATTCGTTATGCGTCAAGATGCTATGACTTTTAATTGTGATGAAAAAAAAAACAGTGATATTGACGAAAAATTTGACCAACTGAGCTTCGAGAACTAGAAATATCAGAAATCGCAAAATAAAAAAAAATAATCCCATACGCTTCGTAAGAAAAGAAAAAGATTTGGTCCCATAGAGTGTTTTGATTCTTATATGAAACAATATTCATTTGACATCATGTAATTTGTTGCAGACTGTACAATTTTTTCCAAATATCCTTTAGAGAACACTTTTTTCTAGCCGTAACGGTTAAGGTTAATTTAAGTTATAAAACAAAAAAACACACTGAGTCCAAAAAAAAAATAATTAAAAAAATGGAATAGGTACTAAAGAAATAGTAAACTTTCCAGTCTGTATAATATTTAGAATAAAATATATTTTTTTTAAGTATGTATTTTGTATATAAAATATAAACAATTAAACTTGAAGGATACTTACCAGGTATCTCTGAATCAGGTTTTTGCACCTGTCACATCACTATCCAGTCGGTCGGGACCAGTTTCTCAGAACGGATGCAGCGAACATTCACCCAAAAAGCGAGATAACACTACTAAGCGTGCCTGTAGGCAGAGATAGCTAATTATCATACGTACTCTCTAGAAAGAGATGGCATAAGGTCGCGTGGCGTGTGAAAAGGATGGGTGAGAGTTATTGGTAATCCAGAAGTTGTTTTGTTTTATAATCTAGTTATAATAAGATGGCAGAAGCTGGAGGTTTATTCTTGTTTAATATTATTTCGGGATCGATGATCAGGTGCCTGTTTACGCAATGCACTGGATTATTTAAGGACTCTACTGCTGCCAATCAACTTGAACATACGATTGCGGAGCTTGACAGCATTACGCGTATATGGAAAAAAACCTATTAAAAATCCCCTGAACAAAACATCGGAGGCTCTTCTTCTTCTTCTTGAAGTTTTTGAATCGAATTGCAATGGTGTTTTACAATTTGACGCTTTCTTGGAGTATTTGGCGGCAATTCACCCGGTCACGTCACAATATGAGCGTTTTCACGGCGTGGGATAACGACCAAAAAAAAAACGCTTCTGTCTCTCATATAGAGTGAATTTTAATGTTTCCACAATTACTCACATGCGCAGCATAAAATTACGCAAAATAACATAAATTTTACACAATAATAACTACTAAACTAATCAAGGAAAGGGATAAAAAATACCTCAACCTTCCCGGGCAAAAGAGCGCCAAACACTCCAAGTCGAGGCTCTATCGTCAGCAGTACTTCCAATGGAGTTTTGGAGGGAAAATGAAAAGCACTCATTTCCAATTTTGAATGATTTACCCATACGGCAACGATAGTCTACACTTACTAGATGCCCAGATTTTTATCGAGAGAAGTGTACCTTGTCAACTTAGCTAGACGATGCGATTACGTCCCCTCGAGCTCCATAGCGGATTCTCTGTGATAGCCAGTTAGTTGTCTTCCCTCACAGATCGCACTTTACCTTAACATCAGGTCGTCACATGCAGAGTTACATTTACAAGCATAAGGCTACTCGTGAAGCATACGCAAACATGATCAGTTATACAATTTTCAAGCAAACAAATCTCTAAAATCAAATTTATGTACAAAGGAATAAGAAACAAAATAAAATTAAAAATGTGTAACCAAATAAGTCTCGAAAGTAACTTTTAAGGTTTCCGCGGTTCAATATTTTTACTTGAACCTTCACTTAGTATGTTATGAATTTTTTAATATATTAAACAAAAGTCTGGGGCCACCCGAGGTGTATTAAACAAGTCATCTTGATCGTAAAATTTTATTGTTTTTATTATTTATCTTTAATAGTTATTTTTATTTAAGTTTTAGCAATTTAAATAATATTAATAATATAATTTGAATAGTTGACCGATTATTTTACGATTTTAAGCGTTAAACTAACTACTTTCTTGAGAATGCCTATTAGGAATTGGGCTCACATTTTTTTTTCACGAGTTTGTCGATGACTTTTAGTCCATTTTGTAGAAAATAGTCCATTATGTAGAAAAATAAATCTACATTTCATATCGCTAATTTGTTTAATTTTTTATGCGGGCTATTGGGTAGTCGAATTTTTTTGATCCAATATTTGGAGTTATTATTAAATATTTAATAATATAATTAATGATATCTGTTTTAATGTAATTAAACATTGTCATTGCCAATAGACTATTGGTAAATGATGTGTTGATATAATTGAATATAAATTATTGAAAAATATAAGACATTTTAGATTTTTTTTTAAACAAGTTACCTATTAGATAAAAAGTGAGCCCAGATATGGGCATTGTCACAATTTATTGTAACAAACAATAAACTGTTGGAATGTTAACTATTATTAAAAAAAATGACGGCCGAATAAAATATTAATTTGTAGAATAAAATTAAGTTCTCTGTAACGTTATCGCAAAATTATAAGTAACTTAGTTTTTTTATCAGTCTACAGCGCACCTGGACTTTTGTCCAAGCATGCAATTTAATATAAAAACAACAGTAAGCTAAAACAGTTCATTTAATTGTGCAGAACCTGTTATTGGATGCAAAACAAGCTTTTCCATTGTCAAGACGATTTTATTTAATCATAAATATTTATTTATTTGTATTTTCTGGATATTTTTTTAAATAATAATATAGTATAATTTGTATTTTATTTTTTTATGTCGAGAGAATTAAACATATCATCTCAGATTGCCATACCAGACTGGACAAATAACGGTCAGTCTGCCTACCACTCTTTAATAGTGCCTATAGGCACTGAGCGACCAAAGTACATATAACAAAGTAACATTGGTACCGGTCAGAATTAGCGAGGTCCAAACACGGGTCTCATCGATCGTGAGTTCATGCGTCTTACCGCTAGACCACGGCCGCTTTGTTTAATTTCTTCATGTTCGTTCACAATTTTCTGTCCTCTATTCCAAATCCTTTAATGTGAAAAATTTATTCTCTATGGAACGATTTACCTCTTCATCTTTCGTTCTCTTCTTGTCTCTGATTTATATAGATTTTTTTTTTAAATTTCATTGTGCACCACCCATAACCGGCTACTTCCAAGCTGATTTCGAAACGCGAGGTTACGTCACGGGTGTTATGTTTGAAAGTAGCCGTACTATAGTCTGCCAAATACCCTTTATGTGCTATAGAGGTAAATAGCTTGAAATAAATGTGCAAAGGATAGTGGGAGCTACTTTGCTTTGTCTTTGACGGCGCTTAAACACGCGAAACTACCTTATTATTTTCATACTAGCTGTGCGCGCGACTTCGTCCGCGTGGAATAGTTGTTTTAGGAATCATATTTATTTTTAATAAAATATTTTTTAGAGTTTTCCGAGAAAAACTGCATATAAAATAATCAAGCCCAACTTTATATTATATTTAAATATAATATATTAAATTCGTAAGTGTTATAGTTACTAAGAAGAACTGTTTTTGACAGCTGACACCATACAGTCTTAATAAAGTGTTTGGATTTGAAGCCGCGACTTTATCATTACGAGAAATCCTTGCTCTCGACTTTAAACCGGTATGTATTCGATTCTCGATAACTGAACGAAAAGGCGCCGGGGCAACCTTTTGTACGGTACCTTCAGTTGTGAGGTTGTAGCTTCGACGATCGACGCGTGTGGTTATAAAAGTAAAATTTAAAAAAAAACTTATTGCGGTTAAAAAAACTTTATTGGACTTTTTTGTTGAGGAAAGAAAAAGATTTGTTCAATTTTTTTTTTAATTTATAAAAGTGTAATTTATTTGTTTTTAGTGATTTTTGTGTTGTGTTGTTTTTTTTGTTGAATTTTTTATTTTGGGATTTATTTTTACAAATTGGTAAGTGTGTTTTCATTTATAATTACTTTTAGATTTATTATTCAATAATATTTTATTAATTATTTATTATCTTCAAATTAATTAATTAAATAACTAAAATAAAATATACAATATAATAAACTAATATATTTTCTTGAAATATTTACACAACTAATTCTAACAACTTTCACTAGATGGAGCCACTTGTTTCTAAAAGAGCTTTCACAAAAGTTTATTCATTTTTTTTATTTATTTACTTATGTTTACATTATAAAAACTTTTATACATTTTTAATTTTTTCTTTCTATTCAATTCTCATCATAATCCAATAATCAATATTTTCTAAACTTTTGATGAAATTTTGATCGATTAGAGTAGAATGATATTCTACGCATTCAGCTGGTTTGGAGTAAGTAAACTAGGTATAAACGTGATAATCACCGTCACCTTGCGATTATCCTTCTCTCTTCATTAGCGCGTCCATTATCTGTTTCTCTTCGTCGTTATCACTCTTGATTGTATATTTTTTTGTTTTTCCTTCAACAATACATCTTTTATGTAAAACAATAATAAAGTCGTAAATTTGTCGAGTAGGCTTTTTTAAAATTACATTTTTTAGGGTTCCATTCGTAAAAAAACTTTATTACTTATCATCTTCATAATAATATTGTTTTTAAGATAGTATTTTTTTTTATTAATTTTTGACATCTAGAATTCTAAATTATTGTTATGTAAATTAAAGGGAAAAAATTAACACACACAAAACAGCCTGAGTTTAGGCGGGAATCGAATTCACGCCTTTCCGTTTAAACAACAATGCATTGACCATTATGTGTATGCCATATTTTTGTGCTCAATTTTTTTAAAAAATATTATTGTAGCTGGTGTAAAGCGGTCCATGAATGGAAACAACTGTTACTACAAATAAATCTCTATAGGCAGCTGTCGCCTCCGCTATGCCAGCCTGAGGAGACGAGAATGCACCATCTAGAGTGACAGTGCACACAAGATCACTTCACGGGTGTTAGATTCGAAAGTTAATTTAATCGATGAGACCAGTGTTCAAACCTCGCTAAACTCTAACCGGTACCAATGTAACTATGTTATATGTACTTTGGTCGCTCAGTGCTTCTGATAGAAGCACTAATAACACAGGGAATAAGAAAAAAACTCTTTCATCGCTCCCTCCAATGCTGAGATGCCTCCAGTAATCCAGATCCTGCTAACAGCGGGATGAACATGTTCTCTCTTCAGACCAAAATTTATAATTTTGTTAGGTATACCCATAAAGTAATTTTGATCTTTGTGTTGATCTCGTCCTGATACCTAGCCTTGGGTAACAAACTACGGAACAGTATTATTTAAAAAAGGACTTAGTATTGTCGATTTTTCTCGTGTTTTCGAAATAAAAACGCATCGACCATTGTGTGCTACCACGAGATACAATAAAAATTTGATTTGTTATCCACGTTATGTACGACCATTTTGTTTTTGAACAAAATATTTATTATTTTGTCTAACAAATTACTTTACTGGACATCTATTGTAATCATATTTATACGTATAAATGTAGTATACTATAAAATAGTAGATCGACGTCTGACAACATTCCGCGCCTCACTCTGGCGAACATCTAGCCATCACAATAAAATGTCTGCAGTTAGCAATCACCTCCTCTATGCTGGCTGTGCATACATCCATGTTGAAAGTGTACACTCCTTTTGTTATACCCAGCTACTTTCAAACTGGTCCTGAAACGCGACTAGTTTTTTAATCCATAAGACGTAAGACACCATAGTGGATAGTGAGCCTCTAGAAGCTATTACATACATGATCGCAGCTTCACAGAAGTGCAGCTTAGCTAGAAATCGGATGGATTACGAGGTAAAACCTCGTAACACCGGGTGCAATGCGGTTAGACGTGTTGACTTGGCGTTTTAACTGATGACAACTAGCAAAATGTAGGTAACAACTCGTGTCTTTGCTTTGCGTATGTAATAAAGAAGGAAGGTAATATAAGGAAGGGAAGGTATATTTGGTGACAGCTGTCTTTTTTTTTTACATATTTTTTGAATAATATAGATTAATTAGGGCGACACGTGTTTCTGGAAAACTTTTATAATTGCTTTGCTCTTATTTTATTAATTTGGTTAATTAATTGATTAATTAGGTCTAGCGGTAGAGGACGGACCTCACGATCGATGAGACCTGTGTTCAACTTCAAACCTCGATAAATTCTGCACACCTTGTAACCTTCTTATATGTACTTTGGTCGCTCAGTACTTGAGATACTAGCACTTGATTAGTACAGGCATTTTAAAAAAGCATATTTTTCAAATAACGAATTATCAAGAGAATTCGTTATATAAAAATATAACGCTTTTGACAAAACGATTTCTTATTTGTTGAAAAATCCGTAGAAATCGAAAGTGTTTTTTTTTTAAATTCTTTATTTCGGCGCTCACATTCGTGGTGATGTCAGTCTCATTGAAGCCTAAACACAAAATTAACTAAAAATAAATCCTAAATAACATAATAAACACAATAACACATAAAACAAAAGAAAATATATCTGCCTATCTATAAAAAAAAAAATTAACAAATTTATACAACTCGACAGCAGCTACAGACTCGGGCTGGGACAACATACTATTGTACTATGAAGAGCAGGGGAGCAGTCAGGACTGATGTTACTTGCATATTTTTATGTTTCTCTCAGCGCCTACTTTAAATATAACTTATGTTTACGTTGCTATGACAACTGACGTGTGTAGATTAATTTGATTGATATTTACATGTCATTATTTTCGTTTTTCCCTCAAAACATTGACAACTAAATGACGTGCAATATGTAAAAAACATATAGAAACATTGACAACAATATTGATCTCCTTTACTTATAATACAATCAGAAAGAGAAGGCAACTGTAATATTCAGATAAACAATTTTGAAAAAAAAACTGGGAAAGTGAAATTAATGTATAGTTTTAAATCTAGTAAATTCGAGAAATGCCCCCTAGTAACGTAAAAATGTCATACTCGACCCTCAACAAAAATAGAGAACACCCGATAATTATGAGCTAATGGTGTGTGGGCGGACTGGGTATCAAATTATTTCGATAGTGACCACTATTAACACGCAATTTTAACACTTATCACTAGCACACTTAAGTTCGAAAATTGCTTAAAAAATATCAATTTTAACTATTGAAAAGTATTTTTATTATCGATCGTTAACATGCGATTCTAAACTTTAATAACAAAGAGATAAATACTGAAATTGTTTAATAATATCTTTTAAATTGGCATTTTTTTTCTAACAAAAGTTTTCTTCGCTATTGTTATCCTTCGCGATTTAAAAACATCCGGGTTTATTCATTGGGTTTATCCAATTTATTATTTGTATTGAAAAACAGCTTATTAAAACATAATAGTACATAAATAGGGTAGACAGGAAGAGTTAAGGGTGGGTGGTACAGGGGGTACGCACCACAAATGGGCAACTTATTCAAAATCGAAAACCATTCCGAGATATCACTTCAATTAGATGTATTTTTTGATTCCCGTCTGAAAAAACTTAAAAATCACGGATATATTTGAAAAACTGTAATGACACGCGATCGACCTTTCTCGGACAGTCATAAACATATGATAACTAAGAAGACAAAGTACCAATTTTGTAGATTATTTTGTTGTAAATGGTTATTACCTCACAAGTTTGTCAAATATCTTTTGTTTGTGTTTCCTAACAATAACAGTGTTTTATACGAATAACTATTGTAATTTTTAAAACAAAACTATACTATAAACATCATGTATTAATTAACAGGAATTTTTTAAAATCAAAAGTTTGTTTGAACTTTTGTCAAATAATTATTTCTTATTGTTCATTGGCAATGGTTTAGTTTCGGCTGAGACGTTACGATTACTACATTACAATCGCAATTTTTAAAAATTAATAATAAAAAAAAAACATTTATAAAAGTTTTTCAGAAACACGTGTCGACTAAATTATCTATCTTATCAAAAAAAATATATGTAAAAAAAAGATAGCTGTCACCAGATATACCTTCCCAATTATGAATTCTGACCTTGAGATGCGCAGTAGATGTTTTGTAGGACTTTTGGGAGAGTTATGACAGGCGCAAATAGTACCTTCCTTGTCAGTCGGTAGCTGCGTATATTGTTTTCTTTGTCGACAATATATAGTCAAGATCAAAAGTGTAAATATAATTAATATTCATATTATTATACACGCTTTTTAAATTTTTGTTTTATCAATTACGTGCGTGATTGTACATGCGGAAATCCCTCCCCCCAGCTCTTTCAACTTGTGGAGTTAGCTATACTCCACGTTGGCATGGCAGGCTGGACAAAAAACCATCATCAATCCGCCTACCACTTTTTATAAATTTAATATTATACCTTAGGCACTGAGCGACTAAAAGACGTCTTATAACAAAGATTTGAATACGGGTCTCTTAGATAGTGAGTCCGCACCGCTAGACCAGTGCTGCTCCCTGTCTACCACTCTTAATTTGTAATAATTTTAAACGGTTTTGTGTGACAAAATTAATTTAAATGTGACTCATCCAATTAACAGTTCAATACTACGGGATGCACAAAATAATTACAGTGACATTTAAATTAAAATATCCCATGTGAGGTCATTTTTGTCCAGTTCATTTGTTTTGTATGATTCAGGTTTTAAAGAGCGACCGTGGCCTAACGCGTGAACTCACGATCGATGGGACCCGGGTTCAAATCTCAGTAAATTCTGACCAATGTAACTATTTTTGCAATTATTTTAGCACGTCATATGACCGCACTTCGACTGATGTTAAGCTAGAGTGCGATCCATGAACGGAGGCGACTGTCTAGATGCCTCTTCACACTGTGCTTAAAAGATTCCATGTTATAGGAAGCAGGAAAGACGTGACTGGGAAGGTTGTTCTACAATTTTATGTTATACGTACTTATGCACTATTAAAGAGTGGAAGGAAGAGTGATAGTGGTTAGTAGCCCAGTGGCAGTCCTGGGGTAGTATCACCACTTTCGAATATAACACCCGTGAAGTGTTCCAGGGTCAGTTTGGAAGTAGCCATGTGTAATGAGAGAATGGTGTATATTCGTCTCCTTAAGCCGGTATAGTGGAGTTGTCCCTTGTCGACTTGTGTTGTGTACCTCGGTTCTCCAGTCACCTATGCTCATGAACCTACAGTGTGCAAACAATTTTTATTTTCAATAAAACAGCTAATTTTTTTTACAAATGAAATCCTTTAAGTTAACAAATCTCATTATTGAACTATGAAGTCTTATAAGTTATGAGTTAACAATTGTAGGTTGAGGTAGTCTTAATATTCAGGAAGGCATCAATAATATTTTAATAAGGTTAGTGTTAAATGCGGGAACGTGATATACGCTGAAAACGGATCTCAGATGCGGCTGATGCGATGCAAACTATGTTGTCGGCTCAGCAAGGACTTTTTGGATGTTTTTTTTAATGCTAATAGGCAAGCGTTTGACCGCACCCTGCCTGGTGTTAAGCAGTGGTGCGGTGTAAGGTGGAGCACGCTTGCTCATGAGGTAGAGCTTTTTTTTATTGTAGCCCAGCAACACTCCGAATGATGTAAAGCTAGAGTGCAATCCATGAGTGGAAACAACTGCTACTACAAAGAGAAACCTGTCGCCTCCACTATGCCGGCTTGAGGAGACGAGCATGTACCATCTACCCTCGTTATATTTGGCTACTTTAAAACTATTCCCGAAACGCGACAAGGTCACTTCACGTGTGTTACATTCGAAAGTGGGGGTACTACCCCAGGACGGCAGACTGGACAAATAACCCTCATCAGTCTGCCTACTATTTACCCTTAATTTGAAGAGACCCGTGTTGTACTTCTCGGGAAACACAGACACCGGGAGGGAGTTCCACAGTTTCGCAGTACGCACGAGGAACGTGTTGTCAAAACGTCTTTAGGAACTTGGACCATAATTGGATGGTACCTCTCCGGGTGTCTGGACGTCCGATGGAAGAAAGGCGACGGTAGAACTAAGTTGTGTCAACGGCAAGGTTAATTATCTTTTTGTTTTTGTAGAGAATGTCAATTTGTAATTTTGGATGTCATGTTTCATCGTCAGTTTTGCTGGTAGTATTTAAATGCAAATGTAAAAATTTCACTTTGTATTTATAAAAAAAATGCTAACCTGTATTTCCCGGTGATATCTATGCAAATAAATTAACAAACAGGAGCTGTTTAGTGTTTACTGTTACATACTTGGTCGTGATGTTTTTATGCTGTTGCTAGCATCATGTATTATTACATAATATATTAAAATATCCCCATGTTTGGACGTTTAAACCGCTGAACCTATACAAGAATAGAGTAGATTCCTGCGAGTCATATATTTAGGTTGGGACCGGAGGTATAATGAGGTTATATTTTACACACACACACACACACATATATATATACTAGCTGTTGGTCCCCGGTGCTACCCGGGCTTATTAATTTAATAGCTCTCGAAGTATTAAAAGTAAGAAAAGAATACCTCATATTTAACTTCGTTTCCATAGTAACAATAAACAATAAATAATTTCGACCATATTTGATTATCATAAAAACGGTTATTGTGAGTTAATCTTAAATTTAAAGAATAATTCTTTCATACATAAACTTTGGGTATCTCGAACGGTTTTCGCAGCGCACGCAACGGAAGCCCTCAAAGATGAACAATATTCCCCGTTTTTTCCACATTTTCGACCGTTTCTTCGCTCCTATTAGTCGCAACGTGATGTTATATAACTTAAAGCCTTCCTCGATAAATGATCTATCCAACACAAAAAGAATTTTTCAATTCGAACCAGTAGTTCCTGAGATTAGCACGTACAAACAAACAAACTCTTCAGCTTTATAATATTAGTATAGATTACAATTTTATTTTTACATAAAGTGGACATAGCACTACATGACTTCGTCCACGAAAATATAAATTATAAAATGTCAAACAAGTCTTTTTCATTTATGCGCTAACATATTTTAACTAAATTAAAATATTTTATAAGGTTGACAGACTCGCAGTAAATCTTTTAAAATTTCGAACTAAAATAAATATTCCTATTAACCTCCACTATGCCCGCCTTGGTGAGATTGATTTGCACCATGTGTTACATTCGAAAGTTGTGGTACTACCCCAGAACGGTAGACTGGATAAATAACCAGCATCAGTCTGCCTACCACTCTTTAATAGTGCCTATAGGCACTGAGCGAGCAAAGTACATACAACAAAATTAAATTGGTACCGGTCAGAATTGACGAGGTTCGAACACGGGTCTCACCGGTCGTGAGTTCACGCTTCTTACCGCTAGACCACGACCAACAAAACCGCAAAATTACTCCACCATTTACTTCAGCTATAAATATCCTGCCATTGACACGTTGAAATATTCAGGGCAATTTTCTCATCAAAGTTGTCACTATATTTTTTTGCATAGCAGTGTAATAACAGTTTATAAACACGCAAAGAAAAAATGCACTTAACAGTTTTCTTTGTTGTAAAGACGGTAAGGACTAAATTAGCTTGGCAAATGACATCAATACTGTAGTTCTTGTAGACGATTATGTCTTGAAGGGTAATACAAGAAGCTTGTTCTATAATATTTCTTTTTTTTTGTTTTATATGGCATTATAACAATTTGCCAGTGTCAAAGTAAATATTTTTGCATCAAGTTAATAAGATTGTACATCTCGAGTAATTCATTCATCACACTAAACAGTCAAGTCAAAAATTGCTCCAGTAAAGCGGTACAATCTTTACTGAAACTTCCTACGTAGTTTTGGAGGGAAAATGGAAACACATGCTCTCTTCTTTTGAATTGTTTGCCCACATTCACGCACGTTCACGAACACTTAATGGTTAATAATCCACCATTATTACACATTAACACTCGAAGAAACACAAGTTTAGGAAAATAATTCAAACCTGATGTCTCAAGATGGCCGCCAAAACTTCGTGCTATAAGAATTATGCGGGCTGTCCTGAAAAGGGATGTAGACTACTTTTTTTAAGATACGGTGGGTATTAGGACAAGAAAAACAGGAACTTATAACATATTCCAACACAGATAGAAGAAATACGTAGTTGGAATGGCTGATAGACAGTTTAGTGGCGTGAATGAGATAAGACAGCACAAACCAAAGAATCAGAAGACCTACCTAGTGACCCTTATATGTTGATATGTTGATTTTAATTTGAAGGAGTGATAGATTAAGACCTAATGGAGTTGACATCGTCACGATCGTGAGCAAATTAATCTTACTTAAAACACTCATCGTGTAAGGTGGCTACTCTTCAATTAGACAATCTTATTTTCATAAAGCAATCAATGGTGAACTCACTTTACGTGGTGAGTGCGTTCAGTAAAATCTATACTACGGTTACAGCTCCTCGGCGTTAAGACAAATTCAGCCCTGAACTTGGCCCAGCGTGTACTAGGTGCATTAGTTAAACAAGGATTAATAAGAATTGAAAGAACGGTCCGTTTAAAAATTAATATGCAAGTAAAATTCGATGAATAATTAATTTAAATTAATTAGATCTGATTGAATACTAATTTGTTTAAGATCTAGTATAAATATAGCAACATATAAAATGTTATGGGTTAATGACTTATTGATTAGTGGTGCTTTGAAATCAAAAGAGCATAAGGTCTTTAGATCGACCTTAGTGCAGGGTAGGGATTGGCAAGTAATTTCGGGTGGAGTCCCTGTAGAAAGCTAATGCTTGTATTACAGGCACTGAGTAACCACATATAACTTAGTTATTTTTACTTATTGGTACTGGTCAGAATTTAGTATTTTTTTATTGTAGCTCGGCATGTGACAACACTCCGCCTGATGTAAAGCTAGAGTGCGGTCCATGAATGGAAACAACTGCTACTACAGAGAAACCTGTGCGGGCAGCAGTCGCTTCCACTACGCCGGCTTGAGACGAGCATGTACCATCTAGATTGACAGTGCACACTCCTCTTGTTATGTGTAGTGAAGTTTAAACACGAATATCACATCCACTCTAAATTAATGGAGTCCTGAAAAATTACTCGTAATATTTTATTGTTATACCTACTCCAAAAAATTAAGCATTCAGTTTTCTAGTTTTTTTTGCCATCTAATCTAGGGTCTTTTCTGTAGCTTAGTGCCTATGGTATTAAAATTGGGAAGAAGGTATTGCAATTGATAAAGATGATGGTTATTATTTATCCCAGTCTATCGTTCTGGGTTAGCACCACCACTTTCAACTATAACCATTGTGAAAAGACCAAGTAGCCTGGTACAACAAGAGGAGTGAACCCTGCCAATAGACACATATTCGTTTCTTCAAGCCGGCATAATGGAAGCGACTACTGCCTGCAGATATTTTTCTGTGGTAGCAGTTGTCTACGCTCAAAAAGAATGTAATTTGACAAATGTGACTTACGTCTTTCTGTCTTTAAAGCGTTCATCTCTTTATTAGATGTTTTTATTTTAATTTTTTAGAATTTACAAATGGAATTTGTAGTAAAATAACGAACTAGTTTTATAAAATTCGCAGAATGTTTCTTTTTAAGGAATTTTAATAGGCCAATTGATTTAGAACAGAAGTTAGCAAACTTTTTTATTTCATAGATCATTTGCCATGTTTTTCGATTTTGTGTAGACCCCCTGCTAACCTAATATTTTTTATTTTATTATTATTACATGTACTTTTTTTATTATAGCTCGGCATGTGACAATAAGCTAGAGTGCGGTCCATGAATGGAAACAACTGCTACTACAGAGATACCTGTGCGGGCAGCAGTCGCCTCCACTATGCCGGCTTGAAGAGACGAGCATGTACCGTCTAGATTGACAGTGCACACTCCTCTCGCTATACCTGGCTACTTTCAAACTCTTCCCGAAACGCGACAAGGTCACTTCACGGGTGTTACGTTCGAAAGTGGTACTGCCCCAGGACGGCAGACTGGGCTAATAACTATTGTTAGCCTGCCTACGAGGCAGGAGTGAGAGAAAAGTGTTTTGTCAATGGTTGATGCACGTTCCTTTTTTCAATCCGGCATAGCGGTGGTGAGGTGCCTGCAGACATTTAGCTCTGACATTAGGCTAAGTATGGTCACATGCCGAGCTACTATAAACATAATAAATAATTACTTTTAATTAAGAGTACAACGTCTTCTTCATAGATAAGTTTTTTTTAACACAGTATCGAGTTACCTACGTGACAAAAGTTTTAAAAAATTAACATGTTAAAAGATTCTGTAAGATATTTTAATTAAGATTAAATCTGATAAAGGAGTGTCATTTAATTAGTTGATTTGCATTAATTAGTGATTAATTAACTGTACTTTTTAAGACTACAAAAAAAAAGAAGAACTCACGATCGAGAGACACGTGTTTAATTTTCATAATTTATTTATTTTTCCACGAGATGCACCAATACAAGCAACAATTTGAAGCTGCCGTGGTCTAGCGGTAGAACGCGTGAACTCACGATCGATGAGACCCGTGTTCGAACCTCGCTAAATTCTGACCAATGTAACTATATATGTACTTTAGTCACTCAGGGTGTATTGGCACTATTAAAGAGTCATTGGCAGACTCAGAGAGAGGTAGGTAGATTTATGATGACTATTAGTACTGTCTGCGGTCCTGGGGTATTACCATTGCTTTCAAATATAACTCTTAAGTGACCTAGCCACGTTTTGGCATTAGTTTGGAAGTAGCCGAGGACAACGGTCACGATCAATGAGACCTGTGTTCGAACCTCGCTAAAGACCGGTACCAATGTAACTTTGTTATATGTACTTTGGGGCACTATTAAAGAGTGGTAGGCAGACAGATGATGGTAATTTGTCCTGTCAGCCGTCCTGGGGTAGTACCACCACTTTCGAATGTAACACTCGTGATGTAACGTTTTTGTAATAACGTATAAGTATATGGATAGTTATAACACGTGGTTAAAGGGGATTATAATAATAATAATTTTAATAAAATGCAACTTATCCTAAAACAAAGGAAACAAATGCCCGCTGTTCTTTTACAACCTACACGTTCTTTTTTTATTGTAGCTCGGCATACGACAACACTCGGAACGGAAACAACTGCTACCGCTCTACGGACAGCAGTCGCCTCCGCTATGCCGGCCTGAGGTGACGAGTATGCACCATCTACCGATCCCGAAACGCGGGTAAAAGTAACTATGTCGCGTTTCGGGTGATGTTAAGGCGATTTTTTTGATGAACCATTTGATGGTACTTCTTAAAGCCCCCCAATAAAACTTAATCATAGTAACAAGTGTGAATTCATCCTCTGGGATTATACTTAAAAACGTCCACTTACAAAATTAAACGCTTAAGCAAATTGCATGCAAAAGGAACCAAAACGAATTAGCCTCACGTAGCTTCCATAATTCACTTCTCAAAAACACTTCAATTAAAAAACGACTTAGATCATATCTGTTATAAAGCCTAATTTACTTTGAAATAACTCTCAATAAATAAACACTCAATTTTGAACTTTAATAGGATTGCATTAAGGTTAAAATTGAATTAATCTCTATATCAACGAGATAGTAGGATAAGGGTAAAAAAGCAGCCAGACTGTTGCACTGCGGATAAATTTAGCGAGAGGCTGAAAAAATGTGTTAAAAAGAAGTTCGACGTTTGTCGACGGAATCAAGCCTAGATTAAAGTTCTAGATTTTTCTATTAAAATCAACATTTTATTTAAGTAGACACGAATCTACGATTTTTTTGAACCTGGGCAGGAGCTTGACTTACATTATCGGCATATGACAACTCTCCGCCTGATGTAAAGCTAGAGTGCGATCTATGAACGGAAACAATTGCTATCACAGACAAAGGAGAATGCTCATTTTTGGGCCCACTTGATACCTAATAGTTGGATAACAATATTTTTTTATTAATTAATTTTAATTATATCAACACATAATTTACCAATCAATAGACAATGTTTTATTACATAAAAACAGATATCTTCAGTTATTAAAGCATTTAAAATAATAATAATCTGAAATATTGCTTCAGAAAACATCTAATAACTTAATTACCTGGTTGAAAAAATTTTAATTTATTTTTTTACAAAATTAACTAAAAATCATCGACAAACTCGAGAAAAATTGTGGGCCCATTTTTCTTAGGCGAATGGACATTCTCTCTGCAGGCAGCAGTCGCCCAAGCCGTGCTGAGGATGTGCACCAATCAACAATCCACACTCCTCTCGTTGTCCTCGGCTACTTTCAAACTGATGCCAAAACGTGGCTAGGTCACTTCATAGGAATTACATTTGTCATGGATGGTAATACCCCAGGACCGCAGGCAGTACTAATAGTCATCAGAAATCTGCCTACCTCTCTCCAGAATTGAGCATATAGCTCATGCCTGGTAAAAGAAACAAAAGAATGTGAACAACCGGATTTGACTGTTTAAAACTTAACCCCAAATACACATCTGTGCCAAGATATACAAAAATAACTCTCCCAATAGATTTAACAAAAGTGAAAAAATTTTTACGAACACGTGGTCTTTGTATTACGCAATAATATTACAAACATTGTATGACTGTGTTGTAATGTTGTATCTACAACATTAGTTTTACAGATCGGTTCACTAACATTTCGGAGAGTGTGCGCAAGAGCTACACAACTCAGTTCTACCGTCCCTTTTCTTTTATCGGACGTCCAGACACCCGGAGAGGTACCATCCATTTATGGTCCAAGTTTCACACGTTCCTCGTACGTACTGCGGAACTGTGGAACTCCCTCCCGGTGTCTGTGTTTCCCGAGAAGTACAATACGGGCCTCTTCAAATTAAGGGTAAATAGGTACCTCATAGGCAAGCGTGCTCCATCTTAGACCGCATCACTGCTTAACATCAGGCAGGGTGCGGTCAAACGTTTTCTTATTAAGTAAAAAAAAACCATTGAAGCTACCGCCACCGATGGAAATATTACATAAATAATTTTATTTTGAGCGGCCGCGGTCTAGCAGTAAAATGCGTGAACTCTCAATCGATTAGACCCGTGTTCAAATCTCGCTAAATTCGTACAAATGGCATTATGTAATAGTGGTAGGCAGACTGATGATGGTTAATAACCCAGTCTGCAGTCCTGGGGTAGTACCACCACTTTCGAATTTAACACCCATGAAGTGACCTCGTCGCGTTTTGGGATCAGTTTGGAAGTAACCAAGTAACGAGAGGAGTGTGCATTGTCGATCTGGATTGTACACATACATCTCCATAGCGGAAGCGACTGCTGCCCGTAGAGATTTCTGAACTACATTTTGCTGGAGCTACAATAAAAAATCCTTTTTCTGGTAAGAGGATCACTTTATCTCGGCATTTGATTTTGATCAAGAAGTACGCGTCTATGAAGCTAGGCTTCGGTATAATTAACTTAGTATATCGTGGTAAAATACTATAAAACGAGGTGCTATTAGAAATCATTTAGCTCAGAGCTTCTGGTTATGTTTTATAGGCAGCTATACATTTTACCGTTTCAAGTCAAGGTGCAAAACTAGTCCTTGTTACTTTTATCAGAAATATCAGATGGTGTGTAACTGGTTTTATAATCATTGCTCTAGGGCTTCAGAAAATTGGTCTTATATTTCCATATTTATTCCTCTCTCTCAACACTCCGCACCTGATGTAAAGCTAGAGTGCGGTCCATGAATGGAAATAACAAAAATGTTTTGGCAGTTCACGGGTGTTACATTGGAAAGTGGTGGTACTATCCCAGGACGGCAGACTGGGCTAATAACCATCACCAGTCTGCCTACCACTGTTTAATAGTGCCTATAGGCACTGAGTGAAGAAAGTACATCTAACAAAGTTACATTGGTACCGGTCAGAATTTAGCGAGGTTCGAACACGGGTTTCATCGATCGTGAGTTCGCGCGTCTTACCGCTAGATCACACCAATAGATCTCATTTTACGCCGTGAGAACGTAAATGATACTCATACTCAGGACCATGATTAAGGTGGTTGCAGATTCGATTCCAATCACAAGAATTTCCAATCAAAATAACCTAAATATAGATTGAAATGAACTCTACCATGTAAATAAATATATTTACCGTAAGATCAGTTATTACAACTAATTTCCGGTATATCTTTATTACTATCATATAGTAAGGAGGGATTCTATCATTAAACGTGAATAGATCGCCTCTGATTGGTCAAAATTGTTGTTATTAAAAAGCAATCTGTTCTTATTGGTTGGTTTATAGTATTGTTTTACTATTTGGATAATTCTAGTTAACTACACAGGTGTAACGAGGGTTTTCTATTGACCTAACTCTTCTCAAGCCGGCATAGAGGGGGCGACTGATACCTGCAGACATAACAGATAAGAATCACGGCACTAGCTCAGTAACAAGCATATAAAACAATAAAAATATAATAAATATAATTTTTAAAAAAATTAACAAATGTAGTATTTTGAATTTTTCTTAAAATAAATAAAAATAATAACTAATAGTCGTTATGTAACTTAATAAATAAAGGACAATGTCCATTTTTGGGCCACTTAATACCTAATATATTTTTTCATTAACTTATTCCAATTATATCAACACATCGTTTACTAATCAATAGACAATGTTTAATTACATAAAAAGTCATCAAAGAGTGGTAGGCAGACTGATGATGGTTATTTGTCCAGTCTGCCGTCCTGGGGTAGTACCACCACTTTCGAATGTAACACCCGTGAAGTGACTTTGTCGCGTTTCGAGAGTAGTTTGAAAGTAGCCAGGTATAACGAGTGGAGTGTGCACTGTCAATCTAAGATGGTACATGCTCGTCTCCTCAAGCCGGCATAGTGGAAGCGACTGCTGCCCGCACAGGTTTCTCTGTAGTAGCAGTTGTTTCCATTCATGGACCGCACTCTAGCTTTACATCAGGCGGAGTGTTGTCACATGCCGAGCTACAATAAAAAATAAAAATAAAAAAAAAAAGTCTAATTACTGAACAACCTGGGTAAGAAAATTAAAACTGAATGGTGATAAGGAATGTAGATTTTTTTCTACAAAATGAACTAAAAATCATTGACAAAACTCGAGAAAAAAAAATGTAGGTCCATTTCTGTTAGGCGAACGGGAATTCTCCTTTGATACTCTCATGGGTTGAGATTTGTGAGATTATTTTTAATCAAAAAAATTACGATTCTCCAGCAGTTTTAATAAGGTTCAAAATTGTCTGAAAACAGTCCCTTAATTGTTAACTAAATTAAACCTAAACGCTTCCTAACAAATATGCAATTTGAACGATTAAAGACTATAATTTAGAGATAACACTTTTATTTAATACAAATCAAATAGACACACCAAATTTAATTTAGACGAGTCATTGTCGTAAATTAATATTAGGTGCTTACATATCAAATTGGCGTTTTTCGTACTGGCCACTTTAATCACGATTTTCTCCTCTTTGGTAAGGAATTCCAAATTCAAATTTTCACAGCTATTTACTCATGTATTTATCCTTCGATGACCGTCATTCATTTGTTTTTTTTCTTCTGTTTTTTTCTGTTTGCGTCACTCATTTTACAAAATGGAAAACTTAAAATATCGCATTATTTACGAGTACGAGTTCCGCCGTGGCACTAGTGCTGCGGAAACGACTCGAAGGGTGAATGATGTGTATGACGGACATGTCGCAAAAGAAAACACAGTTCGTTTTTGGTTCCAACGTTTTCGTTCTGGAAATTTCGACCTGCAGAACAAGCCCCGTGGACGGCCTGAGACCCAAGTTGATAATGAAGTATTGAAGGCTATTGTGGAAGCGGATCCATCGCAAACCACGTCCGAGTTAGCTGCAGGCTGCGGTGTTAGTGATAAAACTGTTTTAATTCACTTGAAGCAAATTGGGAAGATTAAAAAGCTTGAAAGGTGGGTACCTCACGAATTGACTGAAGCAAACCGGCAAACGCGCGTCGACTGCTGCGTTACATTACTGAACCGGCACAATAATGAAGGTATTTTAAACCGAATCATTACCTGTGATGAAAAATGGATTCTTTACGATAATCGAAAGCGCTCAGCGCAATGGTTAGATCCTGGCCAACCAGCCAAATCCTGCCCCAAGCGAAAATTAACCCCAAAAAAGTTACTTGTAAGCGTTTGGTGGACTAGTGCCGGTATTGTTCATTACAGTTTTCTCAAATCTGGCCAGACTATTACGGCTGATGTCTATTGTCAGCAATTGCAAACCATGATGGAAAAGCTAGCGGCTAAACAACCTAGGCTGGTCAATCGCTCCACGCCACTGCTGCTTCACGACAACGCTAGACCACACACTGCACAACAGACGGCTACCAAATTAGAAGAGCTTCAATTGGAATGTCTAAGACATCCTCCGTACTCCCCGGACCTTGCTCCAACAGATTACCATTTTTTTCGAAATTTGGACAACTTCTTGCAAGGGAAAAAATTCAACTCTGATGGGGCAGTCCAAATCGCCTTCACAGATTTTATTGATTCCCGTCCGACTGGTTTTTTTAGTAAAGGGATCAATGAACTACCTATGAGATGGCAAAAGTGCATAGAAAACAATGGTTCATACTTTGATTAATTAAATATATTATATTTAAAAATATTCGACTTTTTGTTCCTCCCATACAAAACGCCAATTTCATATGTAAGCACCTAATATTATATATTATTTTATTCTAGCTCTGCATATAACAAAACTTCGCTTGATGTAAAGCTAAAGCCAGTCGCCTCCGCTATGCTGGCTAGAGGAGAAGAATGTGCCCCATCCAGATTGAGTCCTCTTGTTGTACCTGGCTACTTCCAAATTGTTCCTGAAACGCGACAAGGTCACTTCACGGGTGCTACATTTGAAAGTGGTGGTTCTACCACCAATTCGGGATCAGTTTGGAAGAAGTCAGATATTACAAGAGGAGTGTCCACTGTCAATCTGAATCATAGGCAGATGCTGCCTGTAGAAATTTGTCTGTATTCGCCGTAGAGAATGCAAATGCACTAGAGGTGCAAACTTCATACATCTGACATGAAAAAACCGTAGGCCGTTGCCGTCAAGTCAAATACTAACTGACAGAGAATCTAAACGTGGCTGCGGTCATATTTTCTCTCGCGTCACATTGGAGCGTTATTGCACATCTAGTTGTATATCAATGGTATTAGCAGTTTCCGTTCATGGACCGCACTCTAACTTAACATCAGGCGGAGTATTGTTATATGCCGAGTTATAATAACAAAAGATAATTCTCACCGGTTGCACAGTTTCACGCTCTAGACTATGCTTTATTTAGCTTACAATAAAAAGAAAAAATACGTATTTGAACAAGATTTCGAATCCACGTTTACTATTCGGCTACGGCAGGTGTGAGCAACCTTTTTAATCAACGGGCCAATTTAAATTTTAAAATTTTTTGGTGGGCCGCACATAAAGTAACTCTTATTAATAATTTACAAAACTTTATTTATAATAAACATTAGAATAAAAAAAATTAAAATTAACAAGAAAGTAAAGATTTCATATACAAATTTTAATGCAAAATAAAAACAATTACTTGAAATTTTTAATGAGAAATTTAGCACTGTTTTTTGATACAAGCTGACCAATATCAGCCGGAATTGATGAGGTAGCTACACGTACGCAGCTGCAGTATAATGCAATTATTTCGGTTTAGTATGTACTACCATTTTATTATAATTAATTTTATAACAATCGATGGGAGAAAGTTGACAAAATAAATTCACTTTTAGAAATGCTCGGCGGGCCGCGTGTTGCTCATTCCTGGGCTACAGTCTGTCTCTATCATTGTCGGTCAAAAAATAACCATAAAGGGATCTCTCATTAGCCTCTTTAGCTAACCACGTTCAGACAGTACGCACATTCAACAAGAGGGCGTCTTCTAAAAATATATCAACTCAAATATTCTAAGCTTCACGTATCGGTTAGGAACAAACTTGGCTTAGTCACGTCGCGGTGGGCGCGCAGCCGTCATCCGGCATTCGAAATTCGAAATAAACGAAAAAGTTCTCTTTTCAAAAATTACCGTTTTACCCCCTTTTTTTTGTAAAAAACGCGAGTGGTGTATCTAAAAGTTATTCTACGTTTTTTTTTTGGATTTATTTATTTTTTTTGGTATGTTTCTCTTTAATTATGAAATGTTGAGTAATTTTGAAAATTATTTAAAAATTACCGATACACGCTAAGAAAAAACAACCAACATAAAACGCCTTATTAAATAGCGTTGTTAAAGATTTTTTATTACTCCAAAAAAAATAGAATTGTTAATAAATAAATAATTTAATTATCTAACCACGTGTAACATTCAGTAATATTATCGGTTTTTTTTTTTAATTTTTGGCATAATAAAAAGCTGAATTTGTTTATTATTAAATTATGATAAAATGTAAAAAAAAATCAGTCTGAGTTTTGATGGACTTTTTTTTGTTTAATTTTCATGATAATTTCGATAACACCCGTGAAGTGACCTTTTCGCGTTTCAGGAACAGTTTTAAAGTAGCCAGGTATAACGAGAGGAGTGTGCATTGTCAACCTGGATTGTGCATATTCCTTTCCTTAGGCCGACATAGCGAAGGCCACTGCTGTCTGTAGAAGTTTATCTGTAGTAGCAGTTGTTCTTGTACTCTAGCATCAAGCGGAGTGTAGTCATTATTCCGAGCTACATAAAAAAATAATTAATTTTAAACTCTACTAATACGGTACGAACAAACAAACGTTCATTTTTTAAATATAAATATTACTTTTTTTTTTACGAATTATAATAATTTGTTACCAGTTGAAATGAAAAAGTAGGTCCACAATCCAACCTCATTCTTATATTTATTTTAGATACGGATTTTATGAAAGCTTTTTATTTGGGTTAATTGTTCCCTAAACATTTTTTTACGTGTTTGAATTATAAATCTATCTTATGAGGTGACTAAGAAAGTCAATAAAATAAATAATAAATAACGATTCCTGGACCCCTAACTAAGATACCCAGTACTCTGGGTATCAAGACAAGAACCTAAACATGTACAATACAATACAATTGTCACGCCTTTTTCCCACAGGGATAGGCAGAGACAACGGAACGCCACTACCACGATCCTGACACAACACCCTCACTTCCCTCACATCCACAATTCTCTTCATGCACGCCCGACGGTTATGAGCACTAGGCAGCCCAGTTTTCATGAGGATGTCTCCTATTTGATCGGAAAACACCCTTCTGGGTCTGCCTTTCCATGTGCCCAAACCATCGAAGCATTCCTTTCTCAATCCTCGTCACTGCATCATCTTTCAAAGCACATCGTCAACACTATTCCTCATTCTATCCGCTATCGTGACTCCACATACACTCCTTAATGACCGCATTTCTACTGCTTTAATCCTACTCTCTGCAGCAGTCGCCTCCGCAATGCCGGCCTGAGTAGACAAGTGTGTGCATACTATCTAAATTGACAGTGCGCACTCCTCTCGCTATACTTGGCTACTCTCAACTTTCTTGGCTGCTCCCGAAACGCGACAAGGTCACTTTACGGGTGTTACATTCGAAAGTGGTGGTACTACCCCAGGACAAATACCCATCATCAGTCTGCCTACGCCTCTTTTTAATTAATGCCTATATTATACCATGGACACTGAGCGACCAAAGTACATACAACATAGTTACATTGTTGCCGGCTAGAATTTAGCGAAATTGGAACACGAGTCTCATCGATCGTGAGTGTATGTGTTTTACCACTAGACCACGGCCTCTCTGCCATCGAGTGTTGTTACATAGCATTCTTTTGACTGCAGGACTTCATTCTTGTCTCAGAAATCTCAAGAGACTTCCGTTCGTTCGTCTATCTAAATATTATCCCAGACAAAAACATATTCTAAAATCTAAACAAACAAAATTAAAAAAGGACTAATAAATTATTTTTATAGTTTTTTTTTAATTCCATATAAAACCATGTGAACGAGTTTAAACACCACATTGTTGTAATTAAGGACATGGGTTAGGGCCGATGCACACTGTAGTATACGTCAATTTATATATCCGAGAATTGTTACGCCGATTTAATTCTGCGTATGCTTTCGATATTAAGGCTGGGATATATGTGAACTGCGCTGGGACTGAAGGGGATTAAAACCTTTTTTCTCCTATTCATGCAAAGTAACCCTTGTTTTAGAAATATAAAACCATTTTTCTTCTAAACTATTAATAGCTAGATTTTTTTATTTTCATCATGATATTAGATAATACAATACCTAGGGAATCTTCAGTTTCTTTTTTTTCAAATATTTTTTTTTTACATAAATCGACACACAATCACGTGAGAAAGATCAACGACGTATATCCAACTCTTAAGATCAAGCTCTACGACTCTGCTTGATATCAAAGCTAGAGTACCACAGAGAAATGTCCGCAGGAGCACTCTGCAAGGTCAACGGCGTCTATCCACCTCTTAAATAAAGGACGTACCGTCACGTCAATATTGACGTATCGTGTTAGTAAGCGTTAACCCTTAAAATGAGGCGTGAAATAATATTTGTCAAACCATATGGCGCTAGATTAAATTACCACGCATACAGTTCAGTTTTAATTTTGTACATTATTGAAGTGTATGAGAAACTGGTTTTTTTGTGTTTCCGTGTACTTTTTAAATGTTAAGTGTCATGAAGAGAGGCTGCGAGGAGTGGTGAGCTATGAATTGATAGACATGCATCATTTTAACTGATAAGTTTTGAAAGCTTTGCTGCCATGGTTGCTAGATATGGCGAAACATGTGAACAGGAGTTTTGGCGGCCATCTTGACACGTCAGGTTATCTGTCTTGAATTATTTTCCTAAACTTGTGTTTCTTCGAGTGTTAATGTGTAATAATGGTGGATTATTAACCATTAATTAAGTGTTCGTTGATGTGCGTGAGTGTGGGCAAAAAGTTTAAAAGAAGAGAACCTGTGTTTCCATTTTCTCCATCTCCAAAACTCTCTAAGAAGTTTCAGTAAAGATTCTACCACTTTACTGGAATAATTTTTTGACTATAACACCAGAATTTTGGAATCCGTTTTGACTTGGTAGGCAGACTGATGATGGCTATTTGTCCAGTCTGCCGTCCTGGGGTAGTACCACCACTTTCGAATGTAACACCCGTGAAGTGACTTAGTCGCGTTTCGGGAATAGTTTGAAAGTAGCCAGGTATAACGAGAGGACTGTGCACTGTCAATCTAAGATGGTACATGCTCGTCTCCTCAAGCCATGCCGGCGTGGTGGAGGCGTCTGCTACCGCACAGGTTTCTCTGTAGTAGCAGTTGTTTCCAGTCATGGACCGCACTCTAGCTTTACATCAGGCGGAGTGTTGTCACATGCCGAGCTACAATAATAAAAAAAAAAGACTTCGACTGTATATGGCGAGCTTTAATGTGTGTTGAAGTTTTTAGTTTAATTTCCATGAATGGGTATTAAGATACAAAATTGTAAAATGGTAGCAACAATGTTCGTTTCGTACTGGAATGAAGTTAATTTTGTTTCGTGTTTGTACTACTTAATTAAACCGGATTATAATTATACGAGCGCTTTTGTTTTTGTATTAAATACTGTTGTAACACAAAAAGTAGTTCTCACTATCCCGCCTGTTCCTACAGACTACACTTTAACGTCTTTATAGTACTTCTGTAGTACCAAGTTAAATAAAGTGACCTAGCCGTGTTTCGGAACCAGAGAGCAGCCGGATATAACACCTAGATGGTGCATACTAGTCTCGTGGTCTTCCCAAGCCGGTATAGGAAAGGCGACTGCTGCTTTTAGGTATTTCTCTGTGACAGCAGTTGTTTTCGTTCGCGGACCGAACTCTAGCTTAGTATAATGCGGTGTATAGTTACCATATATAAAACAAAAGTAACGTATACAAAAACGTCTAAATTTTTTTTATAGTAGCTCGGCATGTGACAACACTCCGCCTGATGTAAGGCTAGAGTGCGGTCCATAAATGGAAACAACTGCTACTACAGAGAAACCTGTGCGGGCAGCAGTCGCCTCCACTATGCCGGCTTGAGGAGACGAGCATACACCATCTACATTGACAGTGCACACTCCTCTCGTTATACCTGGCTACTTTCAAACTATTCCCGAAACGCGACAAAGTCACTTCACGAGTGTTACATTCGAAAGTGGTGGTACTACCCCAGGACGGCAGACTGGGCTAATAACCATCATGAGTCTGCCTACCACTCTTTAATAAATAATTTTACCCGTCGTAAATGAGTATAGAAGCAATAGCTTAGTACAAAATTGTAAAGCCAATCTCTTTTCTTTTTGTTACAGAAAATGAAAGAACAAAAACGAAGTACTCAATGTAATAGAACGAAATTTTAAAAAAGAACCAAATGTCAACTATGCCCATACGCAGAAAGCTGACATGGCGGCTTTCACGGGAAACTTCAAAAATAGAACGCTCCACACTGTACAGGGGGATGAATCAATATTTAAAAATAGAACTATAAAACGACGACCGGATATGCGATGTCTGCTCGTTGCTTTATTGGTCACGTCTGACTGTTGCCTTGGTTACCAAGAGCAGAGATTTGTTATGGAGCCTCAAGACCAGGTATGAATTTTATTTTGTCTATTTTTATCCTGGACCTAGGTTAATGTGCCTACCGCATCTGGCATTACTTCATTTGTGACATAATCTGAAATATTTTGGCCATATAAGTAGTGGATAGAAACAAACTCTAAAAGCTTGTGGTGACAGGAAAGCTTGATGAATACAGTTCTTCATTAGGCAAAGAATTATAGGCGACATCTAAAGCTACAAGTAGTCACGATCCTTAGTAATTAAAGAACGAGCGAGAGAAAGATAGTAGCGTTTTTTTATTGTAGCTTTGCATATAACAACACTCCGCCTGATGTAAAGCTAGAGTGCGGTCCATGAACGGGAACAACTGGTACTACAGGCAGCAGTCGCGTCCGCTGTGCCGATCTGAGGAGACGAGTATACACCATCTAGATTGACAGTGCACACTCCTCTCGCTATACCTGGCTACTTTCAAACTGCTCCCGAAACGCGACAAGGTCACTTCACGGGTGCTACATTCGAAAGTGGTGGTACTGTCCCAGGACTGAAGAATAGTCAGTCTACCTACCACTCTTTAATAGTGCCTATAGGCACTGAGCGACCAAAGTACATATAATAAAGCTACATTGGTACCAGTCAGAATTAGCGAGGTTCGAATACGGGTCTCATCGATAGTGAGTTGACGCGTCTTACCGCTAGACCGCGGCCGCTCAGAGAACCGGATAAATATACTATATGTTTAATAAAAACTAGGTTTATAGCTGTGGACATGAAAAAAAGTAACCGACAAAAATTTATCTAGCGTAAACAAGATTGTTTTAACAAATTCAATTACATATTAATTTATTAATAATAAAAAAACATAAAACACAAAATAAACATAATTTTTACATAATATATTAATACATAATAAATGGACGAGAAAAAAATATGGCCGCAATTCTTGTATGTAAATAGTGGACTTAAAACGTATAGATTGATTTCTATTAAATTGGTCAACTTTAGTGTGCTGCTAATTCGTTGGATATACAGAAATAAAATTAGGAGGTATTTTTAAATATCAATAGAACATATAAAAATAATTTACAGGCGGGTAGATCGGAAGTGTGCCCTTCCCTCTCATGTTCATTGTGCTCTGATGATACCTCAATTTGCGTACTCGCAGCGACGTGTACCTAACTTCGGAGCCGCCATAAAATTTGGTTCGCACTATACTAATGTATTACAGTACACCAAAGTTAATCATTATCCTTATTTTATATAAATAAGAAATTAAAAAATTATTTCAAAAATTACGATAATGCGGTTGTGGTTGAAAATGTGGGTTGCAATGATATTTAATCTGACAGAACGGGAGAGCGGCCATGGCTTCTATCCTCCATTTGTGGGCGATAACTAAGCAAATATGCTGAAACACGACAGTTCTTCCGCACAAACAAGTCACAACGTGTCCTCCGCGTGACGTGTTTTCAGAGACTCTGTCAAAGCGTAACGACGCTTTTGTTTCATATTCAGTTAGTGCTTGTACTCATGACCGCGTATTCATTTTGTTTCAAGTTAGTTTCCTTAACCGTTTAAATTAGAGTCCGTATTCACGACCGTTCCGACAAATATATAATTTTCTTCATTTTGGTGCCCCATATTGTGGTTTAGTTATGTTTGTTAAAATAGTTACGACTATTATTTTTTTTTCTGAATTTATAATTCTTTTTTTTTTGTTATTATAAACACAGGCTATAATTGACAAGTTTCTTTCTTTCATGGCTGTCTTCTCGTCATATGCCTTTCCGAAGCCAAAAGTAGATTCTGACGATGAACAAGTGCATGCCAAGTCCATGCCTACGTTAATAAAGGATTTTCACTTCAATATCTACTATAATATTAATAATGCAAACTACTATTTTCTACTATTTCTTATTGTCTATCAAAAGTAGTAGAAAAGAGAATTGATAGAAACGAATCTATACGTGTTGAGTCTGTTACATTTGAGAATAGGGGCCTTTTTAATCTTAAGAAAAAAAGCCCATGATTGATTTACTGTCGATTTTATTAACTATGTCACCGAACGGGTTAGAATTAAATTTCAATATGTCAAATATTATCAAAATATATAATTAATGTTTGTATATATTTTAAACTTGTATTTTATATCTTAATTAAATCTTAAGGGCCTTATAGCTGCCTTGACCATACGATTGTTTTTTAACTCGGCATGTGACAACACTCCGCCTGATGTAAAGCTAAAGTGCGGTCCATGAATGGAAACAACTGTTACTACAGATAAATCTTTACAGGTAGCAGTCGCCTCCACTATGCCAGCTTGAGGAGACGAGCATGTACCATCCAGATTGACAGTGCACACTCGTTATATACCTGGCTACTTTCAAACTATTCCCGAAACTTCACGGGTGTTACATTCGAAAGTGGTGGTACTACCCCAGGACGGCAGACTGGGCTAATATTCATCATCAGTCTGCCTACCACTCTTTAATAGTGTCTGTAGGCACTGAGCGACTAAAGTACATATAACAAAGTTTCTTTGGTACCGGTCAGAATTAGCGAGATTCGAACACGGGTCTCATCGATCGTGAGTGCACGCGTCTTACCGCTAGACCACGGCCGCTCAAACATCGAAATAAAAAAAAGGAAAAAAAACATGCGCAGTCCCTATAGGCACTATTAAAGAGTGGTAGGCAGACTGATGATGAATATTAGCCCAGTCTGCCGTCCTGGGGTAGTACCACCACTGTCGAATGGAACAAGTGATCTTGTCGCGTCTCCTCAGGCCGGCATAGCGGAGGCAACTGCTCTTTAGTAGCAGTTGTTTCCGTTCATAGACCACACTCTAGTCGGAATATGGACACTATCACTGTTGAGCTACTATAAAACAAGAGCTAATAATGTATTACATTGTTTCAGAATGCTATTCTCGGATCGGATGTAACGTTGCCATGTAGAGTAGAAAATAAAGTCGGAACCCTACAATGGACCAAAGATGACTTCGGTTTGGGCACACATAGAAACTTAAGTGGTTACGAAAGATATAAAATGGTTGGGAGTGATACTGAAGGTATGTATACTATAATTTTGTGATTTTTGAGGTGAGGGATGCACGTGAGATTAGGAAGCTGTAAGCTGATGGTTAATAACCCAGTCTTCCGTCCTGAGGTCCCACCACTTTTGCTTTGGAAATTAATGGTGCACATTCACAAATGGTGCACAAAGTGTTCACACTTTGAGTTGCAGCCCAGCTTTACTGATCAGATCTTAAAATATATGTATGTGACTTTTTTCGGCTGCAACTTGTAGTGAGCATCTAATAAATAAATAAATAAATAAACATTCACGTGCACGTACACACACACTCCTCAAGCCGGCATAGTGGAGACGATTGCCCCCCGCACAGGCAGTTGTTTTCATTCATGGACCGCACTCTAGTTTTACATCAGGCGGAGTGTTGTCACATGCCGAGTAACAATAAAAAAAAATTCATCTCCTTCGCCAGCATAGCGAGGGTTAGCAGTTGTTTCTACTAGTGGACCGTACTCGCACATTTAAAAAAGCAAAGAAAACTTTGTAGTTCAGGGAGGTGAATGACCTTTGACGCCCTCCAAATTAAAAATGGCCAGAATCGCTCTAAATTATAATATTATTAATATTCTGAAAATTACATTATGTCCTTGGTTATTAAAAGTATTGAAGTTCATTATAACTATAAACCATACAGTAACATCAGAGGTCAACGACCTTTCAATATTCGGCCATGACTCACTTTGTGAATTAAAAAAATTCAGACGAGTACACTTGTTTCAGTTTCGTTCTATTTGTGCTGTGAATTATAATGGTGGGACCAGTTTAATTTTATTTTTTAAACTACTTTTTTTTGGCGCGCTTCACGAGTGCAGTATTTTTTTTTGTAGGTAGTTCTAAAAAAAATATATATATAAACTATCGATTTCGAAATTAGAGGGCATTTCTTACGACTTTTGTTCCGGCACTTGTGCCCTATCTCGTTCCGTTACCGAGATATCGCCATCACTTCCGGTCCAGAGTCTACTTCAGGTCAAAGTCGCGGGAGCCAAGGAGTCCAAGCCTTCAGTAGTTAGACCACAAGCGTTTCTAAAGTAAATAAAAAAGTCTTATTCAATCTATAGCCCCAACAGTTCGACGCACACATTATTTTACAAGTGGGAAGTGCGATATTTGGCACGACTTAAATATTTTTCACACGTATACTTTGTTTTGCAGAATAAACCGAGCTATTTCTTTTTCGATATTATTTTATCATACTGACGTCCCTAATCCAGAGGCTAATTATCCACAGAGGCATTATTTCTTTATTTTGCAATAGTTGTTACTGGAAAATCGCTAAGGCATATTTTACCTGAGGAAATCTCTATTATCTTGGAGAAGGTACCAGAGTTATGTTGGACCTTTCAGCCCAGCGCTGGCATACCGACTAAAAGCCCACGGTGATTCTGGGCATGCGTTATAATTCATCCAGTGTATACTTAGTTAAACCGATTGATATATACAACTACATGTGCAATAACGCTCCCAATGTGACGCGAGAGAAAAGATGGCCACAGCCGCGTTCTTCGTTAGTTAGTATTTGACTTGACGGCAACATTGTCTTCTTCTTCTTCTTTTGTTAAATGGCCTCAGATGTCATAACAACGACAATCTTGCCAATGTCGAGTAGTAAATTGTTAATGTTTTTGCATCAAATTGCAATGGTGTTTTACAATTTGTCGCTTTCTTGGAGTATTTGGCGGCAATTCATCCGGTCACGTCACAATATGAGCGTTTTCACGGCGTGGGATAACCACAAAAAAAAAACCGCTTCCGTTGCCTCATATAGATTTAATTTTAGTGTTTCCACAATTACTCACATGCGCAGCATAAAATTACGCAAAATAACACCAATTTTACACAATAATAACCACTAAAATAATTAAGGAAAAGGATAAAAACACCTTAACCTTCCCGGGCAAAAGCGCGCCAAACACTCGGCAACATTGTCAAATCGTTTGAAACAGCCTACAATCAGTATGTCAGATATATGAAGCTTGCACCTCTAGTATATATCTTTATGGCTAATCCAAGCTTTTTGAAAAAATAAATAAATAAAAACATTTCTGAAAAAAATTGAAGCGATTTCTAAATAAAACACTAAAATCACTAAAAAGTAAAAAAAAAAAAGAAAATTAATTGAGAATACCTACACACAATTTAATACACATAAACAAGTATAGATGCTTATTATTTATTTACAAATTTTCATTTATTAGCATATTTCTGAAGTCAGTGCCAACCAAATATGAAACTCCGCATTGTTTGAAACTAGGTACATTACCAATCATAAAACATGTTTCAAATACATGCACCGACTTTAGATATATGCTAGATGAAAGTGGTGATATTACCCCAGGACGGTAGATTGGAAATTTAAAACTTGTTTAAAAAATTCTGTCTTTTTTGTTACTTTTGTTATTATGGTTACAATTTTATTTATTTTAATTTTAGGTGATTATTCTCTAGATATAAGAAATATAACGTTGGATGATGATGCATCATATCAGTGCCAAGTTAGCTCTGGATTGAATGGTAAGTCTGAACAATTATTTCAAATGGGTTTATAATAAATTGGTTATAATTTTATGTGTAAATCAATAGACGCTAGGGGCCCATAAACGAGGATCTGCTTTTTCAAAAAGTTTTCCTTGTATTCCGGATTTTTTCAAAAGGTCTTGGACAACTTTACTTCATGGATCATGCCTCTATACCTTAAGGCTCACCTCATACCTGTATCATCAGCACTCTCTGTCCTCAGCACCCTCTGACCATAAGTCTAAGCTATCTCTTTACCAAAGGAGAATGCCCATTTTTGGGCCCACTTGGTACCTAATAGTTTGGTAACAAAACAATATTCTGAAATAATATCTTATTTTTTTATTAATTCATTGTTTATATCAACACAACATTTACCCATCAATAGATAATGTTTAATTACATAAAAAACAGATACCTTCAATTATTGAAGCATTTAAAATAATAATAACCTCAAATATTGCATCAGAAAACATGTAATTACTCAATAACCCGGGTGAAAAAATTAAAACTGATTGGTAATAAGGAAGTAGATTTTACAAAATTAACTAAAAATCATCGACAAATTCGAGAAAAAAAATGTGGGCCCATTTTTCTTAGGCGAATGGGCATTCTCAACATCATACTACAGACGAATTTCATAGACAGCAGTCGCCTCCGCTATGCTAAAGTTATATTTACTAATGTGAAACTTTGTCCAATAGGTGAACCAGGTATAAGGTCAAGATCAGCCCAATTAATAGTTTTAGTTGCTCCTGATCCACCTAAAATAAGTCAGGGCGCTTTCATAGATGCAACAGAAGAAAAACCAGTTGATATTGAATGCGTATCTATAGGTGGAAAGCCTGCTGCTGAGGTGAGTGTTGTAAGCAAAATGTTCAAAATCAAAATCAAATATTTTGATTTTTTCCTTCCTTTTTTCCATTTTCCTTCTTGCCAGACGTTCTGCAAGAACCCCGTTGGAGCACTGAAAAAAACTTATAGATATACATTACTATTAATACTTATTATTATATAAAAATTCACTTAAATTATAAAAACTTTTCTGCACTAAAAATGTCTTTAAAATAGTAATAAACTTTTTATAATTTGACTCTTCTTTTATATGGCCAGACAAACTGTTGTAAATTTTTACAGCCAATGGCATATGGCCCCGAACTGAACATTGATAAATTTGACCTTATGAGGTCGACTATGTGTTACTTTGCTAATATTAAAATGTTTCATGTAAGTGAAGGAGCAATGGACACGTAAAATCGTTAACTGTGTGTATCGTCAGCTGTGAGTTGAATGGCTGTGACGCGTATAATATATCAATCATTGCATTCACATTGCTTGTTTTTGATATTTCAATTCAAAAATATTTCGATTGAATTTTGTGTTTTTTTAGCAAAGAATTTTTCGGACCAATAAATATCAAATCTAGGTGCTTAATTCTAATTACAAAATTAATACAATATACAAAAATATTTGCCATATCTTGTTAAGCATCGGGCCCTAAGGACCCTAGCTTCACCACTGCACAGCGACGGATGCTATAAATGTGTTTATTTTTTTTTAGATTACATGGGTAGATAACAATCAAGTAGTAATAAAAAATGATATAGACAATCGTGTTGAATTATTATCGGATGGCCAAAGATATATTACAAGGTAATAATTATTGTTTTTATACGTTTAATATCGAAGTTATTTTATTTTATATAATAGACTAACTACCAATCCCGGATCTTTTTTCCAAACCCGGTCGAATTTTTTTTTTATTGTGCCTGACTATGCCTGATGTAAAGCCAGAGTGTGGTCCATGAATAGAAACAACTGCTACTACAGAGAAATCTCTACAGGCAGCAGTCACCTCCACTATGCCGGCTTGAAGAGACTAGCATGCACCATCCAGATCGACAGTGCACACTTCTCTCGTTCTATCTGGCTACTTTCAAACTATTCCCGAAACGCGACAAGGTCACTTCACGGGTGTTACATTCGAAAGTGGTGGTACTGCCCCAGGACGGCAGACTGGATCATCAGTCTACCACTCTTTAATAGTGCTTATAGGCGCTGAGCGACCAAAGTATATATAACAAGGTTACATTGGCACCGGTACGGGACTTTTCGATCGTTCACGCGTCTTACCGCTAGACCAAGGCCGCTTTTGACATTGCTCAACAAAAAACAAACCCCAAATTACAATGCTTGGACTAAGCTATTCATGTGGTGCAATTGGACCATAAATTAGCAAATAGACCCGTGCTTGTTAAAGTGTAGGTAGAAACTAACTGACCGGGCCGCAAACCGCGTCTATATGCTTAAGATGTGTTCTATATATGTATATTTATATGTTATATAGGTCGGTATTGCGGTTAACACCTCGCAAGGAACACCATAATCAAAGCATAACGTGTCAGGCGCAGAATATGGCTGATCGTGCTTTCAGAATGGCAACCATACATATTGAGGTAATATCTGTACTAAGTTAGTACTGAACAATAAGGCTGGGATATATGTGAACTGCTCCAGCACTGAAGGGGATTAAAACCTTTTTTCTCCATAACCCGTGAAGAAATTATCTTTTAAAAAATATATGTTAATCTACACTATGCAAAGCATGCCCTCTTCATTAAAAAAAGTTTTAAATATCATTAATAATTAATATTCATGCAAAGTAACCCCTGTTTGATTTGAACACGGGTCTTATGGATCGAGAGGTCCGTTCTCTACTGCTGCACCACGGCCGCTCTAAGTGGGAGAAATCCTGTTTTTTATTGTAGCTCGGCATTCAGACTTCAGTCGATGTTAAGCTAGAGTGTGGTCCACGGAAACAACTGCTACTACAAAGAAATTTCTCCAAGCAGTAGTCGCCTCCGCTATACTGGCGTAAGAAGACAAATGAGCATCATCAGGTTGACACTGTCTTCTTGTTATACCTGGCTACTTTCAAACTGATCCCGAAGTTATTTAACATTGGAAGTGGTGGGCGGTAGACTGGAAAAATAACCTATAAATCTGCCTATCTCACAGGACACAAATCTATTTATTAATATTTGTTCTACAGGTAAAATATGCACCCAAAGTAAAAGTTTTCGTGAAATCTGAAGATGGTAATGAGAGGGTGCCCGAAGGTTCAGAAGCGAGAATAGGTAATTATCTTGTTGCTTGTTTGAATTTACTTTATGGAAGTAAATTAATGAAGATTTTCTTTGTGAACCTCTTTGACGGTGTTAGCAGTTTAATTCACTAGACTGCTATAGCGCAGTCTCCGGGTTCAATTCCCGATCAGAACAAATGACACAGCGGCCGTGGCCGTAGAAATCGCGGTTCAAATCTTGCTGGCCGGTAATAATGTAACTATATCATAATATGTACGCCTCCGCTATGCCGGTTTAAGGAGAAAAATGTACACCGTCAGACTGTTCCAAGCTGTTTCCAAAACGCGACGTATTCACTTTACGGGGGTTACAGTTACACCACACAAAGTGGTGGTACTACCAGTCTACCTACCACTATTTTTACTCCTTTGGTTATACTTAAAGATTATATTTTTTAGGATGCAATGTAGATGCGAACCCGTTACCTAATCAATATAACTGGTTTATTAACAATAAACCAGTTATTGGAGATTATAATCAAGAAATGGTAAGTTTTTTTTTACATTTACCCCTAATTTTAGGACGAATTTAAGACCATAAACGATAACGTCTCCTCAAGCTGACGTAGAGGACTGCTGCCCTAAAACGCATGCGATAATCGACCTTATTAACTTTACACGGAATGTTCCCAATAATGTATACTACGACCTTCCATTTCCTATAAACGTGTAGTAAAAACAAATTAAATATAAAAAATTCGTTCAGAAATTGCTATTTATAGTTTATTCTATCTTCCCACATACAGCTATTTAGTTGATAATCTCATCAGTTTTGTTGTGAAGGGAATAAAGACGTGTATACATGTGGGAACAAAAAATGTTTGGTTTAAAATATAGGTAGGTATACAAACGACGTGTTTTCTTAGGTTTTACGCGTGTTTATAATGTTTATGTTAATTTATATATGTTTCAAATAAATTAAATTAAATTGTTGGTTGGACACTAAGGCCAATTGCACCAAAAGTTCGGTTAAAGTTGATTTAACGGTTACATCAAATACATACGCGTTGCACCATCGTCGCGCCTTCACTTTTAACGCTTACTATAACGATAACCGTAACCAGCGAATTTTGGCTGGTCAAATGTATAAAAAGAAGCCACATAATGATTTTCTATTATTTTTTCGGGAATGTACTCTTTATTACATCAGCCACCCTTTTAACGATAACGATATGAATTTACACGATGGTGCAACGCGTGTGGAGTAAAAGAGTCATTGTAAAATGTAACAGTCAAAGTAACTTTAACAAAGTTTGAAACATTTTTAAAAGATTTTTAAAATCTTTCCCTGCAGTACAATAGTTCTTTTGAATTCCTTAATTCCATTGCCATGGTCTAGCCGCTAGACTCTACCGGTATTGAACAGACCTCCCGATCGATGTGACCCGTGTTCGAACCCCGCTACTTTGGTCATTCAATGTCCGTGATACAAGCTTAGCTTAATAAAGTAATTTTTTTTAAAAATTCTATAACTCAAAAAAAGTTTACGATTCTGTCAAAGAATAGTGAACCTGGTATGCCGGTTTGAGGTGACGAATGTGCACCATCCAGACTGACAGTGCATACTCCTCTTGTTATACCTAGCTACTTAGTGAAGGGAATTGCTACTCGCAGAAATTTCATTGTAGTAGCAGTTGTTTCTGTTCATGGACTGCACTCTAGCTTTACATTAGACGGAGTGTTGTCATATGACGAGCTACTATTAAAAAACCGTAACAAAAAAGGACATTCCCATGGTGTATAAACACCTTTACAAGGCTTCCCATGATTACATTTTTACAGTTAGAATTAATCAATAATTTCTTGCAGATAATCTTTAATGTATCGCGGAAATTGAACGGGGCTATTGTTGAATGTGAAGTTGGCAATTCTGTCGGTGTTAGTACAGAAAAAATTGTCTTGGAAGTTACTTGTAAGTTTTGTAATGTAAAAACACTCCGCCTGATGTAAAGCTTGAGTGCGGTCCATGAATGGAAACAACTGCTACTACAGAGAAACCTGTGCGGGCAGCAGTCGCTTCCACTATGCCGGTTTGAGGAGACGAGCATGTACCATCTAGATTGACAGTGCACACTCCTCTCGTTATACCTGGCTACTTTTAAACTATTCCCGAAACGTGACAAAGTCACTTCACGGGTGTTACATTCGAAAGTGGTGGTACTACCCCAAGACGGCAGACTGTACTAATAACCATCATCAGTCTGCCTACCACTCTTTGATAGCACGACTTGTAAAGCACGCATCACGCATGTCAGACCAACATTCGTGGTATAGGTCTGGTATGAGGTGAGGTATGGCTAACGTGACCATATATCCCGTTTTGAACGGGACTATCCCGGTGTCCTCAAAGCCAACTCCGGAACGAAGGATTCTTAGAAACGGGCCGAATTTTTAAGTTACAATAACATGGGTGGAACTCACAATGATCACCCCAAAGACTCGCATTATTTTAACTGTCAGGTACCCCCTTAAACTGGAGTGGAAATCGTGATGGTTAAAAAATCTCCTCAAACTTAAGTAGTCAACTTTACACGGGCGGGCGTCATCCACAAAGTGGTGGCACCAGGGGCGATCCGCACCCACTGCTCCACAGCCCTGGACCGGCAAGTTCTGTTTAAAAACTCATCATGCATCATGTATTTTAGATCCACCATCTTTTAAAACACGACCCAAGAACATTGAAGCGGAAGATGGTGATACTGTTACGTTGAGCTGTGACGTAGACGGATATCCACAACCGGAGATCCGGTGGTTATTGTATGAACCCGGACGTATTGGCGTAAGTGACTACTAATCTTAAGAAATTTTAGAGTGACCGTGGTCTAGCGGTACAGGACGGACCTCACGATCGGTAACGAGAGGAGTATGGACTTTCAAATTGGATAGTGCACATTCGTTTCGTCAAGCCGGCATAGAGAAAGTGACTGCTGCCGGAAGAAATATATCTGTATCTGTTCGTACAGTCAGCAAATCCACGCGCATAACGAAGGACATGAGTTCGATTCTCATTGAATTTAACAATAAAAAAAATTAACTAGACAAAGAAAAGAAAATATATAGGCAAGTTTATTTTAAGCTTGGAAACTTTTCAGCAGGTTAAGGGAAAAACGGCAAATTTGAAATTGAAGGTAAACAATGGCACTGCTGGAAGATACTTATGTAAAGCCAACGTAGAAGGATACCCTGAAATAGAGGCCAATGCTAATGTATTTATTAAAGGTAAATTTATATATACATATATTTATTATAGCTCGGCATGTGACAACACTGCCTGATGTAAAGCCGGAGTGCGGTCCATAAATGGAAACAACTGCCACTACAGAGGAACCATCTAGATTGACAGTGCACACTTCTGTCGTTATAACTGGCTACTTTCAAACTATTCCTGAAACGCGACAAGGTCACTTCACGGGTGTTACATTCGAAAGTGGTGGTACTACTCCAGGACGGTAGACTGAACAAATAACCATCGTCGATCGTGAGTTCACGCGTCTTACCGCTAAGACCACATAGCGGAGGCGAGTGCTACCCGTAGATATTTCTCTGTAGTAGCAGTTGTTTCCATTCATGGATCGCACTCTAGCTTTACATCAGACGGTGTGTTGTCATATGCCTAACTACAATAAAAAAGAAATGCTGCGGTATGTGGGAACAAGAAGCTTAACGAGACGAATATGAACTGTCCAGGTTGACCTGGCAGACTCCAGTTCATTTACAGGTGTTGTCTTTTTTTTTAAGTTTTCCGCTTGATGTTAAGCTGGAGTGTGATCCATGAACGGAAACAACTGCTACCGCAGATAAATGTCTGCAGGTAGCCTCCGCTATGCCGGCTTGAGGAGATGAATATGCACCATGACAGACATTATATAACTTTATCTTATTTCTATTTTATTGCCTGTCTCTGTCTTTTTCCCTAACATAAATGTCTATTTTAATCCAGGTCCACCGAAAATAATATCGAACCTGACTCAATTCGGTATGGAAGGTGATATGGTGACAATAGAATGTGCTGCCCTATCTGTACCCAAACCTGACGATATAAGCTGGTTCTTCAATGGAAAAGAAATTAGTGTTGTTCATAATCAGGTATGTACTCTCAAAAGGTTAGCATTTTGTTCAAGTAATATTGTGGACATGTTGCTGGCTAGCCGTGTCGTTTTATGGACTATATGTTAATTGAAGCATCAAAGGCGTTTTGTTTTTGTATTGTATAAAAAAAAAACGCATTTTCATATGACAATACTCCGCCTGATGTAAAGCTAGAGTGCGGCACAACTGCTACTACAGAGAAATTTCTACAGGCAGCAGTCGCCTCCGCTATGCTGGCTTGTGGAGTGCACACTCCTCCCGTTGCATTTTTTAGTATAAAGAATTTATATAAATATGAATTTAAAAAGAAGATTAAAATATGTTTTAAATCTACTATAATACATAAAGCTGGATACAGACTGATGTAATGTAACATGAAAGGAACATTTAATAAGTGTGGATGCAGCGCGCGCACGAACTGAGCATGTACCTACTCGCATCTGTTTTCGGCATGCGCGCGGCGATCATAGCTCACTTTGCCGAGAACACGGCGAAGCCATTGTTCGCGCGCGTTCCGCAGTCCACAGACACAACCCGTCCACACTGGCGCCCCATGCACACTGCGCGCCCATTTGTGTTCGACGAAAAATCCGACAAAAGGCGGGTCGCGACGCGCACGAGTTGAAGTGCGTGTTACATTGCATGTTACATTTCGTAAGTCTGTACCCGGCATTAGAGAATTACCCACCCTAGACCCTATAAATATTGTCAATGTATATGAGATAGCGTTTTAGATTTTCTGTAAATATTTTTTTTTAAACAGGAATATGCTATAATAGAAACACCACTAACGGATGGGATAGTAAAAACATCACTAGTTATAAAGTCGAGCCATTCAAAGCATTTTGGCCTTTATAACTGTAGCATTACGAACGAATATGGCAACGCTAACGAAGGCATATTGTTGAAACCGCACAGTAAGTATTTATCTATGTCTACAGAATTATATCCGGTTGTAACTATGTTTTTAATCCGGTCTGTCATCCTAAGATACTATCACCACTTTCAAGTTTAAAATCCGTGAAGTGACCTAGTCGCGATTCGGGATCAGTTTGGAAGTAGACAGGTATAGCGCGAGGTAGGCGTCTGCCGTACCAACTTACTGCAGACATTGTATTTTTTTTATTGTAGCTCGGCATGTGACAACACTCCGCCTGATGTAAAGCTAGCGTGCGGTCCATGAACGGAAACAACTGCTGATGCAGATAAATTATTACAGACAGCAGTCGCCTCCGTTATGCTGGCTTAAGGAGACGAATGTGCACCATTAAGATTGACAGTGCACACTCCTCTCGTTATACCTGGCTACTTTCAAACTATTCCCGAAACGCGACAACGTCACTTCACGGGTGTTACATTTAAAAGTGGTGGTACTATCCCAGGACGGCAGACTGGACTAATAACCATCATCAGTCTGCCTACTAACACAGACCGCACTTTAGCTTAACGTCAGTCGAACTGCAGTAAAACTCAAATGTGTTTTGTTTATTTTAGAAACATTTCCATTGATACTGATATTGGTAGCTGTTACATCAATTATTGTTATATTGTCACTTATTATATTATTAATAATATGCTGTCGAAGAAAGAGACGAAATATAGGAGCGAGGGAGAAGGCAGATGTTAAAGGAACAAATAGTGATTATAAGGAAAGTGATAGAAGTTCTAATATTAGTGATTATAAAGTACCACATGGAGATGGGACTTATGATTTGGTAAGCATTAAAATATAGGGTAAAAAAATCTGTCTAGTGGTAAGATAATCGATAAGACCCGTGTTCGAACCTCGATAAATTCTGACCAATGTAACTATGTTAAATGTACTTTGGTCGCAAAATACAAACACTACCTAACAGTACAGGGTATTTAATTAAAAAAAAGAAGAGAAAGAAAACAGAACATAGTATTTTATTTAGGTATTTAGTGGTCAGGTCCACGTGCTCCTACCCACGTATACTTATGTCCAGTTGCACCACATAATTTAACCATTACTACATAATTTAACTATTACGTTAATGTAATGGTTAAAATTAAAATTTGGTTGATTAAAAAAAAACTGTCACTTTTGACACTTACTTTAACGCTAAAAGTAACCAGCCAATTTTGGCTAGTCAAAATAAAAGTAATTTAATCGTCAAACCAATGTTACTAACGTCAAATGTATGAAAAGAAGCCAAATATGTTTTTCTATTATTTTTTCGGGAATGTACTCCTCATTACATCAGCCACCCTTTTATCGGTAACGATAAGAATTTACACGATGGTGCAACGCGTGTGGAGTAAAGTAAACGTAACCCTTAAAGACACTGTAAAATGTAACTTTAATGGGCTTTTGGTGCAACAGGGCCTTAAAAGTTCGCCTGCGAAACTTATTTTTGTTAATTTTTAGGACTACACAAGTTCGAATACTGGTTCTAATTTGAAATTGGCTGGATTGCCTTTAGCTGGTCCAGTCTCTTTGCCAAATATCAGACACGATGATCCTTTGATGCAATTTCGCTATAGCAACGATTATTCCGATCCTATGTTTGCAGATGTATATTTGAAGGTAATATTTTTTAAACAGAAATAAAATAAATTTATTATTATATTATTTATTTGTAATAGGCAAGAGCGGGTCTAGTGATAAGACGCGTGAACTCACGATCGATGAGACCCGTGTTCGAACCTCGCTAATTGTGACCGGTACCAATGTAACTATGTAATACGTACTTTGTCGCTCAGTGCCTATAGCCACTCTTAAAAAGTGGTAGGCAGGCTAATGATAGTCATTAGCCCAGTTTACCGCCCTAGGGTAGTACAACCACTTTCGAATGTAACACCCGTGAAGTGATTTAGCGTTTCAGTTGAAAGTAGCCAGATATAACGAGAGGAGTGTGCACTGTCAATATGGAAAGTGCACATTCGTTTTCCCAAGCATAGAGGAAGTAACTGCTTGTAGAAAATCTGTGGTAGCAGTTGTTTCAGTTCATGAACCGCACTCTAAAAATTAATTATTGCTTTTATTTAGGCACCAGGATATTTATCATATGCGGAATATACACCAGATTACCCTATACCACCAGGGTTAAGAGTACAATCACCAACACAATTGGATATTGCCAATGGAAACAGGTCAGTACACTCACCCACAGAATAATAAATAAACGTCTTAAATAACAAAGACTTAGTTACGATGAGCTTCTTGTGGGAGTATTCTCTTACCATCCCATCAAACCGTCTATTCCCATGCTCCTCAAGCCGGCATAGCGGAGGCGATTGTTGCCTGTCGCTTTTCGCGAAATTTATTGGTGGACCTAAAATTTATCGGGCATTTTTTTAAATATTCCGGTAACGTGAAGAGTGTGCACTGTCAATCTGAAAAGTGCACATTCGTATACTCAAGCCGGCATAGCGGAGGCGACTGTTGCCTGCAGAAACTTTCCTGTAGTAGCAGTTGTATCCGTTCATGGACCGCACTCTAGCCTAATACCAGGCGGAGTGTTGACATATGCCGAGTAATTTTTCGTACACGCACTCGTGAGTATTTCGTACGTGTAAAGTTAATTTTGAATTCTATAGATCACTCCAGGGTTCGTTGACCCGCAGTATCGATACAGCATCAACAGTACCGATAAGTGGCGGCAACTCGTCCCAAAATAATTCACTTCAACGTACGAAACCGCAAGATGAATCTGACTCAATAAATAATTTGGGCCTACCGGTCGGCCATGAAGGTAAGTGCGGGTAAATTGATTTACTATGTAAACATTATTTTATTAAAAAAAAGTTTATTTTCAGTACTTTGTTTAAAATTTAAAGTAATATTGGTTCTTAGAATTTGGAGAGAATCTTTCATTTCGGGTGGTAGCCTGATGTCTAGCTAGAGTGCGGCCCACAGTAAATTTGTACATGTCGCCTCCACTATGCCGACTTGAACATACGAATGTGCACTATTTAGATTGACAGTGCACACACTCTCGTTATCGGAATATTTTTAAAAAATCCTGATAAATTTTAGGTTCAGCAATCTACGCTCAACCCACTACAAAGGGCACGTTGCATAATGGAGGCGTGTTGCCCAGTGGTCTAGATGTAAGATTCGCTGCCACTTACGGCAATCCCTATTTGAGAGTTAATGCGGGGGGTGAGTAATAAATTTATCCTTTTTTTATTGTGGCTCGGCATATTTGCAATTGCATCTACAGATAAACCTCTAGTTGCTTTCGCCATGCCGGCTTGAGGAGAAAAATGTGCACCAGCCAGATTGACAGTGAACACTTCACGGGTGTTCCATTAGAAAGTGGTGGCAGTGCCAGGACGGCAGACTGGACTAATAACCATCATCAGTCTGCCTATCACTCTTTAATAGTACCTATAGGCACTGAGCGACCAAAGTACATATAATAAAGTTACATTGGTACCGGTCGGAATTAGCGAGGTTCAAACACGGGTCTCATGGATCGTGAGTTCACGCGTCTTACCGCTAGACCACGGCCGCTCTAAAGTTGTTTAATTCTTCCTAAGTTTTGCGCGATGTTGTTTTATTACAGATTAATTTTGGTAACCCTAATGTTATACAATTATGTGCATTGTTTTTTTTTTGTAGGTTTTGGTGCTCAAGGGCAATCAATGAAGCCAACCGCGACTTCTGCACCCCCTCCTTATTCAGCTCGCAACTCTGTTGTTGCACCCTCAAGTGAGTAATTTCTATTAAGGTACCAATTAAGAAAAAATAACAAAAATCACTAAGTTTTTTTTTGTTGTTGATTTTTTCTGTTCTTTTTTTATCATCATTTAAATCAGACAAAGTAACTGCACTTATTATTATTTTATTGGATTTTTTTCTGTTTGATTTACTTTTTTTTTGCTTTATATGGCATTTTAACAATCTCCCGGTGTCAAAGTACATGTTTTTGCATCAAGTTAATAATATTGTGCATCACGAGTCATTCATTCATCACTAAACATTCAGGTCAAGTCTCAGTCAATTGCTCCAGTAAAGTGGTAGAATCTTTACTATTGAGTTTTCTCCTCCTAGGAGTTTCTATGGAGTTTTGGAGGGAAAATGGGAACACAGGTTCTCTTCTTTTGAATTGTTTGCCCACACTCACGCACGTTCACGAACACTTATTGGTTAATAATCCACCCTTATTACATATTAACACTCGAAGAAACCTGATGTTTCAAGATGGCCACCAAAACTCTACGTTATAATTAAAGTCAGACTAAGACAAACTAATCTTTAAAAAAATTTTTAATTGTGATTTTAATCTGTTCAGTTTTCGTTATATTTATCTTTTTTTTTCAGGTAACACTAATCAACCTTCACAAGCAACGCATGTGTAAAGTAACTTATAGTAGCTGTTTTCAACCTAAGATATTTCGTTTAATGTTTTTGTGTTATTAGAAATACTTTCTTTGCATTTTGTATGACAGTCAGCGGTTAACAGTTTGGTAGCCGCGTATGTCATAAATTAGTGAAATTGTTTTAAAATTGAAGCACAGTTTCTATTCTCTATACAGACGTCACAGGTGTAAACCGGGGAAAAACGTGATCGTTACCGTTCAACATGACATGACATTTGATGTTGAAAATCTATCCAAATAAGTGAAATATAGGTAGAAAATTGTTGAAAAAAATATGGAAATTATCAATAAAATTATTGAATTCGAAATTTGTTTTCTACTGTGATGTCAAAAATAAATGTGTTTTAATTTTTTTTTAATATAATATTTTATCTTTTCGTAGGACGCTCGTTAAAACAGAGCCTTGATGTAAATAGAGTTTTTGATCATATAATATGATCAATATTTAGTTGTTTTTTTTTTTGCTCAGGAGTGACTTTCTATGTTTAATTAAATATTTTCCAATAATTATTGTGTATTTATAGTTTAATAAAATATAAATAAACTGTAAAAAAGTGAGACTGAAAGATTTTAAAAATAATTTCACGAAAATAATTTTTTATTTCTAATAATTGCTATTGTTAATTGTAATATGTTTATTTTTATAAGCGGGTGTTCAAAAAGTATTAGGACGACCGAATTCGTCAAATACAAAACCATAGAGATTATGCTAGAGTTGCAAATTTCATACATCTGACATGAAAAAAAATCGTAGGCCGCTTCGGACGATTTGACAATGTTGCCGTCAAGTCAAATACTAACTGACAGAGAACCTAAACGTGGCTGTGGCCGTGTTTTCTCTCGCTTCACATTGGGAGCGTTATTGCACATCTAGTTGTACAAAACGTCTGACGATTTTGATGTAATATAGAGCTAGTTTTAAAGAGGTCACGGTACAAACTTCACATGTAATTCGATTAGTCGTTTTTGAACATCCGAAATAGTCGTGGAATTGGAAGTATTTAAAATTATAAACAAGGCTGGTATAGTGTGGACGATTGGAGTTTATGTATTTTTACCAAGAGATCCTTATTCATTTGGCCAGTAGAGTTCACATGCATTGCTTTAGGTTTTCTGTTTAAGGAAACGATGGCTCTGTGAACAGTGTACTTAGTAAAAATAAAAATCGCTTCGCTGAATAAATAGACTCATTGCTCATTCACGTCGACTCACGGGCGTGGTAGCGGTGGCGTACGCATCTCAAAGCGTGGTACTTTCACAGCATTATCTCACTAAGATTTTTTAATACTGATGAATTTATCAGTGCCTAAAGACCTACGTAATCTTAGTAAAAAGAAGAACCGGCATTGGTAGAAGCGTAAAATCACGATCGATGAGACTCTTGTACAAATATCGCTGAATTAGGACCGGTACTAATGTTATATGTATTTTGGCTCGCTCAATACCTATGATAATAATACTAATTGTGGCATTTTAAAAAATCCTCGCTGGTCACACCCGTGTAAACGTATAGCGACCAATGGAAACCCAAACTCGAAGATAACCGCTTCCGTCACCGCCTGTTTTACGTGAACAAGCACTTATTATCCAGTTTAATTTAGAATTATAAATCGTTTTCTGTGATAATTATTATGTAGAATTGAAATAGACTTTGTAATATATTTTTTATTAGGATAATGATATTATTATCTATGTCTATACAAAGATTTAAGAGTGGTAGGCAGACTGATGACGGTTATTAGCCCGGTCTACTTACTGTTCTGGGGTAGCACCACCACTTAAGTTTAACATCCCTGAGTGACCTTCGCGTTTCGGGATCAGCTTGGAGAGGAATTTAGTACATAGGCATAGTGGAGGCGACTGGTGCTGGAGCTAGAAGTGTAGATGGACTGTACCGTTTTTTTAAATGTATAAACTGTATTTATAGAATTATTTTATATTTAGACACAAATGTAAAATTATATTTAAAAATTATGATATCTATGCGGTTTTCTTTTTTTTTTTTAAATGCATGTCCTATGTATATTATTATATTAGTGTTTTCCGTTTTTATTTCCAATAAATCCTTAAATACATTTTTGAATGATTTTTAATTTATTAAAACCCTTAATAAGAGTAGTTAACGTGAAAGTCGATACCTGAGCGTCCATACATTTTGTTTTACAACATTGTTTGAAACATAGCAAATTTATGTTGAAATTAAGTAATTTTATAACTTACTTAGCACTAATTATTATCGCAAATCACTATAATAAACAAACAGCTACGGCACAGAATATATAGAAACCATTTTAAATATTTTAAACATTTTATATTGGTTATATTTTGCAAGCATTTTATATATTCTGTGCCGTAGCTATTTGTTTATTATAGTGTTTTGCGATAATAATTAGTGCTAAGTTATAAAATTACTTAATTTCAACATAAATCTGCTATATTTCAACAATGTTGTAAAACAAAATGTATGGACGCTCAGGTGTTGACTTTCATGTTAATGACTGGTGTACTCGTTTCCTAGAGCAGGCATGGCGGTGGCAAATGTTGCCCGCAGATTTTTCTGAACGGTAGCAATTGTTTCCGCTTATGGACTGCTCCTTTTCTATCTGGAGTAAAACTTGACCTCCCCTCCCACTTTTTCAACGGAGCACCATAAATTATTCTGAAGCGACCGTGGTCTAGCGGTAAGACTCGTGAACTCTAGGAATGTATAGGGTACTTTAGTCGCTCAGTGCTCATAGCCACTATTAAAGAGTGGTAGGCAGACGATGATGGTTATTAGCCGAGTCTGCCGTTCTGGGGTAGTACCACCACTTTCGAATGTAACACTCGTGAAGTGATCTTCTCACGTTTCGGTATTAGTTTGAAAGTAGCCAGGTATAAAGAGAGGAGTAAGCACTGTCAATCTAGATGTACCATGCTCGTCTCCTCAAGCAGTTGTTTCTACTCATGTGTCACATGCCAAGCTACAATAAAAAGAAATGTTTAATTAAATAATGGAATTGGATAAATGTGTTGAAAATTATTGAATTGAATGTAGCTCTAAACTTAGATATGGGAGTAAACCGCACAGTGTGTAACCCGCATCAAATATCAACCAATCACAACACTCGAATGACAACCATGAAAGGGTATATTGTTCCAGCATTCTTTGTTACAGTATCCTAATGAATGAAGTGCGATGAAGCAAAAGCTATGTCGTTTTATCAGTCTATTGATCCACATCAATGATTGGAGTATTTCTTTACCGCTGTACTGTATTAGATTACTATAGATTAGATACTTTATGATTAATAATATTTATGATCTATATAAAAAGACAGAGCAACTGATGCGGTACAAGTTTTTTTAAAAATTGTAGCTCGGCATGTGACAACACTGCCCCTGATGTAAAGCTAGAGTGCGGTCCATGAGTGAATATAACTGCTACTGTAGAGACGGCGAGTATGCACCATCTAAAGTAACAGTGCACACTCCTCTCGCTATATCTGGCTACTTTCAAACTGCTCCCGAAACGTGACAAGGTACTTCACTGGTGTTACATTCGAAAGTGGTGGTACTACCCCAGGACGGCAGACTGGGCTAATAACCATCATCTGTCTTCCTACCACTTTTTAGTTGTGCCTTTAGGCAATAAGCGACCGAACTATATATAGCAAAGTTACATTGGTACCGGTCAGAATTAGCGAGGATCGAACACGGATCTTCGATCGTGAGTTCACGCGTCTTACTGCTAGACCACGGTCGCTTAAGTTGCGGGATTGGTAGTAAAGGTCTGATTTTTAAATAGTTTATATGTGTACCATCATTTAATTAAGGACGAGTTTCTTTGTCCCAACCACAATAAGAAAATGTTGTTAAACGGGTTCTTGGACGTATTAAGTATTGAAACCGGACTCCTATGATAAATTACGTGTGGTATTGTATAAATATGTTTACGCTGTTTTAATAATTGGTTCATCGTTAATATTTAATATTCTTTAGAGGTCATTTGAGGTCATTAGTTTGGAATTTTTTAATATAAATAGTCACGTGAACGTTGGCGCGGTAGAAGACCAAGTTGCTGGATAGACTAGGTGTCTATTTGTCTGGCAGCCGATGGAAGCATCTAGTCGAGCAAGCCACCAGCAAGGAGTCAGGAGGACCGTCGAGGTGAAAGACAACAGTGATGCGGCGGTAAGCCTCCTCCGCTATACTGGCCATCCGTTGATATTGCACACTCATCTCGTTATACCCAAGATGATACTGCAAGGCGTGCATGAAGAGAATTGTGGATGTGAGGGAAGCGAGGGTGTTGTGCCAGGATTCCGTTGTAAGTAGCGTTCCGTTGTCTCTGCCCATCCCTGTGGAAAAAAGGCGTGACAATTGTATTGTATTGTATTGATACTGAAACGTGGCTAGGTTAAATTTTTTATCGCATTTCTTTTAAATCTATAAAACCGAATCGATACGTAACATTTTATTACTATTATTACAACCCTAACAAAGTTCATTGAGGAAGATCTCAAGAACATAGTAAGAAGTTTTATTTCACGGCGAAATCGTGTAAAAACTACGAAATGAGTTTTTGATGATGCGAGATTGCTAATGATGCTTCTGGATATTATTACACACACACACATACGAATAAGTTTTACTATATATCTATTGCCGCGTTTACACGATTTCTTTTGTTTAGTCAAGTTTAAATTAATTTCTCATCACACAAATTATATAAAGTAGTATATTTAGTATTTTATAGTGATCTTTGTTTACAGTGTCGGAAGGGGCGCCCTAGAAAGACCTTTCTCAGGACCATGCACGCGCATGCATGAGGGGAGTAATGGATGTGGTCGAAGCGAAAGTGGTATATAGAGAGAGGAGTCGTTGGTGCTCCATGGTTTCTGCCTACCCCAGTGGGAATAAGTTGTGAAATAAATAGTATTTATTATATTTAATTATTCGCCCCTTTAGCGCTTCTCGCTTACCCAAAGGTCATCTTTAAGTCCACCTTTAGTTAGTCAATAAAGTATATATATATAAGTAGATAAAATTAATAAAATTATTTATTCTACAAGATTACAATCAGCAGATTATGCTTATTACATATTTTTTTACATTAAAATTTTTATGTAATATTATTATCTGGTATAAAATAAAATAGTTTTTAATAATAATTGTTAATTGAATTTTAATTTAGTGAATTTCTTTTAATTTTTGTAATTTTTTGCACGTAGAGAGCTGATAAATAAATAAATTTCACTTAATTTTATGATCATTGTTCAGAGTATTAATTTCATTGTTATTCACTTGGCATAGTATTATCGTTATTTTATTAATTGAGATCATTATCGTAGCATATCGTCCTATCCTAAAATTTAAATTGCATTTCGTTTGTATAATAGTAAGTAAGTAGTAATATTATGTTAGTGTAATTTTGTTGGTAGGCTTATAAATAAATAAATAAATGATATTTCACACATATTACGAAGTTAAGTTCAGAGCGGGCGGCCGCCCGGCCGCCCGGCCGGCGCGGCCGTGGTGTCTTGGTGAACGGCGTGACACGATAAATGAGACCCGTTTTCAAATCTGACCAATACCAACTTTATTATATACTTTGGTCGTTGTTGCCTATAATACAGGCATTAGCTTAGTATAGGCTTTTTTTTCATAAACAAGTAAATTATACTCTTTTTATTGTAGCTCGTCATATGACAACATCCCGTCTGATATAAAGCTAGAGTGTGGTTCATGAACGGAAGCAACTGTTACTACAGATAAATTTCTACAGGCAGCAGCTATGCCTGCTTGACGAACGTGCAGACAGATTGACAGTGCACACTCCTCTCGTTGTACTTGACTATTCGGTTGGACAAGACTGTAAATGCGGCATATATTAGGTTATTATGTGAGTGCTATAGATTTGTCTGTGGGGTCTATGATTATTATTTTTTTGTTTAAAAACAGTATTTTTTGTAAAATGTTAATTCACGATAATCTATGTTGATGTTGTACCGAGTATATGTGAAAGTATGGTGGGGTCAGAGTGGTACGAGCATGTTGACTGATGATGGTTATTAGTCCAGTCGACTTCTGTACCGTGTAAGTGATAAACAAAAGTATTTTTTCCTTGTAGTTCGGCTGGTGTTAAGCTAGAGTTCGGTCCATAAACGGAAACAACTGCTACCACAGAGGAATTATTGCAGGCAGTTGCCTCCGCTATGCCGGCTTGAATATAAATAAATATAAAGCAAGGACTGGAACTTTTTGTTGCTTTTTTACAGTATCACAGCATTTTTAGCTAGAGAGCGGTCCATGAACCAATAAATGTTTGTAGCCAGCATTCGCCTTCACTATGCCGGTTTGACGAGAAGAATGTACACTGTAAAAGTAGTGGCAGAACGGCAAACACGATTAATAACCATCATCAGTCTGCCTATTTATTTTTAGCTACTTTTTTTTAAATATATAATTATAAGATTAACTTAGATCTACGTTGACAAATGTTGTCAAAGCCTTAAGTCAATTACTTAGTTCAAAGTAATTATGTCAAACTCTATTTATAACGATAGTATAATTAATCTTAGTTTAATGTCCTTGGTTATAACGACCCGTCAATATGTTATAATGTTTGATTGAGTGTGCCTAGACTTGCACCTAATTCAGATCTATCGGTAAGATATTGGTTTAAAAGTGTGGTAGGCAGACTGCCGGTTATTTGTCCAGTCTGCCTTCCTCGGATAGTACCGCCACTTTCGAATGTAACACCCGTTAAGTGACCTTATCGCGTTTCGGGAATAGTTTGAAAGTAGCCAGGTATAACGAGAGGAGTGTGCACTGTCAATCTGGGTGGTATATGCTCGTCTGCTCAAGCCGGCATAGCGGAGGCGACTGCTGCTCGGACAGGTTGTTTCCATTTATGGACCGCACTCTTACTTTACTTTTTTTAACAAATAAATAAATGGTGGAAAGGTAAAAAAATGCGCTAGGACGTAGGTTCGATCCTCACCTCAGCTGGGACGCGATAGTTATTTTTTTTAAATAATACTCAGCATTATGTAAAGCTAGAGTGCGGTCCGTGAACGGAAACAACTGCTACTACAGATATTTTTTTACAGGCAGCCGTCGCCTCTGCTATACCGGTTGAGGAGACGAATGTGTACCATCCAGATTGACAGTGCACATTCCTCTCGCTACACCCTGTATGTTGTGTTCAATTGTACATATTGTATTAGCGTACATACATACATTAGTTATATGTAAATGAATAACTCGTTACCTTGCAGAAGGTTTAACTCCTAAATTTGGCAGGCACAATAAGCCTACCTGGAATGTGTCCAAGTATTACTAACTGTCACCCAATATTGTTAGGGACAACTTGCGACGTCAAAGTCTAAACAAAATCGGCATATGACAACACTTCGCTCGATACTATGCTAGAATGCGATCGGAACGGAAATAACTGCTACTACAGAGGAATTTCTGCAAGTAGCAGTCGCCTCCGCTATGTCGGCTTTAGAGACGAATAATGCACCACAGCTGCACAGCACAGGTTCTCGACTAGGTCACTTGAAAGTGGCGGTACTACTCCAGGACGACAGACTGGACAAATAACCATCATTAGTCTGCCTACCACTCTTTAATAGTGCCTATAGGTACTAAACGACCAAAATATATACGAGTATAACATGGTGCTAGCCAGATTTTTTTAAATTATAGCTCGGCATGCACTCCGCCTGATGTAAAGCTAGATTGCGGTCCATGAATGAACAACTGCTACTACAGAAAAATCTCTACGGTCAGCAGTCACCTCCACTATGCCAGTTTGAGGAGACGAGCATGTATCATCTAGATTGACAGTGCTCACAAGTGAATTTAGAAAGATTTGAACCACGGACGCTCACAAAACCCTCTTATTGCTCAAGCTATCAAAGTTTTCTCAATAAATGCCATTCCTACTGAGTTTTCGTATTTTGCTTTTTACAATGAGCGGCCATGGTCTAAGTAAGACGCGTGAACTCACGATCGATGAGACCCGTGTTCGAACCTTGCTAAAAGACCGGTACCAATGTAACTTTGTTATATGTACTTTGGTCGCTCAGTGCCTATAGTCACTATTAAAGAGTGGTAGGCAGACTGATGATGGTTGTTTATCCAGTCTGCCATCCACTTTCGAATGTAACACCCGTGAAGTGACCTTGTCGCGTTTCAGGAATAGTTTGAAAGTAGCCAGGTATAAGAAAGGAGTGTGCACTGTCAATCTAGATGGTACATGCTCGTCTCCTCAAGCCGGCATAGTGGAGGCGACTGCAGCCCGTAGAAATTTCTCTGTGGTAGCAGTTGTTTCCATTCATGGACCGCACTCTAGCTTTACATCAGGCGGAGTGTTGTCACATGTCGAGCTACAATAAAAAAAAAACAATACCCCAACGAGGTCCTTGCTCATATTCTTAGCGCATGAAGTATAATAAATATTTAATTATTTATTAAATTATTATTATGTTTAATGATATTGTTGCCATCAAACTATGTCCCCATATTACATTTGTCAACGATAAACAATAGTCTATAGACGAGATTAATATTGAAATAGTTTCTAAGATATGTAGTAACTTCTCACAAATATATTACGTACTCGAATTACCATTTCACGATTATCTATTTTTATTTATTTATTACGTATAGTTATCCAGTAGTTAGGCATAGATTATATGTAATATATATTGCAATGATAATAGTAGTACTATATTGGGTTACAGTACAGCGCTAACTCTTAAAATTTATATTTTATAACATGCTTGTACTGAAGCCTGTATGACAATACAATACAATTGTCACGCCTTTTTTCCCACACGGATAGGCAGAGACAACGGAACGCCACTACCACGATCCTGACACAACACCCTCGCTTCCCTCACGTCCACAATTCTCTTCATGCGCGCCCGGTTATGAGCAGTAGGCAGCCCAGCTTTTATAAGGATGTCTCCGAGTTGATCGGAAAACACCCTTCTGGGTCTGCCTTGTTTAACGCATCCATTCACACCAGATTTATATTGTAGCTCGGCATGTGACAACACTCCGCCTGATGTAAAGCTAGAGCGCGGTCCATGAAACAACTGCTACTACAGAGAAACCTGTGCGGGTAGCAGTCGCCTCCACTATGCCGGCTTGAGGAGAAGAGCATGTACCATCTTAGATTGACAGTGCACACTCCTCTCGTTATACCTGGCTACTTTTAAACTATTCCCAAAACTTTCGAAAGTGGTGGTACTACCCCAGGACGGCAGACTGGACAAATAACCATCATCAGTCCGCCTACCACTCTTTAATAGTGCCTATAGGCACTGAGGGACCAAAGTACATATAACAAAGTTACATTGGTACCGGTCAGAATTAGTGAGGTTCGAACACGGGTCTCATCGATCGTGAGTTCACGCGTCTTACCGCTAGACCACGGCCGCTGAATGTTCCAAGGTTTGCTCTATTTTGTTAAACTTTTTTAATAAAAAAGATAAATGTGCTCAAAAAGTTAAAAATATTAACACAAAGGTAAAGTATGGTTTTGAAACTAGAAACATTTTTTTTACTTTTCAAATGAGGGCCCAACCTTGTTACGGTGGGTCGAACCCGCCTACTAAATTAGGTCACATTCTCTAGTTGAATAAATATATAGAGTTAATATTACATTTTTCCGTCAGAAATGATAAGTGTATTTTTATTACTAATTTTTTTCGCTAATGATTGTTTAATAATAATTTGATTCTATTTGTATGACTTATTAATTTTATAAATTGTGTGTATATTTATAAATAATTTTATAAAATAAATAAATTTCATTTCACTTCATTTCAGTTTTATTAACGTAAGCTTTACTTACAATTTGTATAAGAATACATTTTATTAAATTTGACTAACTTCTGCTGTTCCGATTTCTTTCATTCGATACAGGTAAATGATCCTTACATGAAACTGGGTCGAACCGCATTAAAAAAGCAACTATAACTACACGTCACTCCACGTGGCAACCTCAGGAGACGTGTGGTCGCTTCGTTCGCTCCGACCTGAGGATGTCACGTGGAGTGGCCAAACGCGTCGAGAGGTATTTGCATGTTGGTGAAAGGTCTAACATTGCTAGCTGATGTGACTGTGTACCTACCCTCACTAACATTGATTAGCCGAAATTAGTGTTTGGAAAATAATTTTGGTTATGGATTTTTGCAAAGTAACGCCTAATACTATTAAATAAAAAGATACTATACCAAAATCCTTTTCATAAAAAAGGATCAAATGGTTCATATTACAGTTTCCCTGTATCTCCTGTGGTTTCCCATACAGTCCCGGTTAAAAAATTCTGTATAGTGTAGGTACGAGTATAAAACAAACTCGCCCGTCTCGAATGCAAAGGAGCAATAACAGGGGGTATCCAGGGTGTTCGGAGACCCCCCGTATCTTCCTAAATAAAATAAAAAATAAGAATTTAGGTAGCGATTGTCGAAAAATTGTTTTTAGAAAAGGCTAAGAGAAATGGACCCGCCATGATGATTTTTAGTTCATTTAGTTTGGTCTAGCGCCATCACTGTTCAGTGGTATATCGACTAGTTGGACACCCCCACCTTTTTTCAGCAGTTGCGCCTATCTAAATATCTGTATATACAGATATACATTACTAATGTACTGATTGAACGTTGTTAACGTTTAACGAGCGTAGACTCGGCGTACCTCCTGAAGCCGGCATAGTGGAGGCGACTTTTGAATACAGATATTCTCTTATAAATATATTTTTTTTTATAGAAAATACAGATTTTTTTGTTGAACTTTCATCATAATTGAATGATGAAAAAGAGCGGGTAAGGATTAATAACTCTATATAGATATTCGTTTAAGGATTTCTTTCTCTCAATTACGTATTTCAGGAAGAGCACAGATGGACAAAGAAATAGTATAATTTAATTCTTTCGCCTTTTGACTTGTCGGCCTTTTAAGAAAGTTTAGGAATGGCGGCTGCTTTTTATAAGGATAACTTAATACGTATATTTTTGATGTCTCTGCCCGTATAATTTATATTAATTCTAGTCTAGTCTAGTGGTAAGACGAGTGAAGAGACCCGTGTTCGAACTTCGCTAAATTGCGACCGGTACCAATGTTATATGTACTTTGATCGTTTGGAGTGATAAATTGTCGGGGTCACCAATTTGGTATGAGAAGGGGGTCACCAATTTGGTGCGATGAGAGCTGCTTCAATTAAATTAAATACAACATGTTTTTGCTTGAATAAAATAATATATCTGACATAAAAAAAACAAAGGATTGTCATCTTTGACATATTACTTTTTAATAGAGGTTGCCACAGAGTTGCCACTATTAAAGAGTAGTAGGCAGACTGATGATGGTTATTAGCCCAGTCTGCCGTCCTGGGGTACTGTAGAAATGGCCTTGTTGCGTTTCGGGATCAGTTTGAAAATATCCAGTTATAATAAGAGGAGTGTTCACTATTAATCTGTATGGTGCACATTTGTCTCCTCAGGCCGGCATAGCGGAAGCGACTGCTGCCTGTAGAAATTTAATAATTAATAATAATTTAATACAAGCAGTTGTTTTCGTTCATGGACGTTGAAAACGTAAAAATAAAATTATTTATATAACGGTTTTAAAATCTAATTAAACTTACAAAATATATTCTGTATTCAAACAGTTCTGCAGAAAATTAAAACCGCGTTTTAAATTCACGCGCAATTACATACAGTAGTATGTAAATGTAACGGTAACAATTCGAAAAAACAAAAGTGCGGCAAATGACTGCCATTAAGCAACAATTATGAAAAATTACTCGACACCAAAAATTATGAGGTGAAAAATGAAAAAAAAAGTGTAAGGACAAAAGGAAAAAAAGAAATCACGCCCATTAGCGACTTGATGAGGCGAGGCGAAATAAAAAAACGGTCAAGTGCGAGTCGGGTTATATTTTCAACAAGTCTATTTTTAATCATTTTTGAGGAATTTGTTTTATTTTTTTATTATTAATAATAAATTGTTTTTTTTTCTTTTACTTAATTTTATGATTATTATTGTTACTTAAATTATTATTATTTGAATCTTTCTGTACATGTTGTGACACCTAAGGATGGATCATCTATCACAAAGTGGCCGATTGTTGTAAGACATGATTTGATGAATCCCACCGCTGGGTGACCTCAAATATAAATAAATAAATAAGTAAGTACATATAATAACATAGGTACCTCAGTGGGAACAGAGTAAGACCCTGTTGCACCAAAAGTTACTTTGACTGTTAAATTTTACGGTGAGTTTAACGGTTACGTTTACATTTACTCTACATTCATTGCACTATCGTGTAAATTCATATCGCTATCGTGGCTGATGTAATGAGAAGTACATTCCCGAAAAAATAATAGAAAAACAAATTTGGTTTGTTTTTATACTTTTGACGTTAGTGACATTGGTTAGACGATTACTTGAATTTTGACCAGCCAAAATTCGCTGGTTACGGTTAACGTTAAAGTAAGTGTCAAACGATGCAATGGTGCAACGCGTGTGTATTAACTGTAAACGTAACCGTTAAAGTAACTTTAAAATGTAACAGATACGGGCCTTGGTGCAACAGGGTGCGTACGAGGCGTTTTGACAACACGTTCCTCGTGCGTACTGCGAAACTGTGGAACTCCCTCCCGGTGTCTGTGTTTCCCGACACGTACAACATAGGTCTCTTCAAATCGAAGGTGAACAGGTACCTCATAGGCAAGCGTGCTCCACCTTAGACCACATCACTGCTTAACACCAGGCGTGGTCAAACGCTTGCCTATTAAGCATAAAAAAAAAAAAACTAACTAACACTAAATGTTGTTTTTCTGTCATTTCTTTAGATTTTGAATAATAATATAAATCAAGAGCAGCTGTACTAAGAGTAAAAGGCGTTCTCCCTTCTCACGATCTCATTGTCAAATCTCACAAAATTTTGACCAATGTATCAATGTAACTATGTACTTTGGTCGCTCAGTACCTACGCAAGCAAAAGCTTAGTATAGACATTAAACAATATATAGATCGAGTATAACTAAAGGCGTGTGCACTAGTCTCCACAATCCGGCATAGTGGAGGGGTCTACTGCGTGAGCTGTAAAAAACATGAGATACTATAAAAAATTGCAATACAGAACCCTAATTACTTTTTTTTATTGTAGCTTGGCGTATGACTTAGCAAACTTATTGTTGTTAAACAGAGATATTATTTAACAGTAAAGCTCAAACCGCACTATAGCGGCGTAAGTGGCGCGGTGTTTCCAGTTATAATGCAAGACATCTGAGAGGATATTTTTTCATGGCACAATTCTCCGTCGCTTATAGTCTATATCGCGTCATAATAACGGTGGGGCTTTGGCGCGGCGTGATGTAATCAAATCAGAGTGGTAGGCAGACTGATGATGGTTATTTCCCCAGTCTAGTCCTGGAGTAGTATCTACCGTAAAGTGGCTTTGTAGCGTATCGGGGTCAATTTGGAAATAGTCAGTTATTATTGGAGTGTTTACTTTCAACCGGCACATTTGTCTCCTTAAGCCAGCATAGCGGAGGCGACTGCTGCCTGTGGTTCTCTGTGGTAGCGATTGTTTCTTGGCCGAGCCGCTAAACTAGAAATCAATACAAATTATATTTGTTAGGCTTCGCACCGCTTAGAGCGATTCTCACAATGCCCCGCATCACGCAGCGTAGCGCAGGAGTGTGTGTTCTTACGTTGTATGCAAGTACCTTTGTATAATAACGTGCGTAGTGCAACACACACAAAACGCTAACACGCGCGGTGTTGCAGATCACGCGGCTACATGCAGAGAAACACGCACTCCACCTTGTGCTTGATTTTGACAGAACTAGACGTACTATTGCGAAATAAATCTCGATTACAATACAGTACAATTGTCACGCCTTTTTTCCACAGGGATAGGCAGAGACAACGGAACGCCACTTACCACGATCCTGACACAACACCCTCGCTTCCTTCACATCTACAATTCTCTTCATGCACGCCCGACGGTTATGGCCACTAGGCAGCCCAGCTTTCATGAGGATGTCTCCTATTTGATCGGAAAACACCCTTCTGGGTCTGCCTTGTTTAACGCATCCATTCACATCAGATTTATATATTCCTTTCGTCAATCTCCTTTCATTCATCCTTTCCGTGTGCTCAAACCATCGAAGCATTCCTTTTTCAATCCTCGTCACTACATCATCTTTCAAACCATTACGATCGATTTATATATCACCACCGCAAGCTGATGTGTAATGAAGCCTCTAGGTCACCGGATGACTATACTGAAGCCCCGCGCGTTTGTGTGGAGAAGATGCAGATCTGCACTTCCGCACCCACACGCGTGGCTCCATAGTGCGGGGCAGTGTGAGAATCGCCTTAGTGTGGTTTAAAAAGGGTTTATTATCCGGTTTGTTCGCAAAACATACGTAAATCATATTTGTATATTGATATACAAGTTGAGGTGAGACGGGAATGGTTAACAATGTCGACAGGGCACCAAAAATTCAATTTATAATCCATCATTTCTCCTATACAGACATTACCATATTAAAATGAGAACATGCTGTATAAAATAGTTTAGGAGATGTCGTGTAACGCCCTTTAGGTTTCTTTATATGTAAAACTATTCAAATAAAAAATCCTATACATATCGTTCGTGGCCGAAACGCTATATTTATTATTTAATTAGTAAAAATAAAAATAAAGAGTAGGTAAATAGGTAGGTAAGTATAACAAGAAGAGAGTGCCCTGTCAATGGATGATGCAGGCCGGCATAGCAGAGACGAGTGCTGTCTGCAGATAATGTAAATGACAAGTTTTGTTAAGACTATTAAAAGCTTTTGTGCGATATAGAACTTAGCAGCGCCATCTACATGTCGATGACGGAATAGTACAAACGTCTTCGTTTAAATCAGAGGTTTCCACACATTTTTTCTTATAGACCACTTTCAAAATTTAGTTGGTTCCGGTGGACCCCTTCTTACTAATTGTGAACTCCTATTGTTTTGTCACGTAGACCCCCGCCGAGTGTCCCGTGGACCCCAGGGGGTCTACGTGGACCACTTTGGGAACTAAGGGTTTAAACATTAATAGATATTGTATGGATAGCTTAAATCAAATGGCACCAGACTATAGTGGTTTTGTCCCTTTGATATGTGTGTACACTACTGTACACTGTACATTCAACCTATGAAGTGTTAATTACTTGGTGTAATTATACTTTGAAATGGAATTTGAGATTAAAAATGTAAACAAAGATGTTGCCAATTCAAAAACAACACCCTCATTTGTGCCGTTTGTCATACAGTACAAAAACATCGTGTTAAAATTGTACGCAAATCTTAAACACGTAAACAAAATAGTTGAAGCTGTATACATATATAGCTATAAACAGTTAATAGCTTTAAAGTGCCGTAAAATACGAACCAAAAATAAAATATTATTGTTTGAAATAAAATCGTGCATTTTTTAAAATACTGGTATTAAGGCAGAAGGTCTAAACATTTGAATTGTTTTTTTTTTTGTTTTATATGGCGTATAACAATTTGCCAGTGTCAAAGTAAATATTTTTTGCATCAAGTTAATAACATTGTGCATCACACCAAACAGTCAGGTCAAGTCTCAGTCAAGTCAAAAATTGTTCCAGTAAAGTGGTAGAATCATTTGAATTGTTGAATATTATTTTAGTCAGATTTAACCCTTAAATGCATGATTTTTTTGTTTTGAATTAATAAAATATTATAGGAAATTTGTTATAGATTACGTAAATAATAATAAAAAAAAATCAATTCCAATTTTTGTTATGACACAAAGCAACCTTGCATTTGATGAACTCAGTACGTGAAAGTTGGCAACAACATGCATTTAAGGGTTAATTAATTCCGCCGACTGTCTAAGAAAATGTTGTCTATCCCTGAAAAATATTACTAAAATATTACTTTGGCTGTGACATTTATTTGTTTACATTTTTGATCTCAAATTCTATTTCAAATTATAGCCTCCGTTTACACTATACATTATCTAACAAAATGACTTGATTGATTAAACATATACATAGGTAGAAACTATGGAGTTTCAGTAACTCCTGCCTCTGTATACCATTTTCGCTTCAACCACCCCATACGCTTCAGCTGAGACAGCGTTACCAGCATCTGGGACAACGCGTCACAGCAAAGCTGCTTAGTAGTTAAGTTTTAGAATTATAGATGATAGATGAAAAATAGACGTAAGAATACCTATTAAGAGCATTATTGTATTAGTAGCATAAGTCTTCAGTGTTCCGAATTTAATTCATGTACGTCGGTTGAGGGTGCTCCTCATCTGACCCTTTCTAAGCAGTTGACCGATCTGGCTAAGGGTGGTTTGCACCAGAAGGCCGGTTAAAGTAACTTTAACTATTACTTTTACGGCGACGACGACCGTTAAACGTTTACATTTACTCCACACGTGTTGCAATATCGTGTAAATTCATATTGTTATCGTTAAAAGGGTGGCTGATCTAGAAAAATAATAGAAAAACATATTTGGCTTTTTTCATACATTTGACGTTAGGAACATTGGTTTGACGATTACTTTAACTTTAACCAGCCAAGATTCGCTGGTTACGGTTAAGGTTAAAGTAACCGTCAAAAATGACATGCGCGACGATGCATGGTGCAACTCGTGTGTACACCATAATGTAAACGTGACGGTTAAAGTAAACGTAAAAATAATAGTTAAAGTTACTCTAACCGGCCTTCTGGTGCAAACGACCCTAAGGTCTTTCTAGGGCGCTGATTCTGACACGCGCGCAAAAAAATATATGGTGTTTTTTCATTACCTATGCTCCTAGAGTAGGAAATTATTTTCTCTCGACGCCTTTCTTTGATCTTGTGTTACCTTTTAAAGTTTGCCGCGAGTTTAATATGAACTTATAATATCGAAGCACAATATTACGTTTTTTAATTTTATAAGCTTTAAGCCGGCATAGCGGAGGCGACTGCTGCATGTAGAAGTTTATCTGTAGTAGCATCTGCTTCCGTTCATGGACCGCACTTTAGCTTAATATCAGCAGAGCAACAAAAAAAAAAAAAAATGTTTAGTTCTTTAAAGAATTTCGTGCACAAAATTGTCCAATCGATCAGTCAATTGCAGCTAACGTGTACATTGTACGTAATTTTGTTATGTTTCCATCTTTCTGTCGATAAATTGCGGATTAATTCGAGCGAATATCAATATTTTCTATGTGAATTGTTTAACTACTCAAATTAGTTAGTTAATATACCCCGCCTCGTAGCACAGCAGCTTGACGGCCGAAAGCGCTTACTTTAGCGATGTTATTGTGACTTTGCGCCTTGATTTATTTGAAAATCGAACTCAGATCTCGCTAGTTCCGATAGATATCGAGTATGTTATTGGTGACTATGACATTGGTCGATCAGGGTGATCGGGCTTCGCCGAACAGCCCAGAGCAGTTAATTTGTAACGCGGTGTTTCCGGCGACTAAGCATCGTCTCGGCGACGACTCGCGAGAGAACAGACAACTGCCACAGAGTGATGACCTACAATTAGTATCGAAATTATATATATTTAAATTAAAGAAACATAATGATTTTGTTTATGTTTTCATGCCTTAACACAGTGCCTAAGATGAAAGGGCGGCCGTGGTCTAGCGGTAAGACGCGTGAACTCACAATCGATGAGACCCGTGTTCGAACCTCGCTAATTCTGACCGGTACCAATGTAACTTCGTTATATGTACTTTGGTCGCTCAGTGCCTATAGGCACTATTAAAGAGTGGTAGGTAGACTGATAATGGTTATTTGTCCTGTCTGCCGTCCTGGGGTAGTACCACCACTTTCGAATGTAACACCCGTGAAGTGACCTTGTCGCGTTTCGGGAATAGTTTGAAAGTATCCAGGTATAGTGAGAGGAGTGTGCACTGTCAATCTACCATCTACATGCTCGTCTCCTCAAGCCGGCATAGTGGAGGCGATTGCTGCCGCACAGGTTTCTCTGTAGTAGCAGTTATTTCCATTCATGGATCGCACTCTAGCTTTACATCAGGCGGAGTGTTGTCACATGCCGAGCTACAAAAAAAAAAAAAGGAAAAAAAGCAATAAAAAAGTAAACGAAAAGTGAAAACTAGGCTGCATGGGTAATGATCCATTTGCCTTGAATAAAGCAACAACAATTATAAACATAACTCTTCCTTAAGACACGAGACGACCTGAAAACAAATGTAATTCAGCAGCGACCCCATTGTTAGGAATAAAAGCAAGAGCACATTATAGGGGGGGCTTTTATGAGGAGAAATAAATTTACCCCAAAAAGAAGCCTTTTCGTGAAGATCGTTAAAGTATACAATTAAGAAATAGATAGGCTTGTTTTGTTTGCGTATATACCTGCTAATTGATCTTTGTTTTTTTTTTCTTGTTGTAGATGTAGATGTGGCCGTGAAGAGCGGTCGTTCGAACCACACGAAATACTGACCGGTATCAATGCAACTGTGTTATATGTACTTTAGTAGCTGTGATCTAAGCAGGCATTAAAAAATATGAACGGAAACAACTGCTACTACAGAAACGAAAATTCTTAGGTTTCATGCGTTTTTTTATTTTATACTGGACTATTATGTGCACTGCAGAACGTATACGGGACAAATAAACAAAGTAACATTGATTTTTATTATATAACTAGTTTTTTGTGGCTGCTTCGCTAGCGCTGGGATAGTTTTGTGGTAATTCTGAAAAAAATCGATTTCTAAATTAGAGGATATTTCCTATAATTGTTCCAGCACTTTGGCCCTATCTCGTTGCGTTCCGTAACCAGACGGGACTGACTTCCTACTACTTTTTTTTAAATTGTAGCTCGGCATGTGACAACACTACGCCTGATGTAAAAAGCTAGAGTGCGGTCTATGAATGGAAACAACTGCTACTACCGAGAAACCTGTGCGGATAGCAGTCGCCTCCAATATACCGGCTTGAGGAGACGAGCATGTACCAATCTATCAATCTATGACAGTGCAAACTCCTCTAGTTATATCTGGCTATTTTCAAACTATTCCCGAAACGCGACAAAGTCACTTCACGGGTGTTACATTCGAAAGTGGTGGTACTACCCCAGGACGACAGACTGGACTAATAACCATTACTAGGCAAGCTCTATAGTTGATGTCATTCAGTAGTAATCGAGCTTTATATAATATGGACAAGATTTAATAGTCGTTATTTATTTAACAAAAAGGTAAACAAAGCTCCAAAAGGCTAGTAGAATAAAAGCAATTAACTCGACCAATTTGACTGTAGTAATAAAAATTTCAGAAACATTGATTGCTAAACTACCGTAAGGATATAAATTTTACTGAAAATGTTCTGAAAAACTGCTGAAATGTGACAGTTTGCATTGTGCAGGCAATCATCATTATCTTTACTTATGTACCTATATATACACAGCATCCTGTGTATATAATCTGCTGGGACATCTCCTAGCAGATTTTTTATCTATACTAATATTATAAAGCTGAAGAGTTTGTTTGTTTGTACGCGCTAATCTCAGGAACTACTGGTTCGATTTGAAAAATTCTTTTTGTGTTGGATAGATCATTTATCGAGGAAGGTTATAGGCTATATAACATCACGTTGCGACTAATAGAAGCGAAGAAATAGTCGAAAATGTGGAAAAAACGGGGAATATTGTTCATCTTTGAGGGCTTCCGTTGCGTGCGCTGCGAAAACCGTTCTAGATACCCAAAAATATGTATGAAAGAATTATTCCTCTTTAAATTATCTAAAAAAATGTCCTTGACAGTATATGTCTATCTTTTAAGATTAACTCACAATAACCGTTTTTATGATAATCAAAATTGGTCGAAATTAATGCAATGCATTGCAATGACACTTGATATCAAATAGTTTGTTAACAAAACAGCATTTTAAAATAATATAATATATTATATTTCACCATTTTATTTCAATTATATGAACACAACTAATAAACCAAATAATAAACAATGTTTAATTACATAAAAAACAGATAACATCAATTTTATTAAAGCATTTAATATAAATTTAACCTCAAATATTGTATCAAAAAAAGTTCAATAACCCGGGTGAAAAAATTAAAACTAATCGGTGATAAGGAATGTAGTTTTTTTAGAATCACTATGAATCATCGAAAAGCTCCAGAAAAGAATTTATGAGTCCAATTCTCTACGGAACGGTACGGTCGAGAAAAGAAGCCACAAGAAACTCTACATCACTGCCAAGTGTTAGTGGTTAATAATACAAACACAATTAAAAATAATTGGAGAGAAAATACGAGTACGAGTATGCACTGTTAATCTGGACATCAAGCCGGCATAGTGGAGGCGACTGCTGCCTGTAGAAATTTATCTGTAATAGCAGTTGCCTCCGTTTATAGATCGCGCTTCACATCAGTTGAAAAAAGACCATCGCGTCTCAATTCTTCTCTAGTGGACGCAAGTGTTTAGGTAAGCTAAGGAAATGTTTTATCACATGAAGTAATAGTGCATAAAGCAATAAATATTGTTTATGAGCATAATCTTATCTTGGAAATTGTATTAAGTTTTGAGTCACAACGAAATTAGCCCGTAACACGCTCACAAAGAATAAATAACACAGAGATGTTGGCTGTACTTTTTAAAGCAGTTTTCTTCTTCTTCTTCTTTCGTTAAAAAGCCTCAAATGTAACAACGACTATTCTGTCAATGTCGAGTAGTAAATTTAAAAAAGTAAAAAAAAAAAGTTGCAATATAGTAAAAAACAAAATGGCTGCAATGTTCTTTGGCTCTCAACCATTGTAAATCTTTTGTAATTTATAATTATTTTAGTGTACTCTTTATTGCATTGTGTCCATGAACTGTACTGTATTATTAGTTTATTGGATATTTGTGGTATCAATTAATGGCTCTTAGATGTATATATTTATATTAAGTTATGTTTTATAAAAAGCTATTCGATGCCCTAATAAATAAAATAAAATAAAATAATAATAAATTCTTGAAGTTTTTGCATCAAATTGCAATGGTGTTTTACAATTTGACCCTTTCTTGGAGTATTTGGCGGCAATTCACCCGGTCACGTCACAATATGAGCGTTTTCACGGCGTGGGATAACCACAAAAAAAAGCCGTTGCCTCATATAGAGTGAATTTTAATGTTTCCACAATTACTCACATGCGCAGCATAAAATTACGCAAAATAACACCAATTTTACACAATAATAACCACTAGACTAGTTAAGGAAATTGGTAAAAAAGACCTCAACCTTCCCGGGCAAAAGCGCGCCAAACACTCTTGAAGCAGCGTTACTCAGTAACTGTAATTTTTATTGTAGCTCGGCATATGACACTCTGCCTAGCGTAAAGCTAAAGTGCTGTCAATGAACAAAAACAACTGGTACTACTGGTAAATTTCTGTCAACAGTCGTCTTCGCTATGTCTCTATGTGCACAGTCGAGATTGACAGTGCACATAGCTCTCGTTATACCTGGTTACTTCCAAACTGATCTTGAGGCGCGACGAGGTTACTACTTCCGGACGGCAGGCTAATAACAGTAGAGCGGCCGTGGTCTAGCGGTAAAACGCGTGAACTCACGATCGATGAGACCCGTGTTCGAACCTCGCTAAATTCTGACCGGTACCAATGTAACTTTGTTATATGTTCTTTGGTCGCTCAGTGCCTTTAGGCACTATTAAAGAGTGGTAGGCAGACTGCTAATGGTCTGCCGTCCTGGGGTAGTACCACCACTTTCGAATGTAACACACGTGAAGTGACCTTGTCGCGTTTCGGGAATAGTTTGAAAGTAGCCAGGTATAACGAGAGGAGTGTGCACTGTCAACCTGGATGGTACATGCTCGTCTCTTCAAGCCGGCATAGTGGAGGCGACTGACGAGGCTGCCTGTAGAAATTTCTCTGTAGCAGCAGTTGTATTCATTCATGGACCGCACTCTAGCTTTACATCAGGCGGAGTGTTGTCACATGCCGAGCTACAAATAAAAAAAAAATATCATCAGTCTGCCTACCACTCTTTGAAATGTATTTCGTATAAAAATAAAAATGTCTCATCTGCATAGTAACCAAAGTAGCTACTCAATGACGTAGTACGCGACTCACTCTAAAATATTTTACACTAGGGAGCTTATTAACATATTTATGCCACTGAAACTATTTTATTTAACACAGAGCGCTTCATAAAAGGCGACCTTATACATTTTAAAGTTTAACTTTGTGTTACAACTCCGACGACAGGAGTGTGTAATTTTTTAAAAAATATTGTAGCTCGGCATATGATAACATTCCGCCGCCATTTTTATTTAGTGCAGAGAAGAATCGAGAATCAGAAGATCCGGATATTGTTCGACAGTAGAGCTGTACTGTTGGCGCTCGGCAATTACTCTATCATCAGCTCGGATCTACGAATGTCACCTGGCCCTGGAGCAGGTCTGCAGCACCAACAACGTCGTGCTGCAGTGGATCAAGGAACACAGTCTTGATGAGACGAGTGTTTATTGAATAGGGTAGGTAGTTATTTTTTTTTATTGTAGCTTGGCATGTGACCACACTTCGCCTGATGTAAAGCTAGAGTGCTATCCATGAATGGAAACAACTGCTACTACAGAGAAACTTGTGCGGGCAGCAGACGCCTCCCGCTATACCCGGCTACTTTCAAAAATAAGGTCACTTTACGGGTGTTACATTCGAAAGTGGTGGTACTACCCCAGGACGGCAGACTGGACAAATAACGATCATCAGTCTGCCTACCACTCTTTAGTTCTTTAATAGATAGTAATATTTATTAGTTTATAAACTAATCTCGTAAAACTACTTCACTTGTCTGATAAACAAGATACGAGTATAAGCGGCGCTATTTATGTTAACAAACGGTCCGTTATCCCATGAAAGGAAAATTTTCCGTAACCTCCAAAATGTACGGCACAGAATAAATTAATTTTCAAACTTATGTTAATTGAGAGGTCGTCCACTGAATTCTTGTAAAATTTCCGTGCGCTCTCGAGGGTTAAAAATCCACTACTTTATAACACAATTTTTATAAAACTTAATCTTATACGCGGTTCAATTTCCTTAAATTCACAATTTGAATAACGTACAGATTGTATAATTATTAGTAAATATTTAAAACCGTGTGTTTAATCTGTGTAATGTTAAAGAGTAAAGTTTTAATTTTGTAACTAGTTGGGTCATTTCATTATTTATTCCTTTGTGGGTTCTATTTAACGTTACGAGTATAATAGTTCCTACACAAATTTGTTAAGATCTCGTACTTGTTTGAAATCTAATATACCCACTCGTAGAGATAGAATCGTTATTACATAATTTATAGTTCAAGAGCGGCAGTGGTCTAGCGGTTGAAAGCGTACTCACGATCGGCGAAACTCGTGTTCAAATCTCATTAAATGTTTAACAGGTACCCATCAAAAAAGTCTACGTACACTTGGAAAAATACCTTTTTTTATTGTAGCTCGGCATGTGACAACACTCCGCCTGATGTAAAGCTAGAGTGCAGTCCATGAATGGAAACAACTGCTACTACAGAGAAATCTCTACAGGCAGCAGCCGCCTTCACTATGCTGGCTTGAGGAGACGAGCATGTACCACCTAGATTGACAGTGCACACACCTCTCGCTATATCTGGCTACTTTCAAACTATTCCCGAAACGCGACAAGGTCACTTCACGGGCGTTACATTCGAAAGTGGTGGTACTACCCCAGGATTATATATCCCATCAAATTATTAAACACTATCTCTAGCTAAACTTAGTAAATATAAATAAATATATATAAATTAAATTTAATAAATAATAAAAACGGCCGTGGTCTAGCGGTAAGGTGATCTATCGATGAATATAATGGTTTTCTTGAATAGTGTTTGTTACACCAATATAACTCTCGACATATCGAGATCTAATTAAGAATATGTATTTTAGAAGCAGCAAATACTGTTGTCAAAGTGACCTTATCTCCCTTAGGACAGGTGTACTGTAACCCTTCTCATTTTGCCTAGGGACACCTTTGTCATTCTAAAGGATTTTACTTTGACGAGGATGTCTAATGTAAAATCAGAATGTGACATTTTGTTAGGTTAGGTATTAGCCGAATTTAGATTAAGTTTAATTATCATTATAAACACAGGTTCTTGTGTTTTTTTTTTAATAGTAACTCGGCATTTTAACAAGACTCTGATGTGTGAAGAGGCATCTCATTAAGTCGGCATAGTGGACGCGACTGCTGTCTGCAGATTCCCTTCTCTGACAGCAGTCACCTCTGTTCATGGATCGCACTCTAGCTTAATAAGTGCTAAATAAAATTAAGGTAGAAAATGTTTCATACCGGAAACAACTGCTACTACAGATAAATTTCTAAATGCAATAGTCGCCTCCACTATGCCGGCTTGAAAATTTTGTTTTTTACTTTTTATTGGAAAAAACGAACCGAAAATCTCCATGCACTAAAAAAGCTAATACACGAGTCGCCTCCGCTATGCCGGCTCGAGGAGATGAATGTGCACCATCCAAATAATAACATTACGGAATTAAATTCGTAATTCGCGTCCACCTTAGTATTGTAGCTCGGCATATGACAACACTCCGCCTGATGTAAAGCTAGAGTGTGGTCCATGAACGGAAACAACTGCTACTACATAGAAATTTCTACGGGCAGCTATGTCGACCCGAGTAGACGAATATGTACCATCTAAATTGACAGTGCACACTCCTCTCGCTATACCTGGCTACTTCCAAACTGTTCCCGAAACGCGACAAGGTCACTTCACGGGTAACACCCATTTGAAAGAATCTAATTGTGTCTACAAGAACCCTTGAAAAAGGCAAAGTTCTAATTGAACGTTAATGATAATTAACACGAAATTCGGCGGCAAAGATTATAGAGGAAATAAGTATTAAAACATTTTTGTAACGGTTCTCTTAAATATTGGAAGGTTCCGTAGACTTTTTAATATTTTTTTTTATTATTTTGGCTCGACACTGGTCTGGTCGTAAACTCAGTGGAGGTCCATGAGCATTGACGACTAGAGAACCGCTCGCACGGTGGCTCCAGTCGCCACTACTATGCCGGCTTGAGAAGGTGCTTTTTCACGCTCCGCTTCCGTAGTATTCTATAGTATGTATTCCAGCATATAATTGTCAATCTGGATGGGGCACATTCGTCTCCTCGAGCCGGCATAGCGGCGGCGACTGCTGTCTGTATAAATTTATCTTTGGTATTGCAGTTCCGCTCGTGGACCGCACTCTAGCTTTACATCAGGCGGAGTGTTGTCATATGTTGAGCTACAATATTATAATAAAAATAGGGTCCTACTGCAGACTTCAATTATGAATTTAATTCCGTAATGTTATTAAGTAGTTGGATAGTGCACATTCGTCTCCTCAAGCCGGTATAGCGGAGGTGACTGTTGCCTGCAGAAATTTATCTGTTGTAGCAATTTTTAACGTTCACCTAGCCTTCCTAGCTTTACATCAGGCGGAGTGTTACGATACAATAAAAGAATAATAATACAAAAAGTAAATAAATAAAACTGATTTGTTCCAATTATTATTATTATATCTCCCAAGTGAAGTTAGTCGCAAGTCCTGTATAATCCTTATTATAGTTGGTTCGTATAGTAGTCCTAAGTAACCCTAAAAATATGTACCTTCCACAGCCGAGTCTTAATTGCTTGTTAAATTGGAGCAATTTGTTTTGTTTGTAAGTTGAAAGATTTAGTTTAAGAACCGTATTATTTAATGAATCATTAATGTATTGTATTTAAAGTGATTTATGTAGGAAAGGTTAAACCTACTCAATTTTGGGTGTATGTAACATTTTGTATGTGGAAATCTATTAATGTTGTTTTAAGTAATTATATTATAATTAAAATGGGCAAGGTCCAAAAAAACTAACCCATGGTGAATGGAAAACCATTTCGATCACTTCAATTAGAAGAATTTTTTGATTCCTGTCTTAAAAAACTTACAAATCGCAGAGATATTTGAAAAACTATAATGACCTTCTTCGACCTTATTTTGACAGTTTCACAAGATAGAATAAAAAGTACCAACCTAACAGTTTTGTAGATTATTTTGTTGTCTATGGTTGTCGCCTCACAAGTTTGTCAAATATCTTTTGTTTGTGTTTCCTAACAATAACAGTGTTTTATACGAATAACTATTGTAATTTTTAAAACAAAACTACACTATAAACACGATGTTTTAATTAACAGGAACTTTTAAAAATCAAAAGTTTGTTTGAACTTTTGACAAGTGATTATTTTTTCTTGTTCATTGGCAATGGTTTAGTTCCGTACGAAACCTCACGATTACTATATTACGATCGCAATTTTTAAAAATTAATATAAAAAGAACGAAACAGTTATAAAAGTTTTCCATAAACACGTGTCGACTAAATTAATCTATATTACCTAAAAATATGTAAAAAAGATAGCTGTCACCAGATACACCTCCCCAATTTAATAGAAAAAATTAACTCGCAAACAAAAGTCTGATTTTGTTGTGGGAATCGGATTCATACCTAACTGTTTATGCACGAATTTCGGCGCTTCACGTTACTGCGCCGACATCCCTTTGTACTTAATAAAACATTTTATGCGACTTACTATCGCGTTAATTTTGATTAATTTGAATCAAAGATAATATAGATTTGAATCATCAAAAGGAGAATGCCCATTTTTGGGCCGACTTGATACCTAATAGTATGGTAATAAAACAATATTCTAAAATAATATCTTATTTTTTAATAATTCATTTTAATTATATCAACACGACATTTACCAATCAATAGACAATGTTTAATTATATAAAAAACAGATATCTTCAATTATAATTAAAGCATTTTAAATAATAATATAATAACCTCAAATATTGCATCATAAAACATCTAATTATTTAATAACCCGGGTGAAAAGATTAAAACTGATCGGTAATAAGGAAGTAGATTTATTTTTCTACAAAATTAACTAAAACTCGAGAAAAAAAAATTGTGGGCCCGGTTTTGTTAGACGAATGGGCATTCTCCTTTCGAAAGCTTTCAAATTGAATTCAAAATTGAAATCTTGATTATGATTGATAGGTCAACTAAGGCACTTATGAATGGTAACAATGTTTCAATTTTTTTTAACATAGAAAATTTAAGAACTGAGAAAGAATGAGATTTCAATTAACTTATTACCGATTACTAGGTATATAAGTCTTTTTTATCAAAATTATAGAAAAAAAAAATTGTTACCTAAACACATATTTTCATGATTTTTTTTTAATTGTAGCTCGACATATTTTACATTCGGTTTGATGTAAAGCTACAGCGCGGCCATGAACGGAAACAACTGCTACTACAGAGAAATCTCCACGAGCAGCAGTCGCCTCCGCTATGCCGGCCCGAGGAGACGAGTATGCATTATGTAGATTGACAGTGCACACTCCTTTCACTATACCTGGCTAGGACAATCGACAAGGTCACTTCGCGGGTGTTACATTCGAAAGTGGTGGTACTATCCCAGGACGGCAGACTGGGCTAATAACCATCATCAGTCTGCTTACCACTCTTTAAAGAGGAAATAATTTCTACCAACAAGCTGCAAAATATTTTTAAAAATTGGTATGTCAATGTGGGTATGGGTGGTGGGCTACTACCTTTAAATATACAAGTGTGAAAAATTACTAACAACCGAAGACATTTTTCACGTTTAATAGCGAGTGAGGAAAATTGTTAGGACGTGTTTACATGAATTAAAATAATTTATGCGTATTATTCGTACTATAGCTTTCGTTTCAGTTTCAGCGACCACTCATTTAATATGTTTAATAGTATTAGACGTTACTTTACGGAAATCCATAACCAAAATTATTTTTAAACACTATTTTGCAACTAATTTCTGCTAATCAATGTTAGTGAGGGTAGGTACACAGTCCTTGGACCGAAGTCGAAGCGACCACACGTCTCCTAAAGATGCCACGTGGAGTGGCGATACGCGTCGAGAGGTTTTTGCATGTTGGTGAAGGGTCTAACATTGACAGCTGATGTGACTGTGTACCTACCCTCACTAACATTGATTAGCGGAAATTAGTTGCAAAGTAGTGTTTAAAAAATAATTTTAACCTCATTTAATATAATTTTGGAATTAGTTTTTTTTTTATGTCAGAATATATTGTTTTATTTTCACGTCAATTACATTTTTATTTATTAACTTTATTGATTAATAATGGAGTGTCTTACTCCAAAGATGCTTCCAACTCTTGGCAATAATTTCAAGTTTCTAATTATGTGGTTACTTTTCTTGACCGAGCCGTTCCGAAGCCACATGTAATTTTAACCGACTTCAAAAGGAGGAGGTTGTCAATTCGTGTATTTTTTGTGGCGTTGTTACCAGATATCCCCACCATTTGTAGACCGATTTTAATGATGCTTTTTGTTGGATAGAGTATATGTCGGGATTGGTCCCATAAGACAATATTCCATCTTTAAGGGTGGAAAATTAGGGAATGTTTCGCCGTTTGTGGACCGATTTTGATTATTCTTTTTTTGAAATAAAGATTTTGATTTTGAGTTGAATTTAAAAACTTTCGAATTCGGTTTTTCGTGCCGGGTTAGTCAGTAGTACACTAAAGTGAAGTGACGTGTATCCGTTTTTTTTTTATTGTAGCTCGGCATGTGACAACACTCCGCCTGATGTAAAGCTAGAGCGCGGTCCATGAATGGAAACAACTGCTACTACAGAGAAACCTGTGCGGACAGCAGTCGCCTCCATTATGCCGGCTTGAGGAGACGAGCATGTACCATCTTAGATTGACATTGGCTACTTTGAAACTATTCCCGAAACGCAACAAAGTCACTTCACGGGTGTTACATCAGTAGTTAGGTTGCCACTGCTTTGTCGCTCCATGGTTCAGGTGGCAGTAGTTCTTTCTACTTCCGCCAAACTCTAGCTTAACATGCCGAGCTACTATAAAAATAATTGAAAAGTTCTTGTGAAATAGCGCGTTTTTTTAAATGAGTAGTGTATTCACAACCTTATTAGGAGAAGGAGCGAAAAGATTTATTTCAACTTTACCATCGACATTTCAATTAAGTTTCTTTGACGAGTCACTCGTTTACTTTACTACAGTAAACATAGTTTATTATCTATTACGTAGACACGGAAAAATTTTACTGACTACCACCGTTTTTATTACGTAATATTTTTCGTAAAATATTTAGCTTAATTTTTTCAAAATTGTTATTATTTGTTATGGGTTAAATTATAATGAAACACACTTAGTTTGGCAGCCAAGATCGAGATCGAAATGAAACGAAACGGAACGGAACGGAACGAAACGAAACGAAACGAAACGAAACGAAACGAAATGAAATTTTTTTATTTCTTTACCCACGTTCTTCGTTATTGACTCTTTGCTTTCCGTAGCCCTTCCGGATGCTGGATTGTCGTCATCCGCTTTTTTTCTATTCAATTTTCGTCATAATTAAATAATATTCATTAGGCGGTATGCCATAGGTGGATGCGGTTTAATACAAAATGTATGGCAGTCAAACTTTTGCAATGCGGTTTTGACCCAACCCGCCTGGTGTATCCGTAGTTTTAATTAAATTTTTTTTGTATTACAATTATACTTACCGTGAAGTGCCTAGTTAATAACTTTGTTATATTAATCATAGGCGTTGAAAAATTAATCCCACGGTACACTCAATTATTTATGCTTGACTTGGGAATAACTAAATTAAATAGGGATGTTCCGATACCTGCTCATATAAGTAGTATTCAAATCATTTTTTGATACTACTCATGTAAGTCTCCTAAAACCTAGACCATCTTTGCCTTGTTATTGGCACTATAACGGGGCACTGCTCGTTTAACCAACACTTATTCACTATTCATGTTACTGACAGTCCTCTGAGGTTGCATATGAACTGAAGAAACAGTCACGCATGTGTCCTTGGAGTGCAGTGGCGTGGAAGAACCGCGTCCTCAGCATGGCAAGCATAGCAAGAACATCAAGTCTCCTGGCCTCTCTGGGAAACATCGGGTGGAAGCAGTGATGCTCAACGTGTGGTCATAGTTATTCAATTGCGGAAAACTGAAGTATCGATACATTTTAGATTTTTTTATAGAACTAATATAAAACAAAATATTCCTAGAGGTTAACACAGGTTCTGTGTCCTGTCCGAGCGAGAGGGGGAAAAATTAAAAAAAAAAACAACGGCCCTCGCCACCCCATATAAGAATATGTTTACCTCTAATTCAGTCTGATTCGATTCGATTTGATAGCGGGGGTATCGCAAGATTAAGCCGATTAATTCGACTTGTATCGGAATATATCTAAAAGGAGAATGTCCATTCGCCTAAGAAAAATGGGCCCATAATTTTTTTCTCGAGTTTGTCATGATTTTGAATCTACTTTCTTATGTCTAATCAGTTTTAAATTTTTCTAAAAATCATCGACAAACTCGAGAAAAAAATTGTGGGCCCATTTTTCTTAGGCGAATGGGCATTCTCCTTTGTTTGATGGAAAATCCTTGCCTTCACACAGCTATTTTTCCACTTACCCAGCATTTGAGTACAAAAAAAAAAGAAGTATATTTTTTTTCTAGCCGAATATCCCAGCTCATTTTAACTAATCCGGTTAACTATTGGTATATACCTGCAAGCTGTTTGCATCTCAAGCTAACAAGCTAAACAAGTACGATGACATTCCAACTTAATCCCAGCTTAGATTTGAAATGTTACCTACACTACATAGAGCAAGCTCATGACCGTGGGTCTACTGTGTATTATTGTTTCTGTTATTACTTTTACATGAAATATTGATAGAAAAACTACATTATAATATCTATATATATGTAAAAATCAATTGCTGTTCGTTAATCTTGCTGAAACTCGAGAACGGCTGTACCGATTTGGCTAATTTTGGTTTTGAATTATTTGTGCAAGTCCAGGGAAGGTTTAAAAGGTGATTATATATATAAAAAAAAAATGCTTGGAATATAGTAAAAGTAACAATTTCGCTTTTCCTTAGAAACTATTCCTTTGGTTTTGAATGTCAAACATTTGATGCTCGTCTCGTCGTTCAGAAATCTATTTTAATTTTTTTGGTTTGGTTACGAATTCTTTTAGTTCCGGTTAAGTTTTGACCACATTTTTTACTAAAGTTAAAACATTCTGCAATTATCATTCAGCTTTTTTATTTATTGATTCTGAGGCGGTACGAAGTTTGCCGGGTCAGCTAGTATAAGATAAAATTAATTGAAATAGATAAGAAAGTTAGATTTTTATCGGCAGATTTTTTTTTACCACACTTCGCGCGATGTTAAGCAAGAGTGTGGTCTATGAACGTAGGTAACAACTGCTGCAGAAAAATGTCCGCAGATCGAAGTCACCTGTCCACATGCCGGCTTGAACAGAAGAATGTACATCGTCCATTGACAGGTCATACTCCTCTCGATATATCTATTCATTTTATTATTTACTTTTTTTATTGTAGCTCGGCGTGTGACAATACTCCGCCTGATGTAAAACTAGAGTGCGGTTCATGAATGGAAACAACTATTACTACAGAGAAACCTGTATGGGCAGCAGTCGCCTCCACTATGTCGGCTAGAGGAGACGAGCATGTACTTAATTATTTATTTCAAAGCAATATTACAAAAATGTATTAGTATCAATGTAACAACATTATATTGGCATATGAATAATAAAATCACAAAGGAAATGTATAATAGAATATGTTGACGGCAATTTTTCCATATTTTTCATTTCGTTGCATTCTCAATGGATTTGTTCAAGCGGAAATAGTTCATAATATCAACGAGTTACTTTATTGTTAAGTTTTATTTTGCCATAAATATATATGTCTTTTAAATTAAAATATACGAGTATATATTATACAAGAAATTGAATCCATTTTAGCGCATTATTTATAGTCTAGAATACTTACGTACGAGCAGAGCCGTGGACATGAAAAAAGTTTTTTTTTTCATAAATTTAATTTATTAAATACTACAAAGTCTTTCTATTGAGGGATTCAAAATGTAACTATTGCTAAAACTGAATTATAATAACTTTATACTAAAGGAGAATGCCCATTTTTGGGCACACTTCATACCTAATAGTTTGGTAACAAAACAATATTCTAAAATAATATCTTATTTTTTTATTAATTCATTTTAATTATATCAACACATCATTTACCAATCAATAGACAATGTTTTATTACATAAAAAACAGATATCTTCAATTAATAAAGCATTTAAAATAATATTAACCTCAAATATTTCATCAGAAAACATCTAATTACTCAATAACCCGGGTGAAAAAATTTTTTTTTCTACAAGATGAACTAAAAATCATCGACAAACTCGAGAAAAAAATTGTGGGCCCATTTTTCTTAGGCGAATGGGCATTCTCTAAAACATCACAACGCGGTCACCAGTCAACATGGCTTCGTCGACACTCTCTCTGATGGTGACCTAAGCATACTAGCAGTAGAGGACGGACCTCACAACGATGAGATCCGCGTTCGAACCTCCTTAAATTCTGACCGGTACCAATGTAACTATGTTATATGTACTTTAGTCGCTCAGTGCCTGTGATACAAGGACTAGTTTAGTACAGGCATTTAAAAATAAATCCGTTACATTTAAGTTAGTGAGAACGAACGAAGAAAGTTTTTTTTTATTGTAGCCCGGCATGTGACAACACTCCGCCTGATGTAATGCTAGAGTGCGGTCCTGCACTCCTACAGAGAAACATGTGCGAGCAGCAGTCGCCTCCACTATGCCGGCTTGAGGAGACGAGAGATTCCTCTCGCTATACCTGGCTACTTTCAAACTATTCCCGAAACGCGACAAAGTCACTTCACGGGTCCTGTCAAATCGAAATATCGGGTAGTTAGAAAATGTAATTCGAATAGCGTTTTCAAATATTTTAATGTCAGATAAGTTTGTAGAAGATTTGGTAAGACTGAATTATATTGGCAGAAGCTTCATTTTAGGATATTTAATTAAAAACTTAATTTTATAATAAGAGTTTTGGCGGCCATCTTGAATTATTTTCCTAAACTTGTGTTTCTTCGAGTGTTAATGTGTAATAATGGTGGAGTATTAACCATTAAGTGTTCGTGAACATGCGTGAGCGTGGGCAAACAATTCAATAGAAGAGAACATGTGTTTCCATTTTCCCACTTTACTGAATCAATTTTTGACTTGACTGAGACTAGACGTGTCTGTTTAGTGTGTTGATTGAATGACTCGTGATATTATTAACTTGATGCAAAATATTTACTTTGACACTGGCAAATTTTTATAATGCCATATGCCATCTCAGCGCTCTACCGTTACTGCCACGGTGAATGTTCAGCAGAAATCCACGATCTAATCCCTCCTACCCCATATCGCTTGAGGTCGACGCGTGCAGGCGATCGAATGCATCGCCTCACCGTCGAAACAATCCCCGCGGACAAAAAAGTTCGGGCAATCCTTCTTCTGTCGTTCCATCAAATTGTGGAACGACCTTCCCAGTCACGTCTTTCCCCCTTCCTATAACATGGGATCGTTCAAGCGCAGTGTGAAGAGGCATCTCATTAAGCCGGCATAACGGGCACGACTGCTGTTTGCAGATCCCCTTCTCTGACAGCAGTCGTCTCCTCTCATGGATCGCACTCTGGCTTAACATCAGGCGGAGTGCGGTCATATGACGTGTTAAAATAAAAAAAAAAAAAAAAATGAAACTAAAAAAAAAATAAAAAAAAATAAAATAAATAAAAATAAAACTAAAAAAAAAGGCAAATAAAATATAAATTCATTAAAAATGCAAAAGACTTAGACCTGTCTACCCCATATCCTCTTTCAGCGAACAAAATAGAAACGTGATGCGAATTATTAGGATTTCAAAATATTATTCGCAAAATATTACCATATCATTGTTTTTCCTTATCTTCAAATGAAAAAATGTTTATTTTTATTTTGTTTCCTTTGACGTTCGGCGTCGTTCTTCAAAGGGTTATTTTAATTTCGTCACAGTTATTTTTGACACAAATTGCGAATAACTACACTAAGTTTGTGCTCGTATAGATATAGTATATTGACCAGTGGCAAAAAAGTGAACTGCTAACGTCGATGGAGGTGACAAACCTGGGAAGCCAAATCGGGTTTCGGTGCGTACTGTCAACGGCCACGACTAACCTGGTGGTAAGCTCGTGGAGGTCCATGAGCTACTACTATTACGGCCGGAGAGCGTGCTTTTTCACACTCCGTTTGAAGGATCCAGGGTGATAGGACTGGGAGAACACATGAGAGGCCTTTACTTGTGCGGCACAAAAAGACGCGCCGAACTGTTTCATTCGGCTACCGATTCGGTCGACAAATTGTGGATGTCATAAATTTCTGTGGCTAAAAAACTGTATAAATTAGAAATAATACGTCTTGTCTTATGGATACAGTCAGGAATGTGTATACGTTTTTCTTAAAAGGAAAATTTTCTTCTGAATATTTGTGATTAATATGAGGATGCTTATGTGTGTTGGTAACGAAATGTGACTTGGCTACTCAAAGATGTTCTACCTTTAAAAAAAAGGTGTAAAAAGACATAGAAACTCCGTGAACTAGAAATTGTACTGTTGTCGTATGTATTTTTTCATAGTTGCAACTTTTAACATTTATTGGGCCAATATCAACTGCATAGCATGGTTAAAAAAACACCAAACGTTGAAATATCAAAAACAAGCAATGCAAATGCAACAATTGATAAACGACTGCTGTCGCGATGGCTTCGTTGGATCGGCGAATGCGCCTGTATTAACAGCGTTACGTGTCCATTGCGGCGTGATAAAATTAAAATCTTTTTTTTTATTGTAGTTCGGCATATGATAACACTCCGCCTAATGTTACGCTAGAGTGCGGTCCATGAATGGAAACAACTGCTACTATAGAGAAATCTCTACAGGCAGCAGTTGCCTCGAGGAGACGAGTATCTAGATTGACAGTGCACACTCCTCTCGCTATACTTGGCTACTTTCAAACTACTCCAGAAACGCAAAAATGTCACTTCATGGGTATTACATTGGAAAGTTGTGGTACTATCCTAGGACGGCAGACTGGACTAAAAACCATCATCAGTCTGCGTACCACTTTTTAAACGTGTTGCTATGTGTATTTTCATAACCTGTGTATATATCGGAACGGTCATGAATACGGACTCTAATTTGAACGATTACTGAAACTAACTTGAAACATAATGAATACGCGGTCACGAGTACAAACACTAACTGGACATGAAACAAAGGCGTGGTTACCCTTTGACAGAGTCTCTGAAAAACACCACGCGGCGGACACGCTGTGACTTGTTTGTGCGTTATGTATTTGCTTAGTTATCGCCCACAAATGGAGGATAGGAGCCATGGACCGCTCTCCCGTTCTGTCATATATATAAGTAATAATATAAATATCACTTCAGGGTTGTTAGAGGGTGGTTTCAGGTTGGTAACTACCCTAGGTTGGGAAACTGGGCTAATAACCATTATTAGTCTCCCCATTTTCTCGTAATATATCCTATTTCAAGATCAACTCGGAAGTAACCGGATGTCACGAGAGGTAAAGGAAAGTCTATAGCTGTGTTGGAAAATGTCATTTTTAAACGAGATTGGTTGAGATGATGAGAAAGGGCTATTAAACTATTTATAATATGATGAATTTTGAACAAAAAAAAAATAACAGCGGGGTTGAGGGGAGGAACTAGTGTTTTTAATAGCCACAAATAAATTTAAAAAATTAAAACTGGTGGTTGACTTTAGCGGCCGTGGTTTAGCGGTAAGACGCGTGAACTCACGATCGATGAGACCCGTGTTCGAACCTCGCTAATTCTGACCGGTACCAATGTAACTTGCTATATGTACTTTGGTCGCTCGGTACCTATAGGCACTATTAAAGAGGGGTAGGCAGACTGATGATGGTTATTAGTCCAGTCTGCCGTCCAGAGGTAGCACCACCACTTTCAAATGTAGTGACCTTGTCGCGTTTCGGGAATAGTTTGAAAGTAGCCAGGTATAACGAGAGGAGTGTGCACTGTCAATCTGGATGGTTCATGCTCGTCTTTTCACGCCGGCATAGGCGACTGCTGCCAGTAGAGATTTCTCTGTGGTAGCAGTTGTTTCCATTCGCACTCTAGCTTTACATCAGGCGGAGTGTTGTCACATGCCGAGCTATAATTAAAAAAAAACTTTCCAGTTTTAAGCTACAGCGGTAGGAATGAGGGCGTGAGAGTACAGATAAATAGAGCGTGTACTAATCACCTCATTTACTAGACTTCTATGTAAAATAACACGATACAATTAGGAATGAATGCGTTTAAGTTGTTTCGATATCTACCAATTGAAGGTGCTGATCGTTACGCTGTTTCGACGTGAAAGCTGGTATTCGACGTTATCAGTTGTGTGTTTACCAATTATTAAGGTTCGTTTTGGGAAAATCTAACCGGAATTATGAAATAATTTAGGTTATTATAACTATTGATCTATTTCTCATCAGTTCGGTTAGATATTATAAAACTAATATTACCACTATAATGTAGAGATTATGAGGAACAATTTTTTTTATTGTAGCTTGGTATATGACCGCCTGATGTAAAGTTTAGCCCAAGCATTTTTCATTATAATTTTAAAAATGTCTTTAATTTTAAATAAATGTATAGTCACCCTAGTTTCAGCGGTTTGCAATTACAGTGAGTAAGTTCAAAGCAGCTTCAAATGCAGTTTAATTTCAAGCTGCAGCTTATCTTATCGACACGAACCTGCTTGTTTGAGACGTTGACCATGAAAAGCTTTGTTTCTAGGATTTAAAAATAGATAGTTGTGAAGTGACCTAGTTTTTTTTGGATCAGTATAACGAGAGAAGTGTGTACCGTCAACCTGGATGGTGCATATTCTTCATCTCAAATCGGCACAGCGGCGGCAATTGCTGCCTGTAAAAATTGATCTGTGATAGTAGTTGTTGTCTTTACATCAGGCGGAGTGTTGTCATATGCTGGGCCATTCATTATAAATATACTCGTAATTATTCTGCACTATTTCCCCTTCAATGTAAGTGACCTATCAACTAAGCTAGTGTCGTATAGTTAAAATGTTGATGCGGCAAAACGGCGGTAAAATCGTAAAACTTAACGTCACGCGGGAAAAAGTTGTAACGACTCTAACTTTTAAATATATGCGACTTGTTTGTTTGTTTCCACGTTTAGGGTTTTTAATGGGCGAACCTCATGGAAATCTGAATATGTGAACACAATTATAGCGGGACCAATCCTTTTTTAGAGAGTATTCTTATTATGTTGGTAATTGAACGAAAAATCAAGGAATTTAAGACACGTATTTCTATGCACGTGGTAATTTGGGGACTAATCTACACAGCACGTATTATATGCGTCGATTTCTCTATTCTATTTTTCCATTGGCAGTTCTTGCAACTGCTGGCATGATTTGCAAGGCGTGTCTCTACATGTAGACACGCCATAACATAACAAATAACTAATTTATTTATTTATTTTTTGATTTCGAGTTAATACTTTTCATTGCAAAAAGAAAAAAGTAAACAGGTTGTAAGTAATTTAGTAATTTTGAACATGTTGGTACACATTCTTTTGGAAGGGTATTGCTATGTATTGTAAAAATTGTAACAGTCTAAGTTTAATTGTACTGCTCTCTGTTTTGTGTACAAATAAAAAAAAAATTGCGCTGTAGGTTTCCGCTCACACAAATAAAGGATAGGTTGGCAAAGGTGACTAAGGAATTAGGCTTATGTGTTAACGCCCTTTACACACATACGCACATACATTTATTTTTTGTATTTATATAATATATTACTCCTTTTCAATACCTTTAACCTACCCTCAAAGGACCGCCTAAAAATAGTGTTTATAAATACAGGCGTACTCGTCATCGTCGTGGTTGTAACGGTCTCGCTGCGCACAGTGTCTCGTCTCTGTGATTCTCTATTCGCAACTCTGAACAAGTACTGATCAAAACGCTACTCTTTTATATAATAAATTAAACAAGTAATATTATAACTAAGCTCCCCATCTTTAAGAGCACATTGTAACACTAGTTCCGGAATCCTCAAATGTTTCTAAAGAATTATTAATTTAAGCATAGGTCCAGCTATACTGACGGACACATATTCTGGTTGGGGAATTAGCACATTTTAAATTAGGGGTAATTGTCGGGTTTAACATACGGTGTTTTGTTTTTAATGTATTATATGGCCTATAACGTTTTGAGAACATATTATATATATATTTTTTTGTGATCATACGGGAGCGCGTTGCGGGATCAGTTTGAAAGTGGCCAGGTATATCGAAAGGAGTGAGCACTGTTAACCTGTATAGTGCACATTCGTCACCTCCGGCCGGCATAGCAGAGACAGCAATTGTTTTCGTTTATAGACCGCACGGTAGCTTAACATTAGGCAGAGTGTTGCCATAAAAACAAAAAACAAACTTTTTTCAATAGTTACCTACAAACTTGTCCTGAAACTTAAAAGCAAGTTTCTAAGGCTTCTAGAAAGGAAAGTTTTTGAATGTCCTCTACAGAATTTGTTTTCTTTTCAGCCTTCTCTCGCACCTCGTTTGCTTACAAGCAAACTATGTTGATAATAAAGTTAGTTCGTCAAGAACTACACTTAACAACTTTTATTTGTAAGAATGGTAGGCAGATGTAAGAATGGTTAGCTCAGTCTGCCATCCTGATGTAGTACCACCACTTTCAAATGTAACACCCGTGAAGTGACCTTGTCGCGTTTGGGGGTTACTTCAAAAGTAGCCAAGTATAATGAGAAGAATATGCATTGTCAACTGTCATATGGATATGGAATAGCGGAGGTGCCTGGAGACTCTATGGTAGCAGTTGTTTTTATTCACGGACCACACTCTAGTTTAACATCAGGTGTTTTCATATGCCGAGATACTATAAAAATTTATTTATTGAACACCTAGCGCTCGCGGCATAGTGGAGGTCACTAGGCAAAAATTGGGATACAGCCCGCTATTTCAGTTTGATGAGATTAGTGTACATTGAGTTAGCTTTTTTAAAATTATTTCAGCACGTCATAAGATAACACTCGGAGACTACATAACGAGAGGAGTGTGCACTGTCAATCTGGATTTCTGACAGCAGTCGCCTCCGTTCATGGACCGCACTCTGCCTAACATCAGGTGGATTATTTTTATTGTAGCTCGGCATATAACAACACTCCGCCTGATGTAAAGCTAAAATGCCATGCATAACAGAATTGCTATTACAGATAAATTTCTATAGGCAGTAGTCGCCTCCGCTATGCCGGTTTGACGAGACGAATGTACGCCATCCATTGTCAGGCACACCTCGTTATAACCGGTTAACTGTATAACGGATTATAACGATTAAAAAAACTGAATTTTAAATTCAGAAAAAAATACAATAATAGTAATCAAATAGTGTCTTTGTTTTTGTCTCTATTTTTAGTGTCTTTCTCTAAAATATAGTGCGAGACGGCAAGCCTGATAGTGAGACTACATGTGTGAAATAATAATATCTTCGAACGGAGCCCTTCCGGTAATTATGATTGAACTTCACGTACAGGTAAGTTCGTTTAATCATTAATAGTAATAAATTTGGTGGAGTATGGTCACATAAATACAATTTAAAAAACAGGTATTCGGTCAGATGAATACTTTTTCAATTTCCTATGAAAGCAGGTAATCAATTTCTTGCGAGCTCTCGTAAGTATACTTCTGAAGTTAGCGACTTTATTAAAGTAATTTTGTTGCTTATTCGCGCGTTTTTATCATTAATATCTAAATTTATTTTACATTGTGATTTATTTAAAATGTATTTCTTTAAACCTTTTTATGATCTAAATCAGGCCTTCTTACAAGTATGGGGACGCGTAGCAAAATGGGGTCGCGAGAGATTTTAATGTCAAATATTGAAACACGATTTTATAACATCTAGATGTGTATTTAAGACAGTCAGAATTTTATTTATGTTATTGCAAAAAATGCAATTTTGATGAAAAATAGGGCATATAATTTTTGTAACTATAATAAATACAATTTTACAACTTTTTGTGCGATTTTTAATGTTTGATTTTTGTATGTTTCTAAATGAATTCTAAAACTATATATTTTCATATGTATATGTATATTGTTACCTAATAAATAAATCATCAAAAAAATATTTATTTATCTTTCTTTTATATTTATATGGGGTCGTGAATGAAAAAAGTTTAAGAAGCCTTGATCTAAATATATAACATTCTTTGTCACTGCAGCCTTCTACGAGTACAGGCGTAGTAAAATATCGTAGCTGCTACATAGTATCGTAGCAATTTTATGAACGATTTTTTTTTATTGTAGCTCGGCATGTGACAACACTCCGCCTGATGTAAAGCTAGAGTGCGGTCCATGAATGGAAACAACTGCTACTACAGAGAAACCTGTGCGGGTAGCAGTCGCCTCCACTATGTCGGCTTGAGGAGACGAGCATGTACCATCTTAGATTGACTGCACATTCCTCTCGTTATACGTGGCTACTTTCAAACTATTCCCGAAACGCGACAAAGTCACTTCACGGGTGTTACATTCGAAAGTGGTGGTAGTACCCCAGGACGGCAGACTGGACAAATAACCATCATCAGTCTGCCTACCACTCTTTGATAGTGCCTATAGGCACTTATTTACGGGAATAAGGAAATATTTACCTATAGGAAACTTATTTAGCAAATTATTGTATTTATAACAAAATAGGCTTTCAAGTGCCACTGCTACTGGTAGTTTGTACTGTACCAAGTAGTCGTACATCGGAAATATACCTGAAGTTTAAAACGAGACCAAACAAGACAGATTAAACTGACTGGGAAAACTTAAAAACGATTAAATATTTTTCTTTAGAGGTAAAAATATGACTGTAAGCAATAACGTTTTCTAAAGACTCGTTTCATTTAAATTATTTTCAGACATACTTTTTTATAGTAGGTCAGCAGATGACAACATTCCGCCTGATGTAAAGCTAGAGTGCGGTCTATGAACGGAAACCACTGCTACTACAGTCAAGGTCCATTTGCACCAAAAGGCCCGTTAAAGTTACTTTGACTGTTACATTTTACGATTACTTTAACGGTTACGTTTACATTTACTCCACACGCGTTGCACTATCGTGTAAATTCATATCGTTATCGATAAAAGGGTGGCTGATGTAATTAATAGAAAAAACATATTTGGTTTCTTTTCATACATTTGACGTTTACTTTAATTTTGACCAGCCAAAATTCGCTGGTTAAGGTTAGCGTTAAAGTAAACGTCAAAAATGACAGGGGCGACGATGGTGCATCTCGTGTGGAGTAAATGTAAACGTAACGGTTAAAGTAATAGATAAAGTAACTTTAACGAGCCTTCTGGTGCAGACGGACCTAAGGATTTTCAAATAAATCAAACCGCAATGTGATAATAACATTGCTAAGGCAAGAGCGCTCGGTCTTCTATCTCCGTGGGTTGAATAACCTCGCGCGTGCATTGTATATTAAACCTTGCATTCGAATTGCTTGTTTCTGATACTTGTGCCTCATCAGAATGAAGTTTACAACTTCTGGTTAGCGGGGATGTCCCCTGTCTTTTTACATCCTGTATTCATATAATTGTATAACGTATATATGTAATCTATATCTATACTAATATTATAAAGCTGAAGAATTTGTTTGTTTATTTGAATGCTCTAATCTCAGGAACTACTGGTTCGAATTGAAAAATTCTTTTTGTGTTGGATGGATCATTTATCGAGGAAGACTTTAGGCTATATAACATCACGTTGCGACTAATAGGAGCGAAGAAACAGTCGAAAATGTGGAAAAAACGGGGAATATTATTCATCTTTGAGGGCTTCCGTTGCGTGCGCTGCGAAAACCGTTCGAGATACAAAAAAAATGTATGAAAGAATTATTCCTCTTGAAATTATCTAAAAAAATGTCCTCGACAGTATATGTCTATCTTTTAAGATTAACTCACAATAACCGTTTTTATGATAATCAAATTTGGTCGAAATTAATGCATTATTACAAAATATTTGTCAGAGTTGTATCAACATGATAATAATAATCTTTATCCAAATAAATGTGTTATTAATTAAGAGTATTTAACTGTAAACACAATTGTCTTTGATATCACCTAATTTCAATAATTTATATTTACAGATAAATACATTTAATTTGGAATTTGTTTGCATGTGTATGTTTATGTTATTAGTGATAACAGAGTTCTTTGTTTATTGTTACTATGGAAACGAAGTTAAATATGAGGTATTCTTTTCTTACTTCGAGAGCTGTTAAATTGAGAAGCCCGGGTAGCACCGGGGACCAACAGCTAGTATTATATACATTGAATATAATTAAGGTCAATCACGCGATCTTTCTTTGTATTATGAAGTTGTATTTACAGAGCGGGTCCCGTCAAGTCGACACAGCGTTGATTTATGATTGTTTACATTCAACTGATTTGTTTGAAGTTCACCGCCTGGTGACGGAGTAACCTAAATATACTTGGGTCCAATAATATAGTGTCGAATTAAATTATGTTGGAAATTGAACAAAATACCATCACACTTTAGTTTAGCCTGTCGTGAGCGTGTTGGATAAACAAATTAAACATTTCTGTAAGCAAAAATTTGTAAAAAAATTGCTGAAATTGATTTACGAGTTGCGTCAATAAGAAATGAACTCAAATGCAAAGTAGAGTTAGTACTAAATGAGATGAAAAACAAACAGTAATATTTGACGTCAAGTCAGCAGCTGTCTATAAAAAGGTATAGCAGAGAAATTTCGACATGGTCAAGTGAAGCGACAAGCGGTGGACGTGAGTTCGAATCCCACCTCTAGCTTAGACTGTTGTGATGAAGTTGATATAAGATATTTCGTTGTTGAAGCGTCGATTGCAGTTATTAAACAACTCGTATGCGTGAATTTAGAAAATAAATGAAGTAATATAAATGTTCATTTATTCGTGATCACCAGTGTAAAGACTTTACCTACCTTTAACTTCTACCTATTTTGTTAAATAACAGCTTTCGGTGCTCTATATCTTTTATGTGAACGTTTATTTATTAGGATTGACAGCGAGGAGTCCAAGCGATATTGAACGAAATTACCATTATTTGAAAGTTTATTACACAAAAAACTATTATAAAGTTATTATGTTTTTTTTATTGTACTTAAGATTTGAATGCGTAACTTTAAATTTACACTCTAATCTAATAATTGATACAATAAAACTTACACCCAAAACAATAAAACCTTCGACCTGATTTGTAACTATATTATATGTACTTTCTCAGTCCTACAGTATAATATACGTGACAGAACGGGAGAGCGGTCCAAGGCTTCTATCCTCCTTTTGTGGGCGATAACTAAGCAAATATGCTGAAACACGACAGTTCCTCCGCACAAACAAGTCGCAACGTGTTCGCCGCGCGCGTCGTGTTTTCAGAGACTCTGTCAAAGCGTAACGACGCTTTTGTTTCATATTCAGTTAGTGCTTGTACTCACGACTGCGTGTTCATTATGTTCAAGTTAGTTTTCGTAATCGTTCAAATTAGAGTCCGTATTCATGACCGTTCTGACATACGCATTAATTAAAGTGCGATAGGGAGACATGATTATTGATAGCAAGTTATTATTGTGAAGTGTAACACTCATGAAGTGAGCTTGTCGAAACTTGTAACACGTGAAATCTTGTAACAAGATTTCGTCTCCTTAAACAACTGCTGTTTGCAGAAATTTTTCTGTAATAGCAGTTGTTTTAGTTCATAAACCTTACTCCAACTGCATCATATTATATAAAGCTCGATTACCACTCACTCACTCTCTGACTGACTGACATCAATTATTCAGCACTTGCCGGGGGGTCAGAGAGATGATTCTTTTTGATACGTATAGAGAGGGCCCATGCGACCGCGAGAACGGAACACAATAGTGCCGAAGTGCCGGAACAAAGGTCGTAGGACCTTTTCAAAACTACACACAAATCTATCTCAGCGCTCGCGAAGCGCGCCACAAAAACTAGTTATACATATATATTTGGGAAGCAGTAAACGATAAATTCAACTAAAATTATTTAATGTTTATTTCTATGCAAATTACTTACTGCGTTATCACAGTGACCAGCAATTTCATGCTACGTTTGTATTGTTACAAGTTTGAATTATCAACGTCCTTATGACTTGGATATAAACGCGAATTTAGCTTGGTTTTCTATAACAAACTTGTGGTTATATTATGTATAAATTATATTGTATAACATTTTAGTCTAGATGTTAGTTTCTAGGTATATATTATTGTTATGGTTCCAACTACATGAGAATTAAATAATTTAAAAAAAAACAAAACACGATAGTAATGATAAGTAAAATAATAATAGTAATTGGATGAGCCATTAATAAATAAGAAACTTGAAAATATTTAAAAAAATAATAATGGAATTGAATTTATTGTAAACGTAGTTCTTTATCGGATAGAAGATCAGCGAAGATCGGTGATCAGTCTGCCTAGGTATATCAGGCATTGTGCGAATACATTTATATGGAGAGGGACATTACAGCGGCCGTGGTCTAGCGGTACGGCGCGTGAACTCACGATCGATGTGACCCATGTTCAAATCTCGCTAAAAGTGGCTCAGTCTGCCGTTTTTAGTAGTACCACCATTTTCAAATATAGCGCCCGTGAAGTTAATTTGTCACGTTCCAGGATCAGGATAGCGTCAAGCCGGCATAAGGGAGGCAATTGCTGCCTGCAGAAATTTCTCTGAGGCAGCAGTTGTTTCCGTTCATGACCGCACTTTAGATTAAGATCAGATGGCCGTTGAAAAAAAAAAGTCGTAAATGGAATAGAATAGCTTTGTTAATATTTACAGTAACTTATGTAGGGTAATGGGTCTTAGATGTGAAGGGATCAATTTCCACTTGTCCTTTGAAAAGGGTTGCTTATTTTCTAGATTATAAGTACGAGCATAGTAAATATTTTTCTAGATATTTGTTTATTAGAAATACAGTGTAAACTCGATTTAACGACAAACTCCTTAAAACGTCGAAATTACCTGACTATGGTTGGTTTACATTGTTGTCCATACAATGATACACTCAATGTAGCATCACACCAACTCTAAATAACGACCACAATATGTACTTATTAAACAATAAACAGTACTTTTCAGTTGCCAAAATTAATAAGAACTGCAGCTGTGTACGTTCTTTTGTTGCTTTATTTATTGTCTAGCCGGTATTTATCTTGTCGTTAGGTTGTTATGCACAATGTTATATATACTTTATTGGTAAATAATATTATATTAGTAAAATAGTATTGATTTTTCTTCTCTCCATTTAACGACAACTCTCTATAACGCTATAAAATGCGCAGTCCCTTCAGTGTCGCTATATTTAGAATTTACACTGTATATGTTTTTTTTTTAAATTATAGCTCAGCATATGATAACACTCCGCCTGGTGTTAAGCTAGAGTGTGGTCCATGAACGGAAACAACTGCAGTAACTGTGTCCGTGAACGTGCGTGTGTTTTTATTGTCTCTCCAAAACTCCGTAGGAAGTTTTAGTATCACTTTACTGAAGCTATTTTTGACTTGACTGAGATTCGACCTGTACTGTCTATTGAATGTGATGAATGAATGTATTATGTAAAAGGCAGACTGATAATGGCTATTAGTCCAGTCTGCCGCCCTGGGGTAGTACCACCACTTTCGAATGTTACACACCTTGTCGCGTTTCGGGAGCAGTTTGACTTTCTCTGCTAGGTATATCGAGAGGAGTGTGAACTGTCAATCTAGATGGTGCATAATCGTGGAGACGGCATAGCGGAGGCGAGTGCTGCCCGTATATCAGGCGGAGTGTTGTCATATGCCGAGCTACAATATATATAAAAAAAGCAAAATTGATAGAATTAACTCAGACAATGGAATGTCGATTAGAAGTGGGTTCACAACCATTGATTGAAAGTTACGTGCGAAATGGCGGTATGCATTAATCACGTATCACATCCACAAACTCGGCCATTCAATGCGGATTATAGATGAGCTTTGAATCCCAAATTCGTATCGAACAACTCTTTAAATAAATTCGTTTTTAATACAATATTGGTATATATAGAAAGAAAAAGACCGGCCGTGGTCTAGCGGTAAGACGCGTGAACTCACGGTCGATGACACCCGTGTTCGAACCTCGCTAAAATCTAGCCGGTACCAATGTAACTTTGTTATATGTACTTTGGCCGCTCAGTGCCTATAGGCATTATTAATGAGTGGTAGGCAAACTGATGATGGTTATTTGTCCAGTCTGCCGTCCTGAGGTAGTACCACCACTTTCGAATGTAACACCCGTGAAGTGACCTTGTCGCGTTTCGGGAATAGTTTGAAAGTAGCCAGGTATAGCGAGAGGAGTGTACACTGTCAATCTAGATGGTGTGTGCTCGCCTCCTCAAGCCGGCATAGTGGAGGCAACTGCTGCACGCGTTTCTCTGTAGTAGCAGTTGTTTCCATTCATGGACCGCACTCTACTTTACATCAGTTGGAGTGTTGTTACATGCCGAGCTATAATTTAAAAAAAAATATATACATTTTTTACACTTTAACAAACATATTTCTTTATTTTTTGCTGGTTTAGGAAGACGAGTATGCACAATCTAGATTGACAGTGGACACTCCTCTCGCTATACCTGGCTACTTTCAAACTGCTCCCGAAACGCGACAAGGGCACTTCACGGGAGTTACATTCGAAAGTGGTGGTACTACGCCAGAACGGCAGACTGGACTAATAACAATCATCAGTCTGTTTACCACTCTTTAATTAACTGTTGACTGAAATATTTTTGTTTAACTGCTTTTTAAACGAGGATAATAAAATTAGATTGATTTAAGTTAAAGAGTGGTATTCTGCTATCACAACAAAGAATATTTCTGCTATTTCGTTCGGATGTTGTATTAATTAAGGTGGGATCTTTAGTAAATTACTAAAAGGTAAAAGGTAAAAAAAAAGTATTGGAATTCTATAGCTTTATCTCCAACGTCACCGTATAAAATGAGATTTTTTTAAATAACTATTTTTATAAAGATTATCTTGCATTTTATCGGAAAATGTCTTTTATAAAAAGATATCTGTACTTTATTGAACGCTAATGGGCAAGGTAAATTACACGGCATTACAAAAGAACAATTTATGAAATGTAAAAAATTTTACAGCATTTGACAACACTTCGCCTGATGTTAATAGGCTAAAATACGATTCATGAATGTAAACAACGGTCGCCTCCGCTATCCCGGCTGTGTTGACGCGCATATTCCTCTCATTATACCCGGCTAAGTATTTCTAAGTTGATTCGAAAACGTGACTAGGTCATTTGACTTAAACTTGGAAATGGTGACCCCAGAACGGCAGACTGGTCTAATAACCATCATAGAGTATCATAGAGTTATTAGCTCAGTCTGTCGAGCTGGTTGGTGCACAATTTTCTCCTCAAGCCGGCACAGCGGAGGCGAATGCTGCCTGACCCATATTCTAGATTAACATCATGTAAAAAAAAATTAGGTTATTAATATTACTTCGGTTACTAAACCGAATATTTAACGAAATTAATAGTACTAATGAAAACAGTGATTACTCAATCACAGTTAATTGTTGATAACGTGCTCAGTACAGTGTGTAGTGTTGTATAATAGATGCATTCGTTAATATTATCGTACAACGTCACGCTTTGTGCATACGTGAAGTGGGATAACGTGATAATATTAAATTGACTAACAACTATCATACACACACCAATACACACAACGGGAAATACAGCGGCCGTGGTCTAGCGGTAAGACGCGTGAACTCGCGATCGATGATACCCGTGTTCGAACCTCGCTAATTCTGACCTGTACCAATGTAACTTTGTTATATGTACTTTGGTCGCTCACTGCCTATAGGCACTATTAAAGAATTTAGGCAGACTGATAATGGTTACCAGTCTGCCGTCCTGGGGTAGTACCACCACTTTCGAATGTAACACTCGTGAAGTGACCTTGTCGCGTTTCGGGAATAGTTTGAAAGTAGCCAGGTATAACGAGAGGCGTGTGCACTGTCGATTTAGATGGGTCATGCTCGTCTCCCCAAGCTGGCATAGTGGAGGCGACTGCTGCCCGCACAGGTTTCTCTGTAGTAGCAGTTGTTTCCATTCATGGAGCGCACTCTAGCTTTAAATCAGGCGGAGTGTTGCCACATGCCGAGCTACAATAAAAATATTGCTATTTAAACAAACACGTATATTAAATGATTAATATAATTAAATTTTGTCTCTGTTTAATAATAAATAATTAATTAATTCGTAAGCGTAGCAGAGGTGAATAATGATTTCATTTGCTTTACGTCAGGGCGCGTGTCGGCTGGTTAAAAATGACACTACATTAAATTTTACAAAATTAATATGACAGGTGAGAGTCATATTCTATTATTAATGTCATTTGTTAATTTAATTTAATTGTATTATCCGATGATGATGTGGTTTAGTGGAATAGCGACGTAAATTAATTTATGTAAATGTATATAAACAAACGATCTATTTATTTATTAAATTAAACACACAAAAGGGCATGCAAGCATGTCAAAATAGGAATATAGTTACAAGTTTAGCCTGGCTTGCATGCCAAAGCATGTGCGCACACCATGGCAGCAGTGCTTACAATACAATACAATTATCACGCCTTTTTAAATTCTACAATTTTATGCAGTTATCCCAATATTGTCATACAATCGGTTTATTTTATTCCTTTTTATTGCATATGACAACTCTATGATGTTAAGATTGGGATACCAGTATATGTGAACTGCGCTGGAACTGAAGGGGATTAAAACCTTTTTTCTCCATAATCCGTAATGAAATTATCTATAAAAAATATATATGTTAATGTACACTATACAAAACATGTCCTCTTCTTAAAAAAAAATAGTTTTAAATATCATTAATATTCATGCAAAGTAACCTCTGTTTTAGAAATATGAAAACATTTTTCTTCTAAACTATTAATAGCTAGGTTTTTTAAAATTTCATCATGATATTAGACAATACAATACCTAGGGAATCTTCGGTTAATTTTTTTCAGATAACATTTAATTTTTTTTTTACATAAATCGACACATAATCGCTTGAGCAACCCCTCTGTCGCCCAATAAATCAGTGCGGGACGAGCAAGGTCAACGGCGTATATCCATCCAGCTCTTAAGCTAGAGTGCAGTCCATGAATGGAAACAACTGTTATTGCTAGGCAAATGTGCACCATCCAAATTACAGTGTACATTCTCTCGTTATACTACCCAACTGTTCCCGAAACGCGACAAAATTATTTTACGGGTGTTACACCCGAAAGTGGTGGTACTGCCCCAGGACGGCAGACTGTGCTAATCAGAGACGGCTCTAGCCCTTGTGGCGCCCGTGTGCAACCAGTACCATGGCGCCCTCTAGTAGGAGCGGGGTGAAAATGGAATACTTACAGTTATATTTTCAAACGAAAATTCGGGTGCAAATAGTGCAATTTTAAATAATTTCGGGAAATGAGTAGTGTCTTTGGAGGTGTCGCATTAGATTAGAGGGTGCTCGGCGCCCCCTTAGACCCGGCGCCCGTGTGCGCCGCACACCCTGCACTATAGGTAAAGCCGCCTCTGTTGCTAATAACCATCATCGGTCTGCCTACAACTCTTACCCCTATAGTTTTAGTTGATAAAATGTCTCATTATATTTTCAATCACAAGGAACGTCATTGCATTCAAGTAAAGGCTTTATGTTTGGACGGTAAAAGCTGTCGTTTCAATAAGCAAATCGAACAATAGCTTTGCTCATTGTCGAGACCTTGTTCAGGGAATGCAACGTTGCCGCTCCGTGCAATCACTTGTACTCCCACCATTGTTTTGTATGGTGGCGCGTTTACACGATATTATTAGATTTTGTAATGGTTTTAGCCCAGTCTACCGTCCTGAGGAATTACAAGCTGATCCCGAAATGCGACTTGATCACTTTACATACCACTTAAAAAGACGCCTCCGCTATACCGGCCCGAGACTAACACTCTTTAATTATTGCCGATTTTATGCTATAGTTTATACCAGTTAAATTGGTACTGGGTATAATTTCTGCAAAATTTCAAAACGAGTTTTTATGAGGTTCTGTACTGCCAAACCACGGCCGCTCAAAGCTATAACCGTCTTTCACTGATAACCAATCTTTAAATTAATTAAAATAAATTCATCGACATCACCATTTTAACGCCTTTTTCCCACAGGGATACATAGAGACAATGGAACGCCACTTACCACGATCCTGACACAACTCCCTCGCTTCCCTCACATCCACAATTCTCTTCATACAAGCCCTACGGTTATGGGCCCTAGGCAACACAGCTTTCATAAGGATGTCTCCGTTTTGATTGGAAAACATCCTTCTGTGTGCGCTTTGTTTAACGTACCATACACGTAACGAACATCAGATTTATAAATTAGTCAATTTCCTTCCACTCGTCCTTTCAATGTGCCCAAACTATCGAAGTCGAAACCAAAATAAATAAATTTAAAATAAATTGTATGATACGTGTAAGCGGTGCTTCATAAATGCGGTTGAATGACAATAAGGACGTGGATGCATCGTTGGCAACATTGATTGTGATCGACATAATATATGACATGTAAAGCATTGTCCATTAGCATTGGAAGTAGTGTGTTATGGATAGAACACTAAGTTTTGTAATTATTTGACACGTAGTTATTTCCTGAAATCCTTAAACTATTATATATCGTAATAATAAGAGTAAACCTTCAGCCCGATAATGATTATTACCCTTTTTTTTACATGGGGAAATCCTTTATGGATGCCTTAGACCCTTGGGGAAGGTTACCAGAGTTATGTCGGACTCTCCACCAGCCTGGCATACCGACTAAAACCCCACGGTGTTTAACTCTACGCTTAGTAGACGGAGTTTGGGCACACGTTAGCATTCATCTAGACTCATGGTGAAGATGGCGGACCGAGCACCGGGAACAGTGAGTCGAAACACCCAACTCGCCTCTGTCTATAGGACGTCGGATAAATCCCCATATCCAACGCCACTAGACTTAATGGTTATTACCCTGGGGTAGCACCAGCACTTACAATTATTTTTTAGTAGTCGCCTCCGCTATACCGGTTGGAAGAGACGAATGTGCACTATTTAAACTGACAGCGCACACTCCTCTCGCTGGCTACTTCCAAACTGATCACCAAGCTCGAAATAGTCACTTCACGAGTGTTACATTCGAAAGTCAAGGTACTATCCTAGGACGGCAGACTGGACTAATAACCATCATCAGTCCGTATACCATGCTTTATACACTGTAAAAATATCTCATAGAAAAAGACACAAAAGGCAGTTTGTTTGTTAATGAACCGTCAAATGCGAATTTTTTTTTTTAAGAGGACAGCTGAGTTTTTTAAAAATCACAATTCGTACTCTAAATACAAAATTATATATTTCTTACATTACGTACTACACGTATCTCTTTCTAACTCCTTTCAAGATAATATGTTTGACAAAGACAACGAAATACGAATTTTGAGTAGTTTAATTTTTCTCTTTCCCAAATAAGGTTCTATTTCCCTAAATAAGGCTTCAACAAAAGCATGGTAAAGCTGTCTCTTAATAGCTTCAAGAATCATTGTTTAAAACGATACGATCATGTTTTGATATCAATTTAAATTCGATCCTAATATTATATGTTATTCATAACATGAATACGATTATTTCTTATTAAATATTTGGTATTTTAAATATTTTTTTTTAAATTAAATTATGATGAAAATTCAATACAAAAAGATAATACGCACTTAATAGTCCGAGTTGAGGTGGGGATCCAACCCACGTGCTTTCACTACTCCGCCACTAGCTAAAATACAAAAAAAAAACGGGATTAAATCGAAATCCCTTTATCTGTCTAAGCAACCAAAAATTTACGTGATAAGGTACAAGGGTAAATGCATAAAATGTGGGCTAACTTCTGTCAATTTCTAAATTTAGTTGTTAGGTTATTTAAAAACTGTATGTAAATTGGCAGAAGTGAAAATGAAAAATAATTACTGATATAGGTTGAAAAACATTATTAAATTAAATTTTAAACTTTTGTCACTAGCTCTTTGTCTATAATCTGTCAAGCTGAGACGTCATATATTACTGTTTTTTTTTTTCTATTAAATCATCATAATTTTAATAATAAGACATGAATAACCTTCCAAGTTTTTTATGCGTCTGTCTCTCGAAGCTTGTCTCGAAGGCACTGGGCGACCAAAGTATATACTCGTGTAACATTATTTAAAATTTAGCGAGGTTTGAACACGGGTCTCATCGACCGTGTGCTGCTATACGTAGTATAAAATAAATAATATTAAATCTAATGACTTTTTTGGAGAGTATCCATTCAAAGTGAGTGACGTGGCACGATATAAGAACATTATGTTCTGGGCGGGTTTTCAGTTTCAGCAAAATGCGCCTCAATTGTTATTTTTCAGCCCTGAAATTGAGTGAGAATTTAAAAAATATCCTTTTTTTGTGAAAAGCCTCTTGGTCGTTTGTCTGCTTTTTTCAGCGTTTTCAGTTCGCGTTTTGGTTAAATAAGCGCAATGAAAGGTTAATTTGAGGAAGCCAAATTGTAACGGAAGAGTTTTATTTTCAAAGTAATGAAATATGGCAGGTGTATTTAGTAACAATCATTATTTTTCATTAAACGAGTATACTTTTTATACGCCTGCTATATCAGATAGATTCGTTAGCTCTTGCTTGACAACGAGTTAATGCAAGATTTAAAAGTAGCCATGTATATCGAGAGGGGTGTGCAC